>OZ014519.1:33247284-38169784 GCA_963966055.1 Lathyrus aphaca | reverse complement strand
TCCATCGTACTCGATAGGAGCAATCTAAGTTGTCACGTGCGAATGGATGTCTAAGCTTATGTATTACTTGCTAAACTAAGGGTTTATTGATCTTAGGGGCTCGACAAGGATTGAGACCCTCGTGCCTACGAATTCCCTCGTGCAATGGGAAAGTCAGAGCTTCGTAGTTCGTTCTACTACGAGTGATTGATGTTGTTTTTATTACCTTTCTTCCATGAAAGGATTTAGGAGTCGAATTGCACTTAAAGACTATGGGTAGAAGTGATTATTCCGAACCATCAAGTCAAGCATCTTGTGACGGAATAATCAGAGCGAGTAACGAAAGCTTATTATCCTCCTTCTACCACTTAAGGCTCGTGGCGTACAATTCTTCTCATATTATTAAAGTGTTTTATTACCTAATGACCACTTGACGTTGAATCAAGGGTTTGGATCTAAAAAGAAACATTTTGGTTTTTTTAGGTTAAGAGTGAATGCAAATGGAGGGTTATTTGTGGGTTTGTTAGCGAGGCACAATGCGTTCGGCCCACAAAGTTGGAAGACTTGATATGTGGATCAAGTGAGCTAAGGACTAACTATGGAAAACAAGCGCGATGCATTGATTTGTTTAAGTTGAAAAAGGTTGAGAAAAAGTGTGAAGTGCAAAGTAGTGCAGATGGAGATCGTAGGGACGATCGACTTACATATGTGTATGAAGTGAAATGCGTATGGATATTTACTTGGCGTTGGACCAAGAAAATCGCTTATCTTTGAAATGATTAGTCTTAGTGTGCGTTCGTATTTTACTTAGCAATTTATCGTCAAAAAGAAAAAGTAAATCACACAAGTAAGCATAACATCATAGCACAAGCAAGAAAAATCGAGCATACACACACATAAAATCGAACAAAGTGGAAAAGTTAATTAATCAGATTAAGTATAAATATTTAATTAGATTAATTAACAAATTAATTAATCAAGTTAAATAAAATTATTTAAAATAATTAATCAATGAAAATATTTTTTTTTTGGGTTTGGATATTCAAATAGAAGTTAAATCGAAAGATACAAAAGAAATCAAAATTTGAATAAAACTAAAGTAAATAATTTTTTTTTAGTTTTTCGAATGTTAAAAAGAGAAAATAATTAATTAATCGAATTAAATAAATTTATTTAATAAAATTAATTAATAAATTAATTAATATGATTAAATAAAATTATTTAAAACAAATAATTAATAAAATGTGTTTTCTTGGTTTTTAGAATTTTTTAATAAAAAAAATAAAAAAATAAATAAAGTTAAAATAGAAAATGGCCTGGTTTAGTAGTCAGAAAATAAGGGGTGCAGACAGTAAAAACAGAGCAAGGCCCAGACAGACGAGAAGCCCACGAAATAGGGTTTATACTATAGATCATCAATCAACAGGGTTGACTTAGGGACACAAATCAGACCGTCAAATCTATAGATCTGTCTTGGTCTACAGATCGAAAGGTTGAAAAAATAAGCAGAAGCACAATAAGAATGGAATAATATCGATGCAGGAAAAAATAACAAGCCACACCATCGTTGACACTTGTCACCGGTTCTAATAGCCAATGACGTCATTCACAAATACGTGGCAACGAGTTCCAAAAACATAAAAAAGGATCTTCATGGATGAGGTCTCATTTTTCAAAGAAAACATAAACCTCTCATGTTCTCTCTCACAAGTCCTCTCTTTGCATCTTAACCGACCGGAAAACAAAATACATCAGCCGGAGAAGGAGACAGTGGACGGTGACGCCGCCCCACGTCTCTGGCGAAACCACCTAAATCATCGAAAACCAAACACAAACTTCCCCTTATTTTACCCGCTCAACATGAATCCGCACTCAGATTTGTCAAAAACACAACACGTAAATGGATCGAGAGTTTCAGAAGCAATACACGAAAAAAAGAATTTCAAACACGGTAAGGCAAATATCAACGAGATTTAAAGAAGATAGAAGCGATGAAGGGATAATGCTAACCCTCGGAGAATGATCCTCTGAGAATCAGGTGCTCCTCTGAATCTTCTACTCTTCTTGTTCGCTTCGATTTATGCTCTTCTTCTTCTTTTTCTTCTTTAAACTTCTTCTTCTTTTCATTTGTTGTTGTTGTTGTATGTTGTCTATAGCGTATTGACATTGTGAATGAACGTGCAAGGAGTTTAGATCATCTCTATCCTAATTTCGATGTGATATTAGGTAGAAATTTTTCTTGAGCTTTAAGTGATTTAGGCGTTTTTGATGAATTTTGTTATGCAACTTTTCTGTGTATTGGTAGCTAGGTTTTTCAGGTGTGTTGGTGTAGGGTTCTTCTCTGCTAGGCTCTTCTCAGATCTCTGTATTTTTGTATATAAAGGCTGCTAGGGTTTCTGTGCGTTTTCCTCTATGTTGATTGCCAATGATTAGTGATTTTTATAGGAGAATGTTTGGTATGTGTGAGGTGATGAAATTCCTGTGAGGTTGTGTGAATTCGTGTAAGATTTTTCCTTGGCACGCGAATGTTTGCTGAGTGAGTGAGGAATCCGTTAGAATTGATCTTTTCCATTAGATTGTGTAGGGTCAGCTGTTGTGACTCACTCCTTCCCTTTGTCCGTAGTGCTCATGAGAAGAGCTTCTAGAAAGCTTGTGGTCCCAAGGGTATTCTATGATTTTTCCTGACTGTAAATCTTATTTTTTACTGCTGAAATTTGAATAACATTACTGCACAAACTTGTAGGTATCGTTTTCCAGCTGATTTGGTCTATGGAATTTCACAACGACAAGCCCAGGCCTTTTGCATATAAGTTTGCTATCTGCACTGCTTTTGTTTTGGGTGCTCTTTGGTTGTGATTTTCAATTGTTGTGACTCGAAGAAAATGGACATATATTATATTGTCATTTGATTGTTAGAAGTCTTCTGAACAGTCTTTATGTTGCCTTGCTTTAGTGTCCATATGAGTACCTTGGTTTTTTGCTATGCACATAAACTGATCGTGTATTCATCACTGCTTGGATACTCGATTTTTTTGCATAATGACATTGTCCTTATCATCTTTATGATTGTATAAACGAGCCCTGCTCCTGCTTTTGTTTGTAATACTCAATGACATTTTTTAATCTAATCATTTAGATTTGTTTTGTGACTCTGATTCAGGTGAAGATTAGGAATGCAATGGTGCACATGACGGGTGTTATACCCCAAAATTTTCCCTCTGTTTTTTTAACTCTAACCGACTTTTTCGTTCATAGCATAACATGTTTTTCGTCTTAATATTAGCCGGAATAATTTCTCGGAATTTACAGACAGACTGTTCAAATTAATTTTTAATTGTGCCTAAAATCAGTAAACGAAAAATGTCAAATTTAAAATTTGCAAATGTTAGTAATATTAATCTACGATTTACGTGGTTTAATATGACATGCTAATAATATTTTTACGACTATTTTTGGTCGTATGTTGATCAGTCTGAGTAGTTTAAACGATCATAATTTTATTTCAAAATCCGACCAAACTTTGTATTTTTCCGAGTAATTTATTTCGCGCTGATTATTTTGACGTGTTTTTTTTTATTTTTTCGAACACTTTGGCACCCTACTTTTATTCTTTTTAGGTCGTTTATTTTTACATTAGGTCTAGAATAAATAAATATGATTATTAGTTTAGTTTTTATTAAACTTTTTTTAATTGTTTTAAATTAATATTTTATTGGGTTTCAAAATAAGCATTAAGGTACATTATCATTTCCCCTGATTGGTCCCCTAACCAGTGGAAGACCAAAAGAAAAAAATGAAAAAGAAAAAGTGAGACCGAGAACGGCGCCTTATTCTTTTCGATAACAATCCACTGATTTATTTTACTATATATATATATTAGTTCTCTTGTTTTTACCATATTATATATATATATATATATATATATATATATATATATATATATATATATATATATATATATATATATATATATATATATATATATATATATATATATATATATATATATATATATATATATATATATATATATATATATATATATATATACTTCTGTTATCACATTTTTTTACTTATTATATAAAATATGTAATATTAATATAAATTAATATAATATAATATAATATCATATATAATAGATAATATATATAATATATATATATATATATATATATATATATATATATATATATATATATATATATATATATATATATATAATATTTGTTAATATAATATTATAATATATAGTATATAGCTGTTTGGTTAAATAAATTTTATTTTATTTTATAATTTGATTATTTTGTTCAGATCAGACGTGTCGATATGCTGTTCGCATATTTATGTGCATGAGACATGACATTTGCGTTGATTTGATCCAGTTGCGATGATCGTAATTTTGCGTAAGCAACATTATTATTGTAAATAAAGATTCCTTTTATTTTAGTTTTATTTATTTATTTATCTATTTTTAAAATTTAGATACGTATAATGTTTCGATCCTATTGCGATGATCACATCAAGTGTAGCAAGCTATCAGTAGTTCGTATCGGTTTACATACAAGTTTCTATTTATTGTTGTTGTATTTCGATGTTACACACGTCTGATGGTTTGGCCTAGCGGCAATCCGTTTTTTGTGCGTCTACCAATTCGTGTTTCGATTTACAACTTTATGTTTTAATTTAATTTTATCATACCATTGTTTTTTTATTATTCGATCTGCGATGACCGCCTATGCGGTACCAATTTGTATGATTTTTTTGTTAATTTTCAACGATCCAACGTCGTTATTGTAATTGTATTTTATTTCTTATTTATTTCTTATTTAAATAGAAACTAATTAATTAAAAAATATCAAAATAATTTAATCAACTATTTTTTTTTGTAAATAATTAATCTTAATACAATAAAAATATATTTTCTTCATTTTTATTATGATAAAATACAAAAAAATGACTAAAATTTAATTCTTATTTAATTTAAAAAAAATCCAAAAATATCTTCCCTTTTTTTAAAAAATCTCATTCTTTCTCCCGATTTTATTTTTCTGTCATTTAAATTCATAGAAAAATGTATGTAGGATTCAAAAGCCATGTAATTTATTTTCTCGCATTTTTTCAATTATGTATCTGCCTATGGGTTGTAAAAGTTAATTAGGACTTTAATTTTTGCATACCCCTCAATTATGTAATTCCCCCAAAGCCTTGTAATAGTTTAGGATTTTATATTTCACACTTACTTTTTGCATCCTATAACTGCTAGATGCATGATTAATAGGATTGTATGGCAAGATAAATTCAATTGTTAGATCACTAACTCAAAGATTAACATAATTATAATTAAAACACTCTTCACACATACACCTCTAGGGTATCCATTCTTGTTGCCTTACGAAAATGGTCAAGTCCCTTGAACGTAGGGGTGTCTTAGCAATGTTGCCTACATAAAAATCATCAAGTCCCTTCGATATAAAGATCATAGTCCCTCGATGACCCTTCGAGTTTCCTACGAATAAATGATCTCGTCCCTCGATGACCCTACGAAAAATGATGATAGTCCATTCGAATTGCTAAGATACCTTTACAAGGTTGCCTTCTATGATCATACGTCCGTCCCTCAAATCCAAGGATAAGACTACTTACTAACTGATAGTAAGGACAGTTCTATCCCTAAGGAAATAACAAGAAAAACCTTACAACTTAGGGTAAGTAACTCTTAATGCTTGCTCACAACTTTCAAAACAAACACTTTTTACACCTTACTCTTTTTTTCCAAAATAATTTCAAACAAGTAAACACTTTGTATACATTCCTACGAGAATCATTACAAAGTTATATCTTTACGAAAATATTTTAATCACACACTACACTTTTCAAACATAACAAATAAAGTGAGCTAAGCATTTAAGAGCCCATGGATAACCATGGATACAAAGGGTGCTAACACCTTCCCTTTGTATAACTTAACCCCCCGAACTCAAAATCTTTTAAAGGTCTTTCCTGTTCTTTTATGCCTTTCCTAAATTGGATGAAATAAAAGTTGGTGGCGACTCTTGCTTACCGCAACATATTTTGCGACGAATATTAAAAGTCAGTTCTCCCACCATGTTACAGAACTGGCGACTCTGTTGGGGGATAGTTTATCTCTTAAAAATAGGGGTTACCTTAGAGTTAGATCACTTTACTTGTTTGCATTATATGCTTTATTTTTAAAGGATACTTGTTTTGGGGCTACTGTGAGAAAGATCCTAACCCGGATCTAGTGATACCTTAGGTAAGTGGCAATAGACCAAGAAAATTGTACGGTGTATACCGCTATGGTTGATATGGTAGCTACAGTTAGTGTGACATCTTGGTTGGTACTGATGTTCTTCAAGTCAGTTGAGGATATTATCTGGCTGCCATATGGTGTCATTTACACTAACTTCCCTTTAGAACCCTAATTGACCCATCTTGGCCAGTAAAAAGTAGTAAGATAGTCGGCTTTGGTGTAGTCTAAAGTTGGTTGATACTCGATGCTACGCTCATTGAGATTCTAATCTTGGAATGTTTTGGTTGGCGAGACAGTTGCCATACTGAACTACAGGCTTTGAGAAGAATCAGTGATATTGAGATTCCTTATAACCCAATTACTATTGCTAGGACAGGTCGAACCAACTAACTTCAGTGGGGAGGGTACGTACCTATGAACTTCATGCAAGTCTTTAAACCTAAGGCTCTTATGTGACTTGTTTGTGTTTGCCATTTGCTTGCTTTAAACATAAACATAACATCATAACATCATGACATCATAACATCATAACATAGCATTTTCACTAACCATTTCAAGGACCAAGGGATTTATCTTTGTTCTTTGTTGTAGGTTATGGCTTCTACTAGCAGAAACTCTATCCGAATCAACTTTGCAAGGATACCTTCCAAGCTTAAGGAATTAGTCTCAAAAGTTCCTGAGAACTCTCGATTCACCAAAAGGCATGGTTGTCTGCTTAGTTTGGTTACTTCAGGGTTTAATGAAGACATGATGAGTGTTTTGTTCCAATTCGTTGACCCTAAACATCACTGCCTCACATTTCCCGATTTTTAGTTGGTGCCCATAATGGAAGAATTCTATAAACTACTTGGTGTACCCATTCTTGATCAAAAACATTTCATCGGTCTAGAGAAGGAGCCTAAACCTGAAATTATTGCAGCAACTTTGCATCTAAAGAAGTCAGATATTGTATCCAATTGGGAAACTAGAAGTGGATTTAAAGCTCTTCTTGCTAAAATCATGATAGAGAAAGCTCAGTTGTTTTTAGATGCTATGAGTTACTACGCTTTTGAGAAGATCTTGGCCCTGTTGATTTATGGTTTGGTATTATTCCCTAATCCGGACCAATTCATAGATGTGCACGTAATTAACATTTTTCTGACTTGTAATCCTATGCCTACCTTGATTGGAGATATTTTGCATTCTCTTCATACTCGTACTACGAAGGCGCAAGGGACTCTGATGTGTTGCATACCTCTACTATCAAGGTGGTTTATTTCACACCTTCCTCGATCTGTGATAAAGAATGAACAAGGTTTGAGGTGGTTAAGAAGATTATGTCACTCTCTCATTCAGATATTCATTGGTGTTCCTGATCCATGGAAAACATCACTATCATTGACCACTAAGGAGAGTTCCTTAATGTGCCACTCTTTGGCATAAGAGGAGGCATTACTTATAATCCTTCATTAGCACTACGTCAATTTGGTTATGCTCGGAGTGACGGTCCTCATGATATGATTATTCAAGGTATTGTGTTCGATTATGACAACGATCCTCAAGGTTACCGTCAAAGTTTTATACATGCTTGGGACATAGTGAATAAGAATAATAGCAATACTCTGGAACCAAAATACTCCATCCCTATGGATCCTTACTTCAAATGGGTACGGTCTCGTGTTCAAACTCTTATAATGCCATATCTTGTTGTTCTACCGGTGATTGTTGAGCCTATTATTGAAGGATATGTTCCTTACACCATTCTTCATCCAGACATGCCTACTGACCTGGAAGAGCTATATAAATCTTTGATCCAACTGAAATAGGAAAGGGATACCTTTGAGGCTCAGTTCTATGCTAACAAAGAGAAATCGTTGAAGCTAACAAGGCAATTTCACGAAGAGCAAAACCTCAATACATATCTCAATACAAAAAGGAAACGTCCATGGGAGACTTGAGTCTGAAATGTTTTATTTTCTTCGTAACTTTTCTTGTTTTTCCTTCATTGTAAGCCCAAGGGCAGTTATATTTTGAACTTACTAATAAAAGTTTTGTTTCTGTTTTTCTTTAACAAATTTAAATCCTACGAGGTCCTTGAAAACATTGCATATGCATTTACATGCCATACCATTGCATAACAGGTTTCCATGACAGGTCTCTTATCTTCTCTCTGTTTATTTCAGTTGAAATGGCTCTCGAACAGACTGTCAAAGATCTCCAAACCCATAATGCTCAATTTCAAGAAGTGATCCTAAATTTGTCCAAGGGGCAAGAAGAGTTGAAATCCCTCCTCACTAAGGACATGAAAAAAAAGAATCCTGAAGACAGGAAGGATGATCAGATGGAACAACTGCAAGCTGAGATGGTAGAGATGAGAATCCATATGAATGGGCAAGTGGCTCTTATCCAAAACTTATCTCAGGGGCAACAAGAGCTAAGAGTCTTCGTCAATAAACTTCAAGACAACGGAGTCGGGAATCTAATCATTAGTTAACCTTCGGTGAAACAAGCTGACTTGGTTGAAAAGAAGAAAAGGATAAGAGAAGGAAAGAGACATGCTACTACTGATAGTCTTTCAATTAAAGGAAGAAGGTATTATAGGGTTAATATGCCTCAACACAAGGAACATAAAAGACAGTTTACCAAAATTGCCACACCAATGTCGCAAACTTTGCAATGCCTGTTGGAGATGAATTCGGTTGCGTTAAGGAAACCTCCTCAGAAACCCGTTACTTCCTCTCCTTACTACGATCCTAATGAAAGGTGTGCATACCATTCCAATAGTCCTAGACATGAAACTAATAACTGTTAGGCATTGAAGAATAAGATTCAAGACCTGATTGACGAATGAGTCCTCGAGCTTACGCCAAAAAACCAGATTGAATTCTTCTATCATCCATCAAACATCGAAGCTGCCAGACATCCGTAGTGACAAGTTTAGATGAGGCATTGAGAACATTTGAAATTTCATTTGTAATTTCTTTTGTTGGCTTAAACACTTACTATTATGTCAAACTTTTGTTTTCACGTTAATGCATTGCATATGTTTGTTTTGAATTAATCCATTCGTTTCACTATATTTAAACTATGCTTCTTACTTATCTTTTGTGATATTCAACTCTTGATAAAGTTGTAAGCCTTTAGAGGGAGGATGACGAAGATGATACCATAATTTCATATAGTATGCTTTTGAACAGACTATGCTGATGATTTTCAGGCATTGTTTCGATTCCTAAACAGTGGAGATATAAGGAAGTTAATCCCTATTCAACCCTTTTGAGCCTATGAAGTAGGAGTTTTCATTCTCACGCAAATTAAAACCCTTAATCATAACCCGGGGCATGGTAGTTCCTCGGTTAACTCAATTATGCTAGTTGTCCTTTTTGTACACAACTAATGATGATTCCTTGTAATCATTAAGTCTGACAGTCAAAATCTAGCAAAAGAAAAGCTCATTAAGTCAAAACCTATGAAGGAGACTTAGTAAAAATTGAGACATTCCGCTGACTGTAACAAACAGTTCAAGCAAAAGGAATGGATAACAAAGTCATGAGAAAAAGAGGTCACTACAAATCCTCAAAAAAAAAGATGACTGACTTTTCAAATAAACTTCTGTCAGTGTTACAATTCCAAACTCTTTTGGAGCCTCAATGCATAAGTTAATTGAACATAGGACTGAAGAACATCATGAAGGATGGGTTGGGTACAAATAAAATTTGAGTCTTTATCCTTTGTTTCTTAAACCGTGAACCAGGCCACGTTACAACCCTTTAAAAGTCCTAACTGAAGCATGTTTAGTTCGAAAGCGTACTGCTACAAAAAGGTATCCAGACTCCTTTAGGGATTATTATAAATCTTAAGTTAATATCACAATTTTTACAAACATTGTTTTGCTAAAATAATTCTTTTTCAAAACTTCAAGACAGACATAAGCGTTGCATTTTGAATATCATTGTTTGCATATAACAAAGTGTTTGACAGTAGAGAAGCTTACATGATGAACATTCAATAAACCAAAGTCCTCCTGACAGATAAAGTTGCTTCCTGGGCCTGACTCAGTTGGATCAAAGCCAATGTATTCAAGGGGCACGGTCACTATCTTCCAATCAATGGGGCATGCCATGTTATTGTCCAATTCATCTGGGGCAATCAGGTCAAGATTCAACGATGCTTAATAGCCAGAGGCAGATCTCCTCATCTGAATTGCCAGAAGTAACATTACCGAGTTCACGATGCCAGGGGCATGTTATCATAGGGCATCTCGTTTATTTCTCTTGAGGAAGCTCCTTTCAAATACTTCCATTTTGAGAAAAATCATCCTTATTTAGGGGCAACACTCTCTTTTCGAATCTAATCAGATCAAATTTAGTTGCGAGCTCCTTAACCATTACCCGGGGCGTACATGATCCACTGCAGTCTGAAAGCCCATTCCTCTCATTACACTGCCTTGATATCGGGTTTCTGCAAAAGCTATTGGGTAAGTTAATTGTATGTGCCAATAGTATCATATGGTTTCAGTATCATGTCTTCGGATTCAGTCATGATAATTCCTAAAAAATTACTCGGGGAAGTCGTGAATATTAGAAGTTCTGAATCCATTGATTACTTTGAGTGAATATATGCATTCAAATATGATTGATGTTTACCAAAATGCATAAAATTACAATAATAGCATTTACTAATGACTCTTGGAGATTGGAATCCCCAACAAGGCTTAGGTCTAACAGATCTCCACAGATCCATCCCCACAGAGTAATCTCTACAGGTTTGTTCCAGCAAAGTATTCCAAGTAGCCTCTTTCCCAAAAAAGCTTGTACTTCCAACCCTACAAAGTCCTAAGCAAGATTCTCTCAAGCCTGATATCCCCAGAAGAGTTGACACTTAGTCAGATAAGTATTTCAGAGGAATGTCTGTCCCTTTTATCCCCAATCAGGGTATTTAGGAACTTAATCCTTCAATAAAAAGCATGACAAACGATCAACTTTCCTCGAATGCCTTCATTTCCAAATAAAAGTAGAAGATCACAAGTACAATATTCTAAAAGCAGACTGAAATGATGTTCTCATCTTCCTCAGCAGTATACAGGGATCTATTTTCTCCAGCTAGTAGTTGTTGCAGGAAGCTACTAATGTGCTTCAACTACATAATGTGTCCATACATAATCTATAGCATATCATGACATACACATTCACAACGTATACAACATTCTCATTTATGTTAGGAACATCATCTTGCAATGAATTACATACATCAAATGACCACTTATAAAACTAATTTTTCTTTTTCAGGATAGTTCGCGGTCAGATGAACATTGTCGTCTCCTAGAGACAGTTCATAGACGATCAAGACGAAGATCTAGTTTTGATACTTAGTTTCGATATTTTCCCGAGACAATTCAAAGATGATCGAAATGAAGATCTAGTTTTGATACTTAGTTCAGGATATTTTTTTCCATAGATAGTTCAGAGACGATCAAGACAAAGATCTAGTTCTGATACTTAGTTCTAATATTTTCCCGAGACAGTTCAGAGACAATCGAAACGAAAATCTAGTTCTGATACTTAGTTCAGGATATTTTTTTCCATAGATAGTACAGATACGAACGAGACAAAGATCTAGTTCTGATACTTAGTTCATAATATTTTTTTCCAGAAATAGTTCAGAGACGATCAAGACGAAGATCTAGTTCTGATACTTAGTCCTGATATTTTCCCGAGACAGTTCAGAGACGATCGAGACGAATATCTAGTTCTGATACTTAGTTCATGATATTTTTCCAGAGACAATACATACACAATCAAGACGAAGATCTAGTTCTGATACTTAGTTCTGACATTTTCCAGAGACAATTCAGAGACGATCAAGATGAAGATCTAGTTCTGATACTTAGTTCAAGATGATTTCTAGAGACGGTCCAAATACGATCAAAGCAAAGATCTAGTTCTGATACTTAGTTCGGGATATTTTACAGAGACAGTTCAGAGACGATCGAAGCGAAGATCTAGTTCTGATACTTATTTCAATAACAACATTCAGATATAGTCAAACGTAGACACATTATGATACTCCTATCAACAAACACTTTGGATAGCATCTATAAGCCCATCTCAAATTACTCCGAATGGCATCTTTATGCCCATCCAAATAATACAGTTAACCAACGGTGCAAATGTATGGGCACTTATATGTTCAATCCTCTTCCACCTTCAGATCACGATTGCACACAAACCAATCTAACTCCTCAGGTCTAAGAAGATTGAACATGGGCAGCTGTTATAACCCAAAGTTTGCCCTCTATTTTTTTAAACTCTAACCGCCTTTTTCGTTCATAACATAACATGTTTTTCGTCTTAATATTAACCAGAATAATTTCTCAGAATTTACAGACAGACTCGTCAAATTAAATTTTGACTGTGCCTAAAATCAGTAAACGAAAAATGTCAAATTTAAAATTTGCAAATGTCAGTAATATTAATCTACGATTTACGCGGTTTAATCTGACATGCTAATAATATTTTTACGACTATTTTTGGTCGTATGTTGATCAGTCTGAGCAGTTTAAACGGTCATAATTTTATTTCAAAATCCGACCAAACGCTATATTTTTCCGAGTCATTTATTTCACGCTTATTATTTTGACGTGTTCATTTTATTTTTTCGAGCACTTTGGTGCCCGACTTTTATTATTTTGAGTCCGTTTATTTTTACATTTGGTCTAGAATAAATAAATAGGATTATTAGTTTTATTTTAATTTTTAACCAGTGGAAGAAAAAATAAAGTGAAAAAGAAAAAGTGAGATTGAGAACGGCGCCTTATTCTTTTCGGTAACAATCCACTAGTATATTAGTTCTCTTGTTTTTACCATATTATAGTTATAATTTGTTATATATATATATATATATATATATATATATATATATATATATATATATATATATATATATATATATATATATATATATATATATATATATATATATATATATATATATATATATATATATATACTTTGTTATACATACTTCTGTTAATCACGTTTTTTTAGTTATAATAAAATATGTAATATTAATATAAATTAATATAATATAATATATAATATATAATATATATAATATTTGTTAATATAATATTATAATATATAATATATAGCTGTTTAGTTAAATAAATTTTATTTTATTTTATAATTTGATTAATTTGTTCGGATCAGACCGTGTCGATACGCTGTTCGCATATTTATGTGTATGAGACGTGACATTTGTGTTGAACTGATCCACTTGCGATGATCACAATTTTGTGTTAGCAACATTATTATTGTAAATAAAGATTCCTTTTATTTTAGTTTTATTTGTTTATCTATTTTTAAAATTTAGATACATTAATGTTTCGATCATATTGCGATGATCATATTGAGTGTAGCAAGCAATTAGTGGATTGTATCGGTTTACATACAAGTTTCTATTTATTGTTGTTGTATTTCGATGTTACACACGTCTGATGGTTTGGCCTAGCGGCATTCCGCTTTTTGTGCACCGACCAATTCGTGTTTCGATTTGCAACTTTATGTTTTAATTTAATTTTATCATACCATTGTTTTTTTATTATTCGATCTGCGATGACCGTCTATGCGGTAACAATTTGTATGATTTTTTTATATTAATTTTCAACGATCCAACGTCGTTATTGTAATTATATTTTATTTCTTATTTAAATAGAAACTAATTAATTAAAAAATATCAAAATAAATTAATCAACTCTTTTTTTTTGTAAATAATTAATCTTAATACAATAAAAATATATTTTCTTCATTTTCATAATGATAAAATACAAAAAAAAAAGACTAAAATTTAATTCTTATTTAATTTAAATTCATAGAAAAATGTATGTAGGATTCAAAAGCCATGTAATTTATTTTCTCGCATTTTTTCAATAATGTATCTGCTTATGGGTTGTAATAGTTAATTAGGACTTTACTTTTTGCATACCCCTCATTCATGTAATTCCCTCAAAGCCTTGTAATAGTTTAGGATTTTATATTTTGCACTTACTTTTTGCACCCTATAACTGCTAGATGCATGAATAATAAGATTGTATGCAGGGTTGTCAAAACGGGCCGTCCGCCCCGCCCCGCCAAATCCCGCAAAAACAAAGCGGGGAGGGCATGCCCGTCAAGATGAATTGGGCATGAAATTCAAGTCCACCCCGCCCCGCCGGCGGGTTGGCGGGTGGCGGACTTGCCCGCTTTTTTTTTTTCCATTTCTTTATAAGCTATGTTTAAATTTCTTTTTTGTTTTTTATTTTTTGTATTTTTATAGCTATTTTTAAATTGTAAGAGATGCGAAATCAAACTAATGTGATTAACAAGAAACAAAGTCAATTATAAAGAGAAGTAACTTCAATGTTAGTAAAACTATTATGTCACATATATGATAATAGAGAAATTCTTACTAGTTGAATATGTTCAGTACATAATATAGTTTAAAAATAGATGTATATGTTAAGAAATAGTGAAAACTAATTTGCATATAGTTTGGTATATATGAATGTTCCAGTATATATAAATGAAATATAAATTTCACAATTAAAAATATTTACATATTATAATTGAAATATTAAATTAGAGTATACTATATGCATTTCAGTATAGAAATGTCACGTGTTTTTTTCTCTGCATTGTGTATTATATATTATGTATATATTGCATTATAGAGAATTTGTCATTGCAATATTTTATTGGTTAGAGTTTTTATATGCAATATAAATAAATATCTATATTGGTACTATGTACAAATTTATATACCTTTTCTAAACTTTCTATATGGATGCATATAACAATAACTCATTTTAAATTTGAATTGGTTTACTATAATTTCATTTAAATTTGAATTATGACATACATATAAATACATATTACAATAAATTTAAAATAAATTACAATAAATTATTAAGTAGTTTTTGTTTCAAAATTTTTAGCGGGTTGGCGGGTCAACCCCGCCCCATTATGTATTTTGCCCACGAGATTTTTTTATTTTGGCGGGGCTGGAGAAATGGGTAGGCGGGCCCAAAATCCTAACCCAACCCGCCATTTTTTTGCGGGTGGCGGGGAAGGCCGGCGGGCCCTGACCCGTTTTGACACCCCTAATTGTATGGCAAGATAAAATCAATCGGTAGATCACTAACTCAAAGATTAACATAACTATAATTAAAACACTCTTCACACATACACCTCTAGGGTATCCCTTCTTGTTGCCTTACGAAAACGATCAAGTCCCTCGAACGTAGGGGTGTCTTAGCAACATTTCCTACATAAAAATCATCAAGTCCCTTCGATATAAAGATCATAGTCCCTCGATGAACCTTCGAGTTGCCTATGAATAAATGATCCCATCCCTCGATGACCCTACGGAAAATGATGATAGTCCCTTCGAATTGCTAAGATACCTTTACAAGGTTTCTTTCTATGACCATACGCTCATCCCTCAAATCCAAGGATAAGACTACTTACTAACTGATAGTAAGGACAATTCTATCCCTAAAGAAATAACAAAAAAGACCTTACAACTTAGGGTAAGTAACTCTTAATGCTTGCTCACAACTTTCAAAACAAACACTTTTTACACCCCATTCCTTTTTTCCAAAATAATTTCAAACAAGTAAACACTTTGTATACATTCATACGAGAATCATTACAAAGTTAAATCTTTACAAAAATATTATAATCATACACTACACTTTTCAAACAAAACAAATAAAGTGAGCTAAGTATTTAAGAGCCCATGGATAATCATGGCTACAAAGGGTGATAACACCTTCCCTTTGTATAACTTACCCCCCAACTCAAAATCTTTTAAAGGTCTTTCCTGTTCTTTTATGCCTTTCCTAAATTGGATGAAATAAAAGTCGGTGGTGACTCTTGCTTACCGCAACATATTTTGCGACAAATATTAAAAGTCAGTTCTACCATCGTGTTACAACGGGAAACACAATGTTTAAGTCAAACATCAAGACCCTTTATTAAACAGGGCAACATTGGCTTAACTCTTGTAGGCATGTAACATTGGGGTTTAATTAGGTAACATTAACTGTAAAACTAAAATTTGGTCTGGAACTTTGATTGTCATTTTACCTTGACTTGTACATTTGTGCTAATCAATTTATTAATTCTTTTTTCATGTACATTGGCCTTGGCATGACTTTTGGCATGGAACAACAATGATGGTAGCCTTGTCTAGATGGAGAGATGGTATTTGAATTGGACTGATTTGAATAGAGGTTGGTTTTGTGACAAATTGACATTGGTGAGCTTGCCTTTTTTTGAATTAATTTTGTTATGAACTGTAATTGTAATGTCTGTTTGTGGTGTCTTTAAATTCATTCTCATTATTGATATATTGTGATAGGTTTTTCTTGGATGTATCATTGTGGGGATTAAGCAGGTACAAGGACGAACAGTCTAATTTATGAGTATGAACACTCAAGTTTAGGAAACCACAAGTCTCAAAGATGCCTTTTGGGAAATGGTGCCAAGTGATGTATGAATTGATTGGGATCTTTTCTTATAATTTCTGGAACATTAATTAATTAGCTTAGAATCTTTGTAAATTAGGAACTTTGTATCTACTTGGAAAAATCTCGATGCAAATGTCATAAATTCAAAAATTCAACTATGTATTCTTCTAGTTTTCAATTGTGACGGACAATCAGACTTGGTGTGTTTCATGCTTTAGTAAATTCCATCTTTGTTTGTAATCCAATTAATGGAATGTGACAATCTTTAGGAATTCCTTGATTTTTGGTACCATGAACTTGTTCCTAACTCAATAATCTGCAACTTTTGAACGTAATTGAACAATGCAACATTCTTGGAGTTCTATTAATTCTGATAGTTCTTATTCTTGAGTTTCTGTAAGACTAACTGCAATTTGTAGCATAAAGCTTGAATTTAACATTGCAACAAACTTGTATCCACTCTTACAATTGAAAAATATTGGTAAAGCATGTAGGATTCGTGAACTAGGAAACTATCCGTGAACTAGGAAATTGGTTAGTTTTAATGATGCCATGATTTTATGTAAATAAGGAAATAAACTTGTATCAAGGTTAAATGGCATGATTAAGTAATGGATGAATTGGAACTAAGTCCATATATTTACATTTTGAATCAATCTTAATCAAACTTGACACTAAAAATGACGATGACCTCAATAGGGAAATCAACACCAAATTCAACCTTAAAGGTAACCCATATGGTAATGCCTTATTTTATGATTCATGCCTTGAATAACCTTCATGAATTACTTCCTGAACCAATTCAAGATCCTATTTGAAATTCATAATTCCCTTTGAAATGAATGAAGTTAACATTAATCATAAATCCGTTATGAACATTGAACACCTTATGACTTTGAATCAAATTCTTGAGAAGTGACATCAATCTAGACAATTGCCAATCAACTTGCATAACATGAGCCTATTCATCCCGTAAGAAAAATGAGACCACAAACACACATTTAAATAAAAAATTGGATAATGGTTTGTAATGCAGTAACAAATGAAAGTAATTATATAGGTAGAACAAATTTGGGGTATGACACAATGCATCTTTGACATATTTTTTGATTGCAGGTTGTACAAAGTTTACATGTTTTTCATGTAACTTGTGGTTTGGTGATTTATGCTTGTGGTTTTATTCCTCTCTCAGGTTTTATTGTGTTAAAGCGATTTTAGTCAAAGTTTGTCAAAGGGGGAGATTGTTAGATCTATGGTTTTATGATTGACAATTTTGCTAAAACATAGTTCATAGTAGGATGTTGTGTGTGATGTTCTGACATGCTGATCAGTTCATCATGTGAGCAGATGTTCTGACAGATGTTGTGGCATGTTGTACCAGAACATCAGTTCAAGGTGTTTTATTCTTGACAGTTTTGTTTTAGTTTTGTGAGATTCCTTTTGGATATATCTCACTTATTTTCACAGGTCAAGAAAATTTAAATTGGAACATTTGATTTGATCTCCAACTGTTCATATGTTCCAAAAATTGGATGTTGAGACAATTTAGGAAACTTGATGATTTGTTCCAAGATTTAAGGAGATTTATCTACATGATTGATGCAGCCCTTAGCGTGTGGATTAAGAAATATCTGGGTGAAGATTTTGAATCCCACAAATTGTTGAGGAGTATTTAAAGAGCAACCTAGATCTAATGTATTCATGACTTTCACTTTGTAAAACTAGGGGAATGTTTTAGAGTCTTAGATTTTGACAGTCTTTTTAGTGTGACTTTGTAAGTCACCCTTGTATATTTTGATACATTGTGGTATTATTCTTGGTTGAAGCTTGATCAGTGCATTTTAATGCACATTCTACCATGTTTGCACTTAAGTATTTCTTTGGTTTTCTTTGTTTATTTTTATATTTTAATTTGTTTTTCTATTTTACTTTATTTTTGGCTTAATATAATTTTCGTACTTAATTTTCAGTTTTAACAGCTTTTACGGAAATGATCATAACCGGAGTTCCAGGAATCTGATTGAGGCGTTCTACCAGTCGATGGAAAGCTAAGAGAGAGAGCTACAACCTTTGTGTTGGAGTCAAAGTCGGATTCTGAGTCATATTTTCCAGAATTTCGTTTGAAGCTGTTGCATTAGTTTTATTCAGTTTCGGGTCATTTAGAATTGGGCCTGGGTTATGTATTTGACCCAGTTGGGTTGTAAACGGGTTTTTAGGTTTTCTATTTAACTTAGCAGCCACAACTGCTCTTTGACACTTTTTACGATTTTATTTTATTTTTCTTACGTTTGAAAGAATCGGAATGGAGAACTAATTCCAAGGCAAAATCCTGCTGATTACAAGTTCTATCATACTTTGAGGTTATAATAATTTTCAATCCAAATTCTATTCCTTTCAATATTATGATATGTGATCATTTTTTGCTTAATTCTATTATCATATATTAGTGTTGATTTAATTTGATTGTTGTATGATCCTTAACCGTAGTCACGTTAGCGTTTGCTTAATTCGTTATCGTGTTTGATTAAATCGTGTTTGCTTAATTCACGAGAGATTAAATTCGTTTGCTTAATTCGGATAATAGGAACATACATCACATAAAACCAGTTGCGCTTGTCAATGAATTTTATAATCAAATAGGAATAGATAATCCTCTTAGGAGGTTGAAATTATAATAACCAATGATAAGTTGGAACCCAAATCAGTAGGATTAGCCGTTTTAGCTTATTTGGTAATCACTTTTTATTTTAACTGCTTTTTCTTCAAATTAAAATCTAAACCCCCATTGATTGTTACTATCGTTAGTTAATAAGATCAAGAATCCTTGTGAGACGATTCGAGTCATTGTCGCTATACTACGTTTTCAAAATTACTCGTTTTTGATCCGTGCGCGACACGCGGACCAAATTGGCGCCGTTGCCGGGGACTCTTGTTGTTATTAACCGATTTTATAGTCATAGTTATAGTTTTCTTGCTATATTTTTTGTTTTGTTTTGTTGTGTTTGTTGATTTTCAGGGTAGCAATACCGGTTGCAATATAGTGATAAGTTTTCCAGCCTTTCAGGTAAGTTGGAAGCTACTGTTTCGATTTGCTCCGATTTTTTTTCCAGAAAATCAGAAATAAATCGAAGAACAATACTCTTTTAGAATATGATTCTAAAAGATTTCGACCCTCAAAATCGCAAATTTTGCGTTTTTTCTATTTTATTTGATTTATTTTCTCTTTTCATATTTTTAAAAAAATCTGAAATTTTTTGTGCGAGCTTTACTTGATTTAATTAGATTTTTAGCGTTATTTTTATATTTTTTATATTTTATTTTAATCGCTTTTCTTTTTTTTTTTCCATTCTTTTTAAATATGTATTGATTTTATTTGATACTGTGTTGAAATTCATAATCATATCATGGCTTATCAAAGAACTCTGAGAGAACTGGCTAAACTTGTGAATTATAATGCTTTATGTATTGAATATCCTATTGTTGATGTACCTTTCGAATTGAAATTTGTTTTAACACACTTTTTGCCAAGTTTTAATGGTTTTGCAGATGAGGACCCGAATAAGCATCTAAATGAATTAGAAGTAGGGTGCTCTGCACCTTCTGAACCTTCACTAGAGGATCTTGTAAACCAAATGGCTATAAATAATATCAAGAATCAACAACAAATAGATTCTAATTTTCAGACTTTGCAAATACAACTTGATCAACTTACCACTTCGATGAATGATATGCAGCAAGCTCAAGGATCAAACCAACAACCTTTGGAAGAACATTCTATTTTTCAAATAGAGTTGCCTTCTGAAATTGTTGATGATACTTGTATTAATTTGTTTGCAATTGATTTTCCATCATTGTCTGATTTTGATGATGTTTACTCTTGTGATGTTTGTACTGACACTAAAATTTGCTCTGTTTGCGTTGAATTAAAGGTTGCCTTGCAAGATGATATTCTTACTATAGATGAGGTTGAAAATGAAGTTGTTCATGTCAATGAAGCTCTCGACACCCCGACTTCTCGGAACAAATCATCCATTGAGAAACCACCCTCTTTAGAGCTGAAACCACTTCCTAATAATTTATTTGAATTTGTGCAGGAAGAGAAATCATTACAGGAACATAAGAAGGGAATTTGATGCACTTTGTTTAATACTTGTGATATTAGCCCATCCATGAGTATGCATAGGATCTCAATTGAAGATGGAATAAAAGTAGCGAGGCAGCCCCTTAATCCTATGATTCTTAAAGTTGTAGAAAAGGATATCATTATCACGTGCACATTCAACACTTTAACTTATCGAAGATTCTTCTTTGATCCTGGAATAAAAGGCGAAGACACTAATAAAAACTCCAAGATTAATGGATACTACCCAAAGTTACTCTATGAGATCCCCACTTTGGAAGAAGAGACTGTAGAAAAGCTCTCTTTAGGAAATGCTGCTTATGTGATCACTTATCTACCTTGACTACTCGAGTGTGTTCTTTCCTTTCTCTCCCTCTTATTTTATATTTATGTCTTTTCATTGAGGACAATGCTTGTTTTAAGTGCGGGGGAGGGAATAATTTATTTTCTTTGTTTTTGTTTTGTTTTTGTTTGTTTTGTTTTGTTTTAGAAACACTAGATTTTTTTTGAAAGTTTTAGGCTATAGATTGTTTTGAGGTTAGTTATGGAGACTTGGGAAAAGTTCACAAGACCGGTATCGGTTTAACACCTTAAGTCTCATGAATATGGAAATCATTTTGAATACTTGTTATGCCATAGCCTTGAGTTCTCATCCTTTAATATCTCTTAAGTAGTTTATCTAGCAGTCAGCACCATCTAGAAATCAAACACTAAGTAATTAAGTTGATACAAATAAGTGAATGATCTTGCGCTTAAAAAGAAATCTGAATAGGAATCCACCTTATAAGTTAGGTGACCCTCACCCAGTCATTTAGCCTAACAGATGTGAAACCTTAAGAAAAAAAATTTGTTGTTACCAAAGTAACTTTAAAATATTGTCAAGTATGGATCATAATCACTAACAGACTTATTTACCATGTGCATGAATAGATAACGGGCTTAATGTGATTGCGCTAGAATGAAAGAGAGAAAAAGGGAGGATGAATAAGTTAGACTTAGGCATAATAACATGATTCGAAATGGTTTGTATAGGAGGGAGGCTTATGACCGCATAATTGCAGATTTGTGTTCTTACGATATCCTTAGTGTGTAAGATTAGTACCTATCGATGCTATCTTAATCGAAGAAGAGTTTGTAGCCTAGAATGAGTATCTGAATGATGTTGTGTTTCTTGAGTCTTGAGTTTATTTTTGCTCGGAGTGCAAAAGTTCAAGTGTGGGGGAATTTGATCAGTGCATTTTAATGCACATTCTACCATATTCGCACTTAAGTATTTCTTTGGTTTTCTTTGTTTATTTTTATATTTTAATTTGTTTTTCTATTTTACTTTATTTTTGGCTTAATATAATTTTCGTACTTAATTTTCAGCATTAACAGCTTTTACGGAAATGATCATAACCGGAGTTCTAGGAATCTGATTGAGGCGTTCTACCACTCGATGAAAGCTAAAAGAGAGAGCTACAACTTTTATGTTGAGGTTGAAGTCGGATTTGGAGTCATATTTTCCATAATTTCGTTTGAAGCTGCTGCATTAGTTTTATTCAGTTTCAGGTCATTTAGAATTGGGTCTGGGTTATGTATTTGACCCAGTTGGATTGTAAATGGGTTTTTAGATTTTCTATTTACCCTAGCAGCCGCAGCTTCTCTTTGACACTTTTTACGATTTTATTTTATTTTTCTTACGCTTGAAAGAATCGGAATGGAGAACTAATTCCAAGGCAAAATCCTGCTGATTACAGGTTCCATCATACTTTGAGGTTATAATAATTTTCAATCCAAATTCTATTCCTTTAAATATTATGATATGTGATCATTGTTTGCTTAATTCGATTATCATATATTAGTGTTGATTTAATTTGATTGTTGTATGATCCTTGACCATAGTCACGTTAGCGTTTGCTTAATTCGTTATCGTGTTTGATTAAATCATGTTTGCTTAATTCACAAGAGATTAAATCCGTTTGCTTAATTCGGATAATAGGAACATACATCACATAAAACCAGTTGTGCTTGTCAATGAGTTTTATAATCAAATAGGAATAGATAATCCGCTTAGGAGGTTGAAATTATAATAACCAATGATAAGTTGGAACCCAAATCAGTAGGATTAGCCGTTTTAGCTTATTTGGTAATCACTTTTTATTTTAACTTCTTTTTCTTCAAATTAAAATCTAAACCCCCATTGATTGTTACTATCGTTAGTTAATAAGATCAAGAATCCTTGTGAGACGATTCGAGTCATTGTCGCTATACTACGTTTTCAAAAATTACTCGTTTTTGATCCGTGCGCTACACGCGTATCAAAGCTTTTAAGCAAAAGTGTATTATTCTTGGTTGAAGCTTTTAAGAATAATTAGGTACTATAGTTAGAAGAGTGTTCTTATTTCTTTTTGGTTTCTTGAGGTATTGTCACTGGCTTCTAACTGTTAGGAAGTGAGAGGGGGATCTCATATCTAGATGGGTTTCTAGGTAGAAGTTGCACAAGGTAGTAATTAGGCGAGAAGTTGTAAACAAGGGAGTTTAGCTTTGAAATAATGCTATCATAATGGATTTCCTTCCTGGTTTGGATACCCTTAGATGTAGGTGAGGTTGCACCGAACTGGGTTAACAATTAACCGTGTTATTTATCATTCTAAATTTAATTCTGCATAATTTACATTAATAAAATTGTTCTGTCAGTCTGAAGATGTCAAAACATTTGTCTTGACTTTGTGTTCTGATGTTGGAACACTAGTATTAACTCATGTGTTAGAGTTCCATAATTTTATAAAGTGGTTTTTGTAATGTTTGAACTTTGAAGTGATGGAAGAACCTAGAAAGTTCTATGTCCAACCATAGAGAGGTTGGGATATGGTGAAAGGTGGAGGTTGGAGAAGTCACCAAAATCGTAATGCATGTTCTAAGGGAGGATATGGATCTTTAGACGTGGGAACACGATGTGGTTCTATTTGGTGTGCATGTAATGTTCTCCAATGTTTTTTATAATTACAATTAAACTAGAAAAAATATGTCTAAAGTCTCACCATAATGGAAGTAAGCAAAATAAAAAGAGTATCAAGTTCCAATTAAAAAGTGCTAGAAAAATTTTAAATCAAGTGCTAGACCAAATTTAATAAATAAAAATAAATTTAAACTATGAAGATGTAAACTTGAAGTTGTGAAGTTGTGAAAGCTTGTATGATCTCACGCTTTACTTTTTATCTTGTTTTGGATAATTCAATTGTAAATTAAGAAAGAGTATGTATTGAGTTACCAAGGCGATGTGCACGAGCGTGCACACACTTACACACACAATATTTCAAACTTCTTATAGTTTTTATTAAACCTCTTAAAACTTATCCGGAAAAATGATTAAATATTTAATAAACTTATTTGATCAATTAGCAAGGCAAAATACATTAGTTATTCAATTAAGCCCTTATAATAGTCAATTTAAACAATGTGTAGTGTATCTTAATCAATTAAGGAGGTTTTCAACTGATTAAGTGGCAGCAAAATTCAAAGTTTCCCTTCTTTCCTTAAGCTTGTTAGTACAAGATTTGCTCATGTCACATTTTCCTTGGATTTTGATGATAACAAAGTATTGAAATAACAATGGTATATTTGATGTGTGTTACATGTGTGTAGGTTCTAATACTTGTAAATATCTAGAGTTAGAATGTTCTATACAATGGAACACTTGGGAGTTGCTGAATTGTTAGCTTTTGGTAGCAGAATCTGAAGAGCACTTGTTAAGTGATGTCTGGAGTAGACTCTGAAGCTGAAGTTCTCAGTATCAGAAGAAGCAACACAATTGTTTGTACACTTAGTGAATTTAAATTGGCTTCTGGTACCATTTTTAGTTTGTGATAAATGTGAAGTTCTCTATACTGTAGAAAGCAAGTTGCATTGTCAAATCAGTTTGTCAGCTGGAGTCTAAGATCGCAAGGCTCAAGAAAGGTTTTCATGTTTTACATATATCTACTCTCAACGACTCTATTAGTACAAGATCCTTTGAGGACTCAAGGGTTAAACATCTTACACATTGGATCAAGATCTTCTAGTGTATCTATTTTCAATGTATCTTGTAATATGGAGTATGAGCAAATACTATGATCAAGGTATCTCTTCCAACGACTAGTTTTTGCAAAGGCTATAAATATGACTGAAGGTTCAAGATGAATCTTTAACAAGGATCTACCAGAATAAGGAGTAACAAGATCAATAATTATCAACTCTATCTAGTATGCCGATTTTCTGTTGTAGGTTGTAATTGTAAAAGCCTTAAGATTTCTTACACATTAAATATCTTAGAAATCTTAAGAGCTTTAGGTCTTTTTTATGGTGATTTCTCGTGTGTCATACCCCAAATGTTTCCTACCCATATAGTTTTACTTTCAATATTGTTTTATTGTTATGTTATTAACCACTATTCAAAAAAAATGTGTGTGTTGTTTCCACTTCTTTCTTTGTCTGGATTAGGGTTTCAAGTTTGAAACACTGGTTACTCAAGACTTCATGCCAAGTATGTTATTAATAATTGAATAATATGATTTCTTTTGAGACAATTTTGTTGGAATGCTACTTGGGAGAGAAGGGAGAATGTGTTTTAGTTAGCTTTTGGTCCAACCGGTAGGGGTGTATCAATTTCAACTAGGTTCTATGATTGTTTTCATATATACAAGGCTTTTAGAATAGTTGTTGACTTTCTGCTATAGTAAAACATGAGAGTTTCAAGGTACATTGAATACACAATTCAAATACATAATTCAAAGGATGTTCAAAGCTTGGTTTCCAGTTTCAAATGCTATGATTAAATTTTGAATCTTGTAGCAAAGTAACTTCAAGCCAAGGTTAGACGAGTTTTTTGCCACTTAGGCCATTGGCACGTTTATCCGATTTTTTTTGAACCCACATTTACAAGAGGTATTAATTGCAAGTTGTGTGTAGGACTACTATTTTGTGGAATAATCTGCTTCATGTTATAATTAAGTGAAAACTTGGTCGTAGGATCAATTTGGTGAAGTCGTTTCACAAGAATAACATAAGACAATAATGGTATGAAAATTCCAATTTTCAAGTCCAAAATAGAAGACATGGAATCACATCTTTTTACTTTAGCACCACCAAATATTCAAATTGCTGATAAAAGGATTACAAGAGTTGACATAATAATTACATGCTTGATACAAGATATGATCCTAAGGAAACATTAAGCAAATTCTATAATGATGCTATCACCATTACACCAATTATGTTGTAATTAATACCAACCTACATGTCTAATTATACAAGGTCACTTGAAGCCTAAAAGAGTAAAATTCTTGCTCATTCCTTCAAGCCAATGCCACAGGTTCTTCATGACTCCTGCCTCACCCAAGCTTCAAAATTCATCCATAAACTCCATATAACATGTCTTCAAAATAAAACCTCAACTACATAAATGAATAACAAAATAAGAGAATCATGTTGGTTCAGTCATTCTATTAAAACAGGGAAGGACACAAAATTAATCCACCACGAAAAAGTATCACAAGCAAAAGTCAAAATTAATAGCAGCCAAATATCAAAAATTGATAGTAGTTAAAACAATACACAAGAGTAAAATGTGAAAAAGTAACAAAGACTTTAAAGATTACAGCAGTAAAAATTAAAGTCACAGTAGTGAAAATTCAATCCAATTCCATCAGGGACCACACAAGTTCTAGAAAAATAGCCAACTCACGATTCACATGGTCCCCACAATATCTGAACATGAAAATCTTCCATCATGGCATGAAGATTCCAACTTGTAACACCCCAAATTTTCCCTCTTCTTTTTAGCATCATCATCATATCATAATCATCATAAGCATGGCATATCCTTAGCATCTTTGCATAGAAAAATGAAGCATAACATTCTCATGTTCTAGCATTGGGCATATGATCAATCATTGGTGCATTTGAAGCCTTACAAGTCAAAGCAAGAGGTCAAGTGACATTGAAAGAGTCTCACAAGGTGTTCTTATGTCCTATATGTTGCACCTTAATTTTTGCCCTAGGTTTTCTTCGTTTTTTTCCATATAAATCTTGCATACAAACAAGATCGCATTGTTTGCACGGTTCTTCTCGGGTTAGGTTTATGCCTCACAGGGGATCACCATTGTCTTTAATTAATTTATTTGTTTATGTTTACTAACCATTAATCAAAATTCAAAAATATTTTTGTTTCCTTTTACTAACCTTTTTCAGGAAGAGGAACCATGTGAAAATGCCAAAAATAGCAGTCCTGCAGCTCGAGTAAATTTCATAGACAAAATTCGAAGACGATCCGCAAATAATTCAAAATTATCAGATCGAGGATTTCCCAAGTTAATTGATTCATTCAAAGGATTTCCAAGGTTCATGTGTTAATTTCTTCGACACACAAAAAGAATCGGGCCGAAACAACCAAGCAACCATGTTTGAATAAAAAATTCAAATTTCAGCTTGGTTAACCGGTTAACCAGTGTGAAATTTGAATTTTTTATTCAAATTCAACACCCTTAGATCATTGATTTAATTGGAATATTCTAGATCCATTGGTTTCTGATTTCTCTACATCACTTTGATCATTTCCTACCATAAACCCTCATTAATCACCACTCTTTTCCATTTCCACCAAAATTCCAATTACTAAACCTAAATTAAAATTATCAAAGCAAGCTCCATTCCACCAAATTTCCATATCTAAGGCCTTTAAATAGGACCACAATTTCATTCATTCCACAAGCTTTTGATAGCCACAAAACCTCTTGCAAAATACTCCCCCAACACCAAAATTCTCAAAAGCTCACTTTCTTTCTTTTGAAGTTATCAAGAATTCACATTGAATTCTTGATTAACTTGAGCTAAACCTTCATCCTTTCATTCCTTTGTTCATCAATTTCAGTAGATCTAAGCTTGTGTTGGTCCAATTTGAAGAAGAGCCTTTGGTAATTCCTCTCACTCCATAAACCCATATTCACCATTAACATTCAAGATGTAGATTCTTGGTGCCTTTGTTTCTAGATTCTTTGGATCTTTATTTGTTGTTTGATTGCAGGGATTCCACTGTATTTTGGTTTTAAAATTCGTGCAAATTCAGATCATGATCATCCAATGTTTGAGAAAAGGTTTCAAAATGGATCATGCTGAATTTTCTGCATTTTTTTGCTACTGGTACAGCGTTAACCGGTTAACCAGTTTCAAAACAGCGTAAATTATTCAAAATCTGCTTGCGTTAACCGGTTAACCAATTGGTTAACCGGTTAACACAAGTTAGAATGGTGTTTTTGGCTTGTTTCAAGCCCCTTTTTGGTTCCTCTTTCTTCTTCTTCCTTCTCCTTTTTATTTTTACCTTGGGAAGCACTTTTGGGAGTGATTTCTCCTTAATTTCAATGAACTTTGGGTGTAGATTAGAGTAGTTAATGTTCATTAATTCAAAACTAACTTTAAGTGGATTATTCAATTCATTTAAGGTACTTTGCATTAGTGATACATTTTCATGCTTGAATCCACCAAGAAGAGTGATTGAACTTAAGGATGGAAGAATACCATAAGTGCGGCTCAATTTGGTATTCATCTTTAGTTTTATGCGGTATCGCGTCCGGATAACGATTTACATATCGTTTATCTCGCATGCATTAACACTAACATTATGCACCTTAATTGGTGGTGGCCGGCCTCATTTGTAGGGTAATTACTTCGTAAATTACTCGACGATTGCTTAACATAGACCTAAATGTGTCCCGACTTCGGAATAAAAATCTAATTGGGTACTTGCACTTTCGTGGATCAGATCTCTTGTTGATCGCGTAATCCCAAAGTGGTTAATCATATTGCATTAATAATCGAGACTTATGAATGTTTGATGCGTAGGTGTTTTGGGTCTCCCAATCGCCTTTCAAATTTCATTGAATTCGGTTTGGTTTGCCTTGATTAATCGCTATAGTGTAAGATTCTAAGCGGATCCAGTTGCCTTTCGATTTTGTTTTTTTTTTGTTGTGGTTGATTAAGTTCATCATACCATTATTATGTAAATATTATTATACTATTACTACTATTAATATTTTAGATTCTTGCACTTTAATTTCTTTTTGTTACTAACATTTAATTTCTTGCACTTTTATTGCCTTTATTCTATTTTGTTTTATTCATCCATATCATGTTTATTATTTGTTCTTATTATTTTAATTGTTGATTTTCCTTTTGTCCATTTGGATACCAAAAAACATTAATAAAGGATTAAACTTCTAAAAGACTTGTGACTTTAATTTGTGGACTTTTGGTTACTATCCTTGGCATTGGAATGAATATTTTTTGGACTTAGATTTTAGGATCCCTTCCCCTTGCTTTGATCTTCATGAAGTTGGATTTAGCCTTTATTTGACCATTTGCTAGCTCATAAGGATGGAACTCTTATGCTCATAATTTGGAATTTCATCAAGTTTGGTTAGATCTTTTTCCCTTATCTCCTTATTTTCTTTTTTAGGATAGTCCCTTCATCTCCTCCCATTCTTCAATTTTCAAAACCTTCTCCCTTTTTCAAAGGATTCTTTCTTTTTAAATCATCACCTCTTTAATAATCAAAAACCTTGACTTTTGTCAAGAGGCTTCTAATTTTTTTCTTTTCTTTTAAAATCAATGAATCTAATCATGTTGACCTTAATTCAAAAAAATAAAAAGAATCAAACTCATTCAAGTTGTTTTGTGCTTTTGTGCACTTTTGTTTATTTTCTTAAAAGAGTGCCGATTATGAGTCATTATTCTTTAGTCGGGTGCAAGTCTCTCAATCTCCATGGTTGTAGTTTGATGTAATTGAGTCTCTTGTCATTTGTGGGGGTTTAGTGGCATACTCGTTAATTTTATCTGAGTTGGCGCCCTCCCCATAATGATGTATGAGTCCATGCCTTCATTCTCATGGTAGATTTGTTTGGCTATCCACTTGTAGATGACAAATTCTCTTCACTTAATAAAATGAATCATAACCCACCCTTTTTCACTATTTGTACCACGAACTACGGGGTTTTGATCTCGCATTGCACTTTGTGGGTACGTAAGCATGAGGCGTTAAACCTCTCCAAACACAAAAATATTAAAAAAATAATAATTCTTTTCTCATCCCTCCACTCATATTTTTTACAAACCATTTTCAAACCAAAAGCATTAAATTTTTCAAAGGGCTCCCGTGGAGTACCACAGACATTTTAGGTGCGTAAAACCTTCCCATTGTGTAACCTATCCCCTTACCTGTTTCTCTGTTGTGTTTCTTTAGCTTTTTGCTTTTAGATTCATTAGGATTTATTCGCTCTTTTTTCCTTTTCCTCTTGGAATAAAATAAAAGCGCGGTGGCGACTTTGTTTACTTTGAGTTAAGTTAACCAATAGCTTACACTCATGTTTTTACCGCTACACTATACAAGCTCGAGATTCTTTACAAGAGCCCAGAACGTTGAGAGATTATCAGATGATCCAAGAGGGAACAATCTCCTACACAGATGACTCTAAATTAGGGTTTCATGATCAAGCAGGGATTCTTTGTGAATTTGGATATTTCATGTGGGCAAAGTACTTCATATGATATGTGAATGCTATAGATGAAATTTGGTGAGAAGATTCATTGAGGAAGGCAGTTATTTCATCAGTTACTTATATAAGAATAAACTGGTCAAACTGATTATTTGAAAAGTCAACTATGGCAATTCAAGGGTCCAATACTATTTTTCAAGCCAAGGGATGTTCTTAAGGTCATAAAAGAGGTTTGACAAAGTCAAAAGTCAAGAATTTAGGGTTTTGGCAAGGGTTTCCATTTTTGGTATATGGCATGTAACAAAACTTTCCAAATTTGGTAAGTTTTGCCCTAATCTTCAAGGCTTTCTTTCATGACCAAAATGACTCCAAATGAATTTTCCTTGAACATGAAAGTTGTAGGGTATGATCTCCTATTTTCAAAAAGTACAAGAACATGATCATAGCCTTCATGGTTTGAAAGTTATGGCCAATCGAAATTCACTTGTTTTTAGGGTTTACATGAATTTTTCATTTTCTACCAAGTTGCAAAATGGCATGTAATTTATTTTCGAGTTGTTTTAGGAACCAATTGAGGTCATATTACTCCAAAGCATTGCATAAGAGTCATGCTTTCCCAAAGAAGCCAAGGAATTCGTGGGTGGATTGTAAGTTATTTTCCAAAATGCAATGATGCAAGATCATTCACAAGGCATGATACAAAGCAATTCAAGGGCTAAGATTGATTCAGTTAACATTTATGAGTGAGATTGAAGCTGAGCATTTGCATGAGAGAGGGATAGGACGCATAAATCATGCACTCACACAAGTTTTTCCAATTTTGCAAATTCCCTCCTCCCACGCATTCCTCACGTGCATTCCCTTTCATTCTCTCAGCATTGATCATTGGCATGATATAAAAGAGAATTAGGGTTTCCATTTGCTCAGAACCATCACCATTTGCTCACTCCAAAGCTTTTGCTCTCTTTGCACTTTCCTTTGAATCTCCCATTTCTCCCACGCATTAGCCAAACAAATTACATATTCTTGATCCTGAGAGCATAAGGATCACAAATCCATCACCCATTGGAGCTGAATCCTCAGATTTCAACAAGTGCCATTCAAGTGTAGTTTTGTTCGAATCTCAAGATCTAGGAAGATTCAAGGCTTCTTTTGCATTTATTTTGCAAATAGAAGTTAAAAGGAGTGGATCTGCAGCTGGATGAGTCTTTTCTTGGTGTTTTAAAGGATCTTCAACTTCAGGTAAGCTCTGAAACTTTTGGATCTAGAAATGAAATTGAATGTTTGCATTGAGTTTTACTTGTTTCACTGGAGATGCTAATGTGCTTATAATTGAAAATCCATGCCTATTGAGTGAGATATGTTGAATTTTAGTTTGATAGTTGAAAATGTTTGCGTTCGATCTACATTGTTCATTGATCTTTTGTGAATTTCGTTGCTATATTTGGATTTATCATGCTTGAATTGTGTGATCTGGAGATTTTGAGGTATTTCTGTGCATGTTTGTTCTTGGACATGAATTTTCCGGTGCCGAAGCCCTGGCTCTGGTCACCGGATTCTGGAAGTCATTTGGATGAAGAAGATGATGTTTTAGCCCTTGGATGCTTGGATCTGGATGGTGTACACGCTGCCAGCACATTAAAATGGGCCCCCCTCTCACGTGATCTCATTTTGTGTTTTATTTTTGAATTAATCTTCATGTTGTGCATCCCACTATAGTTCTCATGCACTCACACATTGGCCTATTGTTTGGATGACTTAGGGTTTTGTTGACTTGAATCCTGAGCATTGCCTTGATCTAATGGTTCTCCATTTTCCTGAATTTAACTGATTTTTCACCATAATTATGTGTGAACCTACACTGACCATTGGGCCTCCCCTGCTAATCACACCCACTTGTCATTAATCCCAATCATTTTGAACGGAGTTCTTTACTGACTGCACCCCTCTCATTGTTTCCTTTTATTTTTATCTCACTTTATTTTAAGTTTGGTTTTTGATTTTTAAAAATAGTTAGAAGTTCATAAAAATTTTGAAATAATTCATGACTAATTCTTTTAATTTTCTTTAATTTTTGACATTTTTATTTTTCATATATTTTTATTTTCCTCGTAGGAACTAATTTTCACTTTTATTAATTGTTTTTAATTCTTTTTAAAGGCATGCTGACTTGTGGATTTTATATTTTGATCATCAATTTGAATTTTGAGTTGGTTATTTTTGCATTTGATTCATATTAGAATGTAGTTTGTTGTTGATTTTCCCCCTGATTTTTAGAAGCATGCATGAATATTTTTTGCAATTGACTTGAGCTTGAAGTTTCAAAACCCTAGTTTGTGTTCATGAGGTTCTTTGACCTAGTTTACTTTTGATTCTGACTTTGCTCTTTTGGCATGATGTTATAACTTGGTTAAGGAACATTTGAGTTTAATTGTGGAATTTTTTCATAAGTTGTCGATTTGATTTGATTTTTGTATGTGAGATTGCTTTAATTTTGTTTCTTTTTGTTAGCATGCTTAGTTCTTAGGCTAGGAGGGCACTTGTGCCAACTCCTATAGGTTGTTTAGGGTTCTTTTTGTATGAGGATAGGTCCCTGGTCCTTGATGTATGTTTGTACTTTGAAAAGTTTGGTGTTACTTGTCTTTGAAGTTTCTCACAAATGCACATGTTCAATTCACTTCTCCTTCTTGTGATGTTCATGATGGAACTTGTATGATATTTTCCTTGAACTTTTGTGTAGTTTGTGCCCTTTATTGTGTTGATAAGGTTCTGATCTTGTGTTGTTTAGTGCTTGTCTAAATTTTTGGATCCTTGGTTCCATTTGTGTTTTGTTTTCTTCATAGGAGCTTGTGAAGCTTAGTAATAGTTTGTGAGCTTTACCTCTTGCTTGATTTGCTTTGATGAATGGATCTTAGTGCAATAAATGGTTGCTTTCATTTCTAGTTGTGATGCGTGGAGTTTATCTTTGGCTTGTTAGCACCTCATTTGATTTTGTTTGGTTTTACCTTGTCATATGTGTTTAGTTCTAACCATTTCAGGGGCTCATGGTAAGTGAAGTGTGGAGATTATCCACATTTAAATTCTTCATCTTCTCTTGTGCTTTACTTTCTATTTTGCATTTGTTGATGTGCCTTATGCCATATTGTGCTTCAATTCTTCTTCTTCCCCCTTTAGAAACAACTTGTCTCCTTTAGAGGAGTAAGTTGTTCTCTAACTTCTCTCCTCCTCTTTTCTTCTTGCCTTTTCTTCCTCATTTCTTAGGATGGTTCAAGCCTCACTAACCTTAGGACCACTTTTCCATGATAACTTTAGGATTAGACTTTCCCTATCAGTCTTTTTACCTTTAAGCTCCTTTTTGGTTTCTTCTCTTCTCATCTCAAAACAAAATCATAAAAAGCATTAATAACAGTTGAGTTGACCTTCCCTTTTTTCATACTATCAAAGAAAATCATAAAAAAACACTTCTTCACTTTAATCCACCAAAAACACTTAATGATACAAACAAGTTAGTGAATTTAAATCCCAATCTTAGGAAACAAGTTTGAGGATCTTCCTCATTCTTGATGGACTTATTACTCATTCTATTTTTGGATGTGGTAATAAGGATATGTCCTTAGCAAAGGATTTATCTTCACTTCCTTGTGCCACACTTTAAAAGACTCCTAAAACACACAAACAAACAATAAGCTTCTTTCCTTTGGGAATTCTCTTCTCACCTCACTCGCTCCTTAGATATGAACTTGCTTCTACTTTTCATTTTGCAAGACGGTTACGCACTCGTCGTCCGAGCCTGCAACACCTGAGCATTGGCATAGGCAGTTCAAGCCTTAACACATAAGCAATCTTTTCCACCCCTAGTTAGGGGAACTACGACGACTCTGATCCTCATTGTCCAGATGAGGTACGTAAGCAGCGGGGTAGGGCCCGTTCGAGCACACTCTTTTATTTTCCCTACATTTTCCCCCTTTATTTTCTCTTAGCTCATTTCCTTTTTCTTTGCAGCAACTTTCATTTTCTTCACCCTTTGAAACAGTTTCTTTGCAAGCGTGGATCCCTTAGGGTACGGCGGACGATCTGGGGTGCTAATACCTTCCCAGGTCGTAACCGACTCCTGAACCAGTCTATTTGGTTCACAGGACCTTTGTCCTTCCTTTTCTTTTCTTCTAGTTTGTGCAGCATTACCATTCTCGTTCCTTTGGGATAAAAATGTTTGGCTGATGACTTTACCTCTTTCTACGCCACTTTCGCGTTTGTACAAGAATGGAAATCCAGGGAGCCACAGCTTGGCGACTCTGCTGGGGATCGAACCTAGAATCTTTGGTTCCCTTGAGAGTCTCTCCCAACGCTTGCGTGTTTATGTTTCGTTGGGTGTTTATGATTGCTTTGATGTGTGTTTATTTTACTGTTTTTTATTTACAATTTTATTTACAGCTTTATTTACAGTTTTCAGTATTTATTTTCATGCATCATATATTATACTGGACTGTCTGGACTGGTTTTCTGTTTGGCGGAACTTGGGTATTACTTGTGTGTGGTTGTAACACGGTGGGAGAACTGACTTTAAGTTATGTTGCGGATAGCAAGAGTCGCCACCGACTTTTATTTTATCCAAAGGAAAGGCATAAAAGAACAGGAAAGACCTTTTAAAAGATTTTTGGGTCCGGGGGGTAGGTTATGTAAAGGGAAGGTGTTAGCACCCTTTACATCCATGGTTATCCATGGGCTCTTAGTTACTTAACTCACTTTAAATTGTTTTTGAAAAGGTGAAGTGTGTGAATAGAAAATTTTCATAAGAGTTAATAATGATCCATGTACGGATGCGTAAAAACTTGTGTTTGAAAATTTGTTTGAAATTTGTTAAGTGTTTGAAAATTTTGAATGAAGTGAGCAAGCAACTATGAGATACCTACCCTAAAGTTTAAGTCTTTCTGTTCTTGAATCCTTTAAATGGTAAGACTATCCCTATTATTAAGGAATAGGTAGTCATTACCTTGGATGTAAGGGACATATGAGGGACATCTGTTTATGTAGGCAACTGTGGGGTGTATTAAGCATTTAGGAGGGACTGTCATCATTATTCGCAAGGGACTTGATCTTTATGAAAGGCAACCATTAGGGACTTGATGACTTTTTCGTTTAAGGGACTTGCTTTATACACCCCACTTGACCTTATGATTAGGCAACATTGAGGGATAGCCTTAGAAAGTGAGATGGCGATTAGAAATCGACTTACGTGTGTGAGTGTTCAATTTTATTTATCTTTAATTAAAATGATCTAAATTTGATTTTAAATCCAATACATGTTTACACTCCCTAAATTACTAACCATAGCATATAAATTAAATAAATTAAATATTTACAAAATTTACACCAAGGAGCAATTACATAATAATTATAATGAGCAATTAAAATAAATAGCAAATAAATAAATATAAATAATAGCAAAAATAAATAAATAGGCAATACTAAATATAATAGGGGTTAGTAAGAATAATAATTAAAATCAAAAATAAATAAGGTTAATGAAATAATAATAATAAGCATAATAAAAAATAAATGTATTAGTAATAATATGATTAGTGATAATAAAATAAATATTATAAGAACATGATGAAAAATAATAAACACAAAATTAGATTATTAATATAGACATTTATTTAAAAATAAGAACAATTAAATAATTATTGTAACATTTTGATTTATGTACAAATTTTTTAAATTATTTTTAAACATAATATAATTACAAAATTTAATTATTATAGATTTAATTATTTCTAAACACATATTAAAAATATTTATATATATAATTTAGGTTATAAACAAATTAGAAAAAAAAATATTTACATATTATATGGAGAAAATAAGTTATAATTATATTTAAAGATTATATCATATTTACAAAATTTTATATCAAATATTATATTTACAAAAAATTAATTATATTAAGTAAATATGTACATAATAATTATATTTAAAAAAATAAAATTAGAAAAGAATAAAATTAGATTTTTAATAGTTATTTAGAAAAGATAAATTAGGGTTTCTAAAATTAGAGTTTTGTTTAGAAAATACTTTTAGAGTTTATAATTTAATATACAAAAATTAATATACATACATTATAATTACATAATAAAAGAAATAATTTTTGAATTAAGAAAATAATTTTTTAGAATATTAGAAACTATTAAACATGTATTTAATTATTTAATTACATATATGTTTATTAATAAAATCTAAATCAATTAAACAAATTAAAAATAAAAATACAACAAAACATACCTGGCTGGGTTTTGAACCCAGGCCACCAGGTTTACCGGCAACAAGCCACACCACTAGGTCAGGGTACGCGCAGGCAGCAAGGAAGTGAGTTCCATTAGTTTTGTTCTTTGTCACAAAAAATCCAGGAAAATAAAAGAAACAAAAGGCCTGGGGGAGGATTGAACCCAGGACCTCTCAGCCAAACGCATGTGCACATTACCAACCAAGCTAGATGAGCGAACCTGTTAGTTATCCCACAACAATTCATAATATATAATACTCAATGCATAAATGAGAAAAAACCAAAATTATTTGCCACGGCCATGATTCGATCCCCTGCCCTTTGCTTCAAATGTCCAAGACCAAGCGGCCAACCACTGGGACAAGCACGCGCTTGTGATAACAAACCAGTAATAAAACATAATATTTTTAAACTATAATTTGAATTTCCAGAACGCGCCAAACTGCTTCTTCTTCAACCTCAGGACCTGCAATTTTACCTGCGAATTTTGCTTCCATTTTTCCTGCGATTTCTAAACTGCAGCAAAACCTACGAATTTCAAACTATCATCATACAGTACAATTTTATCAAATTGGGAACACTTTTAGATTCCTTGCAACCTGCACAGTCCAATTTTATCAACCAAATTCATTTATAACGCATGAATCAAATAACCCTAATTTGAAGGTCCAAACCCTAATATGGCATCTCACGGATTCCTCATGGTTTCTTTGCCCAGAAACGTTCTACATATCATCACAAACCATATTAAACAAACAAAATTCATGGAAAAGCAACACATTATTGTAATCGAAAAAATTATTTCCAAGAACAAAATGAACTCGGGTTGTTCAATACAACATGGCATTGATGCATATGAGTGATGATTTTGCTTCAAGAATGTCCAAGGAACATTGCTATGTTCTTATTTTACCTTAAAACACCTTGTATGAAGGAATCCGAATGTGAGGTTTGAATGGTTTTTTGATTTTGTGAACTTACTTTTGGAGGCAGAGAATTCGTTCTTTTGTGATTGCAATGAGTTATGTACTTATAGGTGATTGAATTTAGGTCATAAAATTGAATGGTTGTGTGGAAGAATTGATATGAAAAGATCCAAGTTGATCATGCCTTGAAAATCAAATATTCTTGTATGATGGCTTACTATTTTTGGACAAATCTTATGATTTCATTCCTCTTCAATTCCAATCAACATTTAAGACATTCTAGAAGCTCAATCTCCATCAAATATTACATTTTCATATTTTATTTTTATTTAAAATGATTTTTAATGAATTAAATCAAAATAAATAAAAATAAAATAATAAAAATTCTGATTTTTAATGGTTTGGGTCGTGCATGAAGTCAATGTATGGATTGGGTCATCATTTGGCAAGCCCATTTAGAAGAAATTGGTTTTAGACCTCTTTTTTTCATCATAAACCAACTCAAAATTTCCCAACTTTGCAAGGGCACATATCCTTCAATTTTAATGCTATGAGGGTGTTCTTGGACATTTTGGAAAGCTTGAAGAGTCCTATAACCAACCCCACTGGTTTCATGTCCATATCATATACCAATCTCAAGTTATGCCCTTTTGAAGTTGTTGACTTTTTGTTGACTTTCAAAAGGACCTATAATGTCTTAGCTCATACCTTCCAAATGAAGCATTTTTGGGCTTGGCTTGTGAGACACAAAGTTGTAGAGAATTCAATTTACTTCAAAATGAGCTTTGAGTGGAGACTTGGTGATGAAGTATGTGAAAGTTATGGCTGGTCAAAGTTAAGTTGACTTTTACTGAGGAAACCATAATTTAGAAACTCCTGATTCTTGATGATCTGAAATATCCTTGATGAATCATGATAAACCCTTGATAAAATGATGAATTTTACTTCATATACTTGATGTTGGCAAAAAATCATGAAGTTTGACTTTGGTTTGACCACAGTTGACCTCAGTTTGACTTTTTAACTGCATTGTCTGATTTTGACTTATCTGACCATCTGACTGAGCAAACTTCTGAGAACAGTCTTAAAACTTGTCATGGGGGTTCTTACACACATATAAGATGTTATGAAGCTCATTTGAAGTCTTGGAAATCCATTTAGCCTGATTAAAGTCAAAACCCTAGTTTTGGATGCACTGCTTAGGAGGTGCAATGTCTGAGGGAATTGTCAACTCTTCTGACCAATTGTGAACCTTGTGAACCTTGTGAACCATCATAAAATGTCTTGTGAACCTCATGGGAGGTATTGTGAAGATTTTGAACCTTGTGAACCTCATAAAGTGACTTTGTAGACCTCATGAACCTCAGGAAGGCTTTGAAAGCATTGGGAAACTTGTGAACCTTGTGAACCTTCATAAAGTGACTTGTAGACTTCATGAACCTCATGAAAGGTCTTGAAAGCATTGTGAAACTTGTGAACCTTGTGAACCTTCATAAAGTAACTTGTAGACTTCATGAACCTCATGAAAGGTCTTGAAAGTGTTGAGAAACTTGTGAACCTTGTGAACCTTCATGAAGTGATTTGTAGACTTCATGAATCTCATGAAAGGTCTTGGAAGTATTGAGAAGCTTGTGAACCTTGTGAACCTTCATAAAGTGACTTGTAGACTTCATGAACCTCATGAAAGGTCTTGTAAACATTGTGAAACTTGTGAACCTTGTGAACCTTCTTAGAACACAAAGTCTTGTATTGTGAGGGCAAATTTTGGGGTGCAACAGCTGCCCCTGTTCAATTTTCTGAAACCTGAGGGGTTAGATTGGTATATTTGCCAGTCGTGACCTAGAAGGTTGAAGGGGATTGAACACAAAAGCCCAAAAATTTGCACTCACCAGTGCATAAAGTGATATAGATGGCTAGTTGAATATGCTTGAGTGGGCTTAAAGATGCCACTTGGAGAAAAGTTCTTAGATACATTTCTTGGAGGATAAAGCAGTCCAAAGTATGAAGGTATAATGATAGCTTTCAGGAGGATAAAGCATTCCTGCAGTAGTGGTGATAGCTGTCAGGAGGATGAAGCAATCCTGAGGTAATAATGATAATTGTCAGGAGGATAAAGCAGCCCTGAGATAATAATGTGATTTCAGGAGGATAAAGCAATCCTGAGGTATGAGAAGCTGTCAGGAGGATGGAGCAGTCCTGAGGTAATAATAAGCTGTCAGGAGGATAAAGCAATCCTGAGGTATGAGAAGCTGTCAGGAGGATGGAGCAGTCCTGAGGTAATAATAAGCTGTCAGGAGGATAAAGCAATCCTGAGGTAATAATATGTTTTCAAGAGGATGAAGCAGTCTTGAGAGATAATGAGTTTTCAGGAGGATAAAGCAGTCCTGATAATCATAAGTCTGTTTGCTGGATAATTAACCTGAAAACAAAGTAGCATTCTGTATAATAATATTAATTTATGCCTTATGTATGCATGTATGATATGATGCACCTAGGTAATGTACTATTGTGTATATGGCTATGTATGTGTATGGTATGATGTAGATGATGTATGTATGATATGATACTGCCGGAAGCGTCTGGATATCTTCGTATAACAACTGCTGGCCAGGGAAAATAAATCCCGATTTGTTGTTGAAGAATATGAGGAATTCGTTCCCGTCTTGCTTGATAATATATTATACATAACCTTCCGTATGTTGGGGATAGCGAGGTATATATAACCTCCCGTCTGCTGGGGATAACAAGGTATATATAACCTCCTGTCTGCTGGGGATAACAAGGTATATATAACCTCCCGTCTGCTGGGGATAGCAAGGTATATATAACCTCCCGTCTTCGTTTGATAGTAGGGTAGATATAACCTCCGTCTTCGTTCGTCGTACCCTTATTGGAAAATAAATTCCCGCATATCCGTATGAGGATAAAAGAGATGGATATAAATTCCAGGGGAGATGAGACTTTATGAAGATGGATTCGTCCTACTGAGGGTTTGTAACTATTTTGTAGAGATGAACCGACGAAGCTTCATTGAAATCCTTCCCTCGTTCGTCCTTAGTAAATACTATTACTGCATTTTCATGCATTTCTGGTAAACATCAATCATATTAAGCATACATGCATTTCTGGTAAACATCAATCATATTCAGAAGCATACATACATTCAAACACAACCAATGGACGTTTCGCTTATGTAAATAGGGTAAAAGTAAATCTGGATTCAAAAGATGGGATTTATTTATATCAAAAAGTGACCCATACACGGGTAAGTTTGTACAAGGAGACATAAATCTTAGTAAGAGGATTTTGTCATAAAGTTTTTACAAAACAAAGAGAATCAGCTATGTGAGAAATAATCCTATTGAGTTTCAATTCTACTATTGCCATTATCTTCAAGTATCTCATCTTCTGCTGTTGAGACGGAAATGATTGGATTGAGCTTTATTTGTTCGAACTTGAGTAAGTAGTACAACTGGTTGCAGTTTCATGGGTGACCCAAACGAGACATAGTCATACGCTTTAATCCCTAACTTTTGCCTGGATTGCCCTTTCAGGTTTTCAATCCACCGGGATACCCTTTTTTGCCCAAGCCGCCTTTTCAGGTTTTCGACTTGCCGGGTGTACATCTTTTCATATATATCCCTAATTTTTGCCCAAACCCTTTTGGTTTGCCGGGATGCCCTTATTTTTTCCTAGGCCTGTCAACCTAGCGGGTCTCTCTTTATGCGTAGTATTTTTTAACTATGTCTGCGTTTACAGGCTGTGGGAAGTCTTCACCATCCATGGTAGTCAGTATCATGGCACCTCCTGAAAACACTGTCTTGACTACAAATGGACCTTCATATGTGGAAGTCCACTTGCCCCTAGGATCACCCTGTGGTAATATTATACGCTTGATTACCAAGTCACCAGCCTGATATACCTTTGGCTTAACCTTCTTGTTAAAAGCTTTGATCATCCGTTTCTGGTACATCTGGCCGTGACAAACTGCTGCTAACCTCTTCTCATCAATCAAATTTATCTGGTCAAGTCGAGTCTGAATCCATTCATCTTCATTCAAGCCTGCATCCTTCATAATTCTCAAGGAGGGAATCTGAACTTCAATGGGCAGAACTGCTTCCATACCATAGACTAAGGAGAATGGGGTTGCCCCTGTTGAAGTACATATTGTAGTACGATAACCATGAAGAGCAAATGGTAACATCTCATGCCAATCCTTGTAAGTAACAGTCATCTTCTGTACAATCTTCTTAATGTTCTTATTAGCAGCTTCAATTGCCCCATTCATCTTCGGACGATACGGAGAAGAGTTGTGATGCTTAATCTTGAACTGCGTGCAAAGATCAGTAATCATAGTATTGTTTAGATTAGAGCCATTGTCAGTGATAATCCTTTCAGGGATGCCATACCTACATATGAGATTATTCTTAATGAATCGAGCCACAACACTCTTGGTAACAGATGCAAATGAAGCTGCCTCTACCCACTTCGTGAAGTAATTAATAGCAACCAGAATGAAACGATGCCCATTAGAAGCAGTAGGCTTGATCTCACCAATCATATCAATGCCCCACATGGCAAAGGGCCAAGGAGCAGTCAACACATTCAATGGTGATGGAGGTACATGGACTTTATCAGCATAAATTTGACACTTGTGACAAGTTCTGGAGTGTTGGTAGCAATCAGCTTCCATGGTAGACCAATAGTAACCTGCTCTCAATATCTTCTTTGCCATAGTATGACCACTAGAATGAGTGCCAAAGATCCCATCATGCATGTCTTCCATAATCTCAGTTGCTTCTTTCTTATCCACACAACGAAGCAGAGTTGAATCATGATTGCGCTTGTACAAAATGCCATTACTCAAAAGGAACTTAGCAGAAAACCTTCTCAGAAACTTCCTATCTTTGACAGATGCCCCTTCAGGGAACTCCTGAGCTTCAAGATATCTTTTCACTTCATAGAACCAAGGCTTCTCCTCTGCCCCTTCAGTGTCAATCTCATTGCAGTATGCAGGCTTTTCAAATCTATCAATAGTAATCTTGGGAGCTTCATCATCCCAGCTGATCTCAAACATGGATGCCATGGTGGCTAATGCATCTGCCAACTGATTCTCTCTTCGTGGAATATGTCCAAAGGTAATCTCTTTGAAATGTGGGATCAAAGACAACACATGATCTCTGTAAGGAATGAGGTTATCATGCTTAGTATCCCAATCTCCTTTAATCTGACTTACTACCAAGGCTGAATCTCCATACACGTCAAGGAACTGAATCTTCATATCAATAGCAGCTTTAATACCCAGGATACATGCCTCATACTCAACCATATTATTGGTACAATAGAAACAAAGTCTGGCAGTAATCGGGGTATGACAACCTTCAGGGGAGCTAATCACAACACCAACACCATTACCAAGTGCATTAGAGGCACCATCAAAAACCATAGTCCATCGGGATCCTTGTTCAGGTCCGTCATATTGTCCAGGTTCTTTGGTAATAATCATAATGTCTTCATCAGGGAACTCAAAACTCATTGACTGGTAATCATCTACTGCTTGATGAGCCAAATGATCAGCAACAACACTTCCCTTAATGGCCTTCTGAGTAGTATACTGTATGTCATATTCCGTCAAGATCATTTGCCATCTTGCAATTCTTCCGGAGAGAGCAGGTTTCTCAAATATGTACTTGATTGGATCCATCTTCGAAATCAACAAGGTAGTATGAGTCAACATATACTGTCTTAGTCGGCGAGCAGCCCATGCCAAAGCGCAACAAGTTTTCTCGAGCAGTGAGTATCTTGTTTCACAGTCGGTAAACTTTTTGCTAAGGTAGTATATTGCCTGCTCTTTTCGACCAGACTCGTCATGTTGCCCCAATACACACCCCATTGAGTTGTCTAATACTGTTAAGTACATAATCAAGGGTCTTCCATCAACTGGTGGCATCAAGATTGGTGGTTCTAGCAGATATCTCTTGATTTCATCAAAGGCAGTCTGGCACTCATCATTCCATTCCATTACTTGATCCTTCTTCAACAATTTGAAGATTGGCTCACAGATGGCAGTTAATTGGGAAATAAATCTTGCAATGTAATTCAATCGTCCCAAGAAACCTCTAACCTCCTTCTCAGTACGGGGAGCTGGCATCTCTCGTATAGCTTTCACTTTTGCAGGATCCACTTCAATACCTTTTCCACTAACAATGAAACCCAAGAGCTTACCAGATCTAACTCCAAAAGTACACTTGTTTGGATTCAATCTCAACTTGTATTTCTTCAACCTCTCAAACAATTTATGCAAATGATCAAGATGTTGTTCTTCATTCTGAGACCTGGCTATCATATCATCCACATATACCTCTATCTCATGATGAATCATATCATGAAACAAAGCCACCATAGCACGCTGATATGTTGCCCCTGCATTCTTCAAACCAAATGGCATCACTTTATAGCAAAAGGTGCCCTACTGTGTCACAAAGGTTGTCTTCTCCATATCTTCGAGTGCCATCTTGATTTGATTGTAACCAGAGAAACCATCCATAAAAGAGAATACCTTATGCTGAGCAGTGTTGTCTACCAGAACATCAATATGAGGAAGCGGAAAGTCATCTTTGGGGCTAGCCTTGTTCAGATCCCTGTAGTCTACACACATACGTACCTTACCATCTTTCTTAGGAACTGGTACCACATTTGCAACCCATTGAGGATAAGAAGTTACTGCTAAGAACCCTGCATCAAACTGTTTCATTACCTCTGCTTTGATCTTTTCTGACATCTCAGGACGCATACGACGAACCTTCTGCTTCTTTGGACAACAATCTTCTTTTACTGGTAAACGGTGAACCACAATGTTTGTATCCAACCCTGGCATATCTTCATAAGACCAAGCAAAGATCTCCACATAGTCATGTAACATCTGAATCAACCTGCTCTTGACACCGTCCTCTAAATCAGCCCCTATCTTGACCTCTTTCCTGTTTTCTTCAGTTCCCAGATTCACAACTTCGACTGGCTCTTCATGTGGCTGTATGGCTTTCTCTTCTTGTTGTAACAACCTAGCAAGCTCTACAGGTACTTCACAATCGTCCTCATTTCCGTCTTCAGTTTGATAGATCGGATTCTCGAAATTATAATTGGCAATAGTAGAACTGTTATCAACAGGATCCAGAGTGAATGAGGATCTGCATTTTAGTGATGTGGGTGTGTGTAAGAACTCCTAGCTGATAAAACAAAAATAAAAGAAAAGAAAGACAAGGAACGCAATATTTACGAAAACGAAACGTCCACTGATTTTATTGAATGAAGTATGCAAATGAAATGACAGCCCGTAACAAGCACACCATTGTGCCCCGGGTAAGGCACAAGGCTTGAGAGTTTTAATTGTTCAGAAATTACAAACTTAAAAACAACACAGTAATAGTATTTACTCCTGACTAAAGGAGATAGGAATAACATCTTCAGCTTTCCAATTATTGAGTCCAGCACCCACAGTAGGAAAAATCCAAGCATCCAAATTGTAGTCTTCATCATAGTCTCCCACAACATTGATCTGATCCTTCATAATCCCTTGATTGGTGATTCGAACAGCACGAGCACGACGAACAGCCTTCTGGGACTCTGCAGTGAAACCCAAACCAAACTTGTCAGACTTGTATGGAATATCAGGAAGCTGACCCCAAATAGTACAACCACCTTCATCCACCACAACTCTAGCATCATTGAGGGAGGCCATTGCCATTGTTGGAGGTTTTCTGGTGACCACAGGAACTTTCTTCGCAACAGGAGGAGCTACATAATCGTTAACAACCCAAGGAACCACTTCAAACGTCTGACACGGAGTCTCAATGTATTCACCTTCCATTTCCAGATACTTGAAGGTATTCACATGGCTGACAAAGTATTCTTCCTCTCCATAGACAGTAACAACCCTTCCTTCTACCGGATATCTCAACTTTTGATGTAATGTGGAGGTTACAGCACCTGCCCCATGGATCCAGGGACGACCAAGCAGACAAGAGTATGAAGGACGAATATCCATCACATAAAATGTAGCAGTAAAAACCTGGGAGCCAACTTTGATTGGAAGATCAATTTCCCCATGCACTACTCTTCTAGAACCATCAAAAGCCTTCACCACAATATTGTTGGGCTTCAGCACAGCATCTTCAGGACTCAGCTTATTCAAGACCTCCTTGGGCAACACATTCAGAGAGGAACCATTGTCTATCAATACATGTGACAGGGTAGTGCCCCTGCATTCAATTGAGATATGCAAGGCCCTGTTATGATCCCCCTTGGCAGGGGTCAAATCAGCATCAGAAAATCCTAACCCATTGTCATAGGTCAGGTGGGCAACACAATTCTCAAACTGATCCACAGAAATTGCACTGGGTACATGAGCAGTCTTCAGAAACTTGATCAAAGCTTTTGCATGAGCTTCAGAACATAACAACAAGGACAGTATAGAAATCTTAGAGGGAGTATGCCCCAACTGATCAACAATGTCATAATCACTCTTGCGAATGATTTTCAATACTTCTTCCATCTGCTTCGAGAGATCATCAGCAGCTGGCACATCAGTAGATACAGGCTCAATAACAGGACCCTTGCCCCGAGCATCAGTGGTGGAAGTAGCAGCAGGAGCAACTGCATTCTTGGGAGCAACTGGAGGAGAGAAGATTCTTCCACTACGTGTGATCTTACTGGATCCAGCAATATTGTCAATATCAACAGGCACATCAGCTAAGGGCTCTTGCTTAACACCATGGATGTAGACATCAGATCCATAATGCCAAGGCACAGCTTTATTAGACGTATACGGGATAGGACCAGGAGTAGTAATAACCACAGGAGCCACTCTGGCTTCAGCAACAACTTTCACAGGACCTTCAGCAGTAATTTTGATTGGACCCTGATGGGTGATTTTAATAGGTCCCTTGGAAGTGATTCTCACTGGCATTTTGTCAACCATGTCAACCTCTTCAACCTTCCTACCTTGCGTAATATGATCTACCATACTCTCCACAGAAGACGGTCTCCTTTCAAACACTATAGTATACTTATCCATGAGACGTTGAATTCCATCTCTCAATCTGAAGCAACTATCCGGCTTATAGGTACAATACAAACAATCTTCACGACAACCTGGAAAGAACCCAGCTTGTGCTAACTTCTTCTTGATAACAGACAATGGTGTGGTCAACTCATCAACTGAATGGATATGCAGATCTTCCTCAATGGCATTGACAGTCTTCTCGTGATTTGGCATTGGAGCAGTAATCACATTTGGAGTACCTGGAGGATCAAACTCAATTTCTCCAGCATCAATCATATCTTGAATTTTATTCTTCAAGACCCAGCAATTATTAGTATCATGTCCCTGACAATTTGAATGGTATGCACACCGTGCATTGGGGTTGTACCTGGGAGAGGTAACATTAGGATTCTGAGGAGCCTCTTTCAAAGTAATAAGTTCAGCCTTCAACAAATGTTGTAATGCCTGTGCCATTGACATGTTGATCTTCGTGAACTGTCTTCTAGCCCTCTGTTGATTGCCCTGTGGCTGCTCTGTTGTTGCAGGAGTTGGATTTGAAATATGAACTGCACTAACAGACTGATGCCTTCTGTTACGATCAGGTTGACCATAAACAGCATTGGATTCTTTCTTCCCAATGGGAGGCTTCTTTGCAGCACCTGATGAAGAAGTACCCACTTGGATCTTACCATTCTTTATACCATTTTCTACTCGCTCTCCTGTCATTATCAACTCGGTGAAGCCAGATGATGAGCTTCCAATGAGGTGACTGTAAAACGGACCATTCAGCGTACACATGAACATATCAACCAATTCCCTGTCAGTTAAAGGGGGTTGAACTCTTCCAGCTAAATCTCTCCACTTCTGAGCATACTCTTTAAAACTTTCTTTGGCACCCATTGACATGCTCTGAAGCTGCATGCGAGTGGGGGCTAAGTCAGCATTGTATTGATACTGCTTATAGAAAGCTTCAACAAGATCGTTCCAGTCTCTGATGTTGGCACTCTCCAACTGATAATACCACTCCAGCTGAGCTCCAGATAAGCTCTCCTGAAAGAAATGGATCCACAACTTTTTATCAGCAGTGTGGGGTTGAATTCTTCTGACATAAGACCTCAGATGCAGCTTGGGACAAGAGACCCCATCATAAACAACAAAGGTAGGAACCTTGAAACCAATGGGTATGACTACCCCATATATCAGACTCAAATCTTCAAAATCCAGCCCAGATGACTTCTGCAATTCCATAGCATCCATTCTATCCACCAGCATCTTGAATCTGTCTTCATTAGGCTCATGGTAGTAATTAGCCTCAGAATCAGAGTCCCCCATAGTGTTGTGGAGACTGCCTCCCTCTTTTTCAGATTCTTCAGATTCATAATCTTCAGCTGGTTCTTTAGTCTTGGCCAGACCTTTGAACCTTCTACCCATGTTGATCAAACCAGCTGACCTTCTAGTCTTCTTAGTCTTCTTGGCCAGCAGTGCCTTCAATTCATCCTGCCCCTTGGACAGGTTCAAGATCAGCTCTTGGAACTGTGTATTTTGTGCCTGGAGATCCTTAACTGATTGTTCAAGAGCCATTGCTGAAATAAACAGCGAGAAGATGAGAAACCTGTGCACAATTATAAACCTGTGATGTAATGAAATGATATGGGCATGCATATGCAATGTTTTCAAGGACCGCAGGATTTAAATTTGCTTAGACAAACAAGAAGGTAAACTTTTATTAGTAATAACTTTGTTTTGCCTTTTAGGCTTACAAAAAATGAAATGAAATAAGTACAAAAGATGGGGTTTTAAGTCTCCCATGGACGTTTCCTCTTTGTGTTGAGGTATGAGTTGAGGTTCCGCTCCTCGTGAAGTTGCTTTGTTAGTTCCAGGATTCTTTCTTGGCTTGCTTTGTAATGAGCCTCGAAAGTATCCCTTTGCTCCTTCAGTTGGATCCATGATCTCTGCAAGTCTTCCATATCAGTAGGCATGTCTGGGTGAAGGATGGTATAAGCAGTGTCTCCTTCAGCAACAGGTTCCATGGTAACTGGTAGGATGGCAGGATATGGCATCATGAGAGTCTGAGCACGAGATCGTACCCATCTGAGATAAGCCTCCATAGGAATAGTGTACTTAGGCTCCAGTGTCTTGCTGTCAACCCTGTTTACTTTTCCCCAGGCTCGTATGAATCTCTGACGGTAACCCTGAAGATCGTTGTCGTAATCAAACACAATGCCCTGAATCAACATGTCATGTGGACCATCACTCCGAGCGTAACCAAACTGTCGTAAAGCTAGAGAGGGGTTGTAGGTGATGCCTCCTCTTATGCCTAGAAGTGGCACATTAGGAAACTCCCCACAACGGTCAATGATGGTGACATTCTCCATAGACCTGGAACACCAATGGATATCTGAGTGAGAAGGTGACATGATCCTCTTGGACCATCTGAACCCTTGCTCATTCTTCATTACTGAGCGAGGAAGGTGAGAAATAAACCACCTAGAAAGCAAAGGTATGCAGCACATCAAAGTTCCTCTTGCCCTTGTAGTACGGGTATGAAGAGAATGTAGAATGTCTCCAAGCAATGTAGGCACTGGATTGTGACTCAGGAATATGTTGATGGCATGAACGTCTATGAACTGATCTGGATTGGGGAACAATACTAAGCTATATATCAGCAAGGCTAAGATCTCCTCAAAAGCATCATAGCTCATGGCCTTCAAGAACACTTGAGCCATTTCTATCAACACCTTAGCTAGAATACCCTTGACTCCGCTTCTCGTTTCTAGAACAATGTCAGACTTCTTCAGATGTAGAGCTGTAGCAATAACCTCTGATTTAAGCTCCTTCTCCAAGCCTGTGAAGGGTCTTTGATCAAGAACAGGTATACCCAGAAGTTTAGAGAACTCCTCCATGGTCGGAACCAGCTGATAGTCAGGGAATGTAAAGCAATGGTGTTTAGGGTCAAAGAACTGAAACAGGACACTCATCATGTCTTCATTGAACCCTGAAGTGACTAGATCCAATAGGTGACCATGTCTCTTGTTGAATTGGGAGTGATCAGACACTTGAGAAACCAACTCTTTAAGCTTAGGAGGTATCCCTACAAAGTTGATCCTGATGGTGTTTCTACGAGCAGAAGCCATGACCTGCAACAAAGAACAAAGATAAATCCTTTGGTCCTTGAAATGGTTAGTGAAAATGCTATGCTTATGATGCATGATGATGTCATGATGTTATGCTCAATCACAAACATGTGGCACACACAAACAAGTCACACCATAGCCCTAGGTTTAAAGGCTTGCATGAGGTTCAATGGTAAGTACCCTCCCCTGAAGTTAGTTGGTTCATCCTGTCCTACAAAAGTAACCAGGTTCTAAGGGATCTTAATATCATTGATCCTTCACAAGGGTGGTTGTTCAGAAGGCAACTTACTTGCCAACCAAAACCCTCCAAGTTTAGAATCTCAATGAGCGTAGTATCGAGTGTCAACCAACTTCAGTCTGCACCAAAGCCGGTTACCTCACTACTTTCTAAAGGCCAAGATGGGATAACTAGGGTTCTAAAAGTTAGTTAGTGCATTGACAACATATGGCAGCCTCATATTATCCTCAACTTGACTTAAGGAACATAAGCACCAACCAAGAAGTCGCACTAACTATGGCCACCAGATCAACCGTATCGATATACGTCGTACAGTTTCCTTGGTCTATTGCCATTTACCTAAGGTACACTAGATCCGGGTTAGGATCTTTCTCACATAAGAGCACCCCAGCAAGATAATATAAAGCAAACAAAGCAAACAATTTAAAGTGATCTTAATTCATAAGGGTACCCCTCTTAAATTTAAATCCCCAGCAGAGTCGCCAGTTCTGTAACACGGTGGGAGAACTGACTTTAAGTTATGTTGCGGATAGCAAGAGTCGCCATCGACTTTTATTTTATCCAAAGGAAAGGCATAAAAGAACAGGAAAGACCTTTTAAAAGATTTTTGGGTCCGGGGGGTAGGTTATGTAAAGGGAAGGTGTTAGCACCCTTTACATCCATGGTTATCCATGGGCTCTTAGTTACTTAACTCACTTTAAATTGTTTTTGAAAAGGTGAAGTGTGTGAATAGAAAATTTTCATAAGAGTTAATAATGATCCATGTACGGATGCGTAAAAACTTGTGTTCGAAAATTTGTTTGAAATTTGTTAAGTGTTTGAAAATTTTGAATGAAGTGAGCAAGCAACTATGAGATACCTACCCTAAAGTTTAAGTCTTTCTGTTCTTGAATCCTTTAAATGGTAAGACTATCCCTATTATTAAGGAATAGGTAGTCATTACCTTGGATGTAAGGGACATATGAGGGACATCTGTTTATGTAGGCAACTGTGGGGTGTATTAAGCATTTAGGAGGGACTGTCATCATTATTCGCAAGGGACTTGATCTTTATGAAAGGCAACCATTAGGGACTTGATGACTTTTTCGTTTAAGGGACTTGCTTTATACACCCCACTTGACCTTATGATTAGGCAACATTGAGGGATAGCCTTAGAAAGTGAGATGGCGATTAGAAATCGACTTACGTGTGTGAGTGTTCAATTTTATTTATCTTTAATTAAAATGATCTAAATTTGATTTTAAATCCAATACATGTTTACACTCCCTAAATTACTAACCATAACATATAAATTAAATAAATTAAATATTTACAAAATTTACACCAAGGAGCAATTACATAATAATTATAATGAGCAATTAAAATAAATAGCAAATAAATAAATATAAATAATAGCAAAAATAAATAAATAGGAAATAATAAATATAATAGGGGTTAGTAAGAATAATAATTTAAAAAAAAAAAAAATAAGGTTAATGAAATAATAATAATAAGCATAATAAAAAATAAATGTATTAGTAATAATATGATTAGTGATAATAAAATAAATATTATAAGAACATGATGAAAAATAATAAACACAAAATTAGATTTTTAATATAGACATTTATTTAAAAATAAGAACAATTAAATAATTATTGTAACATTTTGATTTATGTACAAATTTTTTAAATTATTTTTAAACATAATATAATTACAAAATTTAATTATTATAGATTTAATTATTTCTAAACACATATTAAAAATTATTTATATATTTAATTTAGGTTATAAACAAATTATAAAAAAAAATATTTACATATTATATGGAGAAAATAAGTTATAATTATATTTAAAGATTATATCATATTTACAAAATTTTATATCAAATATTATATTTACAAAAAATTAATTATATTAAGTAAATATGTACATAATAATTATATTTAAAAAAATAAAATTAGAAAAGAATAAAATTAGGTTTTTAATAGTTATTTAGAAAAGATAAATTAGGGTTTCTAAAATTAGAGTTTTGTTTAGAAAATATTTTTAGAGTTTATAATTTAATATACAAAAATTAATATACATACATTATAATTACATAATAAAAGAAATAATTTTTGAATTAAGAAAATAATATTTTAGAATATTAGAAACTATTAAACATGTATTTAATTATTTAATTACATATATGTTTATTAATAAAATCTAAATCAATTAAACAAATTAAAAATAAAAATACAACAAAACATACCTGGCTGGGTTTTGAACCCAGGCCACCAGGTTTACCGGCAACAAGCCACACCACTAGGCCAGGGTACGCGCAGGCAGCAAGGAAGTGAGTTCCATTAGTTTTGTTCTTTGTCACAAAAAATCCAGGAAAATAAAAGAAACAAAAGGCCTGGGGGAGGATTGAACCCAGGACCTCTCAGCCAAACGCATGTGCACATTACCAACCAAGCTAGATGAGCGAACCTGTTAGTTATCCCACAACAATTCATAATATATAATACTCAATGCATAAATGAGAAAAAACCAAAATTATTTGCCACGGCCAGGATTCGATCCCCTGCCCTTTGCTTCAAATGTCCAAGACCAAGCGGCCAACCACTGGGACAAGCACGCGCTTGTGATAACAAACCAGTAATAAAACATAATATTTTTAAAATATAATTTGAATTTCCAGAACGCGCCAAACTGCTTCTTCTTCAACCTCAGGACCTGCAATTTTACCTGCGAATTTTGCTTCCATTTTTCCTGCGATTTCTAAACTGCAGCAAAACCTACGAATTTCAAATTATCATCATATAGTACAATTTTATCAAATTGGGAACACTTTTAGATTCCTTGCAACCTGCACAGTCCAATTTTATCAACCAAATTCATTTATAACGCATGAATCAAATAACCTTAATTTGAAGGTCCAAACCCTAATATGGCATCTCACGGATTCCTCATGGTTTCTTTGGTTTCTTTGCCCAGAAACATTCTACATATCATCACAAACAATATTAAACAAACAAAATTCATGGAAAAGCAACACATTATTGTAATCGAAAAAATTATTTCCAAGAACAAAATGAACTCGGGTTGTTCAATACAACATGGCATTGATGCATATGAGTGATGATTTTGCTTCAAGAATGTCCAAGGAACATTGCTATGTTCTTATTTTACCTTAAAACACCTTGTATGAAGGAATCCGAATGTGAGGTTTTGAATGGTTTTTTGATTTTGTGAACTTACTTTTGGAGGCAGAGAATTCGTTCTTTTGTGATTGCAATGAGTTATGTACTTATAGGTGATTGAATTTAGGTCATAAAATTGAATGGTTGTGTGGAAGAATTGATATGAAAAGATCCAAGTTGATCATGCCTTGAAAATCAAATATTCTTGTATGATGGCTTACTATTTTTGGACAAATCTTATGATTTCATTCCTCTTCAATTCCAATCAACATTTAAGACATTCTAGAAGCTCAATCTCCATCAAATATTACATTTTCATATTTTATTTTTATTTAAAATGATTTTTAATGAATTAAATCAAAATAAATAAAAATAAAATAATAAAAATTCTGATTTTTAATGGTTTGGGTCGTGCATGAAGTCAATGTATGGATTGGGTCATCATTTGGCAAGCCCATTTAGAAGAAATTGGTTTTAGACCTCTTTTTTTCATCATAAACCAACTCAAAATTTCCCAACTTTGCAAGGGCACATATCCTTCAATTTTAATGCTATGAGGGTGTTCTTGGACATTTTGGAAAGCTTGAAGAGTCCTCTAACCAACCCCACTGGTTTCATGTCCATATCATTTACCAATCTCAAGTTATGCCCTTTTGAAGTTGTTGACTTTTTGTTGACTTTCAAAAGGACCTATAATGTCTTAGCTCATACCTTCCAAATGAAGCATTTTTGGGCTTGGCTGTTGAGACACAAAGTTGTAGAGAATTAAATTTCCTTCAAAATTAGCTTTGAGTGGAGACTTGGTGATGAAGTATGTGAAAGTTATGGCTGGTCAAAGTTCAGTTGACTTTTACTAAGGAAACCCTAATTTAGAAACTCCTGATTCTTGATGATCTGAAATCTCCTTGATGAATCATGATCAACCCTTGATCAAATGATGAATTTTACTTCATATAATTGATGTTGGCAAAAAATCATGAAGTTTGACTTTGGTTTGACCACAGTTGACCTCAGTTTGACTTTTTAACTGCATTGTCTGATTTTGACTTATCTGACCATCTGATTGAGCAAACTTCTGAGAACAGTCTTGAAACTTGTCATGGGGGTTCTTACACACATATAAGATGTTATGAAGCTCATTTGAAGTCTTGGAAATCCATTTAGCCTGATTAAAGTCAAAACCCTAGTTTTGGATGCACTGCTTAGGAGGTGCAATGTCTGAGGGAATTGTCAACTCTTCTGACCAATTGTGAACCTTGTGAACCTTGTGAACCATCATAAAATGTCTTGTGAACCTCATGGGAGGTATTGTGAAGATTGTGAACCTTGTGAACCTCATAAAGTGACTTTGTAGACCTCATGAACCTCAGGAAGGCTTTGAAAGCATTGGGAAACTTGTGAACCTTGTGAACCTTCATAAAGTGACTTGTAGACTTCATGAACCTCATGAAAGGTCTTGAAAGCATTGTGAAACTTGTGAACCTTGTGAACCTTCATAAAGTAACTTGTAGACTTCATGAACCTCATGAAAGGTCTTGAAAGTGTTGAGAAACTTGTGAACCTTGTGAACCTTCATGAAGTGATTTGTAGACTTCATGAATCTCATGAAAGGTCTTGGAAGTATTGAGAAGCTTGTGAACCTTGTGAACCTTCATAAAGTGACTTGTAGACTTCATGAACCTCATGAAAGGTCTTGTAAACATTGTGAAACTTGTGAACCTTGTGAACCTTCTTAGAACACAAAGTCTTGTATTGTGAGGGCAAATTTTGGGGTGCAACAGTGGTGAGATGAGACTAGCCAAATACCCGGCTTGAGTGCACCATAGGATTTAGCATGGACAATCAATTTGGCCCTATGTCATCTTGTCATGGGGGTATTAGTGTGTTCACACCCAGATTCGCGACCGTCTTGGAAATGTCTTGATATAGGGATCTTCCCTACTTCATTACATAACCTTGATAGTTATGTGCGGCTAGGGACCGATCATTGAGAACCTTATAGAAACATCCCTCTCCAGTGGTGACAATGGCAGACCACATTCTGTGGCAAACCCATTCGCACCCGAGGGCCCACTTGGAACTCGCATAGGATGGCCTGGTTCTCTTATAGGAACTCAGTTAAAAGCATTTGGTCGTATGACGATAGTACAATATCCTAAGGGCTGAATGTATTGTTGTTTCTCGATTTCAGCGCTCGAAGCTGGAGACTTATAAGGGATGCTTGTTGTTCCCGGACTCACGCTGAAACCTCCTTGAGTAGTACATAATGCCAAACCGATTCCTTGATTTGGTCATGAGCCATTTCTAGGAAGTGGTGAATGTATTATTGCTATTAGGCTTTGAGAGTCTTTGATGTTTGACCCGGAGCACACCAGTGAGATTGGGAGGGATTTACAGGTTTGCAGGAACCCTTTAACCTCATTATACCCATTGCCAGTACAGTCTTATGTATTTTGACATTTGGAGTTCTTGATCTAGTTGGTTTGAAAGTTTGATCTGAGGATATCTGTGACTCATCCAAGTGTATATGGGTTGTTATTCAGAGGACTTATAGTTTGTGATCACTTGACTCTTGCAAACATCACCCAGACAGTTCCAGATTGATCATATTTGCCTTGCATTTGCATTTGCATCATATCATAGCATCCTTAACATCTTAGTGTTTTCATTTTCAGGTTATATTTGCATACCTTGTTTTGATATCTGTTAACTTCTCACATCCAGATGGCAAGCATCACAACTCTCAAAAAAAATAATGCACATTACACATTTCCACAACCAGAGGTGAAGAAGCTACACCAGCTGAAGGGTCTGATGAATGACAAGATTTTAGGAGATTTCAGGGCCAAATTTGGGCAGATTCTCAGGTACATGGACAAGCCAATAGAAGACCAAAGAGATAGCATTCATACTCTACTTCAGTTCTATGATGCTCCATTGTGTTGTTTCGTATTCCAAGATTATGTCTTAGCACCTACACTGGAAGAAATTTCTAGTTTGTTACATATCCCCTTCAGTGGAAGACAACCTTATTACAACTCAGGGAGAGTACTTTAGGCAGAGGAGATTTCTTAAAAGTGTCATATGCCTCTAAGCAGGGTGGAGCAGTGCTTGAGTATCAACAAAGGAAAGGGGTTGTCTTGTAATATGCTGATTAAAGAAGCCTTGGTATATGCTCAGGATGATCAATGGCCACAGTTCAGTGTACTCTTAGCTTTGATGGTCTATGGAATTAGTCTCTTCCCAGGTGATCAAGGGATGGTAAGCCTGGAGGCCATTTCCATTTTCTTCAGAAGGAATTCCATACCTACCTTGTTAGGTGACTTTTATTATGGGGTTCACTATAGGAATGAGAATAAGGGAGGTCATGTGAGCTGTTGTGTGCCTCTATTTGCTGACTGGTTTGCAAGACAATTTCCTAAGATGGGGCCCTTAAAGGATTTGAGGGGAGAATGGAAATGGTCTCGTAGATTGATGGGGTTGACTGCAGGTGATATAAGTTGGGGGTGTGATAGGGATGTGTTGGGAAAGGAGATGATGTAAAGTGTAATTGGTTTCCCAATGTTCCTTTGATTGGAAGGAAAGGAATGATCAATTACAATCCAGTGATGGCTAGAAGGAAATTGGGATATCCTTTGAGAGAACCCCCTTCTGATGAGGATGTGAGAGAGTCTTTGAATCTTCCTGTTGAGGGGAATGTTGACATGGCCATCCAGGTATTCCAAGCTTGGGATATCAGGAATCAAAAGGGAAAAAAGGAGTTTGGGAGAGTAGATCCCAATATGTATGAACCCTTTGCATCATGGTTGAAGAAGCGTGTCAAGATTACTTTATTGCCTTTTTCTTTGGAGCTTCCTCTCTACCCAAAGGAGATAATTTCACAGATCCCTGTAGCACCAAGCATTGTTCCTTTAAAAGACTATCAAAGACTTGAGGCTCAGCTGAAAGAGTTGAAGTTGGAGCATACAAAAATGGTTAGCTTGCATCATCAGTTAGCTCTTTCCAAGTTGACTATAGAAGAGAAGTTGCACAAAGTACAAGTAGAATAAGAGGCTAAGAACAAAGAGCTGGCAGAAAGGGAGGCTTACTTCCAGAGAAGAGGGTTGATGGACATCAAGAGAGAATAACTGTTTTAGAAAAACAAGAAAGCTCTCAGGGATGCTAGACAATCTCTTATATGGGTGTATGGGCAAAGAGAGCAAGACCAAGCAGAGTACAAGAGAAAGGAAGGGATGTTCAAGCTACAGATTGCTGCTCAAGGAGAAGAATTAGAACAAGCTTACAGAAGGCAACAAGAGGTGTCTCAATAGCTGCATGAGGCTCTGGAAGAGATAGCAGATCTCAAAAGAAGGGCAGATGTGAAGAGAACTCGAGTAGAGATGGGGCTTGCAGAGGAAGAGCCAGAGTCTTCTTTTAGCTTGGAGTTCTAGTTTATTTCCTTTGTATTTCTGATCACCTACAGAATTGTTGTAGGGATTTATTTTGATTACTGTATTTTGTGTTGTGTAAGACTTGAAACCCTATGGGGATGTTGTTTGTGCCTTAGGGCCTTTGATTTATGCATCTTTATTTTGTCAGACTCTTTGGGTTGTATGTTTCTTTTCCTAGTTTGGTTGGGGAAATGGTGTGGAAACAGTGAAAGAAATGTTACTCCTAAAGGCCATCTGGATTTCTCATGAGATACCAGAACTGGGGGGCAATGAAACCTTGATAATGAAAGCATGAATATTGCATTGCATATAACATGTTTGTTTGTTTTGCAGGTGATTCATCAGTTTTCTAATGTTTATGTCAATTTCAGGCACTATAGCTCCCAAGAAGGTTCAGAGACAATCAACTGTACACAGATACCCTACAAAAGTGAACAGAGAGAGAGAGAGCAATGGATCAGATGCAAGCAGATCTGGCTGACTTAAGGATAAGAATGGAAAACTTCATGACCCTCATGTCTGGGATGGATCAAACTCAAGAGCGTTTGCACGAACTGGTAGAAAATAATCAGGCCCGGAACAATGGGACAACAGATGGAGGTAATCGCAATGGGGCTGGCGCCCGTCACGTTGAAATCCCTGTGGTGAAACCAGGGGTCACTATTATCAATGATTGAGTACATAACATGCAGATGGATGGGAAGGATGAACAATTCACTTTGCTGGATGAGGCAGAAGGCCAGGGGATTGACATGAATAGGAGGTTTGAAGAAATGGCAGAGCAAATTTGCGCCATTCAATCTCAGAGTTCTTTAGGGTTTGACATCACTGATCTAGGCTTAGTGCCAGGGGTGAGAATTACCTAAAAGTTCAAGGTCCCTACTTTTGATAAGTACAACGGTACGGCTTGCCCGAAAAATCACCTTCAGTCTTTTGTGGGAAGGATTATTCCGCATACATATGATGAGAAGTTGTGGATGTATTACTTCCAGGATAGTCTTGTAGGAGCTTCCTTGGAATGGTACATGAAGCTGAGCAGGGTCAATATTCGAAGCTGGAAGGATTTAGATGAGGCTGTCGCTCCCGGGATTTTCATCCTAGTACAAACGCGAAAGTGGCGCGGAAAGGTTAGAGTCGCCAGCCATACATTTTTATCCCGAAAGAATGGGAAAGGTAATGTTGCACAAACCTGAGGAAGAAGGAAAGGACAAGGCCTTGCGAACCAAAGATCTGAGTTCGGGAGTCGGTTACGACCTGGGAAGGTATTAGCACCCCAGATCGTCCGTCGTACCCGACGGGATCCACGCTTGCTTGCTTGTTTCAAAGGGTGAGAAAATACGAATGCTGCTGAATAAAACCGCTACTGGAATAAAGGGAATGGAAAATGAGAAATGAACTAAAATAAGAAAATGAGAATAAAAGGGGAAATGCAGGGAAAATAAAGAATGTGCTCGAACGGGCCCTACCCCGCTGCCTACGTACCTCATCGGGATAATGAGGATCAGAGTCGACGTAGTTCGCCTAACTAGGGGTAACAAAGGGAAATTGCTTGTGAATTAAGGCTTGAACTGCCTATGCCATTGCTCAGGTGTTGCAGACTCGGACGACGAGTGCGTAACCGTCATGCAAAATGACAAGTAGGAGCAAGTTCGCGTACGGAGCGAAGGAGATGAGAAAAGAATTCCCGAAGGAAAGACGCTTATTGTTTGTTTAGTGTTTTTTAGAAACTTTTATGAGTGAAAGTTTGCATAGGTAAGTGTACCTAAGTCTTACTCAATGGGATGTGTACATCTCACATCATCCCGAAATGGAATGCGCAAGAGGCACACCTATCTATGGAGGAAATCCCCAAAGCTAGTCCCACAAGTGAAGGCTCAAGCACACTAACCTATTATCATTATTAAGTGTTTTTGTGGTTTTTTGGTTAAGAAGTGTTTTTGGCTTTTCTTTGTGAGGTACTCATGCTAAGACCTATCCACCACGAGTGATGACTCACACCTCGCCCCGAAATGGAACACGTGCAAGCATCTCATAGCAAGGTCTCATGTCACATGAAAGTACTCAACCTTTATTAAGTGAATTAGAATTAAGTTTGGAGATGAGAAGAGAGAGAGCGCCAAAGGATCTCAAAGGAAAAATTCTAAAGGGGACTAAAAATAATCCTAAGTGTTAACATGCATGGATATCCTAAGGGTTAGTGAGGTTTCTATCCTAATGAAGAAAAGGAAAAGAAGAAAAAAGAATTAGAAACTAACTTACTTCCTAAGGAAGTTAAGTTGGTTCTAAAGAACAAAAAGGGAACCTATGAACAAAGCACAAAGTGCTAAGGCAAAGACAATTAAAATGCATAAGAGATAGGAATGAAGTAATGCTTACCTCAATCTTCCCCCCTACAAAACAAAAGTTAGCATGACAATGCATATTGAAAGTAAAATCAAAGCATGAAAGCGATTAAGTACCATAAACGTCCTAGAATGGAACTAGGGTTAAAAATAAGACCTAAGTCTAAAGGTGAAGGTACCTAAAGGTTACATGACTTCTAAAGTCAGTAGCTACATGATATAGGTCCCTAAGGATGCTAGGATACCTCACAAGATCAAACTATGTCAAACTATGTACAAAAAGTTCACCTAAGTTCACCTAAATGCAAGTTAGGGTTTATGGATGAAGTATGAATGCATATGGCTTACAAGCATGAATTAATGCATAAAATGAACATCAAAGTCAGTAGTGAATGCTTATGAAGATGGATGAATGAATATACAATCATGGATGCAATGGATTAGGCATATGGAGCAATGAGAAAAAGATATGAGAAGAAACGAACAAAAATCGCATAAGATCGCACATGATGAAAGTTAAGGAAGAATGGCATGTGAATATGAATGAAATGATTATGGATCAGTAGCATACAAGGTATGAGATGCAATTAGAATGCATGAATAGGCATTAATGATTTCCACATAATTCAAGTTAACAATTAGAGGAGAAGAGAAGCTAGTTTATGTTAAAGTTAATTCACATAAGTATGCACTTTAAAGCACCAAAACAAACCAAATGAGTATGGTTCAAAAAGTGACCTATGACTGGAATTAAAGACATACAAATGACATATAATCAACTCCTAAAAGCTACCAAAAATACCCTCAAGAAAATGGAATGAATGCCTTCTTAACACTTAGGTTATGCGACACATAAACACATGAATCAACCTAGGATCTAGGTGACATGGAAAAATAACAAAAAGCCTTTAAAAATTATGAAATTAAATCCCTGGAATGATATAGTCATTATCTTACATTGTCCAAAAGGATTCTACAAAATTATACACCAAAGTGCCAAAACAATTCCTTGACTAGCAAGGTAACAAAACATGATTATCGAAAAACAACTCCACAAAGTGGATCAAAAAGGGCATCTAAAATTATGAAAAAAAATCCTAAGGAGCATCAAAATGTCACAAATTACAGTGATTAATCACACACAAAAAATAGGTTTCACACCTATGGGGAAAAATCGATTTCGGTCCCTTATGCCAAAACCTTCCTTTTTGGGACAGCTTATGATCTAAAATCCAAATTAATTACTAAAACCACCCAAATCTGGAAAAAAAATATGACAAATTAATTAAGAGGATAAGGATCACGCATGAATTTTTCCAGAATTTTATCTCACTTAAAAATATTTTTAATAATTGCGACGAAACGGGCAAAAAAGTGGATTTTAAGGGGAAGTGAAAGGAATCAATCCTAATGGTTCGTAACCTAATCCCTAAGTTCCGAAATCGATACATATCATCAAAAATCACAAATAAATCCAATGCCTCAGGTGGGAGGGCTCAATATGCACCTTAAGTTATATGATCCTAAGTCGCATACAACTAGAATGATGCATTAAAGTAGAGAATCGAGATTACTTACTTGGTCGAAGTGCCGATTCTTTCACATAAAAGAAATCCAAAAAAAACTTCAAGCCAAGCCTTGTAATCTCCCATGAGCAAAATAAATGTTCATCTTCCATAATTGCTTTGTGAAGATCCCCCATAATCGAAACAAAAACAACGATACAAAATATCATTTGAATCCAAAGGTATCCCACAAATAAAGTGGAATACCAACCAAACGACCGTCGTTAAGATCTTTGCGAGAACCTTGCATGAACTCAACAAACGCATTAGAAACCAAAAAGAGGTGCAACCGGAAGTTGCACCTATGCCTCACAACTCCAAATCAAGTAGAAATATGAATATATGAGTCATGGACATGCATTGAAATTTACGTTTCAAAACGGGGCAGCACTTATGCTCTAACATAAACAACATGCAAACTCAAACCGGAATCAAACAAATTTACATGCAATGAATGGCAAATGATCAACAAACATATATACAAGTCAAAACAAGATCAATGCATCAAAATCGCACCAAACCGAACTTAAAAAGCCTTAAAACGAAAAAACGCGTCAAAAATCACCGACTCGGAATTGAACGAAAATCGCATGGTAACTTGCAAACGTGCCAACGGATTCAAATATGCAATCGGATTTTGAAAATTCCGCTCGGAAGTGATACTTTTTGGCCAATTTCGTCGGCTGGCAGTAGTGAAATAGTCGAAAAAAATTGTCCGAAATCGACTAAAAAGTTCACCAATGGCTCCGGAATAATCAACAAAGTCAATTTACCCTATTCACATTCGCGAAAACGCGCTACGGTTAGGAAGTTATGACCAAAACATATTCTCGACACGCGACACATGAACAACATCAACAATTAAGCCTCAACCTATCCTATTTCAAATTTGCACATTGAAACAAGCATGAATTTAAAAGTCAAGCACTTCAATCAATATCAAGTTATAATAATTAGCTCTCTTAGGAATTTTGTCAAACACCTAACATTCACCGATTATTCTATGTCAACTTTACCAAGCCTTTTCAATCATGCACCACAACAATTATTAGGATAAATTAATCAAGAATCAATCAATAATCAAATCATGAATCAATGCACATAATCTCCACAAGATTAATTCAACTTCAAAATTCAATTCAAGAAACAATTCAACAATTATTCATGAATTAAAGTTTAAGAAGCTTACCGAATGAAGAATCGACGAAGAAATTGCGAATCCGAAGGAAGTGATACGCGATCATGAACGGAGGAGAGGAGGAGAGGCCGCGCGGCTGCCGGTGGCGGAAGATGGTGGTCTTACGGTGGTGAAGTTGACCGGAGGTGGTGGTTCGTGGCGGCTCGGCTACCGGAAGCTTGATCGGAATTGTTGTGTTCTTGAGTTCTTGATGAAGTTGTTGTTGTGTTCTTGAGAAAGAGTTGAGAGAATGAACTTTGATCCTTTAGAGAGAGTTTGTGAGAGTTTTTTGGTGTTTGTAAATTATGATTGAAGTTATGAGACAAATTGTGGGTCAAAAGAATATATAGTGGAGTGTAAAATGAAAGGCAAAAGGTAGAATTTCGGCTTAAGTGAAAATAACAATATCTTCGGCAAGAAATTTCGACTCTGAGCCTTCCACAATATCGTCCGCCTCTGAATCACGGTTGCAACACAAAAAGAACGGACGTCATACGATCAAAATCGAGTGCGATCGATACGTTTAAGCTGCAAGACGTCACTGAATAAGTTGTTTTTTCGGCTTATTTGGTGTCCGTCACTCGAAAATGTGACGAGGTCAACCTCTTCGGAGCATAATCTCGACTCGACTTTGTCAGCAAAGTTGTAGTTCTATGAGTCAGTGACCTGGTGTTAAAATCTAAGCTAAACCGGACAAATGACGAGGGAGATATGAATTTTCTCGTGAAACCACTTTCAGCATTTTTCTTCGGTTCAGCACTTCAGTTTTGTGAAATAAACCAAAACGACAATCTTTGGAGCACCGTTCAAACTCGCATTTGTCTTTGAACTTGAAGAGGATAAAATTTTTGAACCAACGCTTCAATAACGGGTGCAATCCGATGAAAATTGACCGAGTTATGAATTTTACAAAATCTGACAGACAATGCAGTGCATCAAAGAACCTTATTGGTAATTCGCATTTTTGAGATCCTTCCGCTTGGAACGAACCAAAACTGAATTCACATAATGAAGATAACATCTAAACGGAATTTTAGGCACCGAAACGACATCAATTCGATAAACGATCCAATAGTTATGAATTTTTGTGTGTTCAAAACTCACCGGTTCAACACTGTTTTTCACTATGTCGACTCTAAAGACTCGCACATTCTGAGATCTTCTTCAAAGAATTAGTTCTCGGCCAAAACCCAAAAGTTGGAAAGGATATCAAGACGGAACTTTTGGCATATGAATCTCTTAGACATGTTGACCCAATAAGAAGTTACAAACTCTTGAATACCGCTAGCACAGTAAATCGGCGAAACCGAAATTTCAGAAACAAATAAATCCCGCCATTTTCCTTGATGAATTGGCCTCCGAGCCGAACACAAAAGTTGTAGAGAATAATGAAACGGTCTAAACTATTGAGTTTCAAGCCCAAATGAGTTTCCGAGCATAAGTTACAACTTTTGCAAACTGCACCATAAAACTGATATTCAGCTTAAACTCCTCTGAATCAACCGAGAACTTTTGGCTTCTTCTGAGATTATTGTGCACGTGCCGCATGAAGAAATAAAGGCCAGTCGCAACCTGTGAAAGCTCAAATGGAGATGTATGTTCATGTATGTTTATGATGCAATTGTGATCTAAATGCAATGCAATGTATGAAAGGATATGCTAAATGGCATGAAAATGAGAGGGCAAATTTTGAGGTATTACAGCTGCCCCTATTCAATCATCTGTTAATCTGAAAAGGACGGTAGCATGAGCTATCGACCATTCAAGATAAACTGTGATTGAATACCAAGAAGACCAGAAATTTGCACTCTGACGAAGAATGCAACACCGGGAAATAAACCCGACCAAATGATGCTTTGGTGACTGAAGGGGAGAAAAAGCAAACGAGCTTCTTCCAAGTTGAAACTGATATCTGGAATAAGAGTGCTAAGACAGACGAGTCTTCAAACAATCCTGTGACGCCAGGTTCCGGACAAACGAGCCCTCAGACATTGCAAGAACTTGTAACTGAGACAGACGAGCCTTCAGAAAAATCCTGTGACGCCAGGAGCTGGACAGACGAGTCCTTAAACACTTCAAGCATATAAACTGAGACAGACGAGTCTTCAAAAAAAATCCTGTGACGCCAGGAGCTGGACAGACGAGTCCTTAAACACTTCAAGCATATAAACTGAGACAGACGAGTCTTCAAAAAAAATCCTGTGACGCCAGGAGCTGGACAGATGAGTCCTTAAACACTTCAAGCATATGAGACAGACGAGTCTCCTTTGGATTTACCTGTTACGCCAGAAGCTGGACATACGAGTCCTCCAACACTGCAGAATATATGACTTGAGACAGACTAGTCTTCAAACAATCCTGTGACGCCAGGAACTGGACATACGAGTCCTCAAACACTGCATATAGCATGAGACAGACGAGTCTCCTTCGGATTTACCTGTTACGCCAGGACCGGCAATGCACTTAAGTCTGTGGGATAGACATGCAATCAAGGTAGACGAACCTTCTTCATATATTATCCGCGGATATATGGTATAAGACAGACGAGTCTTCTTTGAGCAAACCTGTGACGCCAGGTGCAGCAACCATAATTGGTGCTTGAGACAGACGAGCCTCCTTCGGATTTACCTGTTACGCCAGGACCGGTATCAATTTTGACATTAATTCCCACTGTCAGGATTCTAAACCTCTTCAATACAGACGAGTATTGGATGATCATCAAGATAACACAGACGAGTGCCATAAGTCAATGATACAGACGAATATCAGACGATGATCTGAGAAACACAGACGAGCGTTTCAGGCAATGATACAGACGAGTATCAGCAACTGATATAGACGAATACCAGAGATTCAAACACAGACGAGCATTTGAAGTAGTCACAGAAATATCAGGGTAAATAGCAAATCTTCACATTCAGATGTAGGCTAGCACAGACGAGTGCTGAGGATGATACAGATGAGTATCCAAGCAAGGCAGACGCTTCAGAACACAAACGACTTCTGGGGAATAAAAGCAGACGAGCTTCAAACAAACACAGACGAGTGCTGGACAGTTGCAGACGAGCAACAACAGAGAATACATATCAAGGCACAGACGAGTGCAGCAAAGGATCCAATACCAAACACAGACGAGTGTTGGGAGGTTGCATACTAGCAACAACAAATATCATCTCAGAACACATACGAGTGTTGAGGAGTTGGGGACAAACAACTATCATAACCAAACACAGACGAGTGCTGGAAATTGCAGACGAGCAATAACAAGGTAACCATTTCAAAGCACAGACGAATGCTGGAAATTGCAGACGAGCAAACAGCAACTGATATAACCAAACACAAACGAGTGTTTGGAATCGCAAACGAGCAGAATCAAAGTAATCATAAACCACCGCTGGGGAAAGCAAACGAGCAATACCACAGAGCTAACACAGACGAGTGTTGAAAGATGCAGACGAGCAACAATAAAGCAGTAATATGTCCTTGCTGGGAAAAAACCTGCTTAGGAATAACACAAACGAGTGTTGACAAACGCAGACGAGCGGTAGACAAATGCCTGATTGGCAGCAAGAGATACAACTCTACAGGGGAAGACAAGTCAAGAGATCTGGACACTCAATTCTGACTGAGGTGATGAATACCTGGCTGTATCATCAAATACCCAAAAGTATGGCAACTTGGCTGAGAAATATTTCACGGACGGAGGTGAAAATCAAATATGAACTCTGTGGGGACCGGATCATCTTCAGACTTGGCTGGGGAATCAAAGGCATGGCACCGCTGAGGGAGCAAACTGCTGGGGAGGAATGACACCCCTTATACTGCTGAGAATTGCCCCTGTCTGAAGGGAAACTTCTGCTTGGGGATGATACCCACCTTCTGCTATCTTGCTGGGAGAAATTTCGGCTTCCACTTTACTGGGGATGATAGATAATGTCAATGATAAAGCTTCCCGCTGAAGATAAGAGCTCAAGTTGCCACTTGCTGGGATAAGAGATAAATCCTCTCATGTTGGGAATGAGAGATGTAAGGCGTCTCATGCTGGGGATGAGAGACGATGATATCTTTCTGCTCAAGAAGTAACCTTCCATTTGTCGCACTCCTGGAGAAGGAATTGTCTAATGAGACTTGCTAAGGAATTCTGATCAATGAAGTCCGCCGACGAAACAACTCTTGAAGTACTGTGCCGACAATGGCTTTGCCCCCAAGCCCTGGGTGGATAGGTCGCCAACTAATCATGAGTGAACAATGGTTCTTTGCAATTTTCAACTCACCTTAGATTAAGGTCCATCGGAAGAAAATGTCTCAAGAGGATTTCACAGAAAACATGACATACGAAATGCCTCGGTGTCTTCAAACTCTTGGAGAGATTCGTCGGATCTCGAAATAACTTCCCTAGACTGCATGGTTTATGAAAGAAATTTGCCTCGCAAGGATTCATGAAAAACCTTATATCACTGTGAGATAGTGTGTCCTAGTATTTCGAACCTTGGATAGGTGCTTTGGATTGACCATCTTCGGGAGAAAGTACTTCTCATGCTCTTAGGATGGCCTGCCCCGGTACAAGTCTTGAAGTGATCACCCCTGAATGACTGTGTTTTGAAGAAAACACCCATGCCAATTGTTCTTTGAGAGATTGGATCTCGAAGTAACTGCCCCAGTTTGGTTGAAATTTGAATACATGCCTCAGACTAATGGCTCTTTGAGAGATTTGAATCTCGAAGTGATTGCCCCAGCTTGGCTGAATTTGAATACATGCCTCAGACTAATGGCTCTTTGAGAGATTTGAATCTCGAAGTGATTGCCCCAGCTTGGCTGAATTTTGTAGAGATTTCTCGACATGATTGCCCCGGATTGGCTAGCTCTTCCCACGACTGGTTGGTAAGGTCCCCACTCAATGGAGTTTTTTTTTTTTGGAAAAGTGCATCTCAATAGATCGACCCTCGGAACTTTCAGACTTCTCAACTTGGCAAGATTAAGCTTCTGGACTGAGATTCCATATGTAAACTTTTATGATGCCAAACAAATGTATGTAAGCAGAAAATATTTATTTTGAGAATGAAAATTCTAATGCAACACACATGTTAATCTTGGAGTTTTACTGTAAAAAGATGTCGCCAACCTTTGTGAGTGAATCACTGGTTAAGATACGACATTGATTTTTGATGAATGAAAGCATGCACATGCAGCACCAACAAAGAACTTTTAGCACAACTCATAGGAGTCAGGAATGCGATCTTGTGGTAGTACGCTCTCAAGATAACCCTGTTTCAGTTAGGACTTTTGAGGGTTGTATCGTGGCCTGGTTAACGGTTATAGAAACAAAGGATATAGGCTCGAAATTTATTTGTGCCCACCCATCTTCGTGATGTTCTCCATTCCTATGTTCAGCTAGCTTTCACAAGCACTCACCTCACAAAAAGGGTTTTGTGATGGTTGAGGAACCAATTACACTAACGGTTTAGGCACCACTCAGGTTGTTGTTTGGAGTCAGTCATCCCTTCGCCTTTCGTGTCTGTATCACACGACTTTGTTCTTGTTCAAGGATCTTTCTTGTGTAATCTTTCTCGTCTTTTGCTTTTGCATTATCTTTCTCATCCCTAACTTTTGCCTGGACTGATTCTTGTGAATCTTTGATTGTGAAGTCCAGCGGGATGCCCTAATTTTTGCCTAAGTCGCTTGTTTTCAAGTTTCGACTTAGCGGGCTTTCTCATTCCTTTTTTTTTCAATTCTTTTTTTTTAACAAATCGTGTGACACTGTTTGTCTTGAATTCTTTGCGAGGGTCGTGACTGTCTCACTTCTTGGTTGTTGAGGAATAACCATTGTGGTCTCCGGTCTTTGGACCTCTTGATTGGGATAACCATTGTGGTTTCTGGTCATTAGACCTCTTGATTTGGTACAACAAAAGGTAATGGATCCTCAGATTTGCACTCCTTTTTGAAATTTGAATGCTCGGTCAAACTAACTGACGCCTACCCTGCCCCTGGGTTAAATGCAAGGGTTTTTTCATGCGAAAAGAAACTCCTACTTCAAGGCTCAAATGGGTTGGCGAGGGTCTATCTCCCTTATATCTCCGGTGTTTAGGATTTGAAACAATGCCTGTACATCATCAACATGGTCTTTCTCAAAAGCACACAATTAGAGATTTTTGCGTTTTCATTTCGTCATCCTCCTTAATAGAGTTTAAGCACAATAGTTGGTATTGCAATGCACATACACAAAATCATGAGTGAATACGAATGGATTTCTTCAAGAAAAACATGTGCATTTTATTATGGCTATCATTCAAAAACAAATAAGTTTCATGCATGCATACAAATGTTTAAACAAACAATATAAACTACAAATGGAAATGTCGTAAAGGAGCTGAACATTGTCGTCATTGAGGAGACTTGACTCCGTCTGGACTTATTGCTCCTGAAGATGCCTTTGCAAATTGGGAGACCCATTTGATGAGGAGATTTCAATATGAGAGAAGACCTTCTGGCATGATGACCTTTGAGTCGATCAAATTTTGCACTTTGTGCCTGAACGCATCACAGTTGTCAAATGGTATGCCTAAATGCCCTTGAGCGGTACTTGCATCTAGCCTTTACATCGTGGTTGCCATTATTGAGGAGGCTTGACTCTGTATGGACTTATTGCTCTTGGAAACTTTCAACAGTCAGAAATCTGGCTATTCATATCATTACTGTCTTGGTGCCATACTCTCACTTTTACCTGGTGCGAATACAATAGTCTTTGGAATTAATCAAATTAGCGACCTTGTCTTTCCCTCTGCCCCTGAAAGACTTGCAATCTTCAATTAAAAGGCTAGGTGCCCCAGAATGGTAATCATACTTGGAATTGAAACCCCAAAGGAAGCTTTGTCGGAGATGATCCTGATGCGGCTAGCTTAACCAATTTGAATCTGAGCAAATGAGGAAACTTGTTGCGCGTACGACCTCGGAATATGATCAAACTTCTTCTCAAGCTGTTATGGACTTTACCTTATGCTCTGCCCCTAGGAATCTCTTGGAAAGCTGAAATTGGATGCCGACAAATGACATCTGGAGGGAAGAGCTTGATAAGTGAAGTTGATAAATAAGGTTGCTCGGAAAGATCTCAGGTGATCTCCTGCCTACGTATCTCCATTGACCAATGGAGAATCAGAGCAGCGTAGTTCCCCTCAATAGGGATGAAAATAGCTTTGTTCAGAATTTCCATAACCAAGCTCATCTGAGTCTTCATCTGGTTGACTTCCTATTTCAGTAGTTTCTGGTTTTGAAATAAAGCTTATACCTCTGCCCTGAATGGCCTCAGCTGGGTCTTCCTTCGATTACCTCCTCCCGGAGTTGCTTCAAATATATACCTTGATGATTGTGATTCAAGTTGTCCATTCTGATGAGAAATCAAGTCAGGAAAAGAATTTGTCTCTGAACACCTGTCAAGAATGCAAGGATGTATGCAAATGCCATGTTCAATTATTTCTGAGGAATCTATCTGCTTTAATTAAAGTTTTGATACAGAAAAATCCAACAACATGATTCAGATATGTGATCCTCGGAAATAACTGAACATGTATGCAGAAATGCTATGATGTCATGTATGCAACAGACGTGTGATCAACAATCTGATGTTGGTGTTGAACAGTGAACCAACTGTCTGTATAGAATCACAATAGCGGCACCATCTCTGTATAGAACCCCATAACTGAGAACCCAATAACTGTAAAACTGGATCACATAATAGCATAGTCACTGATGGTGTTGAAGTTGAACAACGAGCCAAGTGTCTGTGGAGAGTCATAATAATAGTCACAATATCAGGGTCACCATGGTAATCACAGTAACAATCTCTTTGAATAGAAATCCCGGATCTCAGAATCAAAGAACCATAGAACACTGAACAATACTGGCAAAGTGAGTATGTTGAAGTTTAGGGTTCCTGCAAACCTGTAAACCCCTCCCAATCTCACGGGTGTGCTACTCGGGTCAACATCACGGACTCTCAAAGCCGAATAGCAATAATACGTTCACCATTTCCGAGAAATGGCTCATGACCAAATCAGGGAATCGGTTTGGCATTATGTACTACTCAGGGAGGCCTCAGCTGAGTCCAAGGAAACAAGCATCCCTCATTGGTCCCCAGCTTCAAGCACTGAATCGAGAAACAATAGTACATTTATCCCGAAGGGTACAATACTACCGTCATACGAACAATTTGCCTTGACTGGATTCCTATGAGAGAACCAGGCCATCCTATGTGAGTTCCCAGTGGACCCTCGGATGCGAGTGGGTTTGCCAACAAATGTGGTCTTCCACTGTCATCACTAGAGAGGGTTGTTTCCACAAAGGTTCTCAATGATCGGTCCCCAGATGCACATAACTATCAAGGTCCTATCCCGAAGTGGAGGAAATCCCCACACAAGATATTTCCAAGACAGTCGCAATCTGGGCGTGAAACACATCGCCACTCATCATGTCACATGCGAGTACAATATGTCCACTCTAATCCTAGGGTGCACTCAAGCCGGGTAGTTGGCTTATCTCACAGTAACTCCCACCCCACAGAAAAAATGAAAACCAGCACAGCCAGATAGTCCAGTATAATATGATGCATGGAAAATAAAATACTGAAAGCGGTAAATAAATGCGGTAAAGTAAAGCTGTAAATAAAAGCTGTAAATGAAAACAGTAAAGCTAAACTAAAACACACAGCAACAAACAGATAAACACCCAAAGAAACAAAACCAAACAGGAGCTAGGATTGACTCTACAAGGGAAACCGGAAGAATCAGGTTATGTCCCCAGCAGAGTCGCCAGCTGTCGCTCCCGGGATTTTCATCCTAGTACAAACGCGAAAGTGGCGCGGAAAGGTTAGAGTCGCCAGCCATACATTTTTATCCCGAAAGAATGGGAAAGGTAATGTTGCACAAACTTGAGGAAGAAGGAAAGGACAAGGCCTTGCGAACCAAAGATCTGAGTTCGGGAGTCGGTTACGACCTGGGAAGGTATTAGCACCCCAGATCGTCCGTCGTACCCGACGGGATCCACGCTTGCTTGCTTTTTCAAAGGGTGAGAAAATACGAATGCTGCTGAATAAAACCGCTACTGGAATAAAGGGAATGGAAAATGAGAAATGAACTGAAATAAGAAAATGAGAATAAAAGGGGAAATGTAGGGAAAATAAAGAATGTGCTCGAACGGGCCCTACCCCGCTGCCTACGTACCTCATCGGGATAATGAGGATCAGAGTCGACGTAGTTCGCCTAACTAGGGGTAACAAAGGGAAATTGCTTGTGAATTAAGGCTTGAACTGCCTATGCCATTGCTCAGGTGTTGCAGACTCGGACGACGAGTGCGTAACTGTCTTGCAAAATGACAAGTAGGAGCAAGTTCGCGTACGGAGCGAAGGAGATGAGAAAAGAATTCCCGAAGGAAATACGCTTATTGTTTGTTTGGTGTTTTTTAGAAACTTTTATGAGTGAAAGTTTGCATAGGTAAGTGTACCTAAGTCTTACTCAATGGGATGTGTACATCTCACATCATCCCGAAATGGAATGCGCAAGAGGAAAACCTATCTATGGAGGAAATCCCCAAAGCTAGTCCCACAAGTGAAGGCTCAAGCACACTAACCTATTATCATTATTAAGTGTTTTTGTGGTTTTTTGGTTAAGAAGTGTTTTTGGCTTTTCTTTGTGAGGTACTCATGCTAAGACCTATCCACCACGAGTGATGACTCACACCTCGCCCCGAAATGGAACACGTGCAAGCATCTCATAGCAAGGTCTCATGTCACATGAAAGTACTCAACCTTTATTAAGTGAATTAGAATTAAGTTTGGAGATGAGAAGAGAGAGAGCGCCAAAGGATCTCAAAGGAAAAATTCTAAAGGGGACTAAAAATAATTCTAAGTATTAACATGCGTGGATATCCTAAGGGTTAGTGAGGTTTCTATCCTAATGAAGAAAAGGAAAAGAAGAAAAAAGAATTAGAAACTAACTTACTTCCTAAGAAAGTTAAGTTGGTTCTAAAGAACAAAAAGGGAACCTATGAACAAAGCACAAAGTGCTAAGGCAAAGACAATTAAAATGCATAAGAGATAGGAATGAAGTAATGCTTACCTCAATCTTCCCCCCTACAAAACAAAAGTTAGCATGACAATGCATATTGAAAGTAAAATCAAAGCATGAAAGCGATTAAGTACCATAAACGTCCTAGAATGGAACTAGGGTTAAAAATAAGACCTAAGTCTAAAGGTGAAGGTACCTAAAGGTTACATGACTTCTAAAGTCAGTAGCTACATGATATAGGTCCCTAAGGATGCTAGGATACCTCACAAGATCAAACTATGTCAAACTATGTACAAAAAGTTCACCTAAGTTCACCTAAATGCAAGTTAGGGTTTATGGATGAAGTATGAATGCATATGGCTTACAAGCATGAATTAATGCATAAAATGAACATCAAAGTCAGTAGTGAATGCTTATGAAGATGGATGAATGAATATACAATCATGGATGCAATGGATTAGGCATATGGAGCAATGAGAAAAAGATATGAGAAGAAACGAACAAAAATCGCATAAGATCGCACATGATGAAAGTTAAGGAAGAATGGCATGTGAATATGAATGAAATGATTATGGATCAGTAGAATACAAGGTATTAGATGCAATTAGAATGCATGAATAGGCATTAATGATTTCCACATAATTCAAGTTAACAATTAGAGGAGAAGAGAAGCTAGTTTATGTTAAAGTTAATTCACATAAGTATGCACTTTAAAGCACCAAAACAAACCAAATGAGTATGGTTCAAAAAGTGACCTATGACTGGAATTAAAGACATACAAATGACATATAATCAACTCCTAAAAGCTACCAAAAATACCCTCAAGAAAATGGAATGAATGCCTTCTTAACACTTAGGTTATGCGACACATAAACACATGAATCAACCTAGGATCTAGGTGACATGGAAAAATAACAAAAAGCCTTTAAAAATTATGAAATTAAATCCCTGGAATGATATAGTCATTATCTTACATTGTCCAAAAGGATTCTACAAAATTATACACCAAAGTGCCAAAACAATTCCTTGACTAGCAAGGTAACAAAACATGATTATCGAAAAACAACTCCACAAAGTGGATCAAAAAGGGCATCTAAAATTATGAAAAAAAATCCTAAGGAGCATCAAAATGTCACAAATTAAAGTGATTAGTCACACACAAAAAATAGGTTTCACACCTATGGGGAAAAATCGATTTCGGTCCCTTATGCCAAAACCTTCCTTTTTGGGACAGCTTATGATCTAAAATCCAAATTAATTATTAAAACCACCCAAATCTGGAAAAAAAATATGACAAATTAATTAAGAGGATAAGGATCACGCATGAATTTTTCCAGAATTTTATCTCACTTAAAAATATTTTTAATAATTGCGACGAAACGGGCAAAAAAGTGGATTTTAAGGGGAAGTGAAAGGAATCAATCCTAATGGTTCGTAACCTAATCCCTAAGTTCCGAAATCGATACATATCATCAAAAATCACAAATAAATCCAATGCCTCAGGTGGGAGGGCTCAATATGCACCTTAAGTTATATGATCCTAAGTCGCATACAACTAGAATGATGCATTAAAGTAGAGAATCGAGATTACTTACTTGGTCGAAGTGCCGATTCTTTCACATAAAAGAAATCCAAAAAAAACTTCAAGCCAAGCCTTGTAATCTCCCATGAGCAAAATAAATGTTCATCTTCCATAATTGCTTTGTGAAGATCCCCCATAATCGAAACAAAAACAACGATACAAAATATCATTTGAATCCAAAGGTATCCCACAAATAAAGTGGAATACCAACCAAACGACCGTCGTTAAGATCTTTGCGAGAACCTTGCATGAACTCAACAAACGCATTAGAAACCAAAAAGAGGTGCAACCGGAAGTTGCACCTATGCCTCACAACTCCAAATCAAGTAGAAATATGAATATATGAGTCATGGACATGCATTGAAATTTACGTTTCAAAACGGGGCAGTACTTATGCTCTAACATAAACAACATGCAAACTCAAACCGGAATCAAACAAATTTACATGCAATGAATGGCAAATGATCAACAAACATATATACAAGTCAAAACAAGATCAATGCATCAAAATCGCACCAAACCGAACTTAAAAAGCCTTAAAACGAAAAAACGCGTCAAAAATCACCGACTCGGAATTGAACGAAAATCGCATGGTAACTTGCAAACGTGCCAACGGATTCAAATATGCAATCGGATTTTGAAAATTCCGCTCGGAAGTGATACTTTTTGGCCAATTTCGTCGGCTGGCAGTAGTGAAATAGTCGAAAAAAATTGTCCGAAATCGACTAAAAAGTTCACCAATGGCTCCGGAATAATCAACAAAGTCAATTTACCCTATTCACATTCGCGAAAACGCGCTACGGTTAGGAAGTTATGACCAAAACATATTCTCGACACGCGACACATGAACAACATCAACAATTAAGCCTCAACCTATCCTATTTCAAATTTGCACATTGAAACAAGCATGAATTTAAAAGTCAAGCACTTCAATCAATATCAAGTTATAATAATTAGCTCTCTTAGGAATTTTGTCAAACACCTAACATTCACCGATTATTCTATGTCAACTTTACCAAGCCTTTTCAATCATGCACCACAACAATTATTAGGATAAATTAATCAAGAATCAATCAATAATCAAATCATGAATCAATGCACATAATCTCCACAAGATTAATTCAACTTCAAAATTCAATTCAAGAAACAATTCAACAATTATTCATGAATTAAAGTTTAAGAAGCTTACCGAATGAAGAATCGACGAAGAAATTGCGAATCCGAAGGAAGTGATACGCGATCATGAACGGAGGAGAGGAGGAGAGGCCGCGCGGCTGCCGGTGGCGGAAGATGGTGGTCTTACGGTGGTGAAGTTGACCGGAGGTGGTGGTTCGTGGCGGCTCGGCTACCGGAAGCTTGATCGGAATTGTTGTGTTCTTGAGTTCTTGATGAAGTTGTTGTTGTGTTCTTGAGAAAGAGTTGAGAGAATGAACTTTGATCCTTTAGAGAGAGTTTGTGAGAGTTTTTTGGTGTTTGTAAATTATGATTGAAGTTATGAGACAAATTGTGGGTCAAAAGAATATATAGTGGAGTGTAAAATGAAAGGCAAAAGGTAGAATTTCGGCTTAAGTGAAAATAACAATATCTTCGGCAAGAAATTTCGACTCTGAGCCTTCCACAATATCGTCCGCCTATGAATCATGGTTGCAACACAAAAAGAACGGACGTCATACGATCAAAATCGAGTGCGATCGATACGTTTAAGCTGCAAGACGTCACTGAATAAGTTGTTTTTTCGGCTTATTTGGTGTCCGTCACTCGAAAATGTGACGAGGTCAACCTCTTCGGAGCATAATCTCGACTCGACTTTGTCAGCAAAGTTGTAGTTCTATGAGTCAGTGACCTGGTGTTAAAATCTAAGCTAAACCGGACAAACGACGAGGGAGATATGAATTTTCTCGTGAAACCACTTTCAGCATTTTTCTTCGGTTCAGCACTTCAGTTTTGTGAAATAAACCAAAACGACAATCTTTGGAGCACCGTTCAAACTCGCATTTGTCTTTGAACTTGAAGAGGATAAAATTTTTGAACCAACGCTTCAATAACGGGTGCAATCCGATGAAAATTGACCGAGTTATGAATTTTACAAAATCTGACAGACAATGCAGTGCATCAAAGAACCTTATTGGTAATTCGCATTTTCGAGATCCTTCCGCTTGGACCGAACCAAAACTGAATTCACATAATGAAGATAACATCTAAACGGAATTTTAGGCACCGAAACGACATCAATTCGATAAACGATCCAATAGTTATGAATTTTTTTGTGTTCAAAACTCACCGGTTCAGCACTGTTTTTCACTATGTCGACTCTAAAGACTCGCACATTCTGAGATCTTCTTCAAAGAATTAGTTCTCGGCCAAAACCCAAAAGTTGGAAAGGATATCAAGACGGAACTTTTGGCATATGAATCTCTTAGACATGTTGACCCAATAAGAATTTACAAACTCTTGAATACCGCTAGCACAGTTAATCGGCGAAACCGAAATTTCATAAACAAATAAATCCCGCCATTTTCCTTGATGAATTGGCCTCCGAGCCGAACACAAAAGTTGTAGAGAATAATGAAACGGTCTAAACTATTGAGTTTCAAGCCCAAATGAGTTTCCGAGCATAAGTTACAACTTTTGCAAACTGCACCATAAAACTGATATTCAGCTTAAACTCCTCTGAATCAACCGAGAACTTTTGGCTTCTTCTGAGATTATTGTGCACGTGCCGCATGAAGAAATAAAGGCCAGTCGCAACCTGTGAAAGCTCAAATGGAGATGTATGTTCATGTATGTTTATGATGCAATTGTGATCTAAATGCAATGCAATGTATGAAAGGATATGCTAAATGGCATGAAAATGAGAGGGCAAATTTTGAGGTATTACAGAGGCATTTGTGAAATAGTATCAGTATAATTTGGATATGGCTCCAAATCGTACCCAGTTGCATACAATGTCTCAGAGTACTAAGGAGGGGTTCAAAAAGTACGCCCAGAGGTGGTGTCAACTTGCTGCTCGAGTGCAACATCCTTTGTTAGAAAATGAAATGGTAGATATGTTTATGGGAACACTGCAGGGTGTGTTCATTGAGAGACTGGCGTCTTGTTCAGCAACAAAGTTTAATGACATTGTGATAGCTGGAGAAAGGGTTGAAACTTTGCTAAAAATGGGGAAGATCCAAGACAGCGGTGCAGGTAGCTCAAGTGGTGTTCGAAAAGCTTTTAATGGACCTCTAAAAAGGAGGGAAGGAGAAACTAATGTTGTGTACGGCCGAGGCCGGGACCGTGGATACAGGGGATCTTACGAGCAGGTGGCAGCTGTCACTATTCCAACAACTCCTGTTCAACAACCACAACAACAGCAACAACAACAACAACAACAACAGCCGCAACGCAATAACTATCAGTAAAGACCCTATCAACAGAGACATGCTCGTCCAGCTAACAGGGTGCTTGAGGCCATCCCTATGACATACACAACATTAATCCAGAAATTGTTAGATCTGAACTTGGTTCAGTTGAGGATATTAGAACCATCACCACCTGGGGAACTTCTAGTAGGGTATGATGCTAATGCAAGATGCGTATTTCATTCAGGAGCTCCCGGACACTCAACAGAGAAGTGCAGGGCATTACAACATAAGGTCCAAGATTTGATTGATTCGAAAGCAATTAATTTCGCACCACCTCCAAATGTTACATCAAACCCCATTCCAAATCATGGAGGGCCCCGGATAAACGCTATTGATGGTGGCGAGAAGTTGAACCTGATTTTGAACGTGGAAGAAGTAAAGACTTCGTTGTTAGTGGTGAAAGACAGATTGCTGAAAGGGCAGGTATTCCCAGGTTATGATTTTGACTGCGAGGGTTGCATGAATTCAGTTAATGGTTGCGGGGATCTGAAGGTTAGGTTGCAGTTTTTGATTGACGAGGGGTCTCTACAGTTTGACAGGATTGACAATAGAGATGATTATATGGCTACAGTAACAATTTATTTTGATCCTGCTGAAGTTCCTACCCGGAGAGAGCCTGTGACTATCTATGTTCCAGAAGTGAGTCCAGTAACTATCACCATTTCGGGACCAGGTCCCTATGTTGATGACAAGGCCATTCCTTGGCACTATTGCTCAGACGTGTACGTAGAAGGTCAGAAGGTGGAAAGTAAAGCGGTGACAATTGACCCAACTGTTGTGAATGCCGGAGGAGTTTGTGTGTTTACACGGAGTGGGCGTCTCTTTGCTCCTCAAACTCTTAGAGGTGATCCCGAAGCTGAAGCTGCTGCAAAGGCTAAGGGTAAGCAGATAATGACTGAAGAGGTGACAACTCCTACTGCTATTCAAGGCACTTTTGAAAAAGAAGTTGAAGAATTCATGAGAACAATTAAGAAAAATGACTATAAGGTGGTTGAACAGCTAAATCAGACCCCGTCCAAGATATCCATTCTGTCGTTGTTGATGTGTTCTCAAGCTCACCGGGAGGCTTTGCTAAAAGTTTTGCAAATGGCATATGTACCACAAGAGATAACTGTTAACCAGTTGGAGGCTGTGGTAGCCAGTGTGAACGCCAGCCATGGGTTGGGATTCACAGATAGAGATCTCACTTCAGAGGGAGGTAATCACAACAAGGCCTTACACATCACCATGGAGTGTAAGGGTGTTGTTCTATCATATGTCTTGGTAGATATCGGCTCTTCTCTCAATGTACTCCATAATAAAGCCCTCATAAAGCTGAATGTTGATGGCATTGTTTTGCGACCCATTGATTTGATTGTAAAAGCCTTTGAAGGGTCAAAGAGGTCTGTGTTTGGGGAGGTAGAGCTACTGGTGATGATTGGGTCTCAGGTATTCAAGAGTACATTCTATGTTATGGATATCCAACCCGCTTATGGCTGTCTACTGGGACGTCCTTGGATTCATGTTGCAGGCGCAGTAACATCCACATTGCATCAAAAGCTAAAGTATGTGGTAGACGGCCAAGTTGTTACTGTATGCGGTGAAGAAGATATTTTTGTAAGCCATTTGTCGAACTTCAAGTACGTGGAAATGGACGGGGAGATCCATGAGACACTTTGCCAAGCTTTTGAGATAGTCAATGTTAGTACTCTGTCTCCGGTTGCTGCAGTTCAGAGCAATGAGAAGGAAGGGACTCCTATCTACTCCTACAAGCAAGCTAAGGAATTAGTCCAATCCGGAAATGCCCAGGGCTAGGGCAAATTGCTAGAAGTGGAGAAGAAAGATGACAAGTTCGGTCTCAGATATCAACCTGGACGGTCTAGCTGGTCTCAAGGCAGTAAGTCCATAATGTTCACTAGTGCTGGAATGCTCAACTACAACAACATTTGTGCTACAAATGAAGAAGGGGATAGTGGCTGCGACTTGGATAACTGGATTCACCCCTGTGTACCTGGGGGGAGCTCCGGAACTGGTCTGTTGAAGATTTTGTTCAAGTTACTTGTCAGTCAAAGTAATTTTCTTGTTTCCATTTTATCATACTGCATGTCAAATCCTGCACTCTTCCCAAGGTGAATGGATCCATTTGTAGGGACACCATGCTTTTAATGCATTTATTTTTACCATGAAATAAAGGACATTTTTCAAGCAAAATTGTGTTCTCTTTCTTTCGTTTTTAAAAATTTTCACAAAAAAGAACAAATAAAATGGCAATTTTTTCTTTTTCCAGTGTTTTTGTATGTTTGCATCTCTTTTGGAAAAAACAGATTCTGAAATAAGCACATCATTTGTGCAATGTTGATCATTCGGATTCTTGGGATAACGTTCCTGCTATGACTATGCATGACTTCGACAATCATATCTACCAAGCTGATGAAGGGGTTGAGGAAGACTGTGAACTCCCGGAAGAATTGGCTAGGTTGTTGAAACAAGAGGAAAGGGTCATTCAACCTCATTAGGAAGAAATAGAGATCATCAACTTCGGGTCTGAGGATGTAAAGAAAGAGATAAAGATTGGGGCCGGTCTGCAGGCCGGGGTAAAGGAGGAATTGATTGGTATGCTACGTGAATATGTGGATATCTTCTCTTGGTCGTATCAAGATATGTCGGGGTTGGATACCGACATTGTTGTACACAAGCTGCCACTAAAGGAAGACTGTCCTCCGGTAAAACAAAAGCTAAGAAGAACTCGCTCTGACATGGCAATGAAGATCAAGGAGGAAGTTCAAAAGTAGTTGGATGTCGGGATCCTTGCCGTAACTAGTTACCCACCTTGGGTAGCTAACATTGTGCCTGTACCAAAGAAAGATGGCAAGGTTCGGATGTGCGTCGATTATTGGGATCTAAACAGAGCAAGTCCAAAGGATGATTTTCCATTACCTCACATTGATGTGTTGGTAGATAACACTGCTCAGTTCTCAGTATTTTCTTTCATGGATGGCTTCTTCGGGTACAATCAGATTAAGATGGCATCAAAAGACATGGAGAAAACGATGTTCATTACCCCGTGGAGTACATTCTGTTATAAAGTTATGCCATTTGGGTTGAAGAATGTCAGGGCAACGTATCAATGGGCTATGGTAACTTTGTTCCATGACATGATACACAAGGAAATTGAGTGCTATGTGGACGATATGATTTCCAAGTCCCAGTACGAAGAAGAACACCTGGTTAATCTCAAAAAGCTGTTTGACAGGTTGATAAAGTACAAATTGAGGTTGAATCCGAACAAGTGCACTTTCGGAGTGCGTTCCGGTAAATTGCTGGGTTTTATTGTTAGTCAAAAGGGGATCGAGGTAGATCCTGCAAAAGTAAAAGCAATACAAGATATGCCTGCACCAAAAACAGAAAAAGAAGTGTGTGGGTTTTTAGGGAGATTGAACTACATTTCACGACTTATATCTTATCTAACTGCCACATGTGAGCCAATCTTCAAATTGTTAAGAAAAGAACAAACGGTCAGGTGGAATGAGGAATGTCAAAGAGCCTTTGAAAGGATAAAAGAATATTTGCAGGAGCCTCTGATTCTAATGCCTCCCGTTCCAGGACGGCCACTTATCATGTACTTGACTATGTTAGAAGGGTCAATGGGGTGTATGCTAGGCCAATATGACGAGTCTGGTCGAAAAGAGCATGCTATTTGTTACCTTAGCAAAACGTTTACCGACTGTGAATCCCGTTACTCACTACTCGAGAAAACTTGTTGCGTTTTGGCATGGGCTGCTCGCCGACTGAGACAGTATATGTTGACCCATACCACATTGCTAATCTCAAAAATGGACCATGTCAAGTATATTTTTGAGAAAACAGCATTAACCCAAAGGGTTGCAAGGTGGCAAATGATCTTAACAAAGTATGACATACAATACACTTCCCAAAAAGCCATCAAAGGAAGCGTATTGTCAGATTATCTTGCACAACAACCACTTGAAGACGACTATCAGCCAATGAAGTTTGATTTCCCTGATGAGGACATCATGTACCTCAAGGCAAGAGATTGCGAGGAACTACTTCCGAAGGAAGGGCCTGACCCTGAATCCAAATGGAAGTTGATGTTTGATGGGGAAGTCAATATCAATGGACGTGGAGTTGGTGTTGTTCTTATCACTCCCAAAGGTGTTCACTTTCCCTTCGCTGCCAGAATCACTTTTGGTTGCATCAACAATGAAGCAGAGTACGAGGCGTGCATAATGGGAATAAAGGAGGCTATTAATCTTCGGATTAAGACCCTCGATATATTCGGAGATTCATCCCTCGTTATCAACCAGATTACCGGCAAGTGGTATACACATCAAGAACACTTAATTCCTTATAAGGATTATGCCAGAAGACTGTTGACATTCTTCATAACAGTTAAGCTTCAATATATACCACGATATGAGAATCAATTTGTCGATGCATTGGCTACTCTTTCTTCGTCCATCAAAGTCTTGTGTTGGAACTATGTGCCCAGGATTGACATTTCCAGGCTTGACGCACCAGCTTATACTTTCTCTGTAGACGCAGTGTCTGATGAGAAACCTTGGTACTTTGATATCAAGTTTTTCCTGGAAAAACAAGAATACCCAGCTGGGGAATCATCCAATGACAAGAAGACCTTGAGACGCCTTGCTACTAGCTTCTTCTTGAATGCAGACGGAGTTCTGTATAAGAGGAACTTTGACATGGTCTTGCTCAGATGCGTGGATAGACACGAAGCAGACTTGTTAATGCAGGAAGTCCACAAGGGATCCTTCGGTACTCATGCAAGAGGACATGCAATGGCTAAGAGGTTATTGAGATCAGGGTACTATTGGCTTACAATGGATGGAGATTGTTATTCGGACGCCCGTAAGTGCCACAAATGCCAGATATATGCAGACAAAGTGCATGTTCCTCCTAGCCCGCTCAATGTCATGTCATCTCCTTGGCCCTTTTCTATATGGGGCATTGACATGATCGAAAAGATAGAGCCTACTACTTCAAATGGTTATCGCTTCATATTGGTCGCGGTCGATTACTTCACCAAATGGGTTGAAGCAGCATCTTATGCCAATGTCACTCACCAAGTGGTAGCCATATTTTTAAAGAGAGGCATCATTTGCAGATACGGAGTGCCCGAGTGAATCATTACTGATAATGGTTCCAATTTTAACAACAAGATGATGGCAGAACTGTGTCGGGAATTCAAGATTCAGCATCACACTTCTTCTCCTTACCGGCCAAAGATGAATGGCGCGGTAGAGGCATCTAACAAGAATATTAAGAAGATTGTGCAGAATATGGTTTTCACTTACAAAGATTGGCATGAGATGTTACCATTCGCGCTGCATGGGTACCGAACGTCAGTCAGGACGTCTATTGGGGCAACTCCATTCTCCCTGGTATATGGCATGGAAGCAGTCTTGCCTGTTGAGGTAGAAATTCCTTCTTTATGTGTGATGATGGATGAGAAGCTTGATGATGCTGAGTGGGTACGTGCTCTATATAACTAATTATGTCTAATTGAGGAAAAGAGATTAGTAGCTATCTGTCATGGTCAGCTTTATCAGAGGAGAATGAAGCGAGCATTCGACCAACGAGTACGTATTCGAGAGTATCAAGTAGGCGAGCTTGTACTCAAGAGGATTATTCCTCCAGGTTCAGATCACATGGGCAAGTGGACCCCAAACTACGAAGGCCCATTCATAGTAAAGAAAGTTTTCTCTAGTGGGATACTGATGCTCACTACTATGGATGGAGAAGATTTCCAAGCCCCTGTTAACTCGGACGCAGTTAAAAAATACTTCGCATAAAAGACCCGCTAGACACAAAAACAGAATTAAAGTCCAGGCAAGAAAAGGGCATCACGGCGAGCTAAAACAGAATAAAAAGCTCGGGCAAAAGTTAGGGAAAATAAAGAGAAAAATGTACACCCGATGAGTTGAAAAGCCACATCGGACGACTCAGGCAAAAAAGGGTATCCCGGTGGATTGAAAACCCGAAAGGGCGATCCATGCAAAATAAGGGAATAAGCGAACAACTGTGATCCGAGTAATCTGAACCAAATCATTGTTTCATATAGTCTGACAATATCAGAAGTGTAGGAATCAGTCCCCTCATCTTCTTCAGAAAGTGAAGGCATGAATGGAAAGTCTTGAAGATATGTTGGTCATAGCAGGAAGGAAACTCATTGGAATGACGTGTACATTGTCATTAGCATAGTTTCTTTTCTCAATTTTAGGGTAGCTACCTATTTCCAGGTAGTTGCTTCCTGATGTAAAACTTTGCCTATTCAGAGGCCTTTCAATAAATGAATATTGAGTCAAAAGCTGTGTGGTGTTTTGTTTACTTTGTTTTCAAAAATGTCCTGCATTTTTTGGCAAAAAAGAGCATTACATTTGAAACATATTGATTTTTCTATAAAAAAATGACATTGTAGGGAAACATTTAAAATTATCTTTGAATGTCGGGTGACAATGGATGAACAGATCATACCATGCAATTCCCCGGGGCACACGTGTGTATACTGTTATTGCAGGTTTTGGAGGATGGTGTTATAGTTCCCCAAGCAGAGAATGTTCCCTAGCTGAGTGGAATCCCCCAGCAGGACTCCAAAGCTAATTGAAGAGGTTTCATCCCCAAGCAGATTATCTTTCCACAAGTTAAGTATTCCCAGTGGGCAGCTAAACGCCTGATTTCCCCACAGAGTTTAACATGTCAGAATTCGTTTCCCGTAAGGTTTATTTAATCAAGCATCTTCCCCAGCCAAGTCTGGAGATGGTCATTCCCCGCAAAGTCGTGGTTGGGATTCACTCCCATTATTGAAGTATTTCCCAGAGAAGTCACCTATATATCTTTGGCCTTTGCGATGATACAGACAGTTATTCATCTCCCCAGTCAGAATTAAGCATCGTCAAAGCCTGTTGACCAGATTCTCTCCTGCAGAGTTGAGATTCTTATTGCTAATCAGGGCACTTTGGATGCTCATCTGCATTTCCCAACACTCGTCTGTGTTTGATATTTGTTGCTTGTCTGCATTCCCCAACATTCGTCTGTGTTTGAATATCTGTTTGAAGCTTGTCTGCATTATTTGGATACTCGTCTGTATCGTCCCTAGCACTCGTTTGTGTTAGCTTATATCCATATGTGTTGATTTGATAATCACTCTGGTACTCGTCTATATTGCTACTCCAAATGCTCGTCTGTGTTGGATTTCTGGTACTCGTCTGTATTGCTACTCTAAATGCTCGTCTGTGTTGGATTTCTGGTATTCGTCTGTATCAGTGGCTAATATTCGTCTGTATCATCACCTGAAGCGCTCGTCTGCGTTTCTTAGATCATCGTCTGATATTCGTTTGTATCATTGACTTATGGCACTCGTTTGTGTTCTCTTGATGGTCATCCAATGCTCGTCTGTGTCGAAGAGGTTTGAAGTCCTGACTGTGGGATTAAACGTCAAAATGGTTACCGGTCCTGGCGTAACAGGTTTATCCAAAGGAGGTTCGTCTGTCTCAAGCACCACTTATCTACGCAAGATTTGTGAAGAGGATACGTCTAATCCTAATGTCGCACATGGTGTAACAGGTTTATCTGAAGAAGACTCGTCCGTCTTAGACCATATATCTACGGAGGATATATGAGGAGGGTTCGTCTATCCTGATTATGCATGTCTATCCCACAGACTTAAGTGCATCACCGGTCCTGGTGTAACAGGTTTATCCGAAGGAGGTTCGTCTGTCTTAGATCATATATTTTTGCAAAATGTATGAAGAGGGCTCATATGTCCGGCTCCTGGCGTAACAGGTGTACTTGAAGAGGGCTCGTATGTCCAATTCCTGGCGTAACAGGTTTTCTTGAAGAAGACTCGTCTGTCTAGGTCTTTCTTATCCGGCATAACAATACGATTTGGAAGGAACTCGTCTGCTTTGTCTTCACTTCAGTCACCCAGAGTGTTATTTGGTTGGGTTTATTTCCCATTTTTCTGCATTCTCCAGCAGAGTGCAAATTTCAGGTCTTCTTGGTATCCAACCACAGTTTATCTTGAACGGTCGATAGCCCGTGCTATCGTCATTTTCATATTAACAGTTGCTTGGATAGGGGCAGCTGTAACACCCCAAATTTTCCCTCTTCTTTTTAGCATCATCATCATATCATAATCATCATAAGCATGGCATATCCTTAGCATCTTTGCATAGAAAAATGAAGCATAACATTCTCATGTTCTAGCATTGGGCATATGATAAATCATTGGTGCATTTGAAGCCTTACAAGTCAAAGCAAGAGGTCAAGTGACATTTCAAGAGTCTCACAAGGTGTTCTTATGTCTTATACAAGCTCAAGATTCTTTTAAAGAGCCCAGAAGGTTGAGAGATTATCAGATGATCCAAGAGGGAACAATCTCCTACACAGATGACTTCAAATTAGGGTTTCATGATCAAGCAGGGATTATTTGTGAATTTGGACATTTCATGTGGGCAAAGTCCTTTATATGATATGTGAATGCTATGGATGAAATTTGGTGAGAAGATTTATTGAGGAAGACAGTTATTTCATCAGTTACTTGCATAAGAAGAAATTGGTCAAACTGATTATTTGAAAAGTCAACTGTGGCAATTCAAGGGGTCCAATACTATTTTTTCAAGCCAAGGGATGTTCTTAAGGTCATAAAAGAGGTTTGACAAAGTCAAAAGTCAATAATTTAGGGTTTTGGCAAGGGTTTCCATTTTTGGTATATGGCATGTAACTAAACTTTCCAAATTTGGTAAGTTTTGCCCTAATCTTCAAAGCTTTCTTTCATGACCAAAATGACTCCAAATTAATTTTCCTTGAACATGAAAGTTGTAGGGTATGATCTACCATTTTCAAAAAGTACAAGAACATGATCATAGCCTTCATGGTTTGAAATTTATGGCCAATCGAAATTCACTTGTTTTTAGGGTTTACATGAATTTTTCATTTTCTACCAAGTTGCAAAATGGCATGTAATTTATTTTCAAGCTGTTTTAGGAACCAATTGAGGTCATATTACTCCAAAGCATTGCATTAGAGTCATGTTTTCCCAAAGAAGCCAAGGAATTCGTGGGTGGATTATAAGTTATTTTCCAAAATGCAATGATGCAAGATCACTCACAAGGAAGGCTACAAAGCAATCCAAGGGCTAAGATTGATTCAGTTAACATTTATGAGTGAGATTGAAGTTGAGCATGTGCATGAGATAGGGATAGCACGCATAAATCATGCACTCACACAAGTTTTGACAATTTTGCAAATTCCCTCATCCCACTCATTCCTCACGTGCATTCCCTTTCATTCTCTCAGCATTAATCATTGGCATGATATAAAAGAGAATTAGGGTTTCCATTTGCTCAGAACCATCACCATTTGCTCACTCCAAAGCTTTTGCTCTCTTTGCACTTTCCTTCGAATCTCCCATTTCTCCCACGCATTAGCCAAACAAATTACATATTCTTGATCCTGAGAGCATAAGGATCACAAATTCATCACTCATTGGAGTTGAATCCTCAGAATTCATCAAGTGTCATTCAAGTGCAGTTCTGTTCGAATCTCAAGATCTAGGAAGATTCAAGGCTTCTTTTGCATTTATTTTGCAAATAGAAGTTAAAAGGAGTGGATCTGCAGCTGGATGAGTCTTTTCTTGGTGTTTTGAAGGATCTTCAACTTCAGGTAAGCTCTGAAACTTTTGGATCTGGAAATGAAATTGAATGTTTGCATTGAGTTCTACTTGTTTCACCGGTGATGCTAATGTGCTTAGAATTGAAAATGCATTCCTATTGAGTGAGATATGTTGAATTTCAGTTTGATAGTTGAAAATGTTTACGTTCGATCTACATTGTTCATTGATCTTTTGTGAATTTCGTTGCTATATTTGGATTTATCATGCTTGAATTGTGTGATTTGGAGATTTTGAGGTATTTATGTGCATGTTTGTTCTTGGACATGAATTTTCCGGTGTCGGAGCCCTGGCTCCGGTCACCGGATTCTGGAAGTCATTTGGATGAAGAAGATGATGTCTTAGCCCTTGGATGCTTGGATCTGGATGGTGTACACGCTGCCAGCACATTAAAATGGACCCTCCCTCTCACATGATCTCATTTTGTGTTTTATTTCTGAACTAATCTTCATGTTGCGCACCACACTGTAGTTCTCATGCACTCACACACTGGCCTATTGTTTGGATGACTTAGGGTTTTGTTGACTTGAATCCTGAGCATTGCCTTGATCTAATGGTTCTCCATTTTCCTGAATTTAATTGATTTTCCACCATAATTATGTGTGAACCTGCGCTGACCATTGGGCCTCCCCTGCTAATCACACCCCCTTGCCATTAAGCCCAATCATTTTGAACTGAGTTCTTTACTGACTGCACCCCTCTCATTGTTTCCTTTTATTTTTATCTCACTTTCTTTTCAGTTTGGTTTTTGATTTTTAAAAATAGTTAGAAGTTCATAAAAATTCTGAAATAATTCATGACTAATTCTTTTAATTTTCTTTAATTTTTGACATTTTTATTTTTCATTTATTTTTATTTTCCACATAGGAACTAATTTTCACTTTTATTAATTGTTTTTAATTCTTTTTAAAGGCATGCTGACTTGTAGATTTTATATTTTGATCATCAATTTGAATTTTGAGTTGTTTTTTTTGCATTTGATTCATATTAGAATGTAGTTTGTTGTTGATTTTCCCCCTGATTTTTAGAAGCATGCATGAATATTTTTTGCAATTGACTTGAGCTTGAAGTTTCAAAACCCTAGTTTGTGTTCATGAGGTTCTTTGACCTAGTTTGCTTTTGATTCTGACTTTGTTCTTTTGGTATGATGTTATCACTTGGTTAAGGAACATTTGAGTTTAATTGTGGATTTTTGCATAAGTTGTTGATTTGATTTGATTTTTTATGTGAGATTGCTTTAATTTTGTTTCTTTTTGTTAGCATGCTTAGTTCTTAGGCTAGGAGGGCACTTGTGCCAACTCCTATAGGTTTTTTAGGGTTCTTTTTGTATGAGGATAGGTCCCTGGTCCTTGATGTATGTTTGTACTTTGAAAAGTTTGGTTTTACTTGTCTTTGAAGTTTCTCACAAATACACATGTTCACTTCACTTCTCCTTCTTGTGATGTTCATGATGGAACTTGTATGATCTTTTCCTTGAACTTTTGTGTAGTTTGTGCCCTTTCTTGTGTTGATAAGGTTCTGATCTTGTGTTGTTTAGTGCTTGTCTAACTTGTTTGATCATTGGTTCCATTTGTGTTTTGTTTTCTTCATAGGAGCTTGTGAAGCTTAGTAATAGTTTGTGAGCTTTACCTCTTGCTTGATTTGCTTTGATGAATGGATCTTAGTGCAATAAATGGTTGCTTTCATTTCTGGTTGTGATGTGTGGAGTTGATATTTGGCTTGTTAGCACCTGTCGCTCCCGGGATTTTCATCCTAGTACAAACGCGAAAGTGGCGCGGAAAGGTTAGAGTCGCCAGCCAGACATTTTTATCCCAAAGGAATGGGAAAGGTAATGTTGCACAAACCTGAGGAAGAAGGAAAGGACGAGGCCTTGCGAACCAAAGATCTGGATTCGGGAGTCGGTTACGACCTGGGAAGGTATTAGCACCCCAGATCGTCCGTCGTACCCGACGGGATCCACGCTTGCTTATTTTGTTTCAAAGGGTGAGAAATAAGAATGCTGCTGAATAAAACCGCTAACTGGAGTGGGAGTGAGGAATGAGAAAGGAATAAGAAAAGAGAACAAAAGAAATAATGGGGAAAATGTAGGGAAAATGAAGAATGTGCTCGAACGGGCCCTACCCCGCTGCCTACGTACCTCATCGGGATAATGAGGATCAGAGTCGACGTAGTTCGCCTACCTAAGGCTTACACTCGTTTGTGGTTTTTAGGATGACGTTGCCATAGTTCTAGCTCAGGTGTTACCGGCTCTGACACGAGGGTGTTTACCGTATCGCTGTTTGAACTGTCGAGACAAGTCATGAAAGGTATGAGATGAGAAAGAAGACGTGACTTCTTGGTTTGTTGTTTTTTAGAAGAAATGTTTTTGAATTTGTTTGTGAACGGTCTTGTACTAAGACCTATCCATCGCGGGAAGTATTTACACCTCGCCCCGAAACAGGACGCGTATAAATACCCCGCAACAAAGTCTCGTGTCGTACAAGATTGTTCGGTTTTTTCATTAAGTGTTTTATTGTTTTTCTTTTGAGATGAGAAAGAATGACTCAAATGGGAAAAGGGACAAAAACTAAGGGGGACTAAGACACAACCCTAAGTTAATTGTATGCACAAAGGGAGATCCTAATGGTTAGTGAGGTTTTCTAATCCTAGAGATAAAAAGGAAAAGAAAAAAAGGAAAAAGGATGCAACTTACTTCCTAAGGAAGATAAGTTGGTCCTAACAATGGGGAATCCTACCAATCACAAATATGGAAGGAAAAATGAATTAAAAAGCCTAAAAGAAATGCATAAAAAATAAAGGATAAAGTGAAGTGAACTTACCTCAATCTTCCCCACTACAAAACAAGTGTTAATGCACATTTTTATTAAAAAGAATAAGGCAAACACACATTAATTAAATCCTAATTAAATTCTAAGGCACCTTAGACCTAAACCAGACTCTATTTTAATCCTAAGGGAACTAGAAAAACTAGGACAAAAAATACAGCACCTATTACAGCCCCTATTACACAAACAACCGTGAAACAATGCATGATACAACTCAGCTTTTTACAGCCAGCATGCAACATGAAAAAGTAGGTGTAAAAGATCAAATGCAGCATGTACACATAACAAACAGCACACATTTTACAGCACTTATGCAAAACAACAGCTATGAAATGCAAAATCCAGAATTGCTTATTTTCATTTTTTAATGCACAAACTCAATGAAAAATGCACCAATATCAACATATACATGCATTTGAACATGGATCAACATACATAAATGGAAGAACATGAACATTTAGGATTATTCAAGAATGCATCATGTGGATTATGCAACAAGTAATGCAAAAATGAATCACATGAACATGGCATATGAACATGATGATCTTTGATTATGAACATGCAACATGATTGCTCAACAAACATACTAAACTCAATGCAAAATTCAGAATTAAATTTATGCAAATGCTATGATCAAGCATGCAACTAAATGCAACCCAATGCACATACATACATGTTTATGCAACATGCAACATACATCAACATAATGATACAATGAAATGCAAAATGATTCAATGCAATGCAAACATGTAAAAACAGAATGCAACATGATTATTACATACCAAATGATGCATGAACATGGCAACACAATGCAAGAACTTAAGCTATGTACCAAAGAACACAAAAATGCATAAAACGCAACATGAACGGAATCGTGTCGAAACGACTCGAAATGGGGAAACTAGCTACTGGAAATGGACTCAAAAATTCCCTAAAATCACTACCTAAACATGCATGGACATTAGAGGCACTAGGACTTAGGGCTAAGCAATCAAAGAATCCAAAAACACAAAAATCCACAGCGTTAACCGGTTAACCGCATGGGTTAACCGGTTAACGGACCCAAAACAGAAGCAATTTGGCCAAAAACGCACGCGTTAACCGGTTAACCACATGCGTTAACCGGTTAACCCTGAACAGAATTGAAAAAAAGCTTTTAAAAAAAGTGCTTTTGGCCACAATCTTGCTTCTAAACAATCCTAACATACCTAGGGACATGCTACCACTAATTTCTACTTATTCGGAGCTTATTTACACATGATAGCACCTATATCCATTAACACTCTAAATACTAATTCAACAAAAATCACAAATCACAAGCAAACATAATTGAAACGGAATCGATTTCGAAAAAAAAAAGCGAAAAGCATTTAAAGAATGCCAAAAGTGGCGAGATGAAGAGAATAACTTAAAGAAGAAGTGATTAAGATCACCAACCTACGAAGCGGAGGAGTGCTTCGGTGATTGTTGCAAGAATCGAAGCTTGAATCGAAGAGAAAACCGAAAACCGAGAAATCGCAAAATAAATGCGTTCTTGAGATTAAATCTTCATGCGCTTCCGATAATCCGAAATCTTCAACAAAATTCAGTAGCTTCTTCTTCTATAATCCATAATCAATGAAGGTTGGAGGCTTAAGCTTCAAGATCTTCAAGTTTCAATGTGAAACTTGAAGAGCTTATTCAAAGAAGCTTTGGTGAAAGGAGGGAAAATGAAGAAAAAGTGAGAGAGAAAAAGTGATTATGAAAGAAGTGAAAAATTTGGAATTGTGGGAACCCCTCTCAATGAAGTGATTAATGGTTATATAGAGATTAGGCTAGGAGCTAGGTTTGGGTTTGGGGCCCAAAAATTAGGTTTGGGATCCAAAATTAGGTTTGGAAGTTAGTTAGGGTTAGGGTTGGAAAAGGGAATATTCCTTGGAATATTCCTTGGAACACTCTAGAAGATGGTAGAACATGGTGGAAGTTTCCAAGGGAAATGGAGTGGAATTGAAGTGGAAAAATGAGATGGAAAGAATGAAAGGAAGTGTGGAAAGAAAGTGGAAGGAAAGCGGAAAGAAAAGGGGAGGAAAGTGGTGAATTCTTCCTTTTTAATGGGTTAGCTTGAAAGTGGTGTGGATTATTTTTGGTACATCATTTGTTTGCCAAGCCTCGATCGACCATACACCTCATGCAAAGGACGATGAATGATTTATTTATTTTTCAACTGTGATGCGATGATATGCGGAATGATGCAAGAATGAAGCGTGAATCGCTCGAGGTTAATGATAAATAAGAGGGCAAATTTTGGGGTGTTACAGTTGCCCCTATTCAATCACTGTAGACTTGAATGGATGATAGGAGTTGCTTTCAGACATTTGAAGTATGCAGGGATTGAATACTAGAAACAACCAGAAAATTTGCACTCGGTAGAAGAGAACAGGGAAATAAACCCAACCATCTAAACTCTGCTTGTGGACATGAAGAGTAGCGAATTGGTGAATGTTTTTGGAATATCACTGGGAGATTGTTGATTTGTCACGCTACGGGTGGACTTTGGAAATTGCCACGCTGCGGGTGGACTTGTGACATGATGCCACCCTGAGGGTGGACTTTCGCCAATCTGCGGTTGGACTTCAAAATACATTGCCACACTGCGGGTGGACTTTGGAAATTGCCACGCTGCGGGTGGACTTTGGAAATTGCCACGCTTCGGGTGGACTTTGGGAATGATGCCACCCTGAGGATGGACTTTCGCCAATCTGCGGTTGGACTTCAAAATACTTTGCCACACTACGGGTGGACTTTAAAGAGTTGCCACACTGCGGGTGGACTTTGGAATACATTGCCACACTGCGGGTGGACTTTGGATATGATGCCACCCGAAGATGGACTTTGGCCAATCTGCGGTTGGACTTCAAAATACTTTGCCACACTACGGGTGGACTTTAAAGAGTTGCCACACTGCGGGTGGACTTTTGATATGATGCCACCCTGAGGATGGACTTTGGAAATTGCCACGCTTCGGGTGGACTTAGGGAATGATGCCACCCTGAGGATGGACTGTCGCCAATCTGCGGTTGGACTTCAAAATACTTTGCCACACTACGGGTGGACTTTAAAGAGTTGCCACACTGCGGGTGGACTTTTGATATGATGCCACCCTGAGGATGGACTTTGGCCAGTCTGCGGCTGGACTTTTGCTCACTACGGGAGACTTTTTGCTCACTACGGGAGACTTTTTGCTCACTACGGGAGACTTTTGCTCACTACGGGAGACTTTTGCTCACTACGGGAGACTTTAGAGATTTGCCACCCGAAGATGGACTTTGGCCAGTCTGCGGCTGGACTTTTGCTCACTACGGGAGACTTTTGCTCACTACGGGAGACTTTTGCTCACTACGGGAGACTTTTGCTCACTACGGGAGACTTTTGCCCACTGCGGGGGACTTTAGAGATTTGCCACCCGAAGATGGACTTTGGCCAGTCTGCGGCTGGACTTTTGCTCACTACGGGAGACTTTTGCTCACTACGGGAGACTTTTGCCCACTGCGGGGGACTTTAGAGATTTGCCACCCGAAGATGGACTTTGGCCAGTCTGCGGCTGGACTTTTGCTCACTACGGGAGACTTTAGAGATTTGCCACCCGAAGATGGACTTTGGCCAGTCTGCGGCTGGACTTTTGCTCACTACGGGAGACTTTTGCTCACTACGGGAGACTTTAGAGATTTGCCACCCGAAGATGGACTTTGGCCAGTCTGCGGCTGGACTTTTAATTTTGCCACCCGAAGATGGACTTTGGCCAGTCTGCGGCTGGACTTTGAAATTTGTTGAATTGCACGGCGTGTTGCCCCATGACACTGGGGATGTTATGTCTTGAGTATTGTCAATGAACTGGTATGAGTGTAAAAGAAATCCTGACGCGGAAGTGATAAGTCTCTGTTGACTCTGTGGGGAAACACAATGATCGCGAACTCAATATCAAGTAGCCCTGTGGGGATGACATCTCTGTTGGAGAAAAGCGTGAATAATTCATCTGTTTCGAATCATCACCTTTGCCAAAAATAAATTGGACTTTAGACTTGAGGGCCGTGCCCGGGGATACTCGGACTATTGAGGAATATCCACTCTTATGGATCTGCTGGGGAGGAGAATGATTTATCTGAAATCTTCTAGGGGAATAGGAATTGCCTTAGATCTGTTGAGGAACCGAGATCAAGGAAACCTTCTGAAGGAAAAACTTCTGACTTTAGTGAGGATAGATTTTACTTGCCTGTTGGTGATGACAACACCGAGACACGTCCTGCTGAGGAGGAAAGATTTCAAATTGTCTCGTGCTGGGGATCAGTTGCTTCCGTATGGACTTTACCTCAAGAGGATTTTACAAAAGACTTGGCGTCTTTAAACTCTTAGGTATTGTAACGACTGCATGAATCAATGTGATGACCTCGCTGAGGAGGTAACCATTGCCAATGTGGATGAATTTGTATCTGTCAGAAGTGCTGAACGAGATAGTCGACTTGACAAGTAACCACGGTATTCTAGACTCCGGGTAAATGCTTCTGATCGTCTGTCTTCGGGGAAGAATGAATTCTCGTACTATTAGGGTGGCCTGCCCCAGGATGAGTACTTGAATAGTTTTGCTCTTGACTGACTAATCTTCGCTCTTGGAGAGATTTGAATCTCGAGGTGATTGCCCCAGTTTGACTGAAATTTGAAGGGATTGCTCAACATAACTGCCCCAGATTGGCTCAGTACTTTAATTTTTGAAGAGATTGCTCGACGTAACTGCCCCGGATTAGCTGGCTCTTACCATGACTAACTGGGGAAATCTCTGCTCAATGAAGCTTTATTCGGATAAGTGCACCTTGACGTGACAGTCTTTCAGAAGTTTTGGTCTCCTCAACCTGGCAAGCTTGAGCTTCTGGATTGAATTTCCGTATGTGAACCATTTATGATGCTCAACAAATGTATGCAAGTGAGAAAATGTTTATTCTTAGAATGAAAATCCTAATTCAACAAACATGTTAATCTTGAAGCTTTGAAAATGGATCGTTAACTTTTGTGAGCGAATCACTGGTTAAGATACGACCTTTATTTGAATGAAAGTATGTACACGCAATACCAACAAACACCTTTTAGCACAACTCATAGGAGTCAGGAACGCGGTCTCGTGGTAGTACGCTCTCAATTTAACCCTGTTTCAGTTAGGACTTTTAAGGGTTGTATCGTGGCCTGGTTCATGGTTATAGAAACAAAGGATATAGGCTCGAAATTTATTTGTGCCCACCCACTCTTCGTGATGTTCTTCATTCCTACATTCAGCTAGTTTTCACAAGCATTCACCTTTCATAAGGGTTTCGTGTTGATTGAGGAACCATTGCTGCTATCCGTTCAAGCACCAATCAAATTATTGTTGAGAATCAGTCACTCCTCTATCTTTTGTGTTTATGCCACACGACTTTGTTCTTATTTGAGGATCTTTCTTGTGTAATCCTTTCTGTCTTTCGCTTTTGCATTATTTTGCTCATCCCTAACTTTTGCCTGGACTGATTCTTGTGAATCTTTGATTGTGAAGTCCAGCGGGATGCCCTAACTTTTGCCTAAGTCGCTTGTTTTCAAGTTTCGACTTAGCGGGCCTTTTCTTTTCTTTTCTTTTCTTTTGTATTTTGAACAAGTCGCGTGACATTGTTGTCTTGATTGCTTCACGAGGGTTGTGACTGCCTCATTTTGTGGTCGACGAAGGATAACCATTGTGGTTGTCAATCTTTGGACCTTTTGACTTGGATAACCATTGTGGTTTCGGGTCCTTGGACCTCTTGATTAGCATAGTAGGATGCAATGGATCTTCAGATACACTTCTTTATGAAAGTCTGCACGCTTGGTCTGACTAGCTGACGTCTACCCTGCCCCTGGGTTACATGTGAGGGTTTTTTTTTATGTGAAAAGAAACTCCTACTTCAAGGCTCGAAGGGGTTAGCAAGGGTTTATCTTCCTTATATCTCCAGTGTTTAGAATTTGAAACAATGCCTGTACATCGTCAACAAGGTCTTACTTGAGAGCACACAATTAGAGATATTGCGTTTTTGTTTCGTCATTCTCCTTCATAGAATTTAAGCACGACAATTGGTATTGCGATATACATATGCAAAATTATAAGGGAATGCAAATGAATTTACTTCAAGAAAAACACGTGAGTTTTATTATTGCTAACATTCAAAAGCAAACAAATTTCATACATGTAGACAAATGTTTAGCATATAAAAGAAACTACAAATGGAAATGCAGTAAAGAAACTGAATATTGCCGTAGTTGAGGAGACTTGGCTCCGTCTGGACCTGTCAGTCTTGGATACTTTCAATGATCAAAAAGCTCTTTTCACAGACTTGTAATCTTCAATTTGCAGTTGCATGCCCAACCATGGCAGTAATACTTCCTCTTCTAGCTATTCTGACTCTGACACGAGACGTCTGAAGAAAAGATTGAAACTGGGGAGTAAAGTTGCCCCATAAGGTTGCTCGGAAAGACCTGACGATCTTCTGCCTACGTATCTCCATTGACCAAATGATCAATGAAGAATCAGAGCGACGTAGTTCCCCTCAATAGGGATGAAAAACGAACAATGAAGAAAGGCAATCACATAAATGCCATCACTGAGAGTATTTGAATACTGCTGGCTTTATTTGCTTCATGAATACCCTGGCGTCCTGGGTGATCAGCTTGAAGACTTCAGCTTAACGTGAACCATCTGGTAGAGCGACCGCGACACCAGTTCCATTATGACTAGGCATCGGATTATGAAGTACATTTGGGAGAGGAGCGAAATTGATCGCCTTAGAGTCAACTAGGTCCTGTACCTTGTTCTGAAAGGCCCAACATTTCTCAATACTGTGCCCCTGGGCACCTGAATGGAATTCGCACCTGGCGTTAGCATCAAAATTCGGAGGTAAATTGTCAGGAGCGGGAGGTCTCATGGTACGAAGCTCGACCAGGTTCAACTTTAGCAGCTCTGGGAGCAATACAGCATACGGGCATGGGACGGGGTCGAGTCTGCGATTTCTCGCTCTTGTTCTTTCTTGGAACGGTCTCTGTACCTGTTGTTGCTGACCCTGTGGTCGTTGTTGTTGAAACTGTAGTTGTTGTTGTTGAACCTGTGGAGTAATAGTCACTGCAGCCGTTTGGTAGTAACCTTGAGAATAACTTCTGTCTCGGCCCCTATACACAGCATTCGTCTCGCCTTCTCTTCTTCTTTGGCCATTGCCAAAAGGTTTTCTCACACCAGAAGAACTAGCACTGCTTGCATCCTGGATCTTTCCCATTTTCAGAAAATTCTCTATCCTTTCTCCAGCAATGACGATATCAGAAAAACCAATGGACGGGCAGGCGGCCAGACGATCCAAGTAAACACCTTGCAAGGTGCCCATAAACATGTCTGCCATCTCCCGATCCAGCAAGGGAGGTTGAACCTGTGCGGCCAGCTCACGCCACCTCTGGGCATACTGCTTAAAACTCTCTTTAGGTCCTTGAGACAAGTTCTGCAACTGAGTGCGATTCGGAGCCATATCAATATTGTATTGATACTGCTTGAGGAATGCCTCTGCTAAATCTTTCCAACTTCGAATAGAGACCCGACTCAGCTTCATGTACCAGCTCAACGAAGCTCCAGATAAACTGTCTTGGAAGAAATGTATCCAAAGTTTCTCGTCATCAGTATGAGCCGAGATTTTTCCGAAGTACGCATGAATGTGAGTCCTAGGACACGTGCTGCCGTTGTACTTGTCAAACGATGGTGCCTTGAACTTTGGAGGGATTCTGACTCCTGGTACTAACCCGAGACTGGTTACATCGATACCTAAGGAATTCTGACATTCCATGGCCTTGATCTTCTCTGACAGCTCTTCATACCTGCGATTGTTGATCTCATTCATGTTACCCATATCAGCATCCAGTAGAGTGAACTGGTCCTCTTGATTGTCTTCTAAACCTGCATTACGTGTTGCGGTCCTATTTGGATGAGGCTCTCCGTTACGGGCAGCGTTAGAATCCACGTTCTCAGCTGGTGTTCCCGTATTAACATTCCCATGAGGTTTCTCAACCATCAACCGGAGACGCTCCTGGTTCTGGGCCATGCCAGTCATCATTTCCATGAACTGATCCATCCTCTGTCGGAACTCATTGAGATCAGTCTGCACTCGATCAGCCATCCTTACTCGGTTTCTTTTGGTCGGATATCGGTGAATGCGTTGACCAGCTATATTGCCTGCAATCAAATAAGTTAGAAACCCTGGGTAACCTGCAAAAATACAAGAATATGGTATGCAGGAAATGAATGCTATGGCATGTTGATTCATTTTTAGGGCATCCCATCCCCTGATTCCAGTTTTGTGAGTTTGATGAAGACAGGAGCTCTTTTGTTGTAAATAAGATAATACACTTGGTCGGCTTCTTGGGTTCCATGCTCATAGATCAATACCCACAACCGGAATCAAGGATGTAATATGCAGCCCTGTAAATGAATAAACATGCGTTAGGAATGCAAGTATGCGGATGATGTGATGCAATGCAATGGTATGTGATCACTGCTGCATATACTGGGCACTGTTGTACTGTCCTCTGATTTTGCTTGAATACCGACTATCAAGAACACCAGATCATAAGTAGAAGAAAACCCAAGTATCAAGAACAAGGTAGGTTGAAGGTTTAGTTTTCCTGCAAACCTGTAAATCCCTCCCAATCTCACGGGTATTGCTACTACGGGTCAACATCACGGACTCTCAAAGCCGAATAGCAATAATACGTTCACCATCTCCGAGAAATGGCTCATGACCAAATCAGGGAATCGGTTTGGTATTATATACTACGCAGGGAGGTCTCAGTTGAGTCCGGAAAAAACAAGCATCCCTCATAAGTCTCCAGCTTCAAGCACTGAATCGAGAAACAATAGTACATTCATCCCGAAGGGTACAATACTATCGTCATACGAACAGTTTTGCTTTAACTGAATTCCTGTGAAAGAACCAGGCCATCCTATGCGAGTTCCCAATGGACCCTCGGATGCGAGTGGGTTTGCCAACAAATGTGGTCTGCCACTGTCATCACTGGAGAGGGTTGTTTCCATTAAGGTCCTCGAAGATCGGTCACCAGATGCACATAACTATCAAGGTCGTACCCTGAAGTGAGGTAATCCCCACACAGAATAGTTCCAAGACGGTCGCAATCTGGGTGTGGAACACATCGCCACCCATCATGGTGAGATACCATAAGAGTACAATGTCTGTCCACGCTAATCCTATGGTGCACTCAAGCCGGGTATTTGGCTTATCTCACAGTAACTCCCAACCCACAGAAAAAATGAAAACCAGCACAGCCAGACAGTCCAGTATAATATGATGCATGGAAAATAAAATACTGAAAGCGGTAAATAAATGCGATAAAGTAAAGCTGTAAATAAAACTGTAAAGGAAAACAGTAAAGCTAAACTAAAGCACTCAGTCACAAACACATATACACCCAAAGAACAAAACCAAACAGGCGCTAGGATTGACTCTACAAGGGAAACCGGAAGAATCAGGTTATATCCCCAGCAGAGTCGCCAGCTGTCGCTCCCGGGATTTTCATCCTAGTACAAACGCGAAAGTGGCGCGGAAAGGTTAGAGTCGCCAGCCAGACATTTTTATCCCAAAGGAATGGGAAAGGTAATGTTGCACAAACCTGAGGAAGAAGGAAAGGACGAGGCCTTGCGAACCAAAGATCTGGATTCGGGAGTCGGTTACGACCTGGGAAGGTATTAGCACCCCAGATCGTCCGTCGTACCCGACGGGATCCACGCTTGCTTATTTTGTTTCAAAGGGTGAGAAATAAGAATGCTGCTGAATAAAACCGCTAACTGGAGTGGGAGTGAGGAATGAGAAAGGAATAAGAAAAGAGAACAAAAGAAATAATGGGGAAAATGTAGGGAAAATGAAGAATGTGCTCGAACGGGCCCTACCCCGCTGCTTACGTACCTCATCGGGATAATGAGGATCAGAGTCGACGTAGTTCGCCTACCTAAGGCTTACACTCGTTTGTGGTTTTTAGGATGACGTTGCCATAGTTCTAGCTCAGGTGTTACCGGCTCTGACACGAGGGTGTTTACCGTATCGCTGTTTGAACTGTCGAGACAAGTCATGAAAGGTATGAGATGAGAAAGAAGACGTGACTTCTTGGTTTGTTGTTTTTTAGAAGAAATGTTTTTGAATTTGTTTGTGAACGGTCTTGTACTAAGACCTATCCATCGCGGGAAGTATTTACACCTCGCCCCGAAACAGGACGCGTATAAATACCCCGCAACAAAGTCTCGTGTCGTACAAGATTGTTCGGTTTTTTCATTAAGTGTTTTATTGTTTTTCTTTTGAGATGAGAAAGAATGACTCAAATGGGAAAAGGGACAAAAACTAAGGGGGACTAAGACACAACCCTAAGTTAATTGTATGCACAAAGGGAGATCCTAATGGTTAGTGAGGTTTTCTAATCCTAGAGATAAAAAGGAAAAGAAAAAAAGGAAAAAGGATGCAACTTACTTCCTAAGGAAGATAAGTTGGTCCTAACAATGGGGAATCCTACCAATCACAAATATGGAAGGAAAAATGAATTAAAAAGCCTAAAAGAAATGCATAAAAAATAAAGGATAAAGTGAAGTGAACTTACCTCAATCTTCCCCACTACAAAACAAGTGTTAATGCACATTTTTATTAAAAAGAATAAGGCAAACACACATTAATTAAATCCTAATTAAATTCTAAGGCACCTTAGACCTAAACCAGACTCTATTTTAATCCTAAGGGAACTAGAAAAACTAGGACAAAAAATACAGCACCTATTACAGCCCCTATTACACAAACAGCCGTGAAACAATGCATGATACAACTCAGCTTTTTACAGCCAGCATGCAACATGAAAAAGTAGGTGTAAAAGATCAAATGCAGCATGTACACATAACAAACAGCACACATTTTACAGCACTTATGCAAAACAACAGCTATGAAATGCAAAATCCAGAATTGCTTATTTTCATTTTTTAATGCACAAACTCAATGAAAAATGCACCAATATCAACATATACATGCATTTGAACATGGATCAACATACATAAATGGAAGAACATGAACATTTAGGATTATTCAAGAATGCATCATGTGGATTATGCAACAAGTAATGCAAAAATGAATCACATGAACATGGCATATGAACATGATGATCTTTGATTATGAACATGCAACATGATTGCTCAACAAACATACTAAACTCAATGCAAAATTCAGAATTAAATTTATGCAAATGCTATGATCAAGCATGCAACTAAATGCAACCCAATGCACATACATACATGTTTATGCAACATGCAACATACATCAACATAATGATACAATGAAATGCAAAATGATTCAATGCAATGCAAACATGTAAAAACAGAATGCAACATGATTATTACATACCAAATGATGCATGAACATGGCAACACAATGCAAGAACTTAAGCTATGTACCAAAGAACACAAAAATGCATAAAACGCAACATGAACGGAATCGTGTCGAAACGACTCGAAATGGGGAAACTAGCTACTGGAAATGGACTCAAAAATTCCCTAAAATCACTACCTAAACATGCATGGACATTAGAGGCACTAGGACTTAGGGCTAAGCAATCAAAGAATCCAAAAACACAAAAATCCACAGCGTTAACCGGTTAACCGCATGGGTTAACCGGTTAACGGACCCAAAACAGAAGCAATTTGGCCAAAAACGCACGCGTTAACCGGTTAACCACATGCGTTAACCGGTTAACCCTGAACAGAATTGAAAAAAAGCTTTTAAAAAAAGTGCTTTTGGCCACAATCTTGCTTCTAAACAATCCTAACATACCTAGGGACATGCTACCACTAATTTCTACTTATTCGGAGCTTATTTACACATGATAGCACCTATATCCATTAACACTCTAAATACTAATTCAACAAAAATCACAAATCACAAGCAAACATAATTGAAACGGAATCGATTTCGAAAAAAAAAAGCGAAAAGCACTTAAAGAATGCCAAAAGTGGCGAGATGAAGAGAATAACTTAAAGAAGAAGTGATTAAGATCACCAACCTACGAAGCGGAGGAGTGCTTCGGTGATTGTTGCAAGAATCGAAGCTTGAATCGAAGAGAAAACCGAAAACCGAGAAATCGCAAAATAAATGCGTTCTTGAGATTAAATCTTCATGCGCTTCCGATAATCCGAAATCTTCAACAAAATTCAGTAGCTTCTTCTTCTATAATCCATAATCAATGAAGGTTGGAGGCTTAAGCTTCAAGATCTTCAAGTTTCAATGTGAAACTTGAAGAGCTTATTCAAAGAAGCTTTGGTGAAAGGAGGGAAAATGAAGAAAAAGTGAGAGAGAAAAAGTGATTATGAAAGAAGTGAAAAATTTGGAATTGTGGGAACCCCTCTCAATGAAGTGATTAATGGTTATATAGAGATTAGGCTAGGAGCTAGGTTTGGGTTTGGGGCCCAAAAATTAGGTTTGGGATCCAAAATTAGGTTTGGAAGTTAGTTAGGGTTAGGGTTGGAAAAGGGAATATTCCTTGGAATATTCCTTGGAATATTCCTTGGAACACTCTAGAAGATGGTAGAACATGGTGGAAGTTTCCAAGGGAAATGGAGTGGAATTGAAGTGGAAAAATGAGATGGAAAGAATGAAAGGAAGTGTGGAAAGAAAGTGGAAGGAAAGCGGAAAGAAAAGGGGAGGAAAGTGGTGAATTCTTCCTTTTTAATGGGTTAGCTTGAAAGTGGTGTGGATTATTTTTGGTACATCATTTGTTTGCCAAGCCTCGATCGACCATACACCTCATGCAAAGGACGATGAATGATTTATTTATTTTTCAACTGTGATGCGATGATATGCGGAATGATGCAAGAATGAAGCGTGAATCGCTCGAGGTTGATGATAAATAAGAGGGCAAATTTTGGGGTGTTACAGCACCTCATTTGATTTTGTTTGGTTTTACCTTGTCATATGTGTTTAGTTCTAACCATTTCAGGGGCTCATGGTAAGTGAAGTGTGGAGATTATCCATATTTCAATTCTTCATCTTCTCTTGTGCTTTACTTTCTATTTTGAATTTTTTGATGTGCCTTATGCCATCTTGTGCTTCAATTCTTCTTCTTCCCCCTTTAGAAACAACTTGTCTCCTTTAGAGGAGTAAGTTATTCTCTAACTTCTCTCCTCCTCTTTACTTCTTTCCTTTTCTTCCTCCTTTCTTAGGATGGTTCAAGCCTCACTAACCTTAGGACCACTTTTGCATGATAATTTTAGGATTAGACTTTCCCTATCAGTCTTTTTACCTTTAAGCTCATTTTTGGTTTCTTCTCTTCTCATCTCAAAACAAAATCATAAAAAGCATTAATAACAGTTGAGTTGACCTTCCCTTTTGTCATACTCTCAAAGAAAATCATAAAAAACACTTCTTCACTTTAATCCACCAAAAACACTTAATGATACAAACAAGTTAGTGAATTTAAATCCCAATCTTAGGAAACAAGTTTGAGGATCTTCCTCATTCTTGATGGACTTATTACTCATTCTATTTTTGGATGTGGTAATAAGGATATGTCCTTAGAAAAGGATTTGTCTTCACTTCCTTGCGCCACACTTTAAAAGACTCCTAAAAAACACAAACAAACAATAAGCGTCTTTCCTTCGGTAATTCTCTTCTCACCTCACTCGCTCCTTATGTACGAACTTGCTTCTACTTGTCATTTTGCAATACGGTTACGCATTCGTCGTCCGAGCCTGCAACACCTGAGCATTGACATAGGCAGTTCAAACCTTAAAACACAAGCAATATTTTCCACCCCTAGTTAGGGGAACTACGACGACTCTGATCCTCATTGTCCAGATGAGGTACGTAGGCAGTTGGGTATGGCCTGTTCGAGCACACTCTTTTATTTTCCCCCTTTATTTTCTCTTATTCAGTTCAGTTCCTTTTTCTTTGCAACAACTTTCATTTTCTTCACCCTTTGAAACAGTTTCTTTGCAAGTGTGGATCCCGTCGGGTACGGCAGACGATCTGGGGTGCTAATACCTTTCCAGTTCGTAACCGACTCCCGAACCCAGTCTCTTTGGTTCACATGACCTTTGTCCTTCCTTTTCTTTTCTTCTGGTTTGTGCAACATTACCATTCCCGTTCCTTCGGGATAAAAATGCCTGGCTGGCGACTTTAAGGTGGAATCCTTAGCGTTGGTTGATTTGGATTTTGTGAGAAGATAACGAGTTCGATATAGGATCGCCATTTGTGACGCCATTGATGAACTCAAGAGAGTGTGAAGTACGTGACTGTGAATTTTGTTTTTGTGGTTTTTGGGTTTAATGTGTTTAGGGTTTGTTTTTTGTTCGTAATTAGGTTCGGTTTTCTGATATGGTTATGATCTGGAAAGGTGGTGATCTTGCTTATGGAGTTTATGGTTGAAGAAGAACAGAGGTTCACGGTTTCATCTTTCTAATCTTATGCTGCTTCTGCATTTTTTTTCTTCTGAGTTTCGGTCTGAGGGGTTTGTGGAGGGTTATTGAAGAAGGAGAGTGTTGATGTATTGGGATTCAAGATATTTTCGATTTGAAAAGCTTGAGTTCTTGAATATTGAAAGGTTTGATCCTTTTTTTCTCTTTGCAGAGAGAAATATCGTTTTTTTATTCGGTTGGTCACCTCCCCCCGTTCCCTCTTGAAAAATCCTCTTTTAAAACCCAATAAAACCTCTTTGATAAGTTTCCAAGTACATGTTTTTTGTCTTGTTATATTTAAAGGGTCTTTTTCATGACAGGATGTTGCTTGTGTTGGTGTTGTGAAGATATGTCGATGGTATCAGGTTATGCGTGTACGTTTGCTGTGTGCAGTTTGTAGGTCAAAGTAATTTTGTGTGGAATGCTGCAGGATGTACGGTTTTGGCACAGTTGTCTAACAAAGTGTAGGCTTTAACAAAGTTATTGAGTGGCGTTGCATTGTTGACTTACATGAAAGGGGATTATTATCAAAGAAAAAGTACAAACTAACAAAAGTTTAATAAAAGATACCCAAATAAAATACAATGTTAAAATAAAATTAACTAAGTATAAATAACTAATTAAAATAATCTATTCTAATCAAAATTAAATTAAAAAACCTGATAGTAAACTAATTAAACTAAAAAAATTAAAATATAATAACTAAATTGAAATATTAAATAAATTTTTAAAACTAAACTAAACAAATTACTCTTGAATTTAAATTAAACTAAATAAACTCAACCTAAATTAAGGCTATCCCAAATTAAAAATTATATTAAACTAATTTCTAAAAGATCTAATTAAACTATTTAACTAGAGCTTAAAATGAAAATAATTAAACTATAAAAAAAATGAGGTAAAATTCTATTTTAAACTGAAACGAGTTCTAAAATCAAGAATAAATTAAAAATGACATTGAATGATAAAATGAATAGAAAATGCAATGATTAACGATACATTTAACCTAAAAAATTCAAAAATGATTGATTTTTGATATAACGGCGAAAATGCGTCAGATGAAAAATGCATTTTTTCTAAAAAAAGTCTTGTCAAAATTTAGGGTATGACAGTTAGGAACTTTGATTGTCATTTTACCTTGATGTGTATATTTGTGCTAATCAATTTATTAATTCTTTTTTCATGTACATTGGCCTTGACGTGACTTTTTTCATGGAACAACAATGATGGTAGCCTTGTCTTGATGGAGAGATGGTCTTTGAATTGGATTGATTTGAATAGAGATTGGTTTTGTGACAAATTGTCATTGGTGAGCTTGCCTTTTTTTTGAATTAATTTTGTTATGAACCGTAATTGTAACGTCTGCTTGTGATCTCTTGAAATTTATTCCCATTGTTGATGTATTGTGACAGGTTTTTCTTGGATGTATCATTGAGGGGATTGGGCAGGTACAAGGACGGACAATCTAATTTATGAGTATGAACACTCAAGTTCAGGAAACCACAAGTCTCAAAGATGCCTTTTGGGAAATGGTGCCAAGTGATGTATGAACTGATTGGGATCTTTTCTTGTAATTTCTGGAACATTAATTAATTAGCTCCGAATCTTTGTAAATTAGGAACTTTGTATCTACTTGGAACAATCTCGATGCAAATAGCATAGATTCAAAAATTCAACTATGTATTCTTCTAGTTTTCAATTATGACGGAAAATAAGACTTGGTGTATTTCATGCTTTAGTAAATTCCATCTTTGTTTGTAATCCAATTAATGGAATATGACAATCTTTAGGAATTCCTTGAGTTTTGGAACCATGAGCTTGTTCCTAACTCAAAAATCTGCAACTTTTGAACATAATTGAACAATGCAACATTCTTGGAGTTCTATTAATTTTGATAGTTCTTATTCTTAAGTTTATTTGATACCAAATGCAATTTGTAGCTTAAAGCTTGAATGTAACATTGCAACAAACTTGTATCCACTCTTACAATTGAAAAATCTTGGCAAAGTATTAGGATTTGTGAACTAGGAAATTATCCGTGAACTAGGAAATTGGTTAGTTCTAATGATGCCATGATTTTATGTAAATGAGGAAATAAACTTGTATCAAGGTTAAATGGCATGATAAAGTAATGGATAAATTGGAACTAAGTCCGCATATTTGCATTTTGAATCAATCTTAATCAAACTTGACACTAAAAATGACGATGACCTCAAGAGGGAAATCAACACTAAATTCAACCTTAAAGGTAACCCACGTGGTAATGCCTTATTTTATGATTCATGCCTTGAATAACCTTCATGAATTACTTCCTGAACCAATTCAAGATCCTCATTGAAATTCATAATTCCCTTTGAAATGAATGAAGTTAACATCAATCATAAATCTGTTATGAACATTGAACACCCTATGACTTTGAATAAAATTCTTGAGAAGTGACATCAATCCCGGCAATTGCCAATCAACTTGCATAACATGAGCCTATTCATCCCGTAAGACAAATGAGACCACAAACACACATTTTTGGGGTAGGACACAATGCATATTTGACATATTTTTTTATTGCAGGTTGTACAAAGTTTACATGTTTTTCATGTAACTTGTGGTTTGGTGATTTATGTTTGTGGTTTTATTCCTCTCTCGGGTTTTATTGTGCTAAAGCGATTTTAGTCAAAGATTATCAAATGGGGAGATTGTTAGATCCATGGTTTTATGATTGGAATTTTTTCTAAAACATAGTTCATAGTAGGATGTTGTGTGTGATGTTCTGACATGCTGATCAGTTTATAAAGGGAGCTGATGTTCTGACAGATGTTGTGGCATGTTGTACCAGAACATCAGTTCAAGGTGTTTTATTCTTGACAATTTTGTTTTGTTTTTGTGAGATTCCTTTTGGATATATCTCCCTTATTTTCACAGGTCAAGAAAATTTAAATTGGAACATTTGATTTGATCTCTAACTGTTCATATGTTCCGAAAATTGGATGTTGAGACAATTTAGGAAACTTGGTGATTTGTTCCAAGATTTAAGGAGATTTCTCTACATGATTGTTGCAGCCCTTAGCGTGTGGATCAAGAAATATCTGGGTGAAGATTTTGAAACCCACGAATTACTGAGGAGTATTTAAAGAGCAACCTAGACCTAATGTATTCATGACTTTCACTTTGTAAAGCTAGGGGAATGTTTTAGAGTCTAAGATTTTGACATTCTCTTTAGTGTGACTCTGTAAGTCACCCTTGTATATTTCGATACATTGTGGTATTATTCTTGGTTGAAGCGTTTAAGTAAAAGTGTATTATTCTTGGTTGAAGCAAAAGTGTATTATTCTCTCTAAAGCTTTTAAGCAAAGTGTATTATTCTTGGTTGAAGCTTTAAAGAACAACTAGGTATTGTAGTTAGAAGAGTGTTCTTATTTCTTTTTGATTTCTTGAGGTATTGTCACTGGTTTGTGACTGTTAGTAAGTGAGAGGGGGATCTCATATCTAGATGGGTTTCTAGGTAGAAGTTGCACAAGGTAGTAATTAGGTGAGAAGTTGTAAACAAGGGAGTTTAGCTTTGAAATAATGCTATCATAATGAATTTCCTTCCTGGTTTGGATACCCTTAGATGTAGGTGAGGTTACATTGAACTGGGTTAACAATTAACCGTGTTATTTATCATTCTGCATTTAATTATGCATAATTTACAGTGATAAAATTGTTCTGTCATTCTGAAGATGTCAAAACATTTGTCTTGACCTTGTGTTCTGATGTTGGAACACTAGTATTAACTTATGCGTTAGAGTGTCAGAATTTCATGAAGTGGTTTTTGTAATGTTTGAACTTTGAAGTGATGGAAGAACCTATAAAGTTCTATGTCCAACCATAGAGAGGCTGGGATATGGTGAAAGGTGGAGGTTGGAGAAGTCACCAAAATCGTAATGCATGTTCTAAGTGAGGATATGGATCTTTAGACGTGGGAACAGGATGTGGTTCTATTTGGTGTGCATGTAATGTTCTCCAATGTTTTTGATAATTACAATTGAACCAGAGAAAATATGTCTAAAGTCTCACCATAATGGAAGTAAGCAAAAGAAAAAGAGTATCAAGTTCCAATTAAAAAGTGCTAGACAAATTTTAAATCAAGTGCTATAACAAATATAATAAATAAAAATAAATTTAAACTATGAAGATGTAAACTTGAAGTTCTGAAAGCTTGTATGATCTCACGCTTTACTTTTTATCTTGTTTTGGATAGTTCAATTGTAAATTAAGAAAGAGTAGGTATTGAGTTACTAAGGAGATGCGCATGAGCGTGCACACACTTACACACACAATATTTCAAACGTCTTATAGTTTTTATTAAACCTCTTAAAACTTATCTGGAAAAATGATTAAACGATTAAGAAACTTATTTGATCAATTAGCAAGGCAAAATACATTAGTTATTCGATTAAGCCCTTATAATAGTCAATTTAAACAATGTGTAGTGTATCTTAATTAATTAAGGAGGTTTTCAACTGATTAAGTGGCACCAAAATTCAAAGTTTCCCTTCTTTCCTTAAGCTTATTAGTACAAGATTTGTTCATGTCATATTTTCCTTGGGTTTTAATGATAAGAAAGTATTGAAAGAACAATGGTATATTTGATGTGTGTTACATGTGTGTAGGTTCTAATACTTATAAATATCTAGAGTCAGAATCTTCTATACAATGGAACACTTAGGAGTTGCTGAATTGCTAGCTTCTGGTGGCAGAATCTGAAGAGAACTTGTTAAGTGATGTCTGGAGTAGACTCTGAAGCTGAAGGTCTCAGTATCAGAAGAAGTAACACAATTGTTATTACACTTAGTGAATTTAAATTGGCTTCTGGTACCATTTTGAGTATGTGATAAATGTGAGGTTGTCTATATTGTAGAAAGCAAGTTGCATTGTCAAATCAGTTTGTCAGTTGGAGTCTAAGATCACAAGGCTAAAGAAAGGTTTTCATGTTTTACATATATCTACTCTCAACTACTCTATTAGTACAAGATCCTTTAAGGACTCAAGGGTTAAACATGTTACACATTGGATAAAGATCTTCTAGTGTATCTATCTTCAACGTCTCTTGTAATATGGAGTAAGAGCAAAGACTATGATCAAGGTATCTCTTCCAACGACTAGTTTTTGCAAAGGCTATAAATATGACTAAAGGTTCAAGATGAATCTTTAACAAGGATCTACCAGAATAAGGAGTAACAAGATCAATAATTATCAACTCTATCTAGTATGCATATTTTCTGTTGTAGGTTATAATTGTAAAAGCCTTAAGATTTCTTACACCTTAAATATCTTAGAAATCTTAAGAGCTTTAGGTCTTTGTTATGGTGATTTCTCGTGTGTCATACCCCAAATGTGTGAATTAGGGTTTCAAGTTTGAAACACTGGTTACTCAAGACTTCATTCCAAGTATGTTATTAATAATTGAATAAAATGATTTCTTTTGAGACAATTGTATTGGATTGCTACTTGGGAGAGAAGGAAGAATGTGTTTTAGTTAGCTTTTGGTCCAACCGATAGGGGTGTATCAATTTCAACTAGGTTCTATGATTGTTTTCATATATACAAGGCTTTTAGAATAGTTGTTGACTTTCTACTATACTAAAACATGAGAGTTTCAAGGTACATTGAATACAAAATTCAAATACAAAATTCAAAGGATGTTGTAAACACCCCAAATTTGCCATCTCTTTTTCTCAAACCCTAGCTTGTGATTCTTCATATTGCATTGCATAAGCATCACATCTCACATTGCATATTTTTCCTTTAGCCATTCATTGCATAACTGCATAGCTAGGGTTTATGGTCAGATGAATCTTAGAAGTGGTTTGATCTATCTCAGAGGCCATGAAGCATGCCAAGAGGGTCCAGAGTGTTCTATGATTATATTATGCCTCCAAGGTTTCTTTGAAGTCACAAAATCTCAGAAGATTGCACAGTTGTCCAGGCAGGCTCAGGGCTCCTGCACAGATGACCAGAAATTAGGGTTTTGGGTTTGAGGCCCTTACACTCAAAAAATTTGGTCATTCTTGATTCTATTGGTCTATATATGTTATAAGGAGAATGTGTATCAAATTTGAGGCAAAAATCCCTTGTGGAAGTCATCTGATCAAATGGTAACTTGTTGTGTAAGAAAAGTCAGAATCAGGGCATCTGAGGCCACCAACAAGGGTTCCAAAAGGTCATCTTCATCAATTTTAGATCCTATGATCTTTATTTGATCTTAGGAATTCTTAGAAGTTCACAAGATTGAAGAATTTTGAGCCATTTGAAAAGTTTCTATTTTTGGGCATGACTTGTAATGAAAACTTTCCATTTTGGGAAAGATCTTCAACCTCCTCTTTCTTGATCAAAAAGGCATCAAATGAATTTTCCTCAAACATGAAAGTTGTAGATTTGATTTTCCCATTTTCAAAAAGTACATGAACTCCTCTTGATTCATCCTAGAACTCAAGTTATGGCAAGTCAAAGTTGGGAAAAATCTTGTAATTTTCAAGTTCATGCCAAAGAGGGAAATTTACAAAATGGTATTTCAGGCCTTTATGTGACCTCTAATCCACTCAAATACATCATGCCATGATCAAACAACTTCTAAAGATCAGAAATGGGCCAAGAACCTAGGGTTTTCATGCCTTGCTTCTCAAGATATCACAAAGTTGTGAAATTGTAAAAACCATTCAAACTCTTGAATCAAGCCATACAACTCACAACTTTCAATCCAATGGTGCTCCATGAACTCAGCTGAGGTAGCCCAAGACCTCAAATCACTTCTGCCATGACCCATGCTTCAAGTACACCATTTTTTTACTTTTTGGCCAATGGAGCCATACCATTCCCACAGTGCATAACCACTCCTCTGACCTATCTCAATCTTTTATGCATTTCCTAAGGATCATAACACACAACACTTGAAGCCTGAAAACAAGAGAAATACTCAGATTGCACAAAAATTACCTAAAACTTCACCTCTTCGATTCTCACTACTCATCCATCAAACATCCAAAATTCTTTCACCATTCAATCACACATAACACAAGGAACATTTCCCACCCATCACCATGGCCTGAAACACAACATATCAAGACCTTATTTTCTGCCATATCAGAACTGGAACCCTCAAACCAGCCACTATAAGCTTCATCCAAGCACTCCATTAGCTTCAGGGGGACCAAAGGAGCCACTTTGCACCAAAGGGAGGCTTTGAAAGCTCAAATTCGAAAAGCTTTAGTTCAGGTATCCATCAAGAACAATTTTTCCAGAACTCTTTTTTCTTATTATTAAATGATTCTATATGCTTAGTTGATCACTCTGATATGTTTATAATTGAAAATGGTTATGTATGGTTGTTCTGAAACTTTGCCCGTGAAAATGTTTTTGATTCGATTTGCATGATTCGTGAAGTTTAAATTATTTTTGTTGATTGATTTGAGTTGTATGATGTTTAGGGATCACTTCTGGGCAGGTCTTGTGAGGTTTAGTGAGCTGGGGAAGAAGATGGGTTTTGAGATGGCCGGAGAAGATAACCGAAGCTTATCTCCGGTCACCTAAAAGTCATTAGGGTTTTGTTTGCCAGTTTGAATCTCAGCCCTTGGATCATGTTTAGCTTAGCGTATGGACGGCCCAGATAATTCATTAAACCCTAATTCTAATTAATTAAGTTAAATTATAATTAATTAGTCAGATTGAATCTAGACCCTTGGATAGCGCGCGTATCTCATTTTTAAACCACAGCCTTAGGATCAACCTACCCCAAGTCAAGGTGACTTGCATCCTGAACCATTGATCTTCCTCCCACGCAATCTTAGCCATCTGATCAGCATACTTCTCATTTCTTTTTAATTTTATTTTATTTCTTTTGTTTTATTTATTAAAAATACCAAAACAATTCCTAAAATTCTGATTTTTGGCATCATTATTCAATTTAATTTTCAGAACTCAAAAACATTTTTATTTTTTATTTTTGCATTAAAAATATATTTTTAAATCATTTAATTGTATTATTTAATTAATTAATTCATTTTAATTAATTAAAAATACTTTTAGGTATTTAAAAATCACAAAAAAAATTCATGAAGCATTCTTACATGTTTAGAACAATTTACAAACTCATTTTACAAATTTATTTTAGGGTTTGATCATGTTTAAACAATTAACCATGAATTAGGGTTTCCAAATTTCTTATTTTTCTAACCCTAACTTCAAAAATTCATTTCTGATCAACCAAGATGAGTTTGTGTATGGTTCTTTTTGCATTCTTTCATACTTTGCATATAGTATCTAGGGAATTTAACTCATATTTTTGCATTGCATTTTCTATTTGTTTGGCATTTTTCATGAAGAAGCACCCAAAACACTAGCCTAACTTAGAAAAACCATAACTTGACTTTGGTATAGCCTCTGACTTCCATCTTTGGGGAGTGATCTTATGAGTGTTTAGGGTTCATTTGGTTGCAGTTTCAAATTTTTATCATGTGTTATCCTTCTGTTGTGGACATGTGCATCTCATACTTTCTTAAAACCCTATTTTGCCATGTTCATTTGCATTCATCTTTGCATACCTTCATCATATGAACTTGTCATGACATCTCATGCATCTGTATGTCATCTTAGATACCTTAGGACATGTGTGAACTTTGGTTGATCATTGTTGCAATCATTTGGTATGTTTTGCATCCATTACACCTTATGTATGTTCATGTATTCTTAAGCTTCTAACATGCTTGTTTTTGCATCCATCACTTGTATGATCATACATATGCATTGTATATGACTTTTCATCTCTCCATGACACATTTGCATCATGTATTCACTTATGGTTGGCATCATTGCATCTTCATCTTTGCATCATTGCATCTTGTTTCACCTTATGCATTCATACTAACCATTTCAGGGGCTTCTGGTAAGTTGATCAGGATATGGATTTGCCTCCACATCCAACCTCTTCTTATCTCTTCATTTGCATCTTTATTTGTCTTTAAAGTGAGCTTGACTCACTTGTGCTCTCTTTTTCTCCTTTTCTTTCTCTTATGTTACTTAACTTCTTCAAGAAGTAAGTAACCTATTCTCCTTTCTCTTTTCTTTTCATCTTCTTCTCCTTCCTTGGTGGCCATCTGAAGATTCTTTCTTAAGCCTCTAAAACCATAGGAATATCCAAGCATGATAAAGTTAGGGTTGTGCATAGTCTCCCCTAATGTTTACCTTTGAGTCTCCTTGAGTCTCTGCTTCTCATCTCATAATCCAGGCTAAACAGTTAAAGCTTTAAGACTCTGTATTAGGTTTATACATGTATCCTTATCTTAGGATGGAGTGTATAACTTTAATACTTAGTGTTAAACCTTTAAGCTGTTTACACCTCCTAATCAAAACACCTAATAATCATTAAGACTTAAGCTTGTAACTTGGGCCTTATATTAGGGTTACATCTCTGCATGTTGGGTAAGAGGGACTAACCCTAGTGTTTAATGGACAAGTCCCCTTCAGGTTTAGTCTTAAAAACATAAAATCTATTTCTTAATCCAACCTTTAATTAAAATCCACTTTAATAAGGGCTTGTTATATAATTATTTTAATCCCTAACCATGGATTAAGTTGAGGTATTTTCCTCATCTTAAGTGCTTTCATCTATCATCCTTCTCTTAGGATGGTGTAATGAGTTCACTAATCCCTGATTAGCGATTAAACTCATTACTTAACACAAAACAAAAATCCAAAAACACTTAATAATCACAAATAGGTTAATGATCTTAATCCTGCATCATTAGGGTAATTAAGTTGATATTTTCATCTCATACTTAAGTAGACTCATTATCCCTAATCAGGGGTGATATAATGAGTTTACAAACCCTTGATGGAGGCTTAAGCTCATTATCCTACGCAAAACACTAAAAACAATAAAAAACTGAAAACACAAAAACAAACAATAAACGTCTCCTCCAGGATTCTTTTCTCATCACATTCACTCTGAAAACGAGAACTCGCTTCTTCCGTCTAATGCAAGACAGTTAGCACTCAAGCCAGACGAGTCATACACTTAAGTATAGACAAGTAAGCAGTTCACACCAAAGTCATCCCAGTCTCTTTGAGTCGAACTACGGTGTTATGACTTCCTCATTGCACGAGAGGATACGTAGGCATAACTTAAAGGTTATCGAACAAAAGTCTCATTGTCTCCCCCCTCTTTCTAGCTTTCTTTTCTTAGCCTCATCTTTGAGCACTCACTTTCACTTTGCACTAACACTTTGTACATCCTTTTCTCCCTATATTTTTATACACAGTTTAGCACATACACCTATCCCCTTTTAAACACAATCAAGTAAGCGTGGATCTCGTCGAGTACGACGGACGATCTGGGAGTTAATACCTTCCCAGGTCGTAACCAACCCCCTTTCTCAGTTTCTTTGGTTCGCAACCATCTTGTCCATACCTTTCCAGGTTTATGCAGCATTACCTTTCTTTCGGGATAAAAATGCCTAGCTGGCGACTCTATTCAACCTCAACCTCCAACATCACCGACGGTTCGCGTTTGCACCGGGATGCAAATCTGGGGAGCGACAGCTTGGCGACTCTGTTGGGGACCTTTGCAACCAGGGCTTCTAGTTCTCTTGTGGGTTTCTCCTAGCGCTTATTTGTTTGTGTTTATTGGGGGTGTTATATGCTATTTGTGTTTATGTTTTTGCTTTATTTCTTCCTGTACAGCTTTATTTATTGCATTTACTTTATCGCTTTCATTTACTGCTTTCTGCATTTAATTATTATTATTGCATCACTGTGCTGGATTGTTGTTGTTACCTTGGTGGGTGGGGTATTCCGGTGAGAAAGGCTCAATACAAAGGCCTGAGTGACACATAGGATTAGAGTGGTTTTATATTCTTTCCCATTCTATTTTGGTATGGTGCTGGAATAGGAAAACACAGTTCAAACATGGGTTTCCTTTTTAGAACATTGTGCTACGGATTTCCTGTAGTGCTAGGGCTATCTGGGAAGCCTGCTAAGTCTGGATAACCGTTTTTTGATGACCTTCAGCATCTGAGGTGAATTAGAGGAGGATCCTTTATGATTAGGGTAAACAATGTACCTCCGGGTTAGAAGTGTTTACACTTCTCATAATAGATTTGAATTTGAGGATCCTTGTTCTAGAACAATACCTGTGAGTGGGTTGGGTTGTTTACAGGTTTAAAGGAACCCTCGACCTCAACATACCTTGCTACTGGAGTTTGTCTTAAGGTTATACTATTTTGGACGAGTTGTTTGAAACCCTGGATCATTGACTCTTTATTTGAGTCTCCCACCCGGTTATTGGTTCTCAGACCTCTATCTGAAACTCTGAACACTCATGGATTCTACCAAAGGCAACTGATAATCCAGCACATGATCACAAACCCTTGCATATCATAAGCATACATCATACTGCATCATTACATTTGTCTATTTGTTTTACAGGGTATTCATTTTTCATTTGGTTTGGTTTTGACCGTTCTTCTGCTCAGCTTATCTGTTTCAACACTTCTTCAGCTATCTTCTTCAGTTGTTATTTCCATCAACACGCATCTTCAACATGGATATAACCAGGAAAAGCAACATCACCTACCACTTCTTTGAGTATCCTCTAGCAGGCATCAGGCAGATACAGGCCCTTATCACCCTTGATCATGTTCCCTTATTCAGAGAGCATTATGGTGGAATCTTGGACATGATCATGGATTTGGACACATTGTAGAAGAGCATGATTCATACCTGTCTTCAGTTCTATGACCCTCCTCTCCGTTGCTTCACTTTCCCATATTTTCAGATTGGTCTTTTGCTGGAAGAATACTCTATGCTATTGGGTGTCCCTATCAGAAGAGGAATTCCTTTCAATCCTGAAATGACCCCTCCAAAGAATGAAGACATAGCCAAAACATTACATCTGGAGGTAACTATCATTGATGAGCACATGACTTCCAAGGCTGGAATCTCAGGCCTTCATCTGGATTTCTTGGTTACTCAAGCCACAAAGCAAGCTGTAATAGGGAATTGGGAAATTGTTTGTGCTCTCCTAGCACTCAACATTTATGGTATCATCTTGTTTGTAGACGAGCCTAAGTTTGTAAGCAAGAATGCTATCCACATCTTCACGCTAAAGAACCCAGTTCCCACCTTATTGGGAGACTTTTACTACTCATTTCATCAGAGGAATGAAAAACAGAGAGAAAGACTGGTAAGATGTTGTGCACCTCTTTTCTACAGTTGGTTGATGAAGCATATGTCGAAGATGGAAGCTTTCCTGAATCCACATCAGTCAAGGAATTGGTCTAAAAGGATGATTGCCCTTACTTCAGAAGATATCAGATGGTGTACTCAAGGCACCAAGGGCCGAGACATAATAACAAGTTGTGGGCAATACCCAAATGTGCCACTTATTGGAGTAAAGGGTTGCATCAATTACAATCCTTTACTTTTCAAGAGACAATTTGGGTATGCTTTGATACATCCACCTAGGGAGAAGGACTTAGCAGAGTCTTTTTATTGTGCTATTCTGAATAATCACGCCATTGTCCGACAAGTATCCTGGGCTTGGGACAATATACAGACTAAAGGAACTGCTATTTTAGGGAAGTGCAACAACATAGCCTCTGCTCAGTACACTGAATGGTCACGCATCAGAGGACAAATTACCCGTATGCCATTCACCCTGGAAGATGTGCCAGGGCCATCAGCAGTTGAGCCCACAGCTACAGTAAGCCTGGAAGAATTTGAGAAGATGAAGGAAAGAAACACCCAACTGGCTGAAGCTTTGAAGAAGACCCTTTGGGAAAGGAATGATGGTCGTCTAGACATTGAAAGGTTAGAAAAGCTATGCATCGAACATGTAACCAAAATTGAGAAGAATGAAGACTTCATCAGGAAAGCCCGAGTAGGGGAACTTGTGTTGAAGAATGCATGCAAGGAAGAAAAGATTCAAAGGGCAAGAGCCAAGCATTATCTGGAGGAGAGTCAGGATATGTGGGTCAGGATAACTGAGGCTCGTCTGAAAGAAGACCAGAAGATGCAAGCCAAGATAGAATAGTTAGAGTCAAATGAGAAGAGAAGCTAAGAAGCACTGCTAGCAGCTCAGAAGGAGATATCAGAGTTGAAACTCCGAGCGGGTTTAAAGAGATCCAAAGAACATGACAAGTATCAGAAGATGACAAATGCCATTGCAACCAGAAACCTTCTCATCCGAACCATCACAGAGAATCCAGTTGGACCGGTGACTGATGCTCTCCTGAAGGAAGTCAGGGAGGATGCATATGGATTGGATGTTTGATTTTCCCTTTGTACTTGTTTTTGTACTTTAGCTCACCATGGTGATTTTGTTTGTTGTACTCTTGAATTGATTGTATTTTGATTCACCATGGGAGTTTGTTTGTAATTCATGAACCATTTGTATTTGGCATTGCCACTTGTTTTTATGGTTATGTATTGGATTTTCTCATAGATTTCGTTTGCTTCAAACATCTTTATCTCCTCCAAGAGATCTGGAAGGTCAAAACCAATAACCAAACCGAATACCCTCTGAAGACAAATAGACATATTGCATTGCATGCTAATCTCATATCCTTGGTTTTGCAGGAGATTTTTTTGTTGTCTTCTCACTTTGTTGATTGTTTCAGGAAATATTGCTCGCAGGAGGGTCTTTCCCGTCAATCGCATCCACATATATCCAACTCGACACAACCTTCCGAATCTACAAATGGATCAGCTACAGTAGGAACTGACAGATGTGAGGACTCAGATGACTGATGTAAGGACAAAAGTGAGGACTCAGATGAATCAATTCATGGTTGTGATGACTGGGCTGGCACAGACCCAAGAAAGATTGAGGGAGTTAGTCGAGCGGCAAACTCTAGAAGATAACCATGTAGGCACTGGGGTTACAAGTAACAATGCGCGCGATCAGCCGCAAACGACTCCGGTGGTATTTGGACCTCATAACAATCCTGAAGTTAATATCCTTGGGGATGGCCAAAGGAACACTGGAGATCGTATTCTACAAGAAGACCCTAAGGATAAGTAGTTTACAGTGTTGGGGGCTGGGGCAGATGAAGCTTATGACCGTCGTCTGGACGAGATATCAGAGAATCTAAGATCCTTGGAATCCTAGAACTCCTTGGGATTTGATGTGATGGATATGGGCCTAGTTAAGGGGGTAAGGATTCCTCACAAGCTCAAACCTCCATGCTTTGAAAAGTATAATGGTACCTCCTGCCCTCGTACCCATTTGCAATCTTTTCTGGAAAGATTGAAAGCATACACCATGGATGAGAAACTGTGGATGTTTTACTTTGAAGACAGTTTAACCGGGGCATCCAGAGAATGGTATTCACACTTGTCAAGGGCTATCGTCAGGAACTGGAAAGATCTAGCTGAGGCCTTTATACGCCAATATCAGTACAACCTGGATATGGCACCCAATAGGACCCTCTTGATGGGTATGTCTCAATCTTCAAGGGAAAGTTTCCGTGAGTACGCTCAAAGGTGGAGACAACTTGCTGCGGATGTCCAGCCACCTATGTCTGAAAGGGAGACGGCTGATATGTTCATGAACATCTTGCAAGGGACCTACATTGATAGACTTGTTGCCTTCTCTTCTACCAGTTTTGTTGATGTGGTTATAGCAGGCGAGAGAATCGAAATCCTATTGAAGATGGGTAAGATTTCTGACAATGGTGCTAGCTCCAGCAATGCAAAGAAACCATTCTCAGGACCTAGAAGGACAGGGGAGACTAATGTAGTGCATGTTGGTAGAGGTAGACCTCAGTACTTGCAAAGATCAGTGGCCGCAGTCACCATTCCTGCTCCAGCACCTCAGCAACAACAGTATCCTCAACAAGAACAGTTCCCGCATCAGCAACAAAGACCTTACAACAACAATAACCAACAACAACGTCCTTTCCAACAAAGGCCTTCTCAAATTAACAGGGTGATCGATCCCATCCCGATGCCCTATGCAGCCTTACTCCCGCAGCTATTGAAGCTTAATCTGACTGAACTAAGAACTTTGGCTCCACCAGATCCTTTGAATCTTCAAAGGAATTATGATGTCAACGCCAGATGTGCTTTTCACTCCAATGCGCCTGGTCATTCAATAAAGAAGTGTAGGGCCCTTCACATGAAAGTCCAAGATCTGATTGACTCCAAAGCTTTCAATTTTGCACGTCCACCAAATGTCACAAAGAATCCAATACCGAATCACGGTGGGCCGAGGATTAATGCTATTGAGGAGGACCAACCAGAAATTCCAATTGAGGACATTGCAAGCATTCAAACACCATTGGTCTAAGTAAAAGCTCAACTATTGAAGTGCCAAGTGTTTCCGGGTTGTGAGGCCCATTGTGAAGCTTGCAAAGTTTCTGCCAATGGTTGTGCAAATCTGAAGAATGGTATCAGCAGTCTTATCAAAGAAGGCATTCTACAGATCACATCAATAGTTCCATCTTCTACAAAGACAACAAAAATCCCTTCTACAACTCCAGCAAACATTATCCCAATAGAATCTTCTACAACGCCAGCAAAAGTCATTTCAATGGAAACGGCTACAACAAAAACAAACACCTTTGATGACATCTCAATGGTTACCATTTACTATGATCCAGCAACCATTCATGTTCTGGAATCTCTCAACAAAGACTTTCAACAACACCCACATCAACAACTTCCTGCACCTACACCATCTTTAATCAGACCTCCTGTCACCATCTACTATGATCTACAAACTATCACAACTCCTTCTTCTGCTGTAATTAGTTCGGTGACCATCACGGTGCCTGTACCAGTTCCTTATGATAAAAATAGTGTTGTGCCTTGGCATTATGGTTCGGATCTTTACTGCCATGGAAAGAAGATCACTCTTGACTCCTCAATACCTACACCACAAATTGACAATGTCGGGGGAGGCAGAGGCTTCACTCGGAGCGGACTTCTCTTTGCTTCACAGTTTCCCAGAGTTAATGCTGAAGCAGAAGCTGCTGCTAAAGCAAAAGGCAAGAGTGTGGTGCCAGAAGAACCAGCTGTAAAAGAAACTCAGAAGATACCCTTTGATCAGGATGTAGACGAGTTTATGAGGATTATCAAAAGAAGTGACTACAAAGTTGTGGATCAGCTCAACCAAACACCCTCCAAGATCTCCATACTATCTCTGCTCATGTGTTCCGAGGCTCACCGAAATGCACTACTCAAGGTCCTGCACGTAGCTTATGTGCCGGAAGAGATCACGGTCAATCAGTTAGAAACGGTAGTTGTAAATGTCAATACTAGTCATGGACTAGGTTTCACCGATGTTGACTTGACTACGGAGGGCGTAACCACAACAAGGCTTTACATATCACTTTGGAATGTAAAGGTGTTGTACTTTCTCATGTCCTTGTTGATACTGGATCATCACTCAATGTGTTGCCGAAGAAAGCTTTAGTCAAGCTAGAGTATGATGGTCTTGCACTCCGTCCGAGCAACCTAGTTGTCGGAGCTTTCGATGGATCTAAGAGATCGGTTCTCGGAGAGATTGAGCTACCTGTGATAATTGGCCCACAAGTTTTCAAAACTACCTTCTACGTGATGGACATACAGCCTGCCTACAGTTGTTTGTAGGGTCGACCTTGGATTCATGTCGTTGGCGCAGTAACATCGACCCTTCACCAGAGGTTAAAATATGAGTGGGAAGGCCAAATTTTCACCATTTGTGGAGAGGAATACATCTTTGTCATTCACCTGGCTACATATAAGTACATAGAGATGGATGGGGAGATCCATGAAACCATGAGTCAAGGTTTTGAAGCCTTGAACATCAACGAAGCTACAACTGAGGTGTTTGCTGCATCCCAAGAGGAAAGGATGGGCACCTCAATTTCTTCCTACAAACAGGCTCGGAAGGTTGTGGAAGAAGGGAATGCCCAAGGCTGGGGCAAACTTCTGAAGGTTCAGATAAAAGAAGACAAATTCAGTTTGGGTTACAGACCATCCCGACAAATTCCAAAGGAGGCTGTTGAAGCTCCCAAGTTCATAAGTGGGGGAATGCTGACCCCGGATGTTGTCAACACTTTGGAAGACGAGGCTGAGAGCGACTACAACCTGGAAAGCTGGATCCTTCCAAGAGTCCCAGGCCAACAAGTCCTCAACTGGTCTTCCCAGGAAATTATAAGGGTTACTGCTGCAGAGTAATTATTATTTCATGTTTTAAGCATGCATTAAAGTCCTGCATCTTGCCCAAGATGTCGGGACTCATTTTGTAATAGGGCCATATGTATTTTATGCAAATTGAATTTTAATGAACAATGGACATCTTTTTGCAAACAATCTTCTTTTTCGCTCATTGTCTTTTCATTTTTTTTATTTTCGCACAAAACAATAAATGGTAATGTTTTTCTCAATAATAACTTCATTCACTTTTTTCTAAATAAGATAAAATCAATCACTAAAATGAACCAAATCTCAACCCTTGTAGAGATAGCCCTCCAGATTGCACCGACAACGACACTGCTATGACCTCGTATGACTTCAACAATCTGATTAATCAAGCAGATGAAGGGGTTGAAGAAGACTACGATTTACCTGAAGAGCGAGCCAGGTTATTGAGACAAGAGGAAAAGGTGATTGCTCCTCATCAGGAGGAGGTTGATACTGTCAATCTTGGTACCGAGGAAGATGTGAAAGAGGTGAAGATTGGAGCCAGTCTGCAAGCTCCAGTAAAAGAATAACTTATCAGTATGCTGCGAGAATATGTCGATGTGTTCGCTTGGTCCTATCAAGATATGTCAGGTTTAGATACATATATTGTCATGCACAAGCTGCCATTGAAAGAGGATTGTCCTCCAGTTAAGCAGAAGTTGCATTGTACTCGCCCAGACATAGCCATGAAAATCAAAGAGGAAGTACAAAAGCAGTGGGATGCCGGTTTTCTTGCTGTAACTAGTTACCCGCCATGGGTTGCTAACATTGTACCCGTACCAAAGAAGGATGGCAAGGTGCGGATGTGTGTCGATTACCTGGATCTGAATAGAGCAAGCCTGGAAGATGATTTCCCATTACCTCACATTGATGTATTGGTGGACAACACAACTCAGTTCTTGGTATTTTCCCTCATGGACGGATTTTATGGATACAATCAGATCAAGATGTCACCTGAAGACATGGAGAAGACAACTTTCGTCACACCCTGGGCACATTCTACTACAAAGTAATGCCGTTTGGTTTGAAGAACGTCGGTGCAACATATCAACGGGCTATAGTAATATTATTCCACGACATGATCCATAAAGAAATTGAATGTTACGTGGATGACATGATTGCCAAGTCCCAAACAGAGGAAGAGCATTTGGTAAATCTGTTGAAGTTGTTCAAGCATCTGAGGAAGTATCAGTTAAGGTTGAACCCCAACAAATGCACATTCGGGGTACGTTCTGGTAAGATGTTGGGTTTTATTGTAAGCAGAAAAGGAATTGAGGTTGATCCCGACAAAGTCAAAGCAATTCAGGAAATGCTTGCACCTAAGATTGAGAAAGAAGTTCGAGGGTTCTTGGGTAGATTGAACTATATTTCAAGGTTCATTTCTCATCTCACTGCAACCTGCGAGCCCTTGTTCAAACTGCTAAGAAAGGAACAAACAGTCAGGTGGAACGATGATTGTCAGAAAGATTTTGACAAGATCAAATAGTATTTACAAGAATCACCAATTCTCATGCCTCCAGTTGAAGGAAGACCTCTAATAATGTACCTGACAGTATTAGATGAATCAATGGGGTGTGTGTTGGGCCAACATGACGAGTCTGGTCGAAAAAAGTATGCAATATACTACCTAAGCAAAAATTTTACCGACTGTGAACAACGTTATTCACTGCTCGAGAAAACTTGTTGTGTTTTAGCGTGGGCTGCTCGCCGACTAAGACAGTATATGTTGACTCATACTACCTTGTTGATCTCAAAGATGGACCCCGACAAGTACATATTTGAGAAGCCAGCACTTACCAGAAGGGTTGGAAGGTGGCAAATGATTCTAACAGAATATGATATTCAATACACCTCTCAGAAAGCCATCAAGGACAGTGTATTGTCTGACTACCTGGCTGAGCAACCCCTTGATGACTACCAGCCTATGCGATTTGATTTCCCTGATGAAGACATCATGTTCTTAAAGTCAAGGGATTGTGAAGAGCTTATTCACACTGAAGGGCCTGATCCAGAAGAAGCATGGACTATGATGTTCGATGGGGCAGTTAATTGTAACGGTCGTGGAATTGGTGCAGTTCTTATTACACCCAAAGGAGTCCATATGCCTTTCTCAGCAAGGCTTAGCTTTGCATGCACTAACAACAAAGCAGAATATGAAGCTTGTATCATGGGTCTTGAAGAAGCCATTGACCTCGGGATCAAAACCTTGAATGTATTCGGAGATTCAACTTTGGTGATCAACCAAACTAATGGCAAGTGGTATACTCATCAAGAGCATCTGGTTCCCTACTGTGACTATACGAGGAGATTGTTGACTTTATTCACAACAGTCAAGCTTGAATACATCCCTTGAGATGAGAATCAGTTTGCAGACTCCTTGGCCACTATCTCATCTATGATCAAAGTACAAATTGCTAACTATGTACCTCAGATTTTAGTATCCAGACTGGACCGACCATCATATGTCTTCTCTGTGGATACTGTTACTGACAACAAACCTTGATTCCATGACATCAAATGCTTCTTGGAGACTCAGACGTACCCACCCGAGGCATCGTCCAATGATAAGAAGACATTGATAAGGCTAGCCGGCAGTTTCTTCCTCAATACTGATGGCTCCTTATACAAGCAAAACTTCGACATGGTCTTGCTCAGATGTGTTAACAAAAAGGAAGCAGACCTACTAATGCACGAAATGCATAAAAGTTCTTTCGGTACCCATGTCGGAGGACATGCAATGGAAAAGAAATTATTAAGATCAGGTTACTACTGGATCACAATGGATGCAGACAGTTATGCCTATGCCAGAAAATGCCATAAGTGACAGATCTACGTAGACAAAGTGCATGTGCCTCCCAATCCTTTGAATATATTGTCTTCACCCTGTCCCTTCGCCATGTGGGGCATTGATATGATTGGAAAGATCGATCCAACTTCTTCAAATGGTCACAGATTCATCCTGGTAGCCATTGATTACTTCACAAAATGGGTTGAAGCAGCTTCGTATGCAAATGTCACTGTAACACAGTGGGAGAACTAACTTTTTAGTCATGTTGCGGATAGTAAGAGTCGCCATCGACGTTTATTTTATGCATAAGGAAGGAACATAAAAGAACAGGAAAAACCGTTTTGAAAAGACTTGGGTTCGGGGGGTAGGTTATATAAAGAGAAGGTGTTAGCACCCTTTATATCCATGGTTATCCATGAGCTCTTAGTTACTTATCTCACATAAATTGTTTTTGAAGAGTGTAGTGTGTGATTAGAAATTTTTCTAAGTACTTTGTAATGATCCTCGTATAGATGTATACAAAGCCTTGTTTTGAAAAATGTTTAAGAAAGTGAGGTGTAAAAAGTAATTTTAAAAAGTGAGCAAGTAACTAGGAGGTACCTACTCTAGACTAAGCCATTCATGTTCTTATATGTCCTTTCAAGAGTAAGACTATCCCTATTATTAAGGAATAGGAAGTCATTACTTTGGATTTGTTTAAGGGACAGGCGTAGGGTCATCGTATGGTCAATGAAGGCAACTTAAAGGGTGTCTTTAGCAATTCGTAGGGACTATCATCATTTATTCGAATGGACAAGATCATTATCGTAGGCAACCTCGAAGGGATTTGATCTTTTAAACTGAAGGGACTTGATGATTTTTCTGTTAAGGGACATTGCTTTTTAGACACCCCACTTTCGAGGGACTTGACCATATTTAAAGGCAACCAAGAGAAATACCCTAGGAAGTGCAAGATGGAGATCAAAGATCGACTTACGTGTGTGAGTGTACATTTTTAAATATTTATCTTTTTTAAATTAATTATCTAAGTCAGATTAATCACAAATATGTTTTCACACCCTATTTAATAACCACACAATTTATATTAAGAAATAAAAAGCGAAAAGAAAATTCTAAACTATTACAAGGCTTGGGCAGTTACAAAATATATAGGCGGAAAATAAATTACAAATATATTAAATAACTAAAGCGAGAAATAAATAAAATAGGATTATAAAGCAAAAAATAATAAGAGTTAATAAAAGAAATAAATTAAATAAATAATGATTAAGAGAAAAAAAATTAGGTTAAGAAAGTTATATTAAAAAAATCAGGGTTTAAGGTTATGAAATAATTAGTTTAAATTTTTAGGGTTAATTAAAAAATTAGGGTTATAAGAATTTAGTTTAAGGCTTTAATTAAAAAACAATAAATTTATTAAGAAAAATAAGAAGTAATTAAAATATAAAAGATTAATTATATACAAAATTTAGAATTTTAAAATTCAAAAAGATTATAGAAAAAATAGTTATATAATTTAGTTATAAAATAAGAAATTTAATTAGATATTTACAAAAAAAAATCATATAAGTGTTTAAATAAAAATAGTTAATATTTATTTACAAAATATTTTAGAATATTATATATAAAAAATAAAATTTGAGTTATAATTTATATAGAGAAAATAATTAAGTTTTTTATTTGTTTAAAAGCTTTTAGTTAATATTAATAATAATAATAATAATAAAATATATTAAAATGATAAAAAATAGAAAAATAACAAAAACAACTTATCTGCTGGAGCTTGGGGTCAAACCCAGGCCTCTATGCTCCCACAACAAGCCTTCCAATCAACTGAGCTAACGCACGTGTGTTTAACATAACCAACATCATTTAATTATATATTAAACCTGTTGAAAATCAATGAGATAAATTTTTTTTCCACGGCCAAAGGATTGAACCTAGGCTTCTGGTTCCACACACACGCATCAATACCACCAGGCCATCTGCGCCTTTGAGATATATGTCATAAAAAAAATATATAAAATAAGAGCAATATTTAAATTCAAATTTTGGCGCCAGACTCCATCGTCTACCTCCAGTCGTCTATTTAAACCTTTACCTACGGATTTCCGTCACTAAAGGTTTTAATGACGGATTTTTGTTGTCACTACAACCCCTGCATATTCAAACATTGCAAATAACATGGATAAATTTACTTTAATGCTTCAAATCAGTTAATATGAAGTCTCTAAACAAGATTATAACATTAATTTCATCAAAAATCATCCCAAACGAGTGCCCCCAAATGAAACTTTCAAGAACCCTAGTTTTTGGTTCTAACGCAAGCGGCGACGATTCTTTCAATTGATTACCCAGAAACGATCATGGCTTCATTATAAATCATATTATGCAATCAAAAACAATTAATATTGGTTAAATTAATAGAATCGAAAACATGAACATGAAGAAAAAAAATGGTTCGGTTAGCATGATTTGATGCATGAATGGATGTTCTTGTGATCCAAATACATTGTATGACTCCCCAAGAACAAATTGCAACCTTTATTTGGTCTTGAAAGTGGCTCAATCTTTGAATCCGAATATCACTTTTTCTTCCAAATTTTGAAGATTGTTCTTGGTGTTCTTGGCTGCAAAATTCGTGTCCAATGCTTGTGTTGAGTTCATGAACTTATAAGGATTGGATTTAGGTCAAAAAACTTATGAATTTGTGGGCTTATGAGATAACTTGAGTGTGAAGATTTCTCACTTTCAAATATTCAAAAAATCTCATCCATCCTTTCCAATTTTGATCCAATCTGATTTCAATTGACTTTCAATCATTCCAAATATGATTTAAATGATTCCCAATCACATATCTTGTGCATTATTTGATTTTTCATATTTAATTTATATTTAAATTGTATTTTAATGAATAAAATCCAAATAAATAATAAATAAATAATAAAAATCAGAACTCTTTGGTTTTGGGTCATGCTTGAGGTCATCACAAATATTGGATTGCAACATGATAAGCCCATTTGGAAAAATTTGGTTTTAAGGCCTTATTTTCTTCATACACCCTTCAAAAATCTCCCAACTTTGACAAAGCACAAATCCTTCAATTTTAAGGCTATGAAGGTGTTCTTGGACATTTTGGAAAGCTTAAAGAGTTCTCTAACCAACCTCTTTAGTCCCATGTCCATATCTCTTACCATTTTCAAATTATGCCCTTTGGAAGATGTTGACTTTTTGTTGACTTTTGAAATAACTTGTAATGTTTTAGCTAATACCTTCCAAATGAAGCCTTTTTAGGCTTGGCTTGTGATACACAAAGTTGTATAGAATTCAATTTCCTTCAAAATGAGCTTTGTATGGAAATTTTTTGATGAAGCATGTGAAAGTTATGGCTGGTCAAAGTTCAGTTGACTTTTCCTTAGAAAACCCTAATTTAGAAACTCCTGATTCTTGATGATCTGAAACTTCCTTGATGAACCATGATCAATCCTTGATCAAATGATGAATTTTACTTCATAAACTTGATGTTGGCAAAAATCTTGAAGTTTGACTTTAATTTGACCACAGTTGACCTCAATTTGACTTTTTAATGCTTTGACTGATTTTTCATATCTGATCATCTGACTGGGCAAACTCTTTGGGAAAGCTTTGGAACTTGACATGGGGGTTATTGAATATATGTGGGATGTTATGAAGCTCACCTGAGGCCTTCAAAATCATTTTAACCTAAGGAAACACAAAACCCTAGTTTTGGACACTTTGCTTATGAGGAGGCATTGTCTGGGGAAACTTCCACACTTCTTGATCAATTGGGAGTCTTGAGGATATTATGATCATCTAGAAGTATTGAGAGAGGTTTTCTTGATTGTGGGAGGGAAAATTTTGGGGTGCAACAGCTGCCCCTTGTTTAATTTTCTGGAATCTGAGGAGTTAGGTTGGCATGTACGCCATTCGTGACTTGAAGATTGAAGAGGATTGAACACAAAAGCCCAAATATTTGCACTCGCTGGTGTGTAGAATGATACTGTTGGTTAATTATGATGCTTGAATGGGCTTAAAGATGCCCTTTGGATAAAGAGTCTTCATATATGTTTCTTAAATATGAAGATAACTTTTTGGGAAGAATAATCGACGACCCAAAATGAGATAACCTTCGGGAAGAATAAACGACGGCCCGAGGTAACAAGATAACCATTGGGAAGAATAAACGACGGCCCAAGGTAAGTTGGATTTTGGGAAGAATAAAAGACGGCCCAAAATGAGATAACCTTCGGGAAGAATAAACGACAGCCCGAGGTAACAAGATAACCATTGGGAAGAATAAACGACGGCCCAAGGTAAGTTGGCTTTTGGGAAGAATAAACAACGGCCCAAAATGAGATAACCTTCGGGAAGAATAATCGACGGCCCGAGGTAACAAGATAACCATTGGGAAGAATAAACGACGGCCCAAGGTAAGTTGGCTTTTGGGAAGAATAAACGACGGCCCAAAATGAGATAACCTTCGGGAAAAATAATCGACGGCCCGAGGTAACAAGATAACCATGGGAAGAATAAACGACGGCCCAAGGTAAGTTGACTTTTGGGAAGAATAAACGACGGCCCAAAATGAGATAACCTTCGGGAAGAATAATCGACGGCCCGAGGTAACAAGATAACCATTGGGAAGAATAAACGACGACCCAAGGTAAGTTGGCTTTTGGGAAGAATAATCGACGGCCCAAAATGAGATAACCTTAGGGAAGAATAAACGACGGCCCGAGGTAACAAGATAACCATTGGGAAGAATAAACGAAGGCCCAAGGTAAGTTGGCTTTTGGGAAGAATAATCGACGGCCCAAAATGAGATAACCTTTGGGAAGAATAAACGACGGCCAGAGGTAACATGATAACCATTGGGAAGAATAAACGACGGCCCAAGGTAAGTTGTTGATGAAGTTTGTCTACTGGAGAATTAACCTGAAAAACAAGGTTAGTTTGGTGCAAATATAATGATATATATAACAATCTGCAAGATAATATTTTATGAGAATATGTATGATATGACATGATATGATATGATGTATGTACGAATGAATTATGTCGGGAAATTGATCAGTAACTTCATATAACAACTGCTGGCTGGGGAAATAAATCCTGATTTGTTGCTGAGGAGCATGAAGACTTCGTTCCCGTCTTGTTTTAGAATATCGTACTTAGAACCTCTCTTTTTCGTTCGTCGTACTTTTTTATTAAAGGATTAGGTTCCTGAATATCCTGACTGAGGATAAACGAGATAGACATAGGACCGGGAGATTTATTCGGTTAAGTATCAACTCTTCGGAGGATATGACACTGCTTGGAGACTTCGTAGAGTTGGAAGTATAAGATATTACTTAAAGTATTTTGTAAGGATATCCGTAAAGATTACTCCGTGGGGATGAAGCTTCGTTGAATTCCTATCTCCCTTCGTTCTTAGTAAATGCTATTATTGTATTTTATGCATTTCTGGTAAACATCAATCATATTCAAAGGCATATATACATTCAAACATAATCAATGGACGTTTTTCGTTTTAGTAAATAAAGAGGGAAAAGTAAAGCTGAATAAAGAGGGAAAAGTAAAGCTGAATATAAAAATGGAGTTTTTACTTATTTTTAGAAATAGACCTATAAATAGGCAGGTTTTAACACGGAGACGGAAATCCTAGTAAGAGGAATTCGTCAAAGAAATTTTTACAAGGAAAAATAGCTATGTGTAAATAATCCTATTGAGTTCCAACTTTGCTATTGCCATTATCTTCAATTATCTCATCTTCAGCTATTGGAGAAGAAACGATTGGACTGATCGATATCTGTTGAACTTGACATAGATAACACAACTAGTAGAGGTTGCATGGGTGATCCAACGAGACATAGTCATACGCTTTAATCCCTAACTTTTTCCTGGATTGCCCTTTCAGGTTTTCAATCCACCGGGATACCCTTTTTTGCCCAAGCCGCCTTTTCAGGTTTTCGACTTGTCGGGTGTACATTATATATATATATATATATATATATATATATATATATATATATATATATATATATATATCCCTAATTTTTTCCCGAACCCTTTTGGTTCGCCGGGATGCCCTTATTTTTGCCTAGGTCAGTCAACCTAGCGGATCTCTTTTTATGCGTGGTATTTTTTAACTATGTCTGCGTTCAAAGGCTGCGGGAAATCTTCACCATCCATAGTGGTAAGAATTATGGCACCTCCAGAAAATATTCTCTTAAAAACAAATGGCCCTTCATAGGTGGGGGTCCATTTTCCCCTGGGATCACCCTGTGGTAATATAATACGCTTGATTACCAAATCATCAGCCTGATACACCTGCTTCCTGACTTTCTTATTTAAGGCATTAATCATACGTTTCTGATACATCTGACCATGACAAATAGCTGCTAATCTTTTCTCGTCAATTCATCTTCATTTAAGCCAGCATCCTTCATAATTCTCAAAGAAGGAAGTTGAACTTCAATGGGTAAAACTGCTTCCATACCATAGACAAGGGAAAATGGGGTTGCCCTTGTTGAAGTACATATGGTGGTACGATAACCATGAAGAGAAAATGGTAACATCTCATGCCAATCCTTATATGTAACTGTCATTTTTTGCAAGATCTTCTTAATATTCTTATTGGCGGCTTCCACTACGCCATTCATCTTTGGACGATATGGAGAAGAATTGTGATGTTTAATCTTGAACTGCATGCAGAGATCAGTGATCATAGTGTTGTTCAAATTAGTACCATTGTCTGTGATAATCCTTTCAGGGATACCAAATCTACATATAAGATTATACTTGATGAATCGAGCCACAACATTCTTGGTAACAAAAGCAAATGAAGTTGCCTCTACCCATTTTGTGAAGTAATCAATAGCTACAAGGATGAAACGATGTCCATTGGAGGAAGTAGGTTTGATCTCACCAATCATATCAATGCCCCACATGGAAAAAGGCCATGGAGCAGTTAGAACATTCAATAGAACTGGAGGCACGTGAACCTTATCAGCATAAATCTGGCATTTGTGACAAGTTTTGGAGTGTTGATAGCAGTCAGCTTCCATGGTAGACCAATAATAACCTGCTATCAGAATCTTCTTAGCCATTGTATTCCCACTAGAATGAGTACCAAAGATCTCATCATGCATGTCTTCCATAATCTCTACTGCTTCTTTCTTATCCACACAGCGAAGCAAAGTTGAATCGTGGCTGCACTTGTACAGAATTCCATTACTCAGGAAGAATTTAGCAGAAAACCTCCTCAGAAACTTCTTAGCATTGACAGATGCCCCTTCAGGGAACTCCTGAGCTTCAAGATACCTTTTCACTTCATGGAACCGAGGCTTTTCTTCTACTCCTTCAGTACCCACTTCATTGCAGTATGGAGGTTTATCAAATCGATTAATGGTAATTCTCGGAGCTTCATCATCCCAACTGATTTCAAACATAGATGCCACGGTAGCTAATGCATCTGCCAACTGATTCTCTTCTCGTGGAATATGTTCAAAGGTAATCTCTTCAAAGTGCGGGATCAAAGTCAACACATGCTCTCTGTAAGGGATAAGATTAGGATGCCTGGTGTCCCAATCTCCTTTAACTTGACTAACTACTAGGGTTGAATCTCCATACACATCCAAAAATTGGATCTTTGTCTCAATATCAACCTTGATACCCATGATGCACGCTTCATACTCAGCCATATTATTGGTACATTTAAAACAAATGTCATATTGGACAAATGTCAGATAAAAAGATCGACGATGGGGACGACCATCAGATGAATGATGAGGTACGGTCATCAAAAGGTGAAGGACGATCACCTAGCAAGGGACGGCTGCTGAAAGATATCACGACGAATGTCGGATATAAAGATCAACGATGGAGACGGCCATCGGATAACACGATGAGGGACAATCATCAAAATAAATGATGAGGGACGGTCATCAAGAGGTGAAGGACGATCACCTAGCAGGGGACGGCTGCTCTGTTGGAGATTATCTCGACATAGGAAGAAGGCCAGATAAAACGAATAACGATGGGGACGGCCATCGGATAACATGATGAGGGACGGTCATCAAAAGGTGAAGGAATATCACCTAGCAGGGTACGGATGCTGAAGATTATCGCGACATAGGACGAATGTCGGATAGAAAGTTGTTTTATTGGCGACTTCTAGGGATAGATAAACACGGACGAGTATTTAAGCCTCAAGAATAAGATGGTATAAGTGTTTCAAAAGTGTGTATAAATTAAAGATACGGACGAGTATCTTTAGGACTACGATACTGACGAGTATCGATAGGAATAAATGCCGACGCGTGTTTAAGGAGTGATGATACGAACGAGTATCAACTGTTTGAACAAGGAACACGAACGAGTGTTGATCTGTCGGGGAGATGCATAAGATACAGACGAGTATCCAAGAATTGTGTATTAGTAGGATACAGACGAGTATCAGAAGGATTGTGTGTAAGTATGTACAAGTATTTGTATTGAGAGTGTAAAAGGACATTTTGGCTTTTATCTGCAGGGGATAAGTTTTTGCGTATTGCTGGAGGGGTGATTTTGGTATTCACAGGTGACTGGCTCGAACCTGTCTTATGATCATGCAAATGTTTGATTTTTGCCATAATGTTCCGTATTAGACAGAATGCTACGCTTTGTTTGGGGGAGTAATGATGTGAATGCTATGATTATGCAAATGAGAGAAACAAGATCTGAAATCTGAAATCTGCTGGGAGAACGGATCATTGGGTGATCTGTGGGGATAAAGGATCACTGCGCGATCTTTCTGGAGAACTCTGTGGGGAGCCAATGCTGGGGATGAGAAGATCTGGCAACTCGCTGGGGAAAAGTGATTCAGACATTGCTTTGGAGATTCTGCTTGGGGAGGAGAGAACTTCTAGGAAGTAATCTGTCGGAGGATGAACTTTGTGGGAGATACTCTGAGGGGATAAAAAGCTCTGTGGGGGAATACTTTCGTCCAGTAGTCCTTATGATGATGTGACTGTCGCCTTGGCTGGGGATATAGTGCCTGATATGCCCCAGGATGTGAAAGGTTGTCCGCCTTGAGTACCTGCAACCTGTCAAACAAAGGAAACACACAAGTTCCCTTAGGTATCCTCAACCGGATTCCGTCATAGGAGTTAGGTTCACTTAAGAGCACATATTTCCTGCAAGAATTTTTTGAAAATGGCTTATATGTTTTCATGAAAATGTTGTATTTCTTGAGTTTTAGGGACTTAAGTAGGAAGTCTCATAAGTTTCATCTGAGCAAGGAAGTATTGGATTCATGGAACCCAAGAAAGAAGTCTCGAGTGAGGAGCTTGAGCCAGAAGTCTTGGACCTTGGGTTTTAGCAATTGTAAAAGTATTATGCAAAATGCATAAGCAATTGTAATCATAATTTGATTATAAGGAAAATATCTTGTGAATCAAGGGGACTGGATTACTTTCAGTTTGGGTGGAACCAGTATAAATCTTTTTGTCTTCTGCTACTATTTATTTTCTTCTGTTAATATTCTACTGCTAAGAATTAACCAAAATCTGAACAACAGTTTAAATTTTAAACTCTGATCATATGCAAACTAAGAAAACATAAACAAAATTCAACCCCCGTTCTTGTGTACTTTCTCACATTCAAAGATAATTGGTTAAGACATATTTTTAATCGATTATAAGTTTAAAAAAAAGCCCATTAATTATTTCCTTTTTGAGCTAGATTTGTTTCCTATATAAGAAAGAGTTTTTCTAATTTCAAAATACACTATTTAATGAATAAAATTGCTCTCATATATTCTTACTACTTATTCTTTTATAAATTTATTTTCCATTAGACTTGACTTAGCACCAAGAGAGTTAAAAGTTTCAACTGAGAATTGTGTTGGTGTTGTAAATGGTTATCCAAGAGCGTAGTTCTCTTGTGATATTATTGTAATAGATTTGAAGGTTTCAATCTAATCTTGAAAATAATCTGGTTTAGGCTTTTATAGTTTATCCTTTGTAAAATATCTATGGCGTTTGGTTAAGTTTGTTTGGGTTGATCCTACGCAAACACTTAAGGTTGTTTACGCATAAGGTTGTTGGGTTAAACTTGTGCAAAATCTCAAGTTGTTTTTGAAAGATTGTTGGGATGAATATGCACAAAAGCTCAAGTTTCTTCTAGTAAAAATCTCAAGAGGAAACTCTTGGGAACCGGAGTAGGCCACACAGTTTATACTGAACTAAGATAATCTCTGGTATGGTTTTTCAATCTATATATCTTTTATTTTTGTCATTAACTTTATTTCTCTTCTTATTTCGTTGCTTTATCTCTGGTTATAAACGATCTACTGCCACCAAAAATCCATATAATTTACACAAAATATGATCAAATTCCAAAAGTGATGAGAATAAGTTAATAAATAAAATGCATTAAACACAACCAGCCAATGTGGAAATCAAGAACAACAACATAATGTTTCCGGAAAAAAAATCACAAAAAGCATGTTTCTCCCTAACCAAATAGTACCAATGCAATATTCCATTGCATATGAAAAAGAAAAAATACAAACTATTGAAATTGAGTCATACCGATTATTCAATGAATTTAACTATCAGTAGCTAAATTCATTGAGCAGAAGTTACTAAATTTAGGAAGAGAATATGGTCCATTAATGATACCATCAGCTATCAATTTATATGCAGTCTCAGTCAAATGATAACCATCCCACACAATATACTGAGAAGGATCATCACATGCAACCACACCTGGTTTTCCACACATTTTTGATTCATTGAAATTATATGAACCTCCCATCCCACAACAAGCTTTAAGATTTAGAAAACCTGCATTGATATACTTTAGTTTCAAAGTTAAGGAACAAAGAGAATACACCCTTTGATCACTATTATAAGTAAATTTGACTTTTTTGGTATATTGGACGATTAATGTATCTAGTCCTGTCAACTTGATACATTAACTGTTAAATGTATAAAAAGACAACTTTACTTATAATAATAACATGAGAGGGTGTAATATACTTTTGGAATTGAGAGAGTGAGAGAGTTGATACCAAATTTTGAGCGATGTCGATATAATAGCAATGCAGCATTATAATAATCAGCATAGATGATATTAACATGAGGATAAATCCCACGAAGCCTTTGTATTTCATTTTGAAGATTCTGATTAAAAAACTCATTGAATTCACCTAGCCACTTCAAGCAACCAAATGAGTCATATTGGTTCTTATCTTTGCTTTCATACTTTGTTATAAAACCTGCACTGCATCCTAATGGGGAACTCCCAGGAACCATGAGTGTGTGTGCCCCTAGATCAATCAACTCCTGTGAAGATACAAAATACAAAATATAAGCTTTGTAGAAAATTAAAATTCAACGTATATTTAGTTAGAGCTTTGTATATAATAGGATTTGTAAAATAAAATAATCTTACATTGATTGCTGAAGTTATTGCATTGATTACATGCGATACATCCATTTTAACATCCGCTATACTTTTCCCTTTAAGCAACATATGAAAAAAGTCGTTGCTTCCAATCCCTCCCACAAGAAATAATGACTTTCCAAGAACTTTTCGGCAACCTACAAGATTAGACATCAATTAAGTAATTTCATTAATTATATTTACATCATTGCCAAATTTTTATCAATAATTATTGTGTTCATTTTGAGCGCATGCACATTTTTTCCCATTAAATAAGATTCTCTAATATATTTAAAAAAAATGTTTTTAGTCCTCTAAATTTTGTCTTCCAATTGTGGTACTTAAAAAAATTTCGGTCCCTAATTTTAATCCTCCTTGTTACTCCCTCTATTTCTATTTACAAGCAAATTTTAATTTTTTATATTCATTGAATAAATAATGTATCTAGTCTATATATTATTCAAATACAACATTTATTCAATGAACATAAAAAGTTAAAATTTGCTTATAACAGAGAATGAATGAAGTATTTTCCATTAATGAAATCTGACGTGGTGTGACACATTGATAAATTTAATGTGAAAAGACATTTCCAAATGGTAGATTTTATCCAAACTAAGAAAATGTAGGATAGTTGGTTGCACGTATAAAAGAAGAAGTCACGTGTTGGAAAGGTTCGACAGGAATTGTGTAGGTTTTGCGTTCGATATTAGAATGACTATTATCTTATCTTTCCGGATAAGGAATCGTCCAACAAGTCCAACTCATAGCTATTTTGTATTATATAGGCCTTTTAAGCAATCAAAGTTTATTTCAGACCCGAATACAACTTTTTAATATTTTCCGCAATTTTCTATTTTATTTCTGTTTTGATTAAAATTTCATTAGGGTTTCTTTTTCTGTTTTATTTTTATTTTGGATTACAATTCCATTAGGGTTTCTTTTTATGTTTTTAAACACCTTTGGGTGAGCCCCTCAAGGTTATCTTTGATCATAAAAAAATTCAAGTAATTTCTCTTTTGGTGGATTCCAAAACTTTATTTGACAGGTTTGTCTCTTGCAAACTTGTGTTTTTTGTTATAGGCTTAGTGTTTGTTAATTCTTTGTGATTTCAATTGCGTCAGGTGGAATCATAGTAGGTTTTCTTTGTTTCTTTTTGTAGCTTGATCATCCATGGGAGATCAACCATTTATCATAGCAGACCTTAAGGGAATTCCTCCATTTTTTACCACCATTCTAACTTATTTGACTTAACAGATGATGACATTAACAACTCATGTGAACAACGCCAATAACAACCAAAACAAGCGAAGAGATAAGAGAAGGGATTCAGTTGTTATTGCTGAAAACTCGAGTTCTTAATAAGAACCCAGAGAGGAAGAGATAGTTGATCATGGAAATCAACATAACCATGATTATCGAGTGAAGGTTGATATTCAATTATTCTACATAACAATGGTATTGGGGAGTTTTTGGATTGTCTTATCGACATTGATAGATTCTCCAACCTCATGGGCGTCCATGAGAATAAGCAAGTTAAGATGGTGGCAAACAGGCTGAAGAGTATTGTTGATGTATGGTGTGGAAAAGTTGTTATTCAAAGGCAAAGGAAAAGAAAATGGTCGGTCAAAATATTTGCGAAGAATGAAATAATTAATGTTGGAGAGTTTTTTACAAGAGGATTATGAGCAGATTCTTTATAAGATGTATATTGAATATCTTTAAGAAAATAGAATTGTAACAGAATACACAACTGAGTTTCTGTGTTTTTCTGAGCGTAATGAATTGGGAGAATGAGTGAGCCAAAGTGTAGCTTAATACATTAGTGGCTTAAAGGTATCTTTGTATGAGAAGACATATTTGCAGACTGTATGGACCAGGGTTGAGGCATATAGTCTAGCTTTGATGGCATAATTGATGGAGAAATACCCTAGAAATTTCTTATCTTTTACGTATTCGCTCCATAATAACATTGGATCAGTAGGGTTCAAGGAAAAGAGTGTATCAACTAGGGATTATGGCCATGAGAATAAGGGGACTAGTGGCCCTAGCAGTGTGTAGCAGGGTAAAGCATCAGTCCAGAGGTAGAATAATCCAGATGTTAAACCTAATGGAGATGCATGTTATCGTTGTATTGGAAGAGTTCAAAGATCAAATGTTTGTTTAAACAAAGAGAGTTGTTGCTATTGTGGAAGAATGGTAAGAGAAAGAGGAAAGAAAAGGACATGCAAATGAGAACTATAAATATGCATGGGTTGAATTTACAAAGGAAGAATCTCATGAGATATTAAATTTTGTGATGCAAAGAATTTTTTAGCATCCAAAGATGAAGGAAAACACACAAATTTGTTTAAGATACATTCTTCTTTAAGAACAAGGTGTATAATTTGATTGTAGATAATAGGAGCATGAAGAATCTAGTGTCATAGAAATCAGTAGATTATTTGAAGTTGTACACAAAACCCCGTGAGAAGTCATACATCCTATATATGGTTAGCAAGGTAACCCGAGTTCGAGTAACACTAGCCTGCAAAGCAGGGCCGACCCAATCAATCTGGAGGCCCTATGTTAATTTAACAAATTGGCTTAAATTAAAAAAAATAATATTAAAAATGATGCATCTAAAGTACACAAGGCTATCTAACAATTTAGATGTCCTATCCCAATTTTTAAAATATGATCCTGATAAATAAAGTAATTTATTTTTAAATATAATAATTTATTTAAATTATAAATAATATTAAAAATTATATTAAAATTAATAAAAAAAATTCAAAATTTTGACTCATAAATATGATTTAGGTATATTTTTCTATCAGTACAATTTTTTCATACTTTTTTTCTAGATCTCACGTTCACTAAATCAATTATAATTATGTGTCAATTCAAATTTATACAAAATTAACATCCACAAATTTAAATTTTGAAAATATTCTTTTCCTTATGAGATAATCAAATTTTAAATATACATTTTTTGAACGAAACATATATTAATATTTCTCTTTTAAAAATACATACAGATTCTCCTGGGAGCTAGACGTGAAGAAAATTGAATTAGTGAAAAAAATTATAAAACATTATAAATATTATATTAAACTATATTAAAACAAATTATTAATAGTTTAATTTATTAATTTGATCATAATTATTTAACAAAAAATAATAACAACTCATTCACTGTTTAATAATTATATAATAAAATTTAATAATAAATTAAAAAACCAATATTTTTTATAATAGCATATGATCAACTCTAAAAAATAAAATAAAAAATAAAAGAATCCTATTTGAATTATTTAAGAGAATGTTGTGGTGGTGGGTTGAATCCATATTCCTTGATCCATTTTAGCACCATGCAAACAATTTAACAAAATGTAGTGGTGGTAGGTTCTAGGTTGACCTACAATCCTTATTTCTGAAAGTAAACTACTCAAATGCTCAGTTATATATTAAAATTAACCATTGCATAAATAAATTAGATTATATTATATTTTTGGTATACCTTTTTCACGAGGCTCGAGGCCATGTGTTGTGGCTCTTGTTACACAGACACATGATCGGGTCTGTTGCAGAGTTCATATCTTTATCGAAATGCATTACATAGAAGAGGTATTTTGTGATGTTTTTGATATGGATATTTGTCATATTTTACCTGGTAGGTCTTGGTAGTTTGATAATGATAAAACTTATCGAGGACGAGATAACATGATGATGTTTACATGGGACACACATAAAATTATTATGGCTCCTTCTTTGCACTTTAATAAGTATCCATGAGGAAAGAAGTCTAGTTTATTGGTGATGATGCATAGTGAAAAGGAGCTTGATGAGGCTATTAAATAAACTAGATTTTTCTGTCCAGTGGTGATTTAAAGGCTAAGAAGTATTGTAAACGAGGAAACAACAGTTCTAGAATAAGTGCTAGGAATCCTAGAGTATTTCAAGGAGTTAACCATAGATGAACTACTAAACAAATTGCCTTTTATGCGAGATAAACGCAAGAAAGTTAAAGTTTTCAATGTGGGAGAGGATGTGATAGTGTTTTTTCGTAAGGACATATTTCTAGTTAGTACTTATAGCAAATTGTAGACACGCAAGTATGACTCATTCAAAGTGACCAGAAAGATCAATGATAATTCTTATAAGGTAGCTCTATCTTATTCCATGAATATATTCAATACTTTCAATGTTGTTGACATTCATTAATGTCAAGCATATAAGGCTCTTTATCAATAAGAGAACTCACTGTCGATTTCTAATGTAGCAAGGTTGACTGCACGTATCGAAGAAGAAGTTGAGCGTCAAAAAGGTTCGACATGAATTGTGTAGGTTTGGCGTCAAATATCATAATGACTATTATTATATCTTTCTGGATAAGGAATCAGCTCATGAGTCTAACTCACAACTTTAGTGTGATTTATTGGCCCTTTAAGAAATGTGAGTTTGTTTTAGGCTCAAATACATTATTTTAATATTTTTCGCAATTTTCTATTTTATTTGTGTTTTGGATTAAAATCCCATTAGGGTTTCTTTTTCTGTTTTATTTATGTTTTAGATTCAAAATCCATTAGGGCTTCTTTTATGTATTTAAACACTTTTGGGTGTAGTCGTCAATGTTATCTTTGAACATAATAAAATTCAGTACTTTCTCTTTTGGTGAATTCCAAAATATTATTTGACAGGTTTGTCGCTTGCAAATTTCTCAAGTTGCATTATGTAAAACAACATGTCGGTCCTTTTGGGATCGGTTGCATTATGTAAAATAACATGGAGTTTTCTCAAGTTGGTTCTGGTGCAGAAGGGACACATGTTGAAAAAGATGTTCTTACATGTGGAGTGTAACATATGGTCTTTTGGAAACCGAAAAATGGAAATTAGAGTTGGTTTAGATTTTGTCTATCCAAGATTCTCTTCACAATAGAAGATCTGCAAGTCATGGATAATAGTTGATTTGAATGTAATGGTTCAACATGATCAACTTGATGTTCCAACATGTGCTTTTCAACATATGGCCTTTAAAGCAGACCATGTTGGATGTTGTTTGATGCGTAATTTTTTGATTAGTTTTCAATCTAATTTGATGCATAACAATGTCTTATTGATTTGTTTGATAACTTGAGATGTTCAAATAAGATTTGTTTGATGCAGTTATTTCAGCTGAGTTTATGGACGAATTAAATGCAGATGCCTATTACAAAAAAACTCATAAGACATTACTATATAAGGAGACTCAATTATCATTATTTGAAAATAGTTTTGATGTGCAAGAACTAGATTCTTTTGTGTTTAATTTTTTTTTTTTTTAAACATTACTACTTTGGTATTTTTTTTTGAAAATATGATTATTTTGTAATTTATTTAAAAAAAAATTCTTGTAATGACATGCAAAATAATAGACTTTCTATTTTCCTTTGTCAAATATAATAAGTGAAGAACTTACTTTCTTAAGCCCTTTATAGAACTATTTTAATATATTTGGTAGATTTGGTTCAAATGTAAATTTGAATACAATAAGATATTAAGAACTTACTTTGTGAAGAATTGCAGAGAGAAGAAAGAAGTTCCTTGAACCAATTCAACTGAACCGATAATGAATAATTGGTAGCAACGTTATGAATATCCCTCTCTTCAAAATAACTAACGTCCAACGCCGTTGCTCCTATAACCGCGAAATTCGCTCCATCCTTTGCTGCACTATCCTCCAATACACCCTTCTTAATTCCTAAATACGGTTTCACCATCGGAATTCCCAATGACTCAGCTGCAATTCGAAACAACGGTGACATATTAACGGCGTAACAGAAAGTGACACGTAAGCAAGCAAGCAAGCATGCATACCTATGAAATCGATGATGAGGCGTCCATCGGAGCAACGACCAGTTGGGTGATGAAAGTAGGTTTGGCCGTTGGGAGGAAAGAAGCAGTTAACAGAGGGATCCTGGTTGCTGTAAAATAGGTTGCCGGTGTCCGTCAAGGAGTCGCCGAAGCTGAAGATGGAAGAGTAAGAGGAGCATTCAGCCATGTTTAACGGTGGGGGAGCAACCGTCACTAGAAATAGTATTACTATGCTCCATCGCATTTCAGAATAAAACGCCATCAGAAATATGTTCAATATATTCACGCCAGTATTAAGCATTTCAGAATAAACCGCCATCAGAAATATGTTCAATATATTCACGCCAGTATTAATATTTTAAATTATTAAACTCCTATCCAGTGATTGGTGTTATTGATATTTTGATAAATTGTCACCACAATTTTTTTATGCCTTTTATATGGTAGCAGTGGACCAAAAATATTATGATAATGTTTAAATGAAAATTTTTAATTGTGATAAATGACGGGCCCATTCAACGAGACCTTTTATATGCTAGTAGTAGTGGACAAAAAATATTATTATAATATTTAAATAAATATTTTTAATAAAAAAATATAGATATGTGTTTTTAATTTATTTTAATAATATTAAATATTTTAATTGAAAAAAATTAACAGAAAATTTTCACATAATTTTAAATAAGAATTTATTTTGAATAGCTACTTTAAAACATTATTTTAATTATTTTATTTTAAAAAAATAATATTAAAATAAAAAAAAATCACTTAATTTTAGAAGTATTTCAAATAGTTTTTCATATAAATTATTTTTTAGATAAACATTTCAAAAAAAATTGTAATTTCAATGTTGATCTTGAATAATGTATTTTTATGCTATTGAGAATTAATCTTTCAATTTATAAAAAAAATATTAATTTTTTTTAACATTTAAAAACATTTTTATAAAAATCATGTGTGAACCTACAAAGAAAAGAAAATATTTTTAAAGATAAAAAAAACATGCCTATAATATTTGAGATAAATTTAAATAATTTAAATAAAATTTATTGTTTGGATCAAAATATGAAGAAATATTAAAATTTAAATTGTACAAGTTAATATCCAAAATTTACTGATCTTTAAAATGTTTCATAAATTGAAAATTAATCCTTAGTATTTTTTATATCTTAAAAAGTGGCCCTTCAAATTTTAAAATTTTTAATTTGATTCCTATCTTTTTATTTTTAAAATTTTTTAAAATGATCTAAGAATTTTAAAAATGAATATTGTGATCCTCTATCCAAACATGTATAATATAAATGAGTTTTATTTGAATTATTTAAATTGTTAGATTTTTAAAATTCTTTTTTTATTTATAAATAAGAATAAATTAACTGAAGTACTACGAGATTTTTAAAATTCTTAAAAGTTATTCAAACACACTTTTTTCCTCGAACAATGAGAATTTGCATTAGAAGTTAACTCAAACACATTCTTATAGTGCTTTAAATTTAACCAATTAATATAGTGCTTATGATCAAACACATTCTTATAGAGCTTATGTTGGGTTTGAATTGTGTTGGTGATATATATATATATATATATATATATATATATATATATATATATATATATATATATATATATATATATATATATATATATATATATATATATATATATATATATATATATATATATATATATATATAATGGAGTTTTTTGTCTTCTTAAATATCTCATATTTCACTTTTAGTCACTCCAAAAATTTCATTCAAAGAATGGTCCTTATAAATTTTTTTATTTTAACTTTTGGTCCCTCCTGCAAATTAGCAACAATTTTTACAACTTAGAGACAAATTTAGCGACGGTTTTAGCATACTTAGTGACGGTTTTAACAACGATTTTGGCGGGAGGGACCAAAAGTTAAAATTAAAAAATTTATGAGTATTATTTTTGAAGAAAATTTTTTAAGGGACTAAATTTAAAATTGAGATATTTAGGAGGACCAAAAACTTCAATAACCCATATATATATATATATATATATATATATATATATATATATATATATATATATATATATATATATATATATATATATATATAAGTGAAAAAATTGACAAAGATTTTATCGTCAGAGTGATTCAACTTAAAGTCTTATTTAGAGATTCAGCTAGTATCGTCTAAAGCGATTTTTTGTGGGGTGGTTGTTCATCTAACAAGAAAATTTATTGGGTCGATTGGAAGACGATTTGCACACCAAAAGAGAAAGGTGATTTATGCATCAAAGATTTATCTTCCTTTAATATATCTCTTTTGCTTAAGTGGCAGTGGAGTTGTTTAAATGAGAGAAATGTCATATATATATATATATATATATATATATATATATATATATATATATATATATATATATATATATATATATATATATATATATATATATATATAAGTGAAAAAATTGACACAAAATTTATCGTCTGAGTGATTCAACTTAAAGTCTTATTTAGAGATTCAACTAGTATCGTCTAAAGCGATTTTTTTGTGGGGTGGTTGTCCATCTAACAAGAAAATTCATTGGGTCGATTGGAAGACGATTTACACGCCGAAAGAGAAAGGTGATTTAGGCATCAAAGTTTTATCTTCCTTTAATATATCTCTTTTGCTTAAGTGGCAGTGGAGTTGTTTAAATGAGAGAAATGTCATGTGGAGGGAGTTACTGACTTATAGGTATGTTAAGAAGGGGTTGGGGTGGTGATCACGGGCTATGATGGAGATAGAGGGAAGAAATCATATTCTATATGGTGGTGAGATTTACATTCTCTGAGTTTTGACAGTGTTTCATCGCCTGATTTGTTTGTGGAAAACATTCAGTGCTATTTGGTTGGAGGGGAAAACTTATCGTTTTGGCACTGCAATTGGATTTCTAATTCGTCTTTGAAACTGATTTTTCCAAACCTTTTTGCATTTAGTATGCATTCCTCTCTTTCTGTTGTTGATGTAGGGTATTGGATTGGTGATGAGTGGATGTGGAAGGTCCATTTTCATCCTTTTTCGTCTGGCTCAAATATGGAGAACGAATTGGATGATTTGAGCGACGTATTGTGCACGATCAAATTGGTCAATGATGTTCCTGACAGCTTCAAGTAGAGTCCATCGGGTTCGGAAGTGTTTTCGGTATCATCATGTTACATTAAGCTTTACCTGGATAGGATGTCCATTGATTGTGAAGACGAATAGGCTGTTAGTTTCAAGGCTATTTGGGAGTCGAAATTGTCGTCTAAGGTGCAGCTATTTGCTTGGAGGGTCCTTCAAAATCGTATTACAACTAAATATCAACTTGTGAAGAGAAATATTTCAATAGGCAGGGACTCGCTTCTGTGTAATCTTTGTGGGGGTTGTGAAGAAACAATCTCGCACTTATTTTTGCGTTACATTTTCGTGAAGAATGTATGGAACAAAATTATTAGTTAGTTTAGAGTGTCAGTTTACTGTGAAAGTTTGTAAATCCTATCAATTGTATTTTTGGATGTAACATTCCCGCTTTTCTTTGTTTCGGGTTCGAGCACCCTTGTGCTTGCTTTTTAATCTCATTGATTATTTTTGAAAAAAATGAATATCGTCTAAAAGACTCAATTTAAATTATTATCAGAGAATAAAAAACACTTTAATCAAATCACTTCTCCTTCACAAAGACATCGAACTTAGGGGACTATATGTATTAGAGATGGAAAAACAAATCTGTGAAGCATGCATTTTGCCATCACTCTTTCGGAATAACATTACCCTCTTGTAGCATCGGTCTTTGTGGTTGTGAATCACCATCGTTTGTAGTTGCAGTTTGATTCATTTTTTATCCCATGAAGCTGATTAAGGAAGGGTAATAGAAGTCTCCAACTAACCCTGCTTGCAAACTAAGTTTAAACAAATGACTATTAGTTTACAGATGCTACCAAGATATCAGGTTCACCTTTTAGCTTATTCACAATAAGTTTAGAAAATATCTATTTGTTCTTGATATCGGTGGCGGGGTCTTGAATTTGGGATTAGGAGTGAGTTGAGATGTTGTAAGATAAGTGAGATTTGTGTTTTTGGTATTTTTGAGGATTTTCTGATGTTTTTGGATAGGTCTAAGAACCTAATTGTTGTTTTTGTTTGGTGTGCTTGCAAAGATCTTACGACCTTTTGCCTACGTACCCCCAAAAAGAGAATTGAGGAATCAAAGCATCGTAGTTCCTCCTAAGGCTAAGGCTAAGAGGTTGGCTGATTTGCATCTTGATCAAAACACAACATGATGATGCTCAAATGGTTTTCTTGAATTGCATAGCTCAATCCATAAGTTGAATATGGTATCTTGATTTGCATAGCTCAAGAAAGGCCGAATGGGTACCCTAAATTGCATAGCTCAAGGAGGACTGAATGGTTATCTTGAATTGCATAGCTCAAGAAAGGCTGAAAGTTTACCTGAATTGCATAACTCATGAAAGCTGAATTTGGGTGGATGTCTTAGTTATAGTCCAAGTGTATGACTGTATGGAAAATGTTCTTAGTTATAGTCCAAGTGTATGAATGAATTGTTTTGAATGATTTTCTTAGTTATAATCCAAGATTATGACTGTATTGTTTGATTGACTATGTTTGATTGAAAGTGTTTGGGGATTTTATATGCCTTGATTGAAGCCCAAGGTTGAAGCTGAAAAAGGAAAACTGACTATTTTGGGGAAAGTTTTTATGTATCCTGATTTGGAAGCCCAGAATGGTGAAGCTTATTTGGTGAGTGACTGACTCTTGATTGTTTTTGTATCTTGTATGAAGCCCAAGATGGGAGACTGACTTTTGTGAGAGATTGACTCTTGAAGAAGAGAGCTTATCTGTAAAAGTTGAGGTCATCAGACTTTCTTTTGTCTGGGGGGATTTTATTGCTTAAAGCCCAATAGGAGGTTATCTTGGTTATCCATCGGGGTGAGGGAGATTATTGTATGTGTTTGATTATAAAGATATATTCCTATGCTTTTAGGAAGCCTTTGAAGGTCCTTGAATTAATTCCAAGAGGATGCTAGGTTACCTTTAAGAGGCCCATGGATCCTTGAACTAACCCCAAGAGGAGGGTAGGGGAGACTGAGTATTTCTAAGCCTGAGAAGGCACCTTTAAGAGGCGTGAGGGTCCTTGAACTAAGCCCAAGAGAAGGCTATGTTTTTCCCTAAAAGGGTTCTAAGTTATTCAAAGATTTGGCCTGGTGATTCTGACAATAACCCAGTTACTTAGAGATTCTAGCAGAGATGCAAATATATACAGTAAAGATGCATGCAGACAAACAAATGTGTCAATGAATATTTTGAACATTTTTTAGTATGTCTTTTGCTATGGTTTGAGTATTCTTAAATGATTTTTAAGAATGATGTTGGGAGTTACACTGGGAGGCAGAGGCCCAACATCCCGGGGGAGAGAGATTACATATGAGTTTTATTTTATCCTCTTTGATGAATAAGAAGTGTTTTATTATCTTTGCTTTAGTATGAGAAAGAAAGACAACTTTAATTCAGACTCCTATGTTAACAATCAAACAACAATTTTAGAAAAAAACGAGAAGTTAGAGGGAGAAGAGATGGATCAAAAGCCAATAATAGGGCTTATACATAAGGATGCCTATGGAAGTTTATGTATTTTATTATTTGATGATTTCATACACATGGTAGGACTTGGGTGCTGAAAAGCTTCCTACCGCCTGGAAAGCAGTTCACCTGAGTGAAGCTCAGTCTAGTAGCGGGTGTATTAGATCTTTAGTCATAAAAGATGGAATAAGAAAAAAGGAATGGTACTTGTAAACAAGTGGCCCATGAATCTCTGTTTAGAAGATTGAAAACTGTTTGTAAAAATAGTTGGGGGGATCAGGACTTATACGGAAGCCTAACAAAGTTTTAAAACAGACCTAAGAAACTTTAAAACAAAATAATTGGTCTTAAAAACAAAGGATTCCCCATGACACATTTTGACAATTCATTTTATAAAACAAAAGGTATGTGTAAAAATTCAAAGAAATAAATTCACAGAGGAAGTTTATAATTCAGTGAAAAAGACGATCGCGCCGAGTTTTTGAAAATAGCAGGTAAATCCTAATGGTTTATATTTCAAAAATGGGTTGGGTCTTACACTCTAATAGAGGCCCATGAGTGTAAAAACAATTGAATTTGAGGGTGTAAGTTGAAAACCCTAAATTCTATCTTTAAAAGATTATTTTTTAATAACAGATAATAAAATGATTGAAAATTTCAAATAATAAAGAAAAGCAAGTTATAAACTTGGATCAAGGTTTGAAAACTTATGTTTTATCCATGAAATAACTTGATATTCATTTGTGTTTGAAAAATCAAGAAGAAGAATCATTTAAAAATGTTGAAAAACAAATAAAAATTAATTCTTTGTGAAAATTTAAAATATATTAAAACAAATATTATTTTTTTTTGTGATTTTTCCATGGATTAAAAGGTTTAAACATTTTTGTGAAATATTGAAAAAAAGAGTCAATAAAAAATTATTTAAAAAAACCAGAGAGTTATTAATTTTTTAAATCAATTAAAATAACTTAAAAATTCAAAATTTCAATTTTTTGAAAAAATGCGCCAAGAACATATGAAGAACATGTGTGTGTTCTTCATCTGGCCCAAAATTGCCAAACAATTCCTATCTCATGGAATAGGCATCCATTTGAGATGAAATAAAGATCAAAGTTGTGTGTTGTGATCCCACGAACACGATGGAACACATTAATTTCATTTATTTTTAGTGCACAAAGAGATATATGAACATGAACAGATAAACCCTAATTTTGGTCTAAGCCACATGAAATTCTATACATGGATGATTTTATGTAATTGATTTAGAGGAAACACTTAAAATATGTTTATAAACAATTGGCAAAAAGATAGTGCGAGGAAATATGCATGCATTATGAAAAGGCCAAGTTTAGGCTTACTTGAATGTTGCTGAAGCAAAAGCAATTTGATTTTAATGAAAGACGTGTTACAAATGTTACTTGTTGATCTGGACAGCTTCCTTGGATGATGTTGAGTGGATTGCAAGCTTTGAACTCCTTTGAAAACTCCTGAATCAAGTTATGGTATCTAAGTTGCAGAATGAAGGCTTAATGGTTGGCTTTGAAGAGTGATTTTAAGTTAAAAGTGTTCCAGTGGTGGTTTAAGTGTTTGAACACCTCATATACATCATATGTGATGTGTTTGAGCAATTGGTTTGAGTTGATTGTGGCCACAACTCAAAACCCGATGGTGTTTGCTCAAAATATCAAGTTTTGAGTCTTTTGGAATGATGAAGAGAAAGTTGAGAATTCTAATACTTTGGTGTAATTTTTATGATCAATGAGAGTCTCTATTTATAGGGGAAGAGACTTGATGAAGTGGTTTTCCTCTTGCTTAAGGGTTAATGATTGGGAGCTTAGTCATTGTTATGCATCATTACTTGCTATCCAAGACACTCAATTGCTATATCAAATAGATCGGTCTAGCCTTGGCCAAATTCACAATCTACGGAGATTTTAATCTTTGTTTATGAAAGCAAATTGGTTGAAGTTCATAAGATTCTAGGATATGCCTTTTTGGAGCATTTTGGCCCTTGGATCAAGTGATAGGTGTTGAAATTCATGAATGTAAAATGGAAGCTTCTTGGTTGTGATCATGAATTTGTAGGTTTTCTTAGGTTTGCAATGATGATTAAGATGCTCTTGACCAGGTGATCTTATCTTTTACTCATAAAATCTCAACTTCAAGTTTTGGTTCAAAACTGTTTTTGCAAAACAGTTGTGACATGGTGTGTTTGGCAAGGGATTTCTCCATGCTCAAGTGATATCTTTTCATGCCAACTGGTTCTTTGAATTGTTGGTATGATTTGTGACAACATTAATTTTTACATGAAGATCTGAATCAACTTAGAGCTATGTGTAAAATGCCTCCAAGTTTTTATGTTTTGACTGTTTTTTAACTTAGACAAATTTTGTCTAAGTGTTGAAACTTTCAATTTTTATTTAATTTTGATCATCCTCCAACTTGAAATCCATGAAGAATTGGAGTTTCATGTAGTTGAATCTTTTGTAGTAGGTGATGAAATCTATAATTTGAGCTTTGGTTCACAAAAGTCTGATGTTTGGATCATAAGTTATGATGCTTGGAAGTAGGATACATGCACATTTTTTCCAAGGTTTGTGTGAGCTATTTAAATCATTCCATATGATATTGGCTCATGTCCAAATGAAAATTTCAACTTTGGGTTCCCCGATCAGTCAAAACCCTAATTTGGGCACTATGAAACCCTGATTTTGAGATTCTTGATCTCTGCATCCTTTGAACTTGACTCACACTTGTAGATGATCTATTAGGGTTGTGTTGAGCTTCTTGGATTACATGTGGAGGTCTTGGCTCATTTTCTCATGAAAAGATTCCTCTGGAGGGCACATTTGACTGAAAATCCTAATTTGTGACACTGAGGCCTCAGGGCTCAGATCATTGAAAATCTTTGCAATCTTTGCATGAATCTTCACCATTTGAGATTCCTTGGTCCTTTGATAATGTTTGAAATGTTGAAAATTTTAGGAATTTATGATTGATCTTTTGCTTGAATCCTCTAAGGGACTCAAGAATCCTGATTCTCTTCAGGGATGTGATCTGGTAAACTTTAACACTCTCCATTAAGCTAATGGGTGTATGGGTATCTTAGGATCAAAATTTAGGATATGACACCTCTCTCACAAGATAGTGTGTTTAATATATTCACGCGAGTATTAATAATTTAGTAATTCTACTCTTTCAATTATAATGTATTGCATAACTTGGGTTTCCGGAGTTTGAAATTTTCTGAATCGGAAGTAGCATGTAGGGGTTTTCCGAGAGCGAATTTGAGTTGTGCAGATTTTACCGTTCACGCGATGAAAAGATGAAGAGGAAAAAAAGTAAATTTTTTGAAATATACATTATTTATATAGGGGTATTTTCGTCCAGAAATTTAATATGTATGGATATATAGATAAATGTAAGGGTATATGGTAAAAATTTCAAATTATAATTGTGATAAATGACAGGCATATTAAAATAAAGGAAAGAAAGCGAGGCCTTTTATATGCTAGTAGTAGTGGACGAAAAATATTATTATAATATTTAAATGAAACTTTTTAATAAAAAAATGTAGATATGTTTTTAATTTACCCCCTGTAATATAGACGTGTTTTAATTTACCCCCTTTAAAAAATAAATTTTGGATTACCCCCTAAAATGTTTTGGTACTCCCTGAGCGTGTAAAAACCAATAGGTAAATAAAAAAAACTTACAGGGGGTAATTTTTCCACATGTGGGGCAAAAGACTTGGAATTTTAAAATTTCAGGGGGTAATCCAAAATTTATTTTTTAAAGGGGGATAAATCAAAACACATTTATATTGCAGAGTGATAAATGACTATTAATCCTTAATAATATTATATATTTTAATTGGAAAAAAAATTAACATAATTTTTCACATATTTTTTAAATAAGAATTGTTTTTGAATAGCTATTTTAAAACATTATTTTAATTATTTAATTAAAAAATTAATATTAAAATTTCAAAAAAAAAAATCACTTAATTTTAGAACTATTTTAAATAGTTTTACATATAAATTATTTTTCAGATAAACTTAAAAAAAAAATTGTAATTTCAACATTGATCTTCAATACTGCATTTTATGTTATAGAATGTTGAATTAATCTTTCAATTTATAAGAAAATGAATTTATTTTAATTTTAACATTCATAAAACATTTTTATAAAAATAATGTGTGAACCTACAAATAAAAAAATTAAGATAAAACAAACATGCCTATAATATTTGAGATAAATTTAAATAATTTAAATAAGATTTATTGTTTGGATAAAAATGTGAAAAAAAATTAAAATTATGAAAAATTATAAAATACTTTGTCTAACTTAAAGTTAATGATTTTGAAATCTAATATATATATATATATATATATATATATATATATATATATATATATATATATATATATATATATATATATATATATATATATATATAAACTCTAAAGTATCTGGAAAAATCAAAACTAACTTTTTAATTATACACACTAACTATTCTAATTCCAAGGTCAAAAATTACTCATTGTACCTTTGCCCGCCTCTTATTGATATGACATTAAATGTAGCTTATGCGACACCCTCACAATTTTTGTTAGATTTTATATATTTTTTATCTACTAAATATTATTCCACTTACTTTTTGTATTACTTAATATTAATAATTGTAGGTCCACCACACGATAACCACAAAACCATTATTCAATACAATATGACTTTTCATTTTACCTTTCCACTAGCAGAATATGAAACACTTTCTCTTCAATTATTGTGCGCTTTGAAGTTATCTTCCTTCCACACTGATACATGAACATTCCAATGCATCAAAAGGGTCTGTTCAAATATCTCTCACCCATAAATATGAATGTGATTCCCATTTCCTACCCTAAAACGTTATTCCTTCATACTTCGACTGAAAATCATTCAGGTATCATCCAAATTTGTATAAACCCTAATTCTTCTAAACTATTATGAATCTCCTCATATTTGTGTCGTATGCTACATAACATGAGATTTATGTTATGAAATTTGGGGATTTTGTGATATTTGTATTGTTGTTATTCATATCAACAAGGATTAGGGCACGAAATTTGTGATTACGGTGTTTTTGGGTAAATAGGTTTGTTGGATAAATAAATCCTAACATTAAAAATATATGTTATATATTATCTTTATTATGTTGCATCTATATAGTCATTGTTTATTATCATTCATTTTGGTCTCTGATTGTTTGATATTCGTGGTATTGTTTCAGATTTAGAATTAATTTATGGCTCGCCCTATTGAAGATGTCAAGGAGATCAATGAGTCAAAGGATTTAGGGAAGATCATCGTTAGGTGTAAACATATTTGTTCAGTGATTGTTCAGTGATAATTGCTTCAAAAAAGGAAAACATAGAGATGATTTTGGTTTATTCAAAGGTATGGGTTTGGTTGGTACATGAAAACGTTGTTTCTGTTTCAAAAGGTTGTTAATTTTTGTTTGTTAGGGAGAAAATGTTATTTCCTTGATTTGTTTTGAATAGTAAAATGATAAAAAGGAATGAAGCTGAATTGCAGAGACTGTGAAGTGATATGTAGAAGCTTCAAATACAAAACTGGAACCTTGCTCAGTCTAATAGTCTCATGTTAGTAGTATGTCATTCATCATCCAGAATAATGTATAACCAATTAGTGGTTTAGTTTCTTCACTCATTAGCACTATAATAATCAGGTAACTATGTTGAATGAGTCTCTATTGTTTAACGATTTTCTTAACCAATATGTTATTTATATCTAAAAAAGGGCATACTATTATTTTGGGGGTATGCTGAAATTTAATCATGTTCCTTTTATTCTTCTTTTTTTCTGGTGTCCTCATTTGAGGATTGTGTTGTTTTTGTTGAAATTCATTAGGCACGAGCTCAAAAATATAGAGAAGAGCTGGATAAGATGCTTGATGCGTGTTTTTCGCAAGTGTACGAACACGTCAGAGTAATATAAAAGATTGTCGAATCCACAGAGACCAAGTGTCAATCTATCGTACCTGTTGTTATGGTGTGTATCTAAGGCAACTAAATATAGGGGTTTTAAGAAGGGTGCAATGGTAAATAAAATGATAATTTTAAATAAGTAAAAGACAGGCTCGAATGTAATTCACGTAATCAATGGATAATCCAGTACTTGTTAATGGAACTACTTATGGGCAATGTTTTCTCCTTTGAAAAGAACTAATTTAACAGGAACTGTCGCTTTCGCGTATTCAGAACCGAGTTGTACTCTCTAATCAACCCCTCCTATTGTCACGGATAAAAAGGTGCGTACTGCGTTAGAGTAGTAAACCTATTTTTAAGAAATATAGTATCTTAACTAAGTTGAAAAGTATCTTAACCTGGATTTCTTAGCAAAAAGAGGTTCTTACGAACCAGACTCTAAACTTCATAACGCGTCCGAAAATCGTTTTAAAATCTCTTTTCCTTTTAATCTAAAAACTCCTAATGAACTAGACAAAGCGCTTTTGGCTGTTTTTGAAATAGTTAAAAACAATTACTTGAATTGAAAGATAAAATAGCCCTTAAGTGTTTCCACGAACAATTATACGGATTACTGGTTTAATTACGATCCTTACATCCTAACCTTTATGGAATTAGTTAGACATGATAAAGTAAAGGTTCATTTTATAATTTTTCATAAAAGTAATTTAGTGCGAGTGCGGAAAATAAAGGAATTTAGTGCGAATGCGGAAAGTAAATGAATTTAGTGCGAGTGCGGATAATAAACGAAAGTAAAGCGAGTGCGGGAAATAAACAAAATAAAGTGCGAGTGCAGATAATAAAGAAAGTAAAGCAGTGCGAGAAATAAATAAAAGTAAAGCAATGCGGAAAAGTAAAATACGAACTGGAATTAAAATGGTGGCAGGATTAACTTCCTCCAGAGTGCTCCAAAACTCGATCACACAGACAGATTACAGACTCGATCACTCGATTGCAGAAACACCCCGATGTGGAGTGGTAACTGCTTTAAAACTGATATATGCCTAGAGAAATCTAAGTTTGGATGAAGAAAAACGAAAAACTAAAGTCCTATTTATAGGAAAACTAAATGCGGGAAAAAACCAGGATGCCCCCTCCACTAAAAAATGGAGGGAACTGCTTTTGCCTTGTGGCGCCCGCCACAGGCCTATGGCGCCCGCCATGGTGCTAACAGGGAATGGAAGAGTGGGGATCGTGGGTCTTGGCAGTTGTGGAGTGGTCTTGAGACGTGGCCACGTCATGGCTAACCCCATGGCGCCCGCCACAGTGGGTGCCGTAAGTGTAAAACGCTGAATTTCTAGGTTTCCGTCCGTTTCCACTCCTTTTTCGCTCCTTTTCTCGATTCAAGCCCCGATTACATAAAAAACCTGAAAACAAAAGAAAATAAAGTAATAACATAACAAAATAACAATAAAAGCTAAGAATGCATGCGAAATCGGAGTCAGAAATACGGTGAATTTTAGTGTGATCAAATTCTCCCACACTTAAACCTTTGCTTGTCCTCAAGGAAACATTAAAGCTCAAGAAAATATGGTGTCAACACGTGTCTTTGGGCTAAAGGGCTTCTAAGTTCAAGTCAGGATGCAGTGACAGGTACTAACTAAGTGAACCAAGGGTACCATAGTAACACAAACACAAACTTCAATCCTATATTAACCAGTCCATGTCATCCCACAATACCTAGGCCTATCTTCTCATCTTTTTGTGTCCTTTTCATTCAGGCGCAATCATATTAAGCCCGTTATCCGTACATGCTTCATAGTAGAGTGACCGGTTAGTGATTCTGATCCATAACATAAGGTTTCTGGCACATAAGCATGTGTAAACCTGTTGTATTTGACCTAATTGTAGTTGCGGGGGATCGGATCGTAATCCACCCTACCAAGTTCAGTGCCAGATACCTCTGAACCAACTAACAATAGGTGACTTGCAATTTTTTTCTTTTTGTGGCAAAAAAATTTTTCTTCTCTTTTTTCGGTTTAAATGACTTTGTGAGGGTCACCTATCCCAGAGTTTGCCTTTTTTTTTATTAGCACTGGATCATTCACTTATGTTCATCGGCCCCCTACGTAGAGCATGCTTAGGCCAGAGATGACTGCTAAAATAAACTACTTAGGACAATTTTTTGAATGATAATAAAGGTCATGGTGTGGGGTTTAGGAGTGATTCCTATATTCAAGAGGTCTATGGTGCTAGAATGGTGCTGATGTTTCAAAAAGTTGACCTGAGTCACCACATCCTAATCTAAACCTGTCTCAAAGCCCAAAAAACATGTGAAACAACATTGTTTTCTTTTTAAAAATTTTCTGGTAAGGCTAAGGAAATGGGAAAAAATGAAGATGTACTAAAAATACACTATACTGGTGACTCGTCAGACTCATGCATTATCTAAGAAAATTAAACTAAATAACTTACTAAAAAGGGAAATAACTGAAATGAAATAAATAACTAAAAGGGAAATGACAAAAAGCAATAAAATCCCCTCCCACACTTAAATCGAACATTGTCCCCAATGTTTCGAAATAAGATAAGGAGGGTAACCTGAAAAAGACTACTAAGGAGGAGCACTGGTGCCCTCGCCGTCCTGCTGTGATGATCTGGAACGACGGGATCTACTAAGATGCTGGTCCCTCCGGTCGAGTCGTGCTGATAAGGCAGCCTGAGCACCCCGGACCTCTCGAAGGTTACCTAAGATGGAACCCTGAGTAGCCTCTACAAGCTGGTAGTGTCGGCGGTTGAACTCTCTCTGACGGTTCTGCTCTAATGAGATATCGTTCAAGGTACGGCAAACATTGTTATAAGCACGATCCAAAACCAATCACGATTGTTGCATGAAGCTCATGTTGTCCGTCAGCTGTTGAGAAATAGTAGAGAGAAGGTCGTCTCGCCTTTCCTCTCTAGCTGTCATATCACGCCACATCTCCTCGGTGACATAGAATCCAGGAGCAGTACCTGCAACAGGGTTAGAGGAAGATGGTGCGGTATGTGACTGTGAAGGACGATGGGGGGACATGTGAGGTATGGGAGACTGCTCTCTCCGATCATACTCTTCATCAGTGTCATGTGCCTCCCCATCAGGAATATTAGGAGGAAGTGGACCCAAAATAGGTGGAGCATTCAAATCATAGGTCCAGTTCCTTTCATCACGTACATCAGTACGTCTACTGCATGGTAAAGCAACAGATGGGATAGCTACCCCATGAACCATCAACTCATAACCACCTTCTCTCCTCGTTCGACACAATTTCATGTCTTTCAGAAATTTGAAATTAATTGTGCGGGGAGGTAGTGGTTCAAGTGTAGCTATCTCATCGTTCAGGCCAAGAGCCCGAGCAATAGACGTAACAAGCCCTCCAAAAACAATCGGTCCTGTTTTATTAGTAAGTAAAGCCATGTGTGCGAGCATAAACAGGACCGGATTGATATGGGTACTAGTGAGGCATCCTTGCAAAAATAGGAGTTCTCTAGCATTTACCTTGTTTGGACTCTCCCGTCCAAAAATAGTACATGCCAAAAGGTATCTGAAAACTCTTATGGCCGGGTTGTGAATGGTCGACGCAAGTATTCCTTCAAAAGAATTTATTGAAGTACTTGAAAGCCTTTGCCAGAAGGAAAATACCTCGGCCGACCATTCCGCATCCAAAGGTGCCTCACAAATCGCACCTTCCCTATGAGGGATTCCTAACAAGCCTGCTAGCTCGTTGGTACTGAATTCATATTCAATTCCAAACAGTCTAAATTTAACAGTACCGACTGTGCTAGCAGTGTTAGGACTGACAGTGTATATCAATGAACTTAAAAACTCAATTGTCAGCCTCTCATAGGTAGGTTCCTGATTAACGAAAATATTATGCAAGCCTAAAAAATCTAATAAATTAAAAACACTATGATAAATACCCAAAGCATACAGACAGTTATCATCGACGTACCTAGTCGAGAGAATTTCTCGACTCTGAAGCCTCTGAATAATTTTCCTTTGCCTATCACCCGGTCTTCCATCACGAAGAAGAAATCCATTGAACTCCATTGATGATTGCTCCTTAGGAAGTGAAAAATGGTAGAAAATGGTTTATGAGAGAAATGATAAAGTTTTGATTTTTATGGTTTGTGGTGGATGAAAATGAAAATGGATTTTGGATAGGTTTTATGGATGGTGGGTATTTTGGAAATGGGGGAGCTTTAATGGGGTTCAAGGAGGTTTTTGAAAGTTGCAAAAATGGGTTTTTGGAGAAGGAAGGTATGAAAATGGTGAAAAATGAAGTTCAGCCCCGAAATAGGGGAGAACGCCATGGCGCCCGCCATGGGCCTGTGGCGCCCGCCACAAGGCTAAATCCTGGGCCTTGGATTTTTTAAAATCCTCCTTTGGGCCTTCTTTGCACCTTCGGTCTTCGGGGGCTCTGGATAGCGTTTTCTTCTCTTTTCCAAGGCATGAGACTTGCATATTTTTTTATGAAGACAAAAATGAAAATATTTTTGTCTTATATTTTTTTTTTCTTTGTACGACAAAAATAAAATCAAAAATCAAAAAAAAAGAAAAGAGAAAAATCGATATTAGTGCATAATATGTATATATAAGATGAATTTAAAGTACATGAAAAAAGAAAATATAATAGATGCAATAATGTAAGATATGTCTGGAGATGCGATAAAATAAAGAATGAAAAAAGAAATTAAATACTAGGGTAATATCGTCAGTGTAGAATGAATCATGTGGTAGGCTTCTCCTCCTGGTTTGATCCACGAATCTCAGCTATCTCCCTCCGAAGCTCTTCAATCTCCTGATATAGAGCATCGGCCTCTGAGGCATGAGTGAGATCAGAAACCTGAATCTGTAATTCCAAGTCCGCTACTTCCTGCTTGAGCAGGGCAGTCTCCTTACGGAGCTCATAAATCTGAGTTTGTAGATCAGGCGGCTGCAGAGACATATTGTTAGACATAACAGTGATTCGGGGAGTAAGAGGTGTAGGAGTGTACTCAGCGGCGGAAGGTGATTTCGGCTCTTCGACAGTCTCTCCATAACCCTCTAGAGCATAACTCCAATTTGCAGGATCATGGACACTGGTCATCAGCGGATCTGGTAATGTAAAGTAATGTATCGCTTCGCCGTCGATCAGTAATCTAAACATGTTGGGCTCAAAAGAAGCCCTCCTCATCAGTCCTCTGTCAAGACAAAAGTCAACATCCAGGGTGGTGTAGCAACAGAAGGTCCTGAGGTGCAATAATTTGCGAGACAAACCCAATGCAGTAGCTATCTGTGTAACAATCCCACCGACATGTATGATGCCTACAGATGATCTGGCAACACTAGCATGGCCCTTCAACAGAAAGTTGCCACAAGCAACTGAGCGAGACTGAGTCGCACAAAACAGTAGGAAAATCTCCTCTTCACTTAGCAGGGTCTCTGTATCTGGAAAACCTAGGAAAGAATGCGCTAGAATCATCTGGAAGTACCTTAACGTAGGGTTGTGGATTACCTGAGAAAACTGAGTGGAAGGATCTTGGCTCCCTCCACCTGATATTTTAGACCAAAACTTTTCCACTTCTCTGCTCATAAAATACCCCATCGGTGTCTCTGGAATAGCATCAGGAGTAGTCTGAAAACCTAGTAAATCACCAAACTCTTTGTGAGAGAAGGAGTAGTCAATCCCGAACAACCTGAAAACAGCGAGTCCATCGGGTCCAGCCCAAGGGTCATGATGAAATGAGCTAAGGAACTCAAGAGTCAAGTTCCTATAAGTGTTGTTCCTGTCGTCAAACTGGTCCCACTGGAGTTGATGGCATAAGAATCTGACGCTTGGCTCTATCCCCAAGGCATCCATGCAGTCATGGTCAGGGTACCTGGTAGGAGCCATAGGGCGTCTCATATGGACATAGTAACGCTCTCTCTGTGCATCGTCTCTAAAGGCCACGTGCATGTCATCGGGGTTCTGCATTCTGCACAAGGTTAGCAAACAAGTCCTGAAAGCACATAAAACATTCAATCGTTAGTCCTGACATAAAAATAAACAAATTAAAATAAAGTAAAAAATAAATAAATAAAAAGTACGTAAATAAGAAAACCATGGGTTGCCTCCCATGCAGCGCTTGTTTAACGTCATTAGCTCGACGACCGATTTTTATACGTCATTGGAAGGATATGGTGGATCACTTAGAGTATGACAGGTGTATGTTGTTGGGATGTCACCTCCTTCGTAGGGCTTCAACCTCTGTCCATTGACGATGAACGGTTTACATGTTTGGTTCTTGATTTCAATAGCACCGGATCTTAGGATCTTAGATACTTCGAAAGGGCCAGTCCATCTCGAACGAAGCTTCCCTGGGAAAAGTCGTAACCTAGAATCGAACAGGAGAACAAGATCTCCTATTTTGAAGTCTCTTCTTATGATTCTTTTGTCATGCCAAGCTTTTGTTCTTTCTTTGTATATGATGGCATTTTCGTAGGCGGATTGTTTGAGCTCTTCTAATTTGTGGATATCAAGGATACGTTTTTCACCAGCAGTCAAGTAATCCAAATTCAAAGTTTTGATGGCCCAATAGGCCTTATGCTCCAATTCAAAAGGTAAGTGACATGATTTTCCATAGACCAGTTGATAAGGGGTTGTTCCTATAGGGGTTTTGAAAGCGGTTCTATAGGCCCATAATGCTTCTTGAAGTTTCTGCGACCAATCTTTTCTAGATATAGAGACAGTCTTCTCAAGAATTTGTTTGATCTCCCTATTAGATACTTCCACTTGTCCATTGGTCTGTGGGTGGTATGGTGTTGCTACTCTATGCTTAACTCCATACTTGCTTAAAAGTTTATCAAATATTCTCGATATGAAGTGTGATTCTCCATCACTTATGACTAAACGGGGTGTTCCAAACCTGGGAAATATATAATTTTTAAATAATTTGATGACTACTCTGGTGTCGTTCGTGGGTGCGGCGATAGCTTCAATCCATTTAGACATGTAGTCAACAGCTACTAAGATGTACTGATTTCCAAAAGATGGTGGGAACGGTCCCATAAAGTCTATACCCCATACGTCGAAGAGTTCTACTTCTTGGATATTTCTTAACGGCATTTCATTACGTCTTGAAATATTTCCTGTGCGTTGGCATCTGTCACACTTGACAATGAAAGCATGGACATCATGCCACATAGTAGGCCAGAATAGGCCAGCTTGAAGAATCTTGGCGTAGGTCTTGGATGTGCTTTCATGTCCACCATAGGGTGCAGAGTGACAATGCTCAATTATATTATTTACCTCTTCTTCTGGAACACAACGGCGGAAAATGCCATCTTTACCTCTCTTGAAAAGAAATGGTTCGTCCCAATAGAAGTTTCTCACATCACTGTAGAAATTCTTCTTCCGGTGGTAGTTTAGATCAGGGGGTATGATGTCAGCGGCTAGATAATTAACGAAGTCTGCATACCAAGGTACATTACTTATAGCTAAGGATTTATGAGAATGCTCATGTGGGTCTGGGTTATCATCTTCAATAGTTTCTAGCTGGGCTATCAGTCTATCATAGGCAAAATCGTCATTTATGGGTACTGAGTCAGGTTTCAGGTATTCTAGCCTAGATAGGTGATCAGCTACCACATTATCAGTGCCTTTCTTATCACGGATATCTAAATCAAACTCTTGCAGTAATAGAATCCATCGAAGTAACCTAGGTTTGGCATCCTTTTTACTTAGTAAGTAACGAATGGCAGCATGGTCAGTGTAAACTATAATCTTGGCTCCTACTAAATAAGATCTAAATTTGTCTATTGCGAAAACTACAGCTAGGAGCTCTTTTTCGGTTGTTGCGTAGTTGAGCTGTGCAGCGTCTAGGGTTCTACTGGCATAATAAATTACGTGTAACTTTTTGTCTTTTCTCTGACCTAGAACGGCTCCAACAGCATAATCACTGGCGTTACACATTATCTCAAACGGTTCTGACCAATCAGGGGGTTTCATTATAGATGCTGAAATCAGAGCTTGCTTCAGAAGATTAAATGCTTCAGTACATTTTTCATCGAAGATGAATTCAGCATCTTTCGTTAAAAGACCGGTTAAGGGCTTTGTTATTTTGGAGAAATCCTTGATAAAACGTCGGTAAAATCCGGCATGTCCAAGAAAACTTCTTATCTCCCTGATAGTCTTCGGCGGTTTTAGATTCTCTATGACTTCTATTTTTGCTTTATCTACCTCTATACCTTTTTCGGAAACTATATGTCCTAAAACAATCCCTTCGGTGACCATGAAATGACATTTTTCCCAATTTAGCATAAGGCTTACCTCCACACATCTTTCCAGGATTTTCTCAAGGTTGATAAGACAATTTTTGAAATCTGATCCACAAACTGAGAAATCGTCCATAAATACTTCCATGATTCCATCTAAATAGTCTGCAAAGATAGACATCATGCAGCGTTAGAAAGTGGCAGGAGCATTACAGAGTCCAAAAGGCATTCTTCTATAGGCAAAAGTTCCAACTGGGCATGTAAAGGTAGTTTTTTCTTGATCTTCGGGGTGAATAGGTATTTTGAAGAATCCTGAATATCCATCTAGGTAACAAAAGTAAGAGTGTCTGGCTAGGCGCTCCAACATTTGGTCTATGAATGGTAATGGGAAATGGTCCTTCCTAGTTGCTTTATTTAATTTTCTATAATCTATGCACATACGCCAACCTCCATCGGTTCTTTTTGCTACAGGTTCGCCCTTCTCGTTTTGCATGACTGTGATGCCTCCCTTTTTAGGTACTACATGCACAGGACTCACCCATTTACTGTCCGAGATCTGATATATTATACCTGCCTCTAGTAACTTAAGAACTTCAGTCTTAACCACAGTACTTATTATAGGATTTATTCTTCGTTGGTGTTCTCTGGAGGGTTTTGAATCTTCTTCAAGCAAAATCCGATGCATGCATATGGACGGGCTTATTCCTTTTAGATCAGAGATCTTATATCCTAAGGCTGAGGGGTACCTACGTAAAACATCTAATAATTGATCGGTTTCTTCTTGGTTCAAGGTAGCACTGACTATAACTGGACGGTTCATTTCTTCATCAAGAAATTCATATCTCAGGTTTTAAGGAAGTTCCTTTAATTTTACGGTTGGTTTCATAGGGTAAGGCATATGATCTGGGGTAAGAGATAAACATTCGTGAAGGTTATCATCAATGTAGGGTGTTTTATAATTGTCATCTTCCAAAATAAGGGTTGATGGCAATTTTATAGATGCAGTTTCTTCTTCTTGTTCTAATTCCCTAATGCTTTCTTCGATGATATCTAAGGCATAACAAGCATCTCCTATCACAGGTGCCATAAGAAATTTTGAAAGTACAAATTCTATCTTCTCGTCACCTACCTCAAAAGTTAGTTTTCCTTTTTTAACATCTATTACGGCTCCAGCAGTCGATAAGAACGGTCTACCTAGGAGGATTGATATGTCGTCATCTTCTTTAATGTCCATGACAACAAAATCAGTAGGTATAAACAGCTGACCTATCCTAACAGGGACGTCTTCAAGTATGCCTATAGGGTATTTAACGGATCTATCGGCTAATTGAAGTGACATCTTAGTAGGTTGTAATTCTCCTAAGTTTAATCTCTCACAAACTGCTAAAGGCATTAAGCTCACACTAGCTCCTAAGTCTAGAAAAGCTTTTTCGATGACATGATTCCCCAAAATACAAGGAATGGAAAAATTTCCGGGATCTTTATCTTTCTTTGCTAACCTATTTTCGGAAATATAATTACATTCCACGGGTTTCGGATCTTCAAGTCTACGTTTATTTGTAAGTATGTCTTTGAGAAACTTAGCGTAAGAAGGTATTTGGGTGATGGCTTCTGTAAAGGGAATTTCTACGTGAAGTTTTTCTATAACCTTGACGAATTTTTGATATTGATTATCGATTTGGGTTTTCTTTAATCTTTGAGGGTATGGTATTGGTGGTTTGTATGGCGGTGGTGGTACATAGGTTTTATTTTTAGGTTCTTCCCCTTTTTCTTGACTTTCCGGGGTTTCAGACTCATCTGGTTCCTTCTCCTCATTCCTCTCAGAAGTTTCGGGCTCACTTAATCTAGGGTTTAAAGGTTCCTTATAAGCGGTTCCACTTTGTAGAGTAATGGCATTTGCTTGCCCTTTCGGGTTTTGTTGAGGTTGTCCAGGGAACTGTCCTCCAGGTGTAGTCTGTGGGGCTTGGTTTAAAGCTACCTGAGAGATCTGGGTTTCAAGCATTTTATTATGAGTAATGATTTGATCAACCTTGGTTCCTAACTGGGTAATCAGTTTGTTAACATGGACGTTTTGGTTCATGAACTCTTTATTTTGTTGTGTTTGAGCGGTGATAAATTTTTTTACAATTTCCTCAAGGCTCGGACTTGGTGGTATAGGTTGCATAGGTTGATTGGTTCTTGGGGCTTGGTAACCTTGTTGTCTCGGAGGTGCGGTATTTTGAATAGGGTTATTATTTTTGTAGGAGAAGTTTGGGTGATTCCTCCATCCAGGGTTATATGTGTTTGAAAATGGGTTCCCTTGGGTGTAGTTCACTTGCTCAGTGTTAGTCTCATTTAACAGATTGTGTAGATGTCTTGAATTGGCAGAATTTTTGACCAACAAGAAATATTGAATTCAGTTCAGAATGTCCTATCAAATGTTGGGACATTATCAAACAGAGTATATGAACTTATTTCAGGATGTCTCACCAGATGTTGGGACATTGTGTAAATGACTTAAGTTCAGTTTTTCAGGATGTCCCAACAGATGTTGAGACATCTCAAACCTGCTACCAGAATTACTTAATGTCTAACTGATCAGAGATATTTAAGGAGAGTTATCTGGAATTGATTATTGATTGATAAAAACAGAACAAGGCGCATCTGTAGGGAATGTTATATTGAGGATTCAGATTAAAAACAGAAGACCTAATTCACCTAGAATCTAGGAAGTAACAAACCCTAATTCAAGGTGGAAGCTGTTTGCGCATTAGGGCTGGATCATTCTACAGAAAGCCCAAATTACAGATACCTATTTAATCAACAGAAACTCATAGAATTGAGTAAGAATTTCAGAAGACCAAATAGGGTGTCCAGTGTTTTAATAGCAGGTTGTTTAATTGTACCACTTTATGAGCTTTTAAGCAAAAGTGCATTTGTGACTTGATTGAAACTGTGAAGTAAGATCAAGCTGTTTTTGTTTGAAGTATGACTTCAATTTCATTAAACTTGTAAACAAAATCACTGTGTGATTGAGGGGGAGTGAGTATGATACTCTTATCTAAGTTGTGTCTTAGGTAGAAATTGCATTGGGTAGTTATTAAGTGATAGATTAAACATGGTGGTTTAAGTCTAGAATTAATATTACTTATAGTGGATTTCCTCCTGGCTTGGTAGCCTCCAGATGTAAGTGTGGTTATACACTGAACTGGGTTAACAAACTTCTGTGTTGTTTACTTTTCTTGCTTTTTAAGTTTTGGTTAAATCTGTCAAGTGTTGGGACATCTCTTAGGACATCTCATACCTGATCACAGAATTTCAATTGGCATCAGAGCAGGCACCCTGCCTGTTTATACTGGGTGAGATCTAGGGAATACAAATTCTGTAACATGGACAGAGATATAGGGTCAGAAAATAGACCACCTATTCTGGATGGATCTAATTATGACTACTGGAAGCCAAGAATGATTGCATTCTTAAAGTCACTTGACAACAGGGCATGGAGAGCAGTCAACATTGGATGGGATTTTCCTGTCCAAGATACCAAAGATGGATCAAAAGTGCTGAAACCTGAAGAAGAATGGAGTAAGGAAGAAGAAGATTCAGCACTAGGCAACTCAAAGGCCTTAAATGCTTTATTCAATGGCATTGATAGGAACATCTTCAGACTTGTACATCATTGTGAGCTAGCCAAAGATGTGTGGGATACTCTCAAAACTACTCATGAAGGAACATCAAAAGTAAAGATGTCAAGACTTCAACTTCTCACCACAAAGTTTGAAAACTTGAGAATGAAGGAAGATGAGACAGTTCATGAATTCTACATGAACATATTAGAAGTAGCTAATACTTCTGGAGCCTTGGGAGAAAAGATGACTGATGAAAAGCTTGTAAGAAAAATCCTCAGATCTTTGCCAAAAAGATTTGACATGAAAGTCACAGCAATAGAAGAAGCTCAAGACATATGCTCTATGAAAGTTGAAGAACTCATTGGTTCTCTTCAAACTTTTGAGATGGGAATGAATGACACAAATATTAAGAAGAACAAAAGCATAGCCTTGGTGACAAATACTGATGAAGTAGAAGATGATGAATCAGAAAATGATAAAAGCTTATCAGAAAATCTTGCTATGCTTGGAAGACAATTCAAGCAAATTCTCAGAGGAATGGAAGGCAAATCCAAACCCAGTGGAAGATACACAAACTCTTCTGAGAACAGAAGACCTTATGATGCTAACAGAAGGTCAAATTATGCTGAAAAGACCAGTCAAGAAAAAGGAGTCAAATGCCATGGATGTGAAGGATATGGACATCTCAGGAATGAATGTCCTACCTACTTAAAAAGGCAAAAGAAAGGACTCTTTGTGACCTGGTCTGATGAAGACTCAGGAGGTGATTCAGAAGAAGAATCAGCTAAGCATATCACTGCTTTAGCTGGATTATGTGAGTCTGAAAGTGAATCCAGTGATGGAGAACTTACTTATGAAGAACTTGAGCAAGCATTCAAAGATCTATACAAAAGAAGCTCTGAAATATGCAGTGAGGTTATAAAGCTAAAGAAGCAGAATGAGGCATTAGAAGATGAAAAAGCAAGTGATCAAGAGATCATTGACACCTTGAAAAGTGAAGTAAGTCTCCTCAACTACAAGTTGGAACATATGTCCAAATCTGTTAGAATGTTGAATAGCAGCTCAAATACACTGGATGTTATTCTCAACAACAATAAGCACTCAGGGGATAAAAGTGGACTGGGATTTAACAGAGTTCATAAAGATGAAGCTAGCTCTAGCAAAACAACTTCAAAATCCATACAGTCAAACAAGATGTCCCAACAGATGCTTCAACATCAGGAAAAGAACACAAAGTCAAACATAATGTTCCAACAAATGTTTCAACATCCTGAAAAGAACAAAATGAAAAAGAAGTATCAAAGATGGAGATTCCATCACTGTGGAAGATTTGGACACATCAAACCTCATTGTTATAAGCTGCATGGATATCCAAATCAGATGTATCAGCAACCTTCCAAGAATAAAATAGAAGTTAACAAGAAAGTGATGCATAAACATCAAAGAAATCAGCAAACTCCTAAGCAGAATACAGAAGTCATCAAGAAGGTATGGAGACCAAAAGCTAGCACTGAGGCTGATCAAAGCTACAAAAACAAGATCAACAATCAAGTTTGGAGATCAGCTGATGAACAACACACAGGGCAGAGGCATCAAAAGAAATCTCAACTCAAATGGTCAAAGAAAAGTACTGCATATATAGCACATACATCACTAAGAGTATCAGCTAAAGAAGACTGGTACTTTGACAGTGGATGTTCAAGACACATGACTGGATTGAAGAATCTGCTAGTAAACTTAAAGTCACATTCATCCAGGTATGTAACCTTTGGAGATGCAGCTAAAGGAGAAATCAAGGGAGTTGGGAACTTGGATTGTCAAGATGTTCCAAGACTAGATGATGTGCTGCTAGTTAAAGGTTTAACTGCTAACCTGATCAGCATAAGTCAACTATGTGATCAAGGGTACAGTGTAAACTTTACCAAAACTGAATGCATAGTGACTAACAAAGAACAAGAGGTTGTCATGAGAGGAGCCAGATCTAAAGACAACTGTTACATGTGGGAATCCCAAAACCTCAGTCTCACTTCAACTTGTGCTTTAGCTAAAGAAGAAGAGGTGAAACTATGGCACCAAAGACTAGGTCATCTTCATTTCAGAGGCATAAAGAAGATAATATCTATGGATGCTGTAAGAGGTATTCCTAAACTGAAGATTGATGATGGCAAAATATGTGGCGAATGTCAAATAGGCAAGCAAACCAAGATGTCCCATCCAAAGCTCCAACATCTGACAACTTCCAAAGTTTTGGAACTTTTGCATATGGATCTGATGGGACCTATGCAGGTTGAAAGCCTTGGTGGTAAAAGGTATGCCTATGTTGTGGTTGATGACTTTTCAAGATATACATGGATAAATTTCATCAAAGAAAAGTCTGATGTATTTGATGTATTCAAAGAATTATGTCAAAGATTACAAAGGGAAAAATCCAGCTGTGTGATCAGAATAAGAAGTGATCATGGAAAAGAATTTGAGAACCAAAAGTTATTAGATTTCTGCTCTTCAGAAGGAATCAATCATGAATATTCTTCACCAATCACTCCTCAACAGAATGGGATTGTTGAAAGGAAGAATAGAACTATTCAAGAATCAGCAAGAGCTATGATCCATGCTAAAAAGTTACCTCTGTACTTCTGGGCTGAAGCTATGAACACTGCCTGCTACATCCATAACAGAGTTACTTTAAGGAAAGGAACTTTGTCCACAATATATGAAGTCTGGAAGGGCAGAAAACCCACAGTTAAGTACTTCCATGTATTTGGAAGTAACTGTTATATTCTGGCAGATAGGGAGCAAAGAAGAAAAATGGATCCTAAAAGTGATGAAGGGATTTTCCTTGGATACTCCATAAATAGCAGAGCATATAGAGTATTTAATTCTAGAACCAAGGTTATCATGGAGTCCATAAATGTGATAATTGATGATGCTCCTACAGATGTCCCAGAAGATGTTGGAACATCTGCTGATATCAAGATTGAAGATGAAGAAAAGAATGATCATTATAACTTCACTCAAACTGATACAAGGACAGAAGAATCCAGCAAACCTCCCTCCATCAGAATACAGAAGGATCATCCCAAAGATTTGATAATTGGTGATCCCAACAGAGGTGTAAGCACTAGATCAAGAGAAGTGATTTCAGGTTCTTGTTTTGTTTCCAAAATAGAACCTAAAAACATCAAGGAAGCTCTTACTGATGAATACTGGATTTGTGCTATGCAAGAGGAATTAGGTCAATTCACAAGGAATGAAGTGTGGACTCTTGTTCCTAGACCTGATTACATAAATGTGATTGGAACAAAGTGGGTGTATAAGAACAAGTCAAATGAACAAGGAGTTGTTACAAAGAACAAAGCTAGACTTGTAGCTCAAGGATACACTCAAATTGAAGGAGTAGACTTTGATGAAACCTTTGCACCAGTAGCAAGGCTTGAATCAATCAGACTACTTTTGGGAATTGCTTGTATCTTAAAATTCAAGCTATTTCAAATGGATGTGAAAAGTGCCTTTTTAAATGGCTATCTTAATGAAGAGGTATATGTAGAACAGCCTAAAGGATTTGTTGATCCAAGCTGTCCAAATCATGTATACAAACTAAAGAAGGCACTTTATGGTTTGAAGCAAGCTCCAAGGGCATGGTATGAAAGACTGACCACATTTCTTATCAAGCAAGGGTACAGAAAAGGTGGAATTGACAAAACCCTGTTTGTTAAAGATGAAGAAGGAAATGTCATGATTGCTCAAATATATGTTGATGACATTGTCTTTGGTGGGATGTCTGACAGGATGGTCAAACATTTTGTCAAGCAGATGGAATCTGAATTTGAAATGAGCCTAGTAGGAGAGTTAACCTACTTTCTTGGTCTGCAAATTAAGCAAATGGAAGACTCAATGTTCATTTCCCAAAGCAAGTATACCAAGAACATAGTCAAGAAATTTGGAATGGAAAATGCCACTCATAAGAGAACTCCTGCCCCCACACATTTAAAGCTGACTAAAGATGAAAAGGGTGAGAATGTAGATCAAAGCTTATACAGAAGCATGATTGGAAGCTTGTTATACTTGACTGCTAGCAGACCTGACATAGCATTTGCAGTAGGTGTTTGTGCAAGATATCAAGCTGATCCAAAAGTCAGTCATCTCAATCAAGTCAAGAGAATTCTTAAATATGTTAATGGTACTTGTGACTATGGCATAATGTATTTTCATGGTTGCAAACCAATTCTCACTGGCTTCTGTGATGCTGATTGGGCTGGAAGTGCTGATGACAGAAAAAGCACTTTAGGAGGATGCTTCTTTCTAGGAAACAATTTGATTTCTTGGTTCAGTAAGAAACAAAATTGTGTATCCTTATCTACAGCTGAAGCTGAATATATAGCAGCTGGCAGCAGTTGTTCTCAGTTGGTTTGGATGAAGCAAATGCTCACTGAGTACAATGTCCCACAGGATGTCATGACATTGTACTGTGACAACTTAAGTGCAATAAACATATCAAAGAATCCTATCCAACATAGCAGGACCAAGCATATTGATATTAGACATCATTTCATCAGAGATCTTGTAGAAGAAAAAGTGATTTCATTGGAACATGTAGCTACAAATCTGTAGTTAGCTGATATCTTTACCAAAGCATTGGATGCTACACAATTTGAGAACTTAAGGGGCAAACTGGGAATCTGTTTATGTGATATTTAGCAGTTAATGAGATGTGCCAACATGTCATATGACATTGTATGGCATAAGTTCCAGATGGCAAAACCAGTCTGGACAAGATCCTTGGGAATTCCATTCCTAATAATTTGCAATGTAACAGCTACTTATTTAGTAACTGCTTATAATCAGCTATCAAGATTCTCATCATACTATCACAAGCGAATCACATTAACTAGCTGTACTTAAGAAATCATCAACCCTAAAGCTATTCATCCATCATCCTTCACAATGTCTCAAAACCCTAACATTCCTGAAGAAGTTCTCAACAAAGAAGACGTAGTTCATGCAACTCCTATCTCTGTGGTACCAATGAAATCAACCCCATTGGACGAACTAAGAGGAAGTGCTTCTCATGCTAAAAAGCCAAGAACTCCAAAGAGAGCTAAAGATCAAGTCTGCAGCAAATCAAAAGGAGGTATTCCTTCTCCAGCTAACATGCCTCCAAAATCTTCTGACTATGTGGATGCTTCCATCAAGGAGATAGTCAACAAGATTCTATTTGAACAGAGAGTAGTTAGTGGGATTTCTGTTCCTCTGAACACCATGCCTGCACCTCAAGAAGAACAAGCTCAAGCTGCAGAGGACACTCCTGCACAACAGGATGTCCCAATAGATGTTGAAACATCTGAAGATGAGAAAAAGAACTCATCTGATGCTGATATGGAACAAACTGAGGACCAGAAAAAGGCCTCAAATGAAAGTAATGAAGAAAACTCTGAGGATCAGAACAAAGCCTCAAATGAAGATCAAATCTCTGCTGATCAACCAGCTGAAGAGGAGACTGCTCAATCTCCTCCAGTGGTGAATCTGGAGCAGGACTCTGATACAGAGATCATAGCCTCTGTTAGACCTAGCATAGCCAAAAGGCTCAGGTCAAGGAAAGGAAAGATGCAAGCTGAGCCTGAAATTCCTGAGAAGAAGAAAGATACTCCAAAGAAAGGCAAAGCTAAAGCTGCCTTTGGTCCAACAAAACAATGGAGTAAAGTCCAAACCCAGAAGAGGAAAGTTGTCACCCCATCAGACTCAGATGTTGAATCAGATGTCCCAACATCTCCTCCCAAGAAGAAACCAGCACCATCTAGGGCTTCAACTGCTATTCCAGAGGCACCCTTGGACAACATTTCATTTCATCATGTTTCAAGTGTAAACAGATGGAAGTTTGTGTACCAAAGAAGGGTTGCCCTAGAAAGAGAGCTGAGTAGCAATGCACTTGAGTGCACTGAACTGATTGACCTCATCTCTGCTGCAGGCCTCTTCAAAACAGTCTCAGATCTCTCTCCCTGCTATCAACTTCTTGTCAAAGAATTCATTGTTAATCTTCAGGAGGATTGTGCCAATGGTAAGTCCTCTGAATTTAGAAAAGTCTTTGTTAGAGGTAGGTGTGTTGAGTTCTCTCCACAGATCATCAACCAATACCTAGGAAGAGAAACAGATGGACCAAATGAGCTAGGTAAGACAGATAATCAAGTCTGCAAGGTGATCACTGCAAACCAGGTCAAGGCATGGCCTATTAAAGGAAAGCTCTCAGTGAGCATGCTTACAAGAAAATATGCCATGCTGAACAGGATTGGTACAGCAAACTGGGTGCCTACCAACCACACATCTTCAATCTCCACTGGCCTGACTAGGTTTATATATGCTGTGGGAACTCAGACTAAGCTGGACTATGGTGCCTACATTTTTTATCAGACCTTGAAGCATGCCAGCTCTTCTGCAACAAAGCTGCCAATAGCTTTTCCATCATTGCTGTGTGGTATTGTTCTAAGCCAATACCCTGGGATTCTAACTGAGAAGGACACAGTATGCAAGAGAGAAAGCCCCCTGGCATTTCACTACAAATTATTCCTCAGTCATCATGCAGCAGATGTTGAAGCACCTTCTGGGACATCTGCAGGTCCTTCAACTGCTAAGACTCCAATCTCCAAGAAGGCATTAATTGCTGAGATAAAAAGCACATGCAAAGAGCTTGAAGCAAGGAAGCTGAAACTTGAAGAAATCATCCAAAGGCTGGAAAGTGAAGGAGATCAGAAAGCTGCCTCTGATGAAGAAAGTGAAGCTGATGAAGAAACTGAGGTTGAGGAAGAAACTGAGAGTGATGAATCTGAGTGATCATTGTATGTAAGGACAAATGTAATGAAAGCTGCATTGTAATTTAGATTTAGTTTCTTTGGCCCCAAAATTTTGTGTCTAACAAGGGGGAGAACAACACCATCAACAATGTAATGCTGTTTGAATTGAATGAAAAATCTGTTTGAACTGAATCAGTGTGTTTTGATAAATATTTCTGTTGCAACAAGACTGGATACATATATGTTTGAGGGGGAGTAATCTCAAATATGAATCAACAGAAAAGTAATGCTATACTCTGATAAAAAGAACTTCTGCTGCACTCTGAAAACCAGAAAAGATGTTAGCCAAAAATTAGCCAAAGGGGGAGTTTGTAGATGTCTTGAATTGGCAGAATTTTTGACCAACAAGAAATATTGAATTCAGTTCAGAATGTCCTATCAAATGTTGGGACATTATCAAACAGAGTATATGAACTTATTTCAGGATGTCTCACCAGATGTTGGGACATTGTGTAAATGACTTAAGTTCAGTTTTTCAGGATGTCCCAACAGATGTTGAGACATCTCAAACCTGCTACCAGAATTACTTAATGTCTAACTGATCAGAGATATTTAAGGAGAGTTATCTGGAATTGATTATTGATTGATAAAAACAGAACAATGCGCATCTGTAGGGAATGTTATATTGAGGATTCAGATTAAAAACAGAAGACCTAATTCACCTAGAATCTAGGAAGTAACAAACCCTAATTCAAGGTGGAAGCTGTTTGCGCATTAGGGCTGGATCATTCTACAGAAAGCCCAAATTACAGATACCTATTTAATCAACAGAAACTCATAGAATTGAGTAAGAATTTCAGAAGACCAAATAGGGTGTCCAGTGTTTTAATAGCAGGTTGTTTAATTGTACCACTTTATGAGCTTTTAAGCAAAAGTGCATTTGTGACTTGATTGAAACTGTGAAGTAAGATCAAGCTGTTTTTGTTTGAAGTATGACTTCAATTTCATTAAACTTGTAAACAAAATCACTGTGTGATTGAGGGGGAGTGAGTAGGATACTCTTATCTAAGTTGTGTCTTAGGTAGAAATTGCATTGGGTAGTTATTAAGTGATAGATTAAACAGGGTGGTTTAAGTCTAGAATTAATATTACTTATAGTGGATTTCCTCCTGGCTTGGTAGCCTCCAGATGTAAGTATGGTTATACACTGAACTGGGTTAACAAACTTCTGTGTTGTTTACTTTTCTTGCTTTTTAAGTTTTGGTTAAATCTGTCAAGTGTTGGGACATCTCTTAGGACATCTCATACCTGATCACAGAATTTCAGATTGCATTCGGCGGATTGGTGTCCTTGCGTTCCACATATCTCACAATTCGGCGAAACTGCGGCTACAGTATTCGGGGTTGTGCACATATGTTCGACTCTAAGGGCCAACGCGTCTATTTTAGCTTGCATCATGTCTATAGAGCTTAGATCATGTATTCCTCCTTGGGCTTCCTTCTTTTCCACTGTCGCTCGTTCTACTCCCCATGATTGATGGTTTTGGGCCATATCCTCGATAAGGGCACTAGCTTCAGGGTAAGATTTGTTCATCAGTGCGCCACCAGCGGCAGCATCGATGGTCATCTTAGTGTTATAATGAAGTCCATTATAGAAGGTTTGAATGATTATCCAATTCTCTAAGCCATGATGTGGGCATGCTCTTAATAGTTCTTTATATCTCTCCCAGGCTTCGAACAACGACTCTCCTTGGTGTTGGGTAAATCTGATTATTAGGTTTCGAAGAAGAGCAGTCTTACTTGGGGGAAAATATCTAGCAAGGAAAACTTTCCTTAGGTCATCCCAAGTTGTTATAGAATTGGGTGGAAGGGAATCTAACCATGATAGAGCTTTATCTCTGAGGGAAAAGGGAAATAATCTTAAGCGTATCGCCTCAGGAGAAGCTCCATTGGTTTTAAAGGTGTCTGCTAACTGAAGAAAGTTTTTTAAATGTTGGTTTGGGTTATCAGTAGCGAGACCTGCGAATTGTCTCTGTTGCACTAATTGCAGCAGGGATGGTTTAAGTTCAAAATTATTGGCTGGAATAGCGGGGTTTACTATACTGGAACTAGGTTCCTCGTTTGATGGTTGGGCGAAGTCCTTAAGAGGTCTTTGGTTTTGATCTTCGGCCATAGATTTCCTATTCCTATGGAAAAACAAACGTGCGCGAGCGTAACGTTCAGGTTCAGCTAGAGGGTCTACTAAACTTCTGGCACTGCGAGTCTTTCACATTGACCGGTGGGTAACAACCTTAGTCTAAACGGTATAACTACAGGGTAATGAAATTTGACGAAATCGGTCCCCGGCAACGGCGCCAAAAACTTGATGCGTGTTTTTCGCAAGTGTATGAACACGTCAGAGTAATATAAAAGATTGTCGAATCCACAAAGACCAAGTGTCAATCTATCGTACCTGTTGTTATGGTGTGTATCTAAGGCAACTAAATATAGGGGTTTTAAGAAGGGTGCAATGGTAAATAAAATGATAATTTTAAATAAGTAAGAGACAGACTCGAATGTAATTCACGTAATCAATGGATAATCCAGTACTTGTTAATGGAACTACTTATGGGCAATGTTTTCTCCTTTGAAAAGAACTAATTTAACAGGAACTGTCGCTTTTGCATATTCAGAACCGAGTTGTACTCTCTAATCAACCCCTCCTATTGTCACGGATAAAAAGGTGCGTACTGCGTTAGAGTAGTAAACCTATTTTTAAGAAATATAGTATCTTAACTAAGTTGAAAAGTATCTTAACCTGGATTTCATAGCAAAAAGAGGTTCTTACGAACCAGACTCTAAACTTCATAACGCGTCCGAAAATCGTTTTAAAATCTCTTTTCCTTTTAATCTAAAAACTCCTAATGAACTAGACAAAGCGCTTTTGGCTGTTTTTGAAATAGTTAAAAACAATTACTTGAATTGAAAGATAAAATAGCCCTTAAGTGTTTCCACGAACAATTATATGGATTACTGGTTTAATTACGATCCTTACATCCTAACCTTTATGGAATTAGTTAGACATGATAAAGTAAAGGTTCTTTTTATAATTTTTCATAAAAGTAATTTAGTGCGAGTGCGGAAAATAAAGGAATTTAGTGCGAGTGCGGAAAGTAAATGAATTTAGTGCGAGTGCGGATAATAAACGAAAGTAAAGCGAGTGCAGGAAATAAACAAAATAAAGTGCGAGTGCGGATAATAAAGAAAGTAAAGCAGTGCGAGAAATAAATAAAAGTAAAGCAATGCGGAAAAGTAAAATACGAACTGGAATTAAAATGGCGGCAGGATTAACTTCCTCCAGAGTGCTCCAAAACTCGATCACACAGACAGATTACAGACTCGATCACTCGATTGTAGAAACACCTCGATGTGGAATGGTAACTGCTTTAAAACTGATATATGCCTAGAGAAATCTAAGTTTGGATGAAGAAAAACGAAAAACTAAAGTCCTATTTATAGGAAAACTAAATGCGGGAAAAAACCAGGATGCCCCCTCCACTAAAAAGTGGAGGGAACTGCTTTTGCCTTGTGGCGCCCGCCACAGGCCTATGGCGCCCGCCATGGTGCTAACAGGGAATGGAAGAGTGGGGATCGTGGGTCTTGGCAGTTGTGGAGTGGTCTTGAGACATGGCCACGTCATGGCTAACCCCATGGCGCCCGCCACGGTGGGTGCCGTAAGTGTAAAACGCTGAATTTCTAGGTTTCCGTCCGTTTCCATTCCTTTTTCGCTCCTTTTCTCGATTCAAGCCCCGATTACATAAAAAACCTGAAAACAAAAGAAAACAAAGTAATAACATAACAAAATAACAATAAAAGCTAAGAATGCATGCGAAATCGGAGTCAGAAATACGGTGAATTTTAGTGTGATCAATGCTTGAAGAGAATATGAGGGGATAAAGGTGTGTTTTCTCTTTAATATGTTGAGTGCCTAGACATTCTTCATTTTAGGGTAAATATGTGACAACTTTATTTTCTCTTTAATACGTTGAGTTTCAATTCTTAGGCCTTTTTGTTGATTATCTCGATTCATTTGTAACTGCGTATGACAAAACTCAAGGTAAAATGAAATTCCTTGATCCATCAAGGCCTCATGATTTCATCTTCATATCAGGCACAAAGGTGTGTTTAATTAATATATACATAGTTGAAAATGGTTAAAATTGACCCAAACAAAATTTGTTATATTATTGATCTGTTTTTTTGTCCCTTCTAACCACACGACACAAAAATATGACAATCCATTAGATACATTGATACGACAAAAAGAGAGAATTTCTAAAGCCTACGATAAAAGGGTTAAGTCCAAAGTATTCTCAAGTGGGCATTACATTTGGAAAGTTATTTTGCCAATGGATCAAAAGTATAGAAACTTAGCCATGTGATCCCCAAATTGGGAAAGATCGTTTCAAATTCTTCAAGTGTTTTCAAACAACGCTTATGAAATCGAAGAACTATCTGTGGACAAATGAACTCTTAGAGTAAATGGTAAGTACCTAAAACGGTATAAACCTATGCTACAAAAAATTTGAATTAAACAAAAGTAATGTACTAAACAAAGAGAAAGCTGCCACCATGGTAATAAAAAAATGCCAAAATGGAAAAGTCATTACAAAAATTAGCCACACATGGTTAAATCATTACATAATGTGGTCATAACCACTATAAGACACATTTTTACAAAGAAGTAAACCAAGCAAGAAGGTACAATTAAAATTCTTCTAGTTTGGTCTTGGAAAGGTCAAGCCAGGTATGTAGACAATCAGTAAGTCCTCCCAAAGATATCAGCTCAAATACTAAGTTAGGTACAGGCTCAACATGTTTGATCTCTCAAGGAATATGGATTGAAACATATAATTAGTGTTGGATTTATTAATTCAGCGTCACCCTTAGGGATTCGATGGGCTTAACATCCCAACCCATGGCGCTTAATAGGCGCAGCCCCTTGAAAGACTCTATACTATAAGGAAATAAAGTTGCGCCTTCACTAACAGCAATTGCTTTTAGTGCAGTGGTAAGAGCTTGATCCTACAAGTGGTATCAGAGCCAGGTCATGGGTTCGAATCCCCCCGGCTGACACTGGGGGGGAGATTGTTGGATTTATTAATTCAGCGTCACCCTTAGGGATTCGATGGGCTTAACATCCCAACCCATGGCGCTTAATAGGCGCAGCCCCTTGAAAGACTCTATACTATAAGGAAATAAAGTTGCGCCTTCACTAACAGCAATTGCTTTTAGTGCAGTGGTAAGCGCTTGATCCTACAATTAGCGGTCACTTCTTGAGTTGGGGTAGCTCTTGATTAAGGATGGTGTCTTGATCATTGGTTGTTTCCAGATTTTCCTAAGTGAAGGAAAAATAGTTATTGCAAAAAGAAGCAAGGAGTACAAAAAATATCCGGAAACAATCCAGTTACAGTAATCAGACCAGGCTTGTCTTCCACAGGAAAGCTAGAACCACTAAGACAATCATATTAGGGTTGCGATTCTAAGGTTGCGAACACGTTATATAACATGCCATCAAGAGGTGCAAATATTTTGAAATTGATGGAAGCAACACCGAACGAGGTTAGCATCAACATGCCACAAGGCAACCAGAAGATTTGACCGAACCTTACCAAAAGAAGATCAACGCCAACGGCATGTACGAGTTGTATGTAGGGTCGGTACTAAACATGTTAATCATGTCATAGTTAACTATATGTTTCAAATGTTGTGACCTTTTTGAAGGCTACGGCCCAAAAAATCAGAAAAATGTTTATTCGTGGAGTATAAAGTAAGGATTTATATTTTCTTTTGGCTAAGTGTGGGGTTCACTTTGAGGGTGAGAAATACGTCGAATTGTGCTACTTTAATATATTTGACGATAGAGGTTTTAGTGTGGATGATTAGTTTTTGGCGCCAATGGAGCAGTTGAAGGTTTTAAAAGAAGGAGTAAGGCGAGTACTATGTCTTATTCCTCAACGGTTACTTAGAACGTGGGCATGTCAAAGGAAAAACCGCTACATGATCTGAAGACGTGTCATCACGAAGGTTTTAGTCTTGTATAGTTATTTTAGACTTGTATATATATAAACTTAGTTTTATTTTGTAAAGGGTCCACAAATTGTACACATTTCCGCTACACTCAAAGTACTGACGATGTGAAAAACGAGTGAGGAAAATGTACGTATGTGTTCCACCAATTTAATGCATTCCATAATTTTATCTTAAAACATCTTGTTTTTTTATACATTTCAACCCTTCTTTACTTTCGATTGTTTTTACATTACCTGCACTCTACTTTCGACTGCTTTTATCTTTCCAACAAATTTTACTTTTCTGCCTTTTACCTTTCAAGTTTTATAACTTTCAGCCTTTTATCTTACTGCACTTTATCTTTTGACACAATCACTTTACTTGTTTTTCCTTGAATTTTGTTATCATTTTCCTTGTATTTCAGTCATGTTTCTTTATCACAGTCATTCTAGAAGTTTGCGTTGACTTTGATGAACACCCCTATTTTTTATTTAAAACAACACACAAATATATTCGAGAGATTTTCAAGTTGGATCCCTTAAGTATTAATATAAACTTGCATTTGTTCAGTGAATTTTCACTGCAAACATGATGGTGATCAGATCACTAAATGAAAATGGTTGAAATGCTACAATAGAGGAAATTAAAGAAGTTAGAAGTGGAATTTTGTGAAAGTTAAAAAAATATTTCTATAGAAGGCATTATTATTTTGATTTAAAATGAGAAATTAGTGATAGGTTGGTGAAGTCCATAATGAAAAGTCTCTAATACAATGATGTAAGTCTTCAATCGACAAAGAAATAGTGTACCTACAAGGTAAGCACTTCAATGTCCAAGTTATTGAAGTTAAAGAGAGACGGAACTTGCAAGCGTGTAAAATAAATTGTACATTGGTATGACGCAAAACCACACATATAAATGAATGGCAGTTAGATTCGTCCCAGTGAATGTGGCATTTGGTACGAGAGACTATTGGATGGACTCTAATAGTTAAGATTAGTGTTGTAACACCCCATTTTTAATAATTTATCGTCGGGTAACTTTTTGGTGTATTGTTGACCTTGTTTAAGGTGTGTGTGCCTAATTGTTTTGGTGTAGAGTCTTAGAGGGACGGGTAAACTTAAGGTGTAGATAGTAATGGTAGGTGTAGTAATAATAATATGGCCGATTAAATATTATTTTTATTAATATTATGTTAATAATATTAGTATAATTAGTATTATTATTATTATTTCATTTTAATTAAAATGAGGGTTGAATTAGTAAAACATTAGAGTGAGGGTATTAGAGGAATTAAGCCTTAATCTTAAAATTAGAGGAGATTTAGTCATAACAACTTTTGGGAGATCAATGGAGAGCTAGGAAGAGGAAGAACTCTGCTAGGGCAATCTTTATTGAACAAATTCGTAGGATTTTTTTCAAGGAATTGAGGTAAGGGGAGAAAAGGTTTCATAATTGGTGATATTAACATGATAGGGTAGTGATGGGTCCTTTCCCTCATAGGATTTATGTTATGATTGTTGTTCTGTGATTTCTGTTGCTTAATGGAATTCATGTTGTGAAATCGATCTGGTTTAATTGAATGCTTGTCTGCAATATTGTTGTTGTGGTTCTGTATACTTCATTGTATATACAGATTTATGTTGTTATCAAATAAGAGTGATGAAGTTTAGATCAAGAAAGCACGTGAAACTGGATTTAGTAACATTAGATGAAAGAATAACATGAATAGGAGTGTAAAACTGGTGTAAAAATATTCCTAGGATTGGTATGAAGTTTAAAAACGAGAACCATGGTGGACAGATTCAGAATGAAGAGGAAAACATGAGAATTTGGTGTCTCTCTGTCCATACACGAAATAGGTAGGCCATGTGCGTATGGCATGGTGTGGAATTGAGTCATTACGCGTAATAAAGGGTGATTACGCGTATGGAAAGCTTTTTGGCACGACCATCTGCCCTTTTTCGTAGGATACGTGTAGGAAAGCTTGACAACATGTGTATGAGGAGGAAATATGTGTATTGGTTTGAGGGTGAAGGGAAATATGCCTATGGTGGGTGTATGGGGCGTATGGGGAGCGTGGCAGCTGGTTATTACGCGTATGACACTGTGTAATACGCGTATGACCAGGCTTGTAGTACAATTTTGGTATTTCGCGATGTTTGTCCCAATTTCGCGTCTGATGGTGATTATCTTGATCTGAGGTATTGGAGTAGACCTTAGGACTTAATTATTCGAGGATTGGTGATGAGAAATTAATTAACAATGAAACTTAGATAAATTAACTAGACGATTAATTACTTAAGTCGTGTGAGGAAATTTAGGTGATTGTGTGGATCTTATGTTGCATATGTGTTCGGATGGATTGTGAAAATGTATAGCGAAATGCTTATACATATTGTGTGCATTATCATTATCATGCATACATTGAGGCATTATTGGTAGAATGGATCATTGATGGATGGGCGTATGTGATTCATCCGTACTCTGTTATGGAGAATGTTGGAGATAAATCATTATCAGATGGATGTATGTGATTTATCTGGATTCTTTATGAATCGAGTTCGATTAAATGAACTAAGATGAATTGGTACCTCATGCATTATGTCATTGTTGAGTCACATTGCATTATTATTGTTGTTGAATCATGAATCGTGTTGCTAATTGTTGTTATGATTTTTGTTGTGTATGTTGATTGTGTGAGATGTTATCCTTGAAATGTTTTATGCACCGTTAATTATTGAATGTGTTTCTCACCCCTTTGTTGTTGTTGTATTTGTTCTTCCTTTGAAGTGTAGATAATCCATGTACTTAAGTGTGTGTGGACTGCGTGTTGCTTGTTCGAGTCATAGGACTGCTCTGATATGTAACACGGGACTTGGGGATTTTTGATGTTTTACTTTTCTTTTACGTGTCTTATTTCCTTTGTTGAAACTTTATAAACCAAGAAATGTTGATGATTATTGTTGGTGTTAGCAGAATGCCATAGATGAATAATTCATATTTTTCCGCTGTTTTAAATAAAAGGTTTTGTTGTTATTATTGTTGATGTGGCATTCAACTTTAATAAACTATGATTTTCCTTATTAATTTATTATTTTCAAAATTAGGAAAAGTGGGGTGTTATAATTGGTATCAGAGAAGGTCAGTCCAACCAGCCAGATGTAATAGTTGAGTCAGTCCTTAGAATAAGATTTGCGGTGTGTTCTAACCTTGAGTGTTTGTTGAATTAGTATGGCGGGAAGGAATAATGCTACTCTTGTTGCTGATATGCAAGCCATGGCACATGTTGTATAGAACATTGGTCCAACTGTTGGGAATGCTGAGTTTCATGACTTGGATCAGTTTAGAAGTAACAAGCCGCCTACGTATGAAGGGGGTATCCTTGATCCAGAAGCTGCACAGAAATGGTTGAAGGCTGTTGAGAAAATCTTTAGGACCATGGGTTGCAGTGATGCTAAAAAGGTGAGGTTCGGTACTCACATGTTGGAAGGCGAAGCTGAAGTCTGGTGGGACAACAGTCGTCAGCGATTGGAAGTTGTAGGTACTGGTATTACTTGGGTTGTGTTTCGAATTGAGTTTCTAGAGAAGTATTTTCTAGAGAATATTCGCAGTGCTAGAGAGGTAGAATTTTTGGAGCTAAATTAGGGTAGCATTAATGTGGCTGAGTATGTTGCCTGGTTTAAAGAGTTAGTGTAGTATTGTGCTCACCACATACTGAAGAAGCCATGACTTCAAAGTGTCTGAAGTTTGAGAACGGGTTGCGTCCCAAGATCAAACAGGGCATTGCTTGTTAGAAGATCAGGAACTGTCCAAAACTGGTGAGCAAATCAGAATCTATAATAATGATAATAGGGCTCAGATTGCTCACTACAAGGTTGTGAGTGATTGAAAGGGTAAGCAGAGATTTAGGGGTACTCCTTATAGTGCTTCGGATGATAAAGGAAAATAGAAAGTGGCTGCTAACTAGAAACCACGTGGGGGAGGGGTAAATCCCAATCATGTGAAATGTTTCAGATGTGGAAGAACGGGTCATCATGCTAATACTTGTCAGAATGAAGTGAATAAGTGCTTCAAGTATGGACGAACATGTCATGTAGTAGCAGACTGCATAGCTATTATGCCTACCTGTTTCAACTGTGGTGAATAGGGTCATATCAGTACAACTTGTCAGAAGCCGAAGAAGTCTCAAGGAGCTAGTGGGAAGGTGTTTACTTTGGTGAGAGCCCAGTCCACTAATGAGGAGTGTTTTATCAAAGGTACTTGTTTTATTAATAGTACTCCTTTGATTGCTATTATTGATACGTGTGCAACCCACTCATTTATTTCTGTTGAATGTGTGAAGAGGTTAGGAATTGTACCATCTACATTAGATCGGAGAATGAAAAATGAAACTCCATCTATTGGTTCTGTGGTTACATCCTTAGTGTGCTTGAAGTGTCTGTTGACCATCATTGATAGGGATTTCAGAGTGGGTTTGATTTGTTTACCACTCGGTAATCTGGATGTTATTTTGGGGGTGAACTGGTTGGAATTCAACCGGGTCTATATTGATTGTTGTCGTACCTCGAAAAAAATACGATCCTAAAACAAACAACAGAGTCGCCACCTAATTCTATTTATTCTACGAGAGAAAAGGGAGATATAGATACAACCTAAAGGAAGGATAAGAAATGGTCAACGAAACCAAATTCTAAGTTCGGGAGTCGGTTACGCAAGGAGAAGGTATTAGCACCCCTCACGTCCGTTGTACTCAACGGGAACCACTTAACTAACTATGCGATTAAATGTTTGATCTTAAGTCTATGTCTTCTAAATGATCATTAATATGTTTGTTTAAAGTTTTAAATTATTATTATTAATAAGTCGGAGAAAAGATTAAAAGTTTGTTATTATTACGACGGAGGAAGGATTAAAGTTTTTAAACAGAGAAATAATTAAATTTTTTATTAGGGTGCTCGCGAAGGATTAAAATCCCCGTGCCTACGTATTCCCTTGTGCAATGGGAAAGTCAGAGCTCCGTAGTTCGTGCGACTACGGTTTGTGATTTTTATTGAACAGTTGTTTAAAACGCATTCTACTGCTAAGCGTTGGCTTATACTCGCGGCGGAGGCTGAAGCGCTAACTTGTTCGAGAGATAGAATGATTTAAACAATGTTCGTTTAAGAAAAAAAGTGTTTGACTTTTATTAAGGTATTTTAAACGAAAGGGCGAATGAACCACGTCGCGTGGGGCTAGCCCAGGAGCGTTTCATTCCAAAACGTGCGGAGTGCTAGACTCTGGAGTTCCGTCTTTCGCTGATTAATTATGAAAATGATTTAAATTGGTTGGTAAATTTTAAGTTGTTTTTTTAAGTGTGAAAGAGCGAATGGACCACGTTGCGTGGGGCCAGCCCAGTTGCGATCCATTTTAGAACATGCGGAGTGCTAGACTCCGGAGTTAGATTTTCGTATTTAAATTTAAAAAGATGATTTCAATATTTTGATATACGAATGGTGATTGAACACATCACGTGGGGCTAGCCCAGTAGCGGTCCAATCCAGAACGTGCGGAATGCTAGACTCCGGAGCTCTGTTTTCGTATGTTAATTTACGTGATTATATTTCGAAAATACGGAAGGCGGATGGACCACGTTGCGTGGGGCTAGCCCAGCTGCAGTCCATATTAGAACGTGCGGAGTGCTAGACTCCGGAGTTCGGTTTTTTCGTAATTTAGTTTATAAAAATGATTTAAATATTTTGGTATACGAATGATGATTGAACACATCGCGTGGGGCTAGCCCAGTTGCGGTCCAATCCAGAATGTGCGGAATGCTAGATTCCGGAGTTCTGTTTTCGTATATTAATTTAAGCGATTTTTTATTTTGAAAATCGGAAGGCGAATGGACCACGTTGCGTGGGGCTAGCCCAGATGCAGTCCATTTTAGAACGTGCGGAGTGCTAGACTCCGGAGTTCTTATTCTGTATTAAATTAATTAAATAAATTGGATAATTGTTTTTTAGACGTTTTTAGAATTGATGCGATTAATAATGAAGGAGTGAACGAAACAGTACGCGTGGGGCTAGCCCAGTTGTAGTTCGCTCTAGAACGTGCGGAGTGCTAGTCTCCGGGGCTCTATTCCTTGTTAAATTATTTAAGATGCGATAAGTCGTGCAGATGGCGATCACATGGTGACCGACTTACGTGTGTGCATGTGTAGGCGATTGAATATATAAGTTTACTTGGTGTTGGACCAAGAGAAATTATTTATGTGGAATGATTATCTTAAAGCCAGTTCATATTCACTTAAATATTTTTATACAGTCGTAGGCACAAGAATAAATCCATAGAAACAAGCAAAACAAAAATTTCATTATTCTATCACATAAGAACGGCAATAAATATCAAGGATATACCAAAGTTTATCACAAAAATAACTAGTTGAAATAGGATTGTTTATTACATAAACAAATAACAAAAATGAAATAGAATTGTTTTCGTAAATATAATTAACAAACCAATTAATAAAAAAAATCGTTTAGAATAAGTAAATAAAAACAAGTATTTGATATTTTATTTTAATGTATAATTGAAGGAACAAAAAAGAAATAAAACAAAATAAAACAAAAACTAAACATAAAGCAAAATAGGTTAGAAAAAAAGAAAGTTGATAGGAGGCCCAAATGGGGACAAACCCGCCACGTGTTGGACCAAAACCGGGTCGGTTATTACCAAACAGGGCAAAGAAAGAAGGTTTGCAAAGCCCACGTTCTTGTTAGAAACAAAAGAGGAAAGAAACAGAGAATGAAGAAGACGAAACAAAAGCATGTACTCATCATCTCCGTCTCTCAAATCTTTCGACTCCCTCCCTTGTTCTCACTCTCACACGCGTTTTTTCCTCGTATTTCTCTCAGAAATTCAACTCGCCCAAAACCCTCTCTCACTCAGCTATCTCTCTCCCGCTCAGAAACTCACAAATCGCCCAGAACCCTTTCAAAATTTCTCGGCCAATCTCACTGCATAACAAACCCTAAATCCCCGAATCGAAAAAAAACTTCTAACCCCGATTTCGTCATTTAAAGCGATTATACCATAGGTGGACGGAATCAAATCGAAAAATAACGTTCAATCAAAGAAAGTTCAGAGTTTTACCCTCGTCGAGATGCTTCGGGTGTTTGTGTTGGTAAGTCTTTGCTACTCGTGATTTCTCCGTTCTCAGATTCATTATTCTCCTCGTCTTCGTCCCGCGATTATGGACCTTACCTGTGGCGTTTGTTGTTATGATTCTATGGTGTGTACAGGTGTGATTCAGATGCGGTGGATTCGCTGCGGAATAAAGGTTACGTAGACGTATTCGGTGGTGGCCTACGACGGAGCTCCTCTCCCCTTATTGTGGTTGCTGCGTGGTCGCGGTTTGGACGAAGGTTAGGTCCTCTTCACGGTGATTCACGGTCTTGTTTCAGTGACTGCTTGTATTTTTGAAGGTTCAGTTCTGAGTTTGTGAAGGCTTGTAAGTATTCTCTAAACAGCCACATTTGGAATACAAATCGATGAGTCCATTGGCGAGAAGAGAGTCAAAGAAAAGGGCGGTTTTGATGAGATGAAAGTGCAAGGCTTTGGCATGCTTCAAGCTTTTCGCCGTAACACAGTTTGAGATAAGAGACGAAAGGTTCTCGGCCGTGGAGCTTATAACATTAGTGGATGTTATTGTTGTTTCTATTCTCACTTGCGGGTTTGGTTCGGCAATGGAGGATTTCGCAGGGCGGTGGTTCGATAGGAGGATGGACTTCGGTGGTAACGATGTGGTTTCGGTTATGGAGGTCGAAGGCTTGTGAATGAACAACGGATATGGTCTGTGAATGGTGAAGGGTTGGTAAGGCGTTTATGGCTTTTGTGAGTTCGTTCTGTGTTTCGAATGTTTCTGAATTTTTCTCAGCTCTCTCTGCGTTTCAGTCGTCTCTTCCTCGGTTGTGGATTTATGCGGTGAAGAGGTTTGGGATGTTCCGTTTCGAATCCAGGAAAAACAGTTTGAAGATGAAGATGGTAAGCTGAGGACAATTTTTTTGAATCTTTTCTATAAACGTTTTGGTTTTCTTTTTGGGCTCTCCTACCTAGTATGCGGTTTAGGGTTCTTGTATGTAGGCTGGTGTTAGGTTCTTTTGCTGGTAACTCTTTGATATGAATTCAGTGCTTTTACGGTTAGGTTTTTTTTATAGGGCCGGTTTGAACTTCGTGACTTTTGTGGCTAGGTCTGTGTGTGGTAATGTTGTGCGGCTGATTCTTTTTTGGGTGATGGTTCTTGCTTTTTTTTTATGGTGTTAAATGTTTGGTTATAGTTTTCTTTGGTGTCAAAATTGTGGCTGCTGGTTTGAGGTTCTTTTTGCTGTTGATGTTTTCAGTTGCTGTTGATGTTTTGGATATGAAGCTTTTTTTTGATGTTTTGCAGCCGCCCTGGTTTTGGATAAAACAGTTAGTATGCGGTTAGGACATTTTGATTGATTTTTTTGAATTTTCTATGGTGGCTGGAGATTTGGTGTGGCTGCCCTGGTTTTGTGTGATGTTGTTGGTATTGTTTTTTGCTGTTGTGGAAGTTTGAATATGAAGTTTTTGGTTTTTTTTGCTGCCCTTCCTTGGATAAAACTGTTAGTATATATAGGGTAGGATTAGGGTTTTAGGGAATATGAAAACTTGTTGGAGAAGTGTTGCTGAGATTTTGGGGAGAAAACAAATGAGTTTGAGAGTGATGGGTGATAGCAGGGCAGAGCTAGAAATTGCAGCAGGTCTGCTGCACTTTGACTACCAATTTGTTTGCATGTGAGGTGTAAAAAAAGAGAAAAAATCCTGCTGTTATTGTGCTGTAAATTTGTTTGTTTGTGAAGTGTGAACTAGGTCCTTCTTTCAAGACAAAGTAGTGTGTGTGGATTGATTGAATTGATGAAAATGTATGATGGAATGTAATTTCTTTATATATCGACTTTGGAATGTAAATGTATGCACATACTATATATTAAAAATGATGCATTGAGTCGAATGTTTTGACATGAATTGAAATGATTTTGTATATGTATGTAATATGATTGATGCGTCTTAACACGAACTCGATTATGTAATGATTGAGTGGAAATGCATATGAATGTGAATGCGTATGAGAATGTTTGAAATGGCGAACAAATTTGACAAAATTGAATGACTTAGAGTTGCGATGGAAAGATGATGATGTGAATGCAAATAAAACGTGAACGACATTTTAACTCTTGTTTATTTTCTATTTCATGTGCAATGGAACTGTCGTGAGCACGAAAGTGAGGACATGGCTTGGCTTGGAGTGGAAGAACAAACATGAAGACTCGGCGTCGAAAATGAATTGAAAACTTAATGTTAAAAGAAATGATTTAGGACAAAACTTGAGTAGGCCTCTTTGTGATTATGTGATACAAATTGTAATTCTTAACCCTTGTAATTGCACTTTTTTTGTCACTTGTAACTTACAATAAAAATTGGGTTGACTATGGATATTAATGGGTTTTGAATGAGGTTTGAAATGTATTCTTAAACTTGAAAAGAGTTGAACACTTTGAAATGAATCTTGAATAAAAAAGGAATTTAGCATTTGGAGTGACATTTGGAATTGAATTTGAATAAAAGAAAGAAAAAGATTGAGTTGAGATTGGAAGATGAGGTTTGAATATCAATTGAACCTTAAGCAAGAAAAACTAAAAATTGAGAATATAAGATTTGTAAATTGGACTAGAAAGCTGAAATTGAAATAGGATTAAAACTTGAAATCTTGAAATGAATTTGGGCATGTGATTGGAAACTTGGGCTTGAAGAGAACTTAGAATCCAAAACGTAAAAAGTGAAATTAGATGCGGGAAATTGAAGTGAATTGGATTTGAATTTAAATTGAACTTACAAATGAAGTTTAGAAAAAGGAAATTAATTATTGAAAAAGAAAGAAAGAAGAAGAAAAGAAATTCTTAGAATATGACTTATGAGACAAAACATGCTTTTAACTAGATAATTGGAAGAAAACTTGAGAATGAGAAATATATTAAAATTGGGCTTTAAAATTAAAAATAAAAATAGTATAAAATAAAAATAAAACTTAAAAATGAAATAAAATAGAAATATATATGAAAAAATATAGAAATTAGATTAAGAATAGAAACTAGAAATTAAATTAAATTTAGAAATGAAAAAAAACCTGACAATAATGAAAAAAACTTTTGCAAAAATCCAAAATGACTAAAATGCGCTATGGTACATAAATGACGAGATGGATGTATGAATGAAATGGCAGGGGTAGAATTTGTTGTTTCTTACTCCTGAGGAGGAAGCGTTGGCAAATTCCTTATCTACTAAAGAGTTGAGGAATTTGTTAGAGGATGAGGCTAAGATGTTTGCAGTATTTGCATCTTTATCAGTTGAAAGCAAGGTATCAGTTAGTGAGTTTCCTATTGTGAATGAATTTCCTGAAGTGTTTTCTGATGATATTTTAGAATTACCTCCAACAAGAGAAGTGGAATTTACTATTGACCTTATTCCTGGTACAAGGCCTATTTATATGGCACCATACAAGATGTCTACATCAGAGTTGGCTGAATTAAAATCTCAGATTGGAGAGTTTCCTGATAAGAAGTTTATTAGGCCAAGTGTGTCGTTGTGGGTAACTCCAGTGTCATTAGTTAAGAAGAAGGATGGTAGTATGTGGTTGTGCATTGATTACCTTCAATTAAATAAATTGACCATTAAGAATAAGTATCCACTTCCAAGAATTAATGACTTAATGGATCAGCTAGTTGGGGCTCGTATTTTTAGTAAGATTCATCTGAGGTCAGGTTACCATCAAATTTGAGTGAAAGAAGGTGATATTTAGAAGACCACATTTAGGACTTGTTATGGACATTATGAATATGTTGTGATTCCTTTCAGAGTGTCTAATGTGCCAGGTGTGTTCATGGAGTATATGAACCGTATCTTTCATTCTTATTTAGATCAGTTCATTGTGGTATTTATTGATGATATTCTGATTTATTCTAAAACTGAACACGATCACAAAGAGAATTTGAGGATTGCATTGAAGGTATTGAAGGATAACAAGTAGTTTGCTAAGTTATCAAAGTGTGAGTTTTGGCTTAAGATGTGAGTTTCTTTGGTCATGTTATTTCTGGTGATGGTATGGCAGTGGATCCCTCTAAAGTAAGTGTTGTGTTGCAGTGGGAACCTCCGAAGACAGTAATGGACATTAGAAGCTTTTTGGGTTTATTAGGTTATTATATAAGATTTATCGAAGGGTTTTCTAATTTGGCGTTGCCATTGACTCAATTGACTAGAAAGAGTCAAGCTTTTATTTGGGATACAACTTGTGAAGAGAGTTTTGAAGAATTGAAAAAGAAATTGACTACGACACCAGTGTTGGTTTTGCCTAGTCCTGGTGAACCTTTTGTTGTGTATTGTGATGCATCTAAAATGGGATTAGGAGGAGTATTGATGCAATATGGTAAGGTAGTGGCTTACACTTCAAGACAATTGAGGGTGCATGAGAGGAATTATCATACTCATGATCTTGAATTAGTTGCAGTGGTTTTTGTGTTGAAAATTTGGAGGCACTATTTGTATGGATCAAGATTTGAGGTATTTAGTGATAACAAGAGTTTGAAGTACTTGTTTGACTAGAAAGAATTGAATATAAGGCAGAGGAGATGGTTAGAATTTCTGAAGGACTATGAATTTAATTTGAGTTATCGTCTATGTAAAGTTATATAGTAGCAGATGCTTTAAGTCATAAGATAATTCATATGTCAACATTGATGGTGAAAGAAATGGAGTTAATTGAACAATTTCGAGATTTGAGTATAGTTTATGAAATGACACTGAAGAGTGTTAGACTTGGAATGCTAAAAGTGAATAATGACTTTTTGGATTTGATTAAAGAGAACCAGAGGCTTGATGTGAAGTTAGTAGATTTGATGCCTACATGAGGAAGTGATCCTGAAGTTGATTTCAAGGTGGATAATTCTGGTGTGTTGAGATTCTAGGGCAGCTACGAAAATGTATTAAAACTTGAAGAAATTGTTTTGGTGGTTTGGTATGAAAAGAGATATAGCATATAACACAGTTTGTGTATGCTTGTTTGGTATGTCAGAAGTCAAAAGTGGAACATCAGAAGCCTTCGGGGATGATCCAACCGTTGGAAATTCCAGAATGGAAATGAGACAGTATTGCTATGGACTTTGTTACTAGTTTGTCGAATACGGTGAGAGGTTTTGATTCCAGCTGGGTAGTTGTGGATCGGCTTATGAAATCCGCACATTATATACCTATTACCATGAGTTTTCTGTTGACGAAATTGGCATAAATTTATATCAGGATAATTGTGAAGTTGTATGGTGTTCCTTCGAGTATAGTGTCAGATAGAGATCTGAGCTTCACTTCAGAATTTTGGAAGAGTTTGCAAGAGGCTTTAGGTTCAAAGTTGAAATTGAGTTCGGCTTATCATCCGCAGATGGACGGTCATTCAAAAAGGACTATTTAGACGTTAGAAGATTTATTGAGGACTTGTGTGTTGGAACAAGGTGGTGTGTGAGATACTCATTTGCCATTGATTGAGTTCACATACAACAATAGCTACCATTCTAGTATTGGGATGGCACCGTTTGAAGCTTTGTATGGTAGGAGGTGTAGGACACCTCTGTGTTGGTATGAAACTGGTGAAAATGTAGTACTTGGACCGGAGATTATGCAAAAGACTACTGAGGTGATTCAGATGATCTACGAGAAAATGAAAGCGTCTTAGGTATCAGATGACTCTCATAATCATTAAACATGTCATGTATCAGTATACATGTCAAAGTAGGAGGAGTAAAGACAATAGGTGACTGGTAATGGTATGAGTGTTATTGAACTACCGAATGACACACTCATGTAAATGAGGAATAATGAGACGTGGTCTGCATGCCAACCATCCAAAGTATATCATATCACCTCAAATGGGTGCATCTCACGGTGATCAACATAATTGTTTAAGTGTGTATCCTCGGCAACCAAATGTTCAAGATACACTATGAAAGGCTCAGTTACCTAGTTTCCTATGAGCATGGAAAAAGCAGTAGCACGAGGCATATCTTCATAGTAAGTCGGTACAGTCGCCCAATCAGAGATGCGCAGGAATTGCTGAAGGATCCAAGCCTGAAATGAAAAGTTTATAACACATGAATTATCAATAATGGATATACAAAGATGAAATGAAAATGACAAAGAAACATTAAAATACAAAATAATTATTATCGTCAGTGGTGTGATGGAGCATGTGACTTGTTTCGTCTTCCATATATAAATCTCTCTCAACTTCGAGTACATGTAGACTAAACAAGCGCCCCCATAATTATACTCATTGATCTGATCGAAATCCTTGAAGTACCATAGGTAGACAAAATCTGTATAAGTGACACTCTTCTCCATAAAAATCGTAGTGCCAACCAAATATAGCAGGTATGCTCTCATAGCATGCGATATGATAAGTGTCGCCTACTCATCATCACTTATATCTTGTTGTACTCTCAAGACCTCAGTCGTATATATCTTCTTCAATTATTCAAACCTAACATGAGCACCCATGGTTTTATCCAACTCCTTTTTCGCCTCCCTTAGGTTAGCCCTCAGATAGTCTACCATCATCTCGAGTGCCTCGTCTTTGGTAATCCTATCATTATCTAGAAGTTTCCCCTGATTGAAAGATGTATTAAATAAGAGACATCGTTGAGTGTGATAGACATCTCACCAATCGGGAGGTGAAATGACGAAGGTTCCAAGTGTCATCTCTCCACGAATGCATTAAGCATCTCGTGGTTGACCGTATAAAGTCAAAAGTTCCTGAAACCAACCCTTATTCGACTGAGGCAAGCCAGTAATCTTCTGCATATAGTTAATAAACTTCTATGGACCACGCTCCTGGAAAAAATAAAAAACAATCTAAGAAATTTGTCAATGAAAATTAACGTAAATAAAAATGAATGAATCCAACTAATGCTACCTCTTGGTCCCAGGTATGGCTGGCACTATAGTCTGGGTACAGTGGCATTAATGAAAAATCTATATGGCCTCCTCTAAGTTCCCCTGACTCAGCATCTGCAACAGCCTCTTCCTATGGAGGTGGCACTGGATCAATAACATCGGTAGTGGGAGGTGGTGGCATGGACTCAAAAGCATCTACGGTAGGAGGTGACATTGTTGAATCGGGTACCTCAGGCGCCTGAGTAGGGGAAACTTGGCGCCTGAGGGGGGATAAAAAGTGATGTGTCAGTAGGTGAATCTTGTGTCCTATGGGAAGAAGAAGATGAAGTAGCTTGAGGAAAATCATGGCCCCTGCAATCCAAAAGAAATTATTTAATCATCCTTTTCAACCAACCAACGTGTAATACATTATGTCTAAACTATCATACATGCAGTTTCTACTCATTTCTAACCTTAGTCGTCAATTTCTACCCATTTACCCAAAACCTCAAAAAACTTACAAATTTCAACTTTCCTTCAGAATTGGATGATGTTTTTGATGTTGATTCAAGTTTCCTTGATCTTTATTGATTGATTTTTGACTTGGTGATAAGAAATAATTTGAGAGAGTTTGAATTAGTTTTGAGCAAAATGAAAAATGAGGAAGGAGAAATGGATGACGCGATTTAACCTCCAAAATATTTCAGAGATGCATCTCGGAAATGTTTTAACATTATCTGAGCTTTGGATGCGTCTGGAGGCGCATCTCCAAAATCTAGGAACATTTATGTATTTTTGCATGGTGGATAAGAAACATAAATTGTGCATTAAGAAATTCTTTTTTTCTTTTATTCAAGTTGAATAAGGCAAAACAAAAACTACTGGCCCGTTTGAACCATTATCCTGCCAAACTATATTTTTTAGACGAATTTGAGTCTATATTTTACAATCTTTGATTAGGTCGATTAAGAGTTTTAAATCCCTAATCTGACCAGATTTTCTCGTTGTTCAACCCTAATTATAGAGATGAATTGGTATCACTTTATAACTAGGATTAAATATATTTTTGGTCCCTATAAAATTACTAAATTTAGTTTTTGGTCCCAATAAAAAAAATAGCGTGTTTTGATCTCTACAAAATAAGTATGCACGTAGTTTTAATCCATACTGTTAAACCAATGTGTATTTTTGAATAATTATTTTGCAGATATATTTAGAACGTTATAAAAAGTTCCTCGAAAAAAAAATTCAAAATTTGATTATAAGTCGAAATATTCATTACTTTTATCATTATCTTTGAAATTTAAAAAATTCATATTTAATTCTTCTCTTTGTAAGAAATTATATAATTTGGTAAATAGTTTTCAAATTATATTCATTACTTAAAAATTTAGAGATAATTAAATAGTTTTCAAAATTTTAAAAAATAGAAACAATTAAAACTAGATATATAAAATTGTTGTAGGACCAAAATATATATTTTTTATAAGGATTAAAAATGAAATATGAAATTTTTATAGGGATAAAAATATATTTAACCCGTATTACTATTACAATTATATACACTATTCAATTTGCTACGAGTGTTTGTGATATTTTATCTGCTATGTAAAAATAATTCTAAAATAGAATATAAAGTACCAAAGTAAATCATGAATATCTCATATATCTTTGAATATCAATTGGTCATAACAACCAATACACTAGTTGTAGAAAAATAATCTTAGAGAAATATATTGATTTTTATTTCATTGTGTAGCTAATGAAACTCTAGAGGTCTTACTTCTAAGACAAGAAACACTAAGTTTAGGGATGGTGTATGGTCCTTCTAATAAAGCCTTGGCCATGATTCTATATGCAGCCTCCGTTAAATGATATCCATCCCAACTAACATATTTTGAAGGATCATCACATGCAATAACCTCTGAATTTCCACATAGGGCCGTTTCATTGTAGTTGTAAGGACCTCCACCTCCACAACATAGTTTCAAAGTATTATCAAACCCTGATACAACGTGTCAAAATCACGTTTAGATTCAAAAGCTACAGATTCTAACTTCAACTATAATCGATTCTAAAATGCATGTTCAATTCTGCTCGAGAGCAAACAAACATATGTCAAAATCAAGAGGGTTAGAGGATAGAAGAATACCAAATTGTTCTGGAGATTTGTAAATCTGCAATGCAGCGTTGAAATAATCTGCATAGATTATGTTAGTATAAGGATACACCACTCGAAGCTTATTTAGTTCGATTTGAAGAAGCTCGTTATGGTATTCAAATAACATATTTAACCATTTCAAACATCCGGATTCATCATACTCCGCTTCATTTGTAGTTGCATACATAGTTAATAAGAGCGGATTGCATCCAAGTGGTAAACTTCCGGGAACCAAAATTGTTACGGCACCTAGATCAATCAACTCCTGCGAAAAATTGAAAAGTTATTGAAAAACTATGGACCACAATTCCCTGCTGTCAACTTTTGATGCATTCGGTGTATGAATCGTTAACGACCATGGGTAAACCAAATACGTGAATGCGTCAAACTTTTGACAGCGGATAATCCTATTTTAATAACTAGTACTAATGAACTTTCAAACACTGAATTAACTTCTTACCCTGATTGCTGAAGTGATTACAGATATTATATGTGGCGTATAAGCAATAATATCGCCATATGCACTTTTTGCAAATAATGGAAAACCATAATCATTGCCTCCTATCTCTCCCACAACAAACAAGGAGCTTCCAAGAACATCTTTGCATCCTACAATAATGAAATCCCTTAAACTAATTCAAAGTAACAGTAGAAAATATTTTGTGAATCACTGAAATGCATTTATAACCACAGCAAAACGCCGTTAAAGGCGTGACATCTAGGTTGTTAATCTCAGATAGTGGGATAGCGGATAGCGGCATGTAACACTGAACCTCCAACATACATAAGTACTTAAAAATAGAAAATCATAAATTTAAAGGAACAATTAAGAATTATATATCCCACAAAATGAGTTCATATCAAGTAAAGGAACAATTAATAATTCCTCCCGTTAAGTTGTGCTATAGCTGTGCAGCTGTGCTAGACAACCCAACGTGACATAAAGTTGTTCATTAAAATAGACAGAGAATCCTCCCGTTAAGCCAGCTCAATTGGTAGTTGTGTAGGAACATCGAGTGCATGGACATGGGTTTGAATTAACAAAACCATAACGCAAAACATAAAAATAAATTTTACGCAATATTGTGTTTAATTAACACTGCGATAGAAATAACAACACTGTAACGCAACATCTGTAACAAGCGAAATCGCAAAATCTTGCATATCAAATGACAGTAATTTATAAATGCAAATTTGCAACAGATAAGAAATAAAAAAGAGTAAAGAGTAAGTAACTTTACTTGAACTAGAATTGCAGATAGAAGGCAGCATTTTATTGAACTCATGTATCTGAACCATGAGAGAATAATTTGCAGTCACACCAACAACAAACCCTTTCTCTTCAAAGAAACTCCTACCCAAAGCAGTTGCTCCAGCAAACGCAAAATTCACTCCATGTTCAATATTCTCACTTTCCTCCACATCACCATTTTTGAAACCCAAATAAGGTTTCACATATGGTAGTCCCAAATACTCAGCTTCACAAACACAAAACCAAAAAAAAATGATTTTTTACTTTTTATCAAAGTGAAAAAGAAAAAGGGTATCATGGAAATTGAATGATTATACCTATGAAATCAATGATGAGTCTGCCATTAGAGCACCGTCCGTTAGGGTGATGAAAATGGGTTTCACCGAAAGGAGGGAGTAGACAATTAGGACTTTGTGGTTCAGAAATGAAATTCAAATTGCCTGTATCAGTGAGAGAATCTCCGAAGCTGAAGATTGAGGTGTAGCAAGTTGTAGCAGAAGTAGCAGAAACCAGTGACAGAACAATAAGTAGCCATTGTTGAGGTTGTTGTAGTGAACAAATCAGCATGGCCATTATTTGGTTCTTGTTTGTTTGTTATTCATTGAACAATAATGAGTCCCTCTCTAGTTATAATTTATAAATACCTCTTTTCCAAGGTCCAACCCAACAGAAATATTTTAATATAACAGAAATATTTTAATTTTAGATTAATATATTCTAATTTTAGATTTTTTAGAATTTAAAATCATTAAATTATTTTAGTTAATTTTATTTAATATTTTCTTTTCAAATACTAATAAAACCAACATAACTAAACACTCTTCTTATCATTAAAAACAATCATAATTAAAAAAAATATTACCAAAGTTCTTTAAAAAAAATTAATTTAAATATTTTTCTATATTAGAGAACTTAAAAATTTATTATTTATACGTATGATTTTTAATAGATCATGTAATTGAAAACATGCAAAACATACAATTGCTAATAGCTTAAAAGAATTCACGGTAAAATCCTAGCTAAAAAGGACCTTAAAATATTAATTGTGGTGAAAGAATAATAAAATAAGACTACTAATTATTTTCCAGAGTTAAATCATAATATTTTTAAAGGGTTTATGAAAATTCAATATTACTTTAATTTTAAATTAATCAATTGAATAATACGCATTCTAAATTAATGTTATTATATAAATTATTGATAAATATTTATTTAATCAGCATAAAATAATTTTAAAAAATGTTTTTTTTTCTTTCTAAAAGTTAATAAATTATAAACATATTAATATTAATATATAAAACTAAGACCCTAGATGATAGCCTGGGTGACCTATCCCTAAAACTGACCTGCATCTATCTTGTTAAAAAAAAAACACTTCTTTCTTGTTAAAACAATAAACACCTCTTTCTTATTTTCTTTTCATTTTTGTTTTTAAGAAAAGTAATGGATGAATCTAATATACTACCTATTTTGTATTTAGATTTTTCTAAATATATCATTTATATGTTATTTTGTCTATTTCAACTTTTTTCATATTTTTAATATAAGTTAGTAATAATAATAATAAATAATATGCGTAGAAATTACCATCTGAGATGATTTAAAAATGTTATGGGTTTGAATATGTTATAAGTTATTAATACTAATAAAGAATATGTGTAGAAATATAAGTTATTTTGTCTATTTCAACTCTGACATGTTCCTAGAAGTGAATAATTAGAATGTAGAAATATAAGTTATTTTGTCTATTTCAACTCTGTCATGTTCTAGAAGTGAATAATTAGAATGTTATAGCTATGAATCTGCACTCTTTTATATATATATATATATATATATATATATATATATATATATATATATATATATATATATATATATATATATATATATATATATATATATATATATATATATATATATATATATATATATATATATATATATATAATGTTTTTACAAAATTACCATCTGAAATGATTTAAAAATATTTATTTGGTAGCTTTGTAAAAACAAATAAAAGTGTAATTATGAAATCAGAAAAATGTATCTTAAGTCTTTTACGTGTTCATTATATGAATAATCTTACTTGGGCTTTGCAATGTTTGACTAAATATTTAGAGAAAATTGAATCTTGTACCCCTACAATTGTCTTCTTATCCCTACACAATTTTATTTTGGATGAAATTGCCATGATATAAATAGTTTGTATTTAAAAAAATTAAACTTTTTCTACTCATTTTTGCAAGTCACGAGTTTTGTCCAAAAATTTACTCCTTTGATTTCGCTCCCGGATAACCAACTAAACATAATTCCGTTTCAGAAATTTGCAAACCGGATAATACAATGAAGTTACTTCCGGTTTAGCATTTTTTTCGTTTGCACACCGGAAGTTCCACACCGGATGTAGCTATTTAGCTATATTCGGTTAAGGCTTATTATGAAATACACATCGGATGTAGTCTCTATGTTATTTCCGGTTGTGTTGCGTTTTTTTTTTCAATTTTTTTTTTAATTTTTTTTAATTTTTTTATTATTTTTTTATTATTTTTATTTGTTTAATTTTTTCTTGGTTTTTTTTCAATGTCTCGTATAAGAGGACGCGACGGACATATTCATCGGCGATTGCCTGATGGAAGGACAATTCCGACGTATCTTTATCAGCAGGAACTTGAGGCACTTCAGACTGTTAATCCTGTTGCGCCTCATGTTCCACCGCATCCACCATTTTCCGAAGGACCGTCTGATACCTCACTTTTGGTGAGGTAACAGAATCACGTCGCTCGACATTTGTGGGAAGACGAGGTAAGTCAATCTATAACCTGTCAATGGTGAATAAATATAATTTTAATTTTTAGTGTATAATGACATATAATATGTATCATTTTCAGGAGAGACGACTCAAGAAGGAGCTGAAGGTTGTTGCACATGGAAGCAAACTTATTGGATGGGTTCCACATATGTTCCCACCTAAGATGGAGCAATGGATATCTCAGTCTGGTCTATTCTCTCTTCAGAGGACCAACTTATCCAGGATAGATACGAACCTCTTATCTGCATTTGCTGAGAGATGACATCCTGAGACATCGTTGTTTCATATGTCGTTTGGCGAGATGACCATCACGTTGGACGATGTATCCTGCCTCCTTCACATACCTATTAGAGGAGAGTTATGTATCCCTGCAGAAGGGATTATTGACTCAGATGCCATCAGTCTTGCTATTCGTCTGATGGGTATTCCGTTGGAGGATGCAGTCGAGGATATCCGTTTATCTAGAGGCCCATATTATAGACTTGAGTGGTTGAAGACACAGTTTGTCCGTCAGAGAGCTGAGGGGAGATTTGATTGTGCTGCTAGGGTGTATATGTTGTTGATACTTGACTGCACTATTCTTACCGATAAGATCTTTACTTTTGTAGAGATAAAGTATTTACCGCTGTTTAAGGACTTGGACAGATGTGGCAGATACTGTTGGGGGGCTGCTTCACTTGTCACACTTTATAGATACCTCGGAGATGCTTCATTTTATTTTGGTGGATATGTCTCTCTTCTACAGGTACAAATATTTTATTTTAAATTACTTTATAATTGTATTATGTAATTTATAATACTTTTAACTGATAATTTTCATATTTTTATGACAGTGTTGGATTCACGAGTATTTACCAACTATTGGGAATAGAGGATTCTCGAAGATTGCTGGTGTTGGTAGTCCACTTTCGAGGGAGATGAAGTGGTGCTACAAGCAATCTACGACGAAGGTGTCGCTCCCTGGATTTCCATCCTTGTACAAACGCAAAAATGACGCGGAAAAGGTAGAGTTGCCAGCCAGACATTTTTATCCCGAAGAACGGGAATGGTAATGCTGCACAAACCAGAAGAAAAGAAAAGAAGGACACAGGTCCTGCGAACCAAAGAAACTGAGTTCGGGAGTCGGTTACGACCTGGGAAGGTATTAGCACCCCAGATCGTCCGCCGTACCCGACAGGATCTACGCTTGCAAGGAAACTATTTCAAAGGGTGAAGAAATGAAAGTTGCTGCAAATAAATACTATAACTGGATAAGAAAAGAAAAGAAATGGGGGAAATGTAGGGAAAATAAAAGAGTGCTCGAACGAGCCCTATCCCGCTGCCTACATACCTCATCTGGACAATGAGGACCAGAGTCGTCGTAGTTCCCCTAACTAGGGGTGGAAAAGATTGTTTGTGTCTTAAGGCCTGAACTGCTTATATCAATGCTCAGGTGTTGCAGGCTCGGACGACGAGTGCGTAACCGTCTTGCAAAGTGACAAGTAATAACAAGTTCGTACGTAAATAGTGAAGGTGATGAGAAGAGAATTCTCGAATGAGAGCTTATTGTTTGTCCAGTTTGTTTTATGAGTGTGGCACAAGGAAGTGAAGTCAAATCCTTTTCTAAGGAACATGTCCTTATTACCACATCCCAAAATAGAATGAGTAACAAGTCCATCAAGAATGAAGAAGATCCTCGAACTTGTTTCCTAAGATTAGGATTTTAATTCACTAACTTGTTAGTATTATTAAGTTTTATGGTGGATTAAAGTGAAAAAGTGTTTTTTATGATTTTCTTTGAGAGGATGACAAAAGGGAGAGGTCACCTCAACTATTATTAGATGTTTTTTAGGTTTTTATTTGAAGATGAGAAAGAGAGAGCACCAAAGGATCTCAAAGGTAAAAACTAAAGGGGGACTAACAACCCTAAATTTTATCATGCATGGGAGTCATAAGTTAATGTGGTTTAAGCTTTATCCTAATGAAGAAGAAGGAAAGAAAATAAAGAAAGAAGAAAAGGGGAAGAGAAAGAAAGAGTTAGAATACAAATTACTCCTCTAAAGGAGATAAGTTGTTTCTAAAGGGGGAAAAGAAGAAGTTGATCACAAGATGGCATAAGTCACATCATAATCACAAATGAGAAAGTAAAAAACAAGAGGAGAAGAAGAATTGAAATGTGAACATCATCCACACTTCACTTACCATGAGCCCCTGAAATGGTTAGAATCATTCACACATGATAAGATAACCTAAATGAATTCAAAAAAGATATGAACAAACAAAAGATCAAACCAACACATCACAACCAGAAGTGATTCAACTCAATTACATGCTAAGATACATCAAACAATACCAAGGAAAGAGTGGAGCAAACAAAGCATTACAAGGCAACACTAGTTAGTATGGAAAGACTAAGCATACATGAAGTAACACCTAACATACAAGCCACTCAAGCATCATACCACTCAAGACCAAAACCCTAACATGCCAAGAATGTGCCTAAGAAACACAAGAGATCAAGATAGGAAGCAAACAAGCTTAATCATTGTCAATAAGAGAAACACATAAGCACAAGTGGTGAAGTGAACATGTACATAAGTGTATAAACTTCAAAGACAAGTAACACAAACCAACTCTAGGCACAAGTAAAATACAAAGACCAGGGACCTATCCTCATACAAGAAAGGTTCTAAAAATCCTATAGGAGTTGGAACAAGTGCCCTCCTAGCCTAAGAAACAAACATATGACCACAAAGGGTGCAAAATAGGGCAAGCAAACACGAAAACTCATATTAAATCAAAAGTTCATTAAAAATTTCTACAATTAAGTACAAGGATTCCTTAATCACGTGATAACATCATACCAAAAGAACAGGATCAAAATCAAAAGCAAACTAGGTCGAAGAATTTCATAAACAAGAATTAGGGTTTTGAAACTTCATTCCTAAGCAACTTGACAAAAATACATATACAAAATCCTAAAAATCATGAGATAAATCATCAACAAACTATATCATGTTATTAATCCAGAGCAAAAAGAACCAAGTCAAAATTCAAATCCATGATCAAAATAGAAAATAAACAAGACAACATGTGAATTAAAAGAAATAAAAAGAAGAAAATAAACCACACAATTAATTCTAATACGAAAAATAAAAATAAATGGAAAATAAAATTGTACAAAATTAAAGAAAACTAAATTTGACTTACATGAATTTTTGGTGAATTTTTAAGAACTTCTAGTTATTTTAAAAAAAATAATTAAAAAAGCAAACAATTAATAAAATAAAATTAAAATAAACAAAATGGCAAGGAGGTGTAGGAAGCAAGTTAATTCAGTTAAAATGATTGGGCTTCTACAAAATAGGGGGCGAATAGCAAGAGAAGCCCAAAGGATTCAACGTAGGTTCACATTATTTATGGTGGAAATTCATAAAATTCACGAAAAACATCAGCCAACAGATCAAATGTGCGTATGAGATGCAATCAACAAGATCAAACCAAATCACACAAGTCAACAATCAGAAAGGTACGCGTGTGGGTGCACAATAACTATGGTGTATGCATCACACTGGGCATTATCCAGGCTTTATAACACACGTGAGAGGGACATGGTCTTTTTAATGTGTTGGCAAGACCAGAAGCGTCCAAATCAAACAATCGCACGGCTATGACATCATCTTCTTTAAATTAAGACAAAAACATAATTCCAGAAACCGGCGACCGGAGCCCTAGCTCCGGCACCAGAAAGCTCAACATCAAGAACAAAACAACACATAAATTGTTATAAAGCTCCAGATCCAATAATTCAAACATGCTGATTTCAAATATCCACTTAGATTTTTCAATAGATCATCATACACAGCAAATCGAAGCAAAACATGTTCATACATAAAATTGAAATCCAACAGTACATGCTCATTTCTCACTCATTTTTAAAAATAAATAGGCCAGCATCATCAGTGAAGCACACAGATCAATTATCACACAAGAAATCAAAGTTTCAGATTAGTGAATTTGAAACTCACCTGAGATTTGCAGAGCACGAATTAGGTCAAGATAAGCTTCCAAATGGTGCAGATCCAAGCCTTAGAACCTCTCCTTGCAAAATAAATGCAAGAGAGATCTTGAAACCTCCTGAATCTAGCAATTCGAAAGCAATTGCACCACACTTGCACCTTGAGAAATCTGAAGATTCAGCTTCAATTGATGGTAGATTTGTACTCCTTATGCTTCAAGGATTCAGAATATATGATTTGTTTTGGCCACGAGTGAGTGTGTGGGTGATTCGAAGGAAAAAGCTTGAGATGCAAAAACTTGAGAGTGATGAAAATGTGATCAATTCTGAGCAAATGAAGCCCTAGTTCTCTTATATAGGATGCAAATGATCACTGATTAGGGTTTGGAAAGCAATGCACGTGGGCAGAGTCTGATTCAAATGATTTTGCAAATTGGCATGAGATGTGTGATATCATGATTCTTGCGTGCATTCTCTTTTGTTAGTGCACAAACTGATCACACACCATTCATTAATCATCACTGAAATGATCTTGGCCATTGGATACACTTGCATCATGCCTTTTGAATGATCTTTCCTTTTTGCAATTTATGAAATATCTCTTTATTCATGCACGATTTTGGTGATTTTCCTTGAGCCATTTTCACTTTCATGTAATTCAATATGATATTGTAACCTTACTTTTCCTAATGATCAGCTTATAATTGATTTACAAGGCTTTTTGCAACTTGGTGTAAAGTGATAATTCATATAAACCCTAAAAATATCCAAACTTCAATTGATCATAAATTTTCAACCATAAATGCTATGGAGATGTTCTTGTACTTTTTGAAAATGGGAGAGCATACCCTACAACTTTCATGTTCAAAGAAAATCCATTTGGAGTCATTTTGGTTGTGAAAGAAAATCTTAAAAGCCTTGCAAAACCTCTTGATTCTTGAAAGTTGAGACCATCAAACCTCTTCTTTGACCTTAAGAACACCCCTTAGCTTGAAAAATGGGATTGGACCCCTTGAATTTCCACAGTTGACTTTTCAGATACTCAGTTTGACTAATTTCTTCCTTTATAAGTAACTGATGAATTGATTGACTTCCTTAATGAACTTTCGCACCAAATTCCATCCATAGACTTCAAATTACCTATAAAAGACTTTGACTACAAGAATTGGTCAAAGGTACAAGAAATCTATGCTCAAAAGTAAAACCCTAATTCAGGATTCATCTGTGTAGGAGATTGTTGCATCTTTGATCCTCTGATGATCTTCTACCTTTCTTAACTTTTGTAAATGACCTTGGGCTTGTATATGACATGAGGACACCTTATGGAACTCTTGCAATGTCACTTGGCCTCTTGCTTTGGCTTTCAAAACTTCAAATCCCCAGATGATTGATCATATGCCCTATGATAGAACATGAGGATTTTATGCTTCATTTTTCTATGCTAGATGCTAATGATATGATATGCTTATGATGATTATGATGTGGACATAATGATAAAAGGAAGAGGGAAAATTTGGGGTGTTACAGAAAGGTTGACAAGATCAAAGTTCTGTTAGATGGATTGACACCTGGTGATGTCATTTGGCGCTCTTTTGAGGATCATAGGCAACACAGACCCTTTGATGATATCAATTAGTACAAGGGTGGTTTGTGATGGTATGATACATCTGTCCTTTATTTACCTGACAAATGCTTACGTCAGTTTGGATACCGGTAGTATGTACCATCACATCCACCTAACATTGATGCACTGGACATAGTTTTTATTGGGTCAGTTATCATGTGAGCATTAGGCAGGTGATTCAGCATGCGCAAGTTGCAGATGTTCCATATGATATAGTGGAAGAGTACCTGGCTTGGTACTACATAGTATCTCATCCTCGTTTGATTCCACCACCCCGGGGAGAGGACAAAGAGGTTCCAGTACCCAAGTTTGATGATGGACCGTCAGATCCGAGGTTATGGCATATTTCACATGAGCTGAGTCGCTCTCTGCAGCGTCACCGGGCTGAGAAGAAGGATGATGAGTATGTTGAGATCTTTCGAGCACTACGTCTAGCGCAGGGTGGACCGTTACCTCAGGGTGGACCGGTACCTCAGGATAATGCATGATATTTTGTTGTAGTTATCTTTTGTTATATATCTTCAGACAACTTATATTATTCATAATTATTCATATGAATAGAAACTTATATTATTTATATAGTTCTGTATTGACCAAACTTATATTATTTATAATTATTTAGATGAATTAAAAAAATAACATGTAAAGAGTCGTGCTTTAGAAATATATATAAAAAAATGAAAATATATCATAATATAATATGGTTTGGGAGAATCGGTGTAAGCTTGTGCCAATGTTGTAACCGTCTAGAGAATCATGTTATCCAAGATGTATCATCTGATGTGCGATTATTATTCCAATCCACTATGACTGGTGGTAAGGGAAATCCTTCATTCATGTTTACCTGTTACAAAAATATATTAGTGAGATGGTGTTGCACCCCAAAATTTGCCCTCACAATACAAGACCTTGTGTGCTAAGAAGGTTCACAAGGTTCACAAGATTCACAATACTTACAAGACCTTTCATGAGGTTCATGAAGTCTACCAGTCACTTTATGAGGTTCACAAGGTTCACAAGATTCACAATACTTACAAGACCTTTCATGAGGTTCATGAAGTCTACAAGTCACTTTATGAGGTTCACAAGGTTCACAAGATTCACAATGCTTACAAGCCCTTTCATGAGGTTCATGAAGTCTACAAGATACTTTATGAGGTTCACAAGGTTCACAATACCTCCCATGATGTTCACAAGACATTTTATGATGGTTCACAAGGTTCACAAAGTTCACAATTGGTCAGAAGAGTTGACAATTCCCTCAGACAATGCACCTCCTAAGCAATGCATCCAAAACTAGGGTTTTGACTTTAATCAGGCTAAATGAATTTCCAAGACTTCAAGTGAGCTTCATAACATCTTATATGTGTGTAAGAACCCCCATGACAAGTTTCAAGACTTTTCTCAAAAGTTTGCTCAGTCAGATGATCAGATAAGTCAAAATCAATCAGAGCAGTTAAAAAGTCAAACTGAGGTCAACTGTGGTCAAACCAAAGTCAAACTTCATGATTTTTTGCCAACATCAACTATATTAGGTAAAATTCATCATTTGATCAAGGGTTGATCATGATTCATCAAGGAGATTTCAGATCATCAAGAATCAGGAGTTTCTAAATTAGGGTTTCCTTAGTAAAAGTCAACTGAAATTTGACCAGCCATAACTTTCACATGCTTCATCACCAAGTCTCCATCCAAATCTCATTTTGAAGGAAATTGAATTCTCTACAACTTTGTGTCTCACAAGCCAAGCCCAAAAATGCTTCATTTGGAAGGTATGAGCTAAGACATTATAGGTCCTTTTGAAAGTCAACAAAAAGTCAACAACTTCAAAAGGGTATAACTTGAGAATGGTAAATGATATGAACATGAAACCAGTGGGTTTGGTTAGAGGACTCTTCAAGCTTTCCAAAATGTCCAAGAACAACCTCATAGCATTAAAATTGAAGGATTTGTGCCCTTGCAAAGTTGGGAAATTTTTTGTTGGTTTATGAAGAAAATGGAGGTTTAAAACCAATTGTTTCTAAATGGGCTTGCCATATGATGATCCAATCCATACTATAACCTCATGCACGACCCAAGTCAACAAAAATAAGATTTTTTATCATTTTATTTTTATTTATTTTGATTTAATTCATTAAAAATCATTTTAAATTAAAATAAAATATAAAAGTCTAATATTTAAAAAAGATCAAGCTTCTAGAAATTCATAAATATGATTTGAATTGAAGTGGAAAGAAGATCATGGTGATTGGCCTAAAATAGCAAGTGTTTATGCAAAAATATTTGATTTTTAAAGGCCTATCTTTTTGAATCTTTTTGATCAAACTTCTCACACAAGTATCCAACTTTTCTGACCTAATTGATCATACTATAAGTACACTACATAACCCTAATCACAAGCCACGATTTTACAGCCTCAAGAGTAAGTTTGCCCATTCAAAAAAAAATCACCAAAAACTTGAATTCGGATTTCTCATTACCAAGCTTTTCAAGGTATTTTGAAGACACTACAAGCTTCATGAAGCTTCCCTGAATCGAAACCAATACTCACATGCTTCTAAAACATGACATAATGCATAGACCGAATCATATTCTTCAAGAAATTGTTGATTTTCGATTCCATTGATTGACTGTATTTTAATTGTTTTTGATTGTTTGATGATGTTTGTGATGAACCCTAGAATGATTCTGGGCTATTCAATTGAGTTTTTTATGCAGGTATGGGATTTCACCATGATTAGGGTTCACGGCCTTTTTTAGGGTTTCATGATTTGATCATGATAAATGAATTCTAAAGACATAGGACAATTGCAAATCTCAGTAGAAACTCAATGGCATAAATAATTTTGTGAAATTTTGTTGTTTGGTTGAAGTTTGTGATTCGCAGGAATGAAAAACGCAGGTGTATTCGTAGAGGATTCGCAGGAAAATTTGCAGTGTCCAAGGAAGAAGATGAAGTTCCTGGCGCGCATTCTGGAATTTGAAATTTGTTTTAATATTTTATGTTTTGTTTTCTGTTTGTTTCACAAGCATGATGCTTGTCCCAGTGGTGTGAAGCGTGCGTGTGTAGCCTGATGACCCGCGTTCGAGTCCTGGCTTCACCATCTTTTTCTTGTTTTTTTCACATAATTAGCAACTTTAATATATTATGAATGGTAGTGAGATTGGTAACAGGTTCGCTCTCCCAGCTGGAATGGTAATGTGTTTGTGTGATTGTTTACAAGGTCCTGGGTTCGATTCCCCCAGGCCTTTTGCTTTTTCTTTCTTTTTTCTAATTTTCAAGATTTAGGCATAAAACCAATTTGATGCACCTTTTCTTCACCTGCGCGCGCGTTGGCCTGGTGGTATGTGTTGTTGGCCTGGGTGTTTGCAATCAAAGTGTCCTGGGTTCAATTCCCAGCCAGGTAAGTTCCAATTTTTTTTGTTTTATTTAATTTGTTTGGTTAATTATATTAATATTAATTAGATATAATCATGTTTAGTGTATGATTAAATAATTCTAGGAAAAAATAATATGTAAATATTTTGTAATTTGTTTTTAATTCTAAATCTAGTTTATTATTATATATTAAAAATTAAAAAATATGTATATAATAATTAGATTAATATTTGACATTTTTGTATATAAAACTCAATTTATTTTTATAAACCCTAAAAAATATATTTTTTTCTACAAACCCTAATTTAATCATAATAATTTCTAAAAAACCCTAATTTCTTTTTTCTTCTATTTTTGTTTAATATTATTATTGATATTTAATCTAATTTTTATTAAATACATAAATTGTTTATAATTTAAAATTTTGTACATAAATATGTGTAAAAATTAAAATGCTCAATTTATTTTTAATATGAAAATATTCACTAATTGTTTATAATTAATTATGCATGTAAATAATTTCTAAAAAAATTTTTGCAATTGATTTAATTTTTAATATGATTGTTTGTATTCTCTTATTAACTTTTAAATTTTGTTTATTATAATATTTTTTTGCTTATTTCATTATTATTATTATTAATTATGTTTAAATGATTATTACTAACCTAATTATAATTGCTTATTTATTTTGCTTATTTATTTTGCTTATTTATTTATTTTGCTTATTTATTTAATTTGCTTTTATTATTATTATTGTAATTGCTCCTGGATGTAATATTTTATAATGTTTAAATTATTTATGCCATGGTTAGTAAAAAATAGGGAGTGTAACATGTATGTTATTTAAAATTAATTTAGATCACTTAATTTAAAAGATAAATATTTAAAATTGAACACTCACACACGTAAGTCGATCTTTGATCGCCATCTCACTTCCTTAGGGATATCTCTCATTGTTGCCTAATCAAAAAGGTCAAGTAGGGTGTATAAAGCAAAAAGTCCCTCAAAATAAAGTCATCTAGTCCCTTAACAATAAAAGATCAAGTCCCTTAACGGTTGCCTTCGTAATGATCTTGTCCCTTTCGAATAATAATGACAGTCCCTCCAAAATTGCTTAATACACCCTACAGTTGCCTACATTAACAGATGACCCTTACTTATCCCTCACATCCAAGGTAATGACTACCTATTCCTTAATAATAGGGATAGTCTTACCATTTAAAGGATTCAAGAACATAAAGACTTAAACTTTAGGGTAGGTTTCTCATAGTTACTTGCTCACTATTCAAAAACTTTTTTTCAAACATTTCACAATTTCAAACAATTTTCAAACACAAGTTTTTTACGCATCCGTACATGGATCATTATCAAACTCTTATGAAAATTTCTATTCACACACTTCACATTTTCAAAAACAATTCAAAGTGAGCTAAGTAACTAAGAGCCCATGGATAACCATGGATGTAAAGGGTGCTAACACCTTCCCTTTACATAACCTACCCCCCGAACCCAAAAAGTCTTTTAAAAGGTCTTTCCTGTTCTTTTATGCCTTTCCTTTGGATAAAATAAAAGTCGGTGGCGACTCTTGCTATCCGCAACATAACTAAAGTCAGTTCTCCCACCGTGTTACAGATGGCAAAATGAATAATATAATATATTGGAAAATAAATGTTTATAATATTTACCTGAACCTAATGATTTGAGTTTACAAAACCAATGCAGTAAATGGAGACATTAGGATTATGTTTAGTCGTCATAGGGAAGAACGTCAAACTAAGAGCACTTAATGACACAAGAGCGATGTTATACCGATTTGCTATTACATAACCCATTTTTGGTAGTGACATCCATTTGTCATATGGTTGGGAACCTAAAGATGATATCAACAAGGATTCTCTTACTTTTGCTAAGTTATCACCAAATAACTTCACATAAAGACTATTTCTAGGACCTCTAAATTCATTATCTAAATCCCGACGAACCATTAACCAACCATCTTCACCATACCCATGCATTGATGCAATGACTCTAAACCCGCAATTTCCATCATCCTTAACATCAACAACGTCGTCAATTAAAGGTCTGATATGTGTAGGAAATTGTGCAATGTACCTGTGAGATGGTTTTTTTCTTTGACGTCTGTGATAACTGTGCACATGGCCTCTTCAAAGATTTTTGAGAATTGTTGTGTACTTTTTCAACATACTCATGATACGAAGGATCAAGATAAACATCATAATACCCAACATTTTTCCCTTTTCTCTTCACTCCTCCTTTGGTCTTTATCTTCTCACGTGGTGGTACCATCTTTGTTGTAGTGGGGTAAACTATTTCACACACCCTACTTTTTAATGCTCTCTTACCTACAACATCCCATGAATGAAAGCGTTTCCACAGTGCCTCATTTGCATTTGTCATATCCATCTCTACTCCATCCTCTGTGTCCACCTATTGTTCACCTTCCATACTTAGTTTCCTCCAATGGATACAAATAACATCTATTGGTATTGGCTCACCTCGCAATGTGTATTTTCCTAACTCATAGGCACAAGGTAAATCATAAATTGTTCTACAAACGTACCTGCACATCTGGGTGTTTGTACCTACCATGTCAACCTTGTGCCACTCTTCACCAAAGTGATGCAAAGCAGCTCTAGATATTGATCCAACCAAATTCACATAAAATGGACCTTTATGGACATGCTCAACCTTATAAAAACTCTTATGAAACGAAGCTCTCATATTGCCCACTTGAATTTTGATATTTCCATTCATAGCCTCCCAGCATTTGACCAGATCACCTAAGTTGTTCATCAACATCTGTTTCAGCTTCCAATGCGCAGATTCAACAGTAAAAAGAAAAAAAGTTCAATATCATTACTATTACAATAAACAAACTATGTCTAAACCCCTAAAAAACAAATACATTACCTGTTAGTCGTGATGTTGCCTAAATGCAATACTATATTGATCCAAGCTTCAACAAATCTATGTCTATGAGGTGTCAACCATGTGTATTTCACATAATCAATAAAAGGTTATATATCCAAACAAGCATTCTCAAGTAATTTTAACCTTTGATGATACTCAACCTCATCACTAGCCAGAATAAGTTTGTAGAAAAGCCTCTCTATCGGTTCTCGCATATCGTTCACAACATACTCCCTGCACTTCGCTTTCACATTCTTAGTTATGTGAAATCGACAAAGCATATTAACTGTCGTTGGAAATACAGTTTCAATTGCTTTCATCAAAGTAAGATATCTATTGGTTAAAATTACTTGGGGCTATAACCCTTGTTTAGTGAATAACTGTTTCAGTTTATCTAGTACCCAACACAAAGTCTCTATTTGCTCAGATTCCATATAGGCAAATGCAACAACAAATGTTAATTCAGTTTATGTGACACCAACTATTTCAAATAAAGGTTTCTTATACTTATTGGTTTTATAGGTAGTATCCATAATCAACATAATCGGGAACATATTCAACAATTTCACAGAGTCTGGATGGGCCCAGAAAATATCTTTTCCAAACTTCTGATTCATCTTTTTTCCTACTATAATAAACATAATTCGATTCATCAATCAACTTAAGCAAATGATGTATTTATGTTCTACTTCCCCTGATTGTTTCCTGAATCTTACTCTTGTGTTTATATATTTCGGTGATTCGAGTCACATTATTTGGATCTCGCTCTTGCAAAGACAACAATATATGTCTTGGAGGAACATGACGTTTTTACAAATCTAAAATATGTTGTTGGTCATCTTCAATGAGCCGACTAACAAACACATGACCTTAAAATCTATCAGGTAAACCATGGTTGTGAACTCCACATTTTACATCGATTTTCCAACCAGAACCATCCTTTGAAGGTGTTTATCTAACTTTGAAAGGACACTCACATATTTTGGAAGGACTTTGTGTTTCACTTTCTCCTTCTTTGTACTTTCCACCTCTATCGCAGCCAAATATAACTTTGTCACTTCTTCCTCTCTTGTCGGTCTTTGTGTCCAAACGGGTAATTATAATAGTAACCCTATTTCTGAGTCTATCCTCCCTTATCCACCTAGTCACCTCTTCTCTTGTATGAAATTTTTGTGTAGTTAAGAATATCTCTGTTGTATCTATATTTGTGTCATCTTTCGCGCATATCATCAAAGGAACATTCATGTCTCCTAAATAAATTGTCAAAATTAAAATAAATAAAAAAACAAAAAAACATGAACCGGATAACCTCACTAAGCTACTTCTGGTGTAGCAAAAAACAGTAACCTAATAACCCATCCATACCACTTCCGGTGAAGGGAAAAATAAAAACCAGAACATGTAGACGACCTACTTCCAGTTATGAATATTCCTAAACCGGATAACACAAACGTGTTACTTTCGGTGTTGTATTTTTGTTAACCGTATTTCTTCGTCTGGCTACTTCCGGTTTGAAAATTTTATACACCGGATTACTTACCCATGCTACTTTTGGTTCTTGTCATTCAACGTAAAAATAATAATTTTTTATCACTCTTACTTCGCGGTAAAAGTTAAAAATAATTAAATAAATATTGAAAGGATATAATTAGAATATTGAAAAATATGTAGGGGTAGGGGGCAATTGTAGGGGTACAAGGTTCAATTTTCATATTTAGATCTCACTTGTATAGGATCTTTGGTTGGCCCAAAATAGTTTCCCCCGAGGGTTGTGTCGCTCCCGATAAATGGGAATGGCCCAAATAAAGGTACAGACGCGAACGGTCGGCGAGAGGGACAGTGAGAACACACAGGAGTGAACTCACTGGAGAATGAATAGAGTCGCCAGCTAGGCATTTTTATCCCGGAGGAAAGGTAATGCTGCATAGACCTAGAAAGATATGGATAAGACGGTTGCGAACCAGAGAGACTGAGAAAGGGGTTGGTTACAACCTGGGAAGGTATTAGCACCCAGATTGTCCGTCGTACTCGACGGGATCCACGCTTAAAAAATTTGTGTTTTAAAGGGGTAGTGTCAGTGCAATTTGTGTATAAAAGAGCTGGAAAAGGATGTACAGGTGTCAGTGTAAAAGAAGTGTAAAGTGTAATATATATAGTGTCAGTGCAGGAACAGGAATGATATGCTCAAGATCATGAGGCTTAAAGAATAAGGCTGAAAAGAGGGGGAATATACAGAGAATTTTGTTCGATAACCGTTAAGTTATGCCTACGTATCCTCTCGTGCAATGAGGAAGTCAGAACGCCGTAGTTCGACCCAAAGAGACTGAAAGATGAATTGACTTGCGAACTGCTTACTTGCCTATGCTCAAGTGTATGACCTGTCTGGCTCAGGTGCTAACTGTCTTGCATTAGACGGAAGAAGCAAGTTCTCGTTTGTGAGTGAATGAGATGAGAAAAAAGAATCCCGGAGGAGACGATTATTGTTTGTTTTTGTGTTTTCAGTCTTTTATTGCTTGTGAAAGTTTGTCATAAGTTAATGAGCTTGAGCCTAAACCAATGGGTTAGTAAACTCATCACATCTTCCCTCTGATTAGGGGTAATGAGAATACCTTAAGTGTGAAGTCAGATTCTCGCACTTAAACACCTTTGGTGTAGGATTAAGATCATTAACCTACTTGTGATTATTTAGATGTTTTTGATGTTTTTGTTTAGTGTTAAGTAATGAGGTTAAGCCATAATCAGGGATTAAACAGACTCATTACACCATCCTAATAGAAGGATAATAGATGAGAATGTTTAAGCTGAGGAATGCTCCTCAACTTAATCCATGATTAGGGATTAAACTCATGACAAAACAAGTCTTTGATTAAGTGAATTTTATTTAGTGGTATGATTATGAAGTGGATTTTATGATTTGTAAGACAACTTGATGGGGACTTGTCCATTAACACTAGGGTTAGTCCTTCTTAACCAATTAAGGAAGAATTAGAACCCTAATGCAAGGCCCAAGTTACAAGTGTGATGTCTTGATGATTTATTAAGTGAATTGATTAAGAGATTTAAACACATTAAGGGTTTAACACTTAGGATTAAAGTTATACACTCCATCCTAAGAGAAGGATGCAGGCATAAGCTTAATCACAAAGCCTTAAAGCCTTTAGGGTTTAGTCCCTGATTATGAGGTGAGAAGAGAAGACTCAAAGAGATGACACAAAGGTAAAATCTAAGAGGGGAGACTAATCAAAACCCTAATCATTGTCATGCTTGGTTGTTCCTAAGGTTTGTGAGGTTTTCAAGAGAAGTCTTCAAGGGAGCCACCAGGAAGCAGATGAACAGGATCAAGAGAAGCAAAGTGACTTGCTTCATTCAAGAAGTCAAGTCACTTGGAGAAAGAAAGTGGGAGGAACAAGAATGAGCAAGCTCAATCTCAAACACATTTAGAAATGCAGCAATGGATGCAAGAGAGATGAAAAGAAAAAGTTATGAGAAGTGAAGGCAAATTCACTTCTCAAGTCACTTACCACCTGAAAAGGTTAGGAAAGAAATGCAATGCAATGCAAGATGGGATGTAATGACATGATGCAAACCAAAACCAGAAGCACATATGTGATGCTAATGATGTTATGAGATGCTACAAACATGAGGCAGCACATGGAAATGATCATACAAGTTTATGAATGCAAATGAAGCAAGTTAAGAAGCATGAACATACATGAAGAGTTATGAAGTGCACATGGCATACAACATGGCAAATACATGATGCAATGATCAAACATGTTTTCTATATGTCTTATGATGTCAAATGAATCAAGTGGAAGCATGGAATGGCATGGCAAGTCATGTTATGCAAGAGAATGCAAGATGGATGCAAATGAAAGCCCAAATTAGGGTTTATGGACCAAACATCAAACAAAAACCCAAAACAGAAGCAAACCCTAGGATAAAAAATGGAAAATACCACTCAAAGAAACCCTAACCCTATACTAAACCAAGGTCCAAAGGGGAGGTCTCAACTCTTAACCAATCTCAAGTTATGAATTTTACAAGTTATTAGGGTTTTTAGGGCTCCTAAACAAAAGAAATGCCAAACAAAATGAAAATGAGGAATCAAATCATGGCCATTTAATCCTAGAAACTACATGTTAAACACAAAACAATGCAAGAAGAATCAATGTCCAACTCCTCATGAATAGGCAGAAATGATTTTTTGAACTTATGATCAAAATAATGCACAAAAATGATTTAATTCAATGGAAAATTCTCAAAATGCATCAAGATCAAAAACGAAATTTGGTTTGAAGGTTGGACAATGTTTCTAAATGTCTTAGAACATTTCATGAATTTTTTGGTGATTTTTAAATACCTAAAAGTATTTTTAATAAATTAATTTCCATTAATCAATTAAAAATAATCTTTTAAATATTTAAAAATACTTTTTTAATGATAAAGATAAAAACAAAAATATTTTTGTGTCATAAAAATTAATAAAACTTATGAGAAAAAGTTTCATAATTTTTAAACATTTTTTACTATTTTAAATAAATTGTAGAAAAGAAATGATATTAAATGAAAAATAAAATAGGTAAAATGAAAGTATGTAAAAGGGAAGGCCAGGATTTGATCTGGGCTTGGTCTGGTTGACTGCGCGCCAGATCCAAGGGCCCAGATTCAAATCTGGCTAATTAAACTTATGATTTAATTAAACAGAAATTAAATGGATAATCAGGGATTAGGGCTTCTAATGACTCATCACAGCCATTCATTCACGCGCGGGAGAGGCCATCTAACGATCCACATTCAAACCTCATTAATCACTCAGATTAGGGCTAATGACCTTCAGGCGGCCGGAGAAGACTTCCGGTCGTCTTCTCCGGCGAGCCAAAACCCTAGATTCTTCTATAGGTCATCCAACAACAAATTTCTTCCATCAAAATGACCCTCTCACCAATCTAAACCTAAACCCTCATCCTAAATCCATTTATTTTCTCTCACAAGCCTGAATCGAAACAAAATACAAAATACGGGCAAATGTTCAGAAGCTTCATACATGCTGGTTTCTTCACTATTTTCAAAAGTAAGCATACATTCATGATCAGAGGAACACATAGCATCATAAAAGAACTAAAAAACTAGTTTCTGGGAAAAAAGTTCTTCATGTCACCTGAAATGAAGCTTCTCTGTTTATGAGCTCTCTGGACTTTTCTTTTGCGCAAGCTTGCTTCCTTGAACCTCCTGAGGATAGAGTGAAGTTTAGAAAGCTTGGAGAGTGGCTGGCTTGAAAGATTCAGCTCTGGTGTAGCAGGAATGGGGACCTTTGTATGTGGTGTTTCAAGCTGCTTTGAGGGGTGGTTTTTGTTCTAGGGACAATTTATGACTTGTTGGTGAAAGAAAAAATGGATTTTGATGGCTGTGTGTGGAGATTCGAAGAGAAGAAGTTTTGGACAGTTTTGTGATATGCTGAGTTCTGGCCAGCTTCAATGCTCAATGCTTAGCTATATCACCTCCAACTTGTGTGGATAGACTGTGAGGCAGGTTAGTAGGGTGGCTGGGCACTGTGCCAAGAGTATGGGAGCCTTTTGCAAAAAGGTCAAGTTTGTGTCATTGAGAGTATGGGCCATGGCAGCAGCAGGTTCAAGTCTTGTCTTGCTCCAGCTGGAGTTGAGGAGAGCCCTTGGATTGTTTGTAGCTGACTGTAACATGTGGATGACAAGCTATGCTAGCTTTTGCAACTTGACAACTTGTATTTTCTCATGAGTTTATGCTAAGTACATGAAGCAATGCTTGCTGAATTTTGTCACATGATGCCTCAATTGGTCATGGCAATGTTTAGAGATCAGCTAGGGATCACATAATTCCTTGTGGCATGAATTTGCCAAGAATCCTCTTTTTGCATACTTATGAAAATGCTTTAAGGAACTTTGAGAATCAAGGCAAACCATCCAAAATTCCTTGGGCCAAAATTGTTCTTGGGGTCATGTGTGATCATGTAATGCAGCTTTGAAGTCATTTTGAAGTCACTAGAACACTTGGTTCATAAAAATGCAAGTTTTCCTTTTAGTGCATAACTTGAAAATTAATGATTTTTGCCAACTTTGTCACACCATAACTTTTGATCCAAGAAAGATTTGATCCTGTTCTTGTACTTTTTGAAAAGGGAAAGATGTAATCTACAACTTTCATGACCAAAGTTTTTCCATTTGAAGCATTTTTGGATCAAGAATCAAGGCTTGAAAAATGACCTAAAATGAAGCATTCTTGAAAAGTCAACTATGCCCAAAAAGTCAACATTTGCAAAAACTCCAAATTCTTGATTTTTGTGGACTTCAACCTTCTTCCATGATCAAATAAAGATCATATACACTCAAAATGATGAAGATCACCCATTGGTTGGGTCACTGGGGGCCTCAGATGCCCTGATTTTACACTGACTTGTCCAGAAAGTCAACTCTTGATCAGATGACTTCCCCATGGAATTTCTTCATGAAAATTGATATGCATACTCCCTATACCATATAGAGACCAATGGAAACAAGAATGACCCAAAATTTTGGGGCTATGGCCTCTGAAACCAAAACCCTAATTCTAGGTCAACTGTGCAGTCAAACTTGGCTCTGCATTCATACCAATCCTAGTTCTTGTGATTCTTTTGCATTCTTGACTTTGAGAGGATGTAACATGATACTTGAACACACATGGATCCCTTTGTAGTGATTGGTGGCCTTTGGAGTGGCTCAAGAACTCTTGGATTGCTCAGATCACAAACCCTAGATGCAGATGACTTATAAACTATGCAGTGAATCAAAAATGAGATATGAGATGATATGATTATGTTTATGTATATGAAAAGATCACAAGCCATGGTGTGAATGGGTGAGGGCAAATTTGGGGTGTTTACAGCTGCCCCTTTTCAAACATGAGTTGGCTGTGCAGGATGTAAGCAATGGCTTAACAGGCAAACAAGATAACTTGTGGTTGAATACCAAAGACAGTCCAAAATTTGCACTCACAGAATGAAGAAGAAAAGGGATATAGATTGTAAAAGAAAATAAAGTATATTGTAAAGTATGGGCGACGGAGGAAGACCGTCGAGCAGAGGACGACTGCTGGGTAAAGAGCAATGACGGGGACGGCCGACATGCTGGGAAAAGTGCGGAAAATAAAGCAATGACGGGGACGGCCGACATGCTGGGGATAAAAAGGATTATGATGGGGACGGCCATCAAATAAAGCTATAAGATTCTCTGGGGATTAATGAAAAGTGATGGGGACGGCCATCAAGTTCATAAAGCGAAGCAACCAACGATGGGGACGACCATCGGGCTAAAAAAGAAAAGGGACCCCGACGGGGACGGCCATCAAAGGTGGAGGACGACCACCTGGCAGGGTATGGCTGCCGAAAGTATCAACGATGGGGACGGCCATCGGATAAAAGGTCAACGATGGGGACGGCCATCGGACGAGCATGATGGAGGACGACCATCAAGAGGTGGAGGACGACCACCTAGCAGGGGACGGCTGCTCTCAAGGTTCGTCATGACATAGGACGAATGCCAGATAACCAAAATCAACAATGGGGACGGCCATTGGATAAAATGATGAAGGACGATCATCAAGAGGTGGAGGACGACCACCTAGCAGGGGACGGCTGCTAAACTATCGACGATGGGGACGGCCATCGGATGAGCATGATGGAGGACGACCATCAAGAAGTGGAGGACGACCACTCAGCAGGGTACGGCTGCTCTCAGGGTTTATCATGGCACGGGACGAGTGTCAGATAAAGAAAAGCTTTGTTGGCGATCTATTGGGGATATAGTGAACACGGACGAGCGTTCACAACCAAGAAAAGGAAATATAAGTGTTCAGATGTTGTGTATAGATCAAAGATGCGGACGAGCATCCTTAAGACTATGATACGGACGAGTATCATGTAGAAACAAATACTGACACATGTTCAGAGATGATGATACGGATGAGTATCAACTGGTTAACAAAGAACACGGACGAGTGTTGAATCTATATTCAAGAAGACATGAGTGTTTGACACAGTGTATGGATTAAAGATGCGGACGAGCATCCTCAAGACTATGATACGGACGAGTATCATGTAGAAACAAACACTGGACGCATATTCTGAGATGATGGTACGGACGAGTACCAACTGGGTTAACCAAGAACATGAACCAAAGTCGAATCTGTGGGGATGTAACTGGTATATACAAGATACGGACGAGTATCTGTATAAGAGCGGGTGGTGTATAGATGAGTGTTTAACTGCTGGGGAGAGTGACACGGACGAGTGTCAAAAGGAGAAGAGTGTAATATAAACAAGTATCTGATACACAAAGTCTAGGCGACTGCGCTGGGGATATGACACGGACGAGTGTCAAGAAAGTGTATATATAGGTACATGTGAGTGCAAAGAGGATGTCTTTGGCTTTCTGCTGGGGTATGACACGGACGGGTGTCAGGACGTATCTGTAATACGGGTGGTCTTGTTTGTAAAGAGTGTTCAGGCGACTTTATTGGGGAGTGGTGACACGGACGGGTGTCAAAAAGGAGTATATACTGGTGTTTGTGATTTGTGAGGCAACTGCTTTTGCTGGGGACCCTGGTGGGGATTTTTCTGTATATTAATGATGAACAGTTATTATTCACAAGTGTTTGATTCTCAACATGGCTTATGATTATGCTATGTGTTTGATTTTTACCGTAATGCTCCGTATTAGACGGAATGTTACGCTTTGTGGGTGAATATGATGCAAATGCCATGATTATGCAAAGATAATGATCCAAGATTCGGATCCTGTTGTTGTGAAGATCTCTGGTCGATCTGTTGAAATGGACCTCCCAGCTGGGGACGAGATCATTGACAGATCTGGTGAGATGTATCTGCTTGGGGACATAGGTCACTGATTGACATATCCTTGGAATATAGGACCCAACTGGGGGTTTGTAGGAGCCTTCTGTACTCTGTTGTGACTCCTTCATGCGTTGCTCTTCTGAATAGAGGCTGAAACTCTGTGGGGAGATGATGCCCTGATTTTGTACTCTGTTGAGGAAGAAAGCTTGACATCTCGACTGGGAGGAGTGACAAGTGGCAAACTAGCTGGGGAAAGTTGTCGGCAACTCAGCTGGGGAGAAAACACCTCTGGTGCCAAGAGTGAGTGTTGATTTGCCAGCTTGCTGGGATGTAACTTGCATGCCCCAAGTTGCGTTCTGGATACCTGCAATCCTGCAAAGATAGGGAAACGCACAAATGGTCCCGAGGTACCTTTACTGGGTTCCGTCATAGGAGTTAAGCACTTTCGAGAGTAAGTATATTCCCTGCAAGCATGGGTTTTAATATTTTTGAAGAGAAACATCTGTACTTATGCAATTAGCCTTTTTTAGAGACATCAGACATTCTTTGCAAATAAAAATGTACAAGACGAAACATGACTGAAAAATCTGATTTTATTAATTCATGTGCCCTGAATTGGCAAGATACAGTCAAGGAAACATATCTCCTGAAATGAGGAGATTGTTACAAATTTGAGAAACAAAGTGCTGGCGATGTTGATGACGCTTTAAGGAGCTTCCTCTTCTGCTATGACTCGTATGACTTCCGACGTTCTTCTCGTCTTGCTTTCCGAAGGAGGTTGATTCTGAAAGAAGATTGATCCTTTCGAGGTTTACCAAGTTGTAAGTGATACAGACGAATTCAAAGTGCAGTTGTTCGCTTATTCCCTTGTTTTGCATGGATCGCCCTTTCGGGTTTTCAATCCATCGGGATACCCATTTTTGCCTGAGCTGTCCAATGCGGCTTTTCAACTCAGCGGGTGTACATTTTTGTTTATTTTCCCTTATTTTTGCCCGAGTCTTTTATTCTGTTTTTGACTCGCCGGGATGCCCTATTTTTGCCTGGACTTACATTCTGTTTTTATGTCCAGCGGGTCATTTTTATGCGAAGTATTTTTTAACTGCATCTGAATTCACAGGGGACGGGAAGTCTTCACCATCCATGGTACTGAGCATCAGTGCTCCACCAGAGAAAACTTTCTTTACCACAAATGGTCCTTCATAGTTAGGTGTCCACTTGCCCCTGTGGTCTGTATGAGGGGGGAGGATTCTTTTCAGCACAAGATCTCCCACTTGGTACTCTCGGTGCCTGACTTTCTGATCGAAGGCTCTCTTCATTCTCTTCTGATATAACTGCCCATGACAGATTGCAGCTAATCTCTTCTCTTCGATCAAACTCAGCTGCTCGTATCGGGACCTAACCCACTCTGCTTCACTCAGTTTGACATCCATCAACACTCGCAAGGAGGGTAATTCAACTTCAACTGGTAGGACCGCTTCCATTCCATACACAAGCTGATACGGTGTTGCCCCAGTGGACGTCCTGATTGACGTGCGGTACCCATGCAAGGCAAACGGTAGCATTTCATGCCAGTCTTTGTAGGTGACTACCATCTTTTGCACAATCTTCTTGATATTCTTATTAGCTGCCTCAACAGCGCCGTTCATCTTTGGCCTGTAAGGAGAAGAATTGTGGTGTTGGATCTTGAAGTCCCGGCACAGTTCTGCCATCATTTTATTGTTTAGATTGGAACCATTATCAGTAATGATTCGCTCGGGAACTCCATATCGACAGATGATATCTCTTTTCAGAAATCTGGCTACCACTTGTCTTGTAACGTTTGCATATGAGGCTGCTTCAACCCACTTGGTGAAATAGTCAATGGCAACCAGGATGAATCTGTGGCCATTCGAAGCAGTCGGCTCAATCTTGCCAATCATATCAATGCCCCACATAGCGAAGGGCCAAGGTGAAGACATCACATTCAGAGGGTTCGGAGGCACGTGCACTTTATCCGCATAGATCTGGCATTTGTGGCATTTTCTGGCGTAGGCACAACAGTCAGCATCCATTGTGATCCAGTAATAACCTGATCTTAACAATTTCTTAGCCATGGCATGCCCTCCAGCATGGGTACCAAAGGAGCCTTCGTGCACTTCATGCATCAGCAAATCTGCTTCTGTCTTGTCAACACATCTGAGGAGTACCATATCAAAGTTCCTTTTGTATAAAGACCCATCAGTATTCAGAAAGAAACTACCAGCAAGCCTTCTCAAAGTCTTTTTATCATTGGAAGATGCCCCAGGTGGGTATGTTTGATCCTCTAAGAAGCATTTAATGTCGTGGAACCAAGGCTTATCATCTTTGACAACTTCCGCTGCAAATACATATGCTGGTCTATCAAGTCTTGACACTGAAATCTGAGGTACAAAGTTAGCAGCTTGAACTTTGATCATGGACGAAATGGTAGCAAAGGCATCTGCAAACTGATTCTCGTCCCGAGGGATATACTCAAGCTTGACTGTTGTAAAGAAAGTCAATAACCTCCTTGTATAATCCCTGTAAGGTATCAGATGATCCTGGTGGGTGTACCATTTTCCGTTGGTTTGATTAACTACCAGAGCTGAATCTCCGAATACAGTCAATGTCTTGATCCTGAGGTCAATGGCTTCCTCAAGACCCATAATGCAAGCTTCGTATTCAGCTTCGTTGTTAGTGCAGTTGAAAGTGAGTTTTGCCGAGAAAGGCGTGTGAATTCCTTTTGGTGAAATGAGTACTGCACCAACACCACGACCATTCATGTTAACAGCCCCGTCAAACATCATAGTCCATTCTTCTTCCGGGTCAGGCCCTTCAGTGTGAACAGGCTCTTCATGATCTTTTGCTTTTATGAACATGATGTCTTCATCAGGGAAGTCAAATCTCATAGGCTGGTAGTCATCAATGGGTTGCTCAGCAAGATATTCAGATAGTACACTGCCCTTGATGGCTTTCTGAGAAGTGTACTGGATGTCATATTCTGTGAGAATCATTTGCCATCTTGCAACCCGTCCGGTAAGAGCTGGCTTCTCAAATATGTACTTGACTGGGTCCATCTTTGAGATCAATAAAGTAGTGTGGGTCAACATATACTGTCTTAGTCGGCGAGCAGCCCACGCTAAAGCACAACAAGTTTTCTCGAGCAGTGAATAACGTTGTTCACAGTCGGTAAACTTTTTGCTTAGGTAGTATATTGCATACTCTTTTCGACCAGACTCGTCATGCTGGCCCAGCACACACCCCATCGACTCTTCTAATACTGTCAGGTACATTATCAGAGGTCTTCCTTCAACTGGAGGCATAAGGATTGGAGGTTCTTGCAGGTATTCCTTGATCTTGTCAAAAGCCCTTTGGCAGCCTTCGTTCCATCTGACCGTCTGTTCTTTTCTCAACAGCTTGAACAAGGGCTCACAGGTTGCTGTAAGGTGAGATATGAACCGTGAAATGTAGTTCAATCGACCTAAGAACCCTCGAACTTCTTTCTCAGTTTTCGGTGCAGGCATCTCTTGAATAGCTTTGACTTTATCAGGGTCAACTTCAATCCCTTTCTCGCTTACAATAAAGCCCAGCAGCTTACCAGATCTCACCCCGAATGTGCATTTGTTGGGGTTCAGCTTCAGTTGGTACTTCCTCAGACGTTTGAATAGCTTTAGCAGATTTACCAGATGATCTTCTTCAGTAAGGGACTTGGCAATCATATCATCCACATAACACTCGATTTCTTTATGGATCATATCGTGGAATAATGTTACCATAGCCCGTTGATACGTTGCACCGGCATTTTTGAGCCCAAATGGCATTACCTTGTAGCAGAACGTTCCCCAGGGTGTGATGAATGTTGTCTTCTCCATGTCTTCAGGTGACATTTTGATCTGATTGTATCCTGAGAATCCGTCCATGAAGGAGAATACCGAGAACTGAGCCGTATTATCCACCAATACATCAATGTGAGGTAAAGGGAAATCATCTTTCGGGCTGGCTCTGTTCAGATCCCGGTAATCCACACACATTCTTACTTTGCCGTCCTTCTTAGGCACAGGTACAATATTAGCAACCCACGGCGGATAGCTAGTTACAGCAAGGAACCCGGCGTCCCATTGCTTTTGTACCTCCTCCTTGATCTTCATTGCCATGTCTGGACGAGTACGGCGTAGCTTTTGTTTGACTGAAGGGCATTCTTCTCTCAAAGGTAGTTTATGTACAGCGATGTCGGTGTCCAACCCTGGCATATCTTGATAAGACCAAGCGAACACGTCCACATACTCTCGAAGCAGGTCAATCAGCTGTCCTTTCACTGAGTCTTGCAGGCAGGCCCCGATTCTAACTTCTTTCACGTCTTCATCCGTACCAAGATTGATCACTTCAACCTCCTCCTGGTGAGGAGTAATAACCTTTTCCTCTTGTCTTAACAACCTGGCTAGCTCTTCAGGAAGCTCATATTCTTCATCAACCCCTTCATCAGCTTGATTGATTGGATTGTCAAAGTCATACGGAGTCATAGCCGTGCTGTTGTCGGTGCTGTCTGGAAGGCACTCTCTGCAAGGGTTAAGTTTGTTCATTTTAGTGATCTGATTTCAATCTTTATTTAGAAAAGTGAAATGAAGTTGTCATTTTGAAAACACCGCCATTTATTTTTTTTGTACAAAAAGAAAAAATGGAAAAACAGTGAACGAAAAGAAAAAGACTCGTTTGCAAAAAGATGTCTGATATTTCATTAATTAATCTTGTTTGCACAAAAATTACAGATGGCCCGATTACAAAATGAGTCTTGTCATCTTGGGCAAGATGCAAGACTTTGATGCATGCTATAAAATACAGGAAATAATAATTACTCTGCATGAGTAACTCTTATAATTTCCTGGGAAGACCAGTTCGAGATACTGCTCCCCGGGATCTTTGGACGAATCCAGCTTTCCAGGTTGCGTTCTTCTTCCAGCTCGTCTTCCAGACAGTTGATGGCATCAGGGGTAAGCATCCCCCCACTCACAAAATTGGGCTCTTTCGCAGCCGCTGCTTGATCTTGTTGAGTTGGTTTGTAACCCAACCCAAATCTGTCTTCTTTCTTCTCCACCGGTAGTAGCTTGCCCCAGCCTTGGGCAGTTCCTTCCTCAACAACCTTCCGGGCTTGTTGGTATGATGATATTGAAGTACCAGGCACAACAGATGTTTCATTCACATTCAAGGCTTCAAACCCCTGGCTCATTGTTTCATGGATCTCCCCATCCATCTCAATGTACTTATAGGTTGCCAGGTGGCTGACAAAAATGTCCTCCTCTCCGCAGATTGTAACGATTTGACCCTCCCACTCATATTTTAACTTCTGGTGAAGGGTAGAGGTCACGGCGCCAGCAGCGTGAATCCATGGCCTACCCAATAAACAGCTGTAGTCGGGCTGTATATCCATCACGTAGAAGATAGTTGTGAAAGTCTGCGGGCCAATCGTTACGGGTAATTCAATCTCTCCCAGAACCGATCTCTTTGAACCATCAAAGGCTCTTACCACCAGGTTGCTGGGTCTCAACGCCAATCCGTCATATTCTAGCTTCACCAGAGCCTTTTTAGGTAGGACATTAAGGGATGACCCCGTGTCTACCAGCACATGGGAAAGGACAGCACCTTTGCATTCCATGGTTATGTGCAAGGCTTTGTTGTGGTTGCGGCCTTCCGTTGTCAAATCAGTATTGGTGAACCCTAGTCCGTGACTAGCATTAACATTTCCCACTACTGCTTCCAGCTGATTGACAGTGATCTCTTCAGGCACGTAAGCGGCGTGCAGGACTTTGAGTAGTGCATTCCGATGGGCTTCGGAGCACATGAGCAATGACAGGATTGAGATCTTGGAAGGCGTCTGATGCAGCTGATCCACTATCTTATAATCACTCTTTTTGATGATTCGCATGAACTCATCAACCTCTTGATCGAATGGTGTTTTCAAAGCTTCTTTAACAGCTTGATCTTCCTGCACAGGGCTCTTCCCTTTTGCCTTGGCAGCAGCTTCTGCTTCGGCAGTTGGTCTCGGAATCTGTGGAGCGAAAAGACGTCCGCTTCGAGTGAAGCCTCCGCCTCCGCCCACATTGTCCACTTGTAGTGCAGGGGTTGATGATTCAAAAGTGATTTTTTGTCCTTCACAGTACAAGTCAGAGCCGTAATGCCAGGGGATGGCATTACTGCTTTCATAAGGTACCGGTCCAGGCACCGTGATGGTGACTGGACTGATTGCAGCTGTTGAAGGAACTGTGATAGTCTGCGGATCATAATAAATTGTAACTGGTGCTCTAATGGGAGCAGCACCCTCTGAATTGTAGGCAGAGTTGCTTTCAGGATCATAGAATATGGTGACAGTTGAGACATCTTCATGACTTGTTGTTGGTGTTGTAGGAGACATTGTCGGGAGTGTGGATGTTGTTGTTGTAGGAGCTTCATAATGGAGTGATGCTGAAGTTGTAGCAGGAAAATTCGTTGATGCCTGGTCAGTTGAAATGACAGATGAAGTACTTGTTGATGAAGCCGAAGAATTGTCAGGAACAATAGTTGTTGCAGTTGTAGGAGGTTCTGAAATTGTTGCTGATGAGATTGGTGGATTTGTTGGAAATGATGTGGTGATCTGAAGCTGGCCACTCCGAATTAGGCCATCTATGCCATTCCTTAAATTATCGCACCCATTTACCGAGATATTGCAGTAAGCACAACCCAACTCACACCCCGGGAACATTTGACATTCCAGGAGTTGAGCCTTGATTTCTACCAACGGTGTCCTGATCTGTCCCACACTGGTTATTAAATAAGACGGCTTGTCTTCTTCAATAGCGTTAATTCTAGGACCACCGTGGTTCGGCATTAGGTTCTTATTGACATTGGGTGGTGGTGCGAAATTCAGAGCTTTTGAGTCTACCAGGTCTTGCACCTTCATGTGCAGGGCTCTGCACTTTTCTGTACTGTGGCCAGGTGCGTTCGAATGAAAAGCACACCTAGCATTGGAGTCATAGTTCCTGGGTAGACTGTTGGGGTCCGGCGGTGCCAATGTCCTTAGCTCAACTAGGTTGAGTTTCAGGAGTTGTGGCAGCAGGGTAGCATATGGCATAGGGATCGGATCGATCACCCTATTAGCTTGAGATGGCCTCTGTTGGAATGGCCTTTGCTGACTGTTGTTGTTGTTGTTGTTGCTGTTGTTGTAATTTCTTGGAGGATACTGATTTTGTTGATGGTACTGAGGTTGCTGCTGGTAGTTTTGTTGCAGAGGTTGATAGATTGGCTGAGGATGAGCCGGAGCAGGAATGGTGACTGCTGCTATTGACCTTTGAACATATTGGGGCTTACCCCTGTTGGTGTGGATGGCATTGGTCTCGCCAGTTCTTCTAGGGCCTGCAAAAGGCTTTCTTGTACTACTGGACGAGCTTGCACCGTTGTCTGAGATCTTTCCCATTTTTAACAAGCTTTCAATTCTCTCCCCGGCTATGACAACATCTGCAAAGCTAGTGGAAGAGAAAGCCGCCAACCTGTCAATATATGTTCCCTGAAGGGTGTTCATGAACATATCTGCCATTTCCCGTTCAGACATAGGTGGTTGAACAGCAGCAGCCAGTTGCCTCCATCTCTGTGCATATTCTCGGAAACTTTCCCTTGACGACTGTGACATTCCCATTAGGAGGGTCCTGTTGGGTGCCATGTCTAAGTTATACTGATACTGCCTGATAAAGGCTTCTGCCAAATCCTTCCAGCACCTGATAGTTGCCCTTGTCAGGTGAGAGTACCATTCTCTTGAGGCTCCAGTCAGGCTGTCCTCGAAATAGAACATCCAGAGCTTCTCATCCATAGTATAGGCCTTTAGCCTCCCCAAGAATGATTGTAAATGAGTCCGGGGACATGAAGTCCCGTTGTATTTTTCAAAGCAAGGAGGCTTAAACTTATGGGGGATCCTGACCCCGTCTACCAAGCCCATGTCCATGACGTCGAATCCCAAAGAGTTTTGAGACTCTAAAGACCTCAACTTCTCAGCTATCTCATCCAACCTTCTATCATAAGCTTCTTCCCCAGCGCCCATTACTGTGAATTGGTCCTCCTGAGGATCTTCTTGTAGTACCCTGGCTGCGGTGGCAGTCCCTTGAACATTTGCTGGAATATTGACCTCAGGATGGAGGTGTGGTCCAAATACCGGAGGGTTGACATGAGGTTGTACCCTTTCATTGTTACTGGTACCGGCGGTCCCTATATGTGGATCCTCTTGATTTTGCCTTTCCACCATGGCTCTCAATCTTTCCTGGCTCTGAGCCATGTTGTTCATAACTTCCATAAACTGAGTCATTTGATTCCTCATCTCTAGCCTTTCATTTGCCATTTGATTTCTGACCTCAGTAAGGTCCTGCTGCATCTGATCCATCTGAATGCCCGGAAGGTTGTTTCGGGTCGGATAACGGTGCGGACGGTTGAGGGGAAATACCCGGCGCCTAGCAATAGTTCCTGAGGCATCACAACAGAGGTTAGCAACAATAAAACAAAACCTACAAAACAAACAAAGGGTTAGCATGCAATGCAGTTATGCTTATTTGTTCTCAAGGTATCCGGTTTGGCATTCAGTTTTGACCCTTCCAGACCCTTGAAGATGCTGTTGATGTTGCTTGAAGAAAACTCAGATGAAGCAAACTAACACAAACATATTACAGAAGGTGAAATAATACAACTTGTTCATTTTACAACACAGGCCCTCTAAGGGGTCAAAATACAGTACAAGAAAATAAAAGTACATGGAAAGAAAGCAACAACAAACAAATGGTCAAACACCAAGACCAAACTCATCCTCAAGAACTTCCTTGAGAAGTGCTTCGGTCACAGGATCAGCCGGACGCTCCGTGAGATTCCTGATGAGGAGATTCCGGGTCGTAACAGCTGCTGCTAGCTTCTTGTGCTGAGTTTGTTCTTTTGACCTCTTCACTCCTGCTTTGATCTTCAGTTCTGATACCTCCCTCTGGGCTGCTGCCAGGGCTTCTTGTTGTTCTTTTGCACTAGCTTCCAGTTGCTCCATCTTGTCTTGAACTCTCTTGTCCTCCAGAGTACGAGCCTCGGTGATCCTGACCCACCGAGCCTGACTCTCCTTCAGATACAAGTCTGTCCTTGCTCTCTGGAACTGGGCTTCCTTGCAAGCATTCTTCAGAATTTGTTCTCCAGCCTTTGACTTTTTAATGTAATCCCCAGACTTCTCAATCTTAATCAGATGCTCTACTCTCAACTTCTCCAACCTCTCAATCTCCCTCATACCTTCACTCCTCTCTCGGAGGGTCTTCTGCAAAGCCTGGGTTAGCTTCTCATTTCTTTCCTTCAAGCTCTCAAACTCCTCCAAACTGATAGTGGCAGGGGGTGGTGCTGAAGATGGCTCAGGCATGTCTTCTATGGTAAAGGGCATCCCAGAGAAATGGGCCCTGGCACGGGACCACTCATAATATTGTGCTGATGCCACATTATTGCACTTCCCCAGAATGGTTACTCCCTTGGTTTGAACATTATCCCAGGCCCAGGCAGCTTGCCTAACCACAGTCAAATTAGTCTTGTTCTCACAATAAAGAGTCTCCACCAAGTCCTGTGCCTTAGGAGTGTGGACCAGTGCATAGCCCAGTTGTCGTTTAAACAGCAGAGGGTTGTAATTGATACTTCCCTTAACTCCTATTAGGGGCACATTGGGGAAATGCCCACAGCTGGTGATGATATCCCTACCCTTGGTGCTCTGAGTGCACCATCTGATGTCAGCTGAAGTTAGAACAGTGAGTCTCTTAGCCCAGTTGCTCTGCTGATGAGGATTTAGAAAGGCATCTGTCCTGGGTAGATGCTTGAGAAGCCAAGTGTGGAACAATGGAGCACAACACCTCACTAATCTTCCCCTCTGCTTTTCATTCCTCTGATGTACTGAATAATAGAGATCCCCCAATAAGGTTGGCACTGGGTTCTTCAGGATGAACAGATGGATTGCATTATTGCTAATGAATCGAGGCTCATCTGCAAACAACACAATTCCATATATGCTCAGAGCCAACAAGGCACAGACAGCCTTCCACTCTCCTAAAGAAGCTTTCAGGGTAGCTTGAGAGATCAAGAAATCCAGATGAAAACCAGGGATCCCAGCTTTGGAAGTCATATGCTGTTCAATCAGGACAGGTTCCAGATGCAAAGCCTTTGCTACTTCTCCATTACCAGGGAAGACCATCTCAAGGTTGAAAGGGATTCCACCCCTGACAGGCAGACCAACCAATGATGAGTATTCTTCTAATAGAGGGCCCAACTGAAAGTCTTGGAAAGTGAAACACCTCAGTGGGGGATCATAGAACTGGATGCAAGTGTGGATCAGGCTTCTCTGTGAAGGGTCCAGATCCATAACCATATCAAGTATATCTCCATAACTTTCCCTGAACAATGGTATGTGATCTGGAGTGATCAGGGTTTGAATCCTCCTGATGTCTGATAGCTCTGGCTGGAATAAGTGATAGGTGATATTGCTCTTTTTAGGAGCCATGATGCTGAAGACTGAGTAGAGATAGGTGCTGATGATAATGCTGAAGTAATGAGCCACTGATTAGCTGATGCTGGTGATAACTGAAGCAGATGCTGGTGAAGATAGGTCACTACTGAAGATGGGGTCAAAACTAGCCAAAAGTGAAGATGGATACCCTGAAACACAAATAAGCAAATGTCAATATGATGCAATGATTATGTATGCAAATGATATGCAAGGGTCTGTGATTGAGCTGGATCTGATCAAAAGCCCTAATATAGGTCCATGTATGTGAGAAATCCAGAAGGAGGTCTAAAAATCCAGTAACCAAGGTGGGGGACTCAAATAAAGAGTCACATGTCCTGGGTTTAGAATCACAAGAACTGTCCAACATGGAGTACTCTTAAATAATCAAAGTAACAGGGTATTCTGAGGTCAAGGTACCTGCAAACCTGTAAACAGCCCAACCCCCTCACAGGTGATGTTCTAAAACAAGGATCCTCAGACTTGGATCAGTTATGAGAAGTGTAAACACTTCTAACCCGGAGGTACAGCGTTTACAATAACCGTAAAAGTTCCTCCTCTAATTCACCTCAGTTTCTGAAGGTCAATACTAAAAGGTCATCCAGACTTAGCAGGCTTCCCAGATAGCCCTAGCATTGCAGGAAATCTGCAACACAGAGTTCTCAAGAAGAAACCCATATCTGAACCGTGTTTCATATTCCCGCACCAGACCGAAATGGAATGGGAAAGAATATGATTCACTCTAGCCTAGGTGTCACTCAGGTCCCAGGTATAGGACCTTGACTCTCAATAGAACCCCACCCACCAAGACAAAAACCAGATCCAGTCAGCAGCATGACAGTATGATATATACAAAAGCAATAAAGAAAGCAGTAAAGCAACTGCACATAAAGCAAAAATAAATACAAAAATACAAACACAAATAAGCACATAACACCCCAGTAAACACAAATCAAACAAGCGCTAGGAGGAACCCACAAAAAGAACCAGAAGCCCTGGTTGCAATATAAGGGTCCCCAGCAGAGTCGCCAAGCTGTCGCTTCCGATAAATGGGAATGGCCCAAATAAAGGTACAGACGCGAACGGTCAGCGAGAGGGACAGTGAGAACACACAGGAGTGAACTCACTGGAGAATGAATAGAGTCGCCAGCTAGGCATTTTTATCCCGGAGGAAAGGTAATGCTGCATAGACCTAGAAAGATATGGATAAGACGGTTGCGAACCAGAGAGACTGAGAAAGGGGTTGGTTACAACCTGGGAAGGTATTAGCACCCAGATTGTCCGTCGTACTCGACGGGATCCACGCTTAAAAAATTTGTGTTTTAAAGGGGTAGTGTCAGTGCAATTTGTGTATAAAAGAGCTGGAAAAGGATGTACAGGTGTCAGTGTAAAAGAAGTGTAAAGTGTAATATATATAGTGTCAGTGCAGGAACAGGAATGATATGCTCAAGATCATGAGGCTTAAAGAATAAGGCTGAAAAGAGGGGGAATATACAGAGAATTTTGTTCGATAACTGTTAAGTTATGCCTACGTATCCTCTCGTGCAATGAGGAAGTCAGAACGCCGTAGTTCGACCCAAAGAGACTGAAAGATGAATTGACTTGCGAACTGCTTACTTGCCTATGCTCAAGTGTATGACCTGTCTGGCTCAGGTGCTAACTGTCTTGCATTAGACGGAAGAAGCAAGTTCTCGTTTGTGAGTGAATGAGATGAGAAAAAAGAATCCCGGAGGAGACGATTATTGTTTGTTTTTGTGTTTTCAGTCTTTTATTGCTTGTGAAAGTTTGTCATAAGTTAATGAGCTTGAGCCTAAACCAATGGGTTAGTAAACTCATCACATCTTCCCTCTGATTAGGGGTAATGAGAATACCTTAAGTGTGAAGTCAGATTCTCGCACTTAAACACCTTTGGTGTAGGATTAAGATCATTAACCTACTTGTGATTATTTAGATGTTTTTGATGTTTTTGTTTAGTGTTAAGTAATGAGGTTAAGCCATAATCAGGGATTAAACAGACTCATTACACCATCCTAATAGAAGGATAATAGATGAGAATGTTTAAGCTGAGGAATGCTCCTCAACTTAATCCATGATTAGGGATTAAACTCATGACAAAACAAGTCTTTGATTAAGTGAATTTTATTTAGTGGTATGATTATGAAGTGGATTTTATGATTTGTAAGACAACTTGATGGGGACTTGTCCATTAACACTAGGGTTAGTCCTTCTTAACCAATTAAGGAAGAATTAGAACCCTAATGCAAGGCCCAAGTTACAAGTGTGATGTCTTGATGATTTATTAAGTGAATTGATTAAGAGATTTAAACACATTAAGGGTTTAACACTTAGGATTAAAGTTATACACTCCATCCTAAGAGAAGGATGCAGGCATAAGCTTAATCACAAAGCCTTAAAGCCTTTAGGGTTTAGTCCCTGATTATGAGGTGAGAAGAGAAGACTCAAAGAGATGACACAAAGGTAAAATCTAAGAGGGGAGACTAATCAAAACCCTAATCATTGTCATGCTTGGTTGTTCCTAAGGTTTGTGAGGTTTTCAAGAGAAGTCTTCAAGGGAGCCACCAGGAAGCAGATGAACAGGATCAAGAGAAGCAAAGTGACTTGCTTCATTCAAGAAGTCAAGTCACTTGGAGAAAGAAAGTGGGAGGAACAAGAATGAGCAAGCTCAATCTCAAACACATTTAGAAATGCAGCAATGGATGCAAGAGAGATGAAAAGAAAAAGTTATGAGAAGTGAAGGCAAATTCACTTCTCAAGTCACTTACCACCTGAAAAGGTTAGGAAAGAAATGCAATGCAATGCAAGATGGGATGTAATGACATGATGCAAACCAAAACCAGAAGCACATATGTGATGCTAATGATGTTATGAGATGCTACAAACATGAGGCAGCACATGGAAATGATCATACAAGTTTATGAATGCAAATGAAGCAAGTTAAGAAGCATGAACATACATGAAGAGTTATGAAGTGCACATGGCATACAACATGGCAAATACATGATGCAATGATCAAACATGTTTTCTATATGTCTTATGATGTCAAATGAATCAAGTGGAAGCATGGAATGGCATGGCAAGTCATGTTATGCAAGAGAATGCAAGATGGATGCAAATGAAAGCCCAAATTAGGGTTTATGGACCAAACATCAAACAAAAACCCAAAACAGAAGCAAACCCTAGGATAAAAAATGGAAAATACCACTCAAAGAAACCCTAACCCTATACTAAACCAAGGTCCAAAGGGGAGGTCTCAACTCTTAACCAATCTCAAGTTATGAATTTTACAAGTTATTAGGGTTTTTAGGGCTCCTAAACAAAAGAAATGCCAAACAAAATGAAAATGAGGAATCAAATCATGGCCATTTAATCCTAGAAACTACATGTTAAACACAAAACAATGCAAGAAGAATCAATGTCCAACTCCTCATGAATAGGCAGAAATGATTTTTTGAACTTATGATCAAAATAATGCACAAAAATGATTTAATTCAATGGAAAATTCTCAAAATGCATCAAGATCAAAAACGAAATTTGGTTTGAAGGTTGGACAATGTTTCTAAATGTCTTAGAACATTTCATGAATTTTTTGGTGATTTTTAAATACCTAAAAGTATTTTTAATAAATTAATTTCCATTAATCAATTAAAAATAATCTTTTAAATATTTAAAAATACTTTTTTAATGATAAAGATAAAAACAAAAATATTTTTGTGTCATAAAAATTAATAAAACTTATGAGAAAAAGTTTCATAATTTTTAAACATTTTTTACTATTTTAAATAAATTGTAGAAAAGAAATGATATTAAATGAAAAATAAAATAGGTAAAATGAAAGTATGTAAAAGGGAAGGCCAGGATTTGATCTGGGCTTGGTCTGGTTGACTGCGCGCCAGATCCAAGGGCCCAGATTCAAATCTGGCTAATTAAACTTATGATTTAATTAAACAGAAATTAAATGGATAATCAGGGATTAGGGCTTCTAATGACTCATCACAGCCATTCATTCACGCGCGGGAGAGGCCATCTAACGATCCACATTCAAACCTCATTAATCACTCAGATTAGGGCTAATGACCTTCAGGCGGCTGGAGAAGACTTCCGGTCGTCTTCTCCGGCGAGCCAAAACCCTAGATTCTTCTATAGGTCATCCAACAACAAATTTCTTCCATCAAAATGACCCTCTCACCAATCTAAACCTAAACCCTCATCCTAAATCCATTTATTTTCTCTCACAAGCCTGAATCGAAACAAAATACAAAATACGGGCAAATGTTCAGAAGCTTCATACATGCTGGTTTCTTCACTATTTTCAAAAGTAAGCATACATTCATGATCAGAGGAACACATAGCATCATAAAAGAACTAAAAAACTAGTTTCTGGGAAAAAAGTTCTTCATGTCACCTGAAATGAAGCTTCTCTGTTTATGAGCTCTCTGGACTTTTCTTTTGCGCAAGCTTGCTTCCTTGAACCTCCTGAGGATAGAGTGAAGTTTAGAAAGCTTGGAGAGTGGCTGGCTTGAAAGATTCAGCTCTGGTGTAGCAGGAATGGGGACCTTTGTATGTGGTGTTTCAAGCTGCTTTGAGGGGTGGTTTTTGTTCTAGGGACAATTTATGACTTGTTGGTGAAAGAAAAAATGGATTTTGATGGCTGTGTGTGGAGATTCGAAGAGAAGAAGTTTTGGACAGTTTTGTGATATGCTGAGTTCTGGCCAGCTTCAATGCTCAATGCTTAGCTATATCACCTCCAACTTGTGTGGATAGACTGTGAGGCAGGTTAGTAGGGTGGCTGGGCACTGTGCCAAGAGTATGGGAGCCTTTTGCAAAAAGGTCAAGTTTGTGTCATTGAGAGTATGGGCCATGGCAGCAGCAGGTTCAAGTCTTGTCTTGCTCCAGCTGGAGTTGAGGAGAGCCCTTGGATTGTTTGTAGCTGACTGTAACATGTGGATGACAAGCTATGCTAGCTTTTGCAACTTGACAACTTGTATTTTCTCATGAGTTTATGCTAAGTACATGAAGCAATGCTTGCTGAATTTTGTCACATGATGCCTCAATTGGTCATGGCAATGTTTAGAGATCAGCTAGGGATCACATAATTCCTTGTGGCATGAATTTGCCAAGAATCCTCTTTTTGCATACTTATGAAAATGCTTTAAGGAACTTTGAGAATCAAGGCAAACCATCCAAAATTCCTTGGGCCAAAATTGTTCTTGGGGTCATGTGTGATCATGTAATGCAGCTTTGAAGTCATTTTGAAGTCACTAGAACACTTGGTTCATAAAAATGCAAGTTTTCCTTTTAGTGCATAACTTGAAAATTAATGATTTTTGCCAACTTTGTCACACCATAACTTTTGATCCAAGAAAGATTTGATCCTGTTCTTGTACTTTTTGAAAAGGGAAAGATGTAATCTACAACTTTCATGACCAAAGTTTTTCCATTTGAAGCATTTTTGGATCAAGAATCAAGGCTTGAAAAATGACCTAAAATGAAGCATTCTTGAAAAGTCAACTATGCCCAAAAAGTCAACATTTGCAAAAACTCCAAATTCTTGATTTTTGTGGACTTCAACCTTCTTCCATGATCAAATAAAGATCATATACACTCAAAATGATGAAGATCACCCATTGGTTGGGTCACTGGGGGCCTCAGATGCCCTGATTTTACACTGACTTGTCCAGAAAGTCAACTCTTGATCAGATGACTTCCCCATGGAATTTCTTCATGAAAATTGATATGCATACTCCCTATACCATATAGAGACCAATGGAAACAAGAATGACCCAAAATTTTGGGGCTATGGCCTCTGAAACCAAAACCCTAATTCTAGGTCAACTGTGCAGTCAAACTTGGCTCTGCATTCATACCAATCCCAGTTCTTGTGATTCTTTTGCATTCTTGACTTTGAGAGGATGTAACATGATACTTGAACACACATGGATCCCTTTGTAGTGATTGGTGGCCTTTGGAGTGGCTCAAGAACTCTTGGATTGCTCAGATCACAAACCCTAGATGCAGATGACTTATAAACTATGCAGTGAATCAAAAATGAGATATGAGATGATATGATTATGTTTATGTATATGAAAAGATCACAAGCCATGGTGTGAATGGGTGAGGGCAAATTTGGGGTGTTTACAGGTTGTCAGGTGTTTTATCAGCCAAGAAGTCTTTCAGAGGTTGCAATCAACATATCCTCACCAAACTGACCGCAAGAAGAAGTGGGAAGACCATGAGGAAGTTGTGAAAGTAGTTAACATATCCCCACCAAACGGGCGCATGAAATGTATTACCCATCATTGATATGTTTCGTTGATTTTTCAAACACATGGGTTTAGGCTCGCAGGTTAGGGTGTGACGCTCTTTTCTAGGGTATTTGAGTGCACTTGAGTTTGCTTGTATTTCTAAGGTGAAATATGATTATTGTTTCTTAACTTTTTGTTTCTTTTCAATCTGGTTTGCATCTTGCTTCCGCTATATAAGAGTTAATTGGATTTTTCGGAGAATTTATTCGCCATTACTAAGAGTGAACTTCTCTTTTGTGAGAGTGATTTCCTTTCTTTCCAAGAGCCTTTTTTGGGAATGTATGTCTTCTTTGGAACAAAGCTTTTCCATTATGCATGTAATCTCTACCCTCTTTTCCATATTCAATCCTCTTAAAGTACCATTTTTACCCTGAGCTTACTTCCTCGTACCTAGTATTTATTTTATCTATGCCTCATATAAATGATCATCCTTTGAATATGTTTACTTATTCTAGAAATAGTGGTTCTTCTCCTTTAGTTAGATTAGAGACATCTGCTAGTTCATACTCTAACCTTTTATATAACAGTCATTTCACCCCAATCATTATAAATGTGTTTGATAGTTCTATGTCTGAAAGGTTTTATAGAAGTTGTTTTGATAGAGAAACTTCCCTTGATGAATCTTCCTCCGACACCTCATTCCTAATGACAATGCTAAAAGTGATCGTGCATTCAATTTCACGCTTTCTCCCTCTACAACTATCGGGGATTCATCTTTCCCTACTTTGACTTCATTGGAGGTGGAAGTCACCGCCTTGAATACGGAAAAGGCTCACATTTTCATAAGAACATACCATTTTACCTTTGGTAGGGATCCAAGTGATATCTGAAGGGAAATTAGCGATCTAAACGCAGCGGAAAACAAAAAAAATCCCTTTAGAGATCCTTATGAAAGATCATGATCTGTGATAGAAAGGTTACCTCTTGTGGCGATGAAACCTTTGAATCTGAGTCGATGGATGATCACGGGCGTTGTACGATGAACATCGCCTCTACTCAGTCCATACTAAGAGCTTCCTTCAGTCACAATGCTAGCTGATTACGATTGAAGGTTTTTTAGTGAGGGAGAGAAGAATAGAATATGGTTGTGGTTTCAACAACAACAACCTTTGAGCTTCTGCATAAGGGTTCCATTTATAGAACTACTTGTGTGGGCTACAAGCTAAAAATCCCAAATCAATAATAATAATATTATATTATTATAATAACTATTATTATAATAAACATAATTTTATTATTATTATATTTTATAACTATTATAAAATTAATAATAACTATTATTATATCATATATTAATTAAGCACATGGTACCTTATCATATTTCGTATTCCATTCAAGTGCACCGTACCTTACGGTGTACCTTATTTATTCTACCTCTTCCTTAATTGTCCTTATGTGAGTCACCTTATAGGATTTTGTGATGTTGGCAATTATATTAAATCATGTATTTAACATAATAAACAATGAGCGGTATCTAGCAACACATCACTGCTACCCAAGTCACAAATTTTTCATGTGATATGAAAAAACCTTTTGTGATAATACTTGTGTGTATAATTACCCTTTTGCCCTTATGTTTATATTGAGCATAAGACATATACCGTGTCATCCTTGTCCAATTCAATATTGGACCCTTATACATTTATCCTGTTATGCAGGATGGGCAAATTCCATATAGGTTATTCATGTCCCTCAACATACTTTGTGAAGTACCCATCAATTATCTTTATAATCATCTAGTTACGGACAATGTTTGATCAACAATAAAGTACTTGACTCTACATCTAGGGTCCATAGTAGTTTCAGGACGAAGGGTGGTATACACCATTATCACCATGAGAGTAACTTATGACACTTTGCATAACATTCTATGTAGTACTATCATAGTGGATCAATCCAGTATAAATATTACTCCTAATATTCATACCTATGTCAAGACTTGATAACTCCTTAACCATGATCCATGAGATGTGATCATCAATCTATCTACATAATAGTTTTAATGCTTTAAGGCTAACCCATTTCACATTAAAGCTCGACCTTGGATGCTTTAAGAATAATGTCCTTATGTTTAATGGAATCTCAAGATTAAGTCACACTAAATATTTCATTAAACGAACTAGCTATTCTATGGACTTTATCATTTTTGAAAAACAAACATAATAAATAAATGTATTTTATTATTAATAAATAATTCGATACAAGTACCAAAAGTATTGGCCTATAAAGCTTACACCAACAATCTCCCACTAACACTAGAGACAATCAGGCATACCCCTAATACCCATAGATCTAGCATAACCATCATGCTTCTGCTATGCAAAAGGTTGTTAGTAAGTCAGCAATATTGTCAAGTGTAGGTACTTTGCATATCTTCATATCTCCACATTCAATTATCTCTCGAATGAGATGATAACACCTAAGTATGTGTTTGAATCGTTGGTGAGATATAGGTTCCTTAGCTTGTAAGATGGCACCATTATTATCACAATAGAGATCAATGGGATCTACAATGCTAGGGATTATGCCAAGTTCACTAATGAACTTCTTAATCCAAACAACTTCCTTTGTTGCATTTGAGGTAGCAATATACTTGGCTCAGTTGTAGAATCAACAATTATTTCTTATTTTGAACTTTTCCAACTCACAGCGCCACCATTTAGCCAAAACATATAACCAGATTGCGATCTAAAGTCATCCTTATCTGTATGGTAGCTAGCATCGGTGTAACCAATTATTGCAAGCTCTTCCCGAACTCCATATATCAAGAATGTATCCTTAGCCCTTCTCAAGTACTTAAGGATATTCTTGACAACTATCCAATGAGTATCATCGGGATCAGATTGGTACCTACTTGTCGCACTTAAAGCATACAAGACATCTGGTTGAGTACATAACATGGTATACATGATAGATCCTATTGCAGACGCATATAGAATCTTATTCATGTGATCCCTTTCTTCCTTAGTAGAAGGGGATTGTGTTTTTGATAGACACATGTTATGTTGCATAGGTATGAATCCTTTCTTGGAGTCATGCATATTAAAATTCATCAACATTTTGTCTATGTATGTACTCTGACTTAGGCCAAGCAGTTTTTTGTGATTTATCTCTATAGATCCCGATTCCTAATATATATGATGCTTCACCAAGGTCCTTCTTATAAAATCATTTCCCTAACGAAGTTTTTACTTGTTGCAAGATAGGGATATTGTTTCCAATGAGTAATATGTCATCTACCTATAATACCAGGAAAACGATCATGCTCCCACTAACCTTCTTGTAGACACAAGGCTCATCTTCATTCTTTATGAATCCATATTGTTTTTCAGTTTCATAAGATTCGAGCTTCTAGAAGCTTGCTTCAATCCATAGATTGATCGTTGTAACTTGCATATCTTTTGGGCTTCTTCAGGTATGTCAAATCCTCCAGGTTAGGTCATGTACATATCCTTAAGAAGATTCCCATTAAGGAAAACTATCTTGACATCCATCTGACATATTTCATAATCATGATATGCAGGGATAGCAAGTAAAATCCGAACAGATTTAAGCATTTCATGCCAGTCTTCTTTTTGAAGACCCATTTGCATCCTATAGGATTAACTCCAATAGGAGGCTCTACCAAGGTCTAAACCTGGTTTGTGTACATGGAATCCATTTCATATTTCATGGCTTCTAGCCACTTTTCAGACTCAGGACCAGTTATGTCCAATTGGTAGGTGACAGTCTTATCTTGATCCATGAGTAATACATCACCTTAATCAGTTATGAGATATCCATATCTCTCTATTTAATGACGTATCATGCTCGTCCTATGTTGGTCTTGTTCTACTTTAGTAGGTTGCTCTTCCACAACTGTTTGTGATTCCTTCTCTAATTCCTCCATAGGTGTATCAATGATTTGTGATTCTTGAATTTCTTCAAGCTCTACTTTCCTCCCACTAATTCCTTTGGAAATAAAGTCTTTTTCCAAGAAGACTCCAGTTCGAGCGACAAACACTTTGCCCTCAGAAGGATTGTAGAAGTAATATCCTCTTGTTTCTTTATGATACCCCACAAATAAGCATTTGTTAGATTTGGTCTCAAGCTTAAATTTGTCGTTTCACATAAACTTCACAACCCTAAATCTTCATGTAAGACATACGTGGTTTCTTACCACTCCATATCTCATATGGTGTCTTTTTCTACCTTTTTGGATAGAACACGGTTAAGTGTGTAAATTGATGTCAGTAGTGCATGTCCCCAAAAGGAGTTTAGAAGATCGGCGTGACTCATCATGGATCGGACCATGTCTAACAAGGTTCGATTTCTTTTCTCAGACACACAATTCCATTGTGGTTTTCTAGGAGGTGTGAGTTGGGATAGAATCTCACACTTTTTTAGATGGTCATTGTTGGACCCCAAAATTTTCCCTCACAAGATAAGACTTTGTGTACTAAGAGGTTCACAAGGTTCACAAGACATCTTATGAGGTTCACAAGATTCACAAGACATCTTAAGAGGTTCACAAGGTTCACAAGACATCTTATGAGGTTCACAAGATTCACAAGACATATTAAGAGGTTCACAAGACATCTTAAGAGGTTCACAAGGTTCACAAGACATCTTAAGAGGTTCACAAGGTTCACAATACATCTTATGAGGTTCACAAGGTTCACAAAGTTCACAATTAGTCAGAAGATTTGACAATTCCCTCAGATAATGCATCCTCCTAAGCAATGCATCTTAAACTAGGGTTTTGACTTTAATCAGGCTAAATGGACTTCCAAGACTTCAAGTGAGCTTTACAACATCTTATATGTGTTTAAGAATCCCCATGACAAGTTTCAAGACTTTTCCCAAAGGTTTGCTCAGTCAGATGATCAGATAAGTCAAAATCAGTCAAAGCAGTTAAAAAGTCAAACTGAGGTCAACTGTGGTCAAACCAAAGTCAAACTTCATGATTTTTTGCCAATATCAATTATATGAAGTAAAATTCATCATTTGATCAAGGGTTGATCATGATTCATCAAGGAGATTTCAGATCATCAAGAATCAGGAGTTTCTAAATTAGGGTTTCCTTAGGAAAAGTCAACTAAACTTTGACCAGCCATAACTTTCACATGCTTCATCAAATTTTTCCCATCCAAAGCTCATTTTTAAGGAAATTGAATTCTCTACAACTTTGTGTCTCACAAGCAAAGCCCAAAAATGCTTCATTTGGAAGGTATGAGCTAAGACATTATAGGTCCTTTTAAAAGTCAACAAAAAGTCAACAACTTCAAAAGAGCATAACTTGAGAATAGTAAAAGATATGGACATGAAACCAATGGGGTTGATTAGAGGACTCTCTGAGCTTTCCAAAATGTCCAAGAACACCCTCATAGCCTTAAAATTGAAGGATTCGTGTCCTTGCAAATTTGGGAAATTTTTGAGAAAAATATTGAACAAAAGGGGTCTTAGAATCAATTTTTTCCAAATGGGCCTACCATTGTGCAACCCAATCCTTGAGATATCATCCCACACGACCCAATCCAAGCATTTTCATGATTTTTATTTTTTATTTAGTATTTATTTGAATTTTATTCATTAAAAAGCAAATTAAATCAAAATAAAATATATAAATCAAATATTTGAATGAGATATTGTTTCTAGAAAGTCATAAACATGGATTGGATCAGATTGATATGCAAATTATGATGATGGTCTTAAAATAGCAAGGTTGTATCAAAAAATATTTGAATTTTAAAGCATGATCTTTTTCAATCTTCCATGACCAAAAAATCCAAAGAACAACCACATATTTTGACCTAATATCATTCATATATATACAAATAATGGATCACAATGCAAGGGACACGATTTTGCAGCCTAAAACCATAATTTCAAACTTCACAAAATCCTTCAAAAATCAATTTTCGATTTCAATCCTAGAAGAGGTTTCAAGGTATTCTAAAGACACTACAAGATTCCTTGAGCTTCCCTGAATCAAAACCAACCCTTACATGCCTTTGAATCATGCCATAATGCATAACCCGAAGCATTTTTGTTCTTGAATTATTTTTTTTCGATTCCATAAATTCACCGCGTTTTAATGTATTTTGTTTGTTTAATCATGTTTATAGTGATGTGTAGAACGTTTCTGGATACTTAGATCAAAGCTTCATGGCCGAAACCTCATTCTGCCATTGTTAGGGTTTTGTGGTTCATTTGGGGGTTTATGATTTAGTAAATATAAATGAATTTTAATGGCTTAAATGAACTGTATTTGATGTGGGTAACACCATGGTGTGTTCAATTTGAGGAAAAATTACAGGTATCATGAGTTTCGAAGAAACCTAGTTTTCATACAAAACTGGATTCGCAGGAAATATGGTAGGAGATTTCGCAGGAAAATTCGTAAGAACCAAGGTTGAAGATGACCATCTGGAGCGAAAAATAATTCAAAAAATCTAACTTAAAATATTATGTTTTGTTTCTAATTATATTTCAAAGTGAGCGCGTGGCTCAGTTGGTTTTGATGCTTGTATGTGATGGTAGAGGGCCTGGGTTCGAATCTGATGGGCTAAAGACGTGTCTACTTATGCGTCTAGCGGTATCTTACTGCAAGTGCACAGCCTATCGAAGTAATATTTAAGATTATCGATCCACAGGGATTCTATGGTTACTTAGTGCTAGATGAACTTCTAGTTTAGCTAAGGCGAATGGTTGTCACGATATTTTTTGTTGATTTTAGAATGTTAAAGGCGGAATTAAATTTAAGTTTTAATTAAGTAATTCTAAGGCGGTCGGTATGTAATTATATTAACTTAGGTGGATCAATCTAACCTAGGCTTATTTAAGGTGTTCACTTAATCTATTCGGTAGAGATTACCAGTTTAAATACCCTCAACTCACACTCTCGTGGTCTTATATCAGATCTTATCCCTAAAGCCCTATGCCTGCTCTCGCTAGCCCATAAGTGTTTAGAGGTAATTTTTGGAAACTAAGTAATTCTAATTTATCTTAAAGCGCTCTCGCTGTGTTTAATTTAAATGCCTAACTTTAGCTATCTGGTTAAAATCTCACACTCTCGTGGTCTTGACCTAACCTAATACTCTTTTCTTACTCTCGTAACGAAAAGGTCTATTTAATTAAAAAGTCTCAGCCAGAAATGTTAAGTGATTAATTATTTTTAGCCTACGGTTATATTTTACCGGTTAAGTTTGTTCTAACTACATATCGCCCTAAGGTGTTTAGCTACTCATCGATGTTGAACCGGACAGAGACAGAAAATTAAATAATAAAATACTCATGGCAGGAAAATAAATAAACATTATAAATAATTAAATTGCAATATAAATAAAAAACCTGGTTAACAATATTAGAGCAGACTCCTTCTTCCACAGACCGGAAAGCTCGGAGTTGGCGAAATCAAAAATAAACGAATGCTGAAGGTTTAGAAAAAATAATAAACGTATAACAATTTCTTGATGTTGGAAATTGTTATATGGCGGGTTTGGATACAATAAAATGAAACAGAAAATAATGCAGAAATAAGAAACGGGTCGTAAATCAGTTCGGCAGAGCTTCCGCAGGAATTTGAATAGAAAAATGCTCTGTACATTCTTCATAGAACTGGTGCTATTTATAGAACTCTAAATGGGCTGGATTTTTGGACTTTAGTTGAAATGGGCCTTGCTGAATTTATGGAGAAAATGTAGGTAGTGGCAACAAAATAGGAAACCACTTCTTCACGTAATGCCTTCACGTTGCCTTGGTCAAAAACCTAGAATAATCCTTGTCACGGTCGTGACAATGCTTTTACGCTCGTGACTTGTGACTTTTAAGTGTCACGGTCGTGACACATATCTTACGGTCGTGATGCTTCATTTTGGGGTGTCACGGTCGTGACACCCTTGTAACGGTCGTGACTGCTGCAAAATATGCAGTTTTGCAGAGAGCTTCATTTCTTCAACTTTTTATGACCGATTTTGTTCCTTTTTCTCTTAGTTCATGATTTAACTCCACATAATTGTGTACCTGCAAAATGGTAAGAAAAACTCGAGAAATCGAGTGTTAAAACGACGATTATTCGGTAAAACGTTAATGAAACCTAGCAATATAATCGATACGTTTTCTCGTTATCAAACTTCCCCAAACTTAAACCTTTGCTTGTCCTCAAGCAAATAGTCGGTTGAAAATCGGCGGACAAGATGTCATTTACGCATACTCCTAACAAATCATACGAGGGATCACTTTGTTGGATAATCCGATACTTTGATAGAACACTACCGATACACTAATGACACAAGCAACAAGCTATGTCGTCGACTTCCCGTTAAATGAGCCAATCGGCAATTACTTTACGATTTCACCTAAAGTTTTTCGATCTTATTTCGCCCGGTTTCATTCTAGCGCAATCACATTAAGCCATTTGCCTTAGCACGCACGTAGTGGAGTAGCCGGTTAGCGACTTTGATCCTTTTTAAGCACGGGGTCTGGTACACGAGTGTGGTAACCCTACATTTTGTATCCGATTTGGAGGTTGTGGGGGATCGAGCCGTAGCATGCCCTACCGAGTTCAGAACCAGTACCTCTGAACCAACCCGCAATGGACTCCTTCTCATATTTCTCGTTTCTTGTATGCGACCGTGTACTTTGGTGCAATTTCTTTTCATTTTGCATCGAGATATGAAGGATCATTTTTGATTAGGCATCAAACGCTTATATTCATCGGCTCCCCACGTGGTTTGTGTTCAGACGGTGCTGACTGCTAGTATAAACTACTCGGGGTTACTTTTGAACTGAAACTAGAAGTGTACTCGTAATGGTAATCGGGATAGAATCGCTTAAGTAGGAAGTCAAAGGTGTCAAGATTGTATTGGTCTTGTTTGATCGTTCTCAGCTTCCTATTTACGATTTCGTAGGTAAGTCGGGTAATGCGAATAAAAAAAATTTCGGTTATGGCTAAATAAACGGGAAAATTCTAAACTAAAGAAAATATCATAAAGATTTTGCTCGCTTCATTAATTACTAAAAGGAAATACAGCGGAATTGAAAATACAACGAAAATGGAAAAGTGCGAAACGGAAAAATGCGGAAATGAAAGGTACCTCTCCCACACGATATCAGACATTGTCCTCAATGTTGTGATATAAATGAGGTAAAAGTACAGTACAAACGACAGGAACGAAAAACAAACATAAGAAAAAAAATAAACTAGAACTATGGCTGCTGAGGACCGCGGGGTCGGCTTCTGGTGCGGGAGCGGCGTCTGGAAGGAGTCGCTTCAGGATCAGAACCGGTGCTGGTGGTCCCAGTGATGTCGATACGCAAGGCGTCTAATTCGCCAAAAATCGCGTCAAACCTCTCATTAGTAGCTGCCTGGTTTGCTGCAATAGTGCCGAGCAAAGCATCATACTGTTCTTTATGCCTTCGCTCCAGTGCGGCGTTCATCTGGTTCTGCTGATGAATCGCACGGAGGACATCCTCAAGAGTGAAATCCTGTGCAGGAGGCTGTCGGGTAGATGTCTCTGGTATATCCTGGACAGGCTCACCTGCATCCATAGCGTCCTGTATCTCGTCCGCAGGGAGATCTGCCTGATCATGGATAGGAGCGTGGTCAGCAGCATCAGGTAGAACAAAGAGCCAGTTGGCTCGGCTGGATGGGTCGATGCGGTCGCGGGATGGCAGAGTGATATGATGAAATATGGTGCCATGGACAACAGGGCTATACCTGCCATCCTCTCGCTGCGCAATCAGGTGAGCGGACCTGCAATAACTCTTGGTGAGGAATTCAGCGGCTAGGTGAGGCTGATCTGCGACCAAGTCACCAAGTCCCAACTGAATGGCAAGGGTGGTGACAATGCCGCCAATGAAGAACGGAGTGGATCCTCTGTGCGCAATAGCCTGGATGTGGTAAAGCATGAAAGGGGCAGCATTGATCGGCTCGTCATTAAGAGCACAATGCAAGAATAGAAGCTCCTTAGAGTTGAGCTTATGGTTGCTTTCTCGAGCGAAGATGGTGTTGCAAATGACTCGGTGGAAGTAGCGGATGGCCGAATTGTGAATGTGCGTGGCGTTGAGGCTTTGGAAGGCTGATGCACGGGTGTTGGTTAAGTCGTGCCATAGAGTGAAAGCTTGTTCACTAAAATTATCGGGCACGCGACGGTGAGCTTCAGTTCCGTGATGGAAGCCTAACAACTCGGCGATCCTGTCTTGCAAAAGGTTGAACTCTTGGCCATGCAATCTGAATTTTGCGAAACCGGTGAGCTGACTCAGAGAACCGGTACCGGTGATGTAACTGAAGGAGCTTAAGAACTCCAGTGTCAGAAGCTCGAATGTTGGCTGAGGTTGACTGCAAAGGTCCCACAGACCGACTTTTTGAAGCAGGCGTGTAACACTGGCAAGCATTCCGAGTTCCCTCAAACACACAGTGTCGATGTAACGTGTAGGTTGCACACCGCGGCTTTGGAATCGGAGAAATCGTTCTCTTTGAGTTTCTCCAGCATCACCTTCTCTAAAAGTGATAGAATCCATTGCATGCAAGATCTTAGAGTGAAGAATGAAGATTTTTGAAGTTTTTGTGAAAAAATGGTAAAATGAGAGAAATATTGATTCGGGATAAATGATGGGGAGTGAGAATGTGGTAGGTTGTGATAATGGGGGGTTAATGAGATTAAAGTTCGTAATGGGGGGGGGGGGGTTACGGAGGTTATGTAGAAGATGGGTAGTTTTTTAGGAAGTTATGGAGAAGAAGAAGAAGAGGCACGAAGAGAAACAGTTATGTTTCTCACGATCTCTGGTATTAAGGGCGTCACGGTCGTGACAGGGGTACGACGGTCGTGACACCCAAAAAGAGCGTGTCACGATCGTTATGGGGCAATGACGACCGTGATGCTTGATACGTTAAATAATTTCCAGAAAAACACTTTCTCACTTGTTTTACATATTTTATATTAATGTATTTTCTTCACTAACACTCATATTAAATTATAAATACCACATAGTATATAGTTGTAACACAGTACTTCAATAACTTGCAAGGCATGAGAGATTTGTATATATAATGAATAAATGCAAGCATAAAAGTACATAGAATGAAAAATACATAAATTGCTAAAAATGGAGAAATTTTGGAATTAAAGATGCATTGCATAAAGTACTTGAAAATGAAATTACATAAATGGAAAAACGATAAGAAATTGTTGCGAAAAATAAATCTAACTAGAAACGGAAACAATGAGAAAATAAACTAAATCACTTATAACATTATCAAAAGCGTTTCTTCAAGTCTTCGATGGCGCAGTTCAAGTGATAGAATTGTTCGCAGGTTATGTCAGTCAAACCTATAATGTCCAATCGCATGCTCTTAATATCTTCTTTAAATAAGTTAATGTCAGTTTGGTAAGCATTGAGAGTGTTCATGATGTTTTGTAAGTTGTTAGCATACTCTCCTTGATTCACTTCAGGGGTTTCATAAACTTCTTCAGTGTGGTCAATGTCATGGTAACCAGGAGGTGTCTCAGGGTCAGTTTCGACATCGGTCATTGTATCATCTTTTATTTTGTACGACTGAGGTGTCTTAGGAGTGGGTGGATAATCAGGTGGGTTTAACTCATAAAGCCAGTTATCCTTATTATGAACACTTACTTTAGCATGGTTAGGCAATGTGAACAGGGTTACTACTTCGTTCCGGATTAGGTACTCAAAAGGTGGATGTCCTAAATTCCTTATGATATGTCTATTAAAGCAGAAGTTAAGATCCATAGGACGGATGTTACCTAAACGGTTGCACCTGTGCAGTTGGTACCTAAGTCCTATGGCATCAGCAATCATGGTTACAAGACCTCCTACTAATATAGGTAATTCAGGTTCTTCTTGGATACGGGTGAAGGTTTGCATCATGAAAGGTACACCATTAACAGGCTGTCCATTAGTAAAACATGACATAATAAATATTTCATCTTTAGAAACTCCGGTAATGTTTTCTTCTTTTCCAAAGAATGTGTGGGCAAGGAATTTATGGAAGTAACGGAGAGCATGATTATGGATCTCATCATTATTCATGTTATTTGGTTCAGGGTGGTAGTTTCCGGTTAAAGTTCCCCAAAAGAAATCTAGCTCAATATCCATCAATTCTACCTGTGTGGTAGTGAAAGCAAATGGTCCACTAGGGAATCCTAACAAGTCAGCTAGTTCTTTATGGTTAAAGTCATATTCTATTCCAAACAGGCGGAAACTAATAAATCCTTTCTTAAATCCAAAACCGCGCTCAGGTAGGTAAATTAAGGAGCTAAGGAACTCAAGAGTGAGCTCGCGGTAAGTCACAAACTTATGTTGAATCAATGCATTCTCCCATCCGAGTCGGTTAAACAAGTACATGATGCTATCATGTATACCTAAGGTTTCCATAGTCCGATCATCCGGGTACAGGGTCAAATCCATTTGCCTCTGTGATAACTCTTCAAATTTCATTCTTTGGTTCCTACCTCTAAATTTGGTTTCCATATGGTTAATTGGTTGGTTAGCCATGGTCAGTGCAAATATGGAGGAAACAAATCAGGAGAAGAAGGAAAGTGGAAAAGACTTTTAGAAAATCTGTAAAAAGTGATTTAAAATAAATATAAGAAAATGAAATGCATAATGTAATGGCAATAATAGTAATATAAAATAAAATGACAAAATGACAAAATAATTAAACAAATAGTAAAACGATAAATAATAAAATGATAAAGAGAATAATTTAAATAATTAGATAAGTAAATGGGTTGCCTCCCACTAAGCGTTGTTTTTATCGTCTAAAGCCTGACGTAATGCTTAGGTTTAGATTAATCAGGGGAATTAGTGGACAACTCTAAAAGCTTTAGATTATTCGCATAATCTCTATTTTCAACTTTATGATAATGTTTTAAACGTTGTCCGTTTACTATGAATGATTCACTATTCCTACCCTTAATTTCTATTGCTCCACTCGGGAATACTTTAATTATTTCAAAGGGTCCTGACCATCTAGATTTTAATTTTCCAGGAAAGAGCCTAAGTCTTGAATTAAAGAGGAGTACAACGTCTCCCACACTAAATTCTTTCCTAGATAGGCGTTTATCATGCCATCGCTTAGTTCTTTCTTTATATATCTTAGCATTCTCATAAGCATCTAACCTTAATTCTTCTAATTCGTTAATGTCTAGGATTCGCTTTTCTCCTGCAGCATTATAGTTTATATTGAGAGTTCTAATCGCCCAATAAGCTTTGTGTTCTAGTTCTACTGGTAGGTGACAAGATTTTCCATAAACGAGTTTGAAAGGTGTAGTACCTATGGGTGTCTTGTAAGCGGTCCTATAAGCCCATAAAGCTTCATTAAGTTTAGACGACCAATCTTTCCGAGATATGGCGACAGTCTTTTCTAAGATTTGTTTAATTTCTCTGTTTGAGACTTCGACTTGTCCACTTGTTTGTGGGTGATATGGTGTAGCCACACGGTGTCTTACTCCATACTTAGATAGTAATTTGTCAAATATTTTTGAGATGAAGTGCGAGCCACCGTCACTTATGACGAGTCTAGGCACACCAAATCTGGGAAAGATTATATTTTTAAAAAGCTTTATTACTACTCGCGTATCGTTTGTAGGAGAAGCTATGGCTTCAATCCATTTCGAAACATAATCAACAGCTACGAGTATGTAATTATTACCGAAAGATGATGGGAACGGTCCCATGAAATCTATTCCCCAAACGTCAAAGATTTCTACTTCTAATATTCCTTTTTGAGGCATTTCATCCCTTCTTGAAATATTGCCAGTGCGTTGACACCGATCGCAATTTATAACAGCGATGTGGACATCCTTCCATAGATTAGGCCAGAATAAGCCGGCTTGCAAGATTTTTGCACAAGTCTTGGAAGTGCTTGGATGTCCACCATAAGGAGATGAATGGCATTGAGCAATGAAATCTTCTATTTCTTCTTCGGGAATACATCGGCGAAAGATTCCATCTGGTCCTCTTTTGAACAATAATGGTTCATCCCAATAGTAATGTTTCAGATTATGAAAGAATTTCTTTTTCTGCTGATAGGTTAGGTTGGGTGGAAGAGCTCCTGCAGCTAGGTAGTTGACAATGTCAGCGTACCATGGCAGTCCTACAGTTGTCTGGATTGTTTCCACGGATTCTGGTTCATTTATATCTAACTGAGCTAGGTCGCTTCCTAATTGTGCTATCAGCTGTTCATACGGAAAATCATCGTTAATCGGCACTTGTTCAGGTTTAATACCTTCTATTCTAGATAAATGGTCTGCTACGACGTTCTCAGTACCTTTCTTATCTTTTATTTCTAGATCAAACTCTTGTAAGAGTAAAATCCATCTCAAGAGTCTTGGTTTAGCATCTTTCTTAGTTAATAGATATCGTATAGCAGCATGGTCTGTGTAAATGATTATTTTCGCTCCAACTAGGTAAGAACGGAATTTGTCAAGCGCAAAGACAACTGCTAACAATTCTTTTTCGGTAGTGGCGTAGTTCATCTGGGCAGAGTCTAAGGTTCTACTGGCATAGTAAATCGCATGAAGTTTCTTTTCCTTCCTCTGGCCTAGAACTGCGCCTACAACATAGTCACTCGCATCGCACATGATTTCAAAAGGTAATCTCCAGTCAGGGGGTTGCATGATTGGTGCGGTGATGAGGGCTGTTTTTAGAGTTTCGAATGCTTTGAGACAATCTTCGTTGAATATGAACTCAGCGTCTTTCATTAATAAACCAGTAAGAGGTTTAGTAATTTTCGAGAAATCTTTGATGAATCGTCGGTAAAAACCGGCGTGTCCTAAAAAACTTCTTATTTCTCGAACGGTTTTAGGGGGTTGAAGATCTTTTATTACTTCAATCTTAGCTTTATCAACTTCAATTCCCTTGTCGGATATTACATGACCTAATACGATTCCTTCGTTGACCATAAAATGACATTTCTCCCAGTTAAGTACGAGGTTTACTTTTACACATCTTTCTAATACCATTTCTAAGTTCGATAAACATCCTTCAAAACTTTGCCCGCATACAGAGAAGTCGTCCATGAACACTTCCATGATGTTGTCTATAAAATCTGCGAAGATTGACATCATACATCTTTGAAAGGTTGCAGGAGCGTTGCATAATCCAAAGGGCATTCGTCTATAAGCGAACGTTCCATAAGGGCATGTGAATGTAGTTTTCTCTTGATCGTCTGGATGGATAGGGATTTGGAAAAATCCTGAGTAACCGTCAAGATAACAGAAGTAAGAATGCTTGGCTAATCGTTCTAACATTTGATCTATAAAAGGTAGTGGGAAATGATCTTTTCGAGTGGCTTTGTTTAGTTTACGATAATCTATGCACACTCTATATCCCGTCACTACTCTTTGCGATATCGATTCTCCTTGAGCGTTTTTCACAACAGTGATACCTCCTTTCTTTGGCACTACATGTATTGGACTAACCCATTCACTATCAGAGATTGGATATATTATTCCGGCATCTAATAGTTTCTTAACTGCTTCTTTTACTACAGTGCTAAGGGTTGGGTTAATTCTTCTTTGAGATTCTCTGGAGGTTCTGCAATCTTCTTCTAGCAGAATACGATGCATACACACTGAAGGACATATTCCTTTGAGATCAGATATGTTATATCCTAATGCAGTCGGATATTTCTTCAAAACATCTAGAAGTTTCTTTGTTTCTATAGTTCCTAAACTGGAATTTACTATAACTGGTCTTTTACATTCAACGTCTAAGAATTCGTACCTTAGGTTATGAGGTAAAGTTTTTAATCCTAATGTAGGTTTATCTTTACTTGGCATAGGATCCGGTGTAAGTGCTAAACTTTCGCTTAGACTATCATCCTGATATGGTTTACGCCAATCATCATCTTCGAAAATTGGAGGGATTTGAATTTTCATTATTTCAGAATAAGTGGTCTCTTTTAGTTCCATTTCTCTTACACATTCGTCAATTACGTCCAATAGATAGCATGTATCCTCTATAGCTGGTGATTGTAAGAATTGTGTTAAAATAAATTCAACTTTCTCTTCACCCACTTCAAAGGTTAGCTTTCCTCTTTTTACGTCTATTATAGCTCCGGCGGTAGCTAAGAATGGTCTTCCTAGTATGATAGGTGTAGTGGAGTCCTCAGAGATGTCCATGATTATAAAATCAGTAGGGATATAGAATTGTCCTATACGTACTGGGACGTTTTCTAGTATGCCTACAGGATATTTGACAGAGCGATCGGCTAGTTGAACAGACATTTTAGTTGGTCTTAGGTCTCCCATGTCTAGCCTCTTGCAAATCGTTAAGGGCATAACACTGATACTGGCTCCTAAATCGCATAGAGCTTTGTCAATGACGAATTTTCCTATTACACAGGGTATAGAGAAACTTCCTGGATCTTTTAGCTTAGGAGGCATTTTATTCTGAATTATGGCGCTACACTCGGCAGTAAGTGTAACTGTTCCGTTATCCTCTATCTTTTTCTTATTGGATAAGATTTCTTTTAAAAACTTAGCGTACGAGGGTATTTGAGTGATTGCTTCTGTAAACGGAATAGTAATATTCAACTGTTTCAGAAGTTCAACAAATTTCTTAAATTGACCCGTCGTCTTAGAATTTATTAATCTTTGAGGGTACGGAATTGGTGGTTTATAGGGTGGTGGAGGCACATAAGGTTGTTCTTTCTCCACTACCTCTTGATTGTCATCTTCCTTTTCTTCTGGATCATTCACCACTTCAGTCGGTTTATCCGGTTGTTGGTACATGGCTGGATTGTCAAGTCTTGGATCGGTAGGTCCGTCAAGTTCCTTTCCACTTCTTAATATCACAGCGTTAGCATGTCCTTTCGGATTTGGTTGAGGTTGTCCAGGGAACACTCCAGCTGGTGCAGCAGTAGGTGCTTGTTGTTGAGCTACTTGTGAAATCTGAGTTTCCAGCATTTTGTTATGTGTAGCTAATGCATCTACTTTGCTCACTAATTGTTTAATCTGCTCATTAGTGTGAATGTTTTGGTTTAAGAAGTCCTTGTTTGTTTGAGATTGGTTAGCTATAAAGTTCTCCATCATCAACTCAAGGTTCGATTTTCTAGGGATATTAGGAGCAGTCTTTTGATATCCTGGTGATATAGCTGGTGCTTGACCTGGTGCGTATAAAACGTTGTTATTCTTATAGGAGAAGTTCGGATGATTCTTCCAACCTGGGTTATATGTGTTTGAGTAAGGGTTTCCTTGAGCATAATTCACTTGATCAGTGGGAGTTCCTGTCAATAGTTGACAATCAGAAACTTTGTGTCCTGAAACTCCACATAACTCACAGTTAGGTGTTACTGCAGCCACGGTGGCTGTTGGTGTTATGGCCAAGTTGTCGATCTTTTGGCTTAGTTGGTCAAACTTCGCATTGACTTGGTCCATACTACTTACTTCGTACATACCTCCCTTTGTTGGTTTCTCAGTTGCGACTCTCTCGCTTCCCCAAAGGTAATGATTTTGAGCCATACTTTCGATAAGTGCATAGGCATCATTATATTCTTTGTCCATCAATGCACCGCCCGCGGCAGCGTCAATTGTCATTCTTGTATTGTACAAGAGTCCATTATAGAAGGTATGGATGACCATCCATTCTATTAATCCATGATGTGGACAAAGTCTCAGTAGATCCTTATAGCGTTCCCAAGCTTCGAATAATGATTCACTTTCCCTTTGCTTAAATCCGTTGATCTGAGCTCTCAGCATAGCTGTCTTGCTAGGTGGAAAATATCTGTTCAAGAAAACTCTCTTAAGTTCCTCCCACGTAGTTACTGAGTTCGAAGGCAGAGATTGAAGCCAAGCTCTTGCTCTGTCTCGAAGCGAAAAAGGAAATAAACGTAGTCTAATAGCTTCTTGGGTAACTCCATTGGCTTTTACGGTATCTGCATATTGCACAAAGATCGAAAGATGAAGATTCGGATCCTCGGTAGGATTTCCGGCGAATTGATTTTGTTGCACGGCTGATATCAACGAAGGTTTTAGTTCGAAATCGTTTTGGTTGATAGTCGGCGCTGCAATGCTTGAATGCGGTTCAGCTTGCGAAGGACTGGCGTAATACTTGAGTGGATGAGTTTGTTCTTCAGCCATCTCTGCGTCCTTTGATGTTACGACTGGTTTAGGCGGATCTGATTGAAGATCTGGAATACTGTAACTTTTTTCGTAATCGAATATACGTCTTCTTACGTGTAAGAAGCGTTCCGATTCAGGGATTAGAGGTTGCAAGTCTTCGCTTTTGGAGCGAGTACTTGGCATACACTCGGAAATTAAATTAAATTAAATAGTTGATACCTTAGTCTAGACAATGCTACCTAAATGCACTAGTAACTAAATTAAGGAATCCCCGGCAACGGCGCCAAAAACTTGATGGGCTAAAGACGTGTCTACTTATGCGTCTAGCGGTATCTTACTGCAAGTGCACAGCCTATCGAAGTAATATTTAAGATTATCGATCCACAGGGATTCTATGGTTACTTAGTGCTAGATGAACTTCTAGTTTAGCTAAGGCGAATGGTTGTCACGATATTTTTTGTTGATTTTAGAATGTTAAAGGCGGAATTAAATTTAAGTTTTAATTAAGTAATTCTAAGGCGGTCGGTATGTAATTATATTAACTTAGGTGGATCAATCTAACCTAGGCTTATTTAAGGTGTTCACTTAATCTATTCGGTAGAGATTACCAGTTTAAATACCCTCAACTCACACTCTCGTGGTCTTATATCAGATCTTATCCCTAAAGCCCTATGCCTGCTCTCGCTAGCCCATAAGTGTTTAGAGGTAATTTTTGGAAACTAAGTAATTCTAATTTATCTTAAAGCGCTCTCGCTGTGTTTAATTTAAATGCCTAACTTTAGCTATCTGGTTAAAATCTCACACTCTCGTGGTCTTGACCTAACCTAATACTCTTTTCTTACTCTCGTAACGAAAAGGTCTATTTAATTAAAAAGTCTCACCCAGAAATGTTAAGTGATTAATTATTTTTAGCCTACGGTTATATTTTACCGGTTAAGTTTGTTCTAACTACATACCGCCCTAAGGTGTTTAGCTACTCATCGATGTTGAACCGGACAGAGACAGAAAATTAAATAATAAAATACTCATGGCAGGAAAATAAATAAACATTATAAATAATTAAATTGCAATATAAATAAAAAACCTGGTTAACAATATTAGAGTAGACTCCTTCTTCCACAGACCGGAAAGCTCGGAGTTGGCGAAATCAAAAATAAACGAATGCTGAAGGTTTAGAAAAAATAATAAACGTATAACAATTTCCTGATGTTGGAAATTGTTATATGGCGGGTTTGGATACAATAAAATGAAACAGAAAATAATGCAGAAATAAGAAACGGGTCGTAAATCAGTTCGGCAGACCTTCCGCAGGAATTTGAATAGAAAAATGCTCTGTACATTCTTCATAGAACTGGTGCTATTTATAGAACTCTAAATGGGCTGGATTTTTGGACTTTAGTTGAAATGGGCCTTGCTGAATTTGTGGAGAAAATGTAGGTAGTGGCAACAAAATAGGAAACCACTTCTTCACGTAATGCCTTCACGTTGCCTTGGTCAAAAACCTAGAATAATCCTTGTCACGGTCGTGACAATGCTTTTACGCTCGTGACTTGTGACTTTTAAGTGTCACGGTCGTGACACATATCTTACGGTCGTGATGCTTCATTTTGGGGTGTCACGGTCGTGACAACCTTGTAACGGTCGTGACTGCTGCAAAATATGCAGTTTTGCAGAGAGCTTCATTTCTTCAACTTTTTATGACCGATTTTGTTCCTTTTTCTCTTAGTTCATGATTTAACTCCACATAATTGTGTACCTGCAAAATGGTAAGAAAAACTCAAGAAATCGAGTGTTAAAACGACGATTATTCGGTAAAACGTTAATGAAACCTAGCAATATAATCGATACGTTTTCTCGTTATCAGAATCGTCCCCAACCCCTTTTGTTTTTTGGTTATTTTCAACATGATTGCAGGAGAAGAAGCAAAAGGCATTGGTGTCCATTCCTTAACACAAGCGCACGGCTTGTCCCAGTGGTTGGCTGTTTGGTCTTGGATATTCAAAGCCTAGGGCCTGGGTTCGAATCCCAGCCCCAGGTATGTTTTCTTTCTCTTTTTCTTCCTTTTATTTGCTTATATTTTATAATTAAATTTAATTAATTTATTAAAATGTTAAAATAAATATATATTATTTCTTATACCTAAAATTCATGTTTTTTTTAATCAAACTTTATTTTCAAAATTTAATTATTTATATTTTATATGTTCATATTATTAAATAAATATAATTTGTAAATAAATGAATTTGTGTTGTAAATTAATAAATAAAACCCTAATTCTATTTTCTAAACTCATAAACCCTAATTTATTTTGATTAACCCTAATATTTTCATATAAAACCTAATTTATTTTTATAAACCCTAATTATCTTTTAAATATTAATATATTTGTATATAAATTCAAATTATGTCTATTTATTTTTATAATTTGTTTATATTATTATTATACATAGTTTTATATGAATAATGTAAATAGTTTAATTAATTAATTAACCCTAACTTCTTTTTTCTAAATAATTAAAAAAACCTAATTTTATCTTATGAATATAATTTATTATTTTTTTATGCTTATTTAAATAATAATTAGATATTTTTAATATGTATATAAAGTTAAATAATTAGATTATTAATCATATTTTATAAGTATATAATATTCATTATTTATTTCTTTTATTAAAAATCTAAAAATAATTATTTATTTAAAATTGAGCTTTTTTATATTATTATGCTAATTTCTTCCTCTTATATTTATTTTGTTTATTATTACTAACTTCTTTATTTATTTATCCATTATGTGATTATTTATTTTATTATTATTATTACTAACCCATTTAATTATTTATTTATTTACTTATTTATTTTAATTATTATTATAATGTAATTGTATCCATTATGTAATAATTGTAGTAATTTTTATTATTTATTTTTAAATGCTATGGTTAGTAAAATAGGGAGTGTAAAACATGTTTGTATTTAAAATTGGATTTAGATCATTAATCTTAAAGATAAATATTTGAATTGGTACACTCACACACGTAAGTCGATCCTGGATCGCCATCTCACTTCTTAAGGGTTACCTCTCATGTTGCCTAAACAAAAGGTCAAGTAAAGTGTAAAGCAAAGTCCCTTCTCTCCTATCATCTAGTCCCTTAACAGATAAAAAGATCAAGTCCCTTCATGGTTGCCTTCGTAATGATCTTGTCCCTTTCGAATAAAGATGATAAGTCCCTTCGAATTGCTTATACACCTCACAGTTGCCTAAATAACAGATGTCCCTTCACTTGTCCCTCAAACATCCAAGGTAATGACTACCTATTCCTTAATAATAGGGATAGTTTTACCATTTAAAGGATATTTAAGAACAAAAAAGACTTAACTTAGGGTAGGTTCCTCTTATGTACTTGCTCACTTTTCAAAAAACATATCAAACACTTCACATTTTTCAAGCAATTTTCAAAAACAAAGGCTTTATATATATCCGTACATGGATCATTATAAAGTACTTAAGAAAATTTCTAAACACACACTACACTACTCAAAACAGTTTAAAGTGAGCTAAGTAACTAAGAGCCCATGGATAACCATGGATGTAAAGGGTGCTAACACCTTCCCTTTACATAACCTACCCCCCGAATCCAAAAATCTTTAAGGTCTTTCCTGTTCTTTTATGCCCTTTCCTTTGGATAAAATAAAAGTCGGTGGCGACTCTTGCTATCCGCAACATCTAACTAAAGTCAGTTCTCCCACCGTGTTACAGAACTGGCGACTCTGCTGGGGACTTAATAAAAGAGGGGTACCCTTAGGAATTAGATCACTTTAAAATTGTTTGCCTTGTTTGCTTTATACTTATCTGTTGGGTGCTCTTATGTGTGAAAGATCCTAACCCGGATCTAGTGTACCTTAGGTAAATGGCAATAGATCGAGGAAACTGTACGGCGTATACCGATATGGTTGATCTGGTGGCCATAGTTAGTGTGACTTCTTGGTTGGTGCTTATGTTCCTTAAGTCAAGTTGAGGATAATATGAGGCTGCCATATATTGTCAATACACTAACTAACTTTTAGAACCCTAGTTATCCCATCTTGGCCTTTAGAAAGTAGTGAGATAACCGGCTTTGGTGAAGACTGAAGTTGGTTGATACTCGATACTACGCTCATTGAGATTCTAAACTTGGAGGGTTTTGGTTGGCAAGTAAGTTGCCTACTGAACAACCACCCTTGTGAAGGATCAATGATATTGAGATCCCTTAGAACCTGGTTACTTTATAGGACAGGATGAACCATCTAAACTTCAGGGGAGGGTATCTTACCTTTAAACCTCATGCAAGCCTTTAAACCTAGGGCTATTGTGTGACTTGTTTGTGTGTGCCACATGTTTGTGATTAAGCATAACATCATAGCATCATCATGCATCATAAGCATAGCATTTTCACTAACCATTTCAAGGACCAAAGGATTTATCTTTGTTCTTTGTTGCAGGTCATGGCTTCTGCTCGTAGGAATACTATCCGGATCAACTTTGTAGGAATACCTCCTAAGCTTAAAGAGTTGGTTTCTCAAGTTTCCGAAAACTCCCAGTTCATCAAGAGACATGGTCAGCTACTGGATCTAGTTACTTCAGGGTTCAATGAAGACATGATGAGTGTTTTGTTTCAGTTCTTTGACCCTAAGCACCATTGCTTCACATTCCCCGACTATCAGCTGGTTCCTACAATGGAAGAATTCTCTAAACTTCTGGGTATACCTATCCTTGATTAGAGACCCTTCATAGGCTTAGAGAAAGAACTTAAACCTGAAGTTATTGCTGCAGCTCTACATCTGAAGAAATCAGACATTGTTCTAGAAACGAGGAGCGGAGTTAAGGGTATTCTTGCTAAGGTATTGATAGAGAAGGCTCAAGTGTTCTTGAAGGCTATGAGTTATGATGCTTTTGAGGAGATCTTAGCCTTGTTAATTTATGGCTTAGTGTTGTTCCCCAATCCAAATCAGTTCATAGACATTCATGCCATCAACATATTTCTGAGTCACAATCCAGTGCCTACATTGCTTGGAGACATCTTACACTCTCTTCATACCCGTACTACGAAGGCAAGAGGAACTCTGATGTGTTGCATACCTTTGCTATCTAGGTGGTTTATTTCTCACCTTCCTCGCTCAGTGATGAAGAATGAACAAGGGTTCAGGTGGTCTAAAAGGATCATGTCACTCTCTCATTCAGATATCCATTGGTGCTCCAGATCTATGGAGAATGTCACTATCATTGACCGTTGTGGGGAGTTTCCTAATGTGCCACTTCTAGGCATAAGAGGAGGCATTACTTACAACCCTTCTTTAGCTTTACGACAGTTTGGTTACGCTCGGAGTGATGGTCCACATGACATGTTGATTCAGGGTATTGTGTTTGACTACGACAACGATCTGCAAGGTTACCGTAAAAGGTTCATACGAGCATGGGGAAAAGTGAACAAGGTTGACAGCAAGACTCTGGAGCCTAAGTACACCATTCCTATGGAAGCTTACCTCAGATGGGTACGATCTCGTGCTCAGACTCTCATGATGCCGTATCCTGCCATCCTGCCAGTTACTATGGAGCCTGTTGCTGAAGGAGATACCTCTTATACCATCCTTCACCCAGACATGCCCACTGACATGGAAGACTTACAGAGGTCCTGGATCCAGTTGAAGGAGAAAAGGGATACTTTCGAGACTCATTACAAAGCAAGTCAAGAAAGAATCCTGGAGCTAACAAAACAACTTCACGAGGAGCGGAATCTCAACTCATACCTCAACACAAAGAGGAAACGTCCATGGGAGACTTAAAATCCCATCTTTTGTATTTGTAGATGTTTAGAATTGGCAGAATTTTTGACCAACAAGAAATGTTGAATTCAGTTCAGAATGTCCTATCAGATGTTGGGACATTATCAAACAGAGTATAAGAACTTAATTCAGGATGTCACACCAGATGTTGGGACATTGTGTAAATGATTTAAGTTCAGTTTTTCAGGATGTCCCAACAGATGTTGTGACATCTCAAACCTGCTACCAGAATTAATTAATGATTAACTGATCTGAGTAATTTAAGGAAAGTTATCTGGAATTAATTATGGATGGACAAAAACAGAATAAGGCGCATCTGTAGGGAGTGTTGTTATGAGACTTCAGCATAATCAGAAGAACTAAATCACCTAGAATCTAGGAAGTAACAAACCTTAATTCAAGGTGGAAGCTGCATGCGTTTTAGGACTGGATTAACCTACAGAAAGCCCAAAATACAAACACCTATTTAAGCAACAGAATATCTCAGAATTGAGTACGAATTTCAGAAGACAAAATAGGAAGTTGTGTGTTTTAATAGCAGGTTGTTTTATTGTACCACTTTATGAGCTTTTAAGCAAAAGTGTATTTATGTCTTGATTGAAACTGTGAAGTAAGATCAAGCTGTCTTGTTTGAAGTATGACTTCAATTTTATTAAACTTGTAAACAAGATCACTGTGTGATTGAGGGGGAGTGAGTTGGTACTCATATCTAAGTTGTGTCTTAGGTAGAAATTGCATTGGGTAGATATTAAGTGAAAGATTAAACTGGGTGGTTTAAGTCTATAATTAATATTACTTATAGTGGATTTCCTCCTGGCTTGGTAGCCTCCAGATGTAAGTGTGGTTATACACTGAACTGGGTTAACAAACTACTGTGTTGTTTATTTTTCATGCACTTTAAGTTTTGGTTAAATTTGTCAAGTGTTGGAACATCTCATTCGACATCTCATACCTGATCACAGAATTTCAATTGGCATCAGAGCAGGCACCCTGCCTGTTTATACTGGGTGAGATCTAGGGAATACAAATTCTGGAAACATGGACAGAGATATAGGATCAGTAAATAGACCACCTATACTGGATGGATCTAATTATGACTACTGGAAGCCAAGAATGATTACATTCTTAAGATCACTTGACAACAGGGCCTGGAGAGCAGTCAACATTGGATGGGAACATCCTGTCCAAGACACCAAAGATGGAGCAAAAGTGTTGAAACCTTAAGAAGAATGGAGTAAGGAGGAAGAAGATTCAGCACTAGGCAACTCCAAGGCCTTAAATGCTTTATTCAATGGCATTGATAGGAACATCTTTAGACTTGTGCATCACTGTGAGCTGGCCAAAGATGTTTGGGACACTCTCAAAACAACTCATGAAGGAACATCAAAGGTAAAGATGTCAAGACTTCAACTTCTCACCACCAAGTTTGAAAACTTGAGAATGAAGGAAGATGAGACAATTCATGAATTTCACATGAACATCTTAGAAATAGCCAATACTTCTGGAGCCTTGGGAGAAAAGATGAATGATGAAAAGCTTGTAAGAAAGATTCTCAGATCTTTGCCAAAAAGATTTGACATGAAAGTCACAACAATAGAAGAAGCTCAAGACATATGCACAATGAAAGTTGAAGAGCTCATTGGTTCCCTTCAAACATTTGAGATGGGAATGAATGACACAAATGTAAAGAAGAACAAAAGCATAGCCTTGGTGACAAATACTGATGAAGAAGAAGAAAATGATGAATCAGAAACTGGTGAAAGCTTATCAGACAACATTGCTATGCTTGGAAGACAATTCAAAAAGATTCTTAGAAAGATGGAAGACAAATCCAAACCCAGTGGAAGATACACAAACTCTTCTGAGAACAAAAGACCTTATGATACTAATAGAAGGTCAAATTATGATGAAAAGACCAGTCAAGAAAAGGGAATTAAATGCCATGGATGTGAAGGATATGGACACATTAGGAATGAATGTCCTACCTACTTAAAAAGGAAAAAGAAAGGACTCTCTGTAACTTGGTCTGATGAAGACTCAGGAGGTGATTCAGAAGAAGAATCAGCTAAGCATATCACTGCTCTAGCTGGATTATGTGAATCTGAAAGTGAATCCAGTGATGGGGAGCTTACTTTTGAAGAACTTGAGCAAGCATACAAAGAACTATTCAAAAGAAGCACTGAAATATGCAGTGAGATTATAAAGCTAAAGAAGCAGAATGAGGCACTAAAGGATGAAAAAGCAAGTGATCTAGAGATCATTGACACCTTGAAAAGTGAAGTAAGTCTTCTCAACTCCAAGTTGGAACATATGTCCAAATCTGTTAGAATGCTGAACAGTAGCTCAAACACACTGGATGTTATTCTCAACAATAATAAGCATTCAGGGGATAAAAGTGGACTGGGATTTAACAAAGTTCATAAGATTGAAGCTAGCTCTAGCAAAACTACTCCAAAGTCCATACAGTCAAACAAGATGTCCCAACAGATGCTTCAACATCCTGAAAAGAACATAATGAAGAAGAAGTATCAAAGATGGAGATGTCATCATTGTGGAAGATTTGGACATATCAAACCTCATTGTTATAAGTTGCATGGATATCCAAATCAGATATATCAGCAACCTCCTAAGTAGAAGATAGAAGTCACCAAGAAAGTGCTGCATAGACATCAAAGAGATCAACAACCCCCTAAGCAGAAGACAGAGGTCATCAAGAAGGTATGGAGACCAAAAGCTAGTCTTCATGCTGATCAAAACTACATGCCCAAGAACAAGATCAACAAACAACCTTGGAGCTCTACTGATGAACAATACACAGGGCAGAGATATCAAAAAAAATCTCAACTCAAATGGTCAAAGAAAGGTGTTGCATATATAGCTCATACATCTCTAAGAGTATCAGCTAAAGAAGACTGGTACTTTGACAGTGGATGTTCAAGACACATGACTGGATTGAAGAATCTGCTAGTAGACTTAAAGTCACATTCATCCAGATATGTAACCTTTGGAGATGGAGCTAAAGGAGAAATCAAGGGAGTTGGGACCTTGGACTGTCCAGATGTACCAAGACTAGATAATGTGCTGCTGGTTAAAGGTTTAACTGCTAACCTGATCAGCATAAGTCAATTGTGTGATCAAGGGTACAATGTAAACTTTACCAAAACTGAATGCATAGTGTCTAACAAAGAACAAAAGGTTGTCATGAGAGGAGCCAGATCTAAAGACAACTGTTACATGTGGGAACCTCAAGACTTCAGTCTCACTTCAACTTGCTCTTTAGCTAAAGAAGAAAAAGTGAAACTATGGCACCAAAGACTAGGTCATCTTCATTTCAGAGGCATAAAGAAAATCATATCTATGGATGCTGTGAGAGGTATTCCTAAACTGAAGATTGATGATGGAAAAATATGTGGTGAATGTCAAATAGGCAAGCAAACCAAGATGTCCCATCCAAAGCTCCAACATCTGACAACTTCCAAAGTTTTGGAACTATTGCATATGGATCTTATGGGACCTATGCAGGTTGAGAGCCTTGGTGGTAAGAGGTATGCCTATGTGGTGGTTGATGACTTTTCAAGGTATACATGGATAAATTTCATCAAAGAAAAGTCTGATGTATTTGATGTATTCAAAGACTTATGCCAAAGAATACAAAGGGAAAAAGCCATCTGTGTGATCAGAATAAGAAGTGATCATGGAAAAGAATTTGAGAACCAAAAATTCTTAGATTTTTGTTCTTCAGAAGGAATCAATCATGAATATTCTTCACCAATCACTCCTCAACAGAATGGGATTGTTGAGAGGAAGAATAGAACTATTCAAGAATCAGCAAGAGCTATGATCCATGCTAAAAAGTTACCTTTGTACTTCTGGGCTGAAGCTATGAACACAGCTTGTTACATCCATAACAGAGTAACTCTAAGGAAAGGAACTTTGTCCACAATCTATGAAGTCTGGAAGGGCAGAAAACCCACAGTTAAGTACTTCCATGTGTTTGGAAGTAACTGTTATATTCTGGCAGATAGGGAGCAAAGAAGAAAAATGGATCCTAAAAGTGATGAAGGGATTTTTCTTGGATACTCTATAAACAGCAGAGCATATAGAGTATTTAATTCTAGAACCAAGGTTATCATGGAGTCCATAAATGTGATAATTGATGATGCTCCTACAGATGTTCCATAAGATGTTGGAACATCTGCTGATATCAAGACTGAAGCTGAAGAAAAGAGTGATCATTCTGACTTCACTCAAACTGATGCAAGGACAGAACAATCCAGCAAACCTCCCTCCATCAGAATCCAGAAAGATCATCCCAAAGATTTGATAATTGGTGATCCCAACAGAGGTGTAAGCACTAGATCAAGAGAAGTGATTTCAGGTTCCTGCTTTGTTTCTAAAATAGAACCTAAAAACATCAAGGAAGCTCTTACTGATGAATACTGGATTTGTGCTATGCAAGAGGAATTAGGTCAATTCACAAGGAATGAAGTGTGGAACTTTGTTCCTAGACCTGATGACATAAATGTGATTGGAACTAAATGGGTGTATAAGAACAAGTCAAATGAGCAAGGAGTTGTTACAAAGAACAAAGCTAGACTTGTAGCTCAAGGATACACACAAATTGAAGGAGTAGACTTTGATGAAACCTTTGCACCAGTAGCAAGGCTTGAATCAATCAGACTACTTTTGGGAATTGCTTGTATCTTAAAGTTCAAGCTATTTCAAATGGATGTGAAAAGTGCCTTTTTAAATGGTTATCTTAATGAAGAAGTATATGTAGAACAACCTAAATGATTTGTTGATCCAAGCTGTCCAAATCATGTATACAAACTAAAGAAGGCTCTTTATGGTCTGAAGCAAGCTCCAAGAGCATGGTATGAAAGGCTGACTACTTTTCTTATCAAGCAAGGGTACAGGAAAGGTGGAATTGACAAAACCTTGTTTGTTAAAGATGAAGAAGGAAATGTCATGATTGCTCAAATATATGTAGATGACATTGTCTTTGGTGGGATGTCAGACAGGATGGTCAAACATTTTGTCAACCAGATGGAATCTGAATTTGAAATGAGCCTAGTAGGAGAATTAACCTACTTTCTTGGACTGCAAATAAAGCAAATGGAGGACTCCATGTTCATTTCCCAAAGCAAGTATGCTAAGAACATCGTCAAGAAATTTGGGATGGATAGTGCTACTCATAAGAGAACTCCTGCCCCCACACATTTAAAGCTGACTAAAGATGACAAGGGTGAGAATGTAGATCAAAGCCTGTACAGAAGTATGATTGGAAGCTTGTTATATCTGACTGCTAGCAGACCAGACATAGCATTTGCAGTAGGTGTATGTGCAAGATATCAAGCTGATCCAAAAGTTAGTCATCTTAATCAAGTCAAGAGAATTCTGAAATATGTTAATGGTACTTGTGACTATGGCATAATGTACTTTCATGGATGCAAACCAATTCTCACTGGCTTCTGTGATGCTGATTGGGCTGGAAGTGCTGATGACAGAAAAAGCACTTCAGGAGGATGCTTCTTTATAGGAAACAATTTGATTTCTTGGTTCAGTAAGAAACAAAATTGTGTATCCTTATCTACTGCTGAAGCTGAATATATAGCAGCTGGAAGCAGTTGTTCACAGTTGGTTTGGATGAAGCAAATGCTCACTGAGTACAATGTCCCACAAGATGTCATGACATTGTACTGTGACAACTTAAGTGCAATTAACATATCAAAGAATCCTATCCAACATAGCAGGACCAAGCATATTGATATCAGACATCATTTCATCATAGATCTTGTAGAAGAGAAAGTGATTTCACTGGAACATGTAGCTACAAGTCTGCAGTTGGCTGATATATTTACCAAAGCCTTGAATGCTACTCAATTTGAAAACCTAAGGGGAAAATTGGGAATCTGCTTATGTGAAATTTAGCAGTTATGGAGATGTGCCAACATGTCATATGACATTGTGTGGCATAAGCACCAGATGGCAACACCAGTCTGGTCAAGCACCTTGGGTATTCCACTCCTAAAAATTCTCAATGTAACGGCTACTTATAAAATATCAGCTAGCTTTCAGCTATCCATCTTCTCATCATACTCTCAAAAACGAATTGCATTCTCTAACTGTTTTTCAGAACTCATCAAATCTAAAACTCTTCATCCACCTCCTTCGAAAATGTCTCAAAACCCTAACATTCCTGAAGAAATCCTCAACAAGGAAGATGTGGTGCATGCAACCCCCATTTCTGTGGTACCCATGGATTCAACTCCAATGGACGAAATCAGAGGAAGTGTTCCTCTTGCTAAAAAGCCAAGAACTCCAAAAAGAACAAAAGATCAAGTTTTCAACAAGTCCAAAGGCATTCCTTCACCAGCAAACATCACTCAAAAAGCTTCTGAATACGTGGATGATTCCATAAAGGAGTTGGTAAACAAGATCCTATCTGAGCAAAGAGTGGTAAGTGGCATTTCTATCCCTCTGAACACCATGCCAGCTCCACAAGAAGATCAACAAACTCAGGCTGAAAAGGACATTCCTGCTCAACAGGATGTCCCAATAGATGTTGAAACATCTGAGGACCAGCAAAAGGCCTCATCTGATGCTGCTGTTGAAACATCTGAGGACCAAAAAAAGGCCTCCACTGATAGTGATGAAGAAGCATCTGAGGACCAGCACAAGGCCTCCACTGAAGAGCAAATCTCTGTTGATCAACCAGCTGAAGAGGAGACTGCTCAACCTCCTCCTGTTGTGAACCTAGAGCATGATTCTGATACATAAATCATTGCTTCTGTAAACCCTAGCATAGCTAAAAGGCTTAGGACTGGGAAAGAAAAGATGAATGCAGGACATGCAATTCCTGAGAAGAAGCAAGCTACACCAAAGAAGGACAAAGCTAAAGTTGTCTTTGGTCCTACAAAACAATGGAGCAAGGTGCAAACACAAAAGAGGAAAGCTGTCACTCCTCCAGATTCAGATGTTGAAGAAGATGTCCCAACATCTCCTCCAAAGAAGAAACCAGCACCCTCAAGGTCATCAACTATTGTTCCAGAAGCTCCCTTGGACAACATCTCCTTTCATCATGTTTCAAGTGTGAATAGATGGAAGTTTGTTTATCAAAGAAGGGTAGCACTTGAAAGAGAGCTGAGCAGTAATGCACTTGAGTGCACAGAGTTAATTGATCTCATCTCTTCTGCTGGCCTCTTCAAAACTGTCTCCAACTTCTCTCCTTGCTATGAGCTGCTGGTCAAGGAATTCATAGTCAACCTCCAAGAAGATTGTGCTAATGGAAAGACTGATAACCAGGTTTGCAAGGTTATCACTGCTAATCAGGTCAAGGCTTGGACAGTTAAAGGAAAGCTCTCAGTTAGCATGCTGACAAGGAAATATGCCATGCTGAATAGGATTGGTACAGCAAACTGGGTACCTACCAATCATACATCCTCAATATCAACTGGATTGGGCAGGTTCATATTTGCTGTAGGCACTCAAACAAAGCTGGATTATGGAGCTTATATATTTGATCAGACTTTGAAGCATGCTGGATCATCTGCAACTAAGCTGCCAATTACCTTTCCTTCCCTGCTGTGTGGAATAATGCTGAGTCAGTATCCTGACATCCTCACTGAGAAGGACACAATGTGCAAAAGAGAAAGCCCTGTGGCCTTCCACTACAAGCTGTTTCTGAGTCATCATGCAGCTGATGTTGAAGCACCCTCTGGGACATCTGCTGGTCCTTCAAAGGCAAAGTCTCCAATCTCCAAAGCTGCATTGATTGTTGAACTGAAGAGCACTTGCAAAGAACTGGATGCAAGGAAGCAGAAGCTTGAGGAGATTATCCAAAGGCTGGAGATTGAAGAAAGTGCTCAGAAAGCTGCTACTTCTGATGAGGAGACTGAGGAAGATGAAGAAACTGACTATGAGGAGTCTGAGTGAAAAACTGTATGTGAGGAAAAATGTAATGACTGCTGCATTGTAATTTTGACTTAATATCTTTGGCCCCAATTTTATGCCTAACAAGGGGGAGAACAACAACAACAATATATGATGCTGTTTAGCTATTAATGAAAAACTCCTGTTTGCTTCTGAACTGAATCAGTGTGTTTTAATGAAAATTTCTGTTGCAACAAATCTGAATACATGTATGTTTGAGGGGGAGTAAACTCACACATGACTCAACAGAAAAGGAAAGCTATACTCTGATAAAAGAACTTCTGCTGCACTCTGATAACCAGAAAATATGTTAGCCAAAAATTAGCCAAAGGGGGAGTTTGTAGATGTTTAGAATTGGCAGAATTTTTGACCAACAAGAAATGTTGAATTCAGTTCAGAATGTCCTATCAGATGTTGGGACATTATCAAACAGAGTATAAGAACTTAATTCAGGATGTCACACCAGATGTTGGGACATTGTGTAAATGATTTAAGTTCAGTTTTTCAGGATGTCCCAACAGATGTTGTGACATCTCAAACCTGCTACCAGAATTAATTAATGATTAACTGATCTGAGTAATTTAAGGAAAGTTATCTGGAATTAATTATGGATGGACAAAAACAGAATAAGGCGCATCTGTAGGGAGTGTTGTTATGAGACTTCAGCATAATCAGAAGAACTAAATCACCTAGAATCTAGGAAGTAACAAACCCTAATTCAAGGTGGAAGCTGCATGCGTTTTAGGACTGGATTAACCTACAGAAAGCCCAAAATACAAACACCTATTTAAGCAACAGAATATCTCAGAATTGAGTACGAATTTCAGAAGACAAAATAGGAAGTTGTGTGTTTTAATAGCAGGTTGTTTTATTGTACCACTTTATGAGCTTTTAAGCAAAAGTGTATTTATGTCTTGATTGAAACTGTGAAGTAAGATCAAGCTGTCTTGTTTGAAGTATGACTTCAATTTTATTAAACTTGTAAACAAGATCACTGTGTGATTGAGGGGGAGTGAGTTGGTACTCATATCTAAGTTGTGTCTTAGGTAGAAATTGCATTGGGTAGATATTAAGTGAAAGATTAAACTGGGTGGTTTAAGTCTAGAATTAATATTACTTATAGTGGATTTCCTCCTGACTTGGTAGCCTCCAGATGTAAGTGTGGTTATACACTGAACTGGGTTAACAAACTACTGTGTTGTTTATTTTTCATGCACTTTAAGTTTTGGTTAAATTTGTCAAGTGTTGGAACATCTCATTCGACATCTCATACCTGATCACAGAATTTCAGTATTTACTTCATTTCATTTTGTAAGCCCAAAGGGCAAACAAATTTATTACTAATAAAAGTTTACTTTCTTGATTGTTTAAGCAAGTTTAAATCCTGCGGTCCTTGAAAACACTGCATACCATTTACATATCATATCACTGCATCACAGGTTTATTGTGCACAGGTTTCTTATCTTCTCGCTGTTTATTTCAGCAATGGCTCTTGAACAAACAGTTAAAGATCTCCAGGCACAAAATGCACAGTTCCAAGAGCTGATCCTGAACTTGTCCAAGGGGCAGGATGAATTGAAGACACTGTTGGCCAAGAAAACTAAGAAGACTAGAAAGTCAGGAGGCCTGATCAACATGGGAAGAAGGTTCAGAGGTCCTGTCAAGACCAAAGAACAGGTTGAAGATTATGAGTCTGAAGAGTCTGAGAAAGAGGGAGGCAGTCTCCATAATACAATGGGGGACTCTGATTCTGAAGCTAACTACTATCATGAGCCTAATGAAGATAAGTTCAAAATGCTGGTGGATAGAATGGATGCTATGGAATTGCAAAAGTCTTCTGGGCTGGATTTTGAAGACTTGAGTTTGATATCTGGGGTGGTCATACCCATTGGTTTCAAGGTTCCTACTTTCGTAGTTTATGATGGTGTCTCTTGTCCCAAGCTTCATCTGAGATCATATGTCCGGAGAATCCAACCCCATACTGCTGATAAGAAGTTGTGGATCCATTTCTTCCAAGAGAGCTTATCTGGAGCTCAATTGGAATGGTACTATCAGTTGGAGAGTGTCAACATTCGTGATTGGAATGATCTTGCTGAAGCCTTTTACAAGCAATATCAATACAATGCTGACCTAGCCCCTACTCGCATGCAGCTACAAAGCATGTCCATGGGTGCTAAAGAAAATTTCAAGGAGTATGCCCAGAAGTGGAGAGACTTGGCTGGAAGAGTACAACCCCCTCTAACTGACCGGGAGTTAGTGGATATGTTCATGTGTACGTTGAATGGTCCTTTTTACAGTCATCTCATTGGAAGCTCATCATCTGGATTCATTGAGTTGATAATGACAGGAGAGCGCGTAGAAAGTGGTATAAGGAGTGGCAAGATCCAAGTGGGTGCTTCTTCTTCAAATACTGCAAAGAAGCCTCCCAATGGGAAGAAAGAGTCAAATGTTGTTTATGGTCAACCTGGTCGTAATAGGAGGCATCAGTCTGTGAGTGCAGTTCATATCTCTAATCCAACTCCTGCAACACCAGAGCCACCCCAGGGCAATCAACAGAGGCCTAAAAGGCAGTTCACTAAGATCAACATGTCACTGGCCCAAGCCTTGCAACACTTGTTGAAGGGTAAACTTATCACTTTGAGGGACCCTCCTCAGAATCCCAATGTTACCTCTCCCAGGTACAATCCTAATGCACGATGTGCATATCATTCAAATTGTCAGGGACATGATACCAATAGTTGTTGGGTATTGAAGAATAAGATTCAGGATATGATTGATGCTGGAGAAATTGAGTTCGACCCTCCGGGTACTCCAAATGTGATTACTGCTCCCATGCCAAATCATGAGAAGACTGTCAATGCCATTGATGAAGTTTCACATATCTCCTCAGTTGCAGATTTGACTACGCCATTGTCTGTTATTAAGAAGAAGTTAGTACAAGCTGGGTTCTTTCCAGGTTGTCGTGAAGATTGTTTATATTGTGCCTATAAGCCAGATAGCTGCTGGAGGTTGAAGGACGAAATTCAACGCCTCATGAATAATTACACCATAGTGTTTGAGAGGACCCCACCTTCTGTGGAGAGCATGGTTGAGCATATAACTAAAGGTGCGAAGGTTGAAGAGGTGGATATGGTTGATAAAATGCCAATAAGGATTACTTCCAAGGGACCTGTAAAAATCACTCGTAAGGGTCCAATTAAAATTACAGCTGAAGGCCCTGTGAAGATTGTTGCTGAAGCTAGAGTGGCTCCTATGATCATTACTACTCCGGGTCCTATTCCATATACTTCTGATAAAGTTGTGCCTTGGCATTATGGTTCCGATGTTTATATCCATGGTGTTAAGCAGGAACCCTTAGCTGATACGCCTGTTGCTGATGAAAACCTTGATGTTGATAATATTGCTGGATCTAGTAAGATCACACGAAGTGGAAGAGTTTTCTCTCCTCCAGTTACCTCCATGAATACAGTTACTCCAGCTACTACCTCCACTACTGATGCTCGGGGCAAAGGTCCTGTTATTGAACCTATACAAACTGATGTGCCAGCTGCTGATGATCTTGCTAAGCAGATGGAAGAAGTATTAAAGATCATTCTCAAGAGTGATTATGACATTGTTGACCAATTGGGGCATACTCCTTCCAAGATTTCTATGTTGTCTTTGCTGTTGTGTTCTGAGGCTCATGCCAAAGCCTTGATTAAATTTTTGAAGACTGCTCACGTACCAAATGAGATTTCTGTAGACCAGTTTGAAAATTGTGTTGCACACTTGACCTATGATAATGGGTTAGGTTTCTCCGATGCTGATTTGACTCCTGCTAAGAGGGATCATAACAGGGCTCTACATATCTCTATTGAATGTAGGGGCACTACCCTGTCACATGTGCTAATAGACAATGGTTCCTCGCTGAATGTGTTGCCCAAAGAAGTTCTGAATAAACTTAGTCCTGAAGATGCTGTATTGAAACCCAGTAATATAGTGGTGAAGGCTTTTGATGGCTCGAGAAGAGTAGTGCATGGAGAAATTGATCTCCCAATCAAAGTAGGTTCTCAGGTTTTCAATGCTACCTTTTATGTACTGGATATTCGTCCTTCGTATTCTTGTTTGCTTGGGCGTCCCTGGATCCATGGGGTAGGTGTTGTAACTTCCACCTTACATCAGAAGCTGAGATATCCAGTAGAAGGAAAAGTTGTCACTATTTACGGAGAGGAAGGATATATAGTTAGCCATGTAAACACCTTTAAATATCTTGAAGTGGAAGGTGAATATGTTGAAACTTCGTGCCAGACGTTCGAAGTAGTCCCTTGGGTTGTTAATAATTATGAAGCTCCTCCTGTTGTCAAGAAAGTTCCTGTGGTCACCAGAGTACCTCCTACAATGGCTTCCCTCAAGGATGCTAGAGCTGTGGTGGATGAAGGTGGTTGTACTATTTGGGGTCAGCTTCCTGACATCCCTTACAAGTCTGACAAATTTGGTTTGGGTTTCACTGCAGAGTCCCAGAAGGCTGTTCGTCGTGCTCGTGCTGTTCGTATCACCAATCAGGGGATTATGAAAGATCAAATCAATGTTGTGGGTGACTATGATGAAGACTACAATTTGGATGCTTGGATTTTTCCTACTGTGGGTGCTGGGCTCAATAATTGGAAGGCTGAAGATGTTATTCCTATCTCCTTTAGTCAGGAGTAAATACTATTACTGTGTTGTTACTTTTAAGTTTGTAATTTCTTGAACAATTAAACTCTAAAGCCTTGTGCCTTACCCGGGGCACAATGGTGTGCTTGTTGCAGGATGTCATTTCATTTGCATACTTCATTTAGTGGACATTTCGTTTTCGTAAATATTGTGTTCCTTGTCTTTCTTTTATTATTTTTCTTTTATCAGCTATGTGTTCTTACACACACTCACATCACTAAAATGCAGATCCTCTTCCACTCTGGATCCTGTTGATAACAGTTCTACTATTGCCAATAATGATTTCGAGAATCCGATCTATCAAACTAAAGATGGAAATGAGGACGATTGTGAAGTACCTGTAGAGCTAGCTAGGTTGTTACAACAAGAAGAGAAAGCTATACAGCCACATGAAGAGCCAATCGAAGTTGTGAATCTGGGAACTGAAGAAAAGAGAAAAGAAGTCAAGATAGGGGCTGAATAAGAGGATAGTGTCAAGAGCAGATTGATTCAGATGTTACATGATTATGTAGAAATCTTTGCTTGGTCCTATGAAGATATGCCAAGTTTGGATACAGACATTGTGGTTCACCATTTACCAGTAAAAGAAGATTATCGTCCAAAGAAGCAGAAGGTTTGTCGCATGCGTCCTGAAATGTCAGAGAAGATTAAGGCAGAGGTGATGAAACAGTTTGATGCAGGGTTCTTAGCTGTGACTTCTTATCCTCAATGGGTTGCAAATGTGGTACCAGTACCTAAGAAAGATGGTAAGGTACGTATGTGTTTAGACTACAGGGATTTGAACAAAGCCAGCCCCAAAGATGACTTTCCACTTCCTCATATTGATGTTCTGGTAGACAATACTGCTCAGTATAAAGTATTCCCTTTCATGGATGGTTTCTCTGGTTACAATCAAATTAAGATGGCACCTGAAAATATGGAGAAAACAACGTTTGTTACACAGTGGGGCACTTTTTGTTATAAAGTGATGCCATTTGGTTTGAAGAATGCAGGGGCAACATATCAGCGTGCTATGGTGGCTTTGTTTCATGATATGATTCATCATGAGATAGAAGTATATGTGGATGATATGATAGCCAGGTCCCAGAATGAAGAACAACATCTTGATCATCTGCATAAGTTGTTTGAGAGGTTGAAGAAATACAAGTTGAGATTGAACCCAAACAAGTGTACTTTTGGAGTTAGATCTGGAAAGCTCCTGGATTTCATTGTCAATGGAAGAGGTATTGAAGTAGATCCTGCGAAAGTAAAAGCTATACAAGAGATGCCAGCTCCCCGTACTGAGAAGGAAGTTAGAGGTTTCTTGGGACGATTGAATTACATTGCAAGATTTATTTCCCAATTGACTGCCACCTGTGATCCAATCTTCAAGTTGTTAAAGAAAGATCAGGTGATGGAATGGAATGACGAGTGCCAGACTGCCTTTGATGAAATCAAGAAATATCTTCTAGAACCTCCTATTTTGATGCCACCAGTTGATGGAAGACCCTTGATCATGTACTTAACAGTGTTAGACAATTCTATGGGGTATGTGTTGGGGCAACATGACGAGTCTGGTCGAAAAGAGCAGACAATATACTACCTTAGCAAAAAGTTTACCGACTGTGAAACAAGATACTCACTGCTCGAGAAAACTTGTTGCGCTTTGGCATGGGCTGCTCGCCGACTAAGACAGTATATGTTGACTCATACTACCTTATTGATTTCGAAGATGGATCCAATCAAGTACATATTCGAGAAACCTGCTCTCTCCGGAAGAATTGCAAGATGGCAAATGATCTTGATAGAATATGACATACAGTATACTACCCAGAAGTCCATTAAAGGAAGTGTTGTAGCTGATCATTTGGCTCATCAAGCAGTGGATGATTATCGGTCAATGAGTTTTGAGTTCCCTGATGAAGACATTATGATTATTACCAAAGAACCTGGACAATATGACGGACCTGAACAAGGATCCCTGTAACACGGTGGGAGAACTGACTTTAGTTATGTTGCGGATAGCAAGAGTCGCCACCGACTTTTATTTTATCCAAAGGAAAGGCATAAAAGAACAGGAAAGACCTTTTAAAAGATTTTTGGGTCCGGGGGGTAAGTTATGTAAAGGGAAGGTGTTAGCACCCTTTACATCCATGGTTATCCATGGGCTCTTAGTTACTTAGCTCACTTTGAATTGTTTTTGAAAATGTGAAGTGTGTGAATAGAAATTTTCATAAGAGTTTGATAATGATCCATGTACGGATGCGTAAAAAACTTGTGTTTGAAAATTGTTTGAAATTTGTGAAGTGTTTGAAATTTGTTTAGAAGTAGTGAGCAAGTAACTATGAGGAACCTACCCTAAAGTTTAAGTCTTTCTGTTCTTTATCCTTTAAATGGTAAGACTATCCCTATTATTAAGGAATAGGTAGTCATTACCTTGGATGTGTGGGACAAGTGAGGGTCATCTGTTTTAATGAAGGCAACTGTAGGGTGTATTAAGCATTTGGGGGGACTGTCATCATTATTCGAAAGGGACAAGATCATATTGAAAGACAACCATTAAGGGACTTGATCTTTGATTATGAAGGGACTAGATGACTTTTCTTTTAAGGGACTTATGCTTTATACACCCCACTTGACCTTTTTGTTTAGGCAACAATGAGGCAACCCTAGAAAGTGAGATGGCGATCAAAGATCGACTTACGTGTGTGAGTGTTTGATTTTATATTTATCTTTTAATTTAAATGATCTAAATTCAATTTTTAAATATAATACATGTTTACACTCCCTATTTTACTAACCATAACGATAAAAATAAACAATTTAAATATTTAAGAAAATTACATCCAGGAGCAATTACATAATAATAAAGCAATTTAAATAAAGCAAAAATAAATAAATAAATAAATAAGCAAAATATAAATAATAAGTAAAATAAATAAGCAATTTAATTAGGGTTAGTAATAATAATAATAATTAATTAAAAAATAAATGGGGTTAGTGAAATAATAATAATAAGCATAATTAAAAAATAAATGGATTAGTAATAAACATGATTAATAATAATAACAAAACAAAATTTTAGTGGTTAATAGAAAAATATGAACAATTATATTAATTAATTATAAAATTTAAAATTATAAACAAATTAAATAAATTATGAACATATTATGAGAAATTATTTAAATTTGCAATTTTTTTAGAACTTATTTACATATATAATTAATTATAAACAATGATAGAATATTTATATATTAAAATAGGATTAATTATAATTTAATCATATTAAATAAAATATATACATAATAATTATATTTACAAAAATTAGAAATTTAAATCATAAGATAAAATTAGGTTTTTTAATTGTTTAGAAAATAAATTAGGGTTTACAAAATTAGGGTTTGTTTTATTTACAAAATTGATTTAATGGACATACATATATTATAATCTAAAAAAAACTAATTTTTGAATTAAAGAAACAATTTTTAGAATTTGGGAAAATATTGAATATAGATATATTATCATGGAATTATTTAGTTATATATTTATATATATGATTATTAATAACAATAATTAAACAAAATTAATTAAACAAGACAAAATAGAAAAAGAAACAAAAAGATAGAAACTTACCTGGCTGGGTTTTGAACCCAGGACGTTCTGCTTGCCAGCAACAAAACACACCACCAGGCCATCAGCGCGCAGGTGAAAGGAAAGGGGCTTCAATTGGTTTTGTTCCTTCAGACCAACAATCAAAAAATAATGAAAAAACAAAAGGCCTAGGGGGAGAATCGACCCCAGGACCTCTCAATCAAACGCATATGCACATTACCATCCCAGCTAGGTGAGCAAATCTGATATTATGGTGGCAAGAAGGCATAATATATTAAGCCTCATGTTTAACCTGAAAAAATAGAAAAAAAATTGTACAAGACCAGGATTCGAACACAGGTCCCATAGCCAAACACACACTAGCCTTTCCACTGGGACAAGCTGCACGCTTGTGATAATAAACAAAAACAATTCATTATATTTTAAAACAATAATTTGAATGTGAATTTCGCGCGCAGGCCAGTCGTCTTCTTCCTTGGATTACCTGCGAAATCACCTATGAAATTTGTTGCACATTTTCCTGCGAATTTCCAAAACCAGAATCCTACATTTTTTCAAACATCAATCAAACCATAACATTAGTTCAAATTAAGAGCCCAGATCAATTATACAAGCATTATAGGTCACGGCCATGTTCTTAGAATTCATTTAGGTGTCCTAAATACTAAGTTCCCGAAATTGAACTCCAAACCCTAACAATGGTGGATTTTGATACAATCCATAAGAGTCAAATTAAACCATCCAGAAAGCTTCTAAACATCATAACAAACACAAATCCACAGTTAGTTTTCATTATAAATGCACAAATCATTCAAATCGAAATTTTTTTAAAGAAGAACAAGATGCATTCGGTTAGCATGATATGGAGTGTTTGGGATGTATATGAGCATTGGTTTTCACTCAATGGTGTTCAATGATCATGGCTATGTGCTTCAAATACCTTCAAATGTCCTGGAAATTCAAAACCGAATGCAAGCTTTGGAGAGGTTTTTTTTACTTATGGAACTTACTCTTGGGAGGCAGAAAATTTGTGGCTTTGGTTAGGGTTACACTAAGTACTTATAGGACAATGTATTAGGTCAAAAAGATTGATCACTTGTGTGGAAAGTTTGATCTAAAAAGATTCAAAAAGATGGCCTTTTAAAAATCAAATATCTTGCATAAACTCTTGCTATTTTGGTATGATCCTCATTACTCTTGTATCAATCAAGCTTAAATGTGATTTAAAACTTTCTAGAAGCAAAATTAAAATTAATTTTCATTATTTTATATTTTATTTGAATTTAAAATGACTTTTTAATATAAAAATCATAATAAATAAAAACAAAATAAATAAAATTATGAATAAATTAATTTAATTTCGTGCAAGATGTTTTGATGTGGATTGGGTCATTATTTGGCAAGCCCATTTGGAAGAAATTGGTTTTAGACCTCCATTTTCATCATAAACCAACCCAAAATTTCCCAACTTTGCAAGGGCACATATCCTTCAATTTTAATGCTATGAGGGTGTTCTTGGACATTTTGGAAAGCTTGAAGAGTCCTCTAAACAACCCCACTGGTTTAATGTCCATATCATTTACCAATCTCAAGTTATGCCCTTTTGAAGTTGTTGACTTTTTGTTGACTTTCAAAAGGACCTATAATGTCTTAGCTCATACCTTCCAAATGAAGCATTTTTGGGTTTGGCTTGTGAGACACAAAGTTGTAGAGAATTCAATTTCCTTCAAAATGAGCTTTGAGTGGAGACTTGGTGATGAAGCATGTGAAAGTTATGGCTGGTCAAAGTTCAGTTGACTTTTACTGAGGAAACCCTAATTTAGAAACTCCTGATTCTTGATGATCTGAAATCTCCTTGATGAATCATGATCAACCCTTGATCAAATGATGAATTTTACTTCATATACTTGATGTTGGCAAAAAATCATGAAGTTTGACTTTGGTTTGACCACAGTTGACCTCAGTTTGACTTTTTAACTGCTTTGACTGATTTTGACTTATCTGATCATCTGACTGAGCAAACTTTTGAGAAAAGTCTTGAAACTTGTCATGGGGGTTATTACACACATATAAGATTTTATGAAGCTCAATTGAAGTCTTGGAAGTCCATTTAGCCTGATTAAAGTCAAAACCCTAGTTTTGGATGCACTGCTTAGGAGATGCATTGTCTAAGGGAATTGTCAACTCTTCTGACCAATTGTGAACTTTGTGAACCTTCTGAACCATCATAAAATGTCTTGTGAACCTCATGGGAGGTCTTGTGAATCTTGTGAACCTCATAAAGTGACCTTTAGACTTCATGAACCTCATGAAAGATCTTGTAAAGCATTGTGAATCTTGTGAACCTTGTGAACCTCATAAAGTAACTTGTAGACTTCATGAACCTCATGAAAGGTCTTGAAAACATTGTGAATCTTGTGAACCTTGTGAACCTTCTTAGCACACAAAGTCTTGTATTGTGAGGGCAAATTTTGGGGTGCAACAGCTGCCCCTGTTCAATTTTCTGAAACCTGAGGGGTTAGATTGGTATATTTGCCAGTCGTGACCTGGAAGGTTGAAGGGGATTGAACACAAAAGCCCAAAAATTTGCACTCACCAGTGCATAAAGTGATACAGATGGCTAGTTGAATATGCTTGAGTGGGCTTAAAGATGCCACTTGGAGAAAAGTTCTTTGATACATTTCTTGGAGGATAAAGCAGTCCAAAATATGAAGGTATAATGATAGCTTTCAGGAGGATAAAGCAGTCCTGAGGTATTGATAATATGCTTTCAGGAGGATAAAGCAATCCTGATGTAGTGATGATAACTTTCAGGAGGATAAAGCAGTCCTGAATATGAAGATATAATGATAGCTTTCAGGAGGATAAAGCAGTCCTGAAGTAATGATAATAGTTGTCAGAAGGATGGAGCAGTCCTGAGGTATTGATAATATGGTTTCAGGAGGATAAAGAAATCCTGAGGTATAAGAAGTTGTCAGGAGGATAAAGCAATCCTGAGGTAATAATAAGCTGTCAGGAGGATGAAGCAGTCCTGATATGTTTTCAAGAGGATGAAGCAATCTTGAGAGATAATAAGTTTTCAGGAGGATAAAGCAGTCCTGATGTATAATGCTTTCAGGAGGATAAAGCAGTCCCGAAGTACTAGAAGTTTTCAGGAGGATGAAGCAGTCCTGATGGATGATATGCTTTCAGGAGGATAAAGCAATCCTGAGGGATGATAACTTTCAGGAGGATAAAGCAATCCTGATAATCATAAGTCTGTTTGCTGGATAATTAACCTGAAAACAAGGTAGCATTCTGCATGATAGCATTAGTTTATATATTATGTATGCATGTATAATATGATGCACTTAAGTAATGTATTATGTATCTATGTATATGTATGGTATGATGTAAATGATGTATGTATGATATGATGCTGCCTGAAGCGTCTGGATATTTTCATATAACAACTGCTGGCCAGGGAAAATAAATCCCGATTCGTTGTTGAAGAATATGAGGAACTCGTTCCCGTCTTGCTTGATAATATATTATACATAACCTTCCGTATGCTGGGGATAGCAAGGTATATATAACCTCCCGTATGCTGGGGATAACAAGGTATAGATAACCTCCCGTATGCTAGGGATAGTAAGGTATACATAACCTTCGTCTTCGTTTGATAGTAGGGCAGATATAACCTCCCGTCTTTGTTCGTCGTACTCTTATTGGAAAGTAAATTCCCATATATCCGTATGAGGATAAAAGAGATGGATATAAATTCCAGGGGAGATGAGACTTTATAAAGATGGATTCGTCCTACTGAGGGTTTGTAACTGTCTTGTAAGGATGAACCGTCGAAGCTTCGTTGAAATCCTTCCCTCGTTCGTCCTTAATAAATACTATTACTGCATTTTCATGCATTTCTGGTAAACATCAATCATATTCAAAAGGATACATACATTCAAACATAACCAATGGACGTTTCGCTTATGTAAATAGGGTAAAAGTAAATCAGGATTCAAAAATGGATTTTTATTTATATCAAAGAGTGACCTATACATAGGTAAGTTTGTACAAGGAGACATAAACCCTAGTAGGAGGGTTTTGTCATAAAATTTTTACAAAACAAAGAAAATCAGCTATGTGGGAAACAATCCTATTGAGTTTCAATTCTACTATTGCCATTATCTTCAAGTATCTCATCTTCTGCTGTTGAGACGGAAACGATTGGATTGAGCTTTATCTGTTCGAACTTGAGTAAGTATCATAACTGGTTGCAGTTTCATGGGTGATCAAAACGAGACATAGTCATACGCTTTAATCCCTAACTTTTGCCTGGATTGCCTTTTCAAGTTTTCAATCCACCGGGATACCCTTTTTTGCCCAAGCTACCTTTTCAGGTTTTCAACTTGCCGGGTGTACATCTTTTTATATATATCCCTAATTTTTGCCCAAACCCTTTTGGTTTGCCGGGATGCCCTTATTTTTGTCTAGGCCTGTCAACCTAGCGGGTCTCTTTTTATGCGTAGTATTTTTTAACTATGTCTGCGTTTACAGGCTGTGGGAAGTCTTCACCATCCATTGTAGTGAGTATCATGGCACCTCCTGAGAACACTGTCTTGACTACAAATGGTCCTTCATATGTTGGAGTCCACTTGCCCCTAGGATCACCCTGTGGTAATATGATACGCTTGATTACCAAATCACCAGCCTGATATACCTTTGGTTTAACCTTCTTGTTAAAAGCTTTGATCATTCGTTTTTGGTACATCTGGCCATGACAAACTGCTGCTAACCTCTTCTCATCAATCAAATTTATCTGGTCCAGTCGAGTTTGAATCCACTCATCTTCATCCAAGCCTGCATCCTTCATAATTCTTAAGGAGGGAATCTGAATTTCAATGGGCAGAACTGCTTCCATACCATAGACCAAGGAGAATGGGGTTGCCCCTGTTGAAGTACGTATTGTAGTACGATAACCATGAAGAGCAAATGGTAACATCTCATGCCAATCCTTGTAAGTAACAGTCATCTTCTGTACAATCTTCTTAATATTCTTATTAGCAGCTTCAACAGACCCATTCATCTTTGGACGATACGGAGAAGAGTTATGATGTTTAATCTTGAACTGCGTGCAGAGATCAGTAATCATAGTGTTGTTCATATTAGAGCCATTGTCAGTGATAATCCTTTCAGGGATGCCATACCTACATATGAGATTATTCTTAATGAATCGAGCCACAACATTCTTAGTAACAGATGCAAATGAAGCTGCCTCCACCCACTTCGTGAAGTAATCAATAGCAACCAGGATGAAACGATGCCCATTAGAAGCAGTAGGCTTGATCTCACCAATCATATCAATGCCCCACGTGGCAAAGGGCCAAGGAGCAGTCAACACATTCAATGTTGATGGAGGTATATGTACTTTATCAGCATAGATTTGACATTTGTGACATGTTCTGGAATGTTGATAGCAATCAGCTTCCATGGTAGACCAATAGTAACCTGCTCTTAATATCTTCTTTGCCATAGTATGGCCACTAGAATGAGTGCCAAAGATCCCATCATGCATATCTTCCATGATTTCAATTGCTTCCTTCTTATCCACACAACGAAGCAAAGTTGAATCATGATTGCGCTTGTACAAAATGCCATTACTCAAAAAGAACTTAGCAGAAAACCTTCTCAGAAACTTCCTATCTTTGAAAGATGCCCCTTCAGGGAACTCCTGAACTTCAAGATATCTTTTCACTTCATAGAACCAAGGCTTCTCCTCTGCCCCTTCTGTGTCAATCTTATTGCAGTATGCCGGCTTTTCAAATCTATCAATAGTAATCTTAGGAGCTTCATCATCCCAGCTGATCTCAAACATGGATGCTATGGTGGCCAAAGCATCTGCCAACTGATTCTCTCTTCGTGGAATATGTCCAAAGGTAATCTATTTGAAATGTGGGATCAAAGACAACACATGCTCTCTGTAAGGAATGAGGTTATCATGATTGGTATCCCAATCTCCTTTGATCTGACTAATTACCAGAGCTGAATCTCCATACACATCAAGGAACTGAATCTTCATATCAATAGCAGCTTTAATACCCAGAATACATGCCTCATACTCAGCCATGTTATTGGTACAATAGAAACAAAGTCTGGCAGTAATCGGGGTATGACAACCTTCAGGGGAACTAATCACAACACCAACACCATTACCAAGTGCATTAGAGGCACCATCAAAAACCATAGTCCATCGGGATCCTTGTTCAGGTCCGTCATATTGTCCAGGTTCTTTGGTAATAATCATAATGTCTTCATCAGGGAACTCAAAACTCATTGACTGGTAATCATCCACTGCTTGATGAGCCAAATGATCGGCAACAACACTTCCTTTGATGGCCTTCTGAGTAGTATACTGTATGTCATATTCTGTTAAGATCATTTGCTATCTTGCAATTCTTCCGGAGAGAGCAGGTTTCTCAAATATGTACTTGATTGGATCCATCTTCGAAATCAATAAGGTAGTATGAGTCAACATATACTGTCTTAGTCGGCGAGCAACTCATGCCAAAGCGCAACAAGTTTTCTCGAGCAGTGAGTATCTTATTTCACAGTCGGTAAACTTTTTGCTAAGGTAGTATATTGCCTGCTCTTTTCGACCAGACTCGTCATGTTGCCCCAACACACACCCCATTGAATTGTCTAACACTGTTAAGTACATAATCAAGGGTCTTCCATCAACTGGTGGCATCAAGATTGGTGGTTCTAGCAGATATCTCTTGATTTCATCAAAGGCAGTTTGGCAATCATCATTCCACTCCATCACCTGGTCTTTCTTTAGCAACTTGAATATTGGCTCACAGATGGCAGTCAATTGGGAAATAAATCTTGCAATGTAATTCAAACGCCCCAAGAAACCTCTAACCTCCTTCTCAGTACGGGGAGCTGGCATCTCTCGTATAGCTTTCACTTTTGCAGGATCCACTTCAATACCTTTTCCACTGACTATGAAACCCAGGAGCTTACCAGACCTAACTTCAAAAGTACACTTGTTTGGGTTCAATCTCAACTTGTATTTCTTCAACCTCTCAAACAATTTATGCAAATGATCAAGATGTTGTTCTTCATTCTGAGACCTGGCTATCATATCATCCACATACACCTCTATCTCATGATGAATCATATCATGAAACAAAGCCACCATAGCACGCTGATATGTTGCCCCTGCATTCTTCAAACCAAATGGCATTACCTTATAGCAAAAAGTGCCCCACTGTGTAACAAATGTTGTCTTCTCCATATCTTCAGGTGCCATCTTGATTTGATTGTAACCAGAGAAACCATCCATAAAAGAGAATACTTTGTGCTGAGCAGTGTTGTCTACCAGAACATCAATATGGGGAAGTGGAAAGTCATCTTTGGGGCTGGCCTTGTTCAAATCCCTGTAGTCTACACACATACGTACCTTACCATCTTTCTTAGGAACTGGTACCACATTTGCAACCCACTGAGGATAAGAAGTCACAGCTAAGAACCCTGCATTGAACTGTTTCATTACCTCTGCCTTGATCTTCTCTGACATTTCAGGACGCATACGACGAACCTTCTGCTTCTTTGGACGACAATCTTCTTTTACTGGTAAACGGTGAACCACAATGTCTGTATCCAACCCTGGCATATCTTCATAGGACCAAGCAAAGATCTCCACATAGTCACGTAGCATCTGAATCAACCTGTTCTTGACACTATCCTCTAAATCAGCCCCTATCCTGACCTCTTTCCTGTTTTCTTCAGTTCCCAGATTCACAACTTCGACTGGCTCTTCATGTGGCTGTATAGCTTTTTCTTCTTGTTGTAACAACCTAGCAAGCTCTACAGGTACTTCACAATCGTCCTCATTTCCGTCTTCAGTTTGATAGATCGGATTCTCGAAATTATAATTGGCAATAGTAGAACTGTTATCAACAGGATCCAAAGTGGATGAGGATCTGCATTTTAGTGATGTGGGTGTGTGTAAGAACACATAGCTGATAAAACAAAAGTAAAATAAAAGAAAGACAAGGAACACAATATTTACGAAAACGAAACGTCCACTGATTTTATTGAATGAAGTATGCAAATGAAATGACATCCCGTAACAAACACACCATTGTGCCCCGGGTAAGGCACAAGGCTTAAGAGTTCAATTGTTCAAGAAATTACAAACTTAAAAGCAACAACACAGTAATAGTATTTACTCCTGACTAAAGGAGATAGGGATAACATCTTCAGCTTTCCAATTATTGAGTCCAGCACCCACAGTAGGAAAAATCCAAGCATCCAGATTGTAGTCTTCATCATAGTCTCCCACAGCATTGATCTGATCTTTCATAATCCCTTGATTGGTGATACGAACAGCACGAGCACGACGAACAGCCTTCTGGGACTCTGCAGTGAAACCCAAACCAAATTTGTCAGACTTGTATGGGATATCAGGAAGCTGACCCCAAATAGTACAACCACCTTCATCCACCACAGCTCTAGCATCATTGAGGGAGGCCATTGCCATTGTTGGAGGTTTTCTGGTGACCACGGGAACTTTCTTCGCAACAGGAGGAGCTACATAATCATTAACAATCCAAGGAACCACTTCAAATGTCTGACACGGAGTTTCAATGTATTCACCTTCCATTTCCAGATACTTGAAAGTATTCACATGGCTGACAAAGTATTCTTCTTCTCCATAGACAGTAACAACCTTTCCTTCCATCGGATATCTCAACTTCTGATGTAATGTAGAGGTTACAGCACCTGCCCCATGGATCCAGGGACGACCTAGCAGACAAGAGTATGAAGGACGAATATCCATCACATAAAATGTAGCAGTAAAAACCCGAGAGCCAACTTTGATTGGAAGATCAATTTCCCCATGCACTACTCTTCTAGAACCATCGAAAGCCTTCACCACAATATTGCTGGGCTTCAGCACAGCATCTTCAGGACTCAGCTTGTTCAGGACTTCCTTGGGCAACACATTCAGAGAGGAACCATTGTCTATCAATACATGTGACAGGGTAGTGCCCCTGCATTCAATTGAGATATGCAAGTCCCTGTTATGATCCCTCTTGGCAGGGGTCAAATCAGCATCAGAAAATCCTAACCCATTGTCATAGGTCAGGTGGGCAACACAATTCTCAAACTGGTCAACAGAAATGGCATTGGGTACATGAGAAGTCTTCAGAAACTTGATCAAGGCCTTGGCATGAGCATCAGAACACAACAATAAGGACAGCATAGAAATCTTTGAGGGAGTATGCCCCAACTGATCAACAATGTCATAATCACTCTTGCGAATGATTTTCAATACTTCTTCCATCTGCTTAGCAAGATCATCAGCAGCTGGCATATCAGTAGATACAGGTTCAATAACAGGACCTTTGCCTTGAGCATCAGTGGTGGAGGTAGCAGCAGGAGTAACTGCATTCTTGGAAGCAACTGGAGGAGAGAAGACTCTTCCACTACGTGTGATCTTACTAGATCCAGCAATATTGTCAACATCAACAGGCACATCAGCTAAGGGCTCTTGCTTAACACCATGGATGTAAACATCAAATCCATAATGCCAAGGCACAGCTTTATCAGACGTATACGGAATAAGACCTGGAGTGGTAATGACCATAGGAGACACTCTGGCTTCAGCAACAACCTTCACGGGACCTTCAGCAGTAATCTTGATTGGACCCTGATGAGTGATTTTAATAGGTCCCTTTGAAGTGATCCTTACCGGTACTTTATCAACCATATCAATCTCTTCAGTCTTCTTACCTTGCGTAATATGATCTACCATACTTTCCACGGAAGGTGGTCTCCTTTCAAACACTATGGTGTAATTATTCATGAGACGTTGAATTCCGTCCTTCAACCTCCAACACTTATCTGTATTATACTCACAATAAACACAATCTTCACGACAACCTGGAAAGAACCCAGCTTGCACTAACTTCTTTCTGATGACAGACAATGGTGTGGTCAACTCTGCAACTGAATGGATATGTAAATCTTCATCAATGGCATTGACAGTCTTCTTGTGATTTGGCATTGGAGCAGTAATCACATTTGGAGTACCCGGAGGGTCAAACTCAATCTCTCCAGCATCAATCATATCTTGTATTTTGTTCTTCAAGATCCAGCAGTTATTAGTATCATGTCCCTGACAGTTTGAATGGTATGCACACCGTGCATTGGGATTGTACCTGGGTGAAGTAACATTAGGATTCTGAGGAGCCTCTTTCAAAGTAATAAGTTCAGCCTTCAACAAGTGTTGCAATGCCTGAGCCATTGACATGTTGATCTTTGTGAACTGCCTTCTAGCCCTATGTTGGTTGCCCTGTGGCTGCTCTGTTGTTGCAGGAGTTGGATTTGAAATATGAACTGCACTAACAGACTGATGCCTTCTGTTACGATCAGGCTGACCATAAACAGCATTGGATTCTTTCTTCCCAGTGGGAGGCTTCTTTGCAACACCTGATGAGGAAGCACCCACTTGGATCTTACCATTCTTTATGCCACTTTCAACGCGCTCTCCTGTCATTATCAACTCAGTGAAGCCAGATGATGAGCTTCCAATGAGATGACTGTAAAACGGACCATTCAGCGTACACATGAACATATCAACCAGTTCCCTGTCAGTTAAAGGGGGTTGAACTCTTCCAGCTAAATCTCTCCACTTTTGAGCATACTCTTAAAAACTTTCTTTGGCACCCATAGACATGCTCTGAAGCTGCATGCGAGTGGGGGCTAAGTCAGCATTGTATTGATACTGCTTATAGAAAGCTTCAGCAAGATCATTCCAGTCCCTGATGTTGACACTCTCCAACTGATAATACCACTCCAGCTGAGCTCCAGATAAGCTCTCTTGAAAAAAATGGATCCACAATTTCTTATCAGCAGTGTGAGGTTGAATTCTTCTGACATAAGACCTTAGATGCAGCTTGGGACAAGAGACCCCATCATAAACAACAAATGTAGGAACCTTGAAACCAATGGGTATGACTACCCCAGATATCAGACTCAAATCTTCAAAATCCAGCCCATATGACTTCTGCAACTCCATGGCATCCATCCTATCCACCAACATTTTGAATTTGTCTTCATTAGGATCATGGTAGTAATTAGCCTCAGAATCAGAGTCCCCCATAGTATTGTGGAGACTGCCTCCCTCTTTTTCAGATTCTTCAGATTCATAGTCTTCAACTGGTTCTTTGGTCTTGGCAAGACCTTTGAACCTTCTTCCCATGTTGATCAAACCAGCTGACCTTCTAGTCTTCTTAGTCTTCTTGGCCAGCAGTGCCTTCAATTCATCCTGCCCCTTGGACAGGCTCAAGATCAGCTCTTGGAACTGTGCATTTTGTGCCTGGAGATCCTTAATTGATTATTCAAGAGCCATTGCTGAAATAAACAGCGAGAAGATGAGAAACCTGTGCACAATTATAAACCTGTGATGCAATGAAATGATATGTGAAAGCATATGCAATGTTTTCAAGGACCGCAGGATTTAAATTTGCTTAAACAAACAAGAAGGTAAACTTTTATTAGTAATAAATTTGTTTTGCCTTTTAGGCTTACAAAAAATGAAATGAAATAAGTACAAAAGATGGGGTTTTAAGTCTCCCATGGACGTTTCCTCTTTGTGTTGAGGTATGAGTTGAGGTTCCGTTCCTCGTGAAGTTGCTTTGTTAGTTCCAGGATTCTTTCTTGGCTTGCTTTGTAATGAGCCTCGAAAGTATCCCTTTGCTCCTTCAGTTGGATCCATGATCTCTGCAAGTCTTCCATATCAGTAGGCATGTCTGGGTGAAGGATGGTATAAGTTGTGTCTCCTTCAGCAACAGGTTCCATGGTAACTGGTAGGACGGAAGGATATGGCATCATGAGAGTCTGAGCACGAGATCGTACCCATCTGAGATAAGCTTCCATAGGAATAGTGTACTTAGGCTCCAGTGTCTTGCTGTCAACCCTGTTTACTTTTCCCCATGCTCGTATGAATCTCTGATGGTAACCTTGAAGATCATTGTCGTAATCAAACACAATGCCCTGAATCAACATGTCATGTGGACCATCACTCCGAGCGTAACCAAACTATCGTAAAGCTAGAGAGGGGTTGTAGGTGATGCCTCCTCTTATGCCTAGAAGTGGCACATTAGGAAACTCCCCACAACGGTCAATGATGGTGACATTCTCCATAGATCTGGAGCACCAATGGATATCTGAGTGAGAAAGTGACATGATCCTTTTGGACCATATGAACCCTTGCTCATTCTTCATTACTGAGCGAGGAAGGTGAGAAATAAACCACCTAGAAAGCAAAGGTATGCAGCACATCAAAGTTCCTCTTGCCCTTGTAGTACAGGTGTGAAGAGAATGCAGGATGTCTCCAAGCAATGTAGGTACTGGATTGTGACTCAGGAATATGTTGATGGCATGAACATCTATGAACTGATCTGGATTGGGAAACAATACTAAGCCATAAATCAGCAAGGCTAAGATCTCCTCAAAAGCATCATAGCTCATGGCCTTCAAGAACAACTGAGCTTTCTCTATCAACACCTTAGCAAGAATACCCTTGACTCCGCTTCTCGTTTCTAGAACAATGTCAGACTTCTTCAGATGTAGAGCTGCAGCAATAACTTCTGGTTTAAGCTCCTTCTCCAAGCCTGCGAAGGGTCTTTGATCAAGAACCGGTATACCCAGAAGTTTAGAGAACTCTTCCATTGTAGGAACCAGCTGATAGTCAGGGAATGTAAAGCAATGGTGCTTAGGGTCAAAGAACTGAAACAGAACACTCATCATGTCTTCATTGAACCCTGAAGTGACTAGATCCAATAGGTGACCATGTCTCTTGATGAACTGGGAATGATCAGACACTTGAGAAACCAACTCTTTAAGCTTAGCAGGTATGCCCACAAAGTTGATCCTCATGGTGTTTCTACGAGCAGAAGCCATGACCTGCAACAAAGAACAAAGATAAATCCTTTGGTCCTTGAAATGGTTAGTGAAAATGCTATGCTTATGATGCATGATGATGTCATGATGTTATGCTCAATCACAAACATGTGGCACACACAAACAAGTCACACCATAGCCCTAGGTTTAAAGGCTTGCATGAGGTTCAAAGGTAAATACCCTCCCCTGAAGTTAGTTGGTTCATCCTGTCCTACAAAAGTAACCGGGTTCTAAGGGATCTCAATATCATTGATCCTTCACAAGGGTGGTTGTTCAGAAGGCAACTTACTTGCCAACCAAAACCCTCCAAGTTTAGAATCTCAATGAGCGTAGTATCGAGTGTCAACCAACTTCAGTCTGCACCAAAGCCGGTTACCTCACTACTTTCTAAAGGCCAAGATGGGATAACTAGGGTTCTAAAAGTTAGTTAGTGCCTTGACAACATATGGCAGCCTCATATTATCCTCAACTTGACTTAAGGAACATAAGCACCAACCAAGAAGTCACACTAACTATGGCCACCAGATCAACCATATCGATATACGTCGTACAGTTTCCTTGGTCTATTGCCATTTACCTAAGGTACACTAGATCCGGGTTAGGACCTTTCACACATAAGAGCACCCCAACAAGATAATATAAAGCAAACAAAGCAAACAATTTAAAGTGATCTAATTCCTAAGGGTACCCCTCTTAAATTTAAATCCCCAGCAGAGTCGCCAGTTCTGTAACACGGTGGGAGAACTGACTTTAGTTATGTTGCGGATAGCAAGAGTCGCCACCGACTTTTATTTTATCCAAAGGAAAGGCATAAAAGAACAGGAAAGACCTTTTAAAAGATTTTTGGGTCCGGGGGGTAAGTTATGTAAAGGGAAGGTGTTAGCACCCTTTACATCCATGGTTATCCATGGGCTCTTAGTTACTTAGCTCACTTTGAATTGTTTTTGAAAATGTGAAGTGTGTGAATAGAAATTTTCATAAGAGTTTGATAATGATCCATGTACGGATGCGTAAAAAACTTGTGTTTGAAAATTGTTTGAAATTTGTGAAGTGTTTGAAATTTGTTTAGAAGTAGTGAGCAAGTAACTATGAGGAACCTACCCTAAAGTTTAAGTCTTTCTGTTCTTTATCCTTTAAATGGTAAGACTATCCCTATTATTAAGGAATAGGTAGTCATTACCTTGGATGTGTGGGACAAGTGAGGGTCATCTGTTTTAATGAAGGCAACTGTAGGGTGTATTAAGCATTTGGGGGGACTGTCATCATTATTCGAAAGGGACAAGATCATATTGAAAGGCAACCATTAAGGGACTTGATCTTTGATTATGAAGGGACTAGATGACTTTTCTTTTAAGGGACTTATGCTTTATACACCCCACTTGACCTTTTTGTTTAGGCAACAATGAGGCAACCCTAGAAAGTGAGATGGCGATCAAAGATCGACTTACGTGTGTGAGTGTTTGATTTTATATTTATCTTTTAATTTAAATGATCTAAATTCAATTTTTAAATATAATACATGTTTACACTCCCTATTTTACTAACCATAACGATAAAAATAAACAATTTAAATATTTAAGAAAATTACATCCAGGAGCAATTACATAATAATAAAGCAATTTAAATAAAGCAAAAATAAATAAATAAATAAGCAAAATATAAATAATAAGTAAAATAAATAAGCAATTTAATTAGGGTTAGTAATAATAATAATAATTAATTAAAAAATAAATGGGGTTAGTGAAATAATAATAATAAGCATAATTAAAAAATAAATGGATTAGTAATAAACATGATTAATAATAATAACAAAACAAAATTTTAGTGGTTAATAGAAAAATATGAACAATTATATTAATTAATTATAAAATTTAAAATTATAAACAAATTAAATAAATTATGAACATATTATGAGAAATTATTTAAATTTGCAATTTTTTTAGAACTTATTTACATATATAATTAATTATAAACAATGATAGAATATTTATATATTAAAATAGGATTAATTATAATTTAATCATATTAAATAAAATATATACATAATAATTATATTTACAAAAATTAGAAATTTAAATCATAAGATAAAATTAGGTTTTTTAATTGTTTAGAAAATAAATTAGGGTTTACAAAATTAGGGTTTGTTTTATTTACAAAATTGATTTAATGGACATACATATATTATAATCTAAAAAAAACTAATTTTTGAATTAAAGAAACAATTTTTAGAATTTGGGAAAATATTGAATATAGATATATTATCATGGAATTATTTAGTTATATATTTATATATATGATTATTAATAACAATAATTAAACAAAATTAATTAAACAAGACAAAATAGAAAAAGAAACAAAAAGATAGAAACTTACCTGGCTGGGTTTTGAACCCAGGACGTTCTGCTTGCCAGCAACAAAACACACCACCAGGCCATCAGCGCGCAGGTGAAAGGAAAGGGGCTTCAATTGGTTTTGTTCCTTCAGACCAACAATCAAAAAATAATGAAAAAACAAAAGGCCTGGGGGGAGAATCGACCCCAGGACCTCTCAATCAAACGCATATGCACATTACCATCCCAGCTAGGTGAGCGAATCTGATATTATGGTGGCAAGAAGGCATAATATATTAAGCCTCATGTTTAACCTGAAAAAATAGAAAAAAATTGTACAAGACCAGGATTCGAACACAGGTCCCATAGCCAAACACACACTAGCCTTTCCACTGGGACAAGCTGCACGCTTGTGATAATAAACAAAAACAATTCATTATATTTTAAAACAATAATTTGAATGTGAATTTCGCGCGCAGGCCAGTCGTCTTCTTCCTTGGATTACCTGCGAAATCACCTATGAAATTTGTTGCACATTTTCCTGCGAATTTCCAAAACCAGAATCCTACATTTTTTCAAACATCAATCAAACCATAACATTAGTTCAAATTAAGAGCCCAGATCAATTATACAAGCATTATAGGTCACGGCCATGTTCTTAGAATTCATTTAGGTGTCCTAAATACTAAGTTCCCGAAATTGAACTCCAAACCCTAACAATGGTGGATTTTGATACAATCCATAAGAGTCAAATTAAACCATCCAGAAAGCTTCTAAACATCATAACAAACACAAATCCACAGTTAGTTTTCATTATAAATGCACAAATCATTCAAATCGAAATTTTTTTAAAGAAGAACAAGATGCATTCGGTTAGCATGATATGGAGTGTTTGGGATGTATATGAGCATTGGTTTTCACTCAATGGTGTTCAATGATCATGGCTATGTGCTTCAAATACCTTCAAATGTCCTGGAAATTCAAAACCGAATGCAAGCTTTGGAGAGGTTTTTTTGACTTATGGAACTTACTCTTGGGAGGCAGAAAATTCGTGGCTTTGGTTAGGGTTACACTAAGTACTTATAGGACAATGTATTAGGTCAAAAAGATTGATCACTTGTGTGGAAAGTTTGATCTAAAAAGATTCAAAAAGATGGTCTTTTAAAAATCAAATATCTTGCATAAACTCTTGCTATTTTGGTATGATCCTCATTACTCTTGTATCAATCAAGCTTAAATGTGATTTAAAACTTTCTAGAAGCAAAATTAAAATTAATTTTCATTATTTTATATTTTATTTGAATTTAAAATGACTTTTTAATATAAAAATCATAATAAATAAAAACAAAATAAATAAAATTATGAATAAATTAATTTAATTTCGTGCAAGATGTTTTGATGTGGATTGGGTCATTATTTGGCAAGCCCATTTGGAAGAAATTGGTTTTAGACCTCCATTTTCATCATAAACCAACCCAAAATTTCCCAACTTTGCAAGGGCACATATCCTTCAATTTTAATGCTATGAGGGTGTTCTTGGACATTTTGGAAAGCTTGAAGAGTCCTATAAACAACACCACTGGTTTAATGTCCATATCATTTACCAATATCAAGTTATGCCCTTTTGAAGTTGTTGACTTTTTGTTGACTTTCAAAAGGACCTATAATGTCTTAGCTCATACCTTCCAAATGAAGCATTTTTGGGTTTGGCTTGTGAGACACAAAGTTGTAGAGAATTCAATTTCCTTCAAAATTAGATTTGAGTGGAGACTTGGTGATGAAGCATGTGAAAGTTATGGCTGGTCAAAGTTCAGTTGACTTTTACTGAGGAAACCCTAATTTAGAAACTCCTGATTCTTGATGATCTGAAATCTCATTGATGAATCATGATCAACCCTTGATCAAATGATGAATTTTACTTCATATACTTGATGTTGGAAAAAAATCATGAAGTTTGACTTTGGTTTGACCACAGTTGACCTCAGTTTGACTTTTTAACTGCTTTGACTGATTTTGACTTATCTGATCATCTGACTGAGCAAACTTTTGAGAAAAGTCTTGAAACTTGTCATGGGGGTTCTTACACACATATAAGATGTTTTGTAGCTCAATTGAAGTCTTGGAAGTCCATTTAGCCTGATTAAAGTCAAAACCCTAGTTTTGGATGCACTGCTTAGGAGATGCATTGTCTGAGAGAATTGTCAACTCTTCTGACCAATTGTGAACTTTGTGAACCTTGTGAACCATCATAAAATGTCTTGTGAACCTCATGGGAGGTCTTGTGAACCTTGTGAATCTTGTGAACCTCATAAAGTGACTTGTAGACTTCATGAACCTCATGAAAGATTTTGTAAAGCATTGTGAATCTTGTGAACCTTGTGAACCTCATAAAGTAACTTGTAGACTTCATGAACCTCATGAAAGGTCTTGAAAACATTGTGAATCTTGTGAACCTTGTGAACCTTCTTAGCACACAAAGTCTTGTATTGTGAGGGCAAATTTTGGGGTGCAACAATCCCGATGGACTATGGTTTTTGATGGAGCTTCTAATGCATTTGGTAATGGTGTTGGTGTTGTGATTAGTTCCCCGGAAGGTTGCCATACCCCGATTACTGCCAGACTTTGTTTCTATTGTACCAATAGCATGGCTGAGTATGAGGCATGTATCCTGGGTATTAAAGCTGCCATTGATATGAAGATTCAGTTCCTAGACGTGTATGGAGATTCAACCCTGGTAGTAAGTCAGATTAAGGGAGATTGGGATACCAAGCATGATAATCTCATTCCATACAGAGAACATGTGTTGTCTTTGATCCCACATTTCAAAGAGATTACCTTTGGACACATTCCACGAAGAGAGAATCAGTTGGCAGATGCATTAGCCACCATGGCATCCATGTTTGAGATCAGCTGGGATGATGAAGCTCCCAAGATTACTATTGATAGATTTGAAAAGCCGTCATACTGCAATGAGATTGACACTGAAGAAGTAGTGGAGAAGCCTTGGTTCTATGAAGTGAAAAGATATCTTGAAGCCCAGGAGTTCCCTGAAGGGGCATCTGTCAAAGACAAGAAGTTTCTAAGGAGGTTTTCTGCTAAGTTCTTTTTGAGTAATGGGATTTTGTACAAGCGCAATCATGATTCAACTTTGCTTCGGTGTGTGGATAAGAAGGAAGCAACAGAGATTATGGAAGATATGCATGATGGGATCTTTGGCACTCATTCTAGTGGTCATTGTAACACGGTGGGAGAACTGACTTTAGTTATGTTGCGGATAGCAAGAGTCGCCACCGACTTTTATTTTATCCAAAGGAAAGGCATAAAAGAACAGGAAAGACCTTTTAAAAGATTTTTGGGTCCGGGGGGTAGGTTATGTAAAGGGAAGGTGTTAGCACCCTTTACATCCATGGTTATCCATGGGCTCTTAGTTACTTAGCTCACTTTAAAATGTTTTTGAAATGTGAAGTGTGTGAATAAAAATTTCCTTAAGTGTTTTATAATGATCCATGTATGGATGCGTATAAAACCTTTGTTTTGAAAATTTGTTTGAAAATGTGAAGTGTTTGAAATGTTTTGAAGAGTGAGCAAGTATCTAAGAGGAACCTACCCTAAGTTTAAGTCTTTTCTGTTCTTGAATCCTTTGAATGGTAAGACTATCCCTATTATTAAGGAATAGGTAGTCATTACCTTGGATGTGCGGGACAACTGAAGGGACATCTGTTATTTAGGCAACTGTGGGGTGTATAAGCAATTCGAAGGGACTTATCATCTTTATTCGAAAGGGACAAGATCATTACGAAGGCAACATTCGAAGGGACTTGATCTTTTTATCTGTTTAGGGACTAGATGATGTGGAATGAGGGACTTTTGCTTTATACACCCTACTTGACCTTTTTGTAATAGGCAACATGAGAGGTATCCTTAAGGAAGTGAGATGGCGATAAAAGATCGACTTACGTGTGTGAGTGTACAATTTCATATATTTATCTTTTACATTAGTGATCTAAATTCAATTTTAAGATACAAACATGTTTCACTCCCTATTTTACTAACCATAGCATTTAAATAATAAACATTATTACTAAAATATTATATCCAGGAGACAATTACATAATAATAATTAAAGCAAATTAAATAAATAAGCAAAAATAAATAATAATAATATAATTGGGTTAGTAAAAACAATAATAAATAATACAAAGATAAATGGGGTTAGTAATAAATAAATATCATAGGAAAATAAACATAATTAATAATATAAACAAAAAATATTAGCATAATAATTAAAAGATCAATTTTTTATATGAACAATTATTTTTTTAAGATTAATAAGAAAATATACATAATTATATACTAATCATCATAAAATTTTAAATTATATGCAAATTATAAAAATTAAGGTAATTATAAACATATTATGAAAATAAATTATATTTACAAAATTAAATTAACAAGTTTTAATTATTTTTAAGCATATATTGAAAATTATTTATATATAAGAATTAAGTTATAAACAAATTATATAATATATATACATGATTAAGATTTATAAATAACAAATTAAAAATTATAATAGAATTAAATTTTAAATAGAAGCAAATTAGGGTTTGTGAAAATTATTAGGATTTATAAAAAATCAATTAGGGTTTTTTACAAAATATTTTAGGTTTTAGAAAATTAGGGTTTATATACATATTTTTTTTAAAATAACTATATATAATTTTACGACATTAATAATTTACAAAAAATAAATAAGTTTTTCCTTATAAAATTAAAATTAAAAGAATGAATTCTAAAATAATATGTACATCCTATTTATTATTTGAATTTGTTTAAAATAGAAAATTAATTAAATAATCAAAAATCAGAAAAAAGAATGAAAAAAATCAAAACCTGCTTGGGCTGGGATTTGAACCCAGTCCCTAAGCTTTCATCCTCCAGGACCAGCAATCTAACCACTGGGCCATGCGCGCGCTGGCGTTAGCATTCTAGCTCCATTTGGTTTTGTTCTCTTCCTGGAAAAAACATGAAAAAAAGCAAAGCAAAGAAACACAAAAAGGCCTGGGGGGATTCGAACCCAGGACCTTTAAACATTACACAAACGCATTTACCATTCCAGCCGGGAGGGCGCTACTGATAGTATAATGGCCACAATGAATTATATATTAAATCCAACAATTAAACAGAAAAATAAGAAAAATTTGCTGAGCCCAGGATTCGAACTCCAGCCTTCAAGGTCACACGCGTGCGTCACTTACCACCAGGCCATCAGCAACATTCAAGAATTATAATACAAATATAAATATATAATATATGTTTAAGTTTGAATTTTAAATTCGCACCAGTCATCTTCTCCAATTTACCTACGAAATTTCCTTCAACATTTCCTGCGGAATTTCTTACGAGTTCTTCCCTTCAAGAACCTGCGAATTTTGATCTCTCACAACACATAAAATTTCAACAAATTTTTTATACAGACATGATCCACACATCAAATCCAATTCAATGATGTCTTTAGAATTCATTTATGTTGGTTTAAATGAGAAACCCTAAACGGCTTCTTCAAACCCTAACAATGGTGAATTCTTAATACCGCATCGAAATTCAAATTAGTTCATCCAGAAACTTTCCTTGCATCATAACAAACTCAAAACATCAGTCAAATATGATTTATCATGAGCAAATATGTAAAAACGAAAAATTATAAGATGAGTATGAACATGGATTCGGTTTTCATGATTTAGTGCAGGGATGAAAGGTTTTATGATCCAGAAACACTCAGTGACCTTCAAGGAACAATTTACAACCTTTATTTTGTCTTGAGAGTGCTTGAATGAGGGAATCCGAATTTGAGTTTTGGTGAGATTTTTGAATGTATGAACTTACCCTTGGAGGCCAGAAATTCGTGTCTTGTGCATTAGGTTATGTTGTATACTTATAGTACAATGGAATTAGGTCAAAAAAATTGATTGTTGTGTGGATATTTTGGATCAATGAGATTGAAAAAGATTAAGTCTTAAATTTCAAATATTTGTGCATTCAACCTTTCTATTTCAAGCCAATCTTCATCAATTGTGAATCAATCCAATCTAAATCATCTTTATGACTTTCTAGAAGAGAAATATATTTTAAATTTTCACATTTGATATTTTATTTAAATTTAAAATGATTTTTTAATATAAAAATCATAATAAATAAATTAATAAAATAAAATTATGAAAATATTAAATAAATTTCGTGCATGATGTATTTGTATGGATTGGATCATCACATGGCAAGCCCATTTAGAAAAATTTGGTTTTAAACCTCCATTTGCTTCATAAACCAACCAAAAATTTCCCAACTTTGCAAGGGCACACATCCTTCAATTTTAATGCTATGAGGGTATTCTTGGACATCTTGGAAATATTAGAGAGTCCTCTAACCAACCCCATTGGTTTCATGTCCATATCATTTACCATTCTCAAGTTATGCCCTTTTGAAGTTGTTGACTTTTTGTTGACTTTCAAAAGGACCTATAATGTCTTAGCTCATACCTTCCAAATGAAGCATTTTTGGGCTTGGCTTGTGAGACACAAAGTTGTAGAGAATTCAATTTCCTTCAAAATTAGCTTTGGATGGGAAAAATGTGATGAAGCATGTGAAAGTTATGGCTGGTCAAAGTTCAGTTGACTTTTCCTGAGGAAACCCTAATTTAGAAACCTCTGATTCTTGATGATCTGAAATATCCTTGATGAATCATGATCAACCCTTGATCAAATGATGAATTTTACTTCATATACTTGATGTTGGCAAAAAATCATGAAGTTTGACTTTGGTTTGACCACAGTTGACCTCAGTTTGACTTTTTAACTGCTTTGACTGATTTTGACTTATCTGATCATTTGACTGAGCAAACTTTTGAGAAAAGTTCTGAAATTTGTCATGGGGATTCTTAAACACATATAATATGTTATGAAGCTCACTTGAAGTTCATTAAAGTCAAAACCCTAGTTTTGGATGCACTGCTTAGGAGAATGCCTTGCATGAGGGAATTGTCAAATCTTCTGACCAATGATGAACTTTGTGAACCTTGTGAACCTCATAAGATGTCTTGTGAATCTTGTGAACCTCATGAAAGGTCTTGTAAACTTCATGAACCTCATGAAAGGTCTTGTGAACCTTGTGAACCTCATAAAGTGTCTTGTAAACTTCATGAGCCTCATGAAAGGTCTTGTGAACCTTGTGAACCTCATAAAGTGTCTTGTAAACTTCATGAACCTTATGACAGGTCTTGTGAACCTTGTGAACCTTCTTAGCACACAAAGTCTTGTATTGTGAGGGCAAATTTTGGGGTGCAACAGCTGCCCTTGTTCAATTTTCTGAAACCTGAGGGGTTAGATTGGTATATTTGCCAGTCGTGACCTGGAAGGTTGAAGGGGATTGAACACAAAAGCCCAAAAATTTGCACTCACCGGTGCGTAGAGTGGTATTGATGACTGGTTGTATATGCTTGAGTGGGTTTAAAGATGCCACTTGGGGAAAAGTTATTCAGATACATTTCTTGGAGGATAAAGCAGTCCAAAATATGAAGATATAATGATAGCTTTCAGGAGGATAAACAACATCCTGAGGAAATGATAGCTTTCAGGAGGATAAACAACGTCCTGAGGTGATGATATGCTTTCAGAAGAATAAACAACGTTCTGAGGTATAAGTATAACTTTTGGGAGGATAAACAACGGCCCAATAGTCATGATATGCTTTCAGGAGGATAAACAACATCCCGAGGAAATGATATGCTTGCAGGAAGATAAGCAACGTCCTGAGGAAATGATGTAACCTTTGGGAAGATAAACAATGGCCCAAAGTCTTTATATGCTTTCAGGAAGATAAACAACGTCCCAAGGAAATGATAGCTTTAAGGAGGATAAACAACGTCCTGAGGTGATGATGTAACCTTTGGGAAGATAAACGACGGCCCAAGGTAATAATATGCTTTCAGGAGGATAAACAACGTCCTGAGGTAATGGTGTAACCTTTGGGAAGATAAACGACGGCCCAAGGTAATAATATGCTTTCAGGAGGATAAACAACGTCCTGAGGTAATGGTGTAACCTTTGGGAAGATAAACAACGGCCCAAAGTCACAAGTTGTTGATGAAGTCTGTCTGCTGTAGAATTAATCTGAAAAACAAGATTATGACATTCTGTATGATAATATTAGCTTATGCACTATGTATGCATGTATAATATGATGTACTTAGATAATGTATTATGTATCTATGTATATGTATGTTATGATGTAAATGATGTATGTATGCATCATGCAGCCTGAAGCGTCTGGATATCTTCATATAACAACTGCTGGCCAGGGAAAATAAATCCCGATTTGTTGCTGAAGAATATGAGGGACTCATTCCCGTTTCGTTTGATAGTATAATATTTATAACCTCTCGTCTTCGTTTGATAGTAGGGTACACATAACCTCCCGTCTTCGTTTGATAGTAGGGTACACATAACCTCCCGTCTTCGTTCGATAGTAGGGTATACATAACCTCCCGTCTTCGTTCGTCGTACTCCCATTGGAAAAATAAATTCCTAACTATCTGTATGAGGATAAAAGAGATGGATATAAATTCCAGGGGATATGTGACTCGAAGTACTTATGAAGATGGATTTGCCCTACTGGGGGACTTGTAGTTGTCTTGTGGGGATGAACCGGTGAAGCTTCGTTGAAATCCTTCCCTCGTTCGTCCTTAGTAAATACTATTACTGCATTTTCATTCATTTCTGGTAAACATCAATCATATTAAGCATTTATGCATTTCTGGTAAACATCAATCATATTCAAAAGCATACATACATTCAAACATAACCAATCGCTTATGTAAATAGGGTAAAAGTAAATCTGGATTCAAAGATGAAATTTTATTTATATCAAAAAGTGACCTATACATAGGCAAGTTTGTACAAGGAGACAGAAATCCTAGTAAGAGGAATTTGTCGTAAATTTTGTTTTACAAAACAAAGAAAATCAGCTATGTGGGAAATAATCATATTGAGTTTCAATTCTACTATTGTCATTATCTTCAAGTATCTCATCTTCTGCTGTCAAGACGAAAACGATTGAATTGAGCTTTATCTGTGCGAACTTGAGTAAGTAGTATAACTGGTTGTAGTTTCATGGGTGATCCAAATGAGACATAGTCATACGCTTTAATCCCTAACTTTTGCCTGGATTGCCCTTTCAGGTTTTCAATCCACCGGGATACCCTTTTTTGCCCAAGCCGCCCTTTCAGGTTTTCGACTTGCCGGGTGTACATTTTTTTTATATATCCCTAATTTTTGCCCAAACCCTTTTGGTTTGCCGGGATGCCCTTATTTTTGCCTAGGCCAGTCAACCTAGCGGGTCTCTTTTTATGCGTAGTATTTTTTAACTATGTCTGCATTTACAGGCTGCGGGAAGTCTTCACCATCCATAGTAGTAAGTATCATGGCACCTCCTGAAAATACTGTCTTGACTACAAATGGTCCTTCATATGTAGGAGTCCACTTGCCCCTAGGATCACCCTGTGGTAATATGATACGCTTGATTACCAAGTCACCAGCCTGATATACCTTTGGCTTAACCTTCTTGTTAAAAGATTTGATCATTCGTTTCTGGTACATCTGGCCATGACAAACTGCTGCTAGCCTCTTCTCATTGATCAAATTTATCTGGTCAAGTCGAGTCTGAATCCACTCATATTCATCCAAGCCTGCATCCTTCATAATTCTTAAGGAGGGAATCTGAACTTCAATGGGCAGAACTGCTTCCATACCATATACTAAGGAGAATGGGGTTGCCCCTGTTGAAGTACGTATTGTAGTACGATAACCATGAAGAGCAAACGGTAACATCTCGTGCCAATCTTTGTAAGTGACAGTCATCTTCTGTATAATCTTCTTGATATTCTTGTTAGCAGCTTCAACTACCCCATTCATCTTTGGACGATACGGAGAAGAGTTGTGATGCTTAATCTTGAACTGCACGCAGAGATCATTAATCATAGTGTTGTTCAGATTAGAGCCATTGTCAGTAATAATCCTTTCAGGGATACCATACCTACATATGACATTGTTCTTAATGAATCGAGCCACAACATTCTTAGTAACAGATGCAAATGAAGTTGCCTCTACCCACTTCGTGAAGTAATCAATAGCAACCAGGATGAAACGATGTCCATTAGAAGCAGTAGGTTTGATCTCACCAATCATATCAATGCCCCACATGGCAAAAGGCCACGGAGCAGTCAACACATTCAATGGTGATGGAGGTATATGCACTTTGTCAGCATAAATTTGACACTTGTGACATGTTCTGGAATGCTGGTAGCAATCAGCTTCCATGGTAGACCAATAGTAACCTGCTCTCAATATCTTTTTTGCCATGGTATGACCACTAGAATGAGTGCCAAAAATTCTGTCATGCATATCTTCCATAATTTCAGTTGCTTCCTTCTTATCCGCACAACGAAGCAAAGTTGAATCATGATTGCGCTTGTACAAAATCCCATTACTCAGAAAGAACTTAGCAGAAAACCTTCTCAGAAACTTCCTATCTTTGACAGATGCCCCTTCAGGGAACTCCTGAGCTTCAAGATATCTTTTTACTTCATAGAACCAAGGTTTTTCTTCTGCTTCTTCCGTACCAATCTCATTGCAATATGCAGGCTTCTCAAATCTATCAATAGTAATCTTGGGAGCCTCATCATCCCAGCTGATCTCAAACATGGATGCCATGGTGGCTAATGCATCTGCCAACTGATTCTCTCTTCGTGGAATATGTCCAAAGGTAATCTCTTTGAAATGTGGGATTAGAGACAAGACATGCTCTCTGTAAGGAATGAGATTATCATGCTTGGTATCCCAATCTCCTTTGATCTGACTTACTACCAGGGCTGAATCTCCATATACGTCAAGGAACTGAATCTTCATATCAATAGCAGCTTTAATACCCAGGATACATGCCTCATACTCAGCCATATTATTAGTACAATAGAAACAAAGCCTGGCAGTAATCGGGGTATGACAACCTTCAGGGGAACTAATCACAACACCAACACCATTACCAAGTGCATTAGAAGCACCATCAAAAACCATAGTCCATCGGGATCCTTGTTCAGGTCCGTCATATTGTCCAGGTTCTTTAGTAATAATCATAATGTCTTCATCAGGGAACTCAAAACTCATTGACTGGTAATCATCCACTGCTTGATGAGCCAAATGATCAGCAACAACACTTCCTTTGATTGCCTTCTGAGCAGTATACTGTATGTCATATTCTGTCAAGATCATTTGCCATCTTGCTATTCTTCCGGAGAGAGCAGGTTTCTCAAATATGTACTTGATTGGATCCATCTTCGAAATCAATAAGGTAGTATGAGTCAACATATACTGTCTTAGTCGGCGAGCAGCCCATGCCAAAGCGCAACAAGTTTTCTCGAGCAGTGAGTATCTTGTTTCACAGTCGGTAAACTTTTTGCTAAGGTAGTATATTGCCTGCTCTTTTCGACCAGACTCGACATGTTGCCCCAACACACACCCCATTGAATTGTCTAACACTGTTAAGTACATAATTAAGGGTCTTCCATCAACTGGTGGCATCAGAATTGGTGGTTCTAGCAGATACTTCTTGATTTCATCAAAGGCTGTCTGGCACTCATCATTCCACTCCATCACCTGGTCTTTCTTCAATAACTTGAAGATTGGCTCACAGATGGCAGTTAATTGGGAAATAAATCTTGCAATATAATTCAATCGTCCCAAGAAACCTCTAACCTCCTTCTCAGTACGGGGAGCTGGCATCTCTCGTATAGCTTTCACTTTTGCAGGATCTACTTCAATACCTTTTCCATTGACAATGAAACCCAGGAGTTTACCAGACCTAACTCCAAAAGTACACTTGTTTGGGTTCAATCTCAACTTGTATTTCTTCAACCTCTCAAACAACTTATGCAGATGATCAAGATGTTGCTCTTCATTCTGGGACCTGGCTATCATATCATCCACGTATACCTCTATCTCATGATGAATCATATCATGAAACAAAGCCACCATAGCACGCTGATATGTTGCCCCTGCATTCTTAAAACCAAATGGCATTACCTTATAGCAAAAGGTGCCCCACTGTGTAACAAATGTTGTCTTCTCCATATCTTCAGGTGCCATCTTGATTTGATTGTAACCAGAGAAACCATCCATGAAAGAGAATACTTTGTGCTGAGCAGTGTTGTCTACCAGAACATCAATATGAGGAAGTGGAAAGTCATCTTTGGGGCTGGCCTTGTTCAAATCCCTGTAATCTACACACATATGTACCTTACCATCTTTCTTAGGTACTGGTACTACATTTGCAACCCACTGAGGATAAGAAGTCACAGCTAAGAACCCTGCATCAAACTGTTTCATTACCTCTGCTTTAATCTTCTCTGACATTTCGGGACGCATACGACGAACCTTCTGCTTCTTTGGACGACAATCTTCTTTTACTGGTAAACGGTGAACCACAATGTCTGTATCCAACCCTGGCATATCTTCGTAGGACCAAGCAAAGATCTCCACATAATCACGTAGCATCTGAATCAGTCTGCTCTTGACACTATCCTCTAATTCAGCCCCTATCTTGACTTCTTTCCTGTTTTCTTCAGTTCCCAGATTCACAATTTCGACTGGCTCTTCATGTGGCTGTATAACTTTCTCTTCTTGTTGTAACAACCTAGCAAGCTCTACAGGTACTTCACAATCGTCCTCATTTCCTTCTTCAGCTTGATAGATCGGATTCTCGAAATTATAATTGGCAATAGTAGAACTGTTATCAACAGGATCCAGAGTGGATGAGGATCTGCATTTTAGTGATGTGGGTGTGTGTAAGAACACATAGCTGATAAAGCAAAAATAAAAGAAAAGAAAGACAAGGAACACAATATTTACGAAAACAAAACGTCCACTGATTTTTATTGAATGAAGTATGCAAATGAAATGACATCCCGTAACAAGCACACCATTGTGCCCCGGGTAAGGCACAAGGCTTAAGAGTTCAATTGTTCAAGAAATTACAAACTTAAAAAGCAACAACACAGTAATAGTATTTACTCCTGACTAAAGGAGATAGGAATAACATCTTCAGCTTTCCAGTTGTTGAGCCCAGCTCCCACAGTAGGAAAAATCCAAGCATCTAAGTTGTAGTCTTCATCATAGTCACCCACAACATTGATCTGGTCTTTCATAATCCCCTGATTGGTGATACGAATAGCACGAGCACGACGAACAGCCTTCTGGGACTCTGCAGTGAAACCCAAACCAAATTTGTCAGACTTGTACGGAATAGAAGGAAGCTGACCCCAAATAGTACAACCACCTTCATCCACCACAGCTCTAGCATCTTTCAGGGAGGCCATTGTAGGAGGTACTCTTGTGACCACAGGAACTTTCTTGACAACAGAAGGAGCTTCATAATCATTAACAATCCAAGGAACCACTTCAAATGTCTGACACGGAGTTTCAACATATTCACCTTCCACTTCAAGATACTTAAAGGTGTTCACATGGCTAATCATATACCCTTCTTCTCCATAGACAGTAACAACCTTCCCCTCTACTGGATACCTCAGCTTTTGATGTAATGTAGATGTTACAGCACCTGCCCCATGGATCCAGGGACGCCCAAGCAAACAAGAATATGACGGACGAATATCCATGACATAAAAGGTAGCATTAAAAACCTGAGAACCAACTTTGATTGGGAGATCAATTTCTCCATGCACCACTCTTCTCGAGCCATCAAAAGCCTTCACCACTATGTTACTGGGCTTCAGCACAGCATCTTCAGGACTCAGCTTATTCAGAACTTCTTTAGGCAACACATTCAGAGAGGAACCATTATCTATCAATACATGTGACAGGGTAGTGCCCCTGCATTCAATTGAGATATGTAGAGCCCTGTTATGATCCCTCTTGGCAGGGGTCAAATCAGCATCAGAGAAACCTAACCCATTATCATAGGTCAAGTGCGCAACACAATTTTCGAACTGGTCAACAGAAATTTCATTTGGTACATGACAGTCTTCAGAAATTTAATCAGGGCCTTGGCATGAGCTTCAGAACACAATAGCAAAGACAACATAGAAATTTTGGAGGGAGTATGCCCCAATTGATCAACAATGTCATAATCGCTCTTGCGAATGATTTTCAATACTTCTTCCATCTGCTTAAAGAGATCATCAGCAGCTGGCACATAAGTAGGTATAGGTTCAATAACAGGACCTTTGCCCCGAGCATCAGTGGTGGAGGTAGCAGCTGGAGTAACTGCATTCTTGGAGGTAACTAGAGGGGAGAAAACTCTTTCGCTTCGTGTGATCTTACTAGATCCAGCAATATTATCAACATCAACAGGCATATCAGCTAAAGGTTCCTGTTTAACACCATGGATATAAACATCAGACCTATAATGCCAAGGCACAGCTTTATCAGAAGTATACGGAATAGGACCAGTGATAACGAGAAAACGTATCGATTATATTGCTAGATTTCATTAACGTTTTATCGAATAATCATCGTTTTAACACTCGATTTCTCGAGTTTTTCTTACCATTTTGCAGGTACATTATTATATGGAGCTAAATCATGAATTAAGAGAAAAAGGAACAAAATCAATCATAAAAAGATGAAGAAATGAAGCTTCCTGCAAAACTGCATATTTTGCAGCAGTCACGACCGTTACAAGGGTGTCACGACCGTGACACCCCAAAAGGAAGCATCACGACCGTAAGAGAAGCATCACGACTGTGACACTAAAAAAATGCAGGACACGAACGTGAAAGCATTATCACGACCGTGACAAGGATTATTTTAGGTTTTTGACTCAGACTTCGTCAAAGGCATTACGTGAAGAATTTGTTTCCTACTTTGTTGCCACGTTCCTACATTCTCTCCACAAATTCAGCAAGGCCCAAACAACAAAGGTCCAAAAATCCAGCCCATTTAGAGTTCTATAAATAGTACAAGTTCTATGAACAATGTACAGAGCATTTTTCTATTCAAATTCCTGCGGAAGCTCTGTCGAACTGTTTTACGACCCTTTTCTTATTTCTGCATTATTTTCTGTTTCGTTCTTATTGTATCCAAACCTGCCATATAACAATTTCCAACATCAGGAAATTGTTATACATTTATATTTTTTTCTAAACCTTCAGCCTTTGTTATTTTTGATTTCGCCAACTCCGAGCTTTCCGGTCTGTGGAAGAAGGAGTCTGCTCTAATATTGTTAACCAGGTTTTTCATTATATTGCAATTTAATTATTTATAATGTTTATTTATTTTCCTGCCATGAGTATTTTATTATTTAATTTTCTGTCTCTGTCTGGTTCAACGTCGATGAGTAGCTAAACACCTTAGGGCGGTATGTAGTTAGAACAAACTTAACCGGTAAAATATAACCATAGGCTAAAAATAATTAATCACTTAACATTTCTGGCTGATACTTTTTAATTAAATAGACCTTTTCGTTACGAGAGTAAGAAAAGAGTATTAGGTTAGGTCAAGACCACGAGAGTGTGAGGTTTTAACCAGATAGCTAAAGTTAGGCATTTAAATTAAACACAGCGAGAGCGCTTTAAGATAAATTAGAATTACTTAGTTTCCAAAAATTACCTCTAAACACTTATGGGCTAGCGAGAGCAGGCATAGGGCTTTAGGGATAAGATCTGATATAAGACCACGAGAGTGTGAGTTGAGGGTATTTAAACTAGTAACCTCTACCGAATAGATTAAGTAAACATCTTTATAAGCCTAGGTTAGATTGACCCACCTAAGTTAGTATAATTACATACCGACCGCCTTAGTATTACTTAATTAAAACTTAAATTTAGTTCCGCCTTTAATAGTCTTAAAAATCAACAAAAAATCGTGACAACCATTTGCCTTAGCTAAACTAGAAGTTCATCTAGCACTCAGTAACCATAGAATCCCTGTGGATCGATAATCTTAAATATTACTTCGATAGGCTGTGCACTTGCAGTAAGATACCGCTAGACGCATAAGTAGACACGTTTTTAGCCCATCAACCAGGAGTGGTAATGACCACAGGAGCCACTCTAGCTTCAGCAACAATCTTCACAGGGCCTTCAGCAGTAATCTTAATTGGACCCTTATGAGTGATTTTAACAGGTCCCTTGGAAGTAATCCTTACCGGCACTTTATCAACCATATCCACCTCTTCAATCTTCTTACCTTTAGTAATATGATCCAACATACTCTCCACAGAAGGTGGTGTTCTCTCAAATACTATGGTGTAATTATTCATGAGGCGTTGAATTCCATCCTTCAACCTCCACCAGCTATCCGGCCTATAAGCACAATAGACACAATCTTTACGACAACCTGGAAAGAACCCAGCTTGTACTAACTTCTTCTTGATAACAGACAATGGTGTAGTCAATTCTGCAACTGAAGAAATATGTGAATCTTCTTCAATGGCATTGACAGTCTTCTCATGATTTGGCATGGGAGCGGTAATCACATTTGGAGTACCCGGAGGGTCAAACTCAATTTCTCCTGCCTCAATCATATCTTGAATTTTGTTCTTCAATACCCAGCAACTGTTAGTATCATGTCCCTGACAATTTGAATGATATGCACATCGTGCATTGGGATTGTACCTGGGAGAGGTAACATTGGGATTCTGAGGAGCATCTTTCAGAGTGATAAGTTCAGCCTTCAACAAGTGTTGCAAGGCTTGGGCCATTGACATGTTGATCTTAGTGAACAACCTTCTATCCCTCTATTGATTTCCCTGTGGTTGCTCTGTTGTTGTAGGAGTTGGATTGGAGATATGGACTGCACTCACAGACTGATGCTTTCTATTACGATCAGGTTGACCATAAACAGCATTTGACTCTTTCTTCCCACTGGGAGGCTTCTTTGCAGCACCTGATGAAGAAGCACCCACTTGAATCTTGCCACTCCTTATACCACTTTCTACGCGCTCCCCTGTCATTATCAACTCAGTGAAGCCAGATGATGAGCTTCCAATGAGATGACTGTAAAATGGGCCATTCAACGTACACATGAACATATCAACTAACTCCCTGTCAGTTAGAGGTGGTTGCACTCTTCCAGCTAAATCTCTCCACTTCTGAGCATACTCCTTGAAGCTTTCTTTAGCACCCATGGACATGCTTTGCAGCTGCATGCGAGTAGGGGCTAAATCAGCATTGTATTGATATTGCTTATAGAAGGCTTCAGCAAGATCATTCCAATCACGGATGTTGACACTCTCCAACTGATAATACCATTCCAATTGAGCTCCAGATAAGCTCTCTTGGAAGAAATGGATCCACAATTTTTTATCAGCAGTATGGGGTTGGATTCTCCTGACATAAGACCTCAGATGCAGCTTGGGACAAGAGACACCATCATAAACAACAAAAGTAGGAACCTTGAAACCAATGGGTATGACTACCCCAGATATCAGACTCAGGTCTTCAAAATCCAGCCCAGAAGACTTTTGCAATTCCATAGCATCCATTCTATCCACCAGCATCTTGAACTTATCTTCATTAGGATCATGATAGTAGTTAGCTTCAGAATCAGAATCCCCCATTGTATTATGGAGACTGCCTCCCTCTTTCTCAGACTCTTTAGACTCATAATCTTCAACTGGTTCTTTGGTCTTGACAGGACCTCTGAACCTTCTTCCCATGTTGATCAGGCCACCTGACCTTCTAGTTTTCTTAGTCTTCTTGGCCATCAGTGTCTTCAATTCATCTTGCCCCTTGGACAAGTTCAGGATCAGCTCTTGGAACTGTGCATTTTGTGTCTGGAGATCCTTAACTGTTTGTTCAAGAGCCATTGCTGAAATAAACAGCGAGAAGGTAAGAAACATGTGCACAATAAACCTGTGATGATATGATATGTTAATGTGTATGCAATGTTTTCAAGGACCGCAGGATTTAAATTTGCTTAAACAAACAAGAAGGTAAACTTTTATTAGTAATAAACTTGTTTTGCCTCTTGGGCTTACAGAAAATGAAAATAAATACAAGAGATGGGGTTTTAAGTCTCCCATGGACGTTTCCTCTTTGTGTTGAGGTATGAATTGAGATTCCGTTCCTCGTGAAGTTGCTTTGTTAGTTCCAGGATTCTTTCTTGCTTGCTTTGTAATGAGCCTCGAAGGTATCCCTTTGCTCCTTCAACTGGATCCAGGATCTTTGTAAGTCTTCCATGTCAGTAGGCATGTCTGGGTGAAGGATGGTATAAGAAGTATCTCCTTCAGCAACAGGTTCCATGGTAACTGGCAGGATAGCAGGATATGGCATCATGAGAGTCTGAGCACGAGATCGCACCCATCTGAGGTAAGCTTCCATAGGAATAATGTACTTGGACTCCAGAGTCTTGCTGTCAACCTTGTTCACTTTACCCCATGCTCGTATGAACCTTTGACAGTAACCTTGCAGACCGTTGTCGTAGTCAAACACAATACCCTGAATCAACATGTCATGAGGACCATCACTCCGAGCGCAACCAAACTGTCGTAAAGCTAGAGAGGGGTTGTAGGTAATGCCTCCTCTTATGCCTAGAAGTGGCACATTAGGAAACTCCCCACAACGGTCAATGATAGTGACATTCTCCATAGATCTGGAGCACCAATGAATATCTGAATGCGAGAGTGACATGATCCTTTTGGACCACCTGAACCCTTGCTCATTCTTCATTACTGAGCGAGGAAGGTGAGAAATAAACCACCTAGAAAGCAAAGGTATGCAACACATCAAAGTTCCTCTTGCCCTTGTAGTACGAGTATGAAGAGAATGCAGGATGTCTCCGATCAATGTAGGCACTGGATTGTGACTCAGGAATATGTTGATGGCATGAATGTCTATGAACTGATCTGGATTGGGGAACAACACTAAGCCATATATCAACAAGGCTAAGATCTCCTCAAAAGAATCATAGCTCATAGCTTTCAAGAACATTTGAGCTTTATCCATTAATAAATTAGCAAGAATACCCTTAACTCCGCTTCTCGTTTCTAGCACAATGTCAGACTTCTTCAGATGTAGAGCTGCAGCAATAACCTCTGGTTTAAGCTCCTTCTCCAAGCCTGTGAAGGGTCTTTGATCAAGAACAGGTATACCCAGAAGTTTAGAGAACTCTTCCATTGTTGGAACCAGCTGATAGTCGGGGAATGTGAAGCAATGGTGCTTAGGGTCAAAGAAATGGAACAGAACACTCATCATGTCTTCATTGAATCCTGAGGTGACTAGATCCAATAGGTGACCATGTCTCTTGATGAACTGGGAGTGATCAGACACTTGAGAAACCAACTCTTTTAGCTTAGCAGGTATGCCTACAAAGTTGATCCTGATAGTGTTTCTACGAGCAGAAGCCATGACCTGCAACAAAGAACAAAGATAAATCCTTTGGTCCTTGAAATGGTTAGTGAAAATGCTATGCTTATGATGCATGATGATGCTATGATGTTATGCTCAATCACAAACATGTGGCACACACAAACAAGTCACACAATAGCCTTAGGTTTAGAGGCTTGCATGAGGTTTAAAGGTAAATACCCTCCCCTGAAGTTTAGATGGTTCATCCTGTCCTATAAAGTAACCAGGTTCTAAGGGATCTCAATATCATTGATCCTTCACAAGGGTGGTTGTTCAGTAGGCAACTTACTTGCCAACCAAAACCCTCAAAGTTTAGGATCTCAATGAGTGTAGTATCGAGTATCAACCAACTTCAGTCTTCACCAAAGCCGGCTATCTCACTACTTTCTAAAGGCCAAGATGGGATAACTAGGGTTATAAAAGTCAGTTAGTGTATTGACAACATATGGCAGCCTCATATTATCCTCAACTTGACTTAAGGAACATAAGCACCAACCAAGAAGTCACACTAACTATGGCCACCAGATCAACCATATCGGTATACGCCGTACAGTTTCCTTGGTCTATTGCCATTTACCTATGGTACACTAGATCCGGGTTAGGATCTTTCACACATAAGAGCCCAACAAGTAAGTATAAAGCAAACAAGGCAAACAATTTTAAAGTGATCTAATTCCTAAGGGTACCCCTCTTTAATATTAAATCCCCAGCAGAGTCGCCAGTTCTGTAACACGGTGGGAGAACTGACTTTAGTTATGTTGCGGATAGCAAGAGTCACCACCGACTTTTATTTTATCCATAGGAAAGGCATAAAAGAACAGGAAAGACCTTTTAAAAGATTTTTGGGTCCGGGGGGTAGGTTATGTAAAGGGAAGGTGTTAGCACCCTTTACATCCATGGTTATCCATGGGCTCTTAGTTACTTAGCTCACTTTAAAATGTTTTTGAAATGTGAAGTGTGTGAATAAAAATTTCCTTAAGTGTTTTATAATGATCCATGTATGGATGCGTATAAAACCTTTGTTTTGAAAATTTGTTTGAAAATGTGAAGTGTTTGAAATGTTTTGAAGAGTGAGCAAGTATCTAAGAGGAACCTACCCTAAGTTTAAGTCTTTTCTGTTCTTAAATCCTTTGAATGGTAAGACTATCCCTATTATTAAGGAATAGGTAGTCATTACCTTGGATGTGCGGGACAACTGAAGGGACATCTGTTATTTAGGCAACTGTGGGGTGTATAAGCAATTCGAAGGGACTTATCATCTTTATTCGAAAGGGACAAGATCATTACGAAGGCAACATTCGAAGGGACTTGATCTTTTTATCTGTTTAGGGACTAGATGATGTGGAATGAGGGACTTTTTCTTTATACACCCTACTTGACCTTTTTGTAATAGGCAACATGAGAGGTATCCTTAAGGAAGTGAGATGGCGATCAAAGATCGACTTACGTGTGTGAGTGTACAATTTCATATATTTATCTTTTACATTAGTGATCTAAATTCAATTTTAAGATACAAACATGTTTCACTCCCTATTTTACTAACCATAGCATTTAAATAATAAACATTATTACTAAAATATTACATCCAGGAGACAATTACATAATAATAATTAAAGCAAATTAAATAAATAAGCAAAAATAAATAATAATAATATAATTGGGTTAGTAATAAATAAATATCATAGGAAAATAAACATAATTAATAATATAAACAAAAAATATTAGCATAATAATTAAAAGATCAATTTTTTATATGAACAATTATTTTTTTAAGATTAATAAGAAAATATACATAATTATATACTAATCATCATAAAATTTTAAATTATATGCAAATTATAAAAATTAAGGTAATTATAAACATATTATAAAAATAAATTATATTTACAAAGTTAAATTAACAAGTTTTAATTATTTTTAAGCATATATTGAAAATTATTTATATATAAGAATTAAGTTATAAACAAATTATATAATATATATACATGATTAAGATTTATAAATAACAAATTAAAAATTATAATAGAATTAAATTTTAAATAGAAGCAAATTAGGGTTTGTGAAAATTATTAGGATTTATAAAAAATCAATTAGGGTTTTTTCCAAAATATTTTAGGTTTTAGAAAATTAGGGTTTATATACATATTTTTTTAAAATAACTATATATAATTTTACAACATTAATAATTTACAAAAAATAAATAAGTTTTTCCTTATAAAATTAAAATTAAAAGAATGAATTCTAAAATAATATGTACATCCTATTTATTATTTGAATTTGTTTAAAATAGAAAATTAATTAAATAATCAAAAATCAGAAAAAAGAATGAAAAAAATCAAAACCTGCTTGGGCTGGGATTTGAACCCAGTCCCTAAGCTTTCATCTTCCAGGACCAGCAATCTAACCACTGGGCCATGCGCGTGTTGGCGTTAGCATTCTAGCTCCATTTGGTTTTGTTCTCTTCCTGGAAAAAACATGAAAAAAAGCAAAGCAAAGAAACACAAAAAGGCCTGGGGGGGATTCGAACCCAGGACCTTTAAACATTACACAAACGCATTTACCATTCCAGCCGTGAGGGCGCTATTGATAATATAATGGCTACACTGAATTATATATTAAATCCAACAATTAAACAGAAAAATAAGAAAAATTTGCTGAGCCCAGGATTCGAACTCCAGCCTTCAAGGTCACACGCGTGCGTCACTTACCACCAGGCCATCAGCAACATTCAAGAATTATAATACAAATATAAATATATAATATATGTTTAAGTTTGAATTTTAAATTCGCGTCAGTCATCTTCTCCAATTTACCTACGAAATTTCCTTCAACATTTCCTGCGGAATTTCTTACGAGTTCTTCCCTTCAAGAACCTGCGAATTTTGATCTCTCACAACACATAAAATTTCAACAAATTTTTTATACAGACATGATCCACACATCAAATCCAATTCAATGATGTCTTTAGAATTCATTTATGTTGGTTTAAATGAGAAACCCTAAACGGCTTCTTCAAACCCTAACAATGGTGAATTCTTAATACCGCATCGAAATTCAAATTAGTTCATCCAGAAACGTTTCTTGCATCATAACAAACTCAAAACATCAGTCAAATATGATTTATCATGAGCAAATATGTAAAAATGAAAAATTATAAGATGAGCATGAACATGGATTCGGTTTTCATGATTTAGTGCAGGGATGAATGGTTTTATGATCCAGAAACACTCAGTGACCTTCAAGGAACAATTTACAACCTTTATTTTGTCTTGAGAGTGCTTGAATGAGGGAATCCGAATTTGAGTTTTGGTGAGATTTTTGAATGTATGAACTTACCCTTGGAGGCCAGAAATTCGTGTCTTGTGCATTAGGTTATGTTGTATACTTATAGTACAATGGAATTAGGTCAAAAAAATTGATTGTTGTGTGGATATTTTGGATCAATGAGATTGAAAAAGATTAAGTCTTAAATTTCAAATATTTGTGCATTCAACCTTTCTATTTCAAGCCAATCTTCATCAATTGTGAATCAATCCAATCTAAATCATCTTTATGACTTTCTAGAAGAGAAATATATTTTAAATTTTCACATTTGATATTTTATTTAAATTTAAAATGATTTTTTAATATAAAAATCATAATAAATAAATTAAATAAAATAAAATTATGAAAATATTAAATAAATTTTGTGCATGATGTATTTGTATGGATTGGATCATCACATGGCAAGCCCATTTAGAAAAATTTGGTTTTAAACCTCCATTTGCTTCATAAACCAACCAAAAATTTCCGAACTTTGCAAGGGCACACATCCTTCAATTTTAATGCTATGAGGGTGTTCTTGGACATCTTGGAAAGCTTATAGAGTCCTCTAACCAACCCCATTGGTTTCATGTCCATATCATTTACCATTCTCAAGTTATGCCCTTTTAAAGCTGTTGACTTTTTGTTGACTTTCAAAAGGACCTATAATGTCTTAGCTCATACCTTCCAAATGAAGCATTTTTGGGCTTGGCTTGTGAGACACAAAGTTGTAGAGAATTCAATTTCCTTCAAAATTAGCTTTGGATGGGAAAAATGTGATGAAGCATGTGAAAGTTATGGCTGGTCAAAGTTCAGTTGACTTTTCCTAAGGAAATCCTAATTTAGAAACCTCTGATTCTTTATGATCTGAAATATCCTTGATGAATCATGATCAACCCTTGATAAAATGATGAATTTTACTTCATATACTTGATGTTGGAAAAAAATCATGAAGTTTGACTTTGGTTTGACCACAGTTGACCTCAGTTTGACTTTTTAACTGCTTTGACTGATTTTGACTTATCTGATCATTTGACTGAGCAAACTTTTGAGAAAAGTTCTGAAATTTGTCATGGGGATTCTTAAACACATATAATATGTTATGAAGCTCACTTGAAGTTCATTAAAGTCAAAACCCTAGTTTTGGATGCACTGCTTAGGAGAATGCCTTGCATGAGGGAATTGTCAAATCTTCTGACCAATGATGAACTTTGTGAACCTTGTGAACCTCATAAGATGTCTTGTGAATCTTGTGAACCTCATGAAAGGTCTTGTAAACTTCATGAACCTCATGAAAGGTCTTGTGAACCTTGTGAACCTCATAAAGTGTCTTGTAAACTTCATGAGCCTCATGAAAGGTCTTGTGAACCTTGTGAACCTCATAAAGTGTCTTGTAAACTTCATGAACCTTATGTCATGTCTTGTGAACCTTGTGAACCTTCTTAGCACACAAAGTCTTGTATTGTGAGGGCAAATTTTGGGGTGCAACAGTCATACCATGGCAAAGAAGATATTGAGAGCAGGTTACTATTGGTCTACCATGGAAGCTGACTGCTATCAACATTCCAGAACATGTCACAAGTGTCAAATCTATGCTGATAAAGTACATATACCTCCATCACCATTAAATGTGTTGACTTCTCCTTGGCCTTTTGCCATGTGGGGCATTGATATGATTGGTGATATCAAACCTACTGCTTCTAACGGGCATCGTTTCATCCTGGTTGCTATTGATTACTTCACAAAGTGGGTTGAGGCAGCTTCATTTGCATCTGTTACTAAGAATGTGGTGGCTCGATTCATTAAGAATAATCTCATATGTAGGTATGGAATCCCTGAAAGGATTATTACTGACAATGGCTCTAATCTGAACAACACTATGATTACTGATCTCTGCACGCAGTTCAAGATTAAGCATCACAACTCTTCTCCATATCGTCCAAAGATGAATGGGGCAGTAGAAGCCGCTAATAAGAACATTAAGAAGATTCTACAGAAGATGATTGTTACTTAGAGGTTCACAAGGTTCACAAGACATCTTATGAGGTTCACAAGATTCACAAGATATCTTAAGATGTTCACAAGGTTCACAAGACATCTTATGAGGTTCACAAGATTCACAAGACATCTTAAGAGGTTCACAAGGTTCACAAGACATCTTAAGAGGTTCACAAGGTTCACAAGACATCTTAAGAGGTTCACAAGGTTCACAATACATCTTATGAGGTTCACAAGGTTCGCAAAGTTCACAATTAGTCAGAAGATTTGACAATTCCCTCAGATAATGCATCCTCCTAAGCAATGCATCTTAAACTAGGGTTTTGACTTTAATCAGGCTAAATGGACTTCCAAGACTTCAAGTGAGCTTTACAACATCTTATATGTGTTTAATAATCCCCATGACAAGTTTCAAGACTTTTCCCAAAGGTTTGCTCAGTCAGATGATCAGATAAGTCAAAATCAGTCAAAGCAGTTAAAAAGTCAAACTGAGGTCAACTGTGGTCAAACCAAAGTCAAACTTCATGATTTTTTGCCAATATCAAGTATATGAAGTAAAATTCATCATTTGATCAAGGTTTGATCATGATTCATCAAGGATATTTCAGATCATCAAGAATCAGGAGTTTCTAAATTAGGGTTTCCTCAGGAAAAGTCAACTGAACTTTGACCAGCCATAACTTTTACATGCTTCATCAAATTTTTCCCATCCAAAGCTCATTTTGAAGGAAATTGAATTCTCTACAACTTTGTGTCTCACAAGCCAAGCCCAAAAATGCTTCATTTGGAAGGTATGAGCTAAGACATTATAGGTCCTTTTAAAAGTCAACAAAAAGTCAACAACTTCAAAAGAGCATAACTTGAGAATGGTAAAAGATATGGACGTGAAACCAATGGGGTTGGATAGAGGACTCTCTGAGCTTTCCAAAATGTCCAAGAACACCCTCATAGCCTTAAAATTGAAGGATTTGTGTCCTTGCAAAGTTGGGAAATTTTTGAGAAAAATATTGAACAAAAGGGGTCTTAGAATCAATTTTTTCCAAATGGGCCTACCATTGTGCAACCCAATCCTTGAGATATCATCCCACACGACCCAATCCAAGCATTTTCATGATTTTTATTTTTTATTTAGTATTTATTTGAATTTTATTCATTAAAAAGCAAATTAAATCAAAATAAAATATATAAATCAAATATTTGAATGAGATATTGTTTCTAGAAAGTCATAAACACGGATTGGATCAGATTGATATGCAAATTATGATGATGGTCTTAAAATAGCAAGGTTGTATCAAAAAATATTTGAATTTTAAAGCATGATCTTTTTCAATCTTCCATGACCAAAAAATCCAAAGAACAACCACATATTTTGACCTAATATCATTCATATATATACAAATAATGGATCACAATGCAAGGGACACGATTTTGCAGCCTAAAACCATAATTTCAAACTTCACAAAATCCTTCAAAAATCAATTTTCGGTTTCAATCCTAGAAGAGGTTTCAAGGTATTCTAAAGACACTACAAGATTCCTTGAGCTTCCCTGAATCAAAACCAACCCTTACATGCCTTTGAATCATGCCATAATGCATAACCCGAAGCATTTTTGTTCTTGAATTATTTTTTTTCGATTCCATAAATTCATTGCGTTTTAATGTATTTTGTTTGTTTAATTATGTTTATAGTGATGTGTAGAACGTTTCTGGATACTTAGATCAAAGCTTCATGGCCGAAACCTCATTCTGCCATTGTTAGGGTTTTGTGGTTCATTTGGGGGTTTATGATTTAGTAAATATAAATGAATTTTAATGGCTTAAATGAACTGTATTTGATGTGGGTAACACCATGGTGTGTTCAATTTGAGGAAAAATTACAGGTATCATGAGTTTCGAAGAAACCTAGTTTTCATACAAAACTGGATTCGCAGGAAATATGGTAGGAGATTTCGCAGGAAAATTCGTAAGAACCAAGGTTGAAGATGACCATCTGGCGCGAAAAATAATTCAAAAAATCTAACTTAAAATATTATGTTTTATTTCTAATTATATTTCAAAGTGAGCGCGTGGCTCAGTTGGTTTTGATGCTTGTATGTGATGGTAGAGGGCCTGGGTTCGAATCGTCCCCAACCCCTTTTGTTTTTTGGTTATTTTCAACATGATTGCAGGAGAAGAAGCAAAAGGCATTGGTGTCCATTCCTTAACACAAGCGCACGGCTTGTCCCAGTGGTTGGCTGTTTGGTCTTGGATATTCAAAGCCTAGGGCCTGGGTTCGAATCCCAGCCCCAGGTATGTTTTCTTTCTCTTTTTCTTCCTTTTATTTTATTTGCTTATATTTTATAATTAAATTTAATTAATTTATTAAAATGTTAAAATAAATATATATTATTTCTTATACCTAAAATTCATGTTTTTTTTAATCAAACTTTATTTTCAAAATTTAATTATTTATATTTTATATGTTCATATTATTAAATAAATATAATTTGTAAATAAATGAATTTGTGTTGTAAATTAATAAATAAAACCCTAATTCTATTTTCTAAACTCATAAACCCTAATTTATTTTGATTAACCCTAATATTTTCATATAAAACCTAATTTATTTTTATAAACCCTAATTATCTTTTAAATATTAATATATTTGTATATAAATTCTAATTATGTCTATTTATTTTTATAATTTGTTTATATTATTATTATACATAGTTTTATATGAATAATGTAAATAGTTTAATTAATTAATTAACCCTAACTTCTTTTTTCTAAATAATTAAAAAAAACCTAATTTTATCTTATGAATATAATTTATTATTTTTTTATGCTTATTTAAATAATAATTAGATATTTTTAATATGTATATAAAGTTAAATAATTAGATTATTAATCATATTTTATAAGTATATAATATTCATTATTTATTTCTTTTATTAAAAATCTAAAAATAATTATTTATTTAAAATTGAGCTTTTTTATATTATTATGCTAATTTCTTCCTCTTATATTTATTTTGTTTATTATTACTAACTTCTTTATTTATTTATCCATTATGTGATTATTTATTTTATTATTATTATTATTACTAACCCATTTAATTATTTATTTATTTACTTATTTATTTTAATTATTATTATAATGTAATTGTATCCATTATGTAATAATTGTAGTAATTTTTATTATTTATTTTTAAATGCTATGGTTAGTAAAATAGGGAGTGTAAAACATGTTTGTATTTAAAATTGGATTTAGATCATTAATCTTAAAGATAAATATTTGAATTGGTACACTCACACACGTAAGTCGATCCTGGATCGCCATCTCACTTCTTAAGGGTTACCTCTCATGTTGCCTAAACAAAAGGTCAAGTAAAGTGTAAAGCAAAGTCCCTTCTCTCCTATCATCTAGTCCCTTAACAGATAAAAAGATCAAGTCCCTTCATGGTTGCCTTCGTAATGATCTTGTCCCTTTCGAATAAAGATGATAAGTCCCTTCGAATTGCTTATACACCTCACAGTTGCCTAAATAACAGATGTCCCTTCACTTGTCCCTCAAACATCCAAGGTAATGACTACTTATTCCTTAATAATAGGGATAGTTTTATCATTTAAAGGATATTTAAGAACAGAAAAGACTTAACTTAGGGTAGGTTCCTCTTATGTACTTGCTCACTTTTCAAAAAACATTTCAAACACTTCATATTTTTCAAGCAATTTTCAAAAACAAAGGCTTTATATATATCCGTACATGGATCATTATAAAGTACTTAAGAAAATTTCTAAACACACACTACACTACTCAAAACAGTTTAAAGTGAGCTAAGTAACTAAGAGCCCATGGATAACCATGGATGTAAAGGGTGCTAACACCTTCCCTTTACATAACCTACCCCCCGAATCCAAAAATCTTTAAGGTTTTTCCTGTTCTTTTATGCCCTTTCCTTTTGGATAAAATAAAAGTCGGTGGCGACTCTTGCTATCCGCAACATCTAACTAAAGTCAGTTCTCCCACCGTGTTACAGTCATCAAACTCTAGGCTTAAATATTCACCGCCTTGATCTGATTAAAGAGTTTTAATATTTTTACCTAATTGGTTTTTTACTTCATTCTTGAATTCCTTGAACTTTTCAAAGGATTTAGATTTGTGTTTCATTAAATACACATAACCATATCGACTGAAATTATCAGTAAATGTGGTGAAGTATTGAAAACCTCCTCTGGCTGGTATGTTCACTGGTCCACATACATCAGTATGTATGAGGGCCAAAAGATCATTTTCCTTTTCACCTTTTTCTTGTGAATGAGGTCTTTGTCATATTTCCAATTAAACAAGATATGCATGTATCATATGATTCGTAATCAAAAGAATCAAAGAGTCCATCTTTATGGAGTTTAGAGATGTGCCTCTCATTTATATGACCTAAGCGACAATGCCAAAGGTAACTTGGATTTAACTCATTAGGTTTCATCCTTTTAGTATTAATGTTATAAATTAGAATTTCAAGACCAAGGATATACAATCCATTGTTCATTTGTGCAGTAGCATAGAATATATCATTTTAAAAAAATAGAGCAACAATTGTTCTTTATTATAAATGAAAAACCAAACTTATCCAAACAAGAAACATAAATAATATTCGTGCTAATTGCAGGTACATAATAACAGTTCTTTAACTGAATTATTAAACCACTAGGTAAAGTCAAAACATAAGTTCCTATGGCTAAAGCAACAACCTTTTCAACATTAGAAACTCGTAGGTCAACTTCACCTTTTGTCAAATCTCTACTCATTTTTAGTCCCTGCACATTGGTACAAATGTGAGAACCACATCCAGTATCTAATACCCATGATGCTGAAGTAGATAAATTTATTTCTATAACAAAAATACCTAAAGTTGAAGTCTACACTTCATTCTTCTTATCTTTCAGGTACTTTAGGCGGTTTCTCTTCTAGTGTCCGGTCATACCGCAATAGAAGAAAGGGCCTTCCTTAGTTATGCCTCCAATAGGCTTTAAAGCAGGTGCAATATGTTTCTAATGTCAAACAAGCATACAATGTGTGTACCCAAAAAAATGCGGTAAGAGGTCCAAGATATGAAATTCAACAATCATTGAAGCTTTTGGAGAATGACAACTATGAGTGTGACTTTACGTTAGATGTAGTTTGTATGATGTTAAAACTAGGATACATTAGCATTTATGTACATTGAACAATATCATTTGAGTCTAGTTGTGCATTTTAGCATTAGGAAGAATGACAACATATTGGAAAAGGTTTAGAAAAGATTCATGCATCAAGAAGACGTTTTATGCATCAAAAACTCATTTTTTTAATGTGAAAACAGCCTGCAGGTCGACACATACGCATCATAGGTCGACACATAGAAGGAAACTTCTTCTACATCTTGACACATACACATTATAGGTCGACACATAGAAGACAATTTATTTTGCATGTCGACACATACATTTTATAGGTTAGCTCATATATTTCATTTTAAAGTTTGTAGGCTTTGTTAGATGTGTTGCCTCTACAGGTCGACATATGACCTTTACAGGTCGACCTATGACTTTACATAGGTCGAAACATGCATCAAAAATCTTGAAATTTTAAATTGTTTTTCATTCCTTTTGCTTTATTCTTGCTAACATATATACACCTATTACATGCACCATTTTTTTTCAATGATTTTGGTAAAATCATAAATGAAACCTGGAACATACAAAAAGTCGTCTTCATCTTCAACCTTGATTTTATGTATACACATAAACAAAGTACACATAATCATTCATTGTTTGGGTGCCATCAAAAATCAAGTAGATAACATCCAATTTAACTTATTGTATTGTAAACTGGAACTACGAAAAAAGGGCTTAGAGAGCGCTTTTTTTTACCTATAAAAGTGTTGTCTAAGGCTGTGGTGTCGTAGGAAAAGACAATGCTTTTTTTAAGGAAAAATCGTTTTTAAAGGCCTACTTTAGAAAGCGCTTTTAAAGGAAAATCGCTTTCTAAAGTAGGCCTTTAAAATCGTTTTTTCATTAAAAAACACTCTCTAAAGTGGGCCTTTAGACAACGCTTTTAAAGCGCTGTCTAATGTATACGTATAAAATTTTAATAATTTTTTATTACATTACTTTAGAGAGCATTTTTTCCCGAAAAACGCTTTCTTTGACCCCTCTTTAGACAGCGCTCTCTAAAGTATACCTATAATTTTAGTTTTTTTTTCTATAACTTGAAAGCGCTTTTTAGAGAAAGCGTTTTCTTTTGTGGACTTTAGATAGCGTTTTTTCTTAAAAGCGTTCTCTTTTCTTTACGTATAATTTTAATGATGTTTTTTTTTTAAATTCCATTTTATCCATTTTTTTATGCAGAAACCTGAATAATTTTTTTATGCAGAAACCTGTATAATTCACTTTAATCAATTCCAAACCATTTTTTCAAACCAATATAAACCATTTCATTTACATACCACAAGTCATTTACATATAAACCATTTCATATCAATCCATTACAAACCAATATAAAACATTTCAACATTCTCGGTATTTATCATCGGAATCACAATATAAACCATTTCATTTACATACCACAAGTCATTTACAATAAATGATTCCATTTCATATACATAATCATATACCTTAAAATATTCTTTTTTCTATAATATATTCACACAATTCCTCCATAATTTCACCAACTTTTGAGACCGTGTAATGAGGACACGCGAATTCTTCAAAGTACTACATAACAAAACAAAATATGCATAAGTTAGTATCCGATATAATATGCATAGTATACGATAAATATGCATTATGGCATAAAACATAATTCCTCCATAATATGCATTATGAAATATCCGATAAACACAATTCCTCCATATTATAGATCCTCCATATTATGGATTGGCATTAGAATTTTTAGCTCCCAAGATCATCAATGGCGTTGCAGAGGTCCACATAGAAGAAGTTGATACTGCAGAAGAGATGAAGTTTTAGGATACGTCATTGATTATGTACGTCATTGGAGGTAACTTTAACATGAACGATGTCAAGAAATTCATGATACAACAGTGGAATTTTGTTAAATTACCTGATTTGTACTACAATAATGAAGGATACTTTATAATGCGATTCCAATCACACAAGGAAAGAAACGATGTACTCATGAAAGGGCCATATACTATACACAACATGCCAATGTTGTTAACTGAATGGAAACCCAATTTTAACTTGAAGAACGATATGTTGTGTAACATCCTTGTTTGGGTCCAACTCCCTCAACTTCCACTCCATCTATAGGGGACCAAATCATTGGGAAAGATAGCAAGCACATTGGGTGTCCCATTGATGACTGACGAATGCACCGCGAATATATATTGTATATCTTATGCTAGAGTCCTGGTAGAAATTGATATCACACAAGAGTTGCCACATGAAATAATTATCACAAAGGAAAGAATGGAGAAATTGAAACAACAAGTGGAGTATGAATGGAGGCCACCATACTGCACGAAATGCCAACGAATAGGTCACAAATGCAAAGAGAAACATGTTCAGAAACCAGTAAAAAGATGGATCCCCTAGGAGAAGAAAGCCCAAGATGAACAAGTGAAGATACCAGAAGTGGAAGTAAAGACATCAATTCAGCATATCATCTCACAGGGCCAACCAAGTTCAACTCCAATAGTTATATTGGCAAACGAAAACATGATAAATAAGGAAGCAGAAGACAAATGGACAAAAGTCAAGAAGAAGGATAAGGATAAGTGTGAGACATGTCATTGATTTTGAATGTGTCAAAAACTTGGCATGATTGAAAGTGTGCTTGGGTCACAAAGAAAAAGGAAGAAATATCATTTTTGTGAAAATGAACTGAATAAGTCGACTCAAATTCCACAATAAGCCGACTCATTCAGTGTATTTGGTGCCAAAACACGCGGGTCCCAACAGGCTTCCTGAGGCCAATTTTTTGTCGGCTCATTGGGTATGTATGAGCCGACTCAAAACCCCTCATGAGCCGACTCATCAAATATTTTTCCTCCCAAAACACGCGGGTCCCAACAGGCTGCCTGAGGCCAATTTTTGGTCGGCTCATTTGGTATGTATGAGCCGGCTCAAAACCCCTCATGAGCCGACTCATCAAATGGTTTTCCTTCCAAAGTGAGCGGGTCTCAACAGGCTGACTTCCTCTCAATTTTGGTCAACTCACCCAGTAATTTGAGCCGACTCATTTGATGATTTGAGCAGGCTCATTCCTGTAACTGTCATATTTTTCATTTAATTTTTCTTTCTATTTTTATGACATTAACTAACCAATATAAATAGCTGATTTTATTTCTTTTGAGAGGTAACAAGAAAAGTGAAAGATATACACACTTCTCTCTTCATCTTCTTCCTTCTTGCATCCATTAAAAATCACACACAATAATCTTTGTTGATTAAGGTGCTTGCTTCGAAGATAACGTTCAATCTTGAATTAGTGTTTCAGATTGGGTCTAGAAAGTGTGGGTTTTTCTTGGAAAAATCTGAAGGGTTTTCTCCTCCAAGATCATAGTAGATTTGGGGGTTTTGCACACAACTATCGTTCGTAGATTCAACCGAGTGAGATAGATTGAGATCAAGTGGATCATTATTTCATATCACGGTAAACGGAGGATTGCGAAGATCTTTGTGGGTTCACAAGTGTTGAAGAAACTCAGCCGTGCTCAAAGTTTGGAGGATAGTAAATCCTTGCAAGAAGGGAGCAATTAATCAGAGGCTTTCTCGACACGCGTAGAGGACTTGATTCTACTTTGAATCAAGGGACAAGAAGAAGATTTGACAGCATATTCAACACGGTTTGGTTTGTTGGTTCAACTATTTTTCTTCTTGTAAAACAATTGAAATTTAATAAAATTGCCCAATTTGATTGTGAATTGGGGGCAGAGTACTTCGAGCGAGGATGACGAAGGAACTGCCTAAACAAATTCCTTGTGTTCTTTACTATTCTCGCATTTTTCTTTTGCTCCTTTTGATTTTGTGTGTTATAAAATTCGGGTGTATCTAAGTATTGCACCCAAGGTGTTTGACAAATTGTCACACTCAAAAGTGATAACTACATTGTGTAAAATTCTGCACTACTTGATACAACAAAATTACACTTTGTATTTTGCACACCAAGTGTTTGTCAAGAAGTCAAAGCACACAAAATTAAATTGATTATGCTTATTTTCTTACTCTACATCATTGTTTAGAGTAGTTTATTAATTATGGCATTTTCAAGTGAACATTTTGTGAAGTATTAATTCTTCTTGTCATCATTCTATTTCCATTTGGTTAAAGCGTATATCCGATCTTCGGTGAATTCAATTTTAATTAGACGATTTTCCGGGAAACTTCCGCAATACATTTTCAATTAATTTATGCATATTAAATTTTGTAAAAGGGATCTATTCAACCCCCCTTCTAGATTCGCGCTATCGTCTAACAAGTGGTATCACGAGCACCGATTCATCTAGTGCTTCACATACAACTTATTGAAAAATGGACAACGATCCAACGGGGGCGTACAATAGAGCTCCAGTTTTTACCGGAGAAAACTATAGTCACTGGAAGGATTGTATGCGCATTCATATAAACTCTGTTGATAGAAAAATTTGGAAAGTTATTCAAGACGGCCATTTTTAAATAACTATGGCTGGTCCGGATAATGTCCAAATTGAAAAACCAGAAGCACAATGGGATGAGAATGATGAAAAGAAATATAGCTATGATTGGAAAGCTTGAAATATGCTTATAGCTTTCTTGGGAGCGGATGAATATTTTCGAGTTTCTCATCATACTACGGCTAAGGCCATGTTGGAAGCTTTACAAATTGCCCATGAGGGAACTGATGATGTAAAGTTTGCACGAATTAATACTCTACAACAAGAGTTTGATTGATTTCACATGAGCCAAGGGGAAACCATTGGTGAAATGGGAAAAAGATTTTCTCACTTGAATAATCGATTAAATGCTCTTGGTAAAACTACTTCTAACGATGTAGCTACTAACAAAATTTTGAGATGCCTTACTAGGGAATGGTTTCCAAAAGTTACGGAAATCAAAGAAGCCAATGACGTAAGAACCTTGGATATAACTACACTTATTGGAAAGCTACAAGAGCATGAACAAGAGCTCTTAAATTTACATGAGCATGAAGATAATGAAAAGAAAGAAAAGAACAAGAAAAATAAAGATCATGAGAAGAAGAAGAAGTTTATTGCTTTGAAGGCTTCTTCCTCAAAACCTTCCACTAATAAAGATAGTGAGAGTGATTCAAGTGATGATGAAGACGAATCAAATGAAGATATGGGTTTGTTTGTAAGAAGATACAATCGGTATCTTATAAAGAATGAAATATCTCATTCGGACAAACGTCTCATCAACTATCGAAGAAAATCTAATCCTTCCAAGCAAGAATTTATTAAAAGTACGAAAGGTAAGGGATCTTGTTACAATTATGGAAAACCGGGTCACTACAAACCGGATTGTCCAATGCTAAAGAAAGACAAAGAAAAAGATAAGCATAAAAGGAAAGGTAACAAAGCTAGAAGAGCATATATTGCTTGGGAAAGAAATAGTGAATCTTTTAGCAAAGCAAGCTCAAGCGATGAGGAAGAGAAAGTAAATCTTTGCCTCATGGCTCATAAGAAAGACAAGAAAGAGGTAAAATATGCTAAATATGATAATGCTAAAAAAATTTCTTATAATGATCTGCTTAGTACTTTTAATGTTCTCCATCAAGAGACTAAGGAAGCTTTCAAGTGCATTGCATCCGACAAAAGAATTTTTGCATATTTAGAGAAAAAGGTTTCAAATAATCAAAATGCGATGAAAGCTCTTAAGAAATCGATGGTAGAACCTATAATAGAAGACAAACGAGAATGGCATAACTTTCATAGTTGTGAAACGTGTTGTATTTGGCAAAAAGAAGTTAAAACTCTTCAAGCCAAACTAGACAAGTTATCACAACCTAAGATGACCTTTACTATTGATCATTCAAACTTTAGAGAATCAATGAACAACCCATATATGTATACTTACGTCGTGAAGGATCAAAATAGTAAATGCAAGTCTAAACCATTCTTGAAATGTCACTATTGTTGCGAGGAAGGTCATACAATTGCCAAATGTCAGTTTAGGAGATACTTTGTTCCTAAAGGCATTTGTCAATGGTTTCCCAAATGCAACCAATTTTTCACTCACACTCTAGGACGCAATGAAAATTGGGTACCTTCTTCTCTTATCTAATCATGTAGGTGGAGTGTCTTGAGGCTATGGAGAAACGTTGGTTTCTAGATAGTGGATGCTCAAGACACATGACAGGTGACATTTTCTTATTCTATGACTTTGTGGCTAAGAAGAAGAGTTATGTTACCTATGGTGATAACAACAAGGGAGCTATACCCGACAAAGGTAGTGTAGGTAATCCCTCTTCTACATATATCTCTAATGTCCTCTTAGTAGAAGGTCTTAAGTATAATCTTGTTAGCATTAGTCAATTGTGTGACAAGGGATATAAAGTCTCATTCTCTAAAGAAGGTTACATAATTGAACATAATGAAAACAAAGAGGATATGTTTAAAGGCTTGAGGGTTAACAATGTATACATGCTTGATTTGAATTTGATGACCATGAGTGATCCTAAATGTCTAATTTTCAAAAGTGAAGAGTCTTGGCTTTGGCATAAACGTTTAGGTCATATCAAATTTGACTTGCTAAATAAGGTTGTTTCCAAAAACTTAGTAGTCGGTTTTCCAAACATAAAGTTCACTAGGGACCATCTTTGTGATGCTTGCCAAATGGGAAAGCAAATAAAGATATCTTTTAAATCAAAAAATTTAGTTTCTACTTCTAGACCTTTTGAACTTCTACACATGGATCTTTTTGGTCCTTCTAGAATCAAAAGTATAGGAGGGAACTATTATGGTTTTGTTATTGTTGATGACTACTCTAGATTTTGTTGGACATTCTTAGCTAGTAAAAGTGATACCTTTTCGGCTTTTGAAACTTTTGCCAAATTATCTCAAAATAAACTTGGCACAAACATTGTAACCATTAGAAAGTGACCATGGAGGTGAGTTTTAAAATCATCTCTTTGAAGTTTTTTGTGAGAACCATGGCATTGATCATAATTTTTCCGCTCCTAGAACTCCACAACAAAATGGCGTTGTGGAACGTAAAAATCATGTGTTAGAGGAATTGGGAAGAACTATGATCAATGATAGTGGTCTTCCTAAATACTTTTAGGTCGATGCTATTAGCACCGCGTGCTATGTATTAAATAGGATCACTATTCGTCCTATTCTAAATAAAACGCCCTATGAACTTTTAAAAGGAAGAAAGCCAAATGTCGCACATCTTCATGTCTTTGGTTGCAAATGCTTTGTGCTAAATAATGGAAAAGAAAACCTTGGTAAATTTGATTCAAAGGCGGATGAGGGTATCTTTCTTGGATACTCTAATTCAAGAAAAACATATAGAATATACAATAAAATGTTTCTTATTATTGAAGAATCTGTACATGTATCTTTTGATGAATCTTATCTGAATGTTGTCGGAAAAGGTAGTGTTGTTATTGGTGCAAGTGCCTCTTTAAATGTGATTGTTAAAGACCTTGATATGTCTTGTGTGGAACCCTTTCCGGATTTTGTTAATAAGGAGTCGGTTGATAAGTCTAGTCTCAAAGATGAAGGTCAAACATCTTCCTAAAATGATCTACCATTGGAATGGAAAACATCAAAAGAGCATCCCATCGATAACATTATTGGAGATATCTCAAAGGGTGTCATTATTAGATCAAGGATAAGTAACTTTTGTTTTTATCATGCTTTCATCTCTCAAATTGAGCCTAAAAATGCCAAAGAGGCCTTACTTGATGAAAATTGGTTTCTAGTCATGCAAGAGGAACTAAATCAGTTTAAAAGAAATGAGTTTTGAGATCTTGTTCCACCTCCGCGAGATCATCGAGTAATTGGCACAAAATGGGTTTTTAGGAACAAATTGTATGAAAACGGTATCATTGTTCGCAAAAAGGCCCGTCTTGTTTCTCAGGGGTATAACCAAGAGGAAGGCATAAACTATGAGGAAACTTATGCTCATGTTGCCCGCCTCGAGGCTATACGCCTTTTACTTGCATTTGCATGTTCACAAAACTTCAAATTATATCAAATGGATGTTAAGAGTGTTTTCCTTAACGGATATATAAATGAAGAGGTATATGTGTGTCAACCTCCTGGATTTGAAAACTATGAAAAACCAAATCATGTGTACAAGCTTAAACGTGCTTTGTATGGTCTCAAACAAGCTCCTAGAGCTCTGTATGAACGCCTAAGTAAATTTTTGATCAATCAAGGTTTTTCAAGAGGGGAAGTTGACACTACATTCTTTATTAAACGAGAAGGAAATCATTCTATATTAGTTCAAGTATATGTAGATGATATTATTTTTGGATCTACTAACATGAAGTTGGTTAAAGAATTTTCAAGTTCCATACAAGGTGAATTTGAGATGAGTATGATGGGGGAGCTTAACTTCTTCCTCGGACTTCAAATTAGACAACTTGAAGATGGAACTTTCATAAGTCAAACAAAGTATTGCAATGAGTTGCTCAAAAGGTTTGATATGACAAATTCTAAGCCTATTGATACACCAATGCCTACTGCTGCTAGTCTTGATCGTGATGAAAAGGGTAAGGATGTGGATATCAAAAGGTATCGAGGTATGATCGGATCCCTTCTTTATCTTACTGCATCGCGTCCAGATATCATGTTTAGTGTATGTATATGTGCTAGGTTTCAATCGTGCCCTAAGGATTCACACTTAAAATCAGTTAAACACATACTTAGGTATCTTTGTGGTACGTCTATGTTTGACCTATGGTATCCTAAGGGTAGTGATTGCTCTTTGGTAGGTTTCTCCGACTCCGACTTTGTCGGTTGCAAAGTGGATAAGAAAAGCACTAGTGGAACTTGTCACTTCTTCTCAAACTCTCTTGTTAGTTGGCATAGCAAAAACAAGTTTATGTTGCTTTATCAACTACGGAGGCGGAGTATATTGCGGCCGGAAATTGTTATGCCCAAATTCTATGGCTAAAACAACAATTACTTGACTTCAATATATCTCTTAAACAAATTCCAATTTTGTGTGACAACACTAGTGCAATCAATCTTACCAAAAATCCTATTCTTCATTCACGCACTAAGCATATTGAAATAAGGCATCACTTCCTTAGGGATCATGTAGAGAAAGGTGATGTGGTGTTTGAGCATGTTGAAAGTTAGAATCAACTAGCCGACATTTTTACAAAACCACTTGCTATCGATCCTTTCTTTTATATCTGTAGGGAATTTGGTGTTCTTGACATCTCGGATAGATCTTGATAATCATTGCATTGTCTTATATTATTGTTTGGCTCAACTTATCTTGTCACTAATGTCACACCCCAAATTTTACCCCTAACTGCTCTTATTATACATTCATCGCATTTAAAAAAAAACTCCAGAATTTATTTTTCTGTCGCGTCCAACTCATTTTCAAGTTATTTATAAATTTTAATTTCTATTAATTTCCAAGTTTTTTATTCCCCTTCCTTTTTTTAAGTTTCTATTCTTTTCCTTTCAATTTTCTACTTCTAATCTTTGTTCCGGTTTCTACCTCTAATTTTAATTCATTCTTAAATTATAAACATAAATTTTATGTCCATTTCATTTTCAAGATTTGTATTTCTAAATATAATTTTATTTTTAACTTTTGTTTTAATTCGCTTCATTTTCTTTTATTTTTTATTTCTAGTTTAATTTAATTTCTATTTTTTATTTTTAAGTAACTTAAGAAAAAAGAGAAAAAGTTTCTATTCCTATTTTAATTTTAACTTCCATTTTTTATTTTTATTTTTAAGATTTTATTTCTAATTTGGTTTCAATTTCCAATTTTTATTCATCTTTAAGATTTAAACCCAAGTTCTTTTTTTTTCTCTTTTAAGTCATAGCCTAATTTCAAGTCCAAAGCTTGTTTCCCAATTTCAAATTTTCAAATATGTTTCAAATTATATTTCAAGTTTATATTCCAAGTTTCAATTAAAGTTTCTATTCCATTTCTTATTCAACTTCAATTTCTAGAACCAATTATGATCTCATTTCTTTGTTAGTTCAAGATTTCATTCAAATTTTCCTATTTCAATTAGGCCATTTCAAGGCAGGTTATTCTACTTCACATTTGTCCTAAGAATGAGGCAATTCACTCATGTTAGTGATGCTCATTTCTTTTTTTGTGGTTCACTTTCAAGTTATGTTTCTTCATCTTTAGGCCAAATAATTCACATCCACTTGCATACAAAATTCTCATAAGTACATAAATTTACAAGTCCACATCACTAATACTTAGAAAACTACAATATAAATACATGATAATTAACTCAAAATCCACCAAAAATTCTTCCAAGTCTTTATTCCTTATGCTAGGCCATACTTCCAAGCTTTATGTTTCCTCCATTCTTGTGAGTTTCTCATGCACATGAAATTCAAAAAAAAAAAAAAAAAGTAGATTAGCATAAATCATGTAAATCCCTTTTAAGCCAAAAATCATATCCATAGTTTCGCATAATCCAACATATATTCATTTCAATCCAAGTATCAATCGTAGATACATAATCATGAACATTTTTTTTAACTTCATTTACTCCATCATATACATTCACATAATCCATCATATTCAAAGTCTCGTATTAATTAATCTTTTTTCAAATTCACCAAGTTCATTATAATCCATCATATTCAAAGTTATCATATTTCAACCACAATTTTCATTCCAAAATTCAAGCAAAGAATAGTCTAATCCCAAATTTATCAAAACAGTCCCTAGTTCACATTTCAACTCACCTATTACAAGCCATAAACGATACATTCATATCCTAATATCTTCATTCATACAAGCATTGCATCATAAGGTCACAAGGTAAAAAAACAGAATTTTACAAAATGAAAGTTTCATTTAATTCATGTTGTTACCACAGTAAAAAGGGGGAAAACAAGTTTCAAACAAATAGAAAAAAAATAACAGCAAACAGAAAAGCAAGTCAACAGGCATTTCTTCCCAAGAAGTATACAAGGTTAAAGGGAGTATAACAGACCTGCTATTGCAGAAGGGGGCTGCTGCAGCAGGGTACGACAGCTTTTTTTCTCTCCACCAATTCTCATCAACACTAAAATGGGACCTGCAATCTTTGACATCAGTCTGCACCTCCAACCCTTACACCAGAATGTGTTAAGCTCTTTCCTCCATAAACAAAGGCCTGCACCGAAAAATACAACACTTCAGTATCAAACAAAAGTGCTCAGTCAAACAAACTTCTGATACAAGTTATATCAGCTCAAAAACTAAGACAAAAAAAGCCCTAATTTTCACACTATAAGAGGAACTGATATCAGAAAAAAAGAAAGGAAACCACAAAGAGTATTGAAAAAATATTTTGATTCTTCTGCACCAAAGATAAAATACCAGAAAACCTAGCAAAAAAAGGAGATTCAAACCTTCAAACAACCAACACTTCGACTCTTCTGCATCAGTAACCATCGCTACCGCTCACTCGCCATCAAACAAACAACTGAAGCATTAACCCAAAATTCACCTTCACATCACCTTCACGACAATTACGCCGCCGCTCTACCTGTACAAACAGAAAATCCCAAAACTCATTATTCAACAAAGGCATCAAACAGAGGAAACAAGGGGGACTCATCAACCATTTTATTTCAAAAATCTCGACACAAAAGAGGGTGGGATTCGCAGAATAGAAAGAAAAACGAAACCAGAGAACGAGGATTCTTCGGAGTAAAAGAGGATCCCTAGCCGCGGAAAAGTCAAATACACACACTTGAAGAAAGAAGAGATCGACGGAATTACCTGAACATCCTTGCACGAGGCTTATCAGTAAAGTTTCGTTTCATCAACTCTATGTTATTTCGATTTTTTTGTTGCTTTGACTGCATGCCATATGTGTTGCTTTGATAAAAAAAATATGTTGTGTATTGTTGGATGTTAAACGTTTATACTTGAAGTTGAATTTCAGAGATGTATGTAAGGTTTTCGAGCCGATATGAGGGAGTTTTCGAAACCGTGTATGAAAACAAGTTGAGCGAGAGTTTTAGGAGAGATTTTGGATAGAGAAGATCGATTTTGAGAGGATGAGATTGGAAGTTTGTGAGCAGAGATAGGATCGAGAGATTGAGAGGGATTATTGAGAGAGAGAGAGAGAGAGAGAGAGAGTTGAACGTTGAGAGAGAGAGAGAGTTGAATCGTGAGAGAGAGAGAGTTTGAGGGTTGCAGAAGGTTGGGTTTTGTTTCTTTCATGCTTCTGTGTTTCTAAAAAATGAAAAGAATGAAGATGAGGGCGCAGGGGCGTTGTTTTAGTTTTATTATTTAGGGTTTGTTCAACCCGGCTTCTTAACCAGCTGGACCGGTCCGGGTCCGACCCGACCCGGCCAGTCCGGCCCGCCTGGCCTCTCTTCATTGGCCTTCTTTTAACTTCAGCCCTTTTCTATTTACCCTTTTATTATTCTTTTTTTTTCATTCCTTTTTATTTATTTTAAGTTCTAATTGTTTTTTTTTTTAAAAAGAAAGAAAGAGAAGTATTTATATTCTCATATTTCATTTAAATGTTTTTGGGTGAAAAATAAAATTTGTATTATTATGAGTGTGTTATTTAAAGAGGAGATATTTATGTTGATAATTATTTAGCTTAGACATTGGTATTATTCAAGAATTATTCATGCCATGTATTCTTAAATTTACTTAAATATTTTTGATATTCAAATATTGTGTTTATATATATTAAAAAATGTCATTTGTTTATATTTATTATTTTTAGTGAATAATTTTGTTTCGATTAGATAGTTGATTGTTTATTTTGTCTGTTTAATCATGGTGGTAAGTCTTAGATTACATTTTTTCCCCATATAATAAGATGATTAGTACAAGCATGAATCCTATACTCGTTTTCGATCTTAATTTGCAAAGTAAAACAGTGGCTCTAAATAATAAATAAAATATGCTCGCGACAATAAAATCAGTTAAAAAAATGGATAATAATTTTAGTTTTGTTTCAACGCCAAGCAAGATATTTACGCCTACACTGCACATACGTAAGTCGGCCACCTATGTGATCGCCGTCTGCACGACTTTTACGCATCTTAAATGACTTAACAAGGAATAGAGCTCCGGAGTCTAGCATTCTGCACGTTCTAGAATGAATCACAACTGGGCTAGCCCCACGCGTAATGTTTCGTTCGCTCCTTCGTTATTAAACACGTTAATTCTAAAACGTCTAAAAAATATATCCAACTTATTTTTAATTTTAAATACGAAAGCAGAGCTCCGGAGTCTAGCACTCCGCACGTTCTGGATTGGATCATTCCTGGGCTAGCCCCACGCGACGTGATCCTTTCGCCTTCCGTATTTTGAAATATCTAATTGCACAAATTTAAATACGAAAGCAGAGCTCCAGAGTCTAGCACTCCGCACGTTCTGGATTGGATCATTCCTGGGCTAGCCCCACGCGACGTGGTTCAATCACCATTCGTATATCAAAATATCTCAATCATTTTATAAATTTAAATACGAAAGAATGGAGCTCCGGAGTCTAGCACTCCGCACGTTCTGGATTGGATCATTCTTGGGCTAGCCCCACGCAACGTGGTTCAATCACTATTCGTATATCAAAATATCTCAATCATTTTATAAATTCAAATACGAAAGAATGGAGCTCCGGAGTCTAGCACTCCGCACGTTCTGGATTGGATCATTCCTGGGCTAACCCCACACGACGTGGTTCAATCACCATTCGTATATCAAAATATCTCAATCATTTTATAAATTCAAATACGAAAGAATGGAGCTCCGGAGTCTAGCATTCCGCATGTTCTAGAATGAATCGTTCCTGGGCAAGCCCCATGCGACGCGCTTCATTCACTCTTTCATATCTTAAAACAGCTTAAAACTTACCAACCAATTTAAATCATTTTCATAATTAATCAGCGAAAGACAGAACTCCGGAGTCTAGCACTCCGCACGTTTTGGAATGCAATCGCTCCTGGGCTAGCCCCACGCGACGTGGTTTATTCGCCCTTTCGCTTTAAAACACCTTAACAAAAGTCAAACACTTTTCTCTAAAACAAACTTTGTTTAAATCATTCTATCTCGCAAGCAAGCTAGCGCTTCAACCTCCACCGCGAGTATAAGCCAACATTTAGCAGTAGAATGCATTTTAAACAATCGTTTAATTAAAAATCACAAACCGTAGTAGCACGAACTACGGAGCTCTGACTTTCCCATTGCACAAGGGAATACGTAGGCACAGGGATTTTAATCCTTCGCGAGCACCCTAATAAAAAAATTTAACTATTTCTCTGTTTAAAAACTTTAATCCTTTCTCCGTCTTAATATTAATTTAAAAACTTTTTATTTAAGAACAAACATATTAACAATCATTTAGAAGACAAAAACTTAAGATCAAACATTTAATCATAGTTAGCTAAGAGGTTCTCGTTGAGTACAACGGACGTGAGGGGTGCTAATACCTTCCCCTTGCGTAACCGACTCCCGAACTTAGAATTTGGTTTCGTAAACCATTTCTTATCCTTTATTAGGTTGTATCTATATCTCCCTTTTCTTTAAGTAGAATAAATAGAATTAGGTGGCGACTCTGTTGTTTGTTTTAGGATCGTATTTTTCCAAGGTACGACAATTAACTTCTCTTTTAGCGTAGTGTTATCTTACTTCACTTTCACATATACTCGAGGTAATATTCTTCTAAACTTAGTGTCTCTTTTCATCCATGATATCTAATATAATTGTGTGGCTTTGCTTATGTTAGTGTCTTTATCTATTTTTTTCTCTTCTTTTGGGTGATAATTGGTTGCATGTCTAATAATCAACATAAAAGGTGATATTATCATAAATTGATGTGTTTTAAGTGCTTTTTAGTGAAAAATCTCAGTCAACATTGTCGGGTCCCAACAGGCCGACTCATGAGTCGGCTCATGGAACCTCATGAGTCGACCTCCTTGCTGTTTTGAGCCGACTCATTTCAAATTTAAATTGAGCCGACTCATTTTAAATTTTGAGCTGACTCATTGTCGCATCACATGATATATGGCTATCTTGAAAAGACGCACCGACTGCTTTTCTTGTCCCTAGGTCGGCACATCAAATGCACCCCATCACTTTTTGACTTTCTTTTAATTGTGTTAGTGAATTCTAATCATCTAAACTCATTAAAATTCCATTTTCTTCTCATAATCATCTCATATTCTCTCAAGTTTCTCACCAAACCCTAAAACCCCAATTTTCTCTCAAAGTCTCAAAGTTCTTCTTCATTCTCAACAATGGATTCAAGAGCTACAGGAAAAAGATCACGGGGTTCTTCTTCACAATAATCTCTACCGATAAATGCTCTATCTCTTCTTCCATCTGATTTGGTTGAGGTTTATAATAAAAAGTTCAAGAATAGGAAAATTGTTCCTCAATATGTGTATTCAAGAACAACTGCAAATCAGATGCACATTCCTCACAGTGTTGGACTCATGTATTTTCATAGTATCAATCCTTTTATCTCCTGTCATGAAGATTATAATGATGATTTGGTAAGAATGTTATATGCTGGACTGGTTGGGACATTTAAAGGTTTTGAATTTAATTTTCGTATGGGCACTAGAATGTTTGTTGTTAATGCTCAAGTTTGGAAAGACTTGTTTCGCATTGATCTTGAGGAAGCTAGTATCTTGATGACCGACACATCTCAAGTGGAGAACTACACATTTCGCTCGGAATTAAATGGTATGCTTAAAGAACCATTCTCTGACTCCATTGTAAACTCTGATTTGTTTCCAAATTCAACCACCACTGGAAAAGTTAAGCCATTGGATCGCATCCTTCGTTGGATTGTGTCCCACAATTTACGACCAAAGAAAGGCGGCTTTTCCCGTATCGACATGGGTGAAGTTCATCTGATATACATTCTTCGGAACAAGGTCAAAGTCAATTGGCCACATTATTTCGCTAGTCGTATATTTGCTCTAAAGGAAAAGAAAGGAGTTGCTCTTGCATATCCATCAATTATTCAGGCTATTATCAACAAAGATGAAATTGTTGGTAGCAACTTACCCATGGTTTCCGTATCTGAAACAAATTGGTTTCAACAAAAGACTCTAAGTCTTATGGGTCACATATGGGATTCTAAAGAAAAACGGTATCGATATCTTTTAAGAGGTGATTTTAATCATGAATTGGAAGAAAATTCTGATGGGGACGATCTAGAGGATCAAAATGAAGGAAATGTTGCGAATGAAGAATTGCCCACTGAAAACGATGAATGGAATGGTATTCCATCTAATGATTCTACCTCCTATGCAAATCAAGGATGGGGTGAGTGGCAATACATAGGCTGGACAAACACTGCTACTCGTTTTGCTCCTCCATCTCCTCCTCATTCTCAATCACATCAAGATGATCCATCTAGCATCATGGCTCTGCTTCAGAATATGCAACTTCAACAGGAAGCCTATTACACATCTCAAACTGACAGATACTCGGAATTAGAACGACGTTTAAATGAACAAGATACAGCGTTTGCTGATTATGTTTTCGTTCAAGACACTAGGTATACAGCATTGCAAGATCATTTGGCTGCTCAAGAGACTGTGTTCAACTCTCTGAATAGCAGTTTCCTTCAATTTACCGAAGCTGACATGGATAACTCTCAACCTATTACTTACCATCGTCGTTATCCGTCCACTCGGGATCGCAATCCCCAAGCTTGAGAGAATATTGCATATTTTGTTTGTTGTCTTTCTTGTTCTTTTTGTTTATGAGTGTCCTTATGGAAAATGTTTAATGGTTTGATTATGTATGAATTCATATCTCTTTTGTTTCATTACTTCCTATTTAGTCCTTGTTTATTTTCGCAATTTTTTTCTCTTCACGTTCTTCCAAATTGTGTGTTTGTGAATGCGTGTGCTTATTGCAATTGATATCTCATATTGAACTTATGTCTCGCACGCTATTTCCATTGCTTGATTACTCATACGTATTTTTTCTATTTTTGATGTTGTCAAAAGGGGGGATGATATTGATAGCATACAATAGATCGTGTTTGTGGCATACAGTCAGGGGGAGCTTAGCAACATATGGCGACTGATTCATCAAGTTTTTGCCATCATCAAAAAGGGGGAGTTAATGAGACATGGCATTGATTTTGAATGTGTCAAAAACTTGGCATGATTGAAACTTGGCATGAACTGAATGAGCCGACTCAAATTCCACCATGAGCCGACTCATTTAGTGTATTTGGTGCCAAAACACGCGAGTCCCAACAGGCTGTCTGAGGCCAATTTTTGGCCGGCTCATTGGGTATGTATGAGCCGGCTCAAAACCCCTCATGAGCCGACTCATCAAATGTTTTTCCTCCCAAAACATGCGGGTACCAACAGGCTGCCTGAGGCCAATTTTTGGCCGGCTCATTGGGTATGTATGAGCCGACTCAAAACCCCTCATGAGCCGACTCATCAAATGTTTTTCCTTCCAAAGTGCACGAGTCTCAACAGGCTGACTTCCTCTCAATTTTGGTCGACTCACCCAGTAATTTGAGCCGACTCATTTGATGATTTGAGCAGGCTCATTCTTGTAATTGTCATATTTTTCATTTAATTTTTCTTTCTATTTTTATGACATTAACTAACCAAAATAAATAGCTGATTTTATTTCTTTTGAGAGGTAACAAGAAAAGTGAAAGATATACACACTTCTCTCTTCATCTTCTTCCTTCTTGCATCCATCAACAATCACACACAATAATCTTTGTTGATTAAGGTGTTTGCTTCGAAGATAATGTTCAATATTGAATTAGTGTTTCAGATTGGGTCTAGAAAGTGTGGGTTTTTCTTGGAAAATCTGAAGGGTTTTCTCCTCCAAGATCATAGTAGATTTGGGGATTTTGCACACAACTATCATTCGTAGATTCAGCCGAGTGAGGTAGATTGAAGATCAAGTGGATCATTCTTTCATATCACGGTAGACGGAGGATTGCGAAGATCTTTGTGGGTTCACAAGTGTTGAAGAAACTCAGCCATGCTCAAAGTTTGGAGGATCGTAAATCCTTGCAAGAAGGGAGAAATTAATTGGAGGCTTTCTCGACACGCGTGGAGGACTTGATTCTACTTTGAATCAAGGGACAAGAAGAAGATTTGACAGCATATTCAACACAGTTTGGTTTGTTGGTTCATCTATTTTTCTTCTTGTAAAACAATTGCAATTTAATAAAATTGCCCAATTCGATTGTGAATTGGGGGCAAAGTACTTCGAGCGAGGACGACGAAGGAACTGCCTAAACAAATTCCTTGTGTTCTTTACTATTCTCGCATATTTCTTTTTCTTGTTTTGATTTTGTGTGTTATAAAATTTTGGTGTATCTAAGTAGTGCACTCAAGGTGTTTGACAAATTGTCACACTCAAAAGTGATAACTACATTGTGTAAAATTCTGCACTACTTGATACAACAAAATTACACTTTGTGTTTTGCACACCAAGTGTTTGCCAAAAAGTCAAAGCACACAATATTTGTGCTTATTTTCTTACTCTACATCATTGTTAAGAGTAATTTATCAATTGTGGTATTTTCAAGTGAACCTTTTGTGAAGTATTAATTCTTCTTATGATCATTCTATTTCCATTTGGTTAAAGCATATATCCGATCTTCGATGACTTCAATTTTAATTAGACGATTTTTCGGGAAACTTCCGCAATACATTTTCAATTAATTTTTGAAAAGTAAATTTTGTAAAAGGGATCTATTCAACCCCCCTTCTAGATCCGCGCTATCGTCTAACAATAAGAACATAGATAAAAGTAACTGTATGAATCTGAAAATCACTTCTCCAATGAATAAAACTAGAAAATTCTTTGAAACACTTGGGGAAGGAAATTCCTCAAGATTCTTTGAGGATGTCCCATGATAGTATCGTGGAACATTCGGGGGCTGAATAAAGCGGGTAAGTACAGGGAGATTAGCTCCCGTCTCCTAAAACTTAACCCGACAATTATGATTTTCATTGAGACAAGAGTGAAAGCCAACAAGGCTGAGACTATCAGAAAAAAGTTGAAGTTAAGAGGCAGTTATATTGATAACTATTCAGAGCATGAGAACGGCATAATTTGGATCCATTGGGATGACAATAATATGTAGATTGAAGGTATATTTGTTACTGATCAAATGATACATTGTAAAGTTAAAGATGCAAATGGGTTGTTTATTTTCTGGATGACTGTTATTTACGCGAAGAATCAACTCAATCAAAGGAAGGTGCTTTGTGTAACACGGTGGGAGAACTGACTTTTAGTTATGTTGCGGATAGCAAGAGTCGTCACCGACTTTTATTTTATCCAAAGGAAAGGCATAAAAGAACAGGAAAGACCTTTAAAAGATTTTTGGGTTCGGGGGGTAGGTTATGTAAAGGGAAGGTGTTAGCACCCTTTACATCCATGGTTATCCATGGGCTCTTAGTTACTTAGCTCACTTTAAAATGTTTTTGAGAAGTGTAGTGTGTGATTAGAAATTTTCTTAAGTGTTTTATAATGATCCATGTACGGATATATATAAAACCTTTGTTTTGAAAATTGCTTAAAAAATGTGAAGTGTTTGAAATGTTTTTGAAAAGTGAGCAAGTACATAAGAGGAATCTACCCTAAGTTAAGTCTTTTCTGTTCTTGAATATCCTTTAAATGGTAAGACTATCCCTATTATTAAGGAATAGGTAGTCATTATCTTGGATGTATGAGGGACAGGTGAAAGGACAACTGTTATTTAGGCAACTGTAAGGTGTATAAGCAATTCGAAGGGACTTATCATCTTTATTCGAAAGGGACAAGATCATTACGAAGGAAACCAAGAAGGGACTTGATCTTTTTATCTATTAAGGGACTAGATGATATGAGATGAGGGACTTTGCTTTACACCTTACTTGACCTTTTGTTTAGGCAACTTGAGAGGTAACCCTTAAGAAGTGAGATGGCGATCCAAGATCGACTTACGTGTGTGAGTGTACCAATTCAAATATTTATCTTGAGATTAATGATCTAAATTCAATTTTTAAATACAAACATGTTTTACACTCCCTATTTTACTAACCATGGCATTTAAAAATAAATAATAAAAATTATTCTACAACTATTACATATTGGATATAATTACATTATAATTAAAAATAATTAAAATAAGCAAATAAATAATTAAATGGATTAGTAGTAATAAACAAAAATAAATAAATATAAGAGGGTTAGTAATAATAAACAAAAATAAATAAGCATAAGATGAAGAAATTAGCATAATAATAATAAATTAAAAGTTCAATTTTAAATAAATAATTATATTTTTTTTAAGATTTTTAATAAGAAAAATAAATAATAAATATTATATACTAATAAAATATGATTAATAATCTAATGATTTAATTTTATATACATATTATAAAAACATCTAATTATAATTAAATAAGCATATAAAAAAAAATTATATTCAGAAAATAAAATTAGATTTTTTTATTTATTTAGAAAAATAGATTAGGGTTTACTACTTGATTAAATTATTTAAATTATAAAACTACATATAATGTGAACAAATTATAAACATAAACAAATAAATTAATATTTACAATGTAATTAAGGTTCACAAAAAGAGAATTAGGGTTTATCTAAATAAATTAGGGTTTATGAGTTTAGAAAATAGAATTAGGGTTTTTTTTATAAAAAATTAGGGTTAATTAGTTAATTAAATTATTTACATATAAAAACTATGTACAAATTATAAAATAAATATACATGATTAGAATTTACAAATAAATAAATTGAGATTTATAAGATGATTAAGGTTTATAAAAGAAAATTTGGGTTATAGTTTAATTATCAATTAAAATTAATTATAATTTAAAAACAATAATAATAAAAACAAAATAAAGTAGAAGAAAAGAAAAGGGGGAGGTCTGGTTTTGATCCCAGAACCTCCCCAATACCTAAAGAGAATCCCAGCCACTGGGCCAACGTACGCGTTGGTGATAGCAACCAGCATAACTTTGTTTTATTCCATTCCTGCAAAACAAAAGAAATTGAAGCAAAAAATTTTCCTGACTGGATTCGAACCTTGGACTCTAGCATCACACACGCGCGTTCTCACCACCAAGCCATCAGTGTTTCTCATAATATATAATACAAACAATAATATATAATATATATTCAAATTCAAATATTTGAATTTCGCGCCAGGAGTCTTCTTCTTCCTCAAGACCTGCGAAAACACCTGCGAAATCACATGTGAAATTTCCTGCGAATTTCTCCATACTCAGAACCTGCGAAAATCACATCTTATGGCCTGGCCTATTGTTTCATCAAATTGATTAGGTTAATGTGATCCTTGAGAGTTATAAAGTCTAGCCATGGTCTTTGAATGGATTTATTTTGCCTCATTCGCAAAACCCTAAAACGAGTTATAAACCCTAACAATGGTGGAATTCCAAACCTGCATCAAAACTTACAACAAAACACCCAGAATTCATCTACATCATTCAACAAACAACATTACAAGCTCAAATTCGATTAATCATGCATTAAATTAAGGAATCGAAACAAAATATATTTGGCATAAAAACGATTCAGTTTTCACAGTTCATGAGGTTAGAGATGCTTATGATCATATGGATAGCATCGTGAGAGTCCAAGGATCATGTCTATGTCCTTAGAATACCTTTAATCGTCCTGTAAGTATGAAACCGAAAATTGAAATTCTAAGGAAAATTTTGAATGTGCAAAGTGCTCTTGAAGGCTGAATTTTTCGTCCACATGCATTGTGATCCATTACTTGTATATATATGAGTGATATTAGGTCAAAATATTGTAGGATTGTTTGGACTTTTTGGATCAATGAAATTGAAAAAGATCATGCCTTAAAATTCAAATATTCTTTGATACAACCTTGCTATTTTAAGACAATCACCATAATTTTCATATCGATCTGATCCAAGCAACATTTATGATTTTCTAGAAGCCATATCTCATCCAAATATTTGATTTATATATTTGATTTTGATTTAAAATGGTTTTAAATGAATAAAATCAAAATAAATAAAATCAAAATAATAAAAATCTGAATAAATGAGGATTGGGTCGTGCATGATGTCATGTTAAAGTTTGGATCACAAAATTGCAATCCCATTTGGAAGAATTTGGTTTTGAGGCCCTATTTGCTTCATAAACCTCCCAACAATTTCCCAACTTTGCAAGGGCATAAATCCTTCAATTTTAATGCTATGAGGGTGTTCTTGGACATTTTGGAAAGCTTAAAGAGTCCTATAACCAACCCCATTGGTTTCATGTCCATATCTTTTACCATTCTCAAGTTATGCTCTTTTGAAGTTGTTGACTTTTTGTTGACTTTTAAAAGGACCTATAATGTCTTAGCTCATACCTTCCAAATGAAGCATTTTTGGACTTGGCTTGTGAGATACAAAGTTGTAGATAATTCAATTTCCTTTAAAATGAGATTTTGATGGGAAAAATTTGATGAAGCATGTGAAAGTTATGGCTGGTCAAAGTTCAGTTGACTTTTCCTGTGAAAACCCTAATTTAGAAACTCCTGATTCTTGATGATCTGAAACCTCCTTGATGAATCATGATCAACCCTTGATCAAATGATGAACTTAACTTCACATACTTGATGTTGGCAAAAAAATCATGAAGTTTGACTTTGGTTTGACCACAGTTGACCTTAGTTTGACTTTTTAACTGCTTTGACTGATTTTGACTTATCTGATCATCTGACTGAGCAAACCTTTGGGAAAAGTCTTGAAACTTATCATGGGGATTCTTAAACACATATAAGATGTTATTAAGCTCACTTGAAGTCTTGGAAGTTTATTTAGCCTGATTAAAGTCAAAACCCTAGTTTAGGATGCAGTGCTTAGGAGGATGCATTGTCTGAGGGAATTGTCAAACTTTCTGACTAATTGTGAACTTTGTGAACCTTGTGAACCTCATGAGAGGTCTTGTGAACCTTGTGAACCTCATAAGATGTCTTGTGAACCTTGTGAACCTCTTAGCACACAAAGTCTTGTCTTGTGAGGGCAAATTTTGGGGTGCAACACTTTGGCAAGATATAAAGAAGATTTATGATAACCAAACTGGTCATTGGATACTAATTGGTGATTTTAACAATGTCATGAAGGTTGGTGATAAGATTGGAGGAAATGAAGTGACAGAAACTGAGTATATTGATCTAGTGACAACAACTAGCAAAACTGAATTATATGAAATGGAAAATGATGGAGACTATTTCACTTGGTCAAATAAGCAGGGGGATAACGCGATTTACTCGAGAATTGATCGGGTATTATATAATATGGAATGGATGCAGGTAAATGAAAATACCAATTTAACTCATATGAACCCCAGTATTTCGGACCATGCCATGCTTGTTCTAAATGATTATACTTAGACGCAATAGCCTCGTAATTCCTTTAAATTCTTCAACTGATGTGCAAATATGAATGATTTCCAGGAAATCGTGAAGAACAATTAGAGCATACCAATAGAAAGGAAAACTTATGTCTGTTGTTTGGAAGAAGCTACAAAGATTGAAGCCCCATATGAGACAGCTCAGTCAACCTCTGAGTGACATCAAAAACAACATTACCAAAGCTCGTGAGAAGTTGTATAACGCCCAGGAGGATCTGTTATTGACAGGATGAATGAGGAAAAAAAATTTAATAGGTAAAGAGAGATTCTGCAAGTCTACTAAATTGGAAAGAAATGGAAGATAGTATGCTGAAACAAAGAGCAAAAATAGATTGGATGAGATTAAGTGATGGGAACAATAAATACTTCCATGCATCCATCAAAATGGGACAAAAACTTAAAACTATCAAGAGAGTTCAAAAGGCTTATGGAACTTATGTCACATATCAAAAAGAGATAGAGAAGGAAGTGCTAGCATTCTATCAGAATCTAATGGGCAAAAACACTACAGAGTTGGAAGGCATTAACCTCAGTGCTATGAGAGATGGCAGACAGTTGAATACATCACATGGAGAGCTACTGATTCATCCTGTTATTGAAGATGAAATTGCTGCAGCTCTGAAGGATATTGGAGATCATAAAGCTCCAGGATTGGATGGTTATGGAGAATTATTTTTCAATAAATCATGGCAAATCATTAAATAAGATGTAATCGAAGCAGTTCAAGATTTCTTTATCAACAAAAGAATTTATAAAGTTGCTAATTATTCTGTTGTTATGCTCATTCCAAAAAACAATGTTGTTATCGAAATGAAGGACTACATACCGATTGCTTGTTGTAGTACCTTATACAAGATAATCTCCTAAGTGTTAGCTAATCGGTTGAATAAAGTATTAGGCACGATAGTTGGGGATAACTAAGTTACGTTCGTAAAAGGACAAAAGAATCACAACCATATGCTTCTCACGTATGAATTAATAAAAGGTTATGAAAGGAAAAATGTTCCACTGAGATGTCTACTACAAATGGATATTCCAAAAGCTTACGACACCATGGAGTGGAATGCAATAGAGCAAATTTTGAATGGAGTGGGGTGTCCTAGACAGTTCACTTATTAAATTATGCTTGCGGTCTCCACTGTCTCATACAGGTTCAATGTGAATGGGTATTATACGGATATGATGGAAGCTAAGAGGGGTCTTCGACAAGGTGATCCCATATCACCTATGTTTTTTGCCATTGTTATGGAATTCCTCAACATATACTTATCAAGGATGCAGCAAAATTCCGATTTCAACTATCATCCAAAATGCGAAAAACTGAAAATTACCAATCTGTGTTTTGCGGACGACCTCATTTTGTTTGTGAGAGGAGATAAGAAGTCAGTGGAAATGTTGATGACAACTTATGAAAGTTTTTAGAAAGCGACGGGTTTGGTAGTAAACCCTCTCAAATGTCACATGTTCTGTGCAGGAGTGGATTCAAGGGCTAAAAGAGATATATTGATGACAATAGGTTTCCAAGAGGGTAAGCTACCGTTCAAATATTTGGGTGTTCCTGTAACCGGAAGGAAACTTGCTATGCACCATTATTCTCCTTTGATTGATAAAATTGTTGGAAAGATTAAGCACTGGACAACTCGCCTCCTATCGTACGCGGGGCAACTTCAACTTATTAAAAGTGTCACTTTTGCACTAACTAATTATTGGATGAGTTGTTTCCCAATCCCTAAAGGGGTCATCCAGAAAATTGATGCCATTTGCCGTATCTTTTTCTGGACAGGTGGTTATGAGGGGAGTCAAAAAGCACCGGTAGAATGGAAACAAATTTGTAAACCAATTAGTAATGGCGGATTAAATGTTATTAATTTGGGAATTTGGAATAAGTCTAACATATTGAGATTGCTGTGGGATTTGAGTGGCAAGGCAGATTCTTTATAGGTTAAGTGGATTCAAGCATACTATGTAAAAAATAGTAATCTGATGGAAATACAAAGTAAATTAAATGATTCTTGGATTTGGAAGGCGGTGCTTAATCAACAAGATGATTTCCAAAAAGTGGTTATGATAGATGGAAATTTCAAGATGGGACAAATATACAACAGACTTCAAGACTATGATCAAAAGGTAGATTGGATAAATTTATTGTACGAGAACAACACGAGACCTTGAGCCAATTTCATCTTTTGGTTGGCATGTCACGAAAGATTGGCTACAAAAGACAGATTATGTAAGTTTGGTCTGATTAATGATAACAAATGTTGTTTTTGTCTGAAGGAGGAAACAATGAACCACTTATTTTTCGAATGTGATACTACGAAAAAGATTTGGATGGAAGTATTGGCTTGGACTCAAATTCATCATATCCCAGGAACATGGCATACGAAGATCAATTGGCTTGACCAACAAACAAATGGAAAGGGTGCTCGGGCTACTATCATCAAAATGGCGCATCTGAAACAATTTACGAGCTTTGGAAGATTAGAAATAAGAAGAGTTTTGGAGAGACTATTGATACCACTATTATAGGAAAAAATATTATAGATACATTAATTTTCCGGGGGTGAAATATAAAGAAAATTAGGAATTATATAGCCATTTTAATGTTAGAAGGGTGATTTCTTTTTAGTCTTTTTGATATTTTTAGCAGTTGGACCCGGTTGTGGTCGCTTGTATTTATCATAATTTTTTGAAATTATAATAAAGTTCTTTATTTCAATATATATATATATATATATATATATATATATATATATATATATATATATATTAATATATAATTTAAATAAATTAAAATGTTTGTATTTAAAACATATATATTTAAGTATATTATAAGAATAATTTTAAATATAATTTAAAATAAAATAAAATATTATTTAATATAATTTGATATATTAATATAATTTAAAATATATTTTAAATTAAAATATTTTAAATTATATATTAATATAGTTTATATATATTAAATATAATTTAAATAAATTAAAATGTTTGTGTTTAAAACATATATTTTTAAATATGTTATTTGAATAATTTTAAATATAATTTAAAATAAAATAAAATATATTTTAATTTAATTTAATTATATTAAATATAATTTGATATATTAATATAATTTAAAGTATATTTTAAATTATATATTAATATAATGTATGCATATATATATATATATATATATATATATATATATATATATATATATATATATATATATATATATATATATATATATATATATATATTAAATATTATTTAAATAAATTAAAATGTTTGTATTTAGAACATATATATTTAAATATATTATTTGAATAATTTTAAATATAATTTAAAATAACTTAAAATATAATTTAATATGATTTAAATATATTAAATATAATTTGATATATTAATATAATTTAAAATTCCTTTCCCTACCTAAATGGTGTCGGTTCGACCCCTCATTTTGTCATTTTTTGTGATTCTTGATGTTTTTCAGTATAATATTGTCAAACAACAAAGACAACGCTTTTATTAAAAAGCGCTCCTATAGGTCTTTGGAAAAATAAATTAAATAAAGTGCTCTCTAAAGCATCACCTTATAAAGTGCTTTATGGAAAAGCGCTTTCTAAAGTGTCACCTTAGAAAGCGCTTTCTAAAAGCGTTGTCTAAGGTGACACTTTAGAGAGTGTTTTTTTTAGCGAATTTTCCAAAGACCTATAGCAACACTTTTTAATAAAAGCGTTGTCTTTGTTGTGCTGCGAAAAACTATTTTTGGCGTAGTGTGGGCTTAGATCTTTGGGGGGTTTCAAATAAGAAAACAAGTGTGGGGTTTTCCTTCAAGTTCAAATTGGGGATTTGAAGGTTTTGGACAAGATTACTCATACTTGGATTCGATCGAGTGAATACTTTGAAGAGCTGCAATTCTTCCAAAGGAGTAATGTGAGACGGTGAATCAAATTGATAAATCTTAGACTACAATAATTCACAATTTCGATTCGATCGAGTGAATGCATTGAAGAGCTACGGTTCTTGCAATGGAGTAGCGTGGGACGCTAAATCAAATTGGTATTGTTGGGTGACTTGATCAATCTCAGATCAATGGAAGAGAAAGTATTAGGATCAACATCAAACATATGATTTGTAGGATTGAATTGCTACATTTCTCTTGTAAACTACATTTGCAAAGAAAAGTCATTAAATCATGGTATAATGTTCAAAATAAAATCATGCTCAAGCAACCAACATGTTATCAATATCAAACAAGACCTAAACAAATCATACTATGACAGCACAAACATCTATGATCAATTAAGTTAAAGAATCAATCAAAGGAACAACATTACAAGGCTTAAAAACACATAATGGTACTAGTTTTCAACCTAATAAAAAGTGATAAAATAAATATTATTTTTTGGGATTTTTCATGGATTCATAAAATAAAGGGGATAAATGAAAAGTGTATAAAAAATTATTCAAAAATAATTAAATTTTCATATAGAAATAATTAAATGAAAAAGCAAAGAAAACATGAAAAATAGTGATAAAAAGAAAGGGGATGTGACCAAGAGTTGTTGAACCCACTGCCATATGGTTATGGGCCTAAAACATTAGTCATCAAGCCATGCATTTCATGGTGACACAATAACGCACATAGTAAATAATAAGAGAAGTTCAAAAGTTGAAAAATGTAAAATAAATAAAAAAAAGTCTGGGGCGAGGGAGATTCAAACCCCATACCTTATGCACACACAACACTTCAAACACACAATGTTTCCGCCACGGCGCAATGCCAATTCATAAATTAATTTGCATCCAATTAGTTATATAATAAAGCAACATTTAAAATATGAAATTCACGCCAACCAACTTCTTCTTCCTCCTCACGATGCATCCTCTATCATCAACCTTTCAAAAATTCTATCTTATTCAATTCTCCATGAAATCCAAAGATGTAAACATCAAAGTTGCTTGAAATTTTATGAGGAATCAGATGGTATTATTTGTTTTCATTTATTTCTAACATATCTCACACAATTAATCCAACAACAGTAAGAACCTTAACTTTAAAATTCAACATGAAACTCCAAACATCACAATTTATGTACAATTAACATAGGGGAATTAATCACTACATCATGACAAGTATATTAGCAACATAAATGAGCAGAAATGATGCATGAATCATGGAGTTTCAAAAGTGAACAACTTACCTTTAAAGTGAAAATCGTGTTTTGACTTTGTGTTGTTACATAAGCAATGTGATGACTTCTAACGCTTCCTTGACTTCCAAGGAATGTGTTGATGTTCTTAAATTGAGTTGAGGTCTTCTAAAACTCTTTATCCAAATCAAGTTGCAATATTAAGCAAGTGAGATATGATTTAAGTGTTCAAGTTGTTACAGAAGTGTTTAGATGGTTTGGATCACTTCTATTATGATTATAGAAGGTGTTTGGATGCTGAGATTGAATGTAAATGGACTAGTTTGTGAAATTCAAGTTTTCACTCCAATTTAACTTTGAAAATTTGATGAATGTGTGATTATGAGTTTGCAAGTGTTTATCAAGGTTTTAGTGTCCACTAAATGATCAATTTGAGCCCCTAATTGATGCATCAGATGATTTTGGGGTTTGATCAACTTGAAATGATGCAATCTTGCACTTGATTATTGATGAATGGAGGCTCTTTATCACCATGAATGAATATGTGGCTTGAGTTTGAGGATCATACCCATCCTTTGGTAATTCATCTGCTTGAGCTTTTGGAGGGAAAAATCTTACCTTGTGAACCAAGCAATCAAAGCACATATTTTTGTATTTTCAAATGGGTTAGTAATGCATAAAGACACACACACACATGTAATTCTAAATTTTATGCAAAAATGTGAAATCTTATAGGTAAAAATTAGGGTATGACAGCTAGACATAGGACATACTTGATCGTGACATAGATATTTTACGTTTAATCAAACTTTTATCAGTTGTGACTTCTCCTAAGATATTGGAGGACTGTAATTAGAAAAAGCTGGTTACACATCAAGAAATAATTCATAACTATTTTTTAAAATATGTGTGATATAAGAAGACTCATTATATGTTCAAAAGGGGATTAACAATATGTAAAAGTGAAAATATTCTAAAAAGGACTTAATCATTTCCCTTATCATGATTTTTACATGTTAGGTTTTTAGGTAGCTAATTTTATAGTTATTCGCACAACCAATTCAATCTCGCTACGCATACCCCCGTTTATATTATGTCATTTACATTTCTGATAACAAGTATAATGTGTGCAATCTTGTTGAGATAAAAATATTCTTTGTGAAAAAGATATAAATTTACTCACCACTTATGTTTTTTATTGACATTAAGTTATACTATACTTCTATTTTTTAGTCCAATTGTGCTTAAATTATACTAGAATTTTATTTTGGTCTTAATCTAATCTCTTGGAGCTTATAAAAAATCATTTGATAACCTGATCAAGTGTCAAAGCAAAATACATAACACTTGCTCATACCACTTATGAATTGCTCTGGTTGTAACTATCCTAATTAAGTGAGTCATGCATTCCTTTTTTTCCTCCTACTTTATTGTATGACAACTTAAGTGTTGTCTCATTGGGTAGTGTCCAAAACGCTATACATCTAGCATGTCTTAGCATTTATGCAAATTACAGATACTTTAAAAATATCTCTTTGTATTTTTACTTTCAAGAATTAAGAACATGCTCAAGTTTACGTCAAGAAAGTCTCCATGATCTTATAAGGAGTATTAAATGTGAATATTAGAGGATAAGAGTAACGTGGCCTAACAAATAAAGACGTTTTTATGGTGGCATTAGGGAAAAGTGACAAGTAAAACACTCTAGCTATTTAAATATCCATATCCACAACTAACATTCAAGGAGCACAGGTTAGTAAATTGAGGGAGAGAATATTCTCCACTAATGATACCATCAGCAATCAATCTATATGCAGCCTCAGTCAAATGAATACCATCCCACCCAATATACTGAGAAGGATCATCACATGCAACCACACCTGGTTTTCCACAAACTTCTGATCCATTGAAATTATAAGAGCCTCCCATCCCACAACAAGCTTTAAGTCCTAGAAAACCTGCATTGGCATCAAGTTAAAAATAATCACACTAGTTGTGAAGCAATGTCATAGACTTACTCATTCTTTATAAACATCGTACCCTTGAAGCATATACTAGGAACTTAGGAAGTAATTTACTTTAGAAGTTGAGAGAGTTGATTTACCAAATTTTGATGGATATTGGTATAATGGCAATGCAGCATTGTAATAATCAGCATATATGATATTAGCATTAGGATGAATTTCTCGAAGTCTATGTATCGCATATTGAAGCTTCTGGTTATAAAATTTAGCGAATTCATTTAACCATTTCAAACAACCAAATGAGTCATATTGGTTACTATCTTTGGTTTCATACGTTGTTAAATAGATTGTATTGCATCCCAGTGGGAAATTCCCAGGGACCAATAGTGTGCGAGCCCCTAGATCAATCAACTCCTGTGAAAACATAAAATACAAATTATGTATGATTGGAACATTGAAATTTAAATAGAAATTTATCAATCACTTTAATGGAATTTATAAAAAAAACTTACATTGATTGATGAAGTTATTGCATTGATTACATCTGGCACATATGTTTTAACCTCTTCTATGCTCTTGCGTATAAATAAGGGATAGTTGAAATCGTTGCCTCCAATCTCTCCCACAAGAAATAATGAGTTTTTAAGAATATCATGGCAACCTACAAGATTGGACTTTAATTCAGTAATTTAACTAAATTGACTTGAGTTATATTGTTGATTCAATTTTATTCTGTGATTGTTGTGTTTGTTTGAGACAAGTGAAAATAACTAAGGTATTCATCGCAATTTATACTATATTATTTTAAATTGCTCATAATTTCATCTATCACTTCATCTAAAACCTTATGGCATCATCATGCATGATTATCTAAAAACCTTCTTAATTTGATTCTTATCACAAGTGTTTGTACATAAATTTGTGTGAGAATATTATGATATTCATTTGTATTTATGTTGATTATATGATTGATCATTAACAATGAGATGAATCGGATTTTAGAAACGAAGAGGTTTCTAATTTCCACATTCAAGATGGATTATCTTGGACTATTTAACACAACACACTTTTGGAGATCAAAGTAAAGCGAAATAGTGGGGGTTATGAACTTATTTAAACACGCTATGTTGAGAAAGTACTTGATAAGTTCAAACACTTACGGAAGAGTTATGACTCAATTGGAATATGCAAGTGTATGCAATGTACTAGAACCGTCATAGCATTTGCAATTAGTAAAATGGGTATATTTTACTAGCAATCCAAATGGTGAGCATTGAAAGGTCATCATTAGGATTTTCGGCTATTTTATATATAAAAAAAACAAAAATCTTGACCTCCATTTTAGTAGATTTTTTGTCATATTATAAGGATATACCAATGTGAGTTGGATATCGAGTGTTAAATATCATACATTTGCATTTAGGGCGAAATTTACACTAGTCGAGGGTAAAATTTCTTGGAAGAGCAAGAAATAAATGTGGATCACTCTCTAAACCATTGAATTAGAGTTCAATGCTCTTACTTCCGCTAGTGAAGAAGTTGAATGGTTGAGGGATCTTCTGTTGGAAGTTTCATTGGCTAAAGAAAATGTTTCAAAGGTATTGATACATTGCGGAAGTCAAACCACTTTAACTAAAATATACAAATGTGTATAACAAAAGGTTTAGTCAATTAGGATTTAGACATTCTTTTGTGAGAAAATTAATTCAGGATGTAACCATCCACATATATATGATTGAGTTATAATTTTCTTGATCCATTTACTAAGTCACTGGCCAAAGACTTAGTTAAAACAACCTCGAGAGGCGGGAGGTTGAAACTCCTTAAGTAAGAGTTCCGACAGCGGCGACAACCTAATCTTATGTTAGTAGAACATTAACCTCAAGATTCAATGGGTAACAACAAGTCGTTGATTTGGATGTTTGTCGAAAATTTCGTGATAATGTTGACCTTTTAAAATGAGGGTTGAGTTTTATTTTAACTCTTAGTGAAATTCAATATCAAGGGTATGTATCTTATGGAAAAAGATACAATATGAACTTCACCTATGTGAATTTTAAGATGGTGTCATCTCAAACTGAGAGTTGGAGTTTCTCTCATGGAAAATTCATGAAAATAGGAAAAGCACATGGCCATAAATAGTGTTAGGAGAGAGATGTAGGCGAAGAACCATTAAAGAGTGTGTGTATGGTAATGACGGTCTAATCACATAGGATAACGGTTCAAAGCATAGCTACCTAACGTTCTGATTAGACTTTGCGTTATTCTAAGGTTAAGTTCAAATCGAAAGATACTTAAATGTATTAACATTCTTTGTTTCTCATTTTGGAATTGGTCTTGTCATTATTAGAACAAGTGCAGGATTGTTATAATTTATGAGAATTAAAATTGGTGTGTTTCAAAATGACAAGAAAAATGGAAGAGAAACAACACTTCGTGAAGTGTTGTTGCGGAATAAAAATAGGTAATGGTTGGAAACATGACAACTTTTGGTTAAAATGTATTGTTTTATCAAGGGTCACAACCTTGTGAAATAACACATGCATGCCTATAAATGCCTAATTCTGGAATTCAGAAAATATATTACAAACCAAATATTCTCTTATTCAAAATTCCAAACATTTTTCGCTATATAATCGAGTTTTTGTCGGTCTTGCGTAAACTCGATAAAAGGATGAATTATCATGGGAATTCATGTGTTCCAACTCTAAGACATTTTGGAGAGTGCTTGAAATACTTTTAAGGAAAATGATTTCGTTCACGATTTTAGTCTCGGTACAATCCATTCGATTTAAAGAAATTTCCAACACCTCTAACCAAACATCTTCAATTCATGTCTTAATCTCTCTAATCTTCACTCTATTCATTCAAGAGAAAAATTCATCATTGATATGGAAGCTTCACAATAAGATTCAATTGGTAGGAAAAAGGTCTAAGCTCAAGGATTAAAGAGGAGGATTAAGTAGGGCTTGGAGATGTGAATGCATGTGGCAAAGAGAAGAGGGAAGCTCATCATCATCAGCAGCAACAACATCAATTCAGAGAGAGGTGGATTTTCCTCTCCCTTAAGTTATGAATTCCCCATTCTATGAACCCTAACCCATTAATTTTGAATGCATGTTAGACTCTTAGGATTTTGATTGTTAATTTATGTATGCATTGCAAATTGATGTAGTAGTGAAGTCATGATAGCGTCTAGTGTGTTTATTGAGGATTAAGAATGAGAGTGAGTGGATGGAAGTTTCTATATACTGTGAAATTGATATAAACACAAAACACCATTATGCATTTCTACGGCCATAATGTTTACTATAGCTAGCCCATATTTGTCTCTGGCTTTTGTACGAGGAGACGATGTGTTGCTATGGTAAAGTCTCGAACTGCTACGGGCATATAGTGGCACACCTGAAACGTACGAAAAACTTTACTTTCTCATGTTGCGAACCCTAGATCATGATGACAATGAATCCCTTAAGTTCTTAGTGTAAACCATGGGTGCATACATCTTAATCATTAAGATGGAAACCTAGGAATGTACATGTTTTCTAAGTGGGGTAATCAAGTGATTAATCATGATAAGTCGAAGAGAGGATATACTAGGATTTGTTGGGAACTATATACATAGGATGCTACTAAGTGACGAGTGACCGAGTGTGACCCATATGCATAGGAATGAGACTAAGTGTTGGTTAGAAGAATGGAATACATTATTTAATGCATGGCGTTTTCTTAAGTTTTGCTTGATTTGAGATAGCTGAGTAATAGTGAGGATGAATCCTAACTATTGTTGTATGTTTGAACCTATCATTGACTAGGGATTTGTGAATATCATCCTAAGGGATAGAATACCCTAGTTGGATAATATCACAAGATAGTAACATAATTAATGGAATTATGATTATGTGATGCTATAAGTGTAACAGGGGAAGCATGGATTAATTATGTATAATTTAGGAGAATCTTAGACATTTGGCACCTTTATGGGTGTTTGGGTCCATAATGAGTGTTGGATACTAGAAGGCCTACCATAGATATCATTAGTACACATATAGAGGACGAGTAGATAAAAATATATGGTCTTGGATGTATAACCTGAAATAGAGTTGGAGTCTCACAAAGTCGTAGTATGATGTTAATGATCCCATAAACTATACATACATGTGGGGGATTGTTGCAGTTATTAGTATGTAGGGGTATATGTAGGATATTTAGTTGCCACAACATATCTATCTATATGAAGTAGGATTTGTGACGATCTCGGTCACAACATATAGTCCTGGTTGTATGCTCAGATAGCGCATGAGTGCATTTCTCATAAGATAGAGTATGACAATCAATGATTTGTATGTCACACTTGATAGTTGCGGACTACCTATGTATTCCATGGTCTATGAGCTATAGGGGACAATTTCACCCCCGAATCACTTTTTAGATGTAGGGGACTCTACATAGCTCGGCTCTAGTGGGTGGCAATAGGTCAGGCCAAATTTAAATGATATGCTTATGGTAAGGCCCTGAGTGGTCATGATTCGTGAGAGTCATATATGGAGTTATGAGGTTGAGAACGCTTCTTTGATATTATAGAATATTAGAGGGTCACAATGCATAACGACTAAGTCGGGAATTTTGTATTGCACCATATCACCTCTTTTGGTTTGGATATGTGATTATATTATTATTGGTATGGTAAACTGTGAAGGGATAAGTATATTATTTTAGTACATGAATCCAACACATGATAATAAATAGGTGAACCTCAATGAGATGATCGTGAGTTATTTAGTTAGTAGTCGAAACATGTGGGGTGGATGTGAGTTACATTAATGGAGTATTCAAGTATGTTTTGTCCTGGGTAGAAAAGGAATGAAAGATTCAATAGTTTAAATTGTTAACCTATTGAGATTAGTATCTCATTCATCATTATTGTATTATTTTTCAAGTTAACAAGTATTTAGATTGAACTCGTAGTTGTGGACTTTACACTGAAGACTTGATGAAGCGTATTTCCGATGTGCTTGACATTATGTCTGAATGATGATGTATCAGTTAGATTGGTTGCATTATTTTAAAATTTTAATCTGGTCCACTCACATATTTGTACATTGAAGTATATCCAATACCAAAATATAATACCACTAGTTATTATTCTAGACATATAACTTCGGGGTATTACAATACCAATAGTTGCACACACAAAAATCCACCTATTTAATCGACACATTTAATTGGTGGGAAGACTTCATCAATGTATATGGTACAATAGGGAAACTATGCATGTCTCGGGAGAGCCTACCCATCAATCCCTCAACGAAGGAAAAATTGATGGGACGTAACTATTGAAGTGACATTCACGTCATTATCAGAGTTCCACAATCTCTAAACAGGTTAAACCCCCTCCCAAGGAGAAATATATAGGAGACTACTATGTTGAAGCATGAACAATAGACAAGATTGTATAAGAAGCAACCACATTATCCTTTTACTAGGATATAATCCACAAGGTACCTAACCATGATATCATCATACTTGTGAAGGTCAGAATGCCAAGGAGAAATATATAGGAGACTACTATGTTAAAGCATGAACAATAGACAAGATTGTATAAGAAGCAACCATGTTATCCTTTTACTAGGATATAATCCACAAGGTACCTAACCATGATATCATCATACTTGTGAAGGTCGGAATGTCAAGGTTCCAAGTCTTCCGCATATATGTGAACTAGACGAGTTTGAATGATATCGTGTACATCGAGTTATTAAACACCATGAAGCTCACCTAATGTTTCCAAACTTACCACATAGATAACCTCTAGGGTTTGAAAGTTCTGACACCAAACTGTGAAATGTCATGGTCCTACATCTAACACATATTTATTGCCCATAGGAATTTGTGTGATATCATGTATGCCAAATAATGCAATGCCATGAAGCTCACTTGGAATTTTCAACCTTACCGCAATGATGACCTGTGTGGGTTTGACGACTTTAACACCAAAATACTGGAAATGTTTGATTTCTGATGATCAATAGTAAGTTTGTATACAATTGCATAGTTGGACTTGGAAAAAATAACTTGGCAAAGTAGGTGTGGTATCATCAATGTAGTAAGTTTGTATACAATTGCATAGTTGAATTTTTTTATCGAATGGTATTTTATTCTAAAATTGATTTTAGCCGGACCTCAAAAACTCTTATTTACGATAGTTTATGAATATAACTAAATTTATCTTGTTTTAAAATTTTAAAATATCTTCAAGATGAATTATGAAAGCATTTTTGTAGCTACTCATATCCAGGTAATCTAATCTAATATTTCTGTTTTAATTATAAAAATATAACTTTTATACTTCTATTATTCTCTTGCTTTCCGTATTTGGTGAACTACTAAATAAAAAGCAGGTGTGCTATTTTGACTCTTTTTCATACACCTTATCATATACTACTCCACCTTATATAACAACAAACCAAATGTCTAATAAAATAAATTATTTAAAAAAATAAAATTAGTAGTTTTTTTTATATAAGAATGCGGTGTAGGGGTTAAAATCCGCGTCAACGTATCTTTTCTGAATAAGAAAAAGTAGCAAGTTGATCATCACACAGTGACACAGCGTAAAAAAACAGCAGATAAATTAATAATAATAGTAGTAATAATTGTTCAAGCACGTTGAAATCTGGTAAAATATATTAATTTTTTTATAATAATTTATTTTTGACAGAAAATGAAGAATCATTTCGTTCCGTTTCTTATAGAGGTGCATTGAGAAATGATTAAAAAAACAATAGAGAACTTACTTTGTGAAGAATTGCAGAGAGAAGAAAGAAGTTCCTTGAACCAATTCAACTGAACCGATAATGAATAATTGGTAGCAACGTTATGAATATCCCTCTCTTCAAAATAACTAACGTCCAACGCCGTTGCTCCTATAACCGCGAAATTCGCTCCATCCTTTGCTGCATTATCTTCCAATATACCATTCTTAATTCCCAAATACGGTTTCACCATCGGAATTCCCAATGACTCAGCTGCAAACGCAAAAAAAAAAAAAAAAAAAAAAAAAAAACGGTTATATTAACGAGAGCAGTTAACGGCGTAAGTCGTAACAGAAAGTAAGAAACATACTGATGAAATCGATGATGAGGCGTCCATCGGAGCAACGACCGGATGGATCATGAAAGTAGGTTTTGCCGTAGGGAGGTAAGAAGCAGTGACAGGAGGGTTCGGAGGAGCTGTAAAACAGGTTACCGGTGTCAGCTAAGGAATCACCGAAACTGAAGATGGAGGAGTAAGAGGGACATGCCGCCGTGAATAACGGTACCGATGCAGCTATCATTAGAAATAGTAATAGTAGTTTCATTGTTCTCCTTGCAATGGAAAAGAAATGTGAATTTCTACTTTATAATGATAACAATGCACCTGCACGATTAGGTGTGAGATTGATGGCGCATCTTCTATAAGAGATCCAAATAATTTTATTAATACTCCACGATGGTTCCAATTAAAAATATTTATTATTTTTTAAATCACAGTTTAGATAAGGTGGACCATTTTTTTATTTTGGAGTGAAGTTAGGCCGACACATACTCTATAATATAATATTATTGAATAGTGATTTGTTAATATTAATGAAGATAGGGCGATCCATACTCTATAATATAATATAAATTACTATGGACCAAAATTAAGATAGTATGATAGATTTCGAACACTACAATATATAATAATTTTTTATACAATCTTTTTTCATCTGTTATTTCTTTTTCATTTTTAGAGTTTTTCACATAAATACTCTCATATTTGAAATAAAACACTTAAATATTTTATTTTTAAAATAAAAAAATCCCAACATACTCCTTTTGTGATGTATACTCGGTCACTGGATTGGCGAGCACATAAAAAAAATGCATTTTCGCGTACTTAGCCACTGAGTTGGTAGGCATGTGAATTTTTTTTTATGTTTTAAATGTTTCTTGCGAATTTATCTGTGGATTTTGTTAATTTCCTACAAATTTACCTGCGGATTTAACAAAATCTGAAGGAAGTTATTAATTTCCTTCGGATTTTGTTAAATCTGCAGGTAAATTCGCAGGAAATTAACAAAATCCGCAGGTAATTTCGCAGGAAACGTTTAAAACAAAAAAAAATTCACAGACTCGCCAACTCAGTGGTCGAGCACGCGAAGATGCATTTCTTTTTTACGTGTTCGTCAACCCAATGGACGAGCATACATCACAAAAGGGGTATATTAAGATTTTTTTTCTTTTCAAAATAGGGTAATTAAGTGTTTTATTTTCAAATATGGGGTATTTATGTGAAAAACTCACATTGAATTGATTTTAACTTTTATTTTTATCTTTCACATTAGACCGATGATTTCTCAAGCATGAAGTGGTAAAAGTTATACCATAAGGATGAATCTGATAGGAGACAATAATCTAGTTGAATTGTTTTTGTTGGAGAAGATTTTAGTGGAAGGAGGACGTTTTAGGAAGATTACTTTTGTTCTGGACTGGACCAACGACTAAGTATGACCCAACCCTTTTCGGCCCAGAAACATCCCAATAACTCATCATTCAGGGGACCCACCTCCATGGTGTCCGACCTCTCCTCCTCATTCATGGACCCTACTCAGCTATGACAGCGACCACCCAGGATCGACTAGGAAAGACCTCGCTCGGGGCTCCATGCCCGACACAAATGTCTCCCGACAGGAGACTTTGGCTCACTACAGGAGACTTTTTCTCACTACGAGAGACTTCCATGTTTTGCCACACTACGGGGGCTGCTGCTCGCTACGAGAGACTTTGAAAATTCGCCACACTACGGGGGCACATTGCTCAACTACAGGAGACTTCTGCTCACTACGGGAGACTTTGGCCCACTACGGGGGACTTTTGTTTTTCCACACTACGAGGGTTGTTGCTCGCTACGGGAGACTTTGAGAATTCGCCACCCGGAGGATGGACTTTGGCCAGTCTGCGGCTAGACTTTAAGAATCTGCGGTTGGACTCTGGAATTTGCCACCTAGAGGATGGACTTTGGCCAATCTGCGGTTGGACTTTGGATAAATTGCCACGATGCGGGTGGACTTTGGATATCAACCTTGGATTGAGCACGCATACGTTGAACTACATGACATAATGCCCCATGAGACTAGGGGATAGATACAAAGGGAATTCCTGACGCAGAAATAACAAAACCTTGTTGACTCTGTGGGGAATACAGATGATTGCCGATATTTCTGCTGGAGAAGGGTTTGACTAGCCTGTCTCGATTTATTACCTTTGCCAAAAATAAATTGGACTTTAGATTTGAAGACCCTGCTAGGGGATGCCTCAACTGCTGGGGATTGAATGTCACCCCATAGATTTCGCTGGGGAATCGACAACTTTTCGACTTAGTTGGGGGAAGACCTGTCAAGGCTCTGCTGAGGAGAACTCTATTGTCTACCTGAATCTTCCAAACCTCTGTGGAGAAAGGAACCGTTCAGCTAACTGTTGGGAATTTCTGGTTTCTTGTAAGAAGTGTTTCACTACGGGAAGATGACTCTTGCTAGGGATGATCCTTATTTCTCTGCTGGGGAAGAGAATGATTTGGTTTAAGATCTGTTGGGAAACAAGATCAAGGAAACCTGCTGAAGAAAAGTTTGACGAATTTATTGGGGATAACTTCCATGCGCCTGTTGGGGATAACGAAACTGAACCGAGTCCTGCTGAGGAGGAAAGATTTCAAGTAGTCTCGTGCTAGGGATCATTTGCTTTGATTCAGGCTTTACCTTAAAAGGATTTTACAAAAGACTTGGTGCCTTTAAACTCTTCAGGAGTATAATTGCCCCGGTATTCTGAACTTCCGATTATTTGTCCTCGGGAAAGAATGAATCCTCATGCGATTGGGGTGGCTTGCCCCAGTATGAGTCTTTGAAGAGATTGCTCTAGGAGAGATCTGAATCTCGAGGTAATTGCCCCAGTTTGGCTGACTCTTGAGGATATTTCTTGACATAACTGCCCCAGATTGGTTGGCTCTTACCGTGACTGGTTGGGAAAGTCCTTACTCAATGGAGCTTTCTCAGAAAAGTGCACCTTGACGTGATTGTCTTTCAGAAGTTTTAGACTTCTCAACTTGGCAAACTTAAGCTTCTGTACTGAATTTCCGCATGTGATCTTTTTATGATGTCAAACAAATGTATGCAGGCAGAAAATGTTTATTCTGAGAATGGAAATTCTAATGCAACACACATGTTAATCTTAAAGATTTGAAAAGGCGTCGCAAACCTTTATGAACAAATCACTGGTTGAGATATGACATTATTTTTTATTGAGAGAACGCATGCACATGCAATACCAACAAGGTCTTTTAGCACAACTCATAGGAGTCAAGAACGCCATCTCGTGGTAGTACGCTCTCAAATTAACCCTGTTTCAGTTAGGACTTTTGAGTGTTGTATCGTGGCCTGGTTCACGGTTATAGAAACAAAGGATATAGGCTCGAAGTTTATTTGTGTCCACCCCTCTTCGTGATGTCCTTCATTCCTATGTTCAGCTAATTTTTACAAGCACTCACCTTTCATAAGGATTTTGTGTCGATTGAGGAACCAGTGCTGCTATGAGTTCAAGCACCAATCAGATTATTGTTTGGAGTCAGTCACCCCTTGGTCTTTCGTGTCTGTGCCACACGACTTTGTTCTTGCTTAAGGATCTTTCTTGTGTAATCCTTTTCGTCTTTCGCTTTTGCGTAATTTTGCTTATCCCTAACTTTTGCCTGGACTGATTCTTGTGAATCTTTGATTGTGAAGTCCAGATGGATGCCCTAACTTTTGCCTAAGTCGCTTGTTTTCAAGTTTCGACTTAGCGGGCTTTTCATTTCTTTTTTTGAACAAATCGTGTGACACTGTTTGTCTTGATTGCTTTGCGAGGGCTATGACTGCCTCATTCTTTGGTCGATGAAGGATAACCGTTGTGGTTTCTGGTCTTTGGACCTCTTGACTAGCATAATGAAATGTAATGGATCCTCAAATACAATCCTTTATGAAAGCCTGGACGCTTGGTCCGACTAGCTGACATCTACCCTGCCCCTGGGTTACATGTGAGGGTTTTTCATGCGAGAAGAAACTCCTACTTCAAGGCTCAAAGGGGTTAGAGAGGGTATATCTCCCTTATATCTCTAGTGTTTAGGGATTTGAAACAAAGCCTGTACATCGTCAACAGGGTCTTATTCGAGAGCATGCAATTAGAGATTCTTGCATTTTTGTTTCATCATTCTCCCTCATAGAGTTTAAGCATGACAATTGGTATTGCGATGTAAACATGCAAAATTAAATTGACAAATGAATTACTTCAAGAAAAACATGTGAGTTTTATTATTGATAACATTCAAAAGCAAACAACTTTCATACATGTATACAAATGTTTTGCAAATAAAAGAAACTACAAATGGAAATGCAGTAAAGAAGCTGAATATTGCCGTTGTTGAGGAAGTTTGACTCTGTCTGGACCTGTCAGTCTTGGATACTTTCAGTGATCAATAGCTTTCTCATGGACTTGTAATCTTCAATTTGCAGTCGTATACCCAACCATGGAAATCATATCTCTTCTTCTATTTATTCTGACTCTGACACGAGACGTCTGAAGGAAAGAGTGAAGCTGGGGAGTAAAGTTGCCCCATAAGGTTGCTCGGAAAGACCTGACGATCTTATGCTTGCGTATCTCCATTGACCAATGACCAATGAAGAATCAGAGCGACGTAGTTCCCCTCAATAGGGATGAAAAAAGCATTGAAGAAAAACAAACAAACAATTGCCATGCTGAGAGTATCTGGATACTGATGGCTTTATTTGCTTCCTGAAGATTCCAGCTTAATGTGGACCATCTGGTAAGACAACCGTAACACCGGTTCCATTGTGATTAGGCATTGGATTCTGGAGTACATTTGGGTGAGGCGCAAAATTGATCGCCTTGGAGTCAATTAGGTCATGTACCTTGTTCTGAAAAGCCCAACATTTCTCAATACTGTGCCCCTGGGCACCCGAGTGGAATTCGCATCTGGCATTTGCATCAAAGTTTGGAGGTAGATTATCAGGAGAAGGATATCTCATGGTACGAAGCTCGACCATGTTCAACTTTAGCAGCTCTGGAAGCAATACAACATATGGGCATGGGATGGGATCAAGTCTGCGGTTTCTCGCCCTTGTTCTTTCCTGATTTAGTCTTTGTTCCTGATATTGTTGACCTTGAGGTTGTGGTTGAACCTGTGGCGTAATAGTCACTACAGCTGTTTGGTAGTAACCTTGAGAACAACTTCTATCTCGGCCCCTATACACAGCATTGGTCTCGCCTTCTCTTCATCTTTGGTCATTGCCAAAAGGTTTCTTCACACCAGAAGAACCAACACTGCTTGCATCCTGAATCTTTCCCAATTTCAGAAAGTTTTCTATCCTTTCTCCAGCGATGACAATATCAGAAAAACCAATGGACGGGCAGGCGGCCAGATGATCCAAATAAACACCTTGCAAGGTACTCATAAACATATCGGCCATTTCCCGATCGAGCAATGGAGGTTGAACCTGTGCGGCCAGCTCACGCCACCTCTGAGCATACTGCTTAAAACTTTCCTTGGGTCCTTGAGACAAATTCTGCAACTGAGTGCGGTTTGGAGCCATATCAATATTGTATTCTGACTCCTGGCACTAACCCAAGACTAGTTACATCGATGCCAAGGGAATTTTGACATTCCATGGCCTAAATCTTCTCTACCGGCTCGGCATACCTACGATTGTTGACCTCATTCATATTACCCATATCAACATCCAGTAGAGTGAACTGGTCTTCCTGAGTGTCTTCATTACGGGCCGCAGTCCCATTTAGATTTGGCCCTCCGTTACAGGCAGCGTTAGGATCCACATTCTCAGTCGGGGTTCCAGCATTAGCATTCCCATGGGGTTGCTCAACCATCAACCTGAGACGCTCTTGATTCTGAGCAATGTCGGTCATCATGTCCATGAACTGATCCATCCTCTGTCGGAGCTCATTGAGATCAGTCTGCATTCGTTCAGCCATTCTCACTCAGTTTCTTTTTGTTGGATACCGATGAACGTGTTGACCAGCTATATTGCCTGAAGTTGAATAAGTTAGGAAGTCTGAATAACCTGTAAAAATGCAAAATATGCAAATCATGCAGTAAATGCATATGACATGTTCATGAGGATGCGACATGCGACCCTGCAAATGAGTAAGCATGTGTTAGTAATGCAAGCATGCAGAGGATGTTATGCAATGCACTGACATGTGATCAAAGGTCTGGCGATCACTGGTTTAACGTTAGTGTTGAGAAGACGGTCATGTACTGGTGAAGAGTCGTAATAACAGTACCACCGAAATCCCGAATTTCAAAACCAAAGGACCATGTAGAACCTGATCATAATACTGAACAATGCTGGCAAAATGGGTATGTTGGAAGTTTCAGGGTTCCTGCAAACCTGTAAACCCCTCCCGTCTCACGGGTATGCTACATCGAGTCAACATCACAGACTCTCAAAGCCGGATAGCAATAATACGTTCACCATTTCCGAGAAATGGCTCATGACCAAATCAGGGAATCAGTTTGGCATTATGTACTAACTAGGAAGGTCCCAGCTGAGTACGGGGAAAACAAGCATCCCTCATAAGTCCCCAGCTTCAAGCACTGAATCGAGAAATAATAGTTAATTCATCCCGAAGGGTATAATACCATCGTCATACGAACAGTTTGCTTTGACTGGGTTCCTATGAGAGAACCAGGCCATCCTATGCGAGTTCCCTGTGGGCCCTCAGATGCGAGTGGGTTTGCCAACAAATGTGGTCTGCCACTGTCATCAGTGGAGAGGGATGTTTCCACAAAGGTTCTCAATGATCGGTCCCCAACTGCACATAACCATCAAGGTCGTATCCCGAAGTGGGGCAAAACCCCCCCACAAGATAGTTCCAAGACGGTCGCAACCTGGGTGTGGAACACATTGCCACTCATCATGTAACCATGCGAGTACAACATGTCCACGTTAATCCTATGGTGCACTCAAGTCGGGTATTTGGCTTATCTCACAGTAACTCCCATCCTATAGAAAAAAATGAAAGCCAAACAGTCCAGCATATGATGCATGATAAATACTGAAAGCAATAACTAAATGCCGTAAAGTAAAGTTGTAAAGTAAAACTGTAAATGAAAACGGTAAAGCTAAACTAAAGCGCACAGCAGCAAACAGATAAACACCCAAAGAAACAAAAACAGACAAGCGCTAGGATTGACTCTACAAGGGAAACCAGAGATTCTGGGTTCGATCCCCAGCAGAGTCGCCAGCTTTCGCTCCCGGGATTTTCATCCTAGTACAAACGCGAAAGTGGCGCGGAAAAGGTAGAGTCGCCAGCCAGACATTTTTATCCCGAAAGAATGGGAAAGGTAATGCTGCACAAACCTGAGGAAGAAGGAAAGGACAAGGTCCTGCGAACCAAAGATCTGGGTTCGGGAGTCGGTTACGAATTGGGAAGGTATTAGCACCCCAATCCGTCCGCCGTACCCGACGGGATCTACGTTTGCTTGTTTTGTTTCAAAGGGTGAGAAATAAGATGCTGCTGAATAAAACTGCTGACTGGAACTGAAATGAGAGAAAAGGGAACTGAGAAAGAAACTGGAGAATGAAAAGAAAGAGGGAAATGTAGGGAAAATAAAGAATGTGCTTGAACGGGCCCTACCCTGCTGCCTACGTACCTCATCGGGAAAATGAGGATCAGAGTCGACGTAGTTCGCCTAACTAAGGCGGGAACTTTGTTTGTGTTTTTTAGGATGACGTCGCCATAGCTCTAGCTCAGGTGTTACCGGCTTTGACTCGAGGGTGTTTACCGTATCGCTGTTTGAACTGTCGAGGCAAGTCGCATTCGTCCGCAAAGATTAGGAGATGAGAAGAGAAGACGCGATGTCTTTGTTGATTGTCTTTTATGAGAAGTGTTTTGAGTGTTTTTGCTTGTGAAGATAGTCTCATGATTAGACTTGTACATCATGCTAGACAAGCCCACACTATTCCAAAATGGAATGAATATGAGTGCCTCATGGAATAAGGATGTGCGCAATAGACTATTTCAATCTTTTATTAAGTGTCTTTTAGATTTTGTTTGAAGATGAGAGAAGAAGACTCAAATCGGAAAAAGGACAAAAAAACTAAGGGGGACTAAGACCAACCCTAAGTTATTTATTATATACAAAAGGGAGATCCTAATGGTTTATGAGGTTTTTCTATTCCTAAGAAAGAAAAGAAAAAGAAAGAAGAAAAAGGATGCAACTTACTTCATAAGGAAGATAAGTTAGTCCTAACAAAGGGAGAAATCCTACCAAACACAAATATGGAAGGAAAAAATAAATTAAATGCATAAAAGAAAATGCATAAAAAATAAAAGGATAAGGTGTAAGGAAACATACCTTTCTCCCCCTACAAAACAAAGGTTAGTGTGCATTTTTTATTTAAAAAGGAATGAGGTAAACACATACCAAACAATTCCTAAGGCAACTTGGACCTAAACTAAACTCAATCTTAAGTTTAAGGGTGCCTACACTATGCTAAACTAAAATTCAACCACTATTTACAGCACTCAAACACACAATCAGCTATGAAAGACAACACATAATACAAACATCATACTACAGCTATCAAACAACATGAAAGTAGGTGTAAAAAGTCACAAACAACATGTAAACATAACAAACAGCATGCATTTTACAGCACCTATATGCAAGAACAACTATGAAATGTAAAATCCAGATTTGATTATTTTCATTTTTTAATGCATAAACTCAATGAAAAATGTGCTAAACTCATCATAAACATGCATTTGAATCTAAATCAACAAACACAAATGAAAGGAACATGAACATTTTATGGGATTATGCAAGAATGCATCACATGGTGGATTGTGCAACAAGTATGCAAAACCTGGCACATGAATATGGCATATGAACATGATGATCATTGATTATGAACATGCAATATGATGGATCAACAAGAATGTCAAGCTCAATGCAAAATTCGAATTGATGTGAATAACATGGTCAAACATGTAACAAAATGCAACCAAATGCACATACATATATGGTTATGTGAAATGTAACATGCCTTGATACAATGGAATGCAAAGTGATTTAATGCAATGCAAATATGTTAAAACAGAATGCAACATGACTATCACATGCCAAATGATGCATAAACATGACAATAAAATGCAAGAAATCAAGTTATGCACAAAGAAACACTAAAATGCATAATATGCGACATGAACGGAATCATGTCGAAACGACTCGAAATGGGGGAATGAGCTACTGGAAATGGACCCAAAAATTCCCTAAAATCAATACCTAAACATGTATGAACATTAAAGGCACTAGAAACAAGGGCTAAGCTATCAAATAAGCCAAGAATCCAAAAATCAACAGTGTTAACAGGTTAACCAAATGGTTAACTGGTTAACGGACCTAAAACTGCACTGTTTGTGGCTAAAACGCAAGCGTTAACCGGTTAACCAAATGGTTAACCGGTTAACACTGATCCAGAATGTTAAAAAAGTTAGGAAATAAGTGCTTTTGGCCACAAACTCACTTCTAATGATCCCTAACATACCTAGGAACATGCTAACACTAATTTCTACTCAATTAGGGCTTATTTACACATGCTAAAACCTATGATTATCTACACCTTAGCTTCTAAATATTTACAAATCATAAATCACAAGCAACACAAAACGAAAACGAAATTGATCACAAGCAAAGCGAAAAAGCAATTAAAGAACGCCAAAAGTGGTAAGATGAAGAGAATAACTTAAAGAAGAAGTGATTTAGATCACCAACCTACGAAGCGGAGAAGTGCTTCGGTGAATGTTGCAAGAATCGGAGCTTGATCGAAGAGAAAACCAAGAAAACCGTGAAACTGAAAAATAAATGCATTCTTGATGCTTGAACCTTCGTGCGCTTTCGATAAGTCGAAACCTTCACCCAAAATAGTAGCTTCTTCTTCCACAATCCACAAATCAATGGAGGTTGGAGGCTAAGCTTCAAGATCTTCAAGTTCCAATGTAAAACTTGAAGAGCTTCTTAAACAAAAGCTTTGGTGAAAAGGGAAAATGGAGGAAACGTGAGAGAGAAAAAGTGATTGTGAGAGAATGAAAACTTTGGAAGACTTGTGGGAATGAAAATTGTGTGTGTTTTTTCTTTGGTTTGAATGAAAATGGATTAAATATGGATTAGGTTTGGGGCCCAAAATTAGGCTTGGGGTCCAAAATTATGGTTTGGTAGTTAGGTTAGGATTTAGCAATGGAGCTAGGTTAGTAGTTAGTTAGGTTAGGGTTGGAGAAGGAACATTCTAGAAGATGGTAAAACATGGTAGAAGTTTCCAAGGGAAATTGAGTGGAGTTGAAATGGAAAAACAAGTGGGGAAAGAATGAAAGAAAATGTGGAAAGAAAGTGGAAGGAAGATGGAAAGAAAAGGGAAGGAAAAGGTGAAATCTCCCTTTTTTGGTTGGTTAGCTTGGAAATGGTTTAGATTATTTTTGGGATATTATTTTTCTCTTGAACTCCAATGTTTGGCAGACCTCGATCGACCACACACCTCATGCGTATGCAAAGGATGATGATGATTTATTTATTTTTCAAATGCGATGCAATGATATGCGGAATGATGCAAGAATGAAGCGTACACTGCTCGAGGTTGATAATAAATAAGAGGGCAAATTTTGGGGTGTTACAGCAAGCAACAATGTCGAAGTTGTAATGAAGGTGAATGTTGAACTCAATAAGGAGTTCGATATGAAGGATCTGGGAGTTGCGTCCATGATTCTTGGGATTGACATCCGGATAGATAGAAAACAATCGAGATTATGCTTATCTCAAGAGGCATACTTTAATAAGATTCTTGATAAGTTTGGTATGTCAAATTCAAAACCTATTGTGACTCCAACATATGGGTGTTCAAATCCAAACCAATCCAAATAAAAAACCGAAAACCGATCCAAAAAAACCGAAAATCGAAAAAAACCGATTTGTTTTGGATGTATTTGGATATCATTTTGTAAGAATCGATCGGTTCGGATCGGATTTCAGATTGATTTTTCAAAACCGATCCAAACCAAACCAAACCGCATGTATATATATTTTTACTTATTTATATTTTATTAGTATATATGTTGTGTTAATTTAATATTAGATGATACTTATCTTTTAAAATACTATTTATTAGTTTGATTTAATCTATTTATTTTTTATTTTTTCCATCTTGTAATATTAATTTTCGATATAGTATAATATATATTATATCAAACTTACTATTTATTAGTATTTTTAGAATATTAATAAAAGTTATAATTCATAATTTGGATATCCAAAAAACCGATCCAAATTAAACCGCATGAAATTGGATCGGATCGGATCGGATTTTTTTAATCAATCATCCAAAACTAAACCAAACCGCAAATAAATTAATCTTTGGATCGGATGATATTTTGCTTCAAAACCGATCCAAACCAAACCGCGAACACCCCTACTCCAACAAACCCTCAATTCAAGTTGAGTATAGATCAATGTCCCAGTAGTGATGTCAAAAGGGATTATATGAATAACATTCCATATTCTAATATAGTAGGTTCTTTGATGTATGTTATAATCTGTATTGGACCCGACATAGCATATGCAGTAAGTCTTGTAAGCAAGTACATGTCGAATCCTGGAAAGGCTCACTGACAAGCATTAAAGTGGATTCTAAGGTACATAAATGAGTCTCTGAATAAAATACTAATTTATGGTGGAGCCTTGAGTGAAGATAGTAAAGCAGAAATCGAAGGATATGACGACTCTGATTATGCAAGTTGTATGGATTCCAGAAAATCTATTTCTGGATATGTTTTCATTATGTGTGACATAAAAATTAGTTAGAAAGTAACACTTCAGAAGGTTGTTTCCTTATCAACCACTGAAGCGGAATATATCACCCTAACGGAAGCTGTGAAGGAAGCATTGTGGCTTGAAGGTTTTGCAAAGGAGCTGAAACTTCAAGGTCGAGTTATCATTGTTAAATGTGATAGTCAGAATGCAATACACCTGTCGAAGAATTCATCCTATCATGAGCGAACCAAGCACATTGATGTAAGGTTGTATTTCGTCAGAGGGATAATCGAGTGTGGAGAAGTCCAAGTGCTGAAGGTTTCGAAAGATCATAATGTTGCTGACATGATCACCAAGACGTTGCCCAGTTGCAAGTTTTTCCACTGTATGCAGTTGATAAAGTTGCATGAAGAAAGCTAGTTTGTTTCTTGTTGGTATAAGGTTTTGTTCCAAGGTGGAGATTTGTGGAATATTGGAACAAACCCTAGTACGAATAACATGTCGTCGAAGTCCTCTCACATGATGTTGTTTAATTGGGTCTTGTGTTATGGATCCAATTGTTTAAGTTAGCTTGTACCCTAATTTCGTTTGTAATGGGTAATTGTTAAAAAGCCCATTAGGTTAGTATGTTACTTTTCTTATAAATAGCATACTAGTCTCTCATCTTTTGCATAAGGGAAAATAGAAAGATAAAACCCTAATTTAAAAGTGAGACAGGTTATTTGTTATTCTTGTAATCTTGTTTGAAGAGAAAAGAAAAAATAACAGTTTATAATCAATCCTTGTTGTTATCCTTGGTTACCCTAAACCCTAATCCTTGTGGGTTTCTTGATCATAATGAAACATATTATACTTTGTTTCTAATGTATCTAATTCACAATGAAACATGTCTTTTTGTGAATTCCCTAGGATATTGTCGCATATAAAATAAGATTATGGTGTCACATGCAAGTATATATGTATGTTTTATTGTAGTAAGTGATATTAGTAAGGATATCGTATCCATATGGAGTAAAAGAAGTTTAGATTAAATCTTTGTTTACGGGGGATTAACCCTGCCAATATAGAAACAAAAATAGGAATGAGGAAATTAAAGGTTATGAATTAATGGTGAGGATATACAGTATATCATTTTTTATTGAATTAGCAAGTTCCAAAAATATATGTCTGGAAATTTTTCGGAGATATATTTCCGAAATAATTCTATTTATAAAATTGAGATATATCTCAAAAACAAATGAAATGTATGTATTGAGATGCGTCTCGAGATATATCTTTGAAAATTTAAAATATTTTTGAAATTTTGCATGGTATCAATGCAATAAAAATTCCTCTTATTTTAAATATAAAAAACCGTGTTCATCCAATAATCCAATTCAACTCTTTTTTTAGTCGATTTTACCGAATTTATTGGATTTACCCAAACTCATGGGAATTGGATCTGTCTCCAACCTTTTCTCATGTGTAATTATGAATTGTTGGATTAATCAAATGGTTGATAACAAAGAGAAAAAAAACATCATTTAAAAAAGAGATATTTAAAGAAGAGAGAGAAATATATAAATTTTAATTTTTCCTTTACTAATCTAATATTTAAAAGAAAAAATTAAGTACATTTAACATCACTGATACTCTCTCTCTCTCTCTCTCTCAGTATTATTGTTGGAACAATCAACTCAGATTGTGCCTCACTGATGAACATTTCAAAATTAATTAAAGAAGATCAACATAATCATCTCCACTATAACAAAAATTAAAAGTTTCATAAAAAATTAAAATCTAATTTCAATACAATTAAAAAAAATTATGGTCTCTCATTTTAATGCAATGTTATTAAAAATAATTATTTTTATTAATTCTTTAGCCACAACATTTGTTTTATGTATACTTTTATAATACGTTATAATAAACTTATTACAACTATTTTCATTTTTAACTAGAAAATATATAATGTAAAATTAACTAATTAATTATGATTTATGACTAATAAAATAAATGGTATGTTTCAACAAATTTCTGTAATGGCTCATTTTCAAATAAAACAACTTTAAAAATTTGAAGTTTAAAAAAAATAAAATTGACATATATAAATTTTATTCATTTTAATGCTGACAATATAAAAATAAACATTAATTTTATTCTTTAACAAACAAACATGCATTCCATATATAATTTTTATAATATATTAATATAAAAAATAATTAAATTAACTAATTAAATTACTTATAAATAATTTTTCCATATATTATATGTACACTTTAATGTTTAAACAATGAAATATAGTAAGTTATATTTTTATTATTAAATATTAAATTTACATATTTTGATTTACATATTTTTTTTCTATGATATTTATAATAAATAATTCTTATTTTGATTGTCATTATTTATTAAATATTAAATATTAATTTAATAGATTGATTAAATACAAATAAAAATAATTTAATTATTATCAAATAAAAATGTATAAAAATATTGATTTGATTAAGAATATTATAATAGAAAGAACAACGTACCTTTAAAAGAAAATTATAATTGAAATATATTTCTCTCTCTTCTTTAAATGATATTTTTTTCTCTTTCTTATTTTTGAACGGTTGGATTAATCAAATGGCTTAGACATGAGAAAGAGCATGGGAGAAAAAATTGGAGAGGATCCAATTCCAAACTCATGACATCACTACTAAAAAAACAAGAACTATGCAATTAAAAACAAGAGATGAAGAGAACAACAAACATAAAAGCAAATCAACCAAATAATGTCCAATGGTTCCCGCATAAAAATATATCTTTCATTAGTAATAATTCAAATAAATGTTACATACAACAGGATGCCATCAATGCTATGAGTAAAGCTACAATAGTTCATGATTTCAACAAAGCTCACAATTGTTAACAAGATGAGTCAGATAAATGAGCATTTATTCCAACTTATTTTCATTTTTGTCGCATTTATCATACACATGTCCTCAACAACAAATCTAGTACACCAAAGTATACAGATTATAATTTCTGTTTATAACAATACAATATTATGAATTGACTTTCTATTGGGGATTAGGAGGACGACCATTAGCAGCAGCAACACGAGATCCCCATTCCAGCAACTCTTTGCTGGTATCATCCTTATGTGCAAAAACTTCTATAAAACATAGTGAATCTTTCTCTGCTCCAGTAGCTGTTGCAATTGCTTCTGTCAAATCTTCCTCTGTGCGTACCTTCGCAGTCCAGCATTTCCCTTGTCCGTTATGGATGGCACTCACAAATGCGGTATAGTCCCAATTCTTGATCACGTTATACGGGCCATCGTGAATCTCAACTTCAATTGTATAACCTCCATTGTTAATCAGAAAGATGATGCTTCTTTGTCCACAACGGATCATTGTTGAAATATCTTGTGCTGTCACCTAAATAAGACAGCATGAACAGGTTTACTTGTTGTAGAAACCTAACATTAATGTTATGAATATAATGTTTTTTTTTCTTTAATGTTTCTAACCTGAAAACTTCCATCGCCGATGCAGGCAATGACACGCTTATCTGTTGCAGCCTGTGCATATCCAAGAGTCGCACCTACTGACCAGCCGATTGATCCATACTGCATCTGGAATTCATAACTGAAAGATGGAATCCATACTGGTCCATGTTAGTTTAAAATTGTGATTATCATATTACTCATGCGGAAATTGTGAAAGACTTACCCGCAATTCTCAGGAAGACGAAGCTTCTGACAGTTAAACCACGAATCTCCAGTTTCAGCTATTACAGCAGTATCTCCACTAATCAGTGCCTGTTCAACAAATTTAATTGCTGAGTAAACTGGAAATATTATCCAAAGAATAACTCGATCTAAAAATAGAAATTACCTGAATGTGCTTGAATAGAACATTAACTCTAAGTGGTTCATCCTTCTCTCGCTTAAGAGGAATGCCATGGGGAACATAGATACGACGGTAATTCTCCATAGCGGTGGTGTTAGTCTTCACCTTTTTAGTCAATGCAGTTAAGAAATCAGCCATGAAAACCCACCCCAATGAACGACCGTTGCCAATGGTCACCCGATTAGGCTGTACTATTAAGGATTTCTCCTTCTTGATCAACAATGAGTATCCAACGGAGCTATAGTCATTGAAGATGGGACCGACGAAAACATATGCATCAGCAGACTCCACTATCTCCCCACAATAGCTAGTACTAACAGCACCCCAGTATGTTCCGATGAAATGTGGATGATTTTCTGGTACAAGTCCTTTACCAGAGGGCATAACAGCTATTGGATATCCACTAGCTTCTGCAAACTCCATGAAAGCCTTTTGTGCTTTTGCAACCCTTAGTTTTGGACCACCCACAATAACTGGCTTCACAGCTTTGTTCAAAAAAGCTGCAGCTTCTTCCACCGCAGCTTCTAACCCTGCTTGATTGCTTACCCTGCACAGAATTTTAATAAAATATGAATACAAGAACAAACATGATCCACGAATACTATAAGAGAAAATTATCATCAATTAAAGTCGCACTAATGGTGTTTAACAAGTTTAACAAATATCTTCGAGGGAATTTGAATTTAATCCCTCGATGTTATAAGATCAAACTCATACCACTTAGCTGACACGAAAAGGACAAATACTAAAATTAGTAACTCAACATCACCACACAAATAAAAAATGAACTAAACTACAGTTTAAAATCTTCAATGGGTTTATCCTATCACTGCCAATAAACATGCTTTCTAAAAGGATCATACTCATAAGCAAAACAAATAACCGAAACTTCAAAAAGATTAAAAGGAGCAAAAACCTTTGTAGCATCGACACCTCTAAAAAAGGTCTAAAAGGTGTATTTGTGTAAGTGTGGGACCTCGACACCGGTGCGACACCAACCCTTTTTAAGTTCAATTTATTCATTTTTTCAAATTATTATAACTGCTGTCAATGAATCAGTATGGTTTCAGTAGTGTCAGTGTCTTATTCGATGTTTGTGCTTCATAGATCAAACTACATACCTTGGTGCAAGAAAAAATGGAACAGGATCCCTAGCAAAAGTTGGATGAGGAATTGCAGGAAGATTACAACCTATACTTATATAAACAGGCTTGCTTTCTTTCAAAGCAGTAGAAATTGCAGTATCAATAAGTTCATGTGCATCATCCAAATTATTCACCACAGCCTAAAAAATTCATATCACAAAATCATTGTCATCAACAAAAACAACTCTCAAGCATCAAAATCAGAAACAGAAATAACCTACACAGACACTGCGACTATTATGCCTTCAATCTAAAGTGTCTGTTACTATCGGTGTATGTCAGTGTGCAACAATGATCGCTCACCTGAAAACATGTGATCGTCTGAAAGCATTGAAGCTCCTGAGAGAAATCAGGTAATCCAATAGTATGATGAAGAATTCTGTTGGTACCGTAGTCATTAGAATTAGGTCCTCCAACTATACAAATCACCGGAAGGTTCTCACTGTAAGCTCCGGCGATGGCGTTAAGGATACTAAGTCCACCAACGGTGAAAGTAACAACACACGCGCCAACACCTTTAGCACGCGCGTAACCGTCAGCAGCATAACCAGCGTTAAGTTCGTTACAGCAGCCAACAAGATTAAGCTCCGGCTCAGCAATCAAGTGATCCAGAAGAGTTAAATTGAAGTCGCCGGGAACAGAGAAGACGTCACGGACGCCGATCTCAACCAGCCGCCGAGCTATGTGGCGTCCCATCGTGCCGTCGCATGCTGAAGGACGGAGAGAGATAGTCGATGGAGCCGAGCTGGGACAAGGCGTTGAGCCGTTTGGAGTTTGAGTTTCGGTTTCCATTGAGTTTGATAGTTTTGTGATTATGAGTTTGATTAATGTGTTTGTTTGATTGAATAATAATTGTGACTATGAAGAGGTTTATGAAGGGGTTTAAATATGGGTAACTTTGGCTGGTTTTGGAAAGTGGAGAAAACTATGTGCTGTGCGTTGGTGCAAAAGAAAACAATTATGCAGTAACATGTATTTTTTTATGTTAATTAAAAATTAATCATTGGCAAGAATGGTGTTGTGAAGTTAGTATGTTATTCCATTCGGTGTCTCTGAATCTGCTGTTATTGGAAAAGTGGTGGTTTTGCTTTTCTTTGCTGGTTTAGTTGGTTTTTCCAATAGTGTTCCTTTTTTTTATTAGTATACGTTGGAGGAGGTTTTCAACTTTTCTTTGTTTATATTTTGGGATATTCTGGTTTTTGACAATTTGGTTGAAAAATAGTCATTTACGAATAAATTTTTTAATTTTCAACTTTAGTGTGTGTGAAGAAAACAGAGGTTTTTTATAGCTGGTTTCTAAATACAGTCACGACCAGTGAATAGTTGCCACCACCTTAACTTGCACTGATTTTAATATAGGCTCAGTTTTGATCTCTTGTTTTATAATTTCTAGATTTTGGTTTCTAATTTTAATTTATAATTTTGAGTCCCATTTTTTAAGTTAATTTTTAGATTTTAGACCTTATTTTTTAAATTCATTTTTAGATTTTTGTCACATGGGAATGTAATTCAAATTCAAATTAAGTTTCATTTGCATATGTATTTGAGTTGAATTTGGGTGAATGTATCTAAAACCCAAGTGACTTGTATTTGTAACATCATTTATAATTCGTGTTGAAAATTAGAGAAAGTTAATTACGTTTTCATTTTCTCTTTCTTTTTTCTCTCTACAATTCTTTTTCATCTTCTTCAATTCTTATGCATTAATAGAGGTTCATTGCTGAACTCCAACAATTGAAATCTAGAGCTCTGGTTCCATTCATAAGGTAACACAAGTGTAGTGAGGTGTGTGATTGATTTTGTTCCTAAAATCCACGTTGAATTGAAGTTCGAAATCGAAGAGAATCACAGATCTTGATTCTCAGGGTTTGGGAAACACGAGTGTTTGTGAGAACTGAATGGTTCGCACAAGAACGAAGATGGGCGACAAAAACGGTAGCTTGAACACAAAACTTTCAGTAATCGACAGAAAGAATTTGAATTGGTGGTTGTAACACGGTGGGAGAACTGACTTTAGTTAAATGTTGCGGATAGCAAGAGTCGCCACCGACTTTTATTTTATCCAAAGGAAAGGCATAAAAGAACAGGAAAGACCTTTAAAAGATTTTTTTGGGTTCGGGGGTAGGTTATGTAAAGGGAAGGTGTTAGCACCCTTTACATCCATGGTTATCCATGGGCTCTTAGTTACTTAGCTCACTTTAAATTGTTTTTTGAAATGTGAAGTGTGTGAATAAAATTTTTCTTAAGTATTTTATAATGATCCATGTACGGATGTATATAAAACCTTTGTTTTGAAAATTGTTTGAAAATATGAAGTGTTTGAAATGTTTTGAAGAGTGAGCAAGTATCTAAGAGGAACCTACCCTAAGTTTAAGTCTTTTCTGTTCTTGAATCCTTTAAATGGTAAGACTATCCCTATTATTAAGGAATAGGTAGTCATTACCTTGGATGTGAGGGACAAGTGAAGGGACATCTGTTATTTAGGCAACTGTGGGGTGTATAAGCAATTCGAAGGGACTTATCATCTTTATTCGAAAGGGACAAGATCATTACGAAGGCAACATTCGAAGGGACTTGATCTTTTTATCTGTTTAGGGACTAGATGATGTGAAATGAGGGACTTTGCTTTATACACCCTACTTGACCTTTTGTTTTAGGCAACATGAGAGGTAACCCTAGAAAGTGAGATAGCGATCAAAGATCGACTTACGTGTGTGAGTGTACAATTTTAAATATTTATCTTTTAAATTAGTGATCTAAATTAATTTTAAAATACAAACATGTTTCACTCCCTATTTTACTAACCATTAAAATAAATATTAAATATTACTATTAAGATATTACATAAAGGAGACAATTACAAAATAATAATAATTAAATCACAATAAATAAGCAAAATAATAATAATAATATAATTGGGTTAGTAAAAATAACAATAATAAATCACAATATATAAATGGGGTTAGTAAAAAAATAATAATAATAAATCACAATATATAAATGGGGTTAGTAATAAAATAAATATCATATGAAAATAAACATAATTAATAATATAAACAAAAATATTAGCACAATAATTAAAAGTTCAATGTTTTATAAACAATTATTATTTTAAGATTAATAAGAAAATATAAACAATTATATACTAATTATCATAAAATTTTAAGTTATATGCAAATTATAAAAATTAGGTTAATTATAAGCATATTATGAAAATAAATTATATTTACAAAATTAAATTAGCAAGTTTTAATTATTTTTAAGCATATACTAAAAATTATTTAAATAATAATTACAAATCCATTATAAAATATACACATATGATTAAAGTTTATTAAAAGTTACAAATAAATTAATTAATATTTATAATTAGGGTTTTAAAAAAAATAATTAGGTTTTACAAAATATTTTAGGGTTTTAGAAATTTAGGGTTTATATATATATATTAGAAAAATGAATTAGAATTAATTAATAACTATACAAAATTTTACAATATTAATAATTAAAAAAAAAACATAAATAATTTTTCTTATAAGATTTAAATTAAAAAACAAAAGATGAGTTCAAATATAATAATATAAACATCCTATTTATTTTTCATTATTTGGATTTATTTAAATTTATTCAATTATAATATAAATTAAATAAATAAGAAAAACAGAAAAAGAATGAAAAACAAAAACTTACCTGGGCTGGGATTTGAACCCAGCCCCTGAGCTTTCACCATATCTGGACCAATACACCAGCCACTAGGTCATGCGCGCGCAGGTGTTAGGGAAAGGACTCCATCTGGTTTTGTTGCTATCCTGGAGAAAATCATGACAAAGCAAAAGAAAATAACACAAAAGGCCTGGGGGGATTCGAACCCAGGACCTTCTCATAACACGCAGGCGTACTTACCATCCAGTCGGGAGGGCGCTACTGATAATATAATCACCATAATGCATAATATATTAAGCCTTTTAATTAAATGAAAAAACAAGAAAAAGTTGATGAGCCCAGGATTCGAACCAAGGACCTTCAAGCATAACGCACACGTTCCTTGCCACTGGGCCAACACTGCATCTGTGAAACAAATCAGAGACAATTACATAAAATATTATATCACATATTCAAATTTTGGAATTCGCGCCAGGGCTTCGTCTTCCTCCTCTGCCCCTGCGTTTTTTGCTACAAAATTAACTATGCATTTTCCTGCGAATTTTTAAACACAGGGAACCTGCGAATTTGAAACACCATCAAAACAGTTCAATTTCATTAAATTAAGAGTGCAAGCAAGGTCCATAGGTTGATTCAAATTGATCTATGGTTTTAGAATTTGTTTATACTTGATGAATCATAAAGCCCTAAACCTCAACCGAAACCCTAAAAATTGTGGATCTCATTCTAGGTGATGAAACTTCATAAAACCTGTCCAGAATCAATCTACAACTTATCATAAACAAGAAACATTAATCAAAATTCATTAAAAACCACTCAATATTCAGAATCGAAAATCAAAAATATCATGAACATGATGAATCGGTTTATGCACATGAGCTTGTTTTTGATGCTTTTGAAGGCTGGGATTGGTTTTGTGATGTCCAAGGAACCCTTCCATGTCTTAAAAATACCTTAAAAGCTCTTGTAGGGAGGAAACCGAATTGAAGTTTATTGAAGAATTTTGTGAAATTGGCAAAGTGTTCTTGAGGCTGGAAAAATCCGTGCTATGCATTGTGATGAGTTTGTGTATATGTAGTACACTGAATTAGGTCAAAAAGTTGGACTTTTCTTTGGATATTTTGGATCAATGAGATTGAAAAATATCATGTCTTAAAATCCAAATATTTTTTGATATAACCTTGATATTTTAAGACAATCACCATAATTCTCATATCAATTTGATCCAAGCCATATTTATGATTTTCTAGAAGCAATATCCATATTTTAATATTTGATTTCATATTTTATTTTGATTTAAAATGGTTTTAAATGAATAAAATCAAAATAAATAAAATAAAAATAATAAAAAATCTGAATAAATGAGGATTGGGTCGTGCATGATGTCATGTTAAAGCTTGGATCACAAAATTGCAAGCCCATCTGGAGGAATTTGGTTTTAAGCCCCCATTTGCTTCATAAACCACCCAAAAATTTCCCAACTTTGCAAGGGCACAAATCCTTAAATTTTAATGCTATGAGGGTGTTCTTGGACATTTTTGAAATCTTTAAGAGTCCTCTAACAAACCCCATTGGTTTCATGTCCATATCATTTACCATTCTCAAGTTATGCCCTTTTGAAGTTGTTGACTTTTTGTTGACTTTCAAATGGACTTATAATGTCTTAGCTCATACCTTCCAAATGAAGCATTTTTGGGCTTGGCTTGTGAGACACAAAGTTGTATAGAATTCAATTTCATTCAAAATGAGCTTTGTATGGGAAAAATGTGATGAAGCATGTGAAAGTTATGGCTGGTCAAAGTTCAGTTGACTTTTCCTGAGGAAACCCTAATTTAGAAACCTCTGATTCTTGATGATCTGAAATATCCTTGATGAATCATGATCCACCCTTGATCAAATGATGAATTTTACTTCATATACTTGATGTTGGCAAAAAATCATGAAGTTTGACTTTGGTTTGACCACAGTTGACCTCAGTTTGACTTTTTAACTGTTTTGACTGATTTTGACTTATCTGATCATCTGACTGAGCAAACCTTTGAGAAAAGTTCTGAAATTTGTCATGGGGATTCTTAAACACATATAAGATGTTATGAAGCTCACTTGAAGTCTTGGAAGTCCATTTAGCCTGATTAAAGTCAAAACCCTAGTTTTGGATGCACTGCTTAGGAGGATGCATTGTCTGAGGGAATTGTCAAATCTTCTGACTATTTGTGAACTTTGTGAACCTTGTGAACCTCATAAGATGTCTTGTGAACCTTGTGAAAGGTCTTGTGAACCTTGTGAACCTCATAAAGTGTCTTGTAAACTTCATGAACCTCATGAAAGGTCTTGTGAACCTTGTGAACCTCTTAGCACACAAAGTCTTGTATTGTGAGGGCAAATTTTGGGGTGCAACAGCTGCCCCTGTTCAATTTTCTGAAACCTGAGGGGTTAGATTGGTATATTTTCCAGTCGTGACCTGGAAGTTCGAAGGGGATTGAACACAAAAGCCTAAAAATTTGCACTCACCGGTGCGTAGAGGGATACTGATGACTAGTTGTATATGCTTGAGTGGGCTTAAAGATGCCACTTGGAGAAAAGTTCTTCAAATATGTCTCTTGGAGGATAAAGCAGTCCAAGACATGAAGATATAACTTTCTGGGAAGATGAACAACGTCTCATGATAATGAGGTAACCTTTGGGAAGATAAACAACGTCCTGAGGTATAAGTATAACTTTTGGGAGGATAAACAACGGCACAATGTCATAATAGCTTTCAGGAGGATAAACAACGTCCTGAGGTATAAGTATAACTTTTGGGAGGATAAACAACGGCCCAAAGTCATGATATGCTTTCAGGAGGATAAACAACGTCCTGAGGAAATGGTAGCTTTCAGGAGGATAAACAACGTCCTGAGGTATAAGTATAACTTTTGGGAGGATAAACAACGGCCCAATGTCATAATAGCTTTCAGGGGGATAAACAACGTCCTGAGGTATAAGTATAACTTTTGGAAGGATAAACAACGGCCCAAAAGAAATGGTATGCTTTCAGGAGGATAAACAACGTCCTGAGGTATAAGCAACCTTTGGGAGGATAAAAAACGGCCCAAGGTCATGATAGCTTTCAGGAGGATAAACAACGTCCCAAGGAAATGAGTATAACTTTTGGGAGGATAAACAACGGCCCAAAGTCATGATAGCTTTCAGGAGGATAAACAACGTCCTGAGGTAATGATTGCTTTCAGGAGGATAAACAACGTCCTGAGGAAATGATGTAACCTTTGGGAAGATAAACAACAGCCCAAAGTCATGATATGCTTTCAGGAGGATAAACAACGTCCCGAGGAAATGATATGCTTTCAGGAGGATAAACAACGTCCTGAGGTATAAGTATAACTTTTGGGAAGATAAACAACGACCCAATAGTCTGCTGGAGAATTAACCTGAAAAACAAGATTATAACATTCTGTAGGACAATATTAGTTTATGCATTATGTATGCATGTATAATATGATATACTTAAGTAATGTATTATGTATCTATGTATATGTATGATATGATGTAAATGATGTATGTATGCATCATGCAGCCTGAAGCGTCTGGATATCTTCATATAACAACTGCTGGCCAGGGAAAATAAATCTCGATTTGTTGCTGAAGAATATGAGGAACTTGTTCCCGTCATGTTTGATAATATAGTATAACCTCCCGTCTTCGTTTGATAGTAGGGTATACATAACCTTCCGTCTTCGTTCGATAGTAAGGTATACATAACCTCCCGTCTTCGTTCGTCGTACTCCTATTGGAAAAATAAATTCCCGACTATCCGTATGAGGATAAAAGAGATGGATATAAATTCCAGGGGAGATGTGACTCGAAGTACTTATGAAGATGGATTTGTCCTACTGGGGATTTGTAGCAGTCTGGTGGGAATGAACCGGCGAAGCTTCGTTGAAATCTTTCCCTCGCTCGTCCTTAGTAAATACTATTACTGCATTTTCATGCATTTCGGGTAAACATCAATCATATTCAAAAGCATTTATGCATTTCTGGTAAACATCAATCATATTCAAAAGCATACATACATTCAAACACAACCAATGGACGTTTCGCTTATGTAAATAGGGTAAAAGTAAATCAGGACTCAAAGATGGAATTTTATTTATATCAAAAAGTGACCTATACATAGGTAGGTTTGTACAAGGAGACAGAAATCCTAGTAAGAGGAATTTGTCATAAAGTTTTACAAAACAAAGAAAATCAGCTATGTGAGAAATAATCCTATTGAGTTTCAATTCTACTATTGCCGTTATCTTCAAGTATCTCATCTTCTGTTGTTGAGACGGAAACGATTGGATTGAGCTTTATCTGTTCAAACTTGAGTAAGTAGTACAACTGGTTGTATTTTCATGGGTGACCCAAACGAGACATAGTCATACGCTTTAATCCCTAACTTTTGCCTGGATTGCCTTTTCAGGTTTTCAATCCATCGGGATACCCTTTTTTGCCCAAGCCGCCTTTTCAGGTTTTCGACTTGCCGGGTGTACATTTTTATATATATATATATATATATCCCTAATTTTTGCCCAAACCCTTTTGGTTTGCCGGGATGCCCTTATTTTTGCCTAGGCCAGTCAACCTAGCGGGTCTCTTTTTATGCGTAGTATTTTTTAACTATGTCTGCGTTTACAGGCTGTGGGAAGTCTTCACCATCCATAGTAGTAAGTATCATGGCACCTCCTGAGAATACTGTTTTGACTACAAATGGTCCTTCATATGTAGGAGTCCACTTGTCCCTAGGATCACCCTGTGGTAATATGATACGCTTGATTACCAAGTCACCAGCCTGATATACCTTTGGCTTAACCTTCTTGTTAAAAGCTTTGATCATCCGTTTCTGGTACATCTGGCCATGACAAACTGCTGCTAGCCTCTTTTCATCAATCAAATTTATCTGGTCAAGTCGAGTCTGAATCCACTCATCTTCATCCAAGCCTGCATCCTTCATAATTCTTAAGGAGGGAATCTGAACTTCAATGGGTAGAACTGCTTCCATACCATAGACTAAGGAGAATGGGGTTGCCCCTGTTGAAGTACGTATTGTAGTACGATAACCATGAAGAGCAAATGGTAACATCTCATGCCAATCCTTATAAGTAACAGTCATCTTCTGTATAATCTTCTTGATATTCTTGTTAGCAGCTTCAACTGCCCCATTCATCTTCGGACGATATGGAGAGGAGTTGTGATGCTTAATCTTGAACTGCGTGCAGAGATCAGTAATCATAGTGTTGTTCAGATTAGAGCCATTGTCAGTAATAATCCTTTCAGGGATGCCATACCTACATATGAGATTATTCTTAATGAATCGAGCCACAACATTCTTGGTAACAGATGCAAATGAAGCTGCCTCTACCTACTTCGTAAAGTAATCAATAGCAACCAGGATGAAACGATGCCCATTAGAAGCAGTAGGTTTGATCTCACCAATCATATCAATGCCCCACATGGCAAAAGGCCAATGAGCAGTCAACACATTCAATGGTGATGGAGGTATGTGTACTTTGTCAGCATAAATTTGACACTTGTGACATGTTCTGGAGTGTTGATAGCAATCAGCTTCCATAGTAGACCAATAGTAACCTGCTCTCAATATCTTCTTTGCCATAGTATGACCACTAGAATGAGTACCAAAGATCCCATCATGCATGTCTTCCATAATCTCAGTTGCTTCCTTCTTATCCACACAACGAAGCATAGTTGAATCATGATTGCGCTTGTACAAAATCCCATTACTCAAAAAGAACTTAGCAGAAAACCTCCTCAGAAACTTCCTATCTTTGACAGATGCCCCTTCAGGGAACTCCTGAGCTTCAAGATATCTTTTCACTTCATAGAACCAAGGCTTCTCTTCTGCTTCTTCAGTGTCAATCTCATTGCAGTATGCAGACTTTTCAAATCTATCAATAGTAATATTGGGAGCTTCATCATCCCAACTGATCTCAAACATGGATGCCATGGTGGCTAATGCATCTGCCAACTGATTCTCTCTTCGTGGAATATGTCCGAAGGTAATCTCTTTGAAATGTGGGGTCAAAGACAACACATGCTCTCTGTAAGGAATGAGGTTATCATGCTTGGTATCCCAATCTCCTTTAATCTGACTTACTACCAGGGCTGAATCTCCATACACGTCTAGAAACTGAATCTTCATATCAATGGCAACTTTGATACCCAGGATACATGCCTCATACTCATCCATGTTATTGGTACAATAAAAACAAAGTCTGGCAGTAATAGGGGTATGACAACCTTCAGGGGAACTGATCACAACACCAACACCATTACCAAGTGCATTGGAAGCACCATCAAAAACCATAGTCCATCGGGATCCTTGTTTAGGTTCGTCATATTGTCCAGGTTCTTTGGTAATAATCATAATATCTTCATCAGGAAACTCAAAACTCATTGACTGATAATCATCCACTGCTTGATGAGCCAAATGATCAGCCACAACACTTCCTTTAATGGCTTTCTGAATAGTATATTGTATATCATATTCTGTCAATATCATTTGCCATCTTGCAATTCTTCCGGAGAGAGCAGGTTTCTCGAATATGAACTTGATTGGATCCATCTTTGAAATCAACAAGGTAGTATGAGTCAACATATACTATCTTAGTCGGCGAGCAGCCCATGCCAAAGCGCAGCAAGTTTTCTCGAGCAGTGAGTATCTTGTTTCACAGTCGGTAAACTTTTTGCTAAGGTAGTATATTGCCTGCTCTTTTCGACCAGACTCGTCATGTTGCCCCAACACACACCCTATTGAGTTGTCTAACACTGTTAAGTACATAATCAAGGGTCTTCCATCAACTGGTGGCATCAAAATTGGAGGTTCTAGAAGATACTTCTTGATTTCATCAAAGGCAGTCTGGCACTCATCATTCCATTCCATCACCTGATCTTTCTTCAACAACTTGAAGATTGGCTCACAGGTGGCAGTTAATTGTGAAATAAATCTTGCAATGTAATTCAATCGTCCCAAGAAACCTCTAACTTCCTTCTCAGTACTAGGATCTGGCATCTCTCGTATAGCTTTCACTTTTGCAGGATCCACTTCAATACCTTTTCCACTGACAATGAAACCCAGGAGCTTACCCGACCTAACTCCAAAAGTACACTTGTTTGGGTTCAATCTCAACTTGTATTTCTTCAACCTCTCAAATAACTTGTGCAGATGATCAAGATGTTGCTCTTCATTCTGGGACCTAGCTATCATATCATCCACATATACCTCTATCTCATGATGAATCATATCATGAAACAAAGCCACCATAGCACGCTGATATGTTGCCCCTGCATTCTTCAAACCAAATGGCATCACCTTATAGCAAAAGGTGCCCCACTGTGTAACAAATGTTGTCTTTTCCATATCTTCAGGTGCCATCTTGATTTGATTATAACCAGAGAAACCATCCATAAAAGAGAATACCTTGTGTTGAGCAATGTTGTCTACCAGAACATCAATATGAGGAAGTGGAAAGTCATCTTTGGGGATGGCTTTGTTCAAATCCCTGTAGTCCACACACATACGTACCTTACCATCTTTCTTAGGTACCGGAACCACATTTGCAACCCACTGAGGATAAGAAGTCACAGCTAAGAACCCTGCATCAAACTGTTTCATTACCTCTGCTTTGATTTTCTCTGACATTTCAGGACGCATGCGACGAACCTTCTGCTTCTTTGGACGACAATCTTCTTTTACTGGTAAACGGTGAACCATAATGTCTGTATCCAACCCTGGCATATCTTCATAAGACCAAGCAAAGATCTCCACATAATCATGTAACATCTGAATTAATCTGCTCTTGACACTATCCTCCAAATCAGCCCCTATCTTGACCTCTTTCCTGTTTTCTTCAGTTCTCAAATTCACAACTTCGACTGGCTCTTCATGTGGTTGTATAGCTTTCTCTTCTTGTTGTAACAACCTAGCAAGCTCTACAGGTACTTCACAACCGTCCTCATTTCCGTCTTCAGCTTGATAGATCGGATTCTCGAAATTATAATTGGCAATAGTAGAACTGTTATCAACAGGATCCATAGTGGATGAGGATCTGCATTTTAGTGATATGGGTGTGTGTAAGAACACATAGTTGATAAAACAAAAATAAAAGAAAAGAAAGACAAGGAACACAATATTTACGAAAATGAAATGTCCACTGATTTTTATTGAATGAAGTATGCAAATGAAATGACAGCCCGTAACAAGCACACCATTGTGCCCCGGGTAAGGCACAAGGCTTTAGAGTTTTAATTGTTCAAGAAATTACAAACTTAAAAGTAACAACACGGTAATAGTATTTACTCCTGACTAAAGGAGATAGGAATAACATCTTCAGCCTTCCAGTTGTTGAGCCCAGCACCCACAGTAGGAAAAATCCAAGCATCCAAGTTGTAGTCTTCATCATAGTCACCCACAACACTGATTTGATTCTTCATAATCCCCTGATTGGTGATACGAACAGCACGAGCACGACGAACAGCCTTCTGAGACTCTACAGTGAAACCCAAACCAAATTTGTCAGACTTGTATGGAATATCAGGAAGCTGACCCCAAATAGTACAACCACCTTCATCCACCACAGCTCTAGCATCTTTAAGGGAGGCCATTGTAGGAGGTACTCTGGTGACCACAGGAACTTTCTTGACAACAGGAGGAGCTTCATAATCATTAACAATCCAAGGAACCACTTCAAATGTCTGACACGGAGTTTCAACGTATTCACCTTCCACTTCAAGATACTTGAAGGTGTTCACATGGCTAATCATATACCCTTCCTCTCCGTAGACAGTAACAACCTTCCCTTCTACTGGATATCTCAGCTTCTGATGTAAAGTGGAGGTTACAGCACCTGCCCCATGGATCCAGGGACGCCCAAGCAAACAAGAATACGACGGACGAATATCCATGACATAAAAAGTAGCATTGAAAACCTGAGAACCAACTTTGATTGGGAGATCAATTTCTCCATGCACCACTCTTCTCGAACCATCAAAAGCCTTCACCACTATATTACTGGGTTTCAACATAGCATCTTCAGGACTAAGCTTATTCAGAACTTCTTTAGGCAATACATTCAGAGAGGAACCATTGTCTATTAATACATGTGACAAGGTAGTGCCCCTGCATTCAATGGAGATATGTAGAGCCCTGTTATGATCCCTCTTGGCAGGAGTCAAATCAGCATCAGAGAAACCTAACCCATTATCATAGGTCAAGTGTGCAACACAATTTTCAAACTGGTCAACAGAAATTTCATTTGGTATATGAGCAGGCTTCAGGAATTTAATCAAGGCCTTGGCATGTGCTTCAGAACACAATAGTAAAGACAACATAGAAATCTTGGAGGGAGTATGCCCCAATTGATCAACAATGTCATAATCACTCTTGCGAATGATCTTCAATACCTCTTCCATCTGCTTAGAAAGATCATCAGCAACTGGCACATCAGTTGGTATAGGTTCAATAACAGGACCTTTGCCCCGAGCATCAGTGGTGGAGATAGCAACTGGAGTAACTGTATTCTTGGAGGTAACTGGAGGAGAGAAAACTCTTCCGCTTCGTGTGATCTTACTAGATCCTGCAATATTATCAACATCAACAGGCATATCAACTAAGGGTTCCTGCTTAACACCATGGATATAAACATCAGACCCATAATGCCAAGGCACAACTCTATCAGAAGTATACGGAATAGGACCAGGAGTGGTAATGATCATAGGAGTCACTCTAGCTTCAGCAACAATCTTCACAGGGCCTTCAGCAGTAATCTTAATTGGACCCTTATGAGTGATTTTGACAGGACCCTTGGAAGTAATCTTCACTGGCACTTTATCAACCATATCCACCTCTTCAACCTTCGCACGCTTAGTTATATGATCAACCATACTTTCTACGGAAGGTGGAGTCCTCTCAAACACTATGGTATAGTTATTCATGAGACGTTGAATTCCATCTCTCAACCTCCAGCAGCTATCTGGCTTATAGGTACAATATAAACAATCTTCACGACAACCTGGAAAGAACCCAGCTTGTACTAGCTTCTTCTTAATGACATACAATGGTGTAGTCAAATCTGCAACTGAGGAAATATGTGAATCTTCATCAATTGCATTGACAGTCTTCTCATGATTTGGCATGGGAGCAGTAATCACATTTGGAGTACCCGGAGGGTCAAACTCAATCTCTCCAGCATCAATCATATCTTGAATTTTGTTCTTCAATACCCAGCAACTATTGGTATCATGTCCCTGACAGTTCGAATGATATGCACATCGTGCATTAGGATTGTACCTGGGAGAGGTAACATTAGGATTCTGAGGAGCATCTTTCAGAGTAATAAGTTCAGCCTTCAACAAGTGTTGCAATGCTTGGGCCATTGACATATTGATCTTAGTGAACTGCCTTCTAGCCCTCTGTTGATTTCCCTGTGGTTGCTCTGGTGTTGTAGGAGTTGGATTGGAGATATGAACTGCACTCACAGACTGATGCCTTCTATTACGATCAGGTTGACCATAAACAGCATTTGACTCTTTCTTCCCACTGGGAGGCTTCTTTGCAACACCTAATGAAGAAGCACCCACTTGAATCTTGCCATTCCTTATTCCACTTTCTACGCGCTCTCCAGTCATTATCAACTCAGTGAAGCCAGATGATGAGCTTCCAATGAGATGACTGTAAAATAGACCATTCAACGTACACATGAACATATCAACCAACTCCCTGTCAGTTAAAGGGGGTTGTACTCTTCCAGCCAAGTCTCTCCACTTCTGAGCATACTCCTTGAAGCTTTCTTTAGCACCCATAGACATGCTCTGCAGTTGCATGTGAGTAGGGGCTAAATCAGCATTGTATTGATATTGCTTGTAAAAAGCTTCAGCAAGATCATTCCAATCACGGATGTTGACACTCTCCAACTGATAGTACCATTCCAATTGAGATCCAGATAAGCTCTCTTGGAAGAAATGGATCCACAACTTCTTATCAGCAGTATGGGGTTGGATTCTCCAGACATAAGACCTCAAATGCAGCTTGGGACAAGAGACACCATCATAAACAACGAAAGTAGGAACCTTGAAACCAATGGGTATAATCACCCCAGATATCAAACTCAGGTCTTCAAAATCCAGCCCAGAAGACTTTTGCAATTCCATAGCATCCATTCTATCCACCAGCATCTTGAACTTATCTTCATTAGGCTCATGATAGTAATTAGCTTCAGAATCAGAGTCCCCCATTGTATTGTGGAGACTGCCTCCCTCTTTCTCAGACTCTTCAGACTCGTAATCTTCAACCTGTTCTTTGGTCTTGACAGGACCTCTGAACCTTCTTCCCATGTTGATCAGGCCACCTGACCTCCTAGTCTTCTTAGTCTTCTTGGCCAGCAGTGTCTTCAATTCATCCTGCCCCTTGGACAAGTTCAGGATCAGCTCTTGGAACTGTGCATTTTGTGCCTGGAGATCCTTAACTGTTTGCTCAAGAGCCATTGCTGAAATAAACAGCGAGAAGATGAGAAACCTGTGCACAATAAACCTGTGATGCAATGATATGGAATGTAAATGTATATGCAATGTTTTCAAGGACCGCAGGATTTAAATTTTCTTAAACAAACAAGAAGGTAAACTTTTATTAGTAATAAATTTGTTTTGCCTCTTGGGCTTACAGAAAATGAAATGAAATAAATACAAGAGATGGGGTTTTAAGTCTCCCATGGATGTTTCCTCTTTGTGTTGAGGTATGAGTTGAGATTCCGTTCCTCGTGAAGTTGCTTTGTTAGTTCCAGGATTCTTTCTTGGCTTGCTTTGTAATGAGCCTCGAAAGTATCCCTTTGTTCCTTCAACTGGATCCAGGACCTCTGTAAGTCTTCCATGTCAGTAGGCATGTCTGGGTGAAGGATGGTATAAGAAGTATCTCCTTCAGCAACAGGTTCCATGGTAACTGGCAGGATAGCAGGATATGGCATCATGAGAGTCTGAGCACGAGATCGCACCCATCTGAGATAAGCCTCTATAAGAATAGTGTACTTAGGCTCCAGAGTCTTGCTGTCAACCTTGTTCACTTTTCCCCATGCTCGTATGAACCTCTGACGGTAACCTTGCAGATCGTTGTCGTAATCAAACACAATACCTTGAATCAACATGTCATGAGGACCATCACTCCGAGCATAACCAAACTGTCGTAAAGCTAAGGAAGGGTTGTAAGTAATGCTTCCTCTTATGCCTAGAAGTGGCACATTAGGAAACTCCCCACAACGGTCAATGATAGTAACATTCTCCATGGATCTGGAGCAACAATGGATATCTGAATGAGAGAGTGACATGATCCTTTTAGACCACCTGAACCCTTGTTCATTCTTCATCACTGAGTGAGGAAGGTGAGAAATAAACCACCTAGATAGCAAAGGTATGCAACACATCAGAGTTCCTCATGCCTTTGTAGTACGAGTATGAAGAGAGTGTAAGATGTCTCCTAGCAATGTAGGCACTGGATTGTGACTCAAGAATATGTTGATGGCATGAACGTCTATGAACTGATCAGGATTGGGGAAAAACACTAAGCCATAAATCAACAAGGCTAAGATCTCCTCAAAAGCATCATAGCTCATAGCCTTCAAGAACACTTGGGCCTTTTCTATCAACACCTTAGCAAGAATACCCTTAACTCCGCTTCTCGTTTCTAGAACAATGTCTGACTTCTTCAGATGTAGAGCTGCAGCAAAAACCTCAGGTTTAGGCTCTTTTTCCAAGCCTGTGAAGGGTCTTTGGTCAAGAACAGGTATACCCAGAAGTTTAGAGAACTCTTCCATTGTAGGAACCAGCTGATAGTCGGGGAATGTGAAGCAATGGTGCTTAGGATCAAAGAACTGAAACAGAACACTCATCATGTCTTCATAGAATCCTGAAGTGACTAGATCCAATAGGTGACCATGTCTCTTGATGAACTGAGAGTGTTCAGACACTTGAGAGACCAACTCTTTAAGCTTAACAGGTATCCCTACAAAGTTGATCCTGATAGTGTTTCTACGAGCAGAAGCCATGACCTACAACAAAGAACAAAGATAAATCCTTTGGTCCTTGAAATGGTTAGTGAAAATGCTATGCTTATGATGCATGATGATGTCATGATGTTATGCTCAATCACAAACATGTGGCACACACAAACAAGTCACACAATAGCCCTAGGTTTGAAGGCTTGCATGAGGTTTAAAGGTAAGTACCCTCCCCTGAAGTTTAGTTGGTTCATCCTGTCCTATAAAAGTAACCAGGTTCAAAGGGATCTCAATATCATTGATCCTTCACAAGGGTGGTTGTTCAGAAGGCAACTTGCTTGCCAACCAAAACCCTCCAAGTTTAGAATCTCAATGAGCGTAGCATCGAGTATCAACCAACTTCAGTCTGCACCAAAGCCAGTTATCTCACTACTTTTCTAAAGGCCAAGATGGGATAACTAGGGTTCTAAAAGTTAGTTAGTGCATTGACAACATATGGCAGCCTCATATTATCCTTAACTTGACTTAAGGAACATAAGCACCAACCAAGAAGTCACACTAACTATGGCCACCAGATCAACCATATCGGTATACGCCGTACAGTTTCCTTGGTCTATTGTCATTTACCTAAGGTACACTAGATCCGGGTTAGGATCTTTCACACATAAGAGCACCCAACAGATAAGTATAAAGCAAACAAGTTTAAAGTGATCTAATTCCTAAGGGTACCCCTCTTTTATTAAATCCCCAGCAGAGTCGCCAGTTCTGTAACACGGTGGGAGAACTGACTTTAGTTAAATGTTGCGGATAGCAAGAGTCGCCACCGACTTTTATTTTATCCAAAGGAAAGGCATAAAAGAACAGGAAAGACCTTTAAAAGATTTTTTTGGGTTCGGGGGGTAGGTTATGTAAAGGAAAGGTGTTAGCACCCTTTACATCCATGGTTATCCATGGGCTCTTAGTTACTTAGCTCACTTTAAATTGTTTTTTGAAATGTGAAGTGTGTGAATAAAAGTTTTCTTAAGTATTTTATAATGATCCATGTACGGATGTATATAAAACCTTTGTTTTGAAAATTGTTTGAAAATATGAAGTGTTTGAAATGTTTTGAAGAGTGAGCAAGTATCTAAGAGGAACCTACCCTAAGTTTAAGTCTTTTCTGTTCTTGAATCCTTTAAATGGTAAGACTATCTCTATTATTAAGGAATAGGTAGTCATTACCTTGGATGTGAGGGACAAGTGAAGGGACATCTGTTATTTAGGCAACTGTGGGGTGTATAAGCAATTCGAAGGGACTTATCATCTTTATTCGAAAAGGACAAGATCATTACGAAGGCAACATTCGAAGGGACTTAATCTTTTTATCTGTTTAGGGACTAGATGATGTGAAATGAGGGACTTTGCTTTATACACCCTACTTGACCTTTTGTTTTAGGCAACATGAGAGGTAACCCTAGAAAGTGAGATGGCGATCAAAGATCGACTTACGTGTGTGAGTGTACAATTTTAAATATTTATCTTTTAAATTAGTGATCTAAATTAATTTTAAAATACAAACATGTTTCACTCCCTATTTTACTAACCATTAAAATAAATATTAAATATTACTATTAAGATATTACATAAAGGAGACAATTACAAAATAATAATAATTAAATCACAATAAATAAGCAAAATAATAATAATAATATAATTGGGTTAGTAAAAATAACAATAATAAATCACAATATATAAATGGGGTTAGTAAAAAAATAATAATAATAAATCACAATATATAAATGGGGTTAGTAATAAAATAAATATCATATGAAAATAAACATAATTAATAATATAAACAAAAATATTAGCACAATAATTAAAAGTTCAATGTTTTATAAACAATTATTATTTTAAGATTAATAAGAAAATATAAACAATTATATACTAATTATCATAAAATTTTAAGTTATATGCAAATTATAAAAATTAGGTTAATTATAAACATATTATGAAAATAAATTATATTTACAAAATTAAATTAGCAAGTTTTAATTATTTTTAAGCATATACTAAAAATTATTTAAATAATAATTACAAATCCATTATAAAATATACACATATGATTAAAGTTTATTAAAAGTTACAAATAAATTAATTAATATTTATAATTAGGGTTTTAAAAAAAATAATTAGGTTTTACAAAATATTTTAGGGTTTTAGAAATTTAGGGTTTATATATATATTTTAGAAAAATGAATTAGAATTAATTAATAACTATACAAAATTTTACAATATTAATAATTAAAAAAAACATAAATAATTTTTCTTATAAGATTTAAATTAAAAAACAAAAGATGAGTTCAAATATAATAATATAAACATCCTATTTATTTTTCATTATTTGGATTTATTTAAATTTATTCAATTATAATATAAATTAAATAAATAAGAAAAACAGAAAAAGAATGAAAAACAAAAACTTACCTGGGCTGGGATTTGAACCCAGCCCCTGAGCTTTCACCATATCTGGACCAATACACCAGCCACTAGGTCATGCGCGCGCAGGTGTTAGGGAAATGACTCCATCTGGTTTTGTTGCTATCCTGGAGAAAATCATGACAAAGCAAAAGAAAATAACACAAAAGGCCTGGGGGGATTCGAACCCAGGACCTTCTCATAACACGCAGGCGTACTTACCATCCAGACGGGAGGGCGTTACTGATAATATAATCACCATAATGCATAATATATTAAGCCTTTTAATTAAATGGAAAAACAAGAAAAAGTTGTTGAGCCCAGGATTCGAACCAAGGACCTTCAAGCATAACGCACACGTTCCTTGCCACTGGGCCAACACTGCATCTGTGAAACAAATCAGAGACAATTACATAAAATATTATATCACATATTCAAATTCTGGAATTCGCGCCAGGGCTTCGTCTTCCTCCTCTGCCCCTGCGTTTTTTGCTACAAAATTAACTATGCATTTTCCTGCGAATTTTTAAACACAGGGAACCTGCGAATTTGAAACACCATCAAAACAGTTCAATTTCATTAAATTAAGAGTGCAAGCAAGGTCCATAGGTTGATTCAAATTGATCTATGGTTTTAGAATTTGTTTATACTTGATGAATCATAAAGCCCTAAACCTCAACCGAAACCCTAAAAATGGTGGATCTCATTCTAGGTGATGAAACTTCATAAAACCTGTCCAGAATCAATCTACAACTTATCATAAACAAGAAACATTAATCAAAATTCATTAAAAACCACTCAATATTCAGAATCGAAAATCAAAAATATCATGAACATGATGAATCGGTTTATGCATATGAGCTTGTTTTTTATGCTTTTGAAGGCTGGGATTGGTTTTGTGATGTCCAAGGAACCCTTCCATGTCTTAAAATACCTTAAAAGCTCTTGTAGGTAGGAAACCGAATTGAAGTTTTTTGAAGAATTTTGTGAAGTTGGCAAAGTGTTCTTGAGGCTGGAAAAATTCGTGCTATGCATTGTGATGAGTTTGTGTATATGTAGTACACTGAATTAGGTCAAAAAGTTGGACTTTTCTTTGGATATTTTGGATCAATGAGATTGAAAAATATCATGTCTTAAAATCCAAATATTTTTTGATATAACCTTGCTATTTTAAGACAATCACCATAATTCTCATATCAATTTGATCCAAGCCATATTTATGATTTTCTAGAAGCAATATTCATATTTTAATATTTGATTTCATATTTTATTTTGATTTAAAATGGTTTTAAATGAATAAAATCAAAATAAATAAAATAAAAATAATAAAAAATCTGAATAAATGAGGATTGGGTCGTGCATGATGTCATGTTAAAGCTTGGATCACAAAATTGCAAGCCCATTTGGAGGAATTTGGTTTTAAGCCCCCATTTGCTTCATAAACCACCCAAAAATTTCCCAACTTTGCAAGGGCACACATCCTTCAATTTTAATGCTATGAGGGTGTTCTTGGACATTTTGGAAAGCTTGAAGAGTCCTTTAACCAACGCCATTAGTTTCATGTCCATATCATTTACCATTCTCAAGTTATGCCCTTTTGAAGTTGTTGACTTTTTGTTGACTTTCAAATGGACCTATAATGTCTTAGCTCATACCTTCCAAATGAAGCATTTTTGGGCTTGGCTTGTGAGACATAAAGTTGTAGAGAATTCAATTTCCTTCAAAATGAGATTTGGATGGGAAAAATGTGATGAAGCATGTGAAAGTTATGGCTGGTCAAAGTTCAGTTGACTTTTCCTGAGGAAACCCTAATTTAGAAACCTCTGATTCTTGATGATCTGAAATATCCTTGATGAATCATGATCCACCCTTGATCAAATGATGAATTTTACTTCATATACTTGATATTGGCAAAAAATCATGAAGTTTGACTTTGGTTTGACCACAGTTGACCTCAGTTTGACTTTTTAACTGTTTTGACTGATTTTGACTTATCTGATCATCTGACTGAGCAAACCTTTGAGAAAAGTTCTGAAATTTGTCATGGGGATTCTTAAACACATATAAGATGTTATGAAGCTCACTTGAAGTCTTGGAAGTCCATTTAGCCTGATTAAAGTCAAAACCCTAGTTTTGGATGCACTGCTTAGGAGGATGCATTGTCTGAGGGAATTGTCAAATCTTCTGACTATTTGTGAACTTTGTGAACCTTGTGAACCTCATATGATGTCTTGTGAACCTTGTGAAAGGTCTTGTGAACCTTGTGAACCTCATAAAGTGTCTTTTAAACTTCATGAACCTCATGAAAGGTCTTGTGAACCTTGTGAACCTCTTAGCACACAAAGTCTTGTATTGTGAGGGCAAATTTTGGGGTGCAACAGTGGTCGATTCAGATGCGTGTGTTATTTAGAGCTCAATATGTCCTTGATATCATTAATAACAGTTACACACAGGTTGCAGAAAATGCAACAGAAGCGCAAAGAAATGCGCAACATGAAACGAGGAAGAAAGATCAGAAGGTGTTGTTCCATATCCATCAGTGTGTGGATACAAAGGTGTTTGAGAAAATTGTTGATTCGATGATCGTGAAGGCAACGTGGGATACACTAGTGTGGTGCTATTGTGGTGACGCATCAGTGAAGAAGGTCAAGTTACAGCCCTTACGCAAGCAATATGAGAATCTCAGTATGAAGAACAATGAGAAGATGCCTGATTACATCTCCAAAGTGATTATCGTCACGAAAGAGATGAAGTCTTATGGAGAAACGATCTTCGAACAAGAAATCATTAAAAAGGTAATGGGAACACTTACTCCTCTATTTGACGGTCGTCCCAAGGGGGTGACGGACGTCACGCACCCGGGACGGGCGTCATACATTTGGGACGGTTATCCCATTCTAAAAACTTGTGTTCTTTGTTTCTCTCATTCTTCTTCTCCGTCTCTGTGTTCTCTTACGTTCAGTTTCCACTAATTTTTCCAGTCAATCCAATACATAATACAACAACAACACAACAAATCCATACACAATCAACACGAATTAATCAATCTATGACTAATTCAACAACACTAATCAATTTTTTTATTCAACCAAAACAACATAACACACTGACAGTGCAATTTATAACACTCAATTCCACATGTTCTCTAATTGAAGTCTTTTCCTCTTCTCTTCTCCAACTTCACGTAACCTCTCCCGATCTTATTTTTCTACTGATAAACCTAATTATCTATAAATCCAATTAACTTATAATTTTATTTGTTAAATAATTCCCATTGGGCATAATTCACACACCCCCACTCTTTACTATTTATACTCCCAATTAAGCCCATTAAGAATACTAGTATCACTTTACTAATAATTTTACAACTTAATCAACTTAATTTTAATTCAACTAACCACAACACAAATTAAATCAACTTAATTAAATTAGTTCAACTAAAACCAACTTATTAACTCAACACAACACAATTTCGACAATCAACACAAATCAACACCAAATATACGATAATATTTAATTAAATAATTAATTAAATAACAGGGTGTTATATTATGCAAGGGGAAAAGCGTCAAGATTTTACCAGGGGAGGTATGCATGTCATGTCATGCAAATTTTGGAGTGATTATCAGAGTTGAAGGTAACATCTCTGCTCGAGATTGCCTTTTCACTTTAGGATGCGACAAGAATATTACGTCACAAAGATGGACATGTGGTCATTAGCATGCATATATTCTACATAGATATCAAAATAGTCATCATTGACCTATAGAGTTCATTCGACATGTTGTACTCGGTGGCATTTGAAGGTTACAACTTGACCAAGAGCGATTTCATCCTTTTAAAGGCCCGCTGGTAGGATTTTTGAGCAAGCATTTACTATGGTTTTATCTACTAGCAGGTATAAAGTTGATAATGATGCAAAAGATCCTCTTTGATCTTTTGATGATGACAATGATAATTAAAGTCTGTAGCAATAACTTTCAACATTGATGATGGTGACCTAACCAAAGAAACATCTTAAGCCTCATCAACAAAAATAGACTCAAAATTAAATTGATTATATGATCATGAGAAATCCAGCAAAGAATCTTAAAGCCTCGAATAAAGTGCGAAAGCTCTCCAGGTCACATTTGTTTGTATCTCTAAATGACCTTAGTTTTGTAAAAGTAAGGAATAACTATCAGGGTACTAAGAAAAATCTCTCTCTCTCTCTCTCACACACCATAAAAATATTTTTCAAAGGTTTTTATCATGAAAATTGTTTTCTATCCCAAGCCGAGTGATTGTGAAGTTGTCTAATCTCTTTCCAATGCTTTTTTGAACTAACCAGTCGATTGGAAATTGCTAATCAATTGGCAAAACCTTTTCTGTCAACCAAAGGATTAGAATGTTATGTCAATCGATTTAAAAATGGCTAATCGATTAACCAAGTGATTCAAACATCACCTTAATGACCTATAATAACTATATATTAAATATTTCCATTTTTGGCAAAGTAATAAATTAAAATTAACCCATCTAGTGGATTAGAACGTTGTGCCAACGAATTGGAATGTTATGTCAATCCATTGGAACATTATGGCGATCGATTGGTTCATTAATTCGGTACATGTATCATTTCCTTTTTTGGGTTTTCCAACTCTTATATAAAGAAGGCTTGGCTCCACTTTATTTCACACCACTTTCCAACATTTAACATTTTCTTTGGTATTTATCTCTATAATTTCTTTCTCTTTCTCCCTCTAGAAGATATTTCTTACACTTGATATTGTCTTAGTGCTTGTAAGTGAAGTTTTTCTTGTGAGGAATATTATTTTGTAAGTTGGCATGCTGGTCGTTTAAATTATTAGGAGTGCGATACTTTTGAGGGAACAAATTTTATTTGTGAGATAAACCTGTCATAAAATATGTGTGAATGGTTTCTTAAGCTTTTCCATAACAAACTTTGTTTTGGTTATTGAGATAAGTCATAAATCTCTAAATTGTTTGTTAGCTTAGCCTAGGGTAATAGTTGTCATGGTTGGAGATAAGACTATACAAATATCAAGATCAAATTGAACTAAAGGTTCATGGTATAATCTTAAAAAGCTCAAAGTTTATAGTCAAACTCTCAAGAAGGCCTCTTGGGGATAATATTAGGCCAATATTCGGCCAAATCTATATAAATCTTTGGTGCAATCTCTCTAAACTTATCCATTTACTTTCTGTAATTTACTTTTAGTATTTTATTTATTTTGCAATTCACTCAACTAAAATTACTAATATGGACTTAATCGAGAAAGTTGTAAAACTAATCGCAAATTTTAAATACCAGAAATCACTCCCCTCTTATGATTAAAGTCATTTTTCTAATAAATGACATCAGAACCTCACTCTTGTTAAGGACTAATCCTCTCGGGAAGTAAATGACCTCAAACTATTCACTAAACATGCCCCCATTCTTTAATGGAGAAAGGTATAGTTTGTAGAAAGAAAGAATGAATTTTTCATAGAAGGGGTAGATCGTGATATTTGGAAGGTTGTGAATAAAGGCACATTTGTTCCCACACACAAAATTAATGGTGTTTGTACCGAAAGAATCTGGACAGGTCTTCGTGGCCTTCAACTGGGACTGTGGTCTTTTAGTAGGAGATGGTGGTGGGGTACCTGCAAGGTACTCTGACGCTCAAGACAATAAGTGCTCAACAAAAGCGTAAGTTAAAAGGGTCGAAAAGAAGTGAATACCTGACTCTCCAAAGATGGAGTTTTATAGGGGCATTTGATCGCACATTACGGGAGCGTGCCTCTGGCTAAGTGTAACTGCCTTAACGAATTCGTTGGGCAGTTGGTCGTGCGAAAGACGTTTAGGCGCGTGAGGTGGACGTCCCCAACGGTTATAGCTAACGACTTTACTTCTGTAACAGTCATATCCTCATGGATCTCATAATGTGCTTATCCCAACTGTTTGCTGGATTGGGCCTCAATTTGGCACTGGGTACATGCTAGTCCAATCCAGAACAAGAGCCCCCCAAGTCGTTATGCCCGTGGGGATAATGACTTAAGGTACCGAGCCAGTGGTCGACGTGTTCCTAATAGATCCATTCTCTTGCTTTTTCTGTCGGGCATTTGCTTTTAGTAAGGATATAGAAATTAAAATATTCTTTATGAGAATATAGAACGTTTGAAATTCTTAAGACACGTGTACTAAAGCACCGTCAAGTATTTATGATATCTGGGGGCTAACCCTAGGCAATAATTTCAATGGCCTTTGCGCTTCTCCATGTGAATTCCAAGACATTTTAAAAGAGGGAGAAAACATTCATTTCCACACTTTTACAATCGCTTGCTCTCATCGTGAAATTTGTCTGCAACTTTCTCCTTGCCTGAAGTACTACCGTCATCGTCTTCTCTCCAGCCAGAATCATGGATCCATGTAAACGTTCGCCTTCTCTACTCATGTTTTTCTGGGTTTGAAGTGATGCATGTTCATGGTTCTTTTATGGAGTTCATGGTGTATTCAAAGTTTTCTGGACATCCTGATGAACTCCTGGAAGTCCTGATGAACATTCATCCTGAATGTATGAATGTTCTTCATAGGTTTTATGAACATTCATAGATTTCCAGGTTCTTCCAATCCTACTAAGGTTAGATCTAGATAGGACTTAAGTGATGATAGTTTGATGTTAGTGGACCGAGCATAGGTTCTAGAGGGTGTATCCCCGTTAACATTAGGCTTAAGGTAGACGAGGATTATTTCGTTCAGGCGACTTTAGCCCTTGCCCGTCTTTCTTGATTAAAGGGGTTGTCCAGGGGCATGTCCTCAGGTTTTACAAAGCCCTTTCACTTGATTTGCAGTGGAAGGGTGGATTTGAGTTCGTCGAATTCACTTTGTTTCCTCTGCTTTTTAGGTGAATGTAGTTAGAAGAACGCTCGTGGGACCGAAGATCTCCCTGTAACAGATAACGCGGATGTTCCCGTGGAAGATCGCTCCTGGATCATGGACGAACCACTAGAGACAACCTCTCAATTCTCCATTGATTCTTCGGACGCTTGGTCGAGGATTAAAAGGAAGAAGAACGGAGATGGTATTGACTGGCGGGCTCTACCGCCGAAGCTGACGCAGAGGATATGTTCCCGATTCCCCGTTCTTCAGTTTTCGATGTATGAGTTCACATTTCGCGAGGTTGGGTATCGTCTGCCTTTCACGGACTTCCAGCAAGTGGTCTTTACGAATCTCGAGCGGGCGCCTGCCCAGTTGCATCCTAATGCTCTTACCTTTATCAGAGCGTTCGAGCTGGTGTGCCGCTTTTTGAAGATAGGGGTAACTGTGAGCTTGTTTTTCAGGGTCTTCCATTTGCAGAGGAAGTCCCAAGATGGTCGACACAGCTGGGTGTCGTTGAAGCAGGCCAGAAGATTGTTCAAGGCTTACCAGGAGTTTGTACGGGACTTTAAGTACCGTTTCTACATAATCCAACCTTGTTCGCAAACAACTAAGGACTCGTTGTATGATTGGGAGATGATCAGGAACAAGGAGAATATGGTGTCCCATTTCCCCTTGGAGTGGGTGACGGTGACAACATTGCGACCTACAATATTTTGTTTTACTATGTCACCAGCTTCCGCCCTTTGGAGTTGGTCGACGGTGACAGGAAGCCCCTCCTACGTCCGGATTGGACACCAATAGTTGTAGCTAGGTAAATCAATGTTAAGTCCCTGCTCAGTTGTCCGAATGAAGAGACTTCCATGCAACTCCTAGGTGAATTGGCTTTAAACTATATTTGCTTTATGAACAGGCTCGTTATCTAATCTAATATGCTGTTTTTGCAGCGCAAATGGCCGAAATGAGGGGACGTTTTTTGAAGTCCAACAAGGGAAATATCAAAAAGGGTGCGGGAAAGAATCTAGTGGAGGCTATTAAGGATCAAGGCACACTGGATAGCTTCGTGGCGTCGGGCAATTCAACGCCTGGGGGCACTCCCATGGATGGATCTCCGTTGGGAAAGAGACAGAGGACCGAGGATCCTTCTCCGCCTCCCAAGACTAAAGTTGCGACCTCCAAACCTTTCGACATGCCGCCCTGTGTCACTCAAAGGGCTCTCTTTGATAAAGAATCTTCTGTCTGGGTTCCTGATGTCGATGTTGCTAATGATCTCTCCACAAGTCTTGACGACCTGAGCGTTGAGCTTCAAGGATGCTGCTGGAATGTTCCGTATCTTGGAGGTTGCTCTTGCCTTTAATGACACTGATCTTATTCCCTGAAAGGATCTTCTAGCGGCCAAGGCCAAGATCGAGAAAGTAGAGGCTGCAAATCATAAGTTAGAGAAAGATTTACTCCAGGCTCAGGGCCACTGCGAGAGTAAGCTCGAGCTTATGAATGAGGTCACAGGGTTGAGGGATTCGATCACAGAGATTGAAGCCGAGAACGGGAAGTTGAAGAAGGATGCCACGAAAGGTAAATTGGCAGCTGGGGAGGGAGAAACTGAGGAAGAGGAGGCAATGACGACCAGGGAGGAATTGATTGCTCGTATTTGGCTTCTGGCTCAGGACAACATGAATATGGTTGCCTTTGATTTCTACAATGTGGTGGAGCAACTCAAGGTCACCAATCCCGGGGTGGATTTGGTGGTTGAGGGCACGGGCCCTTGCACCGCGTGGAGGATGGGCAGGTGATGCCTCCTAAGGATGAAGAGTAATGATCTGACCTGTGTGCCATTGACTTTTAGGCCTGCGTGCCACATCTTTTTGTTAAATGATGTTTGGGGCTTTGTCCCTTTTTTTGATTATGTAAGGATAATGTCAGCCTTCTGGCCTTATTTTATAATATTTTATTGTTGTGTTTTACTTGTGTATGCTTTGATTTGTTTAGTGTGAGAATCTTTTTGTGCTCGATAAAATACATTAAGCTCGTCAATGTATGGAACTGGCCGAGGTGCGAGGTTAGTGCTCGCTGAAGGGAGTTAGGGGGCATGATTATTTATCGTTTCCCTAAGGCTTATACATTTCCCATCGCGAGCTGGGGGTCTGCCACGCTGGTATGACAATGACAAAGCTCATTTGAGGTGTCCTCGTTGGGCAACCTAACCGCTCATAAAATCCGACAAGTGGTTGCACGCGTTCTTAGTGAGGGCGTACTTATACCATGATATGTCCCTGTGGTCGGGCTTGTCCCCCTGTGGGGTGTTTTGGCCGGAAGTTATCCTGAGTTTTAGCTGTAATATTGTTTGAGCTTTTCAGCGTTCCACGGTCGAGCAAAAGGTTCTCCACTTAATTCTTCTAGGTAATACACTCTTGTGTCAGTTTTTGATTTGACGCGATACGGGCCTTCCCAATTGGTTGCGAGTTTGCCTTCGCACGAATCCTTTTGATTTTTGCACAAGACGAGGTTGCCCACCTGAAATTATCTCTTGACGATCTTGTGGTCATATCGCACGCTATCTTTCGCTTCAGGGATTCCTCGCGTAGAGCTGCCCCCGAACGAACCTCTTCTACCAAGTCGAGTTCCTCTCTTAAGGCCTCTTCGTTGAGTTCCTCTTCTAAAGGTGTTTCTGTTCGTCTAGAAGGTTCTCTTATTTCTACAGGAATGACAACTTCAGTCTCGTAAGTCATTCGGAACGGAGTCTCCCCGGTTGTAGAATGCAGGGTGGTTCAGTAAGCCCACAATACGCTGTGGAGTTCCTCGGCCCACCTGCTCTTTGCTTCGCCTAACCTTTTCCTGAGACCCCGTAGAATGACTCTGTTAGCGGCTTATGTTTGTCCATTTTTATGAGGGTGCTTGACGGATGTGAAGTGTTGCTTGGTGTCAGTCTTGGCAACGAAATCTTGAAAGTTTCTATCTGTGAATTGGGTGCCGTTGTCCGTTATAATTCATTGTGGCACGCTGAATCTTGCGAGGATGTTTCTCTTATAGAACCAGAGGATGTTGAACGCGGTGATCCTGGCCAGGGCCTCGACCTCTATCCATTTGGTGAAGTAATCGACTGCTATGATCAGGTATTTGTTTTGGAGGGAGACTTGCGTGAAGGGACCGAGGATGTCCATGCCCCATTGCGCGAACGACCATGGCAATGACATGGTTTTCATAGCATCTGGGGGTGCGATGTGCATGTCTGCATGATGTTGACATTTTTCGCATCTCTTTGCGTGCTCCTTTGCGTCATTCTTCATGGTTGGCCAATAATACCAGGTCCGCAAGGCCTTGCGGTCCAATGATCTTCCACCCAGATGTTGGGCATTAATTCCCTCATGTATCTCGTGCAGTATGTCAGACACTTTTTCCTCTTCGACGCATCTTAAGTGTGGAATGAAAAATCATCGGCGATACATCTTTCCGTCCACCAGAACATAAGATGAGGAGCGGCGTTTAGTGGCGATGGCCTCCTTCTTGTCGTCGGGAAGTTCTCTGGTGGTCAGGAACCTGAAGACGGAGGTCATCCAATAGCTGGCGTCTCCTACCATGTTGACCTCGAGGATAGTCTCTGTCTTTTCGATGCTTGGTTTGGGAAGGATTTCCTGAATTACAGATTTGTTATCGCCCTTCTTACGTGTGCTTGCTAATTTGGATAGGATGTCTGCTCGTGAGTTTCGTTCACGTAGAATGTGCTGGACGTCCCAGGCTTTGTACTGCACGAGCATTTGCTGGACTAGAGCTAGGTATTCAATTAGATTGTCGTTTTTCGCTTGGTACTTGTAACACGGTGGGAGAACTGACTTTAGTTATGTTGCGGATAGCAAGAGTCGCCACCGACTTTTATTTTATCCAAAGGAAAGGCATAAAAGAACAGGAAAGACCTTTAAAAGATTTTTGGGTTCGGGGGGTAAGTTATGTAAAGGGAAGGTGTTAGCACCCTTTACATCCATGGTTATCCATGGGCTCTTAGTTACTTAGCTCACTTTAAAATGTTTTTGAAATGTGTAGTGTGTGATTAGAAATTTTCTTAAGAGTTTTATAATGATCCATGTACGGATGCGTAAAAAACCTTTGTTTTGAAAATTGTTTGAAATGTGTGAAGTGTTTGAAATTGTTTTGAATAGTGAGCAAGTATCTAAGAGGAACCTACCCTAAGTTTTAAGTCTTTCCTGTTCTTGAATCCTTTAAATGGTAAGACTATCCCTATTATTAAAGAATAGGTAGTCATTACCTTGGATGTAAGGGACAATTGAAGGGACATCTGTTATTTAGGCAACTGTGGGGTGTATAAGCAATTCGAAGGGACTTATCATCTTTATTCGAAAGGGACAAGATCATAACGAAGGCAACATTCGAAAGGGACTTGATCTTTTATCTGTTAAGGGACTAGATCATAACGAAGGCAACATTCGAAAGGGACTTGATCTTTTATCTGTTAAGGGACTAGATGATGTGAATTAGGGACTTTGCTTTATACACCCTACTTGACCTTTTGTTTTAGGCAACATGAGAGGTATCCCTAAGGAAGTGAGATGGCGATCAAAGATCGACTTATGTGTGTGAGTGTACAATTTTAATATTTATCTTTAAATTAGTGAACTAAGTTAATTTTAAACATACAAACACATATTGCACTCCCTATTTTACTAACCATAGCATAAAATAAATATTTAAATGTTACTATTACAATATTACATAAAAGGAACAATTACATAATAATAATAATTAACAAATTAAATAAATAAGCAAAAATAATAATAATAATAATAATATAATTGGGTTAGTAAAATAATAATAATAATAAATCATAATATAAATGAGGTTAGTAATAATAAAATATCATATAAACATAATTAATAATGTAAATAAAAATATTAGCATAATAACCAAAAGATCAAAAAAAAATTTATATGAACAATTATTTTTTTAAGATTAATAAGAAAATATAAGCAATTATACTAATTATTATAAAGTTTTAAGTTATATGCAAATTATAAAAATTAAGTTAATTATAAACATGTTATGAAAATAGATTATAAAATTAAATTAACAAGTTTAAAAAAAAATTATTTACATACAAACAATTTATGTCATATTATTATATTAACAAAATTAAATTAAGAATTAAGCATATTTATATACAAGAATTAAATTATGAACAAATTACATAATATTTATACATGATTAAGGTTTATAAATAATATAATTAAATAAATAGAAGAAAATTAGGGTTTTTTAGAATTTAGAAAATAAATTAGGGTTTATAAAAATATTAGGGTTTATAATTTAATTTACAATATTAATTTAATAATAAATATATACATACTTTTTTTTTAAAATAAAAATTAGGATTAATTTCTTTAGAGAATAAATTAAAAGTTTTCTTAAATATAATATTATACATTTATATATTTACATATAATGGTTTAAACAAATAATTAGAATTAATTATAAAACATAAATAGTAAAACAAAATAATTAAAAAAATGGATTTCAAAACTTACCTGGGGCATGGATCGAACCCATGCCCTAGGCTTTGTAACCCTTAGACGCACAGAGTTACCACTGGGCTGCATGCGCGCTTGTGAACACCAAACAGGCAGCAATCCTTTTGTTTCTTCTCCTGCATAAAATTCTCAAAAAATAAAACAAAGCAAAATGGCCTGGGGAGGTTTTGATCCCAGGACCATTCCTTTACAAGCCAAACGCGCACACCAACTGAGCCAAGTGTTCTAGTTGTAATATAACATAACATAAATCAAAAAATATTAAAACAAAAATTTGAATCCTTGCTGATGGCGCCAATCTTCTTCTTCTTCCTCCAACTTACCTGCGAAAATTCTTTCAACATTTCCTGCGAAATTTCCTACGAGTTCTTCCCTTCAAGAACCTGCGAATTTGAATCTCTCACAACACGTAAAATCTCAACAAATTTATTATATAAACATGATCCACACATCAAATCCAATTCAATGATGTCTTTAGAATTCATTTATATTGGTTTAGATGAGAAACCCTAAACGGCCACTCTAAACCCTAACAATGGCAACTTCATGTTCCTGTGTCGAAACTCAAATTGGATTGCCCAGAAACGTTCCTAAGCTTGTCACAAACACAAAACAATCATCAAACATAATTTATAATGCATAAACAATGGAGAATGAAAAAATCATAAAAGTGTGATAATATTGATTCGGTTCATGCATATGGAGGCGTTTTAGATGTTGTTTATGATCCAAATATGTTCAATGAACATCATAGAACGTATTGCAATGCTCAAAACTCATTGAAACCCTCTCTACCTTGGAATCCGAATATGAGTTTTTTGAAGATTTTTGTGAAGTTTGAAGATGGCTTTGGAGGCAGAAATTTCGTGAATAGTGTATTGCTTCATGTTGTTTATATAGGACACAATGAAATTAGGTCAAGAGTTTAACAAATTTGTGGATATTTGGACTTTGGGAGATTGAAAAAGATGTGATCTTAAATTTTGAATATTCTTGATCCAGCCTTGCCATGTTTGGATGATCTGAATTTAAATGGTATTAATCAAGTTTAAATGAGTGTTAAAACTTTCTAGAACCAAAAATCAAATCAAATATATGACTTTTATATTTTATTTCAATTTAATTTGTATTTTAATGAATAAAATTCAAATAAATATGAAATAAAAAATAAAAAATCATAAAAGGAGTGGGTTGGGTCGTGCTTGATGAGTTTGTAAGGTTTGAATGGCAATTAGGTGGGCTCATTTAGCAAAAATTGACTTTAAGGCCTTATTTGCTTCATAAGTTTTCCTAAAATTTCCCAACTTTGCAAGGGCACAAATCCTTAAATTTTAATGCTATGAGGGTGTTCTTGGACATTTTGGAAAGCTTGAAGAGTCCTCTAACCAAACCCATTGGTTTCATGTCCATATCATTTACCATTCTCAAGTTATGCCCTTTTGAAGTTGTTGACTTTTTGTTGACTTTCAAAAGGACCTATAATGTCTTAGCTCATACCTTCCAAATGAAGCATTTTTGGGCTTGGCTTGTGAGACACAAAGTTGTAGAGAATTCAATTTCCTTCAAAATGAGCTTTGGATGGAAAATTGATGATGAAGCATGTGAAAGTTATGGCTGGTCAAAGTTCAGTTGACTTTTCCTGAAGAAACCCTAATTTAGAAACCTTTGATTCTTGATGTTCTGAAATCTCCTTGATGAATCATGATCAACCCTTGATCAAATGATGAATTTTACTTCATATACTTGATGTTGGCAAAAAATCATGAAGTTTGACTTTGGTTTGACCACAGTTGACCTCAGTTTGACTTTTTAACTGCTTTGATTGATTTTGACTTATCTGATCATCTGACTGAGCAAACCTTTGAGAAAAGTCTTGAAACTTGTCATGGGGGTTCTTACACACATATAAGATGTTATGAAGCTCACTTGAAGTCTTGGAAGTTCATTTAGCCTGATTAAAGTTAAAACCCTAGTTTTGGATGCACTGCTTAGGAGGATGCATTGTCTGAGGGAATTGTCAAATCTTCTGACCAATTGTGAACTTTGTGAACCTTGTGAACCTCATAAGATGTCTTGTGAACCTCATGGGAGGTCTTGTGAACCTTTTGAACCTTGTGAACCTCATAAAGTGTCTTGTAAACTTCATGAACCTCATGAAAGGTCTTGTAAGTATTGTGAACCTTGTGAACCTCATAAAGTGTCTTGTAAACTTCATGAACCTCATGAAAGGTCTTGTAAGTATTGTGAACCTTGTGAACCTCATAAAGTGTCTTGTAAACTTCATGAACCTCATGAAAGGTCTTGTGAACCTTGTGAACCTTCTTAGCACACAAAGTCTTGTATTGTGAGGGCAAATTTTGGGGTGCAACAGTACTCCCCTTTTACCTGGGACGCGACCAATTGTGAATCGGTGAAATTCGTAACTTCTTGCGCTCCCAAGTCTCTTGCAAGGCGTATTCCTGCTAAGAAAGCTTCGTATTCAGCCTGATTATTTGACGTCGGAAATGATATGGCTAAGGAGACCTCGACTATCAGACCTTCATCGCTTTCGAGGATAATTCCTGCTCCTCTTCCAAATGGTCCAGATGCCCCGTCGACGTAGATGCCCCATATGCAGTTACTTTCCACGGGAATTTCCGCGGGGTCATCTCGGCGATAAAATCTACTAGTGCTTGGGCCTTTAAAGCCTTCATGCCTTCGTAGTGTATATCGAACTCGGACAACTCTAACGACCATTTCAGCATCCTTCCGACCATATCTGGTCGTTCCAAGAGTTGTCTAATGGGTTGGTCGGTCCTCACGACCACAGTGTGCGCAAGGAAATAATGTTGTAATAGTTTGGCAGTGTTTACGAGGGCAAGGGCGACCTTCTCGATTTGTTGGTACCTTAACTATGGGCCTTGTAAGGCTTTGCTCGTGAAGTATATGGGTTTTTTTCCCGTCTGCATCCTCTCTTATCAGTGTCGCGCTGATGGCTTCAGTGTTGACGACTAAATACAAGTAGAGGAGTTCCCCGGCCTTTGGTCTTGAGAGGACGGGGTTCAGATAAGGCTTGCTTGAGATGACGTAGATTCTTCTCGCATTCATCTATCCACTTAAACGCAGCTTCCTTTTAGAGAAGTTTGAAGAAAGGGGAGGCGTACTAAGCGGACTTCGCAACAAAACGAGATAAGGATACGACCATGCCATTTAGTGATTGAATCGATTTATTTGAACTGGGTGTAGGAAATTCCGTGAATGCGCGACATTTGCCTGGGTTGGCCTTGATACCTCTTTCTGTAAGGTAGAAACCGAGGAACGTGCTTGCTCGCATACCAAAAGTGCATTTATCCGGGTTGAAACGCATTCTACACTCTCTGGCCTGATCGAACACACTCTGCAAATGGGAAGCATGATCGGCTTCCTGGATGGATTTGACGACCATATCGTCCATGTATACCTCTAGCATGTCCCCTATTTGTGATTTGAAAACTTTATTCATCATAGGTTGATAAGTGGATCCTGCGTTTTTAACCCGAAGGGCATTACGTTGTAGTAATAGTTCCCCGTCGGGGTCATGAACGCGGTGTGCTTTTTATCTTTGTCATCCATGGGTATATGGTTATACCCGGAGTATGCGTCCATGAAGGAAAGCAATTTAAAACCTGCAGAGTTATCTACCAATTTGTCTATGTTAGGTAGGGGATAGGAATCTTTCGGGCATGCCCGATTAAGATCGGTGTAATCAACATAGAGTCTCCACTTTCCATTTGATTTCTTAACAAGTACAGTGTTCGAGAGCCAAGTCGTGTACCTGGCCTCAGTTACAAATTTAGCCTCTATGAGGTCTTTAACTAGTTTTTCAACGGCTAAAGTCTTTTCCTCTGATTGCTTGTGCATGCGTTGTGCAACTGCGTGGGCAATTGGGTTGATGGTGAGTTCGTGGCATGCGATTCCTGGAGAGATACCTGGCATGTCGGCGACACTCCAAGAAAAAAGGTCGACATTGCTGCGTAGGCACTGCTTTAGTTTCTCTTTGACTTCGTTGGGGAGCCCTGCTCCGATTTGGACTCCTCTCTCGGGGTTATCTCCGAAAGCCATAACTTCAAAATCCCCTGCGGCAAAGGGGCGTAACAAAGCCGACTTGTCTACTTGGGTATCGGTCTCCTCATCCACAGGAATGCGAGGATCGAGTTCGATCGTGTTGATCTGGAGAGTGGATTTCTTCTTGGGCTGGATGTCGTCAGACAGAGGGTTTTCCTCTCTTGCACATTTCCCGTTCTTTGGTGCATTCTCTATCACTCTGGACCTTGGTTGCTGCCCCAAAGCACCTTCTTTTTACCTCGATATCTCTGTGTTAGGTAGCCACATGACCTCGTCGACTCGTCTGGCCTCCTCCTACCGAGGAGCCCCGTCTTTAATGTACTTCTTAAGGTGTCCCTCTTTGATAAGGATCTCGATGGCATCCTTGAGATGGATACAATCCTCAGTGATGTGCCTATGGCTGCGGTGAAACCGAAAATATTTGCTTTTGTCGGTATTGGCCTTTGAAGTTGTAGGCTTGGGGAAGTGAACGCCTCCCTGTTTGAATTCCATATTAATGCACTCGCTGAGGATCTTTTCACGCGGAGTGGTGAGAAGGTTGTATTCCACGAAACGGCTAGCTGATCCTCTGCTCTCACGAGGGCGGTCATACCTACATTTCTCACGTCAGGGTGCATCGTCTCCCTCCCTTTTCTTGTGAGCTTTTGTATTCCCGTGATTCCTCGAATCTCTTGTATTGCACGTAGCCTTCTTCTCCTCATACTGAATGTGCGCTTGGGCTTTGTGAAGCAGTTATACAAGTGACTGGGGAGGTTCGATACCCACGGCCTTCTGAAACTCATTGTTGGGGCATAAGCTCTTCTCTAAAATGTACCGCTTCATGCGGTCGGTGGTGTGCACTTCCACAGCCTCTTGTTGAATTGGTCAATGTAGTCTCTTAGGGGCTCTTCCTTCCCTTGCACGATACCTTCGAGGGTGGACTTGGATTTAGGATGATGCCTGGAGGCGGTGAGATTTCTGGCGAACTGGTTTTTCAGAACTCTCCACGAGGTGATCGACTCCGCGGGGAGATGCTTGTACCAAGTCATGGCGCCTTTGCGCAAGGTGATGGGGAGCAACCTACATTTAATAGCGCCTTCCACGTCGTGATAATGAAGTATGGCTTCGAGGTTCTCAATTTGATCGTCGGGATCAGTAGTCTCGTCGTAAGTGGCTAAAGGCGGAGGTTTTTCTAGTCCTCGAGGGATGCGGGTTTCCATGATCCCGCGGCTGAGAGGACCGTGGTTGCCTTCGTTGTCACTGCTCCCAGACTCATGACAATGGGACCTATTCTGATGACGATCATCGTCGTAATGAGTCTTCTTGTCGTGGTCTTGATCTTCTGGTGAGTGTCTGGATTTGCGTGGAGAAGACCGGGTACGCTTTCGCACACGCTCTGGATGTGATGTTTCGAGCGAATCTTGACCCCTGAGAGGAGAAACGTGCTTGGGTTCTTTCCCTTTCCGACCTCGGTGTGGAGATCGAGATCTTCAAGGTGAACCCTTGTGGCGGCGGCGTCTAGACGGCGAGGGAGATCGAAGACCCTGTTCGAGCACTTGCATACGCTCATTCTGCTGAAACAAGGTGAGATTTGCCTTGTTAAGGGCAATAATAAGGGCTTGAATGGTGGCATCCGCCTCCATGGGGATGGGAATTGGTTCAAAGACGGGGTCTGCGTGAACGACGAATGGTTGTTTCAAGTTGTTCTAAGTCAGGGAAGGAGGATGTTCTTCGCCATTACCGGCATTGGGCTGAAAAACCCCTTGGCTACCGGTGTTGTCGCCATCACTGAAGAGGATGACGGGAGGATCTTTGACAGTCTTGAGCATCTGGGATGCCATGAAGACGGAAAAATGAGCTTTGGTCTCGCGGTGAAAAGGGGATTTTGATCATGAAAGACGGGGGAGTTGTTGGTTCCCATAGACGACGCCAATGTACAGAAAGAATTCGGACAGGTCTTCATGGCCTTTAACTAGGACTATGGTCTTTTGGTGGGAGATGATGGTGGGGTACCTGCAAGGTACTCCAACGCTTAATTCAATAAGTTCTCAACAAAAGCGTAAGTGAAAAGGGTCGAAAAGAAGTGAATACCTTACTCTCCAAAGATGAAGTTTTATAGGTGCATTTGTCCGTACGTTACGGGCGCGTGCCTCTGACTGAGTGTAACTGCCTTAACGAATCTGTTGGGCAGTTGGTCGCGCGAAAGACGTTTAGGCGCGTGAGGCGGAGGTCCCCAACGGCTATACGCTAACGACTCTATTTCTGTAACGGTCATATCCTCGTGAATCTCATGATGGGCTTATCCCAACTGTCTGCTGGATTGGGCCTCAATTTGGCGTTGGGCACATGCTAAGCCAATCCAGAACAGTGTTGTATTAAACAAATCTGAAAATGATTAGACCAAAGATGATAAAGAAAATGTGGAACGTAATTTGAAGGCGAAAGTTGTCATAAATATCGCTTTTGGTTTTGCTATTTTTTGCGAGTTTCTCACGGTGAAACTACAAAAGAAATGTGAAATATCCTCCAAATTATCCATGAAGGAACTATTAAGGCAAATAGGGTTAGGCTGAGAACATTAACCCATGAGTATGAACTCTTCAGAATAAAACCTGAAAAGAGTGCAAATCAAATGCAAACATCATTCACCTATATCGTGAGTCATATGAGAACTCTCGGAAAAATATTTTCAAATGAGAAACTAGTTGTAAAAAAAATTAGATTCCTAAACTGTAGTCGGAAACCTGATATCACTGAGATTTAAGAATCTAAAGATTTAGTGACTATGAAAACACACACAATTTTTTGTAAAATTGCAGGAACACTAAATGGAACTAAAAAGAATTTTTGATGACGAAGAAGATAACCATAAAAAGAAGAAAAATATTGCAATAAAAGCAACAAGTATTAAAGATATAGAGCCAGAAGATAAAGAGTGTCAAAGAAAAAGAAATGAATTCATGGAATTCATGTTTCGTAAATTCAAAGAACTCCTGAAGCATGACAAAAAGAGGGGGAAATGTGGATCTATGTTCTAGCATATATAAAGTTAACAATTCCAAAACAATATCATCTCTGATGTTTTGATAACGACAACGATAATTAAAGTCGGTAGCAATATCTTTCAACCTTGATGATGATGGCCTAACCTGAGAAACATCTCATGTCTCATCAACAAGAAGAGACTCAAGACTGAAGTGCTTACATGAACAAGAGCAATCCAACAAATAATCTTGAAGTCTCAACTAAAGTGTGAAAGCTCGTTAGGTTGTGTGTGTGTCTATCTAAGTGACCCGAATTTTGTAAAAGTAAGGAATAACTTTTAAAGTATAAGATAACCCTCTCTCACACACACCTTAAAAATATTTTTCATACATTTTTATAAATGGAGGCTTACCTCCACTTCATTTCACATCACTTCCAACGTTTACCTGTGAGGAAGAAATTTCGGTAAGTGGTTGTGTTGGTCGTTTAAATTCTTAAAAATGTGATATACTCTTGAGAGATCGAGTTTGGTTCGAGAGATAAACATGTCATAAAATCTTTGTGGTTGGTTTCTTGAGTTTTGTTTTGGTTATTGAGATAAGTCATAAATCTCTAAACAGTTTGTTAACTTAGTCTAGGGTAAAACTGTCATTTTTTGGGGATAAATCGATAAAAATCTCAAGATCAGATTGTATTAAGGATTCGTGGGCATAACTTTCAAAAGCTCAAAGTTTATAGTCAAACTCTTAAAAAAATCTTTTGAGGACAAGACTAAACTAATATTCAACCAAACATTTATAAATCTCTAGTATACTCTCTTTAATCATATCTTTTTAATTTTTACAATTTATTTTCAGAATTTTATTTCCGAACCGCAATTCACTCAATCAAAATTAAAAATATGATCATAATAAAAAAATGTGTAAAATTTATCACAAATTATTAAATATCACAATTCGGTGAGAGGCATGCTTACAATGCACTTGACGTGCCTTATTCACTATTTACTTAACCATAAAATGCCCTTTAGATAATGGTCGTATAGGAGTAATAGAGAGATCAAAAAGTCACTAAAAAGTGTTATAAGGATAAAGGTCAAGAAAAAGGCACAATTGATCTCTCAAAAGCCAAACTCCCACAATATCAACTTTGTGGATTCGGATCCAAGAGAAGACATAATAGAGGATCAGCTTATGGCCCCTCAAGAGTTTTAAGACAATACAAATAGGTTGCTCAAAATTCCATGCTACAAATATTATATAAACCAAGAGAAATTATTTGAATTATAAACAATACGTAGAAGTAAGAGTTTCTAATTAAAATTTGAACCCATTAAAGTTCAATGCTTCAATTATCATATATAAAGCAAGAGAAAGAAAGAAAAACAATGAAGTAAAAGAATTTATTTGAATTCAGAATTCAGTATAAGACAAGGAGAGTAGTTACAAATTACAACACCTGCTATTTTCTTTTGGACATGACAAAACTAATGCATGAATGGAGTTAAAATGCAAAATCAACCCAAGAATAGAACTAAATTAGCACCATGAATTCAAAGTCTTAAAAATACAAATATCTCTAACAAGGAATCTTGGAGATGAACCACTCCATAACCAAAATTGGAGCCTTGATGAGCACCAGAGCAAACTCAACTAGGAGAGTCACGCAAAGGCAGCATGGACATATGCATGTCAAAGTGAACCTGCCATAGCAACATACACATGCACAAGTCCTCAAAGCATCCAAAGAAAATACTATAAATAGCTAATACTAGATGTTAAAACAGAAGGACTTACCCAACAATCCAAACAAGCAAACCTACAAGGGAGATTATGAGAGACAAGAAAGCGAAAGGAAGGCCTAGGAGAAACCCAAGTGGCCTGAATTTGCAATCCTCATCACAGCAGCAACACATGACTAATAAGTTAATGACTTGAAGTTCTTAAATTTTGAGAAGCCAAATAGATAACATAAAATATCTATAGCATATAGCACATAGTAGTTAGTTGGTAGTAGTATTAGTATATAGTTGACGGAGAGCACAAGAAATATTAATAAAATGAGTATAATTAGAGGAAAAAACAAAACAAAATACTACTACCAAGAACTACAGGGACAGGTAGTTAAATGTCTGTTACCCAACAACAGTCTGATCCTATTCCATGAAAGAAACGGGTTAGTTACAATACCAAGACACCACGAACGGGTACATTTTTTGTATAGGGTTGTTTCATATATTTCTTTTAATAGTTTACATTATTGTCAGAAGAACAACAATCAAAACTTCAAAAGGGATTACCTAATTTGACAATACAAAAACAATGCTGTGCATTTTCGAACTCATCATGAAACCTAACAAGCAGTATTAGCTCCAACCCAACTGGAGGCAGTGTCCTTGGATATTCCTCTCTGCTTCATTACTTCTCTAAGTTCACTTACACTCTCCCATTTTCCAGCATCTGCCAATGTATTAGATAGCGCAACATATGCTCCCGGTCTTCCACTAGCATTCAGCTTGAAAAGCTCATTGGCAGCTAATTTTGCCATCTCTATATTTTCGTGGAGTCTGCACGAACTAAGTAAAGCGGCCCACACGTCCGAATTGGGTCTCTCGGGCATTTTCGTGACAAATTCCCAAGCCTGATTCAGCTTCCCTGCTCGCCCAAACAGATCAACCATGCAAGCATAATGCTCCATCCCTGGCTTCAGTTTATATTCATTCTCCATGCTCTGAAAAATCTCCCAACCCTTATCCACAAGTCCAGCATGTGCACAAGCTGTGAGAGCGCTGAGGAACGTGACAAAATTGGGTGCAATACAATATTCTGTCTGCATCTTTCTAAATAGATCAAGTGCTTCATCAGGAAACCCATTCTTCCCATATCCATCAATCATAGATGTCCATGAAAAAACATTCTTCTCATGCATGTTGTCAAAAACTCTTCGAGCGTCTACGACTCTACCACACTTGGAATACATATCTATAAGAGCACTTCCGAGTTTTACGTCTTCAAAAAAAGGTGTCTTCATAAGCTGAGTTTGAACTTGTTGCCCAATTTCAAATGCTGCAAGCACAGAACAAGCACCAATTATGCTAGCAAATGTGGAAAGATTCGGCCTAAAGTTAAACCGTTGCATGTCAATGTAAACCTCAAGAGATCTCATAGCACCTTCAGATGTTTTGCTGTAACCCTCAATCATAGCATTAAACACCACAACATCCTTATCCAATGTTTTCTGAAATATCCATTCAGCATCACTAAAAAAACCTTTATTCATGTAACCAGAGATAAGTGACGTTGAAGTTATCACATTCTTCTTCGACATCACATCAAACACAGTCCTCCCATAACCAACCCTCCCATTCTTAACATAAGAGTCAATCAATGCAGTACAAAGAACATCGTCTTTCTCAACATCACATTTAAGAATCTGCGTATGTACCATTCTTCCAAGATCTCCAACCATCACAACATTAACCCCCGAGGTAGACGTAGACGCCTTTAAAATCATTGAAAGCGTAAACCCATCAGGCTTTTCTCCAGACACTAAAAGCCCATGAAACAACTCGAGTGACTCATGAACTTGTCCGTTTTTGAGATAGCCACCAATCATATAATTATAAGCAGATAAAGTTCTGTCTTGCAATGCATCAAACACCTGGCGTGCGTATCTTAAAGAGTTAGATTTAAGGTACAAAATAAGTAGTTTGATGGAAATATTTGTGTTTGGAACAAACCCAGTTTTGAGAATGTGGGAATGGATTTTTTGGCCATGGGAAGGGGTTTGGGAATTAATGTAATGTTGGAGAGTCTTGGATAAAAGTGTAGAGGGAGGAATGAAATCATGGTTTTGAGGAAATGGTTGATGGATTGATATCAGGGAACTATGGAATCTACGACACAATTGGTAAAGTTTGCATACTCCATTGTTCATCTTTTTCTCAATGACATTGCTACCGCGCAAATAGGGACATTGATAGGTGGGTGAGAGTGTTTTTTGATATTGTTCGGAAATAAATGGTACGAGGATACGCGATCCTGTCTGACTTGTCTGGTTCAGTGCCGTTTGTTTGTAGAGTGGTGCTTTGTATGTACTTGTAAGTAACTTCAGTCAATTTTTCTCACATTATTTTTATTTTTTTATTTGATGTATGTTTATTACCACAATATGGAAGAAAAATCGGGATCAATTTAATAATATTAAGGTTGTTGACGAAATCATATGAGGCGACTAAGTCCGGTAGTGCGGAGTATATGATACGTAAAAGGTAGTTGTGAGTTGGTTGATCATCTCTTTATTTTGTGTGAGATTATTTTAATTATTTGATATATAATTTTTAGGTGGGTGAAATGTCTAAGCCTCTACCTCAAAGGGTTTTGGAGGGGTTTGAGATATTTATGGAGTTTGACTGTTATTTACTGAATGACTATGATTATTAGATTGGCTTGAAAGAGGGCTAAGGTTTTTGCTTCGAGTGTTGTCATTTCTTTGGCTGATTGGAAACGGGATCCGCTCAAGTGATTTTGCGCTTATAGGTTTGTTAATTCCATGAACATTGTCAACATTGTGGTTATCATATCAGTGTTTGAGCATCTTTGTTGATTGTCGTTAGTTCTGTGAACACCAACGGACGCAAAATCAAGCCATTCACAAGACTTTCACAAAAAAGTTTGAGTAACACATGTAAATTGATACAAAAAATGATAGAGAAAATCTCATAACCAACCAAATATTGAGATTCAAAGAGATTTGTGTCATATGCAAACAAGTTCATTCAAAAAGGATCGAGAAGTGTGTGAATCAAAGAGAGTTGTATGTTTAGTGTGTTTTGGGTCGTTAGCTTCGGTGAAATATAAAAGAAATTAATTTTTAATTCAATTAACAATATGGTACCCATTTTATTCGCTTTGGATTTCATTGGATTTAATTTGGCTTTTTTCACAAAATGGATTGAGCTTTTGTAAAATGGTAGTTATTCTCAATAAAGGAAGGTGTTACTTTTCCCACCTTAAGTGTTATTCACCCTTGTGAAAAACCCGAAATGCCCCTCAAATTTAGAAATAGATTTTCGAGCACACTCGAACCTCAGAAAAAATTGGAAATGTATTTTCGAAAACTGCTATATCGAAAAACAAGAGAAAAAAAATGCAGAAAATATAAAATAAATTAACATCAATCATTGTTATGACATACATAAAAAATGAAACATTAAATAGATAATCGTTTATGTAAATCTAACAATACATTTCATCAACAAGTAGGATGTTTCAACATCTTAAGAATATCTTCGTCAATCTTGCAATTTTACCATCCACCTCGATCAGATCTTTAGTTTCGTAACGGTGAAATGTACTCCACATAACAGTTAAATCTTCATTTTTCTTCAAGTCAAATTTGTTCAATTCTATCTTCCCTCCGTTGTTAATTGAAGGTGAAGGATAATGGAGCTTTACAACTCTTCAATTGTCTGGGTACATATTCTCTACTAATGATTTTAGATCTACAAGAAGGGTGATTTCTAAGAAACTAAATTCAAGAGGGGGACTTCTCTCCATTTAAGTTAATGAAAAGCGAGATATACATATTGAGACATCTTATGTGTGTGTGCGCGCTAACAAATAGAACAAAACACATATTTATACAAATTTTAAATCAAGGTGGATATTAGAAACTCAATCTTGTCTGAAACGATATTCCAGAGATGTACTTCCGAATACACCCTTTCATTTTAGTAAAATTAGGGTGAGTCCAAAAATGTATTTCCAAATAAACCCATGGTATAATTTTTTAAATAATATTGGGTGAGTCCAAAATGGAATTTTCGAATAAATCCATGTTAGCATCTCTTAAAAAAAAGGGTGCGTCCGAAAATGTATTTTCGAATTCACTTGTAACTGTTCACACTGAACCTATTATGAAACACAAAAATGCTGAAAAATTTGAAAAATTAAAATGTATGAAACCGTATACATTTTACATTGATAATATCAATCCAAAATTACATGCAAAACAAGTGTAACCACCTAAAATTGTTGGAGAAAAACTAAAATGAATCAAAACATGTGTTACTGCCTAAATTTATATTTATGGATGATTTTGTCTTTGAATTTTGAAATTGGAATGCTCTATACCACTTTGGTGATGTCAGTGGTATAAAGTATACCCATTTCAAATAAACTAGAACAAAATGCAATGATTTAGAAAGCCACCCAATACATATAATTTGAACGGTTGGATTTTGAGGTGGTTACACCAAAGTGGAAAAAATATTTCCAATAAAATATATCTTGTCATATCAATACACACTATATTATATGCATTTTCTATAAGATGGTCAATTTCAAGGAATCACATCCAACTTTCCTCCAATATCGGACCGCTAACACAAGGAATAATATATTCATGAATTACATTGAAAGGTTATTTTTCCCCATATAGCATTGTGTGTGATTTTTTATGCGTCTTCAACTATCTGATAAGTTGTTGTCGGACAAGTGTATGATTCTTATCTCCTTTACAAAGCAAAGCAGAAATAGTTTGATAACTGAAGTTACCGTTACCCTCAATATTTATAATTCGTTTGATGTATTTGTGCATAAAATTGATATCTATTCGATGTATTTGAATTTTAGTAAATGTGGTGTAGGAGGTGGTTAGCTAATGCGGGTTGTAACACTCCATGCATGCATGTCTAGAAAAATACACATGTGGCATTCATTTTGGTACTAAAAAGAATACATAAGTGTCAAGTTTATATCCATAAGTCACATACAAAACAAAAATACAAAATCGAGCGGGTGAGATTATGTCTGATAACCTAAAATAAAACTACAAGATCCAAAGATACAACGAAAGCTAAAAGAAATAGTTGAAACTAAAGTTGCTCTGTCCTCTAGGGATTTGGTTTTGTTGTTTGTCTTGTTTATTATCATTTATCATTTATCATTTATCTCTTTTGTGATTGAGTCTTCTCTAGTTATATCTTTGCAAATATCTTAGAATTGAGTGCATTGCTTTTTAAATGATATTTTGCATTAAATCAGGTTTTTCATGCATAAATCAAAGTGTTTGTATTTGAGTATGATCATTATACTTTAAGTTAATTGGTTGAGTTAATGGAATAAGAACCATACTTGAAATTGTTCAAGTTATGTAGCAAGTGGAATCTCAAACTATTTTGAAAAAGTTGAAAAATTGAGATTTCATGTGTGTAACTCGAATCACACACAATATTTGACTCGAATTAAATCTAACATGGAAAAATAGGAGAATCTTGTGTATCTGATTCGAACCGTGTAAACACCCAAAATTTGCCCTCACCCTTTCACACCATGGCTTGTGATCTTTTCATATGCATAATTTCAATCATAGCATCTCATATTACATTTTTGCTTCACTGCATTGGTTCTAAGTCATTTGCATCTAGGGTTTGTGATCTGGGCAATCCAAGAGCCACTTGAGCCACTCCAAAGGTCTTCAATCACTTCAAAGGGGTCCATGTATGTTCAAGCATCATATTATATCCTCTCAAAGTCAAGAATGTCAAAAAATCACAAGAGCTGAGATTGGCATGGAAGCAGAGCCAGGTTTGACTGCACAAATGACCTAGAATTATGGTTTTGGTTTCAGAGGCCATAACACTAAAAATTTTGGTCATTATTGTTTCTATTGGTCTCTATATGGTATAGGGATCATGCATATCAATTTTCATGAAGAAATTCAATGGGGAAGTCATCTGATCAAGAGTTGACTTTTTGAGCAAGTCAGTGCAAAATCAGGGCATCTGAGGCCCCCAATGACCCAACCAAAGGGTGTTCTTCATCATTTTGATTAAGTATGATCTTTATTTGATCATAGAAGATGTTATAAGTTCACAAAATTGAATAATTTCAAGCCATTTGCAAAGTTGACTTTTTGGGAAAATGACTTGTAATGGAAACTTGCCATTTTGGGAAACTTTTTCAACCCTTGCTTTTTGATTCAAAAATGCTTCAAATGGGAAAACTTTGGTCATGAAAGTTGTAGAATGGATCATTCCCTTTTCAAGAAGTACAAGAACTCATTCTAATTCATTTTGGATCAAAAGTTATGGCTTGTCAAAGTTGGGAAAAATCACATAATTTCAAGCTTTCCACCAAAGAGGCAAAGCTGCAAAATCCCTTGCCAAGGCAAATTGAGCTTTCAAATGGACTTCTAAACTTCACACAAACATAAACCAAGGCCTAAAGATCAGATTGCATCAAAAGTTCACTCATTTTTATGACTTGTGGATCAAGAAACTTCAAAAGGGCCAAAGATGAACCAAGTTGCAAAACCTCACTCAAACCCTAATCCACTTGCTGCATTGCTTCTAATCAGATTCTATGGTTCTCCCTAAACTCAGATGAGCCAAGCCATTCCCCTAAACTAGCCTTCCACTTGCCCATACCTCCAAGTACAACTTGCTTGACTTTTTGCAACTTGAGCCATACCAATCACACTGCTCCACAACAACTCTCTGCCCAATCAGAACATGTTATGTGGACCTCAAGCAAGCCATTTCACACAAGAAGCCAGGCTGAAACCTCCCACAAGACAGGATTCACAAAAACCTCCCTCTTGGCATTTTCATTCGAAACTGATCACATAAGCCACAAACCTTCAAACAAATTCCACAGAACAACTCACCATGATCCACTGATCATTTCCCAACCATCACATTGCCCTAAAACCTCCACAATCAAAAACACGATTTTCACATTTCATGAACTGAGATTCTGCAAACTCTCTCCAGAGGCCATTTAAACTCCAGCTAAGCATCACAAACACTTGGGGGAGATCATTGGAGCTTGTTTGAAGCAAGGAACTGGCCAGAAAGCACCATTTTCGAAAGCTTCAGTTCAGGTATCATCAAGAATTTTTTTTCCAGAAACGTGTTTTTAAGTTTCTAATTGATTCTCCATGATTCACTGATGATCCTGATGTGTTTATTTTTTAAAATGATCAAGTATTAAGCATGTATTGAGTTTCTGAAATTTCTGCCATGTTTTCCGTTTTGCTCTGATTCACGAATTTGATGATGAATAAATGATTTTTGGTGAGTGATTCTTGTTGGGGTTGATGTGGGGATCATTTCTGGAAAGTTAGAGAGCTTGGGGATGCGTAGAGAGTGAGATAGCATAAGTGACTCGTCGGAGAAGATGGCCGGAACACTGTTCCGGTCACTTGAAAGTGATTAGGATTCAGATTAGGGTTAATGACATAATTAGCGTAGTTTGAATTCTGGCCCTTGGATGACGCGCGAAGTCAATTCCCTCCCTTTCTTGTTTGAATCCTGGCCCTCAGATTTGATTACTTTCATTAATTGACATTTTAATTTCATTTTAATTGTCTTTTCTTTATCATTTTATTAAAAATAGCAAAATACATTGAAAAATTCTGAAAATTTTTGTCAAACCTTTTATAAATTTTCAGAACCCAAAAATATTTTTATTTTTATTTTTTGCATTAAAAATTATTTTTAAATCATTTAAAAGTTTATTTTTAATTAATTAATGGGAATTAATTAATTAAAAATACTTTTAGGTATTTAAAAATCACAAAAAAATTCATGTAACATTCAAAAACATTTAGAAATATTGTCCAACTCTCAAACCAAATTTCTTTTTTGTTCTTGTTGCCTTTTGATCATTTTCAATGGAATTAATTTCATTTCAAAGCAATATTTTGTGTCAAACTTCAAAAATTCATTTCTGCCTAACCATTGGGAGTTGGACAATGATTCTTTTTGCATTGCATCTTGCATAACATGTAGTTTATAGGATTAAATTGGCATGAATTGATCTTGCATTTTCAATTTGTTTTTCATTTTTCTTGACAAGGTACCTTAAAACCCTAGCAATCTTAGGAAATTCATAACTCTCACTAGGTTAAGAGTTGGATCCCCTCCTTTGGGCAGTGAGTTTGTATAGGTCTAAGGTTCCTTTGATTGCATTTTCAAATTTTTATCATGTCATTTGCTTCTGGTTTTGGATTTTTGCTTTGTATGTTGCATATAACCCTAATTCATGCCTTCCTTTGCATCCACCTTCCATCTGCTTGCATACCATGACTTGCCATGACATTTTGTTCATCTATTTGATTCATAATACATCTTAGGACATATTAGAGTCATGTTTGACCATTGCATCTTGCATTTGCCATGTTGTATGTCATTTGCATTCCATAACTTTTCATCTACATCCATGGTTCAAAACATGCTTCTCTTGCATCCATATGTTTGTATGATCATTCTAATGCCTTGCCTCATGTTTGCATCATCTCTTAGAATCATTAACATCATACTCATGTTTCTGGTTTTGGTTTGCATCATCACATTGCATCTCATTTTGCATTGCATTCCATTTCTTTACTAACTTTCCAGGTGGTAAGTTGCATTGAGAAGTGAATTTGCCTTCACTTCTCACAATCTCTTTTCATATCTCTTTCACTTCCCTTGCTGCATTTTGTATGTGTTTGGATTGAGCTTGCTCATTCTTGTTCATCTCACTTTCTTTCTTCAAGCAACTTGTCTTCTTAAGTGAAGCAAGTTGTTTTGCTTCTCTCTGCTCCTCTCATCTGCTTCTCTCCTTGGTGGTTCCTTGAAGATTTCTTTCTTAAACCCCACAAACCCTAGGAATGATTAAGCATGATAATAATTAGGGTTGATTAGTCCCCCACTTAGTTTTTACCTTTGTGTCTCTTTGAGTCTTCTCTTCTCACCTCCTAATCAGGGACTAAACCCTAAAGGCTTTAAGGCTTTGTGATTAAGCTTATGCATGCATCCTTCTATTAGGATGGAGTGTATAACTTTAATCCTAAGTGTTAAACCCTTAATGTGTTTAAATCCTTCAATCAATTCACTTAATAATCATCAAGACGTCAAGCTTGTAACTTGGGCCTTGCATTAGGGTTCTAATTCTTCCTTAATTGGTTAAGAAGGACTAACCCTAGTGTTAATGGACAAGTCCCCCTCAAGTTGTCTTACAAACCATAAAACTCACTTCTTCATCTTATCATTAACTAAAATCCATCTAACAAAGGCTTTGTTTTGTCATGAGGTTAATCCCTAATCATGGATTAAGTTGAGGAGTCTTCCTCAGCTTAAACATTCTCATCTATTATCCTTCTATTAGGATGGTGTAATGAGTCTGTTTAATCCCTGGTTATGGCTTAATCTCATTTCTCAACACTAAACAAAAACAACAAAAACACCTAACTAATCACAAGTAGGTTAATGATCTTAATCCTACACCATGGTGATTAAGTGTGAGATGCTGACTTCACACTTAAGGTATTCTCATTACCCCTAATCAGAGGGAGGATGTGATGAGTTTACTAACCCATTGGTTTAGGCTTAAGCTCATTAACTTATGACAAACTTCAAAAGCAATAAAAGACTGAAAACTCAAAAACAAACAATAATCGTCTCCTCCGGGATTCTTTTCTCATCTCACTCACTCACAAACGAGAAATTGCTTCTTCCGTCTAATGCAAGACAGTTAGCACCTGAGCCAGACAGGTCATACACTTGAGCATAGGCAAGCAAGCAGTTCATCAGTCAATTCATCTTTCAGTCTCTTTGGGTCGAACTACGGTGTTCTGACTTCCTCATTGCACGAGAGGATACGTAGGCATAACTTAACAGTTATCGAACAAAAGTCTTTGTATATTCCCCCTCTTTCCAAGCTTTATTCTTGTAGCCTCATGATCTTGAGCATTTCATTCTTGTTCTTACACTGACACTTCACTTATACACTTCACTTCTCTTACACTGACACCTGTACATCCTTTTCCAGCTCTTTTATACACAGATTGCACTGACACTTCCCCTTTAAAACACAAATCTTTTAAGCGTGGATCCCGTCGAGTACGGCGGACAATCTGGGTGCTAATACCTTCCCAGGTTGTAACCAACCCCCTTTCTCAGTCTCTTTGGTTCGCAACCGTCTTATCCATATCTTTTCTAGGTCTATGCAGCATTACCTTTCCTCCGGGATAAAAATGCCTAGCTGGCGACTCTTTGTCTTCTTGAGTTCACCCCTGTGTGTTCTCACTCCTCCTTTCGCCGACCGTTCGCGTCTGTACCCCTCTTGGCCCCGTGTCATCAGGTGGGAGCGACAGCTTGGCGACTCTGCTGGGGACCCTTATACTATAACCAGGGCTTCTGGTTCTTTTTGTGGGTTCCTCCTAGCGCTTGATTGATTTGTGTTTACTGGGGTGTTATGTGCTAATTGTGTTTGTATATTTGCTTTATTCACTGCTTTATGTACAGTTATTTATTACTTTCTTTACAGCTTTATATATCATACTGTCATATTGTCATCTGGCTGGATCTGGTTTTTGCTTTGGTGGGTGGGGTTCTATTGAGAGTTTAAGGTCCTATACCTGGGACCTGAGTGACACCTAGGCTAGAGTGGTTCATGTTCTTTCCCATTCCATTTCGATCTGGTGCGGGAATATGAAACACGGTTCAGATGTGGGTTTCTTCTTAAGAACTCTGTGCTACAGATTTCCTGTAGTGCTAGGGCTATCTGGGAAGCCTGCTAAGTATGGATGACCTTTATTATGACCTTCAGAAACTGAGGTGAATTAGAGGAGGATATTTTATGGTTATTGTAAACACTGTACCTCCGGGTTAGAAGTGTTTACACTTCTCATAACTGATCCAAATCTGAGGATCCTTGTTTTAGAACATCACCTGTGAGGGGGTTGGGCTGTTTACAGGTTTGCAGGAACCCTTGGCCACATCATACCCTGTTACCTATTGTGTTTAAGAATGCTTCACTTTGGACAGTTCTTGTGATTTAACCCAGGACATGTGACTCTTTATTTGAGTCCCCCACCTTAGTTACTGGACTTTTGAACCTCCATCTGGACTTCTTGAACATACATGGACTTATATCAGGACAGTAATCAGATCCAGCTTGATCACAAACCCTTGCATATCATTTGCATACTCATCATTTGCATCATTTAACATTTGTTTATTTGTTTTTCAGGGTATCCATATTCCATCTGGCTTGGTTTTGACCCCTTCATCTGCATAGACCCCTGTTCACCAGTTATCTGCTTCAGCTCTCTTCATCAGTTGCCTGCTTCAGCTACCTCCATCATCATCCTCAGCCTATCAGTGGCTCATCTCCAGTATCAGTCTTCATCATCAGCATCTGTTCTCAGCTCTTCATCAGCAGGCATGGCACCCAAGAAGAGCAACATTTCATACCATTTCTTTGAGCCTGTGCTGGCTGGCATCAGACAGGTCCAGGCACTTATCACTCCAGACCATATCCCATTATTCAGAGAACATTATGGAGGCATCCTTGATATGGTTATGGACTTGGACCCTTCTCAGAGGAGTTTGATTCACACTTGCCTGCAGTTTTATGACCCTCCTTTGAGATGCTTCACCTTCCAGAATTTTCAGTTGGGACCTCTGTTGGAGGAATTTTCATCACTGATTGGAGTACCTGTCAGGGGTGGTATCCCCTTCAACCCAGAGATGGCCTCTCCCAGCAATGAAGAAGTGGCAAAGGCACTGTATTTGGAACCTATTTTGATTAAGCAGAACATGACTACAAAGGCTGGAATCCCTGGTTTGCACTTAGACTTTCTAACTTCTCAGGCCATCCTGAAGGCCTCCTTGGCGGAATGGAAGGCAGTTTGTGCATTGTTAGCCCTCAGTATATATGGGGTTATACTTTTTGTAGATGAGCCCAAGTTTATCAGCAAGAATGCTATTCATCTTTTCCTTTTGAGGAACCCAGTGCCCACCTTGCTGGGAGATTTCTATTATTCTGTTCACCAAAGGAATGAGAAGCAGAGAGGGAGGTTGGTAAGGTGTTGTGCTCCTCTATTTCATACCTGGCTGCTCAAACACTTACCCAAGACTGATGCCTTCCAGAATCCTCACCAACAGAAGAATTAGGCTAAGAGACTTATTGCTTTGACTTCAGATGACATCAGATGGTGCACCCAGAACACCAAAGGCAGGGACATAATTACTAGCTGTGGACAGTTCCCTAATGTACCTCTAGTAGGAGTAAAGTGTTGCATCAACTACAATCCTTTGCTGTTCAAGAGACAATTGGGCTATGCTTTGGTTCACCCTCCTAGAGTGCAAGACTTGGCTGAAACCCTGTACTGTGAGATAAAACCTAATCTAGCTGTTGTCAGGCAAGCATCTTGGGCTTGGGACAACATCCAGACCAAAGGGATGGCCATTCTTGGGAGATGCAATAATGTGGTTTCAGCTCAGTATTATGAATGGTCTCATGCTAGGGCTCAGATTTCTGGGATGCCCTTCACCATTGAGGATGCACCTGGACCATCCACAGTACCACCTCCAGCCACTGTCAGCCTGGAAGAATTTGAGAGGCTGAAGGAAAGGAATGAGAATCTGTCTCAAGCTCTGAAGAAGACCCTCTGGGAGAGGAGTGATGGTCGTCTAGACATTGAGAGGTTAGAAAAGCTTAGAGTAGAGCATCTGACCAAGATCGAGAAAGCAGAAGACTACATCAAGAAATCAAGAGCTGGAGAGCAGATTTTGAAGAATGCCTGTAAAGAGGCCCAGTTTCAGAAAGCTAGGACTGATCTCTATCTGAAGGAAAGTCAAGCTAGGTGGGTCAGGATCACTGAAGCTCGTACTCAAGAGGATAAGAGAACTCAAGACAGGATTGAGCAGTTAGAGGCCATTGAGGAGAAACAACAGGAGGCTTTGCTGGCAACCCAGAAGGAGATTTCAGAATTGAAACTTAGGGCTGGTTTGAAGAGGTCAAAGGACCAGGACAGGCACAAGAAGCTAACCACTGCCATTACCACCAGGAACCTTCTTATCAAAAACATCACAGAGCATCCGGCTGGTCCTGTAACTGAAGCACTTTTGAAGGAGGTTAAAGAGGATGAGTTTGGCTTAGATGTTTGACTTATTTGCTTGTTGTTATTTCCATTTCATGTACTTTTCTTTTTTGTGTGTTGTATTTTGACCCTTCAGGGGCATATGTTGTAAAAACAAACTATGTATCATTCACTATTTGTAATGTATTTGTCAGTTTGTTTCATTTGAGTTTCTTTTCTCAAGCAACACCAAAGCATCTTCCTCAGGGTCTGGAAAGGTCAAAACCAAGAGCCAAGTCGGATACCTTGGAAATAAATAAGCATACTGCATTGCATACTAACTTTTGTTTTGTTTTGTAGGTTTTTGTTTTGTTTGTTACTAACTCTGTTGTGACTCAGGAATTATTGCTCGCCGTCGGGTGTTCCCTTTCAACCGTCCACACAGATATCCTACTCGCAACAATCTTCCTGGTATCCAGATGGATCAAGTACAGCAAGAGCTGACAGAGGTCAGAACCCAGATGGTTAACGAAAGGCTGGAGATGAGAAACCAAATGACCCAGTTCATGGAGGTAATGAATGGCTTGGCTCAAAGTCAGGAAAGGTTGAGGGCATTGGTAGAAAGACAGACCCCAGAAGAACCTCCCCTGGGAACTGGAGGAACAAGTAACAATGAGAGGGGTCAGCCTCATGTTAATCCACCAATATATGGGCCTCATCTGCATCCGGAAGTCAACATCCCAGGTATTGTGCAAGGAAATACTACTGGAGGAAGAGTTTTACAGGAAGACCCCCAGGAAGAGCAGTTTACTGTGATGGGAGCTGGGGATGAAGTTTATGATAGGAGGCTTGATGAAATTGCTGAGAAGTTAAGATCTTTGGAGTCTCAAAATTTCTTAGGTTTCGATGTCATGGATATGGGGTTAGTGGACGGGGTAAGGATTCCCCACAAGTTTAAACCCCCGTGCTTCGAGAAGTACAATGGAACTTCCTGTCCGCGAACTCACTTACAGTCCTTTCTGGGAAGACTTAAGGCATACACCATGGATGAAAAACTGTGGATGTTTTACTTTGAAGACAGTTTGACTGGGGCTTCAAGGGAGTGGTATTCTCACTTGACCAGAGCTACTATCAGATGCTGGAAGGACCTAGCTGAGGCCTTCATCAGGCAGTACCAATACAATTTGGACACAGCTCCTAACAGGACCCTCTTGATGGGAATGTCTCAGTCCTCCAGAGAAAGCTTCAGGGAGTATGCCCAGAGGTGGAGACAGCTTGCTGCTGCTGTCCAGCCACCCATGTCGGAAAGAGAGATGGCCGACATGTTTATGAACACCCTGCAAGGGACATATATTGATAGGCTAGCTGCCTTTTCTTCCACTAGCTTCGCTGACGTAGTCATACCTGGAGAGAGAATTGAAAGCCTTCTGAAGATGGGTAAAATTTCTGATAATGGTGCAAGTTCGTCGAGTAATCCCAGGAAGCCTTTTGTGGGACCAAGAAGAACCAGTGAGGCAAATGCCATTTATGCCAACAGGGGCAGAACTCAGCATGTCCACAGATCAGTAGCAGCTGTCACTATTCCAGCTCCGATTCCTCAGCAACCAGCATATCAACCACAACAACAACCACACTATCAGCAGCAAGTTCAGTATCCACCACAGAGAAACTAAAACAACAACAACAGCAATCAATAACAAAGACCTTTTCAACAAAGACCATCACAGGCAAATAGGGTGATTGGCCCTATCCCTATGCCTTACGTCGCTTTATTGCCACAGCTCCTGAAGCCCAACCTGGTTGAGTTAAGGACATTGGCACCTCCAGATCCTTCCAGTCTTCCAAGAAATTATGATGTCAACGCCATATGTGCTTTTCACTCGAATGCACCTGGCCACAATATAGAGAAATGCAGGGCTTTACAAATGAAAGTGCAAGATCTGGTGGATTCTAAAGCCCTCAACTTTGCACCCCCTCCAAATGTCAACAAGAATCCCATGCCCAATCATGGAGGACCAAGAATTAATGCTATTGAGGAAGATAAGCCATCTTTCTTAATCACCAGTGTTGGGCAGATTCGGACACCTCTGGTAGAAATTAAAGCTCAGCTTCTAGAATACCAGATGTTCCCCGGGTGTGAGCTCGGTTGTGGTTATTGCAACATTTCTGTCAACGGGTGTGATAATTTGAGAAGCGGCATAGATAGTCTTATCAGAAGCAGTGTACTTCAGATTACAACATCAGCGCCTACAAATCCAGCAATCCCTTTAACAACAATTCCTGACTCTTCTACAACTGCAACAACAATCATTCCGACCAATTCATCAATATCATCAACAATGGCTTCCTCCATCACTTCAGCAAATCAGATGTCAACAACCATCTCTTCTACAACATCAGCACCCATCTATTCAGCAGAATCTTCTACAACGCCAACAGAAATTAATGAAGATATCTCAGCAGTCACCATTTGCTATGATCCAGCATATGTTCCTCCAAACAACAACTTTCAACAACAAGCAGTGGCATCTCCTGCCAGGTCACCAGTCACCATCTACTACGATCCGCACACCATTTCAGTACCCTCCTCTGCAGCAGTCAGTCCAGTTACCATCACGGTGCCTGGACCCATTCCATATGAAAGCAGTAATGCCATACCTTGGCATTATGGCTCTGACCTCTACTGCAACGGGGAGAAAATCACTTTGGATTCTTCAACCTCTTCTCCACAGATTGATAATGTTGGGGGAGGCGGAGGCTTCACCAGAAGCGGACGCCTTTTTGCCTCACAATTGCAAAGACCTAATGCTGAAGTAGAAGCTGCTGCCAAAGCAAAGGGAAAGAGTGTGGTATTCGAAGAGCCGGCTATCAAAGAAACTCAGAAGACATCTTTTGAGCAAGATGTAGACGAGTTCATGAGAATTATAAAGAGAAGTGATTACAAGGTGGTGGATCAGCTTCACCAAACTCCCTCAAAGATCTCCATATTATCCCTGTTAATGTGTTCTGAAGCTCACAGGAATGCATTATTGAAAGTCTTGCACGCATCATACGTGCCAGAAGAGATCACTGTTAATCAGCTAGAAACTGTGGTGGCAAATGTCAACACCAGTCATGGACTGGACTTTACCAACGCTGATTTAACAACTGAGGGACGTAACCACAACAAGGCTTTACACATCACTCTAGAGTGCAAGGGTGTTGTTCTATCCCATGTACTGGTGGACACTGGGTCTTCACTCAATGTTCTACCGAAGAAAGCCTTTGTGAAGTTGGAGTATGATGGCTTGGCATTGCGTCCGAGTAATTTGGTGGTGAGAGCTTTCGATGGCTCTAAAAGATCAGTGCTAGGGGAGATTGATCTGCCTGTGATGATTGGCCCGCAGACTTTTAAAATTACCTTCTATGTGATGGACATTCAGCCGACCTACAGCTGTTTGTTGGGTAGACCTTGGATCCATGCCGCTGGCGCTATTACTTCTACCCTTCACCAGAAGCTGAAATTCGAGTGGGAAGGCCAGATCATCACCATCTGTGGTGAAGAGGACATCTTTGTTAGCCACCTGGCTACGTACAAATACATTGAGATGGATGGAGAAATCCATGAAACCATGAGCCAGGGGTTTGAGGCCCTGAACATAAATGAAGCGTCTGTTGTACTGGGAACCTCCATGACATCTTATCAGCAAGCCAGGAAGGTTATTGAAGAGGGGACTGCCCAAGGCCGGGGCAAGTTGCTGCCCGTGGAAAAGAAGGAAGACAGATTTGGGTTGGGTTACAAACCAACTCAACAAGATCAATCAGAGGCTGCTAAGAAGCCCAACTTTGTCAGCGGGGGACTGCTCACCCCGGATGCAGTGAACAACTTGGAAGATGAGTCGGAAGATGAACGCAACCTGGAGAGCTGGATACGTCCAAGGGTCCCGGGGAGCCGTATCTCAAACTGGTCTTCCCAGGAAATTATAAGGGTTACTCCCGCAGAGTAATTATTATTTCCTGTATTTTTAAGCATGCATCAAGTCTTGCATCTTGCCCAAGATGACAAGACTCATTTTGTAATCGGGCCATCTTGTAATTTTGTGCAAACAGATCAATCAATGAATATCGGACATCTTTTGCAAATGAGTCTTTTTCTTTTCCGCTCACTGTTTTTTCCATTTTTCTTTTTGTACAAAAATAAAATGGCAATGTTTTCCAAAATGATAACTTTACTTCACTTTTTCTAAACAAAGAATAAAATCGATCACTAAAATGAACAATATAAACCCTTGCAGAGAGTGCCATTCAGACCGCACCGACAACAACACAGCTATGGCTTCGTATGACTTTGACAATCCAATCAATCAAGCTGATGAAAGGGTTGAAGAAGATTATGAGCTTCCTGAAGAGCTAGCCAGGTTGTTAAGGCAAGAGGAGAAGGTTATCACTCCTCATCAGGAGGAGGTCGAAACGATTAATCTTGGTACGGATGAAGATGTGAAAGAGGTTAAGATCGGGGCCTGCTTACAAGATTCAGTGAAAGAGCAACTGATTGACCTGCTTCGTGAATATGTGGATGTGTTTGCTTGGTCTTATCAGGATATGCCAGGGTTGGACACCGATATTGTTATGCACAAGCTGCCTTTAAGAGAAGATTGCCCGCCAGTAAAACAGAAATTGCGCCGTACTCGCCCAGATATGGCAATGAAAATCAAAGAAGAGGTACAAAAGCAGTGGGACTCCGGGTTCCTTGCTGTGACTAGCTATCCACCGTGGGTTGCTAATATTGTACCTGTGCCTAAAAAAGATGGCAAGGTGAGGATGTGTGTGGACTACCGGGATCTGAACAGAGCCAGCCCGAAAGATGACTTCCCTTTACCTCATATTGATGTATTGGTTGATAATACGGCTCAGTTCTCGGTGTTCTCCTTCATGGATGGATTTTCAGGATACAATCAGATCAAAATGTCACCTGAATACATGGAGAAGACAACCTTCATCACACCCTGGGGCACATTCTGTTATAAGGTGATGCCATTCGGACTGAAGAATGCTGGTGCAACTTATCAACGGGCTATGGTGACTTTATTCCATGACATGATCCATAAAGAAATAGAATGTTATATGGATGACATGATTGCCAAGTCCCTCACTGAAGAAGACCACCTGGTAAATCTACTGAAGTTATTCAAGCATCTGAGGAAGTACCAACTGAAGCTGAACCCCAACAAGTGCACATTCGGGGTGCGATCTGGTAAGTTGCTGGGATTTATTGTAAGTGAGAAAGGGATTGAAGTTGACCCTGATAAAGTCAAAGCCATTCAAGAAATGCCTGCACCGAAGACTGAGAAAGAAGTTCGGGGGTTCTTAGGTAGATTGAACTACATTTCACGGTTCATATCTCACCTTACAGCAACCTGTGAACCTTTGTTCAAACTGTTAAGAAAAGAACAAACGGTCAGGTGGAACGAAGACTGCCAAAGGGCTTTTGACAAAATCAAGGAGTACTTGCAAGAACCTCCGATCCATATGCCTCCAGTTGAAGGAAGACCTCTAATCATGTACTTGACAGTATTAGAAGAGTCAATGGGGTGTGTGTTGGGCCAGCATGACGAGTCTGGTCGAAAAGAGTATGCAATATACTACCTGAGCAAAAAGTTTACTGACTGTGAACAACGTTATTCACTGCTCGAGAAAACTTGCTGTGCTTTAGCGTGGGCTGCTCGCCGACTGAGACAGTATATGTTGACCCACACTACCTTATTGATCTCAAAGATGGACCCAGTCAAGTACATTTTTGAGAAGCCAGCACTTACCGGACGGGTTGCAAGATGGCAAATGATCCTCACAGAATATGACATTCAGTACACATCTCAGAAAGTCATCAAGGGCAGTGTATTGTCTGATTATCTTGCTGAGCAACCCATTGACGATTACCAGCCTATGAGATTTGACTTCCCCGATGAAGACATCATGTTCATTAAAGCAAAAGATCATGAAGAACCTATTCACACTGAAGGGCCTGACCCAGAAGAAGAATGGACTATGATGTTTGATGGGGCTGTTAATATGAATGGTCGTGGTGTTGGTGCAGTACTCATTACACCTAAAGGGGTTCACATGCCTTTCTCGGCAAAGCTCACCTTTAACTGCACTAACAACGAACCTGAATACGAAGCTTGTATTATGGGTCTTGAGGAAGCCATTGACCTCAAGATCAAGACTTTGACTGTGTTCGGAGATTCAGCTCTGGTAATCAATCAAACCAACGGCAAATGGTACACGCACCAGGATCATCTGATACCTTACAGGGATTATACAAGGAGGTTATTGACTTTCTTTACAACGGTTAAGCTTGAGTATATCCCTCGGGACGAGAATCAATTTGCAGATGCCCTTGCCACCATTTCATCCATGATCAAAGTTCAAGCTGCCAACTTTGTACCTCGGATTTCAGTATCCAGGCTTGACAGACCAGCGTATGTATTTGCAGCAGATGTTGTTAAGGATGATAAGCCTTGGTTCCACGACATCAAATGCTTCTTGGAGGATCATACATACCCACCCGGGGCATCTTCCAATGATAAGAAGACTTTAAGAAGGCTAGCTGGTAGTTTCTTCCTGAATACTGATGGTTCCCTTTATAAGAGAAACTTTGTTATGGTACTCCTCAGATGCGTTGATAGAACAGAAGCAGACTTGTTGATGCACGAGGTGCACGAAGGATCCTTTGGTACCCATGCAGGAGGGCATGCAATGGCTAAGAAGTTGTTAAGGTCAGGATATTACTGGATCACAATGGTGCATGTGCCTCCCAATCCTTTGAATGTGATGTCTTCACCCTGGCCCTTCGCCATGTGGGGCATTGATATGATTGGCAAGATTGAGCCGACTGCTTCAAATGGCCACAGATTCATCCTGGTTGCTATTGACTATTTTACCAAGTGGGTTGAAGCAGCTTCATATGCAAATGTTACAAGGCAAGTGGTAGCCCGATTTCTGAAGAGAGACATCATTTGTCGGTATGGAGTGCCCGAGCGAATCATTACTGACAATGGTTCCAACTTGAACAACAAAATGATGGCAGAACTGTGCCGGGACTTCAAAATCCAACATCACAATTCTTCTCCTTACAGGCCAAAGATGAATGGCGCTGTGGAGGCAGCAAATAAGAATATCAAGAAGATTGTGCAGAAGATGGTGGTCACCTACAAAGACTGGCATGAAGTGCTACCATTTGCCTTGCATGGGTACCGTACGTCAATCAGAACATCCACTGGGGCAACACCGTATCAGCTTGTTTATGGTATGGAGGCAGTCCTACCTGTTGAAGTTGAACTACCCTCCCTACGGGTATTAATGGATGTTAAGCTGAACGAAGCAGAGTGGGTCCGATCCCGATATGAACAACTGAGTCTGATTGAAGAGAAGAGATTAGCTGCAGTTTGTCATGGGCAGTTATATCAGAAAAGAATGAAGAAAGCCTTCGATCAGAAAGTCAGGCTCCAAGAGTACCAAGTAGGAGATCTTGTGCTGAAAAGACTCCTCCCCCCTCATACAGACCACAGGGGCAAGTGGACTCCGAACTATGAAGGGCCATTCGTAGTAAAGAAAGTTTTCTCTGGTGGAGCACTGATGCTCAGTACTATGGATGGTGAAGACTTCCTGTCCCCTGTGAATTCAGATGCAGTTAAAAAATACTTCGCATAAAATGACCCGCTGGACATAAAAACAGAATGTAAGTCCAGGCAAAAATAGGGCATCCCGGCGAGTCAAAAACAGAATAAAAGACCCGGGCAAAAATAAGGGAAATAAACAAAAGAATGTACACCCGCTGAGCTGAAAAGCCGCATTGGACAGCTCAGGCAAAAAAGGTATCCCGATGGATTGAAAACCCGAAAGGGCGATCCATGCAAAATAAGGGAATAGGCGAACAACTGCACTCTGAATTCGTCTGTATCACTTACAACTTAGTAAGCTTCGAAAGGATCAAGCGCCGATTAGAATCAGCCTTCTTCAGAAAGCAAGATAAGAAGAACGTCAAATTTCATACGAGTCGTAGCAGAAGGAAACTCCTCGAAGCGTCATCAACATTGCCAATACCTTTCATTTCTCAATTTGTAACAATCTCCTCATTTCAGGGGATTTGTTTCCTTGACTGTATTTGCCAATTCAGGGCACATGAATTAATAAAATCAGATTTTTCAGTCATGTTTCGTCTCGTACATTTTATTTGCATTTCCAAGAATGTCCGATGTCTTTAAAAAACTGATTGCATAAATACAGATGCCTTTCTTCTAAAAATACATGCTTACAGGAAATATACTTACTCCCGGGAGTGTCTGAACTCCTATGACGGAATCCGGTAAGGGATACCTCGGGATTACTTGTGCGTTTCTCTAACTTTTCAGGATTGCAGGTATTCAAAGCACAACATGGGGCATGAAAGCTTCACCCCAGCAAGCTGACTAATCATTATCTACTCAGTCCTAGCACCGGAGTTGCTTTCTCCCCAGCTGAGTTGCCTCTTGCTATTCCCTCCTCATCTAATTGCAAAAGCCAAGGAACCATATCCCCACAGAGTTTCAACCTCTATCCAGAAAAGCAATACCTGAAGGTCTCACAACAGAGTGAAGAAAGCTTCTACAAACCCCAGCTGGATCCCTCATTACCAAAGATAGGTCTATCAGTGACCAATATCCCCAAGCAGAATCCCGTATGTCAGATCTACCAATGATCTCATCCCCAGCTGGGATGTTCACTTCAAGCAGATCAACCAGAGATCTCCGCAACAACGGGATCCGAATCCCGGGTGGTTACCTTTGCATAATCATAGCATTCGCATCATATTTTCACCACAGAGTGTAGCATTCCGTCTAATACGGAGCATTACGGCAAAAAAATCAAACATATTGCATAATCATAAGCCATGTTCTGAATCAAACACTTGTGAATACTGACAACCCGACAACGATATACAGAAAACTCCCCAAATTCCCCACCAGAGAGCCAAAGCACTGGCCTTACACTTGTAAATACAAATACACACTCCTTTTGGCACTCGTCCGTGTCATCATTCCCCAGTAAAGTCGCCCAGGCTTCCTTTACAAACAGACACTTATATATACTTCTTGACACCCGTCCGTGTCATATCCCCAGCAGGAAGCCAAAGCGTCCTCTTTGCACTCACAGATACATATACCTATACAGATTTCCCTGACACCCGTCCGTGTCACCTTCCCCAGCAACTACCTGAATACTTTGTAAAGCATATACTTGTCCATAATATACCTTTTGACACTCGTCCGTGTCACACTCTCCAGCAAGTTAAACACTCATCTATACACCACTCATACTTATTACTCCTGTTTTACTCATACAGATACCCGTCCGTATCTTGTATATATCACTTATATCCCTTCAGATTCGACACTCGTCCGTGTTCTTTGTTAACCAGTTGATACTCGTCCGTATCATCATCTCAGAACATGCGTCAAGCGTTTGTTTCCACCCGATACTCGTCCGTATCGTAGTCTTAAGGATGCTCGTCCGCATCTTTAAATCCATACACGTGTCAAACACTTATGTCTTCTCGAATTTGGACACTCGTCTGTGTCTACTATTCCCCAGAAGAGTCCCCTCAGATTCGACACTCGTTCGTGTTCTTTGTTAACCAGTTGATACTCGTCCGTATCATCATCTCAGAACATGCGTCAGCGTTTGTTTCTACTGATACTCGTCCGTATCACGGTCTTAGGGATGCTCGTCCGCATCTTTAATCTATACACAACGTCAAAACACTTATACCTTTTATTTCTTGGATGTAAACACTCGTCCGTGTTTACTATTCCTCAGTAGGTCGCCAGCAAAGCAAAATTTATTTTCTATCTGACATTCGTCCTATGTCATGATGCCTTTTCGGCAGCCATACCCTGCCCGGTGATCGTCCTTCACCCTTGGATGACCGTCCCTCATCCTTTCCCCAGCGGAGTCTCCATTATTGGAACCCTTTTCTATCCGGCATTCGTCCTATGTCGTGATATTTTTAGCAGCCGTCCCCTGCTAGGTGATCGTCCTTCACCTTTTGATGATCGTCCTTCATCATTTTATCCGATGGCCGCCCCCATCGTCGGCCTTTTTATCCGACATTCGTCCTATGTCGTGATATTTTTAGCAGCCGTCCCCTGCTAGGTGATCGTCCTTCACCTTTTGATGATCGTCCTTCATCATTTTATCTGATGGCCGTCCCCATCATCGATCTTGTTATCTGGCATTCGTCCTATGTCATGATAAACCCTGAGAGCAGCCTTCCCCTGCTAGGTGATCGTCCTTCACCTTTGATGACCGTCCCTCATCATTACTTCATTTATTCTTTAACCCGATGGCCGTCCCCGTCGTGGTCCCTTTTTCTTTTTCTGATGATCGTCCTTCATCAGTTTAGCCCGATGGTCGTCCCCATCGTTGTTTACATTACTTTATGAACCTGATGACCGTACCTCATCATTTATTTTAACCTATTCCCCAGAGAATCTTATAGCTTTACATGATGGTTGTCCCCATCATAATCTCTTATATCCCCAGCATGTCGGCTGTCCCCGTCATTGCTCTTTCCCCAGCAGTCGTCCTCTGCTCGATGGTCGTCCTCCGTCGCCCACACTTTATAATATACTTTATTTTCTTTTACAATCTATATCCCTTTCCTTCTTCATTCCGTGAGTGCAAATTTTGGACTGTCTTTGGTATTCAACCACAAGTTATCTTGTTTGCCTGTTAAGTCGTTGCTTACATCTTGCACAGCTAACTCATGCTTGAATAGGGGCAGCTGTAAACACCCCAAATTTGCCCTCACCCTTTCACACCATGGCTTGTGATCTTTTCATATGCATAAGTTCAATCATAGCATCTCATATTACATTTTTGCTTCACTGCATTGGTTCTAAGTCATTTGCATCTAGGGTTTGTGATCTGGGCAATCCAAGAGCCACTTGAGCCACTCCAAAGGTCTTCAATCACTTCAAAGGGGTCCATGTATGTTCAAGCATCATATTATATCCTCTCAAAGTCAATAATGTCAAAAAATCACAAGAGCTGAGATTGGCATGGAAGCAGAGCCAGGTTTGACTGCACAGATGACCTAGAATTAGGGTTTTGGTTTCAGAGGCCATAACACCAAAATTTTTTGTAATTCTTGTTTCTATTGGTCTCTATATGGTATAGGATCATGCATATCAATTTTCATGAAGAAATTCAATGGGGAAGTCATCTGATCAAGAGTTGACTTTTTGAGCAAGTCAGTGCAAAATCAGGGCATCTGAGGCCCCCAATGACCCAACCAGAGGGTGTTCTTCATCATTTTGATTATGTATGATCTTTATTTGATCATAGAAGATGTTAGAAGTTCACAAAATTGAAGAATTTCAAGCCATTTGCAAAGTTGACTTTTTGGGAAAATGACTTGTAATGGAAACTTGCCATTTTGGGAAACTTTTTCAACCCTTGCTTTTTGATTCAAAAATGCTTCAAATGGGAAAACTTTGGTCATGAAAGTTGTAGAATGGATCATTCCCTTTTCAAGAAGTACAAGAACTCATTCTAATTCATTTTGGATCAAAAGTTATGGCTTGTCAAAGTTGGGAAAAATCACATAATTTCAAGCTTTCCACCAAAGAGGCAAAGCTGCAAAATCCCTTGCCAAGGCAAATTGAGCTTTCAAATGGACTTCTAAACTTCACACAAACATAAACCAAGGCCTAAAGATCAGATTGCATCAAAAGTTCACTCATTTTTATGACTTGTGGATCAAGAAACTTCAAAAGGGCCAAAGATGAACCAAGTTGCAAAACCTCACTCAAACCCTAATCCACTTGCTGCATTGCTTCTAATCAGATTCAATGGTTCTCCCTAAACTCAGCTGAGCCAAGCCATGCCCCTAAACTAGCCTGCCACTTGCCCATACCTCCAAGTACAACTTGCTTGACTTTTTGCAACTTGAGCCATACCACTCACACTGCTCCACAACAACTCTCTGCCCAATCAGAACATGTTATGTGGACCTCAAGCAAGCCATTTCACACAAGAAGCCAGGCTGAAACCTCCCACAAGACAGGATTCACAAAAACCTCCCTCTTGGCATTTTCATTCGAAACTGATCACATAAGCCACAAACCTTCAAACAAATTCCACATAACAACTCACCATGATCCACTGATCATTTCCCAACCATCACATTGCCCTAAAACCTCCACAATCAAAAACACGATTTTCACATTTCATGAACTGAGATACTGCAAACTCTCTCCAGAGTCCATTTAAACTCCAGCAAGCATCACAAACACTTGGGGGAGATCATTGGAGCTTGTTTGAAGCAAGGAACTGGCCAGAAAGCACCATTTTCGAAAGCTTCAGTTCAGGTATCATCAAGAACTTTTTTTCCAGAAACGTGTTTTTAAGTTTCTAATTGATTCTCCATGATTCACTGATGATCCTGATGTGTTTATTTTTGAAAATGATCAAGTATTAAGCATGTATTGAGTTTCTGAAACTTCTGCCATGTTTTCCGTTTTGCTCTGATTCACGAATTTGATGATGAATAAATGATTTTTGGTGAGTGATTCTTGTTGGGGTTGATGTGGGGATCATTTCTGGAAAGTTAGAGAGCTTGGGGATGCATAGAGAGTGAGATAGCATAAGTGACTCGTCGGAGAAGATGACTGGAACACTGTTCCGGTCACCTGAAAGTGATTAGGGTTCAGATTAGGGTTAATGACATAATTAGCGTAGTTTGAATTCTGGCCCTTGGATGACGCGCGAAGTCAATTCCCTCCCTTTCTTGTTTGAATCCTGGCCCTCAGATTTGATTACTTTCATTAATTGACATTTTAATTTCATTTTAATTGTCTTTTCTTTATCATTTTATTAAAAATAGCAAAATACATTGAAAAATTCTGAAAATTTTTGTCAAACCTTTTATAAATTTTCAGAACCCAAAAATATTTTTATTTTTATTTTTTGCATTAAAAATTATTTTTAAATCATTTAAAAGTTTATTTTTAATTAATTAATGGGAATTAATTAATTAAAAATACTTTTAGGTATTTAAAAATCACAAAAAAATTCATGTAACATTCAAAAACATTTAGAAACATTGTCCAACTCTCAAACCAAATTTCGTTTTTGTTCTTGTTGCCTTTTGATCATTTTCAATGGAATTAGTTTCATTTCAAAGCAATATTTTGTGTCAAACTTCAAAAATTCATTTCTGCCTAACCATTGGGAGTTGGACAATGATTCTTTTTGCATTGCATCTTGCATAACATGTAGTTTATAGGATTAAATTGGCATGAATTGATCTTGCATTTTCAATTTGTTTTGCATTTTTCTTGACAAGGTACCTTAAAACCCTAGCAATCTTAGGAAATTCATAACTCTCACTAGGTTAAGAGTTGGATCCCCTCCTTTGGGCAGTGAGTTTGTATAGGTCTAAGGTTCCTTTGATTGCATTTTCAAATTTTTATCATGTCATTTGCTTCTGGTTTTGGATTTTTGCTTTGTATGTTGCATATAACCCTAATTCATGCCTTCCTTTGCATCCACCTTCCATCTGCTTGCATACCATGATTTGCCATGACATTTTGTGCATCTATTTGATTCATAATACATCTTAGGACATATTAGAGTCATGTTTGACCATTGCATCTTGCATTTGCCATGTTGTATGTCATTTGCATTCCATAACTTTTCATGTACATCCATGGTTCAAAACATGCTTCTCTTGCATCCATATGTTTGTATGATCATTCTAATGCCTTGCCTCATGTTTGCATCATCTCTTAGCATCATTAACATCATACTCATGTTTCTGGTTTTGGTTTGCAACATCACATTGCATCTCATTTTGCATTGCATTCCATTTCTTTACTAACTTTCCAGGTGGTAAGTTGCATTGAGAAGTGAATTTGCCTTCACTTCTCACAATCTCTTTTCATATCTCTTTCACTTCCCTTGCTGCATTTTGTATGTGTTTGGATTGAGCTTGCTAATTCTTGTTCATCTCACTTTCTTTCTTCAAGCAACTTGTCTTCTTAAGTGAAGCAAGTTGTTTTGCTTCTCTCTGCTCCTCTCATCTGCTTCTCTCCTTGGTGGTTCCTTGAAGATTTCTTTCTTAAACCCCACAAACCCTAGGAATGACTAAGCATGATAATAATTAGGGTTGATTAGTCCCCCACTTAGTTTTTACCTTTGTGTCTCTTTGAGTCTTCTCTTCTCACCTCCTAATCAGGGACTAAACCCTAAAGGCTTTAAGGCTTTGTGATTAAGCTTATGTCTGCATCCTTCTATTAGGATGGAGTGTATAACTTTAATCCTAAGTGTTAAACCCTTAATGTGTTTAAATCCTTCAATCAATTCACTTAATAATCATTAAGACATCAAGCTTGTAACTTGGGCCTTGCATTAGGGTTCTAATTCTTCCTTAATTGGTTAAGAAGGACTAACCCTAGTGTTAATGGACAAGTCCCCCTCAAGTTGTCTTACAAACCATAAAACTCACTTATTCATCTTATCATTAACTAAAATCCATCTAACAAAGGCTTTGTTTTGTCATGAGGTTAATCCCTAATCATGGATTAAGTTGAGGAGTCTTCCTCAGCTTAAACATTCTCATCTATTATCCTTCTATTAGGATGGTGTAATGAGTTTGTTTAATCCCTGATTATGGCTTAATCTCATTACTCAACACTAAACAAAAACAACAAAAACACCTAACTAATCACAATTAGGTTAATGATCTTAATCCTACACCATGGTGATTAAGTGTGAGATGCTGACTTCACACTTAAGGTATTCTCATTACCCCTAATCAGAGGGAGGATGTGATGAGTTTACTAACCCATTGGTTTAGGCGTAAGCTCATTAACTTATGACAAACTTCAAAAGCAATAAAAGACTGAAAACTCAAAAACAAACAATAATCGTCTCCTCCGGGATTCTTTTCTCATCTCACTCACTCACAAACGAGAACTCGCTTCTTCCGTCTAATGCAAGACAGTTAGCACCTGAGCCAGACAGGTCATACACTTGAGCATAGGCAAGCAAGCAGTTCATCAGTCAATTCATCTTTCAGTCTCTTTGGGTCGAACTACGGTGTTCTGACTTCCTCATTGCACGAGAGGATACGTAGGCATAACTTAACAGTTATCGAACAAAAGTCTCTGTATATTCCCCCTCTTTCCAAGCTTTATTCTTGTAGCCTCATGATCTTGAGCATTTCATTATTGTTCTTACACTGACACTTCACTTATACACTTCACTTCTCTTACACTGACACCTGTACATCCTTTTCCAGCTCTTTTATACACAGATTGCACTGACACTACCCCTTTAAAACACAAATATTTTAAGCGTGGATCCCGTCGAGTACGGCGGACAATCTGGGTGCTAATACCTTCCCAGGTTGTAACCAACCCCCTTTCTCAGTCTCTCTGGTTCGCAACCGTCTTATCCATATCTTTTCTAGGTCTATGCAGCATCTCCGGGATAAAAATGCCTAGCTGGCGACTCTTTGTCTTCTTGAGTTCACCCCTGTGTGTTCTCACTCCTCCTTTCGCCGACCGTTCGCGTCTGTACCCCTTCTCTAGTTATATCTTTGCAAATATCTTAGAATTGAGTGCATTGCTTTTTAAATGATATTTTGCATTAAATCAGGTTTTTCATGCATAAATCAAAGTGTTTGTATTTGAGTATGATCATTATACTTTAAGTTAATTGGTTGAGTTAATGGAATAAGAACCATACTTGAAATTGTTCAAGTTATGTAGCAAGTGGAATCTCAAACTATTTTGAAAAAGTTGAAAAATTGAGATTTCATGTGTGTAACTCGAATCACACACAATATTTGACTCGAATTAAATCTAACATGGAAAAATAGGAGAATCTTGTGTATCTGATTCGAACCGCAATTTACTTTTATTCGAATCATGCAACATTGTGAATCGAATCACGAGTTACACATGATTTGAATCACACATGCATTTGTTAGCCACTACTCAATTTGACTTGAATCACAACTTACACATGACTTGAATCACATAATTTCACACATTTTCTTGTTGGCCCTCTCCAATTTGACTTGAATCACGGTTTCTACTTGATTCAAATCATGATCCTTCATGACTCGAATCACAATTTTAACTTGACTTGAATCATAGGAAAATGGATCACTTATTTTTTTTTGATCTCATTACACTCTACTTGTTCACTTAACTCAAATTAAAAAATGTTCTTTACTCGAATCAAACATATTTTTTCACTCATTTTGTGCATAATCTCAAGCACCTATATAAATCGTTTTCCTCTCTCTCTCTCTCTCTCTCTCTCACCATGAAATTTTCATATTATCATTTTTCATTTTCTCACCATAATAATGAGAATGATTATTGTGATGATAATCATATTTTTAAAGTCTTTCTATAAACTTGGAAACACACTTTCAAATAACACATTTTCACATATATATTTAGAATTTGAACTCATCCTCAACTTCTAGCAAGATTAACATCATTATTGTTTCTCAATTCTAGGGATAATGAGATTAATTGTAGAGGAGGCTCGTTCATGTTCATGTTTTTAAAATTTTAGACATGTAGGTCCAGATTCAAATTGTGTGGTGTTGTTGAAGTTTGAAAACCCAGTTGGGAAAAAAAGATTTTTCTCCATGATTACTTCGGTAGAGTTGTGTGGAAGTCTACATACAAAGTCAGAGTTTGTGTGTTCTTCAAGCAATTCATCTCTCAAAAATAATCGGTGGGATCAGAAGGATTGTCACATACGAAGACCTGGAGCAGGTTGGTGATTCTGGAAGATTTAAGTCGAGATTAGGTGGATCTTGCAAGACCGGAAAAGCAGACGTCGTATGCAATAAGAGAGGATCAATATAGGAAAATTAGATATTTTCAAGAGTATTTTGTATCAAGTGGTTGTATAATTTCAATAAAAAATTGCCAATTTATTACTTTTGGAAGAATAACAAATTTCCAATGGGAAACTATTGAAGATTGATTCAGCTCTTGTAACGATAATAGAGTTGAACCACTATATATCAAGTGTACTCTTCTTATTTTTATCTCTTTAATTTTCTACGTAGTTTTAAATGCTTAGGTTTGTATCGCTTTCGTAGAATAATATGTTGTTAGGGTTTATATGCTTGTAGTGATTTCGTGATGAAAGTTTAGGTATGTGATAGATCTAGTCAATTGAACATTCTCTCTTGAGATTATTGTTGTATGAACTTTTTTTGTTAGATTGATCATCCAGTTAATCAAATTCAATTTGAGCTTTGCGTGAAAATTGAATTATGATAATTGTTGAATTGCTTGTTAAAGCAAATTTATATTTCTCAGATGTTTTGATTTATGATAACCAGAGTTAACTGAAATATCCATTTAATAATATGATTTATAAAATTGCCCATATCTTTTGTTTCTGTATGTAATCTTTTTTCATGATATCAACGATTGGCCTAAGAGCTTGTAATATGTGCAATTGTTTGAAAAATCCTGATTTTGTTAAAGGAAATGTTTTTAAAAACGGTTTTAGGGGAAATTTCTATTCACCCGACATCTAGATTGTTTCAGTCCCCATATCCTTCATCAACATAACATTTGTAGCACTGACTCTGATAATCTTGCCTTTGCCTTTCTCTTGCCTCGAATTACCTGAAAAATATGTAGCATGGGGGGGGGGGGGGGGGTGAGATTACTAATTCTCAATGAGTTCTAGGCTAAACCATTGAGTCCACTCAGCTCTACAGTGTGTAATATATCCACTGACGCGCAACCTATTAAGTATTGTATACCACATGGTCATATAAGTAATGGTTTTATGGAATCAAAACAATCCATCTCATGCGTGATTGTTACTTATCGAATACATATTACGCTTCGGTTACCTTGAGAGTCTCATAATATAGTGAATGTATTTCCCCTGTCAATAACTCTTCATTCGAGTTGGGATTTGAGTCACAGAGCATTCATGAATCGAGGAGAAATATTTCCTTGATCAATAACTCATCGATCGAGTTGGGATTCTGGTCACTGAGTATCCACTCGTCAATGGACATCTTTCCCTGGCCAATAATTCATTGGTCAAGTTGGGATTCGGGTCATGGATTTCCCTCACAAAGTGAAAAGTCTTCCCCGACCAATAACATGTCTCGCGAGTTGGGATTTGGTTCGTGGACTCACATTTCTAGAAGTGTGATGTCTTTCCCTAGCCAATAAATCATCACTCGAGTTGGGATTCGGGTCACTAACACACTTCATCACAATGGAATATCTTTCTCCAACCAATAACTTGTCACACGAGTTGGGATTCGGGTCATGGAAGTCTACTAGCCGTAATTCGTCTTTCCCCGATCATAACTATCTATAGCTTGAAATTGGGTCTCAGGCATTATTCGACTCCCCCGCACACGGTAACCACTCATAAGAATTACTATGGGCAACCCATCACTAGCCTATCTTAATTTTGTTTGGAATGTAACATTCCTTTTGCACAATGATGAGGGTATGTCTTTGGACTCAAATATTGCGGCACTCAGTTAAGTCAAATTAACCAAGGTTTCCTCATTTGGTCTTATTACTAAAATAATTTGACTAGGAGAAACCTTGTTTGCATTACTTATTCATCATTTCCTGAGTACTCTTCATGTACCTCATTAGTCGATAAATTTTGAACAAATATTTTTCCGCACAACGCACTCATATTCGATCCATATACGTACATATACTAAGGGATTGGATACGAAACAGGGTGAACTATGGGACCGAAATGACATTTAGAGGTTCGAAGTTAGTGGAACAACACGACCCGGTCGTGTCAAACAACACAATCTGTATTAGTCAGCGCCCCTTTTCCCCTTGAATTTTGTATGTAACACAACATGATCGTGGTAGGCGACATGGCCCATGTTGGGCCCAACAACATGACCATTTCGTTTGTATTTTTTACACGGTTGGTCCCAGTGGACCTACATCAAACCTCAACATAACCAAACTACAACCAATAATACATGCTAAGACAAGTATAATGAAATCAATTTCACTGAGAGTTCACACAAAATTAATCTCATTGTTTTTTACCCTAGTAATTCATACATGCTCTACATAGCTTCGACACATCACAACAAGAGAACTCACATTGATCAACATAAATATATATGCAACAAATGAAAAATATGCATCAAGGTTCATAAACTCGTCTAATCATCATGCATCAAGAATTGCAATACACATAGTTATCGTGTTAATCAAGCACATAAGAACACGTAAGTATGAATTTGGCAAGAATCAAAATCCCAATCCTCGTGCATTATCCGAAGAGGCTAAGTTCCCAAATCATGACCTAACTAGAACCCACCTCTAGTGTTGATGAGATTCTGAATTGGTGAAGAAAAGTGGAGAGATTGGTGGTTAAAGCTTTGCTATGAACTTCTTTCTTCAAGGATCGTCACTCATTCTCACATGCAAGCAAAGAGAATGAAACTTTGACTCAATTTCCTTCCTCCTCTTCATCAATTTTGCCTCTTTCTCTTTACTCTCTCCAATACTCATGTTGGTTCTGATTTAGAGAGAGATGGAAAAAAATATGAATGAAAACTATTCCATTTGACTTTTTTTTAAGAAATTAGAAAAAGGACACTTTTGCCCTTAGTCATAATCCAATTTACTAACTCTACCCACTCTTGACTAATTAAAATTAGGAAATTATATTCTGTACCCCTACGTTTAGCCTGATACCCCTACAAATTTTTTTAATTCCAATTTTACCCTTTTTAAATTTAAATAAAAACTTAAAAATTTTACCGCGAGGTCAGAGTAAGAAAATAATATTTTTTAATTTTGGAAAAGACAAACCGGAAGTAATATGGGTAAGAGTTCCGGTTTGAAAAATAACGAACCGGAAGTAGCTTGAAGGGTTTTCTGGTGTAGAAAATTTACAAACCGGAAGTAGCCTCATTGGGTTTTCCGGTTTGTAAATCCTTAACCGGAAGTAGCCTCATTGGGTTTTCCGGTTTGTAAATCCTTAACCGGAAGTAGCCTCAATGGGTTTTCCGGTTCGTGTTTTTTTTTTTTAATTTATAAATTTTCAATTTTTTTAGGAGACAAGGAGTTGCCTTTGATGATATGCCGAAGGATAACTCAAAAGTAGATACTACAGATATATTCTCTACTACACAAAAATTTCCTACACGAGAAGAGGCGACTCGATGGATCAGGGAGGTTGGACTCAAAATTAGGATTACTATTATAATCACTCGCTCGGACACAAAGACAAGCAAGAGAGGAAGAAGTGACAAAGTTATATTTGACTGCGATAGAGGTGGAAAGGACAAAGAACGAGAAAGTGAAACACAAAGTGCTTCCAAAAGATGTGAGTGTCCTTTCAAAGTTAGATCAACACCTTCAAAGGATGGTTCTGGTTGGAAAATCGATGTAAAATGTGACGTTCACAACCATGGTTTACCGGATAGATTTGAAGGTCATGCATTTGTTAGCCGGCTCACTGAAGATGACCAACAACATATTTTAGATTTGTCAAAAAATAAAAATAAAAAATTATTAAAAAAATTATTAAAAATTACAAAAAAAAAAATAATAATAATTACACAACCGGATGTAGCACATGAGCTACTTCCGGTGCGTTACGTTCTAAACCGGAAGTAGCAATGACCCTACTTCCGGAGTGAAATTCAAACAAAACTCAAACCGGAACTAGCTTACTCTAGTTTTTTGGTTGGTAAAAATGTGAACCGGAAGTAGCTCCTCTGGGTTGTCCGGTTTGAATTTTTTACTGTGCGAATTTTTCTGTGAAAATCTGGTCTGAGGTGAAATGAGGTGAAAAAGTTTAAATTTTTGAAATATTTACTATTTATATGAGGACAAAATCGTCCAAAAAAATTTGACGTAGGGGTACCGGGATAAATGTGGGGTACAGGGTATAATTACCTTAAAATCATTAGTTCACTAATTCATCCATTACGCACACTAATAAATCATTAGCCCGATAATTAGAGTGTGTTACAAACTAGGGCATTACATCCTCTCCCGTAATTTAAAATTCCTCCTCCAATTTAAAGCTTACCAAAACTTAAAATTCCTCCTCCAATTTAAAACTTACCAAAACATTTCAGGGTGCAATTCTCAAATTTCTGACTCGAGCTCCCAAGTAGCCTCATCCGAACACGATTCCTCCTAGAAGACCTTCACGAGGGATATCTCCTTATTCCACAAAGTTTTAGTTACATACTCCACAATTCGGCTTATTGAGGTTGGAAGGAGATGTCTGCTTCTAAATCAACTGTATCCAAAAGGATAGGGTGAAAGGAATCGGGAACAAACTTCCGAAGTTGTGATACATGGAATATATCGTGGAACCTGTATAGTGAAGGTGACAAAGCTAATTGGGGTCGGGGGTTTAAAAAAGTCACAAAAATGTTGAATATATTATACCTCAAAATTCATAGAAAACTCAAATCAAAATGCAAATGTTACAAAGTTCTAAAGTCTATCACAATAACATTGACATTTCATTTACAGATATGGAAATACACGGAAATACACCAAGAACGAAGTGTAAGAGATGCTACAGCAGTGAGACTTTCAATTTAGTTACTGATCAACTGTCATTGCTTCTGACGGACTTGTGTCCTCTATCCCATTCTTAAGCTCCTCGGTTACTATTCTCATCTCCTCCATTAGACTCTTTTGGTCGTCCTCTATTGTATTCTGCAACTCATCCACCTGCAAGAAAATTAAGTAAATTAAATGTTGATATCAATATTTACATTGACAAAAATATAAGAATAATGGACACTGCCTGTTGAGAATTTGGCATCATGATAGTTCACAGCATAGCCAATAAAGAAGGATGCATTTTACAGTCAGTGTATATTATAAAATTTGACAAGAACCTTGTAAGTTGCTTAACCATTTCAAGCAATGAATTAAAAGGTCACGAGTCATAACTTCTCTATTCCAGTATTCCAGGCCTATGAATGTATTCATATGATTACTTGGTTTGACAATTTTCAGCCCAATCACCGGTTTTAATAATCTAAAAACATTTAAGATGATTCAGAAAGGTGAATGCAGATCACAATTAAATAACCAAAATACTGCTTTGTAAGTTAAAACTACCCTCTTCCAAAATACATTTCAAATCCCTTCTCAACTGTGAGAAAATCCCTTCTCAACTGATATTCATAACTAAGGCTGCATTCTGCCATTCTCAAATTAATTAAACAGGGCATTCATAGTTAAGGCTGCATTCTGCTATATATTGTTTTTACATTATTACTTCATCCATGCTTCTTTGACTCGGACATTTCATATGCAAATTGAGTCAAACAGAAAAAAATTACAGACGTGTGCAGTTTCTGACTATGAGTTTTTAAGTATTTGATGTTTTCTTTTATGGTTGATTTCAGTTGAACTTAGATGGCTAATAAGCTTCATTATACCGAGTTATGTTTTAGGTGAGAACAAAAAAGAAATAAGAAAACATTTTCCAGAACCACACAAACTCTTAGTGTGTCATATACATTAGATGTTTCATCTGCATACTGTTACAATTTCAATCATAATCAAAATAAGATATATCTAATATAATGTTCTCTACTTCAATATAGTGTGTGATTTTGTTATAATGTTCTCTATTCTCAAGTTGTTGACTTCTCTCCATTTGATCTACTTTCCTTACCACAGAATCTACGGGTCTTCTCTATATATACACAAACCACCTTAATATATTCTCCACTATCTTTTCTATTATAGATGTTATCTAACACTCTCTAATATTTTCATTTTTAATCTTATCATGTCTAGTCTTAGCACACATTAAACGCAACATCCTCATCTCTACTTACATTTACTTTATTCTCGTGTTGATTCTTACCACCCAACATTTTGTCTCGTACAACATTGCAAGTCTTATCGCAGTCCTATAAAACTATAAGAGGTTATTAAGAAAGATCTCGAGATTAACAATTTGGAATAGAAGCATAGTCTTTGATAGAACACTATGGCAAAAGTTAATCCATATAACTGACCCACTTAGTGGAATAAGGCTTGGTTGTTGTTGGTTGGTTCTGTATTCTCAATTGGCATTCCTAACTAAGCATGCACACTGCCATTCTCTATATTATAATGAATTTAATAGGGTTAAGCATTTACATTAGCACATTATTTTGAAAGAGAAATAGCTAAAGGATTAGGCATAACAGATAGGCACAGAGCTGACAATAAAGCAGTGATGAACAGCTGATTAAACTCCTACATTGCAAATTTCAAATAAGCAAACAACACAATAATCACACCAGCAATAACATAAGCAATTTAGAAAATATTTAAAATAAGCAAATAACATAAAAATCACACAGGCAATAGCATAAGCAATTAACTAAATGTCCACCACATACCACATGCAACAAAAGGGAAAACTGCTTCTTCCGAAGCTCCAACAATCTCGAACCAGCAGTATTCTCCGCATCCAACGCAGCTATTTCTTTCTCCAACTCAGTTATAACCTTCTGCGTCTCAGATCTCGGCGGCTGCAAAGCAATCAACTTCCTAATAGCCTCACACTCCTCCTTATGCCGTCTCTCAACCTTACTCTCTTCCAACTGCTTCTTATGATCCTCAATATCAACCTGCGCCTGCAAGATCTGGCGATTCATTTCATCTTTCAACTCATTGAAATTATCCTTCTCCCTAACATTAGCTTCAACAATTGCTTTACTCTTCAACAGAGGAATCTCAAATGTAGTAAGTTCCTGCAAAAAAGCTCTAGCAAGCTTTTCACAGTCATTGTAGTTATCTTCGTCTTTATCTACCTCGGAAACGAACGAGGTGAACTTCTTCTGAAGCTTCTTCAACGGAGGTTCACCTCGAGTGGTTGTTGTACGCGTAAGAAGCCGGTGTTTGATGATTACATCATCTTCAGAAGGACCAAATGCGTAGTTTGCTGCAACTGGTTCTCCACGACCTGAAACCTTCCTCACTCTTCCCAGCATCTCAATTTCTTGATCATTCACCCACAAAATAGATTCTTTAGTTAGAATAAAATGGTTGAATTGAAGTCAAATTAGGGTTAGGGTTAGGGATACATTTGTATGAATTGTTCAGTTATATGAAATGTTGTTTTTGTGTGGCGAAAACTAGAGAGTGCAGGAGATTAGAAGAATGAACCTTTTCTGGGGCAGCGTGTGCGGTGGTGTACTCCGTGAATGTGCCTGAGTTCCGGTGAGAGCGGTTCTGGTTCAAAGGAAAGAGCGAACTCGCTAGAGAAAGAACGGGCCAAATGGGTTCGTAAATTTGGCCAAACGGGCCAAATAGGGAATATGAGAGTAAGGTAATAAAGAAATAACCTAATTAGGGAAATTAACTTCTACTATCTACCTTTCAAAATTTTATTGCATGATTTCTCTATTTTACCTTTTGGTTATTTAAAAAATACATTGTTTTTTAGACAAATGAGTAAATAACAAATGTCTCTATTTTTTCCCCAGTCAAGACCATCTAAAAACGCCATTTGTCAAGACAACATTCGCTGACACACAAACCATTTTACCCCATTTTCCTTTGTAACATTACACACATAAAACATTTCCACACTTCTCTCCCATATTTTCTCTATTCTTTTTGTTCTCTCTTTACTCCCTCAAACCCTAGCTCCACCGCCACCGTTTTCTCTACTATATATGCAGCTACCTCAACTTCAATAAAAAAATCAATATCATATTCATTTTGCTCCTTCTTCGCATTCTCTTCGTTTCTGTTAGTCACTCTTTGATTTTCTACATTCGACAAATATCCTTATCAAGGGTTACACGATTTCTGTGTTCAACGATGAGTTTCGATTTTTGATTTTCGATTTCTTCTTATTTTTCGATTTTAGGGTTTATTCTCGGATTCTTTGTTTTTGAATGGTTTTTATTGGGTTATTGTTTTATTGATTTTTTTCAGATTTTGGGATTTAGTTACAAATTTAGGGTTTGTTCTCCTCTCTACATCTTGAATTAATTGTTTATTTTTCTTTATTTTATTTTTTTGCTGCAGATGCCCTTGAATTGTTTAAGTAGAGCTATGGATTCGTTTACCCCATTGATGGTTTGTTGCAGCTGTAAATGTTGGTCGTACTACTTTACAGTGATAATTATGACATTCTTTATGTGTTTTTATTGCCTTAGTTGAACAATAATTTTTTATCAAATAGGTGAGAGACTGAAGCCATGTTTATTTACAAATAGTACTTACATTGTGCAAGAAGGAGATCCAATTGATGAGATGCTTTTCATCGATCAGATGTGGTTCGAGAGTGTCTTTACAAATGGAGTTCGGCGTGATTCTGATACTGGTGTGATTTTGTTTTATTATTTAGCACTTCTATAATTGTTTTTCTTTTTGTTTTTATTTTTTTCCTATTAAGAATTTGTTAGCTGTCAACATCCCATTTTTTATTGTTATTGTTATAGAAAAAGTATTAGCAAAAGATGAAATGTTTTGTGGCATATAAACAATTTGTATAAAAGTATTAGAGACATGAATGAGGAATACTTGAAACCATTCGAACAATTTGAATTGTGTCTTCAACTCAAGTGTTATATTATCTTTGTATTTTTTAACAAAATAATGATGATGATAGTTACATGCCTTATAAAAGGGATAAAGTTGATCACATGTCTTTTGTACCACCGAGTGACGATGATCTTGACGGGATGGATAGTTCACCTGGAAAGTCACAATAAAGACAACACTCAAGGGAGGATAACCCAACCACTTATCAAAATGAGGATGATCAGTATGAGGTACTGACAAATTTGAATTTATTTTCCTTTTGAATAAGATATTGTAGCTGTTGTATTGTTGATTTTATTTACTCGATCATGTAATGTAGGATGATTATGATGATGTTGGGTATGAGATGTACCGTGTTCAAGGAACTCTTAGAGAATGGGCTACAAGAGATGAAGTGTGCCATTTCATAGCCATGAAATTCAAGGTCACTTATGTCAATCCAAAGAATGAACATGGAGATTTTGAGTATGTACGAATGATTAATGAAATGGTGCCAGGTAATACATTCTCTCCAAGCTCTATAGTTGTGACTGTCACCAGTATCTTTGTGCCAACTTATTTATTGTCTTTTGTTGTAGCTAACAAGTGCAGTTTGGAGATAGATTACAAGCAATACTTAGTATCACAACCTAGAAAGGTGTTTTTTTATATGGAACCTAATCATGATTTGAAATTGAATGGTTTCTGATTTTTTTAAATTCTTAAATCTAATAATGGTAATATATTATGGTATTGCATGATTGGTATATAGTAAAGGATCTGAAAGTTTTGGTGTGTTGTCGTTGCGACTACTAAGGGCCTAAATTTAGAAGTTGTAAGAGACTCATGAAGTGTTAATCTTCCAGGAAACATTTTGGTACCTGAATTATTGTGTGGATAAGAGTTGAGCAATTAGTCAATTTTTGGATCGTTAATTCTTAGCACCAAGTTATAGACTCCGTAAGAGTAATATCGGATGTGTGCAGCTGAGTCGTGCTCAAGGATATGGATTCTTAAGTTACGTGTCAGGTAAGAGTGAAAGGTGAATGTCCGGAAGTTAAGTATGTAAATTGGATCAATTAAGGAATGAGACCCTTGAGAGAAATGGATTTGAACAAGAAGTTATGTGTGGTCTTCAAAGGTGAGTAAGTGGAATATTGAATGCAAAGGGAAAGTGTTATGGAATCCCGCAAGTGTACTAAGAATAATTTGAGTTTGGTATTGGTGACTCACTGGTTATTGTAAGTTCTGTGACGTTACTGCGTTGTTACTGATGGAGACCCTGTGTCAACAGAAACCTTGAGTGAATGGAATTTTGTGAAGAAAATTGATATGGAGCATTGTAATCATGGTCATATTGGTTAAGCTTAATTGGATAAATTGTGTCGTTTATGATTGCAGCAGTACAACCCTGATATCTCTGTAGTTAGAGAGTGTGGACGATGTTATAATCTAGTAGTTGACAAGTGAATTATTCTATCGTTGCAAGTTTGCAAGTTCTTATTCTATTGGTTGGTGAGAGCTCCGATGGATAAGTGTTTTCTCCGCAGACTATCAATTACCTAGTATTTCTTGAGAATTTGTGGTATCTCCATTGTTGTCTTTGAAAGCGTAGTGGAAAGAGGCGGATGAAGGAGTTCGATCGGATTATTAAGAACCAGAAGAGAATTATTTATAAGTATTGAAGTAAGAAAATTTTGTGTTTAATATGTTGTCCTTAAGTAAGATACTGAAAGGACGAAGTCTCAGATGTGAATGGTTACAATGTATAACATCAAACCAAATGGAATTAGTAAAGAAGCTGTTGACAAACTTTGAGATGGTTATAGTAATTAAGGGATTTAATGGGAGCTTTTGTTGGAAATTGTGTGTAGTTAAGATTTCACTAAGATATCTTGTGGAGTTTTATCAAGTGTTGAATGTTCCGAAATAAAGCCGGAGTGTTATGTTTTGTGTTGTGATTCAATGAAAGGAATTAGATTGACATGTTTCTCTGAAGAAGGAATGAGACTAAGTGTTTCATATGAAGTAACAGGTGGATTGCGGAAATAGTAAGTTAGAAGTTAACCCAATATTGGAAACGAGCGTATGAGTAAGGACGCGAGGTTTGATTTTGTTGTGAAACGAGAATTTTTAGCCACCAAGCCAAATTGGAATTTGAGTATGTCAGGATATGTAAGAGAATTAAGGATAAGTATGGATCTAAGATAGTGTTGTAAATTGTCATTGTGGATGAGTAAAGGAAATTCGAGGACGAACTTCAATTCAAGGAGGGGGGATGTAATACCCCGTATTTAATTAAACGCTCTGGATAATATTAATTAAGATTAATTAGTATTATCTGACGCAGAGGCTTTATTAAATATTCGACTCTGAGACATTTTCTAATACTCTCAATTTAGACCCGTTAGGTTACTAACTATGGTATATCAGTATAATATAATTTGTTTTGTTATAAAGAGAGAAATAAGGGTTTTATAAGAAAAGGAGGAAAGTTGGTAAAGAAAAAAGAAAGAAAGTTAGTAAGAGAAAAGGAGAAAAAGGAAAGAAAGGAAAAATAGAGAAGAGGAAAAATGGAAACCCTAGAAGCATCAAGAGCAAGAATCATCATTTTTCTTCATCAATCTTCATCTTCATCAAACTCCTCTTCATGGTTAGAGGTGGGTTCTAGTTAGATACTTTTATTTTTAGAGTTTATAGATTTTTGAGGTTAGAGCACTAATGCTAGAAATCATAGAATCAAGATTTTGAACGGTTAAAATGTCGATTAAATGCTTGTGAATGGTCATGTTATGTGTAGAAATAATCAATAATAAGTATGGTGAGGTTACTAGGTGTTATGGGTGAGAAAAATGGAGTTTAGAAGTGATTTTTTCAGGTTCATAGCAGGTACAATTGATTGCAGCAGAGTGCAAATCGATTGCACCATAGTCCAGAAGCGTTTTTTGAAAATCTGGGACTGTGCAATCGATTGCAGCAGAGTGCAAATCGATTGCACTCTGTAGCTTTTCAAAAATGAAATTGAAACGAGCGTATCTTTTGAACCGTAACTTTGATTTGACCCCCGTTCGAAGCATTGGGAAGATATTTCAATTCTCTATTTGATGGAAGGAAGAAATATTATTTTATATGTGAAATTAATTAATTTGTGACATTTATTAATTTGTGAGATTAGTGGAAAGAATGTCAATCTCGTATCTTTTGCCTCGAGTATCCGTTTTAGTTGTTCCATATATCGAATTGAAGCTAATAATATGTCTTATCATATGATACTGAAAAATATTATTTTCACCCGACTTTTACCCGACTTTTCTATTAAACCGTAAAAATGCGAAATTAGGGAATTATGAACCTAAGGTAATAAAAAGGTGAAACTTGTGAGGTAGTTAGGTTACCCTAGGTGGTTTCAGAATTGTTTTAGAGACATGACAATGCTTAGGCGTCGATACTCGAATAGTATTTTCGGGCTAGGTAGTTGTGATAAGTTGGAAGTTTGCATCCTTCGCGTTATAATCCTAATTTAATTATGCTTTGCTCATGTCGAAATCTCACGAGGTGGGACGGCCGGGAAACATAATTAATCTGTGGATTCGAACCCCTTAATGGATAACCGTGACCCGTGCTTTCTTGCCATCGGGTATGGGAAAGTTATCCATTAAAAAAGTAACAGTGATCCGTGCTTGCTTGTCATCTGGGAGTATGACTTGGCGGGGAAAGTTACTCAGTTGTAAGGTACAGTAACTCGTGCTTGCTTGTCATCTGGGAGTATGACTGGCCGGGGAAAGTACCTTTGGTAGATAATGAGTGACCTGTGCTTGCTTGCCACTTGGGAGTGTGGCTGGGCGGGGAAAGTTATCTACACGTTAAGGATCGAGTGACTCGTACTTGCTTGCCATCGGGGAGTATGGCTGGGAGGAGAAAGATGCCTTAAAGCACCTTGTGTATGCTCCATTTTGTTTTACCTTATGTCTCTAGTTTTATGTGAACTCGAAGTCTAGGTTTTCCCCCGACTTGAGTGGTGTCTAGATTCAAACCCTTTAGAGCCGAGAGAACTCTAAGATAGGGAACCCACTGAGATGTTGTTATTTCACCCCACTATTGTTGTTGCTTTTCAGGTTTCTTTTGCAGGTTTGATTTACAAGTGGAGCTATGCTCGAGATGTTTCAAGTGAAGCATAGATTTAGTCTTCCGCTGTCTATTTCTGTATCTTTGTACAATATGAATATTGTATCGATCTTAGTGTTTTTATTTTAGTATGATTTTCATGTCTTGTACCATTGTTGTATAGAATTTTAGAATTGGTCAAGAATGTGAATTATACTAGTAGGCATTTATGATGGTGTCAGTACCAAATAACACTTGTATGATATTATTCTAGATATATATATATATATATATATATATATATATATATATATATATATATATATATATATATATATATATATTATGGGTGTTACAAAGCATGTTTTTTTTATCAATATTCAAAGGAATATAAAATGAATCTCATTCCTTTTATGATTCCTCTATTTAGCATCACAAACTACTTTATTTCCAATAAAATGAGGTAGATATATTTAAAATTTATTCATAATAAATCTAATCTACCTATCTGAGACAATCTCAAATAGAACTTATGACCAACTATTTGGTCTATAAGGAAATCCAGATTTTAAATCTGTTTGGATTCGTAACTTGTATAGAAAAGATTTTCGAAAGTTTTACATTTCTCATATCTTGTATTTCTTATTTAAAAGAAATATTTGATGTTAATGATCATATCATTCTCCGTGACGACTACAATTATGAGATATGTTATATATAGACATTCGAATTGATCCTTCTCATAAGTATCGTTCTTAAAAATCTAGTTATATTCGGTTGTTATGAATTGTTTGTTTGAGAACATACAATTTTTCTCGTGCTGGAGAACAATTCTCAATTTCTGTACCAATTCAGAAACTCCTTTTTGATCCTTACATCTTTCATAAGGAAATTTCATAGTAAATTAAAATAAAATACGAAAGAAATTTTAAATACAAAACGTGTAAAAAATATTGTATCAAAATCATTTTAATAAGGACTTTTATTAAAATGCTCCTACTATTTTTACTCAAACCAAATGACCTTCAACATTTGATTCGGAAAATCCTGTTGGAAGATTTTCTAGCTGGTCGAGATCCATATTTCACTCTGTTTTAAGTCTGCGTATGTAGATTACACAAAACTCTGTTATTTAGGTAGAAACTCTTTTCAATTGTATCTAATACAATTCTCGAATTTTATCAGTTAAGTGAATAACTCCTTATTCTAATCCATCTTATGGATTATTCTCAACTCTTGCTTCTAAACATATATAATCCTATTATAATCAGTTTAGTTAAGTCAAACCCAAAAGTTTAGCAGTTGAATATTACATTTATCCCATTGCACCTTACTAATATAAAACATGCACCTCGCGTTAGGTGAAACCTACATTATTCGATATTAGTCTTGATGAGTGCTAAATTTTGGAAATCAATTAACTTAATATTTAATTGAAGAGATTTTAATTAAATTTGATCTCATTGGTTTGTGTATCTCATACACACGCATGATTGTGTACCTTATACACACGCATATAAACATACATTTCACGCATCACATACATAAAATAAAAAATAGTAATACGATTATGACCACTTAAAATACAATAATTAAATAAACTACTTTATTATAATTCTTTGACCCACGAGCAAGCTTCTCAAGCCTCTCCACCGGCGTCATCATTTGGCGTTGTCTTCTATTCAACTCTTGAACTCGAACAATTATAATGTTTAAATAAATAATCAAATGACATGACACACATGTCATATTTAATTACAATAAACCACGCCACACATGCCGTATTTAAATAAAATAAATTACGACACGCAGGTCGTATTTAAAATAAACAAATGCTAAAATCTAAGGTCATAATCGTATATCAATTTATTTAATAATAAATAATTAAATAATAAATAATAATAGATTATCAAATTATAAATATTGATGCATCAACACTTGATGTCTTTTGTAAACCCTAAAGGCATAACTCTTGCGCTGTCACAAACCCTAAAGGCACAACTCTTGCGCTGTCACAAACCCTAATACAAAAGTGTTCATACCATCAAAATATAATGATCGACTATTCAATATGATTGTTCAAAATGTCATTGCTTCACCATACAAATGTCTGATTTCGAAGAAGAATGCACATTGATCTTTCAAATGTATAACAATCATTACACTAATTAATGAACGAAACAAAATAGTGTATCAAATACACTAACTTCGCATTATAAAATTTTATATCGTATATAAATTTATCAATTATATTTGTATTGTTTATGGATGATCGAAGTATCGCTCTTTCACCATACTAATGTTGGATTTTGAAGCATAGTTAACAACGTACATTCAAATTATACAAAATTTAATGTCAATATTTAATATTAAATAATAAAATTTTCATTTTCATTTATAATAATAAACTATTTTATTATTAATTAATTATAATAATAAACTCTTTTACTATTATAATAATAATAATAATAATAATAATTATTATTATTATTAAAAAAAACATGTAACAATACATGAAAACATTTGCCGTAAAGTGCAGTAAACCTATTTTACAAACTTTAATATGTTACGACACACATATTTTAAAACAATTTTAAAAGGTGTTGTGTCTCTCAATTAATATATTAACAAGAACAATGGAGGCATACCATATAAATAATGAATAGGTTATTCACAAATTAAAATTGAATCTAATTCAATTATTTATGACTAAACATACTTTAATCAAATAAAATTATGTTTAAATTAATGATTTAATTAGAACTAAACTCTGATATCACTTTTGAGATCTAAAAGGAGTTTTTAAAAAATTTGATCCTCATAACGGAACAATCCCGATGAACGAATCTTAATTAAATCATTAATCACAAATCATACGCAAAATAGGGATTCCGAATTACCTCTTGAATCGTGCTTTAGCTTTGATCACGAACGTGGAAAATACCATCGTTTCTGAGAAGTCCATGTGAGCACAAAGTGGAACGCGGTGCTAGCCGTTTGCTGTTTTGAGAAAATTGACAATTATAATTGGTAGGGAAAATAACTCATCTATTTATAGAGAACTTTTAAAACTCTAATGCTCTTATTTTGGACTTTTCCAAAATAAGTCCAATCTTATTTAATTAAACTATTTTAATTAAATAAATTATTATTATATTTAACTAAACACTTTTAGTTAAATAAAATAAATATCAATTAAATTAAATCATATTTAATTTAATTAACTGTTAATTCTTATTTATTTAATTAAATCAAATTTAATCAAATAAATTATATATGTGTTAATATATTAAACGATTTAGATAATATCAACACATAATTAAATTATATTATATTTTAATTTAATTATTTATTCCACTATCAGTACTCTATGCGTATGACCCTATAAGTCATCGTAATGCTGTTAATAATATTAAATTACCTATTTAACATTATAAACAATGAGCGGTATCTAGCAACACATCACTGCTATCTAAGTGAGAAGAATGTCATGTGATCTGACATAACGTGTCTGCGATAATGATCATGTGTACAATGACTTGATTCGACTAGGACCAAGGGGCAAAGAGAAACATAGCTACAAATACAATTAGGATTGGTTTGTCGTTTCTATTTTCTCTTTGTACAAACATTGCAATTTTAATAAAAGGTCTCAATTCGATTTGTGAATTGGAAGCAGAGGTACCCTTAGCGAGGACGGTATGGGAACTACCTAAACAAATTTTTGTGTCTTCCGCATTTTTCATTCGATAAATTTTCCGCACAAGTTGAAATAATTGAGTTTTGAAAATTATGTTTTGCATAGTTTAATGCACACCAAGTGTTTGTAAAATTGTTGCTATCACCATTACATAACAAACTTAGAGAAAATTCAACACTAGACTATTTAGCAAAATACACTAAGTGTGTTGTGCACACCAAATGTTCGACGAAATTTCAAAACACATTATTTCTCATTGGTTGTGGTTATTTCTTCTCTCTAAACATTGTTAGAAGTAATTTAATCAATTGTTTCAAATTTAAGTGATTAATTTGCTTGATATTGATTTGTTGATTCATCTTTATCATCCTATTTGATTTGATAACGCATATTCGATCACCGGTGACTTAGAATAATTTAGACGTGATTTTTTCGGGGAACTTCCGCAAAATTCTTTTCAATTAATTTGTGAAAAGTAATTTTTAAAAAAAGGATCTATTCAACCCCTTCTAGATATGCGCCATCGTCTAACAGATTGCAACGGAACACCATTTTTTGGACATTTCGATATAAGTAAGTCGGTCCTTTTATGAACCAGACTCTGATACCATGTTAGAAGAGTTTTACACTAGGGAACATTGATATATAATGTAAGACTAGTCACCTTTATGAGAGATACATCACTTGTATTATCTTTACTTTTTTTTTAATGTCTTTTATAAAATTTATATTGAATTTAGTAGAGATATATAGTATACATTTTTTACATTGTCATTCAATAACAATATAATATTATGTCATCACATAGTAAGAGTTAGGAGCATTTTTATCTTTCATATATAGACAATTTTTTATTTATCCACTCAATAAAAATATTATAAATCTAACCTTATTATAAGAAGATTATATTGTTTTAGACCCTGTAGACAAATAACTCACCAAAAATATCTATATGACGTGCTAATTGAACATATCTTTTTATATTTATATTAATGTTAATATTTTTTTATTATTAATGTTAATATGATGATGTTTATTTATTAGAATTCAATTGGTATATATAGACATTGTAAAATAATTTTACACTGTCAGTTTAATCGTGACCATTAAATTTTAATTATAATTTAACTTTGATTTTAATTATTTAAAAAATAATTTTTTTGAGTGACTGTGACTGTGTAAAAAAATTTATACTGACAATGCATAGCAATTAATCTTTATTTATTATTATTTTTCATATATTTTTAATTTCACACGACTTTTTCTTTTCTTTTTTGTTTTATTTTTAAACTTTGAAATTATATAAGGTGAAAATATCAAAAAAGTGGAATCAGTGAGAGTTAAACAGACAACCTCCCCCTATAGGGTAAACCTTTTACCACTTTGTCAAACTTATTCTTTTATTGATGTTTCTCATTTAGACGTATATATATTCCTATGTAAAATTATCTTAATATGTAAATATATATTATTTTAAAATAAAATATTCTAAATTTAATTAATTTAATAAATTATAAAAAAATGTCTATACTATATTATGTTTTTTAAAATTATTACTTTTTAGATTATTGTTTAAGATTTCTTTTATTTCTTTATTAAAGGTTTATAATTAAATAAATATATAATATTTAAATAAAATATAATGTTAATAAACTTATAATTTATTTCTCATCTAAAATGCTTATTTATATTTTAAAATAATATATATTATATATATATATATATATATTAATTTTAAATTAATTAACTTTAAAATAATTTACTTTAAATCTATATTTTTAAATTGATATTTTCAGATGATCATAAATTTATCACATTATATTTTTATTTAGATATTATACAAACAAATTTAAATAATAAATTAAAGTTAATTTTTAATTTTAGTTTGTTATTAAATGTGTTTGAATAATATTTAAATTTGAGTAAACACATATTTTGTGTTATTAATTTATTAAGACAATCCAAACATATTTAAATACCGAAATAAATATTTAAATAGAGTCCTTTTTTGTGTCCCCATCACTCACCGGTTTTGGTTGCGTCTCTGTCAGCATTGCGTCTTTTTTGGTGCACTGTACATTTTTTAAATTGCAGCCTTTTTTCCACCGAAAAGGAGTTGATTACAAGAAAGTTCTACTATTATTTAATGCTTCAACAAAGATGCACGCTACTGAATCTTCCTTTTGTTTTTCTCTTTCATTTCTCCATTCCCCAACCTCACACTTCTCTCTACGATGAGGCCAAAGATTGTTCTTTTCGGTGATTCTATCACCGAGGATTCCTTCCAACTTGGAGGATGGGGTGCTTCTCTTGCCCACCATTTCTCTCGCACGGTAAAACCCATGTTTTACTTTTTTGTGCTTTTTTCGTGATGGGTTTAAAGTTTGAAGCTTTGTGTTTTGTATCAGGTGGATGTGGTTCTTAGAGGGTACAGTGGGTACAATACGAGATGGGTCTTGAAGGTGTTGGAAAGTGTTTTCCCTGCGTCGCAGGAAACTGATCCTGTTGCTTTGACTGTTTTCTTTGGGGCTAATGATGCTTGTCTTCCTGATAGATACTCTGCTTTCCAACATGTGCCTCTTTCTGAATACAAGGAGAATCTTCGCACCATTGTCTCCTTCTTCAAGGTAACAACCCTTATTCCTAGTAGGGAATTTTATTTATATATGAGAGATTATTAAGAAAGATGTCGAGATTAATGATTTCGATAAAAGTATGATCCTGGATAGAACATTGTAATGGAAGTTGATCCGTGTAGCAGACCAGATGTAGTGGGATAAAACATGGTTTTTGTTGTTATATTTTGTTAATGGTAACTAAAAGTTTGGGTAAAGAGTTTTGTTTTGACTTCGATTGGGTCTCTCGTCGACAGTGAGATTGGTCATCTGGGTTACTTCAATTACTTTGACTTCTCGAATAATATTTTAGGAAATGATAGTGATCAAGTGGAAGATTGCTGGTGGAAACGAGTCTTCTATGTGTTGAAATTAAAATCAATTTCACTAATAATCTAGACATCACATACACTTAATTTAGTGGAACTCATAAGAATTTTAATCAATAAATAAATATCTTGAAAAGAGTATGTTACTAACATATTTCAATTGAATGTAACAGTATATGATGGTTTTGTGTCCGACAATACTTCTATATTATGAATTATTTTGGTGATACATAATGACAAAAAAGGTTCAAAATTAGTTTTAACCCTTGTGGGCATGATAAGCGTGCTTTGGCTGTGTATATTATATTGCATGTTAGTGTTACAAAAAGATCAATAATTTGTCATTTGGTGGGGTTGGTTGTTATGATGATTTATACAGTACTCAAATATTGATTGTTGCAACCTTGTGGGGCTTTAGGAATTGAATAAGAGAAGCGGGGCCCTTATGGAATAGGTGATGTCAAATGAAACACGTAAAATGGCTGTGGCTATAGGGACTCTCCAATGCATTTTTTTTTATTCCATGCTTTTCTGTGGTAGTGGATTTTGCACGAGATGCTTGTGTAAAAGATCCACTTTTTATTGAATTGTGTCGTGGCTGGTTTCGTTTTCAGAACCTAAACATTGTGTCTCTTTCCTGTGTCATTATTTGGCTTCCATGCAGTTATGTTATCATTTGGTTTGGTCACCTTTGAGCTGTTTGGTAGGTTTGCATGTTAGCAAGGTGGGATTATGGGGCAGTTCCACATTTACTTTTGGAGTGGAAGAATGGTCCCTCTCTTTAAGGATTAAGATATCTATTCAACATTCCAAATTGCTGCTGACACTTCTATTAAGAAAGTTATCAGTATTTTGACCCTTATATGCATACATATATGTATGTATCTATGTCTAGAAGTGTCTATTAGGACAATTCATTGCACGAGAAAATTCGTTCGTGGTAGTCAAACTGCTAGAGATAGAGGAAGACCAAAATAAACATTAAGAGAAACTATTATAAAATGGTATGATTGGATATTGTAAATTTTCTTTGAATTTCAGAAACGATGGCCTACAACTCATGTTCTCCTCATAACTCCTCCTCCCATCGATGAAGAAGCACGACTTAGGTATATCTTTATTCACCCTTTGTTCATCATGCTGTCACTGATATATAATGCTAATAGAGGTTAATCATACTTGAAGAAATTCTAAAAATATATTGCAGGTATCCATATCTGGAGAATCCAGAGAATCTTCCCGAAAGGACAAACGAAGCTGCTGGTGAATATGCCAGAGCATGCATTGCTGTCGCGACTGAATGTCAAGTTCCCGTCATTGATCTCTGGACCAAAATGCAATACTCATCCGGCTGGAAAAAAGACTATTTAAGGTTTCTAAAACTTACGATTTAAAGTGTGTTATACTGTGATATGATTATATTTTTGGTTTTGATATGAGTTTAAGATTTTTTATAATGAAATGCAGTGATGGTTTGCATCTGACTAATGGAGGAAATCAACTTGTCTTTGAGGAAGTTATAAGAAAGCTGAGAGATATAGGTTTGAGTGTAGAATCTGTGCCAATTGATCAACCTCTTATATCTGATATTGACCCCAATGACCCATTGAAAGCATTTCAATAGTATGAAAATATTTTGATCTTTCCTTTGCTGCTAAAAATTATCTAAAGTGTCTTGTATGGAAAACGATATATTCATCAAGTGGTATATGCTTTTTCTTTCTGAAAGTATTAGATATTCCATTTTGTATTGTTTGGTAATGGTTGTGATTTAGTAAGTGTGATAGTTTCTCTTTCTACTCGAAGAGTATTGGATTTGTAAATGAGCTAGATTGAAGTGGTATTTAATACTTGATCCATAACATTTATGTATGTCTAATGCTATATTGTGATTTACTATTAAATGTTGTGTTTCTAAGTTGATAAGGACTTGACTCATATACCAAGAGGTCGCAGGTTAACTTCCGTTATCTATGTGAGGATTTTTTGATAGGTGATATGTAGATACATCTATAAGTGTTCGTCGAGTCTTGAAATCTGTCCTTATCTATGAAGTTTAATTTACTAAAACTTTTATATATTAAAATATTAAAAAATAAAAACAATAAATTAAAAATTATATTTTACTTAGATACATTTTAGCTTCTTTCTCTAAAACCTGGTAAATAGAAAGATATGTGGTTATATATGGACAAAGTTTGTTAAAGTTTGAAGTTCAATAGTTAATTTGGTCAATTTGATATTAATTTTTCTTAACCAGACAGATTCTTATTGGTGACAATTTTTCTAATTTGTTATTTTCGATGCATCTTACACTAAAGGTAACCTTATCCAATTAAAAAAAATTGAATAAATAAGAATTCACCATTCTTATTTTGCTATATTATTAAGTTTTTATTTTTTAAGTACTACAGGTGCATTCTATGGGTGCATTTGACTTCCAAAAACAATGAGCACAAGGCAAAACATGACATTTCATGACAAATTTTTGTGCTTCACTATGTTTGATGGTCCATGTCTTGACAAATAAATTTTGATCGTAGTAGATTTAAAGTTACAAGAGGTTTCCCTATCCCTCTCTCGGAAGTTAGATGGTTGGAGGGAGGAGCTTTGAAGGGTTTTCTAATATTATATCCCTTTTTGGGAAGTTAGATGGTTGGAGGGAGGAGCTTTGAAGGAAGGTTTTCTAATATTATATGAGATATCAAGTTTAAAAGAATTACGTAATAGAAGACTAATTAGAAGATTTAATATCTAAATATTCTTTTAAAGAATTGACAATATTTTTTTATTATGAGTTTTTAAAAAGAGAAGAGTAATCAATTGTTAGTTGGTCTCGGCGTTGAATTTAGTAGGGAGAACCACGGTTCAATCTCCCGTACTTAATCGGTGGTGATAAAAAAAAGAGAATGAGAAGAGTCTATAGATTGATTTTATTATTAATTGAATACAATATATTAAATATAACTATTTAATAAATAATTTTATACTTTCAAAAACCTAAAATTAAAATAATATTAATCTACTAAAATAAAATATTATAATTATATTAAAAAAATTAATTTTGAATTTTGCCTCGGACCTTAAAATATATTGAAATGAGGTGGATATAAGTGGATATAGTTGACAATTTTGGTAATTGAAATGCAGAGATGGTTTGCATCTGCCTCAAGTTGGCTGAAATGGAATGATAACCCATAATGATATAAAAATACAAATTTTTATTAGTCTAAACCCTAATCGTAAAGCATGCTATCAATACTTGTAATGGTTAGAACTTAGAAGGAACAAAACAATTAGAAGGTACAAAAGAAGTGAGCTTCTTAGAATGTTGCAATGACTCATACACAACAGCTTCATACACGTTATAACCAGAACCAGAACCGTCACCCGCAGAAAGGATCAGACGGTAGTTGGTCCCGGAGATAATCTGGACTTCACCCTTGACGATGTTCTTGAGTTTCAGCTTCAATCCAGTTCGTTTGTCGTACTCTGTAACAGCAAAATTGGCTACACCTAGTATTTGTGGATCGTTGATGTCTTTGATTGGATTCCAACCGCCAACTGTACCTAGTGTGCACGCATCTGCAGAGACCAGTAGAACAACAAAGAGGAGAACAAACAATTGATGTCTCATGATTATGATGTTTTCAATCCCAAACGTTGTGGGTTAGTTTCTTTTATAAATCAAATTGTTTTTTATAAAGGAGAGGGCAAAAACCCAATAATCAAATCTCTTTGATTATAACTAAATGTACTTAAAACAATTTATTTAATAATTAATTTACTAAAATATATATCAAATTAATGTTAATAATTTCATTCTAGTTTAGTTATGGAAATAAATTAATGTCTTTATAGTATTATAAAACATATAATAATTTAATATATATAACAATTATGGTAATAATAATTACATTTGTATTTCAAGTTTGTAAGAAAAACATATTTTGAGTATATTTTAGATTGTGTGCTCCTTTTCTATGATTTAAAAAAAAATATTATATAATTATATAATGAGTTAAAAGAAAAAGACAAGAGATCAAACTCTACTTATTTAATTTAATGGTTAAAAGCAATAGTACATCACCGAGGGATTTAGTTAAACTCTCAATCTAGAAGTCTCTGAAACTAAGAAACAATCAATCTGAATCATTGCTCAGCCATCACCACTATACCAACTAAAAGTAGTCCCCTTGCAAGGAATGTCCAACAAGAGACTTCTATCTATGAAATTAAAAAACTCATCCATCTTCGTTCTCCTATAATCACCAGACATTCCATTGCGTTCGCTAGAACATTTAACCACATTGAAATCTCCACAAAAAAAACCACTCACCATCCACTCTTTTACTCTTAATCTCCAAAAGATTTTCCCACAAAACTCTTTTAGAAACCAATTCGCAAGAAGAATAAATATTAACAACATAGTAAATGAAATTACCCCACACCACCTTCACGCCTAAAAAACATTCACCTCTAAAGCTATTGATGACATTGAATTTCCCCTCTTTCCACAAAATGATAACCACCAGAACGACCATTAGATTCCAAAAAAGAGAACCTTATATCCTCATTGCTCCAAAAAATCTTTATGATACCTTCTTGTAACTTAGACAATTTTGATTCTTGAATCAAAAACATATCTGCATTACCTTTCTTAATCACATGACTTATCCTCCTTCTTTTCAACAAACTACCACCCCCTATAATATTCCAATAACCGATAATGATTAAGAACCATATTTTTTCTCCTTCCTAGTTAACATTCTCACCTTATTCTCTTTTTCCTTTTCAATAATATTGATACTATAAGATTTGTTCTAATCAACATTAGTCACGTCCAAGCTAGAATTCCACAATCTATCCCTCGCCTTGCTATCCAGATTCTCCCAAAGTATAGAATTATTTCTTAAAATGATAGATTCTTCCGATTGGTCTCCATACATAACCGATCCCTCCATACTACCCAACAAGACTGAGGTAGTTGGACCATCTTTAGGCTGACCCACTTTAACACTTCCTGGCAAATTTCCAGCATCATGATCCGGCTTGAGGTTGAGAGACTTCAAATGCTTCCTTTTAATCTTCTTTATTAAATTTAGTTTAGGTTCACAACAAACCCGGTACTTCAAACGCTCATGTTTCCTGCATTTGACCTGTTCATGCCCTTCCTCTTTAGAACCAGAAGAATTGATCGCAAGGAGAGAATAAGGAACCTTGGTACCAAAAAACACTGAAATCTGATCGCTTGAAGAAGAAACATCCAAACGGTCATACTTCATACTATCAGCCTGCTTGCTGTGCACTACGGCTGCACCAAAGGCACCTTCCCCATTTACTTCTAAAAAGAACTGCTTTGCCTCAATAGAAACAGGCTCTGTTACAACACAAACTAAAGGCTCGAAGCGAAACTGCGAATCCGCCATGCGACCTACAGGCACTGCACCAGAAGAAAGACCATCGATGACATTGTGAAATAGTTTTATAGAGTCAGTAACACCCCAAAATTTACATTTAATATCGTCTTTCAAGTTTGTAAAAAAATATATATTGAGTATATTTTAGATTGTATGCTCTTTTTCTATGATTTTTTAAAATATATTATATAATTATATAATGAGTTAAAAGAAAAAAACAACAGATCAAAATCTACTTATTTAATTTAATGGTTAAAAGTAATAGTACATCAGTGAGGGATTTAGTTAAACTCTCATTCTAAAAGCCACTGTTTTTTTAAAGTAAGCAATTAATTAGAAATGAGAGCAAAGGGTTCTCGAAACCTTGATTACAAAAAACGACTAAAAATAGTCGGTCAAAACAAAAAGAAATTGCTAACCAATTGCTTCTATGATAAAAAAAATAAACGGATCCTTACAAAATTCATAGAAATTACAATTGAGTTTACCAATTTCACCCACCATCGACCATTTCCAAGTCGTAATCTTGATATTCCACAATATGTCGTAAACATTCCAACTTTGATTCTCGAAAATATTAGCATTCCTAGCTATCCGAACATTCCACATAACTACCAACCAAATAAGACTCATTTTTCCTACTTTAGTTCCCCGAGATGAACAAAAAAGGAACCATCTCACAAAACTTTCTTTACAACAAACCGGGTTAACATACACAATATCTACAAAACCAATCTACTCCCTAATGTCCTTCCAAATTAAATTCAACACCAAACAACCCAAAAACAAATGCGAAGAGTTCTCTACATGATTAGAACAAAACACACAAAAAGCATTATCAACCGAGGAAATGAGAATACCTCTAATAATTAAATTATCTTTCGCCGGTAATCATTTCCAAAAAAGACGCCACACAAAAACTTTCACCCTCATTAGAACGACCAACTTCCAAAGTCTCCTCCAAATACCCCATATACCTCTAAAAACACACAAAAAGCATTATCAACCGAGGAAATGAGAATACCTCTAATAATTAAATTATCTTTCATCGGTAATCGCTTCCAAAAAAGATGCCACACAAAAGCTTTCACCCTCATCGGTGTTGAGAATCAAATGTGAGGAAGAAGTCCCACATTGATTAGAAAAGGAAAGATTGAACACTATATAAGTGAGAGAACCCACACACCTATTCACCATTCTTATTTTGCTATATTATTAAGTTTTTATTTTTTAAGTTGATTTTAAGTACTACACGTGCATTTTATGGGTGCATTTGACTTCCAAAAACAATGAGCACAAGGCAAAACATGACATTTCATGACAAATTTTTGTGCTTCACTATGTTTGATGGTCGATGTCTTGATAAATAAATTTTTATTATGTCTAATTCTTTTTGGTGGAAGGATATTTCTTCAATTTGGAAGAAATCCATTTATTGATTGTAGTAGATTTAAAGTTACAAGAGGTTTCACTACCCCTTTTTGGGAAGTTAGATGGTTAGAGGGAAGAGCTTTGAAGGACGATTTTCCAATATTATATGAGACGTGAAGTTTAAAAGAATTATGTAATAGAAGACTAATTAGAAGATTTAATATCTAAATCTTTTTTTAAAGAATTGACAATATTTTTTTTTCTATTATGAGTTTTTAAAAGAGGAATGAGAAGAGTAACCAATCGTTAGTTGGTCTAGTGGCGGTTGACATTGGAATTGCGCTGGACTTGGTAAGGAGAACCACAGTTCGATCCCCGCAACTACGATAACTGACCCCCGAACCGTATTAAACTGGTGGTGATAAAAAGAAGGTTAAATACATTATACCCCCTATGTTTAGGGTGTGTTTTGTGTTTCCACCCTTTAAGTTTTTTTTAAACACAATCAAAATTCACCACACCTTATTACCTCAATGCTGACTGGGCCTTAGATAAGTGATTATGTGGCTGCTGACCGGACAATACATTAGGAATTGGAAACATATAACTCAATCAAACATGTTGTTTTCATCAAAAACCAAAAATATCCACTCACTTTCTACTTATCACTTTCTTATTTATTTATATTTGACATAATCTTATCTTCAAACGACAAATGCTATTTCTTGATTTTTGTTTCTATTGTCTGTATTTGTGAACTCGTTTAATTATGAGGCACCCAACTCTTGTAACATAATTTCTCTTTAAACTTAAAAACACCATAAAATGGCAAAAAGTATAAAAATTCTTCAAATAAATAACTTGATTTTTTGAGAAATACCTGTGAAATATACTAGAAAATTATGCCAGATAAATTGCAATAACACTGTTGAAACAAAACATTATAGAGAGGATGCACCAAAGATAAGACAACATATCAAAGCTTTCATTCAGAAGTATCTCATGATGTGGTGGATTGGCAACATAAAGTTTGTATGCTTGTGTCCTGTTTGGCGCAATTCAATAGAATTCTCAATAATTAGGAAACTAAATAATCAAACATTAGTTGAATATTATTCGGTGATTAATTACCTATGAGGACATTATTAGTACTTGTTTGGATCTAAGCTTCTGTTCTACAGAAAAATGTTTGCTGGAGCACACCCTTCTCGCTGGAGAAGACGTGGTGCACGGTGGTCGTCGCCGTCTTGCTCCGGGCAACAACCCCAAAACAAAAAAGTTTCAACAATAACCCTCCATCCTTTTTCTTCCTCCTTCCAAATCCGCCATCAGTTTCCACAAAAGCCTCCTCAATCAACCAAATCGAAGAATTCAGATTCAAGAAAAGTTCAAACAAAATGAAACACACACAACAAAACAATAACATCAGCGTCAACCTTTGCAACGAGTTTCTTGGACTTTAATATCGTATTTCATGTTTGTAAGAAAAACATATTTTGAGTATATTTTAGATTGTATGCTCCTTTTCTATGATTTTTAAAAAAATATTATATAATTATATAATGAGTTAAAAGAAAAAGACAAGAGATCAAAATCTACTTATTTAATTTAATGGTTAAAAGTAATAGTTCATCAGTGAGGGATTTAGTTAAACTCCCATTCTAGAAGTCATTGTTTCTTTTAAGCAAGCAATTTATTAAAAACGAGAACAAAAGGTTCTTGAAACCATGTGATCTTACCTGATCAGATGAGCCTTCCAAGGTCTTGGTGAATGGGCCAGAGAATGAAATGAGGAGGGGGGTGTACCTGCAAGGTGCTCCAATGCTTAAGTCAGAAGAGGTACAGAATAGGTTATCAGAGTGTAAGTTTTGAATACCTGTCCCTTTGCCATGAAAGGGGTATTTATATTGAGCCCCCAGCGCTGGGCCAAGGCCCCTAATGGGCTGGATTAGCTAAGCCCAAGGAGGAGCTGCCAGGGGACGCGTAAGAAGCGTGGAGACCTAGACCAAGGTCTGCTCCCTGGTCCAACTGCCCCTATCCCTAAGGAGATAATATAGGGGAGTTGGGTGACGTGACAAGTGATGTGCTGTTATAGTTCTGCCCGACATAACCCAGGTGCCCGCGATGTGGGTTGGTGGTACGTGGGCAGAGACCATGGGACGGGCAACACGCTCTTTGTCCGACACGTAGTTAGAAAGTCGAGGATATGTTCCTCGGGTGAACAATCGACGCCCGACGCATCCGCGTGCTTGGTCATTTGGGCTCGGGCATGACGAGCATTGGGCCATGCCGTGCATAATGTCATGGCCCAGTCCAGAACAGGAGCCCCCCAAGTCGAGTCTCTGAGCCAGAGCGATGACTTATGTTGCAACTGGGGGTTCCCCGAGCTGACGGGGAAGTGCGGTCGTTCGGCATGTGAGGTTGTAATAGGCTTGTTCGCGAATTCCTCCTTCCACGGTAGTGCCGGGTATGAACGTGATCGGTTGGTATGCATCTTCCTAATAACAACCAAGGGTATGACGCGGGGACATGGCGTCTTGATGAGTCGGGGAGACGGACAGGTGCCCGACGTCGTTTCAGTTTCTTTCTTGGATAGACGTGTCTCAGACTTAATGGCGTCGCTTCGTTTTGTGTGCAAAGACGGCGTAGGCAGGATAGGTAATGATGACCTAGCGCGTTGGTCCACGCGCCAGGCACTATAAAAGGGGGTTGAGTAACTTCATTTCTACTTTTTTGCTCATACGTTCACCGGAAGTTCTCCAAATTCTCTCCTGTTTGCTCGTTCAACCGTCTGAACCGCCGTCTCCGCCCGTCTTCCTGTCCGAACCACCGTCCGTTGCCCGTGCACCACCGTCTCCTTTTCCACTTCTCTATGTCAGGTATGATTTTCCCTCTGTGATTCATCATTTATATTTCTGTTTTCCGTAAAATGCCTGCTATCTCTGTAGAAATGTGGTTAGGTTTGACTTAGGGATAGTGTAGTGGACTGTAGATGTACTGTAGATGGTGGAAAATAGGGTTAGGATCATACTGTACCGGGCAGAAATTTCATATGCCGGGCAATATTTGCATAGGCTGTATGAATTCTCTGCCCGGTAACTTAAGAACGCGCGTGTCTCTGAGTTGAGCACAGTTAGTGTCTGTCGCCGCCACGCCCTTTCACTTGACCTGCGGTGGAAGGGTGGATTTGATATGACGTCGAATTCACTCTTTCTGTCTGCGTTTCAGGTGCTACCGGGCGTTTACGACCGAGGAGGGAAGATTCTGGGTCCTCGACCGAAGATGCGATAATCGCTCGTCTCCCTGTTGGGGACGGGAGTGTCCGGGATGGTACCGAACACGCCTCCTCTTCCGGGCAGGTTGACTTCTCCTGGGTTGCGGACGAGCCTTTGGAGGAGGAATCATATTTCTGTGACGAGGCCATCACTGCTTACGCTATGGTCGAGAACATGAGCTGGGAAGATCCACCGAACTGGCATTGTTTCGCCCCCAAGGAAGAAGACCTCATCTGCCATCATTTCCCGGGGAAGCAGTTCACCATGTATGAATTTGCTTTCCGTGAGGCGGGGATTAGACTGCCCTTCAACTCCTTCCAGATGTCGGTCTTCAAATGGCTTCGGCTGGCGCCGCCCCAACTGCATCCTAATGCTCTCGCCTTTATGCGGGCATTTGAGTTGGTCTGCCAGTTCCTCGGCATTGGTTGTACCCGGGCCCTCTTCTTCCACGTCTTCCATCTCCAGCGGTCCGGTTCCCGTGGGCGTCACAGCTGGGTCTCTTTCAAACATCCCGTGCGCCTATTCAAGACGTATGTGGACTCTGTTCGTCACTTCAAAGGCCGATGGTACGTGGTGATGCCGATCACCCGTGCCGCCCTTCACTCCCTGTATTATTATCAACGAAAACCAGACGGGGAGGAGACCTTGATGTCGAAGATACCGCTGAGGTGGCAGCGTGATCATTTCGACCTCTCCACGGCCCATTACCGGATCAAATACGCGATGCTCGGCACTGAGGACAGGCTCGCGTATAAGAAGCTGGTTGATTACGTGCAGAGCTTCAGTTTGGGGGTCTGGGCGAATCGATAGGGCGTGCCCTATCTGGATGAGGCCGGGGAGCTAATCACCGAGACGCGCTACATCAATACCAAGGCTCTGCTCGAGTGTGATACCGAGGAGGAGGCTCTAGCATTATTGAGTAGGCAGACTTTGTTTAGTCTTTTATTTTTGTTATGTTTTCGCTCGCTAATGTCTGTGTGTATTCTTTTGCAGGTGCCATGCCCAGTGCACGTGACCGAGTCTTGAAGCTGGCGAACCAGGCCGGTGCAGCTGACCGGGTGCCCAAGAAGAAGAAGAAGACTGTGGTCCGTGTCTTGGAGACCGCTGGTGACGCTGGGGCCGGTCCTTCGAATGTGGCGAGCGTGACTCCTTCCTCTCCTCCTCGGGCGATAGATATACCTGACAGCCCGCCGCCATCTGCCTCTCCCCTCCACAAACGGAAGCGTCCGTCGGGGACTCTTTCGAGGTCGTCGCTGGGAGGTCCGGATGGACCGGGCAGCTATCTGCTACCTCCTTGCTATGTGGAACGGTCGTTCTTCAAGGCCGAGAAGGCGATTGTTGTGCCGGCGCCCGAGGCCAAGGCTATTCTGGATCAAGACGCTGGTGCTCGACGCAAAGATCTGGCTAGGGACATTGCCGCTGTCATCCGGGTGATGGAGACGGCCATGGTCTTGACCGACACTTCGGTCTCCACTGCCTCGCTGGGGGATGCTCTTTTGCAGGTCCGGTCGGAGAAGGACAAACTGTCCAAAGACCTGTCGGACTACAAAGAGGAGCATCAGCTGCAGGAAGGGATGAGCCAGAAGCTGGATGAGGTGGAGAAGGAGCGAGACCAGTTGAAGGCTGCTAAGGCGAGCTTGGAAGAGCAGGTGGCCGATCATCAAAAGCTGGCCGAGGACAATGCTGGCCTGAGGGCTCAAATTGAGTCTCTCAAAGAAAAGGTCCGTTCTCTGGCCGACGAGACCGAGGAGGAGCGTGCCCTTGGTTCGCGCGGTGAGCTGCTGGGGCATATCCGCTCGCTCAACCAAGACCTTGTGGCCGTTTTCAAAGAGGGTTTCGACAATGTTGTCGAACAACTTGGGCTTCTGAACCCCGAGTTGGTGACGGCGGGGTCGGCCCACAACTACTGTGTCAGGGATGGTGAGATCGTCTGCCCGTTCGAAGCGGAGGAAGAGCTGGGGGGTGAGGAAGAGGAGGAGGAAGAAGAAGTGCTCCGAGCGGAGTCTTAATTATGTAATTTTAATTTGTAGCTTTGTTGTGGCCTGCGTGCCCGTTATATGTTTTGGCCTTCGGGCATTTGTAATATGGCCTTCGGGCGTACTTGGCTTCGGCCGTTGTTATTGTTTTTTAATGTATGAATGTTTTGTTGTCATTCATTGTGTTCGTTTATGTTTGATATTTGCTTTTATGAATTCGTAATCTGCTCGACCTAGGTAATCTCCTCGGTTTAGGGAACCGACGAAGTGCCGGGCTTGGTGCCCGTTGGGATCGAAGCCCGGGTTCGTTGTATGAGCCCCGGTCTCGAGGCTTGGGCTTTCCCATCGCGAGCTGGGTGCCCTGCCTGTCCTGGTACTTCGACGTTGAGTCTTGGTCAAGATCCCACTCGTCGGGGAGGGTTGTGTTCGCTATGTGACCTCGGCTCGTTCCCGGGTCTCGCGGTTCCTCTCTGGGGTTTTGGAGACGAAGAGCGTGGTCGTACCACCCACGTTTCCCCGTGATACATTTAGCTGTAATATTGTCTAAGTTTTTCTGCGTTCCATGGTCGAGTGAGTTGTTCCCCTTGTAGGTTTTCTAGGTAATAGGCCCCGTTGCTCGTCTTGTCGCGGACGCGGTAGGGGCCTTACCAGTTGGCTGCCAGCTTGCCCTCTCTTGGGTTTTTCTGGTTTCTTCTGAGGACCAGGGTGCCGACTGTCGCTCCCGGGATTTCCATCCTGGTACAAACGCGAAAGTGGCGCGGAAAAAGGTAGAGTCGCCAGCCAGGCATTTTTATCCCGAAGAAAGGGAATGGTAATGCTGCACAAACCAGAAGAAAGAAAGAGGAAGGACACAGGTCCTGCGAACCAAAGAGACTGAGTTCGGGAGTCGGTTACGACCTGGGAAGGTATTAGCACCCAGATCGTCCGTCGTACCCGACGGGATCCACGCTTGCAAAGAAACTGTTTCAAAGGGTGAGGGTATGAAAACTGCAGCAAAAGAAAAGAAAATGAACTGGAAAAGAAAAATGAAAAAGGAAATGAATAAGAAGAGAAAAGGAAAAATGTAGGGAAAATAAAGATTGTGCTCGAACGGGCCCTACCCCGCTGCCTACGTACCTCATCGGGATAATGAGGATCAGAGACGCCGTAGTTCCCCTAACTAGGGGTACTAAAAGGAAATTGCTTGTGAATTAAGGCTTGAACTGCCTATGCCATTGCTCAGGTGTTGCAGACTCGGACGACGAGTGCGTAACCGTCTTGCAAAATGACAAGTAGGAGCAAGTTCGCGTACGGAGCGAAGGAGATGAGAAAAGAATTCCCGAAGGAAAGACGCTTATTGTTTGTTTTGTGTTTTTTAGAAGCTTTTATGAGTGTGTCACAAGGAAGTGAACTCAAACTCTCACCAATGGAATGTGCACTTGTCGCTACATTCCAAGATGGAATAATAGAACAAGCACACTCAAGTAAGGAGAAGATCCCCAAAACTTGAACCCAAAGATTAGGGCTTAGGCTCACTAACTTGCTTAATTATTAAGTGTTTTTTTTGGTTATTTACATGAAGAAGTGTTTTTTATGCTTTTCTTTTATGAAGAAGATACCCTGATCAGACTTGTGCATCATAAGGTAAACTTGTACTATCCCAAGATGGGAAGACTACAAGCATACCTCATGGAATAAGGCTATGGATCAATGCATCACTTCACATTTATTAAAGATGTTTTTTAGAATTATGAGATGAGAAGAGAAGAAGAACCAAAGGAACAAAAGGGAAAAAAACTAGGGAGAAGTTTCTATCCTAAGTTAGCATGCATGGAGTTCCTAGGGTTTGTGAGGTCTTTCTAACCTAATGAAGGAGAAGAAAATAAGAAGAGAAAGAAGAAAGAGAAGCTCCATGGTGGCCTAAGCACACCTCAGGTCGAGAAAGAATAAGAGAAGAAAAAGAAATGGATGAAATAGAAGTAAGATAAGGAGATGAGAATGCAATATGAAGATGAGATAAGATAAAGAGATGAGAATGCGATATGGAGAAGTCGGACAATGCACAAACAGAGCCTACACCAGTAGGACTTCCAGATGCAGCAGCATGCAATAAAACCAGGCCTCAGTGGTACCTAACGGAGAAGGTCCGCTGCCTCTTCAATACATGCAAAAAGAAATTCCAGAAGAAAATAACGAGTCCAGAATGATCTCAATAGTCAAGCACAAATGGAGATTTCATTAGTCCAAGCAAAATGGCTAGTCACAGGGTCATCACCAAGCTACATCCTCCACCGCCAAACTCGAACAAAAAGTCTACAAAACATCCAAACACAAACTAAAACCAATATCAAATAAAATCCTATTTAGATAAACTAAATTAACCAGAAGAAATTAAAGTTAAATTTATATTAAGATAAAGGATCAAAATTAACAAAGTTCTAATGTCCTAAATCAAATCTCTAGCAAATGATTAAAAAACTAAACTAAATCTTAATCAAGATTAACCAAAGCTAGAGATTAATTCATCAAAACAATAATAAAAAATAAAGTTAATAAAACGCAGGGGGTATGTGTTTGGTCTGATGGTGGTGCTATGAGAAACGGCATGGGCCATTGGAGCCCAGTAACAAAAGCAACCTTATTTTCCTAAACATGTAAACAACAAAAAAAAGTTAAGATAAATAATAGGAATAAAAATCAGTTAGGATAAATAAAGAACAAATTAAAGAATACTAAAAGTTACAATAAAAAGGTGAAAGGGTTTTACGAAACGAAAAAAACAAGCTAAAAAGGCAAAATAGATCCCCTTCTCCATTCCACAGAACCGATGGAGTTTCTCCCTTGTAACACGAAGCAAACGCCGTTGGCGCCGGAAGAAACAGATGGTCCACCACGAGAAGCGCTGACCGACGACTCTCTCTTCGCTTCGCACCTCACCACTTTCGCTTCAAAACAACGATCTCCATCACGATCTCAAATCGCGACAACCTCGCCTCTCTCGTGGTGGTTCTCTGCTCGGCGCGACATCGTAAAAGGAAATAACGATGGTGAGTGATTAGCTTGTTCTGTTCTTCGAAACCCTCTCCAACTTGATCTCACTCTTGGCTTGTTTCACCTTCTTCTATTTCTGTTTTGTCGAGATTTGTTTGGTTGTTGCTGCGGTTGGATGAAGTGAGCGGAGTATTTGGTTAAGGAGTGATGGAGGTGGTGTTGATGAAAGATAATGAGGTTTATGGTGATGAGTGATGAAATGAGTGTCGCGGTTTAATGAGAACTGTGGTGGAGGATGTTGTTGATTTGTAGGTGGAGAGTTTGGCTTGTTGCGGCTTTATGAAGCAGGGTAAAGGGATGAAGAGATGAGGTTATGTGTTTGTTGAAATGCAGGTTTGGATGCGATTATAGAAAGATGGTGGTGGTTGTGTTTGTAGAGCAAAAGGTTGGTTCAGTGAAGTTTGTTGAAGTGGTTTATTGAGGTTTACAATGGGAGTTGTGGAATGAAGGCTGACGAAGATTGTGAAGGATGGAAACGATTTGTGATGTTATCTATGGATGCTCATGAGGAAAAGTCATGGAGTAGTTTCAAAAGTTTATGAAAGGTTTTTGAGGGAAGGAAGTGCGATGTAGGGTTACAGATTCAAAAGTTCTGAGTGAAGAATGAAAGGTTTTTTTGTTTGTTGAAAGGTGGGATCAAATCCAAATAGAGGATGATGGTTCAAAGTTATGAGGGTTGTGTATTCTGTTACTGGGAATGCGTTGTGCAAAACTTGCGTGAGGTGTTGTAGGTGTAGTGCGTGATGTATGCTGAGTGTTGTGAGTGTGAAATCTGTACGTGACGGAGGTAAAAAATGTGAAAGAAAAAGGTTGTTTTGGTGCTGCTATAGGTGTGCAGTACGGGTCTGTATTGTGAGAGGTCTGCGAGTTTTTGTTTGCAGCGCAAAAAGCGTGTGTTTTTGCGTGCGAGAAAGTTTGTGTACGGGATTATTGAAGGGTGTGTGGGTGACGTGATATGTGAAGGTTGAGTGGAAATTCGTTGAGGAACCTGTGAGCTTACCACTTCTGCGCATTGTGTATTGTTAGTGAGTAGATTAGTGGCATGAAGATTGGTTGGTGTGGGCCAGCTTTTTTGTGTGAATGGTTTTTTTGTTGTATAGAAATGTAGTAGAATTGGTTGAGTTAAAAATATGTAATATTTACAATATATTTTTCTTTGTATCTTAAGGAAATAATAAAAAGAAATAAACTGTATTTTTGTAAAGAATTTGGTAGTAGTTTTGGATGATGGGTCTTATGTAAATGGATTAGAATGAATTGATCTAGAAAAAGAAGTTTTAGAAAAATGGATTACCATTGAGAATTTTTTGGATATTGGATATGAAAATGAATTATGAATATTTGGATATGGAAATAAAAATATACATTGGGCAATGTTTTTGAATTTAAACAAAGGATTTGGACATGAAAACTGAGAATTGGTTTTGAGACGAAACAAATATGGTTTATTGGGAGAAAAACAACGGATAAATGGAAGAAAATAAATGAACGTGAGAAATTGATAGAAACTTGAATTGGAATTGGACATGAACTTGAAATTGAATAAAGTTTGGAATAAACTTGAATATACTCTCCACACACATCTTGATCGAATTTAGACCGACAACCATATTCGAACTCTTCCACACATCCCTTATAAAACGAACCTCTTGAACTACCGAACAATACACCACTTGAATCTGTCTAAAATCAAACACTGGAAAGATAAATTTACTGGTGAATTATTCATGAATTGATGAACAAACAATCTGGCCCAAGACTTCTTATGAATCACAACTCAATAATCTGATGAATCCACCACTCATCCTTGGATACACACTTCCTGAGAAAATAGACCACTGAGACAGATAACTTGCAACTGAAGGAACATTCTGGTAGTTTGACCAACATTGGGTCAAACACCCATCTGGATTGGATCGCGACCGAATAAACATGCTTGAAATGAAACCATTATTGTTGAGACATAAGATAGCTTGAGATGCTGAGAAGGCTAGATGAATCAGTAAATATTCTTCGGACGTGAAATCCTCGAATGTCAATTAATCAGGGAAATAAACCCTAATTCTGTGACGGGAGCAAAAAGAGAATGATGCAACTGATGGCTGCAAAACCAAGAACTTGAATTCTCCTAATAATTCACAAATAGGATGTGAAAACCCTAATTCTTCAGAAAATACCGATCCCATGTCTTATGCACATGATATGAATTAATGGAAATGCATATGAATGCAAAACGAAAAGTTGACAAAGATAGAAAAACCAGAGGGCAAATTTGGGGTGTCTACAGCTGCCCCTATTCAAACATCAGTTAATCTGAAAAGGACGGTAGCGCGAGCTATCGACCGTTCAAGATAAACTGTGATTGAATACCAAGAAGACCCTGAAAATTTGCACTCTGACGAAGAATGCAGCACAGGGAAATAAACCCAACCAGATGACGCTCTGGGGATAAGAAGGAGAGGAAAAGCAGACGAGCTTCTTCCAAGCTGAAACTGATATCTGGAATAAGAACATGTTGACAGACGAGTCTTCGAATGACCTGTGACGCCAGGTGCAGAGAGCGGACGAGCCCTTAAGAATCTTCAAAGTAACTTGAGATAGACGAATCTCCTTCACTAATCCTTACGCAGATAAGTGGAATAAGACGGACGAGTCTTCTTCGGATAACCCTTACGCAGGTTCCGGAAATGTTTTGACGTTTTAATCCCACCGTCAGGGTTTTCAACCTCTTCACGAATCCTTACGCAGATAAGTGGAATAAGACGGACGAGTCTTCTTCGGATAACCCTTACGCAGGTTCCGATAATTGTTTTGACGCTTTAATCCCACCGTCAGGATTTTCAACCTCTTCAATGCGGACGAGCATTGGAATGATCATCAAAGAAACACGGACAAGTGTCATAAGTCGACGATACGGACGAGTACCGGACGATGATCCAAGAAGCACGGACGAGTGCTTCTGATAATGATACGGACGAGTATCAATCACTGGTATAGACGAATACCAGAAATCCAACACAGACGAGCATTGGAATCTTCAATAGGGAACAATCTAACACAGACGAGTGTCAGAAAAGATACAGACGAGTATCAGCTTATTTCAGACGATCTTCAAAAGAAAGTACCAAACACGGACGAGTGTCGGGGCGTGCAGACGAGCACTAGATAAGTAATAGACACGGATGAGTGTCGAAGGATGCGGACGAGCAATCTTCAAGGGAGTAACAAGCACATACGAGTGCTAAGAGATGCGGTCGAGCATCAAATAAAGATGCGAGCCCGGACGAGTACTGGCGACTTTCTTGGGGATATGCCTCAAATAAAGAGGAATCGAAAATAAAATGCACGGACGAGCACCAAATGAAGATGCACGCACAGACGAGTACAGGCAATTTCGCTGGGAAAAAACTTCAAAGACTAATAAGCACGGACGAGTGCCGAGAGCTGCGGACGGTCATCAAATAAAGATGCTAGCACGGACGAGTGCTGGGGAATACCTCAAATAAAGAGGAATCTGCTGAGGAAAAGGCACGGACGAGTGCTGAAAGAGGATGAGCATCGAATAAAGATGTGAGCACAGACGAGTGCCAGTAGATATAGACTCTACTGGGGAAAGCAAACGAGCAATACCATAGAGCTAACACAGAAGAGTGTTGAAAGACGCAGACGAGCGGCAATAAAGCATGATATATCACTGCTGGGGATAACTCTGCTTAGAGATAACACAGACGAGTGTTGACAAACGCAGACGAGCGGTAGACAAATGCCTGATTGGCCACCGAGAGTTACAACTCTGCAGGGGAAGATAAGTCTAGAGGTCTGACTACCCATCACTGACTGAGGTGGTATATATCTGACTGTATCATCAAATGACCAACAGTACGGCAACTTTGCTGGGAAATATTTCACTGACGGAAGTGAAGATCAAATATGAACTCTATAGGGAAAGATCACCTTCAGACTTGGCTGGGAAAGATGCGTCAACACTTCCTCAGCTGGGGAGTGAATTCTGACAATTTTAACTCTGTGGGGAAATGCAAGGCCTTCAGCTGCATGCTAAGAAAACTTCACTGTGGAAAGATAAGTCCGCTTGGAGATGAGAACGATTCAATTAGCCTTGAAGTTCTGTTGGGGATATCGTCTGCTCTAACTCAGCTGGGGATGTCAACCTTCTAGCTTGGTTGAGAAACATATTTGGCAATGCTCTGCTAAGGAGAGACCTTGCTGGAGAATTAGATCACAAAATTGTGCCCCAGGTATAGTATGACGACTGTGTTAGAAAGATATGCCAATGAAAATTGGACTTTGACTGTGGAGCAGACCAACTCCTCATGAGGAAACCTTATCGGCTGAAAGAAGATCTTATGCTTGGGAAAGAGATAAACTTCCAATACTCTGCTGGTAAAATAAATACCAGACATTCCCTGAGAATTAACACAGTGCTTCAAGCTTCTGAGCTCAACAGTTGCATACTGATTATCAAGATTGCATAAGCGTCCCTTTACTCTTCAAATTGTCTCAGATTGCATCGTCTATGAAGAAGATTGTCCCCAGAGGATTTTACAGAAGACCCGGCATCCAGAATTGCCCCAGTGTCTTCAAACTCTCGCAGAACTCAAGTGGATCTTGAGATAACTGCCCCAGACTGCGCCTTGCAATGGTTCTTGCTCCACATCAGAGAAAACAGGAACCATGCGGTATGCGAATGCCATGCAAATGATGCAAGATGTAGACGTATGCTCATGATGCTAAGGATATAATGATACAAGGATGATTGGGCGTAAGGCCAGGTTGATAGAGATTTTGTTTTGTTTTTTTTTGGGTTGCCAAGCAATTGGACTTAAATGCTGAATTACCAGACGAAAACTGGTTTATTGAAGGTAGGCCAACAGACGAGAACTGATGGGCAAAGAATAAGTCGTCAGACGAGAACTAACTCCTTGGGGTTCATCGTCAAACGAGAATTGACTCTGAAAAGAATGACTACCAGACGAGAACTGGCGTCCAAAAGGTTAATGAAAAGGCGACCAGACGAGGACTGGTTAAAAGATTCGCCTACCAGACGAGAACTGGCATTTGAAGTTGGATTTTCCAGACGAGAACTGGACTTAGGGTTTGTCTGCCAGACGAGGGCTAGACTTTGAAACGGTTTGCTAGACGAGAACTGGACTTTGGATTGGTTTGTAAGTTGGGGTTACGAGGCCCTGGATTGAAGTTTGAGGATTGTTGGGATTATGCTCAATGCATTTATGATGCGTATGCTCTATATGCTCGAGCGACATGGATAACGTATGCAAATGATTTATGCAATGCTTATGAAAAACTCCCAAGGCGGGAAGAAGGGTCTTATGACAAGGCTTCTGGTTGAGAAGGGTGACAAAGGCAAAAGTGGTTGGCATGATTTCCCAATTCTCGTCTTGAACTCGAAGATCACTGATATAACTGGCTCTGTGTAACTAAAATTGCCCCTGTCTGGGTGAGTCTCTGAACAGACTGTCATTAATTATCCAATTCCTGGCATGGCAGACTTGGATGTCCTCTCAAGGAGAGCTGCACTCGGTGAACTCTGGAAGTATCCTGCCCCGTTATGAGCGTAGAAGCGAATTGACTCATTCTGACTGAGCATTGGAAGAATTCATCCTTGGTCAATAGAAACCCTGGGTGGCCTGCCCCTGTTTGGTAGATTCACTTCTGATCAACTGACTTTGAATGGCGTTCCTCGATCAACTGATGCTTGGGAACTCTCTTTACCCTGATAAAATCCTTGGTCAATAAAACCACTGGATAACATGCCCCTAATTCATAGGCCAACAAGATACTTTTGATTCTGGTCATCATTGTTGAATGATCAAGTTCCCTATGACTGCTCTTTGTAGGAACTTCCCTGGTGACACAGGCTGGCTTGCAATTAAAACTGTTCATTCACAAATGGTAATTTTAATGCAGTGCACATGCAAGTTCTGAAAATTTATTTATCTTGATGTTGTGACAGTGTGTGACAAATGGACCATTATTCCAAACGTAATGCTGAGGAAGCAAATCGTTAGGAGTCAGTTTACGCAACCTTGTCGCAGTATGCTTTCAGAATTGAACCTGATTCAATTAGGACTTTCAAGGGTTATGACGTGGCTTGGTTCACGGTTTTAGAAAGAAAGATTTATGGCTCAAAGTTTATCTGTGCCCACCCATTCTTCTTGATGTTCTCCAGTCCTAAGTTCAACTAATTCGACTTAAGCGCTCGATTCTCACAAGGGTTTTGTAATGATTGAGGAGCCAATGACGTTGACGGTTTACGCACCAATGAGGTTTCTCGGAGTAACAGTCACCCCTTCTGACTTTGTGTCTGGTCACACAATTTTGCTCTAATGGAGGATTTTTCTTTCTGATTTTTTTTACTCCCTGACTTTTGCCTGGACTAAATCTCTTTTTGAATTGAATTTTTTTTTCGATTTTGAAGTCCAGCGGGATGCCCTAACTTTTGCCTAAGCCATATGCTCTCACTTTTTTCGACTTAGCGGGCTTTATTTATCTTTTTTTTTTTACCTTTTTTTTTTGAACAAATCGTGTGACTCTGGTTTGTATGACTTGCTTAAAAGGGTAATGACTGCCTCATTCCTTTGTTGTTGAGGGATAACCATTGTGGTTTCACGTCTCTTGACCTCTTGAGGTGTACTGAAGAAAAGTAATGGATCCTCGGATGCACACTCCTTTGGAAATTTGAACGCTCGGTCAAATTAACTGATGACTACCCTGCCCCGGGTTAAATGTGAGGTTTTTTTTTTTTGTTTAGAAAAGAAACTCCTACTTCAAGGCTCAAAGGGGTTGACGAGGGTCTATCTCCCTTATATCTCCGGTGTTTGGGAATTGAAGCAATGCCTGTACATCGTCAGCAGGTTCTACTCTGAAAGCATACCTTCAACAATTATGGGTATTCAGTTGTCATCATCCTCCCTCAAACCTGCTAAACAACAGTGAAATAATGGGAGGTAAATGGATGCAAATTTTTTTTTGTTTTTTCAATGCAAGGAAAGAAAAATGAGCGAATGCGACATAATTGATTCAAAAAGTGCAAGATCACTACATTAGCATTACCATTTAAAACAACAATGCTTAAAAGACAAGTAGCTGCTAACAGGAAAGAAACTACAAATGCAAATAATAAAAGGATACAATGACCACCAACTCTGATGACATATTTCTTGTATGAGTCACTGAAATCAGGATACGCTTCTTCCGACGTCTTTGAACTCAATCAGGTCAGAGGTTGACGTGCACAACCAAGCTTCCTTCTGGAAAGGAGATGCAACCCTTGTCGATCAATTGTTGTACTTTGGCTTGAAAAGCTTTGCAATCTTCAGTTGAATGCCCCATTGATCCACCATGATACCCACACTGCTCATGAGGATTGTACTCTGGAGGGTACGGCTCTGACAACGGCTTGAGAGGCTTAGGAACCACCAATGAGCTCTGAATTAGATGTGGCAATAGTTCACTGTACTCCATGGGAACTGGATGAAGAGGAGCATTCCTTCTTTCCAGATTGTTGCGAGGCTTATGCTGGCTCTGAAGTTGATTCGGAGGTCTTCGACCCTGAGCTTGCAGATTTGGACGAGGAGGAGTCCAGGGCTTCTGATATGGTGCTCTGAGCATTGCCGAATGCCCGTAAGAGTAACCAGACATAGGAATAGATGATCTCTGAGAAGATGTTGGTCTAGAATATTCGATATTGGCCATGACTGCACTGGTGTCATACCATTCTTCCTCTTGGGAGCTAACAACAGATTCATCTTCACTAACCGGGATGTTCGAAGAGTCTTGGATCTTTCCACTTTTGAGCAGGCTTTCGATGCGTACTCCAACTTTTATCAAATCAGAGAAACTTGATGTCCAAATGCTACTCATTCTTTCCAAGTACGGACCTTGCAACGTGCCCACGAACAGGTCAACTAATTCTCTGTCTGAAAGTGGTGGTTGCACTTGGGCTGCCAACTCTCTCCACCGTTGTGCATATTCTCTGAAAGATTCACCACTCCTCTGAGTTAGGCTCTGCAAGTGCGTACGACTGGGCGCCATGTCCACATTGTACTGGTATTGCTTTACGAAAGCTCTGGATAAATCATTCCAGGATCGGATACGACTGCCTTCCAAATCCATATACCAACTTAAAGATGCCCCACTTAAACTGTCCTGAAAACAGTGAATCATTAGCTTATCATTGCATGCATGAGAAGTCATTTTTCTACAGAACATCACCAAATGACGCTTTGGGCAACTGACACCAGTGTACTTCTCGAACTTCGGAGTCTTGAAATCTGGAGGAATGACAAGACCAGGCACCAAACACAGGTTTAGAGCATCAAAACCAAAGGCGTCAGGATCTGCTAAAGCTTTGAGTTGCTCGTCCAACATGCGAAATCTTTCAGCAGGATCAAAAGCTGGTGAATCCTCGGTTTTCACAAGAGGGATTGCCCCTTGGAAGTTTGACATAGGGAAGGCAAAACTCTGATAATCCGTAGCATCAGAAGAAGATGAAGGTCCACCTCGGACAATAGATGGTTCAGGTACACTCTGATTCAAGATCGGGGTCTGTACAGGCTGAGCTCGAGCAAGATTATTCACTTGTGGAAAATCCTCATCAGGAGAAAGACCATACAAAGGATTGGTCATCGAAGTGAAACCAGGTGGAAACTCAACATTCTGACGATTGCTCTCTGACATAGCTACTGATGACTTCGAATATGACTTTTTACCTCTTGACAACTGCTCAGTCAAACTTCAAACAACTTGTCGTCTTCCAACAATTACCACTTGTTCAAACTGAGTACCGGGAAATCAGCTGGCTGGTCATGGACAAAAGAAGAGGGATGAGCTCTCTGGAAGAGGAAAATGCAGTGCAGATGCAAAATGCAAAATGCAATATGATGATGCAAAGATGCAAAGACATGGGATCACAGCTGGAAACTGCCTGGAATCTGGAATACTGAGCCAAGAATCGAGTGTCTGTAACCACAAGATCTCTGCATAATAACCCAAAATAGTAACCGAGAACCGAAGGTCAAGAACTTCAGGATCATAGTGACCGGATCGAAACATAAGACTGCACTGGCAATGAGTGTATGTTGAGGTCGAGGGTTCCTGCAAACCTGTAAACCCCTCCCAATCTCACTGGTAATAGGCTCCGGGTCAGACATCACGGACTCTCAAAGCCGAATAGCAATAATACTTTCACCATTTCCGAGAAATGGCTCATGACCAAATCAGGGAATCGGTTTGGCATTATGTACTACGCAGGGAGGCCTCAGCTGAGTCCAGGACACAAGGTCATCCTATGCGATCCCCAGGTGGGCCCTCGGATGCTAATGGGTTTGCCACAAAATGTGGGCTGCCACTGTCATCACTAAAGAGGGATGTTTCCACAAGGTTCTCAGTGATCGGTCCCCAGCTGCACATAACTGTCAGGGTTATGTAATGAGAGAGGAAGATCCCCAAATCAAGACATTTCCAAGACAATCGCAACCTGGGTGTGGAACTCACTACTACCCCCATGACAAGATCTCATGAGGCCAAAGTGGAACCACTCTAAGTCCTATGGTGCACTCGAGCCGGGTACTTGGCTCATATCTCTCAAGAACCAGTAACTCCCATCCCACCAAAGGAAACCAGTCCAGACAGTCCAGCATGATATATGATGCAGAAAATAAATACTGAAAACTGTAAATAAAGCTGTAAATAAAGCAATAAACAAACAGCAATATAATACAACAAGCCACATCAAACAAACATCACCCAATGAAACAGCAACACACAAGCGCTAGGAGAGACTCACAGGGGAACCAGAGATCATCTGACTCACTATTCCCCAGCAGAGTCGCCAGCTGTCGCTCCCGGGATTTCCATCCTGGTACAAACGCGAAAGTGGCGCGGAAAAAGGTAGAGTCGCCAGCCAGGCATTTTTATCCCGAAGAAAGGGAATGGTAATGCTGCACAAACCAGAAGAAAGAAAGAGGAAGGACACAGGTCCTGCGAACCAAAGAGACTGAGTTCGGGAGTCGGTTACGACCTGGGAAGGTATTAGCACCCAGATCGTCCGCCGTACCCGACGGGATCCACGCTTGCAAAGAAACTGTTTCAAAGGGTGAGGGTATGAAAACTGCAGCAAAAGAAAAGAAAATGAACTGGAAAAGAAAAATGAAAAAGGAAATGAATAAGAAGAGAAAAGGAAAAATGTAGGGAAAATAAAGATTGTGCTCGAACGGGCCCTACCCCGCTGCCTACGTACCTCATCGGGATAATGAGGATCAGAGACGCCGTAGTTCCCCTAACTAGGGGTACTAAAAGGAAATTGCTTGTGAATTAAGGCTTGAACTGCCTATGCCATTGCTCAGGTGTTGCAGACTCGGACGACGAGTGCGTAACCGTCTTGCAAAATGACAAGTAGGAGCAAGTTCGCGTACGGAGCGAAGGAGATGAGAAAAGAATTCCCGAAGGAAAGACGCTTATTGTTTGTTTTGTGTTTTTTAGAAGCTTTTATGAGTGTGTCACAAGGAAGTGAACTCAAACTCTCACCAATGGAATGTGCACTTGTCGCTACATTCCAAGATGGAATAATAGAACAAGCACACTCAAGTAAGGAGAAGATCCCCAAAACTTGAACCCAAAGATTAGGGCTTAGGCTCACTAACTTGCTTAATTATTAAGTGTTTTTTTTGGTTATTTACATGAAGAAGTGTTTTTTATGCTTTTCTTTTATGAAGAAGATACCCTGATCAGACTTGTGCATCATAAGGTAAACTTGTACTATCCCAAGATGGGAAGACTACAAGCATACCTCATGGAATAAGGCTATGGATCAATGCATCACTTCACATTTATTAAAGATGTTTTTTAGAATTATGAGATGAGAAGAGAAGAAGAACCAAAGGAACAAAAGGGAAAAAAACTAGGGAGAAGTTTCTATCCTAAGTTAGCATGCATGGAGTTCCTAGGGTTTGTGAGGTCTTTCTAACCTAATGAAGGAGAAGAAAATAAGAAGAGAAAGAAGAAAGAGAAGCTCCATGGTGGCCTAAGCACACCTCAGGTCGAGAAAGAATAAGAGAAGAAAAAGAAATGGATGAAATAGAAGTAAGATAAGGAGATGAGAATGCAATATGAAGATGAGATAAGATAAAGAGATGAGAATGCGATATGGAGAAGTCGGACAATGCACAAACAGAGCCTACACCAGTAGGACTTCCAGATGCAGCAGCATGCAATAAAACCAGGCCTCAGTGGTACCTAACGGAGAAGGTCCGCTGCCTCTTCAATACATGCAAAAAGAAATTCCAGAAGAAAATAACGAGTCCAGAATGATCTCAATAGTCAAGCACAAATGGAGATTTCATTAGTCCAAGCAAAATGGCTAGTCACAGGGTCATCACCAAGCTACATCCTCCACCGCCAAACTCGAACAAAAAGTCTACAAAACATCCAAACACAAACTAAAACCAATATCAAATAAAATCCTATTTAGATAAACTAAATTAACCAGAAGAAATTAAAGTTAAATTTATATTAAGATAAAGGATCAAAATTAACAAAGTTCTAATGTCCTAAATCAAATCTCTAGCAAATGATTAAAAAACTAAACTAAATCTTAATCAAGATTAACCAAAGCTAGAGATTAATTCATCAAAACAATAATAAAAAATAAAGTTAATAAAACGCAGGGGGTATGTGTTTGGTCTGATGGTGGTGCTATGAGAAACGGCATGGGCCATTGGAGCCCAGTAACAAAAGCAACCTTATTTTCCTAAACATGTAAACAACAAAAAAAAGTTAAGATAAATAATAGGAATAAAAATCAGTTAGGATAAATAAAGAACAAATTAAAGAATACTAAAAGTTACAATAAAAAGGTGAAAGGGTTTTACGAAACGAAAAAAACAAGCTAAAAAGGCAAAATAGATCCCCTTCTCCATTCCACAGAACCGATGGAGTTTCTCCCTTGTAACACGAAGCAAACGCCGTTGGCGCCGGAAGAAACAGATGGTCCACCACGAGAAGCGCTGACCGACGACTCTCTCTTCGCTTCGCACCTCACCACTTTCGCTTCAAAACAACGATCTCCATCACGATCTCAAATCGCGACAACCTCGCCTCTCTCGTGGTGGTTCTCTGCTCGGCGCGACATCGTAAAAGGAAATAACGATGGTGAGTGATTAACTTGTTCTGTTCTTCGAAACCCTCTCCAACTTGATCTCACTCTTGGCTTGTTTCACCTTCTTCTATTTCTGTTTTGTCGAGATTTGTTTGGTTGTTGCTGCGGTTGGATGAAGTGAGCGGAGTATTTGGTTAAGGAGTGATGGAGGTGGTGTTGATGAAAGATAATGAGGTTTATGGTGATGAGTGATGAAATGAGTGTCGCGGTTTAATGAGAACTGTGGTGGAGGATGTTGTTGATTTGTAGGTGGAGAGTTTGGCTTGTTGCGGCTTTATGAAGCAGGGTAAAGGGATGAAGAGATGAGGTTATGTGTTTGTTGAAATGCAGGTTTGGATGCGATTATAGAAAGATGGTGGTGGTTGTGTTTGTAGAGCAAAAGGTTGGTTCAGTGAAGTTTGTTGAAGTGGTTTATTGAGGTTTACAATGGGAGTTGTGGAATGAAGGCTGACGAAGATTGTGAAGGATGGAAACGATTTGTGATGTTATCTATGGATGCTCATGAGGAAAAGTCATGGAGTAGTTTCAAAAGTTTATGAAAGGTTTTTGAGGGAAGGAAGTGCGATGTAGGGTTACAGATTCAAAAGTTCTGAGTGAAGATTGAAAGGTTTTTTTGTTTGTTGAAAGGTGGGATCAAATCCAAATAGAGGATGATGGTTCAAAGTTATGAGGGTTGTGTATTCTGTTACTGGGAATGCGTTGTGCAAAACTTGCGTGAGGTGTTGTAGGTGTAGTGCGTGATGTATGCTGAGTGTTGTGAGTGTGAAATCTGTACGTGACGGAGGTAAAAAATGTGAAAGAAAAAGGTTGTTTTGGTGCTGCTATAGGTGTGCAGTACGGGTCTGTATTGTGAGAGGTCTGCGAGTTTTTGTTTGCAGCGCAAAAAGCGTGTGTTTTTGCGTGCGAGAAAGTTTGTGTACGGGATTATTGAAGGGTGTGTGGGTGACGTGATATGTGAAGGTTGAGTGGAAATTCGTTGAGGAACCTGTGAGCTTACCACTTCTGCGCATTGTGTATTGTTAGTGAGTAGATTAGTGGCATGAAGATTGGTTGGTGTGGGCCAGCTTTTTTGTGTGAATGGTTTTTTTGTTGTATAGAAATGTAGTAGAATTGGTTGAGTTAAAAATATGTAATATTTACAATATATTTTTCTTTGTATCTTAAGGAAATAATAAAAAGAAATAAACTGTATTTTTGTAAAGAATTTGGTAGTAGTTTTGGATGATGGGTCTTATGTAAATGGATTAGAATGAATTGATCTAGAAAAAGAAGTTTTAGAAAAATGGATTACCATTGAGAATTTTTTGGATATTGGATATGAAAATGAATTATGAATATTTGGATATGGAAATAAAAATATACATTGGGCAATGTTTTTGAATTTAAACAAAGGATTTGGACATGAAAACTGAGAATTGGTTTTGAGACGAAACAAATATGGTTTATTGGGAGAAAAACAACGGATAAATGGAAGAAAATAAATGAACGTGAGAAATTGATAGAAACTTGAATTGGAATTGGACATGAACTTGAAATTGAATAAAGTTTGGAATAAACTTGAATATACTCTCCACACACATCTTGATCGAATTTAGACCGACAACCATATTCGAACTCTTCCACACATCCCTTATAAAACGAACCTCTTGAACTACCGAACAATACACCACTTGAATCTGTCTAAAATCAAACACTGGAAAGATAAATTTACTGGTGAATTATTCATGAATTGATGAACAAACAATCTGGCCCAAGACTTCTTATGAATCACAACTCAATAATCTGATGAATCCACCACTCATCCTTGGATACACACTTCCTGAGAAAATAGACCACTGAGACAGATAACTTGCAACTGAAGGAACATTCTGGTAGTTTGACCAACATTGGGTCAAACACCCATCTGGATTGGATCGCGACCGAATAAACATGCTTGAAATGAAACCATTATTGTTGAGACATAAGATAGCTTGAGATGCTGAGAAGGCTAGATGAATCAGTAAATATTCTTCGGACGTGAAATCCTCGAATGTCAATTAATCAGGGAAATAAACCCTAATTCTGTGACGGGAGCAAAAAGAGAATGATGCAACTGATGGCTGCAAAACCAAGAACTTGAATTCTCCTAATAATTCACAAATAGGATGTGAAAACCCTAATTCTTCAGAAAATACCGATCCCATGTCTTATGCACATGATATGAATTAATGGAAATGCATATGAATGCAAAACGAAAAGTTGACAAAGATAGAAAAACCAGAGGGCAAATTTGGGGTGTCTACAGCTGCCCCTATTCAAACATCAGTTAATCTGAAAAGGACGGTAGCGCGAGCTATCGACCGTTCAAGATAAACTGTGATTGAATACCAAGAAGACCCTGAAAATTTGCACTCTGACGAAGAATGCAGCACAGGGAAATAAACCCAACCAGATGACGCTCTGGGGATAAGAAGGAGAGGAAAAGCAGACGAGCTTCTTCCAAGCTGAAACTGATATCTGGAATAAGAACATGTTGACAGACGAGTCTTCGAATGACCTGTGACGCCAGGTGCAGAGAGCGGACGAGCCCTTAAGAATCTTCAAAGTAACTTGAGATAGACGAATCTCCTTCACTAATCCTTACGCAGATAAGTGGAATAAGACGGACGAGTCTTCTTCGGATAACCCTTACGCAGGTTCCGGAAATGTTTTGACGTTTTAATCCCACCGTCAGGGTTTTCAACCTCTTCACGAATCCTTACGCAGATAAGTGGAATAAGACGGACGAGTCTTCTTCGGATAACCCTTACGCAGGTTCCGATAATTGTTTTGACGCTTTAATCCCACCGTCAGGATTTTCAACCTCTTCAATGCGGACGAGCATTGGAATGATCATCAAAGAAACACGGACAAGTGTCATAAGTCGACGATACGGACGAGTACCGGACGATGATCCAAGAAGCACGGACGAGTGCTTCTGATAATGATACGGACGAGTATCAATCACTGGTATAGACGAATACCAGAAATCCAACACAGACGAGCATTGGAATCTTCAATAGGGAACAATCTAACACAGACGAGTGTCAGAAAAGATACAGACGAGTATCAGCTTATTTCAGACGATCTTCAAAAGAAAGTACCAAACACGGACGAGTGTCGGGGCGTGCAGACGAGCACTAGATAAGTAATAGACACGGACGAGTGTCGAAGGATGCGGACGAGCAATCTTCAAGGGAGTAACAAGCACATACGAGTGCTAAGAGATGCGGTCGAGCATCAAATAAAGATGCGAGCCCGGACGAGTACTGGCGACTTTCTTGGGGATATGCCTCAAATAAAGAGGAATCGAAAATAAAATGCACGGACGAGCACCAAATGAAGATGCACGCACAGACGAGTACAGGCAACTTCGCTGGGAAAAAACTTCAAAGACTAATAAGCACGGACGAGTGCCGAGAGCTGCGGACGGTCATCAAATAAAGATGCTAGCACGGACGAGTGCTGGGGAATACCTCAAATAAAGAGGAATCTGCTGAGGAAAAGGCACGGACGAGTGCTGAAAGAGGATGAGCATCGAATAAAGATGTGAGCACAGACGAGTGCCAGTAGATATAGACTCTACTGGGGAAAGCAAACGAGCAATACCATAGAGCTAACACAGAAGAGTGTTGAAAGACGCAGACGAGCGGCAATAAAGCATGATATATCACTGCTGGGGATAACTCTGCTTAGAGATAACACAGACGAGTGTTGACAAACGCAGACGAGCGGTAGACAAATGCCTGATTGGCCACCGAGAGTTACAACTCTGCAGGGGAAGATAAGTCTAAGGGTTTCGTCGTTCATTTCCTCGTCTAGGGGTTCCTCTATCCTCCTCGTTGGTGCCCGTATTTCCACCGGGATGACTGCTTCGGTGCCGTAAGTCAGTCGGAACGGGGTTTCCCCGGTGGTAGAATGTGGTGTTGTGCGGTAAGCCCATAGGACACTATGTAGTTCCTCGACCCATGCCCTCTTCGCCTCGCCGAGCCTGCGCTTAAGGCCACGTAAGATTACTCTGTTGGCCGCCTCTGCTTGCCCGTTTGTCTGTGGATGTTCGACAGACGTGAAATGCTGTTTAGTGCCTAGGCTGGCGACGAAGTCCTGGAATCCTCCGTCCGTGAATTGTGTCCCGTTATCCGTGACAAGTGCCTGGGGTATGCCGAACCGAGCGAGGATGTTGCGTTTAAAGAACCGGAGAATGTTCTGCGCGGTTATTTTAGCCAGTGCCTCCGCTTCGATCCATTTGGTAAAGTAATCCACCCCGACGATGAGGTATTTATTCTGGTATGATCCGGTGACGAAGGGTCCGAGGATGTCCATGCCCCACCATGCGAAGGGCCACGGGGAAGATAGTGATTTTAGGTCGTTCGGGGGTGCGAGGTGCATGTCGGCGTGTCGTTGGCATTTGTCACACCTTTTGACGTGTTCCTTTGAATCGCTTTGCATGGTCGGCCAGTAGTAACCTGCTCGAAGGGCCTTTCTTGCGAGCGATCGCCCGCCGAGGTGCTGAGCGTTGATTCCCCGGTGTATCTCTCCAAGTATGTCGGGGACTTTCTCTTCTTCGACACATTTAAGTAACGGGATGGAGAATCCTCTCCTGTAGAGCTTACCTTCTAGGAGTACGTACGAGCACGCTCGTCGTTTGACAGTGGCCGCCTCTTTCGGGTCAGTTGGGAGTTCGTCTCGTGTGAGGTAGTTGTAGATGGGCGTCATCCAACAGTGAACATCCCCGATAGCGTTGACCTCGAATGGAGGAGGTAGTTTGTCAATGCTAGGTCGAGGGAGGATTTCTTGAATTACTGATTTATTCCCACCCTTTTTCCTCGTGCTGGCTAGTTTCGAGAGGATGTCTGCCCGTGTGTTGTGCTCGCGTGGTATGTGTTGAACTTCCCACTTTTCAAATTTATCAAGTTTTTCTTTGACGAGGGACAAGTACTCGACGAGGTTGTCGTTCTTGGTTTGGTATTCTCCTCGCACTTGTGAGGCCACGAGCTGGGAGTCCGTGGATATTGTCACTTCTTTTGCTCCCAGGTCCTCGGCTAACCTCAGGCCTGCGATAAAAGCCTCGTATTCGGCTTGGTTGTTCGACGTCGGGAAAGCCAGTGCTAATGAAACCTCGATCAGGATCCCATCCTCGTTCTCGAGGATGATCCCGGCTCCGTTGCCTGACGAGCTAGAGGCGCCGTCGACGAAGATCGTCCATTTGTGCGCGCCCTCTGCTGGTGTCGGGCTATGGGTCATTTCTGCGACGAAGTCGGCCAGTGCCTGTGCCTTCAAGGCTTTCCTGCTTTCGTATTGTATGTCGAATTCGGAGAGTTCTAGCGACCACTTGAGCATTCTCCCGGCCATATCTGGTCGTCCGAGCAGCTGTTTGATTGGCTGGTCGGTTCTCACCTTTATTGTGTGTGCGAGGAAGTAATATCGTAGTCTCCTTGCCGCATTGATGAGGGCTAGGGCAACCTTTTCGATTTGCTGATATCGGAGCTCGGGGCCTTGGAGTGTTTTGCTCGTAAAATAGATGGGCTTTTGTCCCTCGTCGGTCTCTCTTATTAGAACGGCGCTGACGACCTCGGTCGCCACGGACAGATATAGGTATAAGGTTTCCTTTTCTAATGGTCGTGATAGGACCGGGGGTTCGGACAGAACCTTCTTCAAATGGAGTAATGCTTGCTCGCATTCGTCGGTCCAGTCGAAGATAGCCTCCTTGCGAAGGAGTCTGAAGAATGGTAATGCGTGCTGGGCGGATTTGGCGATAAAACGGGAGAGTGAGGCGAGCATTCCATTGAGGGATTGGATCGATTTCTTGGTCCTCGGGGTCGGGAATTCCGAAAATGCCCGGCATTTGTCGGGGTTGGCCTCGATTCCTCTTTCGGTGAGGTAGAACCCGAGGAACTTCCCTGCCCGTACCCCGAACGTACATTTTTCGGGATTGAAACTCATTCTGCACTGCCTCGCCTGCTCGAAGACTTTGGTTAGATGTCGAGCATGGGTACTCTCCTCGTGTGATTTGACGATCATGTCGTCCATGTATACTTCGAGCATGTCCCCTATTTCATCCTTGAAGACTTTGTTCATCATGCGTTGGTACGTAGCACCAGCATTCTTGAGCCCGAACGACATGACGTTGTAATAGTAATTGCCCGTTGGGGTCATGAATGCTGTGTGTCTCTTGTCTGTGGGTGACATAGGGATTTGATTGTATCCACTATATGCGTCCATGAAGGACAAGAGTTTAAAACCTGCAGAATTGTCGACGAGCATATCTATATTAGGGAGGGGGAAAGCATCTTTCGGGCAAGCCCTATTAAGATCAGTATAATCAACACACATACGCCATTTTCCATTATTTTTCTTAACGAGGACTACATTAGAGAGCCAGGTTGTGTACTGGGCTTCAGAAATAAAATTTGCCTCTAAGAGGTCTTTTACAGCTCGTTCGGCAGCCTCTGCCTTTTCGGGCGACTGTTTGCGCCTACGCTGTGCTATGGGCTTGGCTGCCCGGTCTAAAGCTAGTTTGTGACACGCGATCTCAGGATCCAGTCCGGGCATTTCTGCGGCATTCCACGCGAAGAGGTCAGAATTCTCTTTGAGGCATGCCACGAGCTTCTCCCTTATTTCCTCGGGAAATCCCTTGCCTATCTTCACTGTCCTTTCTGGATCGTCCCCGAGGGGAATGAGCTCGAACTCTCCGTCGGGGATTGGTCGGACCGGGTGTTCGAGAGATCTTTCCTTGGTGGACTTCCCTTCTTCGGTTTCGTCTAGCCCAATACGACAGTCGAGGTCGATGGCGTTAACTCCCCGGGGAGGGTCTTCGGTCCTGAGCTTTTTGTTGCTGGAACTGTTCTTTGTGCTAATCACGGCCTGTCCTTTTACTGCAGCGTCGTAGCATCGCCGGGCAGCTTCAATGTCGCCGTGGATGGTGACCACGCGGCCCAATTTGGTGTAGTATTTCATCTTCAGGTGGACGGTGGACGGGACCGCAGTAAGTTCAGCCAGTGTTGGGCGTCCGAAGATGCAATTGTACAGGGACGGGCAATCTACGACCAGGAATTGGATTTTGATTTCCCTGGCCGTTTCTTGCTCCCCAAAGGTGACGAGGAGCTCGACATACCCCCACGGCCTAGTCGTTGCTCCATTGAATCCTTGGAGGTCGGATCCGACGTAGGGGGCCAGGTTGGTCTTGTCTAATTTCAGAGTATTGAAGAGGTGGACGTACATGATATCCACTGAGCTGCCTTGATCGACTAGGATGCGTCGGACGTCGAACTGGGCCATCTTTGCTCTGATCAATAGTGGGATGCCCGAGTTCGGGGATCCGCCCGGGAGTTCCTCCAGGAAAAAGGATATCGGGTTGGATTTTCCCCGGTACTTTGTCAATGCCGCCTTTTGCTCGGGGGCGGTTAATAGGAGTTCGTCGAACTTGCGTTTGACTGAGAGGGCAGCGGTTTCGCCATTAACTCCCCCACCTGATATTACCAGTGCGGTTGGGAAGTCCTCCCAAGGGCTGAGTGCAGCGATTCTTCCTTCGGGCAGTGGCTTGGGGAGAAAGAAATCTTCCGGGCGTGACACGCAGAGGGCCACTTGGTATGGAGAGTTGTCGGGGGGCGTTTCTTCCCGGGGTCTCTTCTTCTCTGCCTCGTCGTGTCTGGGGGTTTCGTTCTTCCTCGTATACTGCTTTAGGTGCCCCTCTTGGATTAAAATCTCTATTGCATCCTTCAGATGGACGCAGTCTTCGGTCACATGCCCGTGACTTCTGTGGAACCGGCAGTATTTAGATTTGTCGGTGTGAGGCTTTGGCGCAGATGGTTTTGGGAACCTGACTCTGCCCTGTTTGAATTCAGAGTTGATGCATTCTGCGAGGATGCGCTCTCGAGGAGCTGTCAGTAAGGTGTACTCGCTATATCGGCCCGCAGGACCCCTTCCTTCTCGGAGCTCGCGAGGTCTTTCCTCTCTTCGCCTGTCCCCGTTGCGACGGGGGACGCTCGGATCCTCGCGTCTGGAGTGCTCGGTGTCCCCAGCATTACGTCCGCTGCGGGCATTGTGCGCCACCTGTTTTTCTTCGTATCTGATGTAGGCATGGGCCTTGTGCAGAAGTTCGTTCAGTGTGCGGGGAGGCTCGATCCCGACGGCTCTGCTCAGCTCACTACCGGGCAAGAGTCCTCTTTCGAGGAGGTACTTTTTCATGTGTTCGGTGGTATCCACCTCGACAGCTTCTTGGTTGAATCGCTCGATGTACGAGCGCAGCGTCTCATTCTTCTTTTGCACTATGGCTTCAAGGGTCGCCTCGGTCTTGGGGTGACGACGGGAAGCCGTGAAGTGCCTTGTGAACATGGACCTCATGACTCTCCACGATGTAATGGATTCAGGAGCCAAGCTTTTGTACCAGGCCATGGCTCCTTTCCTGAGGGTCGTTGAAAACAGCCGGCATTTGAGATGCCCGGTGATGTCATTGCGGTAGTCGAGCATTGCGTTGACGTTGTCGACGTGATCGTCGGGATCGGTAGTCCCGTCGTACACAGCTAGATTGGGCGGTTTCTCCATGCCTTTGGGAAGCGGGGCTTCCATTATTGCCCGAGACAGGGGACAGTGCAGGTCTTCCTCGTCGCTCCTTAATGGGGATAGTGTAACACGGTGGGAGAACTGACTTTAGTTATGTTGCGGATAGCAAGAGTCGCCACCGACTTTTATTTTATCCAAAAGGAAAGGTTATAAAAGAACAGGAAAGACCTTAAGAGAATATTTTGGGTCCGGGGGGTAAGTTATGTAAAGGGAAGGTGTTAGCACCCTTTACATCCATGGTTATCCATGGGCTCTTAGTTACTTAGCTCACTTTAAATTGTTTTTTTTGAAAGTGTAGTGTGTGAATAGAAAAATTTTCAGAATAGTTGATAATAATCCATGTACGGATGTGTAAAAACTTGTTTGAAAATTTGTTTGAAATTGTGGAAAAGTTTGAAAATTGGAGTGAGCAAGCAATTAAGAGGTACCTACCCTAAAGTTCTAGGTCTTTCTTGTTCTTTATCCTTTCCTTGGTAAGACTATCCCTACTATTAAGGAGTAGGTAGTCATTACCTTGGATGTTAAGGGACAGGTGAGGGACAATCTGGTTATGAAGACAACTGTGGGGTGTAATAAGCATACTGGAGGGACTATCATCATTTTTCGAAGGGACTCGATTCGTAAAGGCAACCACGAGGGACTTGATGATTTTTATTTTTAGGGACTTGCTTTATACACCCCACTTGACCATTATTCGTAGGCAACTTGAGGGATAACCTTAGAAATGTGAGACGGCGATTAAAAATCGACTTACGTGTGTGTGAGTGTTTATTTTAGTTATCTTATATTTACAAGTGATCTAATTTATTTTAAATAAAATACATGTTTTTCACTCCCTAATTACTAACCATAGCAAAAATAATTAAAATATCGCAAAATTTACATCCAAGAAGCAATTACAAAATAATTATAATAATAAGCAAAAATAAATAGCAAGATAAATAATAAGCAATAAATAATAAACAATAATAAGGGGTTAGTAATAATAAAATAATAATAATAATAATTTAAAAATAATAAACAAGGTTAGAAACATAATAATAAAAATATAATAATAAATAATAATATGGTTAGTAAATAATAAAGATTAGTGAAATAATAAAATTAGTAAAGCAAAATAAATAATATAGTTAGTAATAACAATAATAAATAAAATTAACCAAAATTATAATAATAATAAATCAACAATTTTTAATATAAACAATTATATTTAGAAAAAAAACATAAACAAACAATTATTTTTTAATTTACAAATTATTAAATTATTATTAAATATATTATAGCCACAAAACTTAATTATTATAAATTCAATTATTTCTAAACAAAAGTTATAAAAAGTATTTACTTAATATATAAAGAGAAAAATAAATTATAAGTATATTTACAAAACTTTAATTTCTAATAATATGAAATATATTTATATTTTAGATGAGAGAAATAATTTATAATTATATTTATAATATTTACATGAATCATACTAAATAAACAAATAAATGTACATTATAATTACATTAATAATTAGAAAATAAAATAACTTAGAAAAAATAGAATTAGATTTTATTTTAGAAAATTTTTTTAGGGTTTGTGAAAATTAGGGTTTATTCTTAGAACATATTTTTTAGGATTTTTCAATATAAGGTTATTTTTAATTAATATACATATTATAACTTATTTACATAAGATAAAAACATAATTTATGAGAAATTTATATTTTTAGAAAACAAACATGCTTGATTATTATTTATTATTTATAAACATATATTCCAAAAATTATATTTAATTTAAAATTATAATACATAAAAACAAATAAAATAAGAAAAAGTATGAAAAAACTTACCTGACTGGGGTTTGAACCCAGGTCAGTAGGTTTGCAAACAACAAGGAAAACCATCAGGCCACCACACACGCAGGTGAGAAAGAGGAGAGCATAATTGTTTTTGTTCGTTACCCAGCAAAATCAGGAAAAATAATAGAAGCCAAAAGGCCTGGGGTAGGATTCGTACCCAGGACCTTATGAATGCAAGCAAGCACGCGCTACCGCCTGGCTGGGAGAGCCTATCTGCTTACAAAACAACCACAAGCTATAATATATTAAGACAGCAAATTAAATGGGAAAAACATCAAAAACATTGGTAGAGGCAGGATTCGATCCCCTCCCCCCTTTATCAAACGCGCATGTGCTCTGCCACTGGACCAACCATCAGTTGGTGATATATAAACAGAATAAACATATAATATTTTAAAATAATATTTGAATTTCAAAACTGGCGCGAATGGCCTTCGTCTTCAACCTCCAGTCCTTCAAAATTTGCTGCGAAATCAGCTAGGGAATTACCTGCGAATTTTCATACGCACATAACCTGCAAATTTTCAATTATCACAAATACGCAAGCATTCATTAAATCAAGCATAGGGTTATGATCCCCACGTCACATACAGTCAATCCATGGTATTAAAATTAGTTTATGAGTCCTAAATCAAAGAATCCCAAAAATCATTCAAGAACCCTAGCTATGTCCGTTTACGGTTTAAGCACCTATTCTTCAATCCACTTGCCCAGGAAGCATCTATGCATCATTACAAACACAAATATATCATTAGATTTCATTATCAATGCATAATTAGTTCAAACCGAAAATTTTTTTAAGAGAGATAAAATGCATTCGGGTAGCATGAATTTGTATGGTTTTGATGCAATGGATGATTGAGTTTGCTTCAAGAGGGCTCAAGGAACATCTCCATGTCTTCACAATACCTTTTCCTGCCTTGAAGAGAGGAATCCGAATTTGAAATTTCTTATGATTTTTGAAGTGTGAAACCTACCTTTGAGCTGCTGGAATTCGTGGCTTGAGGCTAGGGTTATGCTTAGTATATATGTGAGAGTGAATTAGGTCAGAAATATGGATTTGTTGTGTGGAGATTTGATCCAAAAAATATTGAAAAAGATGGTGTCATGAAATTCAAATATTGGCTCATGAATGCTTGTTATTTTTGTATCAATCACATGATTCCATTCCTCTTTGATTCTAATCACCCATTATGATCTTCTAGAAACATTATCCAAATAAAATCCATTATTTTTATATTTTATTCTTATTTAAAATGATTTTTAATGATTTAAATCAAAATAAATAGAAATAAAAATAATAAAAATCAGATTTTAAATGGTTTGGGTCGTGCATAGTGTTAGTGTATGGATTGGATCATAACTTGGGCAGCCCATTTGGAAAGAATTACTTTTAAGCCTCCATTTTCAACATAAATCATCACAAAATATCCCAACTTTGCAAGGGCATATCTCCCTCAATTTTAAAGGTATGAGGGTGTTCTTGGACTTTTTGGAAAGCTTGAAGAGTCCTATAAACAACCCCATTGGTTTCAGGTCCATATCATTTACCAATCTCAAGTTATGCTCTTTTGAAGTTGTTGACTTTTTGTTGACTTTTGAAATGACCTATAATGTCTTAGATCATATCTTTCAAATGAAGCATTTTTGGGCTTAACTTTCAACATCAAAGTTGTAGAGAATTCAATTTCCTTTAAAATGAGATTTTGATGGAGACTTGGTGATGAAGTATGTGAAAGTTATGACTGGTCAAAGTTCAGTTGACTTTTACTGAGGAAGCCCTAATTTAGAAACTCCTGATTATTGATGATCTGGAATCTCCTTGATGAATCATGATCAACCCTTGATCAAATGATGAATTTTACTTCATGTACTTGATGTTGGCAAAAAATCATGAAGTTTGACTTTGGTTTGACCACAGTTGACCTCAGTTTGACTTTTTAACTGCATTGACTGATTTTGACTTATCTGATCATCTGACTGAGCAAACTTTTGAGAAAAGTCTTGAAACTTGTCATGGGGGTTCTTACACACATATAAGATGTTATGAAACTCACTTGAGGTATTGGAAGTCCATTTAGCCTGATTAAAGTCAAAACCCTAGTTTTGGATGCACTGCTTAGGAGGTGCATTGTCTGAGGGAATTGTCAACTTCTTTGACCAATTGTGAACTTTGTGAACCTTGTGAATCTTCTTAGATGTCTTGTGATACTCATGGGAGGTATTGTGAAGCTTGTGAACCTTGTGAACCTCATGTAGTGACTTTGTAGACCTCATAAACCTCAGAAAAGCTTTGTAATCATTGTGAAACTTGTGAACCTTGTGAACCTTCATGAACCTCATGAAAGGTCTTGAAGATGTTGAGAAGCTTGTGAACCTTGTGAACCTTCAAGAAGTGCCTTGTAGACTTCATGAACCTCATGAAAGGTTATATAAGCATTGAGAACTTGTGAACCTTGTGAACCTTCTTAGAACACAAAGTCTTGTATTGTGAGGGCAAATTTTGGGGTGCAACAGCTGCCCCTGTTCAATTTTCTGAAACCTGAGGGGTTAGATTGGTATATTTTCCAGTCGTGACCTGGAAGGTTGAAGGGGATTGAACATAAAAGCCCAAAAATTTGCACTCACCAGTGCATAGAGTGATATTGATGGTTGGTTGAATATGATTGAGTGGGCTTAAAGATGCCACTAGGGGAAAACTCTTCAGCAGTATAATGAGAGCTGTCAGGAGTCTGGTGCAGTCCTGAGGTATTGATGATATACTTTCAGGATACTGGAGTAATACTGATGTAACAGCACGTCTTCATGAGGATAGAGCAATCAATAATGATAACCCTAAAGCAGTCTTGAAGTAATAATACGGCTTCAGGAGGATAGAGCAACCAATAGCTCTAAAGCAGTCTTGAAATATGTAATATGATTTCAGGAGGATAGAGCAATCAATAGCTCTAAAGCAGTCTTGAAATAGTAATGTGATATGTCTTCAAGAGGATAGAGCAACCAATAGCTCTAAAGCAGTCTTGAAATAGTAATATGATTTCAGGAGGATAGAGCAATCAATAGCTCTAAAGCAGTCTTGAAGTAATGATTTCAGGAGGATAGAGCAACCAATAGCTCTAAAGCAGTCTTGAAATAATAAGATGGCTTCAGGAGGATAGAGCAATGAATAGCTCTAAAGCAGTCTTGAAGTAATGATTTCAGGAGGATAGAGCAACCAATAGCTCTAAAGCAGTCTTGAAATAATAAGATGGCTTCAGGAGGATAGAGCAATCAATAGCCCTAAAGCAGTCTTGAAGTAATGATTTCAGGAGGATAGAGCAACCAATAGCTCTAAAGCAGTCTTGAAATAATAAGATGGCTTCAGGAGGATAGAGCAATCAATAGCTCTAAAGCAGTCTTGAAGTCATGAGAATTTATCAGGAGGATAAAGTAACCCTGAGGTGACAATAAAGCAGTCCCAAAGTAATAAGAAGCTTATCAGGAGGATAAAGTAACCCTGAGGTTACAATAAAGCAGTCCCAAAGATCATTTGTTTGTTGGATAATTAACCTGAAAACAAGGCAGCGTTCTGTAAAATAACATTAGTTTATGCCTTATGTATGCATGTATGATATGATGCATTTAGGTAATGTACTACATGTCTATGGATATATATGCTATGGTATGATGTATGATATGATACTGCCGAAAGCGTCTGGATATCTTCGTATAACAACTGCTGGCCAGGGAAAATAAATCCCGATTCGTTGCTGAAGAATATATAACCCTCTGTCTGCTGGGGATAACAGGGTATAAATAACTTCCCGTATGCTGGGGATAGTAAGGATAGATATCACCTCCCGTATGCTGGGATAGTAAGGTATATATAACCTTCGTCTTCGTTTGATGGTAGGGTGGACATAATATCCCGTCTTCGTTCGTCGTACTCTTATTGGAAAGTAATTTCCCGAATATCCGTATGAGGATAAAAGAGATGGATATAAATTCCAGGGGAGATAAGACTTTATGAAGATGGATTCGTCCTACTGAGGGTTTGTAACTGTCCTGTAAAGGTGAACCGGCGAAGCTTTGTTGAAATCCTTCCCTCGTTCGTACTTAGTAAATACTATTACTGCATTTTCATGCATTTCTGGTAAACATCAATCATATTCAAAAGCATACATACATTCAAACACAACCAATGGACGTTTCGCTTATGTAAATAGGGTAAAAGTAAATCTGGATTCAAAAGATGGAATTTATTTATATCAAGAGTGACCCATACACGGGTAAGTTTGTACAAGGAGACATAAACCCTAGTAAGAGGATTTTGTCATAAAGTTTTACAAAAGAGAATCAGCTATGTGGGAAACAGTCCTATTGAGTTTCAATCCTACTATTGCCCTTCAAGTATCTCATCTTCTTGCTGTCGAGACGGAAATGATTGGATTGAGCTTTATCTGTTCGAACTTGAATAAGTAGTACAACTGGTTGCAGTTTCATGGGTGATCCAAACGAGACATAGTCATACGCTTTAATCCCTAACTTTTGCCTGGATTGCCCTTTCAGGTTTTCAATCCACCGGGATACCCTTTTTTGCCCAAGCCGCCTTTTCAGGTTTTCGACTTGCCGGGTGTACATCTTTTTATATATATCCCTAATTTTTGCCCAAACCCTTTTGGTTTGCCGGGATGCCCTTATTTTTGCCTAGGCCTGTCAACCTAGCGGGTCTCTTTTTATGCGTAGTATTTTTTAACTATGTCTGCGTTCACAGGCTGTGGGAAGTCTTCACCATCCATTGTAGTCAGTATCATGGCACCTCCTGAGAATACTGTCTTGACTACAAATGGTCCTTCATATGTTGGAGTCCACTTGCCCCTAGGATCCCCCTGTGGTAATATGATACGCTTGATTACCAAGTCACCAGCCTGATATACCTTTGGCTTAACCTTCTTGTTAAAAGCTTTGATCATCCTTTTCTGGTACATCTGGCCATGACAAACTGCTGCTAACCTCTTCTCATCAATCAAATTCATCTGGTCAAGTCGAGTCTGAATCCACTCATCTTCATCCAAGCCTGCATCCTTCATAATTCTCAAGGAGGGAATCTGAACTTCGATGGGCAGAACTGCTTCCATACCATAGACTAAGGAGAATGGGGTTGCCCCTGTTGAAGTACGTATCGTAGTACGATAACCATGAAGAGCAAATAGTAACATCTCATGCCAATCCTTGTAAGTAACAGTCATCTTCTGTACGATCTTCTTAATGTTCTTATTAGCAGCTTCAACTGCCCCATTCATCTTTGGACGATACGGAGAAGAGTTGTGATGTTTAATCTTGAACTGCGTGCAGAGATCAGTAATCATAGTGTTGTTCAGATTAGAGCCATTGTCAGTGATAATCCTTTCAGGGATGCCATACCTACATATGAGATTATTCTTAATGAACCGAGCCACAACATTCTTAGTAACAGATGCAAATGAGGCTGCCTCCACCCACTTCGTGAAGTAATCAATAGCAACCAAGATGAAACGATGCCCATTAGAAGCAGTAGGTTTGATCTCACCAATCATATCAATGCCCCACATGGCAAAGGGCCAAGGAGCAGTCAACACATTCAATGGTGATGGAGGTACATGAACTTTATCAGCATAAATTTGACATTTGTGACAAGTTCTGGAGTGTTGATAGCAATCAGCTTCCATGGTAGACCAATAGTAACCTGCTTTCAATATCTTCTTTGCCATAGTATGACCACTAGAATGAGTGCCAAAGGTTCCATCATGCATCTCTTCCATAATTTCTGTAGCTTCCTTCTTATCCACACAACGAAGCATAGTTGAATCATGATTGCGCTTATACAGGATGCCATTACTCAGAAAGAACTTAGCAGCAAACCTCCTCAGGAACTTCCTATCTTTGACAGATGCCCCTTCAGGGAACTCCTGAGCTTCAAGATATCTTTTCACTTCATAGAACCAAGGCTTCTCCTCTGCCCCTTCTGTGTCAATCTCATTGCAGTATGCAGGCTTTTCAAATCTATCAATAGTAACCTTGGGAGCTTCATCATCCCAGTTAATCTCAAACATAGATGCCATGGTGGCCAAAGCATCTGCCAATTGATTTTCTCTCCGTGGAATGTGTTCAAAGGTAATCTCTTTGAAATGTGGGATCAAAGACAACACATGCTCTCTGTAAGGAATGAGGTTATCATGCTTGGTATCCCAATCTCCTTTAATCTGACTTACTACCAGGGCTGAATCTCCATACACATCAAGGAACTGAATCTTCATATCAATAGCAGCTTTAATACCCAGGATACATGCCTCATACTCAGCCATGTTATTGTTACAGTAGAAACAAAGTCTGGCAGTAATCGGGGTATGACAACCTTCAGGGGAACTAATCACAACACCAACACCATTACCAAGTGCATTGGAGGCACCATCAAAAACCATAGTCCATCGGGATCCTTGTTCAGGTCCGTCATATTGTCCAGGTTCTTTGGTAACAGTCATAATGTCTTCATCAGGGAATTCAAAACTCATTGACTGATAATCATCCACTGCTTGATGAGCCAAATGATCTGCTACAACACTTCCCTTAATGGCCTTCTGAGTAGTATACTGTATATCATATTCTGTCAAGATCATTTGCCATCTCGCAATTCTTCCGGAGAGAGCAGGTTTCTCAAATATGTACTTGATTGGATCCATCTTTGAAATCAACAAGGTAGTATGGGTCAACATATACTGTCTTAGTCGGCGAGCAGCCCATGCCAAAGCGCAGCAAGTTTTCTCGAGCAGTGAGTATCTTGTTTCACAGTCGGTAAACTTTTTGCTAAGGTAGTATATTGCCTGCTCTTTTCGACCAGACTCGTCATGTTGCCCCAATACACACCCCATTGAGTTGTCTAACACTGTTAAGTACATAATCAAGGGTCTTCCATCAACTGGTGGCATCAAAATTGGTGGCTCTAGCAGATATCTCTTGATTTCATCAAAGGCAGTCTGGCATTCATCATTCCATTCCATCACCTGATCTTTCTTCAACAACTTGAAGATTGGCTCACAGATGGTAGTTAATTGGGAAATAAATCTTGCAATGTAATTCAATCGTCCCAAGAAACCTCTAACCTCCTTCTCAGTACGGGGAGCTGGCATCTCTCGTATAGCTTTCACTTTCGCAGGATCCACTTCAATACCTTTGCCACTGACAATGAAACCCAGGAGTTTACCAGATCTAACTCCAAAAGTACACTTGTTTGGGTTCAATCTCAACTTGTATTTCTTCAACCTCTCAAACAACTTGTGCAGATGATCAAGATGTTGCTCTTCATTCTGAGATCTGGCTATCATATCATCCACATATACCTCTATCTCATGATGAATCATATCATGAAACAAAGCCACCATAGCACGTTGATATGTTGCCCCTGCATTCTTCAAACCAAATGGCATTACCTTATAGCAAAAGGTGCCCCACTGTGTCACAAATGTTGTCTTCTCCATATCTTCAGGTGCCATCTTGATTTGATTGTAACCAGAGAAACCATCCATAAAAGAGAATACCTTATGCTGAGCAGTGTTGTCTACCAGAATGTCAATATGAGGAAGTGGAAAGTCATCTTTGGGACTAGCCTTGTTCAAATCCCTGTAGTCTACACACATACGCACCTTACCATCTTTCTTAGGAACTGGTACCACATTTGCAACCCACTGAGGATAAGAAGTCACTGCCAAGAACCCTGCATTGAACTGTTTCATTACCTCTGCTTTGATCTTTTCTGACATTTCAGGACGCATACGACGAACCTTCTGCTTCTTTGGACGACAATCTTCTTTCACTGGTAAACGGTGAACCACAATGTCTGTATCCAACCCTGGCATATCTTCATAAGACCAAGCAAAGATCTCCACATAGTCACGTAACATCTGAATCAACCTGCTCTTGACACTGTCCTCTAAATCAGCCCCTATCTTAACCTCTTTTCTGTTTTCTTCAGTTCCTAAATTCACAACTTCGACTGGCTCTTCATGTGGCTGTATAGCTTTCTCTTCTTGTTGTAACAACCTAGCAAGCTCTACAGGTATTTCACAATCGTCCTCATTTCCGTCTTCAGTTTGATAGATCGGATTCTCGAAATTATAATTGGCAATAGTAGAACTGTTATCAACAGGATCCAGAGTGGATGAGGATCTGCATTTTAGTGATGTGGGTGTGTGTAAGAACACATAGCTGATAAAACAAAAATAAAAGAAAAGAAAGACAAGGAACACAATATTTACGAAAACGAAACGTCCACTGATTTTATTGAATGAAGTATGCAAATGAAATGACAGCCCGTAATAAGCACACCATTGTGCCCCGGGTAAGGCACATGGCTTAAAAGTTTTATTGTTTCAAGAAATTACAAATTTAAAATGTAACAACACAGTAATAGTATTTACTCCTGACTAAAGGAGATAGGGATAACATCTTCAGCTTTCCAATTATTGAGTCCAGCACCCACAGTAGGAAAAATCCATGCATCCAAGTTGTAGTCTTCATCATAGTCTCCCACATCATTGATAACCCCTTGATTAGTGACACGAGCGGCACGAGCACGACGAACAGCCTTCTGGGACTCTGCAGTGAAACCCAAACCAAACTTGTCAGACTTGTATGGAATATCAGGAAGCTGACCCCAAATAGTACAACCACCTTCATCCACCACAGCTCTAGCATCATTGAGGGAGGCCATTGCCATTGTTGGAGGTTTTCTGGTGACCACAGGAACTTTCTTCACAGCAGGAGGAGCTACATAATCATTACCAACCCAGGGAATCACTTCAAACGACTGACACGGAGTTTCAATGTATTCACCTTCCACTTCCAGATACTTGAAAGTATTTACATGGCTGACAAAGTACTCTTCTTCTCCATAGACCGTAACAACCTTTCCATTCACCGGATATCTCAACTTTTGGTGCAATGTAGAGGTCACAACACCTGCCCCATGGATCCAGGGACGACCAAGCAGACAAGAGTATGAAGGACGAATATCCATCACATAAAATGTAGCAGTAAACACCTGGGAACCAACTTGGATTGGAAGATCAATTTCCCCATGCACTACTCTTCTAGAACCATCAAAAGCCTTTACCACAATATTACTGGGTTTCAGCACAGTATCTTCAGGACTCAGCTTGTTCAGGACTTCTTTAGGCAACACATTCAGAGAGGAACCATTGTCTATCAGCACATGAGACAGGGTAGTGCCCCTGCATTCAATTGAAATATGCAAGGCCCTGTTATGATCCCTCTTGGCAGGGGTCAAGTCAGCATCAGAAAATCCTAACCCATTGTCATAGGTCAGGTGGGCAACACAGTTTTCAAATTGGTCCACAGAAATCGCACTGGGTACATGAGCCATCTTCAGAAACTTGATCAATGACTTGGCATGAGCTTCAGAACACAATAATAGGGAGAGCATGGAAATCTTTGAGGGAGTATGCCCCAACTGATCAACAATGTCATAATCACTCTTGCGAATGATTTTCAATACTTCTTCCATCTGCTTAGAGAGGTCATCAGCAGCTGGCACATCAGTAGATATAGGCTCAATAACAGGACCCTTGCCCCGAGCATCAGTGGTGGAGGTAGCAGCAGGAGTAACTGCACTCTTGGAAGTAACTGGAGGAGAGAAGACTCTTCCACTACGAGTGATCTTGCTAGACCCAGCAATATTGTCAACATCAACAGGTACATCAGCTACAGGCTCTTGCTTAACACCATGGATGTAAACATCAGACCCATAGTGCCAAGGCACAGCTTTGTCAGACGTATATGGGATAGGACCAGGAGTAGTAATGACCATAGGAGCTACTCTGGCTTCAGCAACAACTTTCACAGGACCTTCAGCAGTAATCTTGATTGGACCCTGATGAGTGATTTTAATGGGACCCTTTGAAGTGATTCTCACCGGTACTTTGTCAACCATATCAACCTCTTCAATCTTCTTACCCCGAGTCAGATGATCCACCATACTTTCTACAGATGCTGGTCTTCTTTCAAACACTATAGTATACTTATCCATAAGACGTTGAATTCCATCTCTCAGAATGAAGCAACTATCTGGCTTATAGGTACAATACGGACAATCTTCACGACAACCTGGAAAGATCCCAGCTTGTACTAACCTCTTTTTGATAACAGACAGTGGTGTGGTCAACTCCATAACTGAATAGACATGCAGATCTTCATCAATGGCATTGACAGTCTTCTCGTGATTTGGCATTGGAGCTGTAATCACATTTGGAGTACCTGGTGGATCAAACTCAATCTCTCCAGCATCAATCATATCTTGAATTTTGTTCTTCAAGACCCAGCAGTTATTAGTATCATGTCCTGGACAGTTTGAATGATATGCACATCGTGCATTGGGATTGTACTTGGGAGAAGTAACATTGGGATTCTGAGGAGCCTCCCTCAGGGTAATAAGTTCAGCTTTCAACAAATGTTGCAATGCCTGAGCCATTGACATGTTGATCTTCGTGAACTGTCTTCTAGCCCTCTGTTGGTTGCCTTGAGGCTGCTCTGTTGTTGCAGGAGTTGGATTTGAAATATGAACCGCACTAACAGACTGATGCCTTCTGTTACGATCAGGTTGACCATAAACAGCATTGGATTCTTTCTTCCCAGTGGGAGGCTTCTTTGCAGCACCTGATGAAGAAGTGCCCACTTGGATCTTACCACTCTTGATACCATTTTCTACCCGCTCTCCTGTCATGATCAACTCAGTGAAGCCAGATGATGAGCTTCCAATGAGATGACTGTAAAACGGACCACTCAGCGTACACATGAACATATCAACCAATTCCCTGTCAGTCAAAGGGGGTTGAACTCTTCCAGCTAAATCTCTCCATTTCTGAGCATACTCCTTAAAACTTTCTTTGGCACCCATAGACATACTCTGAAGCTGCATGCGAGTGGGGGCTAAGTCAGCATTGTATTGATACTGCTTGTAGAAAGCTTCAGCAAGATCATTCCAGTCTTTGATGTTGACACTCTCTAACTGATAATACCACTCCAGCTGAGCTCCAGATAAGCTCTCTTGAAAGAAATGGATCCACAACTTCTTATCAGCAGTGTGGGGTTGAATTCTTCTGACATAGGACCTCAGATGCAGCTTGGGACAAGAGACCCCATCATAGACAACAAATGTAGGAACTTTGAACCCAATGGGTATCACAACCCCAGATATCAAACTTAAATCCTCAAAATCCAGCCCAGATGATTTCTGCAACTCCATAGCATCCATCCTATCCACCAGCATCTTGAATTTGTCTTCATTAGGCTCATGGTAGTAATTAGCCTCAGAATCAGAGTCCCCCATAGTGTTGTGGAGACTGCCTCTCTCTTTCTCAGATTCTTCAGATTCATAGTCTTCAATCTCTTCCTTGGTCTTGACAGGACCTTTGAACCTTCTTCCCATGTTGAGCAACCCAGCAGACCTTCTAGTCTTCTTAGTCTTCTTGGCCAGCAGTGCCTTCAAATCATCTTGCCCCTTGGACAGGTTCAAGATCAGCTCTTGGAACTGTGCATTCTGTGCCTGAAGATCCTTAACTGATTGTTCAAGAGCCATTGCTGAAATAAACAGCGAGAAGATGAGAAACCTGTGCACAATTATAAACCTGTGATGCAATGAAATGATATGGAAATGCATATGCAATGTTTTCAAGGACCGCAGGATTTAAATTTGCTTAAACAAACAAGAAAGTAACTTTTTATTAGTAACAACTTGTTTTGCCTTTTAGGCTTACAAAAATGGAAATGAAATAAGTACAAAAGATGGGGTTTTAAGTCTCCCATGGACGTTTCCTCTTTGTATTGAGGTATGAGTTGAGGTTTCGTTCCTCGTGAAGTTGCTTTGTTAGCTCTAGGATTCTTGCTTGGCTTGCTTTGTAATGAGCCTCGAAAGTATCCCTTTGCTCCTTCAGTTGGATCCATGATCTCTGCAAGTCTTCCTTATCAGTAGGCATGTCTGGGTGAAGGATGGTATAAGCAGTGTCTCCTTCAGCAACAGGTTCCATGGTAACTGGTAGGATGGCAGGATATGGCATCATGAGTGTCTGAGCACGAGATCGTACCCATCTGAGATAAGCCTCCATAGGAATAGTGTACTTAGGCTCCAGTGTCTTGCTGTCAACCCTGTTTACCTTTCCCCAAGCTCGTATGAATCTCTGACGGTAACCCTGAAGATCGTTGTCATAATCAAACACAATGCCTTGAATCAACATGTCATGTGGACCATCACTCCGAGCGTAACCAAATTGTCGTAAAGCTAGAGAGGGGTTGTAGGTGATGCCTCCTCTTATGCCTAGAAGTGGCACATTAGGAAACTCCCCACAACGGTCAATGATGGTGACATTCTCCATAGATCTGGAGCACCAATGGATATCTGAGTGAGATAGTGACATGATCCTCTTGGACCATCTGAACCCTTGCTCATTCTTCATTACTGAGCGAGGAAGGTGAGAAATAAACCACCTAGAGAGTAAAGGTATGCAACACATCAAAGTTCCTCTTGCCCTTGTAGTACGGGTGTGAAGAGAATGCAGGATGTCTCCAAGCAATGTAGGTACTGGATTGTGACTCAGGAAAATGTTGATGGCATGAACATCTATGAACTGATCTGGATTGGGGAACAATACTAAGCCATATATCAGCAAGGCTAAGATCTCCTCAAAAGCATCATAGCTCATGGCCTTCAAGAACATTTGAGCTTTATCCATTAATACCCTGGCAAGAATACCCTTGATTCCACTTCTCGTCTCTAGAACAATGTCAGACTTCTTCAGATGTAGAGCTGCAGCAATAACCTCAGGTTTAAGTTCCTTCTCCAAACCTGTGAATGGTTTCTGATCAAGCACAGGGATACCCAGAAGTTTAGAGAACTCTTCCATGGTTGGAACCAGCTGATAATCGGGAAATGTAAAGCAATGGTGTTTAGGGTCAAAGAACTGAAACAGGACACTCATCATGTCTTCATTGAACCCTGAAGTGACTAGATCTAGAAGGTGACCATGTCTCTTGATGAACTGGGAGTGATTAGACATTTGAGAAACCAACTCTTTAAGTTTGGGAGGTATCCCCACAAAGTTGATCCTGATGGTGTTTCTACGAGCAGAAGCCATGACCTGCAACAAAGAACAAAGATAAATCCTTTGGTCCTTGAAATGGTTAGTGAAAATGCTATGCTTATGATGCATGATGATGTCATGATGTTATGCTCAATCACAAACATGTGGCACACACAAACAAGTCACACCATAGTCTTAGGTTCAAAGGCTTGCATGAGGTTTAAGGTAAGTACCCTCCCCTGAAGTTAGATGGTTCATCCTGTCCTACAAAAGTAACCAGGTTCTAAGGGATCTCAATATCATTGATCCTTCACAAGGGTGGTTGTTCAGTAGGCAACTTACTTGCCAACCAAAACCCTCCAAGTTCAAGATCTCAATGAGCGTAGTATCGAGTGTCAACCAACTTCAGTCTGCACCAAAGCCGGTTACCTCACTACTTTCTAAAGGCCAAGATGAGTTAACTAGGGTTCTCACCTTTATTGTGTGTGCGAGGAAGTAATATCGTAGTCTCCTTGCCGCATTGATGAGGGCTAGGGCAACCTTTTCGATTTGCTGATATCGGAGCTCGGGGCCTTGGAGTGTTTTGCTCGTAAAATAGATGGGCTTTTGTCCCTCGTCGGTCTCTCTTATTAGAACGGCGCTGACGACCTCGGTCGCCACGGACAGATATAGGTATAAGGTTTCCTTTTCTAATGGTCGTGATAGGACCGGGGGTTCGGACAGAACCTTCTTCAAATGGAGTAATGCTTGCTCGCATTCGTCGGTCCAGTCGAAGATAGCCTCCTTGCGAAGGAGTCTGAAGAATGGTAATGCGTGCTGGGCGGATTTGGCGATAAAACGGGAGAGTGAGGCGAGCATTCCATTGAGGGATTGGATCGATTTCTTGGTCCTCGGGGTCGGGAATTCCGAAAATGCCCGGCATTTGTCGGGGTTGGCCTCGATTCCTCTTTCGGTGAGGTAGAACCCGAGGAACTTCCCTGCCCGTACCCCGAACGTACATTTTTCGGGATTGAAACTCATTCTGCACTGCCTCGCCTGCTCGAAGACTTTGGTTAGATGTCGAGCATGGGTACTCTCCTCGTGTGATTTGACGATCATGTCGTCCATGTATACTTCGAGCATGTCCCCTATTTCATCCTTGAAGACTTTGTTCATCATGCGTTGGTACGTAGCACCAGCATTCTTGAGCCCGAACGACATGACGTTGTAATAGTAATTGCCCGTTGGGGTCATGAATGCTGTGTGTCTCTTGTCTGTGGGTGACATAGGGATTTGATTGTATCCACTATATGCGTCCATGAAGGACAAGAGTTTAAAACCTGCAGAATTGTCGACGAGCATATCTATATTAGGGAGGGGGAAAGCATCTTTCGGGCAAGCCCTATTAAGATCAGTATAATCAACACACATACGCCATTTTCCATTATTTTTCTTAACGAGGACTACATTAGAGAGCCAGGTTGTGTACTGGGCTTCAGAAATAAAATTTGCCTCTAAGAGGTCTTTTACAGCTCGTTCGGCAGCCTCTGCCTTTTCGGGCGACTGTTTGCGCCTACGCTGTGCTATGGGCTTGGCTGCCCGGTCTAAAGCTAGTTTGTGACACGCGATCTCAGGATCCAGTCCGGGCATTTCTGCGGCATTCCACGCGAAGAGGTCAGAATTCTCTTTGAGGCATGCCACGAGCTTCTCCCTTATTTCCTCGGGAAATCCCTTGCCTATCTTCACTGTCCTTTCTGGATCGTCCCCGAGGGGAATGAGCTCGAACTCTCCGTCGGGGATTGGTCGGACCGGGTGTTCGAGAGATCTTTCCTTGGTGGACTTCCCTTCTTCGGTTTCGTCTAGCCCAATACGACAGTCGAGGTCGATGGCGTTAACTCCCCGGGGAGGGTCTTCGGTCCTGAGCTTTTTGTTGCTGGAACTGTTCTTTGTGCTAATCACGGCCTGTCCTTTTACTGCAGCGTCGTAGCATCGCCGGGCAGCTTCAATGTCGCCGTGGATGGTGACCACGCGGCCCAATTTGGTGTAGTATTTCATCTTCAGGTGGACGGTGGACGGGACCGCAGTAAGTTCAGCCAGTGTTGGGCGTCCGAAGATGCAATTGTACAGGGACGGGCAATCTACGACCAGGAATTGGATTTTGATTTCCCTGGCCGTTTCTTGCTCCCCAAAGGTGACGAGGAGCTCGACATACCCCCACGGCCTAGTCGTTGCTCCATTGAATCCTTGGAGGTCGGATCCGACGTAGGGGGCCAGGTTGGTCTTGTCTAATTTCAGAGTATTGAAGAGGTGGACGTACATGATATCCACTGAGCTGCCTTGATCGACTAGGATGCGTCGGACGTCGAACTGGGCCATCTTTGCTCTGATCAATAGTGGGATGCCCGAGTTCGGGGATCCGCCCGGGAGTTCCTCCAGGAAAAAGGATATCGGGTTGGATTTTCCCCGGTACTTTGTCAATGCCGCCTTTTGCTCGGGGGCGGTTAATAGGAGTTCGTCGAACTTGCGTTTGACTGAGAGGGCAGCGGTTTCGCCATTAACTCCCCCACCTGATATTACCAGTGCGGTTGGGAAGTCCTCCCAAGGGCTGAGTGCAGCGATTCTTCCTTCGGGCAGTGGCTTGGGGAGAAAGAAATCTTCCGGGCGTGACACGCAGAGGGCCACTTGGTATGGAGAGTTGTCGGGGGGCGTTTCTTCCCGGGGTCTCTTCTTCTCTGCCTCGTCGTGTCTGGGGGTTTCGTTCTTCCTCGTATACTGCTTTAGGTGCCCCTCTTGGATTAAAATCTCTATTGCATCCTTCAGATGGACGCAGTCTTCGATCACATGCCCGTGACTTCTGTGGAACCGGCAGTATTTAGATTTGTCGGTGTGAGGCTTTGGCGCAGATGGTTTTGGGAACCTGACTCTGCCCTGTTTGAATTCAGAGTTGATGCATTCTGCGAGGATGCGCTCTCGAGGAGCTGTCAGTAAGGTGTACTCGCTATATCGGCCCGCAGGACCCCTTCCTTCTCGGAGCTCGCGAGGTCTTTCCTCTCTTCGCCTGTCCCCGTTGCGACGGGGGACGCTCGGATCCTCGTGTCTGGAGTGCTCGGTGTCCCCAGCATTACGTCCGCTGCGGGCATTGTGCGCCACCTGTTTTTCTTCGTATCTGATGTAGGCATGGGCCTTGTGCAGAAGTTCGTTCAGTGTGCGGGGAGGCTCGATCCCGACGGCTCTGCTCAGCTCACTACCGGGCAAGAGTCCTCTTTCGAGGAGGTACTTTTTCATGTGTTCGGTGGTATCCACCTCGACAGCTTCTTGGTTGAATCGCTCGATGTACGAGCGCAGCGTCTCATTCTTCTTTTGCACTATGGCTTCAAGGGTCGCCTCGGTCTTGGGGTGACGACGGGAAGCCGTGAAGTGCCTTGTGAACATGGACCTCATGACTATCCACGATGTAATGGATTCAGGAGCCAAGCTTTTGTACCAGGCCATGGCTCCTTTCCTGAGGGTCGTTGAAAACAGCCGGCATTTGAGATGCCCGGTGATGTCATTGCGGTAGTCGAGCATTGCGTTGACGTTGTCGACGTGATCGTCGGGATCGGTAGTCCCGTCGTACACAGCTAGATTGGGCGGTTTCTCCATGCCTTTGGGAAGCGGGGCTTCCATTATTGCCCGAGACAGGGGACAGTGCAGGTCTTCCTCGTCGCTCCTTAATGGGGATAGTGTAACACGGTGGGAGAACTGACTTTAGTTATGTTGCGGATAGCAAGAGTCGCCACCGACTTTTATTTTATCCAAAAGGAAAAGTTATAAAAGAACAGGAAAGACCTTAAGAGAATATTTTGGGTCCGGGGGGTAAGTTATGTAAAGGGAAGGTGTTAGCACCCTTTACATCCATGGTTATCCATGGGCTCTTAGTTACTTAGCTCACTTTAAATTGTTTTTTTTGAAAGTGTAGTGTGTGAATAGAAAAATTTTCAGAATAGTTGATAATAATCCATGTACGGATGTGTAAAAACTTGTTTGAAAATTTGTTTGAAATTGTGGAAAAGTTTGAAAATTGGAGTGAGCAAGCAATTAAGAGGTACCTACCCTAAAGTTCTAGGTCTTTCTTGTTCTTTATCCTTTCCTTGGTAAGACTATCCCTACTATTAAGGAGTAGGTAGTCATTACCTTGGATGTTAAGGGACAGGTGAGGGACAATCTGGTTATGAAGACAACTGTGGGGTGTAATAAGCATACTGGAGGGACTATCATCATTTTTCGAAGGGACTCGATTCGTAAAGGCAACCACGAGGGACTTGATGATTTTTATTTTTAGGGACTTGCTTTATACACCCCACTTGACCATTATTCGTAGGCAACTTGAGGGATAACCTTAGAAATGTGAGACGGCGATTAAAAATCGACTTACGTGTGTGTGAGTGTTTATTTTAGTTATCTTATATTTACAAGTGATCTAATTTATTTTAAATAAAATACATGTTTTTCACTCCCTAATTACTAACCATAGCAAAAATAATTAAAATATCGCAAAATTTACATCCAAGAAGCAATTACAAAATAATTATAATAATAAGCAAAAATAAATAGCAAGATAAATAATAAGCAATAAATAATAAACAATAATAAGGGGTTAGTAATAATAAAATAATAATAATAATAATTTAAAAATAATAAACAAGGTTAGAAACATAATAATAAAAATATAATAATAAATAATAATATGGTTAGTAAATAATAAAGATTAGTGAAATAATAAAATTAGTAAAGCAAAATAAATAATATAGTTAGTAATAACAATAATAAATAAAATTAACCAAAATTATAATAATAATAAATCAACAATTTTTAATATAAACAATTATATTTAGAAAAAAAACATAAACAAACAATTATTTTTTAATTTACAAATTATTAAATTATTATTAAATATATTATAGCCACAAAACTTAATTATTATAAATTCAATTATTTCTAAACAAAAGTTATAAAAAGTATTTACTTAATATATAAAGAGAAAAATAAATTATAAGTATATTTACAAAACTTTAATTTCTAATAATATGAAATATATTTATATTTTAGATGAGAGAAATAATTTATAATTATATTTATAATATTTACATGAATCATACTAAATAAACAAATAAATGTACATTATAATTACATTAATAATTAGAAAATAAAATAACTTAGAAAAAATAGAATTAGATTTTATTTTAGAAAATTTTTTTAGGGTTTGTGAAAATTAGGGTTTATTCTTAGAACATATTTTTTAGGATTTTTCAATATAAGGTTATTTTTAATTAATATACATATTATAACTTATTTACATAAGATAAAAACATAATTTATGAGAAATTTATATTTTTAGAAAACAAACATGCTTGATTATTATTTATTATTTATAAACATATATTCCAAAAATTATATTTAATTTAAAATTATAATACATAAAAACAAATAAAATAAGAAAAAGTATGAAAAAACTTACCTGACTGGGGTTTGAACCCAGGTCAGTAGGTTTGCAAACAACAAGGAAAACCATCAGGCCACCACACACGCAGGTGAGAAAGAGGAGAGCATAATTGTTTTTGTTCGTTACCCAGCAAAATCAGGAAAAATAATAGAAGCCAAAAGGCCTGGGGTAGGATTCGTACCCAGGACCTTATGAATGCAAGCAAGCACGCGCTACCGCCTGGCTGGGAGAGCCTATCTGCTTACAAAACAACCACAAGCTATAATATATTAAGACAGCAAATTAAATGGGAAAAACATCAAAAACATTGGTAGAGGCAGGATTCGATCCCCTCCCCCCTTTATCAAACGCGCATGTGCTCTGCCACTGGACCAACCATCAGTTGGTGATATATAAACAGAATAAACATATAATATTTTAAAATAATATTTGAATTTCAAAACTGGCGCGAATGGCCTTCGTCTTCAACCTCCAGTCCTTCAAAATTTGCTGCGAAATCAGCTAGGGAATTACCTGCGAATTTTCATACGCACATAACCTGCAAATTTTCAATTATCACAAATACGCAAGCATTCATTAAATCAAGCATAGGGTTATGATCCCCACGTCACATACAGTCAATCCATGGTATTAAAATTAGTTTATGAGTCCTAAATCAAAGAATCCCAAAAATCATTCAAGAACCCTAGCTATGGCCGTTTACGGTTTAAGCACCTATTCTTCAATCCACTTGCCCAGGAAGCATCTATGCATCATTACAAACACAAATATATCATTAGATTTCATTATCAATGCATAATTAGTTCAAACCGAAAAATTTTTTAAGAGAGATAAAATGCATTCGGGTAGCATGAATTTGTATGGTTTTGATGCAATGGATGATTGAGTTTGCTTCAAGAGGGCTCAAGGAACATCTCCATGTCTTCACAATACCTTTTCCTGCCTTGAAGAGAGGAATCCGAATTTGAAATTTCTTATGATTTTTGAAGTGTGAAACCTACCTTTGAGCTGCTGGAATTCGTGGCTTGAGGCTAGGGTTATGCTTAGTATATATGTGAGAGTGAATTAGGTCAGAAATATGGATTTGTTGTGTGGAGATTTGATCCAAAAAATATTGAAAAAGATGGTGTCATGAAATTCAAATATTGGCTCATGAATGCTTGCTATTTTTGTATCAATCACATGATTCCATTCCTCTTTGATTCTAATCACCCATTATGATCTTCTAGAAACATTATCCAAATAAAATCCATTATTTTTATATTTTATTCTTATTTAAAATGATTTTTAATGATTTAAATCAAAATAAATAGAAATAAAAATAATAAAAATCAGATTTTAAATGGTTTGGGTCGTGCATAGTGTTAGTGTATGGATTGGATCATAACTTGGGCAGCCCATTTGGAAAGAATTACTTTTAAGCCTCCATTTTCAACATAAATCATCACAAAATTTCCCAACTTTGCAAGGGCACATCTCCCTCAATTTTAAAGGTATGAGGGTGTTCTTGGACTTTTTGGAAAGCTTGAAGAGTCCTCTAAACAACCCCATTGGTTTCAGGTCCATATCATTTACCAATCTCAAGTTATGCTCTTTTGAAGTTGTTGACTTTTTGTTGACTTTTGAAATGACCTATAATGTCTTAGATCATATCTTTCAAATGAAGCATTTTTGGGCTTAACTTTCAACATCAAAGTTGTAGAGAATTCAATTTCCTTTAAAATGAGATTTTGATGGAGACTTGGTGATGAAGTATGTGAAAGTTATGACTGGTCAAAGTTCAGTTGACTTTTACTGAGGAAGCCCTAATTTAGAAACTCCTGATTATTGATGATCTGGAATCTCCTTGATGAATCATGATCAACCCTTGATCAAATGATGAATTTTACTTCATGTACTTGATGTTGGCAAAAAATCATGAAGTTTGACTTTGGTTTGACCACAGTTGACCTCAGTTTGACTTTTTAATTGCATTGACTGATTTTGACTTATCTGATCATCTGACTGAGCAAACTTTTGAGAAAAGTCTTGAAACTTGTCATGGGGGTTCTTACACACATATAAGATGTTATGAAACTCACTTGAGGTATTGGAAGTCCATTTAGCCTGATTAAAGTCAAAACCCTAGTTTTGGATGCACTGCTTAGGAGGTGCATTGTCTGAGGGAATTGTCAACTTCTTTGACCAATTGTGAACTTTGTGAACCTTGTGAATCTTCTTAGATGTCTTGTGATACTCATGGGAGGTATTGTGAAGCTTGTGAACCTTGTGAACCTCATGTAGTGACTTTGTAGACCTCATAAACCTCAGGAAAGCTTTGTAATCATTGTGAAACTTGTGAACCTTGTGAACCTTCATGAACCTCATGAAAGGTCTTGAAGATGTTGAGAAGCTTGTGAACCTTGTGAACCTTCAAGAAGTGCCTTGTAGACTTCATGAACCTCATGAAAGGTTATATAAGCATTGAGAACTTGTGAACCTTGTGAACCTTCTTAGAACACAAAGTCTTGTATTGTGAGGGCAAATTTTGGGGTGCAACAGATAGTGCATTGTTGTCGGGGCTGCGCCCGCGCTTTGGTGATGTTCCCGCTCGACCATTGTCCCGACGAGCGCGTGCCCTGCTGACGTGAGGTTCTGGAGAACGACGTCCTCGCTTCTTTGTTGGTTCTGGACGTTGCTGTGTCCTCCTCTCCTGCTGGGGTCGGGCCTCTTGTCGCTCGGCTTCGAGGGCCATGATTCGTTCGTGCTGCTGATAAAGCATAGAACCGGCCTGATTGAGGGCATTTACCATGGCAATCATTGTTGCGTCTCCTTCAACGGGAACGGGGATGGTATGAAATGTCTCTGCCCCTAGATTTTGAGCGTGCGGGGCATCCCCGTTATCTTGGGGTTCTGGAGACGGGGTGGCTGGATGACCGTCTCGGGCGTCTGCTTCATGGGATGGCGGGCCGTCGTCCGTAGTGTAGTCGACGAGGGGACGGCTGCGCTCGCTAGGTTGTTCTCCGGCCATGTTGGAAGGACAGAAATAAATGAGCTTTTGATCCTCTGTTGATGAAGATGGGGATAGCTAGTTCCCACAGACGGCGCCACTGATCTTACCTGATCAGATGAGCCTTCCAAGGTCTTGGTGAATGGGCCAGAGAATGAAATGAGGAGGGGGGTGTACCTGCAAGGTGCTCCAATGCTTAAGTCAGAAGAGGTACAGAATAGGTTATCAGAGTGTAAGTTTTGAATACCTGTCCCTTTGCCATGAAAGGGGTATTTATATTGAGCCCCCAGCGCTGGGCCAAGGCCCCTAATGGGCTGGATTAGCTAAGCCCAAGGAGGAGCTGCCAGGGGACGCGTAAGAAGCGTGGAGACCTAGACCAAGGTCTGCTCCCTGGTCCAACTGCCCCTATCCCTAAGGAGATAATATAGGGGAGTTGGGTGACGTGACAAGTGATGTGCTGTTATAGTTCTGCCCGACATAACCCAGGTGCCCGCGATGTGGGTTGGTGGTACGTGGGCAGAGACCATGGGACGGGCAACACGCTCTTTGCCCGACACGTAGTTAGAAAGTCGAGGATATGTTCCTCGGGTGAACAATCGACGCCCGACGCATCCGCGTGCTTGGTCATTTGGGCTCGGGCATGACGAGCATTGGGCCATGCCGTGCATAATGTCATGGCCCAGTCCAGAACACCATGATTACAAAAAACGACTAAAAATAGTCGGTCGAAACAAAAAGAAATTGCTAACCAATTGCTTCTATGATAAAAAAATCTTTACAAAAGTCATAAAAATTACAATTGGGTTTACCAATTTCACCCACCATCGACCATTTCCAAGCCGTAATCTTGATATTCCACACTATGTCGTAAACATTCCATCTTTGATTCTCGAAAATATTAGCATTCCTAGCTATCCAAACATTCCACATAACGGCCAACCAAATAACACCCACTTTTCATACAGTTCCCCGAGATGAACAAAAAAGGAACCATCTCACAAAACTTTCTTTAAAACAAACCGGGTTAACAGACACAATATCTACACAATCAATCCACTCCCTAATGTCCCTCCAAATTAAATTCACCACCAAACAACCCAAAATCAAATGTGAAGAGTTCTCCACATGATTATAACAAAACACACAAAAAGAATTATCAACCGAGGAAATGAGAATACCTATAATAATTAAATTATCTTTCGTCGGTAATCGCTTCCAAAAAAGACGCCACACAAAAGCTTTCACCCTCATCGGAACGACCAACTTCCAAAGTCTCCTCCAAATACCCCTTATACCTCCAAAAACACAAAAAAATTATCAACCGAGGAAATGAGAATACTTCTAATAATTAAATTATCTTTCGTCGGTAATCGCTTCCAAAAAAGACGTCACACAAAAGCTTTCACCCTCATCGGAACGATCAACTTCCAAAGTCTCCTCTAAATACCCCTTATACCTCCAAAAACAAACCCGACCGAAGCATACTCCGATTACTGTTGAGATATTCCACCGAAAAGACATCCTCCCACTCCGACACCTCACCAACACAAAAAGGCCGCAAGATTTCATTGCCACCCGAAACACCAGAAAACTGCTAGGCAATGCAACATAAACTGAGACCAATTTTCCAGAACAACACTGGCAGCAAGAATGGTAGAAATTCCACCTGAACCGTCAACAGAAGGACCTGCATAAAAAACATAATTGACAACAGACGTAGAATTATAAAGAACTTCCGTCGAATCATCGATAGAAAAGGCAGAATTCTGCATACTACCACCGACATAATCTTCAACAATGAAACCTACAGAAGAAGCAGCAGTCAACGAATAAAGCACATTAGAACTTCCCATCACAACTTCTGCAGAATGGACAGAAAACTCAGGACCTGCCCCTGAAGAATGCATAACAGAGCTGCTGTCAACATGCACCGAAGCCACTAGAGAATCCTCATTGCTATTAAATCCGAAACCTCCATCTTCAATTGTTCTATGAATGGCACCAGAATAAACACACAAGATCTTACCGAGAAACCTCCAACACAATTGGGGATCCAACACACCTTATCCTTAACCACACTATTAGGACCCTCGTCCACCAAAGCCTCCTTAAGAGAAATACGACTAGATTCTATACTACTATCCAAAGAAGCTTTAACACCAATATCGTCCAATCTCCAACCCCCATCCATCCAACCTCCCATATACGCCACCGAGGCCGTTTTATGCCTCAAAGAAGAAAATAACACCAGATATTTATCCTTCAAACAAAAGTTTCCCAACCAATACGCATGCCAAAAAGAAGTATTATAAACATTACCTACAACTATCCTACAATTTTTTCGCAAAAAAATCAACTTGGAATTTCTTATCAATATTTCCCAAGTCCTTCCACCAACCCGACTTAGATGGCTTATCTACTCCAATGCCAATACCCTTAAACATTTTCATACAAATATCTCCGTAACAAGCTCTCAAGATATTATACCATAAAAAGTTTGATCCCTCCAAAATCCTCCACCTCCATTTAAGAAGAAGCGCCACATTAAAATCCTCTATACTACGAACCCCTAACCTTCCCTCTTCTAAAGGTGAGCAAACATCCCTCCAAGCTATCCAATGAACCTTCTACTTACCCTCTACTCCACCCCATAAAAATTACTTTGCAAAGAGGAGATTTCTTTCGCAATTTTAACCAGAATTCTATAAAAAGATAGCATAAAAATAGATAAAGAGCAAAATACCGACTTAAGTAAAGTGATACGACCTCCAAGACTAAGAAAATGACCCTTCCAAGAGGAAAGTCTTTTCTTAATTTTATTCACCAATCCATTCCACTTCAATTGACTAGAGAATTGCCCCACTATTTTCTGTTTTTGTATCACATGTAACTAATTTTGTTTCTTTAAAATGAAAAATGAAAAATACTTAATTAATTTTTTTTTGATTAATCAATATATATATATATATATATATATATATATATATATATATATATATATATATATATATATATTCTAAAAAAGTATAGGAGTGTGTGAAATCCCTATGCTGATATGGATGACCAGAGACCTTAATAGTTTTCTAGTGGTTAGGACTTGTCTGCGGCGCCGAGAGGCCCTTTTGGTGTTGTTTTTGATATGGAGCAAGCAAAATCACACGAGTTGAGAAACTCTATGTTGATACGTTATTTTGGATGTGTTATGATACGTCATCCTCAACCCTAGAGTAAGGGTATTTATATAGGTCAATGGGTATGGATTGAAAGGAGTTACTTCCACTCCACTACTAAATCGTGAAGATGAAGGAGTTGTTACTCCTTTAACCTATTCTTCTAGTCTGTTGTAATGCGACACATCATCACCCACATCTACTACGCGAGTGGGAAAGAGTCAGGGTGGATTAAGCTTGATCGACATATTGCCACTAAGATCTGAATAACTTCATGATCCATTTTGGTCGGCCAATGGCTTCACTAGTTAACTCGTCTCTTGCCCATGTGTTGAACTTCATCACTTTTATGTAAGTTCTCCCTACTTAAGATATATAAAATTTATCACTACATAGTCCTTCAAGCATGAGGGCTTGGTAAAGAGCGAATTGTTTAATTGATTTTGCGTTGGGGGAACTTTCAAGTTGTTTCCCCTAGATGAGACCTTAGGTTGAGTCCCTTAGGTAAGAATTTAAGTTGATTTCTCTTAGGCAAGACTATATGTTGAACATGTCTTATGAGATCCTAAGTCCCTCAGACAAGGTTATATGTTAACCCTGTTTGATGAGACCTTAAGTCCCTCGGACGAGGCATTGAATCTCTCAGGCAGACTTTGGACTAGACCCTCAAGTAAGACTTTTAAGTTATGTATCATGGACTAGACTTCAGTTGTGAACTTTAGGAAAGACCTTAGGTTGGATCTTGCTTGAGGAGATCCAAAGCTCTTCAAGCGAGGCGTTTATATGAGTTTGTTTGATGGAGCACTAAGTCCTTCAGGTGAGATTATGTGTTGAGCCTGTCTAATGAGACCCTAAGTCCCCCGTACATGACTTTAAATTGAGTCCCTTATGAGAGACTTTAATTGATTCCATTTAGGCGAGAATTTAAATTGATTCCTCTTAGGAGGGACTATACGTTGAGCCCGTTAGATGAGACTCTAAGTCCCTCAGGCGAGATTATATGTAAAGTCTGTCCGATGAGACTATAAGTCCCTCAAGCGAGATTATATGTTGAGCCCGTCTGAAGATACTCTAAGTCCTTGAGGCAAGTCTCGGGTAGGACTTTGGTCTATAACCCAGGTAATACTTTTAAGTTAAGTCTCTCGATTTAGACTTCAGTCGCATCCCTTAGACGTTGGTTGCTTGAAAACATACATTTTTTCTCGTGTCTGAGAACAATTCTCAATTTTTGTACCAACTCAAAACCCAATTTTGAGTCTTACGTCCTTCATAAGGACATCGCACACTAAAATATAAAATAAAATGCAAAAGAAATTATAACTACAAAACATGTAAAAATATTGTATCAAATTTGATTATTTTAATAATGATTTTTATTAAAATGCTCTCACTATTTTTACTAAAACCAAATGACCTTCCACATTTGATTTAAAAAATCCCGTTGGAAGATTTTCTAGCGGTTGGAGATCCATATTTCACTTTTTTTTATGTCCACGGTAGGAAGATTGCATAAAATTTTGTTATTTATGATGAAACTCTTTCCAATTGTATCTAATACTACAACTCTTAAATTTTATCATTTAGTGAATAACTTCTTATTCTGATCCATCGTATGAGTTATTCTCAAACTCTTGCACCGACATTATCCATTGGCGTTTCCCGGATCAAATGTATCCCAAATGATGAAGCACGAAAGAATCTTAAGTGCTTTTCCCTTTTGGACCATACACTTGGAGATTATGTACATCCCAAACATCATATCACGGGATTGATACGAGTATATGAGGTGGAAAAGCCACAAATATACACTCATGGACATTTATAAAGATGTCCAAACATGTCTCCTTTGTGATAAAAGTTCAATCAAAAGCTATGAATGCACATTATGTTGAGCCTCTTATGAACTTTCCATTTTCCTCTAGTATTACTATCTATTAAGTCAAATTATTAGTTATTACGAGAGATAAATGAATTAGATTTAACGTTAGTATAAATATGTATGATTAGCCTTTGTTCAAAGCACCTGCAAAATTCATAAACAATATTTTGTAAGAGTCTTGTAATTGTTTTTTCTACTTGCTGCATTTCAAAATAATTTCTATTTTATTATTATTATTATTATTATTATTATTATTATTATTATTATTATTATTATTATTATTAATATTATTATTATTATTATTATTATTATTATTATTATTATTATTATTATTATTATTATTATGCTATAGTATTTTCTATATCAGTCACAACTATGAGTGAGTAGACTTCCATAATTTTAGGATTATGAGGACTGTCTAAATTGCAGACCTCTCGTAAAGCTTAGTCCCTAAACTTTATTTTTTGGGTACAATGGAGGGCCTAAGCCAAAGATAAACTACACCCGAACAATCTTGGTTACCGAACTACCAGATAAATCATCCTCATACAAATGCCTAAGAGACATTGGTCAATCATTAAACATGCAAACTGATGAATCATCCACAAGTTATAGCAAGCAGTGGCCCAAAAGGACTTCTAATCACCATTTGATTCCCATACCTTATTATAATCCATATTGTTTTCGATCTAATAATTCAAATCACGTGTAAAAAATAACACCCGCATGTTAGTGTGCACAACCGCTAGCCAAAGCGGCATAATCAATGGACAATCCCTAAGCACATTAAGAGCATCTTCTTCCTCATTACCACAATAACTACACATTGCACTCCCTAACCCCATTTTTTGCTTCCTACTGTTTGTCATAAGACCATTATGGTTGAGGATCACGTCAAAACTTCTCACTCTTTTAGCTGCATGAATCTTCCACGTAAGCTTCCATTTTACATCTTTGACTTGGATATATTATCCTCATCTAACACCTGGTACATCTCTCCAATAGTGAATAACTTCCTGTGCATACCGAAACTCACCCTCTGATCTGGACCAAACTCAGTCGTAGGAGGAAGCATTCCAGAAATTCTTGTTTGAACATTTTCTGACAACCATTCACGTAAAATTTCCCAATTCCAATCCCCTTCAAAGTCTATCAGATTAACAACTTTCACATTTCTGAGATTAACAGGGATACTTACATCCATATCACAAATTCAAAAATCATGCCCTATCCACTTTGCATTCCAAGAATTTATAGTTGCATCATCTCCAAAATGAGGAATCAGATGATTTTATAGAGATGCTTCCATTCGTGAATTTTCACCCATACATCCCTAGGACCACTCGACACCATAATTCATCGTTTCCATTATGAAAGTGCCACCCTAACTTTGATAAGCAAGCCATGTTCATAACTTCTAAGTTTCTGATACCCAGGCCACCCTCATCCTAGGGTCTAGTAACCATTTTCCAATTCACAACGTGAAATTTCTTCTTGTCTTCCGTATCGCCCCAAATGAACCTCCTTTGAAGCTTGTGAATGTCTTTTAAACATGCCTTTGGTATCATCGTAGTCATCATGGGATAGATAGGTAATGCTTCAATGACACTTTTTTGCAAGTGTAACTCTGCCTGCAAAAGCAAGATTGCTTCCTTTCGAAGCCCTCAATTTAACACTAAATTGATCAATAATGTATTGATAATGTCCTCTTCTAGGATCCGTACTTGTTAATGGTACTCCTAGGTACTAGGATGAAAAAACTCGGATTGCACTCCATTCCAATTAATATTTGTCTCCATGCTCGTGACACCATGCATGATAAGATTTATCATTTTCATGGGCAAATTGATTTTTTCTAGAATCCTCCGTATAAATTCCCAATTTGGCTTATCATAGGCTTTTGAAAGATCCACTTGTTGGAATATTTTAATAATTTAGTAATATATTAATATTCCAATAATTATGTGGCCAAATATATTTATTTAATTGTATTAGCTATTTTATCAAATAAAGTGCCTTGAATAAATTATGTGATCAAATAATGTTAAAAGGTTGTTTAGATTTTATTTAGGAATTATTTAATTAATTAATTGATTAAATAATTTGGTATGGGCTCAAATATGAGTGGATGTCAGCATGACCCGTTCAGGAATAATGGGAACCCTAATTGGCCGTCACACTATATATAGGCTATGGTCCCCAATATACTGTACACAAGAAGTTTACCTCTTCTCCCCATCTGAAGAGTGTTCAAGGCATTAGGAGTACCGGTTGAGGAAGATCCACAAGCCAAAAAGTGTTAGTCAATTTCTAACTTTCAGGATTACCGTCAACAAAACTTTTCTCAATAGATCCAAGATCTAGTAATTATATACATGTTTGTATTATCTATTCTATTCCGCACTAAAGTATATAACATAATACGTAGAACATGTATATATGTCTAATAGTTATTGACTTAATTCTAACAATTGGTATCAGAGCAGGTCTTCATGTTTAGTTTATTGAGATTTGTCCTCTAAACATTAAAGTTTATTTATTTTGGATCATGAAACATATATTTGAAATTCAAAGTTTTTTTTTTAACATTCATATATATGTTTTAAGAGGAATGAAGTTTTAATGAAATTTTTTCAATAATTTTTTTTGTTACACTTACTTTAAGTTGATTTGTGCGTTATATTTATTTTCAAAAGAGTTATATGGATCCAGGATCTTCCATATTTTGTGTGAATATGTTAAAATAAATTTGGTTATAATATATATTTAAATGATATTTGTTTTAGTGATCATATTTGAAATTATATTTGTGATTAGAAAACTATAATATGTAAGGAACTATTTTAAGTTATAATTCCTAGAATTATATTTGTGATAATGGAAACTTTTTAATTTGACATTGAAACTATATGATAAAGATTTATTTGAAAAATGTTTGTGAAAATTTTGGTTTTATTTTAACGATATGTTATTTAATAGTAGTATATATTATGCTAAATATATTTGGAATCACATATATTGTTATGATCGATGATTGAAAATCATAAAATTAGATTTCTATTAAAGATTTTGATTTTCAACATTTTATAAAGTGCCTTGAAAGTATATATTTAGAAATATATATTTATGTCAATCATTTGGGAAAGATAAACATTGAATTTAAATCTTATTTTGATTTTTTTATTCTTGGTTTTATAATCAAATCTTTTTTTGGGATTTATTTGTTTTTTTAGTTATTGTTTTACCTTTCATATTGATTCGCATAAAATATGCACATGGATTTAGATTTTTGAGAGATAAGATAAATACTGATTTGTTTAATATATATTTAGTTATTATATATTATTTATGGAAATTTTTTTTGAATATTTTGAATGACTCTTTAAAATTATAAGGTAAAACTAGAGATTTGAATATTTTAGATTTTAGAATTGGTTTTGTTGATTCTAAAATGATTTATTTAAAGAATTATTTGGTGTATATGTGAATTTGTTTGACATTTATTTGGGATATATACATATTTAATATTTATCTGATTTAAAGTTATGCATTTAGCATGATTATGTTATTTGAGTTTATTGTTATTAAGTTTTATACAATTTTTCTTAATTATGCAATTTGTATAAATTCATAAAAATTATGTTTTATTGGGATTTTATTCTCACACTAAGGACTTTAAAGAATTATTATTATTATTATTAAACGACATCTTAAATGAATACAACCTACATTTGTGGGTGGTACCTTGTAAATTTAAGACTATTTCCATTGAATTTATTAAAATGTCGAACAATTTTGGTTGAGTTGATTGAAACAACATGTTGCAAAAGTAATCTCTGTTGTGTAAATTTGATTCAATCAGAATTACAAAAGATGTAATATGTAATTGTTCATGGGAACTGTTATGGTCGGCCAAAAGGAAGACACAGTTTGGCCAAACAATTGCATACTTGTGATGGTAAATATGTAGTAATTATTAATTTTATCCATGTGGGTAATGATTGATGTCAAAGACATCCATTATCAGACCAGACTTATTACTAATGTTTGATCATTGCGTGAGAGTACCGTTTATAGTTAATTATTGCAATCAAAGATTGAGAATTAATGTTGTGTTTGGTATCTTGTTTGAGTCTTTTTAATTTATAAGTAAAGATGAATGTTTATATAATAATCTATTCACATATCAGTAATGATGTTGTATGAGTGTAAATCTTTCAAGTGTTTATTTGATTGCACTCACACATATAAGGTAAACATGCGGCGATTATAAGAATTTATTGTTTATCAATATTAATTGTCAGTGTTTTATCATTGTAACAAAATACCACTAGCAATTCATATTGTTGTCTAAAGATTTGATATGAATGATGCACTTGGTATTTTTGGTGAGTACATTTTTTTAATGGTAATCTATAAACTGATATAGTTTATGTATATGTAAAATAAGTTATATTTTGATTCTCAAAAGTTATGACTTTTAGGAATAAAATATGAACATTATATTCTTAGATAAGACCTTACATAGGGATGGAGAAACTCAAATTCTCTCATAATTAATATTTTTAAAGTGAGACTCAAGTTTAAAAGGTGAGTACACTCCAAATTACACAGGTCAATGGTCTTAAACCTTCTCAATCTAGAGACATTATAGATTTTATTTAAGATGATATATATTTTGTCCTATTATCTTTGCTTAAATTCTAGTGCTTCTACAGCAATAAAAAGAAGGAAAAATTCTCATTGGATTGATTACTTTTCATTAAGATTATTAAGCAAAGAATATATCAGAAGCACATTATGAAATTATTTAATCTTGCTAAAGCGCTATAGTTTCGTCAATTATGTGACTTTGTCGAAAATTTAGCATATGGTATTCTCTTTGCACAATTAAGTTTATAACTATTAAAGTTAGAAATTATTCTTTAATAGAATAATTTCATAAAGTGTGCAATAAATAATAAATTATATCAAGGGAAAATAAAATAGTGTTCATTCATTAAATACCTCTAAGGATAAGAGCAAATAAAGAATTATAAGAAAATATTATCTGAATTGACAAATGCTCAATGGTGTTGAAAGATACATCAATTTAAAGGGGACAAATTTGGTGAAGATTGGTGTTTTGTTATTATTATTATTATTCTTATTATTATTATTATTATTATTATTATTATTATTATTATTATTATTATTTAACTATTTTAGATTGTCATTATAAGCCTAAATTTGTATTTAAAAGACAATTTGGTGAATGAATAAAGTTTTGTTTTAATATGATAACTTCTTTTCTTTTTTTTTAAATGATGGATTCAATTTGTTTTTTTTTTTAAATTCAAATATTATTATAGTTAATTCAGTCATGAATTGTGACGATTTATAATTGTTGAAAAGTTTGAGAAATATAAATTTTAGTCTCAATTTAAAGAATATTTTGAGACATATATTATAATGTTTCTTGAGAATATTGAGTTTGGGGGAGATATGGTCAAAGAACAAAATTGAGTGGGAAAGAATTGGTTTTTAACTCAATTCATATAGTTGTTATTTATATAACAAATTTGGACCCACATACGGATACTATTGTTCTTTCTCTCAATTAAATTAAGAAATTTATTCTTGAAGATCAAACTCAACATCCTCAAGAACGAGAGCATCAAGTGTCATAAAGAATTGACAGAAAAGATAAATTTTATTCGGTAAGATTGAAAGACTCTATTATGATAGGTGTGACACTTGTTACTTGTTATAATTTTGGAGTTTCATAAGATGGATATCAAGTTAGTGTTTCTTAATGGCGATATTAAGAAATACAATATGGTGCTAGGAGAGAAAATTATGTGTCAATATATACAAAGTTTATGGTTTGCAGTCAAATAAAATTCATTTATGAGTTAATGAAATTGTCTCATTAGTGTTACCACAATATTTCATAATGTAATTGTCTCGTTTGGTTTTGAGATGTCTATTATGAAAAATTATTGGGTTTTACAAGTTCAGTGGGAGTAAGTTTGTGTACCTTGTTTAATGTGTCGAATTTATATTATTTAGTCAGCAATAATATATGATTGTTGTGCGAAATCAAGAAATCTCTAACAAAAGTTTAGAGATGAAAGATCTTGGGCACATCTCTTTTGTATTAGGTATTTAGATACTTAGATATTATTCTCAAGGTATCATCCGGTTTTCACAAAAGATTTATGTATATATCAATAAAGTTGAAAATAAAATCGACATGAAAGACAATAAACTAGGGCATGTCTCGGTTGTCAAGGTAGGCTATTAAGTCTCAATTATTATTTTTTATTTTTTATTTATTTTTTGGGAATCTTATGTATATACATACGAAATAAGCGTATATATAATGAGATTATTTGGTAGATACGAAAAATTCAAGTTTTGAATTGTTGAAATGAGACAACCATAAGGATTGTTATAGAGAACAAAAGAACTTGTGCTCACATATTAGAGATGAAATGATTTGGAGATCATCAGGATGTTCGACTCTAATTCTTTTGGATGTCTATATATAATGGATATCCTAATTCAAGAAATAACTATAAATATTTATGTCACTTGGTTGCATATAGTAGAAGGTTTTGAAAGACAACTCGGGCTATATTGTGACATAAGTTTGTCGGATAATGTTTCAACAATTGTTTTATAAAGTTCATTGACTTATAAGTTGTTGTTGAAGGATATAACATATAGATAGAAATTGTATGTTATATGACTTACTAATCAAAGACTTGACATATTAGGTATTTGATATGATTGTTGTCACTAAAGATGTCCTAGATTAGTGGGAGTCACTCATTTTTTACGTTTTATAATATTGTTTTGATATCGATACAAACTTTATGTTAAGATTATCTGCAGAAATAAAGTTTATGAGGTTATTATTGTTATAACCATTTTTGTATCGTTTGTGCAAATATTGAATTTGCAAACTTCAGTTTGATCTCAATAAAGAATTCAATTGGACCAATTGGAAATAGACATGATTCAGAGATCACATTACATGAAATTTCCATGCCACTCATCCATATCGATCTATGTCATCAAATATGTTGATGTGGTGGTCGTCGAGGTTCCGTCACGTTATACGTTAGTGACGACAGCCGCGATGGTCCCATTATTGATGTATAAGGTGTACCAGATTGTAAAGTTGAAATCTAAAGATAAATAACATTCAGATGTATGCCTAAAGAATTATGATATAATTATTAAGATATATTGGCCAAGTGGGAGATTGTTGGAATATTTTAATAATTTAGTAATATATTAACATTCCAATAATTATGTGGCCAAATATATTTATTTAATTGTATTAGCTATTTTATCCAATAAAGTGCCTTGAATAAATTATGTGATCAAATAATGTTAAAAGGTTGTTTAGATTTTATTTAGGAATTATTTAATTAATTAATTGATTAAATAATTTGGTATGGGCTCAAATATGAGTGGATGTCAGGATGGCCCGTTCAGGAATAATGGGAACCCTAATTGGCCGTCACACTATATATAGGCTATGGTCCCTAATATACCGTACACAAGCAGTTTACCTCTTCTCCCCATCTGAAGAGTGTTCAAGGCATTAGGAGTACCGGTTGAGGAAGATCCACAAGCCAACAAGTGTTAGTCACTTGTCTATACAATTTCTAACTTTCAGGATTACCGTCAACAAAACTTTTCTCAATAGATCCAGGTATTCCTGCAATCTCTTCTCTCATATACTAACATGTCGTAGATCTAGTAATTATATACATGTTTGTATTATCTATTCTATTCCGCACTAAAGTATATAACATAATACGTAGAACATGTATATATGTCTAATAGTTATTGACTTAATTCTAACACCACTTTGATAGCAAACTATCCCTTCTCGCTCTTCATTTTCATCATGCTATGAACAAGCTCTTGATCCACAATGATATTTTCATGAATGCTTATGCCTGGAACAAATCTTGATTGGTAAGGAGACACAAGTGTTGGCATACAATGTATGATCCGTTCTACAACAACCTTACTAACAACTTTGTAACTGACATTGCACAACGAAATTGGCCTGAATTGACTCACTAATTCAGGTTGATTTGTTTTGGGGATAAGGCAGATATTAGTTTTATTAATATCAACAATCTTACTAGGATTTTCCCAAATTTCTTTAACATGATCACACACGGATCCTCCAACCACACTCCAATAATTTTGGAAAAATCTTGCAAGAAAGCCATCAGGTCTTGGCGCTTTCCAAGGTGACATTCCAAACAAAGCATGCTTTATTTTAGCATTAGTTAACCTCTTTCCCATATTTTCCAACATGACTTTATCAATACAAGGTAAGGTATTTCAGGTTGCCTCCCAATGAATTCCAATAGCTTTGATGTCAAACAATTTTTTATAATGATCCCTGAACAGTTGGAAAACTTGTTCTTCATCCTCAATACATTTCCCATAATTGTCTTTAATCATCACTATTCTATTTTTCCTTCTTCTATGCAAAGTCTTGAAGTGGTAATAATATCTTGTATTACGGTCACCATCAGTGAGCAATTTGGCTCCAGATCTTTGAAACCACATCATCTCTTCTTTCTTGAGAAGATCACTCATCTCTTGTTGCAGTCTATACTCAACTCTTTGCAGACCTAGAATCATAGATGTGATTGTTAATAGATGTTAGACTAGACCTAGATTGCGTATGGCTATCGGTAGAATGTTAATGGCTTAGTTTTTCTTTCTTAGTCTCTTTGTCTAAGTGGATAGCTGGATCTCCTTAGAGATTGCTTGATGTAATATGTTTTTTGGTAATAAATGTAGCGGTAAAATCGTGAGTGTAAGCTATTGATTAACTTCACTCAAGGTACACAGAGTCGCCACCGCGCTTTTATTTATTTCCAAAAGGAAAAAGGTAAAAGAACGAACAAAAACCTAAGGATCTAAAAGCAAAAGCTAAAAGAAACAAACAGAGAACGGGTAAGGGGATTGGTTACGAACCGGGAAGGTTTTAGGCACCCGACTCGTCCGTGGTACTCCACGGGAGCCCTTTGAAATATTTATTGCTTTTTGGTCTGAAATTGGTTTGCTTGAAAAAGATTGAGGAGATGAGGAGAAGAATGTTTTTTAATGATTTTGTGTTTGAAGAGGTTTTAACGCCTCATGCCTACGTACCCACAAAGTGCAATGCGAGATCAAAACCTCGTAGTTCGTGGTACAAAATTTGAAAAGAAACAATGAGTTGAATTGATTTTAAAATGTAGAGATAAGTCGTCATCCTTTAGCGAATAATTCCGCTAGAAAGGATGAATCATATCTAAACATATAAAGAAAAAAAAGGTGCACAAAGGCATAAAAATCAATTGAGTGAGTATTGAGTTTTTTAAAGTAGGTGAGAAAAGATTTCAATATATTTACATGAATTAACATTTATTAAGAAAATAAAATGAAAAGATTAAAAATCGCTTGACCTAAGTCAAGGTTTGATTGCGAAAGCATTTGAAGTTTAGAAAACAAGAAGATTTTTGAAATAGGGAGAAGTTTTGAAAATTTAAGAATGGGGAGGAGATGAAGGGACTATCCTAATACTTGAATTAAAAGGTTAAAAGAAGAAGCTATCAAACCGAATTATGCACAATCCTTCAAAGTTCGGAATTCCATCTTCAAAGGCTAATGAAATAACTTGAGGCCGAGGTTTCCAATCCATTCCAACTTGAGAAAAAGGAGAGATCCTAGAATCTAAGTCCATACTCCAAAGCAAAGGATAGTAACCATAGTCCGAAATTAAAGTCACAAGTCTTTTAAGTGTTTAATCCTTTATTAATGTTTTGGTATCCAAATGGACAAAATAAAAGCCACAAGCAACAATATAAACATAAACAAATGATATATGATATAATATGATAAAGCATAATAAAGAGATAAAGGAGCAAGAAATTAAAATAAAAGGATAAGGTGCGAGAGATTAAATTTAAACGGATTATATTCACATTATTATAATATTTACAATATAAGTGGTATGATGAACTTAATCAAGCACAACCACGAAAAGAAAAATAAAATCGAGGCAACCGGATCCAAGTGGATCTTAATCCGAATCGGGACAACTTTAGGTCTATGTTAAGCAATCGCCGAGTAATTTACGAAGTAATTACCCTACAAATGAGGCCGGCCACCACTAATTAAAGTGGAAAATATTCGTGTTAATACATGTTAGAGAAACGATATTATGGATCGTTCTCCGAAAACATGCCACACTAAAAGAAAAAGAATGGTCTAATCTTAATCGAGATTTTCGTTGAATTTATCGAAAATCAACCTATCACGATCTCAAAGTATGGAGAATGATCCAAATGATCATTCATCCATAGATTTGAAATAATGAAGATTAAACCTATCGGAAATCAACAATCAGGAATCGGAGATTATCATCGACCAAAAATAAAAGATGAAGAAAAAAGATAGATCTAAAAGTAGATCCATAAAAAGAAATTGAAATATTTTTAAATCCTTTTCTTAAAAATTCTTTTCCAAATTACTTCTAAATATTTTTTTAATAAATCTTTCTCTAAAATACTTTCTAAAACTTTTTTCTAAAACATAATATCTAAATCATTACTAAAATATATTCTAAAATATTTTTCCTAAAATACTTATAAAACATTTTAAATAATATAAAGTAACCAAAAAAAAAATGAAAAAAAGAAGATTAAAAGGGGAAGAGGTCATCCGCATGGTTTGGGGGTGGATCAACAAAGATCCAAGGCCAAAGGCCCAATCACCATCACATTTTACATAAAACAAAATAAATTAATTATATAAAACCGAAAAAAAAGAAATCATAAAAAAAATGTGAAATGTTCTTCTTCTTTCTCACGAAAACAGGGGCAAGCCGTCACTTCTTCTCACCTTCGACTAAACAGCAACGCTTCTCTTTCTTTCTTCTTCAAATTCACGGAAATCTCTCTTCCTTTTCTGATTTTTCGTGCTTCTTCTTCTTCTGTTTCAACTCTTCTTTTCGGATTTTGGCTTTTGGATGAAGAGATTTAGGGATTTTGAGAAGTTGATTGAAGGAATTGGTATAGAGATTTGAAAGTTGAAAGGAGGTTAGGATTTTGGCAGAATGTTTTTGGCTCTTGAAGCTTGGGGATTTGAGAGGTAGAGGGGTTCTATTTAAAGAAGAGGAAGAGGAAATTTTGAAGTCGTTTTAGATTGATTTTGGGCGTTTTGAGAGGTGAGGTATGCGTGCTCGCTGAGTTTGTTTTTTGATTTTGAATATTTTCCTTTTATTTGCTGCGTTTTGCTCTTGATGTTTTTGCGTTTTGATGTCATTTTGATTGCTGAGTGTGTTTCTCGTGCAGGTGCGTGAGGGTGTTTGTTGTGCCGCGGGAAGCATTGTGATGTGAAGGTGTGGGCCAGACGTGAGGTGGGCTTGGCTGCAAGTTGGAAAGTTCTAGGAGTGCATCGGCTGCGGCTTACTGAGGTGAGGCTTTGGCTTTTGGGCGGATTGCAGTTGGTGTGATGAAGGCTGATAGTTGTTTTATTGTTGATGAAGCTGGATGTTTGCTTTTGGCTGAGGCTTGGACTTGTGAACTGATGGAAAGTGCTTGTTTCGTTGTTGGCTTGGCGTACTGTTTTGCGGGAAATCATGTGCGGCTGAAGGCTTTGGCTTGCGGATAAGTTGTTTTTTGGCTTGCGAAAGTCTTGGCTGATGGATTGAAATTGTTGATGTTGATGTTTGGGAAGTGACTTGCTTGGGCAAAAATTTGCTTATGCTGGTGGGCCAAGGGTAAAAGCTTGTGGCTAGGCTAGTGAGGCTTGCGGACTGAAATTTGAAAGCATGGGGCGTGTGAGAGACTTTGAGTTTTCGGCTTGAACAGCTGCTGGATGCAAGTGTTTGCATTGGGAACCTGGCTTGTGGGCGTTTTGGAAAACAAATAATAAGAAAACAAATTGACTTAATCAAATGTTTTTTATTATTTATTTTTTTATACTTATTACTAATTGGATCTTAACAAAAAAAACATATGGGCTTAAAGAAAAAACAATTGGGTTTGTATTTCTTCAATTATTTTTGTAATGGGAATTAAAGAAAAAAAATGGGCTAGAGACAAAATATGAATATTTGGTTTTTTGTTGAATATAAATGAATGTTGAAACTAAATGTGGTCTAAAAAAATGGATTAAGAAAAATTAATTATGGGATAATGAAATGGATAAAAAGATGATAATTGGAAATGGTTAAGAAAATTGGTAATTTGGACAACTGGTCTAAAAAAATGAATCGTTAAGCAAAGATGGAAGAAAAGGAAAAAAGAAAGGTCATTGATTAAAATGGATAATAAATGGTTTAATCGGGAATGGATAATGGATGAGGAATTGATTTTAGCCCGAAACCAAATAAGTATTTCTCTTTCACAAGCCTTTGATAAAAACGAACACAGCCAACACAGACCCACTGGATATCTGAATAATTCACAACTTGCCATTCAAGCCACAACCATTAACTTCTGAACTTCTGAACATTCTCAAATACTTCTGAATTGATCTCTTGGAAAATAAATCCACAGATGAACTGATGAACCAATGAACTGATAAATACTGAAGATTCAAATCAAACTTCGTACAAAACACTTCCTGATAACTGATGACTTTCACAGTCAACACCACTTGAACTTTGAAAACGCATCGTCTGAGAAATAAACCACCGGCACCCATAATTTGCAGTCGAAACAATCTTTTGATAGTTTGACCAATATTAGGTCAAACATCCATCTGAAATCGCATTGTGACTGAACAAACGCATCTGAATTGAAATTACTGTCTTATCCTCGCAAACCTGCAACACAGAGAATAAGAATAACACTGCAACATATTTTTGGTATTTTGGTTAGTGATCAGTAAATATAAATAACTATAAAGAAATAAAAACAATGGTGATCCCCTGTGAAGCATAGACCCGACATCTGAGAAGAAACTCGAAATCCAGTGCGATCTTGTTTGTGTGCAAAATGCAGGTGAAATGCGAAGAAATCTTAGAGCAAAAATTAGGGTGTTACAACTGCCCCTATTTAAGTTTCTTCAATCCGGAGATATGAAGATTGACATCTTCGTCTCTACAAGATGGGAGAGACTTAAATACAGAATGCCCAATTTTTGTCCTAAGAGAACATGATATGATATGAATATGATATGCAGACCCAAGATCTCTATGGGGAAAATATGACCACCAGAGAAAAGCAAATCTTGGGGACACATAAGAAAATCCCGCTGGGGAAACAACAACAGACAATCAAAGAGTTACCAGGAAAATAAATCACTGGATAACAGATTCCACTTGGGAAAAGGTATGATATAATCAAAGAACAGATTCAACCAGGGAAAGATAAACACCCTGCCAAGAACTATTAATCAAACAAAGTATTCGAATCCAAGAATGGAGAAATACTGTGTTGGATACGAATCATCAACTACCTGTTTACTGGGTAGGAAATAACAGACTCGACTATCAATTTACTGGATAGGAGCAAAATACAGAGGAATAACCTCAACCAACTTTTTACTGGGCAGCAAACCTCTCAACTACCTGATTTACTGGGTAGGAGTATATAAAGGACTCGACTATCGATTTACTGGATAGGAGTAAAATACAGAGGGATAACCTCAATTACCTTTTTACTGGGCATAACAAATATTCTCAACTACCTGATTTACTGGGTAAAAAATACAAAGGACTCGACTATCGATTTACTGGATAGGAGCATGATCAACTACCTGATTTACTGGGTAGGAACTCAATCAAATTATCTTTTCACTGGGTAAGATGAAAATATCTGATTCTATTACCTTTTTTACTGGGTAAGAAGAAAATATCTCGACTACAGGATTTACTGGGTAGAACAATTCTCGACTACCTGATTTACTGGGTAGGAGTTTAAGCAAAGGAAAACAAACTTTATTACCTTTTTACTGGGTAAGAGGAAGAAATCTCGACTACCGAATTTATTGGGTAGGAGTACAAGTAAAAGAACTTGATCAATTTGGTAATATTACCCACCATCGATTACTGATAGCTTAATTCCAAAGCAATATACTCAAGCTGGAGAAAATGTTGCCCACTATCAAACAATGATAGCTTAATTCCAAAGCAATATACCCATAAAAGGGGGACCAAAGTTCGATCCAAGAACAAATTGGAAAGAAACGGTCAAACAAGACTTATCCCGAGGAGGAAATATCTCAACTGGGGAAAATTCCATCCAGATAATAAACTGGAAGGAAGCTGAATCAACATCATCCACGAGAAACAGACTCAGTGGGGAATTAGAAAGGATTAACACTTTCTGCTTAATGGTCGACACTCTAAACTTGAGAGGAAGACGACACACACACTCTGTGGGGAAAATCCACACCAAAGAGCAGATAACAATGATAACCGCAAGAATGCAAGCAAATAATGCTATGCTTATGCGTATGAATATGCTTATGAATATGCTGACAAAACAGACATAAAGATAAGAAACGGGTGACATGAACACCACAACAACCGAATACTCGGCTAATCCCAAGGCAACAATGCAGGGAAACATGCTGGAGATTCAACTTGAAATACTACAGGGGAAAATCATAAGCCATCAAAGGAATAAAATCCTACTACAAGGCTTAAATCATAATAAGACAGCATCTGCTAGGAATATCATCCTACTGAGGAAAGGTAATAATCTGCTGAGGATGGAAGTATTCTTGATAAAAATAAAACTTCACGAGGAATAACTGTCATACTACTCCTGCTCCACTTAGGGATAGAGTGCAAGACCTGTTGAACATCACATAGGAACCTGCTGGAAATCAACACATGCAGACCTACTGGGGATCCATATGGGGATATCAGAAGTTAACACCATAGCCAAAACACAGTTACGAGGGATTTTAAATCAGTACCCACCATCGGGTAAAAGAAAACCTCTAAACTGACTGTTATATCAATACTTCTATATTCAAGGATGCAAACAATTCAAGCTGAGGAACAAGAGCTCAGCTGGGGATTCCCAATGCTTCTCAATTTAAAGATAACTTGCTGAGAAAGAGATCAACACTCAGCTAGGGATTCTTAAGAACATCCCTTCCAACAACTCTTCTGGGGAATACATACAATCTCCGTTCATGCTTATTGTTGGGGAACAAAACATCACTAACATCAATCTGTCAAGACTATCCAGGAACTCCACATGGACACAACCGAATCAAACCCTGCTTTGGGAGAGTCGAGTTACACACATCCAGACTTTACCATTCTGGGAATCACTATCAATATCCTCTCTTTGTTCATATATCAAAAGAAAAATGTTTTTAAAATCTTCAAAAATTAAATTTATTAAATTTGTTTCAAAAATCATCATCAACAATAAATTGAAATTTTGTAAACAGAAACAAATATAAAGAATTGCAAATAATTGGATAAAAGCTCAAATTCATTGATAGAATGGTAGTCAGCAAATGGCATGACTCCATGGATCATTACAAGTTTAAAAAATGGTAAATACATGGAAAAGGGCTACATTGAGATACAATGATCATTATTCTCCCCATCAACTTTGAACTCCACTGTGTCCGAAACTTCAGTCAAGGATGAGTGAACAAGAATCTTTGATGAGCAATTCTTCTGAGGGATAGAATCTGAAATCCTCGGTTGCTACAAGTGATTTAGTCTGTCGACGCAGTTACTTGCCATGATCCCTAACTTTTTCCTAGATTTCCCTTTCGGGTTTTCAATCTACCGGGATAATTATTTCTGTTTTTGTCTCTAATTTTTGCCTGGACCGCCCTTTCGGGTTTTCAATCCACCGAGACGCTCATTTTTGCCTAAGCCGCCCTTTCGGGTTTTCAACTTAGCAAGCTGTTCTTTTATTTTTTTAGGCGAAGTATTTCTTGACTGCATCCGCATTCACAGGGCGAGTGATCTCCTCACCATCCATAGTTGCAAGAATTAATGAACCGCCAGAGAAGGCTTTCTTAACAACATATGGGCCATCATAGTTCGGAGTCCACTTGCCCCGAGAATCTTTAAGGAAAGACTGCATCTTTTTAAGCACGAGGTCACCTTCTCTGAATACACGAGGTTTGACCTTCTTGTCAAAAGCTTTCTTCATTCTTTGCTGGTACAACCGACCATGAAACAAAGTTGTAATTCTCTTTTCTTCAATCAAATTCAACTGATCAAATCTACTTTGACACCATTCAGCCTCAGTCAACTTGGCTTCCATCAGAACTCTCATTGATGGGATCTCAACTTCGACGGGGAGCACTGCTTTTGTACCATAAACAAGTGAGAAAGGGGTTGCCCCTGTTGAAGTGCGGACAGATGTACGATACCCATGCAAAGCAAACGGGAGCATCTCATGCCAGTCCTTGTACATCACCACCATCTTCTGAATGATCTTCTTAATGTTCTTATTCGCAGCTTCAACAACCCCATTCATCTTCGGTCTATAAGGAGAGGAATTATGGTGTTGAATCTTGAATTCTTCACAAAGCTCTTTCATCATCTTATTATTCAAGTTCGAACCATTATCAGTAATGATTATATTCGGAACACCATATCTGCAGATAATGTTATTCTTGATAAACCGAACCACGACTTGCTTGGTCACATTAACATACGATGCCGCTTCCACCCACTTGGTGAAGTAGTCAATTGCCACAAGAATAAAACGATGTCCATTCGAAGCCTTGGGTTCAATCATACCAATCATATCAATTCCCCACATGGAGAAAGGCCATGGGGAAGAAATCACATTGAGATAAGCTGGTGGCACATGAATCTTATCAGCATACACTTGACAGTTATGATACTTTTTCACATACTTGCAACAATCAGATTCCATTGTCAGCCAATAGTAACCTGCTCTCAACATCTTTTTAGCCATTGCATGCCCATTAGCATGAGTGCCAAAAGATCCTTCATGAATTTCTTTTATCAACATGTCTGCTTCGTGTCTATCCACGCATCTGAGCAAGACCATGTCAAAATTTCTCTTATAAAGCACATTTCCATTCAGGAAGAAATTGCCTGCCAATCTCCTCAAAGTCCTTTTATCTTTATCGGATGCCCCAAGCGGGTATTCTTGACTCTGGAGAAAACATTTAATATCGTGATACCAAGGCTTGTCATCATGGACCTCTTCAACTGCAAACACATGAGCTGGTCTTTCAAGTCGCATCACACTGATCATGGGAACATCATTCCACTGGTGCACCTTTATCATAGAAGCTATGGTTGCTAAAGCATCTACCATCTGATTCTCATCACGAGGCACATAATGAAACTCAACTTTAGTGAAGAAAGTTGATATTTTCCTGGCATAATCTCTATAAGGGATCAAGTGGGGTTGATGAGTTACCCACGTGCCCTGAATCTGATTAATTACCAAGGCAGAATCTCCATACACATCAAGATGCTTAATCCTCAGATCAATATCTTCTTCAAGACCCATAATGCAGGCTTCATACTCAGCTTCATTATTGGTACAAGGAAAAGTTAATCTCGCGACAAAAGGAATATGTGAACCATGGGGAGTAATGATCATTGCCCCAATTCCTCTTCCGCGTGCATTCACGGCACCATAAAAAACTAAACCCCATCGAGATCCAGGCTCCGGCCCTTCCTCAATCAAAGGTTCATCACAATCTTTCACTTTCAAAAACATCACATCCTCATCTGGAAAATCAAACTTGATTGGTTGGTAATCATCAATCGGTTGATGTGCTAAATGGTCAGCCAAGATACTACTTTTTATACCTTTTTGAGCTCGGTACTCGATATCATATTCTGATAACAACATTTGCCAACGAGCAATCCTCCCAGTCAAAGCAGGCTTTTCAAAGATATACTTGATTGGATCCATTTTAGAGATCAACCAAGTTGTATGATTCAGCATATACTGGCGAAGACACTTTGCAGCCCAAGCTAAGGCACAACAAGTTTTTTCAAGCATGGAATACCGAGACTCACAATCAGTGAATTTCTTACTCAAGTAGTAAATTGCATATTCTTTTCTTCCAGATTCATCTTGCTGACCAAGCACACAACCCATGGAATCTTCCAACACAGTCAAGTACATGATCATCAGTCTACCTTCCACCGGAGGAGACAAGATAGGAGGTTCAAGCAGATATTCTTTGATACTTTCGAACGCTTTCTGACAATCATCTGTCGAGACACAACCTTTATCTTTTCGAAGCAGTTTGAAGATCGGAGCACATGTGGCAGTCATGTGAGAAATAAACCTCGAAATATAATTCAAACGGCCCAAGAATCCTCTCACTTGCTTTTCGGTTCTTGGAGCAGGCATTTCCTGAATAGCTTTCACTTTATCAGGATCAACTTCAATGCCTCTTTGGCTGACAATGAAACCTAACAACTTTCCAGAACGTACACCAAAGGTGCACTTGTTCGGATTCAGACGAAGCTTATACTTCCTTAACCTTTGAAACAACTTCAGCAAATGTTCAACATGATCCTCTTCAGTCTTCGACTTAGCAATCATATCATCAACATATACCTCGATTTCTTTATGCATCATATCATGGAAAAGTGTGGTCATAGCTCTTTGGTACGTCGCACCAGCATTCTTCAATCCAAAGGGCATCACTCTATAGCAGAATGTTCCCCATGGTGTAATAAATGTGGTCTTTTCCATGTCCTCGGGTGCCATCTTCATTTGATTATAACCGGAAAATCCGTCCATAAAAGAAAACACATCAAACTTAGCCGTATTATCTACCAACATATCAATGTGTGGCAATGGAAAATCATCTTTCGGACTGGCTTTGTTCAAATCTCTGTAATCAATGCACATTCGGACTTTTCCGTCTTTCTTCGGAACAGGAACGATATTGGCCACCCATTCAGGATAAGTTGACGTCACAAGAAAACCTGCATCAATCTGCTTTTGAACCTCCTCTTTGATTTTCACTGCCATGTCAGGATGAGTTCTTCTCAGCTTTTGCTTTACAGGTGGACATTCAGGCTTCAACGGCAATCTATGCTCCACAATATCAGTATCAAGACCTGGCATGTCTTGATAGGACCAAGCAAATACATCAACGTACTCTCTGAGAAGCTCTACAATCCTTTTCTTAACATCAGGACCAAGCAATGCTCCAACTTTGACTTCTTTCTTTTCATCTTCAGAACCCAAGTTGACCATCTCTATAGACTCTCCATGAGGCTGAATAATCTTCTCCTCGTGCTCAAGCAACCGAGAAATTTCATCAGGAATCTCTTCATCATCCTCTTCCTCAGCTTCAAACACAGGGAATTCAAAGTTGGGAGAGGGCATAGGATCATTGTTTTCAATGGGTTTATCAATCAATCTGCACAATGATTTTATTTTTATTTTAGAGCATGAACAAAAGTGCAAACAATATGCAGATAAACAATTATTATTATTTTGGGTTTTTTTATGTTACCATTTTTCAGAATAAAACAAAAAGGAAAAACACATATGGAAATAACAAAATAACATTTTATTGATGATGATAAAATTTGAAATAAAGCCCGACAAACATCACTTTCACCTTGGGCAGAGTGAAAGGATTTTTTGAAAGAAAATAAAAACAAATTACTTTGAAGAATGAACGATAAAAGGAACATCAACAGCAATCCAGTTCTGGCAAATCTTTCCATGCGTAATGAAGTCAGGCACTTCTTTATCTTCATCATCTTCAATGATGGCAGCAGCGGAATGATCATTGATAAATCCAGCACTTCGGAAGCCTTCTTGAATAGTCTTTGGGTTGCTGAGAACTGCACCTGGTGCAAAGCCGATACCGAAACCTTCCTTGTTGTCAACAACATCAATAATTCGCCCCCAACCATCAGACTGACCAGCTTCAATCACTCGCATAGCATCCTTGAAAGAGGACATGGGCATGGAATTCTTCTTAGCAGCATTATCCACAACTGAAAGAGCTTGAAACGAAGTTCCTACCTCTTCTTCGGCATCAATATAGGAGAAAGAAGACAAATTGCTCACAAGCATCGCCCTTTCACCTTCAATGGTCACCAATTTACCCTCTCTCACAAACTTCAACTTCTAATGAAGAGTGGATGTCACAGCTCCTGCCTCGTGGATCCATGGTCTTCCGAGGAGACAACTGTATGCGGGACGTATATCCATTACTTGAAAAGTAATCTTGAATATAAACGGTCCAATAAGAATAGGAAGATCCACTTCACCGATCACTGTCTTCTTTGAACCATCGAAAGCTTTCACGATAATCCCACTGTGCCTCATGGGAGCACCTTGAAATGCAAGCTTTGACAAAGTCGATTTTGGCATAACGTTCAGAGAAGATCCGGTATCAACTAGCACCTTGGACATGACATCTTCCTGACAATTCACCGAAATATGCAACGCCAAGTTATGATTTCTTCCTTCTTCAGGCAGATCGTCATCACAGAAGCTCAAATTATTGCATGACGTGATATTAGCCACAATACTATCAAATTGATCAACGGTCACATCATGGTCAACATAAGCTTGATCAAGAATCTTCTGCAATGATTGCCTATGAGCCTCAGAACTCATCAATAGTGATAAAACTGATATCTTCGATGGAGTCTGCAACAACTGCTCAGTGATGTTGTACTCACTCTTCTTTATCAATTTTAGCACCTTATCTTCACTATTACCAGATTGGCCCGATTGGACAATAGCATCCCTAATCTGCTTACTCGCACTTGTATCTTCAACTCTCTTCGTAGGATCTGAAGCATACACTCTACCACTTCGGGTGACCTTCGTCACATCAGCAATGCTAACCACAGACTTTGGAGTAGGAATAGGAACTTCCCTACAATTTTCTATCATCGTAGCACTATACCGGTATGGAACAGCTTTATCAGACTCATAAGGCATTGGACTAGGCACATTAATCACCAATGGAGTAACAACATTTTTGCGACTATCAAAAGAAATAACCACCCTCTCAGGAACAACCCTCTCAGGAAGATTGAACTGAGGCATAATAACATTCACTTCATTTTCATATTCATCTCTTTTTGCTGTCACTTCGATCAACTTATCATCCATCATCTTTTGAATATCTCTCTTAACAATCACGCAACCACGAGGATTCACCGAGCAAATACAACATCCAGCATAGTCGTGATCAATATCGTGATATTCACTCAAGAAAGCATGCATCTCAACCAAAGATTTTCGAATATGACGGACCTTATAGATCTTGAACAAACCAAGACAACCATCAACCATATTCACAGACGCATTACCATGCTTCGGCAACGGATTCTTCTGCACATTTGGATTAACATCATTAAAATACAGAACATTGTTCCTCATCAATTTCTGTACTTCAAACTTCAATGGATAACAATTCTCAACATCATGCCCCGGGGCACCTTGATGAAAAGCACAGCGAGCCTCTGGCTTATACCACCATGGGATAGTCTCTGGAACCGGAGGTGGAGGACGAGTTTGCACAAGATTCTTTGCAATCAAAGATGGAAGCAGGTCTGCATACGTCATTGGAATAGGATCAAAACTTGGCTTAGCCCGAACTTGTTGATTACCACCTTGTTGCACAGAAGGTTGCTGATAATGAGGTTGATACTTTGGGACTGCCGGCATAGTTGGAGCCACGTTAATTATTGGTGTTACAGAAGCCACATGCTGCGAATGGTGATTCCCACGACTGTGAGGTCTTCTATAACTTTCACGGGATACTGCATTAGTCTCATTTTCTTTCTTTTTCCCAAAGTTAAACCTTCTAGAGCTTGAACCATTACTATTCTCTTGACTCAATCGTCCCTCACTAACACCTTCTTCTAAACGCATCCCCATACTCACCATTTCAGTGAAATCGGAAGGAGCGCTTGCTATCATCCTTTCATAATAAAAAGAACCCAAAATCTTCAAGAAGATCTTCGTCATTTCTTTTTCTTCCAGCGGAGGAACAATCTGGGCTGCCAGCTCGCGCCATCTCTGCACATATTCTTTAAAAGTCTCTTTGTCCTTCTGGGACATAACACGAAGTTGATCTCTATCTGGCGCCATATCAACGTTGTACTTGTACTGCCTCACAAAAGCTTCTCCCAAATCATTAAAGGTCTTGATTTGGCTATTATCCAGACTCATATACCACCTCATGGGTGCACCGGTCAAACTGTCCTGGAAATAGTGAATCAGCAGCTTATCATTATCCGTCTGAGCAGACATCTTTCTGGCATACATAGTCAAATGGCTCAACGGACAAGTGTTGCCTTTGTACTTCTCAAACTCAGGCAATTTGAATTTGTAAGGAACTTTAACATTAGGGACCAGACAAAGATCATAGGCATCTTTTCCAAACAAATCCTTATGCTTCAAGGCTCTCATCTCCCTATGGATCTCAACAAAGCGTCCTTGGAAGTCATCAAGTCTTTCAGCAACTCCAGCGCCTTCACTAGGCTCAGCATGGTAAATCATTTCATCATGATGCGGAATAGCGCGCACCACAGGCGGTACAGTAGTCACAACTAGAGGAAGAGTAGTCCACACTGGTGGTGGGAGAGTATTAAATGCAGCAGTCTCAAGATGATGAGGAGGACGATAACCAGCAGGGATAAAATCAACTGGCATGCCCCAAGGTGTGCTAGCAGGCATACGATAGCGAGGAGAAATCACAGTCTCAACAGGAATTGATGCGGTAACAATCTCGGAGATGACAGTATTTTGAATAGGAGAATTAGGAGGTGGCTGATTCTAAGCAGCCACCAAACTTTCCATCATAGCAGACACTCTTTTCAAGCTTTCCCTCAGATAAGTAACCTCTTCGCGCAGCTCGCGATTCTCTTGTTGCAAAGTTTCCATCACCCTTCTCCGATTAGCTCGAGTATCAAATCGGTGAGTCAGCTTGACAGGAGAACTGAATGAAGACCAAGAAACAACAATAAGATCCCTGGAAAACACTCAAAAAGCAAGACAAATGCGGGTATGATGCATGCTATGCGTATTCAAATGCAAAGATTTCAAAGGATTATAAGTTAACTTGCAATATTCATAAAGAAACATTTTTGAAATACTTAAAAACTCATTCTCATTAAGATCAAAGTGAGGATTACAAGTGAAGTACAAATATCAATAATCCTAATACATGAGAGGAAAAGTAAACTAGGCCTAGGGAATCATATCCGAAGAAGTCCTGAATCCTGGCTGATACTTCATACGAATCCTATTGATCTCTTTCTTGTTCCGATCTTCCATATCTTCCTTATCCTTCACTAACTTGTCAACAATGGCCTTCCAAGCACCAGAAGTAGGAGGAATAGTAGATGGAGTACTAGAGGAAAATAAATCCTCTCTCGGCCTCTTCGTGACACGTCGCTCAAGTAGCTCAATGAGATCATCCTTCTCATTCAGCTGCTCCTGCATCGTAGTCCTCTCAAGTAGCCAATCTTCCTTCTCTTTCTTCATCTTGTCTAACTCTTCTTGAAGAACCATCTTCTCATCAACGGGAGGTAGAAAAGCAGACAAAGGCAAAATGGGAAACATAGGCTCCTCAGGTGGATAAGGCATCTTGAGCTTGGAAGCTCTAGATCGAACCCACTGAATATAACATTCGGAAGGAGGAAGGTGTTGTCTTCCCAACTGACCTCTCTCTTTCCTATGAACAGCATGCCAAGAATGAGCAATCCTTTTCTACATCTCTATATGATCAGCACCATTAAGAAAGAAGAAACGGGATAAGGAAAGATTGTTTGGTAGGTCCTTCAAACAATAACCGAACTGTCGTCTAGACAAAATGGGGTTGTTGCTAATTCCCCCACGTGTACCAAGAAGAGGTACATTAGGAAATTCTCCACAACTATCAATAAGAACTCCAGTGTCATAATGAGAACAATACCATGTCATATCCTTATGAGAAAGCGACATCAACCTTTGAGACCATCTTCGATTCTCTCTATTGTCCTTGAAAACATTCGACTTCGGTAGGTGCGAAATAAACCACCTATAAAGAAGAGGCGCACAACATACAATCTCTCCGTCCCCTTTGGAGATCCTATAGTGAAAAGCATGATACATATCTCCAAGCAAAGTAGGCACCAGGTTCTTCTTCAAGAAGATCTGAATAGCATTCTCATCCACAATACCATCCAAGTTCGGAAACAAGACAATCCCGTAAATAAGCAAAGCAAGAATAGCCTCAAATGCATCCTTATGACCCAAAGCAAGTGAAGTAGAAGCCTTTCCCATCAAGAACTTAGCATTAATACCACGAACACTCCCCTTTGGAAGAAATTTCCCATTAAGATCGGACTCCTAAAGAAAAAGTGCTTTGGCAATGACCTTGATAGTAAGCTCCTTCTCTAAACCACTGAAAAGAAACTCCTTGTCCAGAATAGGCAAACCTAACCAATGAGAATACTCTTCCAAAGTCGGCACAAGCTGATAATCCGGAAAAGTGAAACAATGATGCAACGGATCATAAAACTGAGCTAAAGTAGGGAGAATCCCCTCAGGTACATCGGTATCCAACATATACAAAAGCTTCCCATGACATCTTCGGAACTCTTGGGTATCAACAACCAATGCTTCTAGCTTTCTCAACTCTACAACATTAGGATTCTTGAAGGTGTACTTCTTTGTGTTCCTCCTTTCAAAAGTCATAACCATGGACATCTGAAATTTTGCAAAAGTTCCTTATAAGTCCTTTGAAATCTTACAACACAATGCTCATGAATGTATGATGGCATGTATGCAACAAACACAAACAAGATCACACAAGGCACACAGGCTTAGGTTCCGAGTCACGAGCATGAAGTCAAGGTAACAGAACACCAACCCACACAGGTAAGTACTAAGGTTTTGTCTTCATTGTACTTGCAGAAAACCAAAAGGGTGCTAACAGAGGTGCCCGGAGTTAACAGCCATCTTTAGAATATCACCGGTACGTTGGATTACTCCCCAACCGATAACATTCTTAAAATAGACCTCGTCCGAGTGTAGTATCGCGTGACAACCGCCTTAGGTTTACACCCAGACAATTTCCGCACTAATTTCCTAAATTGGCTTGGATGGGTTAAGGGTTCTACGGTCCTCAGTATGATCAGCTCAAGGTCGGAAAATAATGCCACGTACGATTACTCGTCATGACATTGATAGTCCAAGAGAGTCTAACCGAGTGGAGATTATCAAATTGATATTGCTTTGGACTATCTCACACAGAGGATCACCAAAAACCGAAACGGAACAACCAAATAACAAACAAGTCAAACCAAAGCAATAAATAAATCAAAGTAGGCTGAATCCGCTTAGAGATTACTCCCCAGCAGAGTCGCCACTTTCCTGTAGCGGTAAAATCGTGAGTGTAAGCTATTGATTAACTTCACTCAAGGTACACAGAGTCGCCACCGCGCTTTTATTTATTTCCAAAAGGAAAAAGGTAAAAGAACGAACAAAAACCTAAGGATCTAAAAGCAAAAGCTAAAAGAAACAAACAGAGAACGGGTAAGGGGATTGGTTACGAACCGGGAAGGTTTTAGGCACCCGACTCGTCCGTGGTACTCCACGGGAGCCCTTTGAAATATTTATTGCTTTTTGGTCTGAAATTGGTTTGCTTGAAAAAGATTGAGGAGATGAGGAGAAGAATGTTTTTTAATGATTTTGTGTTTGATGAGGTTTTAACGCCTCATGCCTACGTACCCACAAAGTGCAATGCGAGATCAAAACCTCGTAGTTCGTGGTATAAAATTTGAAAATAAACAATGAGTTGAATTGATTTTAAAATGTAGAGATAAGTCGTCATCCTTTAGCGAATAATTCCGCTAGAAAGGATGAATCATATCTAAACATATAAAGAAAAAAAAGGTGCACAAAGGCATAAAAATCAATTGAGTGAGTTTTGAGTTTTTTAAAGTAGGTGAGAAAAGATTTCAATATATTTACATGAATTAACAATTATTAAGAAAATAAAATGAAAAGATTAAAAATCGCTTGACCTAAGTCAAGGTTTGATTGCGAAAGCATTTGAAGTTTAGAAAACAAGAAGATTTTTGAAATAGGGAGAAGTTTTGAAAATTTAAGAATGGGGAGGAGATGAATGGACTATCCTAATACTTGAATTAAAAGGTTAAAAGAAGAAGCTATCAAACCGAATTATGCACAATCCTTCAAAGTTCGGAATTCCATCTTCAAAGGCTAATGAAATAACTTGAGGCCGAGGTTTCCAATCCATTCCAACTTGAGCAAAAGGAGAGATCCTAGAATCTAAGTCCATACTCCAAAGCAAAGGATAGTAACCATAGTCCGAAATTAAAGTCACAAGTCTTTTAAGTGTTTAATCCTTTATTAATATTTTGGTATCCAAATGGACAAAATAAAAGCCACAAGCAACAATATAAACATAAACAAATGATATATGATATAATATGATAAAGCATAATAAAGAGATAAAGGAGCAAGAAATTAAAATAAAAGGATAAGGTGCGAGAGATTAAATTTAAACGGATTATATTCACATTATTATAATATTTACAATATAAGTGGTATGATGAACTTAATCAAGCACAACCACGAAAAGAAAAATAAAATCGAGGCAACCGGATCCAAGTGGATCTTAATCCGAATCGGGACAACTTTAGGTCTATGTTAAGCAATCGCCGAGTAATTTACGAAGTAATTACCCTACAAATGAGGCCGGCCACCACTAATTAAAGTGGAAAATATTCGTGTTAATACATGTTAGAGAAACAATATTATGGATCGTTCTCCGAAAACATGTCACACTAAAAGAAAAAGAATGGTCTAATCTTAATCGAGATTTTCGTTGAATTTATCGAAAAGAAACCTATCACGATCTCAGAGTATGGAGAATGATCCAAATGATCATTCATCCATAGATTTGAAATAATGAAGATTAAACCTATCGAAAATCAACAATCACGAATCGGAGATTGTCATCGACCAAAAATAAAAGATGAAGAAAAAAGATAGATCCATAAAAAGAAATTGAAATATTTTTAAATCCTTTTCTTAAAAATTCTTTTCCAAATTGCTTCTAAATATTTTTTTAATAAATCTTTCTCTAAAATACTTTCTAAAACTTTTTTCTAAAACATAATATCTAAATTTTTACTAAAATATATTCTAAAATATTTTTCCTAAAATACTTATAAAACATTTTAAATAATATAAAGTAACCAAAAAAAATGAAAAAAAGAAGATTAAAAGGGGAAGAGGTCATCCGCATGGTTTGGGGGTGGATCAACAAAGATCCAAGGCCAAAGGCCCAATCACCATCACATTTTACATAAAACAAAATAAATTAATTATATAAAACAGAAAAAAAAGAAATCAGAAAAAAAATGTGAAATGTTCTTCTTCTTTCTCACGAAAACAGGGGCAAGCCGTCACTTCTTCTCACCTTCGACTAAACAACAACGCTTCTCTTTCTTTCTTCTTCAAATTCACGGAAATCTCTCTTCCTTTTCTGATTTTTCGTGCTTCTTCTTCTTCTGTTTCAACTCTTCTTTTTGGATTTTGGCTTTTGGATGAAGAGATTTAGGGATTTTGAGAAGTTGATTGAAGGAATTGGTATAGAGATTTGAAGGTTGAAAGGAGGTTAGGATTTTGGCAGAATGTTTTTGGCTCTTGAAGCTTGGGGATTTGAGAGGTAGAGGTGTTCTATTTAAAGAAGAGGAAGAGGAAATTTTGAAGTCGTTTTAGATTGATTTTGGGCGTTTTGAGAGGTGAGGTATGCGTGCTCGCTGAGTTTGTTTTTTGATTTTGAATATTTTCCTTTTATTTGCTGCGTTTTGCTCTTGATGTTTTTGCGTTTTGATATCATTTTGATTGCTGGGCGTGTTTCTCGTGCAGGTGCGTGAGGGTGTTTGTTGTGCCGCGGGAAGCATTGTGATGTGAAGGTGTGGGCCAGACGTGAGGTGGGCTTGGCTGCAAGTTGGAAAGTGCTAGGAGTGCATCGGCTGCGGCTTACTAAGGTGAGGCTTTGGCTTTTGGGCGGATTGCAGTTGGTGTGATGAAGGCTGATAGTTGTTTTATTGTTGATGAAGCTGGCTGTTTGCTTTTGGCTTAGTCTTGGACTTGTGAACTGATGGAAAGTGCTTGTTTCGTTGTTGGCTTGGCGTACGGTTTTGCGGGAAATCATGCGCGGCTGAAGGCTTTGGCTTGCGGATAAGTTGTTTTTTGGCTTGCGAAAGTCTTGGCTGATGGATTGAAATTGTTGATGTTGATGTTTGGGAAGTGACTTGCTTGGGCAAAAATTTGCTTATGCTGGTGGGCCAAGGGTAAAAGCTTGTGGCTAGGCTAGTGAGGCTTGCAGACTGAAATTTGAAAGCATGGGGTGTGTGAGAGACTTTGAGTTTTCGGCTTGAACAGCTGCTGGATGCAAATGTTTGCATTGGGAACCTGGCTTGTGGGCCTTTTGGAAAACAAATAATAAAAAAACAAATTGACTTAATCAAATATTTTTTATTATTTATTTTTTTATACTTATTACTCATTGGATCTTAACAAAAAAAAACATATGGGCTTAAAGAAAAAACAATTGGGTTTGTATTTCTTCAATTATTTTTGTAATGGGAATTAAAGAAAAAAAATGGGCTAGAGACAAAATATGAATATTTGGTTTTTTGTTGAATATAAATGAATGTTGAAACTAAATGTGGTCTAAAAAAAATGGATTAAGAAAAATTAATTATGGGATAATGAAATGGATAAAAAGATGATAATTGGAAATGGTTAAGAAAATTGGTAATTTGGACAACTGGTCTAAAAAAATGAATCGTTAAGCAAAGATGGAAGAAAAGGAAAAAAGAAAGGTCATTGATTAAAATGGATAATAAATGGTTTAATCGGGAATGGATAATTGATAAGGAATTGATTTTAGCCCGAAACCAAATAAGTATTTCTCTTTCACAAGCCTTTGATAAAAACGAACACAGCCAACACAGACCCACTGGATATCTGAATAATTCGCAACTTGCCATTCAAGCCACAACCATTAACTTCTAAACTTCTGAACATTCTCAAATACTTCTGAATTGATCTCTTGGAAAATAAATCCACAGATGAACTGATGAGCCAATGAACTGATAAACACTGAAGATTCAAACCAAACTTCGTACAAAACACTGCCTGATAACTGATGACTTTCACACTCAACACCACTTGAACTTTGAAAACGCATCGTCTGAGAAATAAACCACTGGCACCCATAATTTGCAGTCGAAACAATCTTTTGATAGTTTGACCAATATTAGGTCAAACATCCATCTGAAATCGCATTGTGACTGAACAAACGCATCTGAATTGAAATTACTGTCTTATCCTCGCAAACCTGCAACACAGAGAAGAAGAATAACACTGCAACATATTTTTGGTATTTTGGTTAGTGATCAGTAAATATAAATAACTATAAAGAAATAAAAACAATGGTGATCCCCTGCGAAGCATAGACCCGACATCTGAGAAGAAACTCGAAAGCCAGTGCGATCTTGTTTGTATGCAAAATGAGGTGAAATGCGAAGAAATCTTAGGGCAAAAATTAGGGTGTTACAATAAAGTATTCTTTCTCCAAAAAAAATAAAATAATAATAATAATAATAATAATAATAATAATAATGGTTATAATAAACTATAATAATACTAATACTAATACTAATAATGGTTATAAAAAACTATAATAATAATAATAATAATAATAATAATAATAATAATAATAATAATAATAATAATAGTAAAGATGAAAATAAAAGGGAAAAAAATAGAATAATGAAAATGATTTTTTATTTTATTTTGGATATGAAGTGGATAAATGTGACAAATGATTTTGATGTGGATAACTTGGACTTGAAACAAGGACTATTTTTTTGGTAAGATGAGTTTTTTGGTATATGAAATAATAAAATAAAAAGGTAATGATAAAAATGGATAAAAAATGGGAATGGATAAAAGATCGAAATATGGATGAATTGCCACAGTACCAAAATTCACTGATCAATAGCACAAGCACAAAACCTGATAAACATGAACGATCCTGACTCAATTTACTGAAATATGACTAGTGAACTGAAATATAATGTTATACAAGTGGGACAAATTCGGGGTATGACAGATAAAAATGGGGTGATGGTCAGGAAATTATAGTATGGGGAGAACTTGAACAAAACCATTTGGGAATCTCAATCTCCACTCCTCAATGCAAAGATCTTTATCGAGCCTCTCATATATGTGTTGTCCTCCAATAAATACAGGACCCCCTCTAAGTAAACATGGCTCTCACAACTCCCACATAAATGAGACCACATTTACCCATATTATCCTTAAACCTCTTGCATTTATTTTGACAAATGACAACTCCTCATTTTCTTTCTCATGCGCAAAGGCAATATCATTAAAAGTCTGCCAAGAGCCACAGGTAATTCATGCTAGCACTGATCTCTGTTGGAGATATAAATCAACTAAAAAACATAAATCCATCAAAACAAAATGATACAAATCATATTAAGTCACTCCACATTGAGAAAACAAGTCTTTAAGTCTGACTCATCCAAAGACAAATCGACAACTTCAAAAAATATATTGTCATCTAATGTATGTATAGTGTGACTGCTTAGAATAAATATCTAGAAAAATAAAATAAAAATTTATAATAGAAGAAAAAGAAGATGAAAAAACCTTGTGAAGATCGAAGCAACAATGTGGAGCGAAAATGAAAAAAATCAGAGATGATAAAAATAACCTTGTAGAGACCGAATAGTGGAATATGAAAGAAAAAAAATAAGGAATGCTAACTTTGTTGTTTTTACTGTGGGGAAGTGGAATATGAAAAGTAAAAAAAAAAACATATTTTTAAAATTCTGAAAATTTTAACATTTATTTTTTAATTTTGAAGTTTTTTAAGTTAGGTCGTGTCCTTTATTTGAAATAGGGTGTCATATCCGCGTCCGTAGTTATTAAATTTTCTTTTTCCTTTGGACACTTCAAAAACGTGTCAGATACGTGTCGTACACATGTCGTACAAATATCAGTGTCAGACACAGTGATACACTATGTGAATGGTATGTCAGAGAGATTCATAAATCATACACTTGCGGCATATTCCATAGGATGATTAGGACCAAACAATGATTCAATAATGATTTTTCATCGGGTATGAAAGCTCTAAATTTAACAATGAAACTTACGTACGAACTTATCATGAGTGGTAATGACCAAAATAATTTGGAGGACTCTATTGTTGAGGTGTTGAATCTATTGTGAAACACTAAAATTCATTTGAATATCAAACTATTTGGATGGAGGTTAGTTCTTAATAGACTTCCGAGCTAACCTTATTGATAGAGGAATTCTAGTGAATAATCATGATATGGTGTGTATATTTTGCTTTAATGTTGTGGAAAATTATAACCATGTCTTCTTTACTTGTGAGAAAATACAATTTGTTTGGAAGATGATTTTTAAATGGGTGAATATACCTTGGATTAATGAGGTGAGCTATCTTATCATGAAGTCTAAATTTGATTTGTAGATGTCGAACTCTATCGGTGTACTTAATATGATCCATTATCTGTTGGAGTATTTGGAGGTCACACAACCAAATTCTTTTTAACGATGAATTTTTAAAAATATAAATTCCATTATCTAGAGGATTATGCTTGCATCTTGGAGATGGCTAGTTGTTAAAAATAATAAACCGATGATTTGTAGTTAGGAGGAAGATTGTATAGAGGTACCAAAAAAATTTCAAATTAATATTTTAGTCAACACTTTTATTTGTTCCCAATAAATTATGCTTAATTTTAAATTTATTTATTTATTTGAGTTACACGCTAATTAATAATATATTGATTTTTCGATGTGTGAAACGTTACACGCTGAGTATTTGAGTTAATCAATACATATTTGATTTGTTTTTCCAAAATAAGAAAAAACTTTTCAAGAAGGGGAAAAGTGAAAAACAAAAAGGGTATGATGCATATGAAGATGTATCTTAAAAGATTAAAAAACTAATAAAATTGTGAAGTTTAAAAAAGAAATTGAGACGTGTGAAGTTGTATCATTGAAGATTAAAATAAATAATTTTTTTTGTATCTTAGAAGATTAAAATAAATCATTTTATATATAAAAATTGGTTGTGTGGAAGAAATTATTATTAAGAAAGTGACATTATAAATCTTTATAAATGAATTAGAAAGCAACTAAGATTAAGAGGATGAGCCAAGCAAACATGAATAATGAAACTAATAAATCCAAAAGGGTGTTTGGTATATTTCTTTATATAAATATAGACATATAAGCACACTTATAAGTAGAGCCTCATACATTAAAAATCCTAGAGTATATACAAAAAAAATTGTTTTCATACCTCTATACAATCTTCCTCCTAGCTAAGAACAAGCCAATCTGCAGCTTCTTTCAGAAAGTTCTACAAACAAATATGATCATCTCTATCATAATATCAACTCTTTTTTAATGGAGATAGATCAAGAACCACAACTACAAAGTTCAGGTTAGTAGTGTCAATCTTTCTTGATAAAGTTCTTAAAATTTGCTTATAAAAGACGGAGTAATAGGTAAAAAAAAATTACAAACTAATTAAACTAAGATAAATAATATAAAAAGTGTTTGTAAAAATCATAGAAATTACGGTTGGTATATGTAATCTTTCCGGTGAAAGACCATCTTCAAGCCAAGATCTTAATACTTCAAACCGCATAAAAAACGTTTCAACTATCGTTCCTAAATATAATTTCGTTCCTTAGAAGCCACAGACACCAACAAGTGGCAAACTACACACATCCTTCTTTACCTCTTCTAAGATTCTTTAGTTTACCAAAATTAGTCCAAATCAAAAAACTCTCTTTCAAGTTCAAAGAAGAATAATCGGCTAAATCAATCCATAAAGCTACTTCATTCCAAAATTTGGCAACAATACAAGACAAAAGTAAACGATCAACCGTTTCGATAGAAACTCCATAAAAAATACAACTAAAGTTATCATTAGAGAAAATGCACCCCGTAATAGTCAAACCTAACTTTGTTGGAATTAATAAAAAACATCGATCTCCAACAAAAATCTTTAACTTTTGAAGGAACATCCATATGACAAACAAGGATTAAAGCATAAAAAAAATCAGGAAGAGGGTCAAAAGGATACGAAAATTACTCGAATAATACCGAAAATTACTAGGTTAGTAGTGTCAAGTAATTTCATCTGCACCATTGACACCTCTAAAAAAATATATATATGCGTCGATGTTTATGTTTGAAAACCAACATCAGTATTTATAATTACGTTTAATTTATTTATTTTATTAAATTATTATATATCTGTATTCGTGCCTAAAACCAACATCAACAATTTTAATTACTGTTTTATTTATTTATTGTATCAAATTATTATGTGTCGACGTATCAACCTTGATGAGCAAATACAAAATGATCAGACGAATTAATGAATCTAAATTTTCTTTTGAATGCAGATAACATTAATACAAACATGACTCAACAACCTCAAGATCCAAGAATCAAAGATTACAGATGGTGGTTTCGTGTAACCCTATACATAACTTTCCTCGTAGCAGGCCAATCTTTTTCCCTTCTTTTGGAAAGATTATACTATGACAAAGGTGGTAATAGCAAATGGATGGTTTCATTTGTTCAATCATGTGGATTCCCCTTACTACTCCCACTCCTTTGTTACTTCAAATCAAAACAAAATCATAAGAACATATTCAACATCAACGATGAAAATTCCTCCATATTCAAACCAAAAAACTTCAGCATCTATCTAGGGTTTGGCATACTTTTAGAAGGAGTGTTCTTGATGTATTCCTATGGACTTCAATATCTTCCTCTTTCAACTTTTTCTCTAGTATGTTCAACTGAACTAGGGTTCAACGCGTTATTCTCTTTCTTCCTAAATTCTCAGAAGTTTACAGCATTAATATTCAATTCTGTGTTCCTCCTTACCATATCAACTTCGCTGCTCGCGGTTGATTCCATCTCCGAAGACTCGACGGATCTTCATAAAGAAAACTACATACTTGGTTTCATCTTCACTCTTTGTGCTTGTGCTACTTTTTCTCTATATCTTGCTCTTGTTCAATTTTCTTTTGAGAAAGTTATAAAAAGAGAAACGTTTGATGCTATCTTGGACATGCAATTCTATCCTTCCTTCATTGCTACATGTGCTTGTGTTGTGGGATTGTTTGTGAGTGGAGAATGGAAAATTTTGGAGAAGGAGAGGAAGGAGTTTGATAATGGAAAAATGTCATATATAGTGACTTTGGTTTGTTGTGCTGTGACATGGCAAGTATGTTACATTGGAATGTTGGGGTTGGTTTTTGAGGTATCTTCATTGTTTGCAAATATAATAGGTTCTTTGGTTCTTCCCTTGGTTTCAACTCTTGCTGTTTTGTTTTTCCATGATAAGATTGATGGGGTTAAATCTATGGCTTTGATATTGGCAATATGGGGATTTTTTTCATATATTTATCAAAATTATTTAGATGATAAAAAGGCTAAGGAAGTTAAGAGTCTTTGTCTTGGGGTTTCAAAGGGTGAGATAGAAATCTCTTTTGAAATGAGTTGAGAGAAGGAGGAGAATAAAATGTAATGTTGTTGTTGTTGCAACTTTATTGATATATACTAGCAAGATATCAGTACATTTCCATGGATCACTTTTGTTTTTTTATTGATGTATGCTAGAACTATATCTGTGTGTGCATTTGGTTATGAAGTTATAAATATTGATTATGTAAAAATGAGATAAATTAAGAATAATTGATCATATATGTGTAAAAGTATATTGATAAATAGATTTCAATGAAAAAAAAGAACAATTTTAGAATTAAAAAAGTTGCAATTTAAAGCCTCACATAAAAATATAAAAATCTGTTAAGGTATTGAAAGATAATGGAATATGTTTGCTTTTTCATTGATCAGAATAGAATATAAATATACTTCAATGTGTAATATTTGATCAATTATCTAATTAAGATACAACATAATTATAGGAAATTAATTATGACTAATTAAAATAAAATATTATATTCTATCACACCTCTGCAGTTGAAGCGAGAGGTTCACAGACGCATATAGTACTGGTCTGAAAATCATTAAAGAGAATGTGATGAAGTCCATTGCTATGTCTACGATCTGATGCCTTAAGGGAACATGAAGGACGCGATCCTGACCACGAGCTACCTTTCCCGAACAAAATGAATGTACATCTCAATATGCTTAGTGCGCTGATGCTGCATAGGATTACCATATAGATATATATGGCACTAACATTGTCACAATACACCAAAGTGGCCTGAGGAATAGGAAAATGGAGTCCTAGGAGAAGATTGTGAATCCAACACGATTCAGAGACAACATTCGCAACCCCCTATAATCGACTTCAACACTGGAACGAGAGAGAGTTGACTGCCTTTTGGAAGACCAAGAAATAAGGTTGTCACCTAGAAAAACATAGTAACCATATGTAGAATGTCTGATGTCAGGACATCCACCTCAATCAACGTCAGTGTAGGAGATAAACTTTGTAATGGGAGATTGGGGATAAATATAGTCCAAAATGTAAGGTACCCTGAACATAGCGCAAAATACGCTTAAGAGCAAGCATGTTTTCTGTGCGATGGGCATGCATGTGAAGACAAACTTGTTGAACAACATATGATATGTCAGGTCGAGTGAAGGTGAGGTATTGTAAGGCCCCTACAAGACTCTGATACAAGAAGGGATCCTCATAAGAAGTATTGAAGGAGGTGCTGAGTTTCTGCTTGGTGTCAACAGGAGTGGATGATGGTTTACAAGACGCCATGTCAGCACGTCCAATGATCTCTGAAGCATAAGAGCTTTGACTGAGAAATATGCCATCAGGATGACTAAATACTATAATACCCAAAAAGTAACTCAGATGGCCCAAATCCTTCATTGCAAACCCAAATGCTAAGAGTGTCATAATTGACTTACGGAGGACCTGAGTGGAGGTGATGAGGATGATGTCATCTACATATAGCAGAATGTAGGCCATGTCTAAACCTTGTCGATATATGAAGAAGGAGAGTCTGATGTACTATGGCGAAAGCCAATGGTGGAGACATAGTCATCAAAACATTGGTATTATGCCCTAGGCTCTTGCTTGAGACCATACAATGACTTCTTTAACTGACATACATAATTTGGATGACGGAGGTCGCGGAAACCCAATGGTTGATGGTTGTAAGTAGTCTCATGAAGATCACCATGTAAAAAGGCATTATGGACATCCAGTTTATGAATGGGCCAGGATTTTGAGAGAGCAATGGTAAGCATTGTTCGAATTGTAGCGGGTTTCACCATGGGGATAAAAGTCTCATCACAATCCACACCTACAACCTGTGACCTGCCATCACCTACAAGACGATCCTTATAATGCTCAAAGGAGCCATCCGAATTTTTCTTATGCCTAAAAATCCACATACATCGAATAAGATTGGCATCACAAGGACGAGGAACAAAATACACGTCTTATTTCGAATAAGAGCATCCAATTCAGATTGCATTTTGAATTTCTAATTCAGGTCTAATAAGGCTAGTTTGGGATTTGTAGGTATGGGAGAGATGGTATGGTCAGAGTGAGATATTGATAAGTTAAATATCATGTGGGGTTTGACAATGCCTTTCATGTTTCGGGTGGTGATGATTCGTGTAGGTGGAGGTGGATGCGGTTGAGTTGGTGGTGTTGATGGAGAGTTTATTGTAATGGTTGTGTTGATCGGAGAGGTAGGATATTATGATTGTTGGTTTATTGAGGGTAGTGGATGGTCAATTGTGATTGTGGGTGTTGGTTGGTTATGTGCAATAGGCAGTGAAATTTGATTTTGCCACTGATGTATAAGTTAAGGGTGAAGGTCATCATCTAGGAATTGATAAGAGTGAGGCGAAAGGGAATGTATCTTGGTGAAGGGAAATTGAGTTTCATCAAAGATAACATGCCTCGAAATTATTAGTTTTCTATTAGACAAATCAAAACACTTGTAACCTCTATGATTCAGTGGATAACCCAAGAATACACACGGAGTAGAGCAAAATTGTAACTTATGGATGGTAGATGACGAGAATAATGGATAACATAGACAACCAAAGACTCAGAGGTGTATGTATGTGGGATCACAATGATACATGAGTTGTGTTGGTGACTGATTATGAAGTGTTTTACAGGGAATAATATTTAACAGACAAGTTGCCAAGTGGAAAGCATGATGCCAAAACGAGGGGGAACAAAAGAATGAGCTAGCATAGTGCGTATCATATTCTTAATGGTTCTTATTTTGTGTTCCACTTTCCCATTTTGTGAAGATGTGTGAGGACAAGATAAACGAAAAACTAGACCATGATCAGTGCAATATTTTTGAAAAAACTCATTATTATATTCACCATCATTGGCACATTGAAATGTTTTGACTTTTTGCAAAAATTGAGTTTGAATTAGTTGAGTTTGAACGTTTCAAACACATGAGATTTTATGCTAATAGGAAAAGTCCATAAGAAGTTTGTAAAATCATCTAAGAATAAGACATAATATTTATGACCAACAAAATTTAAAATTGGAGACGTCCATAAATTACTATGTAAAATATCAAGAGGCATCAAAGTCGTAGTTTGAGAATAAAAAATGGCAATTTAACCTGTTTGCCTAAAAAACAATAGTCACAAACAACAGAGGAATTAAAAGGTTCATAATATATGAACTTATTTTTGCGAATGGAATTCAAAACAGACACGCCAGGATGACCAAGACGACTATGCCAAAGACTAGATGTGAGACCGATAAAGCTGGGAGAAGTGCTAACTGGATAAAGATCTCCACAACTGTCACATCTGAGAAGGGTGATCCCCATCTGAAAATCAGAGACAGTAAAACCAAAAGGGTCAAAGGAAATATAAACATTATTTTCAGTGGTGAGTCGTCTCACAAAAATTAAATTTTAAATAATTTTTGGGGGCATGCAGGACATGGTTAAGGTGAAGTGGTTGGTGAGATGTGGTTATTTGTGTGTGTCTGGTGTCTTGAATTAGAATCCCATGGCCACTGCCAACAATAACTTTCTAATTTGAATTACTCACTGGAAAATAATACGAGAGATTACCTTGTGATGCGGCTATGTGAGATGTTGCGCCTGTATCCATGTACCACTGATTGGAAGAAGTGTAGAGTGACATGGTGTGCATTGCTGTCTCAATGTCTGTCGGTATCTAAGATGAGGTAGAAGATGCATACACATGAGGACGTTGTCCTAAAATGCCCGACTGCTTAGGAGGACCGACAAGGTGTGTCCACTGAGAGGTGGGATACAGACACAGTGGCATAGTCCATGATGGTGAAGTCCAACCCCCAAATAATCGCAAAGCTTGCTTAGCGAGATGGAGCTTGCTTAATGAGCAAGTTGAATTTTTGGAGAGTGAAATATAGAGAGTTGCTCGCACAACGAGCAAGCCCCTCTCTTAGCGAGACCTAGAATGAAAAATAAAATGTTTTATTTCTGAAAAATTCTCTAAAATTATTTAATTAATATATTAAGGGATGGGGAGTGTTGTAGAGCTGTTAGAGGTAAGTAGAGATGAGTTATGAGCTTAATTGGAAGAATAATAAACATAACTTGAAATGAACATGCATTAATATGTACATTGTTGTTGTTATTGCTATGTGTGGTTGTTGTTGTTGTTGTTACATGACATAGTTGTTGGTATACGTTAATGTAACTGTTGATGTATGTTGTATTGTTGTTATATGTTCTTGTTGATGTTGATATATGTTGTTATAGTTGATAATGCATGTTGTAGGTGTTGATAGGTGTTATTGATGTTGATATATGTTGTTATAGTTGATGATGCATGTTGTAGGTGTTGATAGGTGTTATTGATGTTGATATATGTTGTTATAGTTGATGATGCATGTTGTAGGTGTTGATAGGTGTTATTGATGTTGCTATATGTTGTTGTAGTTGATGATGTGTGATGTAGATGTTGATTGAAGTTATAGAATGTTGTTATGTACTATTTTGTCATTGTAGTTATATGACGTAGTAGTGGTTCGGTATTGTTGTATGTTGTTGATATATGTTGTTGATGTTGCTATGTGTTGTTGTAGTTGTGGTTATATGATGTAGTAGTTGTTAGGTGTTGTTGTATGTTGTTGATATAGGTTGTTGATGTTATTATATGCTGTTAATGATGCTATTGCATGGGATAATTGATGTTTTATGTGGTGGATGAGGTTGTTGTATGAGATAGTTGTCGCTGTATGTTGTTGGTGATGTCATTGCATGGGATAGTTGTTGTTGTATGTTGTGGGTGATGATATTGCATGAGATAGTTGTTGTTGTATGTTGTTGCATGAGGTAGATGTTATAGTCATTGCATATTGTCATTGATGGTGCATGACATGTGCGTAGTTGGGGATGGTGTACCAAGGTAGGGTATATCCATCCGAATTCCAAAGGGAATTGTTATGATGTTGGTACAGTCATGAAATAGGGATTGTATGTGACCATGAAATAGGGGTCGAGGGTGTGATTATGAAATAGGGATCATACTGGACCATGAAAGAGGGGTCGAGAGTTCCGACAGGAACTGGATCTTGAAATAGAGATTGACATATGGTACCGTATACATAGAGTTGGTAGAGTCTCATTGCATTGTTGTTTGTTGGTGTGCATAATATTATTATGTGTTGTGGTGTATTGGTGTAATTATTATTTGATGAGAAGTGGAGATTGATCGATGATACTTTCTTTTATTCTTATTATTTTTCCCTTTTGTTGGTGTAAGTATCTCACCCCTTCTGTTTGAATGTTACCCTTATGTTGGTAACATGCAGGTGATCAGGACTAGTAGAGTAGAGGTCAGTAAAGTCGTTGTACTTTACATTTAGATGAGTCGGCTTTGATATGTGCTTTGGGGTGTCGGGACGATAATTGTTCTTTGTTTATTTATTTTTGAAAAACAATTTGTAATTGAATCTTACTTTATGTTTCTTTCGAGTTTTCCGCCGCAACTTAAACTATTTTGTAAGACATATCACATCGAGCCATGTATTTTATTGATTGTGACACTTAGAATAAAATGATGTGTTTTATTTACTCTGATTTTTATTTATGAATTCGTGGGAAAATTTTGGGTGTTACATTAATAATTTTCTTCTTTCAACACACGAAATCATTGTCTTCCTTTAGAACCGTATTTTTCTACCAAAATTCAAAGGAATATAAATTGAATCTCATTCCTTTTACGATTCCTCTATTTAGCATCACAAACTACTTTCTTTTCTTTTTCAATAAAATGAGGTAGATATATTTAAAATTTATTCATAATAAATCTAATCTACCTATCTGAGACAATCTCAAATAGAACTTGTGACCAACTATTTGGTCTATAAGAAAATCCATATTTTAAATCTCAAAACTATTTTAAGTCTATTTGGGTTCCCAACTTGTATAAAAAAGATTTTGGAAATTTTTACATTTCTCATATCTTGTATTTCTTATTTAAAAGAAAAACCTTGAGGTTAATGATCATATCATTTTCCGTGATGATTACAACTATGAGATATATTATATCTAGACATTCGATTTAATCCTTATCATAAGTATCGTTCTTTGAATCTAGTTATATCCGATTGTTAGGAATTGGTTGCTTGAGAACATACAATTTTCTCTTGCTTGAGAACAATTCTCAATTTCTGTACCAACTCAGAAACTCCTTTCTAATCCTTACGTCCTTCATAAGGACATTTCACCTCAGAGACTTGGTTAGGTTGATCTCATAACATTTACTTTAATCTCTGCGAATGAGGTACTTGATTAAGAACCTAGATATTACAAGGAAGATGTGAGGAGTCAAAACAAGACTAAATGGCTGAAAGCCATGGATGATGAGATGAAATCTCTTCATGACAACTACACATGAGAGCTGATCGAGAAACCAACAAGAGACAGGTAAGTTAGTTGCAAGTGTATTTTCAAGGATAATGAAGTAATCAAATGAATGATGTCGAATAAATTTAAGGCAAGGTTGGTTGCTAGGGGATTCGGTCAGAAAGAATGAGTCGAATTCAATGATATGTTCTCACCTATTGTAAAGCATAGATCCATTAGAATGTTGTTGGCCTTGGTGGCAAAGTTCAACTTAGAACTTGAACAAATGGATATGAAGATCGCCTTCCTGTATGTTGATCTAGATGAAACAGTTATGATGAAGCAACCTGAAGGGTATGCAGAAAGAGGCAAGGAGGACTATGTGTGCAGACTGAATATGTCATTGTATGGTTTGAAACAATATCCTCGGCAGTGGAATAAAAGATTTGATAAGTTCATGGCACACATAGGTTTCACTAGGAGTCAGCTCGACCACTATGTTTACTCAATATTTCGACATGGAAGTTCACTTGTTATTTTTTTTCTTTATGTGGATGATACCCATGTAGCAAACGATAATGTCGAGGATGTAATGTTGGTGATTGTTGAACTCAATAAGGAGTTCGAAATGAAGGATCTGAGTGTTGCCACAAGGAATCTTGGCATTTACATCCGGAAAGATGGAAAAAAATCGAGATTATGCTTATCTTAAGAGACATAACTAAGGAAAATTCTTGAAAATTTGGGTATGTATGTAACACGGTGGGAGAACTGACTTTAGTTAAATGTTGCGGATAGCAAGAGCCGCCACCGACTTTTATTTTATCCAAAGGAAAGGGCATAAAAGAACAGGAAAGACCTTAAAAGATTTTTTTGGGTCCTGGGGGTAGGTTATGTAAAGGGAAGGTGTTAGCACCCTTTACATCCATGGTTATCCATGGGCTCTTAGTTACTTAGCTCACTTTAAAATGTTTTTGAGAAGTGTAGTGTGTGATTAGAAATTTTCTTAAGTACTTTATAATGATCCATGTATGGATATATATAAAGCCTTTGTTTTGAAAATTGTTTGAAAATGTGAAGTATTTTGAAATGTTTTGAAAAGGTGAGCAAGTACCTAAGAGAAACCTACCCTAAGTTAAATCTTTTCTGTTCTTAAATATCCTTTAAATGGTAAGACTATCCCTATTATTAAGGAATAGGTAGTCATTACCTTGGATGTAGTGAGGAACAAATGAAGGGACAACTGTGATTAGGCAATTGTAAGGTGTATTCAGCAATTCGAAGGGACTTATCATCTTTATTCGAAAGGGACAAGATCATTTACGAAAGGCAACCATGAAGGGACTTGATCTTATTATCTTTTAAGGGACTAGATGATATAAATAAGTGAAGGGACCTTGCTTTATACACCTTACTTGACCTTTTCCTTTAGGCAACATGAGAGGTATCCTTAAGAATGTGAGATGACGATCAAAGATCGACTTATGTGTGTGCGTGTACAAATTCAAGTATTTATCTTAAGATTAGTGATCTAAATTCAATTTTAAATACAAACATGTTTACACTCCCTATTTTACTAACCATGGCAATTTAAATAAATAATAAAAGTTCTACAACTATTACATAATTTGCACAATTACATTATAATAATAATAAAATAACTTAAATAAATAAGCATATAATAAATAAATAAATAGGTTAGTAATAACAAATAAAATAAATATAAGAGAGGTTAGTATAATAATATAATATAGAAAATAAATTAAAAGTTCAAATTTAAACAAATAATCATTTTTAAGAAATTTAAGAAAGAAAAAATTATAATGATTATATACTAAGAAATATGATTAATGGTTTAATAGATTAATTATATATACATATTAGGAATATTTAATAATCATAATTACAAAAATAAGAAATTAAAATCATAAACGAAAAAAATTAGGGTTTTAAAATAAATTAGGGTTCTTTACATATAAAATATTAGGGTTAATTATTTAATCTAAACCTAATTAAATTATTTATCTAAAAAAAATACATACAATATTAATAATATACAATAAACATAAATAATTTTATTAATAAAGTTTGAATTTTTTAAAATATAAGTTTTTGAATTATATATGAGAAAATAATATAAATATTTTATTTTAGACATTTATTATTAATTAGATTAATTAAATATAATATAAACAAAATAAATGGAAAAAAATGAGAAAAAGAACTTACCTGGGGCTGGGATTCGAACCCAGGCCCTAGGCTTCACATCTCCAGGACCAAACTCTCTTCCACTGGGCTGCGCATGCGCTGGTGATAGTGAATGTGCATCAATGCGTTTTGTTTGTTAACCTGTAAAAATCATAAGAAAAGCAAAACAACACAAAATGGCCTGGGGGGATTCGAACCCAGGACCATCAACCTCACGCACACACACACAAACCAACTGAACCAACACTACATTCGTGAAATATTACGCAAATAATACATAATAAAATAAGTTCAAATTCAAATCAGATTTTTCGCGCCAAGGCTGCTTCATCTTCAACTTATTACCTGCGAAAACACTTGCGATTTCTCCTGCGAAATTACATGCGAATTTTGTTTTACAGGTTTTCCTAGGTTCTTCACAACGATCATCAAACCTGCAATGATTCATCAAATTGGGAACACCATTGTGTTCCCCATAACAAAACCAACTCGTTTACGTGTTTAGAAATTATTTATATTGATTATTTCACAAAACCCCAATTATAGAGGAAGAACCCTAATAATGGCATCTCACGAATTCCTCCATGAAAGCTTCATATTTTTGTCCAGAAACGATCTATGGTTCATCACAAACATCATCAAATAATCAAAAACGGATTAAAACAAGCAAATCAATGAAATCGAAAAACAAGAATAAGCTTGAAAAACATGATTCGGTTAAGACGATTTGGAATGCTTTGAATGATGTAAATGACTTAGACATGTTCAATGATCACTGGAGAACGCATTGCAACCTTTAGAATGCCTTGGTTTGGCCTGTAAGAGAGAATCCGATTTGAGATTTTTTTATGAAAAGTTGGAAGCTTGCTCTTGTTCTAGGAGGCAGAAAAATCGTCCCTTGTGTTTGTGATGAGTTTGTGTACATATAGTGATGTCAATTAGGTCAAAAAAAAGTTGGGCCTTCTTCATAGATTTGAAGTTGCTTGATATCAAAGAAATCTCATCACCATAATTGTCCAAAAATCCAATATTCTCTTGCTCTTTTGGTCTTACACGAATTTGGACAATATATAATCATGTTAAATGGCTTTGATGATTTTCTAGAAGAAGAATCATATTTAAATATTGATTTTTTGATTTTATTTTGATTTAATATGTATTTTAATGAATAAAATTCAAATAAATATTAAATAAAATAAAAAAAATCAGAAATTGCATGGGTTGGGTCTTGCTTGGTGTTTTTGTAAAGATGGGATGGTAATTTGGTGGGCTCATTTAGCAACAATTGGATTTAAAGCCTTATTTGCTTCATAAGTTTCCCTAAAATTTCCCAACTTTGCAAGGGCACAAATCCTTCAATTTTAATGCTATGAGGGTGTTCTTGGACATTTTGGAAAGCTTAAAGAGTCCTATAACCAACCTCTTTGGTTTCATGTCCATATCTTTTACCATTCTCAGGTTATGCTCTTTTGAAGTTGTTGACTTTTTGTTGACTTTTAAAAGGACCTATAATGTCTTAGCTCATACCTTCCAAATGAAGCATTTTTGGGCTTGGCTTGTGAGACACAAAGTTGTAGAGAATTAAATTTCCTTCAAAATGAGCTTTGGATGGAAAATTCTTGATGAAGCATGTGAAAGTTATGGCTGGTCAAAGTTCAGTTGACTTTTCCTAAGGAAACCCTAATTTAGAAACTCCTGATTCTTGATGATCTGAAATATCTTTGATGAATCATGATCAACCCTTGATCAAATGATGAATTTTACTTCATATACTTGATGTTGGCAAAAAATCATGAAGTTTGACTTTGGTTTGACCACAGTTGACCTCAGTTTGACTTTTTAACTACTTTGACTGATTTTGACATATCTGATCATCTGACTGAGTAAATCTTTGGAAAAAGTCTTGAAACTTGTCATGGGGATTCTTGAACACATATAGGATGATATGAAGCTCACTTGAAGTCTTGGAAGTCCATTTAGCCTGATTAAAGTCAAAACCCTAGTTTAGGATGCACTGCTTAGGAGGATGCATTGTCTGAGGGAATTGTCAAACTTTCTGACTAATTGTGAACTTTGTGAACCTTGTGAACTTCATGAGGTGTCTTGTGAACCTTGTGAACCTTGTGAGCCTCTTAGTACACAATGACTTGTCTTGTGAAGGGCAAATTTTGGGGTGAAACAATGTCGAATTCAAAGTTTGTCGTAACACCAACACATATTCAATTCAAGCTGAGTACGACTAAAAACCCCAATACAGAAGTTGAAAGAGCCTATATGAATAACATTCATTATGCTACTATAGTTTGTTCTTTGATGTATGCTATGATCTATATGAGGCCAGACATAGCTTACAGAGTGAGCCTTGTAAGCAGGTATATAGTCAATCTTGGGAAGGCACACTGGCGATTTTTGAAGTAGATTCTAAGATGCATAAAAGGATCCCTGAGGATGGTCCTGGTTAATGGTGGAGCCAAGAGCAATGAAAAAAATAGAAATTGAAGGATTTGTTGACTCTAACTATGCAGGATGTATGGATACTAGAAAATCTCTTTATGGATATATCTTCACTATATTCGGTACAACAATCAGTTGGAAAGTGGCGTTTCAGAAGGTTGTAAGCTTATCAACCACTAAAGTTGAATATACTTCCCTCACTAAAGTTGTAAAAGAATCATTGTGACTTGAAGGGTTTTTTAAGGGACTGAAACTTCAAGGTCAAGCTATCATTGTTAAATGTGATAGTCAAAGTGTCATACATCTGTTGAATAATTCAGTCTATCATGAGAGAACCAAACACCTTGATGTTAGGTTGTATTTCTCTAGGGAGGAAATCGAGAAAGGAGAAGTGAAAGTATTAAAGGTTTCGACTGAATATAATGTTGTTGATATGATCACCAGGTTCATTGCCTAGTAGCAAGTTCTTTTATTTTATGCATATGATAAAGTTTCATGCACCAGTCTAAATTATGTAGTAGTCATGTATGTCATGTATGAGAGTTATCACCATACGTAACATACATATGCTCATAGTCTATAAATAGACTGGTTCTCTCACTTATTAGAGAAAACGTTGATTGTTATTATTCACTTGTAATCTTTTAAGTTTACCCCTAATTGAGAAAGTAAATAAAAAAAAAGGATTATAACTCTTCTTCCTTCTTCTCTCTTTTTTGTAAAACTAAACCGTTTCTTAATTGTTCAAGAAACACTTTCTTTCTCACATATTTTCTTCGTTAATTAATATAGTTTATTACAACAAAAAATAATTACATTTAAAAGACATGATGTGCACTGAACACTCTCTAGAGAAAAATTCACTGAATCCATTCTTAAAGGTACATGTATTATTTACTAAAGTAGTAATTTATATTAACGACCAGACAAAAAGTACTCTTGCCCATATGAAGTCAAACACAAGGAGTAACTATAAAAACTATAAATGCTTTTTTTTTTCTCTCTTCTTAAATTAAAAATCCAAACCACACTGTATTTCTCACAGTCCTCAATCAATGATGCCTAGGGTCTGGGCCTTCTGGGCTAAGCCTTCCAGGCAAACGTGGGCTCTCTTGTATTCCTGATAACCACCTCCTCAGACTAGCAACATGGTCTCCAAAGTCTGAATCTCTTACCTCATTTCTCTTCAAACTCATCGAAGTTCCAAGAGGACGAGATTCACTACAACATAATAACATAAACACAAGAACAAAGTACATCCAGAACCATGGTTTCAGTTTCATCATTGTCATATGATGGTCTATATGAGAATCTTAGTTTAAGATGAAGTGCTTGAAAATATAATCTGAAAATGACAAATATATAGAGGTAAAGAAAGAAGTAGTAGAGGCCATGGTAGAGAAAACAAAAACAAAGTTATATAACTTTAAGTGCTCCAGTAATGTAGCCGTTTTGTAGTTTGATGACTGGATTCATTTGCTGATTGCTTGTTCCAAAGGCAAATCTTTGTTCTATTTTCAGTTTCCACGTTGTCTAGATCTCATGTTTGTTCATATACTCTTTATAGGGAATGTAGTTGATATACTAATATAGAAAACATTAAAAATAAATTTATAGTTTTGATATATTTAAAAGTTATAGTACAAGACCAGAATTAAAAATAAATTTATAATATTGACATATGTAAAGGTTATATAGTACAACACCAACACCGCACTCATGAATCAAAAGGAATGTTTGTCTATGTTTTCAACTTATTGGATGAAGCTGACTTCACATCCAAATTAGAAGAAAGTTCATTTATATATTTATCATTTATTTAAACCTATTTAACTTCACAAGTATGCCAAAGGGCATAATAAAAAAATGGAGCGTCCCAATTACTTATGATAATATTCTCCCCATATAAAAATCAAGGTGGTTAAAACAATATTTTAAAAATTATATCGAAGATCGAACCGATGAAACTTGTAATTTGAAGTTTAATTGGTTCAACCGGTTAAATCTATGGATTGTTTATTAAATAAATTAATAATTTAAAACTAAATTTTATAGATATATCACACATAATTTTATGGTCACAACTTAATAAAATAAATAGTTTAAAAATCTATTATAAATTTAATATCAATAACACATATATAATAACATAACATAGTTCTACACTTCATTTCAATGAAAAATAATTTTATCAAAATTAAAAACTACAATAAAATAATTTAAATTAATTTAAATCAAAATTAAAATAATAAAATATAATAATATTTATTAAACTAATTTAAATCAAAACTAAAATAATAATAATTTAAACTAATTTGAATCGGCTGGTCCGATTTTTAAACCATTGGTTTAATGTTTTTGAAATACAATAATATTATTTTAAGACATGAACTCTTATTAAATTAAATTTATTAATATATTAAAAGTAGTTATACAATAATTAAATGAACAATTAGGAATATTAATGGACAAGATTTGAGCAAAGTATTATAGTATCCCCTATATCTATCTGTTGTTTAAGAAAATCTTCATATTAGAGGTTATACATGTGTGAGCATCAATATTTGTATTTTCGTATCTATATTAGTATCCGATGATCACTTAAATATCTATACGCATTTACCCGTATTTAAATATATATATATATATATATATATATATATATATATATATATATATATATATATATATATATATATATATATATATATATATATATATATATATATATATATTATCATATCATTTTAAATTTTTAATGATATTAAAAAAAAATTAAGATAATATTGTTGAGTTAAAAAATAAATAAACATTTAAATTAAAATGAATATAAGTTTAACATTTAATAAAATTAATAAATTAATATTTATACATATATAAATATATTATTTGGGTATAGAACGGGTAAATATTAAGATATTCATATCTATGTACATACTATTTTATTTTCATGAATAGTTTTTTTTTTTGTGTGCCTATATTTATATCCATTTTATAGATTTGTTTTCGTGAATAGTTGTTTTTTTTTTTCATATATTCATATCCATTTTATAGATTTTTATTCTATCTATTATAAATAATTTTTGCAAACGTCCAACAAAGATGAGTCCAATTGTCATCTTTAAAAACAATTAAAAAAATAACAATTATTTTTATATTAAAAATTGAAAATAAGATTCATTTTAAAATATATATTTTTCTTATTTATAAAACGTGGGAGTATGAATATTTTGATGGCCACCTGTTTATTGTGTGTAATGATAATCATGCAATTTTGGCTCTATCTAGGGTATATAAATATATGAGTCAAACAAACAATAGTTGTATAAAAGACTGAACCATCAATTACAATTTACATATAACTCTAACAAAGACACCAAAGATAGGTTATAACATTGAAAGGAAATTTTTTAAAATTAGAGGGTGCAAGCCAACTCAAAAGACTCAAAACACATGAAAGCCATTACCTTCGAAAGATCTATTTATAGTATATATCACTCTATTTTATACTCAGTGCATCACTCTCTTCTTTTATAAAGAAACAAATAATCTCTAACGTTTAGCTATAAGTAGCCTATAATATTGAACCAAAAGTATAAGTGGCCTATAATATTTTATCAAATCAGTCATGTTAGCTCCCATTGTGCCTTGTCAATGCTAGAAATGGATTTGTTGATTTTAAAGAGGAAAAGTCATGGTGACTTTTATGTATTTTAAAGATTCTTTTAGAAATCTTGAGTTTTATAGTCGAGTTAAGTCTTGCAATTATGAACTTACTTTGTGTTAGGATATTCCATGGATCTAGAACTCTCATTAGGGAAATTGGACAGATGTAATCCTCATTAATCCAGGATGGGAATCTGGAGAACTATATGATGTTAGCCATGGGCTATCTACCTAGCTGGTCAAACAATGCTACAATAAAACAAAGAATTCGGGTTGTCACTTGGTTATTTCAGATAGGGGTGTGGTGGTATAGTTTAGAGAAAATGGAACAATAATTTGGAGAGGAGCCTTAAATCCTTCTTGGATGTGTCATCTCAAACAATCTAGTATCCATGTTTATATCCAGACACGGAGAAAATCCTCTAACTTTTATATTTTTAAAATTGTCTTTGATTGAAAAAAGACCAAATTTTTATATGAAATTTCTGGTAATTATATTGAAATTTTCGATAATGTAATTAAAATTTTCAGTAAATTGCATTAAATTTTGAAAAAAAAGAGAAAAAAAGAAATGCTTGTTATTTAAGGTAGACTTTGCATGTGCATATGATAATGTGAGTTGAGATTTTTTGAGATACATGCTTAATATGTGGGATTTTGACAAGAAATGGATGAGTTGGATGGAAGGTAGGGTCTTCAACAGTAGCATGCCTATCCTAATAAATGACACGATTATTATTGAAGATGATTCTTTGAGCAATCTATGGGCTATAAAGTCAATATTAAGAGGGTTTGAGATGGTATCTGGCCTGAGGATTAACATGAACAAAAGTAAATTATATGGCATTGGTTTATCTCCTCAATTTATGTTGGCAACATCAAATTTCCTCTTCTGTAGCATTGATAGAATCCCTTTTAAATTCTTGGAGATTATTGTGTGATCTAATCCAAGAAGAGTTATGGTCTGGAAGCATGTGATCTCAACTATTAAGAGCAAGTTACCATGTTGGAAGAGCAAATTCTTATAAATGGGAGGTAGAATCACTCTACTGAATTTTGTCCTAAATAACGTAATCCATCATATTTCCTTCTTCAATATTCCTTAGAAGGTGAAGAAGGAACTTATTAGAATCCATAGACAATTTCTATGGCATGTGATGAAAGATGACAAGGGTGTTGACTGGATTAGCTTGTAAACTATGTGCAAAAGCAAGGTAGAAGGAGGTTTAGAAGTGAAGGAATTTAGGAGATTTAATGAGGCATTATTGTGCAAATGGATATGGAGGATTTTCAAAGACAAAAAAAGCCATTTGGAGTGGAATCATCCACCACATATATGGAAACATCTTTAGGAGTTTGTGGTTGGATGAAAATTAACATCAACATTCAAAGCAATCATTATGGTGGAGGGAATTTATGCTCATTCGCAAAAACTTGAAGGGTTGTGGTGGTGATAAGGTAGGCATCATGCATCTTGCCAAATTCAGACTTGGAAATGGAGTACCAATACCATTTTGGAAAGGAATCTGGATTGGCACAACATCTTTAGAAGAGGGCTTTCCTGTACTATTCAGAAATGTTAAAAACAAAAACACTATGATATGTGAGGTTAGTGAATGCAATAATGGAATATGGCAGTGGAAGCTTGGAGGGGTAGGAGTTTATGTGGATCCAAGTCATGTTGAGGAGTTGCATCTCCTTAAGTTAATTTTGGTAGAAATTATTCCAAATAAAATAGAGGTTTACATGATCAACTGGGAGGTCACACCTTTGCAACAATTTTTTGTCTACTGTGTTATGATAACATATGGGTTCAATGTTTACAGGTGGAAGGAAATGACAACTTGAAATCATTGTGGAAAAATATGTGGAAGATGAAGGTTCCTTCTAAGGTGAAGGTATTTTGTTGGAGATTGTTACTTAATAGGCTCCCAACTAGACAACAACTCCTTAAAAGGATAATCATTCAAGATGTAGACATGGCCAAATATGTATCTTATAATGCTGAAGAAGAATCCACTAATCATTTAATGTTCCACTATCCCATCAAAAAGCTGACTTGGAACTACATTTGGGAGTGGATTGGTCTGGTTAAGCCAATATCATATGACTGCATTATGGATTTTAAACAAGTGATGGAAGCATTCCAAGGAAAGGTAGGAAAACATGTTGAAGGTTTTTTGTGGATGATAGCTTGCTGGTGCTTAATGTGAAAATCAATGAAATATAACGGATGAAAATCGATATAATTTGCATAGTATGGTTATAATATGCATGTGATCAATTGTTAATACTTGTTTGGTGTTTCGTGTTGGGAAATGATATGGTATGAAAAAGGTGGATTTTTGGGGCTTTTGGAACCCTAAAACCCCAGAACTCACATTCTGGTTCTGGTGCGAACCGTTGGGCGATGCTTTGAGCGTCAGGCGATGAAGCTTTGACTGCCGGGATGAAGTAAGAGGAAATGGGAGAAAAAGTTATGTGTTTTGAAATTTTTGAGATTGAGCTTGCGTCGCTGCGATCGCCGGACAAACAACAGGCGTCAGGCGAAATGTTGATCGTCAGGCGCCCCTGCAATTTTCAAACATTTATTTATTTTCTTCAAAATCCATAAATTTTGACTTGGGTGTCCGATTTAAGCGTTCTTTATATCGATAGAAAGATCTTGCAACGCTCTAACTAGTTGTGATATTCTTATGTGATGAGGTATTACGTGTTTTCGCTTATGTTATCACATTATGTTATACTTGTACATGTGTCATTAACTGTGATAAGTATCATGAGAGTGGTTTAATACTTGGTGAGAGACCTTTGTCCTAAGAGTCCTATCGTGTTGGTGAGGGGCTTGGCTCCGAAAGGCCTATCCTTTATGTGAATCATTTATATTCGTGTTTGCTTTATGTATCGTATGAAATGATGTAAAGAGGTGACTAATGATAAAATGCTTAATTAAAATGAGTTAAGTTAAGTGAGGAAGACTTAGCCCTGTTATAGTAGAACCTAGTTGTGACTAGGAATTTAATAGAAACTAGATGGTGATGCTCGGACTTTCGATGCTTAGAGAAGTATCTTAGTCGAGTAATGGTCTAGTGATGAGTGCGGCACTATATAGAACATGTGTGTGAACCCGTTTGGGTGTTTATTTTGTGGAAAAGGTTAACAGGCCTTAGGAGTGTTTTATACATTTCCATTTGAGTGAAATCAGGTAATCGGAACCGATTTTCCCTGAGATGTCATTTCATGAGCCAGGGGATCCTTTGGAATGCACACATGATTACTTGGCAGGCTTGAATCCCACGGTTAGTACGAATGGGACATATTTATATGTAGAGACTTAAGATGGTTAACAGGCCATGTGAAGTGACGATTCAAGGTTAACAAGCCTAGAATCCGAATTCATTTCGTATGTCAAGTAAATACAAGGATCCATGACTCATGCCGACTCTTAGACGTAGGAGAGGACGAGAATAGGGGATGCCTTGTGGTTTCCGGATTAGTGATACTTATCGAGTTAGTGAACTCAAGACATGTTTTCATATGAGTGTGAGATTTTGAACTCAAGGTCTAGGCTTTTCCCATACTTGAGAGTAGGATTTTCTTGTAGAACTTTGTAAAGCTGAAAGAATCCATAAGATAGGGAACTCACTGAGATGTTGATAGCTCACCCCACTATTGTTGTTGCTTTTCAGGTTTTGTTTGCAGGTTAGTTTACAAGTGGAGCTATGCTCGGGATGTTTCAAGAGAAGTATAGATTGATTTTTCCGTTGTATATTTTATCTTTTGTACAATGATGTATATTGTATTAATCTTAGTATTTTTATTTTAGTATGATTTCTATGTCTTATACCATAGTTTTGTATGATGTTTTTAGTATTGGTCAAGAATGTGAATTAACTATTAGGCACTTATGATGGTGTCAGTACCAAACAAACACTTGTATGATATTATTCTAGGTATATATTATACAGGGCGTTACATTATTTTTGTCATCCACTAGATTGGCTAGAGGACACAATCGATTGGGACATTAAATTGGCTCATGGATCTTTTTTATTTTTGTGTCATCCTCTAGCCTATATATAGTGGCATCTCCCTTCAAATTTTAATATCCATAATCATGAGTTATCTCACTCTCTTCACACTTTCTCTCTAAAAATATTTTTCTACTTTCTCTCATTATAATTTACCCATAGGCGCTTTGAGAAAGTTCATGTGTTTAGTGATGAAATTTTTGTTCTAGAAAGGATGATATTGTAAATTCACCAAAAGTTATATTTTTCTTAGTTGAATAATTTTTATTTAAGGGAGTGTTTGTTAGGATTTAAAGCTAAACCCATTAAAATCTTTAGTTAGGGATTAATTATTAAGTCATCGATTTAGTTCCTGAGCTCAAATCATGTAAAAGCTCAAGCGTATTTCGGTTCGTGGCCATCTCGTGTAAAACCTCAATTGGTTCAAGATTAAGCCTAGTGTAAAATTTCAATTCGGTTCGTGGTAAGCCCGGGTAAAACCTCAGTTCGTTCGGAGGATAGCAAGTTTAAAACTTCACATTGGTTCAAGATAAATTCGTACAAAATCTTGGTTTATCTTTGGGACTAACCGCTTCGTGTGTTTCTCATGTTTAGAAGGAAGACTAACCACTTCAATTCGTTGTTCATTGTTTAGTTGGAAGTTAACTTGAAAATTCATTTTTCCTGTATTAGGGGGTTCATAAGCTTAACCTGCTAAAATCTTATAAGCCTTACTAGATACTCTCAAGATCAAGTCTTGGAGAGAGAATTATGTTACTTCATTTAGCCCGAACTTCTATAAATTTGAGTATCTTCTCTTTTCCTTTATCTTTTAATTTTCTACATATTTAATTTTAGTTCCTATTATTCAAATATTTTCTTTAAAAAAAGGGTTAAATATGTTTTTGGTCCCTATAAATATCTCAATTTTTATTTTTATTCCTTATAAAAAAACATCGATTTTTAGTCCCTATAAAATCACTTTTGCACGCAGTTTTAGTCCCTCTACAGGGACTGAATCTGCATATAAAAGTAATTTTATAGGGACTAAAACTCGACATTTTTCTTATAGGGACTAAAAACTAAAATTGAGATATTTATAGGGATCAAAAACATATTTAACCCTTAAAAATGTTATACTCTGAAAAATAAAACTTTTGTTTTAAACAATCATTTTTCAAACCCCCACAATTCACCCCTCCCCATCTTGTGTGTGGGGTCACATGTTTAACAGGAAATTGTACCACCTTAAATATATAGTTATGTTGATCTTATTTGTTATGATATAAGTATAGCTAAAGAGTTGCAAGACTCAAAACCAAATAAATTTAGAGAGGCATTTGAAAACAAATAAATTTATAAATTTTTGAAATTTAATGATGAGATAAACTCATTGGAGAAATACCATACTTAGGAACTTGAGAGACTACTGAGAGAAAATGGGGGTTGGATGCAGGTGGAACTTCAAGAAGAAGTAATGTATTCCAAGAATGATGAATCAGTGTGTGTGTGTGTATATATATATATATATATATATATATATATATATATATATATATATATATATATATATATATATATATATATATAGCAAATGGCCTTACTCATATGAAAGGAATGGCTTACAATTAAATCTTTTCTCTTGTGATAAAGCATTGTTTTATAATGATCCTTTTGGCTATTGTGAATCAATATAATCTTGTGTTGGAACAAATTGATGTTAAGACCATATTCTTACCTAGAGACCTTGAATAGACAATATACATGGAACAATCTGGAGGATTTGCAAAGTATAAGCCTAAAGTGCGTCTTTTGAAGAAATATTTCTATGGGTTTGAAGCAAAGCCATGGGTTACAATATCATCTATTTTTTTAATTTATTCTTAGGTGTGGTTATTAGAGAACTGATTATAATAATTGTGTATGCATATAAAAGATGAATGAGATATTCATTTTCTACCTGCTTATATATGTTGATGATATATTGATGGAAAGTCGTAGCAAGGAAGTTATCAATAACTTCAAGAGGAATTTGAAATTAGAGTTTAAGATGAAAGATATTAGTGAATCTTAGAAGATTCTATGGATGGATATCATGAGAAACTGCAAAAGGGTTAAATTATTGTCATCTCAATCTAATTACTTGAAGAAAGTGGTTGGACAGTTTAGAATCATTGATGTTAAATCGTTCACACTCCTTTGGGTTATCACATTAAGCTTTTTGTTATCCATTTCCTAAAACCGATGAAGAAAACAAGATGATGTAGAGCACTCCTTATGTAAGTAGAATTTGAAGAATCATGTATGATATGATTTGTTGTAGACTAAACTTAGAATATTCCATTAACATATTTAGTTGGTTTAAGGAAAACCAGGGCCATGTTCCTTAGGAAGATTTGAAATGGGTATTGGTGTATTTAAATAATATATTGAAGGGTGATTTGATATGTACACAAAGGCATCTCAAGGAAAATACGCTTTGGAGGGATATTTGTATGCAAGTTATGAGAGAAATGTGGACACTAAAATATCCTTTTTGGGTTTTGTGTTGACATTGTTTAGAATTCCTATGAGTTGGAAAGAAAATCAATAACTTGCGGACGCTCTATCTGCACCTCAATGAGATAATATTTCTCTGTATGAAGAGGTTGAGGAATCCATATGACTAAGAAGTGTGATTAGCTCAAACATGTGTGAAGATACATTATGATAGTCAAAATGAAATTCATTTGGTTAATCATTAAGTGTATCATGAGAGGAAAACACAAGTTGATATTTGTTTTTACTTCATTAGAGACATGATCAAGTTGAAGATGATTATGGTTGGGAAGGTTGCTTTGAAGATAACTCGATGGATGTGTTCACCAAGTCATTACCTAGGTAAAGGTTGAAGCATTGATTAGACCCCGTCAATTTTTTCAAATAGTGGTTCAACCTTGGAGAGGGGAACAATGTGGTCGATGAATAAATTAACATCACCATAGTTTTTAGAGACAAGTCGAGATTTGTGGAATATGCTCCATTTTTTTTAATAATTCCTTTTTAGCATTCTACCTCAAACGCGAGGCATTCTAGTGATAGGTGAGGTATTTGGGGGGAAAATTGAATGTATTTGGATATGTCTCAAACATAAATTGTTTGGGAGAAGTGGGAGGCATTTTGTCTCGAAACAATTGTGATATTTAATATTTTATATCTTTCTTAAAGGGAGCGAGCTTTCTGTCAGAGAAGCTTAGAGAAACAAAGATAAGTATTTTTAAGGATTTCTAAACCAAAAAATTGGAAGATCTTTAGAGGTGTCTAAGGGTTGAGAAACACTTCTAATTTTATTTTTTTTGGATATCTTGTAACTCATGTATTAAGAGAATGAGAGGTTGGATCACAAATTGAGTAGAAAACAAGAGATTGTAACTCATTTTTAATCTCTTTTTAAAGACTCTTGATTGGTAGTGAATCGAAGATTCGTTCTCTCCCCATATAATTCATTTTGGATCGAATTAAGTAACCAATTTTATGTTTGCTAATTCTCAAATTTTATCTTGTTCATGTTATTAATTTTGCTATCACATTCATTACATTACTATTATTTGAAACAAAGTGAGATTATTTTCATTCTTTGTCTCACACATCATATTCTTAGTATATTTAATATTTATTTTCACAATAATATTATGGAAGAATTTTGAAAGATTTCAAAGAATTAAAATAAATTTGTCAAATTCAACCTATGCTACTTTAATACTCTAATAATTAAAAAATATATTAATAATAAATATTTATCCAATTCTCTAAAAAGACCAACAAAAAATAACAATTATTTTCTTTTTTTACTATTCATTCTTCTCGGTGTATCCTTCCAAACCCTTAAATAAAACCTATTCAAACACATCATACCTATTTGTTTTATAACCCTTTTAATTAGGTGTTTGTGGTAAATTAATTAACACCTGAAATAATCCTTTGTAAGAACAAGATTTAACTATGCATATGTTTTTATGTTTTGATGATAACAATATATTGATTTATAGAGAATAATTTTGTAGCCTAATGGTTTTGTTAAGTGTACATATATTAGGTATAAGTTTTGACTCTAAAGAAATGATGTGCGAATAGTTCACTCTATCTCCGAGAAGTGTGTTCTACAAGATAATCAAGTTATGGACTAATCTACTCAACGCTTCTGAAATTTACTAATCCAAAGCTTTATGACTCTAACAAGAGATGCCTCTGACGTTGTAAGGATACAACTACATTTGTGGATTCCAATTCTACCCTCCAACGGATCTTTTGATTTCCTATATAAAGGAGCCTTGGAAGAATGGAACTGAACCAACACTAAGAGAATATAATTTACGTGAACATTGCATACTGTGAAATTTGTTTTAGAGAAAGAGAAAAAAACAAATAAGAAACTTTTGTTCATATTCTTCATAGAAAATATTTTGTGTGAAATACTTTGTAATTCATTTGTGTATTATGCTTTCTTAGAAGCATCTTGTAACAGACTTTGTATCTCAATCTTTGTGATTGTATTTCCTTGAGTGACTAGGGTTTAGTCATAATTACTCAAAAACACATTGACAATTAGTCTTTGTGGTTGTAATCAAGTTTGGTTATAGTGGTTTAAATCCTTCTGATAAGGCGAAATCACTTTGACGGATGGAATAAAAGTAACTTTGTTAACAGTAAACCAGAATAAAAATAATTATGTTCATTATTTTTATTCCTAATTTTCTCTTTGTTGTTTTGGGTTGCCAAAATTTTTTTTTAGAAACTCAATTCAAATTCTCTTTTTCTTGTGTTTCTGTTACCTTCAAGGATTGAGAATATACTTTTCTCAAAATTTTATATTCAAATCATGTTAAGTGTTAACAATTACTATTTTCATCACTTTAAATAAAATGTTGTCATGTTTTAAATGAGATATGCTAGTAGAGAGTGAAATTAATTCTTTTAAATTAATTTATCTCAAGATTGGATATCATGTTTTCAAAAATAAAAAGTTTTACAATAAAAAATGAGGTGTCTCATCGACACGAAAAAAAAGGGGGCGATTGTATTTTTACTAATATTTTACTAAAGTAAAAGAATAATATTAATCAGAAAATAAAATTAAAAATGAACCATTCATATTTTTAATACTTTTTATTTTAAATGAATTATTTGTTATAAGACGAAAAAAAAATATAATAAACAAAACAAATATTTTCTACCACAGAAAATTAGATTAGAGTAACAAACATTATATTCAATTTTTTTTAAAGAAAGTACACATAAATGAGAATGAAGATTTTAAATCTCCATTTCCCTTCTCTTAACTCATGACTCCAAAATGCCTCTATAAAAATCATTAGTCTCAGCAAAAATCCTCTTCATATAATCAATGGTGCCTTGGATCAGGTCCACTAGGGCTTAAGCGACTCGTCCTATATGGTTTTTCCTTAGCCAGTGATGATAACCATGCTCGCAGAACATGCTCAACACCTAAACCTGAATCTTTACCAGCATATAATGGACGAGATTCGGAGCATGAAAATGTGAGCAACACCAACACAAGGATCACACAGAATCCCAATTTTGCCATTTCTTCAACCTTGCACAGAACCTGTTTGTCAAAATGTATCTACTGGTATATGGAATTTTAGCCTTATATTTGAAGTCAAAATTGCATGATTTATATAGGCCTAAGGCCATAACAAAACAGATATGTACAATCGTTTATGCAACTTTGTAAATATTTAATTCAATAATTTGTGGTGTTCTCACTGTACATGCATTGAGAAGTTAAAGTTCAGGTTATAAATATCAATTCATGAGCATGTAAATTCCTCTTAAGAGCTCTTCTATTTGCTGCATCACATCGCCGACTACTTAATGAATCATTTCTTTATTAACGTTTTTCGTCATATATTTAGTCTTTAGTTTCATATCTTTATTTGGATTCATTGCATTTGTCAATATAATAAGTTCAGCTGTTTCAAGTTGGAGTTATGAAGCATGCGCATTTCACTCACATATATGACAAAATATATACTAGGTATTTGTTGGGCCAAATGTATAAATAGTTATGTCTCTTTGAGCTTTAATAAAGGGTGCACACTATCTCTTAGCTTAGGAATGACAAAATACGTTGATATATCGAAGATAGGTTAAGATTTTAGACCCTTATCCTCCAATGTGTCTACTTCATCTCAAGTCTGTTTTGTCTCAAGTTCGTTTCTCCCAACCTGAATTTTTGTAATATTTCGTTTTAAAGATGCAAGATCCGCATGTCTCCATTCTGACTTTATTTTTTTTCATATTTGAATTAAAGTTTTATGCTTGTAGCTTCAACTTTGTTTGCTCCGCTACAATTTTTTTTGGTGAGCTTTTGCAAAATATATATATATATATATATATATATATATATATATATATATATATATATATATATATATATATATATATATATATATATATATATATATATATATATATATATATATATATATATATATATATATATATATATATGAGGAAATGTTTTTCACCTCTAAATATGATTGTACTATAACTACATATATTTCTCCATATTTCGAGATCCGATGAAGATTCGACAATCCATATTTAAGTAGAGTTTAATTTATTTTTAATTTTATTTCTAATTAAAATTTGTTTTAGAAATTGTGCCGTCCAAAAATTAATTATAGTAATTTAGATTATTTGCTTTATAATCTTCCATAAAACAACATAGAAACTTTCTACTTTCTATTAGAAAGTGATCCTCCATTGACATCTGTATTTTGTAATATCTTAAAAAATGAGAGATTTTAAAACCTTTCCACATCGTTAAGATTGTCTATATGTCAACGAGCATATGATTGACTGATTGTTACAGTCCCTCATTTAATTTGTCAAACTGTTTTTTTGTCTGTTTGAAAACGACATATGGCCATTTTAAATCCAATTAGAATGACGTTTTGTTGATTATGTGACTATGGCCTAGTTATTTACTAGTATATTTTTAGTTAAATAGGTTTGGTCATTCAAGTTGCAATTCAAGATACAAATTGCTTTATCACTAAAATTCCATGCAAGGTTGGTCATTCAACACTCAAGATTTAGTTTATTGTGTAGTCCATGTAGATATGTTCTATTTACTCTAATCCTATTTAAAAGAAATTTCATTTTTTAAATTTATTAAATAATCAATATATTTAGTCTATAATACTGTCCAGATACATTGATTATTCAATGAAGTTAAAAAATAAATTTTCTTTTATAAATAAGATTGGAGGTAGTGTTAGTTATTGGTTTGTTCCCAATTGGTTAATTAATCACTTGTGAAGAGGTTGCTCAATCCTTGTTCAAATACAATGATGAACTAATTTCTCTTGATTGGATATTAAACTATCACAATTACACCAATTAGTTCAGCCCAGCATTTTAGATCAAAGTGATTCAATATTCAAGATCGAGATATAGGATTTGAACTCAACAACTATTGAAATTTGTTAAATGGAACTTCGTTTCATACTTTGTATGAATGAGTTAGTTTTACAAGGTGTATGATGCAACTATATATATAGACCACTATCTTATGTATCTTATGTATGGTTGCATCATGATAATGTTGATTATTCTATTACATGATGCACATAGTTATATTCTTCATGCTACCATTATTGCATTTTGCTTCAACTGCTGTCGAACACATTGCTTTGTCAAGCAGATTGCTTCGGTTGTCGATTACATGCATCTATTTCTAATAGTGTCCCACAAGATCAAAGTAGGAAGAAGCTGATCACCTTGAGCTTGGTTTGAAGTTCCTGAAAGACGATAGTTCCAAGTGGCTTTGTGAGAGCATCAACAAGTTGCAATGTGCTAGGTAGATGTTGAACTTTCATGTTTTCTCAATAACACGCTCCAAAATAAAGTGAATATCGAGTTCAATATGTTTTGTGCGTGCATGAAAAATATGGTTGTGATATAACAACACGACACTCAAGTTATCGCATAGTAAAGTAGGAGGATAGAATGGCACAATAAGTTCCTTGAGCAAGGATTCTAATCAAAGAAGCTCTGACGTCATGTGAGTGAGAGCACGATATTCGACTTCAGTGCTAGAGTGAGGCACAAGAGGTTACTTCTTAGAGATCCATGAGACAAGATTGAGACCAAATAAAATAGAAGAACCAGACGTGGATCGACAATCGTCGGGATTGCTTGCCCAGTCGGAGTCGTTATATGCATGAAGAAAATTTTTTAGGTCATAAGAGCAGGAGATAGGAGAATTCCATGAGTGATAGTACCATTTAAATACTGTAGAATCTGCTTCATAAATTCCTAGTGTGAGTCTAGAGGAGAATACATGAACTGACATGTTTTGTTCATGCTAAAGGAAATATCAAGTCGAGTAAGAGACACATACTACTTTGCACCAATAAATGAACGTTATCAGTGAGGATCTGATAAGACGCTCATGTCATTCTTAGTTGGTGAGCATAAGATTTAGTGTACCATTGGCATTCAACATCTTGGCTCGAGAGATAAATTCACAAATATATTTGGTCTGAGTGAGTAGGAGTCCACAAATATATATTCTTTTGTTCTCCATGTCAAGTCAATACTCAGAGGTGTCTAGCTTTTTTAGAGCAAATATTGAATGCAAAAAGTCAATTAGCTTGTGAACAAGTGTGAAAAAATAGCTCGTGGTGAGGATATCATCTACATAAACTAATGCATACATAGTGTATTTATAAAATAAGTACAAGTGTGTGTGTGTTCTTCTTTCTAGGGTAGGGAGATTCAAAGACCTTAGTAGGTGTAAAACAAGTTTTGGTGGTGAGAGCTTGCTCACGGTGGTGAGAATCCTTGTATGACAGTGTTTTGAGGTAGTTTAAGGAACCTGCTCACGTGATGTGAGAGGCCCTACAGATGGTTGGCGTGCTTGGTTACATATGGGTGGTTAGGTCAGTCGTATGTGTTAAGTCTGTAATGAGCATGGTGCCATTTGAATTATGGAGAGTTTGTATTACTTAGAGTTTGTCTTCCTCTCATAAGGAGAGGTATTTAAAAAGGCCCTTGGGGCCTATGATTTTCTTGGAAAGGGTCACTACCCCTCGATCAATGATGGACTGTTGAACGCCTATTTCCATGGGAGATGCGGGTCAATAATGACCCTGACATTCCATATATCCAAGAAATGCATTATCCCATGTTTTCCATGACGGGGTGATAGGAAACTCCATGGGGGTGAGGCAATACCTCCCTTTGGGTGACATTCACCTGTCACATTCCTTTGGGTGGTATGAAGGCATCACCCTAGGTGAAGCCCTTTGCAACTATAACACTACATAATCCCTCAAGCACGAGCTCTTTGGTAGACTGCATAGTAATTTTATATCACGACTCATAGGAGTATCCCGATAACCCATATTTTTTCTCTTGAGTTTTTTGCCCTCCTTAGCAAACCAGAATCTTTAGTCACAATACAATGTAAGTCATCATGGTTTCCTCGAACAAGAGCATAGTGGGATTGGATTCCATATCTTTTAGGCTTCGTGGGATTGGCAATGAGATGCTAAATTCCTCATGCGATGCATCTTACTTCTCAAGAGGGACTTTAATCAAGCCCTCAAGCAAGACTGGTGTTTCGGTCTTCGGGGTTGGATATGGATCGTGCCTCATAGGCATGATTTATTGGAAATGATCCCGCCCGAGGGGACACTAAGTCCCTCAGGAAAAAGATCAGTTAACCTAAGTTCTATAGCATAATAACGTATAGCCCGACTGATGAAACACTAAGTGAAGGTTCAAGAAACACTTGAAATGGGTGGTTTGAATTGGAATTCAGATATGACAACTTTTTACCAAACCAATGACACATACAACAAAGATAAAAATACACAATGATTTTTATACCCGGTTAATTGTTAACTAGGTTAATCAATTCCACTCTCTAGAGTGATTTCACCTTCTTACAAGGACTTATCCACTATTCAATCATATTACAAACTCAAAGACCAACTGCCAATGACTTCTCAAGGCTACTGAATAAACTTACTCCCTCAAGGAAAAATCAAATATTAACTATCAATGACTTCTTGAGGCTACAAACTAAACTTAGTCCCTCAAGGAATAACTTAAAGTTACAATACAAATATATGTGTTTACAAGAATGTTTCTTAACAAGCATATACACACAATGAAATTCAGATTGTATACATAAGAAATTATACAAATTAAAAGTTTTAAGTGTAGTGAGTATGTTGTTATTTTATTTTCCTTGTTGTATGCCACTCGTCAATTCATATATTTTTCACAATTTCTCTATCCTCTTTAAATAGATGATGAATAATACCATTGGAGAATATAATTGGAAACATCTTCAATTCCATAGTGATAGTGGTACAAGGTTGAGCTGTGAAACGTGGTATACCATTGGTAGTAAGTTCCTTAATAATTACAACAAATTTGTCCTTTAAGGAAACATTTGATTTTATTGCTTGAATGTATGCTTATCAGGAATTTTCTTTCAAACATTGTTCTCCAATTCATTGAATTCATATTGGAGATGATTTGAAACTTGATCAAATTTTAGAGCCTTAAAGATAGACTTCAGAGTTTAATGAATACGGGGCTTGAATTTATCTAAGTATATCTGGATTGTTTGCTTCAGAAGCATTGACTAGGATATCCAGAGGTTGACTTTTAGTTACGAATTTCTTCATATTACAACTTTGGTTTAGAATTTGATGATGTCCAGAGTATAAATCTGATGAAGTGTAGAGTCCAGAGTCGGATGAAGTCCAGAGTCCAGAGTTTGCTTTGTCTACTTTTATTCAGTGTCTTGCTTGTACAGATTCTGCTTTATCCAACATCTGGCTTGTTCAGATTTTGCTTTATCCAACATCTGGCTTGTTCAGATTCTTCTTTATCTAATATCTGATTTGTTCAGAGTTTGCAAATTTAACATAACTATTAGAGTACAAAATTGTTCTTTATACTTTGTCATCATCAAAACTCAAGGATTGAAGATGTAAAATCAAACTTGTTCCAAAAATAAATACTGGTTTATAACAAGTTAGAGCTTCTGGGGATAGATGATGAATGTGATGTCCAAGACAACTAATTCAACAAGTTAAACCAATATGACAACATTGATTAACTCATAACTTTTACAAGATGATGGAGTAGAAAAATATTAAATAACACGATAATTATTTACCCAGTTCAATGGAGCTACACCTACATCTGGGGGGTTGAGTCCACAACCCAAGAAAGGAAATTCACTATTAGTAATTTAGTACAATTAGTCTCATAAGCAAAAATAAACCTACTAACTTTCTAGTATGTTGTTCAATTCCTCTTCCTAACACTACCCAATGACTTTCTATTTATGGCTCCCCTAAACATGATAACCTACTAACTTTCTTCTCAATTACACAACCCATGATTGGAGATTACAACCTAATAACTAATATTGAATACTACAACTCAAATAGACAAACATTTTATGCCAACTTACTGAAACATAGAGGTGTATATAACAATGTTGAATTTACAACTCAACAAGATAAACCTACAACTATGTTAAGTTACTGAAACATAATATGGTGTACATAAAATAGCAATGACTCTTATTAACCTTAGCACTCTAAAATCTTCAATGTGAATGCTTGACTTCCAATTTAGGTTTTTAGCTCCATATATAGCATAGCAACTTTGGACTTTTCGCCTTGGATAATAGCTTTAATTTCGTCCATAATTAATACAAAATCTATTGTATATTATATTTTCCATAAATATCCCCAAAAATATATCATTTGTTGCAATTTAAATATTCATTTAAATCTAAATCAATACTTTTCCAATTGTCAAACAAATTACTTAATCATATGATTAAATTTTTGACCATAAATTCTTCCAAAACGCAACATTATTGAGCTATTACGCAAGGCACATATATCGTACCTCATGCTGGAGCATCGTGTCCAACACGTGTCCCTTCTGCACCTCCTTACAACTTAAGAAAGCTAGATAATCTCGAACACTTTCAATAATTATCCATGTAGTTGTTTTACAAAATGCAGTCAATCTAAAGGGCCAATCCAATAGGAACTACAATATTAGTCTGATTCGAATCAACAATGTGTGTGATTAGAATTACAACACTTATTAACTCGAATCACAAGAGTTTTGATTCTAATCGTGTGAACTAAGATTTTTTTGAAAAACAATTATGATTCAATTCATGTTTTAGCTTTACTTAAATCATAGACACAAATCTTGATTCAAATCAAATGACAAATTCCTCACTTTACTACCTTTGATTCAAATCATATTTTCTTTGATTCAAATCACAACCTCATGATTTGACCCAAATCATTTTGTCTTTTCTTCAACTTTTGTGTCAAATCTCTAACACATATTTAAATCTTTTTAGTTGTACTTTTTTAGGTTGGATATCAATTTGACCATTAAACAAACATTGTGGCTAGTGAGATAATCTTGTTAATTGACCCAAGGATAATCATCAAGAAAGAGAAGTCTCATAATGAGATTCATCTTTAGCGGATTCTATTGAGATCTATACCCATACTTTCGAAAAGCTTGAGAATAAATATGAGAGTTATTCCATTCACAAACACACTTTCCTTGATTTAACCTTGTGAAAAACTTCTCAGAATACTAATATTGTAAGAGTTTATATGTGTTGTATGAGATTCTTTATATATCCTTCATCATCTTCATACTTGTACCAAGAAACCATTGTTGTGGTGCTTAACTCTAATGATTGAGTGTGAGAGGTAGATCTAAGATACATTATGAAAGGTAATATTTTTTGTGAAGTTTTGTTGCGAGTATAAAGAAGAAGAATCATTTTTGTCTATATAATATGGAAGTGATTATCCAACAAGATAAAAGTTATATTTACTCCATGGAAAACTTTGTTAAGAATAAGTAAAGGATGTCACGGAACTAAGTTGGGAGATATCCAATCATTTTTACAAAGAATAATCACTCAAACAAGGAATCAGTAGATTACTTATTGTCGAAGAGAGGCTTGGTGCAGGATTATTGTGTCTAGCAAGATTGTTGGATCAAGAACATTGAAGATTATGGATATTTGCAGTTTGAGTACTCTCCTTCAACAAAAGGGAAAGTCAATCTAGATCTATGTTAGCTAAAGCATTTGGTTTGTAGTGTTCAGATTATTGATTATCTGTTGTACAAAAATACTTGTATACATTGGCGGAGCCAGAAATTTCTTGAAGTATGGGAAAAAAATTTAAAGACCGTAAAATTTGCATGAAATATGGCAGTTTAAAAACGGCGTTTAATAAAACCTTCACTATTTACAGTAAAATATGTCGGTTTTATAAGCTCACGTATTGTTAATATAAAAATGTCAGTTTTGACCGTCTTTATTTTGACATGTCATTTGCTTTAAGGTGATTTTTTTTTTTTGTAAATCGAATATTTTCTTTTATAATTGTGGAAATTGATCTATAGAATTGTATAGAGTCCTAATATATATTTTATATTATTTAAGGATAAAATATATTCTTTTCTTCTTCTTTTTTACAACATTGTACTTTTTTTAAAAAATTTTAGTAATTGCTTCTTTTATGCGAATTTTTATTTCTTTTAAGTATTCATTTTTAATTTTTGTTTAATTTGGTCCTAAATTATAACTTTATTCTTTTATTCAATTCTTGCAATTTTTGTAATGTAGTTGAATCTAAATATTATAATATTAAAAAAATTGATGTAATGTATTCTTAATTGCATAAAAATATAAATTGTTTACATAATTTATAATTTTTTGGTTTAAACCTGTATTTTTATGCATAAAATATAATTTGTTTAGGTTTAAACCATAATTTACAACATTATACATGTATTATTTTCTTAATTTATAATTTATATTTTTGTTTAAATTTATATTTTTCTGTAATCTTGTTAATTCTAGTGTTTTAAACCGCCGTAATAGCATATTAATAATTTAATTTTTGGTTTAAATTTGTATTTTTCTGCATTTTTGTTAATTGTGGTCGTTTAAACCGCCGTAATAGTACTTTTATAATTTAATTTTTAGTTTAAATTTGTATTTTCTGCATTTTTGTTAATTGTAGTGGTTTAAACTGTCGTAATATCACTTTTTAACCGACGTAAGTTTCAAAATTGTGGTGTAAAAAAGGAAAAAAAATTGGGTCAAAGCCTGGGCACCTGTCCAGCCTGGTCGGGCCTTAAAATCGTCCATGCTTGTGTATTAAATTTGCAAATAGTGGAAGACCTTAAAATTTTCAATTGTGAAACCATTAAAGATTTGACTAAGCTCTAACAAGGAAGAATGAGTCGAACAACTATACATCTGGCATATATTCTTCTTCTCTCTATCTCTTTAATTTCCTGCATTTTATCTTATACTTGAAATTTTGATCATTTTTAAAATGTCATCTATATTTTATATCTTTCTTGTAGTGTTTTATCATACAAGTTTAGGTTTGGGAAGCATCTAATTCAATGATTACATTTATTCCTTCATTATAATTGCAAAGACTTTAATTTTGGATTAATCAATCTTTGATATATTTCAATTTGAGCTATGCATAAAGTTAAATTATGATCAATTTTGAATTGCTTGTAAAATAAATTTCTTTCATATGATTCATAGTGAATATTGATTGAATTATATATATTAAATAAACAATGAAACTTATAATCCTTGAATATATCAGCTATATTTTGCTTTCACCTGCCATTTATATGTTTTCGTTAATTGAACTTTGATTATACGTAAGAATTTTTTATTTGAAATGTGGCTTAAAGGGATTGGTCTATTCAAACACCTTATAAACTCTCTTCAATCCCCATATTATCGGCCAACAAGTCTAAGAGTTGATCTTCCGATAAAGTCCGTTGACTTCAAAAGTTGAGGATATTGGTAGAATGATCTGAAAAGTGTATTTTTTATTTATTTTTCTTATCTATTGGATTCAGTATGTTTCAGATTCATCTTGTTACGTGATTGATGTAATTATCTAAATGACCTAGATATACTTAAAGCAATCCAATCTTATTATATTGAAAATATATAATAATTTGATAGAAATTCATAGTAATTATATTTATTCAGGATTAAGTTAACAAAGTTTTGTGTTCTGTGTAGGAAATTGAAAACTTAGTTGTATACTAGAAGACTTTCGTAACATGATGATTATTTGTAAAAACCGACTCATTGTGTCATATAGTATATATGCTTTAAATTGATAAAGGAATTATTAGAAGGGAAAATATGCATATTCTTGAAGACATACTCTTCCAAGGTCATTGTGAAGGAAGATGCGGATAGTCTTCATGAAGATGTTAGCTTGTTCATTGATTGTTCAACAAGTATCTAAAAAGACTCAAAGAATTAAGCCTATCAAATATTCATATCGTTGTCAAACAATGAATCAACTATCTAAGATTTTCAAAGTATTAGGTCAAGAAATGAAGTAACTAATCACTGCCTGATAAGAAGAACATCAAAGATAATAAGAAGACGTGTCATTCCATTTCATCAAATATCTTGTAAAGGAGTGTGTGAAAAATATTTTTTGACAAGCAAAGAAGATGTATCAAACTGTCTATGATTGATCGTATTATGATTTTTTTATACTAATTGATATGTGTGTAATAGGTTAAAACCTAGATCGTCAAACTGGTATGATCTTTCCATTCTCATTTATCCTTTTGTACTGTACCTAATTTTATGTGTTTCATCTATGTTTGGTGTGTTATTTGTATGAAGTGTTTGTGTGTGTGTGTGTGTGTGTGTGAGAGAGAGAGAGAGAGAGAATGGTATATATTATTCATCTGATTATTCCATTTATCTACTTATCTTATTCATATATGCATACCGTTTATCTACATCATTAAGTTTCAGTTGGCCTCAATCTTTTGCATCAAACTTTTATCACGTGCTTTAAAATTTTTTTGCCATTAAATTTATTATTATGCATTATATCGTGAATTAAAACTTATTTTTAAAATTCTTAATCTTTTCAAACTTTTGGTGTATGATTTGAAACACCAAGATCCATGACTTGAATCACAGTGAGATTTAATACTCTGATTTGAATCAACCTCTACATGAATTGAATTAAATATTACAATTTTTCTATTTTTGGCCTCAATCCATCTGAGTCAAATCACACCATGTCCTAATTCAAATTAGAATAAGTCTTGTAGAAATTGTGTATCTTTCATTTGAAACACACCGAGGACGGACTTAGATGAAACTCCAAAAGTTCGAATAATAATCCCTCAAATTCAAATCAAACCATTCAAAATATATATTTTAAAAATGTGTGCCTTTTATTTTTAAACTCTTTAAATCATTACAATTAATCATTTCACCTTATTTAATTACTCATTCATGCATATCTTTACCATGTCATCACTTCATCTCACTTCATCTTATTTCAAATTAAAAACACTTTCTCTCAAATCATCTTAAACCCATTTTACTTCATTCATCTCATCATATCCACATTTCATCTACCATTTATCGCATTTAACATAACTTCAACCGTCATCCTTCATTCCTTCACTCATTATTCACAATGGAAGGACTATCAAATAAGCAAAAGTGAAAACGTCAAGCCTCTTCATCCAACCCTTATAAAGTTACACAAGAAAAACATACAAAAATTAGAGCTAATAAGAAATCCTACATACCAAATATTAAAATCGCTCCTCCGAGTAAATTCACTTCTACTTCAAGTTCAACATCTTGTACTTATCCAACTCTGATTTTCCTGACCCACAAAGTCAGAAGACTCATCCTCATATGTCATCATTCAGAAAGCCAAGAATTGGGCTAGGGCTGATATAGTTATTGTTGACTCGGAAGGAAGTCAATTGGGTAAAATATATTATTGATCATATTATGGTTTTCAAGCATACACCAAAGCATCCTCTATTATAAACCTCTCTAATTCAGTTAATTTAGGAGAAGAATGGTGTAATGTCTGCTGAAAGTGATCTTGCCAAAGAACCTAAGATCTTTGATGATACAATTGTGAGATTGATGAAGTATAATCAAGAAAAGTATGATATGACGTGTATTACTATCAAAACGATTTATGTCGAATTTACGAGAACAACTTTGTGGCTGGTAAGAATACTCTATAGGGTTATGTTTATCGGAAATCTAATCTTGAGTCTGCATCTACTCCAACTCCTTCTTCTACGTCTATTTCAGCTTCTATTATTCTCAATTTATACATCCTGCCACCTGTTATGAAAAAATATCTAGACGTCTATGTTGATTGTATTTTGACTGCTACTTAAGTGAGAGAAGAGCTGTGAAGCTCTGACATGCCATCCATGCGGCGTGTCTCTATGTAGGATGTGAATACTCGTACGACAGTATCTGACACCTTTTTGAAGTGTTCAATAAAAAAATTGAATTTGACGGACACGGATACAACACCTTATTTCAAATAAAGGACGATGACCAACTCAAAAAATTTCAATTTTTTTTAAAAGGCCAAACTCGAAAAATTTCAAAATTAAAAAAAAAATTGTTCTTAAATTAATTGCACAACCTTGTTCATCATCATGTTGTGAATATTCATTTATCCATTCTTTGAAGAAAAACAAAATGACACTGCATCAAGCAGAAGCTTTAGTATATATATGCATAGTAACCTTCAACTTCTATTAAAGAGAACTCCCCAATATCATCAAGAGGAAACTACAATGTGGGATTTTGTTGGAGATGAGTTTGGATCATTAGATGACAATGAATTTTTTGAAGTTGTTGGCTTGTCTTTCGATGAGGCAGGCTTAGATGTTGGTTTTCTTAATGTGCAATGCCTATGATATGATTTGTATCATTTTATTTTAGTAAATTTATGTATTTTTCCGTTGATTTAAAGTACTAACTTCAAATTAAACATTTGTGTCAAAATAAATGTAAATAAACATAAATTTTGCTTCTCATTTCAAACTCTTTATAAATTGTGCTCATAAATTGCATTATCATATAAATATATAAATATATATACCCATGTTTATGTCCTATGTTTTTAAAATTAACGGGATCCTCGTGTTTGTGTATGTGTCGTGTCCGTGTCCGAGTCCAGACTTCATAGGAGAAGAGTGTTTGTTGGCTCGCCTTGATAAAGACATTGTTGAAATTGAAGCAAAGGATGACATGATAACAGTTCAGATTAAGGAAGCTTTCTCCGCTCAAAAGGGTTTAAGCTTTGATTCTTTTTGTAGGGATTTCTCTTCCCCTCATTATCCATGTCCAAGAAACCTTCCTGTGGTTGTTAAGTATAGCATGTCATTGGCCATTTTATGTTTATTTTGATTATTGTATTTTGTTGTACATTGTTGTTAGTCTGTAAATCTATTTATATCTTTCGTATCTTGTAAAATTGTGTTACTCTTTTGTCCATGCTCGTATGTAATTTTATGGTTTTAAAATTGATGGCTTATGTTTAGCATTTTGAATGGTTTTCCATGCTGGTATGAGTTCCCCAGTATGTGTATTATTTATTTTTCCTTTCTCTTTTTGATATTTGTAAAAGGGGAAGAATATTGTGAGATATTATCATCGTATGTACATGCATTTCAAAGATTTCAAAAGTCTTATACTGTTTGTTGTATGGTGATCAATAAATTCATAATCAAACTGCTCAAACAAATAATCTACTCAAATCAAATCAATAATATCTCAAATTTTCCAAATATTTAAAAAGGAGATACTGAAATTCTAGTCAATGTCATCTTTTATTTTGATGTACTCTTTAAATTTGATATGTGTGTAATTTGATATCTCGTTATTTTTTATTTTTTATTTATTGTAATTTGTGTGTAACTATTTTAGGAATCATAGGAATTTTGATTCAAATAATGGGTTCTAAGGATCTTTTGAAAAACAACCATAATTCGAATCATTATTTAGCTTGACGTGAATTATAGACACAAATATTGATTCAAATCAAATTACAAATTCCTCACTTTACTACCATTGATTCGAATCATTCTTTCTTTTATTCAAATCACGACCACGTGATTTGACTCAAATCATTTTATCTTTTTGCACCTTTTGTGCCCAACCTCTAGCATCTATTTAAATCCTATTGGTTTGACTTTCTAAGGTTGGTTATCAAGTTGGTCATTAGTGTAACGCCCCGAAAATCTAAATTTAATTATTTAATCATTTATTTAATTAATTAGAAAATTGGAGAGCTTGGATTATTTTGAGAATTTTAGAGAAAATGAGTATTTTTATATAATAAGGATAAATAGTGTTTTATTATGCTATTTTATTATTATTATTAAAAATATATTAAAAGAAAAGGGTAAGGTAGTCCTTTTGTGAAATTATGAGGGTAAGATGAGAAAAGGCTAAACTGGGATAATATATCCAAAGAGGAGAATACGATCAGTTTCTAACATTATCGTGTTTTGGGAAAAGAGGTGCTCTGAAGGAAAAAGGGAGAAAAAGGAGAAGCTCAGAGTCAGGAGGCTGTGGAGAACCCCCAGAGAAGAGTGTAAAGCGACGAAATTCTCTAAGGTATGGGGAGTTTTTATAATCTATGATAAATGTGTAGGAATTGGAATATGAATGGATTAGGATGGTATGAGTTTTTGGGGTTTTTGGGGTTTTTAGTTAGGTTGAATTTTATGAGAAATCTTGATGAATTAGAGCGATTAGAATGAGTTATAATCGTATATTTGTTTGTATAAATGTTGTCTGGATGTTGTTGAGGTTTAATTGATGTTTTTGAATGGTTTTATGAGTGTTATGATGTGAAACCCGCAATGGGGTTTGGGGGTTTTTGGTGTTGGGACAGTCTGCAATTGTATAGCAGAGAACTGTTGGAAAACGTGCGTTAACCGGTTAACGCTATGGGTTAACCGGTTAACCATTGTAATTTTTGGAAAATTCTGGAATTTCGTCGGTGTTAACCGGTTAACGCTATGGGTTAACCGGTTAACACTGTTGGGATGACAAATTTTAATTCTTTGAAAATTCATATCTTCCAAACCGTAAGTCCGATTCGCATTTCGTTTGAAGCGTCGGAAAGAGCACAAACTAAACTTTATTTTGATGAATAGAAACGAGAAAAATGCAATAGCTTTTGATAAATGAATTTGTGAAATAACCTTATAATTGTCTTATAAATTTCCGGGTACGGGTTAATTCTTGATGTGTCATAGTGGTTAGAGAACCAGTGTTCAGGGTGTAATGTCATGATGATATATATGATTATTTGATGGTTGTTCTGCTGATTGAAATGAATGATGCGAATTGTTTTGATGAATTTTTCGATGTAGCACATCATTTCATTTCATAACATTCACGATGGGGTTTCGGCCTATTTATTTGCTTCAATCCCATTGTGTGGATTGAAGTGTCTCGATGATTTACGATGTGCTCCTTTGTGGAGGGTTGATGGTCATGTATCCATCTCACGATGAAAATGGTACCACGTGCATATTGCATATCAGGATGTTAGGATTGCATATTCTGGATGAATTTCATGACTGTATTGGTGTTGATTGATTTCATGATAGTGTTGTGGTGGTTGTTGAATTTTGTAGTTAACGATGTCATGATATGTGTACTAATTTATTTATGATTCTATATTCTTGTACGTTTATGATATATTATGATTACTCACCCTGCCTGCTTGGAAATGTTGCCTCTTTCGTGGGTAACTTGCAGATGTCGAAGGATAGTCCTGTAGTGCAATAAGAGTAATTCATGAGTCTCGGAGCATGCTTTAGTGTTCCTTAGGAGTGGTTCTGGTTTATGTGTCCTGCTCTGTGTCATGTAACACTGGGATAGGTTACTTTTGTTACATTGTTTTCAGTATGTTGTTATCTGGATAATGTTTTCCATTTTATGATGTTAAATTCAGGATGGTGAAAATGATATTTATAAAGTTTTGAATTATGAAGTTAAATTCCGCTGTGAAATGATTTATGATACTTTTGATGTTGATTAACCCGTGTTACGGGACAGGACACTATTGTGTTGATTTATGATGATATGTAATACCCTTTTAGATGATTACTCTGATATTATTTAAATATTATGTTTTGGGGTAGAAGGATGTTACATTAGTGGTATCAGAGCAGGTCGGTCTGTCCGGCCAAGTCTTGTCGTTGTCAGTCAGTTGTCAAGTCGTTATTTATTTAACGATTATTCTCTTCTGATGTGGTAAGTGTTGTGCAGAATGGCTAGAAACAACTCGCGTGCTCTCGATGATGTTATTGCAGCTCTTGCTCAGACTGCTGCTCGAAACAATGTGCATGATGAGTTTCGTGCATTGGAGAAATTCCAGAGGAATAATCCACCTGTGTTTGAAGGATCTCATGACCCGGAGAGCGCACAGAAGTGGCTCAAGGCAATTGAGAAGATTTTCAGAGTGATGGCGTGTGCTGACGCGCATAAAGTTCAATTCGGAACTCATATGTTGTCTGAGGAAGCTGAAGACTGGTGGGATAATACTCGTCAGCGTCTCGAGGATGAGGTTGTTGTGGTGACTTGAACTGTATTTAAGGCGGAGTTCCTTAAGAAGTATTTTTCAGAAGATGCTCGTGGTAAGTTGGAGATAGAATTCCTCGAGCTGAAGCAAGGAAACATGACGGTGGCAGAGTATGCTGCCAAATTTGAAAGGCTGGTGAAGTTTTGTCCTCACTACAACAGGGCAGATGCTGAACTTTCCAAGTGCCTTAAGTTTGATAATGGATTGAGACCTGAAATTAAGCAGGGAATTGGATGCCAACAAATTCGCAAGTATGCAGAGTTGGTGGATAAGAGCCGTATTTATGATGAGGACAAGCGAGCTCGGTCAGCTCACTATAAACAGTTGAGCGAGAAGAAAGGCAAGAGTCAGTATAGAGGGAAATCTTATGTAGCTACTGGTGATAGAGGGAAGCAGAAGGCATCTGATGAGAAGAAGCAAAGTAGGGGAGTTGCCAATGTACCTGTTAAGTGTTACAAGTGTGGAGAGGCAGGTCATAAGGCCGATGTGTGTACCACCAGGGTTATGAAATGTTACCGTTGTGGCAAGCTTGGGCATAAGATGAGTGATTGTCCTAATGAGGGCCCAACCTATTACAATTGTGGTGAACAGGGGCATATCAGCGCCCAATTCCAGAAACCAAAGAAGAATGCTGCTACTGCTCAGAATGCTGGAAGATTTTTTGCATTAGCTGGTTCAGAAGCTCCAAAGAAGGACAACTTGATCAGAGGTACCTATTTTATTAATAATACTGAATTGATTGTTATTATTGACACTGGAGCTACACATTCATTTATTTCTCTTGAGTGTGCTAATAGATTGGGTTTAAAGTTGTCTAATATGAATGGTAATATGATAATAGAGACTCCTGCTAATGGTTCTGTGACTACCATGCTTGTCTGTTTGAAATGTCCTTTGACAATTTTCGAGAAGAATTTTGTGATGGATTTGGTGTGCCTACCATTACACCAAATCGATGTTATCCTTGGTATGAACTGGTTGGAATTCAATTATGTTCATATTAATTGTTATAGTAAGACGGTGCAGTTCCTTGATTTGAGCGGGAATGGTGAGTTGATGTTTTTATCTGCTAAGCAAGTGGATGAACTTGTTTTAGATGAAGCTTTGATGTTTGCAGTGTCTACCTCATTGCAAGTTGATGATAAGACTGTCAGTGTAGAGTTGCCTGTGGTTTGTGAATTTCAAGATGTGTTTCCTGGTGATATAAGTGATTTACCACTGGAACGTGAGATTGATTTTTCTGTGGACTTAGTACCGGGTACGAGTCCTGTCTCGATGGCTCCTTATAGAATGTCGGCTTCAGAGTTGAATGAGTTGAAGAAACAATTAGAATAATTGTTAGAGAAGAGGTTCATTAGACCCAGTGTTTCTCCTTGGGGTGTTCCGGTGTTGCTTGTTAAGAAGAAGGATGGCAGTATGAGATTGTGTGTCGATTACCGACAGTTTAATAAAGTGACTATCAAGAATAAGTACCCACTTCCGAGGATCGATGATTTGATGGATCAGCTAGTAGGTGCTTGTGTCTTTAGTAAAATTGATCTGAGGTCTGGTTATCATCAGATTCGAGTTAAAGCTGATGATATTCCGAAGACAGCTTTCAGGACGAGATATGGGCATTATGAGTATACGGTGATGCCGTTTGGGGTTTCTAATGCGCCTGGTGTATTTATGGAATATATGAATAAAATCTTTCATGAGTATTTGGATAAGTTCGTGGTGATTTTCATAGATGATATCTTGGTATATTCTAAATCAGAAGAAGAACACGTCGAGCATTTGAGAGTTGTGTTACAAGTGTTGAGAGAAAAGAAATTGTTTGCTAAATTATCTAAGTGTGAATTTTGGCTAAGGGAAGTGAGTTTCCTCGGCCATGTAATTTCAAGTGGTGGAATTTCGGTGGATCCTTCAAAGATTGATGCGGTATTGCAGTGGGAGACTCTGAAGTCAGCTTCAAAAATTCGTAGTTTTCTTGGGTTGGCTGGTTACCATCGTAAGTTCATTGAAGGTTTTTCTAAGATAGCTTTACCGTTGACACAATTGACTAGGAAGGGTCAAGCGTATGTGTGGGATGTTGCTTGTGAAGAGAGTTTCATAGAACTGAAGAAAAGATTAACGACCGCGCAAGTGTTGGTCTTACCGAATCCAGATGAGTCCTTTGTAGTTTATTGTGATGCTTCCAAGATGGGTCTTGGTGGAGTTTTGATGCAGGATAATAAGGTGGTTGCTTACGCTTCTAGACAGTTAAGAGTTCATGAGAGGAACTATCCTACTCACGACTTAGAGTTAGCAGCTTTGGTGTTTGTGCTTAAGATTTGGAGGCACTACTTGTTTGGTTTGAAATTTGAAGTATTCAGTGATCACAAAAGTTTAAGATACTTGTTTGATCAGAAAGAGTTAAATATGAGACGGAGGCGGTGGCTTGAATTATTGAAAGATTTTGATTTTGATTTGAATTACCATCCGAGTAAGGCAAATGTTGTGGCTGATGCTTTGAGTAGGAAGTTGTTACATATTTCAATGCTTATGGTGAAAGAATTAGAAATGATCGAGCAATTCAGACATGAGCTTGTTGTGTGAAACTACTACTGATATTGTGAAATTGGGAATGTTAAAGCTAACCAGTGAGATTTTGGAAGAGATTCGTAAGGGTCAGAAATCTGATTTGAAATTAGTTGATCAATTGATGTTGGTTGATCAAGGTAATGCAGGTGACTTTCGAGTTGATGAAGATGGAGTTTTAAGGTTCCGAGTTAGAGTATGTGTTCCGGATATTATGGGAATTAAAAAGAGTATTTTAGAAGAGGGGCACAAGAGTCGACTGAGTATTCATCCTGGTGCTACGAAGATGTATCAGGATTTACACAGGTTGTTTTGGTGGCCGGGTATGAAAAGAGACATTGCTGAATTTGTATATGCTTGTTTGACATGTCAGAAGTCAAAGATAGAACATCAGAGACCTTCAGGTATAATGCAACCATTGAATGTTCCTGAGTGGAAATGGGATAGTATTTCCATGGATTTCGTGACTGGGTTACCTAAGACTGCTAGAGGTAATGATTCGATTTGGGTAATTGTTGACCGGTTAACTAAGTCGGCACATTTCTTGCCGATGAGAATTAACCATTCCATGCAAAGGTTAGCTGAGATTTATATTGAGGAAATTGTGAAGTTTCATGGTGTACCTTCAAGTATTGTATCGGATAGAGATCTGCGGTTTACGTCGAGGTTTTGGAAGAGTTTGCAGGATGCCTTGGGTACTAAGTTGAGGATGAGTTCTGCTTATCACCCGCAAACGGATGGCCAGACGGAAAGAACAATCCAATCTTTAGAAGATTTGCTGAGAGCTTGTGTGTTAGATCAAGGAGGGTCTTGGGATAGTCATTTGTCGTTGGTCGAGTTTACATACAATAACAGTTTTCATGCTAGTATCGGGATGGCTCTATATGATGCGTTGTATGGTAGACGTTGTCGTACTCCATTATGTTGGTATGAGTCAGGAGAAAGTTTAGTACTTGGGCCTGAGATTGTTCAAGAAACAACTGAAAAGATAAAAATGATTCAGGAAAGGATGAAAACTTCGCAGAGTCGTCAAAAGAGTTATCACGATAAGAGAAGGAAAACACTTGAGTTCCAAGAGGGAGATCACGTGTTCTTAAGAGTTACTCCTATGACTGGTGTGGGAAGAGCTTTGAAGTCTAGAAAGATCACTCCACGTTTTGTCGGTCCGTATCAGATTATGCAGAGGATAAGGGAAGTAGCCTATCAGGTGGCTTTACCTCCCTCTCTTGCGAATTTACATGATGTATTCCATGTATCACAGTTGAGGAAGTACATTCCGGACCCGTCGCATGTAATTCAGATAGATGATGTTCAGGTGAGAGATAATCTGACGATTGAAGCTTTACCAGTGAGGATTGATGGTAGAGAATTGAAGCAACTTCGAGGCAAGGAAATTGCTTTATTGAAGGTGTTGTGGGGAGGACCAGCTGGAGAAAGTTGGACTTGGGAGCGGGAAGATCAGATGAGGAAGTCGTATCCGACTCTATTTACTTCAGGTAATTTTCGAGGACGAAAATTCTTTAAGTAGGGGAGAGTTGTAACGCCCCGAAATTTAATTATTTAATCATTTATTTAATTAATTAGAAAATTGGAGAGTTTGGATTATTTTGAGAATTTTGGAGAAAATGAGTATTTTTATATAATAAGGATAAATAGTGTTTTATTATGCTATTTTATTATTATTATTAAAAATATATTAAAGAAAAGGGTAAGGTAGTCCTTTTGTGAAATTATGAGGGTAAGATGAGAAAAGGCTAAACTGGGATAATATATCCAAAGAGGAGAATACGATCAGTTTCTAAAATTATCGTGTTTTGGGAAAAGAGGTGCTCTGAAGGAAAAAGGGAGAGAAAGGAGAAGCTCAGAGTCAGGAGGCTGTGGAGAACCCCCAGAGAAGAGTGTAAAGCGACGAAATTCTCTAAGGTATGGGGAGTTTTTATAATCTATGATAAATGTGTAGGAATTGGAATATGAATGGATTAGGATGGTATGTGTTTTTGGGGATTTTGGGGTTTTGAGTTAGGTTGAATTTTATGAGAAAACTTGATGAATTATAGCGATTAGAATGAGTTATAATCATATATTTGTTTGTATAATTGTTGTCTGGATGTTGTTGAGGTTTAATTGATGTTTTTGAATGGTTTTATGAGTGTTATGATGTGAAACCCGCAATGGGGTTTGGGGGTTTTTGGTGTTGGGACAGTCTGCAATTGTATAGCAGAGAACTGCTGGAAAACGTGCGTTAACCGGTTAACGTTATGGGTTAACCGGTTAACCATTGTAATTTTTGGAAAATTCTGGAATTTCGTCGGCGTTAACCGGTTAACGCTATGGGTTAACCGGTTAACACTGTTGGGATGACAAATTTTAATTCTTTGAAAATTCATATCTTCCAAACCGTAAGTCCGATTCGCATTCCGTTTGAAGCGTCAGAAAGAGCACAAACTAAACTTTATTTTGATGAATAGAAACGAGAAAAATGCAATAGTTTTTGATAAATGAATTTGTGAAATAACCTTATAATTACCTTATAAATTACCGGGTACGGGTTAATTCTTGATGTGTCATAGTGGTTAGAGAACCAGTGTTCAGGGTGTAATGTCATGATGATATATATGATTATTTGATGGTTGTTCTGCTGATTGAAATGAATGATGCGAATTGTTTTGATGAATTTTTCGATGTAGCGCATCATTGCATTTCATAACATTCACGATGGGGTTTCGGCCTATTTATTTGCTTCAATCCCATTGTGTGGATTGAAGTGTCTCGATGATTTACGATGTGTTCCTTTGTGGAGGGTTGATGGTCATGTATCCATCTCATGATGAAAATGGTACCACATGCATATTGCATATCAGGATGTTAGGATTGCATATTCTGGATGAATTTCATGACTGTGTTGGTGTTGATTGATTTCATGATAGTGTTGTGGTGGTTGCTGAATTTTGTAGTTGACGATGTCATGATATGTGTACTAATTTATTTATGATTCTATATTCTTGTACGTTTATGATATATTATGATTACTCACCATGCCTGCTTGGAAATGTTGCCTCTTTCGTGGGTAACTTGCAGATGTCGAAGAATAGTCCTGCAGTGCAATAAGAGTAATTCATGAGTCTCGGAGCATGCTTTAGTGTTCCTTAGGAGTGGTTCTGGTTTATGTGTCCTGCTCTGTGTCATGTAACACTGGGATAGGTTACTTTTGTTACACTGTTTTCAGTATGTTGTTATCTGGATAATGTTTTCCATTTTATGATGTTAAATTCAGGATGGTGAAAATGATGTTTATAAAGTTTTGAATTATGAAGTTAAATTCCGATGTGAAATGATTTATGATACTTTTGATGTTGATTAACCCGTGTTACGGGACAGGACACTATTGTGTTGATTTATGATGATATGTAATACCCTTTTAGATGATTACTCTGATATTATTTAAATATTATGTTTTGGGGTAGAAGGGTGTTACAATTAGACACACAATGTCTCTAGGAGTTAATCTTGTTGACTTACCCCAGGATAATCATCAAGAAAGAAAAGTCTCACAGTGAGATTCTTCCAGAGCAAGATCTAGTGAGATTCATATCCATACTTTTAAAAAGATTGAGAAAAACTATGAGAGTTATTCCATTCACAAACACATTTCTTCCTTGATTCAGTATTGTTAAAAAAGTTCCTAGAATGTTGATATTGTGATATTTTATTTTTGTTGTGTGAGAATCTGTAGATACCATTCATCATGTGCATCCTTGCAATAAGAAACTGTTGTTCTGGTGCTCAAATCTAAAGATTGAGTGTGAGAGGTAGATCTAAGGTATATTAGGAAAGCTAATGTTTTTTTCCTAAAGTTTTATTGTATGTATCAGGAAAAATAATCCTTTTGTATATAGAATCTGGTGGCGATTATCCAGCAAGAGAGGAGTTCTCTTTACTCCATGGAAGACTTTGGTGAGACTGAGTAAAGGTTGTCGTAAAATTAAGTTGAGAGTTGTCCAATCATTTTTGTATAGAATAATTGCACAAACAAGGAATCGGTATAGCTGAGTAAAGGTTGTTGTAGAATGAAGGCTTATAGCAGGATTATTGTGTCTAGAAAGATTGTTGGATCAAGATCATTGAAGATCTTGGATATTTGCAGTTTGAGTAATCTCCTTCAACAGAAAGGAATGTCAATTAGATTTATGTCTGCTAAAGCATTGAACTTGTTGTGTTCAAATTGTTGATTATCTATTTTACCGAAATACTTGTATGTTAACTTTGCAAATAGTTGAAGACCTTACAATTTTTAATGGCGAGACCATTGGAGAGTGGGTTAAGCTCTAGTGAGGATGAATATTGATTGAATTATGTATATTAGATAGACAATGAAACATAAAATCCTCAAATCCATTCTCTATATTTTGCTTCTGTCTGCCACTTATGTTTTCGTTTATTGAACTTTGATTTTATGTATAAAAAAATTGAAATTTCTGTAAGGGGATTAGTCTATTCAATCTCCCCCCTCATTTAGACCGTTCAATCCCAATATTCTCGTCCAACCATTCTAATTTTTTATTTCTTATGAAAATCAACCACAAGTCACTGTAACAAATATCAACAAAAATTACAATCCTCAAGGGATGTTTGAAATTGTATTATTAATTCTTCAGGAACAATATCTCATATATGATGATCAAGAAAATTTATTTTTTGGGCAATTATTCAATAATATTTTAATATTAAATTTATAAATCTTCGTGAATGATATCATAAATAATTTTCATAAATAAGGATATAAATATAATCATTCTTTGGGCCATCTTTCAAGTGTCTTATATCATAAATCTTTAAACAATGATAAAGATGAACATTTGTTCGTGCAATCTTTTCGAGATGCTACATTGTTATTTTCTTCTGAAATTAAGTAAAAATAAACAAAGTAATATATTAGAATTCTACAAGAAAAATCAAATTTTCAATAACATTTATATGAAAACTAAGAATAATTGAAGAAGATGATGAATTTTATCCATATAACGTCCTTATAGCCAATTAGTCGATATTCAAGGAGGAGTCAAGACAACCGAAATTAGAATAATAATTGTTCCGACCAGGCCCAACTTCCAGAGTTAGGCCAGACAAATTAGCGGTCCACACGCTCTTCGTCGAGCATCACGCTCGGGAGGATGGTCTGTGTCGTCCAAGGTTTAACCGATCGGAATAAAGTCTCATAATGGCTAGTTCTGACCGTTACTTATTCATACGGGTTCCACGATCCACGTCCAACGGTTTGAACCAATAACCATCCACCAAGGACAGTATATAAACCCTCTCATACGAGAGGGTCAGGTATTCAATTCTCTCACCCTTAATCTCGTACTTGCACAATCTTTGCTCAATCTCTTACTTTAGCATCGGAGTGCCTTGCAGGTACACCCCCCTCCTCTCCTCATCAACCGTCCTTCAACAACGTTCGATGTCGGCCATATCAGATCCTGATCTCCAGATACGATCAATAACATAATCAAAACAAATGAATGAGTATTAGAGAAAATCAAAATATAACCTTAAATAATAGAACCTGATATAATTAGTCAATATTTATATGGTATAATAACGCATTATGAAATTAACCATAAACAATATAGTATGAGAGCATAGATAAGGAGAGAAAGAGAATATAGAAGGAACAATATTGTGTTATTATCTTCCTTCTTAACTTTACACAATTATATGAATCATATTTATATGATACAAATTAAAACAAAATGATCAATATACATTAACAAAATTAATCAAAGTTTACTCATAGACAAATTATTGAACTTCAATATACATATGAAACATTGTCTTTGCCTGTATCTTTTATTATTCGAATAAGGTATATATAGTATTTCATGAAATATTTATAATAACATATTAATGTTAAATTTGTTATTATATTTTAAATAATGTGATATTTAATTTTCTTCACTTTTTTATGTAGACATTTAATAACAAGTCATATTTTTTCCGATGACTTATAAAACATTTTTAGATTTTTTTATGTAGACATTTAATAACAAGTCATATTTTTTCCGATGACTTATAAAACATTTTTAGATGTTGGGCGTTTATTTTCAATATATTACTTGAAAAGGGTGCTAATATATGTCTTTTGACTTTAATGTTTGTAAATATATAATTTTATATTTTATATTTGTAATATATGTCAAAGGTAAATATATTTTTGTAAATAATATTTTTGGCTTTAGTGTAAAAAATATTTAAGTTTGTAACATATGTATAAAATACAGGGAAAAATAATAGAGGTTTTAAATATATGGAAAAGTGTTTAGATTTGGTAACTTATAGAATTAATGTGAGGGAATGATGTTGGTTTGGTGAGATGATGAAACGCGATGCAGCCTGCTCCACGTCTCTCTCTATCAATGTTTGTTTGGTGGGAGAAAGACTTTCAAAACTCAAAAGTTTAAAAACACAGCATTAAGCAAAAATAGCCATACAAACAACAATGATGAAAAACAAAGAGCAAACTCTCATCTTTCCTTCTCACACCCCTTTCTCCCAAGACCACACCCTCCCCCTCTCCCACCTCGACACTGATCGCAACCTCCACTTAACCATCCGTTACCTCCGCGCATACACCGCCACAACCACCACTCACCACCACAACAACCCCTTCCACGTCATCTCTTCCTCCCTCTCACAAACACTCCCTCACTACTACCCACTTGCCGCCACACTCCGCCATCGCAAACACCCCGACAACCGCCTCGAACTCTTCTGCACCGCCAACCAAGGCATCCCTCTAATCCACACCACCGTAGACTTCACTCTCGACTCCGTAAACTACCTCGATGACCCTGCTTCGCCTTTCGTCGAACAGTTGGTGCCCGACCCAGAACCCGAAGAGGGAATGGAGCATCCGTGTATGCTTCAGCTAACGATTTTCAAGTGCGGCGGGTTCACTCTCGGTGCTGCAATTCATCACTCGCTATGCGATGGGATGGGTGGGACTCTGTTTTTTAACTCGGTGGCTGAGTTGGCTCGCGGGGCCACTCGGATGTCAGTGGAGCCTGTATGGGATCGAGAGAAGTTGTTGGGTCCAAGGGATCCTCCACGAGTGGATTCACCGTTGATAAGAGAGTTTCTGAGTTTGGACAAAGAATTTTCGCCATATAAAGAGGATATTGGTCCTGTTGGGAGAGAGTGTTTTCATGTGAGGGATGAGTGCTTAGAGAATTTCAAAAGATCGTTGTTTGATCAATCTGGATTCAACTTCACCACTTTTGAAGCTCTAGGTGCCTACATTTGGAGGTCCAAGTAAGTTTCCATTGGATTTGGATTATTCATATTCATATAAAATTTGTCTATCCAACAAGTGGGGACATATCTGAACAAAAACGTATTCGGTATCTCACACACGTCAGTGACCGTGTTAGATACCACAAATGTCATTAGAAATGTTGAGAGTAACTCAACCATACAAAATTGTGCAGAGTATAGAATACTCCACTTAACAGTATTTCACTTATTGTCCGATTTGAGACTCGTATGAGTCTCTTATATGTGTCATGCTTCATAGAAGATTGTTTATAATTTCAATTCATTAAAATTTGTGATGTAATTGTTTTTGGCTACAACAGGGTAAGGGCCTCACGAGTGGAGGATAATGAGAAAGTTAAATTTGCATACTCAATTAATATTCGAAGAATAGTAAAACCATCACTACCAAGTGGATATTGGGGAAATGGTTGTGTTCCAATGTATGTTCAATTGAGTGCCAAAGATTTGGTAGAGAGGCCCATTTGGGAAACAGCAGAGCTAATAAGAAAGAGTAAAAGCAATGTTAGTGACGAGTATGTTCGTTCATTCATTGATTATCAAGAGCTGCATTTTGGAGATGGGATCACGGCAGGGAAATGGGTGAGTGGATTCACTGACTGGAGACATTTGGGTCATTCTACTGTGGATTTTGGATGGGGTGGCCCTGTTACTGTTTTGCCACTAGGAAGAAACTTGCTTGGGAGTGTTGAACCTTGTTTCTTCTTGCCTTATTCGACTGCTAGTGCTGAGAAAAAGGATGGGTTTAAGGTTTTGGTGACTTTGAATGAGGCAGCTTTGTCTGCTTTTAGAGAAGACATGCAAATGTTTGCCGGTAGCCAAGAGATTGCACTCTTGCCGCGCATTTGATGACATGAGCTATTGATTTTATGTGAACAAATAAATGAGTTTAGAACTCAGGTATGATAAGGCATATGCTATAAGAATTAGGTTTAGGATATATATAGGAAATAATGTATCCAGGAAATTCTCCTTTTGGGATGCTTGTATTGTATCAAAAGAGTATATTGTTGTGTAAAGTTTTGTTTTCAACAAGTCTATAAGCAAAATTCATCCATTTTGTGTCGAGAAGTTGAACATTGTGGTTCGAATTTGTACTTCAATACTCTAGTATTTTATCATCTGAGTTATATTTATAGGCTATTCTTGATTATGTTGTCAAAAGTTTTAATCCTTAATATAAATTAAATTTCATCCATAAGCAGCTTACCCTTAAATGAAGAGTGACGTAGATGTAGCTTATAAATGATGAAAATGTATAAGAGTGCTTTATTGTTATGATAATTTATTGTTGTGATAAATGATAGGTTTGTTTGTTTGTTTTTTTCTTTTCCTTTTTTTTAATGTATAGTATAATATAATTTTGTGTGAAAAAATTTATAAATTTTTATTTTTTATAAAAGTTTCAAATGAAAATTTGGTTTGAATAGTTATTCCGAAAATATTATTGTGGATAGTTCATCATTTTATTGAAACTTTTTTTAAATATCAAAATTTCAAAAAACCACTTAATTTTGAAGCGATTTCAAATAGTTTTTCATAAAAATCAATTTTTAGATTTTTTTTTTTTGAAAAAGAAGTGATTTTGACTATTTTTTATTTTCAATAATGTATGTTTGTATTATAGGATATCAAAAATGTTAGGTGTGAATATAGAACTAGAAAAATGTTGGGTGTGAATAAACAAAAAAAAAAAAAAACAATTGTTTTTTCAAAAAGTATTAGAGATTTTTCAAAAAATACGCGCAAAAGGTTTTAAGCAAAAATATGATAATTATATTTTTTGAAGCTTGATCACGTTAACACTAAATCGATTCACAAACACCATAGATGGTTTGAGGAGGATACACAAATGTATTCAACTGATTCAATTGTATATTTCACAAGATATGATTATACAATGATTCAATGACAATGAATTCTAACTTCAAATATTTCTCAGATTTTTAATCACCAATGCAGCTTGATTAGGCACCAATTCTAGCAAAATACCAATTGAATAAAAGATAAACTACACTAGAATTGAAATACGCAAGCATACAAATCGAACGGAAATAAAATGTATGAGTAATGATAGAGATGGCATTAAGATTTATAGTGCTTCAGCGTTCATCCTCGCTTTGCCTACTTGCACTTTTCAATGGTTTCCCATTGGAACCTACATTGTTCCTTTTTATTTGAGAAATATTTGCAAGAGTTCATACAATCACCAATCCAGAATAATGTCGAGAATTATAAAATCTCATATTAGGATCTTGACTTGTATACAATGTAATGCCAAAATCTTCTGTGTATTATTTACTCGATGTACGCTTCTTGAATATTCCAACATCATTAATCTGCTCCAAGTCTTCATGTGTAGTGTAGCATCGCGAAAATTTTGACCTACGAGCGTTCACGTGCTTGTGGAATCATTGAACAGAGTCTCCATAAAACATTTATTTCAATGAATGAAAGGAAAAATATCAATAAAACCCTAAAAAGAAAAGGAAGATGGTCGTCGCAACCAAATTCGAGTTCGAGAGTCGATTATGCGAGGGGAAGATATTAACACGCCTCACATCCATTATACTCAGCGGGAATCATTTAGTCGTATTTGTGGATAGAATGCTAGCTTACGTTATTTGCTTTCTTTGAGTGATTAAAAGTGTAAAGGGAAAGAAAAAGGATCGTAAAAATGTTTTTATTAGGGTGTTTGTCGAAACTGCGGGTCTCGCTCCTACGTATCCTTATGTACAATGAGAAATTTAACGTAATATAGTTATGCCTAGAAAACTATGTATTCATTGGTTGACTTTATTGAACAAATGTTTAGATCGCGTTCTAGCAGTTAAACGTTGCTTATGCTTGCAATTGGAGGCTTAAAGCGTTTTATTATTCATTTTAACCAAATAATAATAATAATAAATAAAAAATCATATTATACACAATCTTTTCCGATTTGTCATCCTTGTTTCTAATTGGTCGCAATATGTCATACTTGTTTTTTAATTGCTCATAATGTATCATTATTGTTCAAAATGTTGCAATGTGTCATACTTGTTTCTAATTTGTTGCAATTTGTCATGCTTCTTATTTATTGGTTGTGATTTGTCAAAGGAACTTGTTTTCCTTTTATGTTAACATGAAAATTATTATAAATAGTGTAACACCCCAGAATTTTCCCTCATTATTATCATCTAACTACTTTATGTTCGCATTCATATGCATCTTCCATTAGATCACATATAACACCTCACACATCCATTGTCATATGTTTGTTATTTGGACCAGTGGTTGTGGAGAAGTATGGTTTGTAACGCCTCGTGGCTTCTCTATTTTGGAAATATGATTCATCAGGTATGACAAAGGGTTTATTTCCCTAATCTCTCCATCGGTGCACCTCATCACCTGAAGGTTTTTGTCATGGTTTAAAATGTAAGTCAGGGAAGAGATACTGATGTGTTCATGGTAACTAGAATAGTTAGTTCAAAGAGATTGCAATGCAAATAGGTCGTCCATAAAAAATATTGTATTGTTGGAGCAAGAGATTAAAGTCTCATCCTCTTTCAAGTGGATGTTGGCTACTTCTTGGATTTGTGATTAAAATTGGAAATTGGGATTCATTTTCTCATGGAGCATTGATTCAAGTTTATTTAGAGTTCATCGTGGCATCGAGATTCTTAAGAATTGATTTCGTTCAAGGATTTGGTTCAAGTTAAGGATAGCAAATACAAGTTTATGATTTATTTGGAAGAAATCATTCAAGTTCATAACCATCTAAAGGTTTGCTTAAAGTTTTCATCAAAGTCAAGTGTTTCTTTTGATTAAATGGAATTTGGGTGTTTTTGATTCCAGTCCAAGTTATCAAGGAAAAATAATACATCACTTTCTTTTCCAATCTTGAAACCACTAATGTCTATTAACCACTAATGTCCATTAATTCACAAAACCATTCATTTGTCTTCACCAAAATTAATAACCCTATTCATGATTAAAAAAATCATCATATCCACTTTCATTACCCAAGTATCCATACTAACTTTTCAAACTTTCATAGCCAAGTACCTTTCTTAAGTTCAATTCTAGTTCAAATACCATCAAGTGTCATGTGGTCACACTTTATGTGTCTTATAGGTCCAAAGTCTAGTCACATTCACTTTTGAATTGTATATATTAAGTTTTCCAAATGGATCTCCATGTGAATGTGTGTAAGGTTATAAGTCTTTTTCTAGTCCATCCATATCCAAGACAGTTATTCCTAAATACCCACAAATTAACTCCAAAATAATCTTTTTTCCATAACCCAACTATGTCCATTCTGACATAGGAATATTAAAAAGAATTACAATGAAAAACAGGGAAGGAAATCGCGACGTAAAATTCGTTTCTAACTTTGTACAAGAAAATATTAACAAAATTTTGTTCAGTGCATTATAACTTATATCTATATACAACTCAAGAGACCGCAAGGTGCAGCAAATAGCCAACAAGCCAGGGTTATGGCTTCATCACATGTTTCCAAGCAAGGAGAGCAAAGAGGACCACTGGTACAAGCAGTTTCTAGGATTGACGAGTTGTTCAATTCACAACCAGGTCAGAATTGGTGTCATACTTCGCGAATGCGTGAAAGTCTTCCAGGTCAGCAGCTTACTGATGACTTTGGACAGCGATTACAAACAGTAGAAATGCTCGGAAGCCTGCGAGACCTTAATACGGTTCTGGAAGCTTTTACCTGTGCCTGTTTAGGAAAGACATATATTCCATATTAGGGAGCTCAATGTCATTGTCTTATGTGCATATATTTTAAATAAGATCAGCAATGGATGAGGATCGCACAAGAACACATAACAAACTTAAAGTGAGTGAAAACTCAAAAACGGAAAGGAAAATTGGAATACAATCAGAATTTGTCAAAAAGTGAAAGTTATGTATCGAAAATTATAACAGAAGAAATGAAAAAGAAACAAACAGCTGCTAACGGAAATTAAAAAAGCCTATTACAAGAAGATTTCTAAAGGGCAAAAGTGAGGAAAACGGAATTCAGGTAAACAAAAACTCAGAAATTTCCACAAACCAAAAGCGGTTACAAATCTCTAACCGAAAACTAACCAACTAACAAAATGATAACCAACTGGTAACCGAATTTACCTGTGATGTTCCCACATCACCCCTGAGTTCATCTCTATAAATCCATTGAAACTCTTCTTCATTGGTGTTGGCTCTGGATTTTCATTTTTCTGAATTCATCTTCAATCTTCTTCCTCTCCTCTCTTCATCTTTCTCACACACTCTTCTTCTTCAACATTCAACATCATCAACCATCTTCATCTTCAAATTTTCTTCAGTAATTCAATAACCCTGAAATCAACCATTCCACAAAACAATTCAGCATAATTCAAGGTTCACAAGAAGGCAAAGAAGAAAGACGCAACAACGGTAGATATGAAGAAGCCAATCAAAGAATCGTATCTAAATTCTTCGTTGTCTTTACCTCCATTATGCAGCAGTACATCGTAAATTTCGTCGCCACCTTCAAATCCTTCCCCGTGATTAACGATCCACAACATTGATCTTCAAACATTAATCCGAGAATCATCAACATCTTTAACCGTAAACCAAACCTTCAACCTGCACAATCAAGAAACGCAATATCCAGATTCAACCACGACTCGGAAGTTACAACAACTGAAGAAGGAGAAGTGTATTTACATAGCGAGAAAGAAAGCGGAAGTACCTGAACATCGAGTTCAATCGTCACCAAGTATCGAACGTCGTCATTTCCGTCTTCGCCGGTAAGCTCACTCATCTCTAACATTCATTTGATTTCGTGGATGCGAGAACATCACTTTTCTCTTGCTGAATCATGGTCGCGGCGACATCCTTCGGGACCGTGCTCCATTGTTGTTCGAATGAGATCCTTCGCTTCTAGGGTTTAGGCGTGTTTGGCTTCAATTCGGTGGTTTGGTTAAGGATTGTAAAAAATGGAAGAAAGATTTGTGGAGAAGATGAAGAATTAGGTTAGGGTTATGGAGGAGGTAGAGATTTCGCTGGAGGTTAGGTGGTTTGAGCGGTTAGGGTTTTTTTCGTTTGAAGGACATGAAGGTGTGTGTAAGGGAGAGAGATAACGTGTTTGTGAGGTTGAGGGGGACCGACCGGTCGGAGGGCGCCGCCGCCACTTCTAGGGTTTGAGGGAATAAGGTAAAGGTAAGAGACTCGTTTGTATTATGAAGAATATAACATGTTCAGATTCATTTATTTATTTAGGAGTATTTATTTATTAATGGAGGTTAAGGATCATAAATCATCATCAGTTAGGAATAGGAAAGAATCATTAAAATCTCTTAATCATGTTTTCACCGCCAAGTCAATTGAGGAGATAAGGTTTAGTGGGTGGTCCACTCCGACGGTGACAAGTGTCACCATCCGGTTGGACCACCGAATTAACTTACGTATATTATATTATAAAATATTTTTGTAAATAAATGTTAATTATTTTTTCTAAAATTTTATTCTATTATTAATTTTTATTATATATATTTTGTAAATAAATATTTAAAACCTTAATTATTTAAAACTTTAATTATTTTCTAAAACCCTAATTTTCCTCATTAACATTAAAAATTTAACTTAATTAATTTTCTTAACCTAAACTTAATTCTTTTTTAATTAAAACTTTAATTTAATTTTTTAAATCTTAAATTTATTTTGTTTCCTTTATTTTGCTTTATTATATATATAGTATTGCTTATTTTTATTAGAGAAAAATGTATAGGTTAAATTTATTTGTAATTTATTTTTCGCTCGATTTATATTGTATCTGCCCCTAAGCCATGTAATAGTTAGGATTTTATCGTTATTTTTTTTATTTTCGTAAATGTAACTGCGTGGTTAGCAAATAGGGAGTGAAAAGATTAAATGAATTAAATTAACTTAGAAAATTAATTTAAAAAAGATAAATATTTGAAAATAAACATTCACACACGTAAGTCGATCTTTGATCGCCATCTTGCACTTCCTAGGGTATTCCTCTTGGTTGCCTTTATTATGGTCAAGTCCCTCGAATATAGGGATGTCTTAAGCAAAGTCCCTTCAAGTATAAATCATCATAGTCCCTACAACTTAAAAGATCAAGTCCCTACGAGGTTTCCTACGATATAATGATCTTGTCCCTTCGAATAAATGATGATAGTCCCTACGAATTGCTAACGACATCCCTTAAGTTGCCTTCTATGACCATACGATGACCCTACGCTTCTCCCTTAACACATCCAAGGTAATGACTACCTATTCCTTAATAATATGGATAGTCTTACCATTGAAAGAACATACGAGAACATGAAAGACTTAATCTATGGTAGGTACCTTTTAGTTGCTTGCTCACATTTCTAAATACTTTGTACACCTCACTTTCTTAAACAATTTTTCAAAACAAGGCTTTGTATACATCCATACGAGGATCATTACATAGTACTTAGAAAAATTTCTAATCACACACTACACTTTTCAAAAATAATTTAAGTGAGCTAAGTAACTAAGAGCCCATGGATAACCATGGATATAAATTGTGCTAACACCTTCCCTTTATATAACCTACCCCCCGAACCCAAGTCTTTTAAAATAGGTCTTTCCTGTTCTTTTATGTCCCTTCCTTATGGATAAAATAAAAGTCGGTGGCGACTCTTGCTATCCGCAACATGACTAAAAGTTAGTTCTCCCACCATGTTACAATATGCGTATCACCCCATAACAACCATCCTATATCTCCGTTTTGCAACCGTCTGATGGAATTACTTAGGCAAGACTCTGATCAAACAGTCCACATTGAGTCAACATGGTTGACCGCGTCCACATCCATGCACTCTCAGCTCCCAGCAAATTGGGCCTAGGCCAGAATACTCTTCACACCCCCATTTACAAGCCCAATTCGTTTTAACTAATAATTATTTCTATTTTCACCCCCCTTTCCTTTTTCTATTTCTTTTCAAGTTTCTATTTTGTACCATTTTCAATTTAAATACATAAAAAATACTAAAATTAATAATAAAATTCCACAAAAATTATAGTAGCCTTTTAACTCAATTTAGAACTTTTCTACATTTTTACTTTTTGAATTTTGTCATTTTTCAATTTAATTTCGATTTTTCATTTAATTGCTTTTATATTGAATTCTCACATGAACACATAATTTTGTACATTTTATTTTTCCCACTTCCTGTGATATTTTTGGCCCATTCTTTTTGCAATGATTAGAGGACTAATAATAGTACCTGGAAATATTTTTGGTGTATTTTTTAGGCTATTTTATCCATTGTTTTGGTAGTGTGGTTTGTATAAAATTATGATTGAATCTTATATAGATTTAAGTGACCATTTGACATAGTTACGTTATGAATTTTTAGGATATTTTTTAACACAATATTATAGTCAGGTTAGAGACCCTAGGGAATTAATTTCATATTTTTTCCAGGACCTTTGCTATTTTTAGTGCCTTGATCTCATTCAACATTTTCCATTGTAAATTCACCAAGTTAGCTTAGGATTTTATAGTGCATTAAGACATAGATTAATTAGGCTTAATATTAGAATATTAGAAGGCCTTAGTGTGGTTTAGCCACTGAGTTTAGAATGTTGATATCATGTGAAATCCTTTAGTTTTAGGACTTAGGCTTAGAAACCGTTCAAGTGCGTTTCCATGATGCGATTAGCCATTATTTCGGTTTTATGCCTTATATGCTTTAGAAATTCTTGCAACTTCGCCTTTAATTCATTTTGGCCATGTTTTTGCATCTTCATTTTTTGTTTCATTTACTAACATCATCTTTTTTGTGCAAGGTATTCTTTCGAGGATTTGCTTATGGACTTGGATTATTTTTATTATGCCTTGATTATATTTTTGTGGTTTGTACTTTGTGATGTAATAGTTTAGAATTGGTATGCTTGTATAGTTCTCATAATTAGGCTAGAAAAGATAAAATGAATCGATAGAAAACCAAATCTCAAAAAGAAAGTAAAGAAATACCCGATCCAACGTCGAGTAAATTTTCAAATAAATAAATAAAGTTTCATGTGACTTTAGGATTCCTTGATTACCATCGCTCCACTCCATTACACCAAAAGCAAGTCTTTTATGTTGCATACCATAAGTCGTGCGTCTTAGCACCATGCAATCGACCCACCCGATCCATCGTTCCATCTCACTTACGATTCATACACGTTTTTACCCACCATGATGTAGGAGGGCCATGTTATTCACTATTAACTTTTTGTACTCGCATTTCTAGTCTAATATCCTCTTAGGTAGCTTAAATCTTTCAAGCCTCACCAACCATAGGTCACCATTTATACTCAATTAACTTAGGATAAGTCTAGTTTCCCTTAGAGTTTTTCCTTTCTCAATTTGAGTCTCACTTCTCATCTTAAAGAAAAATAAAAAAAAATTAAAAAGGAAAGTAGGTATAATACGCCACGAGCCTTAAGCTATATGGGAAATTACTAGTGGAGGTCTCCTTCACTCTTCTAGGATACTTTACAAACGTTCCATTGGGGGCGATCTTGGAAAGTATTCGCTCATGTATCATAGTCTTTAGTTTTGTACATACAATAAACACAAATTCAAAACACTTCTTCTAAAAGACAATAAACCAAGACATCACGTCTTCTCTTCTCATCTCATACTCCTTGCGGACGAACATGACTTGTCTCGACAGTTCAAACAGCGATATAGTAAACACCCTCGAGTCAGAGTCGGTAACACCTGAGCTAGAGCTATGGCAACATCATCCTAAAAATCACAAACAAGTGCCCGCCTTAGTTAGACGAACTACGGCGACTCTGATCCTCATTTTCCCGATGAGGTACGTAGGCAGTGGGGTATGGCCCATTCGAGCACATTCTTTATTTTCCCTACATTTTCCCCTTTCATTCCATCTTTCTTTCCAGTTTCTTTTCTCATTTCACTTCCATTCCAGATAGACATTCTTTCATTCAAGCAACATCTTATTTCTCACCCTTTTAAATAGACTAACAAGCGTGGATCCCGTCGGGTACGACGGACGGATTGGGGTGCTAATACCTTCCTAATTCGTAACCGACTTCCGGACCCAGATCTTTGGTTCGCAAGACCTCGTCCTTTTCCTTCTTCCTTAGGTTTGTGCAACATTACCTTTCCCATTCCTTCGGGATAAAAATGTCTGGCTGGCGACTCTACATTTTCCGCGCCACTTTCGCGTTTGTACTAGGATGAAAATCCCGGGAGCGACAAATAGGTGTATAATTTTTGCACAATAAACACCTCTCTCTCTCTCATCTTGCAAAGCACACATAATCACATCATATTCCATGCGATCATCCTCCAACCTTCCTAAATCTTCATCTTCATCAACCATCATTCTCACCTTTCTTCTTCATTAATCTTTCAACATTCTTCTCCATGTAAAAACAACCATGCACAATGTTCAAAACCTTCAAACCATCTTCAACCAAGTCTCATTATCATTATCTTATCCTCCATCAAACTTTCCCCCACCAATAACCATGAACACAACAACATCATAACAATTATCATAGCAAACAACTTTCTTCAATCTTCTCATAATTATTCAAACCAAACCATTTTGAAAACAAAACAATAACTCAAAAACCATGAAAACTAAATTTCTTATCTAACCATCAAATTCCAAACAACAACACACACACCATGAACAAAACAAAATAAACACACACAAATAAGAGTGAAGAATTAGAAGATCCATCGGCGATAGCACGAATCGCTCCACCTCATAGATTCAGAAAGTGAAAAAAATGATTGAGGTATATTTGGAGAAGAAGAAGATAATGATTCTCTCTTAGTATTCATGTTTGTTTTATTAGTATTTTTTTTTATTTTCTGTTTATAATTTTGGTTTACTTTTTTTCATTTTTATTTGTTTTGTAATTATGATTTTGGTTTATTTTAACAAATTAATTAGGGTTGTCTATCCTTAGACCAATTGGATCTTATAACACCCTTCATTTACTCTGCACACACCCGAAGTTAGTGTGTGTCAAGAGTTTTGGACCATTTGGATGCAATCCCCCAATTCCTTTTCCACCCCTGCATTTTATTTACTTTATTTATTTTATTTAGTTTAGTTAATTTAAATTTATTTAGTTTATTCCATTTATTTTGTCTATTTATTTAGTTTTATTTAATTTTAATCCAATTATTATCTTTATTACAATTATTTAGAAATACAAAAAAATTAATATTAAAATACCCAAAATAAAAATACAAAAATAGTTTTTATTTATTTTTTATTAAATTCCCCTAAACATTCTTCTAATTAAATATGGAGGAATTATGAATGCACATTCACATGTTTGTCGAATAATCGAAGGTTTGACGCACACCATGTCTTAACGATCATTTGTCTTTAGTAAACAGTTTTCTTAATAAACTTAGGATTAAAAGAGGAATGGATGAATTCACATTCATTTGTTTCTTGAACAATCGAAGTCTTAGCATACGCTTTACCCAAATCGATTATTCATCATCTGCATTTAAAAATAATCTCAACTCATCAAATTAACCTTTTTGCCCTTGTGCAACCAAAAGAAACTTTCTTACAAAAGGATGGTGTTTTACTCATTCCGATGAGAAATACAAGCTCACACTTCAGCCTCAATAGTGCAAGCATTCAAACAAATGTTTAACCATTCTAATGTGACTTAAATACTATTCTCGACACACACAAAAAAACAACACATAAACATTTTATACAAAGAACTACTTAGTCTTTAAGCTAAGCACTCTTTTTCTTAAACTAATTAGAAGGTTCTCATTGATTACAATGAATGTGATGGGTGCTAATACCTTCCCCTCTCATAATTGACTCCCGAATCCGAAACAGGTTGTGATTACAATATTTCTGTTCTTCAATGGTTTTATTGATGTTTCCCTTCAAAAAATAAAACTTTGTTGGTGACTCTGTAGTTATTTTGAGCATTAGTATGCTCGGGCATTTTTCGCTCTGCGACATTTGGATCTCAACCCTAAAAGTTAGCTTAAAGGATGAGGTTACCCTTACACATATATACACCCAATAGTCCAGAAACATAAGCAACACATGACTTCAAACGAACTCCAACATCACAACTATCAACTTTAACATTTGCATATAGTCTATTAAATAGATATTAACTAAAGAAGAGAGAGACAAATAAAAAACATTTTCAATAAATAAGTGAAACTCTCAGTTTTCAAAGTCAATAACACTATCATCCCCTTTGTATGACAATATACTATATTTATCTTAACGGTGTTTATCCATAGTGTTTCTTATATTATACAATATGACAATTGTATTATTCCTTCTAGTTACTTTTCAAACCAATATAAAACTCATCTCACATTCACACTTGACATACCAATTTATTAAGATATGTGAAAATTTAGAGTACAATATAACCTTAATACATTAACAAATTTTTAATAGTTTGAATTGTATACATATAACAATATAACACATTTGTAAAGAATTTATTAATAATTACTCCATCCATCTCAAAATTTATAAGAGAATTTTTTTAACACCGAATGCTAAAGAGAGCGGAGAGTGGTTACATGTAACACCTGAGGATGAGGGTGAGGGAGTGGTTGTCAGTGCACGAGGCATAATAGTGAGACACTCTTAGCAGTTTCTAAAGAAAAATCGAATTCACATCGGAATGTAAGGGATGTTGAGGTTGTGCAGGTATGAGACTACTTGGTTGAAGAAACACTTATAAGGATTAATCAGCACTACCTATTACCAACAAGATGCATCTTCTTTTCGGTAGTCTAATCAATAACAACTCCATAGTTAAATATGATTGATTTAGAGTAGTATCGGGATGAGTGGCCTTTTTGGGAAGTTTCTTAAAAAGCGTGTGAATGAGGACAAAGCATGCTGAAAAGACCCGTGTTGGTTTTTGGGGTCAGTCGGTAATCCTGAAAGTAGTCTGGGTGTTACAAATGATATCAGAGCATCTCCCAGTACGATGTGGTTCGGGGACGAATCAAGCGGAAGCATGTGGCCATGTAACACCCGATGTCAGAGAGGGCATATAGTGGTTACATGTAACACCCGAGGACGAGAGAGTGGTTGTCGGTGCACGAGGCATGATAATGAGACACTCTTAGTAGCTTCTAGAGAAAAACCAAATTCACATCGGAATGAGAGAGATCCTGAGGCTGTGTAGGTATGGGATTGTATGGTTGAAGAAATGCTTATAAAAATTAATTGATATTACTTATACCAACAAGATGCATCTTTTTCGGTAGTTTAATCAATTAAAACTTCATAGTTAGACGTGTTTGACTTGGAGTAGTATTGGAATGAGTGATCTTCTGGGAAGTTTCTTAAAAAATGTGTGAGTAAGGACAAAATATACTTAAAAAAATTCGTGTTGGTTTGTGGGATTAGTCGATAATCCTAAAAAATATTATAGACGTTATAAACATCAAAACCACACCTAAAGAAATATAAAAAAGTTATATTTAATTTTTCCTTGCTGATTTTTTTCTCATATATTTTAGAAGAAAAAATGCATTTTTTTAGACAGAAGGAGTATTCATTATTTAATCGTAATAATTTCAATATTTTATTAAAATAAATGACATATTTACAATCAAAACACATTAATTATTTTTCTAAAATAAACAATTCAAATGCTCTCAAGATTACTCACAAGTATTTGCAAAATATCAATATCTGATTACTAAACACACACTCACATATTTGTGAGCTACACCCCTTTATTATCCATCTCATCAAAAAGGAGAGAGAATCTATCTTCTTATCCTGATGGTTGGAAACCAATAGAAAACATGCCAGCTGCCATGTCCACTGAATAAAACACTAACCTTAATCTTAGCACAAACAAACTGTGTTTCTTCACCTTCACCTATGGCTTCAACTACACTAGGCACTTCTTCAATTGCGTTTCTTCCTTCACGCTACCTTTCTTCCCCTTCTTCCAACCCTTCCATTCACACTCTCTCTCTAACCTCAGGTATATTAATTGCTTCACAATTTTCATGCCTTTTCTTTTTCCTTTGTTTTTTGAGGTTATGTAGTAGTAGTGAGAACGAATTGAGAATGACCCGTTTCATATATGTTGTTTCTGTGTCTTAAAGTTGTGGTTTTTATACTTTTTGTGATGATTTGAATCTGCATTGAATGGTTGGGTTTGTAGGGCAAAGCTGTGTTAGAAAGTTATGTGGAGGAATTGGAATTAATGGCACAAAGGGGAAGTCTCGGTTTCCTGTTGTCAATGTTGCTACTGAAGTTAACTCTGTAGAACAGGTTGGTACTTAGTTAAGAGATATTCCATTTTAGCAAATTATGGATTGAATTGCATAAGCACTTGTGCCACTTTTTGAGTGAGCCTATGGAAACAACTTATGTCATGGCCATAAGCTGTTTTCAACTTATACAAATAAGCTCTCTAGGATAGTTTATGAAAGCAACTTAATAGTTTATATGAGAACAACTTCACTTTATTTTATGTTTTATTATAGAAACTACTTTTACATAAGCACTTATATGATAAGTGCTTATGCTATAAGCTGTTAGTTAAATTGTTCATCCAAACAATGATATCCAAACAATGTATGTGGCATAAGCACATGTGCAACTGGTGAGGATGTCATGTTCATAAGCTATTTTCAGCTTATATCTATAAGCTCTGTGGAATAGATATTGAATTGAAACAGCTTATAGCTTATTTGAAAACAACTTAACACTATTTTATCTTTAGCTATAGAAACTACTATTACATAAACACTTATATGGTAAGTGTTTATGCTATAAGACTTTTGTTTTTCAAAAGCCTTCTCATTTAACTTGCTTACAATGTATAAGCTTAGAAAGATTTTTCTTATAGTGAAGAATCATAATCTTATTTTATATGAGAAACACATTTAAGTTACTTTGATTATATTTCAATTATGAACTTTTGATATCCAGGGTCTGAATACTATTGCTAAAGAAAGCCAGAGGCCAGTGTACCCTTTTGCTGCTATAGTTGGACAGGATGAGATGAAGCTTTGCCTTCTCCTTAACGTCATCGATCCTAAGATTGGAGGTGTAATGATAATGGGGGATAGAGGAACCGGGAAATCCACAACGGTTAGGTCATTGGTCGATTTACTTCCCGAAATCAAAGTTGTTTTTGGTGATCCATATAACTCAGACCCAGAAGATCCAGAAGTAATGGGAATCGAAGTGCGAGACCGAGTAATAAAAGGGGAGCAACTTTCCATCGTGTTGAGCAAAATTAACATGGTTGATTTGCCATTAGGAGCTACAGAAGATAGGGTTTGTGGAACAATCGATATCGAAAAAGCTCTAACTGAGGGTGTCAAGGCATTTGAGCCTGGACTACTTGCTAAAGCTAATAGAGGAATCTTATACGTCGATGAAGTTAATCTTTTGGATGATCATTTAGTTGATGTGCTGTTGGATTCTGCTGCATCAGGTTGGAACACAGTGGAGAGAGAAGGTATTTCTATCTCACATCCCGCTCGGTTTATCCTAATCGGTTCGGGGAATCCTGAAGAAGGGGAGCTCAGGCCACAACTACTTGATAGGTTTGGAATGCATGCTCAAGTGGGGACTGTTAGAGACGCTGAACTGAGAGTAAAGATTGTAGAAGAGAGAGCTAGGTTCGACAGAAACCCGAAGGAATTTCGAGAGACTTACAATGCTGAGCAAGAGAAGCTCACGGAACAAATCACCTCAGCAAGGAGTTTACTTTCTTCAGTTCAAATCGATCAAGATCTCAAAGTGAAAATCTCGAGGGTGTGCGCAGAATTGAACGTGGATGGATTGAGAGGAGACATTGTATCAAATAGAGCTGCAAAAGCCTTGGCTGCTTTGAAGGGAAGAGACAAAGTGAGTGTAGAGGATATTGCTACTGTCATCCCTAACTGCTTGAGACACCGTCTTCGAAAGGATCCTTTGGAGTCGATAGACTCGGGTTTACTCGTCACCGAGAAATTTTATGAAATTTTCAGTTGAAGGTGATAGATATATAGAAACATTCTCTCAGCTCTGGTATTTGGTTAGATTGTAACCTTTCCTATGGCGGATTTTTGTTGTCTTTAAACATGAGTAACATTCATAAATTCGTTGTATACAAGATATTCTAAGCCTTTACTTCATGAATGTGTTGCATAATGATTTGAAGTTGTCATTAAAAAAATGAACATCTTGCCAAATTTCTTCAGCTAACTTTTATTGCCAGAAATGCAGTACTGTACACTAATATTAATGCATAAATATAAATAAATATTGTTATAGAATTAAAGTTTAAATAAATAATTATTGAGTTATCCCACTCACTTTTTCTTAAAGTATTAATATATTTTTATGAATTTGACTTTTTAACACAAGATTTGAATCGTGATGAAAATCCATAGTATATTTTATCCTGTATTTAATGTTTATAAGTGTTTCAATCAAACTATCACATATATTTTTCTCCATATGTATCACATCAATATAATGTTTTACATCGAGGCTAAGCCAATATGGAAGATCAAAGAACACTGATCTTTTTTTTCAAATATTTTTCTCCACGACCCATTTTCGTTTCTTTCTAAAGACAACATTATTGTGTTGTTGTCTTTTATAAACTTCATTCCTCTGTAGAGGGCTTTTGAGTGATATTAAACTTTTGTTTTCCATTAAAAGCCAGACAAATTATCGTGTGCATGAAAGTCATTGATTATGTAAAACAACATGACACACGACTTAAAGTTATCACCTGTATATACACATTATCAACATCAATGCCTTCCTCCCACAAAATTCTTAAATCTTTAATCAATGACATTAAATAAACATCTATGTCGTTCCCTAGTTGTTTTGAGCCTGCAATCATTATTAATAACTTCATATATTTGCGCTTCATGCACAACCAAAGAGATGAGTTGTAAATAACAAGAAGAACATGCCATGAACTATGGTTAATACTCAAATTACAAAAAAGTTTCATTCTGTCGGTTGAAAGTACAAGCCTAAGGTTCCTTGGCTCAAGGACAAAAGTTAGAAACAACGAATCAATTGTCTTCCATTGCAATGAATTAGCTGCATGACAAATTTTTCCATCACATAATCTTTCATCAGCATTCCATGTAGTATTCTTTGTGTCATTTACATTAGCAAACAATCTCTTAGCCCTTTGAGTTATCGGTAGGTATCATATCACCTTGGAAGGAACACTCTTTTTAGTTACACCATCATCATCTTTGTCGCTCCCGAAGATTTGCATCCCAGTACAAGTGCGAACGGTCGGCGAAAGGAGAAATGAAGGTGAACTGAAAAGTGTCGCCAGCTAGGCATTTTTATCCCGAAGGAAAGGTAATGCTGCATAAACCTAGAAAGATATGGATAAGACGGTCGCGAACCAGAGAAACTGAGAAAGGGGGTTGGTTACAACCTGGGAAGGTATTAGAACCCAGATTGTCCGTCGTACTCGACGGGATCCACGCTTGAAAGTTTGTGTTTAAAGGGGTAGTGTCTGTGCTATCTGTGTGCAAAAGCTGGAAAAGAATGTACAAGTGTCAGTGCAAGAAAGTGAAGTGAGGTGCTAAGGAATGAGGCTTAAAAGAATAATGCTGGAAGAGGGGGGAGACAAAGAGACTTTTGTTCGATAACTGTTAAGTTATGCCTACGTATCCTCTCGTGCAATGAGGAAGTCAGAACGCCGTAGTTCGACTCAAAGAGACTGAAAGATGAATTGACTGATGAACTGCTTACTTGTCTATGCTCAAGTGTATGACCTATCTGGCTCAGGTGCTAACTGTCTTGTATTAGACGAAAGAAGCGAGTTCGCGTTTGTGAGTGAATGAGGTGAGAAAAGAATCCCGGAGGAGACGATTATTGTTTGTTTTTGGTGTTTTCAGTCTTTTATTGCTTTTTGTGTTTGTCATAAGTTAATGAGCTTAAGCCTAAACCAATGGTTAGTAAACTCATCATATCCTCCCTTTGATTAGGGATAATGAGAATACCTTAAGTATGAGATAAACACCTCACACTTAATTACCATGATGATGTAGGATTAAGATCATTAACCTACTTGTGATTATTTATATGTTTTTGGTGTTTTTGTTTAGTGTTAAGTAATGAGTTTAAGCCATAATCAAGGATTTAGTGGACTCATTATACCATCCTAATAGAAGGATAATAGATGAGAGCACTTAAGCTGAGGAAGATACCTCAACTTAATCCATGATTAGGGATTAACCTCATGACAAAACAAATCTTTATTAAAGTGGATTTTAGTTAAGAGTTGAGATTAAGAAGTGGATTTTAAGTTTGTAAGACAACTTGAGGGGGACTTGTCCATTAACACTAGGGTTAGTCCTTCTTAACCAATAAAGGAAGAATTAGAACCCTAATGCAAGGCCCAAGTTACAAGCTATTGTCTTGGTGATTATTGAGATGGATTGATTAAGAGGTTTAAACAAATTAAGGGTTTAACACTTAGGATTAAAGTCATACACTCCATCCTAAGAGAAGGATGCAGGCATAACCCTAATCACAAAGTCTTATAACCTTAAAGGTTTAGTCTCTGATTATGAGATGAGAAGAGAGACACAAAAGAAGACACAAAGGTAAAAGCTAAAGGGGGACTAATCAAAACCCTAATTATTGTCATGCTTGGATGTTCCTATGGTTTGTAAGGCTTGCAAGAGATCTTCAAAGAAGCCACCAATGGAAGAAGCAGATAAAAGGAGGAGAAGCAGAAGAAACAAGTTAACTTACTTCATTGAAGAAGATAAGTTACTTGAAGAAAGAAAGTAAATGATGAACATGAATGAGAAAGCTCACTCTAAAGCAAAGTAAAATGCAACAATGATGCATAAGAAGAGTGAGAAGAGAAGATGAGAAGTGAAGGCAAATTCACTTCTCAAATTACTTACCACCTGAAATGTTAGCACAAAGAAAGGAATGAAATGAGAATGAAATGTATGCAAAGATGCAAACCAAAACCAGAAGCATAAACATGATGCAAATAATGTTATGAGATGATGCAAAGACATGTCAAGTGTTATGAATGATCATACAAGAGATGAGAATGCTAATGAAGCATGTAGGAAGCATGAAAGCACATGAAAGTTCATGGAATGGAATGAATGCATATCATGGCAAATGGATGAAGAAATGATCAAGCATGATTCTAATGTATCCTATGATGTCTTAGATGTTATGTGAATGCAATAAATGTCATGGAAAGTTCATGAATGGAAGCATATGCAAGATGTATGCAAATGAACATGAGAAATTAGGGTTTTAATGCAACATGAGATGCAAAAGTAAAAAACAGAAGCAAAACATAAGATAAAAAATTGCAAATGAACTCAAAGGAACCCTAACCCCATATGATATCACACCCCAAAGGAGGAGGTCTAACTCTTAACCTAAAGAAAGTTGTGATTTTTCTAAGTTATCTAGGGTTTTAAGGTACCTTAAGGGGAAAATGCAAATCAAATAAAAAATGCAAGATAAATTTGTGACAAATATATGCTAGACACTACATGCTATATGAAGATCAATGCAAAAAGAATCAATGTCATACCCTTCATGGTTAGGCAGAAATGAATTCTTGAAGTTAGGGTTCAAAAATGGAATTTTTATGAACCCTAAATTCAAGAAAAATGTCAAAGAGTGTTCAAAACGAAAAAGAAATTTGTATGAATGGTTTGACAATGTTTCTAAATGTCCTAAGATGCAATGTGAATTTTTTTTGGAATTTTCAAAAACCTAAATGATATTTTAATTAATTAATTTCCATTAATTAATTAAAATAAACATTTAAATATTTTTAAAATGGTTTTTTAATGCAAAAAATAAAAATAAAAATGTTTTTGGGTGGAGAAAAATATTTGAATTAAAAATGCAGAAGGAAAATATTTTTGGAATTTTCTAAGTATTTTAAATAAATTATGCAAAACAAATGATAAAAAATGAAATAAAAATCAAAATAAATGAAAGTATGCTGATCTGATGGACAAGATTCAAACTGGGAAAGAAAGTGTTGACCAGCGCGCAAATGAGTGACTGGGATTCACTCTGAGTTAATTTTATTAAATTAATTCTAATTAACTAATTAAATGTGGATTAGGGTTTTAATGATGAATCTGAGCCATCCAAACACGCAGTAAGCAAGATCCTACGGTCATTATTCAAACTAGCCATAAACCCTAATTAACCCCTTAATGACTTTCAGGTGGCCGGAGAAGACCTCCGATCATCTTCTCCGGCCAGCTCCTCACCCTAACTTCCACCCAAGGCCACCCCAGACCCCCTAACTCTCCAGAATCACTCAACTAACAACCCTAAACACGAATCCAGCAACAAAATCCATTTATTTTCACTCAAGATCATGAATCAAAGGCAAACGGAAAAATACGCAGAAATTTCAAAAGCTTCATAGATGCTTGATACTTGATCATTTTCAAAACAAAATAGATCATGATGATCAGCAAAACATACAAAACATTTCTATAACAAGAAATCACATTTCTGGAAAATTTGTTCTTGAGGTTACCTGAAGTGAAGCTTTCTCAAACTGAGCTATCTGGCCTCCTATTTGGTTCAAAACGACTCCAATGATCCTCCTGGTGATGCTTTGATGCTTGGAGGAAGTTTTTAATGGTTGGTTTGGATGGTTGTTCTTCAACTTGCCATAAATCGTATTTTGGTTTTGGGGGCTTTCACGTTGCAATAAAGGGTGGGAAATGGTCCCTTGATGAAGCTGAGTTGATTGATGAAAAGAGTTTGAAGTTTGGGTGAGTGTGCTGTGAGTTTCGAAAACTTTTGCAAATGGGGTGATTTTTGAGAGCTTGATCATTTTGTGGTTTCAGGATTTCTTGATGTGTGTTATGAGTTCCATAATGCTTGCATATGATGCTGTGATTGGTCAGAGGAGTTGGTGTGGCATAGTGTGATTGGTATGAGTGTTTTTGCACAAAGTCAACAAAACTTGTACTTGAGGTATGGGCTCTCTTGCAGCTGGCTTTTTGGCTTGTCCTGGTTCAGCAAGGATCAAGGAGAGCCATGGAGTGCATTTTGTGGTGATTCAGCAAGTTTGTGAAAGGTTTTGTGTCATTTTGCAATTTTCATGAAGTTTGGCCCCTTTGTGATTTCTTGAAGTTCAAGGCATGAAATGTGATAATTCTTGGGCCAATTCTGACTTTTAGGCAATGCATTATGTTGGTATGATGCTTAGAAGTGTATTAGAAGTCAAAAAATGGCTTGGCAAGTGGTTATGCAAGAATCCATCTTTGGTGTATTCTTGAAAATTATAGGATTTTTGCCAACTTTGAAAGGCCATAACTTGAGTTCCATAATGAATTAGAACTTGTTCTTGTACTTTTTGAAAAGGGAATGATCCCATCTACAACTTTCATGACCAACAATTTTTCATTTGAAGCATTTTTGGTTGAGAAAGAGGAGGTTGAAAAAACTTTCCCAAAATGGAAAGTTTACATTACAAGTCATTTCCATTTTTGGCAACTTTTGGTTTAGCTCAATTTTCTTCAATTTTATGAACTTCCAAGAACTTAAATGATCAAATAAAGATCATATAACTTCAATTTGATGAAAAATCTACTTTGGTTCCATTGTTGGGGGGCTCAGATGCCCTAATTTTGCTCTGACTTGCTCAAGAAGTTACCCAGTGAACAGAAGACTTCCACAATGAATTTCTTCATCAAACTTGGTACATATGATCCTTATAACATATTGAGACTATTAGAAACAAGAATGACCAAAAAATTTGGAGTTATGGCCTCTGAAACCAAAACCCTAATTTCAGGTCATCTGTGTAGTGAAATCCTATCTCCGCTTCCATGCTTTGCAAGTTCTTGTGATTTCTTGACTTCTTTGATCTTTGAGGTATATAATACTATGATTGAACACACATGGACCCTCTTGGAGTGATTGGAAGTCTTTGGAGTGGCTCAGATGGATCCTTGGATTGCTCAGATCACAAACCCTAGATGCAGATGAACTTGAACCATGCAGATGAAACAAATATGCAATATGAGTTGGTATGCTTAAACTAATGCAAATATGGAAGATCACAAGCCATGGTGTGAAATTAGTGAGGGCAAATTTGGGGTGTTTACAGCTACCCCTATTCAAACATGAGTTAGCTGTGCAGGATGTAAGCGCCTGACTTAACAGACAAACAAGACAACTTGTGGTTGAATATCAAAGACAATCCAAAATTTGCACTCACTGGGGAGAAGAAGAAAAGGGATATAAATTGTAAAAGATGGTAGTATTATTATAAAGTGCGGGCGATGGAGGACGACCATCGAGCAGAAGACGTCTGCTGGGGGTAAAGCAATAACGGGGACGGCCGACAAGTTGGGGAAATAAGAAATCACGATGGGGGACAGCCATCAAGCAAAGTGACAAGGTTTTCTGGGGATTAAAGTAAAGGCAGTGATGGGGACGACCATCAGGTTTGCAAAGTAAAGATAAACAACGATGGGGACGGCCATCTGTTCAAAGAATAAATGAAATAATGATGAGGGACGGTCATCAATGGTGAAGGACGATCATCTAGCAGGGGACAACTGCTCTTTACCACGACATATGACGAATGTCAGATAGAAAAGGTCGACGATGGGGACGGCCATTGGATAAGCATGATGAAGGACGATCATCAAGAGGTGAAGGACGATCACCTAGCAGGGTACGACTGCTATCGGAGTTTATCATGACATAGGACGAATGTCAGATAACAAAATCAACGATGGGGACGACCATCAGATAAAATGATGAAGGACGATCATCAAAAGGTGAAGGACGATCACCTAGCATGGGACAGCTTCTAAAATATCACGACATAAGACGAATGTCAGATAGAAAGGGGTTCCAATAATGGAGACTCCGCTGGGGAAAGGATGAGGGACGGTCATCCAAAGGTGAAGGACGATCACCTGGCAGGGTACGGCTGCCTAAAGTATCACGACATATGACGAATGTCGGATAGAAGTAAAGTTGTTTTGCTGGGGAATGGTAAACCCGGACGAGTGCTTACGCTTAAGAAATAAAAGGTATAAGTGTTTTGACGCTGTGTATAGATTAAAGATGCAGACGAGCATCCTTAAGATCGTGATACTGACGAGTATCGGTAGAAACAAACGCTGACGCATGTTCAGAGATGATGATACGGATGAGTACCAACTAGTTATCAAAGAACAAAGACGAGTGTCGAATCTGTGGGGAATGATGAATATATACAAAATACGGACGAGTATCTGTATAAGTATGAATGAGTATTGTGAAGTATGAGCAAGACACGGACGGGTGTTCAACTTGCTGGGGAAAAGTGACACGGACGAGTGTCAGAAAAGAAAGTGTATAAGTTATGAACTTATATGTATATGAGAGTATAAGAGGTAATCTGGTGACCTGTGGGGATAGTATGACACTGACAGGTGTCGAAAGAGTGTATTATAAGTAGGTATTTGGTTTGCAACAAGTGTTTAGGCAACCATGTTGGGGAAAGGTGACACGGACGGGTGTCAGAAGAGTTTGTATAGGTATCCGTATTTTAGAGTGTTTGTGGCTTATCTGCGGGGAATGATATGACACGGACGGGTGTCAGAAAGAGTATATATGAACATGTATCTGTGTTGCGGAGTGCAAAGGGGACACTTTGGCTTTCTGTGGGGAGATTGAGATGACACGGACGAGTGTCGGGAAGAACATGTTATGGACAGGTATTTGTACTTGAGGGTGCAAAGGGACACTTTGGCTTTTATGTGCATTGTCGATGGAATACTGATGGTATTTGCAGGTGACTGGTTCGAACCTGACTTGTGATCATGCAAAATGTTTGATTTTTTCCGTAATGCTCTGTATTAGACGGAATGCTACGCTTTGTGGGAAAAATGATGCGAATGCTATGATTATGCAAAAGAAACTGATCCGAGATTCAGATCCTGCTGTTGTAAAGATCTCTGGATGATCTGCTTGAAAGATATCCCAGCTGGGGATGAGATCATTGGTAGATCTGATAAAACATATGGTTCTTCTTGGGGGACTAGATCACTGATAGATCTATCCGGTAAGGAGATATCCCAACTGGGGATGAGAAAGCTTTCGTCACTTTGTTGTGCGAGAATTTCAGGCATTGCTCTTCTGGGTAGAGGCTGGAACTCTGTGGGGAGATGGTTCCCTTGCCTTTGGGAGACCTGGCACTCTGCTTGGGAGAGGAAAGATCACTGGACGATCTTCCTAGAGTTTTCTGTGGGGATCCCGGCTGGGGATGAGGAGGCTTTGACAACTCTGGTGGGGAGAAAACATTTTAGATGCTTCTTGGAGAAGGTGTGCTAGGGAAGTGATGCCTGGTATGCCCCATGTTACGTATTGAATACCTGCAACCTGTTAAGACAAGAAAGACGCACAAGTATCCCGAGGTATCCCTTACCGGATTCCGTCATAGGAGTTAGATATTCCTGAGAGTAAATAAATTTCCTGCAAGCATCTACTTAAAAATGGCTCATTTGTTTCATGCAAATATTATATCATGGAATACTGGACATTTTAAAAACAGAACAAGAGTGTACAAACGAGACTGAAAACTTTGATTTTATTAATTTGGGTGCCCTGAATTGGCAAATACAGTCAAAGAAACAAATCCCCTGAAATGAGGAGATTGTTACAAATTGAAAAAGATAAAGGTGCTGGCAATGTTGGCGACGCTCCGGTGAGCTTCCTTTACTATGACCCGTATGACTTTGACGTTCTTCTTATCTTGCTTTCTGAAGAAGGTTGATTCTGACCGATGCTTTATCCTTTCGAGACTTGCCATGTTGTGAGTGATACAAACGAATTCAGAATGCAGTTGTTTGCTTATTCCCTGATTTTGCGTGGATCGCCCTTTCGGGTTTTCGATCCACCGGGATACCCATTTTTGCCTGAGCTGTCCAATGCGGATTTTCAACTCAGCGGGTGTACATTTTTTTTTAATTTTCCCTTATTTTTACCCGAGTCTTTTATTCTGTTTTTGACTCGCCGGGATGCCCTATTTTTGCCTGGACTTACATTCTGTTTTTATGTCCAGCGGGTCATTTTATGCGAAGTATTTTTTAACTGCATCTGAATTCACAGGGGATGAGAAATCTTCACCATCCATAGTAGTGAGCATCAGTTCTCCACCAGAGAAAACCTTCTTTACTATGAACGGACCATCGTAATTCGGAGTCCACTTGCCCTTGTGGTCTGTATAAGGAGGAAGGAGTCTTTTCAGCACAAGATCTCCTACTTGGTATTCCCGAAGCCTGACTTTCTAATCGAAGGCTTTCTTCATTCTTTTCTGATATAACTGCCCATGACAAATTGCAGCTAATCTCTTTTCTTCGATCAGATTCAGTTGATTGTACCGAGATCGGACCCATTCTGCTTCATTCAGCTTGACATCCATCAGTACCCGTAATGAGGGTAATTCAACTTCAATAGGTAGGACTGCCTCCATACCATACACAAGCTGATACAGTGTTGCCCTAGTGGATGTTCTGATCGAGGTTCGATACCCATGCAAGGAAAATGGTAGCATTTCATGCCAGTCTTTGTAAGTAACCACCATCTTCTGCACAATCTTCTTAATGTTCTTGTTAGTTGCCTCAACAGCGCCATTCATCTTTGGCCTGTAAGGAGAAGAGTTGAGATGTTGGATTTTGAAGTCCCGACACAATTCTGCCATCATTTTGTTGTTCAAATTGGAACCATTATCAGTAATGATTCGCTCGGGCACTCCATACCGACAAATGATATCTCTCTTTAGGAATTTGGCTACCACTTGTCTGGTGACATTTGCATACGAAGCTGCTTCAACCCATTTGGTGAAGTAATCAATGGCTACCAGGATGAATCTGTGGCCATTTGAAGTAGTCGGTTCGATATTTCCAATCATGTCAACGCCCCACATGGCAAAGGGCCAAAGTGAAGACATTACGTTCAACGGATTTGGAGGCACATGCACTTTGTTTGCGTAGATCTGACATTTATGGCACTTTCTGGCATAGGCACAACAGTCTGCATCCATTGTGATCCAGTAGTAACCTGATCTTAACAATTTCTTAGCCATTGCATGTCCTCCGGCATGGGTACCGAAAGATCCTTCATGCACCCCGTGCATCAGTAGGTCTGCTTCTTTCTTGTCAACACATCTGAGCAGGACCATGTCAAAGTTTTGCTTGTACAATGAACCATCAGTATTCAGGAAGAAACTACCAACCAACCTTCTTAATGTCTTCTTATCATTGGATAATGCCCCAGGTGGGTATGTCTGATTCTCCAAGAAGCATTTGATGTCATGGAACCAAGGCTTGTCATCTTTAGCAATGTCCACAGAGAATACGTATGTTGGTCGGTCAAGCCTGGATACCGAAATCCGAGGCACATAATTGGCAGTCTGAACCTTGATCATGGAGGAAATGGTAGCTAAAGCATCCACAAACTGATTTTCGTCCCGAGGGATGTATTCAAGTTTGACTGTTGTGAAGAAAGTCAATAATCTCCTCGTATAGTCACGGTATGGAATTAGATGCTCTTGGTGAGTGTACCATTTGTCGTTGGTTTGATTGATTACCAGAGCTAAATCTCCGAATATAGTTAACGTCTTGATCCTGAGGTCAATGGCTTCCCCAAGACCCATGATACAGGCTTCGTATTCAGCTTCGTTGTTAGTGCATGCAAAGGTGAGTTTTGCCGAGAAAGGCATATGAACCCCTTTAGGTGTAATGAGCACTGCACCAACTCCACGACCATTCATATTGACAGCCCCATCAAACATCATTGTCCATTCTTCTTCTTGGTCAGGCCCTTCAGTGTGAATAGGCTCTTCATGATCTTTAGCTTTCAGGAACATGATGTCCTCATCAGGGAAGTCAAATCTCATTGGCTGGTAATCATCAATGGGTTGCTCAGCCAGATAGTCAGACAGTACACTGCCTTTGATGGCCTTTTGAGATGTGTACTGAATGTCATACTCTGTCAGAATCATCTGCCATCTTGCAACCCTTCCGGTAAGTGCCGGCTTCTCAAATATGTACTTGAATGGATCCATCTTTGAGATCAACAACGTAGTATGAGTCAACATATACTGTCTTAGTCGGCGAGCAGCCCACGCTAAAGCACAATAAGTTTTCTCGAGCAGTGAATAACGTTGTTCACAGTTGGTAAACTTTTTTCTTAAGTAGTATATTGCATACTCTTTTCGACCAGACTCATCATGCTGGCCCAACACACACCCCATTGATCCTTCTAATACTGTCAGATACATTATTAGAGGTCTTCCTTCAACTGGAGGCATAAGAATGAGAGGTTCTTGTAAGTACTCTTTGATTTTGTCAAAAGCCTTCTGACAATCTTCATTCCACCTGACCGTTTGTTCCTTTCTTAACAATTTGAATAGGGGCTCACAGGTTGCAGTAAGGTGAGATATGAACCTTGATATGTAGTTCAATCTACCTAGAAACCCCCGAACTTCTTTTTCAGTCCTAGGTGCAGGCATCTCTTGAATGGATTTGACTTTGTCAGGGTCAACTTCAATTCCTTTTTCACTTACGATGAATCCCAGCAGCTTACCGGAACGTACCCCGAATGTGCATTTGTTGGGGTTTAACTTCAGCTGATACTTTCTCAGACGCTTGAACAACTTCAGCAGATTTACCAGATGGTCTTCTTTAGTGAGGGACTTGGCAATCATGTCATCCACGTAGCATTCAATTTCTTTGTGGATCATGTCGTTGAATAAGGTTACCATAGCCCTGTTGATAAGTCGCACCGGCATTCTTCAATCCAAAAGGCATTACTTTGTAATAAAATGTGCCCCAAGGTGTGATGAAAGTTGTCTTCTCCATGTCTTTGGGTGACATTCTGATCTGATTATACCCGGAAAATCCATCCATGAAAGAGAATACCGAAAACTGAGTCGTGTTGTCGACCAATACATCAATGTGAGGTAAAGGGAAATCATCTTTCGGGCTAGCTCTGTTCAGATCCCGGTAATCCACACACATCCGTACTTTGCCATCCTTCTTAGGCATTGGTACAATATTAGCAACCCACGGCGGGTAACTAGTTACAGCAAGGAATCTGGCATCCCACTATTTTTGTATCTCTTCTTTAATCTTCATTTCCATATCCGGACGAGTACGGCATAGCTTCTGCTTCACAGGAGGGAAATCTTCTTTCAAAGGCAGCTTGTGCATAACAATATCAGTATCCAAACCTGGCATGTCTTGATAGGACCAAGCAAAGACGTCAATGTACTCTCGAAGCATGTGAATAAGCTGTTCCTTCACTGAAACTTGCAGACTGGCCCCAATTTTCACTTCTTTCAAGTCTTCTTCGGTACCAAGATTTACTGTTTCAACCTCCTCCTGATGAGGAGTGATCACCTTCTCTTCTTGCCTCAACAACCTGGCTAACTCTTCAGGTAACTCATAGTCTTCTTCAACCCCTTCATCAGCTTGATTAATTGGATTGTCGAAGTCATACAAGGTCATAGCAATGTTGTTGTCGGTGCAATCTGGAGGATAATCTCTGCAAGGGTTGAGATTGGTTCGTTTTAGTGATCAGTTTTAATCTTGTTTAGAAAAAGTGAAAATGAAGTTATTTATTTTGAAAACATTGCCATTTTATTGTTTTGTACAAAAGTGAAAAAAATGAAAAGATAGTGAGCGAAAAAGAGACTCGTTTGCAAAAGACGTCCGATATTCATTGATTAATCATTTGCACAAAATTACAATATGGTTCTATTATAAAATGATTCCTAACACCTTGGGTAAGATGCAGGACTTGATGCATGCTAAAAAGACAGGAAATAATAATTACTCTGCAGGAGTAACCCTTATAATTTCCTTTGGAAGACCAGTTAAGGACTTGGCTCCCCGGGATCCTTGGACGTATCCAACTCTCCAGGTTGCGGTCACTTTCCTCCTCGTCTTCCAGATTATTAACAACATCTGGGGTGAGCATCCCCCACTGACAAATTTGGGCTCCTCGGCAGCCTCTGATTGATCTTGTCGGAATGGTCTGTAACCCAAACCGAATCTATCTTCCTTCTTTTCCACTGGCAGCAGCTTGCCCCAGCCTTGAGCATTACCGTCTTCAACAACCTTCCGGGCTTGCTGGTAAGAGATGATTGAAGTACCTATCCGGTCCTCCTGGGATGCAGCCAATACTCCAGTAGCCTCATTAACATTTAGGGCCTCAAACCCCTGGCTCATTGTCTCATGGATTTCACCATCCATCTCAATATATTTGTAAGTAGCCAGCTGACTAACAAATATGTCTTCCTCACCACAGATGGTGATAATCTGTCCTTCCCATTCATACTTCAGTTTCTGGTGAAGGGTCGACGTTACTGCACCTGCGGCATGAATCCAGGGTCGACCTAGCAAACAGCTGTAAGCAGGCTGTATGTCCATCACATAGAAAATGGTCTTAAAGACTTGTGGACCGATTACCACTGGCAGCTCCACCTCTCCCAAAACAGATCTTTTAGAGCCATCAAAAGCCCTGACCACAAAATTACTTGGTCGGAGAGCTATCCCATCATACTCAAGCTTGGCAAGAGCTTTCTTTGGTAAGACATTGAGTGAGGACCCAGTGTCTACAAGTACATGAGATAAGACAACTCCTTTGCACTCCAGAGTTATATGCAAGGCTTTGTTGTGGAGACCTCCTTCTGAAGTTAAATCAGCATCAGTGAACCCTAGCCCATGGCTAGTATTGACATTTGATACCACTGTTTCCAACTGATTCACATTGATCTCTTCTGGCACGTAGGTAGCGTGCAGAACTTTGAGAAGTGCATCCCGATGGGCTTCGGAACACAACAACAGTGATAGGATTGAGATCTTTGAAGGAGTCTGGTGGAGTTGGTCCACAACCTTATAGTCACTTCTTTTGATGATTCTCATAAACTCATCCACATCTTTATCGAAGGATGACTTCTGAGTTTCTTTTGGTGCAGATTCTTCTGGTATCACACTCTTCCCCTTGGCTCTGGTAGCAACCTCTGCCTCAGTGTTGGTTCTAGGGACTTGTGAAGTGAAGAGACGTCCGCTTCGGGTGAAGCCTCCACCTCCCCCAACATTATCCACTTGGGGAGTGAGAACTGGAGAATCAAGAAGGACTTTCTCTCCGTTGCAGTATAGATCAACACCATAATGCCATGGTATATCACTGTCTTTGTCATATGGGATTAGCCCGGGCACCGTGATGGTGACTGGGCTTACTGCAGCTGTTGTTGGGACTACAATAGTCTGTGGATCATAGAAAATTGTAACAGGACCTCTGGTGGATGCAGGTGAAGGTGAATTGAAGCTTTGTTGAGACTGTTGTTGAGGTTGCTGAAAGTTGTTGGAACTCGGGACCGTTGCCGGGTCATAATAGATTGTGACAGTGGAAACATCATTGTTGGTTGTTGAAGTTGTAATAGCTGGTGCAAATGAATTGCTGGGTGTTGAAGTGACAGATGGAATGATTGTTGAAGTTGTAGCTGAATCAGTTGGAACAATGGTTGTTGCAGTTGTAGAAGAAACACTTGGAAAGATGGTTGTTGCATTTGTAGAAGATTCGCTTGTTGTTGTCAAAAGAGTTGTTGGTGTTGTAGAAGTTGTGGTTGTAATTTGCAGAATGCCTTCTTTAATCAAATCATTGATGCCTTTCCTCAAGCTGGCACACCCATTCTCAGAAAGTTTGCATGATTCACAACAGGCCTCACAACCTGGAAACACTTGGCACTTTAAAAGCTGGGCTTTAACCTCTGCCAGAGGTGTTTGAATGCATGCAATGTCTTCTATTTATTTCGTGGGTGAACCATCCTCTACAACATTAATCCTTGGCCCACTGTGGCTTGGCATAGGATTCTTCATTACATTGGGAGGAGGTGCGAAGTTCAGGGCTTTTGAATCTACCAGATCCTAAACCTTCATGTGCAGAGCTCTGCATTTTTCTGTAGAGTGACCAGGTGTGTTGGAATGAAAAGCACACATAGCATTGACATCATAGTTTCTAGGAAGGTTTTGAGGATCAGGTGGAGCCAATGTCCTTAACTCAACAAGATTGAGCTTTAGGAGTTGTGGCAGCAGTGTAACATATGGCATAAGAATGGGGTCAATCACTCGGTTGACCTAAGATGGTCGTTGTTGTTGATTGTTTTTGTTGAATGATCTCTGTTGAGGAAATTGTTGTTGTGGTGGGAAGTGTTGTGGTTGTTGAGCATACTGAGGAGGTGGAGCAGGGATAGTAACAGCAACAACTATTCTGGGCATGTATCGGGATTTCCCTCTTCGCATGTGCACAAAGTTTGTCTCACCAGATCTACGGGGCCCAACAAATGGTTTTCTTGTACTGCTTGAACTAGCACCATTATCGGAGATCTTTCCCATCTTTAAAAGGCTCTCTATTCTTTCCTCGACTATCAGCACATCTGCGAAGCTAGTAGAAGAAAATGCAGCCAGTCTGTCAATATATGTTCCTTGAAGCGTATTCATGAACATGTCTGCCATCTCCCTTTCAGACATGGGAGGTTGAACTGCAGCAGCAAGTTGCCTCCACCTTTGGGCATATTCTCTGAAGCTTTCACGGGAATATTGATATATTCCCATTAGGAGGGTCCTGTTTGGGGCCATGTCCAAGTTGTACTGATACTGCCGGATAAAAGCTTCAGCCAAGTCCTTCCAACTTCTTACTGTGGCTCTGATCAGGTGAGAATACCATTCTCGGGATGCCCCTGTTAGACTATCCTCGAAGTAAAACATCCACAACTTTTCGTCCATGGTGTATGCTTTTAACCTTCCCAAGAATGATTGAAGGTGGATGCGTGGGCAGGATGTGCCATTATACTTTTCAAAACACGGGGGTTTGAACTTGTGAGGAATTCTCACCCCTTCCACCAGTCCCATGTCCATTACATCAAATCCTAGAGAATTCTGGGATTTAAGAGACCTCAGCTTCTCCGCAATCTCATCCAGCCTACGGTCGTAAACTTCATCCCCAGCCCCAACAACTGTAAACTGCTCTTCTTGAGGATCCTCTTGCAAAATCCTACCTCCAGCAGTGTTACCCTAAGTATTCCTTATGGCATTAACTGCTGGGTTTAAATGAGGCCCAAACTCTGGTGGATCAGTGCGAGGTTGCACGTGATCGTTGTTACTGGTACCTCCTATACCTGGATGGTGTTCTTCAGGGGTTTGTCTCTCAACCAGCTCCCTCAGTCTTTCTTGGCTCTGAGCTAAGCCAATCATTACAGTCATGAATTGGGTCATCTGATTCCTCATCTCAACCCTCTCATTAGCCATTTGGGTCCTTACTTCATTCAAGTCTTGTTGTACTTGATCCATCTAAATTCCCGGAAGGTTGTTTCTCGTCGGGTACCGGTGTATTCTGTTGACAGGGAACACTCTTCTGCGAGCAATGTTTCTTGAAACCACAACAAAGTGAGAAACAACAATAAAACAAAAACCTACAAAACAAAGAAAATGTTAGTATGCAATGCAGTATGCTTATTTGTCTTCCCAGGGTATCCGGTTTGGTTCTTTGGTTTTGACCTTTCCAGACCTCGAGGAAATGCTGATGATGTTGATAGATAAAGCCCACCAATAATTGATACAAACTGATATATTACAAAGATTGAAAATACATAGTCTGATTACAATACATTCCCATGGTGGGTCAAAATACAACAACAAAAGAAAAAGTACAACAAAAGAAAAGTACAAGCAAAAGAAATCAGACATCCAATCTAAAGTCATCCTCCCTGACTTCCTTCAGGAGGGCCTCAGTCACTGGACCTACTGGGTGCTCTGTAATAGTCCTGATGAGGAGGTTCCTGGTAGCAATGGCACTGGTTAACTTCTTGTGCTTATCCTGATCTTTTGACCTCTTCAACCCCACCCGGAGTTTCAATTCAGATATCTCCTTCTAAGCTGCCAACAAAGCCTCCTGATGCTTCTTCTCACTAGCCTTCAACTGCTCTATCTTAGCCTGAGTCCTTTGATCTTCCTGTGCACGGGCTTCAATGATCCTGATCCACCTAGCCTGGCTTTCCTCCAGATAATGCTCTGCCCTAGCCTTCTGAGTCTTTGCTTCCTTGCAAGCATTCTTCAGTACTAACTCCCCTGCCCTTGCCTTCCTGATGTAGTCATCTGTCTTCTCTATCTTGGTCAAGTGCTCAATCCTGAGCCTTTCCAATCTCTCGTTATCCAGACGACTGTCATTTCTCTCCTAGAGAGTCTTCTTCAAGGCTTCAGCTAGCTGAGTGTTCCTCTCTTTCAGCTTTTCAAACTCTTCCAGACTGACAGTAGCTGCATGTTGTACTGTAGAAGGTCCAGGTGTATCCTCTAAAGTGAAAGGCATTCGGGTGATCTGAGCTCTGATACGGGACCAATCAAAATATTGTGCTTAAGCAATGTTGTTGCACTTGCCAAGGATGGTTGTTCCCTTGGTCTGAATGTTATCCCAAGCCCAGACAGCTTGCCTGACAACAACAGAGTTGGGTTGAATTTCACAGTAGAGAGTCTCAGCCAAATCTTGTCCTCTGGAAGGATGAACCAAATCATACCCTAATTGTATTTTAAACAGTAAAGGGTTGTAGTTGATGCAACCTTTCACTCCTATCAAAGGCACATTAGGATATTTGCCACAACAAGTAATGATGTCCTTGCCTTTGGTGCTCTGAGTGCACCATCTGATGTCTTCTGATGTCAAGGCAATAAATCTCTTAGCCCAATTCTTCTGCTGATGAGGGTTCAAGAAGGTATCTGATTTTGGCAAGTGTCTTAGAAACCAAGAGTAATAGAGAGGAGCACAACATCTGACCAGTCTTCCTCTTTGCTTCTCATTCCTCTGGTGTACTAAGTAGTAGAAGTCCCCAAGCAAGGTAGGAACTGGGTTCCTCAATAAGAGCATGTGAATGGCATTCTTGCTCACAAACTTGGGCTCATCTGCAAACAAGATAACCCCATATATACTGAGGGCTAGAAGTGCACAGACAACCTTCCATTCCCCTACTGCAGCCTTCAGGGTAGCCTGGGAGATACAAAAGTCTAGGTGGAAGCCTGGAACCCCAGCTTTGGTTGTCATGTTCTGATCAATGATGGCAGGCTCCAAATGCAATGCCCTGGCTATGTCTTCATTTCTGGGAGCAACCATCTCAGGGTTGAAAGGAATCCCTCCTCTGATAGGAACTCCTAACAACAAGGAAAACTCTTCTAGCAATGGTCCCATTTGGAAATTAGGGAATGTGAAGCACCTGAGTGGAGGATCATAAAATTGCAAGCAAGTATGGATCATGCTCCTCTGAGATGAATCTAGATCCATGACCATGCCCAATATGCTCTCATAGTGCTCTCTGAATAGTGGGACATGATCAGGGGTAATGAGGGACTGGATCTGCCTGATGCCAGTCAGGGTGGGCTCAAAGAAGTGGTAAGTGATGTTGCTCTTTCTTGAAGTGTCCATTCTGATAATGGGTGATGGTGAAGAAACTGAGAGAAACTACTGATGGAGATCACTGACTGAGATGCTGGAAGTGGGTCTATGATGAGGATAGCTGGAGGAGAATTACTGACAAACTGATAGAGATGCTGAAGAAGATAACTGAAGCAGTCTGAGTAGCAGAAGGGGTCAAAACCAAACCAAAGATAATAAGGTGGATACCTTGTAAAACAAATAAGCAAATGTTAAATGATGCAAAAATGATGTATGAAAATGATATGCAAAGGGTTTGTGATCAAGTGCTGGATCTGTTTATCTGCCTTGGTAAAAGTCCATGTATATTCATAAGTCCGGATGGAGGCTTAGAAATCCAGTAACCAGGTGGGGGACTCAAATAAAGAGTCACAAGTCCAGGGTAATCACAAGAACTGTCCAAAGTGATGCATTCTTAAAACAAAACTAGTAACAGGGTATGATGTGGCCAAGGGTTCCTGCAAACCTGTAAACATCACAACCCCCTCACATGTAATGTTCTAGAATAAGGATCCTCAGACTTGGATCAGTTATGAGAAGTGTAAACACTTCTAACCCGAAAGTACAGTGTTTACAATAACCATAAAAGATCCTCCTCTAATTCACCTCAGATGCTGAAGGTCATAAAAATGTCATCCAGATTTAGCAGGCTTCCCAGATAGCCCTAGTACTACAGGAAATCTGCAGCACAGAGTTCTCAAGAAGAAACCCATGTCTGAACCGTGTTTCATATTCCCGCACCAGACCGAAATGGAATGGGAAAGAATATGAAGCCACTCTAGCCTATGTGTCACTCAGGTCCCCGGTATAGGACCTTAATCACTCAATGAAACCCCACCCACCAAAGAAGAATACAGACCCAACACATGATAATGACAGTATGAAATGCATAAAAAACTGTAAAGGAAAGCAATAAATAAAGCTGTACAGAAAGCAATAAATAAAGCAAATAAAAAAGCACAAATAGCACATAACACCCCCGTAAACACAAATCAAACAAGCGCTAGGAGGAACCCACAAAAAGAACCAGAAGCCCTGGTTGCCATAAATTGGGTCCCCAGCAGAGTCGCCAAGCTGTCTCTCCCGAAGATTTGCATCCCGGTACAAGCGCGAACGGTCGGCGAAAGGAGAAATGAAGGTGAACTGAAAAGAGTCGCCAGCTAGACATTTTTATCCCGAAGGAAAGATAATGCTGCATAAACCTAGAAAGATATGGATAAGACGGTCGCGAACCAGAGAAACTGAGAAAGGGGGTTGGTTACAACCTGGGAAGGTATTAGAACCCAGATTGTCCGTCGTACTCGACGAAATCCACGCTTGAAAGTTTGTGTTTAAAGGGGTAGTGTCTGTGCTATCTGTGTGCAAAAGCTGGAAAAGAATATACAAGTGTTAGTGCAATAAAGTGAAGTGAGGTGCTCAGGAATGAGGCTTAAAAGAATAATGCTGGAAGAGGGGGGAGACAAAGAGACTTTTGTTTGATAACTGTTAAGTTATGCCTATGTATCCTCTCGTGCAATGAGGAAGTCAGAACACCGTAGTTCGACTCAAAGAGATTGAAAGATGAATTGACTGATGAACTGCTTACTTGTCTATGCTCAAGTGTATGACCTGTCTGGATCAGGTTCTAACTGTCTTGCATTAGACGAAAGAAGAGAGTTCGCGTTTGTGAGTGAATGAGGTGAGAAAAGAATCCCGAAGGAGACGATTATTGTTTGTTTTTGGTGTTTTCAGTCTTTTATTGCTTTTTGTGTTTGCCATAAGTTAATGAGCTTAAGCCTAAACCAAGGGTTAGTAAACTCATCATATCCTCCCTTTGATTAGGGATAATGAGAATACCTTAAGTACGAGATAAACACCTCACACTTAATTACCATGATGATGTAGGATTAAGATCATTAACCTACTTGTGATTATTTAGATGTTTTTAGTGTTTTTGTTTAGTGTTAAGTAATGAGTTTAAGCCATAATCAAGGATTTAGTGGACTCATTACACCATCCTAATAGAAGGATAATAGATGAGAACACTTAAGCTGAGGAAGATACCTCAACTTAATCCATGATTAGGGATTAACCTCATGACAAAACAAACCTTTATTAAAGCGGATTTTAGTTAAGAGTTGAGATTAAGAAGTGGATTTTAAGTTTGTAAGACAACTTGAGGGGGACTTGTCCATTAACACTAGGGTTAGTCCTTCTTAACCAATAAAGGAAGAATTAGAACCCTAATGCAAGGCCCAAGTTACAAGCTATTGTCTTGGTGATTATTGAGATGGATTGATTAAGAGGTTTAAACAAATTAAGGGTTTAACACTTATGATTAAAGTTATATACTCCATCCTAAGAGAAGGATGCATGCATAACCTAATCACAAAGTCTTAGAACCTTAAAGGTTTAGTCTCTGATTATGAGATGAGAAGAGAAACACAAAAGAAGACACAAAGGTAAAAGCTAAAGGGGGAGTAATCAAAACCCTAATTATTGTCATGCTTGGATGTTCCTATGGTATGTAAGGCTTGCAAGAGATCTTCAAAGAAGCCACCAATGGAAGAAGCAGATAAAAGGAGGAGAAGCAGAAGAAACAAGTTAACTTACTTCATTGAAGAAGATAAGTTACTTGGAGAAAGAAAGTGAATGATGAACATGAATGAGCAAGATCACTCTAAAGCAAAGTAAAATGCAACAATGATGCATAAGAAGAGTGAGAAGAGAAGATGAGAAGTGAAGGCAAATTCACTTCTCAAATTACTTACCACCTGAAATGTTAGCACAAAGAAAGGAATGAAATGAGAATGAAATGTATGCAAAGATGCAAACCAAAACCAGAAGCATAAACATGATCCAAATGATGTTATGAGATGATGCAAAGACATGTCAAGTGTTATAAATGATCATACAAGAGATGAGAATGCTAATGAAGCATGTAGGAAGCATGAAATCACATGAAAGTTCATGGAATGAAATGAATGCATATCATGGCAAATGGATGAAGAAATGATCAAGCATGATTCTAATGTGTCCTATGATGTCTAAGATGTTATGTGAATGCAAGAAATGTCATGACAAGTTCATGAATGGAAGCATATGCAAGATGTATGCAAATGAACATGAGAAATTAGGGTTTTAATGCAACATGAGATGCAAAAGTCAAAAACAGAAGCAAAACATAAGATAAAAAATTTCAAATGAACTCAAAGGAACCCTAACCCCATATGATATCACACCCCAAAGGAGGAGGTCTAACTCTTAACCTAAAGAAAGTTGTAATTTTTCTAAGTTATCTAGGGTTTTAAGGTACCTTAAGGGGGAAAATGAAAATCAAATAAAAGATGCAAGATAAATTTGTGACAAAAATATGCTAGACACTACATGCTATATGAAGATCAATGCAAAAAGAATAAATGTCATACCCTTCATGGTTAGGCAGAAAAGAATTCTTGAAGTTAGGGTTCAAAAATGAGATTTTTATGAACCCTAAATTCAAGAAAAATGTCAAAGAGTGTTCAAAACGAAAAATAAAATTGTATGAATGGTTTGACAATGTTTCTAAATGTCCTAAGATGTAATGTGATTTTTTTTGGAATTTTCAAAAACCTAAATGATATTTTAATTAATTAATTTCCATTAATTAATTAAAATAAACATTTAAATATTTTTAAAATGGTTTTTTAATGCAAAAAATAAAAATAAAAATGTTTTTGTGTGGAGAAAATATTTGAATTAAAAATGCAGAAGGAAAATATTTTTGGATTTTTCTAAGTATTTTAAATAAATTATGCAAAACAAATGATAAAAAATGAAATAAAAATCAAAATAAATGAAAGTATGCTGATCTGATGGACAGGATTCAAACTGGGAAAGAAAGTGTTGACCAGCGCGCAAATGAGTGGCTGGGATTCACTCTGAGTTAATTTTATTAAATTAATTCTAATTAACTAATTAAATGTGGATTAGGGTTTTAATGATGAATCTGAGCCATCCAAACACGCGGGTAAGCAAGATCCTACGACCATTATTCAAACTAGCCCTAAACCCTAATTAACCTCTTAATGACTTTCAGGTGGCCGGAGAAGACCTCCGGTCATCTTCTCCAGCCAGCTCCTCACCCTAACTTCCACCCTAGGCCACCCCAGACCCCCTAACTCTCCAGAATCACTCAACTAACAACCCTAAACACGAATCCAACAACAAAATCCATTTATTTTTACTCAAGATCATGAATCAAAGGCAAACGGAAAAATATGCAGAAATTTTAGAATCTTCATACATGCTTGATACTTGATCATTTTCAAAACAAAATAGATCATGATGATCAGCAAAGCATACAGAACATTTCTATAACAAGAAATCACATTTCTGGAAAATTTGTTCTTGAGGTTACCTGAAGTGAAGTTTTCTCAAACTGAGCTATCTGGCCTCCTCTTTGGTTCAAAACGACTCCAATGATCCTCCTGGTGATGCTTTGATGCTTGGAGGAAGTTTTTAATGGCTGGTTTGGATGGTTGTTCTTCAACTGGCCAGAAATCGTATTTTAGTTTTGGGGGCTTTCAGGTTGCAATGAAGGGTGGGAAATGATCCCTTGATGAAGCTGAGTTGATTGATGAAAAGAGTTTGAAGTTTGGGTGAATGTGTTGTGAGTTTCGAAAACTTTTTCAAATAGGGTGATTTTTGAGAGCTTGATCATTCTGTGGTTTCAGGCTTGCTTGATGTGTGTTATGAATTCCATAATTCTTACATATGATGCTGTGATTGGTCAGAGGAGTTAGTGTGGCATAGTGTGATTGGTATGTGTGTTTTTGCACAAAGTCAACAAAACTTGTACTTGAGGTATGGGCTCTCTTGCAGCTGGCTTTTTGGCTTGTCCTGGTTCAGCAAGGATCAAGGAGAGCCATGGAATGCATTTTGTGGTGATTCAACAAGTTTGTGAAAGGTTTTGTGTCATTTTGCAATTTTCATGAAGTTTGACCCTTTGTGATTTCTTGAAGTTTAAGGCATGAAATGAGATAATTCTTGGGCCAATTATGACTTTTAGGCAATGCATTATGTTGGTATGATGCTTATAAGTGTATTAGAAGTCACAAAATGGCTTGGCAAGTGGTTTTGCAAGAATCCCTCTTTGGTGTATTCTTGAAAATTATAGGATTTTTTCCAACTTTGAAAGGCCATAACTTGAGTTCCATAATGAATTAGAACTTATTCTTGTACTTTTTGAAAAGGGAATGATCCAATCTACAACTTTCATGACCAACAATTTTTCATTTGAAGCATTTTTGGTTGAGAAAGAGGAGGTTGAAAAAACTTTCCCAAAATGGAAAGTTTACATTACAAGTCATTTCCATTTTTGGCAACTTTTGGTTTAGCTCAATTTTCTTCAATTTTGTGAACTTACAAGCACTTCAATGATCAAATAAAGATCATATAACTTCAATTTGATGAAAAATCCACTTTGGTTCCATTGTTGGGGGCCTCAGATGCCCTGATTTTGCTCTGACTTGCTCAAGAAGTTACCCAGTGAACATATGACTTCCACAATGAATTTCTTCATCAAACTTGGTACATATGATCCTTATAACATATTAAGACTATTAGAAACAAGAATGACCAAAAAATTTGGAGTTATGGCCTCTGAAACCAAAACCCTAAATTTCAAGTCATTTGTGTAGTGAAATCCTAGCTCTACTTCCATGTTTTGCAAGTTCTTGTGATTTCTTGACTTACTTGATCTTTGAGGGATATAATATGATGATTGAACACACATAGACCCTCTTGGAGTTATTGTAAGCCTTTGGAGTGGCTCAGATGGATCCTTGGATTGCTCAGATCACAAACCCTAGATGCAGATGAACTTGAACCATGCAGATGAAACAAATATGCAATATGAGATGATATGCTTAAACTAATGCAAATATGGAAGATCACAAGCCATGGTGTGAAATTAGTGAGGGAAAATTTGGGGTGTTTACAATCTTCAACATCATTGTCCTTCTTCTTGTAGCGTGACTTTCTACACCTTTAGAATTCCTTCAAGTTTTCATACTCTTTCCTATATAATATGCAATCATTATGACATGCATGTATTTTGACATAGCCCAAACCTATTGGACACAATATCTTATTGGTCTCATAGCTACTACGGTTCGACAACATGTTACCTTATGGAAACATTTCTAGCGATAATTCAAGCAATTTAGTGAAACTTTTATCCATTCACTCACCTCTTGCCTTAAGATTCAATAATGTTAAAACAACTGACAATCTTGTAATTTTTTTGCATCCCAGATATAACGACTCTTCAAGGTCTCTTTGCAAAGTTTCTTCCACACAAGTTTTCTTAAAAGCATCTACTTTAATATCACTAATCATATCTTCTAGAGTATCATTCATAAATTCATCATCTTCACCTTTATGTGACAGAGATATTTTTTTGTCACTTTATCGTGTCATACCCATTTCGTGTAATTTGAATAATTCTATCACAACCTAAATGATTGAATATAACACTTCTTAGATGTTTTTTTAAACAACACTTCAGTTTGTGTTTTTTATTTTTTATTCGATTAATAATGGTTCAATTTGTCATAGTTTGCATTTCTATTCAATTTTCTTCTTCAAATTTTTTAAATAACCACAATAAGGAATCATTATCACTCCATGTAAGTCTTATTTTAATATGACTATATCATAATACAATATTTACGTTGAGCTTAATATTTAAAAGGTATATTACTTTTTTTTGGTCCTATATCCTAACCTCATGATTTATTTTGGTCTCTTAACTTAAAATATGTCAATTTTGATCTCTAAACTCTTTAAAACTTATCATGTTAGTCATTTTCGTCTAATTAGTAACAGAAAAACTCAAAAATCGATCACTAATTTGAGGATAATGATTAATATGATTTTAAGAGAATTAAGGGATCAATACGAACCTTTTTAAATTAAGTGGGAAAAATCAACTCTAAGATTAAGATATGAGATTAAAAATGATATTAAACTTATTTAAAAATATCTGCTCATTTCTACGCAAACCTTCTTAATACTCGTTCACATATTTGAGTTAGGCATTTAAAATTCATATCATTATAGTAATTATTTTATTTAACACCCTAGGCTATCATTGCCTAGGTCCCCTAGATTCCCCTAGACAATAATGACGCAGTTAATGCGTCGTAACGCAAGAAGCGAACATTAATTGCACCATCACACGAAAAACGAAGAGGCAAACATGCGTCATCATTGGACTTCCCAAACATTCCCCCATTTTCTCCACTTCCTAATGCGTTGATTATGTTTTCCTCCTCGACCAGACCAAGAAAATGCTGTCGAGCATACATCTCTGCCCACGAATCCCAACGTCAAAATCTCTTCTCGAACATCCCACCTCCTCGTACTTTCAGATAACAACTTGTTACCCTTCGATCACTACGAAGTTTGCTCGCGAGCAGATGTCACCCGCAATGAGGGCAGCGATGCCTTCCCCATTTCGATGCTTAGGCTGATCCTTAAGTCATCACTCCACCTTGGAGTTGCGACTTGGGGGCTCTTGTTCTGGATTAGGTCTTGGGCTGCCCTACCGTCAGACAAGGCCCAATCCTGACTGGGCCTTGGACTTCCCTACCGTTGGGCAATGTCCAATCTCGACTGGGTCATGGTCTGCCCCCGTCGGGCACGACCCAATCCAGCGTGACAAAAGGTCTATTATGGGAGGCCCAGAGATTGATGATCGTTGGGGACATCTCATCCACATGTTCATCAACAATGTGCAGTCAACTACCCCACGAGATAATCTCCCACCTTTTTGGGTTCAAGGGGCAATCGGACTAGTATGAAGACCACATGTTAGGTTTTCCCCTACTTCTTCGCAGATCCTGGAAGTTCTCATTATGAGCCTAGCAATCCAGCCCACAATGAGGACCTTGACCCAGCACTGATGGCACATTATAAATACCCTCTTTCACTAGAGGGTCAGATATTTTAAACACTTTCTACCTTTACTATGTACTTGCTTCCCCTCCGTTCATATTCTTATTTTGGCATCGGAGTACCTTGTAGGTATACCCCCTCCTCATCCTCCTCAACCACTAGAGCTGCGCTAGCATTGAAGGTCCATTATGATCAGGTGAGCGCAATTACCATTGTGTTGTTAATTGCATTTGTTGTTTCAACTGTAATGAAATAGGAAAAATCCAACATGTTTAGTTGTGTTTAAGTTGTGATCTTTTTGTAGCAAAGTTGGTTCAGTTATGTTTAAGTTGTGTTTCTTTTGTAACAATGTGTTTAAGTTGTGTTTCTTTTGTGACAATGTGTAACTTATTGATTATGAAATGAAATTAACAGTTTGTGTATCATTGATTAGGTGTTCTTCATTCTTTGTAACAATGGTTCAGAACATACCAGTTGCATAACAGATGATTCTGTGTTGTAACAATGTCATAACCTTGTTCTTAACAATTGAATAATTATAACAAATGAATAACCATAGCAGTTGAATATTATATACCTTATGTTGATAAGCTTTAATTTCAATAATAAATACAATCATCTTTTCATTAATAAATACAATAACGGACAAGATGAAGAACGAAACGAGTTTGGGCAAGATAAAAAAGAAAACACCGTCATGTTTCCATTAAAAATACAATAATAAAAAAATCATTTAAAATCATTATTTAATGTTACAAAAAAATTAATACTAAAATTAATTATTATAAATTAAAATACTTAAAATAGGTGAGTGGAAGACTAATTCATGTGTCATGTTGTTAATAAGACAATCAAGTGGAGGAAACCATAAAAATTACAAGTGAGACAAGTTTTAGAAATCAAAAAGATGATTTTTAAAATAAAAATTAAATTTTAAAAAATTTCAAAATAGGAGAACTAAAAATTTATTTAATAAATTAAAATGAGAATGGGGATTAAAGTTCTATGAAAAAGAAAAAAAGAAAAGCAAAACCATGATAACAAAAACTTGAGATCCTCATCTTGTTTATCTCCTACATTTTTGTCCCCAATGGTAACGGTTTCGCTTCTGCATAATCTAAACCTCATCAACCCTTTCCCACACCAGAACCCCATTTTCTCCCACCAAAACCCCATTTCTTCAATCTCCCTCAAACCTTCACTACTCCGCTGTTCAAATTCCGCCATTGGTTCCGCTCCTAGACGGTACCCTCCCATTCGCATGAATCACCGCACAAAAATCGAAGCTCAACTTGCCCTATGCGATTACCTTCACTCCACTCAATCATACACTTTCATCGACGCAGATTTCATATCAAAGAACTGTCCAAATTTCCTCCGTGAGCTTATCTACAGAGTCAGATTCAACGAAACAGACGATGAATTTCATTGGGTTCTCAAAAGGTACCTTATGAATAACCCTATTAATGAATTTGAACCGTTTTTAGAGAGTATAGGGGTTAGACACAGTGAATTGAAGTTATTTTTGCCTAAAGACTTGATTTTTCTGAGTGATGAAAGTGCTTTGGTTGATAATTTTCATGTTTTGTTTAGCCTCGGGGTTCCGAGGAATAGAATGGGGAAAATTTATAAAGAAGCAAGAGAGGTTTTTGGGTATGAGAGTGGAGTTTTGTTGAAGAAGTTTGAAAATTATGAAAAATTGGGTTTGAGTAAATCATCTCTTGTCAAGCTGTTTGTTTGTTGTCCATTGCTTTTAGTTGGCGACGAAGTTGATCCTCAATTTGTGGTTGTTCTTGATTGGTTGAGAAGAATTGGGATTGAAAGCGATTGGTTTGTGAGTAGTATGTGTCTTTCAAGAACATATATATGGAAAACGACTACTGATACTATAGAGTTTTTTCGTCAAGGGGGATTTTCTGAGAAAGAATTGTATGATTTGTTTAAGGCGGATCCTAAATTGTTGGAGGGTTTAGAAATGAAGACATATTTGTTTATAGGTCGGTTGATTAAGTCGGGTCTTGACGTGAATGAGGTTTGTTCTTGTTTCAAAGAGCATCCTGAAGTATTGTCATATCCGCGTGTGAACAATTTGCTGTATGTGATTACTTTTATGTATCATATTCGAATGGATGAAGATGCTATTGCTCATGTTTTGTATAACTACATGCATCTCCTTGGCAAACATACGATAAAAGGTCATAGAACTATGGCTAAAGAGTTACGAGTTGGAAAGGCTGATTTAGGTCAAATGATACAGGATGATCCATTAAAATTTTTTAGTTTGGCCTTAACACCATTTCAGAAGAAGAATGTAAATGAATTCTACTATGACCCGCGGAGTCATATGGAGAAAACAAATTTCTTGCGGAAACTGGGGTATACCGATAACTCTGAGGAGATGGAAATAGCTATGAAGATGTTTAAAGGGAGAGGTAATAAGTTACAAGAAAGATTTGATTGCTTGGTTGAAGCTGGTTTGGAATATAACACCGTAGTTGGAATGGTAAAGCGACTTCCAGGAATTCTAAGCCGTAGTAAAACTAAAATGCAAAAGAAGATCGATTTCTTAAAAGACTCATTAGGCTACCCTATAGAAACTCTCGCGGAATATCCAACATATTTTTTGCATGATTTGGATAAAATTTCCGCAAGATTTACAATGTATAACTGGTTGAAGAAGAGGAATGCAATAAAGTCAGAGTTATTCTTGAGTACCTTAATTTCACTAACTGAGAAAGATTTTCAAGAACTATTTGTGAAGGCTGATCATGACGGTCCAGCAGCTTGGGAGAGTATACTTAGTTTATCTGGCAAATTTAAGAATTAACCGCTCCTTATAAGTTAGTTGAGATGTAAATACAGGCTTGTCTAAACCCTGCACAAACTCTTAAGAAATGTTTTTCAACTATATGATTGTTTTTGGTGCCAGTTTAGTTTGGGTTGCTGATATTGTCTCTATTATTATTTTGTTTTAAATTCCATTTCCACATGTTTCTGATGGTCTTTGCTTCAACATTTGCTTATTAACCAGCCAATAAACTATGAGTTAAATAATGTATGGTCTTTGCTGCAACATTTGCTTGTTGGTTTGGTAACAATGGTTGCTAATGAAGTGCAAGATGGGCTTATAAAAGCTCTGTTTACAATGTCTGTCAATGCAGGTATGTCGATGCTTTCCCTGTACAGTGGCAAATACCAAGGACAATCTATAATAATTAGAACAAGAAATATCGTAAATGTAAAAAAGCTAAAGCCAAAAACCATGTGATTTTGTTTTCATAAAGACATTTTAACATGGAAAGCTAATGTTATATTCCTTACATGTAAATTGCAAAGGCAATAGAGGTTATTTTGGCTTCAATAATTATTACTTTGATTGTTTTGTTTGTCTTTGGCTTTGGAAACTGCACTTTTAGTATCATCATTTTGTATTTTAATTGTCTCTTTTGATAAATATAAATGAGTATCGATTTGTTTTTTTTCTAATACAATATAACAAAAACAAATTATATTCCATGGCAAGCGACTAAGTGATGAACAATTGCAGTGGTGAACAATCGATATATTTCAGTGATGAGCAATTGCATTTGCAGCAACCAAGATATACTTTGTTGGTTGCCTAACAATTGCAGCTTCTCCATTGCAATTGCATTTTCAGCAACCAAGATATATGCTGCTGAATGAGAGAGAGAGAGGGACTGATGTCATTATCTGATGAAGTCCAAAGCACAAATTTTCTAGTTTTAATGAGTTGATTTCTAAAGAAGGCATTTTGCAGGCTGAGGGGTAAAAAACTTTCGACGGCAGAATCATGGAGAAATTCGCAAACTAGCGAAATCAATGTTTTTTTTAACATTTTTTTCGTGTGCATCTGAATCGTGTGTTTTTTACAGCATATAGGTTCCGATTTTGGGACAGAACGAGGTATTTTTTTTAGAGTTGTTAGAAGTTTGATGGATTCAACGATTGTTTGTGGCGTTTTGGTGGTGTTCTACATTGATATAGTGTATTTTTGTGCGACTTTGAGTTAAAATCGTGTGTGCGCTGTTGTGTTGTTGGTTAAACAATGTCGACGAAAATTGAAAGTAACGTCAAAGATAGTTCTAAGAAGCCTGTTATCGAGTTTGTTACTACTTCCTCAAAACTCCCTGACATCAAGCTTTATGGGGATGATGAGAATTATGTGGAGTGGAAGTATATAGTTGAAGTTAGTTTCAGAGGAATGGGAAATGATTGACATTTAACAGATGTCAAAAGAAAATAAACGCAACAACAATTTGGAATACAGAGGATAAACATATTTTGGCTTTACTTGAATTATGTTGATATGCAAGTTCAATCAATTATTATGCACTGCAAGACTCTGAAAGAGTTGTTGGATTTTTTGAAATACATTTTTGCTACATCTGATAATCTGAATCACATTTATGCTCTTCTGCAAGAGACTTTCCGCCCCAAACATGATAAACGTAAGTTGCTGGATTATTTTTTTGGAGTTTAAGAAATATACCGAGGAGTTGACTTCTCATCTAGCGTGCAAATCTGTCGAAGAGATGTTAACTCAACAAAAGAAACTTGTAGCCTTGAGTTGGTTTTCTAGTCTTGAGTTAAAGTATGAGGTGGTTCGATTCCAAATTTTGTCCAGTAAGCAGGTTGATAACGTTACTAATGTTTTATCTCGGATTGTAATCATCCTTTATGGAAGCTGATCTTACCTAATCAGAAGGGTCCTCTAGAGGTCGAGCACGAACAGGGTGATGGTTGACAAGCGAGGAGGGGGTGTACCTGCAAGGCACTCTGATGTCAAAATGAGTATACGGTACATAAATGGTAAGAGAGAGAGAGAGAGTGTTTCAGAATACCTAACCCTTTAGTGAAAAAATGTATTTATAGTGAACCCCCAACGCTGGGCTAAGGTTCTTCTTTGGGCTGGAATAGCTAGGCCCAAGGAAGAACTGCCAAGGTACGCGTGAGAGCGTGTAAGACCTAGCACATGGTTTTGCCCTTGATCCAAATGTCCCTATCTTTCAGGAGGTAAGGTGGACAATTGGGTGACGTGGCAAGTGATAGAGAGACGAGACCTCCCCATCATAGTTCAATGGATAGGGTGTTTGCCCGACGCGCCAAGCACCTGCTCGGGCAGTTGTAAGTCTGTCCGACGATGCAGAAGATTTGGTCGACTAGATGAGCCTCTGCCCGACATGTTGGGCTATGGGCCAACGGTGTCCTCGAGGCCCAGTCCGAAACAGGAGCCCCCAAGTCGAGTCTCCAAGCTGGCGTGATGAGTTAAGAGAAATAGTGTCGGGCACAACCAACATGTCGAGGTAGGACATAGACCGTGGAATGGGCAGTTAGGATCGATCGCCCGTGCAAAAGCGATTGTCATGTCAAGTTATTTGGTAAACCGAGGAGGACATATGTCGAGTCGTTTGGGGTGCGACGTTTTTAGTAACCGAGGAAGTTTTAGTGGAGTCAGGGAGACCTAGAGATGCTCGACGTCGTTCAGAATTCTCTAAAGTGCCGCATTCAGGGAATTTTAAGTGTGTCGTTTCGTTTCTTGTGCTTGGGCCGCCCTAGAGAGCCTAGGTAATGATTACCTAGGCGCGTCCTCCCACACGTTTCTCCTATATATATATGTATATATATGTATATATATATATATATATATATATATAAAATGGATAAACCATTTCATTTCACTTTTTGCTCATACGATTAACCGGACTAGCAGCCAAGAACTTCTCTCAACCGTCGCCGCCACTCACCACCGCTAGCTCCCCGTGTGCCACCGCTCTCTCCCCACCATCATCATGTCAGGTAACCCTTCGAATCTTCTTCTTCTGATCATTTTTACGCTCGGTAGGTAGTAATAGTGGTAATTTTTCTGCTTAGAGTAAGTAGATTATTGTTTTAGGCTAGTTTTTAGGTTTTTGGTATGATCGTCTCGGGCACAATTTGCATGAGCCGGACGAATTATGCATATTTACGTGAATAGGCCGGCCAGAATCATCATACTTTTGATGAAGGTCGCGAGCGTCCTATGCATTCGCCGGGAAAGACTTTCTTAGCTTTATTAAGAACTTTAGGTGTTCCGTGAGCGCTCGAGAGGGATCTTCACCTATCCCTTTGTTGATTAGGGCAACGTTAGCGAGAACTTGAAGCGTTCAACTTTTCTCCCTTTCACTTGAACCGCGATGGAAGGGTGTATTTGATGCGATGTTGAATTCACTTTTCCCTTCTGCTTTTCAGGTACGGCTGACCAAAGACAACCCGAGGAAGAAAATGTGGTCGCCTCTTCATCCGGCCAGAATGACCTGTCGTGGGTCGCTGATGAGCCATTGGATGAAGAGTCTTATTTTGTGGATGAAAGTGCCACCGCGTACACAGTAATGGAGGAGCTGGGTCCCAACGATAAACCAAACTGGCAGTGTTACGCTCCTCAAGAAAAAGACCAGATATGCTCGCGTTTCCCGGGGAAATAATTCGCGATGTACGAGTTCGTCTTTCGGGAGGCGGGGATGAAGCTCCCTTTTAACGACTTTCAGATGGGGGTCTTTAGGTGGCTCAGGCTGGTGCCTTCACAACTACATCCCAACGTCATCTCCTTCATCCGGGCGTTCGATCTGGTCTGTCGGCACCTTGGAAATGGTTGTACGCTGCCCTCTTCTTTCGCGTTTTCCACCTGCAGCGGTCGGGCGCAGGAGGGCATCATAGCTAGGTATCTTTCAAGCAACCCTCGAGGTTATTCAATACGTATGTTGATTCAGTCCGCCACTTCAAAGGTAGATGGTATTCGGTGAAACCGATCACCCAATATGTTCTTGACAACATATACTTTCGTAAACGGGATGCAAATGGCGTGGAGCAGTTGATGTCGAAGATTCCCCTAAGATGGATACCTGATCATTTTGATCTACCAACCAGTCATTGTCGAGTCCGACACGCGAGTCTGGGGACCGAGGACATGTTGGCTTATAAAAAATTAGTGGACTATGTCCAAAGTTTTAACTTGGTGGTATGCATAGACCGAATGGACAACCCTTACATAGGTGACGACGGGTTTCCCGTCCTAGAAACTCGTCTGATTAACACCAAAACCTTGCTCGAGTGTGATACGGACGATGAGGCTAATCAGTTGTTAGGTATATTCTTTCGGTCTTTCCTGCTCCTCTACTGTTATATTTGTTTGCTGACTCTCTTAATTTTTTATTTTGTAGGAAGCATGCCCTCAGCCAAGGAACGGGTATTGAAGCTGGCCAACCAGGCGGGGGCCCGGGCAGGGTTCAAACAAAGAAGAAAAAGAAAGTTACAAGCTGCGTCCAGGAGGTGGCGACATAGCATGGGGTCGGTGGTTCCAGTACTCCCAGCTCGACCTCTGACTCCCCTCAAGCTGTCGCGCGACCAAGCTCCCCAATAACGATACATGATAGCCCTTCACCATTTGTCAACTCCCCTCGATCGAAGCGTCAACGGACATATGGATCTCTTTCCCGGTCAGGTGTCGTGGGCAGTATGCAGTCGATCGAACAGGGGAGTTATCTGTTGCCCCTTGCTATCTGGAGAGGGATTTCTTCAACTCCGAGGGATCTGTCGTGGTGGCGGCGCCTGAAGCGAAAGCCTTGCTTGACCAAGATGCTACTGTCAGGCGGGTAGATCTGTCCGAGATATTGCTGCCGTTATCTGGGTTATAGAGACGACTTTGGTGTTGTCTGACACCACAGTTTCCACTGTTGTTTTGGAGGAAGCACTTCAGACAACAAGGGCCGAGAAGGACAAGCTGTCCAAGGATCTGTCCGACTACATGGAGAACAAGAGCCTGAAGGAGCAGGCAGTCGAGCTCAACAAGGCGGCTGAGGAGAATGGGTATCTCCGGGCACGACTTGCATTGTTGGACGGTGTGATTCGTCCTCTTGAGGATGAAACTGAAGAAGAGTTGGCCCTTCGTACCCGCAACGAGTTGGCCGGCAATATCTGTGAGCTCTGTCGAGATCTGGTCGTCGTTTTCAAAGAAGGATTTGACAACGCTACCGAGCAACTCAAGGTCGTGAATCTGACACTCGTAACCGAGGGGACGACTTATAACTACAGTGTGACGGATGGGGAGATTGGCTGCCCCTTTGTCCCTGAGGACTAGCTGGAGGAGGAGGAAGATGACAACAACGAGGAGGAGTAGGTTTGGGCAGTGACCATTAGTTTGTTAATTTTTTTGGCATACGTGCCTGTTTGGATTTTGTTGTAATGGTATGCGCGCCCCCTTTTGTATGTACTTGAATGGCCTAATTTTGACAAGATTTTAAAGATAATATTTTGTTTGGCTTTTTATTGTGTGTTGCCTTTGTTTGAATTAATGTTTGTTTAAACTGATTTTTATTTTGAACTTTTTTGTGCTCGACTATTTAGACTCGTCGGTTTAGGGAACCGACGAGGTGGAGAGATTTACGTCATCCGCGGATCGGGATTAGGGTCGCGATTGGACATCCTGATCTCGGAGCTTGGGCCTTCCCATCGCGAGTTGGGTGCCCTGCCGACGTGGTACTGCGATGTTGGAGCTCGTTTGAGATGTCCAACATCGGGGAGGGTTGTGCTCGCCTTATGTGGGCGTTATCCTCCCTTTCGATTGGTGACGAAGGTTGTGGTCGTACCTTTCACGCCTTCCTAAGTTGTTTTAGCTGTAGTACTGCTTAAGTTTTTCTGCATTCCATGGTCGAGCAAGTTCTTCACCTTGTAGGTTTTCAAGGCAGTAGGCCCCGTTGCCTGTCTTATCTCGGACACAGTACGGGCCTTCCCAGTTAGTGGCTAGTTTGCCTTCCCGTGGGTTTTTCTGGTTCCGTTCGAGGACCAGACTGCCCACTTGGAATTCTCTTCATATGACTTTCGCATCGTAGCGTAAAGCTTTTAAGGGAAGCTTCTTGTAGGGCTGCATCAGAGCGGATTTTCTCGACGAGGTCTAGCTCGACTCGGAACGCTTCGTCGTTCAACTCCTTGTCAATGGGCGCTTCTGTACGCCGCGTCGGCTCTCGAATTTCTACCGGGATGACCGCCTCGGTACCGTATGTTAGCCAGAACGGGGTCTTCCCGGTTGTGGAATATGGTGTTGTGCGATATGCCTCGTCAAGGGGTGTTTTTTTCGTCACTATAAATTTATTGTTCATTTAGTGACAATATTTTCTCGTCACAAAATGAACAATAAACTTTTAGTGACGGAAAAAATCACCGCTAAAATGAACAATAACGATTAGTGACGCCTAAAAACCGTCACTAATAGTTAAAAATTGGGAGGAAAAATATAGGCATTGCTCACTGTGAGAAACCTTTTGTGGTCTCTCACCATATCCAACACCATGGTTATAATGTCCAAGTTTTCAAACGTTCAGGAACTTGAAGGTAAGTAACCAAATCCAATCTTACAAACTTTTCCACTGTTGTTTGATTTAAGATTGAAAGTGAAAAACCATGTACTAATTAATTATGTTGTTCCTTGTTTTGTTTTGATATTGTGTAGTTCATTTAAAGGGTTGTTGCGACCCTATGGTAATTGTTGATAGGATTATCATTTTTTCTTGGTAGTGGCTATTTTATAGAGGAGAGACTAAACCTTATTGTAACTACTATGAATGGTTTAAAAATCCGACTAATTTTCTATAGTCGATAGTTGGTGTTGTTGGTTCCTTTTTGTAATCGAGTTGGAGTATCTCTAATAATCTGAGTTAAACATATTTGATTATATATATATATATATATATATATATATATATATATATATATATATATATATATATATATATATATATATATATATATATATATATATATATATATATATATATATATCACAATTTTCATGTCTTGTCTTTTTCCTTTGTTTTTTTAGAGGTTATGCAGTAGCATTGAGAATAAGAATTAAGAAAAGACCCGTTTCATATATGTTGTTTCTTTGTTTTAAAGTTGTGATTTTTATTCTTTTTGCGATGATTTGAATCTACATTGAATGGTTGGGTTTGTAGGGCAAAGCTGTGGTAGGAATTGGAATTAATGGCACAAAGGGAAAATCTCAGTTTCCTGTTGTTAATGTTGCTACTGAAGTTACTTGGTAGAACTGGTAGGTTTAGGGACATTCTATCAAATAGAGCTGCTAAAGCTTTGGCTACTTTGAAGGGAAGAGACAAAATGAGTGTAGAGGATATTGCTACTGTCATCCCTAACTGCTTGAGACACCGTCTTCGAAAGGATCCTTTGGAGTCAATAGACTCGGGTTGACTCATCACGGAGAAATTTTACGAAATATTCAGCTGAAGGTGATAGATAGATAGATAGAACAGTTTCTCAGCTATGGTATTTGTTTAGAATGTAACCTTTAAACATGAGTAACAATATTATGTGTTCATGAAGCATAGCTTCATATATAAATGCAGTACAATTTCATATCGAAAATTTTATTCGAAGTTAAAGAGATAGAAATAAAATTACAATTGTGAAGTACTCCTCTGTAGTATCATCGTGTCATTTTCGGTAACTCCTCCCCAGAATTTCGGTCTCTGCTCTAGAAAATCTGGCGGCCGCCGAAGTAAAAGGGTAGCAGCTCTAATTAAGATGGAAGCAGTTATGGCCCATATCACATACTTTTTGCTGTCTACCTCATAATCAAAATAATGTACAAGATACTTCTCTTTCATCCATTCGCTTTCTTCAGCTCTTCTATTATCATTCTGCATTCAAATAATAATGTAAGAAATTAAGTTCCTTTGCATTTTATCATGTTAAAACCTAAATAAATTTAACACCAAGATAAGAACCTTGAGGAACATCTCCAAGGGGACATCAAATATGGCTTCAACTTCAGCAGAATCTAAAACTGGCGAAAATGCATCCTTGTTTGACAGTATTCCAACGACAGGTATAATTGTGATGCCATACTGCAATTAAAATAACTCTGTAAGGGAACTAATAGCCTGTTTGGTTTGGTTTTTGTCACTAAAATCTTGTATCTCAATGCTATTTTAACGTGAATTTTCCAAAGCTAAAGTAGTCTGCGAGACGTACGTTCATATGGCAATTGAACGGGAAACAAACATATACCTAAGTTGTGAAATGGCCAACATTGACAATACCAATTTTATTAACAAGATCGATGTTTCCGTCCAATCCCACTGGTCAACGACCATGCACGAGGGAAGTTAGTATGATACTAGTAAAACTCTACAATATCTAAATTGAACATAATCTATCATGTTTTTTTAGTATTTGTACACTATATCTCGACCTAAAACCTTATGACATTGAATACTCTCTCTTGTGTCAATATACTTGCATATTGTTAAACTTTCATCACCAATAACAATTACTACCTAAATTCTAATAGTAGTTGTTGGAAACTCTGATAGCAAAAATGGACTAATAACCAGATAACCTAAAAACCATTCCCATCCATTCACACTTAGATGACATAAGTTATAACAAGCTCCAACATCAACCCATTAGAATGTATAAAAAATTTAAAAACTGAGATTAACAGATTTGTGGTAGATAGGGTCGTCTTAAGATTTCAGAGACGCTGTTTTGTCATGGCAAATCAAATAAGAACCCTATTTTGTCATGGTTTAACGTGACAAATAGTTTACGAGAGCCTTTTTAGTCAGAGTATGTCAAATTTTGAATCTTGTGTGGTAGTTTTTCTTGCACGCTCTGAAAGGTGATCTATATGGAAGGTGAGAATAGAGTACCTTAGTATGAAAGGGTTCAAGAAGAGTAATAACAGTAACAAGAGAAGGGTCTAATCCAATCTCCTCTTTAGCTTCTCTCAAGGCAGTTTGAACATCATCAGCATCACATTCATCTCTCTTTCCACCTGGCAAAGCAACCTCACCTGAAACCAAAAACTAAACCAATTAGTATTACCAGAAAGAGGGTAAATATGGAAATGGAATCACCAAACTAACCGGCGTGGGTTGAGAGAGAAGAAGCACGCTGCGTCAGAATTACTCTCAGATTCCCATCTTGGCCTTCGAACAAACAAATCAGAACCGCTGCTATTTTGTTGGGTTTGGAATTAGAAATTGAAATTTGATGGAGTGAATTGGAATTGGAAGATGATTGGAGATGATGAAGCAATGTTTGTAACCTTTGATGTGAACCTCGTACCTCGTTGTTTGTCGTGTTTGAAGCCATTAAGGTAATGAAAAAGATTTTCAAACAGACATAGCAAAGAGATGGAACATGGAAGTTGGAAAAACAGAGGTGACAAGGCTCTTGTATTTTAATACTGGTCGGTCGCTCATCTCATAAACGTAAGATAATAAATGACATTAAGCAATTGTCATTTGTCAATTTCTGTTTTAAGGTTAGTTTGGTTAGGTTGTTATTTTTCTTTCCATATATGGTCAAAATTGTACATAACTCACCTAACTATATTATCATTTTGCAATTTTGTTTCATACGTCTCACAAACATTTAGGGATTGGATTCGCAGGTTTTATTCAAATAAGAAATATTTTTTTGATGATTTTATTTTCAATTATAAAAAAAAAAATTATAACACAATTCAATATAATTACAAGCATTTCCAACCATCAAATTGGGTAAAACAAATTATATAATTTCTATTAATATTCATCCATATACCTAGGGCCGTAAGTGGATCGGAAAAAACCAATTAATTCGATAATTCAAATCAAATCAAACTGGAAAAAAATTGATTGTTTATGACTCGTTTCCAAAACCGAAACAAACTAATGATAACCGATGTGATTTGGTTTGATTCTCGGTTTTAGTTTTTAGGAACCGGTAAATCGATGAACCGAACCAACGATTAAGTCTAACATTTTATTTCACCCATCATTAAGTCTAACATTTTTTCAGTCCAACCATTATGCATGTTTGTTTACTTTTTTTTTCTTCCTTTAAGCAAAACAAACATCTAAAACCAAACTCCAAAACATCAAAAGTAGAAACCTTAAGTCACAAAATTTTGTTCTCACCGAACTGATACTCTTGTCGTCCACCATCGTTGTTGATCTCTCTATAGTTGTTCTGATATGCTATGGCTCCGTCTTCATGTTCAAGTTCTTTTTTATTTTATTTTTATAGTTTTTATATTCTTAAAACCTTTTTCAGTTTCTTCTTCTTCTTCAACAAAATTACTTCTAGTCGTGTTACAAAATAGTTTTTATGCGTGTTTGAAGAGTGAAACATGTTAATTCATGAGTATTGAAATTTTGTATTGTTATTGTTATGTTTTATTTGTTAAACTTTCAAATCTCTTCCAAACCTTTTGATGACAAGCACTAACTTTTATATTATGATGTAATGGAAATCATGTCATTGTTTCGTATGTATTAAAAACAACTTGTATTTTGTTTGAAAAAATAGAGTATGAAATAAATTACATGAAATTAATTATTTTAAAAAATAATAGCATAAAATAATCCGAAAAACTCAATAGTGGAGAATAGACTAATATAATGTTCGGAAAAAAAATATTTTAAACCGATTAACCAAACCCGTTAGTTTGGTTTGGTTTCAATTTTAAAAAATACTAAAAACCGAAGGAAACCAATCCGATGGGGATATCATCGGTTCAAACATTTTTTTGAACAAAAATTGATCCAAACCAGTCTGATTACACCCCTGCATATACCATAACACTTGATAGTAAAAAAATTCTACAAAAACACGTCATTCTATATAATAAGTAAGTTAAAATGATTGAAAAATATTTGGTCTCAAAATTACATGAACTCATTTGTCTAGTATTATTGTTGGTGGTGAATAATTTTTTTAAAACAAAATTGTGATTTGTAATGATATATTAGTTTTAGGCAAAATATCCAAATTGGTCCCTTAACTCTACCTCGGGGTCCAATTTGGTCCCTTATCTTTAAAAAGTGTCAAAATAGTCATTTAATTGTTTAAAAAGGTCCACATTAGTCCTTTCCGTCCATTTTTTACTAACGATGTTAACTTTTGCTTATGTGGCATCTGACGTGACACTTTTTGTCTAGTTAGTCATACATGTGGCATGTGAGGTCATTAAATACCCAGAAAATTTCTAAAAAAATTTGTAGCAGCCATGATTTGAACACAAGATCCCTCAATTGCTTGACAAGCTATCAATCACCACACCACTTCACACTTTTTGTATATCTTCACACTTATTGCCTGTATTAATATTTTCTTCATCAGTAAATGACAAAAGCTCATCCTACTACATCATCAGAATGATACCTTTTATACAAATAAGTTCCTTAGCTGATTTTTAAATCCCGTAATGAATTTAAGAAATTAACAATGAAAATTGCAGCTTCGATGTGAACATTAAAAGATTTGCTATATTAACCAGTATAAAATTCTGAATTGCTATATTAATCATACCAGAAGATGGTGTCATCATGTTTGCAGCCAATGCCTCACTTGACGGTAAAACAAGGCCAGTTTAATCGCCCAAAAAGGAATTGGACAAGGTTAACAAATCCAACCAAGGCGATAAGAGCCTTCATTATAAGCATACAAAGTGTTTGAAGTAATGCCTAAATAAAGCAATAAACTAAGAATCTTTTGAGGAAATACTTATCCAAGACAACATCACCAAGGAATCGATAAACATAATGTAGTTACTGGGTATCCCCATCCTAACCCTAATCATAACCCTCATCCAAATCCTCATCCTCATTCTAATTCAAGTTCTAATTTTGCATCTACTTCTTCATCTGGGTATCCTCTAATTTCACCGCCTCTGCTTCTATCCATCTTCAACCCTTCAAAACCACTAAAATCCACCACCACCACCAATCCGCCGTCGCATTCAGTAGAGAAAGAGAGAAGAGTGACACGATGGAGAACTGGTTGAGAAGAATAATCGCAAAGGAGAAAGAGAGGTCCATGTACTTGGTTCATAAACCCAGATTGGTTTTTACAGATTTTAGTTTCATTTTGATTGATTTGTACAGACTAATAAACCCAGATTGAAAAAACTGATTGAGAATTAATAAACCTAGATTGAGAAACCTGATTGAGAATTAATAAATATAGTTAGTAAATTTAATCACAAAAAGAAAAATGCATCAATGGTAAAGTAACATCTATGGTGACCTCCATGTACTTGGTTTGAATCCTGGTCTAAGACATTTTTTTAGGTTTTATTTAATTTTAATTAATAGTATAATTATCATACGCCACATCAGCGCCACGCCAGATGCCATACAAGCAAAAGTCAACGTCATTAGTAAAAAATGGACGGAAATGACTAACATGGACCTTTTTGAACAATTAAAGGACTACTTTGACACTTTTTAAAGATAAGGGACCGAATTGGACCGCGAGGTAGAGTTAAGGGGCCAATTTGGGTATTTTGCCTTAGTTTTATATGTTCATTTAAAGTAATAAAAAAAGTAAGAAATCACTAATTTCACATCACTGAGTTTGGTTCACGGATTGAGAAACTCAAGATTGATACACGATAAAAAACTATATGGGTTATTGCGAGTTGAGTTGGGTATACCTGTTAATGAACTGGTTCGGCTAATTTATGAGCTGGTTCGATTTGGATCTCCGGGTTCGCGAGTTGACTCACACCTGTGAACACCTTTGTTGATATCCACACACTTAGCTCAATAGTTATGAACTATAAGGGATGTATATTGAGAAAAAAAGATTCACCTTGTTAGACGTAAAAAATCTTCACCTTTCACCTTACAAGTTAGATTTATAGGGATAAGTTATGTCAAACTCAAATTCTAGTATGATATCAATAGACTAAACATATTCTTCTTCTTTGTTCTACAACTCCTTTCTTTCCCGCTCTTGTTGTACTTTCCATAATAAATTTATTAAGGACAACAACGATTATGATTCCTCTAGCGAGATCTCCAACAATTCCACCACCCAAGATCCATTGTGCAACCCTTACAACCCCTTAAATCAATGAAATGCACTCTGAGATCCAAGAACAAGCTCCAATGATTATCTCCCTTAACCAACACCAATAAATGTGAATTTTGAATTGTAAGATCATTACAATAATATGGTGTTATGGATAAATCAAACATTAAATCCCCAAATTTCCCAAGAAAGATGCAGAAGATGTTGAGGAGTAGAACTTTAAATGCGGTGAATAGGGGGTGTACCTTCAAAGTTAGCACTTTGACGCTCAAGTAAGTATGTGAAAGAGTATGATGTATTCAACGAAGTGTTTAAAACTTGTTACTTGATTCAACGTCATTCCCTATATGTAAGGGAGAGAAATAAAGGCATCATTATCTTTCAGACCTGGAATATGGAGGACCTTCGGATATACGTGATGTGTAGATCCTCTATAGAAAGGTATATGGTTGTCCTTTTGTAAGGAGAAAATTATAGAGATTTAACTGTGTGGTAGGTCAATAGGCTTCATCTCATATTAGGTTACCACAAGGTGGTAGGCCCAAGAGGAGTATGGTCAGCACCAAATAGTTGCCTCCAAGAATTAACAGGCACCTCAGATACCGAGGAGTCTTTGGTAAACTACAGTCGTTTTTCTGAAGATTCGTCTTTGGTGTTTTAAAATTGAAATGTTTAGAGTCTGACACAAAAGTTGTGGGGGACAAGAACATTTAATGATTTCTTGTCACTTAGTCGTTTTATTTCTCCTTACCAACACATCACCCTAGGCATGCATGTTGGGGAATGATTACCCTGCCTAAGGCACTTTAGTGTTTTTTCCATCGTTTTCTAACAATATGATACCTTGTATGGAAGTGGAAAAAGCTAGTTCTATGGAGGGACATAAAAGAGTGTTTGGTAAGTCATTTTATTTTATTTTTCCGTAGATATATAAACTTATTTAATTCTCATCATGGAGCGAGAATGACTCCTTACACCATTCCAAGAGATATACAAATCAATAAATAAAGCTTTGGAAGCACTCAATGTGTTTTTACCTTACTCGATATCATGAAACATATTCAAATCAAATGTGCATCATCACATATCCCGACATTCAGTTATAATGATGCATCATATATACATATCTTAATGTGTTATCATTGATCATGCTTATTTGATGTGTAACTTTAACATATTCTCTTACGCTTATGACTAGACATATGAGCATGTAAATAAATGGTAGGTAACGTGATTACAAAAACTTAATAACAGATGACGCAACATATCTTAAACAAGACTTTTAATATTGTGTTAAGAATTACGGTTGATCCTAACTAACCCCTACAAAACCAACTAGTGGGGTAAAAATTGTCCCCACTTATGTGCACATGTTCAAACTATAATATTGTCTGATGCGAGACTCTTAACAACACATGTGCCGATTTCATCGTCAACTTTAATGATCAATTTATTATCTTCATACATAAAAAATTAACTTTTTGACAATTCTATATTTCATCCAAAGTTTTTAATTAACTCATCTATAATTTATAAAATAAGACAAATTATATTTCAACAACTTTTACGATGTTTTTCCCAAAACTCTTGACTGGCTCTAATAATGAATGGTGTGTATGATTCTTTTGATTATCTATGATTAACTTTGGGTAAATTCTATTTCCACCCTTAGTGGTGCCTACCACACCATTGAAAACACAAAAATTTCCTTCATGCGTTCGGAGACACATATCTAGACTCACCCAAAATCCCTTCATTCTTCTCTTTTTTTAGTTTTATCCAAGTTAAAATAAATATGGTCCAGAGATGTATCTTCGTATATTGTTTGGGTGTATCTGGAGATACATCTCCAAAGTATCCACTGCACTCATTTATGGGATTTTTTTTATTCATGCAACTGATTTAAATAACAAGTCAGTGATATTTGATAAAACACCAACTTGCATGATTTTCTTCTTCATACTAAAAACATACTCCATTGTAAAACCCTTTAAAAAAATTATCTCATTCTCAATCAAATTTTCAACACCAAAACATTATTCTTGTATTCCATCACTTCTAATGGAGCAAAACAAGTTGAAATTGTGGGTGAAGATCATTCATTTCATCCATCATTCCTTTAATATTGTCTTTGAGCTGAAAAATGAACATTGAATCTAGAGATGCATCTTCATACGAAGTTAGGGGTAGTCCAAATGTCCATCTCTGGATTATCCTATTGGTTTGATGTTTAACATAGTTTTTATGTTATTGGTGGTAAAATATATGGTGCACCCGAATATATTTCCCAAATCTATTGTGAGTGCAGATCTTAAACTGATCAAAGTGAAACATGATGTTAAACGGGATGAAGTGAATGATGATGTTAAATTGGATTAAGAGAATGTTGATGTTAAATCGAGTGCTCAGCTATTTGTTGTCTATGTAGATGTTCATGCATAATTTACAAATAAAGAAGTGTTTATTGTTCGTGAGCTTAGGCTACAATGGGTCTGTAGGGAGGTAGTAAAATTAGGGTTTGGCATTGTAATCGGAAGGTCCGAAAATGGTTTGGATAAAAGACAAACATTTGTAAAAATTATATGCAAAATAAGTGGCATGTACCAACCAAGGATTAGGAAGTTGAAACGAGATCGAGAAAATGTGAATGTCTGTTTAAATTGTGCAGATACCATATGGAGAATGAGACATGGAAATTTAATGTGATTTATGGTATACATAATTAGGCCATAACGTATAAGCTAGTTGGACATCCAGTTGTATGTCATCGCGTTCCAAATTAGATGGGACTTATTTCAGACATGACATTAAACATGGTGGCGCCGAAAAACATACTTGCATCTTTGAAATGGAAAATACCTCTAAATGTTTTAAATATCAAGCAAATATACAACGTGCATGCTCGAGACATAAAAAGTCGTAAAAGGACCGAGCTTTGAGATTCAAAAACTCTTGAAGCTTTTGAATGATGACCACTATGTTTCAAGGTACATAGTTTGTGAGGATAAAGTCATTGTTTGAGGTATATATTGGAGTCATCCTGATTTTGTTAAGTTGTTAACACATTTCCTTTCATGCTTATTATTAACTCAACATACAAAAAGAAAAGTATAGACTTCCACTCCTGGAAACCGCTGGTGTTACTTCTACGGAGATGACTTATTCATTCATTTTTGTATTTTTGGAATCCAAAAAAGAGGATAATGTTATATTGCTTTGGAAATACGCAAGACTATGCTGAAGGACCAGGAAACTATGCCACAAATCATAATCATTGATCGTGACACCGCACTGATGAATTCGGTTGCAACGGTGTTTCCTACATCGTCTGTATTACTTTGTAAGTATCACATAACCAAAAATGTGAGAAGTCGAGTAAAATATCCAATTGGCACGAAACAAGTCAAACATGAAGATGAAAAACTTGTGAAACCTGGTGTAGTGGTGGAAAATATAATGGATGCACAAAATTCTATAATAAATTCTTTCACGAAAGAATTATATGCCGAATTTGTTCTACATTTCAAGAGTGTGTATGTGATATATCCAAATTTGCTAAAATATGTTGATGAAACTATTTTGGGTAAGGTAGGAGATAAGATTGTTTGTGCATGGATGAATCAGGTTTGACACTTTGGAAATAAAACAAATAACAGAGGTGAATCTGCATATGCTAGACTGAAGAATTGGTTGGGAAATAGTAAAGGTGGTTTTTGTTGATATTGGGACATTGTGGAGCAAATGCTCTGAAACCAACATAATGAGATACAATCATCTTTTGGTCGAAGCATTATTGTATTAGAACACCGCTTCAAAGATAACATCCTTTATATTCACAATTGATTGGCAGCGTATCTCAGGCGACTTTGATTTTTTTTCTTCACAAAGCTAAGTGAGTGGATAAAATATGTTTATATAACTCAAAGTTTGGATGTACACTTAGTAAGACTTACGGTCTTTCATGTGCATGTTTAATTTCAAAGAAAATGAAGCTTGAAAAATCAATATGTATGGATGAAGTTTGCACTCATTGGAAAAGGCTTTGTTTTGATGATGGTGGTGTGATGAAGGATGATAAATCAAACATATCTATCATGACCGAGTGAGAAGTGATCCAAGATAGATTCATGAAAGTTGATGACATATATAATGAAATTGCACATCAAACATATCTAACATATCTTGGTAAAGGAGAGGTTGACTACCAACTTTTCCGTCGTCATCTATACAAGAGATGACAACGCGTATGAAATCATACACAGAGATATACAGGAACAAAGAAAATTATGATGCGATTCTCAATGCTCTAGTTTTTTATCTTATCGGCCCGACTCCGTTCAAAAAATGGATGTGCTTCCTGAAAATGGGACACCTTATATAAAGTGTTTATGATAGGGTGTGTATTTATTTAACATGATATGGTTTCTCAGAAACATTCTTCCCACTTCGGAGTACGCCACCTCAAAATTCATCTGAACACATCATGTGTATTGGTTGGCTATAAAAAATAACATTTTGTTCAGGTTTATTTGAAATCGAGATGTTCTATACCAACGACATCACCTGAGAGGACGATGCATTTCACACAAGATGCTAAAACATGGTCAGATAACGTTCTAGAAAGGATGAAAGAGTTCAACAAATTGAGCGACATTGAACGAGAATCAAATAAAGAAATGTCAAAGAATGAACTACCAATAGATTTAGGTAATGACATATATTTTGATGCATTTTAGTTATAATTTAACAATGTAACATGTTTTTTTGTATGTAACATACTAAATAATGTTATAAATATGAGTGATATTTTTTGAACAAATTTTTTTTTTTTAAATTCGGCTATGCGTAATCAATTGGTTTTGTACTGTATAATTTTTTGGTGGATCCGGAAATGCATCTCCGACACACCTTGTAATTATTTAAAATAATAAAAGTAGGGGATATACGGACGTGCGTCTCCGGATAAACCCTAAATTTTTTAAGAAAAAAAGAGGATTTGGATATGTATCTCCGAATTCTTTTTTGTATATATGAACTTGTTTGTAAGGTCCTTATTACTCTACAACTTCTATAAATAACGTCTCTCATTCCATTTTCTTTACACAAACCAGAATGACTACATATTCCTATCTTGCATTTGTGTATTTCAATAGCGTAAAACTTACATTTCAATTTTGGATCTGCGAGTACATACTTCTCGTTGATCTGAACAAAATTGAATACTCTCATGCGATATCCAGAAAATCAAAGAGTTGTCAAGCTCGAGTATCGTTCACCCTTCAATAGACAACGAATGAAAGATACGATTCACCATGCTTGAATTGCAGGCAAATGATGATTTGAAGGTCATGTGAAATACCTTTTTATCATTACTCAAGAAAGAGTTCGATTGAAGTGGATGCTACAAATCAAATATCAGTCGAAAATATTATAAGAGTGTTCCAACATCAAGAAGTACATATTTTTAATAAGATGTAATGTTAATTTTATGTAATGTTTATCTATATAATATTTATTTGATGTTAATTTATGTGGATTTTCTATTTTATCATTGTTTCTATCTATTTTTGTTTTGAACTCACATAGCATATTCCAATTATGCATCTCAGAAAAGCTCACGTGCTAATAAATTAAGGGATTAAAGATATATATCTCTGGATCTACCTTTAAAACATACAAATATGCTTCTACGAATCAAATTTTAACATAAAAAAATGTTTCTCATCATTCTCGTCTCATATTGTGTGTGAAAAAAGATACGTCGTCTGAATAAAGAGACATTTTAATCTTTCCATGATGGTGAAAAAGAATTGCTAAGAGTGAAAAGAGCAATTCCCTTTACTTAAATATGCTGGCTATTCAAGTTGAAAGGCTATGTTGGCACTACTACAGCCTAATTAACTAGATAATTGGATGTATCACATGTTGAGAACATTAGCTTTAAAAGACACAAGGACCCGTTATGAGAACCTATTATAATAATACCGTTTCAACATCGAAAATTCCGGCTTTTAAATAGCTCTCTCATGAAACAGGTAGATAAATTAAGAGTTCACGAATTAATGCATGAGTTGATAGCTGACTCTATTTGCTATCTACATCCATTAGGTTCACTAAATTATCAAAGCATATAGCCTCACTTTGTTTAGCCTCCACCAGCTACTATACTCTAATTAACAAATATGAAATTTGTCTAATATATAGCTCGGATAGGGGATATGTTAGCTTATAGTTAGAGATGAGAATAGACAGGGGAGTATGATTTTAATTTTTTTGTAAGAAAATTAATGAAATTATTCCAATTTATGTATTACGTAATTATTAGATTTTGGAATTGCTAAAAGCATCCTATGGATTGCTATCAGATCTCATTGAAAAATCAAAAATATTTTTATATTTTAGAGATATATTTTCGAACGTATTTAAAATATAATGTTTCTGATTTAAGGTTGAGATTTCGACCATAGGATGCATTAAAAAAATTATAGAGATGTATTTCTTTAAAGTTTCAACTTTCAGATTGCATATTTCCTACTTACACAGATATATCTCTAGATAGTATTTAATCAAAATGGTGCATGAACCATTTCTCGTTTGTTCCTTATTTCTCATAATATCATCTCCCAAAATCTCTCAACTCACATTCACTTAAAATCACTCAAGACACTTCCAATTCATCTTCCATCAACATAAAAACTATCAAAGAGCTCATTCAACATCAAACTCCAGATACATTTGGCAAGTTTTTTATTTTTCTATTTTTTTCTTTAATATTTATCAACATAAGTAGAAATTGATCACTAGGTTATGTAATAGGTAGTTTAAATAGTTCATTTACATTAACAACATGTGTGATAACTTATTTTATTGAGAAAATGCATTGTTTTGGTAGTTGGGTCGAATGCATGTCCGTCATGGACGACTTCTAAGTTGCAAAACTTTACGAAGATGCATCTCCGTAAATCGGTTATGCATCCCAGAAAGTTGTGTGTCTTCAAGTTTTTGTTTGATCTGATATGTTTCATTTGTCTAATGGTTGTGTGTGTTTGTTTTAGGAATTATGGATGATAGGCAAGATAGATTGAGGCACAACAGAGTTGTGTAACATCTGTTCGAAGGGAAAGATCCCAAGCCTCCCAAGCACCTATTGGTTCTAGCCCGATTGTTGCTTATAACTCGATCGTTGCTTCTAGCCTGATTGTTACTTCTAGGGGGTCGACATCTAGGGCTTGTGCATCTCCATCTATGTCATCCCTTAGGAGACATGTGTCACCTATTGATGCATATGAGGTCCCTAACTTCCTTCAAGAGGCACCCGAGGCCTCGACATCTGATGTCCAACAGAAGTTTGGAGGAGACTCGACCGACTTATCAGACCATACTATTAGACATGTATGAGACAGAGAGGTAAACCATGAAAATTAAATAAAAAATGTATCTTCTTCATCTTTTTTTAAAAGATAAGCCTGACGATGGTTTATTTTTGTTTCAGGATCGAGATGTGTTAAAATCTATAAATTATGGTCGAAAGATTATGAGTCTAGAGGTGCCTAATGAGTCGTGGTTTGTGGATGTGTTGCAAGCATATGTGTTGAGATATTTAAGCAAGATCGGTTATCATAATCGTCACCATGGTTTGTCGTATGAGTTTGTAGAGAGGTGTCACTCAGAGACGTCATCAATTCACCTCCCATCTATGAGATGTCTATCAGACTAAACAATGTCTTGTGTCTTTCGGATCTTGTGATCAGAGGGAGATTCTTAAATCAGAGCATGATCAACAAAGATGAGGTATTGGTGATATGGGTAGACTATCTGGGAGTTCACCCAGGGGAAGCCATGATGGAGTTATAAGGCCACTTAAGGGGCTCATGTTAGGTTTCGATACCTAGAAAATGTGTATAAAAAAGAATTGCTTATGTAGTGCAAGTTGCTAGTGATATTGAGTAAGTTGTGCACTATATAGTATGTGCTCTTAGACCATACTTGTTGTATTTCGTTGGCACAACCATCTTCGTGTATAAGAGTGTCACATATGTCGATGTGGTATACCTGCGATACTTTGATGACTTGAAGTGGGTCCATGAGTACAATTGGGGGCCTCTTTATTTATATACATGTATTCTAAGTTAGGCGTAGGTTGTACGTGGAAGTTGAAACATGATATATGCAACATCATACTTTTGAAGGTAATATTTCGGCATCACTTTGTGACATTTTTGTAATACTTAAAATATACGTCCATTTTTGTATATTTTACTAATTATTCAAACTTACCATTTTCAGGCTTGAATTTTTCACATTTTACGTATATGGATGGTCATATTTGCCTACATACACTGAGGATATGCCACGTGTTATGACATACACCATACTCTAAGGGAACCAGGTGATGTATCCATACAAAGTGTATCTTGACCGTATTGTAGTATATGCTATGCAATTCAACATGTATGTCCATCACCGTGAGGCACACACATTGGACGACATTGTGTTCTACTTTGGTTGGTTGGCTTACGATTCACGCTTGACATATCCTCATCTTCCTGAGCGTGTCATGAGAGTTCAACTACATGCAGTTTATTCCTAGAGACCCTTCACAGTCTAATCCTCCGATTATGAAACACCGAGAGATCACACTACAACATTTAGGCTCTCTAGCAACAATTGAAAAATGTTGCTAAAACTCCAGGAAACGTTGCCTAAAAGAATATGCGACATTTTCCAGGCGTCTCTGTATATAGGTGTTTTCGACACCAGGTTTTTTAAAAAGATCATTTCATATTCCTAAATGTATGTTATGCCTACGAAGAAAATAAAGGATGCATATAGACTTTGTCAATAACAGGGTATTAAGATCAGCTGATAGCGTTCGACAATGGTTAATATGTATCATGGTTTGTTTTTAACTTGAAGTTATGTGGTGTTATTACTAGTTGGAATTTTACATGAATAAAAATGAAGGCATAGCATTCGACAAGTTTGATAAGCAACGTTTGGATATTCGATCGTTCGACAGAGGAAATGTTTTTCTGCTATTTCGACATGGGGAAAAGGTGTGTTGTTTCAACCTTAAGGGGGAGTTCAAATTTGAACCTTGGTTTCGTTTGGCAAAGGAATACGTGGATATTTTAAGAACATGCAGAAAACCAAGTGTCAAGTTTTTAGATTTTTTCCTTTAGTTAGCAGTTATGTTATTATGTATAAATAGGGTAGTATTTGTTAAGTTTTAGGTGTGAAAACTTGTACAAAAAATTCCAGTGTAAATACTTCGAATACTCGTGTGAAAGAGAAAAAGAGATTTGTTTGGAAATGTATGTGTAAACACCATATTTTATGTTATGAAAGTTTTACATTTTTCTTTATCTCTTATTATGTTTATCAACAAATTTACCATTCAATTTCCTTTTTAGCATTTATTTTCATAAACACTTTTTAAGCATTTTGTTTATTATTATTAGATTAAGAGCGTTAACTTAACCCTATAATCACAAATAATTTCCAAGGAAAAGAAATCAAGACATTGTATAGAAGATTCAAAGAACGTTTGTCTTAAGAGTTCATCGAATATATCCAAATCTTAGCACATGTGTCCTATGACTTGTTTGGTTGGTCCTGCAAGTTACCAAATTTAGTGATATTTGAAACCAGAGATTGTTCATTAAAATCAACAGCGAACAAATTGGCACACCCGATGGGACCAGTGCTAAAATTCTCAAAGAATTCAATAAAGAGACTCTTAAGTTCGAAAACGTTTACCACATTGTATGATTCTGAGAAGCGGTAAATTAGCCGTAACTGACATAGAGTGACCAAAAAGAACTAGAGTAAGAAGAATGACAAATTCAACACATAACCAGAATGAAAATAATACAGTACTTACCCCCATTCCTTCGACTGAAGGAAATACAGGGCCAGTTTCTGTGTCAGAAGCCATACCCTCTTCGTCAGGGTCAACGCCTGCGTTTGCAGTGTCTCAAAGTGCGCCTAGTTTTTCTTTTATGGGGCCCCAAATGTCCACGGGAACTCCCCCCCTCTAGGAAACGTTCACAGGCTTTTTGTGACAAACTTTACAATGCCTTTGTTTGGTAGGGAACAACCGTATGGGATGCCTACTACCACTATGGAAAATTTACATAATGCATCTACAATCTATTCTGATTCCTTATTGAATAGGTCATCACCATTACAAGGATCGGGATCTGGTGTGAACATGAGATTAAATCAAACCCCACCAGGCTTCCAAATGCCAGCAATTACAAATAACTCTGCGCAAATAATACGACAACAAATGGACGAAAGTAACCATGATATGGTCCAAATGTTGACACAACAAATGGGAGTAGTTTTCAATCCTTTGATACAAAATACTACCCAAACAAACCAAGTATTGGCAGCACAGATGACACGTATTGCTGATTTCTTTGGTGTCCCTCTGATTCGACAGAGAGAACCTGTAATTCAGAACCTAGTGGTCAATGTCGAAGAGGAGCCTACATTAAACCAGAGTCCTCTAAACAATCCCCAGGCTAACCTTAGGATCCTAGAAGAGGTTGTAATACCTCAAAATTTGCCCTCATTCTTTTTGCCCTAACTGGCTTACCGCTTTGCATTTCATCTGCATATTCCATTAGGTCATTAATATTCAGATTCCTGCATTTGCATTGAATTCATAAGGCATAGGATCAAAGGATTTCTGGCAATTTGAATTGGCTTTAACCAGGGATGATTAAGGTTTGGTTCAGTGGGTACATACTTCAATCAAGTTGGAGCAAGGGTTGGACTTACATTATCATGAGTGTTTTCCCATTTCAGAGGTTCAAAATTTCATTGGCATGAATCAGGAAAAAGGGTCTTTCAGCAGGGATTAATGGTGCTAGGGTTCTCCTCAGGGATACGTTGAGATTTCTTCCTTATTATATGTTCATCATCATATGGGGGTTGGTTTGGTCTTCTTGGAGTTATTCAATGAGTGCACTCAAACAATGTGATTTAAATTAACGGTGGAGAATTAATGTCTTTGGGTTATTTTGAAGGCATCGTTTAAGTTCATTTGAGAATGCCCAATATCCATTTCAAACGAGTTATATTCATTTTTTGATTTAACTATCCATTAAGCCCATTACCCACAAATCATTTGTTCTAATCTATTTTGTTTTTTTTACACATTTTATCTCATCCATATACAAATATTCAAATTTTATTTTCACGCGAACCAATTACCCATTATCTGATCTTCTAAATTCCTTTCCAATTCAAACCCAAAAGAAAATATATTCATTCGAGGCCAAAATGTTCGTTCAGGGATTAAGACTTTCTTTTTATTGCTAAATCATTTTTGGTGAAGTCCATACATTATTTCCAAAAGTTGATTAAAAGAATTCACTGAAAATTCTAACAAGTGATGACTAAAGTTACAAAAATGAGAAAAAATCAGTTTCATAACTGATAACAGGAAAAAATACAGTTACAAAGGAACTGATTTGCATAACAGAAAAAAGATCAATCTCAGAAAACTCTCAGCAACCTATATAAATTTTTGTCCAGAAATTTCTCAAAGGATTTTTTTATCTCCACCATCTTCTTTCATTTTCTGTTGTTTTTGGTCCACCATGAATCCTAATCCTCTTCTCCAATCCATCAACCAAATGGAACGAAATTCCAAGATCTTCCTCACCTCCAACCATCTCTTCCCACTTTTGAGTGTTTCTGCAACCCTGCAAGAGAATTCAAGAACCATGATTGAGAATCACAACAACTCGACATAGCAGAAATGAAATCGAAAAAGGGAGAAAATATCAGAGCTCACATCAGAATTCGTAACCACATCGTCAACAATTCGTCAAACACTCACACTTGCGGATTCCATCGGTAATCACCGCAAACGCATTTCACTGCAAGATTCAGTACCACCACAACACTTCAAATTAGGTGGAATCATAACTCAGGATGACAGTGCAAGAAGAAGACGAATTATACCTGAATACATCCATTGAGTCCATGTGAACCTCAATTCAGTTTCCGCCGCGTCTCGTAGGGCATCATGGTTTGTCTTCAACCTTCTCCACACGTCCCTTCTTGAATCATCACTCTCACCATCAATCTACAACCTTCACCAATCAGCATCGCATCATCACCAAGAAATGGTTGCAATGCCCATCGAATCGAGACTTGTATAAGGTATAATCAAGGGCCTGTTACAACGAGAACGAAGAGTGCAAATTGAATTAACATTTCAGTTTAGACGCATCCCAAGAAATTGAACAAACACAAAGATATACCTGATCGATTCTTCATCAGCACCGTTAATTCTTCAGATTCCGCCACTTCTCCGTTGTTTACAATCCGAAGGTTAGGACAATGATTTATTGAAATTGACGACGTGATTTGGATCCTTAAGGCGTTCTCAAGAAGAAACCGTGTGGAGCGTCTCCGATCTGACAAGGTTTTGTCGTGGATTTGGTGGTGAATTTCATTTGGCTGAATGAGAGCACGTTGAGGAGGAAGGTCACGACAACACTTGTGGTGATATACTGAAGATCTTCGCCGCCGTTGGTGAGTAGGCATGGCACGATGAGATATTGGATGTTTTTCTGGCGGTGTTAATCGATGACGAAGAAAAAGGGCGAGTTCACGGCAAAGCAAGAAGGATTGGTACTGGTTTTCGGCGGGGGTTGTTGGAATTAGTTTCGCCGACACGTGATGAAGAAGAATAAAATAACAATGGCGGTGACCTAGTGGTTCGGTAACGGTCTGTTAAAGAAGAAGGAGGCGAACTAGAGAGGTTAGCTGAGACGAGTGAAGCTTTGGGTTTGTTGTTCGTCGGCGATGAAGACGAGATAAGGAAGAAAAGGAAACGGCTGTGTTGATGAAGAAGAAAGTATTTAGGGTTTGACTTCATTGAGTAAACTTAGGGTTTCAATAAGGAAATTGGGTTGGGCCGGATCCTTTTGCACCATGAAATTTCTGTTTAGACCACCAAGATTCGGGCATGCACCCCTGGGGTCAAGACTGAATTAGTTTGGGCCTTTGGCCTTGTGTTATTCTCTGCACCACCTAATTGCTAAATAATATCCTATTGTCTTTCACTATTTTTTTTATTTTTCTTGTTAATTAATTTTTGGCATAGATTGTTGATTAATTTTACCATTAGATTTTGATGATTAACATTCGAACTAGTTTTCCTTGCCAATTTTAATTAGGATTTTAATGACAATTTTTATTATCATTTTGAATTAATTATGGATTAAATTGGTTCATTCACGTTTTTGATCGATTTGAATCGATTTCAATTATGGCCAAAGCTTCACAAAGCAAATATGGATGATGAGCATTTATTTTGCTCATGGAAGATTACAAGACCTTGCTTGGAGTTTTTTCGGATTTCTTTTATATGAAGAATCGTCACTTCGATCAAGTAAGTAATTTCGACTTTTTTCGACTTTAACGCATCATTATAGTTTGTATGAGGCTTAGGATCATATAACTTAAGATGCATCTGAGCCCTCCCACCTGAGGCATTGGTTATATTTGTGATTATTAATGATATGAATCGATTTCGGAACTTAGGGATTAGGTTAAGAACCATTAAGATCGATTCCTTTCACTTTCCTTGAAAATCCACTTTTTCACCCGTTTCGTCGCATTTATTAAAAATAGTTTTAGGTGAGATAAAATTCTGGAAAAATTCATGAGTGACCCTCATCCTCTTAATTAATTTGTCATATTTTTATTTCCAGATTTGGGTGATTTTAATAATTAATTTGGATTTTAGTTCACAAGCTGTCCCAAAAAGGAAGGTTTTGGCATAAGGGACCGAAATCAATTTTTCCCCATAGGCGTGAAACCTATTTTTTGTGTGTGATTAAGCACTTTAATTTGTGACATTTTGATGCTCATTAGGCATTTTTTTCATAATTTTTAGTGCCCTTTTTGATCCACTTTGTGGAGTTGTTTTTGGGTGATCATGTTTTGTTACCTTGCTAGTCAAGGAATTGTTTTGGTACTTTGGTGCATAATTTTATGAAATACTTTTGGACAATGTGAGATAATGACTTTATTATTCCAGGGATTTAATTTCATAATTTTTAAAAGCTTTTTGCTATTTTTCCATGTCACCTAGATCCTAGGTTGATTCATGTGTGTATTTGCTCTATAACCTAGATATTAGAAAGGCACTCATGCCATTTGATTGAGAAACTTTTTGGTAGCTTTCATGAGTTGATTATAGGTCATTTTTATGTCCTCAATTCTAGTTATAGACCACTTTTTGAACCATACTCATTTGGTTTGTTTCGGTGCTTTAAAGTGCATACTTATGTGAATTAACTTTAACTTAAACGGTTTGTTAATCTCTTCTCATGTTTAACTTGAATTATGTGGAAATCATTAATGCCTATTCATGCATTCTAATTGCATCTCATACCTTGTATGCTACTGACCCATAATCATTTCATGCATATTCATATGCCATTCTTCCTAACTTTCATCATGTGCGATCTCATGCGGTTTTTGTTCATTTCATCTCACATATTTTTCTCATTGCTCCCTATGCCTAATCCATTGCATCCATGATTATATATTCATTCATCCTCATTCATAAGCATTCATTACTGACTTTGATGTTCATTTCATGTATTAATTCATGCTTGTAATCCATATGCATTCATACTTCATCCATAAGCCCTAATTTGCATTCATGTGAACTTAGGTGAACTTTTTGTACATAGTTTGACATAGTTTGACCTTGTGAGGTATCCTAGCATACTTAGGGACCTATAACATGTAGCTACTAACTTTAGAAGTCATTTGACCTTTAGGTACCTTCACCTTTAGACTTAGGTCTTATTTTGAACCCTAGTTCCATTCTAGGACGTTTATGGTACTTAATCGCTTTTATGTTTTGATTTTACTTTCAATATGCATTGTCATGCTAACTTTTGTTTTGTAGGGGGGAAGATTGAGGTAAGCATTACTTCATTCCTATCTCTTATGCTTCTTATGTTCAAATTCATTGTTTTGCTCTATTTTGATTTTATAACTTTAATAGGATTCCCCATTTGTTCTTAGAATCAACTTAACTTCATTAAGAAGTAAGTTGAATTCTAGTAGTTTTAAGTTTCCATTAGGAATAGAAAACCTCACTAACCATTAGGACCACTTTGTAAATACATAACACATTAGGATTGAGTCTTAGTCCCTTAGATTTTTCCTTTTATCAACTTGAGTCATTCTCTTTCTCATCTCAAAAGAAAAGCAATAAAACACTTAATAAAAACCGAACAATCTTGTACAACACGAGACTTTGTTGCGGAGTGTTTATACGCGTCCTGTTTCGGGGCGAGGGGTAAATACTTCCCGCGATGGATAGGTCTTAGTGCAAGACCGTTCACAAACAAATTCAAAACATTTCCTTTAAAAGATAAAAACAAACAATAAGCGACTATCCTGCGGGAACTTCTCTTCTCATCTCTTTCACTCACAACGTGAACTCGCGGCTACTTGTCTCGCATGCAAGACGGTTAACGCACTCGTACCAGACGAGCCTGCAACACCTGAGCATAGACATACGCAGTTCCAGCTGTAAAAAACACAAACAAATAGTTCCCGCCTTAGTTAGGGGAACTACGGCGTCTTTGATCCTCGTTATCCCGATGAGGTACGTAGGCAGCGGGGTAGGGCCCGTTCAAGCACATTCTTTATTTTCCCTACATTCTCCCTTCTGTTCTTTCTCTTTTCCAATTCCCTTTCTCATTGCAGTTCCAGTTTCCAGTTAGCAGTTCTTATTCAGAAGTATCTTATTTCTCACCCTTTGAAACAAAACAAGCAAGCGTGGATCCCGTCGGGTACGACGGACGGTCTGGGGTGCTAATACCTTCCCAGGTCGTAACCGACTCCCGAACTCAGATCTTTGGTTCGCAGGACCTTGTCCTTTCCTTCTTCCTCAGGTTTGTGCAACATTACCTTTCCCATTCTTTCGGGATAAAAATGTCTGGCTGGCGACTCTAACCTTTCCGCGCCACTTTCGCGTTTGTACTAGGATGAAAATCCCGGGAGCGACAGCTGGCGACTCTGCTGGGGAATAACCTGATTCTTCCGGTTTCCCTTGTAGAGTCAATCCTAGCGCCTGTTTGATTTTGTTTCTTTGGGTGTTTGTATGTTTGTTGCTGAGTGCTTTAGTTTAGCTTTACTGTGTTATTTACAGTTTTACTTTACGGCTTTACTTTATCGCATTTATTTACCGCTTTCAGTATTTTATTTTCCATGCATCATATTATACTGGACTGTCTGGCTGTGCTGGTTTTCATTTTTTCTGTGGGATGGGAGTTACTGTGAGATAAGCCAACTACCCGGCTTGAGTGCACCATAGGATTAGCGTGGACAGACATTGTACTCCCATGGTATCTCACCATGATGGGTGGCGATGTGTTCCACACCCAGATTGCGACCGTCTTGGAACTATCCTGTGTGGGGATTACCTCACTTCAGGATACGACCTTGATAGTTATGTGCATCTGGTGACCGATCTTCGAGGACCTTAATGGGAACACCCCTCTCCAGTGATGACAGTGGCAGACCACATTTGTTGGCAAACCCACTCGCATCCGAGGGTCCATTGGGAACTCGCATAGGATGGCCTGGTTCTCTCATAGGAATTCAGTTAAAGCAAACTGTTCGTATGACGATAGTATTGTACCCTTCGGGATGAATGTACTATTGTTTCTCGATCCAGTGCTTGAAGCTGGAGACTTGTGAGGGATGCTTGTTTTTCCGGACTCAGCTGAGACCTCCCTGAGTAGTACATAATGCCAAACCGATTCCCTGATTTGGTCATGAGCCATTTCTCGGAAATGGTGAACGTATTATTGCTATTCGGCTTTGAGTGTCCGTGATGTTGACCCGAGTAGCACACCCGTGAGATTGGGAGGGGTTTACAGGTTTGCAGGAACCCTAAACTTCAACATACCCGCTTTGCCAGTGTTGTTTTATGATATTATCTGGTGCTATATGGTTCTTTGATTCTGAGATTCGGGATTTCTATTCAGAGAAATTGTTACTGTGATTACCATGGTGACCCTGATATTGTAACTGTTATTATGACTCTCCACAGGCACTTGGCCCGTTGTTCAGCTTCAACACCATCAGTGACTATGCTATTATATGATCCAGTTTTACAGTTATTGGGTTCTCAGTTATGGGGTTCTATACAGAGATGGTGCCGTTATTGGGGTTCTATACAAACAGTTGGTTCACTGCTCAACACCAACATCACACCATTGATCACACGTCTGTTGCATACATGACATCATAGCATTTCTACACACATGTTCAGTTATTTCTGAGGATCACATATCTGAATCATGCTGTTGGATCTTTCTGTATCAAAATTTGAATCAAAGCAGATAGATTCCTCAGAAATAATTGAACATGGCATTTGCATACATCCTTGCATTCTTGACAGGTGTTCAGAGACAGATTATTCTTTTCCTGACTTGATTTCTCATCAGAATGGACAACTTGAATCACAATCATCAAGGTATATATTTGAAGCAACTCCGGGCGGAGGTAATCGAAGGAAGACCCCGCTGAGGCCATTCAGGGCAGAGGTATAAGCTTTATTTCAGAACCAGAAACTGCTGAAACAGGAAGTCAACCAGATGAAGACTCAGATGAGTTTGGTTATAAAATTCTGAATGAAGCTATTTTCATCCCTATTGAGGGGAACTACGCTGCTCTGATTCTCCATTGGTCAATGGAGATACGTAGGCAGGAGATCATGAGATCTTTCCGAGCAACCTTATCTATTAACTTTATCAACCTCTTCCCTCCAGATGCCGTATGTCAGCATCCAACCTCAGCTTCCCAAGAGTGTCCTAGGGGCAGAGTATAAGGTTATAGGCCAAAACAACTTGAGAAGAAGTTTGATCATATTCTGATGACGTACGTGCAACGAGTTTCCTCATTTACTCAAGTTCAAACCAGTTGGGCTAATCACATCAGGATCATCTCCGACAAAGCTTCCTTTGGGGTTTCAATGCCAAGTATGATTACCATTCTGGGGCACCTGGCCTTTTAATTGAAGATTGCAAGTCTTTCAGAGGTAAAGGTGAAGATAAAGTCCTGAATTTGATCGACTCAAAGGTCATCATGCCAGAAGGTCTGCTCACATATTGAAATCTCCTTATCAAATTGGCATCCTAGTTTGCAAGGGCATCTTCAGAAGCAATAAGGCCAGACGGAGTCAAGTCTCCTCAATGATGGCAATGTTCAGCTTCTTTACTGCATTTTCATTTGTAGTTTATATTGTTTGTTTAAACATTTGTATGCATGCATGAAACTTATTTGTTTTTGAATGATAACCATAATAAAATGCACATGTTTTTCTTGAAGTAATCCATTCGTATTCACTCATGATTTTGTGTATGTGCATTGCAATACCAATTGTCGTGCTTAAACTCTATGAAGGAGGATGACGAAATGAAAACGCAAAAACACTCTAATTGTGTGCTTTTGAGAAAGACCCTGTTGACGATGTACAGGCATTGTTTCAAATCCTAAACACTGGAGATATAAGGGAGATAGACCCTCGCCAACCCATTTGAGCCTTGAAGTAGAAGTTTATTTTTGCATGAAAAAACCTTTACACTTAACCCAGGGGCAGGGTAGGCGTCAGTTAGTTTGACCGAGCGTTCAAATTTTAAAAAAGGAGTGTATATCTGAGGATCCGTTACCTTTCGTTTTTTACCAAATCAAGAGGTCCAATGACCAGAAACCACAATGGTTATCCTAAGTAAGAGGTCCAGAGATCGGAAACCACAAAAGTTATCCTTCCTCAACCAAGAAGTGAGACAGTCACGACCCTTTCAAAGCAATCAAGACAAACAGTGTCACACGATTTGTTCAAAAAAAAGAAGAATTGAAAAAAAATGAATGAAAAAGCCCGCTAAGTCGAAACTTGAAAAAAAGCGACTTAGGCAAAAAATAGGGCATCCCGCTGGACTTCACAATCAAAGATTCACAAGAATCAGTCCAGGCAAAAGTTAGGGATAAGAAAAATAATGCAAAAGCAAAAGACAAAAAGGATTACACAAGAAAGATCCTTGAACAAGAACAAAGTCGTGTGGCACAGACACCAAAGATAAGAGGGGTGACTGACTCCAAATGACAACCTAATTGGTGCTTAAACCGTTAGCGTAATTGGTTCCTCAACCATCACAAAACCCTTTTCGAAAGGTGAGCGCTTGTGCCAAGCTAGCTGAACATAGGAATGGAGAACATCACGAAGATGGGTGGGCACAAATAAATTTCGAGCCTATATCCTTTGTTTCTATAACCGTGAACCAGGCCACGATACAACCCTTAAAAGTCCTAACTGAAACAGGGTTATTTTTGAGGGCGTACTACCACAAGATCGCGTTCTTGACTCCTATGAGTTGTGCTAAAAGTTCTTTGTTGGTGTTGCATGTGCATGCTTTCATTCATCAAAAATCAATGTCGTATCTTAACCAGTGATTCACTCACAAAGGTTGGCGACATCTTTTTACAGTAAAACTTCAAGATTAACATGTGTGTTGCATTAGAATTTTCATTCTTAGAATAAACATTTTCTGCTTGCATATATTTGTTGGGCATCATAAAAATTCACATACGAAACTTCAGTCCAGAAGCTCAATCTTGCCAAGTTGAGAAGTCTGAAACTTCCGAAGGACAGTCTATGAAGATGTAATTTCCAAAAAAAAAAAAAACTCCATTGAGTAGGGACTTTCCCAACAGTCGTAGAAAGAGCCAATTAATCTGGGGCAATCATGTCGAGCAATCTCTTCAAAATTCAGCCAAGCTGGGGCAATCACTTCGAGATTCAAATCTCTCAAAGAGCCATTAGTCTGATGCATGCATTCAAATTTTAGCCAAACTGGGGCAATTACTTCGAGATCCAATCTCTCAGAGAACAATTGATTTGGGTGTTTGCTTCAAAGTAGTCATTCAGAGGTGATCACTTCAGGACTTGTACTGGGGCAGGCCACCCCAAGAGCACTGGAAGTTACTTTCTCCTGAAGACAGTTTATCAGAAGCACCTACCCAAGGTTCAAAATATTAGGACACACTAGCTCACAGTGATATGAAATTCTTCCTGGATCCTTGCGAGACAATTTCTTTCACAGACCATGCAATCTGGGGCAGTTATTTCGAGATCCGATGAATCTCTCCAAGAGTTTGAAGACACTGAGGCATTTCATATGCCCTGTTTTCTGTAAAATCCTCTTGAGACATTTACTTTTGATGGACTTTAATCTGAGGCAAGTCGAAAATTGCAAAGAACCATTGTTCACTCATGATTAGTTGGCAACCTATCAACCCAGAGTCTAAAAGCAAAGCTATTGTCAGCACGTTACTTCAAGAGTTGTTTCATCAGAAGGCTTCATTGATCAAAATTACTTAGCAAGTCTCATTAGACAATTCATTCTTCAGTAGTGCGGAAAATGGAAAGTTACTTCTTAAGCAGAAGGATATCATCGTCTCCCATCACCAGCATGAGACGCCTTACGTCTCTCATTCCCAACATGAGAGGATTTATCTTTTATCCCCAGCAAGTGGCAACTTGAACTCTTATCTTCAGCAGGAAGCTTTATCATTGACATCATCTGTCATCCCCAGTAGATTTGGAAGCTAAAATCTTCCAGCAAGGTAGCAGGAATGTGGGTGTCATCCCCAAGCAGAGACTTCCCTTCAGACAGGGGCAATTCCTAGCAGTACAAGGAGTGTCATTCCTCCCCAGCAAGGTGTTTCCTCAACAGTGTCATGCCTTTGGTTCTTAGCCAAGTCAGGAGGTCCTCACTTCCCCACTAGAGTTCAAGAAGAGTCCATCTCCGGTAGGGTCTTGGCACTCCAATCTCAAAGTCCAATTTATTTTTGGCAGTGGCGGCTATTCTGAGCCAGTGAATTATTAACAGCTTTCCCCGCAGAGTTGTTTCCTCCTCATCAAGATGAACCAGATCAATGCAGTGATCATCGTTTCTCCCCAGCCAAGCTATCTGGGATACCTGCGGTCTCCTTATCAGGAGATCTCCTTTGCATTGTCATTCGCATAATCATCATTGCGTCTGCATCCTTCAAAGCGTAGCATTTCCATCGTTATGGAGCATTACGCCATAAAATCCAAACATATGCATACCAGCATGGGCCAGTTTTGAGGTATATTACATAAGACCCGTTACATCTCCAATCAGATTGAAGTGTTCCCCACAGAATGCAATTCCGTTTCCCAGGGTGGTTACTACTACCAAGTCTTGTTGTCATCCCCAGTTGAGTCTTGTTTCAGTACAACAGTCTCATTTCTTCGCGTCTCCATTTCAGTACAATGGTCGCGTCTTGGGCTCTCGTTTAAGTACAATGATCCCGTTCCTTTCGAGTCTCCATTTAAGTACAATGGTCTCGTCTTTGAGTCTTGTTTCAGTACAACAGTCTCATTTGTTCGTGTCTCCGTTTCAGTACAACGGTCACGTATTGGGCTCTCGTTTAAGTACAGCGATCCCATTCCTTCCGAGTCTCCATTTAAGTACAATGGTCTCGTCTTTGAGTCTTGTTTCAGTACAACAGTCTCATTTCTTCGCGTCTCCATTTCAGTACAATGGTCGCGTCTTGGGCTCTCGTTTAAGTACAATGATCCCGTTCCTTTCGAGTCTCCATTTAAGTACAATGGTCTCGTCTTTGAGTCTTGTTTCAGTACAACAGTCTCATTTGTTCGTGTCTCCGTTTCAGTACAACGGTCACGTATTGGGCTCTCGTTTAAGTACAGCGATCCCATTCCTTCCGAGTCTCCATTTAAGTACAATGGTCTCGTCTTTGAGTCTTGTTTCAGTACAACAGTCTCATTTGTTCGTGTCTCCGTTTCAGTACAACGGTCACGTATTGGGCTCTCGTTTAAGTACAACGATCCCGTTTCTTCCGAGTCTCCATTTAAGTACAATGGTCTCGTCTTTGAGTCTTGTTTCAGTACAACAGTCTCATTTGTTCGTGTCTCCGTTTCAGTACAACGGTCACGTATTGGGCTCTCGTTTAAGTACAGCGATCCCATTCCTTCCGAGTCTCCATTTAAGTACAATGGTCTCGTCTTTGAGTCTTGTTTCAGTACAACAGTCTCATTTGTTCGTGTCTCCGTTTCAGTACAACGGTCACGTATTGGGCTCTCGTTTAAGTACAACGATCCCATTCCTTCCGAGTCTCCATTTAAGTACAATGGTCTCGTCTTTGAGTCTTGTTTCAGTACAACAGTCTCATTTGTTCGTGTCTCCGTTTCAGTACAACGGTCACGTATTGGGCTCTCGTTTAAGTACAGCGATCCCATTCCTTCCGAGTCTCCATTTAAGTACAATGGTCTCGTCTTTGAGTCTTGTTTCAGTACAACAGTCTCATTTGTTCGTGTCTCCGTTTCAGTACAACGGTCACGTATTGGGCTCTCGTTTAAGTACAACGATCCCATTCCTTCCGAGTCTCCATTTAAGTACAATGGTCTCGTCTTTGAGTCTTGTTTCAGTACAACAGTCTCATTTGTTCGCGTCTCCGTTTCAGTACAACGATCCCGTTCCCTTCGAGTTTCCATTTAAGTACAATGGTCTCGTCTCAGTGCGAAGATAATGGATCGGTTGATACCATTTTCGTGTAGATCGGTTGATCTTATGTGAGTTATGAATCGGTTGATATCATTTCTCTTCGAGTTGTAAATCGGATGATATTACATTCTCGTTTTTCTTGGTTATGGATCGGTTGATACCATCTCCATGTTAGATCGGTTGATCTTATTTGAGTCATGAATCGGTTGAAATCATTTCTCATCGAGTTGTAAATCGGATGATATTGCATTCTCGCTTTCCGGGATGGATCGGTTGATACCATCTCCGTGTTAGATCGGTTGATCTTATTTGAGTCGCAAATCGGTTGATGTTGCGTTAAGCCCTGTGTCGCCAACAGGCACTCTCCTTGTGGTTTCGGTTCGTTCAGCAGTCGTAGTGATTGCATTGATTCTATTCCACCTGGTCTTATGTTCCGCTACCTATTCAGAGGTCAAAATCAAAAAAAAAAAAAAAGACATAAATAAATAAATGGGCAGATGGCATTTCCATTACCCTCGGCGTGCAAATTTTCAGGTTTTATTCGAGTATTCAATCACTCCATACCTTGAACGTCTAAAAGCTGTTGCAATTATCCGTTCAGGTCTGCAGTTGATTGAATTGGGGCAGCTGTAATACCTCAAAATTTGCCCTCATTCTTTTTGCCCTAACTGGCTTACCGCTTTGCATTTCATCTGCATATTCCATTAGGTCATTAATATTCAGATTCCTGCATTTGCATTGAATTCATAAGGCATAGGATCAAAGGATTTCTGGCAATTTGAATTGGCTTTAACCAGGGATGATTAAGGTTTGGTTCAGTGGGTACATACTTCAATCAAGTTGGAGCAAGGGTTGGACTTACATTATCATGAGTGTTTTCCCATTTCAGAGGTTCAAAATTTCATTGGCATGAATCAGGAAAAAGGGTCTTTCAGCAGGGATTAATGGTGCTAGGGTTCTCCTCAGGGATACGTTGAGATTTCTTCCTTATTATATGTTCATCATCATATGGGGGTTGGTTTGGTCTTCTTGGAGTTATTCAATGAGTGCACTCAAACAATGTGATTTAAATTAACGGTGGAGAATTAATGTCTTTGGGTTATTTTGAAGGCATCGTTTAAGTTCATTTGAGAATGCCCAATATCCATTTCAAACGAGTTATATTCATTTTTTGATTTAACTATCCATTAAGCCCATTACCCACAAATCATTTGTTCTAATCTATTTTGTTTTTTTTACACATTTTATCTCATCCATATACAAATATTCAAATTTTATTTTCACGCGAACCAATTACCCATTATCTGATCTTCTAAATTCCTTTCCAATTCAAACCCAAAAGAAAATATATTCATTCGAGGCCAAAATGTTCGTTCAGGGATTAAGACTTTCTTTTTATTGCTAAATCATTTTTGGTGAAGTCCATACATTATTTCCAAAAGTTGATTAAAAGAATTCACTGAAAATTCTAACAAGTGATGACTAAAGTTACAAAAATGAGAAAAAATCAGTTTCATAACTGATAACAGGAAAAAATACAGTTACAAAGGAACTGATTTGCATAACAGAAAAAAGATCAATCTCAGAAAACTCTCAGCAACCTATATAAATTTTTGTCCAGAAATTTCTCAAAGGATTTTTTTATCTCCACCATCTTCTTTCATTTTCTGTTGTTTTTGGTCCACCATGAATCCTAATCCTCTTCTCCAATCCATCAACCAAATGGAACGAAATTCCAAGATCTTCCTCACCTCCAACCATCTCTTCCCACTTTTGAGTGTTTCTGCAACCCTGCAAGAGAATTCAAGAACCATGATTGAGAATCACAACAACTCGACATAGCAGAAATGAAATCGAAAAAGGGAGAAAATATCAGAGCTCACATCAGAATTCGTAACCACATCGTCAACAATTCGTCAAACACTCACACTTGCGGATTCCATCGGTAATCACCGCAAACGCATTTCACTGCAAGATTCAGTACCACCACAACACTTCAAATTAGGTGGAATCATAACTCAGGATGACAGTGCAAGAAGAAGACGAATTATACCTGAATACATCCATTGAGTCCATGTGAACCTCAATTCAGTTTCCGCCGCGTCTCGTAGGGCATCATGGTTTGTCTTCAACCTTCTCCACACGTCCCTTCTTGAATCATCACTCTCACCATCAATCTACAACCTTCACCAATCAGCATCGCATCATCACCAAGAAATGGTTGCAATGCCCATCGAATCGAGACTTGTATAAGGTATAATCAAGGGCCTGTTACAACGAGAACGAAGAGTGCAAATTGAATTAACATTTCAGTTTAGACGCATCCCAAGAAATTGAACAAACACAAAGATATACCTGATCGATTCTTCATCAGCACCGTTAATTCTTCAGATTCCGCCACTTCTCCGTTGTTTACAATCCGAAGGTTAGGACAATGATTTATTGAAATTGACGACGTGATTTGGATCCTTAAGGCGTTCTCAAGAAGAAACCGTGTGGAGCGTCTCCGATCTGACAAGGTTTTGTCGTGGATTTGGTGGTGAATTTCATTTGGCTGAATGAGAGCACGTTGAGGAGGAAGGTCACGACAACACTTGTGGTGATATACTGAAGATCTTCGCCGCCGTTGGTGAGTAGGCATGGCACGATGAGATATTGGATGTTTTTCTGGCGGTGTTAATCGATGACGAAGAAAAAGGGCGAGTTCACGGCAAAGCAAGAAGGATTGGTACTGGTTTTCGGCGGGGGTTGTTGGAATTAGTTTCGCCGACACGTGATGAAGAAGAATAAAATAACAATGGCGGTGACCTAGTGGTTCGGTAACGGTCTGTTAAAGAAGAAGGAGGCGAACTAGAGAGGTTAGCTGAGACGAGTGAAGCTTTGGGTTTGTTGTTCGTCGGCGATGAAGACGAGATAAGGAAGAAAAGGAAACGGCTGTGTTGATGAAGAAGAAAGTATTTAGGGTTTGACTTCATTGAGTAAACTTAGGGTTTCAATAAGGAAATTGGGTTGGGCCGGATCCTTTTGCACCATGAAATTTCTGTTTAGACCACCAAGATTCGGGCATGCACCCCTGGGGTCAAGACTGAATTAGTTTGGGCCTTTGGCCTTGTGTTATTCTCTGCACCACCTAATTGCTAAATAATATCCTATTGTCTTTCACTATTTTTTTTATTTTTCTTGTTAATTAATTTTTGGCATAGATTGTTGATTAATTTTACCATTAGATTTTGATGATTAACATTCGAACTAGTTTTCCTTGCCAATTTTAATTAGGATTTTAATGACAATTTTTATTATCATTTTGAATTAATTATGGATTAAATTGGTTCATTCACGTTTTTGATCGATTTGAATCGATTTCAATTATGGCCAAAGCTTCACAAAGCAAATATGGATGATGAGCATTTATTTTGCTCATGGAAGATTACAAGACCTTGCTTGGAGTTTTTTCGGATTTCTTTTATATGAAGAATCGTCACTTCGATCAAGTAAGTAATTTCGACTTTTTTCGACTTTAACGCATCATTATAGTTTGTATGAGGCTTAGGATCATATAACTTAAGATGCATCTGAGCCCTCCCACCTGAGGCATTGGTTATATTTGTGATTATTAATGATATGAATCGATTTCGGAACTTAGGGATTAGGTTAAGAACCATTAAGATCGATTCCTTTCACTTTCCTTGAAAATCCACTTTTTCACCCGTTTCGTCGCATTTATTAAAAATAGTTTTAGGTGAGATAAAATTCTGGAAAAATTCATGAGTGACCCTCATCCTCTTAATTAATTTGTCATATTTTTATTTCCAGATTTGGGTGATTTTAATAATTAATTTGGATTTTAGTTCACAAGCTGTCCCAAAAAGGAAGGTTTTGGCATAAGGGACCGAAATCAATTTTTCCCCATAGGCGTGAAACCTATTTTTTGTGTGTGATTAAGCACTTTAATTTGTGACATTTTGATGCTCATTAGGCATTTTTTTCATAATTTTTAGTGCCCTTTTTGATCCACTTTGTGGAGTTGTTTTTGGGTGATCATGTTTTGTTACCTTGCTAGTCAAGGAATTGTTTTGGTACTTTGGTGCATAATTTTATGAAATACTTTTGGACAATGTGAGATAATGACTTTATTATTCCAGGGATTTAATTTCATAATTTTTAAAAGCTTTTTGCTATTTTTCCATGTCACCTAGATCCTAGGTTGATTCATGTGTGTATTTGCTCTATAACCTAGATATTAGAAAGGCACTCATGCCATTTGATTGAGAAACTTTTTGGTAGCTTTCATGAGTTGATTATAGGTCATTTTTATGTCCTCAATTCTAGTTATAGACCACTTTTTGAACCATACTCATTTGGTTTGTTTCGGTGCTTTAAAGTGCATACTTATGTGAATTAACTTTAACTTAAACGGTTTGTTAATCTCTTCTCATGTTTAACTTGAATTATGTGGAAATCATTAATGCCTATTCATGCATTCTAATTGCATCTCATACCTTGTATGCTACTGACCCATAATCATTTCATGCATATTCATATGCCATTCTTCCTAACTTTCATCATGTGCGATCTCATGCGGTTTTTGTTCATTTCATCTCACATATTTTTCTCATTGCTCCCTATGCCTAATCCATTGCATCCATGATTATATATTCATTCATCCTCATTCATAAGCATTCATTACTGACTTTGATGTTCATTTCATGTATTAATTCATGCTTGTAATCCATATGCATTCATACTTCATCCATAAGCCCTAATTTGCATTCATGTGAACTTAGGTGAACTTTTTGTACATAGTTTGACATAGTTTGACCTTGTGAGGTATCCTAGCATACTTAGGGACCTATAACATGTAGCTACTAACTTTAGAAGTCATTTGACCTTTAGGTACCTTCACCTTTAGACTTAGGTCTTATTTTGAACCCTAGTTCCATTCTAGGACGTTTATGGTACTTAATCGCTTTTATGTTTTGATTTTACTTTCAATATGCATTGTCATGCTAACTTTTGTTTTGTAGGGGGGAAGATTGAGGTAAGCATTACTTCATTCCTATCTCTTATGCTTCTTATGTTCAAATTCATTGTTTTGCTCTATTTTGATTTTATAACTTTAATAGGATTCCCCATTTGTTCTTAGAATCAACTTAACTTCATTAAGAAGTAAGTTGAATTCTAGTAGTTTTAAGTTTCCATTAGGAATAGAAAACCTCACTAACCATTAGGACCACTTTGTAAATACATAACACATTAGGATTGAGTCTTAGTCCCTTAGATTTTTCCTTTTATCAACTTGAGTCATTCTCTTTCTCATCTCAAAAGAAAAGCAATAAAACACTTAATAAAAACCGAACAATCTTGTACAACACGAGACTTTGTTGCGGAGTGTTTATACGCGTCCTGTTTCGGGGCGAGGGGTAAATACTTCCCGCGATGGATAGGTCTTAGTGCAAGACCGTTCACAAACAAATTCAAAACATTTCCTTTAAAAGATAAAAACAAACAATAAGCGACTATCCTGCGGGAACTTCTCTTCTCATCTCTTTCACTCACAACGTGAACTCGCGGCTACTTGTCTCGCATGCAAGACGGTTAACGCACTCGTACCAGACGAGCCTGCAACACCTGAGCATAGACATACGCAGTTCCAGCTGTAAAAAACACAAACAAATAGTTCCCGCCTTAGTTAGGGGAACTACGGCGTCTTTGATCCTCGTTATCCCGATGAGGTACGTAGGCAGCGGGGTAGGGCCCGTTCAAGCACATTCTTTATTTTCCCTACATTCTCCCTTCTGTTCTTTCTCTTTTCCAATTCCCTTTCTCATTGCAGTTCCAGTTTCCAGTTAGCAGTTCTTATTCAGAAGTATCTTATTTCTCACCCTTTGAAACAAAACAAGCAAGCGTGGATCCCGTCGGGTACGACGGACGGTCTGGGGTGCTAATACCTTCCCAGGTCGTAACCGACTCCCGAACTCAGATCTTTGGTTCGCAGGACCTTGTCCTTTCCTTCTTCCTCAGGTTTGTGCAACATTACCTTTCCCATTCTTTCGGGATAAAAATGTCTGGCTGGCGACTCTAACCTTTCCGCGCCACTTTCGCGTTTGTACTAGGATGAAAATCCCGGGAGCGACAGAGGTGGTCGAACAGCCTCGTGTCGAAGTCCCTATTCAACAAGAACCTAGGAGGGTAGTGGTCCAGAGAGGTCAAGACGCTGATGATGTCTTGCAACAGAGAATGCGCTATAATAATTTACCCGTCAAAAATAATTTAGCAGTCATGATCGAAAGAATAATGACACAAAATGGGGTAAATATAGGATTTCAAAGGCCTAGCTATACTTCCTCATTATCTGAATATGTTTTACAACAGGAGTTACCTCCAAGGTGGAAAATCCCAAAATTTACCAAATTTTCAGGGGATACTAGTGAATCCACAATAGAGCATATAACGCGTTATTTAATCTAATCAGGAGAAATAACCCATAATGAAAATCTAAGAATGAAATATTTCCCAAGTTCTTTGACGAAGAACGTGTTTACTTGGTTTACATCCCTGCCAGCAAACTCCATATATACATGGACTCAGTTGGAAAGATTGTTCCATGAACAATTTTACATGGGACAAACTAAGATAAGTTTGAAGGAATTAGCCAGTGTTAAGAGAAAGTTTTCATAGCCCATATATGATTACCTAAATAAATTCAGATTGCTGAAGGCAAGATGTTTCACACAAGTGCCAAAACAAGAATTAGTCGAAATGGCTGCAGGAGGTCTAGATTATTCCATAAGAAAAAAACTAGATACCATATATTTGAGAGACATGGCACAATTAGCAGATAAGGTAAGGCAAATTGAAAGACTAAAAGCTGAGAAATTTAGGGCAAACAAAAGTAAAAAGGAAAGAGTGGCCTACGTAGGAATATGCCATGAAGACGAGGGTGATGAGGATGAGCCAATTACCTTCGACGAACAGGAAATTGATTTGGAAGAATTGAAACAAGGCCCACCATACACTTGTAAAATGCTAACTCCGTCGAACGGAAAAAATCCAGTCGAACAAGAAAAGAATAACAAGTTTCCTAAAAGGACGTATACTTTCGACGTCACCAAGTGTGACGAAATTTTTGACTTGTTGGTTAAAGATGGTCAGTTAATAAGACCACCAGGAGTTAAAGAACCTCTTGTTAACCAACAGAAAAAGAGAGGTTTTTGCAAATACCACAACTTTCTTGGTCATAAAACTTCTCAATGTTTCCTTTTCAGGGATCTTGTTCAGAACACAATTCAAGATGGAAGGTTGAAGTTTGGAGACAAACCAAAGCAACAAATGAGGATTGACATCAATCCTATGCAGGTTATGGAGGCCAACTATGCTGAACCATTCAATGTGAACATGGTCGAAATCAAAAAGATGTCTGAAGACAGCTTTAAGATGATAGAAGCCACTGAAGGCTTCGACACCCACATCAACATGGTGAGGATTGCTGAGGATCTCCCAGACCAGGCCAAAGTGGAGGAAGTAACCAAAGATCATGTGACCATGCCAATGATGACCAAAATTACTAAAGATCTTGATGTAAAGACGCTGAGTGACGGCAGCCAAAACAATGTTGAGACTACTGAGAGTTTCAACAACCTAGGCCACGTTGAGATCACTGAAGGTTTCAACAATCCAAACAGTGTTAAGACTACTGAGAGTGTCGACATCCCACCCAATGTTTGAGTTACTGAAGATTTCAACAGACAGAACAAGGTAGAAACCACTGAAGGTCTCAACAAAAGAAATAACAGCATCCCTGAGAATAGAATAGTATGGGATACTATGGGAGAGCCTAGTGGGAAGTTTGATTACCTTGTGAAATACACTGTCCCTGCAAGTTTTCATGTTGACATCAACAAAATCCAACCAACTGGATGGGAAAATGTCCCTGTGAATGATAAAGAAGAATATGATAGTTCTCATGTAATAAAAAAGAAGGTTGCTGAGGGCCTCACCATGGGAGACGAGATTGATGACGATTTCGGCCCTGATCAAACAAAAGAAAAGGGTGTTGTAGGCTACACCAACGTTGTGAGACTTGTCAACAAAGACATTGCAAGGATTAAGGCATAATCTGTTGGAGGTCATACGAAACTGGTCCCTTATGGGATACTATGCAGGACCATGGAAGACCCAAGGGAGCAATAAGTCAAAGAGAAGAGTCCTTTTCTGACAAAAGGGAAAAGTGAAGTCTAAGGGGCTCTCATTAGAAAAATGAACAAATTAAGTATTACTGAAGGACAGAAAATAGATATCAACATGGTAGATTGGTCTCATAAGACCCAAAAGGAGGCTGGTGAAGACCACCGTCTAGAAGAACACCGGAAGTTAGCATACCCAAAGGAGGAAGAAAATCTGGCAGAATTCATTCGAAGATGTCAAAGAAAGAAAACTGAAGTGATGTTATGTCCACATTGCAGTGCAATCTTCGACAGGAAGGCGTCAACAAACTTAGAAGCAGTGTATAAATCTCAAAGAAAGGGAAACTAGGGGAAAAGCCCAACCATCGAAACTAGAGGATATGACCCAAGAAGAACTGAGCACCACCTCTAGAAGTTTGCAGAAAGGCATTACAATACTTACAAACCCTCTGGAAAATTTATTGGTAATAGATGGGTCCACCCCATTAGGGATGATCAAGGAGCAAATAAGTGGAGAAACTTTGAAATTCAAAAAGGATCTTCTGTAGAGGGGAAGCAGGAAATTGAAAAACCAAAATCTAGACCATATCCATCAGATAACTACAAAGTAAAAAAATCCTATGTCGAGATCCCAATGGAGAAGATTCTAAAGACATAAAAAGACTGAGAAAGAAGTTGCAGAAGGAATCATCGTGAAGGAAAAAGGGGTAGGCAAAGATAAAGCAGAGTCAAGCAAGGACACTCAAGTTGCAGCCAAAAGAGAATTTTCTCAAAAGAATGACACAAGCAACTTGCTACAGATATCAACACTCAACAACAAAGCTCTAGAAGATGACGAGTTAACTGATGATTTTAAGTCTGACTCAGGAGGATCATTCGACGTGGTTTGCAACGTAATATTTTTCCTCCCTAGAGACTATGACAGGATCATTGAAGTCGAAGATGAAGAGGAGAACATGGTGGATAACATAGTGGCACCTAGACCTGTATGTTACTATATAATGAACAACGGGTGCGTCGAAGAACATAATGCCTTCTTTGAAAATCCAGACGAATCAATGAAGGGACACTTGAAACCTTTGTTCATCAAAGGGAAGGTCGAAAATGTTGGTGTGAACAAAATACTAGTGGATAGGGGAGCTGCAGTGAATTTAATGCCCCATTACATGTTAAAGAAAATTGGAAAGGACGATTCTGACGCGAAACCCCGCAATATGGTACTGTCAAATTATGAAGGGAAAGTGGGCACCACCATGGGCGTTATCCAAGTAGACTTGACGGTTAGAACCATAACTAGGCCAACAATGTTCATAGTCATCGCTTCCAGAGCTAATTATAACTTGTTGTTTGGAAGGGAATGGATCCATGGAATAGGGGTTGTACCCTCTTCAATGCACGAGCGCATAGTTATCTGACGTCCTGATGGTTTATGCAAATCAGGGAGAATATCACATGCTTGGAAGCTTGTGGGTGAGATGCATGATAATGGTCAACCAGCTGAAATATTCACTTACAATTCTTTAATAAGCGCTTTATGCAAAAACCATCTTGTTGACAAGGCTATTGCATTAGTAAAAAAAATCAAAGACCATGGTATTATACTAGATATGTGCACGTACAATGTACTTATCGTCGGACTATGCAAAGGGGGACAACTTAAAAATGCACACAATATTTGTAAGGATCTTTTGACTAAAGGTTATAGTCTAGATATCCAAACATATAATATTATGATCAATGGATTTTGTAAAGAGGGCTTGTTTGATGAATCAGAGGCCTTGTAAGGTCTGACTTGTTCTAGTCAAGATTCAACCGTTTATGCTCTTATAATTATTAGTTAGCCATAAGTAGTTTAACTATAGTACGCAGTTTTCCATAGGGATGGCGATATTAGCAGGATCGTAAGTCTCCACATGATCCTGTGATCTCTGAAGCTCCTCTATGCGGCGATGTACATGGGATCAGGTGTAGCAAGATATTATGATACATGCTACAATCCTGAGTAACAATTTTTCAACGCCCTCATGATCTTGTGTACACTCTTGATTTTTACCACAATGTATCTAAGATCATTCCTTTGCTTTTTAAATTCTGTAATACGTATGAAATAATGTTCTGGAAAATATTATGTATAAATAAAAGATTGAGATGGTTATATCAGCTTACTCTTGTATTTGTAATGCTTTGAATCTTTTCCTTTTCTCAGTGCTTCCAGTGAACATCTATGTAACATTTTTCCCTAACTGATCTTCACCTGCATTTTGAACATTTTAATTTATGGAAATTCACTTGTATGAGAATATTTTGATTTATTGAAAGTGAATGTTAGAACTAAATTTTAAAACTTTGATAACTTGCGGTTCAAAAACTATAATTGATCTGACAAAAAATGCTCAATTAATTATTTAATTTTTTAATTAACATTACTAATAAAATAAAATAAAAATTATTTATAATTTACTCAATTTGATTTATAAAAAATTATAAATAAAAAATAAATTATATAAACTCGTGAAAAAATGATATCATTCTAAGTATAAATTATAAGTTCAAAAAATAACTAATATGATGTGACAAGATGAGAATTATAGGTGTTGAATGAATATTGGAAAATTATAGGTGTACAAGTACAAATAAATCATTATGAAATAAACATGATCACATCTTAGGAATTTTATAGCATAAGGTAAAAAAGATATTGTTATATCTACAATTTAATCTGTCTCTTCTTTGAATATACAAGATTGACATAATGTGAAGAAGAAAAAAACAGAATCAATCAACAAATCACACCAAAATATGGACAAATAGTAAGCAATCCAATGAATAAATAAAGTGATCTCTTATACTTGAAAAATTGAGTTTTTCATCTTAGGAACCATTGTTGAATACTCACTTCACACCTCCTTCAACCACATTTTTCTCTTTCTCTGTGGTTGGAAAAGACAATCTTCTAGCTTTGTTATTCCCTTTAGGAGGAGGAGTCCCTTTTGCATTGGAGGAAGGAGGTGTTACCGAAACCGGAGTTTTAGATTTTGATGTCTTTTTATCCTTTTGAACTTTGAATGACGGTTTATTTTGAGCTTTCTTCGGGCTAATGCTAGCTACACGGCTTTCCCATGGACGCACGGCAATCCAGCATTCCTTCCAGCTCCAACCCCAGTTAGCTCTGCCGAGCTCGTAACTGCCTAGTACTTGGCTTTGACTAGAGTTTGCTCTCCACTAAATATTTCATCAAATATGCATTTTATTTTCAGTTGGATCATGTGAAATAGGCTCTATAGCAGGACCTCTGAAAGAAGATGTGTATAAGGTGCTTATGTGTCTGTGTCAGACACTGACACGACACAGACACTTGTGACTACATTTAACTTATTCATTTGTGGTGTCGTGTCTGGTGTCCGTGCTTCATAGAAAATAAATAATAACTAGACATTCCCAAGATTGACTTACCTGATGAGAAAAGGCATAAGCCATGGCTCTTTCACGCTTTACTGCTGCTTCTCCTCTCTGATGTATCCTACCAAGAGTTTCCTCCGCGGTTTCAGGGCCGCCGGACCATTCAACCTATAATTTATTATACATAGCGCTCAAAACGAGATTAACAGAACTGCATTTTAAGGAACAAACTAACACATTTTGCAAAATTATTCGATCATACGTTTTTAAAACCGGATCGGTCATTGAAAACGATTTGATGGTCCGACTGTAATTGAACTATGGCCTAGCTGATATATAGTTTTATAGAAAGATAAAGAGTTATCCTTATTGGAGGAAAGGATTTTTTTTTCTCGATAGAAACCGAGTATCCTCTGAGACTAATCCTTTGAGTCGGGGAGGACCACATAAAGGACTATTGGCGATGTGGAAAGAACCAGGGAAACAAATATAAAGAAAATTAGTACAGGATAAAGATTACCTCGAAATCATGGAGCTTTTCTTCGAGTTTTAGTTGAGACTCTTGTTTCTTCCGCCTGATCTTGTCTTCTGTCACCATACAGATTCGACGAGCTCGAATCTCACCCTGTATTTTGCTCCATGAATGAAGGTATGTTATAGTTGTACTGGCTTGCTTTTGAATAGAGTAACCTTGTGTTAAATTCTTCAGTTTTGTGAAACCTTTCATTCGTCGTAGAGCTTTCCTAGCCTGGAGAAGATAACTAAAACTCAGCATTGCGAATTAAAAGCGGCAGAAGATAGTGAGACACAGATTGGTACATTTGTTGGCTATATTCATAAATCACATAACACTTATAAAATGCAATTTGAAAGCTAGTATAGCAGCAACAAAAGCACAATAGCACATAATCGTGTTGTCTGCATTAGAATAACAAAATATGAAAACAAAAACACGGTTACTGCAAAAATTTGCTTGAACAAACCTTATAAGCCCGGAATGCAGTCTGGATCCTTGTTGCAGCAGTAGTTTCAACAGATGCGAGATTTTCATTTTGGTTGCCATTTGCTAAATCAGTAGACTCTTTTCCTGGAGACTTGTTCGATTTCAATGCACTTGGCTTCTCCGGAGCTAAAGTACTCTGTCCCAATGAAATGAGTGATCAAATATGGAGATAGAAACATTCCGGTTACAATGGTTGTTGTGCAAAATAATTCTAATAATATGATTTAAGACAAAAATTAATGCATAATAGAGGTTTACAACTAACTGTATGAAATTAACTTAAACGAGTCTCACATTAGAGAGTCTCACCACAATAATTCTCACACTATAAACTGGTTTTGAAGGTATAAATTAGACTCAACCACATTTGACAATATGTCAAACAATATAGATAATTTGAAAATGTACTTAATCCTCACCCTACAAATCAATTTTGTAGGGATGAGTTAAACTCAATTGCATTTTTCAACATAGTATCAAAACATCGTTTAAGATCTGTTGGACTACTATCTGCTATCAGATTTTTCGATATCTGATCACCTACCATTTATTTTCACACTCCAGATATCTAGTCGTGAGCGTGAAGAAGAGGTGTTAAAAGTCATTAATCAATCAATACATAATCTAATGTGCTTATAAATAAGGATAATCACCACCGTACAATCAAATTTGTCAACATGTATTAGAGCTCATTATTGCTTTCTAAGATAAGATAAATTAACTAAAAATGAAAGGGAGTGCATTGTATTGTACCTTTACTTTCTTTGATCTTCGATCTTTTGACTTCCTATTCCTTAAGCTAATTATTGCTTTAAACCAAAAACCAGAACCCATTATTGAAGTGAAGCCTCTACTCCACTAAAAACATCAACCAACAACAAAACTTCAATTAGCAAAAACCATAAAATTTCCAACACCAACCTAAAATCATCAACCAAAAAGAAACAAAATTATATATTATTACATACCAGAGAAAGTCCTTATTTCCTGAAGAGAAAAAACCAAGAAATGAGAAGAAGAAAAAAGGAAGTTAAGAAAAAGAAATGATATGAATGAAGAAGTAAAGAAGAAGAAAAGAAGAAAGAGTCAGCAAAAGAATAAAAGGTGGGTGAAGAATGTGGATTGCCATGGCCCATGGCCTACTACCACCTTTATTTCATTCATTTATAATGAGGAGGGTTAGAAGAAAAACAAAAAAACAATTCAACTATGAAATACTAAGGTTTACATATGTGTCTGTGTGATGAACACGACCGACAAATAGTACAAAAAGTGGGGTCATGTAGTGATGTGGCATTGTTGTTGGTTGGTTTTTTGGGAATTCAACAAATGAGGCTATACAGCTTATAAACTATAATGACAGCAGAACAAACTCTGATAATGTTTTTATTATTGTGATGTTGATAGATAGGTTCATTTCTTCTGTTTTTAGTTATGTCGTGTTGATTATTTTTTTAAAAGAAAATGAAAGTATGATTAAGTTGAAGAGTAATTTATACTACTCAATTATTTTTTAAGTGATATGAATTTAATTATTGTATTCATTTTCTTTTATTTTAAGTATTATTTATTTTTAATTTAGTTATTGGTTGGTCCCAACAAAAATAAAATAGTGGTTTATTGTGTTTCTAGTCCATGATTATTTTTTGTTGTTTTGTTTTGCATTGTTATACTAATATGTGTTCAATCAAATTTTGACATTTTGACTTTAAAAACATAAATGTTAGACTTTTTATTTTTCATTATCTTTAAAAAAACTCCATTAATACTCAATATTATCCGCTTGTATTTAACTTTCTATACAAATCATTTTTTACTTAACACAGTAGATTGTTCAATGGATCTTGGATATGTTATGATATCATTTTAAACTTAGAGTTTAGGTTTAACCTATCCCTACTAAACTGATTTGTAGGATGATGATTGTCACGACTTATAAATACATGTTCAAGTTATATATTGTCCGATGTGAAACTCTTAATTTATAGATTTCTAAGCAATTAATTAATCAATTGTTACTCGCTCAACTACTGAAGTCAAATTTGTGATTACTACAACAAATGTGTATGAATCTGTGTGGATGAAAAAAATGTTATGTATTGGAACCAAAATTGGTAATGATCGTGGAAGTAGGACCCTATATGTGATGATGTTGATCTCTGGTATGGTGGCTCGGGGTGAACCTGAAAGGTTAACACTCCAAGGTACAAGTCAGTTCAGAGCCTAAGATGAGTGTAATATAGAAAATGGATCGGAAAGTGTACATTGAATCTCACGTGTGTTGGCTATATGCGTTGGATAATTTCAATTGGGTCATGCAAGGTTGGGCTTCCATATTTTCTTGCCTGGAGGTCCTTCCCATCGCCTATGAAGACCACCAGCTACACATATCCCTATGGACATGTGGTAGTCCCATTGAACTCCAAGAGGTCGGAACCATTGTACGACCATAAATTGTTCCTGTCGAGGCCCATCTTCTCAAACAACTCTGAGTATATAATGTCATATGAGATACCACCATCAATGAGGATTCGAGAGACATCAAATTGCCCCACTGTGGTGATGATTACCAAAGATTTTTTTTGTTAAGGACAACTCTGACTTTCTCTAAGTCCCGAAACCCCAACATGGTCCGATCAGGAACCTTTGTCGACGTACTCGAATCTGTTTTATAGACATCCATCATCTCGATGATCTTTCTCTTTATTGTCCATTTGGAGGGGAGATTTCCCGGGGAACACATCTAATGATGAAGGATATGTGCATGCATTTTCCTTTACTAGCCTCCTCGATTTCATTGCTGGCCCCGCCATCTATAGTCTTCAAGGGGGATTTATCTTTAGGTGATTCCTCCTATATCTTTCCCCCCCTTGACATGCTAAAAATACTAACCCTTCTTAATTATCCCTTCTATGAAATCCTTTAGTTGGATGCAATCACCAATGTTGTGGTCATGACTCCCGTAACACCATAAAGCCCCACAACTCTTATTTAATTAAACTCATGAAAAAAATAATTTTAAACATCAAGGGTGTCACACATCTCTTTAAGACAAACATACTTCTAAAACCTTTTTCAGTAATATACAACAGATAATCCCAAACAAGTTCAATTGAATAAATTCAAACAAATAGTTCTTGACTCAAGCATGAGGGAAACAACCCTATAAATCTCAGCAAAACAAAACACGAATCAAAATAAATCTCGTCTTTGTGTTACATATCAGAGCGACACCACATAATTAAATGAAACTAAGAAATGTAAATAAAGAAGAAGGAAATATGCATAATTCTCCGACTCATAGCTACTGCCAGCTATTTGTATCTACAACATAGGCATAACAAGCCACCCAATAATAGAAAAAAGGTGAGAATAACTTTATAGAATTTATCAGTGTATTAGTCAGCAAGGATCACATACATAAACATAACACAATCATATGCAAATGACAACAATGAATCATAATGCAGATGTATTAATGCAATGTACTCATCCTCCAAAAATACATGTGGTACCAAAAGTTTGAATATTCGAGTTATTTTATGGAATTATCCACGTCTTCAATTCCTCTCTAGAAAATCTTCTCTCTTAACAATGAGATTGTCACTATATCTCTCTGAGAATTAGAACTCGTCATTGGCTCTCTCTAAGAATTAAACCTCATCGAACCGAAGGCTTACCTATCTCCAATATACATGAATGCATATGACTCAACAACAATTCCCAAAACACATAAGAAAATATTCAACTAAAAAAATCAAAGAAACAACATTCACGTCTCGTACTCGAAAAATGTTCTCTCTGAACAAAATATCCTCTCTGGACAAGGTTCTCTCTGAACCACAATTTGCCAATACAAGGTCAACATAATAGTTCTCTGTAAACTACACAAATAAAAAATATATTATATAATTATAACTCAATCATATAAACATACCATATTCACACATAATCATCAACAGTACAAAATATTAACATATTATCACAATATTACTCACCCAAAAAGTAATTCACATTATTATCTATGCCAGACAACTAACAAGGTAAGACAACAAATTTTCAAGACAACTCTAGCCTTATCAAAACAACTCTAAAGAGTGAAATTACTCAAATCTCGACTCAATTCAATAATATTATTATAAATGACTCAACAACCCAATTTACCTCTTTTGGATCAACAACCTAAAATAAATAAAAATATTACTAAAGAATTAATAAGACAAAAGGTTCAAGGCAATCCTTTGGCCACAAACACACAACACAGATAATGAATTGATAAGGAAAATATATGAGGTTTAAGATCTTTTACTATATGACTTCCTAAACACCCATATGTAAAGAGTTTCCCCCTCAATTACCTCGAAGTTGCTTGATCATTGAACTTTCTTTCCCTTGAGATCTACCTCTTTCTTCCCTCCTAGAATTGCTCTAACCTCGTGCCTCCTTTTCCAATTTCTCAATTTCACGGTCTAATAGAACTTCCCCTCATGGGATATATTTACTTAACCTAAACTTTACATTTAATTACTTCACCCAAATTTTCCTTCACACCCTTACTAAACTTTACTTCCTCAGTTTTTTTTATTATAAATCGTTTTGCACTTTTCACACATATTAAAAAAAAGTAATGATTGTTATATGAAAACGAGAAATTATGAATGTTTTTATAAAATTCTCTTTCATTAATGACACGAGGAAGATAAATTTACATAATTGAAAGGAGAGATAATATGCGTCAAGATCAAGTCAAGAGCAAGTTTTTATAGCTCAGCCAGTGGATTCCACTATTTGGGTTAATTGAGCATGCACATAAAAACTCTTCAATGTAGTCTAAAACATATTCACATTTGAAAATACCTAGGAAATTCTAGAGGACCCATATCTCAAAATAGTTCAGATGAAATATTATTAAGAATGTAGAACAAGTAGTATGAAATTAATAAATGACATGTAAATCAATTACCTAGAATAAATAATTGCATCCATTTATCTATCTTAAATTGTATATAGTACTTTAAGTTATCTAAGAGTATAGGTAAACCAAACAAGTTGCCATTACTTGTACTCATAAATATGTTTTAAGTCTATAAAGTATTTAAGGTAGGTAACATCGATATATGTGTTGCACCCCAAAATTTGCCCTCACAAGACAAGACTTTGTGTACTAAGAGGTTCACAAGATTCACAAGGTTCACAAGACATCTTATGAGGTTAACAAGGTTCACAAGACATCTTATAAGGTTCACAAAGTTCACAAGGTTCACAATTAGTCAGAAAGTTTGACAATTCTCTCAGACAATGCATCCTCCTAAGCAATGCATCCTAAACTAGGGTTTTGACTTTAATCAGGCTAAATGGACTTCCAAGACTTAAAGTGAGCTTCATAATATCTTATATGTGTTTAATAATCCCCATGACAAGTTTCAAGACTTTTCCCAAAGGTTTGCTAAGTCAGATGATCAGATAGGTTAAAATCAGTCAAAGTAGTTAAAAAGTCAAACTGAGGTCAACTGTGGTCAAACCAAAGTCAAACTTCATGATTTTTTGCCAACATCAAGTATATGAAGTAAAATTCATCATTTGATCAAGGGTTGATCATGATTCATCAAGGAGATTTCAGATCATCAAGAATCAGGATTTTCTAAATTAGGGTTTTCACAGGAAAAGTCAACTGAACTTTGACCAGCCATAACTTTCATATGCTTCATCAAAAATTTTCCATCCAAAGCTAATTTTGAAGGAAATTGAATTCTCTACAACTTTGTGTCTCACAAGCCAAGCCCAAAAATGCTTCATTTGGAAGGTATGAGCTAAGACATTATAGGTCATTTCAAAAGTCAACAAAAAGTCAACATCTTCCAAAGAGCATAACTTGATAATGGTAAAAGATATGGATATGGGACCAAAGAGGTTTGTTATAGGACTCTTTAAGCTTTCCAAAATGTCCAAGAACACCCTCATAGCATTAAAATTGAAGGATTTGTGCCCTTGCAAAGTTGGGAAATTTTTGAGTGGTTTATGAAGTAAATGGGGTCTTAAAACCATAATTCACCAAATGGGCTTGCTTTTTTATGATCCAAACACTTCCATGACATCATGCACGAATTAAAAATTATTTATTCATATTTTTATTCATTTTATTTTATTTATTATGATTTTTTACATTAAAAATCATTTTAAATCAAAATAAAATATAAAAGTGTGAATATTTGATTTGATTTTGGTTCTAGAAGGTCTTAATGATTATTTAGAAGTGATTGAAATCATATAAGATCATATCAATCAAAAATGGTAAGAAGATATCAATTTTTTTCTCAATATTTGATTTGATCTTTGTTCTAGAAATTTTTAAAGGCCATTTAGAGATGATTGAAATCATATAAGATCATATCAATCAAAAATGGTAAGAAGATATCAATTTTTTTTCTCAATATTTGATTTGATCTTTGTTCTAGAAATTCTTAAAGGCCATTTAGAGATGATTGAAATCATATAAGATCATATCAATCAAAAATGGTAAGAAGATATCAATTTTTTTTTCTCAATATTTGATATGATTTTTGTTCTAGAAAGTCATAAAGGCCATTTAGAGATGATTGAAATCATATAAGATCATATCAACCAAAAATAGTAAGAAGATATCAATTTTTTTTTTCAATATTTGAAAGCATATCTTTTTCAATCTCAAGTGATCCAAAAGTCCAAAGTAGGATATGATTTTTTGATCTAATTTCACTCACTATATATACATGAAGAGATCACAACACAAAGGAGGAATTTTGGCTGCTTCCAAGAGTAAGAACAATACTTTAAATTTTCATAAAAAAATTCATAATTCGGATTCTATTTTGCAGGCTATATCAAAGTGTTTTGAAGGTTGCAATCTCTTCCTTGATCATCCTTGATGCTATCCCAATGCATTACATCATCCAAAACTCATTAAAATGCAAAAACCGGTTTCATCTTTAGCTTGAAATTTGATTTTTCGATTTCAATGATACAAGCAATATAAATGAAATTTGATTGTATATTATTGTTCATGATGATGTTTGTAATGTTTCTGGATATTTTGATTTAATGTTTGATGCAGAAACAGTTAAGTGCCATTGCTAGAGCTTGGGTTCGAATCCCAACCTCAGGTAAGTTTTGTTTTTTCATTCAATTTCTCATTATTTTCTTTATTGTTTTGTTTTATATTTAATATAAATTATATTTCTTATAAGAAAATATATTTAAATAATCATATGTAAATATATATATATATATATATATATATATATATATATATATATATATATATATATATATATATATATATATATATATATATATATATATTAACTTCATATTTTTCTAAAAGGGATCTCTAATTTATTTTCTAAAAATTTTAATCTTAGTTTTTTTTAATTAAAATATGTATATATTATTATTATATATTTAATTTTGTAAATAGCTAAATTAATATTGTAATTTAAATTATAAACCCTAATTCTATTTTCTTTAAAATTCCTAACCCTAATCTTTAAATATTAAAATTAATTAAACTTATCTAATATCTAATTTAAATAATTAATAATATTTTCTTTGTAAATAATTATTATATGGTTTATTATTATTATTATTATTCATATCATCTTATTTTCATCTCAAAAATTATTTAAAGTTGTTTATTTAAATCTAAAAATACTTAATAAAATTATATATATATTTTGTATATTATTACTAACCTTTTCTTCTTATAATTATCACTAACCTTTTTTATTGTTTATACTTATCGTTTTATTATATAATTATTATTTAAATTGTTTTTATTATAATGTAACTGTAAAAGCCATGTAATAGTTGTAGCTTTTATTGTTTATTTATAAATATATTGCTATGGTTAGTAAAATAGGGAGTGATAACATGTTTGCTTTAAAATTAACTTAGATCACTAATTATAAGATAAATATTTGAATTTGTACACGCACACACGTAAGTCGATCTTTAATCGCCATCCTACACTTTCTAAGGTTACCTCTCATGTTGCCTAAACAAAAAGGTCAAGTAAGGTGTAAAGCAAAGTCCCTTCTCTCATATCATCTAGTCCCTTAAAAGATAAAAAGATCAAGTCCCTCCATGGTTGCCTTCATAAATGATCTTGTCCCTTTCGAATAAAGATGATAAGTCCATTCGAATTGCTAAATACACCTTACAGTTGCCTAATCACAGTTGTCCCTTCATTGGTCCCTCATACATCCAAGGTAATGACTACCTATTCCTTAATAATAGGGATAGTCTTACCATTTAAAGGATATTTAAGAACAGGAAAGACTTAACTTAGGGTAAGTTCCTCTTATGTACTTGCTCACTCTTCAAAAACATTTCAAAACACTTCACATTTTTCAAGCAATTTTCAAAACAAAGGCTTTATATATATCCGTACATGGATCATTATAAAGTACTTAAGAAAATTTCTAATCACACACTACACTTCTCAAAAACAATTTAAAGTGAGCTAAGTAACTAAGAGCCCATGGATAACCATGGATGTAAAGGGTGCTAACACCTTCCCTTTACATAACCTACCCCCCGAACCCAAAAATCTTTTAAGGTCTTTCCTGTTCTTTTATGCCCTTTCCTTTGGATAAAATAAAAGTCGGTGGCGACTCTTGCTATCCGCAACATTTAACTAAAGTCAGTTCTCCCACCGTGTTACAGAACTGGCGACTCTGCTGGGGACTTAATAAAAGAGGGGTACCCTTAGGAATTAGATCACTTTAAATTTGTTTGCTTTGTTTGCTTTACTTTACTTGTTGGGGCTCTCATGTGTGAAAGATCCTAACCCGGATCTAGTGTACCTTAGGTAAATGGCAATAGACCAAGGAAACTGTACGGCGTATACCGATATGGTTGATCTGGTGGCCATAGTTAGTGTGACTTCTTGGTTGGTGCTTATGTTTCTTAAGTCAAGTTGAGGATAATATGAGGCTTTCATATGTTGTCAATGCACTAACTAACTTTTAGAACCCTAGTTATCCCATCTTGGCCTTTAGAAAGTAGTGAGATAACCGGCTTTGGTGAAGACTGAAGTTGGTTGATACTCGATACTACGCTCATTGAGATTCTAAACTTGGAGGGTTTTGGTTGGCAAGTAAGTTGCCTACTGAACAACCACCCTTGTGAAGGATCAATGATATTGAGATCCCTTAGAACCTGGTTACTTTATAGGACAGGATGAACCATCTAAACTTCAGGGGAGGGTATCTATCTTTAAACCTCATGCAAGCCATTGAACCTAGGGCTATTGTGTGACTTGTTTGTGTGTGCCACATGTTTGTGATTGAGCATAACATCATAGCTTCATCATGCATCATAAGCATAGCATTTTCACTAACCATTTCAAGGACCAAAGGATTTATCTTTGTTCTTTGTTGCAGGTCATGGCTTCTGCTCGTAGGAATACTATCCGGATCAACTTTATAGGAATACCTTCTAAGCTTAAGGAATTGGTCTCTCAAGTTTCTAAAAAAATCCCAATTCATCAATAAACATGGTCATCTACTGGATCTAGTTACTTCAGGGTTCAATGAAGACATGATGAGTGTTCTGTTTCAGTTCTTTGATCCTAAGCACCATTGCTTCACATTCCCCGACTATCAGCTGGTTCCTACAATGGAAGAGTTCTCCAAACTATTGGGTATACCTATCCTTGATCAAAGACCCTTTACAGGCTTAGAAAAAGAGCCTAAACCTGAAGTCATTGCTGCAGCTCTACATTTGAAGAAGTCAGACATTGTCTTGGAAACAAGGAGTGTAGTTAAGGGTATTCTTGCTAAGGTGTTGATAGAGAAGGCTCAAGTGTTCTTAAAGGCTATGAGCTATGATGCTTTTGAGGAGATCCTAGCCTTGTTGATTTATGGCTTAGTGTTGTTCCCCAATCCAGACCAGTTCATAGACGTACACGCCATCAACATATTTCTGACTCATAATCCAGTGCCTACATTACTTGGAGACATCTTACACTCTTTTCATACCCGTATTACAAAGGCACGAGGAACTCTGATGTGTTGTATACCTCTATTGTCTAGGTGGTTTATTTCTCACCTTCCTCGATCAGTGATGAAGAATGAACAAGGGTTCAGGTGGTCCAAGAGGATTATGTCACTCTCTCATTCAGAAATTCATTGGTGCTCTCGATCTATGGAGAATGTTACTATCATTGATCGTTGTGGGGAGATTCCTAATGTGCCACTCCTTGGCATAAGAGGGGGCATTACTTACAACCCTTCCTTAGCTTTACGTCAGTTTGGTTATGCTCGGAGTGATGGTCCTCATGACATGTTGATTCAGGGTATTGTGTTCGACTACGACAACGATATGCAAGGTTATCATCAAAGGTTTATAAGAGCATGGGGTAAAGTGAACAAGGTTGACAGCAAGACTCTGGAGCCCAAGTACACCATTCCTATGGAACCTTATCTCAGATGGGTACGATCTCGTGCTCAGACTCTTATGATGCCATATCCTGCCATTCTGCCAGTTACTATGGAACCTGTTGCTGAAGGAGATACTTCTTATACCATCCTTTACCCAGACATGCCCACTGACATGGAAGAGCTACAGAGGTCCTGGATCCAGTTGAAGGAGCAAAGAGATACTTTTGAGACCCATTACAAAGCAAGTCAAGAAAGAATCCTGGAGCTAACAAAACAACTTCACGAGGAGCGGAATCTCAACTCATACCTCAACACAAAGAGAAAACGTCCATGGGAGACTTAAAACCCCATATCTGTATTCATTTCATTTTTGATTGTAAGCCAAATGGCAAACAAGTTTATTGATTACTAATAAAAGTTTACTTTCTTGATTGTTTAAACAAAATTAAATCCCGCGGTCCTTGAAAACATTGCATATGCATACCATATCATTGCATCACAGGTTTCTTATGAACAGGTATCTTATCTTCTCGCTGTTTATTTCAAAGCAGAAATGGCTCTCGAACAATCTGTCAAAGATCTTCAAGCTCAGAATGCTCAGTTTCAAGAAGTGATTCTGAATTTGCCCAAGGGGAAAGAAGAGTTGAAAACACTCCTCTCTAAGGACATGAAGAAGAAGAATCCTGAGGACAACAAAGATGATCAGCTGAAACAACTACAAGCTGAGATGGCAGAGATGAGGATCCAGATGAATGGCCAAATGGCTCTTATCCAGAGTTTGGCCCAGGGGCAAGAAGAGCTGAGAAGCTTTGTCAATAAGCTTCGGCATAACAGAGTTGGGAATCTAATCATCAGTCAACCTCCGTTGAAACAAGATGACTTGGCTGAAAGGAAAGTAAGGATAAGAGAAGGAAATAGACAGGCTACTACTGACCATCCTTCAATGGAAGAAAGAAGGCCTTGTAAGGTTAATCCACTTCTATACAAGGAATGTAGAAGACAGTTCATCCGGTTCAGCACACCAATGTCACAAGTTTTGCAATGCCTGTTGGAGATGAAGTTGATTTCCTTGGAAAATTCTTCTAAAAATCCTAACACCTCTTCTCCTCGCTATAATCCCAAGGCAATGTGTATATATCACTCCGACTGTCCTGGACATGACACTAATAAACGTTGGGCATTGAAGAATAAGATTCAAGACCTAATTGACGAAGGAATACTCGAGGTTACTCCAGAAGGCCAGGTTAAGTTCTTCTATCGTCCATCAAGTGTCGCTCCCGGGATTTTCATCCTAGTACAAACGCGAAAGTGGCGCGGAAAAGGTAGAGTCGCCAGCCAGACATTTTTATCCCGAAAGAATGGGAAAGGTAATGTTGCACAAACCTGAGGAAGAAGGAAAGGACAAGGCCTTGCGAACCAAAGACCTGAGTTCGGGAGTCGGTTACGACCTGGGAAGGTATTAGCACCCCAGATCGTTCGTCGTACCCGACGGGATCCACGCTTGCTTGTTTGTTTCAAAGGGTGAGAAAATATAACTGCTGCTGAATAAAACCGCTAACTGGAATGGAAATGAGAAATGAGAAAGAACTGAAATAAGAAAATGGAAAGAAAGGGGGAAATGTAGGGAAAATAAAGAATGTGCTCGAACGGGCCCTACCCCGCTGCCTACGTACCTCATCGGGATAATGAGGATCAGAGTCGACGTAGTTCGCCTAACTAAGGCGGGAACTATTTGTTTGTGTTTTTTATGCTGGAACTGCGTATGTCTATGCTCAGGTGTTGCAGGCTCGTCTGGTACGAGTGCGTTTACCGTCTTGCATGCGTGACAAGTCGTCGCGAGTTCGCGTTGTGAGTGAATGAGATGAGAAGAGAAGTTCCCGCAGGATAGTCGCTTGTTATTTGTTTTTGTCTTTTATGAGAAGTGTTTTGAATTTGTTTGTGAACGTTCTCATACTAAGACCTATCAATCGCGGGAAGTACTTACACCTCGCCCCGAAACAGGACGCGTATAAGCACTCCGCAACAAAGTCTCGTGTCGTACAAGATTGTTCGGCTTTTATTCTTAAATGTTTTATTGCTTTTCTTTATAAGATGAGAAAGAATGACTCAAGTTGAAAAAGGGAAAATCTAATGGGAACTAAGACACACCCTAATTTTATTTATTTATTTACAAGTGAGGGCCTATGGTTAATGAGGTATTCTAAACCTAATGAAGGAAATGGAAAAGAAGAAAAAGAGAGCTAGAAACTAACTTACTTCCTAAGGAAGTTAAGTTGTCTCTAAAGAAAGGGAAAACCTAAAAGAAAAGCACAAAGTGCTAAGGAAAACAAAATTAAAATGCATAAGAGATGGGAATGAAGTAATGCTTACCTCAATCTTCCCCCCTACAAAACAAAAGTTAGCATGACAATGCATATTGGAAGTAAAATCAAAGCATGAAAGCGATTAAGTACCATAAACGTCCTAAAATGGAACTAGGGTTCAAAATAAGACCTAAGAGTAAAGGTGAAGGTACCTAAAGGTTAAATGAATTCTAAAGTCAGTAGCTACATGCTATAGGTCCCTAAGTATGCTAGGATACCTCACAAGATCAAACTATGTCAAACTATGTACAAAAAGTTCACCTAAGTTCACCTAAATGCAAATTAGGACTTATGGATGAAGTATGAATGCGTATGGCTTACAAGCATGAATGAATACATGAAATGAACATAAAAGTCAATAGTGAATGCTTATTAATGAGGATGAATGAATACACCATCATGGATGCAATGGATTAGGCATATGGAGCAATGAGAAGAAGATGTGAGAAGAAACGAACAAAAATCGCATAAGATCGCACATGATGCAAACTAAGGAAGAATGGCATGTGAATATGAATGAAATGATTATGGGTCAGTAGCATACAAAGTATGAGATGCAATTAGAATAAATGAATAGGAATCAATGATTTCCACATAATTCAAGTTATTATTTAGAGGAGAAGAGAAACTAGTTTAGGTTAAAGTTAATTCACATGAGTATGCACTTTAAAGCACCAAAACAAACCAAATGAGTATGGTTCAAAAAGTGACCTATGACTGGAATTAAGGACCTAAAAGTGACCTATAATTAACTCCTAAAAGTTACCAAAAAGTTCCTCAAGATAATGGCATGAATGCCTTCTTAACATTTAGGTTATGCGACACATAAACACATGAATCAACCTAGGATCTAGGTGACATGGAAAAATAGCAAAAAGGCTTTAAAAATTATGAAATTAAATCCCTGGAATAACATAGTCATTATCTTACATGGTCTAAAAGGATTCCACAAAATTATGCACCAAAGTGCCAAAACAATTCCTTGACTAGCAAGGTAGCAATGAATGATCACCCAAAAAACGACTCCACAAAGTGGATCAAAAAGGGCATCTAAAATTATGAAAAAAATGCCTAAGGAGCATCAAAATGTCACAAATTACAGTGATTAATCATATACAAAAAATAGGTTTCACACCTATGGGGAAAAATTGATTTTGGTCCCTTATGTCAAAACCTTTCTTTTTGGGACAGCTTGTGATCTAAAATCCAAATAAAATATTGAAACCACCCAAATCTGGAAACAAAAAATATGAAAAATTAAATAAGAGGATGAGGATCACTCATGAATTTTTCCAGAATTTTATCACATCTAAAACTATTTTTTAATAATTGCGACGACACGGGCAAAAAAGTGGATTTTAAGGGGAAGTGAAAGGAATCGATCCTAATGGTTCGCAACCTAATCCCTAAGCTCCGAAATCGACACAAACCAACAATAATCACATATATATCCAATGCCTCAGGTGGGAGGGCTCAGTATGCACCTTAAATTATATGGTCCTAAGCCGCATACAACTAAAATGATGCTTAAAAGACCGAAAACGTCGAAATTACTTACTTGAATGACGTGCCGATTCTTCACATAAAAGAAATCCGAAAAAAAAAACCTCCAGCAAGGTCTTGTAGTCTCCTATGAGCAAAATAAATGCCCATCTTCCATACATTCTTTGTGAAACTCCAACATAATCGAAATCGATGAATATCGATCAAAAACAAGCTTATGAACCATTTATTCCAAAATTAATACTAAACCATAATTAAAATTATCAACAAAAATTATGATAAAAAATTACGAGAAAAAATGGATTACGTGTTAATCCACAAAAATTAATTAGTAAAGAAATTAATTAACAATTTTAGCAACAAGAACCAATAACAATTTCTAAAAAAAACAAAAAGGAAAACCGAGGAGGTGCTAAAGGAATTGAGGCATGCAGCTAGCAAAACTTGCCCCAAGGTCCATTCTCTTTCATATGGGCGCTGAGAGGTGTATTAAAAATTCTGATTGTGTCAATAGCAATTCTATGGGGCCTTGGCCCATCATCCAGAGGATACCCGCAGGAAGGGGTATGTTATTGAAAAACGAGGTGTGGATAGGCACTTTAACAGTGATGAAGCCCACTTTGCCTTGAAGATGGCGCTGGGTATGTTATGAGTGGAATTGGGGGTGCTGAAAGAATAGATCCATGGAAGAATGTAAAAGCCCAATGTTATCTGACTTTGACCCAAAATTGAGAAAAATAGAAACAGGAAGAGCACACAAGAACGATCTCATCTTCCTCCCCACGCGGCGCATCAACGCTCTTCATCCTTCTTCCGTTCGCGGTGTCGTTGGAACTTCGACGGTGTCCGTATCTTCCACCGGCGCCATCAACATCCGTTCACGTCACCACAACACCAAAAGCATCACTCTTCTTCGTCCAAATCAACGTCGCTGCTGTCAACCTCGCGTCGTCTTCAAATCGCCGTCTCTGCTGCGAAGTTCTACATGCCACCACCTCTTCCGATCTCATTCGCGAATATGATCTGGATCTGTCATGTGAGGACGCCTCAGTGAGTGTAGATGAAACGTTGTCGCGATTGTTGTGAAAAATGTGCAGCGTTCATATGAGTTACAACGTCGAAGCGGAACTGACGATCCTTCAAGCTTGACGAGAAGATAAGAACCTCGAGGATATCGACTCAGTTATTCAGTTTCAAATGCTCAGGTATGCGATTCGGATTTCAACTTCATCTATCTTTTTCCTCTGCTGATTTGAGTTTGTTGTTGTTGTGATCACCGTACAGAGATTGGGGCCGTGCTGATGTTGATTGTTCTTGGTTTGAAGAAGCTTGATGGAAGCAACAGATTATCGAAGAACATTTGATGAAGGATGAATACAGATGAAGAAGATTCCTGAAGTGAAGATTTGAGGATCGATGGTGAAGCTTAAAGATCGATGATACAAGGTTCTGTGAATGAAAAGTGTTGCAGAGATGATGAAGTTGAATATCAGGATCGACTTGCAGTATGAAATTCTTCTGACTGGGGCTATGACGGCGTCGCCGACATGATGAGCAATGAATCTGATTCAGGTGCACACGCAATCACAATCCCACCTTGAGTTTTTATTTTCTGCTTCATCTTAGAATTCTTTCTGCAGTTTCTGGATATATGGTGGATATTAGTGATGAAGATGCTTATTGCAGGTGTTGTTGATGATGAATAACGATGGTGATGATAACTCGATTCTTGGATATGTGAATGTTGAAGCAGAATCTTGTATGTGTTGCTGCAATGGTTCGTTCTTGATAATCGGTGAAGAGATTTTTGGTAAGATTTTGATGAAGAATGAAGGTAGTGATGTACTGAGGGAGATGAAGCTGGAAAACACAGGGCTGTGAAGGTGATGATTATGATGATGGTTTTCTGTTAGAGAGGTCAAGATTAAAAAGGATGTGAAGATTGGTTAGAAGCTGTGAGATTCAGATCTCTGATATTTTAGAAGATGAACTAGAGAGTGATGAAGAGTGATTGTTTTTCTGAACTTTTTTTGAGAGTTTTTTTTTTTATTCTTGCTGAGTTTTCTATATATATATGTTCTTCCTCAGTTCACGAAACTTCTCATGTTATCAATTGAAGCCCTCTTTCCCCATTGATTTCTGTTAGAAACTTTTTCAATGTAACTGAATTTTTTGATCAATTATCTTCTATTTTTTTGTTTATCCCTTTTGGACTGATTTTTTTGTGAACTACTATTAGTTTTTTTTATATCAGCCTCCTTGTATAGAAAGATACTTTTGTGATCAAAGGAATTAAGAATTTTATGACATAAAGGGATAACAATTTTAAGAGAAAATACCAAGATATATTGGTGACTTTCTCTAAGATGACTTAAAAAAGAAAATGAGAAGAGAAGTTAAAAAAAGAAAAATATGGATTTACATTAGATTCGGTTAAGTAGGATGACAAGTGAATTTGATAAAAGAGATGGTTAATTGGACTATCAAGTGGACATTTTTGAATGAATTGTATGTGGATTATATATTAATGGGCACCATTTAGAATTTACCAAAATATGGACTTAAATTGGGATTGGAAATGGGTATAGAAAAAATAAGAGATAATAGTTTGTAATTAGAATTTTTTGGAAATTGGTTTAAAAGGTGGTTTGAAATATGGAATAGAATTCAAAAAAGAATATTGGTTGGAACAAGGTATTAAAAATGGATTTTATGGGCACATGGATTTGAAATTAGGATGGACATAGTGATAGGGTCTTATAGTACCAAAAATAAATGGTTAATGATGTTCAAAAGTAAGAATGTGGAATGGTAAAATGGATTATGGAATGGTTTAGCATGAATTAAGTTGAATCGAAAAATGGACTGGAAATGGATATTGCGGACCTTCGAATGACCTTGAATTACAATCTCCCTTGTGATAACGATGAACCGAGAAAACTCAACGAAACCAGCATGTATCCGAACAACATTTCAATCCAAATAATCTTTGCAATCGGCCATAATGAAATCCTTTGGTTATTGCACATAGATGATGAGATCGAGCCCACAAAAAATCACATTTGAGGCTAGATTGGATCAATCCATGACTTCATCTATGAACTTGTGGTTGGATGAACTTTGATAGAAAGATGCTCCTAATGCCATTAGCCCATACCTTCATCTTAATCCGAGCACCATAGCCAGATAAATCACCTCCGAACAGGAAGAGTTATATCACCAGAAGAGGCTTTTGATTCCATGCCTTATGAGCCCATGAAATGAACGATTATGATGTTATGACCTAATGGGAAGATGCAGATGAAATGCGAAGCGAGCCAGTTACGGTAAAAAGAATGAGGGCAAATTTTGAGGTATTACAGCTGCCCCTATTCAATCAACTGCAGACCTGAACGGATAATTGCAACAGCTTTTAGACGTTCAAGGTATGGAGTGATTGAATACTCGAATAAAACCTGAAAATTTGCACACTGAGGGCAACAAAAATGCCATCTGCCCATTTATTTATTTATGTATTTTTTGATTTGACCTCTAAATAGGTAACGGAGATAAGACTAGGGGGAATAAAATCAATGCAATCACTGTGACTACTGAGCGAATCAAAGCCACAACGAGGGTGCCTGTTGGCATAACAGGGCTTAATGAAACTATCAATAACATGGAAACTCATCAGTGTGACTGCTGTGCTGGACCAAGTCACAAGGAAAACAAAACGCGACTGCTGGGCAGGACCAAGCCACGCAAAATGCCTGTTATCGAAACAGGACTTAACGCAACATCAACCGATTTGCGACTCAAATAAGATCAACCGATCTAACCCGGAAATGGTATCAACCGATCCATTATCATCGCACTGAGACGATACCAAAAGGAACAGGATCATTGTACTTAAATGATAACCTGAGATGCGACCGTTGTACTTAAACGGAGACGCGAAAAAATGAGACTGTTGTGCTGAAACAAGACTCAAAGATGAGACCATTGTACTTAAATGGAGACTCGAAGGAACGGGATCGTTGTACTTAAACGAGAGCCCAAGACGCTACCGTTGTACTGAAACGGAGACGCGAAAAAGTGAGACTATTGTACTGAAACAAGACTCAACTACGAGGCCATTGTACTTAAATGGAGACTCGAAAGGAACGGGATCGTTGTACTTAAACGAGAGCCCAAGACGTGACCGTTGTACTGAAACGGAGACGCGAAAAGATGAGACTGTTGTACTGAAACAAGGCTCAAAGCCGAGGCCATTGTACTTAAATGGAGACTCGAAAGGAACGGGATCATTGTACTTAAACGAGAGCCCAAGACGTGACCGTTGTACTGAAACGGAGACGCGAAAAGATGAGACTGTTGTACTGAAACAATTCTCGACTGGGGATAACAACAAGACGTGGTAGAAGTAACCACCCTGGGAAACGAAGTTGCATTCTGTGGGTAACACTTCAATCTGATTGGAGATGTAACGGGTCTTATGTAATATACCTCAAAACTGGCCCGTGCTGGTATGCATATGTTTGGATTTATGGCGTAATGCTCCATGGCGATGGAAATGCTACGCTTTGGAGGATGCAGACGCAATGATGATTATGCGAATGACAATGCAAAGGAGATCTCCTGATAAGGAGACTGCAGGTATCCCGGATGACTTGGCTGGGGAGAAATGATGATCACTGCATTGATCTGATTGATCCTTGTGAGGAGAAGATAACTCTGCGGGGAAGGCTGTCAATGATATACCGGCTCTGAACTGCCGCCATTGCCAAAAATAAATTGGACTTTGAGATTGGAGAGCCAAGACCCTGTTGGAGATGGACCCTTCTTGAACTCTGGTGGGGAACCAAAGGCATGATATTGCTGAGGAAGCAACTGCTGGGGAGGCAAAACACTCCTTATACTACTAAGAATTGCCCCTGTCTGAAGGGAAACTTCTGCTCGGGGATGGCACCAACCTTCTGTTGCCTTGCTGGGGGGAGATTTCAACTTCCAACTCTACTGGGGATGATGGAGGATGTCAATGATGAAGCTTCCTGCTTAAGATAAGAGCTCAAGCTGCCACTTACTGGGGATAAGATATAAATCCTCTCATGTTGGGAATGAGAGATGTAAGGCGTCTCATGCTGGTGATGAGAGACGATGATACCCTTCTTCTCAAGAAATAACCTCCCATGAGACTTGCTAAGGAATCTTGATCGATGAAGTCCGCAGATGAAACAACTCTTGCAGTATTGTGCCGACACTGGCCTTGCCCCTAGCCCTGGGTTGATAGGTTGCTGACTAATCATGAGTGAACAATGGTTCTTTGCAATTTTTGACTCACCTCAGATTAAAGTCCATCAGAAGTAAATGTCTCAAGAGGATTTTACAGAAAACATGGCATATGAAATGCCTCAGTGTCTTCAAACTCTTGGAGAGATTCATCGGATCTCGAAATAACTGCCCCAGACTGCATGGTCTGTGCAAGAATTTGCCTCGCAAGGATTCATGAAAAGCCTCATATCACTGTGAGATATTCTGCCCCAGTATTTTGAACTCTGGATAGGTGCTTCTGATTAACCGTCTTCAGGAGAAAGTACTTCCCATGCTCTTGGGATGGCCTGCCCCAATACAAGCCTCAAAGTGATCACCTCTGACGGACTGTGCTTTGAAGAAAACACCCACGCCAATTGTTCTTTGAGAGATTGGATCTCGAAGTAATTGCCCCAGTTTGGCTAAAATTTGAATGCATGCATCAGACTCATGAGAGATTTGATCTCGAAGTGATTGCCCCAGTTTGGTTGAAATTTGAATAATGCCTCCGCCTGATGGCTCTTTGAGAGATTTGTATCTCAAAGTGATTGCCCCAGCTTGGCTGAACTTTGAAGAGATTGCTCGCCATGATTTCACCAGATTAGTTGGCTCTTACCACGACTGTTGGGAAAGTCCCTACTCGATGGAGTTTTCTTGAAAAGTACACCTCGACAGATTGTCCTTCGGAAGTTTCAGACTTCTCAACTTGGCAAGATTAAGCTTCTGGACTGAGATTCCATACATGGACTTTTTATGATGCCAAACAGATGTATGAAAGCAGAAAATGTTTATTTTTGAGAATGAAAATTCTAATGCAACACACATGTTAATTTTGAAGTTTTACTGAAAAAGATGTCGCAAACCTTTGTGAGCGGATCACTAGTTAAGATACGACATTAATTTTTTTTTTGAATAATAGAAAACATGCACATGCAACACTAACAAAGATCTTTCAACACCACTCATAGGAGTCAGGAACGCGGTCTCGTGGTAGTACGCTCTCAAAAATAACCCTGTTTCAGTTAGGACTTTTGAGGGTTGTATCGTGGCCTGGTTCATGGTTATTGAAACAAAGGATATAGGCTCGAAGTTTATTTGTGCCCACCCATCTTCGTGATGTTCTCCATTCCTATGTTCAGCTAGCTTTCACAAGCGCTCACATCTCAAAAAGGATTTTGTGATGGTTGAGGAACCAATGACACTAACGGTTTTAAACACCAATTAGGTTGTCGTTTGGAGTCAGTCACCCCTTCACCTTTTGTGTCTGTATCACACGACTTTGTTCTTGTTCAAGGATCTTTCTTGTGTAATCCTTTTTGTCTTTTGCTTTTGCATTATTTTTCTTATCCCTAACTTTTTCCTGGACTGATTCTTGTGAATCTTTGATTGTGAAGTCCAGCGGGACGCCCTAATTTTTTCCTAAGTCACTTGTTTTCAAGTTTCGACTTAGCGGGCTTTCTCATTCATTTTTTTTTTCAATTCTTCTTTTTTTTTTGAACAAATCGTGTGACACTGTTTGTCTTGATTGCTTTGAAAGGGTCGTGACTGTCCCACTTCTTGGTTGTTGAGGGATGACCATTGAGGTCTCCGGTCTTTGGACCTCTTGATTGGGATAACCATTGTGGTTCCTGGTCATTGGACCTCTTGATTTGGTACAACGAAAGGTAATAGATCCTCAGATTTGCACTCCTTTTCGAAATTTGAACGATCGGTCCAGCTAGCTGACACCTACCCTGCCCCTGGGTTAAATGCAAGGGTTTTTTCATGCGAAAATAAACTCCTACTTCAAGGCTCAAATGGGTTGGCGAGGGTCTATCTCCCTTATATCTCCGGTGTTTAGGACTTGAAACAATGCCTGTACATCGTCAACAGGGTCTTTCTCAAAAGCACACAGTTAGAGATTTTTGCGTTTTCATTTCGTCCTCCTCCCTAATAGAGTTTAATCACAACAGTTGGTATTGCAATGCACATACACAAAATCATGAGTGAATACGAATGGATTACTTCAAGAAAAACATGTGCATTTTATTATGATTATCATTCAAAAACAAATAAGTTTCATGCATGCATACAAATGTTTAAACAAACAATATAAACTATAAATGAAAATGCAGTAAAGAAGCTGAACATTGCCGTCATTGAGGAGACTCGACTCCGTATGGACTTATTGCTTCTGAAGATGCCTTTGCAAATTGGGAGACCCATTTGATGAGGAGACTTCAATATGTGAGCAGACTTTCTGGCATGATGCCCTTTGAGTCGATCAATTTTTCCACTTTGTACTTGAACACATCACAATTGTCAATTGTATGCCTAAATGCCCCTGAGTGATACTTGCATCTAGCCTTCACATCATGGTGGTCATTATTGAGGAGGTTTGACTCCGTCTGGACTTATTGCTCTCGGAGACTTTCAGCAGTCAGTAGTCTGGATGTTTACTCAATCAAATTCGCGACCTTGTTTTTACCTTTGCCTCTGAAAGACTTGAAATCTTCAATTAAAAGGCCAGGTGCCCCAGAATGGTAATCATACTTGGCATTGAAACCCCAAAGGAAGCTTTGTCGGAGATGATCCTGATGCGGCTAGCTTAACTAATTTGAATCTGAGCAAATGAGGAAACTTGTTGCACGTACGTCATCAGAATATGATCAAACTTCTTCTCAACTGGTTTTGGCCTTTACCCTTATGCTCTGCCCGCTGGACTCTCTTGGGAAGCTGAAATTGGATGCCGACAAATGACGTCTGGAGGGAAGAGGTTGATAAATGAAGTTGATAAATAAAGTTGCTCGGAAAGATCTTGCACGATCTCCTGCCTACGTATCTCCATTGACCAATGGAGAATCAGAGCAGCGTAGTTCCCCTCAATAGGGATGAAAATAGCTTTGTTCAAAATTTCCATAACCAAGCTCATCTGAGTCTTCATCTGGTTGACTTCCTGTTTCAGCAGTTTCTGGTTTTGAAATAAAGCTTATACCTCTGCCCTGAATGGCCTCAACTGGGTCTTCCTTCGATTACCTCCGCCCGGAGTTGCTTCAAATATATACCTTGATGATTGTGATTCAATTTGTCCATTTTGATGAGAAATCAAGTCAGGAAAAGAATTTGTCTCTGAATACCTGTCAAGAATGCAAGGATGTATGCAAATGCCATGTTCAGTTATTTCTGAGGAATCTATCTATTTTGATTCAAGTTTTGATACAGAAAAATCCAATAACGTGATTAAGATATGTGATCCTCGGAAATAACTGAACATGTGTGCAGAAATGCTATGATGTCATGTATGCAACAGGCATGTGATCAATGATCTGATGTTGGTGCCGGTGTTGAGCAATGAGTCAAGTGTCTGAATAGAACCATAATAGTAGCACCATCTCTGTATAGAACCCCATAACTGAGAACCCAATAACTGTAAAACTGGATCACATAATAGCATAGTCACTGATGGTGTTGAAGTTGAACAACGAGCCAAATGTCTGTGGCGAGTCACAATATCAAGGTCATAATGGTAATCACAGTAACAATTTCTCTGAATAGAAATCCCAGATCTCAGAATCAAAGAACCATAGAACACTGAACAATACTGGCAAAGTGGGTATGTTGAAGTTTAGGGTTCCTGCAAACCTGTAAACCCCTCCCAATCTCACGGGTGTGCTACTCGGGTCAACATCACGGACTCTCAAAGCCGAATAGCAATAATACGTTCACCATTTCCGAGAAATGGCTCATGACCAAATCAGGGAATTGGTTTGGCATTATGTACTAATCAGGGAGGCCTCAGTTGAGTCCGGAAAAACAAGCATCCCTCACAAGTATCCAGCTTCAAGCACTGAATCGAGAAACAATAGTACATTCATCCCGAAGGGTACAATACTATCGTCATACGAACATTTTGCCTTGACTGGGTTCCTATGAGAGAACCAGGCCATCCTATGCGAGTTCCCAGTGGGCCCTCGGATGCGAGTGGGTTTGCCAACAAATGTGGTCTGCCACTGTCATCACTGGAGAGGGTTGTTTCCACTAAGGTTCTCAATGATCGGTCCCCAGCTACACATAACCATCAAGGTCGTATCCCGAAGTGGGGCAAAACCCCCACACAAGATAGTTCCAAGACGGTCGCAACCTGGGTGTGGAACACATCGCCACTCATCATGTAACCATGCGAGTACAACATGTCCACGCTAATCCTATAGTGCACTCAAGCCGGGTATTTGGCTTATCTCACAGTAACTCCCATCCCACAGAAAAAATGAAAACCAACACAGCCAGACAGTCCAGTATAATATGATGCATGGAAAGTAAAATACTGAAAGGGGTAAATAAATGCGGTAAAGTAAAGCTGTAAAGAACTGTAAATAAAAACAGTAAAGCTAAACTAAAGCACACAACAACAAACAAATAAACACCCAAAGAAACAAAACCAAACAGGCGCTAGGATTGACTCTACAAGGGAAACCGGAAAAATCAGGTTCGTCCCCAGCAGAGTCGCCAGCTGTCGCTCCCGGGATTTTCATCCTAGTACAAACGCGAAAGTGGCGCAGAAAAGGTAGAGTCGCCAGCCAGACATTTTTATCCCGAAAGAATGGGAAAGGTAATGTTGCACAAACCTGAGGAAGAAGGAAAGGACAAGGCCTTGCGAACCAAAGACCTGAGTTCGGGAGTCAGTTACGACCTGGGAAGGTATTAGCACCCCAGATCGTCCGTCGTACCCGACGGGATCCACGCTTGCTTGTTTGTTTCAAAGGGTGAGAAAATATAACTGCTGCTGAATAAAACCGCTAACTGGAATGGAAATGAGAAATGAGAAAGAACTGAAATAAGAAAATGGAAAGAAAGGGGGAAATGTAGGGAAAATAAAGAATGTGCTCGAACGGGCCCTACCCCGCTGCCTACGTACCTCATCGGGATAATGAGGATCAGAGTCGACGTAGTTCGCCTAACTAAGGCGGGAACTATTTGTTTGTGTTTTTTATGCTGGAACTGCGTATGTCTATGCTCAGGTGTTGCAGGCTCGTCTGGTACGAGTGCGTTTACCGTCTTGCATGCGTGACAAGTCGTCGCGAGTTCGCGTTGTGAGTGAATGAGATGAGAAGAGAAGTTCCCGCAGGATAGTCGTTTGTTATTTGTTTTTGTCTTTTATGAGAAGTGTTTTGAATTTGTTTGTGAACGTTCTCATACTAAGACCTATCAATCGCGGGAAGTACTTACACCTCGCCCCGAAACAGGACGCGTATAAGCACTCCGCAACAAAGTCTCGTGTCGTACAAGATTGTTCGGCTTTTATTCTTAAATGTTTTATTGCTTTTCTTTATAAGATGAGAAAGAATGACTCAAGTTGAAAAAGGGAAAATCTAATGGGAACTAAGACACACCCTAATTTTATTTATTTATTTACAAGTGAGGGCCTATGGTTAATGAGGTATTCTAAACCTAATGAAGGAAATGGAAAAGAAGAAAAAGAGAGCTAGAAACTAACTTACTTCCTAAGGAAGTTAAGTTGTCTCTAAAGAAAGGGAAAGCCTAAAAGAAAAGCACAAAGTGCTAAGGCAAACAAAATTAAAATGCATAAGAGATGGGAATGAAGTAATGCTTACCTCAATCTTCCCCCCTACAAAACAAAATTTAGCATGACAATGCATATTGGAAGTAAAATCAAAGCATGAAAGCGATTAAGTACCATAAACGTCCTAAAATGGAACTAGGGTTCAAAATAAGACCTAAGTCTAAAGGTGAAGGTACCTAAAGGTTACATGACTTCTAAAGTCAGTAGCTACATGCTATAGGTCCCTAAGTATGCTAGGATACCTCACAAGATCAAACTATGTCAAACTATGTACAAAAAGTTCACCTAAGTTCACCTAAATGCAAATTAGGACTTATGGATGAAGTATGAATGCGTATGGCTTACAAGCATGAATGAATACATGAAATGAACATAAAAGTCAATAGTGAATGCTTATTAATGAGGATGAATGAATACACCATCATGGATGCAATGGATTAGGCATATGGAGCAATGAGAAGAAGATGTGAGAAGAAACGAACAAAAATCGCATAAGATCGCACATGATGCAAACTAAGGAAGAATGGCATGTGAATATGAATGAAATGATTATGGGTCAGTAGCATACAAAGTATGAGATGCAATTAGAATAAATGAATAGGAATCAATGATTTCCACATAATTCAAGTTATTATTTAGAGGAGAAGAGAAACTAGTTTAGGTTAAAGTTAATTCACATGAGTATGCACTTTAAAGCACCAAAACAAACCAAATGAGTATGGTTCAAAAAGTGACCTATGACTGGAATTAAGGACCTAAAAGTGACCTATAATTAACTCCTAAAAGTTACCAAAAAGTTCCTCAAGATAATGGCATGAATGCCTTCTTAACATTTAGGTTATGCGACACATAAACACATGAATCAACCTAGGATCTAGGTGACATGGAAAAATAGCAAAAAGGCTTTAAAAATTATGAAATTAAATCCCTGGAATAACATAGTCATTATCTTACATGGTCTAAAAGGATTCCACAAAATTATGCACCAAAGTGCCAAAACAATTCCTTGACTAGCAAGGTAGCAATGAATGATCACCCAAAAAACGACTCCACAAAGTGGATCAAAAAGGGCATCTAAAATTATGAAAAAAATGCCTAAGGAGCATCAAAATGTCACAAATTACAGTGATTAATCATATACAAAAAATAGGTTTCACACCTATGGGGAAAAATTGATTTTGGTCCCTTATGTCAAAACCTTTCTTTTTGGGACAACTTGTGATCTAAAATCCAAATAAAATATTGAAACCACCCAAATCTGGAAACAAAAAATATGACAAATTAAATAAGAGGATGAGGATCACTCATGAATTTTTCCAGAATTTTATCACACCTAAAACTATTTTTTAATAATTGCGACGACACGGGCAAAAAAGTGGATTTTAAGGGGAAGTGAAAGGAATCGATCCTAATGGTTCGCAACCTAATCCCTAAGCTCCGAAATCGACACAAACCAACAATAATCACATATATATCCAATGCCTCAGGTGGGAGGGCTCAGTATGCACCTTAAATTATATGGTCCTAAGCCGCATACAACTAAAATGATGCTTAAAAGACCGAAAACGTCGAAATTACTTACTTGAATGACGTGCCGATTCTTCACATAAAAGAAATCCGGAAAAAAAAACCTCCAGCAAGGTCTTGTAGTCTCCTATGAGCAAAATAAATGCCCATCTTCCATACATTCTTTGTGAAACTCCACCATAATCGAAATCGATGAATATCGATAAAAAACAAGCTTATGAACCATTTATTCCAAAATTAATACTAAACCATAATTAAAATTATCAACAAAAATTATGATAAAAAATTACGAGAAAAAATGGATTACGTGTTAATCCACAAAAATTAATTAGTAAAGAAATTAATTAACAATTTTAGCAACAAGAACCAATAACAATTTCTAAAAAAAACAAAAAGGAAAACCGAGGAGGTGCTAAAGGAATTGAGGCATGCAGCTAGCAAAACTTGCCCCAAGGTCCATTCTCTTTCATATGGGCGCTGAGAGGTGTATTAAAAATTCTGATTGTGTCAATAGCAATTCTATGGGGCCTTGGCCCATCATCCAGAGGATACCCACAGGAAGGGGTATGTTATTGAAAAACGAGGTGTGGATAGGCACTTTAACAGTGATGAAGCCCACTTTGCCTTGAAGATGGCGCTGGGTATGTTATGAGTGAAATTGGGGGTGCTGAAAGAATAGATCCATGGAAGAATGTAAAAGCCCAATGTTATCTGACTTTGACATAAAATTGAGAAAAATAGAAACAGGAAGAGCACACAAGAACGATCTCATCTTCCTCCCCACGCGGCGCATCAACGCTCTTCATCCTTCTTCCGTTCGCGGTGTCGTTGGAACTTCGACGGTGTCCGTATCTTCCACCGGCGCCATCAACATCCGTTCACGTCACCACAACACCAAAAACATCACTCTTCTTCGTCCAAATCAACGTCGCTGCTGTCAACCTCGCGTCGTCTTCAAATCGCCGTCTCCGCTGCGAAGTTCTACATGCCACCACCTCTTCCGATCTCATTCGCGAATATGATCTGGATCTGTCATGTGAGGACGCCTCAGTGAGTGTAGATGAAATGTTGTCGCGATTGTTGTGAAAAATGTGCAGCGTTCATATGAGTTACAACATCGAAGCGGAACTGACGATCCTTCAAGCTTGACGAGAAGATAAGAACCTCGAGGATATCGACTCAGTTATTCAGTTTCAAATGCTCAGGTATGCGATTCGGATTTCAACTTCATCTATCTTTTTCCTCTGCTGATTTGAGTTTGTTGTTGTTGTGATCACCGTACAGAGATTGGGGCCGTGCTGATGTTGATTGTTCTTGGTTTGAAGAAGCTTGATGGAAGCAACAGATTATCGAAGAACATTCGATGAAGGATGAATACAGATGAAGAAGATTCCTGAAGTGAAGATTTGAGGATCGATGGTGAAGCTTAAAGATCGATGATACAAGGTTCTGTGATTGAAAAGTGTTGCAGAGATGATGAAGTTGAATATCAGGATCGACTTGCAGTATGAAATTCTTCTGACTGGGGCTATGACGGCGTCGCCGACATGATGAGCAACGAATCTGATTCAGGTGCACACGCAATCACAATCCCACCTTGAGTTTTTATTTTCTGCTTCATCTTAGAATTCTTTCTGCAGTTTCTGGATATATGGTGGATATTAGTGATGAAGATGCTTATTGCAGTTGTTGTTGATGATGAATAACGATGGTGATGATAACTCGATTCTTGGATATGTGAATGTTGAAGCAGAATCTTGTATGTGTTGCTGCAATGGTTCGTTCTTGATAATCGGTGAAGAGATTTTTGGTAAGATTTTGATGAAGAATGAAGGTAGTGATGTACTGAGGGAGATGAAGCTGGAAAACACAGGGCTGTGAAGGTGATGATTATGATGATGGTTTTCTGTTAGAGAGGTCAAGATTAAAAAGGATGTGAAGATTGGTTAGAAGCTGTGAGATTCAGATCTCTGATATTTTAGAAGATGAACTAGAGAGTGATGAAGAGTGATTGTTTTTCTGAACTTTTTTTGAGAGTTTTTTTTTTATTCTTGCTGAGTTTTCTATATATATATGTTCTTCCTCAGTTCACGAAACTTCTCATGTTATCAATTGAAGCCCTCTTTCCCCATTGATTTCTGTTAGAAACTTTTTCAATGTAACTGAATTTTTTGATCAATTATCTTCTATTTTTTTGTTTATCCCTTTTGGACTGATTTTTTTGTGAACTACTATTAGTTTTTTTTATATCAGCCTCCTTGTATAGAAAGATACTTTTGTGATCAAAGGAATTAAGAATTTTATGACATAAAGGGATAACAATTTTAAGAGAAAATACCAAGATAAATTGGTGACTTTCTCTAAGATGACTTAAAAAAGAAAATGAGAAGAGAAGTTAAAAAAAGAAAAATATGGATTTACATTAGATTCGGTTAAGTAGGATGACAAGTGAATTTGATAAAAGAGATGGTTAATTGGACTATCAAGTGGACATTTTTGAATGAATTGTATGTGGATTATATATTAATGGGCACCATTTAGAATTTACCAAAATATGGACTTAAATTGGGATTGGAAATGGGTATAGAAAAATAAGAGATAATAGTTTGTAATTAGAATTTTTTGGAAATTGGTTTAAAAGGTGGTTTGAAATATGGAATAGAATTCAAAAAAGAATATTGGTTGGAACAAGGTATTAAAAATGGATTTTATGGGCACATGGATTTGAAATTAGGATGGACATAGTGATAGGGTCTTATAGTACCAAAAATAAATGGTTAATGATGTTCAAAAGTAAGAATGTGGAATGGTAAAATGGATTATGGAATGGTTTAGCATGAATTAAGTTGAATCGAAAAATGGGCTGGAAATGGATATTGCGGACCTTCGAATGACCTTGAATTACAATCTCCCTTGTGATAACGATGAACCGAGAAAACTCAACGAAACCAGCATGTATCCGAACAACATTTCAATCCAAATAATCTTTGCAATCGGCCATAATGAAATCCTTTGGTTATTGCACATAGATGATGAGATCGAGCCCACAAAAATTCACATTTGAGGCTAGATTGTATCAATCCATGACTTAATCTATGAACTTGTGGTTGGATGAACTTTGATAGAAAGATGCTCCTAATGCCATTAGCCCATACCTTCATCTTAATCCGAGCACCATAGCCAGATAAATCACCTCCGAACAGGAAGAGTTATATCACCAGAAGAGGCTTTTGATTCCATGCCTTATGAGCCCATGAAATGAACGATTATGATGTTATGACCTAATGGGAAGATGCAGATGAAATTCGAAGCGAGCCAGTTACGGTAAAAAGAATGAGGGCAAATTTTGAGGTATTACATCAAGCATCAAAGTTTCCAGATAACTGGAGTGACGGGTTTAGAGGAAGAGGCTTTGAGAACATTTGAATTTTCATTTGTAATTTCTTTTGTTTGTTTAAACACTTACTATTATGTTAAAATTTTGTTTTCATTAATGCATTGCATATGTTTGTCTTGAATTAATCCATTCGTTTCACTATATTTTGAACTATGCTTCATATTTCTATTTTGTGATATTTAACTCCTGATAAAGCTATAAGCCTATAGAGGGAGGATGACGAAAACAATACCATAATCTTACGCAGTATGCTTTTGAACAGACAATGCTGACGATGTACAGGCATTGTTTCAATTCCTAAACAGTGGAGATATAAGGAAGTTAATCCCTAGTCAACCCTTTTGAGCCTATGAAGTAGGAGTTTTTATTCTCGCACAAATTAAAACCCTTATTCATAACCTGGGGCAGGGTAGTTACTCGGTTAACTCAAATATGCCAATTATCTGTGTTGTACACAACTAATGATGGTTCTCTGTAATCATTAAGTCTGCAAGTCAATATCTAAGCAAAAGAAAAGCTCACTACGTCAGAACCTATGAAGGAGACTTAGTAAAAAAATTAAGACATCCCGCTGACTGTAACCTTGAAATAGACAGTTCAGGCAAAAAGAAGGGATAACAAAGTCAAAAGAAAAAAGAGGTCAGTATGAATCCTCAACAAAGAAAGATGATTGAATATTCAAATAAATTTTGGGTTTCTGAACCATCACAAATGTCAGTGTTACAATTCCAAACTCATTTGAGCCTCAATGCATAAGTTAACTGAGCATAGGACTGAAGAACATCATGGAGATTGGATTGGGTACAAATAAAATTTGAGCCTTTATCCTTTGTTTCTTAAACCGTGAACCAGTCCACGTTACAACCCTTTAAAAGTCCTAACTGAAGCATGGTTAGTTCGAAAGCGTACTGCTACAAAAAGGTATCCTGACTCCTTTAGGGCTTATTATAAAACTTGAGTTAATATCACAGCTTTCACAAAAACTGTTTTTCTAAAATAACTCTTTTTCAAAACTTCAAGACAGACATAAGCATTGCATTTTTGAATATATTTGTTTGCATATATCTGAGTGTTTGATAAACAGAGAAACTTACAGGATGAATGTTCAATAAACTAAAGTCCTTCCGATAAACAAAGTTGCTTCCTGGATCAAATTCCATGTATACAAAAGGCCATAGTCATTATGTCCCAATCAAGGGGGCAGGCCATGATACTACCTAACTCATTTGAGGCAATCAGGACAGGGTTCAACTATGTTTAAGTAGCCAGGGGAAGATCTCCTCATCTATCTAATTTACCAAGGGTAACATTACAGAGTTCATAATGCCAGAGGCATAGTCACTGTTTCCCAATCAAGGGGGCATACCAAGTTATTGTTCAATTCATTCGGGGCAATCAGGTCCAGATTCAACAATGCTTAATAGCCAGGGGCAGCTTTCCTCATGTATTTGAATTACCAAGGGTAACATTACTAAGTTCATGATGTCAGGGGCATATTATTGTGGGGCATTCTGCTTATTTCTCTTGAGATAACTACATTCAGATACTTTCGTTATGGGATAATTCATCCTCAACCAAGGGGCAATGCTCTCTTTTCAAATCTAATACCCGGAGCGTATATGGTCCATCACAATTTGAAGACACGTTCCTCTCATTGTATTACCTTGATATTGGATTCTCAGCAGAAGCCATTATGGAAATTAATTGTCTACGCCAGTAGTATCAGATGGTGTCAGTATCATGTCTTCAGATCCAGCTATGAGGATTTCTGGGAAGGTATTCAGGAAAGTTATGAATCTCAGGAGCTCTAAATCCAATTGGTTATACACTATCAATGTTAAAACGATTTTGTTTTCGAGTTCAGCTTTACTTTTCCCTCTTTATTCAAGTAGGAAATGCTTTTTGAATCCGGATTTACTTTTACCCTATTTTACATAAACGAAAACGTCCATTGGTTGTGTTTGAATGCATAAAATGCTTGAATATGATTGATGTTTACCAGAAATGCATAAAAATGCAGTAATAATATTTACTAAAGACGAACGAGGGAAGGAATTCAACGAAGCTTCGCCGGTTCATCCCCACCAGACAGCTACGAGTCCCCCAATAGGGCAAATCCATCTTCATAAATACTTCGAGTCACATCTCCCCTGGAATTTATATCCATCTCTTTTATCCTCAGAAGGATAGTCGGGAATTTATTCTTTCAATAGGAGTACGACGAACGAAGACGGGAGATTATGGATACCTTACTATCGAACGAAGACGGGAGGTTATGGATACCAAACTATCGAAAGAAGACGGGAGGTTATGAATACTATGTTATCAAACAAGACGGGAACGAGTTCCTCATATTCTTCACTATATTATCAAACGAGACGGGAATGAGTTTCTCATATCCTTCAGCAACAAATCGGGATTTATTTTCCCTGGCCAGCAGTTGTTATATGAAGATATCCAGACGCTTCAAGCTGCATGATGCATACATGCATCATTTACATCATACCATAACATATATATCCATAAGTACATAATACATTACTTAAGTGCATCATACTATACATGCATACATAATGCATAAAATATTATCTTGCAGAATGTTATATACATCATGATATTTGTATCGAACTAATCTTGTTTTTCAGATTAACTCTTCAGCAGACAAACTTCATCAACATATTGTTACCTTGGGCCGTTGTTTATCTTCCCAAAGGTTATCTCATTATCTTGGGACGTATTTTATCTTCCCGAAGGCTATCTTGAGACGTCGTTTATCTTCTCAAAAGCCATATTGTTACCTTGGGCCGTTGTTTATCTTCCCAAAGGTTATCTCATAATATTGGGACGTCGTTTATCTTCCCGAAGGCTATCTTGAGACGTCGTTTATCTTCTCAAAAGCCATATTGTTACCTTGGGTCGTTGTTTATCTTCCCAAAGGTTATCTCATTATATTGGGACGTCGTTTATCTTACCGAAGGCTATCTTGAGACGTCGTTTATCTTCTCAAAAGCCATATTGTTACCTTGGGCCGTTGTTTATCTACCCAAAGGTTATCTCATTATCCTGGGACGTCGTTTATCTTCCCGAGGGCTATCTTGAGACGTCGTTTATCTTCTCAAAAGCCATATTGTTACCTTGGGCCGTTGTTTATCTTCCCAAAAGCCATATCATTACTTTGGGCCGTTGTTTATCTTCCCAAAAGTATTACCAAACCTTGGGCCGTTGTTTATCTTCCCAAGAATCATATCACTACTTTGGGCCGTTGTTTATCTTCCCAAAAGTATTATCATAACCTTGGGCCGTTGTTTATCTTCCCAAGAATCATATCATTACTTTGGGCTGTTGTTTATCTTCCCAAAAGTATTACCAAACCTTGGGCCGTTGTTTATCTTCCCAAGAATCATATCACTACTTTGGGCCGTTGTTTATCTTCCCAAAAGTATTATCATAACCTTGGGCCGTTGTTTATCTTCCCAAGAATCATATCACTACTTTGGGCCGTTGTTTATCTTCCCAAAAAGTATTATCATCACAACTTGGCTTTTATTTTCCCAAAAGCTATATTTTCACGCTTCGGACTACTTTATTCTCCAAGAAGTATATTTGAAGAACTTTTCTCTAGATGGCATCTCTAAGCCCATCACCAGTTTTTCCTGATGGCATCTCTAAGCCCATCTCCAGTTCCTCCAAGTGGCATCTTCAAGCCCACTCAAGCATATACGACTAATCATCAATATTACTTTACGCACTGGTGAGTGCAAATTTTTGGGCTTTTATGTTCAATCCCCTTCAACCTTCCAGGTCACGAATGACACATATACCAATCTAACCCCTCAGGTTTCAGAAAATTGTACAGGGGCAGCTGTTGCACCCCAAAATTTGCCCTCACAAGACAAGACTTTGTGTACTAAGAGGTTCACAAGATTCACAAGGTTCACAAGACATCTTATGAGGTTAACAAGGTTCACAAGACATCTTATAAGGTTCACAAAGTTCACAAGGTTCACAATTAGTCAGAAAGTTTGACAATTCTCTCAGACAATGCATCCTCCTAAGCAATGCATCCTAAACTAGGGTTTTGACTTTAATCAGGCTAAATGGACTTCCAAGACTTAAAGTGAGCTTAATAATATCTTATATGTGTTTAATAATCCCCATGACAAGTTTCAAGACTTTTCCCAAAGGTTTGCTCAGTCAGATGATCAGATAGGTTAAAATCAGTCAAAGTAGTTAAAAAGTCAAACTGAGGTCAACTGTGGTCAAACCAAAGTCAAACTTCATGATTTTTTGCCAACATCAAGTATATGAAGTAAAATTCATCATTTGATCAAGGTTGATCATGATTCATCAAGGAGATTTCAGATCATCAAGAATCAGGAGTTTCTAAATTAGGGTTTTCACAGGAAAAGTCAACTGAACTTTGACCAGCCATAACTTTCATATGCTTCATCAAAATTTTTCCATCCAAAGCTCATTTTGAAGGAAATTGAATTCTCTACAACTTTGTGTCTCACAAGCCAAGCCCAAAAATGCTTCATTTGGAAGGTATGAGCTAAGACATTATAGGTCATTTCAAAAGTCAACAAAAAGTCAACATCTTCCAAAGAGCATAACTTGATAATGGTAAAAGATATGGATATGAGACCAAAGATGTTTGTTATAGGACTCTTTAAGATTTACAAAATGTCCAAGAACACCCTCATAGCATTAAAATTGAAGGATTTGTGCCCTTGCAAAGTTGGGAAATTTTTGAGTGGTTTATGAAGTAAATGGGGTCTTAAAACCATAATTCACCAAATGGGCTTGCTTTTTTATGATCCAAACACTTCCATGACATCATGCACGAATTAAAAATTATTTATTCATATTTTTATTCATTTTATTTTATTTATTATGATTTTTTACATTAAAAATCATTTTAAATCAAAATAAAATATAAAAGTGTGAATATTTGATTTGATTTTGGTTCTAGAAGGTCTTAATGATTATTTAGAAGTGATTGAAATCATATAAGATCATATCAATCAAAAATGGTAAGAAGATATCAATTTTTTTTCTCAATATTTGATTTGATCTTTGTTCTAGAAATTCTTAAAGGCCATTTAGAGATGATTGAAATCATATAAGATCATATCAATCAAAAATGGTAAGAAGATATCAATTTTTTTTCTCAATATTTGATTTGATCTTTGTTCTAGAAATTCTTAAAGGCCATTTAGAGATGATTGAAATCATATAAGATCATATCAATCAAAAATGGTAAGAAGATATCAATTTTTTTTCTCAATATTTGATATGATTTTTGTTCTAGAAAGTCATAAAGGCCATTTAGAGATGATTGAAATCATATAAGATCATATCAACCAAAAATAGTAAGAAGATATCAATTTTTTTTCCCAATATTTGAAAGCATATCTTTTTCAATCTCAAGTGATCCAAAAGTCCAAAGTAGGATATGATTTTTTGATCTAATTTCACTCACTATATATACATGAAGAGATCACAACACAAAGGAGGAATTTTGGCTGCTTCCAAGAGTAAGAACAACACTTTAAATTTTCATAAAAAAATTCATAATTCGGATTCTATTTTGCAGGCTATATCAAAGTGTTTTGAAGGTTGCAATCTCTTCCTTGATCATCCTTGATGCTATCCCAATGCATTACATCATCCAAAACTCATTAAAATGCATAAACCGGTTTCATCTTTAGCTTGAAATTTGATTTTTCGATTTCAATGATACAAGCAATATAAATGAAATTTGATTGTATATTATTGTTCATGATGATGTTTGTAATGTTTCTGGATATTTTGATTTAATGTTTGATGCAGAAACAGTTAAGTGCCATTGCTAGAGCTTGGGTTCGAATCCCAACCTCAGGTAAGTTTTGTTTTTTCATTCAATTTCTCATTATTTTCTTTATTGTTTTGTTTTATATTTAATATAAATTATATTTCTTATAAGAAAATATATTTAAATAATCATATGTATATATATATATATATATATATATATATATATATATATATATATTAACTTCATATTTTTCTAAAAGTGGTCTCTAATTTATTTTCTAAAAATTTTAATCTTAGTTTTTTTTATTAAAATATGTATATATTATTATTATATATTTAATTTTGTAAATAGCTAAATTAATATTGTAATTTAAATTATAAACCCTAATTCTATTTTTTTTAAAATTCCTAACCCTAATCTTTAAATATTAAAATTAATTAAACTTATCTAATATCTAATTTAAATAATTAATAATATTTTCTTTGTAAATAATTATTATATGGTTTATTATTATTATTATTCATATCATCTTATTTTCATCTCAAAAATTATTTAAAGTTGTTTATTTAAATCTAAAAATACTTAATTAAATTATATATATATTTTGTATATTATTACTAACCTTTTCTTCTTATAATTATCACTAACCTTTTTTATTGTTTATACTTATCGTTTTATTATATAATTATTATTTAAATTGTTTTTATTATAATGTAACTGTAAAAGCCATGTAATAGTTGTAGCTCTTATTGTTTATTTATAAATATATTGCTATGGTTAGTAAAATAGGGAGTGATAACATGTTTGCTTTAAAATTAACTTAGATCACTAATTATAAGATAAATATTTGAATTTGTACACGCACACACGTAAGTCGATCTTTGATCGCCATCCTACACTTTCTAAGGTTACCTCTCATGTTGCCTAAACAAAAAGGTCAAGTAAGGTGTAAAGCAAAGTCCCTTCTCTCATATCATCTAGTCCCTTAAAAGATAAAAAGATCAAGTCCCTCCATGGTTGCCTTCATAAATGATCTTGTCCCTTTCGAATAAAGATGATAAGTCCCTTCGAATTGCTAAATACACCTTACAGTTGCCTAATCACAGTTGTCCCTTCATTGGTCCCTCATACATCCAAGGTAATGACTACCTATTCCTTAATAATAGGGATAGTCTTACCATTTAAAGGATATTTAAGAACAGAAAAGACTTAACTTAGGGTAGGTTCCTCTTATGTACTTGCTCACTCTTCAAAAACATTTCAAAACACTTCACATTTTTCAAGCAATTTTCAAAACAAAGGCTTTATATATATCCGTACATGGATCATTATAAAGTACTTAAGAAAATTTCTAATCACACACTACACTTCTCAAAAACAATTTAAAGTGAGCTAAGTAACTAAGAGCCCATGGATAACCATGAATGTAAAGGGTGCTAACACCTTCCCTTTACATAACCTACCCCCCGAACCCAAAAATCTTTTAAGGTCTTTCCTGTTCTTTTATGCCCTTTCCTTTGGATAAAATAAAAGTCGGTGGCGACTCTTGCTATCCGCAACATTTAACTAAAGTCAGTTCTCCCACCGTGTTACAATATGTCACACTTTTGTCTATAAAAATTCTCACGCCATCCAAGATCAGAAGATGTGTCTTGAATGCACACTGTCTATGGTAAGAGACATATGCGTCATCACCCGCAACATTTAGAAATGCATTCAAGTGGTCAATATATTTTTCAATTAGAAATGGAAATGTGGCATGACACCTTCGAGTGTCTTCTATCTCCTTTTAGGTCTCACTCACATCAACTCCTAATTTTGTCAACATTAGGTTGGGTTCCTCAGATCTATGAATGATAAAGTGATCCAACAATATTTATGTGATCGAAAGATGAAGAGGACACGATAATTCATCAAGGGTGATGCTTATTTCACCAATGGGAAGATGAAATTATGACATCTTTATGTGTCATCTCTCAATAAAAGCGCACAAAAGACCATGGCCAATTTAACCTTATCATGTCCTATAGAATTCCTCCATACCAGATAGTTCTAATACGTGCTTAAACCAAGGCTCATTTAGTCGTGGAGGCTTTAATTTCTTCCTAGCATAGTTATACACTTAGTTATGTCACAGTACTACAAAAATAAAAAACATTAATGCTAGACAATTTTCATTTAGTATAAAAATAAATGTTTAAAATAATAATTATACATTTATGCTACTTGTCCTTCCCACACATGCCTAGCAACATCGAATGCATAAAGTGGACGCAAGTTACATGTCATGCGACAATAGCATGTTCGAATACAAGATGTGGATCATGCACATGTACACCAACATCATGAGCATGAAAAGGAGAAGTAGGTGTTTTGTCATGAGCCATAAATACATTTTCATAAGAATACTAAGCATCAATAGCTGAAGATGATTCTCCAACAACTCACACTAATTTGGATGTATATACCTACATACTGAAGCATGTTCAATCAACCGACCATGTCTGTACCTTGGTTATTCGTTAACAATTTTTCTTTAATCACATTAGACAATGTATATCATTAGAAAACACAAACAAAATGACAAAAATAATTACAAGCATAAAAATATGGATGTTATTATTCTTGTTAAGGCTTAGATTTTGAAGTATCACTGGGAAACTCAAACAATCACCTTACAACCCCAATGCAAAATGATTCAAATGAAGGATGTAACCTAAGGTATTTTAAGTAGTTTCTAATGGATATAACCTAATGAATTTTAACTAGAATCATTAAACAAATTGCATTACATGTGATCAAAAAGTAGAAATGAATAAAAACTTACCAAATTTGAGAGATGAAGTTATCTGTCTTGAATGGAGAGGAATATATGTTGATGAAGTTGTTTGTTTTGAATGTACAAGAGTAGATGCTGAGAGAATGTTAATGAAGATTTTTATAAATAGACACTTAGTGAATTCAACAATCTCTCTCATATTTTCGAAGTTGTTTATCATAAATATATCGTCAAACGCAATTTTATTTGTTCACCTATACTTTAGGAATACATATGAAAGCATAAACTAAGAAGTACATGATAATATGGTAGAAAATTCAATATGTCATTGTGAGAATAAGATTTGGTTCTACATTTTACCTTTAATTTTGATGATAACAATGCATTGTTTCTTAGAGAACAATTTCGTACATTAATGGTTTTTGTTTAATGTGTAACTTTTTCTAAATAGGTTTTGACTCTAAAGCTTTGACGTGTGATGTCATCAGACTCTGGAATCAACACACTTTGACTTTAAAGAGATATAAATGCTTTACAAGATGCTTCCAAGTTCTAGAAAGCTCTTAGACAACAGTTCTGAAGAACGTTTATGCTATGACTTCTGATTGTGACTCTGATTGAAGAGCCTCCGAAGGTTTGTTTGCCTTCAAGATTCAACGCTCAAGTTTTGAAGATTCTGAAGACTTTGAAGACCAGGTTCTGAGGAACTGTGTCAAGATTCTGAAGACCAAGGTTTTGAAGATTTTCTCAACTAGTCTATTGATCTTTCTAAGCATGCTTCAACATCATTTCATCAGAAGCCTTTGAAGATTAGAAGATAAGATCAAAAGGTTTTGCGTCAGGAAAATAACACAGTATAAGATCACTCTTCCTTCCACTGCCTTGATTTTGTGGGCTAATTACAATACTATAGTACCATTTTGCCTCCTATATGCAAGCCGTTGTGAAATAGACAACTGCAAGTTGCTATTCCAATTCTACCCTCCATCGGATCTTTTATTTGCCTGTATAAAGGAGACTTGAAGATTGGAAGAGGTTGCTAATGATCATGTTATTGCTAATGCAATACTCACGCTATTGAACATACACACTTTGCTGAAGCACATATTATCTTTTGTGTATATTATTTGTAAACACACATAGAGTTTTTGCTCGTTAATTGTGTGACATATTCATTGTATTAATATTTTGTTAATATGCTTTCTAAGAAACATTCTTTGTAAACACAAGTTGTAAATATCAATATTGTTTGAGTGGTTTCCTTAAGTGACTAGGGTTTAGTCAGATATACTCAAGAAGACAAAGATTGTTGTCTTTATGGTGTCTGTAATCAGTTTCAATTATAGTGGATTAAGTCCTTATTGAGAAGGCAAAATCACCTTGGTAGGGTGGACTGAAGATAACTTCATTAACAACAAACCAATATAAAAATAATGTGTTATTTTAATTGTTCATGTTTTGTTTGATTAAGTTGGTTTTGAAAAAACTTTTATTTTTAGAAACCTAATTCAAACCCCCTTTCTTGTGTTTCTCACCACCTTCAATCATCCCAACTTCTCAACTTCTGAATATCATATTTAATTAATAAAAGTTTTAGTTGGACGGAAAAGAAACAATCATGCTTGCAAATTGAAAAAAATAAAGCTATATTAAAAAAAACAATTTAGCTTCACGACCTTCTATTATCATCTCCAAAATTAAAACATGAAATTAAGTTATCTTCATCAAAAGTAGATATAATTTCTCTAATAATAGATATTGCTTTATCATAAGGATTTCTCTCAATTCCAATGTGAGATGTAAACTTTTTCACGGATAACCCCTCGAAGCCAGAACTTTCAACTTCGTGATTGTTCGATGATTCTCCGAGTTTATCAATATTAGAATGACTTCCAAACTTATTCTCCAATTTCAAAATCTCCGACTTCACATTGTTGCTAAATGAAATGCATTCTAGTAAATAATCACTCTCATTAATCTCAACATTTTTCTCACAGCTATTTTCATCACAACTTCCATTTTGATATTGTTATTCAGTCAACGATTTAACCTCAGATGCATTGCTAGAATTGAAACTTTCACTCTCCTGCAACAACTTCCCAGCTAAAGATGCAAGTAGTTCAAAAGCACAAGTCGGTTTCTCGAACGAAACCCTCGTCTAAATAGTTTCAAATTCAACTTAAAAAAAAAAACATAAAAATCAATTTCAATAATCACAACAGCAACTTACTCTTGCATATCTTGGACATTTAATACATTACATACAACATACTGAAGTACTATGGCACATTGATGAAGCTCGAAACCACAAAAAAAAAAACAAAAAAAAACAACTAAATCAGTAAATCACCATAACAAAACAACATTCAAACACAAAAAATGATGATTTATCAACAAAAATAGTACTTTTCTAGCAACCATCTACTAATTCAATTTGCAAGCCTACAACTGTTTTCCTGATATAACACAAAACTCTCAAAGCCCTTGGTTTGACAGTGAAAATGGAAGAGTTTAGGGGGAGAGAGGTGGCGGCTGTGAGTTTAGGATTTGTGGAAAACTGAGATATCGACGAGAAAGAAAAAAAGGAGAGAGAAATGTGGAAAAGGAAAAATGTGAATATATATATATATATATATATATATATATATATATATATATATATATATATATATATATATATATATATATATATATATATATATATATATATTTGAAATTATAAAAGAAGATTACGTCATAATTAGAGTGTGATAAGTGTAATGCAAAGAGAAATCTGAGAGTGTTTTAATTGAAACATTTGTTGATTACTCATTAACCTTTTTAATTGTGTAAATTTTTAAAAATGAAAAGATAAACTCTGTAAGTTCATGTAATATAATTATAATGAGTTTATAGTAGATTTTTGAAAATGAAAAGATAAACTCGTACGATCTTGCAATAGAATTATAAATAAATTGATAGTAGATAGATAATAGATTTACCATCATTCATTTAAGATCAAATAAAGAAATTTCTATTTTTTAAAAACAAAAATTACAAATAATTTAATGATTAGAATTCATCATTTAAAAGTGTAATATCCATTATCCCCCTATGAGAAAGACATCAAATACATAAGTATGAGATTATTGAGGAACCGTTCCACATCGCCCGTACACAATTTGTTCACCAATGCTCTTCGTCGTCTCTCTTCTGGTACTTTCATTCTCTTCTCTTTCACACTTTTTCATTCTCCCAATTCCAACATTTAAATCAATATTCGTAGCAAAATTTTTCACACGATACCGGGAATGCGAGAGAATGATGTATTCAAACATAAACTCACAGGTTGGGAGTTGTATGCCTCTCTCTGCAATGCAAATTGGAACAATCATTCACAACATTGAGCTGAACCCAGGGCAAGGTGGAAAGCTTTTCCGAGCGGCCGGAACCAATGCAAAGATCTTGAAAGAGCCCAGATCTGCATACTGTTTAGTTCAACTTTCATCTGGTGTTAAAAAGTTGATTGATTCTCGATGCAGGGCTACTGTTGGTATTGTCTCTAATCCAACTCACGGAGATCGCAAACTCAGGAAGGCTGGCCATAGCAGATGGTTCTGTAATAATTGTGGAATCTCTGGAACAATTCTACTTCTACTAATGGAATTGATTTGGTTTGGCTATTTTGTGGATTATATGGTTTCATATTTTGCACATGTTATTTCTTTAAGCAAAATGTTTTTGGAAATTTTCTCTTTGCAAGCTTGATTTGCATAACACAGTTATTTAAAACTCGAAAAGAATGTAGAAGCTGAAAATTGATCACAATCGCACAAGACAAAAGGCTAAAAGGGTAGCATACACCAGTAGCTCATGCTCTATCACAGTTCATATCTCTCGATCAATATTTTTTATATGATTTTGAAGGGTTGAGATGAAGAAAAAGCCACCTAAAGAAGCTCCATATCCTAGAAATATTTTGGTAATTGCATAATGTTCCCAGATCAAGACAAAGAGACGGGTGCTAAACATTAAAGAAGAAAATGGAAAACCGAACCTTGTATCATTATAACTGTCCCCTTACCCTTACATTTTTTTTCTACAATATTTCAATTATATCCTTTCAATATTTATTTAATTATTTTTAACTTTTACCGCGAAGTCAGAGTAATAATTTTTTTTTACGTTGAATGACAAGAACCGGAAGTAGTATGGGTAAGTAATCTGGTGTATAAAATTTTCAAACCGGAAGTAGCCAGACGAAGAAATCATGTTAACAAAAATCCTACACCGAAAGTAACACGCCTGTGTTATATGGTTTAAGAATATTCATAACCGGAAGTAGGTCATCTACGTGTTCCGGTTTGTATTTTTACCTTCACCGGAAGTGATCTGGATGCGTTATCCGGTTGATGTTTTTTGCTACACCGGAAGCAGCTTAGTGAGGTTATCCGGTTCGTAATTTTTTGTTTTTTTATTTATTTTAATTTTGACAATTTTTTTAGGAGACATGAATGTTCCTTTGATGATATGCGCGAAAGATGACACAAATGTAGATACAACAAAAATATTTTCAACTACACAAAAATTTCCTACAAGAGAAGAGACGACTAGGTGGATCAGAGAGGTTGGACTCAGAAATAGGGTTACTATTATAATTTCCCGTTCAGACACAAAAACAGGCAAGAGAGGAAGAAGTGACAAAGTTATATTTGGCTGCGATAGAGGTGGAAAATACAAAGAAGGAGAAAGCGAAACACAAAGTGCTTCCAAAAGATGTGAGTGTCCTTTCAAAGTTAGATCAACACCTTCAAATTATGGTTTTGGTTGGAAATCGATGTAAAATGTGGAGTTCACAACCATGGTTTACCTTATAGATTTGAAGGTCACACGTTTGTGAGTCGGCTCACTGATGATGACCAACAACATATTTTAGATTTTTCAAAACGTTGTGTTCCTCCAAGACATATATTGTTGTCTTTGCAAGAGCGAGATCCAAAAAATATGACTCGAATCACCCAAATATATAAACACAAGAGTAAGATTCAAGAAAAAATCAGGGGAAGTAGAACAAAAATATAACATTTGCTTAAGTTAATTGATGAATCGAATTATGTTTATTATAGTAGGAAAAAAGATGAATCAGAAGTTGTGAAAGATATCTTCTGGGCCCATCCAGACTCTGTGAAATTGTTGAATATGTTCCCGATTGTGTTGATTATGGATAATACCTATAAAACCAATAAGTATAGGCAACCTTTGTTTGAAATAATTGGTGTCACATAAATTGAATTAACATTTGTTGTTGCATTTGCTTATATGGAATCTAAGCAAACAAAGACTTTGTGTTGGGTACTAGATAAACTGAAACATTTATTCACTAAATAAGGGTTATGGCCCCAAGTAATTTTAACCGATAGAGATCCTGCTTTGATGAAAGCAATTGAAACTGTATTTCCAACGACAGTTAATATGCTTTGTCGATTTCACATAACCAAGAATGTGAAAGCGAAATGCAGGAAATATGTTGTGAACGATATGCGAGAACCGTAGAGAGGCTTTTCTACGAACTTATTCTGGCTAGTGATGAGGTTGAGTATCATCAAAGATTGAAATTACTTGAGAATGCTTGTTTGGATTACATACCTTTTATTAATTATGTGAAAGACACATGATTCACACCTCATAGACATAGATTTCTTGAAGTTTGGATCAATAAATGATTGCATTTAGGCAACGTCACGACTAACAGGTAATGTGTTTGTTTTTTAGGGGTTTATATATAGTTTGTTTATTGCAATAGTAATGATATTGAACTTTTTTTCTTTTTAGAGATGAATCTGCGCATTGGAAGCTGAAGCAGATGTTGGAGAACAACTTAGGTGATCTGGTCAAATGCTGGGAGACTATGAATGACAACATCAAGATTCAAGTGTGCAATATTAGAGCTTCATTTCAGAAGAGTTTTTATGAGGTTGAGCGTGTCCATAGAGGTCCATTTTATGTAGGGGTGGCAAAACGGGCCGCCTGCCCCGCCCCACCCGCCCCGCCTAAAGCCCTCCAAAAAAAGAGCAGTGCAGGAATGCCCGCCAAGTTGAAATGGGCATAAAAATCTAGTCCTCCCCGCCAAGGTGGCGGGTTGGCGGGCGACGAGCTTGCCTGCCTTTATTATTTATTTATTTATTTATTTTATTTTTTAAAATAAATTAAAAGGTTTTTTTTACATTTCAATAAAAAACATCAAACCAACATTTAGAAAACATAAATGGCAAAATACTAAATCCATCGAGTATTAATCTTCAATAAAAAATAGAACTTTCAACAAGATTTCACCTAAAATATAAACAAAATATAAGAAAAAGTGTTTATTTCATAGGTGCGGCGGGTTTTGGCGGGTGGCGGGTTTTGGCGGGTGGCGGTCTTCAGCGGGACGAACTTTGGTGGGCGACGGGCTCAAAATACCAACCCAACCCGACATTTTTAGGCAGGTGTGCGGGCCGGCCCGGCGGACCTTGACCCGTTTTGCCACCCCTAATTTTATGTGAATTTGGTGTGATCAGTATCTAGAGCTGCTTTGCATCACATTGGTGAAGAGTGGCACATGGTTGACATGGTGGGTACAAACACCCAGATGTGCAGGTGCGTTCGTAGAACAATTTACGGTTTACCTTGTGCCTGTGAGTTAGGAAAATACACATTGAGAGGTGAACCAATACCAATAGATGTTATTCATATCCATTGGAGGAAACTAAATATGGAAGGTGAACAAGAGGTAGACACAAAGGATGGAGAAAATATGGATATAACAAATGCAATTGAGGCACTATGGAAATTGTTTCATTCATTGGATGTTGCAGGTAAGAGAGCATTAAAAAGTAGGGTGTGTGAAATAGCTTACCCCACTACAACAAAGATGGTACCACCATCTGAGAAGATAAAGGCCAAAGGAGGAGTGAAGGTAAAAGTGAAAAAACCTGTTGGATATGATATTTATTGTGATCCTTCGTATCATGAGTATGTTGAATAAGCATACAACAATTCTCAGAAATCTTCGAAGAGGCCATGTTCACAATTATCACAGACGTCAAAGAGAAAACCATCTCATAGGTACATTGCACAATTTCCTACACATATCAGACCTTTTATTGACGACATTGTTGATGCTAATGATGATGGAAATTGTGGGTTTAGAGCCATTGCATCAATGCATGGATATGGTGAAGATGGTTGGTCAATGGTTCGTCGTGATTTGGATAATGAAATCAGAGGTCCTAGAAATAGTCTTTATGTGAAGTTATTTGGTGATAGCTTAGCAAAAGTAAGAGAATCCTTGTTGATATCCTCTTTAGGTTCCCAACCATATAAAAAATGGATGACACTACCAGAAATGGGTTACGTGATAGCAAATCGGTATAACATCGTTCTTGTGTCATTAACTGCTCTTAGTTTGACGTTCTTCCCTATGACGACTAAACATAATCCTAATGTCTCCATTCACTGCATTGGTTTTGTAAACTCAAATCATTGGGTTCAGGTAAATATTATAAACATTTATTTTCCAATATAATATTATTCATTTTTCCATCTCACTAATATATTTTTGTAACAGGTAAACATGAACGGATGATTTCCCTTACCACCAGCCATAGTGGATTGGCAAAATAATCGCACATCAAATGCTACATCTTGGATAACAGGATTCTCTGGACGGTTACTACATTGGCACAAGCTTACACCGATTCTCCCAAACCATATTATTTTATGATATATTTTCATTTTTTTTTATATATTTCTAAAGCACGATTCTTTACATGTTACTTTTTTTTGAATTCATCTGATTAATTATAAATAATATAAGTTTGGTTAATACAAAACTATATAAATAATATAAGTTTCAATCCATCTGAATAATTATGAATAATATAATTTGTGTGAACATATATAACAAAAGATAACTACAACAAAAGATTACTACAACAAAAGATCACACATCATCTTGAGGTACCGGTCCACCCTGAGGTAACGGTCTACCCTGCGCTAGACGTAGTGCTCGAACGATCTCAACATACTCATCCTCCTCCTCCTCAGCCCGATGATGCTGCATATAGCGACTCAACTCATGTGAAATATGCCATAACCTCGGATCTGACGGTCCATCATCAAACTCGGGTACTAGAACCTCTCTGTCCTCTCCCCGGGGTGGTGGAATTAAACGAGGATGAGATACTGTGTAGTACCAAGCCAGGTACTCTATCACTGTATCATATGGAACATCTGCAACCTACGCATGCTGAACATGCCTAACGCTCACATGATAATTGAGCCAATCAAAAACTATGTCCATTGCATCTATGTCAGGTGGATGTGATGGTACATACTACCGGTATCCAAACTGACGTAAGTATCTGTCAGGTAAATAAATGACAAATGTATCGTACCATCGCAAACCACCCATGTACAAACTGATATCATCAAAGGGTCTGTGCTGCCTATGATCCTCAAAAGGGCGCCAGATGACATCACCGGATGTCAATCCATCTAACAGAGCTATGATCTCGTCAAACTTCGCTGTAGATTGCTTGTAGCACCTCTTCATCGCCCTCAGAAGTGGACTACCAACACCAACAATCTTCGAGAATCCTCTCTTCCCAATAGTTGGGAAATACTCGTGAATCCAACACTGTCATCAAAATATGAAAATTATCAGTTAAAAATATTATAAATTACATAATACAATTATAAAGTAATTTAAAATAATATATTTGTGCCTGTAGAAGAGAGGCATGTCCCCAAGCTTATTGCATGAATAAAATGAAGCATCTCCGAGGTATCTATAAAGTGTGAAGAGTGCAGCAACACCCCAACAATATCTGCCACATCTGTCCAAGTCCTCAAACAACGGTAAATACTTTGCCTCTACAAGAGTAAAGGTCTTATCTGTAAGAATAGTGCAGCCAAGCATCAACAACATATACACCCTAGCAGCACAATCAAATCTCCCCTCGGCTCGCAAACGGAAAAACTGTGTCTTCAACCACTCAAGTCTATAATATGGGCCTTTTGATAAACAGATCTCCTCGGCTGCATCCTCCAGTGGAATACCCATCAGACGAATAGAAATATTGGTATCATATGAGTCAGTAATCCCTTCTTCAGGGATACACAACTCTCCTCTAATAGGTATGTGAAGGAGGCATGATACATCGTCCAACGTGATGGTCATCTCGCCAAACGAAAAATGAAACGACGTTGTCTCAAGATGCCATCTCTCAGCAAATGAAGATAATAAGTTCGTATCTATCCTAGATAAAGTGGTCCTCTGAAGAGAGGATAAACCAGACTGAGATATCCATTGCTCCATCTGAGGTGGGAGCATATGTGGAACCCATCCAATAAGTTTGCTTCCATGTGCATCAACCTTCAGCTCCTTCTTGGGTTGTCTCTCCTAAAAATGATACATATTATATGTCATTATACACTAAAAATTAAAATTACATTTATTCACCATTGACAGGTTATAGATTGACTTACCTCGCTTTCCCACAAAGGTCGAGCGACGTGATTCTGGTACCTCACCAAAAGTGAGGTAGCAGATGGTCCTTCGGGAAATAGTGGATGCGGTGGAACATGAAGCGCAATAGGATTAACATCCTGAAGTGCCTCAAGTTTCTGCTGATAAAGATACGTCGGAACTGTCCTTCCATCAGGCAATCACTGATGAATATGTTTGTCACGTCCTCTAATACGAGACACTGAAAAAAACCAAGAAAAAAATTAAACAATTAAAAATAAACAAAAAAAATGAAAAAAATTGAAATTATTTTTTAAAAAAATGCAACATAACCGGAAGTAGCATAGAGGCTACATCCGGTGTGTATTTCATAATAAGCCTTAACCGGATATAGCTAAATAGCTACATCCGGTGTGAAACCTCAAAAAACTGGAAGAACCGGAAGTAGCCAGGAACCTACTTCCGATGTGTAAACGAAAAATATGCTAAACCGGAAGTAGCTTACTTGTGTTATCCGGTTTGCAAATTTATGAAACAAAATTCCTCTTTCTTGGTTATCCGGGAGCAAAATCAAAGGAACTAAATTTTTGGACAAAATTTGTGACTTGCAAAAATGAGCAGAAAAGGTTTAAATTTTTGAAATACAAACTATTTATATCAAGACAATTTCGTCCATTTTTTGTTGCGTAGGCGTAGGGGGCAATTGTAGGGGTACAAGGTTCAATTTTCATGAAAATGATGCGCATTATTAGTTTTATTTGAAACTTCTCTTTCAATTACTTTTCACTATCGGTGTGCAAAATATCCGAGGAATCTACTTCCCACCCTCACATTCATACCTGGCACCCCACATTTGTAGTGAAATACCATTTTACCGTTTTCAAAATTATGAAATTTGGGAGGAATACCGGAGATTTCAAAAAATACCGGGGATTTCGAAATTCCAGGTAAAAAATACCGGGGATTTCGAAATTACCGGTAAAAAATACTAGGGATTTTGAAATTACTGGTAAAAAATACCGGGAATTTCGAAATTACCGGTAAAAATTGACAATTTAAATTTGATTTTTTTCATTACCAGGGAATTCAAATTTGCATAATTTTTCCAAAATACCGAGAATTTGAAATTTTCGGTAGTGTAAAAATGTTCATTTTTTTTATTTATAAATTTGCATAATTTCTTTTTACTTGACATACAGGTTTTTAGTTGAAGAGTTGGATCAAATTTAGGGTACAGTAAAAACGAAGACTTATTTTCAAGATGGTTAAGGGTGCACATTTCTCAAGCTTTTGCAAACCATAATTTTATGTCCATAATTCTAATTTTATGTCCATAATTCTAAGTTTTCTCTTCAAAGCCATGCTCGAATTATCTTTTCAAGTCATGTTCAAATTATGAAAGCGAGGAAAAGCACAAGGGCATCAAACTTCATTTCAAGATATTGAGATATGTTGTGATTTATCAAACTTTGGATTTTAATTTTCAAGTGGAGATGGTATTCACTCCTATAGTCCAACATTTCAAGATTTTATTTCAAATGGATTTTAAAGATTGGGCTTTGATTCATCAAGATGTCGTTTGGAATTGTGGTCCATGGAAGTGTGTTTGCAATAAGATATTTTATCCTCCAAAGATTTGATCATGAAAGATGATGTTCTTATGCTAATATAATATTTGGCCAAGAAATAGTTTTTTTAAGGGGGGTCGTGCCAAGTTTTGTCAGCCAAGATATCCCTTCATTTTAGGAACACCGGATTTAGAAGCATATATCTAAAACAAAGTGGTATTCATGCTTATCATCACCAATAAGTTCACGTTACAAAAAGAATTACAAAAGGAGTGCAACTTTACGTAATTGATAACTCTTTGGTTCGAGACTACAAGACCACAACAATACGAAGATCCTTACAATGTGTTATGTACAAGTTACAATTCAAGAAAACCATCACAACAAGGCGTGCTTGAGTCATAAATTTTACACATTAAAATTGAGGTTTTAAAACTATACAATGGTGAACCAAGTTCATGTCATTTCCAAAGAATACATTGAGAACAAAGATTACAAAATTAATGCATAAAAAGGGAGAATCAGAACCAGGAAATGCTAGGACTAAAAGTATAAAAAAAACACATAGGAAGAATTCCAAGTCTATACTATGTTGAGCTTCATTTGGTTGTTAATCCATAAGGCCATTCATGATCAAATTATCACCTGCAATGAACACCATTAATTGTTAACCATAATTTAAGGATTCATGCTTTCAACACAAATACACACAGTTCACATCAAAAATATAAACCGAACAAGTCAAAGTCAGGTTAATGAAATTGACCGATTTTCATTTGAAAATAATGTTAAGGGAAACAAGTCTTCACAGCAGAAAAAACTTTCAAAATAGGGAACCACACAGTGCACTATCAGACAAAACTTACAAAAAATTAAACCTGCTGCTAGAGAAAAACGTAGCATACCTGCTAGAAAGGGACGACACCATTAATCTGAGCCTCCAAAGCTGAAATTCTGCAGGCTACTACAAACTAGTAAAGCGAGACAATCACCAAAGTATGCCAAGTCAAACCTGTAAAATCAAAAGAGAATATTCAACAAGCAAGACATTTTCCTCTAACACAAAAATTAACTTGTTCACTATCACATTTTGAGAAACATAGCCTTTTTATCAGAGTATCATAGGCTTCTTCAACAAGTTTTAAATTTCAAAAAAACACAAACCCTAATCTCACATTATAAAAAGGGGACGAATTTCACCGGAAGGGGATCCGAAAAAAGAGAGGAACCCTAGCCGCAACCCCCCTTTGAAAACCCTAAAACCCCCTTTTACATTTGTGGCGAAAAGCTCAAATAGAAGAACAAAAAGTTTCAAACACAGACACAAAGAGAAGTTTTGAGTTGAAGAAAAGATACCTAGAGAGGAATCACCCCTTTGAGAACATTCATAGTAGGTAAAATTTGTTTCCTTCTTTACGCATCATTCCTAAGTTTCTTTTCCTTGTTTTTTCGCTTTCGCCGCTTAATTCGTTATCTGTTCCTCGTTAGATTTGCACCGATAAACTTTGAAAATAGGTTTTTTTTCAATTTGGGGGATAAGGGTTGCTCTGCTTGATTTATGATTTTCTGCTTCACTTGCGATGATGATGATGATAATGGGAAGATGATGATTATTGCCTTTCCTGAGTTCGTCTTGGTGTTTTCTATGAGGGATGTTTTTTTTTGGTTCAGTTTGTTTTGAAAGAGAAACAAATAGAAAGTGTTGATTTATCTTGTTTAAACGTCCTTTTTTTAAAGTTAATTTTTCATTATTTTATTTTATTTATTGTTTTTAATTGGGAATTGGTTTAGTCAGGAGGTCTTTAATGAAATATATATATATATATATATATATATATATATATATATATATATATATATATATATATATATATATATATATATATATATATATATATATATGACGTGTTAAAAAGGGAAAGGATTGATTTTTGACGGTGTCGTACTGTCTCTTTCTATTAAATCGTTTTCATACTATATTGTTTCCATTTCCAAGTTTGAAATCCCACTATTAGAGGTTGTTTTTCTTTGTATATGCTTTGCTTTGATCGAAAAATTGAGATGCTGCTAGGCAGGGGTGTTCGCGGGTTGGGTTGGGTCTAATTTGATTAAATCCAATACCCAACCTGATCAATATTCTTTGGGTTGGGTTGAGTGTTCAACCCGTAATTTCAAGATTATACCTGAACCAATTCAACCCGCTTATCAATGGGTTGGGTTGGATTCGTGGGTCATCCACTAAACATAATTTTCAAATTCTAAATAAAATATATCATTTAATTAACTTATTTATATTACAAAAAAATTAAAAAAATCATAAACTTTTAGTATTCAATTTGAATAAAATTTATTGGTTAATAAAAAAATTAGAAAAATATACAAATGGTGTAAAGTATAATATAAAAAGTAAGATATATCTCTCTTTGAATAGATAAAATTGATCTCTCATATTTGATTTAGACTTATGTTTTTACAATTAATAAAAACTATAATTATATTAAAAAATATATGCATTCTAAGAATTATGCTACATAATTTATAAATAAAATTAAATAAAAATAGTGAGATATATTAATAGGTTGGGTTCGCGGATTCTTGGATTTAAAACTTCAAACCTGTTACCCGAACCAAACATCAATGGGTTTGAATGGGTTAGTTCGGGTTGGACCCGTGCATGATTGGGTTGGGTAAAAATAAGGGTTGGGTTGGGTGAGTGGGTTCGCGGGTTGACCCGTACCCATGAACACCCCTACCGCTAGGGTTCAAAAACCCCATTCCCTTGATTCCATGGATGGGTCGGTGCATGCCCAGTGAGGCTTTTGGGTCGGTTGTGAATTTTCCTTTGGGCCCATTAAGTGTTTATTTTTTCATTCAACTAATAATTTCTCATTAATTAATTTTTTTTTTTGAGTTTTATTTAGTTTCTTTTCAAGATGATATTATTTTTCTTTTTACTAAGAAATAAATAAAGTTTTATTATCTTAGGTTTTGTTTTAATCAATTACATTTCTACTTTGAGTCATGTTTTAACTTTCTTGATCGTTGATTGAAAGTGTAATTGCTTACATATCTTCGCTTGCTTTTTGGTTGTATGTCTTGATAGAACTTGCATGATTTACTTTCTCATTTAGACCATAAATCTGTTAAGTAAAATACGAACGCACACTAAAACAAATCATTTCAAAGATGATTAAATTTCTTGGTTCAACGCCAAGTAAACGCTTCTATACACTTCATACACACACTTAAGTCAGACATTTTTATGATCACCATCTGCACGACATTACGCGCCACAACTCAAAAATCAAATCTCTAAAAATTAAAATGCGAAAGAACTGAACTCTGGAGTATAGCATTCTACGGATTCTTGAATGAATCATTCCTGAGGCTCGCCCCACGGGACGTGATTCATTTGCCCTTTCGTTCCTAAAATACTTAACATTCAAATCATTTTCATAGTCAATTAACGAAAGAACTGAAATCAGAAGTCTAGCATTCCACGGGTTCTTGAATGGATCATTCCTGAGGCCCTCCCCATGGGACGTGATTCATTCGCCCTTTCGTATTCCAAGACACTTAATTATTACATATCAAATAATGAAAGAACTGAATTCTGGAGTCTAGCATTCCACGGGTTCTTGAATGGATCATTCCTGAGACTCGCCCCACGGGACGTGATTCATTCACCCTTTCATTCTTAAAATACTAAAAAAGATCAAACATTTTCTCTAAACGAACATTGTTTAAACTCTTTCTATCTCACAGACAAGCTAGCGCTTTAGCCTCCTATCGTGAGCAGATAAGCCAACGCTTAGCAGTTAGAAAACGATTTAAACAATCGTTCATTAAAAAACACCAACAAACCGTAGTCGCACGAACTACGAAGCTTTGACTTTTCCATTGCACAAGGAAATACGCAGGCACGGAGATTTTAATCCTTCGCGAGCACACTAATAAAAAATTATTAACCTTTTCTCCATAACAAATAACAACAATTAAAACAAACAATCTTAACAAACCTTTATCATTAGAAGAAGACAATAATATAAGTTAACATTTAAGCGCAAATTAAACTAAGAGGTTCCCGTTGAGTACAACGAACATGAGGGGTGCTTAATACCTTCGTTTTGCGTAACCGACTCCTGAACTTAGATTAGTGGTTTCGTTGACCATTTCTAATCTGTATTAGGTTGTGTCTATATCTCCCTTTTCTTTAGTTAGAATAAATAGAATTAGGTGGCGACTCTATTGATTTTCGCGTCCAAAGCGAGGATCTTATTTTTCGAGGTACGACAAAGAGGATTCTTGGATAGGCTTCCTAAAGGTTAACCTCATTAATAGAGGTTTTGGTTTTGCAAACAATGATGTTTCTTGTGTTTTTTATCTCGGGAGTTCGAAAACCGTAGAACACTTGTTTTTGGGTTGCGATGTATCAAAATTGATTTGGAAGGAGATATCCGAGTGGATTGGTTGCAACTTTTGAGAATCGTATAGATTGAAAGAAAGTTTCTTGTTATGGTGTCGTATTGGTAAACAATTGAGTTTGAAGGGTGGTAAGGAAAAAGGTGTTTGGTTGACAACATGTTGGCAAATTTGGCTATTAAGGAATGATATTATCTTTAACAACAACCCTTGGAACGTTTTGGATAAGATGTGGAATATCAAATCTTTACTTTGGAGATAGTCTTTCATCGGGAATATTACACATCCCAATTACAACTTCTATGAATTTGTTAAAAATCTTTGTTATTATTTTTCGTAGTGAGTAATTGAATTGTAATTTTCTTTGGGTTTTGTTAGCCTTTCTTTTGTAAGCTCGTTGGAGAACTTTTAGTTCTCCTTTATTAATAAATCCCTTGCTTATATAAAAAAAAAAAATACAACAAAATATTTTTGTTGAAATCATACAAATTACAATTGGGATGAATAATATTTCCTATGAATGACCGTCTCCAAATAGTTATTTACCTCATCAATCTTATTATAATTATCTTGATAGTATCTAGAATTTTCAATTTCATAAACTACCAAAAACCCATAACTTATATGAACAATTTTAACCTTTTAGTTAAGTTTTAACTAGTCCCATCGAAAGAAAAAAAAAAGTGAAAAAAAAAGTTCATAGCAAAAATCGTATTGAAATTTTTGTTATAGAAAACTATTTTTTTCACATTATAGAGTTTTTGTGGTAAGGAAATTCTCATGGTTTTATTGAACTTAGATCTAAAACATATAAGATGTAAGCCCATATAAATAATTTAAATTTTCCTGATAAGTTTTAACAAGTTATATAAAAACTTCATAACAAAAAACCTAATGAAAATTTTGTTACAGAAAATATTTTTAGCATTATAGATTTTGTGATAAGGAAATTCTCATGTTATTGTGAAATTTGATCTAAAATATTTTGAAGCATGAAAGTAACCGGAATTCACATCCCCTTTGCTAAGCCACCTAGTCTTAGACCTTTGAGAAAGTGGATAATGCTTGAAATAATAAAATCTTTACTTGGTCATAAAGACTGTAATTTGGCCAAGAGAATTATCAAGTATTCTCAAAATTTCGAACTCAGAGCTTCAATGTAAGATCAATGGCATCATTACTTGATCCTGCATCTGTTACCTCTTGTTGATCCTTCACTTCTAAGAAGTTAAAGAAAGGTTTAGCATCAGAATGAACACTTGTAGACCACCAAGGCATAGCAGGTTGTGGAATTTCAGAAACAACAAATTCTGGAAAATTTGCATGAGCAGTTCCAACATTGTCAGAATTGAAGCTTGTGTTATTGAGCTCCAAAGTGCTGCCCCAGTTTGCATCACAGAATAAGACATGAACAAAATTTAGTATGACCAATCATACTAACAACTTTATTTTCTTTAAATGGAAAAAAGATAAGAAATTGAAAAAAAACTATATAGTGTGATGAAAATAATTCACTAATTTATAATTAAAAAATTATTACCTGTAGCTACTAACACCATCACTTTCATTGAACTGTGGAATCAGAGAAAAACTTCCAGAATCATCAGATTGGATTCCTTCAACAACTTGGTTAAGATTTAATTTAGTATGATTCATATGAAACAGTTTACGTTCACTAGATTCTCCACCACCACTTTTTTCATACATAGATCCAATGGCTGGGGAAAATGATGGAACATGAGAGTGCAAAACACTCGAATTCGGACCCGGACATGACAACAATATCGAAAACCCTTCATTGTTTCCTCTTTGTGTTGCTGGTAAATCACTTGTCTCTTGCTCACTCAAGATCTTCGAACCAGAACTCCACATGGTAACATCATTACCATTACCATTACCTCCACCACACTCACAAACCCTAGAACCACCACATTTGCTACATACGTTCATAATTATTATTAGATTGTTTCTTATGATATTGACAGTAATAAAATACAATGTTCTTATAAATATACATATATGGTTTCAAGAGAATTTAAGAAAGGACGAAAAATAAATATAGAATCATATATAATCCAAAACAAGTATAAGAAAATACTCACTAAAAATAAAAGATTTTGTAGTATAATGAGGGAAAATCTGTATAATATAGTATATAGTATAATATAGAAGAGAATCATGAGAATATTACGTTGGTGTGTAACGAAGAATACTATCTAGACTTTATATACTTTTCTTTATTTTGTCATGGCCATTCGAACGTTAGAAATATAACCAACCTCAATAAGAAAGAGTCATTCAAGGGTAAGAAAATCCAATTATTCAGCAAAATCTTTCTTGCTTTTTGAGGTTTTCTTTTTGGATTTTATTTTCAAATTTTATTTGTCGATCCCGCCTAGCATCTACGTAGGAAATTCTAGAAGACAAATTTTTTTCCGGTTAAATCGGGATTTAAAAGCCTTACTGCCACTGTTTTTGAGCCGATTGAAGATGCAAACTGTAACATGGTGGGAGAACTGACTTTTAGTTTTTTGTCGCAAAATATGTTGCGGTAAGCAAGAGTTGCCACCGACTTTTATTTCATCCAATTAGAAAATGCATAAAAGAACACGAAAGACATTTTAAGAGATTTTGAGTTCGGGGGTAAGTTATACAAAGGGAATGTGTTAACATCCTTTGTATCCATGATTATCCATGTGCTCTTAAATGCTTAGCTCACTTTTTTACTTGTTTTTTTTTAAAGTGTAGTGTGTGATTAAAATATTTCGCAAATATTTAACTTCGTAATGATTCTCGTATCAATGTATACAAAGTGTTTACTTATTTGAAAGTATTTTGAAGAAGAGTGTAGGATGTGAAAGATATTTGTTTTGAAAGTTGTGAGCAAGCATTTAAGAATTACTTACCCTAAGTTGTAAGGCCTTTCTTGTCATTTTCGTTTCCTTAGGGATATAATTGTCCCTACTATCAGTTAGTAAGTAGTCTTATCCTTGGATTTGGAAGGGACAGAGGTATGGACATTATGGTTATTGAAGGCAACATTGTGAGGATACTTTAGTAATTTCGAAGGGACTAATCATCACTTTCATAGGCGACCAAAGAGACAAGATCATTTTTCGAAGGTAACCTGAAGGGACATTGAGAGACTATGATCTTTTATTCGAAGGGACTAGATAATTTTTTTATCGTAGCGTCTTTACTAAAGTACCCCCACGTTTGAGGAACATGACCATTATATTGAAGGGCAACAAAGAGAGGTTATCCTAGAGGTGCAAGTGTGCATGTGATTGAATTCAAATATTTTATCTTGAGGTTAGGTGATCTAAGGTTGATTGATTAGTCTTGCCATACAAATTCTAATTACATCTTTTTCTCAAATGAAAACATAACTTGTTTCATCTTCTTTAATTCAACTATGCTAGAAAAAATACTATTGCATATTCTATTTCCAATAATGATTATATTATTCTTATTCTTGTTATTATCATTTACACATTGTTTACCAAAACTTGAAGCAAGAAATATTACATCAGTAAAAAGTATGAGGATCCATGGACTCACTCTCTTCAACTTTTTTCCTATTAAATTTGCCAACAACATAGATTCTGACATAAAAAATGAGGAAGATAGCAAGAACACCAATGTATCTTATCATAGCTCAATCTATTATCATTGGAAAATTCAGTTTGGTCTCTATCAAATAACAAAAATGAAAAAAAATGGCAAGAACACCACAACTCAGCTTGGTCAATCCATTACCAGAACACCAAAAAACCAGAACAATATAAAAAATGGCAAGAACAACAACAATGTACCCGAACAACAACAACATCTGCAAGAACAACAACAACAATGTATAACAACAAGAAACGAAAACAGAACGACGTACCTCTTCTTCTTCATGCGAGATACATCACGAAACGAAAACAAAACGAAACGTGAGTTTTAAAGAAACAAAAATGTTTTAAAGAATTTCTTTAAAATATTTAAAATTAATTAAATAATAATTTTTTTTATTTTATTTTTATGAAAATAATATTTTGAATGTATGAATGAAAAGTCATATTATTTGTATGATGATGTAAAAATTTCTTTGTTTGAAGAAATTGATGAAAATAATTTATTTAAAATGTTTTGAAACAAAATAAAAAAGAATTTCTTTAAATATTTAAAATTAATCAAATAATAATATTTTTTTTGTTATTTTTGTGAAAACAATATTTTGAATGTATGAATGAAAAGTCATATGTTATTTGTATGATGATGTGAAAATTACTTTGTTTGAAGAAATTGATGAAAATAATTTATTTAAAATATTTTGAAACAAAATAAAAAGAGTTTCTTTAAAATATTTAAAATGAATCAAATGATAATATTTTTTTGTTAATTTTGTGTAAATAATATTTTGAATGTATGAATGAAAAGTTATATGTTATTTGTATGATGATGTGTAAATTGTTTGTTTGAAGAAATTGATGAAAATTATTTATTTAAAATGTTTTGAAACAAAATAAAATGAATTTCTTTAAAATATTTAAAATTAATTAAATAATAATATTTTTTTGGTATTTTTATGAAAATAATATTTTGAATGTATGAATGAAATGTCATATGTTATTTGTATGATGATGTAAAAATTTCTTTGCTTGAAGAAAAATTTCTTTGCTTGAAGAAATTGATGAAAATAATTTATTTAAAATGTTTTGAAACAAAATAAAAAGAATTTATTTAAAATAGTTAAAATTAATCAAATTTTTTTGTGAAAATAATATTTTGAATGTATGAATGAAAAGTCATATTTTAGTTGTATGATGATGTGGAAATTTTCTTGTTTGAAGAAATGATGAAAATAATTTATTTAAAATGTTTTGAAACAAAATAAAAAGAAATTCTTTAAAATATTTAAAATTAATCAAGTAATAATATTTTTTTGTTATTTTTCGTGAAAATAATATTTTGAATGTATGAATGAATTATGTGTAAAATATTATTCAAAAATAATTTATTTTGAGTGTTTAAATAATTAATTGAAAAATAATATACAAAGTTATTAAATATAATAATATTCTTTTCAGGTACCCCATATATATTTATATTTGTATTTTAATATTAGTGGATGTATCAGCACCCTAGTGCTTAATGCGCTTGTACATATTCTGAAAGTTTTATATATTTTAATTAATAATTGACCTTAGAGAGCGTTTTTTCTAAAGCGCTTTCTTAGGGGCTACCTATAGGAGCGCTTTTAGAAAGCACTTTCTAAGGTGGGTCCTTTAGCAACACTTTCTAGAAATCGCTTTCAAAGATGGGGCCAACTTAGGGCTTTAATAGCGCTTTCTAAGGTGACCATTTAAAAGCGCTTTTTTCAAGCGAATTTTTTAAAAACATATAAGAGCACTTTTTCCTAAAAATGATGTCTTCGTTGCGCTACGAAAAGTTATTTTTGGCATGGTGATGTGGGAAGTGACGAAGTGATCTCCTCATTCTTCTTCACGGAATTCCTAGATGGTTATGGAGCTAAAGAAATGGTTGATGTTTTTAAGGACTATGGTTTGGCATGGGAGTAGATAATTCCGGTGAAAAGAGACAAGACATGCAGGAGATATGGTTTTGTTCAGTTTAGAAAGGTGAAGGATGAGAGAATTATAGTTTCTAAACTTGATATCATATAAATCCTTGGCAAAAAGATATTTGTCAATATCCCTAGATTCAGTTGTGGTGGTACCGGGATGCCTGATAAACTATATAAACCATATATGGAAGCATTTATGTTAACAATATGTTTAATGGAAATAGGTAGGTCATTCTCCCAAGTGGTTGGAATGAATAATTATGGTATGAAGCCGAGAGTGGAAACATAGCGTAAACCAAGCTTTGCTCCCCTCTCTTATACGGTCGAAGATGTGGATTTGGAGAGGTCCAGTAAGGTGTTTGTGGGTGTTGCTAAAAAAGATGGAACCACTTATACATTCAGAAAGCCTGGAATATGGAAGGTTACTTTATGGTCAAAGAAACTCCATTAGGAGAAAACTTGTGTTTACTAGAAGAAACCATGACTGGTGATATAAGAACTATGGTTAAAGAATATGAAAAATGGGTAAGGTCATGGTTTGAGGACATCCACCCTTTGTCACCTGAAGATATAGATAATGAGAGACTCACTTAGATGAAGTGTTTTGGGGTGTCATTCCATGTGTGGTCCCCCTAATTCTTAAAATTGATCTCAGGTTGTGTGGGTGAATTTGTCACTTGTGATGAAGACACAGAGAAACATAAATACATGGATGTGGCAAGGTTCCTTATCAAAATTAAGTTTGTTATGAACCTTGATAAAATATTTAATGTGGAAATCAATAATAAAATTTAAGAATTAAGCTAGTAGAAGACTTTCATTGTCCAAAACGCATTTCAGTACTTAAAAATTCATGGGCATATTCTGAGACGGTGAATTTAGATTTCGGGGATGACAATTCTTAAGGTATTTCTGAAACTAGCAACGACGGGGAGGAGAAAGACGATGTAGATTCCAATACGTATAGGGTTATGTCTATTGACCAAGATTCTAACCCACAAAATAGGGTAGGGAAGGATTCAGAGGGTCAATGTGAGAAGGGAGTAGACTTACCTAATGATACATGTGTGCTCAACATGGTATATAGATTCGAGGTAGCTAGAGGTGAAAACTAAAAGGAAATGGTTGGAAGGTGTGATAAATCCAATAGCAGTGACGATTTGATTTTGTTTGATAAAGGTAGCATAAAGTCTGTGATGGGTTAGAATTGTAAAGTGGCAAAATTTGGTTTGGGCCTAAAGATATTGGATCAAACCAACAAGTGTATGGTAGTGGTGGGCCTTGTCTAGGACCCATCTGATTCTTTTTCATTTTCTCTTAATGGGCCTGTCGGATTGGGTTCTAGGTCTATGTCTAGGAAGATTAGCTTATGAAAGATATTTGTGAGAATATTAAAATTCCCTTCTCACCATCTTATTGTTCTACATTGATACATTTATCAAATAAAATTTGAGAGAACCATATTGTGCAAACTCTTCGCTAGAAAAATCTGTGACAAATGAGGATGCAAATTCAAGATATTTTGGTGGCTCCATATTGTGATGTGATTCGATTAGTGATGCTGATTTCAATAAAGCTAACTCTCGTATCCTAAAATCCATGGATGATGTCCCAACAAAGGTATGGTATATTATTATGGATTTGGGTATGGAGGGGGAAAAAGACGATGAATTATTCGAAGGATTAATAAGAAAGATGAAAGTTAGGGATAAAAATTGTTGAAGAAAAGAGGGTGGATGTAACTAGGGTGAAATGAATTTGGTATCATTCCACATTAGAAGGTGTATATCCTCAATCAAAAGGTGGATGGTTCGTCAGATGATTTCAAAGATGGATGACTTTTCTAGTTTCATTGATGTAGTGGAACTTGGGGATGTTCATGTGTGGGGAAAAATTCACATGGTTTAATTCGAATGGTTAGTGCAGAAGTAGATTTTGGAAGCTTCTTATAGGTTGTATATATAAATTAATTTCAAAGATTTTGGAAGCTTGGCTTTTCAAGGTTATTAGATTTTGGAAGCTTCTTATAGGTTGTATATATAAATTAATTTCAAAGATTTTGGAAGCTTGGCTTTTCAAGGTTATTAGAAAATTAGTTTCAACTACTTAGACAACTTTTATTCCTGATAGGAAGATTTTAGATGGTGTGCTTATAGTAAATGAAATATTAGATCTTGCAAAAATAAAGAAAAGAAGTTGCTTAATGTTTAAAGTGGATTTTGCCCCAGCGTATGATTGTTTTGAATGTGAGTTTTTGGAAAAGGTTTTGGTGGCCATACATTTTTTGAAAAGCGTATGATTGCTATCTTTCTATTTTAATGAATTGAAATGTAACAAAAGATTTTAAGGCTACAAGAGGGTTACATTAAGGAGACCATTTGTCTCCATTTTTGTTTTTCATTATGGCGGAAAGCCTTGCACTATTAGTTAAGACGGGAATGGATAAGAATTTGTTTATTGGCATTAAAATTATTTGGGGGAATATATTAGTCTAGTATAGTTTTTCGATAACACTGTATTGATTTGTGATGAAGTATGGCCTAACTTGTGGGGGATAAAAGAAATCCTAAGAGGATTTAAATTGGTTTTAGGCCTTAGAGTTGATTTTTGAAAAGCTATCTTTTTGGTGTACGTGTGGAGGAAAATTACATGGAGGTCGTTGCTCAATTCTTGGCATTAAATAAAGGGTTATTACCTTTTAAATTTCTTAGTCTTTATGTGGGAGGGAACCATAGAAATATTCACTTTTGGAAGTGTAAGTGTTGTGTTTTTGGATTGGCAGCAATTTTGTTAAAATAAGTATCACAATAGGATGTTGACCAAGATGTGTTGACATATTGGTCAGACATCATTAATGATCAACATGATGTTGTGATTTGATGCCATGACATGTTAAATCAAATATTCGATTCACCAACTCGTGACATCTCTGTGACGTCAAATAAGAATCACTCTTAACCTTTTGATCCAAATGACCTCTTCCGACTTACATACATTATTCAATTTATTTGTTTGCAGATGATAATCTTATATCTATATATAGGATCATGCAGGCCTCCAAAGGCAAACTTAGAAAAAACCAAGAGTGAACCCCACTAACCTATGACCAAGAAAATACATAAACACTTTCCACCACAGCGGGCATGGCCACTAGGAGTAACATCGGGAAGGTGTCGCAAATTCATAGTTAATGGAAACTGGGTTTCGTAAAAATCATAGTTATCATCGGGTGTCAAACGAGAATTGGGGTGCATCCCACAAATCTCGTAGGACTTTTGTTCGATGCACTTGGGCTTCCACCGATCGGAAGACAAAACAGGGATCCACTAGAGGTACCCATTAAACGATCTCACGAGCCCCAGTCACCAGAAGACCTTTTTGTATCCATGACAAATGGAAAATATTGAGTTTTGTTTATTAAGTGGATGAACATGTCAGAATACATCATCCCTCGTCTCCCAAGCCAGTCAAATATCCTGAATGCACCAAAAAAAATATGAATCAAAATATGCTAGTCCAATCGAACCCTAGGAAGCAAAGCCAGACGCATCTACCAGAGATATGACATCTCCCATACTGAGGACCCAATCCTCTAGATCAGTCAGCTATCAAGCCACCCATACGACTAATTGTTTTCATTAATATATATATATATATATATATATATATATATATATATATATATATATATATATATATATATATATATATATATTCGGTTTAAGTGATTTAACGTGCTTTTAATCTATTTATTTTGGCGATGGCATACATTATGTGATTTTTGGGGATTTATTAGAATTTAGTGGAACCTTATTTGATTAAAATAATATAATAATGATAAAATAAGAGAAATTGTGATATTGGGGTAGAAAGTAGAATTACTAGAAAATAAGGGAAATTGGTGAAAGTAGACCTAAGTGGTGGGATAAAAGTGTGAAAAATGCAGTTATGTATATTTTAGGTTAAAATAAATAGAATATGTGAGGGGACTCAAACTTGTCAGTACGTAGAAGTTGAGCAAATTGGAAAAAGAGGAAAACGTGAGAGAATCAGAACTAGAGCTTAAGGAGAAAAAGAAGAATAAGAACATAACCAAGCTTGTTAAGCCATTGGAAATTAGGTAAGAGGGACTACTCTGATATAGTTGTTATTGCATGAAGGTTTGAGAGGGATGCTTACCTCCTCTAGGCTTTTGTCCATTGACGTGTTTGATGATTTTTTTTTTAATATAAGGATGTGAAATTCATGACGATCAATGTATATGATATGAAATTTGTGCTTGTGTGTTGCTAGATTTTACGTTTGATGAATGAATATGAATCTGAATGTTATGATTACCATTGTTGTATATTTAGTTTTATGAATAAAGTCTTGAATCCATGGAAAATTAATAGATTGGGTGTTAATTGATGCATATGTAATAGTTTGATTGTTTTATATTATGTTATCTATTAGTTTCTATGTGATTTGATGTTGGGTGTCGAAATCGGAGCTGCGAATGAGCATCCACGGTGACAAATGCAAATTGTGATTTCTACAATAGCGTGATAGTTGTCACGAGCTTGACAAGTTGCCCGTCATGAATCTGAGGAAGCTGATGGTCGTCTGTAAGGTGACAGGGAGACCGTCGTGGTCTCTAGGTGAGATTTTCCTATCGGTCATCATAGAGGTGACGATTTATGAGGGGGAAATGAAGGCCTGGGTAAAGGTCGTCACCTAGGTGACAATCTAGTTGTCATGGCCGCTAGAGACAGGTTTTGAGTAATTAGTCAGATTTTCGACGTTGTTTTCTCGTGTGGTTGATAGTTGACTGTTGTTTTGGTGTATCTAATGAAATTAATTAATTAAGGTGCATTATTTTGATGACGAAATAATTATTGAATTAAATTGCATGATTATAAGTAGTGAATTAGGATTATGCCTATGAACTCTGATGTTGTGAATGTAATTATGTGTTGTGAATATAATTATAATCGGGGAACAGGTTATTTCAACTGTTTTGAGTTAATGGTTGAATTGTGTTAATTTCATCAAGTACTCAATTAGAAGAGATATTGGAAGTTTATATTAATCATTTTAAATTTCATTGTGAGTTTTGATATTAATTGGAAAGTATGTATGTTATGTTTGAGTAGCATCCTAAAATGTTAATTTTATTCTATAACTAAGAGTTGGGATTTTAGGGTGTTACACAAAAAAATTGTTCAAAAAGCATGGCCACACTAGCGGGTTTCATGTCCTCTGTCTGTAAGTATGAAGTAAAGAATAACCACATTTAATCGGACTCATGTTTTATTTCTATAAATATGATCTATATTATAGTTGTGCCTAGCCAATTCCATTCTAAATCCTAACAAGTGCAAACTTAAAGTATAAACACTCAAAGTGTAGCTCAAGTCTAACCAGCATTAATCCAACGAACGGAAAATCCAAACTGAACCAATTTTTCACTTATGCAAGTATGTTCCAAATAGAGCCACATCTGACTGACTCGACATCTCGCCTAGAAAATATGTACATCTTAACGTGACATGCTCACAAACAAATAAACCATACATGGCCCCATGAAAGAGAGATATGTCATATTTCTCTACTCTAAGATGTCAAAACTTCAATCATTATTGAAACATTGAGTGTTTTAGTGGGAAAAGGAGTATGTGGGCATTTAATGCACCTCATGATGATGTTATATGGTAAAATCACTTTATCATCTTTTGCTTGCACATGTCTTATAGGTGTAGGGAGTTTCTCGATTCATGTGGCAGTTACCTCATTTGATGAATGTATAACTTGCACTATTGGGTTTCACACATATTATTTTGGGAAAACCCTTTCTTTTCTTCTTGTTTCCCATTTCTTTTTTTCCATAAAAGTATACAAGTCTTAGTTAATAGTGGGGAAAGTGAAGAGTTCACTTTTTTCTCAGGGTGAAAACATATTGTATCTTATTTCTCTACCACAAATTGACCATGAAAAATAAATCTAAATGGGTTCACGTTTGAGACATTGTATCATGTATTCTACCGCGGATACATTCAATAGGTTTCGTCATGAATTAGATTTTCCAACAGATGTGAATATGGAGCTTCCAGGAGAACAAAATGACTTTAGAGGGAACTCAACTAATTTAGATAATAGGCATATCTACCTCCAAATAAATAATTTGACAGTCAGAGAGGAACTCACAGATCAGAAGATAAGAATAAGTGGTAACCACATAATAAGACTCATCCTTAGAATGACATCACTTCCACTTATCTCTCTCGGAAGAAGGATTAAAATCCCAAATTACTGACAAAAGACCAACAATAAGAACCTTTTTTTGATTGAAGAGAAATTTCCTCATCCAATTAAGATCCCAAACACAATCCTCCCCACCCACCTACCCACCTCTCATACGGACCAATGAACTTGATTCGGAAATGGAAAATATCCCCGTAAATCTAAATCTAAGAGGAATATTCTCAATCTAGTCATATTTCAAAAAAAGAAGTGAGAAGGACAGATCCAAATTTCAATCTGAGGCCATCACTAAACCATTCAAAGGGATCGTCAGCTTTAACTCCAATGAAGGAAACTCATTTTCACCTGGACGAGGTCCAGTTGTTCCCCTCCCAAAATAGAAGACGAAAGAGTCGCTCCATATATAGTAAAGAGAATATGATGCCCAGGACTCGACGTTTCTGAGATCAACCTCCATTTATCCAAAAGGGCCAAATTGACCAGCTGAAGATCCCGGACACCAAGACCCCAAACTTATTTGGCTTACATACATCTGCCCATTTGGCATAGACAAAGTCCCATTTTACTCCTCCCTGATGAAACCTCTGTTAGATATTTGCAATCTTCTTCCAAACCTTGACAAACATCTTTAAAAAAAATATAGATAGAAGGTAGGGGTGGAATTAAGGACAAAGTTAAGAAGGATCATATTTCTCCCACCCAAAGACACATACATATGTTTCCACAAGAGAAGCCTTCTAGATATGCTTTTTTTTTATAATCAAGAACAATATATTAAACAAAGTACTGGGGGTACTCCAATCCGATAAACATAATCCAAAAATCAAGCCGACCAAATTCTACCAAAACAATACAAAATTACAAAATTACAAAAAGTCGGTAGGATGATTGATTCACTCGTAGAAAGAACATCTAGGAAAATGTTTAATCCTCTATGGTAACCACAACAAAGAAAAAATGATAATCCTATAAAAAATAGTCATTGAATCGAAGAAAGCATCATTGAAGATGATTTTGTTACGATGCATCCAAATGCTCCAGCAAGCAACTATCTAAGTAAAAACTGCTCCCTACTTAAGACGATTAAAAGAAAAAGCACAAACCCAGTCCCACAAGTGTAGATAACTCAGATTCGGTCTAACTACCCGAATATCCAACCAAAACACCAACTTATCCCAAACTACCTCGATCTTATGGCACAAGAAAAATAAATGAAAAGAATGTTCAGTTGAATGAAAACAGAACACACAAACCTTATTGTGCTCGTTCTATATAACTCCCCTAGAACAAAGGATCCCCCGCGTAGGAAGACCTTCGAGGATCATCCTCTAAGCAAAAACATTGGTTTTCAACGGAGCGAACGATTCCCACAACTAAACAAGACCCGCTGAGGGTTTGTGTTGTACCCCAAAATTTTCTCTCACATATTTGAGACAAATTGATTTAAAAGGTCTCCTCACACTTGACATACCCCAAATTTGGATCTGCTTCATATGCTTTCTGGTGCCTTTTTATTTCGAATAAATAAAATAGCAAAATTGGTAGGAAGATGGGTATAAGGGATATAAATGTGAGAGGTTGTGAGTTCAAATCCCACCTTCCACTCTTTTTTTTCCTTTACTAATAACTTTTTCTATTTCTATTTTTTTATAAAAAAAATCAGAAAAATAGCATTTTTTATTATTTAATTTTTAATTTTTGTGTTTGCATTTAATGCATTTTTAAAAATATGATTTTTTTCATTAAAATCATTATTTTATGAAAACAAATCTCAAAAATTCATAATAGATACCAAAAACATTTCTTTTCTTATATACTCATTTATATTGATTAGTTTATGTCATATTTGTGTCATACTTAGTTTCTAACTGGTCTACTTGGTGACCAAGTAAAAATCAGATATTGTTTGATTTTGTTCAAATATTTTTTGATCAAAAGGAATTAAGATTGATTTTTTTTTTCTTTTAAGCTTTTTAACCTAATTTTCTAAATCTATAAATACATGTTGTTTTACACATAAGAGTCTCCTCTCTCACACCACATTTATCAACAACAATTTAAATATTCCACTCTTTCACAAACACATTTTCACTATCAACAATTTTCAAACCTTTTTCACATATTTTTTACAAAGGTAATTTTGGCCGATGATTTCAATATGAGGCCTCCCTTTTAAGGTTAGTTAGTTTGTTTCTTCAACCAAATGATGAACATCAAATGATTCTCTATTTTTTTAATTATAAAGTTTTTTTTAACTTTTAAATTCAATGTTTACCAAATGATGATAATTCTGATGGTTATGTTTTATAACTAATTTAAAAATAAACTTTTAAATTCAATTTACTAAATGATGAACATCTATTTTTAAAAAAAAACAAATATTTTGAATATTTAGATTTAAATTAAATATTTTCTTCTTTTTTAAATTACAAAAATCAAGATAAATTTTATACATTTCATTTAATCAAGTCAATTTGATTTTTTTTTCTAACTATCTATGTTTAAGATTTCATCCTTGTGTGTATTTTATTTTGACCATGGTGATTTATTCTAACATTACATGCTTAATTTTCACATTACACATCTTATGATTTCATATCACGATTGTATTAATCACTTTACTTTGTTTTGTGAGGAACATGACGTTATGCTAACTTTGTTCATCCATTTGAACATTCATGGTTTATTCTTTATTTTCAAATCATCCCTAAGAAAATGTCCCCCATCCCTTTTATTTTAATAGCGTAGGACTTATTTCCCGCTTTATTTTCTTGTTTGATTGTATACCTGATATACATGCGCTAAAAAAGATAAAAATTATCGCTAGACCACAACATAAAAAACAAATCAAATCACAAAAAAAGATTAGTATTATGATTTCTTTTTAATTAATTTATTTTGACATAAATTTTTGTTTTTTTAATTAATCAGACCAAAGTTTTTATAATTAATTAATTCTTGAAATTAATTCAGAAATTAGGACTAATGACAACACATAAGAACATAAACAGTTTTACCAATTAAATTTTTTTATTAAATTAATTCAGACTTAGGTTTCGCAGACTAATTTAATCTTGTAAAATAAATTAGACTAGGGATTAATTTATATTAACACTTGAACTATTTCGAAAATTTAAAAAATACTAACTCAGATGCTTAGGACATTTAAATTAATTCTTAATATATAATTGCATTTTATTATTCTCTTATTTGTATTCCTAGCTAAAATGTATAGGTTGTACATAAACAATGTAATTGCGTAGTTTATCTTCTCGCACGAGCTTATAATGTAACTATCCACAAACTATGTAATAGTCTAGCTTACATTCTCGCATGATTATAATTATGTAACTCTCCCAAAGCCATGTAATAGCGTAGGATTTTATTTTTTTGCTCTTTACTTTCCGCACTACCTTGCATGCTATTATATTAATTGTTGCTAGTAATTAGGATTTGTATGGCAAGACTAACAATCAACCTTAGATCACCTAACCTCAAGATAAAATATTTGAATTCAATCACATGCACACTTACACCTCTAGGATAACCTCTCTTCGTTTCCCTTCGATATAATGGTCATGTCCCTCGAACGTGGGGGGTACTTTAGTAAAAATGCTACGATAAAAAATCATCTAGTCCCTTCAAATAAAAGATCAAAGTCCCTCGATGTCCCTTCAGGTTACCTTCGAAAAATGATCTTGTCCCTTTGGTCACCTATGAAAGTGATGATTAGTCCCTTCGAAATTACTAAAGTATCCTCACAATGTTGCCTTCAATAACCATAATGTCCATACACATGTCCCTTCCAAATCCAAGGATAAGACTACTTACTAACTGATAGTAAAGACAGTTCTATCCCTAAGGAAATGAAAATGACAACAAAGGCCTTACAATTTAGGGTAAGTAATTCTTAAATGCTTGCTCACAACTTTCAAACAAAAGCTTTTCACACCCTACACTCTTCTTCAAAATACTTTCAAACAAGTAAACACTTTGTATACATTCATACGAGAATCATTACGAAGTTAAATCTTTGCGAAATATTTTAATCACACACTACACTTTAAAAAAAAGCAAGTAAAAAAGTGAGCTAAGAATTTAAGAGCCCATGGATAACCATGGATACAAAGAGTGCTAACACCTTCCCTTTGTATAACTTACCCCGCGAACTCAAAATATTATAAAAGGTCTTTCCTGTGCTTTTATGTCTTTCCTAATTGTATGAAATAAAAGTCGGTGGCGACTCTTGCTTACTGCAACATATTTTGCAACAAAAACTACAAGTCAGTTATCCCACCATGTTACAGAACTGGAGACTCTGTTGGGGAAGAGTTTATCTCTTAAAAAAGAGGGGTTACCTTAGAGTTAGATCACTTTACTACATTGCCTTAACTTTTGGTTGATACTCGATGCTACACTCATTGAGATTCTAATCTTGGGATGTTTTGGTTGGTGAAACAGTTACCATACTGAAATAAAGCCTTTGAGAAGAATCAGTGATATTGAGATTCCTTAGATCTCGCTTACTATTGTTAGGACAGGTTGAACCAACTAAACTTCAGTGGGGAGGGTACTTACCTATGGACTTCATGAAAGCTCTTAAACCTAAGGCTCTTGTGTGACTTGTTTGTGTTTTCCATTTGCTTTCTTTAAACATGAATATAACATCATAACATCATAACATCATAACATAGCATTTTCACTATCCATTTTAAGGACCAAGGGATTTATCTTTGTTCTTTGTTGCAGGTTATGGCTTCCACTCGCAGAAACACTATCCGAATCAAATTTGTAAGAATACCTTCCAAGCTTAAGGATTTAATCTCAAAGGTTCCTGAGTATTCTCAATTCACCAAAAGGAATGGTCGTCTACTTGGTTTGGTTACTTCAGGGTTTACTGAAGACATGATGAGTGTTTTGTTCCATTTCTTTGACCCTAAACATACCTATTTCACATTTCTTGATTATCAGTTGGTGTCCACAATGGAAGAATTCTCTAAACTACTTGGTGTACCTATTCTTGATCAAAACCCTTTCACCGGTCTAGAGAAGGAGCCTAAACCTAAAATTATTGCAACAGCTTTGCATCTAAAGAAGTCAAATAAAATCCAATTGGTGTTATTCCTTAATCCGGACCAATTCATCGATGTGCACGCAAATAAAATATTTCTGACTCATAATCCTGTGCCTACTTTTCTTGGAGATATTTTGCACTCGCTTCACACTCGTACTACGAAGGCGCGAGGAACTCTGATATGTTTCATACATCTACTATCAAAGTGGTTTATTTCACACCTTCCTCGATCTGTGGTGAAGAATGAACAAAGTTTGAGGTGGTCTAGAAGGATAATGTCACTATCTCATTCAGATATCCATTGGTATTCCCGATCCATGGAAAACATCACTATCATTGACCGTTGTGGGGATTTCCCTAATGTGCCACTCCTTGGCATAAGGGGAGGCATTACTTATGATCCTTGTTTAGCATTACGCCAATTTGGTTATGCTCGGAGTGACGGTCCTCTTGATATGATTATTTAAGGTATTATATATGCTTAGGGCATGGTGAATAAGATTAATAACAACACTCTGGAACCAAAATACTTCATCCCTATGGATCCTTACCTCAGATGGGTGCGGTCTCGTGCTCAAACTCTTATGATGCCATATCATGTTGTTCTACCGATGATCGTTGAGCCTATTGTTGAAGGAGATGATGCTTACAATATTATTCATCTTGACATGCCTACTAACCTGGAAGAGCTACAGAAATCTTGGATCCAACTGAAGGAGGAAATGGATACCTTTGAGGCTCAGTTCTATGCTAGCAAGGAGAAAGTGTTGGAGCTGACAAGGCGACTTCACGAAGAGCGGAACCTCAATACATATCTTAACACGAAGAGGAAACGTCTATGGGAGACTTGAGTCTTATGTCTCAAATGTTTTACAATTTATTTCCTTGTAACTTTTTCTTGTTTTTTCCTTCATTGCAAGCCCAAGGGGGAGTTATATTTTGAACTTACTAATAAAAGTTTTGTTTATGTTTTTCTTTAACAAATTTAAATCCTACAAGGTCCTTGAAAACATTTCATATGCATTTACATGCCATACCATTGCATAACGGGTTTCCGTAACATGTTTCTTATCTTCTTGTTATTTATTTCAGTTGAGATGGATCTCGAGCAGACTGTGAAAGATATCCATGAAGGTGCGCAAAACATAAGGAAGGGGGGGGTTGGAATTGGGTTTTCTTATGCAACTTAAATAAACAACTTCTAATGACAAGATAATTTATCTTGGTTCGTTTGAACTCAAACTACGTCCAGTCCACCCACCAAGGTGATTTTGCCTCTACTGAGGTCTTAATCCACTATTCAACAAATGAATACACACACTGACCTATAGTCAATGTCCTCTTGAGTCTTCTGACTAAACTTAGTCACTCAAGGAATAAAACAACTATTACAATGATAATAATATGGTAACTAAAAATTGCTTCTTATCAAGCTAGGATCACTAAGTGAAAGTTACAATATTTAAGAACAAAATGATTCAGTCTTTTTGCGTGAGTGTATGTATTTCAATTCTTCAAAATGAATCCTTTATATAGTTCTTGAATGAATGTAGCCGTTGGAGACATCTTGAGCTTAATTTAGGATATAAGTTAATGCCATAACTTCCTTCCATAATCAGAGATACTTGTCTTGATCATTAATTAAAATATTCTTTAATTAATGTCTTCATTATGAATATCAACATCTTCTAAGCAGAAATCAGAGATAATAAATATTTGATGCGCAGCCAATAAACATGTCATTAAATGATGGATTCTTCATTAAGAGTATCTTCTATAAATGGCTCAATAAATCTTCTAGTAATGCACATCTCCCTTAATTGAATTGATCTTCTACACAAGAATAAAGGTATTCATTAGAACTTCTATTCTAGCATAATAATCTTTGTTATCATCAAAACACATAGAGGTTCAGAACCATAATTGTTCTAACAATATCCCCCTTTTTGATGATGACAAAACATTTAGATAATGAGAATAGAGTTTAATAAGATTAGAGGAACTCCCTTTGATTGAATAAAATCAAATATTTCTTATGAAGATTTCTTCAGATGTTCCATTAGCCTTAACTCCCCATGAGTTGATTACTTGACCTGTTTCTATTCTATGATCACAACTTAAATAGTTTTATTAGAATATTATATGTAAGAGGCAAGTCATGGTAAACTGCTATGGATCAGGATCTTCTACGTTTCTCCCCCTTTTTGTCATAATCAAAAAGAGTTGATGCAGAAAGAAAATGCAATTGTATAGAAGCAAAATACGTTACCATTGATTAAAAAAACTTGTAAAGATAAATCCAGTAGAACTTTAAATAGTTATGAAGAAGCAGAAGATAAAATAAAAATAGCTAAAGCAGAAGATAAGCATAAAATCAAGAGTGCATCTTAGTAACTAAGGTCTCCAGCAAAGATTTAATCTCAGATGATGATTCCACTTGCTTGCCAAGCATTGTCTTCAATTCAGCAGTGGTTTCATCTTGCTTATCTAGGCGTTGCTTCACCATCTCATTCTCCTTCTTCAGCTCTTCCAATGTTTGCATAACCAGATTTGTTGTCAGAGGGTCTTTAACTTCTGGGGAAGCTTGATTCTCAGGAACTTCTATATTTGCTGGAGAATTAACAGGTTCATCATCATGATCTTCTTCAAAAGGTACCAGAACCATTTAAAGTTCAGAGTGTTCTTCCAGAGTTTCTGACTCTGTCCAAGGCTTATTGTCCAGCAGAAGGGGTTTATACTGTTCAATATTAGAAACAACTGCTTGAAGATACTCACAGAAATTCTGGCGAGCAATATCATAACATATGTCCTTGAGTCTCTTTGACTCAGTATTAAACCACTTTCTGAAGGTAGCCCACAGAGAGTCAGAAGCAGCTGGATCTGTAAGCTCTGAGCACGCAGACTTCAGATCCTCTAACTTCAATTTCAAGACTGTTTCAAAAGCAAGTAATAAAGCAGAAATGTCTGTTCTAGAGGGTTTTGGTTTAGGTACAGGTATGGCTGTTTTGTTAGAGACTGAGGACAATTTTTGTAAAGCTTCAAAATTAACAGATGTTCTAAGTGGATTATCATGTTCAGTTTCTTCTGGAGGAGTGTCAGGAATGTTTATAAAGGCAGGTGAGTTTGGAGGTGTAGATTCATATGAGGATAGTGAACTTTCTCTTATGGGGGAAAGACTAGGAACATTTTCAGAGGATGGATTTTGGACAGATTCTGGGGGTTGAAAATTGTCAATATCAGAGAGGACATGTTGCAGGGCAGTTTGTGTTTCAGTTATAGGAGAGCAATCAATGTCAGACAGTGGAGTAGTATCTATTGGAATGTCAAAATCAGAAATTGTTTGTGGTTGATTGTGTTCAGCTTCTGGTGGATAAAGTGATGATAGGATGGATGAGACAACAGCAGATGCAGGTATTTCAGTTGGAATAGGGTCAGAGGATTGAGGTGGTTCAGAAGAAGGGATAGGTACAGAAGGAATATCAATAGAAGGTAATGGGTTAGAAGGTTTTTCAGACACTTCTACATTAACTGCTTCTACTACAGAAATGAATTTAGAGTTAGAGGAAGAAGTTTTACCTGATCTTCTGGTTGATTTTGGAACCTTCTGAGATGATCCTTCAACAGCCTTTCTCTTCTTGGGTCTTGCAGAGCCAGCATCTGGAGTTTTCTGAGTGAGTTCAGTTGGCTTGAACATAGGGCACACACCTTGTTGCTTGCAAATATCCAAGTAATTGACCACAACCTCTGGAGGTGTGTCAGAAGAGAAGAAAGGGAAGTTCTCCAAGGGAATCTTCCTGGTGGTGATCACTTCTCTAGAAGGAAGGACAAGTTCTTGATGAATAGAAGTAATAAACTTCATCTTCTTCAAATTCTTCGCATTCAGAGGTTTTCCAACATCTGTTTCAAGAAGTTGAGTCTGCTTTAATTCTGCCAGAAAGTCTACCAGCTTGTTTTGACAGAGGATGTCAGAAATAACACATCCTAGAGGAATCCAATCCCTCTTGGTTTTCTCCCCATCTCTAGTTTCCTTCACACTAGTTTTCAGATGTTGAAACAAGGTGTGTGCAAGGTTGATCTTCTTCTGTTTGGCAATGAAGTACAGCAGAAACTGCTGATCCATATTGATATAGTCTGGAGAGTTTGTAGCCTTCCTATGACAGATTGTCCCAAGAATGATCTTGGCCCAAATTCTGAGAGGGGTCTTCAGATCCTTTATCTTATTTGAGGGTTGACCAGAGGTGAAAATCTCCTTGGCTATCACTTTTGTATCAGACATTCTATCCATGTCACTACACTTAATACCATTGCCATCAGGTTCTATGAGTTTGGCAATGTGCTCTTCAGAAATAATTATCCTTTTACCCAACACGTACGACGTCACGTGTGTGTTGGATGTTGTTGCGTAAGCCCAGAATTCCTTTACCAGTTTTGGGAAGACTGGTCCCATTAAACGATCAAAGTACTTCTCCTAGCCCTGAGCTTGAACGTCCGGAAAGAGATCAAAACCATTATCCTTTAGACTGTTGAAATCCACAAATAGTTCACAAAGAACTTCCAGTTTTTCAGCAGGAGTAGTAAGAGTCTTCATAGGTTCAATGTAGAACACATCAGAGAAGTCTTTTCTTTGATGAGAAGAGGAAGCCATTTGTTACTAAGATGAGGTTTTGAAGATTTAGGTTTTTTTTTGAAAGTTTCAGAGAGAACGCAAAAGTGAGGGTGAAAAGATTTTCAGTAACAATGCAATTAGGGTAAAAAGTGAAAGTGAAAATGAAACGTTTCTTATATAGGAAAATAATGCATTTAATTAAACGAGAAATTAGTGGGAAAAAATTAAGTTTAAAAACATAATGATTATATGCAATAAATGCGGCTGACATAGGGTAAGGCGTAAAAGATTCTGGAACAGTTACCCAAGAGATTTTTGCCTTTTTGGTGTCAAGCTAGCCGTATCAGTTTCCCAGAAGATTAACAGATGTCATTCTGTAGAGGACAGTTGTCCAATGCATGTTTTGTCACTCTTTGGAGTTTGGACACTTGTTCTGATGGGATTCCTTATAGCCTTGTTGACACTTGTTGATTTGAAGATCTGCATGTTATTCCTTTGAACAGAAGTTCTCAGAATGAAACAGTTAGAACATAGTATCTTCTGGGGAAATAATATAGAGGATAAATTACAAAACTTCTAAGAGTTAAAGACATATAATTAAAGCATTTTCATTCTGGACATAACTTCATGCTAAGGTTAGTTAGTATGAAATTAAATCTATCTTCAGGAAGGGGTTTTGTAAAAATATCAGCCCATTGGTGATTTGTATCTATGAATTTTAACATTAAAATTCCCTTCTGAGTATAGTCCCTAATGAAGTGATGTTTAACTTCTATGTGTTTAGCTCTAGAATGTAAAATTGAATTTTTAGATAAACAAATAGCAGAGGTATTATCACAGAGGATAGGTATGTTACTCTCATAAATATTGAAATCCTCAAGCTGATTTTTCATCCAGAGCATCTGAGTACTGCATCCAGCTGCTGCAATGTATTCAACTTCTGTAGTTGATAATGCTATGGTTGACTGTCTTTTGCTAGACCAAGAAATTAGATTATCTCCCAGAAATTGACAACTTCCAGAAGTACTTTTTCTTTCTGTTCTGTCTCCAGCAAAATCAGCATCACAATATCCTACAAGTTTATACTCTTCTGATCTTCTGTAATACAGACCAAGATTAGTAGTACCTTTCAGATATCTAAAGATTCTCTTAACTGCTGTTAAGTGAGTTTCTCTAGGATCTGATTGGAATCTAGCACATAAACATACACTGTATAGAACATCTGGTCTAGAAGCAGTTAGATAGAGGAGAGATCCAATCATACCTCTGTAGAGCTTCTGATCTACTTTCTTACTTACCTCTTTTTTCTCCAGAATACATGTAGGATGCATAGGAGTTTTAGATATTATGCTTTCTGATATATAAAATTTCTTCAGAAGTTCTTTTACATATTTGCTTTGATGGATATATGTTCCTTCTGATGTTTGATTTATCTGAATTCCCAGGAAGAACTTTAATTCTCCCATCATGCTCATTTCAAATTCTGCCTGCATAGACTTAGCAAAATCCTTTCCCAAGGCACTTTTAGTAGAACCAAAAATTATATCATCTACATAAATTTGGCATATCAGAAGATCATTTTTAATGTTTTTAATGAAAAGAGTTGTATTCACTTTCCCTCTGATGAAATTATTTTCCAGAAGAAAAGTACTTAGTCTTTCATACCAAGCTCTGGGAGCTTGGTTTAGACCATATAAAGATTTTTTCAGTTTGAAAACATGTTCTGGAAATTTTATATTTTCAAAGCCAGGGGGTTGGTGTACATACACTTCTTCATCAATATAACCATTTAAAAATGCACTTTTGACATCCATTTGATATAGAATGATATCATGGTTTACAGCAAATGAAATTAGAAGTCTAATTGATTCTAACCTGGCAACTGGTGCATAGGTTTCTGTATAGTCAATTCCTTCTTGTTGACTATAACTTGTGCAACCAGTCTTGCTTTGTTTCTGACAACTTCTCCTTGCTCATTTAGCTTGTTTCTGAATACCCACTTGGTGCCAATGATGTTGAATCCTCTGGGCCTAGGAACTAGATCCCAAACATCATTTCTGGTGAATTGATTAAGTTCTTCTTGCATAGCCAGAATCCAATCATTTTCTGAGAGAGCTTCTTCTACAGAAGTTGGTTCAATCAGAGAAACAAGTCCCATTAGAGATTCTTCAGAGTTTTTGAATGATGATCTTGTTCTGATTGGTTCATCTTTCTTTCCCAAGATTTTATCTTCTGGATGATTCACCTTGCTTCTGGATAGTTTCTTCTGAGTGGGTTCTTCAGAAGTTGTTGGAGTAATTGTATTGTTTTGATCTTTAGGTGATTGATCTTTAGAAGTTCTATTTGTAGAGATTTCTACTTCTATATCTGCAATTAATTCATTCTGCTTTGGTTTTTCAGAACCAAGCTTATCATCAAATCTGACATAAATAGATTCTATCACAATACGTGTTTCTGTATTGTATACTCTGTATCCCTTAGAACGTTCAAAGTATCCTAACATATAACACTTTTGTGCCTTAGAGTCAAATTCATTCAGAGTATCATTAGTATTTAAAATAAAACATGTGCATGCAAAAGGATGAAAATATGAAATGTTGGGCTTTCTGTTCTTCCACAATTCATAAGGAGTCTTTTCAAGAATAGGTCTTATAGAGATTCTATTCTGAATATAGCATGCTGTATTTACTGCTTCTGCCCAAAAATGTTTAGCCATATTAGTCTCATTGATCATGGTTCTGGCCATCTCTTGCAATGTTCTATTCTTACGTTCTACAACCCCATTTTGTTGTGGAGTTCTAGGACAAGAAAAATCATGAGAGATGCCATTTTCATTAAAAAAAAATTCTAATTGTTTATTTTCAAATTCTCCACCATGATCACTTCTGACTTTAATGATTTTAAATTCCTTTTCATTTTGAACTTGTTTGCAGAAGTTAGAAAATACAGCAATTGACTCATCCTTGTGTCTAAGAAACTTTACCCATGTCCATCTGCTGAAATCATCTACGATCACCAATCCATACTTCTTGCCACTGACAGAAGCAGTTTTCACTGGTCCAAACAAGTCAATATGCAGAAGTTCTAATGGTCTAGAGGAAGATACAACATTTTTAGCTTTAAAACCAGGTTTTGAAAATTTGCCTTTCTGACATGCTTCACACAGAGCTTCTGAGTTGAACTTCAAATTTGGAAGTCCTCTGACTAGATTTAGTTTGTTAAGTTGAGATAATCTTCTCATATTAACATGTCCCAATCTTCTATGCCAGACCCATTGCTCAGTTTCCATAGACATTAGACATTTTACATTCTGAATTTTTAATTCTGAAAGTTTTATTTTATAAATGTTGTTCTTTCTCTTTCCACTAAAGAGGATTGTTCCATCTTTCTGACTAACAGCTTTGCAAAACTTTTGATTAAAGATTATGTCATAGCCATTATCACTTAATTGACTTATGGATAATAGATTATGCATTAATCCTTCTACTAACAGAACATTAGAGATGGAGGGAAGATTTCCATTACCAATAGTTCCAGAGCCAATTATTTTTCCTTTTTGATTGCCTCCGAAACCTACGTGGCCCCCATCTTTTAATTTAAGACTTTGGAACATATGCTTTCTTCCCGTCATGTGTCGTGAGCATCCAGAGTCCAGGTACCATGATTGGTGTTTCAGTTTTGCTGTTAAAGACATCTGCAACATACACAATTTTATCTTTGGGTACCCATATTCTTCTGGGTCCTTATTTGTTAGTTTTTACAAACTTCTGATTCATTCTAGGTTTCGAATCAGAACTTGTGGAACAAGATGACTCACTAGTGTATATTAGATCATGATTATGACCATAGGTAAAATGAGAACTTAGAGGAGTATTAGTTTTTATAACAATTTCATCAATCTTTTTATACTTCAGAGTTTCTTTAGTATTCACATAGCCTATGCCTCTTCTATCATTTCTGCTAACTCCATAGATCATAGATGCAATTTTGCTTCTATCTATGCTTTTAGCAAGGAATTTTTGAAAACCATAATCATATTGTTTTATGATATTATCAGAATTGATTAGATCTTCTAATTCAGATTCTTTCTGAACTTTAAGTTTTTCAAAAGAGTTTTTACATTCAAAAATATTTTCTTTTAGCTCAGAGTTTTCTGTTTTTAGTTTTCTAACTTCTTCTAATTCAGATACCAAACTTTGTTTCATGTCTTTGTATTTGAATTGAAGCTTCTGATATTTTTCAAGAATTTCTGAGAGACTAGCTTCTAATTGAGATCTGGAAAGTTTAGAAAATACCTCTTCTGAATCTGATTCTGATTTTGATGAGTGATCATCTTCTGGTATGTTTGTCATTAATGCAATATTTGCTTGTTCATCTTCAGAATCTGACTCTGCTTCAGATGATTCAGAATCATCCCATGTTGCCATGAGACTCTTTTTCTTTTCTCTGCTGAATTTGTTTCTGGGTTTCTCTTTCTGAAGTTTTGGAAATTCACTTTTGTAGTGTCCTAGTTCTTTGCATTCATAGCACACAACTTCTTTGCTTCTGGGTTTCTTGTGACCAGATGTTGATTCAGAATAATTGTTTGTTCTTCTGGTATTTCTGAACTTCTTTTGACGATGCTTCCAGAGTTGTTGAACTCTTCTGGATAGGAGGGATAATTCATCTTCTTCTGATGAGCATCCAAAACTTTCTTCTTCTTCTGCCTGTAAAGCTTTAGAAATAGATTTGTTAGATTTAAGAGCTACAGACTTACCTTTCTTCTGGGGTTCATCTTCTTCTAGTTCAATCTCATGACTTCTCAAGGAGCTGATCAGTTCTTCTAAGGAAATTTCATTCAGATTTTTAGATAGCTTTAGAGCAGTGACCATGGGCCTCCAAGCTTTTGGTAAACTTCTGATGATTTTCTTCACATGATCTGCTGTTGAGTAGCCTTTGTCCAGAACTTTTAGTCCAGCTACCAGGATTTGGAACCTTGAAAACATTTTTTCAATTGTCTCATCTTCTTCCATCTTGAAAGCTTCATACTTCTGGATGAGGGCTAGAGCTTTAGTCTCCTTAACTTGAGTGTTGCCTTCATGTGTCATCCTCAGAGAATCAAACATGTGTTTAGCTGAGTCCCTGTTTGTGATCTTCTCATATTCAGTATATGAGATAGCACTTAGAAGTATGGTTCTAGCTTTGTGATGATTTCTGAATTCCTTCTTCTGCTGAGCTGTCATATTTTTTCTTTCAATCTTCTGACCATCTGCTCCAACAGGATGAATGTATCCATCTGTCACCATGTCCCAGAGGTCTCCATCTAGAGCTAGAAAGAAACTTTCCAGAACATCCTTCCAGTAGTCAAAGTTGTCACCATTGAACACTGGAGGTTTAGCGTTGATCTTGTCATTCTGGTAGTCATTGTTGATATTGCCAGCTTCTGCCATGTGTTTAACTTCTGGATCTTTTACTGACACGGTTAAGTGTTTTTCTCAGAACCTAGCGCTCTGATGCCAATTGAAGGTGCGCAAAACACAAGGAAGGGGGGGTTGGAATTGGGTTTTCTTATGCAACTTAAATAAACAACTTCTAATGACAAGATAATTTATCCTGGTTCGTTTGAACTCAAACTACGTCCAGTCCACCCGCCAAGGTGATTTTGCCTCTACTGAGGTCTTAATCCACTATTCAACAAATGAATACACACACTGACCTATAGTCAATGTCCTCTTGAGTCTTCTGACTAAACTTAGTCACTCAAGGAATAAAACAACTATTACAATGATAATAATATGGTAACTAAAAATTGCTTCTTATCAAGCTAGGATCACTAAGTGAGAGTTACAATATTTAAGCACAAAATGATTCAGTCTTTTTGCGTGAGTGTATGTATTTCAATTCTTCAAAATGAATCCTTTATATAGTTCTTGAATGAATGTAGCCATTGGAGACATCTTGAGCTTAATTTAGGATATAAGTTAATGCCATAACTTCCTTCCATAATCAGAGATACTTGTCTTGATCATTAATTAAAATATTCTTTAATTAATGTCTTCATTATGAATATCAACATCTTCTAAGCGGAAATCAGAGATAATAAATATTTGATGCGTAGCCAATAAACATGTCATTAAATGATGGATTCTTCATTAAGAGTATCTTCTATAAATGGCTCAATAAATCTTCTAGTAATGCACGTCTCCCTTAATTGAATTGATATTCTACACAAGAATAAAGGTATTCATTAGAACTTCTATTCTAGCATAATAATCTTTGTTATCATCAAAACACATAGAGGTTCAGAACCATAATTGTTCTAACAATCCAAACCCAAAATGCTCAATTTCAAGAAGTGATCCTAAATTTGTCCAAGGGGAAAGAAGAGTTGAAAATCCTCCTCAATAAGGACAAGAAAAAGAAGAATCCTGAAGACAACAAGGATGATCAGTTGGAACAACTGCAAGCCGAGATGGTAGATATGAGAATCCAGATGAATGGTCAGGTGGCTCTTATCCAAAACTTATCCCAGGGGTAAAAAGAGTTGAGAGTCTTCGTCAATAAACTTCAAGACAACGGAGTTAGGAATCTAATCATCAGTCAATCTTCGATGAAATAAGCTGACTTGGTTGAAAGGAAGATGAGGATAAGAGAAGGAAATAAACATGTTACTATTGATATTATTTCAATTAAAGGAAGAAGGTCTTATAGGGTTAATCCATCTCAACACAAGGAACATAAAAGACAGTTTACCGAAATAAACACACCAATGTTGCAAACTTTGCAATGCTTGTTGGAGATGAATCTGGTTGCGTTATGAGAACCTCCTTAGAGACCCATTACTTCCTCTCCTTACTACGGTCCTAATGCAAGGTATGCATACCATTCCAATAGTTTTGGACATGACACTAATAACTGTTGGGCATTGAAGAATAAGATTCAAGACCTAGTTGACGAAGGAGTCCTCGAGTTTATGCTAGAAGACCAGATTGAATTCTTCTATCGTCCATTAAACATCGAAGCTGCTAGACATCTAGAGTGACAAGTTTAGAGGAGGCTTTGAGAACATTTGAATTTTCATTTGTAATTTATTTTTGTTGGCTTAAACACTTACTATTATGTCAAACTTTTGTTTTCACATTAATGCATTGCATATGTTTGTTTTGAATTAATCCATTCGTTTCACTATATTTAAATTATGCTTCTTACTTCTCTTTTGTGATATTCAACTCTTGATAAAGCTGTAAGCCTTTAGAGGGAGGATGACGAAGACAATACCATAATTTCATATAATATGCTTTTGAACAGACTATGCTGACGATGTGCATGCATTGTTTTGATTCCTAAATAATGGAGATATAAGGAAGTTAATCCATAGTCAACCCTTTTGAGCCTATGAAGTAGGAGTTTTCATTCTCATGCAAATTAAAACCCTTAATCATAACCTGGGGCAGGGTAGTTCCTCGATTAACTCAATTATGCTAGTTGTCCTTTTTGTACACAACTAATGATGGTTCCCTGTTATCATTAAGTCTGACAATAAATATCTAGTAAAATAAAAGCTCATTAAGTCAAAACCTATGAAGGAGACTTAGTAAAAATTGAGACATCCCGCTGACTATAATCTTGAAACAAACTCAGGCAAAAGGAAGGGATAACAAAGTCAAAATAAAAAGAGGTCACTACAAATCCTCAACAAAAAAAATATGACTAGCTTTTCAAATAAACTTCTGTCAGTGTTACAATTCCAAACTCTTTTGGAGCCTCAATGCATACGTTAACTGAACATAGGACTGAAGAACATCATGAAGGATGGGTTAGGTACAAAAAAAATTGGAGCCTTTATCCTTTGTTTCTTAAACCGTGAACCAGGCCACCTTATAACCCTTTAAAAGTCCAAACTGAAGCATGGTTAGTTCGAAAGCGTACTACTGCAAAAAGGTATCCTGACTCCTTTAGGGCTTATTATAAATCTTGAGTTAATATCATAGTTTTTACAAACATTGTTTTGCTAAAATAATTCATTTCCAAAACTTCAAGACAAACATAAGCGTTGCATTTTGAATATCATTATTTGCATATAACTAAGTGTTTGACAGCAGAGAAGTTTACATGATGAACATTCAATAAACCAAAGTCCTCCTTGTAGCGGTAAAATCATGAGTGTAAGCTATTAGTTAACTTAACTCAAAGAAAATAAAGTTGCCACCGCGCTTTTATTTTATTCCAAATGGAAAAGGAAAAAAGAGGGAATAAATTCTAATGAATCTAAAAGAAAAACGCTAAAAGAATCGAGCAGAGAACGAGTAAGGGGGTAGGTTACAAATTGGGAAGGTTTTACGCACCTAAAATGTATGTGGTACTCCACGGGAGCCCTTTGAAATATTTATTGCTTTTGGTTTGAAAAAGGTTTTTTTAAAGAGATTGAAGAAATGAGAAGAGAAATGTTTGTTAAGATTTTTGTGTTTGGAGAGGTTCATCACCTCATGCCTACGTACCCACAAAGTGCAATGTGAGATCAAAACCCCGTAGTTCGTGGGACAAATAGTGAAAAGGATTGGTTATGATTAATTTTATTAAGTGAAGAGAATTTGTCATTTTCAAGTGGATAGCCAAACAAATCTACCATGAGAATGAAGGCATGAACTCATATATCGTTATGGGGAGGGCGCCAACTTGGATAAAATCAACGAGTATGCCACTAAACCCCCACGAATGAAAAGAGACTCAATTACAGCAAACTACAACCATGAATATTGAGAAACTTGCACCCGACTAAAGAATAATGACTCATAGTAGACACCTTTTAAAGAAAACAAACAAAAGTGCACAAAATAACTTGGATGAGTTTGGCTCTTTTTATTTTTTGAATTAAGGTCAAAATGATTAAATTCATTGGTTTTAAAAGGAAAGGAAAAAAATAGTGAAATCCACTTGACAAAAGTCAAGTTTTTGTTTATTAAAGAAGTGATGATTTTGTAAAACAATAATCCTTTGAAAAAGAGGGAAGATTTTGAAAATTAAAGAAGGGGTGGAGATGAATAGACTATCCTAGAAAAGAAAATAAGAAGATAAAGGAAGAAAGATCTAACCAAACTTGATGATACTTCCAATTATGAGCATAAGAGTTCCATCCTTATAAGCTAGCAAATTGCCAAATAAAGGCAAATACCAATTTCATGAAGATCAAAGCAAAAGAAAGGTGTCCTAAAATCTAAGCCCAAAACTTCATTCCAATGCCAAGGATAATAACCAATAGTCCAAAGATTAAAGTCACAAGTTTTTTAGAGATTTAATCCTTTATTAATATTTTTGTGTCCAAATGGACAAAAGGAAAATCAATACAACAATAATAAGAACAAAAAATAAACATGATAATGGATGAATAAAGCATAATAAAGTAAAAGCAATAAAGGTGCAAGAAATCAAGTGTTAGTAGTAAAAGTAATTAAAGTCAAAGAATCTAAAATATTAATAGTAGTAATAGTATAATAATATTTACATAATAGTGGTATGATGAACTTAATCAACCACAACCAAAAGAGTAACCAAAAACGAAAGGCAACCGGATTCGCTTAGTATCTTACACTATAGCGATTAATCAAGGCAAACTGAACCAAATTCAATGAAATTTAAAAGACAATTCGGAGTCCAAAGCACCTACACATCAAACATTCATAAGTCTTGGTTTTTAATGCAAAATGATCAAACGCTTTAGGATTACGCGACCAACAAGAAGTCTGGTCCACGAAAGTGCAAGTATCCAATTGGATATTTTATTCCAAATTTGGGACACATTTAGTTCTATGTTAAACAATCGCCGAGTAATTTACGAAGTAATTACCCTACAAATGAGGCCGGCCTCCACCAATTAAGGTGAAAAATGTTAGTGCTAATGCATGCGAGATAAACAATATGTAAATCGCTATCCGAACGCAATAAAACTAAAGATGAATACTAAATTGAGTCACACTTATGGTATTCTTCCATCTTTAAGTTCAATCACTAATCTTGGTGGATTCAAGCATGAAAATATATCACTAATGCAAAATACCTTAAATGAATTGAATAATTCACTTACAGGTAGCTTTGAATTAATGAACATTAACTACTCTAATCTACACCAAAATTTCATTGAAATTAAAGAGAAATCACTTCCAAAAGTGCTTCCCAAGGTAAAAATAAAAAGGAGGAAGAAAAAAAATAAAAAGGAACCAAAAAGGAGCTTAAAATAAGCCAAAAACAACCTCTGACTTGTGTTAACCGGTTAACCAAAATGCACTGAAAATGGTTAACCGGTTAACGCAACCAGTTTCAAAACCTGCGCCATTTTACACTAGTTAAACGGTTAACCAAAATACACTGAAAATGGTTAACTGCTTAACACTGAACCAATAGCAGAAAAAATATTGAAATTCAGCATGATCCATTTTCAAAACCTTTTTTCAAACACTTGATGATCATGATCTGGATTTGCACGAATTTTAAAACCAAAATACAGTGAAATCCCTGCAATCAAACAACAATTTAAGGTCCAAAGGATCTAGAATCAAAGGCACGAAAGATCTACATCTTGAATGTTGATGATGAAGATGGGTTTATGGAAAGAGTGAATTACCAAAAGCACTTCTTCAAATTAGACCAAATCAAGCTAGATCTACTGAAATTGATGAATAAGGAAAGAATAGGATGAAGGTTTAGCTCAAGTTGATCAAGAATTCAATGTGAATTCTTGATAACTTCAAAAGAAGGAAATAAGAGCTTTAGTGAAATTTTGGTTTTGGGGGAGTATTTTGCAAGAGATTTGCTGGCTCTCAAAAGCTTGTTGAATGAATGAAATTAGGGTGTTATTTAAAGACTTTAGGTATGGAAATTTGGTGGAATGGAGCTTGCTTTGGTAATTCAAAATAGGTTTGGTAATTGAAAAATTGGTGGGAAAATGGGAAAGAGTGGTGATTAGTGAGGGTTTATGGTAGGAAATGATCAAAGTGATGTAGAGAATTCTGAGGGAAATGGATCTAGAATATTCCAAATGAGATCAATGATCCAAGGGTGCTGAATTTGAATGAAATATTCAAATTTCGCACTGTTTAACCGGTTAACCAAAATGCACTGGAAATGGTTAACCGGTTAACAAAGCTAAAATTTGAATATTTTATTCAAAAGTGATTGTTTGGTTATTGTGGCCCAATTCTTTTATACGTCGAAGAAGGCATGTAAATGAACCTTGTAATTCCTTGAATAAATCAATTAACTTGGGAAATCCTTGATCATATAAATTTGAAATACTTGCGGATCAACTTTGACTTTTGTCTGTGAAATTTTACTCAAGCTGCATGACTGCTATTTTTGGCATTTTTAATTGTTCCTCTTCCTGAAAATGTTAGTGAAAGAAAAAAAAATATTTTTGGATTTTAATTAATGGTTAGTAAACATAAACAAATAAAAATAAATAAAAAACATGGTGATCCCCTGTGAGGTATAAATCCGCAACTGAAAAGGATAAATGAACCAGTACGTGATCTTGTTTGTATGTAAGATGCATATGAGATGTGAAAAATCTTAGGGTAAAAATTAGGGTATGACACTCCTAACAGACAAAGTTTCTTCCCGGTTCTGATGTGTATAATGGGCACGGTCACTATCTTCCAATCAAGGGGGCATGCCATGTTATTGTCCAATTCATTTGGGGCACCGCTGTCGCCAACATCATTTACGTCCATGCATCATGTATAAAATATCCTAGCATATGCATGCATAACATATAACGTTCTAATTTATTTTGAGAGCATCATCACACAATGCATTACATACATCAATGACCTCGCATAAAACTAACTTTGCCTTTTCAGGATAGTTCACAATCAGATAAACATTGTCGTCTCCTAGATACGGTGTAAAGACTATCGAGACAATGATTTAATTCTGACACTCGATCAAGACAAAGATCTAGTTCTGATACTTAGTTCAGAATATTTTTTAGAGACAGTTCAGAGACGATCGAGAAAAAGATCTAGTTCTGATACTTAGTTCAGGATATTTTCCAGAGACAGTTTAGAGACGATCAAGACAAAGATCTAGTTCTGATACTTAGTTCAAGATATTTTCCAGAGATAGTTCATAAATGATCAAGACAAAGATCTAGTTTTGATACTTAGTTCAGGATATTTTCCAGAGACAATTCAGAGACGATCAAGACAGAGATCTAGTTTTGATACTTAGTTTAGGATATCTTCCAGAGACAATTCAGAGATGATCAAGACAAAGATCTAGTTATGATACTTAGTTCATGATATTTTCCAGAGACAGTTCAGAGACGATCAAGACAAAGATCTAATTCTGATACTTAGTTCATGATATTTTTCAGAGACAATTCAGAGGCGATCAAGACAAAGATCTAGTTCTGATACTTAGTTCATGATATTTTCCAGAGACAGTTCAGAGACGATCAAGACAAAGATCTATTTCTGATACATAGTTCAAGATATTTTCTAGTGACAGTTCAGAGACAATCAAGACAAAGATCTAGTTCTGATACTTAGTTCAGGATATTTTCCATAGACAGTTCAGAGATGATCAAGACAAAGATCTAGTTCTAATACTTAGTTCAGGATATTTTCCAGAGAAAGTTCAGAGACGATCAAGACAAAGATTTAGTTCTGATATCATTCCATAACAACATTCATATATAGTCAAACATAGACACATTTTGATACTCATATCAACAAACACTTTGGATGCATCTATAAACCCGTATGTAATTACTCTGAATGGCATCTTTAAGCTCATTCAAGCAATGTAGTCAACCAACAGTTCACTCTGTGCACTCGTGAGTGCAAATTTCTGGGCACTTATATGTTCAATCCTCTTCCACCTTCAGATTGTGATTGACACGCATACCAATCTAACTCCTCAGGTCTAAGAAGATTGAACAGGGGCAGGTGTTGTACCCCAAATTTGCCCTCACATATTTGAGACAAATTGATTAAAAAAGTCTCCTCACACTTGTCGTACCCCAAATTTTGACCCGCTTCATATGTTTTCTGGTGCCTTTTTATTTTGAATAAATAAAATAACACAATTGGTAGAAAGATGGGTATAAGGGATATAAATGTGAGAGGTTGTGAGTTCAAATCTCACCTTCCGCTCTTTTTAACTTTTTTAATTTTTCCTTTACTAATAAATTTTTCTATTTTTATTTTTTTATAAAAAAAATCATAAAAATAATATTTTTTATTATTTAATTTTTAATTTTCGTATTTGCATTTAATGCATTTTTAAAAATATGATTTTTTTAATTAAAATCATTATTTTATGAAAACAATCTCAAAAAAATCATAATAGATACCAAAAACATTTCTTTTCTTGTATACTCATTTTCTATTGGTCAGTTTATGTCATTTTTGTGTCATACTTAGTTTCTAACTGATCTACTTGGTGACCAAGTAAAAATTAGATATTATTTGATTTTGTCCAAATATTTTTTTATCAATAGGAATTAAGACTATTTTTTTTCCTTTTAAGCTTTTTAACCTAATTTTCTAAATCTATAAATACATGTTATTTTACACATAAGAGTCTCCTCTCCCACAACATAATTATCAACAACAGTTTCAATTTTCCACTCTTTCACAAACACATTTCCACTATCAACGATTTTCAAACTTTTTTCACACATTTTTTACAAAGGTAAGTTTGGCCGATGATTTCAATATGAGGCCCCCCTTTTAAGGTTAGTTTGTTTGTTTCTTCAACCAAATGATGAACATCTGATGGTTGTCTATTTTTTAATTATAAAGTTTTTTTTTTAACTTTTAAATTCAATGTTTACCAAATGATGATAATTTTGATGATTATGTTTTATAACTAATTCAAAAATAAACTTTTAAATTCAATTTACCAAATGATGAACATCTATTTTTTTTAATCAAATATTTTTAATATTTAAATTTAAATTAAATATTTTTTTCTTTCTTAAATTACAAAAATCAAGATAAATTTTATACCTTTCTTTTAATCAAGTCAATTTGAATTTTTTTCTTATAACTATCTATGTTTAAGATTTCATCCTTGTGTGTACTTTATTTTGATGGTGATTTATTCTAACATTACATGCTTAATTTTCACATTACACATCTTATGATTCCATATCACAATTGCACTAATCACTTTACTTTGTTTTGTGAGGAACATGACGTTATGCTAACTTTGTTCATCCATTTGAACATTCATGGTTCATTCTTTATTTTCAAATCATCCCTAAGAAAATATCCTCCCATCCTTTTTATTGTAATAGCGTAGGACTTTATTTTCCGCTTTATTTTCATGCTTGATTGTATGCCTGATATATATGCGCTAAAAAAATACAAATAATCGCTAGACCACAAAACATCAAAAGAAAATCAAATCACAAAAAAGATTAGTATTAGGATTTCTTTTTAATTAATTTATTTTGACATAAATTTTTGTTTTTTTAATTAATCAGACCAAAGTTTTTTTTAATTAATTAATTCTTGAAATTAATTCATAAATTATGACTAATGACAACACATAAGAACAAAAACAGTTTTACCAATTAATTAATTTTTATTAAATTAATTCAGACTTAGGTTTCGCAGACTAATTTAATTTTGTAAAATAAATTAGACTAGAGATTAATTAATATTAACACTTGAACTATTTCTAAAATTCAAAACATACTAACTCAGATGCTTAGGACATTTAAATTAATTCTTAATATATAATTGAATTTTATTATTCTCTAATTTGTATTCCTAGCTTAAATGTATAGGTTGTACATTGTAATGTAATTACGTAGTTTATCTTCTCCCACGAGCTTATAATGTAACTATCCACAAACTATGTAATAGTCTAACTTACATTCTCACATGATTATAATTATGTAACTCTCCCAAAGCCATGTAATAGCGTAGGATTTTATTTTTTTGCTCTTTACTTTCCACACTACCTTGCATGCTATTATATTAACTATTGCTAGTAATGGTACCAATTAGAAGTAGGTATGGAAGCATTAATTACTTTAGTAAAGTGTGCTCCGTTTGTGTCATGTAACCTTCAAGTTGATTTACTAAGCTAAGTATATAGAGTATCTAACAAATTTTATTTTGGTCAATTAATAATATTTCATTTTATGATATGTGTACAAGAGGATCTTGGTAATTATAACCTATCTGAACAATGTGTGGGTCTAGAAGGTGTTTATATATCTACAAGTAATTAGTTGTTCTTTCTCGCCACTGTAATTAGTAGTGCTTTGAATGAACTGATATGATGGGGTTACTAACTTATTGAATTTTCTATATATAGGGGTTACTTGTGATCAAAGTGTGAAAGTCAGATCGTTTCCCTACAAGTAAATATTTTTTATTTTTGTTTTTGTTTAGTTTAATTAGTTTAACTATGGATAAGAAATGAATGTCTTCAAGTCGATTGTCGAAGGAGTACGAGAATGGGGTATCAGAATTTGTTAAGTTTATTGTTGTGCATGCCAAAGACCCCAGTCGAATGATATGTCCTTGCTTGGGTTGTTGTTTTGTGGGTCGGGTTGACGCGGTTCAGTTGGCATCGCATTTAATGAGCCATGGAACTGATAGAAGTTATACATTTGGAATTTGCATGGTGAGAAAAATAACGAAAATGTTGAACTGTAGGATAATATGACCTATGCTTCAAACGACAATGGCACAGATACATATGATTATGATCGAGTCGAAGAGATTGCAGAAGCACTTGAAGAAGATCTTAAGGATTGTCCCAAAATGTTTGAGAGGTTGGTAAGCGATGGAGAGAAACCATTGTATAATGTTTGCACTAAATTCACAAGATTGTCTGCGGTATTAAAGTTGTACAACTTAAAGGCGGGCAATGGATGGTCGGATAAAATTTTCACAGAGTTATTGGCCTTTATGAAATATATGATTCCAGAGGATAATGTTATTCTCAATCGAACATATGAGGCCAAAAAGATGTTATGCTCTATTGGCATGAGCTATAATAAGATACATGTCTATCCAACAGATTGCGTCTTATTTTGAAACGAGTATGCATCGTTAAATGAGTGTCCTAAATGCAGTGTCTCTAGATATAAGAAAAAGTTGTCTCCAACAAAAGTCTTATAGTATTTTCCTATAATTTCGAGATTTAGACGCATGTTTCGTAGTGAGACCGATTCAAGACAGTTGACTTGGCGTGAAGATGAAAGAATTATCGATGGAAAGTTTCTACATCCGATAGATTCACCACAATGGATGAAAATTAATGATGATTATCCTAAATTTGGAAAAGAAGCAAGAAACCTTTGCTTGTCATTATCTACTGATGGAATGAACCCACACGGTATTCAAAGTATCTCATATAGCACTTTCCTGTGATCATTATGATTTATAACTTACCTCCATGGCTATGTATGAAGTGTAAGTACATGATGTTATCTATGTTTATTTTTGGGCCTAGAAAACCAGGGAATGACATAGACGTATATTTGGCACCCTTAATCGAATATTTAAAGTTTTTTTGGGAGAACAGTGTGGAGGTTTATGATGGGTATAGGAAAGGAAGTTTCAACTTGAGGGCAATGTTGTTTGGCACAATTAATGATTTTCCAACATACAAAAATCTATCAGGGTACAACATAAAAGGTTAATGTGTGTGTCCTATTTGTGAAGATAAAACAGATTTGACACGATTGGAGTTTGTTCAGAATAATGTCTTTCTCGGTCATCGTAGATTCTTAAATTCTAATCATCACTACTGTGGGTGGAGAAAAACATTCAATGGAGAGCCAAAATAAGATTGAGCTCCAGCTATATTGATATATGATCAAATTTTTGAAAAGATGAAAGATGTGAGTACTCATTTTGGCAAGCCTTTTGAACATACACTTGTCAAGAGAGGATGGAATAAGAGGTCGTTCTTTTGAACTTCCATATTGGAATGTAAGACATTTTCTCGATGTTATGCATATTGAAAAAATATATTTGACAATGTTATTGGTACGTTACTCAATATACAAGGAAAGTATAAGGATGGCCTTAAATCAAGAAATGATTTGATAGTGATGGGGATAAGAACTGAATTAGGATCCTTGAAGAAAGGAAAACGAACATATCTACCACCTGATGTATATACTCTATCTAGAAATGAGAAAAAAGTATTGTGTAAGTTTCTAAGTGAAGTTAAAGTTCTAGAAGGATACTCTTCATATATTAGAAGACTTGTGTCTATGAAAGACCTCAAGTTAAAGAGTTTAAAGATGCATGACTGCCATGTTATAATGGAACATTTTCTACCAATAGGTATACGTTCTATTTTACCTGAAAAAAATAGGAAGCGCAATAACTAAATTGTGTTTTTTCTTCAAGTCAATTTGCAGTAAGGTGATTGATCCTGCGATCTTACCAACATTGCAAAATGAAATAGTTATTACTTTGTGTGATCTTGAAATGTATTGTCCTCCCTCCTTTTTGGACATAATGGTTCATCTAGTTGTTCATATGGTGTAAGAGACACAATTATATGGACCAATTTATATGAGATGGATGTACACTGCTGAACATTATATGAAAATATTAAAAGGGTATGTGAAAAACCATAGTCAACCAGAGAGCTGTATTGCTAAACGATACATTGTTAAAGAAGCGATTGAGTTTTGTACTAAATATTTGTCCAATGTACAATCAATTGGACTCCCCAAATCTCATATTATCAAAAATAGCAGGAAACAAGTTAATTGGAAATGAAGTTGTGACAATATCAAGGGTCGAACGGGATCAAGTGCATTTGTATGTTCTGCATAATGAGAATGAGGTTGAGCCGTATGTTGAAATGCACAAGGATGTTCTCCGAGGTTTGAATTCGAATAGAAATGCAAATTGGATAGTACAAGAGAACAATTGAAGTTTCATACATTAGTTTAAGGATCATATTTATTCAAAGTATTATTCAGATCCCGCTGCAATAACAGAAAGATTGAGATGTTTAGTATATGGTCCAAGTTTGATTGTGTTTTCTTATAGGGCATAAACAATTAATGGATACACATTCTATACCAAAGAACAAGATGATAAAATTACTATGCGAAATAGTGGTGTCACCGTGGTAGCTAAAGCAATGCACATTTCAAGTGTGAAAGACTTAAACCCCAAATTTGCAAATTTTACATATTTTGGGGTTATTGAGCGTATTTGGGTGTTTGATTATGAGAAGTTTTAGATTCCTATATTTCGTTGCAAGTGGATTGAAAACAATAATGGCATACAAATGGATAAGTCGGGATTTTTTCTAGTGGATCTTAATAGGGTGGGGTACAAAGATGAACCTTTTATTCTAGCCTCTAAAGCTAAACAAGTAATTGATGAAAATATTGGAGATCAAGGTGATATTGATGTTGATATTAAATCATTTACTAGAAATGATCAAGATGAAAATATTATAGTGAATGCATCATATACTAGAAATGATCATAATGAGGGTATTTGGATCAATCTAATCGTCCGTGTTGTAAAGAGACGGGTATAATACATTTCAACCAAGAAAAGAAAGAGACGTGCCTAAAAAAGGTACTAGTTATAAATAGATTATGGATTTTTATATTTGTCATTTAATTTTTGTATACAAATTATGGTAGTTGTCATGTTATATATAGCTTATATCATTCAATGGATTATAGATTATGGATTTTTATATTTGTCATTTAATTTTTGTCTTTTTCTTTCTTACAGGTCAAATGGCTAGTAACCAGAAAGACACACACGAGACACATGATACAAATGAAGCTCATAATGAAGCTTCAAATGTAGAAAGTGAAATAAAACGAGGAATAACAATTATGAAGTCAATCATTTGTGCTAGAGACAAAAGGATCAAATTTGATGTACATTGGAGTGATGAGAACCAACTAACTGAGCCTAACGGTTCAATGTTGTCTTCATATATTGGTTCACTTGTCTACCAACATATTCCAATTACCAATGATAATTGGAGGAATCCATTGTTGAAAGCTGGTAAAGATAAGATATGGACTGAGATAAAGTTACTTACCAAACATGATTGATGTATTATTAGATTTTTTACGATTAAGTCTTTAATTTACTTATACTAACACATTTGTGGAAATATCATATGTGATGGAAGGTGTTATTCGTCAAATAGACATGGACAAAGGTGTTTTTGGTTTTCCTCATTCCGAGATTATCGGAAGAGAGGACATGGAGCAGATTTTCAAGCATCTTGAATCAGGCATCAATGTTATGCATTCATACATCTAGTACTCCGATCAATCTATTATTTATTTAGTTGAATAATTTATTTACACATTTCAATGAATATAGTCTAATGTATATTATGTTTTTATTTAAGGTTCTTGTATGAAAAAATTATGTGCAGGACACAATTGTCAAACAAATTTTGTTTCTTTGCTTGCACCTGTATCAATGCAACGACAATTGGTTTGAATTCACTTTCAGTAAGAGACCACTTAATTGAGAGATTTACGACCAACAAAACAGAAAGTTTATTTTTTAATCGTATAATACTGGACACGGGTAAGATTTTCATTCTAATTTCATTCTAATCTTTGTATATTTTACATAAAAATTATCCATCTAAAATTTTGTTATATTTTACAATGGACACTGATTGTTGGTTGCCATTAATCCTACAAAAGAAGTGGTCTATTATATGAATTCATTGGAGCATGATTGATCAACATATCCGAGTATGAAGGAAGATGTTGATACATAAGTGAGATTGTTCGAAATATTCATGTGTATTTGTATATTTAATTATTTCTTTGAGATTGTTCTAAATTTACGTTTTTATTTTATAGAGCTATACTAGTATATCGAGCACAAAGAGATGCTCGAGTAGCACGAGCTAAAGCAAACACTATTACGTGGGTCCAAGTGGAGGTATATTAATTCTTACAATGTTTCTTATTAGTGATGCTAATTGATAACACACAACAACTATATATTAACTCTTATTTGTTTGTCTATGTGTAGTGTCCTCAATAGAAAAATGGCATAGACCGCGGGTATTATATTTTGAGGTTTATGAGAGAAATCCTTCAAATTGATCGATTAGAGATTCCTATTCAGGTATGCATGGATTTATAACCTAGGATTTATTTTAATATTTATCGGATATGTCATAATTTATTATTTTAAACTAACTAACGCATATTTGTTTTGTTATGTAGTACTTTGATGAATACACGTTTTCTCATTACACGCCCTTAAAATTGTAAGAAATTATGGAGAAATTGTGCGAATACCTTATTGAAAAAAGAATCGTTTAAGGTATACGATTATGGGATTATGTGAATGTTATTGACTTGTGGTTTATGTAAATGACTTGAATTGTATAGTTTTGGATTGAAATGGTATTAGTGAAATGATATTAGTTTTGAGATGTAAATGACTTGTGTGATTTATGGGATCAGTGGAAATGGAATAATACTAGAAATTGTAAGTGGAAATGTGAATTATACAAGTTTATGCATAAAAATGTGGTTAAAATGAGATTTTAAAAAAATTCATTAAAATTATACGTATAAAAAAGATAGCGTTTTTTTAGAAAAAACGCTGCCTATAGTCCACACAAAAAGCGCTTCTAAAAAGCGCTCTCTAAAGGTATACAAAAAATGCATTAAAATTATAGGTATACATTAGAGAGCGCTTTCAAAAGAGTTGTCTAAAGGGGGACAAAAGAAAGCATTTTTTCCTCAAAAAGCGCTCTCTAAAGGTATATAAAAAAATTCATTAAAATTTTATACGTATACATTAGACAGCGCTTCTAAAAGCGCTTTCTAAAGGCCCACTTTAGAGAGCTCTTTTTAAAGAAAAAGCACTGCTATGACCTACTTTAGAAAGTGCTTTTAAAGGTAAAACGCTTTTTAAAGTAGCCCTTTAGCAACACTTTTTCCTTAAAAAAACGTTGTCTTTACCTACACAGCGCCACCTTAGACTGCGCTTTTAAGCGTTGTTAAAGGCAAAAAAAAGCGTTGTCGTAGCCCTTGTTTGACACAATCTGAGATAAATTTGAAGAATTGGGGAGACCACACATGTCATGACACCCCAAACCATTTCATCCAAGTGAGTCTCTCATTATATATATCCTCAGGTGACAAAGGGTGGACGTCCTCAAACCATGACCTTACCCATTTTTCATATTCTCTAATCATAGTTCTTATTGCACCAGTTATGGTTTCTTCCAGCAAACACAAGTTTTATCCTAATGGAGTTGCTTTGACCATATAGTAACCTTTCATATTCCAGGCTTCCTGAATGCTATAAGTGGTTCCAGCTTTTTTAGCAACACCCACAAAGGCCATACTTGACCTCTCCACATCCACCTCTTCGACCATATAAGAGAGGGGAGCAAAGCTTGGTTTATGCTATGTTTCCACTCTCGGCTTCATACCATGATTATTCATTCCAACCATTTGGGAGAATGACCTACCTATTTCCATTAAACATGTTCTTAACATAGACGCTTCCCTATATGGTTTATATGGTTTATAAGGCATCCCGACACCACAACGATTAAATCTAGGTATATTGACAAATATATTTTTGCCAAGGATTTATATGATATCAATTTTAGCAACTATAATTCTCTCATCCTTCACCTTTCCAAAATGAACAAAACCATATCTCCTGCCCGTCTTGTCTCTTTTCACCGAAATGAACAACTCCAATGCCAAATCATATAAGTCCTTAAAAACATCAGTCATTTCTTTAGCTCCATAACCATCCAGGAATTCCGTGAAGAAGAATGAGGAGAGCACTTCGTCACTTCTCACATCCTTCCCCCTCCTATCAGACCAAATTAAACTTCTACCCTGCGACACCCGCTTCCTTCTATTCCTAACTTCTACCCCACCTTTTTTCTTTTTCACCCATAAAACTAGAACGTACAAGTAAAAGATAACACAACAGACGACTAAACAAAGGAAGCAAGAATAACAAAGGTCTAGTCGATAAGGTCCTTAATATGAAGATTAGGAATTTAAACCTTCATCAACATTGAAACCCAACTTCATTCTTGGTGCAGATTAAAAGTTATTTTTTTTTGTTGGACTTGCTATTTTTCTTCATCCTTAATATATGATTGATAATAAAAGTTATTTGTGCTTATAAGATGCATACTTTTTTTTTGTGTGAAATGTGTGTTGGAATTAAATCAATAATTATTAGTCATATACATGTTCTACGTATTATGTTATATACTTTAGTGCGGAATAGATAGATAATACAAACATGTATATAATTACTAGATCTATGACATGTTAGTATATGAGAGACAAGATTGCAGAAATACCTGAATCTATTGAGAAAAGTTTTGTTGACGGTAATCCTGAAAGTTAGAAATTGTATAAACAAGTGACTAACACTTGTTGGCTTGTGGATATTCCTCAACCGGTATTCCTAATGCCTTGAACACTCTTCAGATAGGGAGAAGAGGTAAACTGCTTGTGTACGGTATATTGGGGACCATAGTCTATATATATATATATATATAATGTGATGATCAATTAGGGTTCCCATTATTCCCAAATGGGTCATCCTGACATCCACTCATATTTGAGCTCATATCCAATTAATTAATTAATTAGTAAATACTTTTAAATTTATTTGACCATTTAATCAATTAAGGCTCTTATTTTAATAAATAGCTAATATAATTAAATATATATTTGACCACATAATTATTAGAGTAATATTAAATCCATAAAATATTCCAACAACGTAGACAATTTCTTGAGTTTTAATTTTTTTGTTGTAGATATATCCAAACAATATGCACTTGAATGATCGTAGTTTCTTATTGATCGTGACTATCCGCATTATTCAAAGCTAAATATTAATCAAAGAATACTAGAAAGATGACAAGAGAATATTAACTAGAAGCATAAAAAAAATAGAAATTACATTTAATAATATAAAATTTGAGAATAAAATCCATAAAAAACCTTTTATGGAGTAGAGAAAACCACGAGCCAAAAAAGCTACAAAGACAAGACAAGAAATATTTTGATGAATGATTGGATTTTCTTACCATAGAAAGACTCTCTAATTGTGGTTTGATATATTTCTAACGTTCAAATGGAAATGAGAAAATAAAGGAAAATATATAAAGTTTAGATACTCTTCTTCATTACTCACCAACCTAATATTTTCACCTCATGATTCTCTTTTATATTTTACTATATACGATAATACATATTTTCTTTATTTATACAACAAAATATTTTATTTTTAGTAAATATTTTCTTATACTTGTTTTAGATTATATTCTATGATTCTATATTTAATTTTCGCCCTTTCTTAAATTCTCTTGAAACTCATATATGTGTATATTTATACGGACATTGGATTTTTATTAATTTCAATATCATCATCATCATAAACAATCTAATAATAAATATGAATGTGTGTAGCAAATGTGTTGGTTCTAGGGTTTGTGAGTGTGCTGGTAGTGGTAATGGTAATGGTAATGGTGTTACCATGTGGAGTGATGGTTCGACAAAACAACATCAGCAGCAACAAAAACATCCTAAGATTCCGAAAAGGGGTCCTGGTGTTGCTGAGCTTGAGAAGATCTTGAGAGAACAAGGGACATGTGATTTACCAGCAACACAAAGAGGAAACAATGAAGGGTTATCGATTTCGTTGTCGTGGCCGTGTCCGAGTTCGAGTGTTTTGCAGTCTCATGTTCCAGGATTACCCCCTGCCATTGGATCTATGTATGGAAACAGTGGTGGTGGAGAATCTAGTGAACGAGAACTGTTTCCTATCAATCATGCTTCATTGGAGCCTCAAACAAATATTAATGAAGTTGTTGATGGAATCCAGTTTGATGATTCTGGAAGCTCTCCACCTAGGAATCTGTCTGCTGCTATGGTGAGATTTTACCTATGCTCTTCCAATATGATTTTATGCAACATCTCGATCTTTAGATCCTTATCTTGACAATGTTTGTGAATGTTGTGTTTTATTTATTTGCATACTTCAAAAATAACATTATTTTTTTCTTGTTTTTATCTTTTTGCTATTTGTTTTTAAGAAATTTGAGTATATACATGAAATTTGAGTAACTCAATTTGAATGTTACATAAAGCAAACTCTTACTTCATCTTTGGATCTTTGGACAAAATCTCTGATTCCACAGTTCAATGAAAGTGGTGGTGTTAGTAGCTACATTCACACCAACGAGTTTTACCGGTAATAATTTTTTAATTATAAATTACTGAATTATTCTCATTTTTCAATTTCTTATCATTTTTCCATTCAAAGAAAAGTAAAGTTGTTAGGATCATTTGTCATACTAAATTCTGTGATCATGTCTTATTCAGTGATGCAAACTGGGGAAGCACTTTGGAGCTCAATAACACAAGGTTCAATTCTGACAATGTTGGCACTAGTCATGCAACTTTTCCAGAATTTGTTGTTTCTGAAGTTCCTCCACCTGCTATGGCTTTGCCTCCAAGTGTTCATTCTGATGGTAAACCTTTCTTTAACTTCTTAGAAGTGAAGGATCAACAAGAGGTGACAGAGGCAGGATCAAGTAATGATGCCATTGATCTTACCTTAAAGCTTTGAGTTAAAAATTTCGCACAAGAACTATAATTTATGGTTGTATGAATTGTAATATCTTGGATTTTTTTCATCAAATTCAAAATATTATCTAAATAATTATTCACTTAAAAAAAATCAAAACTTATTATTTATTTTTTAAGATCATAAAATAATTATTCGTATTTAAGAAAAAAAACTTAACTAAACCCATATCTTAGAGGAATATATACTCACTCTACACGTCTAATTCACAACTTAAATAAAATATTACATTTAAATATCTATTTAGTTAAAACTAAATTACAAATTTAATAAAAAATCAATTTTTTTATTAATAGAGGGGCTAGGGGCTAAGCCCCAGGAAAAACGAAACAAAAACTAATTAACATCAATCAATCTATCCCTTGAAGAACCCGCACAATCCTTCTCATAAGTCTTTTGAGCAAAATCCGGACAAGATTCATAGACAATATAATCCTCAATGTGAATCTCTCTTTTGCAAAGAATATCAGCACAAAGATTTGTTTCACGAAAAATATGTGTCACTTTGATATCGAAGTCATCCAGGAATAAATCCTTAATTATCTTAATGAGTTCGCTTCTCGTTCCATCAAATGAGTACTTGTTGTTTATATCTTCATACACTTATGAGAATCCACACAAATATCAATATTCTTAAAGTCCATGTTGATGGCTAACTCAAAACTTTCAAGCACTCCCCGGAGTTCAGCTTTATACACTTGACAAAGGCCTAATGCTTAGTGAATCCACAAAGCAATTCTCCTTCATTTTCTCTTATTACACTACGGAAAAACAGGACTTAGAGAGCGCTTTTTTTGATCTTAGAGAGTGCTTTAAAGCGTTGTAAAAGGTTGCGCTGTCTTAGGTAAAGACAACGCTTATTTTTAAAGGAAAAAGCGTTTTAAAAGGCCCCAAATAGAGAGTGCTTTTTAAGAAAAAACGATTTCTAAAGTAGGCTTTATAAAGCGCTTTTTCCTTAAAAAGCGCTCTCTAAGTTATGCCATTAGACAGTGCTTTTAAAGCGCTTTCTATTGTATATGTTGAAAATTTTAATAATTATTTTTACATTACTTTAGAGAGCGCTTTTATGAAAAAGGCGCTTTCTTTGGTCCCTCATTAGAGAGCGCTTTTGAAAAGCACTTTCTAAAGGCTACCTATAATTTTTTTTTTTTTTTTTGTATCACTTTAGAGTGCGCTTTTAGGAGAAAGCGCTTTCTATTGTGGACGTTAGAGAGCGCTGCTTTTAAGAGAAAGCGCTCTCTAAAGTGTACCTATAATTTTAATGATTTTTTTCAAAACATCCCATTTTTCCATTTTAAACGCAGAACTTGTAAATGTCTTTTTTAGGCAGTATACCCGTATAAAACCATTATACCAGTATAATTCACATTATTATAAACCAATTCATTTCAAACCATTATAAACAATTCATTTCAAACCAATATAAACAATCTCAATATTATCGGTATTTATCACCGGAAACTATATATATATATATATATATATATATATATATATATATATATATATATATATATATATATATATATATATATATATATATACACGTTAAACCAATTAATTTCTATCCATTCCAAACCAATTCATTTACATCATAAGTCATGTACATATATACCACAATATTAACATATTTATACCTTAAATTATCCGTTTTTCTATGATAAATTCACACAATTCTTCCATAATTTCAGCAATTTTTGCGGCCGTATAATGAGGACACGCGAATTCTTCAAAGTACTACATAACAAAACAAAATATGCATTAATTAGTTAATATCCGATAATATGCATAATATATGATATTAAAATAAATCCTAAGTTTTAAATCTATGCATACCTGATTAGGAATCTCTAATTGATCCAATTGAATGATTTCTCTCATGAACCTAAAAACGTAGTACCCGCAGTCTTTGCCATTTTTCTGTCGAGGATACTACACATAGACAAACAAATTTGTGTTATCAAGTAGCATCACTAATAAGTAACATTTTGAAAATTAAATTAATTACCTGCACATGGATTCATAGAATAGTGTTTGCTTTAGCCCGTGCAACCTGATAATCTCTTTGTGCTCGGTACACTAGTATAGATCTATAAAAGAAAAACGTAAATTTAGAACAATCTCACAGAAATAATTAAATATACAAATACACACGAATTTTTCGAACAATCTCACTTACGTATCAACCACTTCCTTCATACTCGGATATGTTGACCAATCATGCTCCATTGAATTCAAATAATAGACCACTTCTCTTGTAGGATTAATGGCAACCAACAATCAGTGTCCACTGTAAAATATAACAAAAGTTTAGATGGATAACTTATACGCAGAAGATACAAAGATTAGAATGAAATTAGAATGACAATCTTACTTGTGTCCAGTATTATACGGTAAAAAAAACAAAGTCTATGTATTGGATGCCATGTATCTGTCAACTAAGTATTGTCTTACTGAATCTGCATTCAAACCAATTGTCGTATAGTTGACACTAGTGGAAGAAAGGAAACGGAGTCGGTTTAACAATTCCGACCTGCGCATGAGTTTGTCATACAAGTACCTTAAATAAAAACAAATAATATACATTAGACTATTTTCATTGAAATGTTCCAATAAATTGTTCAAGTAAATAAATAATAGATTGATCGGAGTACCAGATGTAGGCATGTATAACACTGATGCCTAACGTTTGATGCTTGAGAATCTGCTCAATGTCTTCTATTCCGATTATCTCTGAATGAGGAAAACCAAAAACACCTTCTTTCAAGTTTATTTGACGAATACAACCTTGCATCACATCTGATACTGACACAAGTGTATCAAGACACGACCGAAAGCGAGTTGCAGCAGTTCTTCTTGCAGGAGCCTTTTTCTTGCTCTCGACCTGTTGTGAAGCTTGAGCAGGAGGAACTTTTGAAGCTTGAGTAGGAGGAACTTTTGAAGCTTGAGTAGGAGGAACTTATGAAGCTTGAGCAGGAGGAACTTGTGAAGCTTGAGCAGAAGGAACCTAACAATCATATAAGTTAGGTAAAGTAGATAATCATAAAACTTTTGAATCTAGATCATAGAATAACATTTTAAATGTACCTCTCTTTTATGTGATGCAACAGACTCTTTTTCCGGAAAAAGCCTTTTAGACGGGGGTTTTGTAGGAGTCTAAAATTACCATATTGCAAAAAAATGTAAGTAAGGTTCAGAATGATTTTCATAATAGTTCAGAATTGACATTTGAATTCTAAGAGATTCATAATGATTTTAACCTTACCTCATCATCTATAATAATGAGGTCTGACGGCCATGCAACAAACAAGCCTAAAGCCTCTCCCAACGATGTTATCTCTGCAACCGTGTCAGGTATAGGTAGTGCCGCACCCATATCTACAACAATATCAACTGACACTTTCAGACATCCATGAGGGAGCGGATTATGGTGAAGTAACTCTCCCGCTCTGTTATACACTTTTCCTTTGCCAACCATGCGATAAGTCGGTAACGAAAAATACAACTGACAAGAGGAAATGCCCTAAAGCAATAGTGAAAGCATAATTGTTAATGTGTGTAAAGGTTAATTAAAATAAAAGTGTTAATTTAATTAAGATAAATATTTGCTATAATTACCTCAGGAATTTTATTTTCACAATTGATACTAGCTTTGTCACTAGTATCTTTCAACCCGGAACTGCGCTTAGACGCCCCATGCATCTCTTTATCCTTTTGCAATGCACTGACTTGCGCCTTAAGTTCCTCCAATGTTTTCATCACTTCTTCATTTCTAGGATTTTTTCTTTTTAGTTGCTTATACAAGGAAGAGGGCGTCACACCAAATCCTTTACCCCTCACTCGACCGGAATACTCAGGAACATTTAGTACTCGACTAAGAATACTCCTGCAATCCTGATCTTCACTTGTGGTTAAGGATTTAGATAGACTCTCCTGAAATTCATTGACAAATCAAAAATTATTAGTGGGGATTAAAGACATAATGTTAAAGACATAATGTTATACTTAATGTTATACTTACACATTTCTTATAAACTTGCTGAACGTCTTCACTAGGAACTCCACTCTTTCCCACACGAGCAGCCTTCCACAAAACATGTTCAGGAAGAGATTTTTCTACACTTTTCTCCTCTTCCAACTACAAATTGAGAAAAATAATAAAATCGTCAATTATAAAATATTGAGACAATTAATAAGATCATATCATTTATATATGGTTACCATTTGTTGTTGTAAGCGTGCATATCCCTTTCGGCCTTTTATGTATGGATATGCGGGTTTTAAGGCTCTTTTGCGATTAGTGACACTCAAATCCTGGATAAACAAGTTTAAGGCATATCAGAACAAACTAATGCAAAGATAAACAAGCATATAATACAATTAACAGACATGAAATTAAAAGATAAATAAATTTACATTGAATTTTGCGCTTTTCCGTTTGGCTACAAAAGCTTTCCATTCTTCCGGTGTAATCAAATCTGCATACAATGGTGGAAGTTCTGCTTCAACAAATTTTTTTTTATCATCCCTTAGATATTTGTTTGATAATAAGGCTCGAAATCCCCTATGTCTCTTTCCGGCCAATTGGAGACAATACTTTTTGCGGCTTTCATCAATATTAAAGGACCTCTACAAAAAAACACATACACATATAAACATAAAGTGTGTTAGTATAAGTCAAAAGAAATATAATAACACATCAATCATGTTTGGTAATCAAGTACCTTTATCTCACTCCATATCTTATCTTTACCAGCTTCCAACATTGAATTCCTCCAATCATCACTGGTAATTGGAATGTGCTGGCGGACAAGTGAACTAATGTATGAAGCCAACATTGAACCGTTAGGCTCAATTAGTTGGTCCTCATCGCTCCAATGTACATCAAATTTCAACCATTTGTCTCTAGCACGGTGAATTGACCTCATAATTGTTATTCCACGTTTTATTTCACTTTCTACATTCAAAGCTTTTTCTTGAGTTTCATTTGCATCATGTGTCTCGTGTGTCTCGTGTGTCTCGGGTGTCCCGTGTGCGTCTTTCTCATTACTAGACATTATACCTGTAAGAAAGAAAAAACAAAAATTAAATGACAAATCTAAAATTCAACATGTCAAATCTAAAATCCATAATCTATAATCCATCGAATGGTATAACATGTCAAATTATAATGACAAATCTAAAATTCAACATGTAAAACCTAAAATCCATAATCTATAATCCATCGAATGATATAACATGTCAAATTATAATGACAAATCTAAAATCCAACATGTCAAATCTAAAATCCATAATCTATAATCCATCGAATGATATATCATGTCAAATTATAATGACAAATCTAAAATCCAAAAATTAAATGACAAATCTAAATTCATAATCTATAATCAATTACTAGCCATTAGTACCTTTTTTAGGCACGTCTCTTTCTTTTCTTGGTTGGAATATGTTATACCCGTTTCTTAACAACATGGACGGTTGGATTGATCCAAATACCCTCATTATGATCATTTCTAGTAAATGATTCAATATCACCATCAATATCACCTTGATCGTTTCTAGTCAATGATTCAATATCTACTTGATCTCCAATGTTATCATCAAGTACTTTGTTCGATAAAAGTACTATAGACCACTTTGTACTTGTCGTATCATTAACATAGAACACTTGTTTGGCTTGAGAGACAAGAATAAAAGGCTCATCTTTGTATCCCACCCTATTAAGATCCACTTGCAAAAATCCCGACTTATCCATTCGTACACCATTATTGTTTTCAACCCACTTGCAAAGAAATATAGGAATCTGAAACTTCTCATAATCGAACACCCAAATGCGCTCGATAACCCCAAAATATGACAGATTTGCAAATTTGGGGTTTAAGTCTTTCACACTTGAAATGTGCATTGCTTCAGCTACCACAGTGACACCACTATTTTGCATTGTACTTTTATCATCTTGTTCTTTGGTATAAAATGTGTATCCATTAATTACATATGCGCTATAAGAAAACGCAACCAAACTTGGACCATATGCTAAACATCTCAATCTTTCTGTTATTGAAGCGAGATCTGAATAATACCTTTCGAAAATGTGACTCTTAAACCAAGGTATGAAACTTCGATTGTGCTCTCGTACTATCCAATTCTCATTTCTATTCGTATTTAAACCTCAGAGAATATCTTTGTGCATTTCAACATACGGCTCAACTTCATTCTCATTGTGCAGAACATACGAATGCATTTGATCCTGTTCGACCCTTGATATTGTCACAACTTCATATCCAATTAGCTTTTTTCCTGCTTTTTTCCGACAACATTAGATTTGGGGAGTCCAATTGATTGTACATTAGACAAATATTCAGTACAAAACTCAATCGCTTCTTCAACAATGTATCGTTCGGCAATACAACCCTCTGGTCGACTTCGATTTTTCACATACCCTTTTAATATTTTCATATAACGTTCAGCAGGGTACATCCATCTCATATAAGCCGGTCCACACAATTGTGTCTCTTTCACCAGATGAACAACTAGATGAACCATTATGTCAAAAAAGGAGGGAGGAAAATACATTTCAAGATCACACAAAGTAATAACTATTTCATTTTGCAATGTTGGTAAGATCGCATGATCGATCAACTTAGTGCAAATTGACTTTAAGAAAAAACACAATTTAGTTATTGCACTTCTTACTTTTTCAGGAAGAATAGAACGTATACCTATTGGTAGAAAATGTTCCATTATAACATGGTAGTCATGCGTCTTCAAACTCTTTAACCTGAGGTCTTTCAAGGACACAAGTCTTCTAATATATGAAGAGTATCCTTCTGGAATTTTAACTTCACTTAGAAACTTACACAATATCTTTTTCTCCTTTATAGATAGAGTATACGCAGCAGGTGGTAGATATTTTCGGTTTCCTTTATTCACGGGCCCTAATTCAGTTCTTATCCCCATCGCTACCAAGTCCTTTCTTGCTTTAAGGCCATCCTTAGACTTTCCAGGTATATTGAGTAAATTACCAATAACACTATCAAACACATATGTTTCAATATGCATAACATCGAGAAAATGTCTTACATACAAAGACTTCCAATATGGCAGTTCAAAAAAACTTGACCTCTTCTTCCACCCTTTCTTGACAAGTGTATGTGCAAAAGGCTTGCCAAAATGAGTATTCACATCTTTCACCTTTTCAAAAATTTGATCACCTGTCAATATAGGTGGAGCTCTACTTTGTTTTGTGTCTCCATTGAAGTCTTTTCTCTACCCACGGTAGTGATGTCTCGAATGTAAGAATCTACGATGACCGAGAAAGACATTCTTCTGACCAAATTCCAATCGCGTCTAATCTGTTTTATCTTCATAAATAGGACACGCACATTGACCTTTTATGTTGTACCCTGATAGATTTCCGTATGCTAGAAAATAATTAATTGTGCCAAACAACATCGCCCTCAAGTAGAAACTTTCTTTCCTATACCCATCATAAACCTCCACACCGTTCTCCCACAAAAACTTTAAATCTTCGATTAAGGGTTCCAAGTAAACGTCTATGTCATTCCTTGGTTTTCTAGGCCCAGAAATTAACATAGATAACATCATGTACTTACGCTTCATAGATAGCCATGGAGGTAGGTTATAAATAATTAAAATCACAGGCCAAGTGCTATGTGAGATACTTTGAAGACCGTGTGGGTTCATTCCATCAGTAGATAATGCCAAACAAAGGTTTCTTGCTTCTTTTCCAAATTCAGGATAATCATCATCAATTTTCATCCACTGTGGTGAATCTGTCGGATGTCGAAACTTTCCATCAATAATTCTTTCATTTGCATGCCAAGTCAAGTGTCTTGAATCGGTTTCACTATGAAACATGCGTCTGAATCTCGGAATTATAGGAAAATACCATAAGACTTTTGTTGGAGACAACTTCTTCTTATATCGAGAGACACCGCATTTAGGACACTCATTTAACGATGCATAATCGTTTCGAAACAAGACGCAATCGTTTGGACAAGCATGTATCTTATCATAGCTCATGCCAATAGAGCACAACATCTTTTTGGCCTCATATCTTCGATTGGGAAGAACATTATCCTCTGGAAGCATATCTTTGATAAGGGCCAATAACTTTGTGAAACTTCTATCCGACCATCCATTGCCCGCCTTTAAGTTGTAAAACTTTAATACCACAGAAAAACTTGTGAATTTAGTGCAATCATTATACAACGGTTTCTCTGCATCGCTTACCAACCTCTCAAACATTTCAGGACAATCCTTAAGATCATCTTCAAGTGCTTCTGCAATCTCTTTGACTCGATCATAATCGTATGTATCTGTGCCATTATCGTTTGAGGCATAGGTCGTATTATCCCCTGGTTCAACATTCCCGTTACTTTTCTCACCATGCAAATCCCAACATGTATAACTTCGATCAATTCCATGCCTCAGTAAATGCGATAACAGCTGACTCGCGTTAACCCGACCCATAAAACAACAATCCAAGCACGGACATTTCATTCGACTGTGGTCTTCGACGTGCGTAACAACAAAATTAACAAATTCCTTGACCCCATTCTCGTACTCTTTCGTCAATCGATTTGAAAACATCCATTTCTTATCCATAGTTACACTAATTAAACTAAACAAAAACAAAAATAAAAATAAAAAAAGCAAATATACCTGTAGAGATGTAAACAACTTCTAGACCTCACCTCAAAATCTACCTTCAATTTGCATAAAAAAATGAAGATTATTAGAATTTGATACCGTCTCTTAATATATAAATCAATCATCAAGAACGACAACAACAACAATATCATCAAGAACGATAAGATAGTGGTTCCTAAACTTATCATTCTAACATGTTAAAAGAATGATAAATCATAATTGTGTTTGTTAGAAGATAAATCATAATTGGTTCCTAAAATTTTTGGTTTCATTCTTACAATGAAATCAATCCTATCAATGGTCATTCATACTTTCTAGTAGGTATACTTGGATCATTTTAAAGAACGATAATGGGAGAGTAGAGATAAAACACCAACATATTTTGAACATAGAAAGAGCTTTAATTTTTCAATCTAATACTCCTAAATATTTTTGGTCATATGCAATCAATCATGCTATTTACATCATAAACAAAGTTACTAGCCCTATTTTAAATAATACACATAACATAGCATGGATCGGTTCTCATACATTCTATAGAGCAGGTGACTTCAAAGTGCCATCATTTGAAAGTAATCATTTTATTAAATGCTTATTAAACATCTTACAAAGTGTAACTTTATTTTCCCAAACATTTATTTAGTTTCATATAGTATCCTTCATAATAGACCAATAGAACAAAATCAACAACCAGATTTTGTAGTATTAAAGTGTTCTCAACAGGGCATATGCAAAACTGGTATTGAAAGTAATCATTTTATTAAACAATGTAGAGTTACAGCAACCACAACATCATCAAGAACGACACCAACAACAAAAACAATGTAGAGTATCAGCATTTTCAAGATTTTCATCTTTTCTATTTATTTTCAACATTTTCATCTTTTCTATCTATTTTCAACATTTTCAAGAACGACAACAACAACAACAACAACAATGAATAGTATCAGCAAGAACAACAACAACAATGTACAACAACAACAACAAAACCACGTACCTCAACAACAACAATGAGCAACGAACGATCAACAACAGCAAATATAATCTTCAGTAAGAACGAAAGCAAAGATAATCTTCAGCAATGACGATCAACGAACAATGATAATCTTCAGCAATGATAATCTTCAGCAAGAACGAAAGTAACGAAAGCAAGAAAATGAGTAGAAAAGGGTTTAGGAACGTAAACAACGAAAGCGATTCTAGTTTCTGAAAATGAAAATGCTTAGAAACGTTTTATATTTTAATAAATGATTGACATTAGAGAGCGCTTTTTAGAAAAAGCACTTTCTAAGGTCTTTTGACAGATTAACCTTAGAGGGCGCTTTTTGTTAAAAACGCTTTCTAAGGTCTCTGAAATAAAATAATATAAAATATTTTAATAAATAACCTTAGAGGGCGCTTTCACTGGAAAGCGCTTTCTAAAGTTGAAAATATCAAAAATAAATAAAAATGAGTCTGGCGTAAGGGGGATGAGCGCTTTCTAAGGTCTTTTGACAGATTAGCCTTAGAGGGTGCTTTTTGTTAAAAACGCTTTCTAAGGTCTCTGAAATAAAATAATATAAAATATTTTAATAAATAACCTTAGAGGGCGCTTTCACTGGAAAGCGCTTTCTAAAGTTGAAAATATCAAAAATAAATAAAAATGAGTCTGGCGCAAGGGGGATGAGCGCTTTCTAAGGTCTTTTGACAGATTAACCTTAGAGGGCGCTTTTTGTTAAAAACGCTTTCTAAGGTCTCTGAAATAAAATAATATAAAATATTTTAATAAATAACCTTAGAGGGCGCTTTCACTGGAAAGCGTTTTCTAAAGTTGAAAATATCAAAAATAAATAAAAATGAGTCTGGCGCAAGGGGGATTCGAACCTTAGACCCATAGCATTCACATAAACATCCTTGACCAGCGGTACTATGCCCTCATCCATTAATTATATTCACATTAAATATATATAACATAAGTATTCATATATATTTTAAATTATATATTAATATAATTTGTATATATTAATTAATATATTTTAAATTATATATTAATATAATTTGTATATATTAACTAATATATATTAAATTATATATTAATATAATTTGAATATATTAATTAATATATATTTTAAATTATATATTAATATAATTTGTATATATTAATTAATATATTTTAAATTATATATTAATATAATTTATATATATTAATTAATATATATTAAAATATATATTAATATAATTTGTAAATATAAAAAAAATTAAAATGAGTCTGGGACGAGGGGATTCAAACCCCAGACCCATAACATTCACATAAACCTAATATAACTTTACATACATATTTAATTAATATAATTTCTATATATTAATTAGTATATTTTAAATTATATATATATATATATATATATATATATATATATATATATATCAATTAATATATTTTGAGATATATATTTATATAATTTCTATATATTAACTAATATATTTTAAATTATATATTCGAACCCCAGACCCATAATATTCACATAAACCTCTTTGACCAGCGGTACTACGCCCTCATCCATTAATTATATTCACATTAAATATATATAATATAATTTTACATATATATTTAATTAATATAATTTCTATATATTAATTAGTATATTTTAAATTATATATTAATATAATTTCTTATCAATTAATATATTTTGAGATATATATTAATATAATTTCTATATATTAACTAATATATTTTAAATTATATATTAATATAATTTCTATATATTAATTAATATATTTTAAATTATATATTTATATAATTTCTATATATTAATTAATATATTTTAAATTATATATTAATATAATTTCGATATATCAATTAATATATTTTAAATTATATATTAAATATTTAAATATATTATTTGAATATATTAATATATTATTTGAATATATTATTTTAATATGTTAAAATAATATTTTGATATATTAATATAATTTTAAATATATTAATTATATTTTGATTAATTAATAAAATTTTATATATTAATTAATATATTTTATATATTTAAATATATTAATGAATACATTATTTAAATATAATATTTGAGTATATTAAAAAAAATATTTGTATATATTTGAATATATTATTTAAATACATTATTTGAATATATTAAAAAATTATTTGAATATATTGTTTCAATATATTATTTGAATATAATTTATATATATTTGAATATATTATTTTAAATATATGAATTATATTTTGATATATTAATATAATTTTAAATATATGAATTATATTTTGATATATTAATATAATTTTAAATATATTTTAAATTATATATTAATATAGTTTTAATATATTTAAATATAATTTTAATAAATTAAAATGTTTGTATTTAAAACATATATTTGAATAATTATAAATATAATTTAAAATAAATTAAAATTTAATTTAATATGATTTAAATATATTAAATATAATTTGATATATTAATATAATTTAAAATTCCTTTCCCTACCTAAAGGGCATGAGTTCGATACCCCATTTTGACATATTTTGTGATACTTCTTTACATGGTTCAGTATATTTGTACCAAAAACAAAAGACAACGCTTTTGTAACAAAGCACTCATATAGGTCTTTTGTAAAATAAGTTAAAATAAAGTGATTTCTTAAGTTACACTTTAGAAAGCGCTTAAGGTGAAAGCTCTCTCTAAAGTGGTCACCTTAGAAAGCGCTTTTAGTAAGCGCTGTCTAATGTGCCCTTTAGAGAGCGCTTTTTTTGAGCGAATTTTCAATTGACCTATAGCAGCGCTTTGCATTAAAAGCGTTGTCTTTTGTGCGCTGCAAAATGCCATTTTTGGCGTAGTGTTATGCCACCACATCCCGTAACACCTTGTTGATCTCTCGCCCCATCCGAGTTCAACTTAACTCTCCCCTCACTAGGGGCTTCCCACCTAATTTTGATCCAATTCCTCCGCTTCTCTTAATTCACAATCTTATTGTTATGCCTAGCATGATTATAATCCCACTTGTCTGAAAATTTGATTTTCCATGTTTGTTGGTCTAACAAAATACTCATTGTGGATCTCTTTATACACCACCTCCAAAGATTATAACAAGCAGTAGCCCAAAAGACTCTCCATTCAATATTTGAATCTCTCCCCAACATAGAATTCGAGCATGTGTACAATCATATTATATTACATGTTGATAGTTCATATCTTAAAAATGAATTGTATTTAAAATGTGGGTTTGTTAGGATTAGCTTGTTAAACAACAACATACAAAATATACTTAAACAATGAATAAAAATATAAAACATAAATAGATTATTCTTTTATCAATATTTTATTAAATAAAACATCATCGAAAACATAATGTTAGAGAGAGAGGCACTGCCTTCTCTCTAACTTTGTTTTTATTCGTTCTTGCCTTGGTCCTTTTGGTGTTGTTTTTTCAAATTGTATTTTCCAGGTGGTTTTATGGGAATGGAGTGGACAAAGGTATTGGGAAGGAAGGTTTCAAGGAGGGCACCAAAATGGGATGTTTTCTCATTTGGTGGAGGCTATATGGGTTCGATGGATGTTGTATCTTTCTTTATTTCCGAGTTTCCGGATAGGATTATGGCAAGAGATCTGTTTGTTCTTTTCGGTTGCATTGGAAATGTAACAGAGGTAGTGATTTCACCACATTGAAACAAAATAGGAAAATGCTTCGGTTTCACGAGATTTTGAGAGGTGGAAGATGATAGATTGTTGGGTATCAAGCTTGATAACATGGTGATAGACGGAAAGAAAATACATGTTAATCCACCAAGGTTTGAGAGGAAGACGAAAGTTTCAAAGAATGTGTTTGCAGGTAATATTCGGGGAGGTGTTTCGGGAGACAAAGTCGCTTCAAGTTCTTGGGTTTTGAAGCCAGATTTTAATATGGGGAACAATACGTGCTCTTTTGCTGAAGTGGTTAAGTGCAAACAGAAGGTCATGGAGTCTCCATCTTGTTGTTTGAACTTCTCTTATAGTGTTGAAACTATAGAAAAAATGAAAGATGCTTACATAGGGGTTACACTTCTACCTGGTATGACTTATAACATGAAGAGGATTTTTGAGACAGAGGGTATCTTTTACATTAAAGTTACTCTTTTGGGATCCAACTTGTGTTTGCTAGAGGAAATGGAGAAAGGAGCTATGAAGGATATCATTAATGATGTGAGTTTTTGGTGGAAACAATGGTTTAGTACCATTAGAGAATGGAGAGAGGAAGACGTTGATGAAGACAGGGTGATGTGGATTCGATTATATGGTGTTCCTTGCCATTCTTGGTGCGTCGATTTCTTTAAAAAATTGGCTAACTCCATCGGCTGTTTCATCTGCTGTGACGAAAACACAGGTATGGGAGTGCACACGGATTTGGCTAGGATATTGGTTAGGGTATCTTCAACTTTTGTTCTACAGGAAGTTATTTGGTGAATATTGATGGGAAATAGTTCTTGTTACAAACGAGAGAGGACTCATATGGAACTTTGAACTTTCAAGGCCAGTTGAGGCGACCATTACGGAGGCGAAGGAGGAATCCTCTTCTTGCGATACTGAAGAGGGGAGATTTATGGGGCTTGGAAGTGAAGATTTGAGGTCGGGAGATGACTTGATGGATATAGTCCATCATTCCTTTGGGGTTTCTAATGAGGTTAATATTGAATATTGTGAAAAGGTGAGGAAGGTTACAGTTGACGAAAAGGTTAGGGGAGCAGGTTCCTTTCACAAGCCTGCTGGTGGTTCAGAAAATTCAGAAGACATTTCAGTCACAAAAGGGGAAATTTTGTTTGATGATGCGGCATTCAAGATGAAAGAAGGGTAGAACTAATATTTACAAAGTAGTGGTACAGGTGGTGTGCGGGTTTCCCAACAAAATGCACCTTTAAGAGATAGAATGGGAATTTTGGATAAGTGGAAAGACAAAGGCTTAACAGGTCCCGAGGAACAACTTTTAGGTGGAGACCATTTTATTTGCAAAAGTAAAAAAGATGGTGGTAAAAAAGTTAAATACAAAAAGTTGGAGACTTTAATTGGTCTTAGAAGAAGTAATAGGAAAAAGAGGACTAGAAGAATAAAGGGGGAGGGCTCCACTCGCATCTCAGACCCAATTTCCAATTTCAATGAAGTGCCAAAACCAAATTCACGCCTTCTGCTGAGATGAACAACGGAGCCAGTAATTTTTCTGGTTTTTATGGTTTTAATTTTGAAGAATCTGGGATTAGCAGGAGTAATTCTAGATTATGGAACAATATGAGTTCCATGGTGGGGGAGAAATTATGGGAAGCTATTCTCAACCTTGGGGTTGCCGTATCGGAATCAAGATTAGATTGTGTTTCAAAGTTGAATGTGTTATATGGGGTTGATAAGGAGAATAAGAAGGGAGGGATGGTGATGAATTCAGTGTCCTAATGATTATTGGAACATTGGATATTATAGGGGTGGTAGTAGGGTGAAGCGGAAGCGGATTAGCAAAACTACCACGAGAGGTAACGCAAATATCTTTCTTATTCAAGAATCAAGGTTGACCAGCATGTTTGATGATATCGTGAAAAGTATGTGGAATGGGGCTGTTGGTTGGACTTATTCAGGTTCAAATGGATTTGTCGGGGGTTTGATTATTCTTTGGAATTCTAATGTCGAAGTCTTAAGTAGTTCTCGAGGGGATGGTTATGTCGGAGTGAAGGTGGTGTGGAAGCGTGACCTATATTACATAGTAAACGTTTATTCTTCATGCAACCAAACTTTGAAAAGAAAATTGTGGAGAGATTTGATTTCTTTGAAATGTAGATTCAATGATGGAAAATGGTGTATTGGAGGGGATTTTAATGCCATTACAATCTTGGGTGAGAGGAAGGGAAGAAAGGTTGATGTTGGAATGGCGGAGATGAGGGACTTCTCGGAGTTCATATTTGGGTGTGACTTGGTGGACGTTCCTTGTAAAGGCATGATTTTCATGTGGTATAGTGGGGACGAATACTCTAGGTTGGATCGGTTTCTTGTGTCGGAAAGAATTATTCTTAAATGGGGTATTGTGGGTCAATTGATCGGTTTGAGAGATATCTCAGATCATTTCCCGATTTGGTTAGTGTTGGACTCCTCCAATTGGGGGCCTAAACCATTTAAGGTGAACAATGAATGGTTTGGCGACAAGAAGTTTATCTCTTTTATAGAGAAGGAGTGGAAAAGCCTAGTAGTGGAAGGAATGAGTGATTTTGTCATAAAAGATAAATTTAGGTTTCTTAAAGCTAGTCTTCGTTGGTGGAATGTAGATGTGTTTGGTAGATTTGATTTGGAGGAAAATAAGGGTATGAGGGATGTCAATGATAGAGACTAAGTGTTAGCTATGTGTGGGGTCGATGATGTGAACTCCATATCCGTTTTGAAAAGAGAGGCCTCTAGTAGGGTTTGGTTGAATTTGAGGATCAAAGAAAACATGATTATCCAAAAGGCTAGATTGAATTGGTTGAATAATGGTGATGATAATTCTAAGTTTTTTCATAGCGTCATGAAAGAGAGAAGGAGGCGGAATTTCTTGGGTTCCATTAATACAAGTGATGGTTTGGTGGATTTGGTGGAGGGTGTGAAGAGGGAGGTTTTCGATCATTTTGAGAAGAAGTTTGTTGAGCCCGAGGCGAGTAGACCCATGTTAGAGGGGGTATTTTTTGATGGTATCACCCTGATGGAGAAGGTTTTTTTGGAAGCTCCTTTCTCGGAGGAGGAAATGAAGGGAGCGATTTGGAGTTGTGGTGGCTCTAAAAGTCCGGGTGCGGATGGGTACTCTTTCATTTTCATCAAAAAGTGTTGGTATTTCTTGAAAGAAGAGTTTCATCGCTTTTTCGTGGATTTTCATAGGAATGTTACGCTCTCTAAATCAATTGTATCATCTTTTCTCACTTTGATCCCTAAGTGTGATAATCCGTTGGGCCTAGATGATTATAGACCGATTTGTCTAGTGGGTTACCTCTATAAGGCTTTGTCTAAACTTTTAGCTTCAAGATTGAAATCGGTTCTTAATTCTATTGTTTCTCTTTGTCAAACGGTGTTTGTTCCGGGTCGTCAACTTCTTGATGGAGTTCTTGTAGCCAAAAATTGGTCGATTATGCGGTTAAGGAAAAGAGACAATTCACTCTCTTTAAAGTAGACTTTGAAAAGGCTTATGATAAGGTTTCTTGGAATTTCCTTAGATATATGTTGAGGCGGATGGGATTTGGTGAGGTGTGGATGGGTTGGATGGAAAGCTTGGTGTTTTCTAGTAAGATGTATGTTCTTGTAAACGGGTCCCCGACCAAGGAGTTTTTGGTGGAGAGGGGTTTAAGGCAAGGAGATCCGTTATCACCATCTTTATTCGTTTTGTTCATGGAGGAATTATTGGGGTTGATTCAGAATTCCATCGTTTTAGGAGATTTTGTCGAATTTACCATTAATAGTAGTTGCCGTATTGATGTGTTGCAATTTGCGGATGATACTCTTTTGGTGGGGGGTGGTTAGAGACATGTGTGGGCTATAAAGGCGGTGCTTAGAGAATTTGAACTTGTGTCGGGCCTAGGCATCAAATTTCACAAGAGCAAGATTATCGGTATCAATGTTTTGGATAGTTTTATGGAGGCGGCGGCTACTTTTTTTCGTGTGCAAAACTGAATCTCATTAATTTTCCTTTTAGAGATTCCTATTGGTTCTAGTCCTAGGAGGATTACGAATTGGTCTTCTTTGATTCTTAAATTTCGGAAAAGGCTTTCGTCGTGGCATGGTCGGTTTTTATCGTTGGGGGGAAGAATTACTTTGATTAAATCGGTGCTTAGTAGCTTGGCTATTTTTCATCTCTCCTTCTTCAAAGCTCCGGTTAATGTGTCGATGGAGATGATGAGGATTCAATTTAATTTTCTTTAGGGGAGTTCGGATTTAAAGAGAAGGATTAATTGGATTAATTGGAAATCCCTTTGTTTGTCGTATTCTCTAGGTGGCTTGAATTTGAAAAGATTGGATGTCTTTAATGAGGCCCTTATTAGCAAATAAAGATGTAGGATCTTGGCCGGGTCGGATGATCTTTGGTTCTGGGTCTTAAAGGCGAGGTATGGCGATGTCCGATTAATGACGTGGAGCGGGAGTGTTCTTAACTACAATGGAGTGTAGCCTTCAAACTGGTTTTTGGATTTAATTTCTTTACCTAACTCAATTGTTGATGATTATTTGGTGGATAATTGTAGAGTGGTGATCGACATGGGTTTTAGATCATCATTTTGGAAGTCAGATTGGACGGGCAGAGGTCCCCTTTTGCGAATTTATCCCAATGTTTTTTTGGCATCTGTTTTGCAGGATGTTTCTATTGTTGCAATTAGGGGACTGGGTGAGAGGTCAATGGTTGTGAGAAGATTGCGGCGTGAATATAGAAGTGGAAGGACCTGTTTTTGGCGTCGGAGGAGATCCGAAATTACCCGTAATAGCTGCTGACAGTAGGCTGTTTTCACCTCTATTTCAATCCGCTGCTGATATCAGTCCTTTAGAAGAAGAAACGAATTCTGCTAACCAAGTGCACAGGGTGAATTTCCAGGGTCCTGCTGCTGTTTCGATCGTTGCTGCAGTGCAGATTAATACAGTTTCTTTGGATATTGGTCTTGCTGGTGCAGACTCGGAGCTGGTTGCAGATTGACCAACTGTTTTTGTTTCGTATATTGGGCCTGATTTAGGTGTTGGGTCTGGTGCAACCACTAAGTTGGCAGCCGATCACAGGGGTTTGCGGGAGCTGTTAGCTTCGCTCCGTTTGAGTTTTGATGAGAAAGATGTATTATCTTGGAAGGGAGAGGAGCACGGTAGTATCTCGGTTAAATCTTATTACCATTTAGCCTTTTTTTCAACATATTCCATTTGGTCCGATAAATCGGTTTGACAGGGTTTTTGCCTCTATGTGGAAAACGGTGGTTCCGTATAAAATCAAAGCGTTCGGGTGGTGGAGTTTCTTGAATTAATTGATTACCTACTAAAGTTGCCTTGTCTTTTAGAGGTGTTACTGCGGTTGCTAGTGATTTGAATTGTCCATGTTGTTCGACGGAGTTAGAATCTATCGACCATCTTTTGTTGAATTGTTATGTCGTTAGATTAGTTTAGAGGGACATATCAGATTGGTTGGATGTTATGGAGGTTGTTGTTATCGATACTAAGGAGAGCTTTTCGGCTTGGTTTGATATTTGAAAATCTTAGAAAGTTGTGAAAGGAAAGGTATGCGTTGTGTGGTTGGCGGTTTATTGGAACATTTGGTTGGCAAGGAACGACATTATCTTTTGCAACTCAAATTGGAACATTTTAGACATAGTGTGTGTAACACGGTGGGAGAACTGACTTTTAGTCATGTTGCGGATAGCAAGAGTCGCCACCGACTTTTATTTTATCCAAGTGGAAAGGACATAAAAGAACAGGAAAGACCTATTTTTAAAAGACTTGGGTTCGGGGGGTGGGTTATATAAAGGGAAGGTGTTAGCACCCTTTATATCCATGGTTATCCATGGGCTCTTAGTTACTTAGCTCACTTAAATTGTTTTTGAAGAGTGTAATGTGTGATTAGAAATTTTTCTAAGTACTTTGTAATGATCCTCGTATGGATGTATACAAAGCCTTGTTTTGAAAAATGTTTAAGAAAGTGAGGTGTAAAAAGTATTTTGAAATGTGAGCAAGCAACTGAGAGGTACCTACCCTAGATTAAGTCTTTCATGTTCTTGTATGTTCTTTCAAGGGTAAGATTATCCCTATTATTAAGGAATAGGTAGTCATTACCTTGGATTTGTTAAGAGACAAGCGTAGGGTCATCGTATGGTCATAGAAGGCAACTTAAGGGGTGTCTTTAGCAATTCGTAGGGACTATCATCATTTATTCGAAGGGACAAGATCATAATTCCGTAGGCAACCTCGAAGGGACTTGATCTTTTAAATCTGTAGGGACTTGATGATTTTATAAGTGAAGGGACTTTGCTTAAGACACCCCTATATTCGAGGGACTTGACCATTTAAAGGCAACCAAGAGGAATACCCTAGGAAGTGCAAGATGGCGATCAAAGATCGACTTACGTGAGTGAGTGTACATTTTTAAATATTTATCTTTTTAAAATTAATTATCTAAGTCAGATTAATCACAAATATGTGTTTCACACCCTATTTACTAACCACACAATCTATATTAAGAAATCAAAAGCGAAAAGAAAATTCTAAACTATTACAAGGCTTGGACAGTTACAAAATATATAGGCGGAAAATAAATTACAAATATATTAAATAACTAAAGCGAGAAATAAATAAAATAGGATTATAAAGCAAAAAATAATAAGAGTTAATAAAAGAAATAAATTAAAGAAATAATGATTAAGAGAAAAAAAAAATAGGTTAAGAAAGTTATATTAAAAAAAATCAGGGTTTAGGGTTTAGAAATAATTAGGTTAAATTTTTAGGGTTAATGAAAAATTAGGGTTAGAATTTAGTTTAAGGCTTTAATTAAAAAACAATAAATTTATTAAGAAAAATAAGAAGTAATTAAAATATAAAAGATTAATTATATACAAAATTTAGAATTTTAAAATAGAAAAAATAGTTATATAATTTAGTTATAAAATAAGAAATTTAATTAGATTTTTACAAAAAAAAACATATAAGTGTTTAAATAAAAATAGTTAATATTTATTTACAAAATATAATTATATGTAAAAAAAGTTCTCTATTTTCTTTAAGAAATAATTAAATTAAGAAAAGAATATTTTTATTATTGGTTTTAGATTTAATAAATTAATTAATTAAAATAAAGTTATAATAAGATAAAATAAGAAAATATGACAAAAAGGAGAAAATGACCAAAAAGATAGGACCTGAGAATTGAACTCAGGTCCTTTACCTCAACAACATAGCATAAAACCAACAGAGCCAGCACGCGCTGGTGATAAGCATATGGGGACACGTCATTATATATTCAGCCTGCAAAACAATTGATTAAAACAAAATACACAAAACTTGGGGATCAAACCCAGGTCTAAGAGCATTAACGCGCGCCTCTTTGCCAACTGAGCCATTGGACCAATCTGAAATTATAATACAAATAATACATAATAAAATAAACAAGATTTCAAATTCAAATTTCTGCGCCACACTTCTTCTTTTTCCTCTAGTTGTCGTATTAGGCTTTAGTGACATTTTTCCGTCACTAAAGCTTATAGTGACGGATTCTTTGCATAGCTAAAAGTCCTGCAAGCTTAAACATCAAAAACATGCACGATAAATAATTTCTAAAGGTTCAAATCGATTAATGTGAGTCCCTTAAGTCCAAATATCTTATTGATTTGGTCTAAAATCATCTCATTATAGAATCCCTAATTCACGATTTGAAGAACCCTAACCATGGCCGTTCTTGATATCTGCAATGAAACTCCATACAAACCAACCAGAAACCATCCACAGATCAGGATAAACAACATTCAATTGTCAAAAACAACTTAAAACATCAGAATCTATGCAATCGAAAAAATGAAATTTGTCTCATTAGTGAGATGCGGTTTATGCATTTTGATGTGTTTTTGATGATGCAAAGTAAAGGGATAGCATCAAGGATGATCAAGGATCATGTTTAAACCTTCAAAGTGCCTGAAAAACAACAAAATATGAGAATGAGATTTTGAACTTTTCTTTGAAATCTTTGACTTTGTTTGTGTTCTTGGAGGCAGAAATTCGTGTCCTTGTGTTTGTGTTATGTTGTAGACTTATAGGAGAATGGATTTAGGTCAAAAGTTTATGGATTTGTGGGCTTATGAAGTAACTTGAGTGTGAAGATTTCTCACTTTCAAATATTCAAAAAATCTCATCCATCCTTTCCAATTTTGATCCAATCTGATTTTATTTGGTTTCCAATCTTCTTAAACATGACTTAAATGACTTTCAATCAAAGATTTCATGCTTTACTTGATTTTTCATATTGTATATATATTTTTAAATTGAATTTTAATGAATAAAATCCAAATAAATATAAAATAAATTATAAAAATCTGAATAAATAAGAATTGGGTCGTGTATGATGTCATTGTAAAGACAGGATTGCAAAATGATAGGCCCATTTGGAAAAATTTGGTTTTAAGACCTCATTTGCTCAATATAACCCTCAAAAATTTCTCAACTTTGCCAAGACATAAATCCCTCAATTTTAAGGCTATGAAGGTGTTCTTGGACATTTTGGAAAGCTTAAATAGTACTCTAACAAATCTCTTTAGTCTCATATCCATATCTTTTACCATTTTCAAATTATGCCCTTTGGAAGATGTTGACTTTTTGTTGACCTTTGAAATGACCTGTAATGTTTTAGCTCATACCTTCCAAATGAAGCATTTTTAGGCTTGGCTTGTGAGCCACAAAGTTGTAGAGAATTCAATTTCCTTCCAAATGAGCTTTAGATGGGAAATTTTTGATGAAGCATGTGAAAGTTATGGCTGGTCAAAGTTTAGTTGACTTTTCCTTAGAAAACCCTAATTTAGAAACTCCTGATTCTTGATGATCTGAAACTTCCTTGATGAACCATGATCAACCCTTGATCAAATGATGAATTTTAATTCATAAAATTGATGTTGGCAAAAAATCTTGAAATTTGACCTTAATTTGACCACAGTTGACCTCAGTTTGACTTTTTAACTACTTTGATTGATTTTTGCATATCTGATCATCTGACTGGGCAAGCTCTTTGGGAAAGCTTTGAAACTTGACATGGGGATTCTTGAATACATGTGGGATGTTATGAAGCTCACTTGAGGCCTTGAAAATCATTTTAACCTGAGGAAACTCAAAACCCTAGTTTTGGATACTGTGCTTAGGAGGAGGCATTGTCTGGGGAAACTTCCACACTTCTTGATCAATTGGGAGTCTTGAGGACCTTATGTTCATTTAGAAGTATTGAGAGAGGTTGTCTTGATTGTGGGAGGGAAAATTTTAGGGTGCAACAATGTGGAAGGTTAAGGTCACTATTTGGAAGTGGTCTTTTATGGGGAAAATTATACTCATCCTAATTGCAACTTGTACGAGTTTGATAAGAACCCCTGGTTCTTTTTGTCTTAGTGCAACTGGTATGTAATATCTTTTTTTTTGGCGAGATTTGTCTCGGCCTTCACTTTTTGTATTCAGGTGGAGTACCCTTTGTACTCGTTTAATTATATTCTTGATTACAAAAAAAAAATAGAACATCATCGAATCTTCTCAAAATTAGGGAACAAATATATTAAAATTAAATTCAAAAATATATTCAAACAAAAAAAATATAGATTTAATATCAAAGTCAATCAACAAACCCAATATACTAAACATAAGAAATCAAAGATATTTCAATCTGCCACTAAGACACCACAAAGAATTCATCCCATACTTGATGATGAGCAAAAACAATGCAAACCTACCACTTATGCCATCACACATTCAACACAATAAGACATCATCTTGCATATTGTTTCGTATAAACATTATTTGATAAATCCCCCTAAATCCGATCAGGTGGGATTGCAATCGTCATGTATGGCAGGAGGTATGTTAGGAAGGGATGAATAGCCACCATTGTTGGTGGTCCAAGGTTTTTCACATGTTTCCTCCTTTTGTGTTATTCATCGATCAACTCCCCCTTTGTTTGGCCTTAAGGATCTTTTTATTTTATTTTATTTTGCTAGCCTTTTGATCCTTTGGATGTTAAATAAACGTGGTCCTTAATAGGTTTTAGTGTCCATCAATAACTTGTAAATGATTCATCATTAGTCATTTTGTAACGGATTCAGCCATTAATTGTTCCATGAATATCATAACAACTCCGAATTGGACGGTCCCTACAGAGCCCAGTAAATTCAGTCTGGAATGTGTATGAAACTTGTTGCTTGGCCTCATATATAAAATTTCTAAAATGTACAAATATGATACTTTATATATTTATTTATTTTTCTATTACATTCATTATTTGATATATTTATATAATAATTTTTCCCAATAAAATTGATACATCCAAACATTAAAATTTAAATCCCATAATAAATCACAAATCACAAATCCACAATAAATATAATAATAATAAAAATACATATCAGAGAATCATATATCAAGAAGTGTTATATATAGTGGTATTTGGATAGAACTCTAGTGTCAACAAAAATAATTTCATGGTTCGATAGGAGTTGTGCATGCTGTAGTCGAATTCTGTTCAAATATATTATTAAAATATGTAAGTTTTGTGTTTAAGTTAGCATGTCGAATTTGACATTACTTTTAAGCACAATTGTTAAGTTAGCTTGTAGCCTAAGTTAGCTTATTAGTCGTATAAATAGACTAGTTTTGTCTTTGGATCCTTATTAGAAAGTGAATAATAAAACAGTTTTAACCAATTCTAATTCTTATTCTTCCCTTTTCACTCTCTTTCATAAAACCTAATAGAGTTTCTTTTCATAAAACCTAATAGAGTTTCTTTTGTTTGTCTAAGAAACTCAATCTTTATCTCATAACTTTGTTTTATTATTAACAATCACACAATCAGTGCAATATATTTTCACATGAATTTTTATTATCTAATATCAAACAATGTATAGTAGTTTCTATAAATCAAATCTTGCATACAAATATTCTTTATATACGTAATCAAATCATATATATGAATTTTTATTTTATTTATTATAAAAAATATATTTATTGTTTTATTTTAAGAAGCATCCAAATAAAAAAAATCATATTCTGTCTACTCTAAATTTAAAGCTTAGTTATGAGTTACATGTAAAAGAGCCCTTACCTTAAATATTTTTCTTGAAAAAAAAAGTTAGATTTTAATCAAAAATTGAAAAGACACATGGAAACTTAATGGAATAATTTTGCATTAAATATAAATAATTCTTCATTAGCTTGTATGAGCGGTTGGAACAATGGTAGTTGGGTTTTGGGGGATTTCGATATCCTCCGAAGTTCAAACATGGAAGACAACCCGGTGGTTCCGGTGTAGGCAGCATCAGCTGCCTATGTTTCTGTCGACAATGCTAGGTGCAGCGCTGCTGCCAGCTCAGTTCCCTCGATTTCGGTCGGGTGGTTATCTAATGTTCTTGCTCCGGATTCTCTTAGGAGCTTTATTGCAACGTTTTCGCCTTCTACATTTGGCAAGGACCAGATTAAATGGAAGAAAGAATCCAACTCTATTTTTTCGGTATGTTCCTTTTATCGCTTAACAGATTTTTATCATATTCCGTTTGTTCCGAAGAACAAGTTTAATCACGCTTTTACTCTTATTTGGAAAGCTTTGGTTCCTTTGAAAATTAAAGCTTTTGCGTGGAGGTGTTTTTGGAATAGACTACCGATAAAAGACAACGTTTCTCGTAGAGGGATTGTGTCTACTTTGTTGAATCCTACTTGTGTGCTTTGTAATTCTTCACCGGAATTTTTGGAGCATTTTTTTTTTTCTTGTCCGCCGGTGAGGTTGGTTTGGAAAGAAGTCTCTGATTGGATTTCTTTTCCCTGTGTGTCTCATTTTTGTGCCAAAGAGAGTTTTGTGGATTGGTGTTCTTTTGGCACATCTAAAAAGTTTAAGAGTGGAAGAGAATGTATTTTTTTGGTTAGCAATGTGTTGGAATATTTATGGATTCTTAGAAACGATATCATTTTCAAAAATGTTAGTTGAAACATTATTGATATTGTGTAGAGGGTGAAGTTGATGGTTTGGAGATGAATTTTTATTGGAGAAATTACTCACTCCGATTGTAACTTTTATGAATTCGACAAATTTCATTTGTTGTATCTATCCTAAGTTGTAATTAGATTTGTAATTTCTTTTTCCGTCGTTTTGTAATCAGACTGAGTATCTTTATACTCCGATTAATATATTTCTTGCTTAAAAAAATATGTCAAAAATAATTGCTAATAAAGTTAGAACAAGAGAAAAAAAAATCATTTGAATTTAAAGGATAAAAAATAATAATTAATTATAAAAAAAAATGTAAACGAAATAGCTGCCCCATTTAATTGTGTTGTCTTATCTATTTATTTTTAAAATTATGAAATTTATTCATGGGTACGGAGAGAAATTCACGATTCAATCAGAGAGCTTAAAAATTAATCGATCAATTCCAATTAAATAAAAATAACAAAATACGATAATAATCGATACACAAGTTTATTAAATATATATTATTTCAATTATAAAATAAAATGATAGAATAGAAAGGAACATGAACAAAAGAAGAAAAGAAAAATAGAAGTAGTAAATGTGAATATATATTTAATTGTCTTCTTTGGCAAACAAAAATACTCGATTTTTAATTTAAAAGGAGAAAATTAAATAAGAATTCGAGCAACAAAGATGCAATAATTCCAATATTTCTTAATCATATCACAAGATTTATGCACATATCACTCATTTTGATTAAGACATATTTATAACTTAATCACATTCGGAACCAAAAAAAAATCTTAAATAATTCTCATAAAATTAATTAATTAATTAATAAAGTATAATAATAACTCATCAAATAATTTATCATGCCAAAAATAATTATTTTATCACTAACACAACAAATCGACTAAAAATAGTAAAATACATAAAATATATAGTTTTGAATTTTAGTTAAAATTAATTTTTATAAAGCTCACATATTTTAATTCCATGAATAAAGTAAATAAATTCTAGATATATTAATTTAATAAAAAAAAATATTTTATAATTTACTTTGATTTCTTATGCATAAAATAATCTAATAAATAAAACATTAATCATAAAAATTATTGAAAAATATTTATAATTTATATCTAAAACTTTGGGATGTTACAATCATAAGTTAACATAAAACCTTTTTCAATGGATTTTTCATTTATTTTCAAAATATAGTTATCAAACTTAGTTGGATGAAATCCAATAGATCAGAGCATAGTATATAAATGGAGTTGTTAAATTTCTACAATTTGCTAAAAGAAATTTTCATACAATTACTGGATTTTTTTTTGTCCCTGTGTTTGTTGTGTCAATTTAGAACAACATGGAAAGAAAGAAATATTTAATCATATATATTGTGATGTGATCTATTAAAATCATATGTGATGGACATGTGGCATGTTAAAGTGATAATAACCCTAACAACGCCATATATTAGAGGAATTTGGTGTAGATATGGATTATTGATTAGAAGATATGATCCATGATATTTTATGTGAAGGAATAACAATCTTATATGGGGTGCACAAATTGTACATGATTGTCAACAATGTTAAGATTACTTAGACCCGTAGGCAAAAAAATGGGTGAACGGATAAAGGTTTTCAATGAATTACTTAAATTGTTAAGAGATACACTTCCAGATGGTAACACATGGTTGAAGTTTAACTATGAGGCCTAGAAGATATTGTGTCCAATGAATACAGACTATATAAAAATAGATGCATGTCATAATGATCACATATTATATAATAAATAGTAGGAAAAACTGAATTAGTGCTCAAAGTGTGGGGAGTCACACTACAAGTTGAAGGACAATGATGGAGGTGATAATGGTGTATGCACCAAGGGTTTGTAAGGTATCAAAGTACCGCAAGGGTACTCATTGAATTTCAAGAAGCTTCTATCAATGAAAGATCTCAAATTAATTGACTTCAAATCTCATGATTGTCATGTCTTTATGTAATAACTTATACAAGCGACTATTCATGGCATCTTGTAAAAAATGTTAAATAAACCATTGATAGATTGTTCATATTCTTCAATGTTATATGTAATAAAGTCATTTATTCAAAAAATAAAATAAATGAGTTGTAACATGAGGCTGCAATTATCTTTTGTCAATTGGAGATGTATTTCCCTCCGTCATTTTATAACATCATGGTTCACTTAATTGTTCATCTAGTTAGAGAGATTAATTTTTGTTGCCTAGTTTATATAAGACAAAGGTATTCCATAGAGAGATACATGAATATATTAAAAGGCTATATGAAGAATCATCATTATCCGAATGTTTGGATTGTTGAAAGGTACATCATAGAAGAAGTTATTGAATTTGTTAAAGCCATTTGTCATAAGCGGATACTATATGAATTTTCAAGTATTGTTATGTAAATTGTTTGCGATGTAATTCTTCAAGTGCACACGCACACAATATATATATATATATATATATATATATATATATATATATATATATATATATATATATATATATATATTGTGGTATTTTGGATCAAACTCTAGTGTCAACAAGGGTATCTTCATGGTTCGGCAGAAGGTTTAGTATGAAGTCGAAGTTTGTTCACATGTTGATCTTGTATGATGTAGTTAAAGTATGCTCAAGCATCTAGTAGTCGAAATGTTAGGATTGTTAGCATGTTGAATTGAGCCTTACTGGTAAGTCAAATTGTTAAGTTAGCTTGTACCCTAAGTTAGCTTAGTAGTCTATAAATAGACTATCTCTCTCAGGTTGTTGAGAGGTTAATTATTGGTATTCATTTGTAATATTTGAACCCTTATTGAGAAAGTGAATAGTAAAACAGATTTAACCCATTATTATTCTCCTTCTTCCTTATTTCCTATTCCTTTGTAAAACCTAATAGGATTTCTTGTGTTTGTTCAAGAAACTTAATATTTTTCTCATATTTTTGTTTATTCTTGACGACATCAATTCACAACAAAATGGTGCGGTGAGCGTGGAGGAGAAGATGTCGTCAACAAAGTATGAGATTGAGATTGAGAAATTCACCGATGTTCAACAAGGTTTATTAGAAGCGTTGAAAGGATCAGAGAAGATGGATTCTTCCCTAACAGAGAAGAAGAAGACAACAATGGTAAAAAAAACCATAGTGCCATTGTGTTGAGCCTTGGTGATAAGGTTCTCCGACAGGTTTCAAAGTAGAAAACTGCAGCTGGTGTGTGGATGGAACTTGAATGCTTGTATTTGACGAAATCGTTTGTTAATCAACTCTACCTAAAGAAAGATTTATATTAATTCAAGACGAGTGAAGACAAAGCACTGACTGAACAGTTGGATATGTTTAACAAGTTAATTCTTGATCTTGAACATATTGAGGTCAAGATTGATGATGAAGATCAAGTGTTGTTGTTATTGTGCTATTTACCTAAGTCTCATGCTCACTTTAAAGAAACTCTCTTCTCTGGAAGAGAGTCATTGACCTTTTAAGATGTTCAATCTACCTTGTACTCTAAGGATTTGAACGAACAAAAGGAGCACAAGCAATCTTCTGTTGGTGAAGGTTTGTCTTTTAAGAGAAATTCTTTAAAAAATATGGTAGGTATGAGAAGAAGAAGGGTAACGTCTTACAAAATTCTTATGGTGTTAAGGCTCATACTATTAAGTGTTATCATTGTAAGAAGAAGGGTCATACAAGAAAAGTATGCCCTGATTGTCTGAACAATCATGGTGGAAAGGATAATGGTAATGAAGTCATTATGCAAGATGGTTATAAACCATTGGACGAACGAAACAAGCAACAAGTTTTTGTAAAGGTAAATTTAAAACCCTTGTAACAAAGTTGGCTTATGCTTAGAAGATTATGTTTAAGGTCATCAACTAGAATAACCTCAGAGATAGTAGTAGATGAGGGATTGGCTACACTACCTTTTCCAAGTATAAAACCTTTGTTGTTATCTCCATATGTGACGAACCCCTTTCTCTTTGGCACGAAGTCAATGAAAAGGGATATGTCACCCGTCATATGCCTTGAACATCCACTATCAAGATACAACATCTTTTGGGTAGATTCAAGATATTCAACTTGAAATTTTAAACAAAGGAAATAGGTACCCAATTTTCATTGGATCCTTGAGAGTTAGTGAGATCAAAGTTGCTCTTAGACAACCATTGAATAACTCCTTTAAGAAAAAATAATTTCCTAAATTTTCACTTTTCAATGGGGTGTCCCTTTTTGCAACAATAATGATAAGATTGGTTTTTATGATATATGTCCTTGCTATTTGAATTTGTATGCATATGTCTATATTTCTTTTTAAAATGATTCAAAGGATTTTCAACCTTAGAAGGATCAATAGCAAACACAATCTTTGATTGCAAGGCATCATCTAATTTTACTTAAAGAGATTTGACTTCCTCTTGTTTATTATGACAATACTCACAACCAACCTATGAGGTATTAAATCCTCACTCTTTTCACTTTGAATACCAATCATAGATTTCTTAATGGCTTCAAACTTCCTTTCGGATTCTAACACTTTAGCTTATAAATTTAAAATAAATTTTTCATGTGAAACTAACTTTTTAAAGCTCTTAAGGCTTCTCTATGTATATTTTCAAAGGCTTTTTGTAAATTAAAATAGGATAAATCATTAGTAGATTCAAGTTTAGAGGAACTTACATTCTTCTTTTTCTTCCCTTTTCCATGAGACAAATTCGAGCCGATTCTACACTTGAAGTTGTGCTTTCATCCCTAGAGGAATCACTAGCACTTTCCCAAGCGACATGAGCTTTTTAGACTTTCTAGAAGACTTGTGATGGCTCATTTCTTTATCTTTCATTATCATGGGACATTTTGGTCTATAATGACCGATTTCATCATAATAATAGCAAGATCTTCTAAGCTTGTTCTTTCTATTTTCATCATCCTTAGAGGAATTTGTCAACCTTCTAAACTTATTTATGTTCTTGTCATAATTTTTAACATCGTTCTTCCTTATATACCTTTGGTATCTCCTTATGAACAACTCCATATCTTCCTCATAAAAATTATTTTCATCATCACTATCATTATCACAATGCTCACAATATGAAGGCCTTGAGCTAGAAGTCTTTATAGAAATGGACTTCTTCCCCTCTTCTTTGTCTTTCCCTTTCTCATTCTTCATTCTCTTTTCATATTCCTTTTCATATTTTGCTAAGCAAGTGAGATCTTGCTCATGTTTTTCCAGCTTATCAAATAAAGTCGTAAGATCAAGCGCCTTAAGATCATCTGCTTAATAGTAGTGACCTTTGGTTTCCATTCCCTACTCAAACACCTCAACACTTTGTTAGTAGCAAGTTCGTTGGAAATATGATTACCTAGTACATTTAATCGATTAATAAGATGTGAGAACCTTTTTCGCATATCCACAATGGTTTCACCATGCTCAATAAGGAACAACTTAAACGCTTGATTTAATGTGTTGATCATAGCTTGTTTTACATCATTAGTACCCTCATGGGCAATCTATAATGTGTCCCACATAGATTTGGTGGTCTCACAATGAGAGATGTGATAAAACTCATCAACATCCAAAGCGGATGTGAGAATATTTTTCGCTTTCCAATCACATGTCCATAATTTTCAATCATTAGCATCCCATTATGCTTCCAGTTTAGGCATTGTGACACCCTTCTCGTTGGTCATAGTTATTTCATTTGGAGCATTTTGAATAGCATCACAAATACATTTGTCAACGGAGTTGACATGAATGCGCATAAGAGCTTTCCAATAGCCATAACTTTCGTCAATGAAAATTGGTGCTCTATTGTATGCTCCCTTAGGTTCGATAGCCATTATTTTAAAATATATATCTCAAGCCACTATGCCAAACAAGACCTACGACAACGTTTTTTCCCCTTTAAAAGCGCTTAAAAGCGATGTCTAAGCATGCGCTGTCGTAGGTAAAGGCAACGCTTTTATTTAAGGAAAAAACACTTTTAAAGGCCTACTTTAGAAAACTCTTTTAAAGGCCTACTTTAGAAAGCACTTTTTTTTACCTAAAAAGCGCTTTCTAAATGGGCCTTTAGACACCCATTTATAAAGCGTTGTCTAATGTATAAATATAACATTTTAATTAATTTTTGTATATAGCTTTAGACAACACTTTTAAGGTAGGAAGCGCTGTCTAATGTATCCCTTTAAAAGCGTTTTTTCCTTAAAAGCGTTGTCTAATATATAAATATAAAATTTTAATTAGTTTTTGTATATATCTTTAGAGAGCGCTTTTTGGGAAAAAGTGATGTCTAATGTGAGCTTTTAGAAGGCGCTTTTTCCTTAAAAAGCGTTGTCTAAAGTATGTGTATAATATTTAAATAAATTTTTTTATACACCTTTAGAGAGCGCTTTTGTCTGAAAAAGCGCTCTCTTTTGTTCCCCATTTACACAACACTTTTTAAAGTGCTTTCTAATGTTTTCCTATAATTTTAACATTAGACTGCACTTTTTTCAGAAAGCACTATCTTTTCTATAACTATAATTTAATTGGATATTTTTAAAAATCCAATTTTACCTTCTTTTTTTTGCATAAACCTGTTATAATTCACATTTTCAGTCAGAATTCATACTAATCGGAGACCATTTCCACTAAATCACATAATCCACAAATGATCATTTACATCTCAAAACTAATACCATTTTAATAATATACCACACTAATTCCATTTCAATCCAAAACTATTTATACAAATCAAGTCATCTACATTAATACCATTCACAAAAATGTACGTAAAATAAACCATTCACAAAACTATACAATCACATATAAGTCCACTTATCCTATACCTAGAAGACCCTTCTTTCAATCATGTATTTGCATAATTCCTCCTTAATTTCATGCAATTTTGAGGCGTGTAATGAGAAACACCGAATTCATCGAAGTACTACATAACAAAACAAAATATGCATTAGTTAGTTTAAAATAATAAATTATGACATATCCGATAAATATTAAATTAAATCCTAAGTTATAAATCCATGCATACCATGATAGGAACATCTAATTGATTCATTTGAATGATTTCTCCCATAAACCTCAACACGTAATACCCGCAGTTTATGTCGTTTCTTTGTTGAGGACACTACATATAGAAAAACTAATAAGAATTAATATAGAGTTATTTTTTGTTATCAATTAGCATCACTAATAAGAAACATATGAAAATTAATATACCTGAACCTGAACCCATGGAATAGTGTCCAATTTAGACTATGTTACTCGATGATCACGTTGTGCTCGGTATATTAGTATTGATCTATTAAAGAAAAACGTAAATTTAGAACAATCACACTATAAATAATTATATACACATGAATATTTCATCCAATATGACTTACTTATCAACCATTTCCTTCAGATCCAGATATGTTGTCCAATTATACTCCAATGAATTCAGATAATAGACCATTTCTTTTTTTGGATTAATGGCAACCAACAACCAGTGTCCACTGTAAAATATAACAAAAGTTTAGATGGATAATTTTTATGCAAAAGATACAAATATTAGAATGAAATTAGAATGAAAATCTTACCTGGGTCCAGTATTATAGGGTTAAAAACAAAGCTTCATTCTCTTTGGTTGACATATATCTCTCAACCAATTGGTCTCTTACTGCATCTTTATTCATTGAAATTGTCGGTGCATTGACACGGTGGCTAGCAATGAAACAGAATCTCTTTGAGAGTTCATTCCCGCGCATCACGTTTTCATACCATAATAAAAACATAATAAACATTAGACTATTTTCATTGAAATGTGTAAATAAATTGTTCACCTAAATAAATAATAGAGTACTGATCAGATTACCAGATGTAGTAATGAACAACAACGATGCCTAATTCAAGATGACTGAAAATCTGCTCCATGTCCTCTTTTCCGATAAACTCAATATGATCAGAAATACCAAAAATACCTTCGTCCATACATACTTGACGAATAACACCTTGCATCACATTTGATGTTGACAAAAGTGTTTTTACCAAGATCCCCCTGTACACATATCATAAAATGAAATGTCATTAATTGACCAGTTTTGAGTCATAACTTGATAAGTGGCAACATGTAATAACAAAAAAGCACCTATTCATTCTTCATTTTTTATTTGTCAATTAAATATTTTCTCACAACAGAACACCAAGTCGACCTCCAGGTAAGTGGACAACAACAAAACACCAGGTCGACCTGATGATGAACAACAATGGTAATGGCAGCAGCAACAACAACAACAACAACAACAATGGTAATGACTGCAGCAACAACAACAACGACTAAATCATCAAGAACAACAATAACAATGACTAAACAATGAATAAATCATCAAGAACAACAACAAGAACAACAATGAACTAAACAATGACTTACCTCTTTTTCCTCTTCACGGAGAACAACGAACGAAGAAACAATGAACGAAGAAACAATGAATGAATGAACGAACAATGTCACGCAGTAACAATGAATGAATGAGCGAAAACAATGAAAGTTTAAGGTTTATGAAAAGTTTCTCAGAAAAAACGAGTAAGAGAATAGAGCGAAAACAATGAAAGGGTTTATGAAAATGAAGGGCCAAGTTTTATATTTTAAATAATAATTGACCTTAGAAAGCGCTTTTCATAGAAAGTGCTTTCTAAGGTCAAGGATTAATTAAAATAATTTAATTTAAAAATAACCTTAGAGAGCGCTTTCTGAGGAAAGCGCTCTCTTAGGTTTTCTTATATTTTTTAATTACATTTATTTTATAAAAAACCTTAGAGAGCGCTTTACTCAAAAAGCGCTATCTAAGGTAACCTTAGAGAGCGCTTTCAGTCAAAAGCGCTTTCTAAGGCTGGCCCAAAAGGACCTACCTCTTGAGAAGGTAGGTCGACCTGATGAAGCCAGAGAGTTTATTACTTTGAAACTTACTAAACTGCGTCGACCTGGTTGAAGTATGCGTCGACCTGATGACTCCAGAGAGTTTATTACTTTGAAACTTACTAAACTGCGTCGACCTGGTTGATGCATGTGTCGACCTGGTTAGTTTCTACTTCAATAAGCGCAAAAAAAAAAAAAAAAAATACAAAACGGGGGGTTCGAACCCACACCCTTGTGATAGGAAAAGGCATTGTAAATGCATTTTAACCACTGGGGTAGTGATACATCCAATGATTCAAATACAAATTTAAATATATGACTTTCTCCTATTGTTTTTTAATTAATTATAATTTGATTAATTTTTAAATATTATTATTTGATTAATTTTAAATATTATTATTTGATTCATTTTAAATATTTTAAATAATAATAATAAATTAAATTCTTTAAAATATTTGATTAAATTCTTTAAAAAAAAATTTAAAAATTTTAAATCATAATAATATTTGATTAATTATAAATATTTTAAAGAAAATATTTGATTAATTTCTTTAAATATTTATTATTTGATTAATATTTAAAATTAATCAAATAAGGCATTTAAATAAAATATTTGATTAACTTCTTTAAATATTTAAAATTAATTTTTTTTTATTAATTACATTTATTTAATAAATTACCTTAGAGAGCACTTTCTTGAGAAAGCGCTCTCTTAGGTTAACATATGATACAATTTAAAGAGCGCTTTCTTTAAAAAGCGTTTTCTAAGGGTTTCCTATGAGGACAGATCGACCTCCTTAGAAGGTAGGTCGACCTTTTACTACCCAGAAAGCCAGGTCGACCTGTTTTACAAACTGCGTCGACCTGGCAGTGCCAAAAACCGCCAATCAATTTTTGTGAACAAAATGTGTCGACCGGAAAGTGAGACAGGTCGACTTGTTCAGGGTGAAAACTCGTTTTTTTCAATATTTTCTTACACGCAATAACACGATAAGGGATTGATTTTAAGAATAGAGATAAATATAAACCAATGTAATTGAAGTATCATTACATTTAAAAAGAAGAAACATAGCCAACACATTAAAAACTAGATAAACCATATTCCCTTCTATGATCAGATCTTCCCCTTTGCCCTTTATGACCAGATGTGCCAGAAGACGAACCCCTATCATTTTAATACATCTCGAGAAACTGGTTGAATTTCTGGTTGAAAGTGTTGAAAGCTTCATTCTGACCTTTGATTTGTTTTTCCATTTCGTTGTTCCAGGCATGTTGAGCTTCATAGTGTTCTTGCTGTTGAAGTTGCATATTATGCAACATAGCACAAATAGTCGGCTCATCAGTAGAAGGCGATGTGTAATATGGTGGAGAATATGCCTAAGATGACTGATTTTGAGTCCAACCAGTGTGTTTCCACTCTCCCCTACCTTGATTATCATAGAGAACCTCTTCTTCGTTTCTATTTCAACCATAGACTGAGTCATGTTCCTGTACATCTGTTCTGACCCAGTTTCCATGATCTTCCTCCATAGGTTGAGTTTGATCATCATAATTTTCCTCATCAGACTCAATGTTGTCACCACTAGGAGCATTTTATTGCTCACCAGTTGCTATAGCAGATTCCATTTGACTACCAGGTCTCAAAGTTATAACAAAGTTCTTTTGAATAGGATCCCATGAGTGTCCTATAAGAATGAGATATTTTCTATTAAATTCATGATTTGGATTGATGGACATCATATGCAACCCTTTCACAACAACCTTTGCATTATTCAAGATGGATTGAATGAGAGACAGATAACTCAAGGCCACACTGTTCTTTTATCTCAGTGCAAAAATGCAACTAATAATATAGTAAGGCCAATTAACCTTGACTTTCTTTGTGAGAGCATACATCAAGGCTACTTCGGCTTTGTCAATTCTAGAATATCCTCCTTTCTTGGGACGAATATTATGTGACACAATCCAATGAAGAACCCAGATACCCGGTTTCAAACAGCCAACTGTGAATTCCTTTGGGAACATATCATTATTTACCGTATCGTTATCATGAGGATACCACAACATCTTATTTAAGTGTATCTTATATTTAAAACCAGTAATAGGGGAGGCATCAATTATCAAGGCTTTGTCGGCTGAACTAGCAGGAGGGACACCCAAAATGGATTGCCAAACTTTAGCATCAACCTTATAAACCAAATTTCCCATCCTAAACTCAAATTCATAGCCCTCAAATTTTCCCATAATGCCAATATAAAACATACGAACTAAATCCTCATTATACTCAGTTCTTAATCCTAAGAAAGAATTTATGTTTTGATAGTCCATGAGTTCCACAATATAATCCAAGTGCAATTGACTAGCAGTAAGTCTAGAATAAACATATTGTGGAATAATTTTTCTATCCTTGAACTTATCATTATATAAATCCCTAATTTCATCTCCAAGGAGTGATAGAGCACTTACCGGTATAGACGAATGAAATGTTGAGGCAGACCGACTTGGCCTTTTACCAACAACTTTTGTTGAACCCATGAGGATGTTGAAGAGATTGGAAAAGAGAACAGAAATTTTGGAAAAGAGAATAGGAGTTTTAGGGTTTTGAAGGAATTTTGGGAAGAATTGGAAGAAGAAGAATAGTAAATAATTTAAAATATAATTAAACCATTTGAAGAGTTAAAATTTGAAATCCCTATAAAGTGAAGCAATTCCCCATGCGCACAGAGCAAGCTGTCACAAATTTGAAATCCATTGCGTCGACCTGCTCACTTAATGCGTCGACACAATGGACATTAATTTCATATAAATTAAATTTTAAATACCTTAGACAGCGTTTTCCTTAAAAAGCGCTTTCTTAGGTTTTTTGATAATATATAATAATTTAATTAAATAAATTACCTTAGAGAGCGCTTTCTGAAGAAAGTGTTGTCTAAGGTATTTAAAATATAATTTATATGAAATTAATGTCCATTGCGTCGACGCATTAAGAGAGCAAGTTGATGCAATGGATTTCAAAATATAACCTATAAGAGCGCTTTTACAAAAACACGTTATCTTAGGTTTACTATATTTATTTTTAACCTCAAGGGCGTGGGTTCGAACCCCCGTTTTCCATTTTTGAGATTCTGAAAGTTCAATATATTTATTGACTTTAGAGAGCGCTTTTAAGAAAGTGTTTTCTAAGGTTTCCCTGTAGCAGCGCTTTTGAGAAAAGCGTTGTCTAAGGTGGCTTCAGTTAAGGACTTTTAACATCGCTTTTATAAGCGCTCTCTAAAGGTTGGCTTTTAGAGCGTTTTTTTTAGCAAAATTTTTAAAATACCTATAACACCGCTTTCTCCAAAAAGCGTTGTCTTTGTTGAACTGGAGCTCTTGATACCACTTGTGAGACGATAGGCTTTGATCTAGAGGGGGTGAATAGATCACAAATTTAAAACCAAAAACTCTTGGCAAAAAAATTGTTTTCAAAAGTATGGCACAAAGGAAAAATGAAACCCATACCGAACCATCTAACCGAACATACTATCGAAAATCTATATACGCAACGTAAACCTTATGGAATGGTAATGGACACAAATTGTTCAACAAAGATCAAGTTACAAATAAATTAAATGCAATGCTAGTCGTAACGCTTATTTCCAATGAACGAAAACCAATTAAAATATGCACAAACAATTTATCAAACACTTGGTGTACAATCGATAAGAATTGGAAATTCAATTTTTTTTATGATGTTAAAAGCAAATCATAATCAAAGTGATTATAATTATATCAACAACAACACTTTTAAAATATAATTGAAAAATAATTTTCAATCAAATTGATCTAATGACGATGAATTCAATAATTTACGAAATCAACAATTAAAGAAATAAAACAGTAAAAAGAGAGAGAAAAAGAGACATAGAGAGAGAGAAAGAAAAATTTATTTAGGCAGTTCCCCTAATTGACCTTGCTATAGGTATGTCTGCCCTTAATCTGAAATCGAATTGAGATACATGCAATTAACCTTTTCTTTACAAAATTGTTTATACAAGAGGTGAAGAACTCTAACCCCACAAATCATATGGTTTATTGTTGATTCAACCACCTCCAAACCCTTGATCAAGTCACCACAATGCGGCTACAATCCTCCGATTATCTGAGCACGCCCTTGTTAAACCAAAGATTCCCGAACACAATTCACCGTCTCGTGCTACTCCCTTCCAAGAAAACTACCTTTTCCCAAGGCCTTCACTCAGTCGAATCTGTGTTGACGTGATCTTGTCCAAAATCTTCAAATCGATCACATTGATCTTGAAGGAAAACCCCATCTTGGCTTTCTTATTTGAAACATGCAAAGATCCCAACCCAATATTCTTGGTTACACCAACCTAATTGGATGTTATCAACCCTAATCTAGATGGTCACTCAATAGAAAAATGATTATGTGTAGTTTAACTGTGTGTGAGCATATAAGAGAGGTTGAAAATGATGGGAAAGTTTTGTAATTTGGTTTCGTTTAGGTTTTACACTAGTACCTTACTATAAAAATATGCATATATGAGTCTATTTTGGTATGTGGAGATATGAGCAAAAGGAATGCAATAGTTTGAGTAAGGATGAAAATTTTAAGTTGGGAAATCGTATAGTTCGGACTGTGAAAGAAATAGGTCGTCTATCAAAGCAATCAGATTAGTTTATCAAGGTCTTCAGGTCAGTCTGTGAAGGTTATGTGTTGCCTACATGTAGACCTATCTGAGGAGAATTATGGACAGAAGCAAGATTTAATACTACTCCATGGGAGCCGACCTGAAAGGGCTATGTGCCAGCCTATACTGGATCTGATAATCATATAGGTCGGCCTTTTTATGCACGTGTCAGTCTGAAATGACTTGGTGGCCCAAAAACATGTTTTTCAATGCAATTTTGATGTAAACTCCTTTTCCAACTTGCTAAATGCTTCCTAATGCTAATATGATCATCTATAATGGGAGGATACCGTCCAATATACATAACATTACATTATCCTAGTTTTGAAATCACTCAAAATTCAAAAGTACTCACATAATTGTTGAAACAAAATCTATTGTGTGGTGACTAGGTCGAAAAGCTGGAGTTTTGTGAACCTTGTGTATTTGGTAAATCCTGTAGAATAAAGGTTAACAAATGTAAACAAAGAACACATGAATCCTTTGTTGACATTCATGCTAATCTTTGGGGGCTTGCAAGGAATCCTTCACACTCAGGTGCAAAGTATTTTTTATCCATAGTTGATGATTACTCCAGAAAGTTATGGGTATTCATCCAAAAGACTAAGGATGAAACTTTTGAAAATTTCAAATTTTGGAAGACTCTGGTCGAAAATCAAACTAAAAAGAAGGTTAAAAGGTTGAGGACCGACAATGGTATTAAATGTTGCAATGAGGCTTTCGACAACTATTGTGTTGTGTATGGTATAACAATGTACAAAACTACTACATGTACTCCCCAATAAAATTGTTTGGATGAAAGGTTTAAGCAAACCATTTTGGAAATGGTGATATGTAAGTTGGTAAGTGTGGGATTAAATAAGGTGTTTTAGGCAGAAGCTGTTGTGATTGTAACGTACCTGATAAATAGGTGTCCTTCGAGTGCCTTGGGAATGAAGACACCTGAAGAAGTCTAGTTGGGACATCCAACGAGTCTCGACAGACTTAAAGTATTTGATTCTTTAGCCTATGCTCATATTAGGCAAGATAAGCTAAAACCTAGAGCTCTGATATGTATGTTCCTTAGATACCCGGATGATGTCAAAGCTTATAGGTTGTGGTGCCTAGATCTAAGTCGCAAGAGGTGTATCACAAGTCGAGATATAGTTTTCAATGAAGCTGAGATGACTTTCAATAAAACTGATGATATTGGTTGAAGTTCTAAGATCTTTGAAGAATAGATGGAATAAGAAGAGATATTCGTTGAGGTGGAGCATAGTGATGCTAAATTGCATAACCAAGATGAAGTCAAAGAATAATCTCAAGTTGCTGATGAAGATGATGAGACTAATAATGACTACCTGCTCGAAAGAGATAGGCCGAAATGACTCATCAAGCCACCTCAGAGACTTGGTTATGCGGATCCCATAGCTTATGGCTTAATATCTATAAGTGAGGTTTTTGATGAAGAACCTATAGACTATAAGGAAGTTATGAGAAGTCAAAATAAGATTGAATGGTTGAAAGTCATGGATGATGAAAACTAGTTTGTTACCTAGTTAGTGTAGATTTATTCCAAGGTGGAGCTTTGTGATATTTTAGATCGAAATCTAGTGTCGACAAGGGTAGCTTCATGATTTAACAGAAGGTTTAGTATGAAGTCGAAGTATGTTCATATGCTGATCTTGTATGTTGTAGTCAAAGTATGTTCAAGCATAAATTAGTCAAAATGCTAGGATTGTTAGCATGTCGAATTGGGCCTTACTTGTAATCTCAATTATTAAGTTAGCTTGTTGCCTAAGTTAACTTAGTAGTCTATAAATAAATCATTTCTCTCAGGTTATTAAGAGAGATTAATTGTTGGTATTCACTTGTAATCTTTGAATCCTTATTGAGAAAGTGAATAGTAAAACAGATTTAACCCATTATTCTTCTTCTTCTTCCTTTGTAAAACCTAATAGGATTTCTTGTGTTTGTTCAAGAAACTCAATCTTTTTCTCATATTTTATTTTGTTCTCGACGACATCAATTCATAATATATATATATATATATATATATATATATATATATATATATATATATATATATATATATATATATATATATATATATATATATATATATATATATATATATATATATATATTCCCTATTTTTCCTTCTGCCATATAGGCGCTTTTTGAAAAAATCCCTGCAAATAAAAGTTGCAAAAATTTCTCTAACATTTGAAGATTCCCTCAATTTTGACCCTCCAAAATTGTTTGTTGTAAAACTAACCTTGCCTTATAAAAATTATGTTTGTTTGGTAAAACTATTATTGTAAAATTAACCCTCTATTAAAATGGCAAGGTTAATTTTACAAAATAAATAATTTTGCAGTGTCTAAAACAATAAAATCTTCGTATAACAAGGTTAGTTTTACAACAAACAATTTTACATGATCAAAATTGAGAGAATCTTCAAATGTTAGGAAAATTCTTACAACTTTTTTTGTGGTTTTTTTTTTCATAAAGCGTCTATATGACATGGGAAAATAGGTATATATATATATATATATATATATATATATATATATATATATATATATATATATATATATATATATATATATATATATATATATATATTGAATAAGACTAATGAAGTTGAACCTTACTTATCCGCTTACAAAATAATTATAAAAAAAATCGGGATGAACGGAGCATGGTTATTAAAAGGGTACAATAAGAGTTTCATAAATTGATTTAGTAAAACAATTTCTAATGATGAGAGTACCTCTAATAAAATTAAATGGATGACATTTATGCCTTAATTTAATATAATAACTTAGAGTACATATGATATTAATACTTTTTTCTTCTATACAAAAACAAAGGATGATTGTAGTTCCATACATAATAGTTGTGGTATGGTTGATGTTATCCTTGTACTTCTCTAGTTCCAAAGATAAGAATCATGTAATGACATGTTGACCATATTTTGGGGTCATTAAATATATTGGGATATAACTTATGTTAAATTTGAAGTATCTTTATTTAAATGCAAGTGGATTGATAGTAACAATTATATACAAATCATTGAATCAAGATTCACACAAGTTAACATTTGCAAGGAAATTTATATGAATGAACCTTTTATCATAGAATCCCTAGAAAAAAAGTTTTTTATGTCACTACTTCTTCTTAAAATAGGTGATCAATGGTTCTCCAAGGAAAAACACATTCCGAATAGTGATAAAAATCAAGATTTTGCTCTTGACACACGTGCATATATATATATATATATATATATATATATATATATATATATATATATATATATATATATATATATATATATATATATGTATATATATATGTATATATATATGTATATATATATATATGTATGTATATATATATATATATATATATATATATATATATATATATATATATTGGTACATGTTATCCATTACGATCATCAAGAAGAGATATGAGAAAACTAATAAGTTACTATTTTTATTTCTATTAATATGATCCAAAGCATAGCCGCACCTAGCCAGTTCCATGCTAAATTATGATAGGTACAAGCTTAAAGTATAAACACTCAAAGTTTAGCTCAAGTCCCACCAGCATTAATCTAACCAACGGACAAATCAAACTGAACCAATTCTTCGCTTACACAAGTAAGTTCCAATTACAGCCAAGTCCAATTGACTCGGCATCTCGCATATACATCTCGTACATCTTAACACGACATGCTCACAAACAACGCAACCATACATAGCCCCACGAAAGAGGGATATGCTATATTTCTCTTGATTAGACTCTAAGATTTCAAAACGTCAATCACTATTGAAACCATGAGTGTTTTAGTGGGAAAAAGAGCGTGGGGTAATTTTTTTTAATAGGAAAAAAATATATTCCAACCGGATATAACGGGGTATCCGAACCCACTACAAAAAATTGAACGACAACAAACTACAAAAATTCACAAGGATAATTGTGCCATTCGTAATAATTACAAATATAAGACTTTTTCAACTTTTTTCCGATCCACCACCAAGACATAAGAATAATCTTATGAACTACTTCCTCATGGCTCCAAACACCATTGTTGAACATGATCTTATTCTGCCACAACCAAATGATCCAACACAAAATCAACCAAATGCCAATCGCGTTTGAAACCTCCGCACCAACCAGATTTAAACCACTAATCCAATCTTTGAAATGGTCACTAACATTAGCGTGAAAAGAGTACTCAATACCTAACCAAGAAGCCAAATCCCCCCAAACCTTCCTACTTTTAATACAATCAAAAAAGAGATTAACCACTGATTCTTCCAACGAAAAACATAACGGACAAGAAAGATCATAAATAGAAGACGTTACCCTTCGATGCCATAAATTATCTCGAGTTGGAAGGCGATTAAGGAGAAGCCTCCACCCAAAGATCCTAGTTTTTAATGGAGAAGAACTCCTCCAACATAATCTAATCACTACCATCAAATGAGGATCCACAACTGAAAATGGTTGAACGAACAACAAATGTGCATATGCCACGCAGACAGAAAAATCAGTCTCAGAATTTGCATCTTTTGCTTGCACGTGTCTTCCCGATGTAGAGGCTTTCTCACTTTTCGTGGTCGTTACCTCATTGGGTGAGTGTTTGACTTACACTATTGGGTTTCCCACATATTGTTTCGGGAAAACCCTTTCTTTTCTTCTTCCTTCCCATTTCTCTTTTTCCATAAAAGTATACAAATCTAGGGTAACATTGGGTAAAACGAAGAGTTCACTCTTTTTCTCAGGGTGAAAACATCTTGTCTTCGGTTTCTCTACCCCTAAGTGATCATGGGAAAGAAAACTAAATTGCGTTCATGTTTGAGACATTGTATCCTATATTCTAATGCAGATACAATCAACAATTTTCGTCATGACATTAGATATTCATGCACAGGATGTGAGGAAGATGTGATTATGGAGCTTCCAAGAGAACAAAATGACTTTAGAGGGAACTCAACTACTCCAGGTAGTAGGCATAACTACCTCCAAAGAAATAATTTGATGGTCAGAGAGAAGCTTATGGATCATAAAACACGAATAAGTGGTAGCCACATAATAAGACTCATCCTTAGAATGATTCCACTTTCACTCTGTCATACCCCAAATTTTTCCTACCTGTATACCATTTTATTTTCGTTTAATCTTTATTCAGAAAAAAATCCAAAAAGATATGTCATTTCAATTTGTTCAGTTGCTTGAGTCAGGATTTGCAGGGTTTGTCAGGGTGTGTGTGTTGTTGACTGGTGGTTTTTGGTGTTGTGACAATTCATCATATTTCGATCTATTATCCATTCTCATCATTACCTTTTTATTTTATTGTTTCATATACCCGATTTTATTCACGTCTTTTTAAAACTCAAAAAATATTTTCTTTTATTTCTAAGCCCATTTTCATTTATCTAAGCCCATTATTCACAAAAAATTACAAAAAAAAAAATCATTTTTATTACTATCATTTCCTATTTCCTTTTATTATTATTATTTCTATTATTTTTATTATTTTTACTATTATTATTATTATTATTATAACTTTTATCATTTCCATTATTATTATTTTTCATAATACCACAAATTATTATTTTTACTATCATATCCATTATTATTATTTTTCAAATTTGTTTTCCATCCTATTATTATTTTTATTATTATTATTATTATTATTATTATTATTTTTATTATTATTAATTTTGATTAATCCTTTTTTCAGCCAATTCTCAAACACTTCCACACCATCCCTAGCTCATATTTTATAGCCTATTTTTTTCCTCTTCCATCAGTAAATAATTTCCACTACCTACAAAAACAATTAGTACAACAAGAATTTCACATTCCCATACCACGTGACCCCACAATACTGTATACCTCCCATGTCACCTTTTCTTCCAACAAATTCACCTGCATTCCACTCACATAGTACAACAATTTGCAACGCACCAATTTTTACACTTAGTATGCATAACGTTCACAAACGCAATAATTCACAGCTCACTAACAAACAAATTGACAACACATTTCTTATCCAAATATTCTTCAATCTTTCTCCCTAATCTTTCCTATTTTATCCCTCACAATCTCTCTATAAAATCAGCATTCTAACCATTCCAAATGAAGCTTGGAAAACCTTAAACATACCCTGCAAAATTTCATTGGAACCAAGCTTCAAACAAAAAAAACCAGAAAACCACCAAAATCCGAAAAAAAAACCATAAACAAAGAAGTGAGAGTGAAAAGAAAACAAAAAACACAGAAAATCGAGATCTGAAGCAAAACCAGCCACAAATCACTCTTCTTCAAACCATCACTTAACCACCAAAAGCCGCCGTGAAATCTTCCATAACCAAACCACCAAAACTCAAAACGTTACAACCACTCAACTCACCACAAATAACCAAACTAAAAAAAAAGGAGATGAAGAGAGAATGAATCGAAAAATCTCCATCGAAATAACTCAAAACTCTAAACACCACAAACCAAAATGCAGCGAGTTACGAGAAACACTGAACAGATTCGACCGAAACCGAGAGTGAATCGCTGAGATGAGAAAGACGGAATCGTGGATCTGAGAATCAGAGAGAGAACCATCTCGCGAACCACCGCCAACCGCACAAAACACCGAAATCTGCGGCCACCATAACACCATCACTACCGCGAGCCATAAACAAACCTTGAAAACCTGAACGAACCATCCAAAACCGCAAGCAAAATTGTTCCAGATCCGAACCGCACATAAATCCGTGAGAAACCGTACAAAGTCGCGAGTGATTACGAGAGAGATGAACGAGATCGAGATATCTGAGAAAGCTTAAGTTTGTTTATTTTCCTCTGGTTGTGAATCACGTCCTTTTATTTTTAGTTTTTAAAAAAAAAACAAGGAGAAAAGTTTGTTTATGTGCGTGAAAAAAGAAGAGGAATTCGTTGGTTTGCCTTGGTACTGACCTACCTTTATTCATTTTTTTCTTATTATTTATTTGTTTTTATTTATTTATTTTATCCTATAGACTTGTTGTTGATGTCGGGCCTTGCTTAGCCCATATGTTTTTCCATTCACACTCTCTGATCCGCTGCACACCCCCTCTATCATTTACTGCTACTCACACTCATATCACACATTGCACGCCTCTCTATTTTATTTAGTTTTTATTTATTATTGTCTTGTTTATAATAATTTTTCTAATCTTTATTGATTAAATAGTCGCTTTATTTAGAAAATTCTTTAAAAACAAATATATGCGTTAATAATTTCTTTTATTTGGGTCGATGATATAACAAACAGCCGAATTGTGTCCGATTTCATTAAATCGGAAAATTAAATCAATATGAGGCCTATTTATTTAGTTTATTTTTATTTATCATTTTATTTCATTTTATTTCGACAAAAACATTTAGTTTAGTTTAGTTTATTTTATTTAATCGCTTTATTTTATTTTTATGGTCGATGAACATCTAATATCTTGAGATTCGTCGCAAGCCGACTTGAAGTCTCGATTAATGATGAAATCATTTTTCTCATTTTATTTAGTTTACTTCATTTTATTTTATTTTTCGCATTTCAACATAAATTCTCGACTCCTCATAGAACGATTCAAAAATTGAATCGGTTCTAAGGTAGTTAATGAGTCACATTTCGATGCATCCGAAAAGGTCTAACGCCTCTGAATAGTTGCCTCTAAATAAAAAGGTCCAATGCCTCTGAATAGTTTGGTACACTGCACACACGCTTTCTCTTGGGAAAAATACAACGAGACCCTTTTATTTCATGCAATCCCGTGTAATTTATTTTGTATCCCTCCCCCAATTTCATGTATGTTATTTACTTTTTCCGCTTAGTTCGCGAACCCTTGGTCCAACGCCAAGTTGTTGCACTCGCACACTTCACAATTTTTTCAGTTATTGTTTCGTTTACTAGGATCCGCCTAACCTTGCGAGCCGAGCGCATTGTGCCTCGCTAACAAACCACAAAATAAAACTCCATTTGCATTCACCCCTTAACCTCAAAAAACCAAAACATTTCTTTTTAGATCCAAACCCTTGACCCAACGTCAAGCGGTCTTAGGAAATAAAACACTCTAATAAAACAAGAAGAATTGTACGCCACGGGCCTTAAGCGGTAGAAAGGAGGGCTACGAGTTGTCGTTACTCACTTCGATTATTTCGTCGCCGGACGTTGGACCGAATCGAGTGGAATAAACTACCCATAATCTTTAGTGCAATTCGACTACTAAATCCTTTCATCGAAGAAAGGTAATAAAACGAACAACTATCACCCATAGTAGGCCGAACTACGAGGCTCTGACTTTTCCATTGCACACGTGAGTACGTAGGCACGAGGATATCAATCCTTGTCGGGCACCTAGGATCAATCAAACTTATAATTCAAACTCATTTTCCTCTAGCAAGTATTTCATTAAGCATGGACATCCTTTCGCGCGTGACAACTTAGATGGTTCCCATCGAGTATGATGAATGTAGGGGGTGATAATACCTCCCCCCCTGTATAACCGACTTTCGAACCCAGACAATGGTTGTGAGACCTTTGTCTTCATCCTCCTTTTTTACGGGTTTTATCTATATCTTCCCTTTCCCCTCTTGGGAATAAATGAGAATTAGGTGGCGACTCTCATGTCAGTCCAGCGCGCGGCTCTTCTCTTTAGATCGTGTAAGGTCATATTTTTCGGGGTGCAACACACCCATCTCTCTTAGAAGGAGAAAAATCCCAACTTATTGATAAAAGACCAACAATAAAAACATTCTCGTGATCAAAAAGAAAGTTCCTCATCCATTTAAGATCCCAAACAAAATCCTCCCCCTCCCACCTACCCATTTCTCTTACGGGCCGATGAACTACTTGATTGGAAATTGAAAATAGCCTCGTGAATCTGGATCTAAGAGGAGTATTCTCAATCCAGGCAGCTTTCCAAAAAGAACTAAGAAGGTCAGATCCAACTTTCAACATGAGGCCATCAATAAACCAATCAAAGGGATCGTCAGATTTAACTTCAATGAGGGAAATTCCTTTCCACTAGGACGAGGTCGAGCGGAGGCAACCAACTTTTCCTCCCAAAATAGAAGACGTAAGAGTCGCTCCATATCTAGTAGCGTGAATATCAAGCCAAGGATTGGGCGCTTCCAAACTCCACCTCCACTTATGAAAATCATTTTGAACCTTACGTACATTTTTTTGCAATATGGTAATTTTAGACTCCTACAAAACCCCCATCTAAAAGGCTTTTTCCGGAAAAAGAGTCTGTTGCATCACAAAAAAGAGAGGTACATTTAAAGTGTTATTCTATGATCTAGATTCAAAAGTTTTATGATTTTCTACTTTACCTAACTTATATGATTGTTAGGTTTCTTCTGCTCAAGCTTCACAAGTTCCTTTCGCTCAAGCTTCACAAGTTCCTCCTGCTCAAGCTTCAAAAGTTCTTCCTGCTCAAGCTTCACAACAGGTCGAGAGCAAGAAAAAGGTTCCTGCAAGAAGAACTGCTGTAACTCGCTTTTGGTCGTGTCTTGATACACTTGTGTCAGTATCAGATGTAATGCAAGGTTGTATTCGTCAAATAGACTTGGACGAAGGTATTTTTGGTTTTCCTCATTCGGAGATAATCAGAATAGAGGACATTGAGCAGATTCTCAAGCATCAAACGTTAGGCATCGGTGTTATGCATGCCTACATCTGATACTCCGATCAATCTATTATTTATTTACTTGAACAATTTAATGGAACATTTCAATGAAAATAGTCTAATGTCTATTATTTGTTTTTATTTAAGGTACTTGTATGACAAACTCATGCGCGGGTCGGAATTGTTAAACCGATTTCGTTTCCTTGCTTCCACTAGTGTCAACTGTACGACAATTGGTTTGAATGCGGATACAGTAAGACAATACTTAGTTGACAGATACATGGCATCCAATACAGAGACTTTGTTTTTTTTACCGTATAATACTGGACACAAGTAAGATTGTCATCCTAATTTCATTCTAATCTTTGTATCTTTTATGTATAAGTTATCCATCTAAACTTTTGTTATATTTTACAGTGGACATTGGTTGTTGGTTGCCATTAATCCTACAAGAGAAGTGGTCTATTATTTGAATTCAATGGAGCATGATTGGTCAACATATCCGAGTATGAAGAAAGTGGTTGATATGTAAGTGAGATTGTTCAAAAAATTCGTGTGTATTTGTATATTTAATTATTTCTGTGAGATTGTTCTAAATTTACATTTTTCTTTTATAGATTTATACTAGTGTACCGAGCACAAAGAGATTATCGAGTTGCACGGGCTAAAGCAAACATTATTCCATGGATCCATGTGCAGGTAATTAATTTAATTTTCACAATGTTACTTATTAGTGATGCTACTTGATAACACAAATTTGTTTGTCTATGTGTAGTGTCCTCGACAGAAAAATGACATAGATTGCGGGTACTACGTTTTGAGGTTCATGAGAGGAATCATTCAATTGGATCAATTAGAGATTCCTAATCAGGTATGCATAGATTTATAACTTAGGATTTATTTTAATATCGTATATTATGCATATTATCGAATATTAACTAATTAATGCATATTTTGTTTTGTTATGTAGTACTTTGAATAATTCGCGTGTCCTCATTATACGGCCGCAAAAATTGGTGAAATTATGGAAGAATTGAGTGAATTTATTATAGAAAAACAGATAATTTAAGGTATAAATAGGTTAATATTGTGGTATATATGTACATGACTTGTGGTGTAAATGAATTGGTTTGGAATGAATAGAAATGAATTGGTTTAACGTATATATATATATATATATATATATATATATATATATATATATATATATATATATATATATATATATATATATATATATATATATATATATATATATATATATATATATATATAGTTTCCGGTGATAAATACCGATAATATTGAGATTGTTTATATTGGTTTGAAATGAATTGGTTTATATAAATGATGAAATGGTTTGAAAAAATCGTTTGGAATGGTTTATAATAATGTGAATTATACTGGTAGAATTGTTTTATACTGGTATACTGCCTAAAAAATGCATTTACAGGTTCTGCGTTTAAAATGGAAAAATGGGATGTTTTGGGAAAAATCATTAAAATTATAGGTACACTTTAGAGAGCGCTTTCTCTTAAAAGTGCTCTCTAAGGTCCACAATAGAAAACACTTTCTCCTAAAAGCGCACTCTAAAGAGATACAAAAAATAAAATAAAAATTATAGGTAGCCTTTAGAAAGCGCTTTTCAAAAGTGCTCTCTAATGAGGGACCAAAGAAAACATTTTTTTTCATAAAAGGGCTCTCTAAAGTAATGTAAAAATAATTATTAAAATTTTCAACGTATACAATAGAAAGCGCTTTAAAAGCGTTGTCTAATGGCATAACTTAGAGAGCGTTTTTTAAGGAAAAAGCGCTTTATAAGGCCTACTTTAAAAAGCGTTTTTTCTTAAAAAACGCTCTCTATTTGGGGCCTTTTAAAGCGTTTTTTCCTTAAAAAGAAAAAGCGTTGTCTTTACCTAAGACAACGCAACCTTTTACAGCGCTTTAAAGCGCTCTCTAAGCCCTGTTTTCCCGTAGTGTGTGTGTGTCTCTCTCTCTCTATATATATATATATATATATATATATATATATATATATTCTCTATTTTTCCTTATGCCATATAGGCGGTTTTTGAAAAAATCCCTGCAAAAAAAAGTTGCAAAAATTTCCCTAATATTTGAATATTCTCTCAATTTTGACCCTCCAAAATTGTTTGTTGTAAAACTAACCTTGCCTTATAAAAATTATGTTTGTTTGGACCCTGTAAAATAGTTTTTTTTGGTAAAACTATTATTGTAAAATTAACCCTCTATTAAAATGGCAAGGTTAATTTTACAAAATAAATAATTTTCTCACTTTTCGTGGCAGTTACCTCATTGGGTGAGTGTTTGACTTACACTATTGGGTTTCTCACATATTGTTTCGGGAAAACCCTTTCTTTTCTTCTTCCTTCCCATTTCTCTTTTTCCATAAAAGTATACAAATCTAGGGTAACATTGGGTAAAACGAAGAGTTCACAATTTTTCTCAGGGTGAAAACATTTTGTCTTCGGTTTCTCTACCCCTAAGTGATCATGGGAAAGAAAACTAAATCGTGTTCATGTTTCAGACATTGTATCCTATATCCTATATTCTAGTAGCGTGAATATCATGCCAAGGATTGGGCGCTTCCAAACTCCACCTCCACTTATCCAGAAGGGCGAAATTGACCAGCCAAAGATCCCGGACACCAAGACCCCAAATTTCGTAGGCTTACACACATCTGTTCATTTGATACAAGCTATCTCGGAGTCCTCTTTTACTCCTCCCCAATGAAACCTCTATTGAATCTTCACCATCTTCATCCAAACTTTGGCATACATCTTTAAGAAAAAAATATAGATAAAAGATATGGATAACATTAAGAGCATAGTTAAGAAGGATCATTCTTCCATCCATAGACACTTACACTAATTTCCACGAGAGAAGCCTTCTAGATATGAGATTAACTAGAAGTCCCCAAATAGATGTTGGGCGGGATCGACTAATAAAATTTGAAAATATAATCCAAAAAGAAAACCTACAAAAACAAGAAAGATTTTTCTGAATTATTTGACTTCCTTACTTTTGAAAGACTCTTTCTCATTGAGGTTTGTTATATTTCTAACGTACGAATGGATATGACAAAATAGAGGAAAATATATGAAGTCTAGATACTCTTCTTCATTACACACCAACGTGATATTCTCATGATTCTCTTCTATATTATACTATATACTATATTAAACAGATTTTCCTTCATTATACTACAAAATCTTTTATTTTTAGTGAGTATTTTCTTATACTGGTTTTAGATTATAATTATATTCTATGATTCTATATTTATTTTTCGTCCTTTTTTAAATTCTCTTGAAACATACTTATATGAACATTGGATTTGTATTACTGTCAATACCGTAAGAAACAATCTAATATTAATCATGAATGTGTGCAGTAAATGTGGTGGTTCTAGGGTTTGTGATTGTGGTGGAGGTAATGGTAATAGTAATGATGTTACCATGTGGAGTTCTGGTTCGAAGATCTTGAGAGAACAAGAGACAAGTGATTTACCAGCAACACAAAGAGGAAACAATGAAGTGATTTACCAGCAACACAAAGAGGAAACAATGGAAGTTCTCAACCTAGGAATCTGTCTGCTGCTATGGTGAGTTTTTACCAAAGAAAGAGTTTGCCACAATTGAAGTTTTTATGGTGCAGTTTTTAATATGGCTAAAATCAAAGTTGCAGTATGCAATTTAATCAAAGTTGCATATTACAATTTAAAATCATGATAGTACCAATATTTAAAGTTAGAATAAAAAATTATTTAAATATAAAAAAAAAAGAACTAAAATGCATAAGCAAAGCAACTTAGTGTTTTTTTCTTAATTGTGTTTTTTCTGTAGTTTTTCTCTATACTTAATCATTATTATTATTTTTACCATATAGTTTTTCTCTAATTCCACAGTTCAACGAAAGTGATGGTGTTACTATCTACAATCACACCAACGAGTGTTACAGGTAATTATCTCTAAATTATAAATTACTGAATTATTTTCATCACTATAGTTTTTTAAATTTCTCTAATTTAGTATCATTTGTCATACTAAATTCTGTTCTTGTCTTATTCAGTGATGCAAACTGGGGCAGCACCTTGGAGCTCAATAATACATTCAATGTTGGCACTGCTCATGCAAATTTTCCACAGTTTGTTGTTTGTGAAATTCCTCCACTTGCTATGCCTTGGCTTCCAAGTTTTCATTGTGATGGTAAACCTTTCTTTAACTTCTTAATGTTTCAATAATACTCGATAATACTCTTGGCCAAAACTCATGTTTATGACCAAGTTTTACAAATGTTTCAATAATGTATGAATTATTTTGCAATAATAAAATCAATGGATGTGAAAAGAAGAACATGTAGTTTTTGCTTATGTCCCTTCCACTACAGAGATCGTGGAGTTTTTTTTTTTTACTTTGGAGGAGGATCGGGAAGCGGAAATGGGTGAAGAAAGGGATGGAGGGAAGTGTTTAGATGATAACTTGTTGGTCCTTGTGGTTGTTTAGGAATTATATTATCTTTAGGAATAATACGTGGAATGTGTTGGATGTGATTTGAAGTACAAAAGCTTTGATTTGGAAATGGTCGTTCATCGGGAACATTACTCATGCCAATTGCAATTTTTATGAATTCATCAAAGATCCTCTTTTTTATTTGTCGTAATTTGCAATTGGAGTGTAATTTTCTTTGTCGAGCTTTGTTCTCGATTTTGTAAGCAGGTTTTCGAGAACCCTTGGTTCTCTAATCTAATATATTTCTTGTTTATAAAAAAAAATATTTTTGGTGGCAATGTTTTGAGTATCGAGTATTATATGGGCTTATAAAAAAAATGTCTTTGGTGACAATGTTTTGAGTATCGAGTGTTATATGGGCTGTTGTAAAACTAAGAATGAATGGATATATAGATAAATAAATTTGCTTGATAAAATAATAAAGAGTATATTTTCACACTAAGCTTAAGGAACAATTCGTCCCCACCAATATTCTTTATATGTTGGATGCAAATGAATTTACCGACAGATTTCCAGCAGGATATTTTGGAATTCTTAAAGAAAAATGCACAATCTCTCTAAACGTATCTTTGATAGTATTTTACAAAAGAATATCGGGTGACACCCGAACCCGAACCCAGTCAACTCAGGTTTTCACCCGTTGACTCAGGTACGGGTGCGAGTGGACCCCACGAGTTTGGATCTGCTTGTCATCCCTAAATCTGAAACCAGTTTGTTATGTTATTTCATTGTACAAAGACCTCTTATTTATAATGACGTTGATATCTGTTTGTATATGGAACATACACATTTTTTTATAAAAAATATTATTATTTTGATTACCACATATGAAAAGTAACAACATTTCGTATAAAAATAGCAATGATTTGTTTATAAGTTGCAACTGTTCATAAAAATAATCAATGACATGACACATTACACCAATAATAATCATCATAAACTATCTAAATCATCTAAATGAGAGATAAAAAATCTAAGTACAATATTTATATTATTAATTCAAATAATATAATTATCCAATTATTATTATTTTTAAAATTCTCTCACATTAAGTTGATCTTGAAAATAATTAGGCCAATTTGATCGGAAAGCATAGAAGGACCATTTGATGGAAAAAGATTTTATAATTTCAAGCATTCTTCACAAAAACTAGGTGGCTTAGCAAAGGGGATGTGAATTCCTTACTTTCATACTTAAAAATATTTTAGATCAAAGTTTATCAATAACATGAGAATTTCCTTACCACAAAAACTATAAAGTTAAAAATATTTTTTGTAACAAAATTTTATTAGGTTTTTTGTTATGAACTTTTTATATGACTTGTTAACACTTATTTGGAAAATTTAAATTATTTATATATGGGTTTTCATCTTAAATGTTTTAGATCTAAGTTCAACAAAACCATGAGAATTTCCTTATCACAAAATCTACAATGTTAAAAGTAGTTTTCTGTAACAAAAATGTCAAAACGCTTTTTTATTATGAACTTTTTATTTGACTAGTTAAAACATAACAGTTTTTATTTTATTTTTTATTATCAAAGTATTAGGGATACTTCAACTCAATAAATATAATCTAATACATAATTTCAACCCCTAAAGAAATCAATTACAAAAAAAATCAATAGGAAATTTGAGTCAGTCATAATACAATTCAAAAGGGGCAACCACGTCCAAGAAGACAATACAATTCTATCAATTATCTCATCCTATTGGAGCAAATTTATGTATTTTGGAGGAGGTAAATGTTGGAGACCTAGAACTGTTTCTGGTTGAAGCCAAAGATTGGGTTGTCAGATGGTTTTCGAGTGTTCATAAGTGGAAAACATCTGATGTCGATGATACGAGACTAGCATGGGTTAAGTGTTACAGTGTTCCACCCCATCTTTGGCGTGAGGAATCTTTCAAGGCCATAGCGGATGGTGTGGGAACATTTATAAGGTGTGATTTAGGAACTTGCAAAAAAGTTAATCTTGATGTTGGTAGAATGTTGATTTGCACTGGATTTGCGACGGTTAACAGGAACTTAGTTATTATTTCTGAGGAGTGTAACTATAAGATCTTGATCATAGAAGATGTTCTTAAAATTGTTGTCAAACCTCATGAACATGATTCGGATTTTTCGAGTCAATCTAAGTCTAGTGTATCCTCTGATGATGATGATAGTGAGTGGATGGAAGATGAGGGTACATAAAAGGTATTTTCGTGCAATTTTGGTGATGGTCCTGGTGAGAGTGATCCATCCTGCAATAAGGAGGTGTCTTCTGATATAGGTGGTTATGAGGTAGACGTTTCACAGGTTCGGGATAGTGTTGGCAATGGGGTTGTTGAGGGTGGAGGTTGGATTGTGATAACTGATGCTAGGCTTGGGGTAGAGTCATATGGTGTTGAGTTGCCCATCTTTTCTAAGGATGAATTAGACCCTGTTGAGGGTAGCAGGCTTAGTTCAAGGAGGGAAAGTCCTGATGTCACTGATTCTGAAGTCTTAATCAATAGAGATAATTGTAGGGCTATAGCAGATGTTGGAACAGAACTTGAATTGGATGGCCCTTACAACTGTGATAAAGGCGAATTGGTGATTGATTTGAATTGTGCGGGTCCTGTTACTGGACCATCTGGTGTCATTCTAGGCCCAAATATTTGGCCCAAACCTAGAAAAAAAGATGTTAAATTATTTTTATGATTGTATCAAGATTCCATATTCCCCATCTTATTTCTCCACTTTGTTACATGCTGCCACGGGTAAGTCTGAAGTTAAAGGTGGTGTTTCGAAGTTTGGTAGGACGGAGAACACAATTATTCATGGGAATTCTCCTTCCTTGGATTCTAGAGGATATTTGCGGTGTGGGGAATCTTTAACCGACACTGATTTAATTCGTGGAAACTCGAGGCGCAAGAGAGTTTTACAGGATGTTCCATCTAAAATCTGGGAATCTTTGAAGCAGATTGGGATTAATGGGGGAGATAATGATGATACTTTCAAAGAGATTTTGAATACCATGGAAGAGAATGATAAAGATATTAGATTGAAGAAGAAGGTTGTGGAAAAGGAAATGTCATGGATCTTGTCTCGTATAATGTTCGTGGGTGTGGGAGCTCGTTAAAAAGAAGAAGGTTAAATGAGTTGATTCGCAGTGGCATACCAGATATTGTTCTCTTACAGGAAACCAAAATCCAAAGTATGAATAATAGGGTGGTGAGGAGTTTGTGGGGGACTATAGAGTGTGAGTGGTCGGCTAGAGGATCAGATGGGTCCTTAGGAGGTATCCTAACGATTTGGAGAAGTAAGTCGATTACTGTTGTATCTAGTTTTAGAGGCAGAGGATTTTTGGGAATCAATTTTCTTTGGAAACAGTTGAACATCTATGTTATTAATATTTATTCACCGTGCGGATTATCGGAGAAACGGGCTTTGTGGGAGGAAATTTTGGACTTCAAGAACCGTTCTGATGTTGGAGGATGGATTGTAGGAGGAGACTTTAATGCTGTCAAAAATAGGGAGAGATCGGGGAGTAGTGTGCCTAATATTAGAGAGATGGGTGAGTTCAGTTCATTCATTGATAATATGAATCTTGTTGACCTTCCGGCGGTGGGCAACCGATTTACGTGGTATAACTCTAATGGTAGATCTCGAAGTAGAATTGACAGAATTCTTGTTAGTGAAGATATTATTCGTTTGTGGGATTTGAAGAATCAAGTTGTTGGGGATAGAGATGTCTCAAATCACCGTCCGATTTGGTTAAAAGCGAATACTGTGGATTGGGGCCCGAAGCCGTTTAGATTTCTGAATTTCTGGCTTCAACATAAAGAGTTTATGGGGTTTGTTAAAGTTTGTTGGGATTCTGTCAAAGTAAGGGGTTCTTTTAGCCACATTTTGTTTTGTAAGTTGAAGGAGTTAAAGCGGAAGCTGAAATGGTGGAATGTCAAGGTTTTTGGGTGGCTAGACTTGTCTATTAATGAGAATGTGGATCAAATCAATTATGTTGAGCAGATTTTAAGCACCAGTGATACTGCTACTGATGAGTTGCTGAAAAAAAGGCTTGAGGTGCAAGAAGTTTTGTGGAGGAAGTTGAAATTAAAAGATAGTCTGATCCATCAAAAGTCTAGAACCAAGTGGAAATTTGAGGGAGATGTAAACTCTAAATTCTTCCATAATTCTCTTAAAGCCAGAACTAGGATTAATGAGATCTCCTTATTAAATGTTGAAGGCGTTTTATCGGGTGAACCTGATACGATCAAAGGGGCGGCTAAGAGGTTATTTGAAGCTAGATTTTGTTCTAGTGGTTATCCTTTGCCGCGAGTGAATTGGAAGATGGGAGATATGTTGACAGAGGTGGATAATACCTTACTTGAAGCTGAGTTTTTGGCTGAAAAGATTAAAGAAGCAGTTTTTAATTGTGATGGTAATAAAGCTGCTGGAGTTGATGGATTTAATTTCTTGTTTATTCAAAAATGATGGAGTATTGTGGGAAGGGATTTTTGTAACTGCATATGTGATTACTGCAAATTGGCTTGGCTCCCCCAAAGCCTTTACCTCTGCTTTCATAACATTAGTACCAAAGGTAACTAACCCCCAAAATTTGGAGGAGTTTCGTCCCATTAGTTTGATTGGTTGTGTGGTGAAAATAATTTCCAAAATCCTAGCTGGTAGATTGAGGCTTATTATTGGCAAAGTTATCTCCCAGTCGCAAACAACTTTCATACCGGGCCGACAACTTGTGGACAGAGTCTTGGTGGCCAACAAGACTATTGATTTTTCTAGAATAACTAAGAAACAATGCTTTATGTTCAAAGTTGACTTCGCTAAAGCGTATGATTGTGTTGAATGGGAGTTCCTTTTTTCCATGATGGGTGCGATGGGATTCGATACAAGTTAGATAAGTTGGATCAAAGGGATAGTTTGTAATAGTTATTTATCTATTCTTATCAATGGGAGCCCTTCAAAAGATTTTAAGGCGTCGAGAGGGTTGAAACAAGGAGACCTGCTATCTCCATTTCTTTTTGATATTGTTGTAGAAGGCCTTGCTAGAATGGTGAAGAAAGCTTGTGAGTCTAATACATTTTCAGCTTTCAAGTTTGATGATCATACGAAAGTTAGCCTCCTACAGTTCGCCGATGACACACTTCTTATTAGTGATGGTTCTTTTTCTAATATTTGGGCTTTCAAAATCATCCTTAGAGGTTTTGAGCTAATATCCAGTCTAAAGATTAATTTTTCAAAGAGCCGGATTTTTGGAGTGGGTATTAGTGAAGATACCATTTTGGCAACCGAACAGTTTCTCCATTGTAGGGCTGGTGTTGTACCTTTTAATTTCTTAGGTATTCAAATTGGTGGAAGACATAGAAGGGTGTCGTTTTGGAAACCGGTGTTGGATTGTCTTAGTGCTAAGTTATCTTGTTGGACGGGGAGGAATTTATCGATTGGTGGGCGTGTCACTCTTATCAATTCTATTTTATCCAACCTTCCAATACATTATCATGCATTCTTTAAAGTTCCTAAGAAAATTTTGAAGGATATGATAGCAATAGGAAGGTACGTCCCTTGGGTGAAATGGAAGTTAGTTTGTAAGGAGCGGAATTGTGGGGGTCTTGGAATTCGGCATATTGGTTTGTTCAATAAAACCTTGTTGACAAAATGGTTATGGAAATTTCTTACTACCGGTAATGAGTTATGGAGACCTATTCTTACGACTCGTTACGGGAATCTCCCCATTTTGATGCAGCAGGTCAGTAGGAAAGGTAAGGTTAAATTGGGTTCCTTGTGGTTTAATGACATTCTTTCTTGCCTTACTCCTACTCCTTCCATCAATTTGCTGGACCATTTTGTTTGTACTATTGGGACGGGTGAGGAGGTCAGCTTTTGGGGTGGTATTTGGTCGTCCAGTGTGAAGCTACAGCAGGTTCTTCCAATACTTTTTGATGCTGTGTGGAACCAGGACAGCAGAGTGGCGGATATGGGCTATTGGGAAGGGTCAGAATGGGTCTGGTCGATCACAGAATCATCGTTCCAGCAGTATCCGGAACTATCTGAAGATTTGAATTGTTTGGACTCATATCTGGAGTAGTCTAAAATCGAGATGGATATTAAAGACTCTTGGTCTTGGGTGCCTGAAATTATTGAAGAGTTTACGGTACGTTCTTGTTATTACTTGTTATCCAATAGTGAAATTGTGTTACAATTATCAGAAGATCAAATTACTTTGCTGAATATTTGTTGGAAATCGATTATCCCGTTAAATATCAAAGTTTTTGTGTGGAGGTTAATTCTAGATAGGCTTCCAACTCGTTCTAATTTGGTGATTCGTAAGATTATTGTTGATGATCATGAGAAGAAGTGTGTGTTTTGCTTTGTGGATCATGAAGACTCGTTCCATCTCTTTTTTACTTGTCCGTATATTTTTGCGATTTGGAATCGTGTTTATGATTGGGTAGGCATTGCGAGGATTAATGAAGTTGATTGTTGTAAACATGCTTTGGTTTGGTTTAATAGTAATAGGGGAAGATGCAAGGTGGAAGCTAGCATTGCAATTTGGTTTTTTACATGTTGGTGTATTTGGAAGGCTCGGAATGATTATATTTTTAATAGTGTGGATTGTGATATTGATAGTATTTTTCATAACATTGTGGTTACATCTTGGAGGTGGTTAGGTTTAGCTAGAAATGGTAGAATGGTTTCTAGTTTTTATAGTTGAGTTAGTATTATTGTTTGTAATTCCATTTCGATTTTTGATAGCTTGTAATCATGAGGTTAGAGATCCTCTTATGCTCTCCCTAGTGAAATTGCTTATAAAAAAAATTATGACATCCAGGTTACAAACTTCGTCATTGAAAACTATTTGATTCCTTGTACGTCAAATACACCAACATGTCCCAAACCAAATAAGATTAACATTAGACTTGTGACATTTCCCCAACAAAGAAACCATCCATTCAAACAAATGAAGATGACATTCTTGTTAGACGATAGACTTTGATCTAGAGGGGGTGAATAGATCACAAATTTTATAACCAAAAACTTTGGCAAAAATTTGTTTTAAAAAATATGGCACAACGGAAAAATGACCGGATCGAATCATCAAACTAAATCTACTATTATAAAGAAATATACATATTGCAAACGAAACGGAATGGTAATGAACGTAAATGTTCAACAATAGTCAAGCTATGAATCAATTAAATGCAATGTTATTCGTAACTCGTATATCCAATGAACCAAAACACAATTAAAATACGCACAAACAATTTATCGAATGCTTAGTGTGCAATCGATAACAATTGGAAATTCAATTTGTTTTGTTTATGTTAAAAGTCAATCATAATCAAAGTGATTATGATTATATCTACAATAACACTTTTAAAAGATAATTGAAAAATAATTTCCAATCAAAATGATCAAACAATGATGAACTCGATAAATTGTGAAAACAACAATTAAAGAGATAACGAGATAAAAGAGAAGATGTCAAGATTTGTTTATACAATAGATGAAAAATGCAAACCCCAAAAAACCTATTCTTTTGTGTTGATTCTTTTGTTAATTATGTATTTTTTGGATTGACATTAATTTTGGTAAAACTAATTTGATAGCGACATGTTGGACAAGATGTCCTAACATGCAGAAGAACTTGAAGATCAAGATGTTAGACAAGATGTCCTAACAGAGTTATTAGACATCCGTGTCTGTTAGAGTTTTTGAATCTGTTATTATTTATGCAAATCACAAAATATTCTTTGAATATTATGTGATCCTAGTTGGCGTCCAAGAGTGAAGATTTTCAGAGATTCAGTTTGGAATGGAAGATTTGTGGTTTTCTAATCATGGAGACATTTTAGGAAACTCAAGATTTAAAGTTCTAATGTCTTGGAGAATATTTTGCAGATTTTGTGTAACCATATATGATGCAACTTGAAGTCCATAATTTAGTCTGAATTATAGCTTTATATAAGATGGATTAATCCTAGTTGAGAAGTAGGACATATATTGATTTTGGTGAGTATTAGGATTTGTATTTTGTGAGCCTCTCTTGTATCCTGTTGATGCTAGAGCGGGATTGTTTATTGAGTTGTAAAGTGTAGATCACTCTTAAGTTTTTAAGCACAACGTGAGTGTGATAACATGGTGATTGTAAGGGAATCAAGAAACGTCTCATACCTAAGAGAGTCTTAGGTAGAAATTAAGCACGAGTAGTGATTAAGTGACAAGTTGTAAATCAGATGTTATTTAGCTTAGAATTAATACTATCTAGTGGATTTCATTCCTGGCTTGGTAGCCCCCAGACGTAGGTGTTGTTATACGTCGAACTGGGTTAACAATTGATTGTGTGTTCTTTTCTTTCTACAATTATATTCGCGTGTTCATCTTGTCATTGTACGCTAAAAGCAGAGATCGGTGTCTCGACATCTCATAGGACATATGAGATCTGCTACACTAGAATTTCAACTGGCATCAAGAGCTTGTACCCTATTCTGTTTTTGGGTGAGATTCAGGGGCGATACTTTTTGGTACAATGGAAAAGGATGGAGGAATGGTGAACATACCACATGTTCTTGATGGAACAAATTATGACTATTGGAAATCTTGTATGGTTGCCTTTCTCAAATCCATAGATGGCAAGGCTTGGAAATTTGTGGCCTAAAGATGGGATCCACCAATGGTTAACGACAAGGATGGTAAAATCACTGATGTGGTGAAACCTGAAGAAGACTAAGATGATGAATATGACAAGCAGACTCAAGGAAATTCCAAAGCATTGAATACTCTATTCAATGGAGTGGACAAAAACATCTTTAGATTGATCAGCAAATGTATTGTTGCAAAAGAGGCTTGGGATATTTTGAAGACTACTCATGAAGGAACGTCTAGGGTGATGATGTCAAGACTTTAAATTCTTACAACCAAGTTTGAGAACTTGAAGATGAAGGATAATGAGAGAATTCATGATTATTATATGTATATTATTAATATAGCCAATGCTTCAAGTGCCTTAGGAGAAAAGATGTCAGATGCTAAATTGGTCAGAAATATTCTAAGGTCTCTTCTAAAGAGATTTGACATGAAGGTTACTGCCATTGAAGAAGCTCAAGACATTAACACATGAAATTTAATGAGCTTATTGGATCTCTTCAGACCTTTGAAGTAGGGATCCGATGTGATAAGCCTGAAAAGAAGAAAGACGTAGCTTTTGTGTCTAATGAAGATGTATGTGATCAAGATACAAATGAGGGTTTGCCTAAAGCTTTTGGGTTACTTGGAAATATTTTCAACCAGGAAATATAGAAGATGGACTTTAATTAAAGATATGAAGTCAAGAACAAGTCATCTGACATCAACAAAAGGAACTAAAGAGAAGACTAACCAAGGCAAAGGAATCCAGTGTATTACATGTGATGGTTATGGACACAGAAGAGCTGAGTGTCTTACGCGTCTCAAACAGCAAAAGAAAAGTTTTTCTGCATCCTGGTTTGAAGATGATTCTTCAAGTGAAGGAGAGTCTTCCAAACATGTCACCACCCTTGATGGAACTTATGATTCTGATGTAGAATTAGTAAGAGAGGAACTCACTTATGATGATCATTGATTCATACAAAGAGTTATGCATCAGAAGTGCAAAAGTATATCATCCGGGACAAGATCAATATAGAGTAATTGATTTACTTCTGACTGAAAGCGTGAAGCATATGGCTGTCATCTATGATCTTGAAGATGAAGTTATTTTACTCAACTCAAAACACGAGTCTATGATTAAATATATAAGAATGCTTAATAGCAGTTCTGATGTGTTTGATGAAATTCTTCAAATTGGGAAGAATGTTGGAGATGTTGCAGGTCTTGGTTATGATAATCAAGCAGAAAAGAAGAAACATAAAGGGAATGTAATGACTTATGCTTAACCTAAAGGAAGAAAGAATCACAAGATGTCGAATCACATGTCCCAGCATCAGAAACAATATCAGAAAATACATCAAGAAAATAAGTCAGGAGGAAAGAACCAAGGCTTAAAATGTCATCATTATGGTATGTTTGGTCACATAAAACCCTACTGATACAAATTACATGGATATCCCAAACTTGCCACACAACCCATAAGAAGACAGGATGCTGCTAAAGCCAAGAAAATGTGGATTGCAGAAAATAATACTACAACATTCATGGCCCATACCTCTTCAAGATTTTCTACTAGAGAGGACATGTATTTTGATAGTGGTTGTTCTAGGCATATGAATGGTGTCAATAATTTTTTTATCAACATTAAATCACATTCTGCCAACCATGTCACTTTTGGGGATGGACTATGTTGGATTGCTTAGTTTAAATGATGTGTCATTTGTTAAAGGGTTGACTATAAATCTTATAAGTATTAGTCAACTGTGTGATCAAGGTTTCCAAGTTAACTTTACAAAACAAAATGTTTGGTTACTAATAAGAAGAATAAAGTTATCATGAAGGGAGTAAGATCTAAGAACAATTGTTACATGTGGACTCCTCAAGAAACAAATGGTTCATCCAAATGATTGACATCCAAAGATGATGGAGTGAGGTTGCGGTATCAGAAGTTTAATCATTTACATCTAAAGAAGATGAAGGAAGCCTTGTCAAGTGAAGCAATCACGTGTATTGAAGGAGCCTATAGAGCATTATATTCCAATACTAAAGTTATGCAAAAGTATATGAATGTTGTTGATGTCAAAAAGGATGTTGTAACATCGAAAACCAATATCAGATCAAAGGAAACAATGTTAAAAGTCTTATTGAATCCAAGAATGAAAAGGAGTTCATGACTAATGATTTATGGAGAAATGCATTGGAAGATGAGCTGAGGACGTTCAAACGGAATGAATTTCTGAATCTGGTGCCAAGGCCCGAAGGAATCAGTGTTGTTGGTACAAGTATGGTGTATGAGATCAAGTTGGGTGATCTAGACTTGAATACCAGACTTGTTGCTCAAATTGGAAGGGTGGAACTCGCTTAAACAGTTGCCACTTTAGCTAGATTAAAATATATTAACAAGTTACTTGGAGTAACATGTCTATTAAGCTTGAAGATAGCTCATATTTACGTGGGTGGTATTGTTTTTGGAGGGATGTCAGATGAGATGCTCAAACATCTCATTCCACAAATGCAATCTGAATTGGAGATGAATGAGGTAAGTGAATTAACTTACTCTCTTGGTATCCAAGTCAAGAAAATGGAGAATTTCACATGCCTTTGTCAAGAAAATTATGAGAAGAGTATCTTTGGAGATTGTGTTTTTCTGGGGAAAACTTTGAATTCATGGTTCAGCTGGAGACGGAGTTGTGTACTCTTATTTGTTGAAATTAAGTACATAACAATAGATAACAGTTGTTCAAAACTGAATTGGACAAAGAAAATGTTAATTATGTTTAATGTCACAGATGATGTCATGACATCCTTATGTGACAACTAAAATGACATTAACTAGGGAAAAAAGGATTTTCTAGTTTGAAGTGTGTCATACCCCGAAAAATACGACCTCGTGACGGGAAAAGAGTGTCGCGGGAAAAATTTAAAATGATCAACAGAGTCGCCACCGAACTTATTTTATTCCAATTAAGGAAAAGGAAAATATCGAGAAACCTTCTTTGAAAATGGATAATGTTTGGTCCTTGAAACCAGATTTTGAGTTCGTGAGTTGATTCCATAAGGGGAAGGTATTAGCACCCCTTACGTTCGTTGTACTCAACGGAAACCTCTTAGTTTGATTTGTGATTGAATGTATTAACGAATGTCATTTATCTTCTTCGAATTAAAAGCAGAAATAAAATGCGATACGATTCTAAACTAGAGTTAGTAATTAGAGGGGAAAATGGTGGTTAGCTTCCTAGGGTGCTCGGCAAGGAGTAAGATCCGTGTGCCTACGTATTCCCTTGTGCAATGAGAAAGTCAGAGCCTCGTAGTTCATGGATCTAAGGTTGGTTAGTTTGTTGATTTTATTAGGTGTCAACTGCTTACACCCGAAACAGATGCCTCAGGTCTAAACAATTGAAGAAAAGCATTGAAGATCCAACACTTGTCTTTTCACCTTGTTTCGATAGTTGTTAGGTGTTTTGTTAATCAAAGACCGCTTGATGTTGGATCAAGGGTTTGGTTCTAAAAGTATCTTTTTGTTTTTTTTTGGTTTGATGGCGATGCGCGAAGCAGTCGACTTACAGGTGAACGCGGATGGAGGTTTATTGTTTGAGTTGGTTAGGTGTATCTGATTCCTAGTCCCTAGGGGTGCTCCTAGTAATACGAAACCATAACCGAATGAATTGTGCAAGTGTGCGAGTGAAACCGCTTGGTGTTGGACCAAGGGTTCGCGAATGAAATAAAATCGATAAAATGCGGAAAATAAAATGCGTACAATGTAATGGGAGAGGGATACATGTAAGTTACACGGGATTGCGAGAAATAAAGGGTATCGTTGTAGTTTGCCCAAGAGGAAGCGTGTGTGTGTCGCTCCCGGGATTTTCATCCTAGTACAAACGCGAAAGTGGCGCGGAAAAGGTAGAGTCGCCAGCCAGACATTTTTATCCCGAAAGAATGGGAAAGGTAATGTTGCACAAACCTGAGGAAGAAGGAAAAGGACGAGGTCCTGCGAACCAAAGATCTGAGTTCGGGAGTCGGTTACAACCTGGGAAGGTATTAGCACCCCAGATCGTCCGTCGTACCCGACGGGATCCACGCTTGCTTGTTTGTTTCAAAGGGTGAGAAATAAGAATGCTGCTGAACAAAACCGCTAACTGGGATGGAAATGGAAATGAGAAAGGAACTGAAATAAGAGAATGAGAATAAAAAGGGGGAAATGTAGGGAAAGTAAAGAATGTGCTCGAATGGGCCCTACCCCACTGCCTACGTACCTCATCGGGATAAATGAGGATCAGAGACGCCGTAGTTCGTCTAACCTAGGCGGGAACTTTTTGTTTGTGTTTTTTATGCTGGAACTGCGTATGTCTATGCTCAGGTGTTGCAGGCTCGTCTGGTACGAGTGCGTTTACCGTCTTGCATGTGTGACAAGCCGTCGCGAGTTCGCGTTGAGAGTGAATGAGATGAGAAGAGAAGTTCCCGCAGGATAGTCGCTTGTTATTTGTTTTTGTCTTTTATGAGAAGTGTTTTGAATTTGTTTGTGAAGTGTCTTGTACTAAGACCTATCCATCGCGGGAAGCATTTACACCTCGCCCCGAAACAGGACGCGTATAAACACTCCGCAACAAAGTCTTGTGTCGTACAAGATTGTTCGGTTTTTATTAAGTGTTTTATTGCTTTTCTTTTTTGAGAGGAGAAAGAATGACTCAAGTTGATAAAAGGACAAAATCTAAGGGACTAAGAGTCAATCCTAATTTTGTTTATTTATTTACAAGTGGTCCTAATGGTTTGTGAAGTTTTCTATTCCTAATGAGAAACTAGAAACTACTAGAATTCAACTTACTTCATAATGAAGTTAAGTTGATTCTAAGAACAAATGGGGGAAGCCTATGCAAGTTATAAAACCAAATGATAAGGCAAAAAACAATGAAATTGAATTAAGAAATAAAATTCTAAAAATGCCTTTAAAGGCATGAATTAAAAAATAGTCCTATTTTTATTTATTCTAATCCTAATGATAACGAAACTTTAAGCCTAAGTACTAAATCAAAGTTAAGCCTAATACTTTCATTCTAAAACTCAATTTAAACTAACCTAAGCCTATATTAGATTCTAGGATTAAATCTAGTCTAAACTATATTTTTGTACTTTATTTTTTAATGGCCTAAACTAATGGGAATTATGCATAACTAGGCCTAAGAACTAATATTCTAAAAAATATTAAAACTTCTGGAAAAAATATGAAAATTAAACTATAGGGACCTAATACTATCTATAATATTGTATTAAAAGGGATTCTAAAAAATCCTATTTTTACTATGCCTAGAAATTATTTGTTTTCAGCTAAGAATTAACCACTAATTTCTAAGGATTACACCACTAAAACCTAAGATAAAAGGTCCTAAAAAATCCACTAAAAATATCCTAAGCACTATTATGAGTCCTCTAATTACAGAAAAAAGAATGGCTCAAAAATCCTACTGGAAGTTATAAAAATAAAATGAACAAAATCCAGCACCATTAAAAGAAATCCAAATAAAGCTAATTAAAAGAAAAATCAGAATTAAATCGAAAAATAACCAAAATTCAGAAAATAAAAATGTCAAAATTTCTAATTGGAATTAAAAAGCTAATTAATTTTTTATGGAATTTTTCTAATCTTTTTACTATTTTTTCAAGATTTATTTTGAAACTATATTAACTAAAAATAAAAATCTAAAGAAATAAAACAGGGGTGCATTTAGTGGTTTTTTCTAGTTATTATGCCAATTGGGCTTATCAAAGGGGTGCAAAAAGCAGAAAGATTTGGGCCCAAAATGCTGGCTGATGAGAGAGGTGTACACAGCATATTTTTTAAGTTATTTTTATGATGGGCTTGAGAATGGGGGTGATAATAGCAAAGAACCTAAGGCCCAAAACGCAGGCTCTTGTGAGGGAGGTGCAAAAAGACAGTTTTTTAGTTTGTTTTTCTTTTAGTGCTGGCTAATGGGGGGTGCGAATAACAATAATATCTAACTATATCTTAATGCTTAGACTTAAAATTAGCTAGCTTAATTTGGTGCTTATTATTCTTTAAAACCATATTAATTCTTACTAAAAACTTAAGACATTTTAATAACATCTAATTAAATTACAAGATTATCTTAATAATTATCCAATAAAACTTATTAATTAAATGAAAATTATGGTTAATAACTCAGGATAATATTCCTAATTATTAATTAAACTCTTTTAAAAAAAAAAAAGACATAAAGAAATGAAATAAAGATTAAACAGCAAAAATAAAACCCTAATCCCCTTCTTTCCCTTCTCCCCCTCGCCGCAACTCTCTGTCTCTTCATCATTCGCCCTCCCCTCAAACAAACTCTTCTCCTCAAGTGAAAACCCTAGCCGCCGCCAGCTCTTCTGCCTCGACCTTGCCATCCTCATGGCGCCGCCGCGGAACCTCACACGAACCACTCTCTCCTTGGCGCTCTCTCTCTCAATCACCGGTGAAACCTCAATCTCAATATGACTGTCATCGTTCCTTCAACCCTACGGTGCCGTTCATCACCTTTTATATGACTCTCCGCCGCCTATAAAATCTCTTACCCCCTAGCTTGACCTAGCCCTAAACCTAACTACCGCCGCCGCTTACCTTGCCGGAAACCTCCTCGACACACCTCCGCACGCTTATCCACAAACACCTCTCAAGAATTCCTCACCGGCACGAATCCGTGAACAAAACTCACTAAATCTCCCTCCAATCACAAGTATGCCATCAACTATACCCCTATCCTACTCTACACTAAAGTGAAGCAAGCAGCAACAAGCATATAAATTCAGAGCAATGACAAATATCACCTAAATGATATGTCGAAGAAGCGTACCTGTCAATCGAGGTTACGAACAAAGAGCTCACAGTGACATTCGCTTCACGTATCACCTTGAAATCTCCTTCCTCCTTCTGCGGATCCGCCCTGCCGAAGTTGATGATGTTAATGATAATGCTCTGTGAGTCTTATTCGACGAAGAAGCTGAAACAGATCGGCGAACTTCTGCAGCGTGAAGAGACAGCAGCTTTGGTTCGGTTCGAAGAAGAACTATCAAGATTTCTGTTTCTTTGCTTAGCGGCAAGAAGAACAAATTCAATTCTGGTTTGTGATGTTAATGATGAAGAATCAAATTATTAATATCTTGCTGTTGGTGAAGATATTTGATCTTGTATGCAGGTTTTTTGGGAGTGCTTGTGGTGGCTTTAGGCTGTTGATTGAAGATCCACGAAAGGCAGATTGATGAAGCTGAACATTGAGTGGCGACGGCGATGATATGCGTTGGCAAGATTGAAGGTTTATGGTGATAGTCACAGGTTGAAAAAAGGCTGAGAATGAAGAAGGTTAAGAGATGAGGCAGAATTGATGACCAATACTGAAGGTTGAAGAATCAGATGAGATTCAAGAAGAAGACAATGGAGGATTGAGAGAGTTTGGAAATTGAAAATTGTTGAAGGAGAAATTGGAAAGGAGAATGGTTGAAGAGAGGGTGAAGAATTTCGAAAATTGTGGAAGAAGAAGGAAAAAAGTGAAGAGAGGGTGAAGAAGATTGAATGAGAAGAAGAATGGTGAAGGGTTTTGAAAGAATAAAATGGTTGAAGAAGAAACTTGATGAAGAATGGTGCTTCTGATTTATAGGAGTTACTCTTCTAGATCCTTCTGGAATTTTCAAGTGAGTTCTAGAAATTTTTCTGTTATTTGTGTGGTGGTTAAGTGGTTTGAAAACAGTTAGGATAATTGGTTAAGTTAGTTATATTGGTTTTGTTATGAAATTAATGAATTATGTTATGAAGTTTGTTGCAATATTATGATTCAGTTAGCCCTTTTTTTTTATTTTCTGCTTTTTTTGCATTTGGCAGGGATCTTTCTTGGTTGGAGTTTCTGCAGATGATGTATCAATTTCAGGTCCCTCTTTTCTCTTCTTTGGGTGTTATACTTGGAGAAAGTTCCAATAGCAATGACCTTTGAAATATTGAAGGATCATACATTGGTATATCACCACAGTAGTGGAAGACTGGTCATCTTTGTAGCTGCCACATTCTTTTGGTCCTTCTTCCTTTTTGCGATTGATGTGAAAAACTAGGGAAGATGTGTGTGTGAACGGATTGCTCATTGGTGTAATGGTTGTGATTGTTCTTTGCAGGGTTCACGACGGTGGTTCCATTTGAAGAAAGCTGCAGAGTGTTAGGTTCGAATTCCTCAATGTTACGTTGCGGATTACGGAGGATAAGGAGTAAGAAGAACGGAGTATGTCAACTGAAGTTGCAACCGTAAATGGTCGACACAGTTGTACTGTGGATACTGATGTGATGCGAATTCATTGTGGCATGCTTTGCGTGGCCGTAACTATATTAAAGCTCTGGTTGATGATGGTAATGAAGGGCAGTGAAGATGGTGATCAAAAGACCGCTGCGATTAATTCGGCAATGAATCGTTGAAGGTTAATTTGACGATGGAAGAAGATTGGTTCAGAGAGAGTGGATAAAGATTTTTTTTCATTTTTGTTGTTACGGTATGTAAACTCTTTCGATCTCTTTTTCTTTTATACTTTTTCTTTTGCCAAGTTCTTCTGCAACCATCTTATGCGATGCTTCTTCTCTTTCCTTTGCGGATCAATCTTGTCGGATGACGCGTGAGTCTTTTTTTTGAGTGCTGAGTCGTCGTGTTGATGTTTCATAATGCAGGTCGCGGATTGATGACTCCGATGATGGAGAAGAGATTCGAGAGATTGTGGGAGATGAGCTGATGGTATGTTCTTGTTGCGGTTATGATTGCCGACTGGATTGTTGAAGCTGTTTTATATTGAAAGCTGTTGAAGGAGATTGAAGTGATCCTCCTTGAAGAGATTTGGTGATTCTTTATGCTATGTGTTATGAACTTTGGAGATTAATGAAAGTGAGGAAGTGAAACTCAGAAGAAGATTGATGAAGCTCTCTTTTTTTTGTTCGATTATTCTGCGACTGAATTGTTCTTGGAACTGTATCCCTTGTAATCCTCCCTTTTCTTGTTATCCCTATATGTAACTGTAACTGATTCTATTAACTAGTTTCAGTTATTCTGTTATAGATTTTTTTTATATGAGCTTTTGTATTAAACATGGCAACTAAATAAATGGAGGGCCAGGGACCCATATGAAATTTCTATGTACTGATTTTATTTTACCAAAGGCAATTGTGAATGAAAATTGAGCACAAGAGTTTGGTTGACTTTTACTCAAACAGCTTTAACACTCTTCTATTGTGATGCTCCTTTCACATGATAATAAATCAAGATTCAACATGAATGTCAATCTTGACTTAGAGTTAGATTGAGCCTAATGGTTGGAAAGAACTTTGGAATTAGATATGATAATGGGTATTTGGAGGAATTTCTAAAAGATGTATTAAGAATGGATTAAGGAAAGAGTTTATGGGTTTAATTAGGACTTAAAAAAAATAATAAAAGGATGGTTTGAAGAAAAGAGAACCATTGACTTGACATGGATTAACAATGGAATTGATTAATGGACCTAAAATATAGAATAGAATTCAAAAAGAATATTGGTTGGACATAAAAAGATTTTAGAAATGGATTTTGTGGGAACATGGACTCAACTATAAAAAGATGACTAATTGGAAATTGGTTTAGTAATTTGAATACTAAAATGAAAAAAAGAAATCGACCTCTTATCATTTTTGTAGAAATTTGTGATGATTCTAAAGCGAGATTGCCATTGAATTCAAATGGTGTAAAATGGACAAGGGGAAAATATGAGTTTGATATGGGCTATGAAAATTGAAGGGTGGTTCAAAATGGATTATGAACAAAAAATAAATGGAAAAGTGAATAACAGAAAATGAAAATGAATTGATGGAAACATATAGAATAATGGAAATTGAAGAAATGAGAGTGGAATGGAATAATCGGGAATGGCTTATAACAATGAGAACAAAACAATGAATGGATATGAAGTCTCGATTTTAGCCCAAAGCCTATCTTGAATTATTTCCACAAGCCTATGGGCACGACCACTTCTGAGCCACTGAATAATTTTCCAGATAAGTTACACCCCCTTTGAATCGTCTAAACCATGCCATGACCATTCGAATCCGGATGCGTCACTGATAAAATGAAAATTCAAACCAAACTTCATACAAAACACTGCTCGATAAACTGATGAATTTCAACACACGGCAACCTGAACTTTGAATATGCATTGTTTAAGAAACCGTCCAGTGGCCCAAAATAAATCTTGCAGTTGCAACCATCTTTTGATAGTTTGGCCCTAACTAGGTCAAACTCCCATCTGAATCGAAACACAACTGAACAACCGCATTTGAAGTGGAATCATCGTCCAGTGAATATTCTCTATCATTTCAATCTCTGACAGATACAGATAACGTATGAAACCCTAATTTCCCTGGGTCCTGATCACATGCCTTATAAATTAAATGAAATGCACTATTATGATGCTAATGGACTGACGAGAAATGCAGATGAGTGCGAAATGATACACCAGTAAAGGGGATAAATATGAGGGCAAATTTTGAGGTATTACAGCTGCCCCTATTCAATCATCTGCAAGCCTGAACGAATAATTGCAATGGCTTTTATATGTTCAAGGCGTGGAGTGATTGAATACTCGAATAAACCTGGAAATTTGCACATTGAGGGTAATGGAAATGCCATCTGCCCATTTATTTATTTATGTATTTTTTGATTTTGACCTCTGAATAGGTAACGGAGATAAGACCAGGTGGAAATATGCTGGGAAGAATGCCATCCTTGAATGACCACTCACACGGGATCCTCGGATCCAGTACTAAAACCCTCCTCGAATAGAAACACGATTGTATACCGGCCGCAGGCGATAACCATCAACGACAAAGACTGACCTCAGACAGACTTTGCAAAAGAGACAAACTGACCTCGATCAATAAGCTCGAAAAGTGAACTACTATCCTCGAATAATAGCCCCAACAAAACAACAAGACCAACCTCGGAAGGGCTTGAAGAAAAGAAATGCCATCCTCGAATGACAATCCAAAAGATCCTCGGATCTAACACGAAAACATCCTCGAATGGAGACGCAAAGGTACACTAGCCTCGACTGATAACCAAACACAAAGAGAAAATAGGACAAAATGGAACGGGATCGTTGTACATAAACGAGGGCCCAAGCAAACAGGATCATTGTACTTAAATGATAACCCGAAACGTGATCGTTGTACTTAAACGGAGACGCGAACAAATGAGACTGTTGTACTGAAACAAGACTCACAGACGAGACCATTGTACTTAAATGGAGACTCGAAAGGAACGGGATCGTTGTACTTAAACGAGAGCCCAAGACGCGACCGTTGTATTGAAACGGAGACGCGAAAAGCAATGAGACTGTTGTACTGAAACAAGACTCAAATACGAGACCATTGTACTTAAATGGAAACTCGAAAGGAACGGGATCGTTGTACTTAAACGAGAGCCCAAGACGCGACCGTTGTACTGAAACGGAGACGTGAAAAGCAATGAGACTGTTGTACTGAAACAAGACTCAAATACGAGACCATTGTACTTAAATGGAAACTCGAAAGGAACGGGATCGTTGTACTTAAACGAGAGCCCAAGACGCGACCGTTGTACTGAAACGGAGACGCGAAAAGCAATGAGACTGTTGTACTGAAACAAGACTCAAAGACGAGACCATTGTACTTAAATGGAGGCTCGAAAGGAACGGGATCGTTGTACTTAAACGAGATCCCAAGACGCGACCGTTGTACTGAAACGGAGACGCGAAAAGCAATGAGACTGTTGTACTGAAACAAGACTCAAATACGAGACCATTGTACTTAAATGGAAACTCGAAAGGAACGGGATCGTTGTACTTAAACGAGAGCCCAAGACGCGACCGTTGTACTGAAACGGAGACGCGAAAAGCAATGAGACTGTTGTACTGAAACAAGACTCAAAGACGAGACCATTGTACTTAAATGGAGGCTCGAAAGGAACGGGATCATTGTACTTAAATGATAACCCGAGACGCGACCGTTGTACTGAAACGGAAACGCGAAAGAGTGAGACTGTTGTACTGAAACAAGCCTCAATTGGGGATAACAACAAGACTTGGTGGACGCATCCACCCTGGGAGATGAAGTTGTATTCTGTGGGGAACACTTCAATCCGATTGGAGACGTAACGGGTCTTATGTAATACACCTCAAAAACTGGCCCATGCTGGCATGCATATGTTTGAATTTATGGCGTAATGCTCCATGACGATGGAAATGCTACGCTTTGGAAGATGCAAATGTAATGATGATTAGGCGTATGCAAATGCAAAGAGATCTCCGGATAAGGAGACTGCAGGTATCCCAGATAACTTGGCTGGGAAGAAACGATGATCACTGCATTGATCTGGTTCATCCTGATGAGGGGGAAACAACTCTGCGGGGAAAGCTGTTAATACTTCACTGGCTCTGAATAGCCGCCACTGCCAAAAATAAATTGGACCTCGAGGTTGGAGCGCCAAGACCCTGCTGGAGGTGGACCCTTCTTGAACTCTGATGGGGAAGTGAGGAATTCCTGGGAACCAAAAGCATGACACTGCTGAGGAAGCAACTGCTGGGGAGGCAAAACACTCCTTATACTGCCGAGAATTGCCCCTGTCTGAAAGGAGACTTCTGCTTGGGGATGACACCCACCTTCTGCTACCTTGCTGGGTGAAAGTTCAACTTCCACATGGCTGGGGATGATTGGGAACACCCTGGGAGACACTTGTTTCTGTTCAAACAAAAGGGAATGCCCATCCTGGATAATAGTTGTTAGCTTTGTTAGCAACACCAGTACCTGTACCTGCATGAACACAATCGATAGTACCTGCAACATAGAGAATTAGTTTGGGACCTTCTTGCCCCAGGCTCATAGCATGAATCATTATGTAGGTATCTCAACACCCTTTCAGAGTTGTATTAAATGTTTCTATTCTCCTGCACGAGTTAGAAAGCATTCAAATTTCATAACACAATGCAAGTTACTATTTGCTAGACGTTTTCACAATCAATCAATGCAAGATGAAAAAAGTAAAAACAAAGAAGCAAAATAGTCAATTGACTGAAGTTGAATTCTTATTAATTTGGAAAGGTGGCCCTGAATAGGCAATACAAAGGAAGCAGTTCCCTGGAATGAGGGAACAACTAAAAATAAAAACAAACTATCCTATTGGCAATGTGAGAAGTGAATCTTATCAAGTCTCAACCCAGTTATGACTCGTATGTCTTCAAGACGCTCCGCTCGCTCCGCCTCTTGAGAAAAAGTAAATGAACTGATCTTTAACCCTTAGGATAGCCTCAACTGTAGGTAGGTCGTGGATCTCGCAGATCGCAGTCGTTCGTGTTAATCCCTCTTTTGCGTGGATCGCCCTTTCAGGTTTTCAATCCACCGGGATACCCTTTTTTGCCTGAGTTGTCCGATGTGGCTTTTCAACTCAGCGGGTGTACATTTTTTCAAGATTTCCCTAACTTTTGCCCGAGCCTTTTATTCTGTTTTTGGCTCGCCGGGATGCCCATTTTTGCCTGGATCTTTATTCTGTTTTTATCCAGCGGGTCCTTTTTACACGAAGTATTTTCTTACTGCATCTGCGTTGACAGGGGATGGAAAGTCTTCTCCGTCCATGGTTGTCAGCATTAAGGCTCCGCCTGAGAAAACCTTTTTAACCACGAACGGTCCTTCATAATTGGGTGTCCACTTGCCCCTGTGATCGTTGAGAGGAGGAAGAATCCTTTTCAGCACTAAATCTCCTGGCGTGTACCTCTGTGGTCGCACTTTCTTATCAAAAGCCTACTTCATTCGTCGCTGATACAATTGTCCATGGCATACAGCTGCTAGACGTTTCTCTTCGATGAGGCTCAATTGATTATATCTGGACCGGAGCCACTCAGCTTCATCTAGCTTGATGTCCATCATCAACCTCAATGAGGGGATTTCCACTTCGATTGGTAGGACTGCCTCCATACCATATACTAATGAGAATGGAGTTGCCCCAGTTGAGGTGCGTACTGATGTCCTGTACCCATGCAACGCGAAGGGTAACATCTCGTGCCAGTCTTTGTACGTCACAACCATCTTCTGCACAATCTTTTTGATATTTTTATTTGCCGCCTCGACGGCGCCATTCATCTTCGGACGATATGGAGAAGATTTGTGGTGTTCTATTTTGAAGTCTTGACACAAGTCAGCCATCATCTTGTTGTTGAGATTAGAACCATTATCAGTAATGATCCTTTCAGGGACTCCATACCAGCAGATGATGTCCCGCTTAATAAATCGAGCGACCACTTGTTTAGTGACATTGGTGTAGGAAGCCGCTTCAACCTACTTCGTGAAATAATCAATAGCAACTAGGATGAAACGATGACCATTATAAGTTGTTAGCTCAATCTTTCCAATCATATCGATGCCCCACATAGCGAACGGCCATGGTGAAGACATGACACTCAACGGATTCGGAGGCACATGGACCTTGTCGGCATAAATTTGACACTTATGGCATTTGCGGGAGTATTTACAACAATCAGATTCCATAGTAATCCAATAGTATCCCGATCTCAATAATTTCTTGGCCATGGCATGTCCTCCAGCATGGGTACCAAAGGAGCCTTCGTGAACCTCCTGCATTAACAGGTCTGCTTCGTGTCTATCCACGCATCTAAGCAGCACCATGTCAAAGTTCCGTTTGTACAGCACACCATCTTGATTCAAGAAGAAACCTCCTGCCAGTCTTCTAAGGGTTTTCTTATCCTTACTAGATGCCCCAGTCGGGTATTCCTGAGCCTTCAGGAATTGTTTGATGTCGTGGTACCAAGGCTTGTTATCTTCACCATCACCAACCGCAAAGACATAAGCAGGTCTTTCAAGCCGGGAGATCGAAATTCGAGGCACGAAATTCTCTCGACAAACTTTAATCATAGACGACAAAGTTGCTAAAGCATCGGCGAACTGGTTTTCGTCTCTAGGAACATAGCTCAGCTTAACTTTGGTAAAGAAAGTTAACAACCTCCTGACATAATCTCTGTAAGGAATCAAACGAGCCTGATGAACCAGCCATTTACCATTGACTTGATTTACCACCAAAGCAGAATCTCCGAAGATCTCAAGGTTCTTGACTCGCAAGTCTATTGCCTCTTCGATCCCCATGATACAAGCTTCATACTCTGCCTCATTGTTAGTGCACTCGAAGGTCAACCGAGCGGCGAGAGGTGTGTGAACTCCTTCTGGCGAGATAATAACAGCACCCATTCCACTCCCATTCATGTTTACAGCTCCGTCAAACATCAACTTCCATCTGGATTCAGGGTCAGGCCCCTCTTCCGGAAGTGGTTCTTCGTAGTCTTTCGACTTGAGGAACATGATGTCCTCATCCGGAAACTCAAACCTCATGGGTTGATAATCATCGATCGGCTGCTGGGCCAAGTATTCTGACAACACACTCCCCTTGATAGCTTTTTGTGAAGTGTATTGTATGTCATACTCCGTGAGTATCATCTGCCAACGGGCCACTCTTCCAGTCAAAGCCGGCTTCTCAAAGATATATTTCACAGGATCCATTTTGGAAATTAAGAGAGTAGTGTGAGTCAGCATGTACTGTCTTAGTCGGCGAGCAGCCCATGCCAAAGCGCAGCAAGTTTTCTCGAGTAGTGAGTATCGTGTCTTACAATCGATAAACTTTTTGCTAAGGTAATAAATGGCGTGCTCTTTTCGACCAGACTCGTCCTGCTGACCCAGCACACATCCCATCGATCCTTCAAGCACAGTAAGATACATAATCAGAGGTCTCCCTGGCACTGGAGGCATAAGAATTGGTGGTTCTAACAGGTACTCTTTGATTCGGTCAAAGGCATGCTGACAGTCTTCGTTCCATTTAATGGCCTGATTCTTCCTCAGAAGCTTAAAGATGGGCTCGCACGTGGCCGTTAAGTGAGAAATAAACCGTGCAATGTAGTTTAGTCTCCCTAAGAAACCACGCACTTGCTTTTCAGTCTTTGGCTCAGGAATTTCTTGGATAGCTCTCACCTTGGCTGGATCAACCTCAATTCCTCGTTCACTAACAATGAAACCGAGTAACTTGCCAGAACGAACCCCGAAGGTACACTTATTCGGATTCAACCTCAGTCTGAACTTCCGAAGCCTGTCAAATAATTTTGCTAGGTTAACCAAGTGCTCTTCCTCTGTCTGGGATTTTGCTATCATGTCATCAACATAAACCTCAATTTCATGATGGATCATGTCGTGAAACAACGTCACCATTGCCCGTTGATAGGTAGCTCCTGCATTCTTTAAACCAAATGGCATGACCTTGTAACAAAAGGTGCCCCAAGGAGTGATGAAGGTGGTCTTTTCCATGTCCTCAGGAGCCATCTTGATCTGATTATAGCCTGAGAATCCGTCCATGAAAGAGAACACGGAAAACTGAGCAGTATTATCGACAAGTACATCTATGTGAGGTAGAGGGAAATCGTCTTTGGGGCTAGCCCTATTCAAATCCCTGTAGTCCACACACATCCTGAATTTGCCATCTTTCTTGGGAACCGGCACGATGTTAGCAACCCACGGAGGATAACTGGTCACGGCCAAGAAGCCAGCATCAAACTGTTTTTGCACTTCTTCTTTTATTTTAATTGCCATGTCTGGACGCGTGCGCCTCAACTTCTGCTTCACCGAAGGACAATCTGCTCGGAGAGGTAGCTTGTGTACCACAATGTCAGTGTCTAAACCAGGCATATCTTGGTAGGACCATGCGAAGACGTCAACGTATTCTCGAAGCATAGCCATCAAATGAGTCTTGACAGATTCTTCTAATGCGGCTCCGATCTTGATTTCTTTCTTGTCTTCTTCAGTACCCAGGTTTATTACTTCGACATCTTCTTCGTGCGGCTGAATCATCTTCTCCTCCTGTTTAAGCAGTCTGGCCAATTCTTCGGGTAAATCGCAATCCTCTTCACCTTCCTCATCGGCTTGATAAATTGGATTGTCGAAGTCATACTCAGCCATAACAAGGTCGTCATTGATAAGATCCGGTGACAAGCACCTGCATGAATGATGATTCATGCAAGGCTTTAGCAACAACTTGAGAAAATGAGAAACATTGCCATTTTAAAACTTTTCTTTCTTTTTGAAAAACAAAAGTAAAAAATGAAAGACAGATAACAACATGAATGAATGGGAAACGCCAATTTTATTTATGATTGTGTTAATGAACAAATGAACCCTTACAAAGAGCCACTATGCCTCGGGCAAGACATAGTGCTTTAATACAGGAAACATAGAAACAAAACATTATTACTCTTCGAAAGAGGTGACCGAAATAAGCCTTTCCGATGTCCAGTTGCTAAGCTGAGTTCCTGGAGCGGCAGGCCTGATCCATTCATCTAAGTCACAATCACTATCGACAATGTCATCCTGCACAGCACTGATGTTTTCGTAGTCTACCACTACCGCACTTGTGAAAGTAACCGGGCTCTGACAACCTTTAGCACTTGTTTCAGACGAAGATCTTCCAGGGTGATAGCCAATCCCGAACATGTCTTTCTTTTCTGGCACTTCTACCGGACTGCCCCAGCCTTCTCGTATTCCAGATTCTACCAATTCAAGCGCTTGCTTATAAGAGGCTATGGAAACCCCTTTCTTCGGTACTTCAGGAGAAGTTGCCACTATGGATGCTTGCTCAGACTTCAAGGGCTCAAAAGCCTGACATGGGGTCTCAACTATTTCGCCATCCATCTCCACATATTTGAACGAAGCGAGATGACTAACGAAGATATTTTCTTCCCCACTGACAGTCACAATCTGACCCTCCCATACAAACTTTAGCTTCTGATGGAGTGTAGACGACACCGCACCTGCCGAATGTATCCAAGGTCTTCCAAGTAAACAGCTATACGCAGGTTGGATATCCATCACGTAGAACGTGGTATTGAAGACCTGTGGACCTACCTTGATAGGCAACTCCACCTCTCCAAACACCGATCTTCTTAACCCATCAAATGCTCGAACTACTAGATCACTGGGCTTTAGAACCACCCCGTCATAGTCCAACTTCATCAGTGCTTTCTTGGGCAAGACGTTCAAAGAGGATCTAGTATCTACCAACACGTGGGAGAGTACTGCACCTTTACATTCCAGAGAGATATGCAATGCCCGATTGTGAGCACGCCCATCAGAAGTCAAATCCAAGTCTGTGAAACCCAATCCATGACTGGCATTGACGCTGGACACAACCGTTTCTAACTGATTTACGGAAATATCCTGAGGCACGTATGCCTTGTTCAGAATATTTAGGAGAGCTTTTCTGTGAGAGTCGGAACACATGAGCAAGGACAAGATGGAGATCTTCGATGGCGTCTGTTGCAGATGGTCCACGATCTTGTAGTCACTCTTCTTGATGATCCTCAGGAATCTTCAGCTTCTTTATCAAAGGCAAGGTCTGGATCAGTTGATGGGGTTGGATCATTGACAACTACTGGTTGCTTCCCTCTGGCTCTAGCTTGGGCTTCGACAGTATCTCTGGGTGGTATCACATTGTTTCTCAGTGTTTCCGGCGCAAACAATCTTCCACTTCGAGTAAAACCCCCTACTCCAACATTTCTACTTGAGCTGGGGTTATACTAGTCGTGGCCAACTCTTGCCTCTGGTCGTTGCAGTACACTTCACCACTATAATTCCAAGGAACAGCTCTGTCACTTTGGTACATTATGGGCCCAGCAGTGGTAATGGTTATTGGTGCCGCTCTGGCTCGTGAAGGAACTTGGGATGGATCATAAAAGATAGTCACTGTGGAGACTTCACTTTCTTTTATGATCTTGTCAAACTGCAGCACTCCTTCGTCAATCATGCCTTGGATTCCGGCCTTCAATCGTTTACAACCGTTGGTAGCTTCAGTACATTCTGAACAATCCTCCTCGCACCCAGGGAAGATACCTTTCTTCAACAAGTAAACCTTGATAACAACCAATGAAGTCTGCAAGTCATCTACATCATCCACCAAATTCAAGTTCTCCCCTTCACCAATTGCACCAACCGTGCCCCTGTGAGGAGGCATGGGATTTTGCAGCACATTAGGAGAGGGAGCAAAATTGATCGCTTTAGAATCCAACAAGTCCTGAACAACATGCTTCAATGCTTTGCAATTCTCAGTACTATGGCCGGGAGCTCCAGAATGAAACTCGCATCTAGCATTTAAGTCATAACCCTCAGGAATTTGGCCTGGCTTTGGAGGTTGCAAGGTCCGGAGCTGAATCATTTGAAGCTGCAGGAGATTCTTCAAAAGTTGGGAGTAAGACATTGGTGGAGCTTCAATATGTCTATCCTTCGACCTCTGAGAGTAGTATGGACGAGGGGCTCTTGGTTGATACCCCTGTGAGCGCTGCGGCTGTGGAGGCTGGACCTGCTGTTGAACTGGTGGAGTTGAAATAGTGACGGGAGCCACTTGCTGATAGTATCCTTGATTAATCATTCCCCTCTGTGCGTATACTGCACCTGTTTCTCCTTCCCTCCTTTTCACAAAGGGTTTCTTGATACCAGACACCGAAGCGCCTCCATTTTGAATTTTCCCCTGTTTGAGCCAGCTTTCAATTCTTTCTCCAGTCAAGATAATGTCCGAGAAACCACTTGAGGAACAACCAGCCAATCTTTCCATGAAATGCCCTGGGAGGGTATTCAGGAATAGGTCGACCATCTCTCTTTCCAATAAAGGTGGTTGCACTCGGGCGGCCACCTCACGCCACCTCTGTGCATAATCTTTGAAGCTCTCCGAGCTCCTCTGTGTCAAGCTTTGAAGCTGAGTACGGCTAGGTGCCATGTCAATGTTGTATTGATATTGTCTGAGGAAGGCCTCTCCCAAATCCTTCCAGCTTCTAATAGAGCTCCTCTCCAGCTTCATGTACCACTCCAAGGACCCTCCTGAGAGGCTATCCTGGAAATAGTACATCCATAGTTTCTCGTATCGCGTGTGGGCCGCAATCTTCCTGTAGAAGGCCTGTAGGTGAGTTTTTGGGCAGGAGCTGCCGTTGTATTTATCAAATGCTGGTGGTCTGAACTTGTGTGGAATGACCACCCCAGGTACTAAACCCATGTCTGACACGTCAATTCCCAAAGTGTCTTTGCACTCTAAGGCCTTGACCTTCTCCGCAAGCACCAAGAAGTCATTGAGATTTCCATCACCGCCGAAACCCATATCGTTATTGAAGTACTGGAATTGGTCCTCCTGCCTATCGTGCACAGGAACATACGTAGCCATAGATGGATCTGGAACATGAGGTCCACCCTGTAACACGGTGGGAGAACTGACTTTAAGTTATGTTGCGGATAGCAAGAGTCGCCACCGACTTTTATTTTATCCAAAAGGAAAGGTTATAAAAGAACAGGAAAGACCTTAAGAGATATTTTTGGGTCCGGGGGGTAGGTTATGTAAAGGGAAGGTGTTAGCACCCTTTACATCCATGGTTATCCATGGGCTCTTAGTTACTTAGCTCACTTTTGAATTGTTTTTGAAAGTGTAGTGTGTGAATAGAAAAATTTTCATAATAGTTGATAATGATCCATGTACGGATGCGTAAAAACTTGTTTTTGAAAATTTGTTTGAAATTTGTTTAAGTGTGAAAAGTTTTTGAAGTGAGCAAGTACATAAGAGGAACCTACCCTAAAGTTTTAAATCTTTCTTGTTCTTTATCCTTTGATTGGTAAGACTATCCCTACTATTAAGGAGTAGGTAGTCATTACCTTGGATGTAAGGGACATAAGAGGGACATTCTGTTTTATGAAGGCAACTGTGGGGTGTAATAAGCATATAGGAGGGACTATCATCATTATTCGAAGGGACTTGATTCGTAAAGGCAACCATGAGGGACTTGATGATTTTTTCGTTTTAAAAGGGACTTGCTTTATACACCCCACTTGACCTTATGATTTAGGCAACTTGAGGGATAACCTTAGAAAGTGAGACGGCGATTAAAAATCGACTTACGTGTGTGAGTGTTTAGTTTAATTATCTTACGATTAAAGTGATCTAATTTATTTTAAATGACATACATGTTTTGCACTCCCTAATTACTAACCATAGCAACAATTAAATATTTAAAATATTACAAAATTACACCAAGGAAGCAATTACATAATTATAAGCAAAATAAAATAAATAGCAAAATATAAATATATAGCAAAATAAATATAATAAGCAAAAATAATGAATAAGTAAATAAAATTGGGGTTAGTGATAAATAATAATATTTAAATAATAAGCAAAAAGTTAGTAATAATAAAATAAAAGAGGTTAGTAAATAATAAAAATTAGTGAAATAATAATAATATATAAAATTAATAAAGCAAAATAAATAATATGGGTAATGACAATAACTAAAATAAATAGAATTAAAAAAAATATTATATTGACATGATTAGAAACACAAATTTTAATTTTAACATATAACATTTAATATGAATAATTAAAAAAATTTTAAACATAATACAATTATAAATTTTAATTATTACAAATCTAATCATTTTAAACATATATTAACATTTATTTATTAAAACAATATTTACACATTATAAGGAGAAAATAAGTTTTAAATATTATATTCATAAAATTAATCATATTTACAAAATTTGCATGAATCATATTAAATAAATAAATAAATATACATAATAATTACATTAAGAGTTAGAAAATAAAATTATTTAGAAAAATAGAATTAGATTTTTATTTTAGAAAATAGTTTTAGGGTTTTGAAAATTAGGGTTTAGTTATATACAAAATATTAAACTAATATACATATATATATTATAATTACATAAATAATAATAAAATTTAAATTGAGATAAAAACAAGAATTTAGAATTTTAGAAAATAGTTTTAAGAATTATAACATATAATGTACATATAAGAAAATTATAATTTTAATTATTTAGAAAAATAGTAATTGAATTAAGAAAAATAAAGTAAAAGAAAAAGAAATCAAAAACCTGGTGGGGCTGGGGTTTGAACCCAGTCCCCTCTGCTTGCAGCAAACATCACATACCACTGGGTTGCACACAGGCGCGCATCATCCTAGGGAGAAGAAGGAGTTTTATGCCTTATCTACAAAATCCAGAAAAATAGAGAAAAGCAAAAAGGCCTGGGGTGCGAATCGAACCCAGGACCTTATAGCTATACACACACGCACGTTACCACCCGGCTGGAAGAGCCCACCTGTTAACCAAACCATCACAACTAATAATATATTAAGAACGCAATACAAAATGAGAAAATATCAAAACATTGCTGGGGGCAGGATTCGACCCCACGCCCTCTCATCAAACGCGTATGTGTTTTTCCACTGAGCCAATCCACCTGTGGTGATAAATAAATAGGAAAGTAATATAATATTTTAAATCAAAAATTCAAATATCAGATTCGCGCCAACACACAATCGTCTTCTTCCTCAGGATCTTCGAAATTTGCTGCGAAATTAACTAGGAGTTTTCCTGCGAAAAAGCAATTCCCAGCAAAACCTACAAACGTCAATGGCCAACAAAACCGTACTGTTTCACAAAATCAAACACAGCAACATGACCCTGACATTCACACGATTCATTCTATGTCTTTAGAATCAATTTATATTCACTAAATCAAAAATCCCTAAACCTAGGTCCAAACCCTAATAATGGCATCTCATGAATTAGGTACGGGTTCTTTGATTTTCCTGTCCAGAAACGAGCTACACAACATTATAAACAACATTAGGCAAGCAAAATCCATTTAAATGCAGTGAATTGATGTAATCGAAAAAAAAATTTGTCAAGCATAAACAAGCTTCGGGTTCATCATTATGGCATGCTTTAGATGAATGTGAGTGATGGTTTTGCTTCCATGATGTCCAAGGAACACGTCTATGAGCTTATTTTACCTTGAAACCTCTTGGATGATGGAATCCGAATTGGTGTTTTTGCTTGAAATTTTTGAAGTGAAAACCTACCTTTGAAGCTGCTGGATTCGTGTATGAATGTTAGGTTTGTGTTTAGTATATATATGTGAGTGAATTAGGTTAAGAAAACTCATTGGTTGTGTGGAGATTTGATCCAAAAAAGATTGAAAAAGATCATGGTGTAAAAGTCAAATATTTGTTCATGAAGACTTGCTATTCTTGGATCAATCTCATGATTCCTTTCTCTTTCAAATTCAATCAACATTTATGAAATTCTAGAAACTCAATCTTCACCCAAAAATAGATTTTCATATTTTATATTTATTTAAAATGATTTTTATGAATTAAATCAATAATAAATAAAAATAAAATAATAAAAATTCTGAATTTTGGTCAATTGGGTCGTGCATGATGATATGATGTGGATTGGATCACAATTTAGCAAGCCCATTTGGAAGGAATTGGTTCTAGACCCCCATTTTCAATATAAACCATCACAAAATTTTCCAACTTTGCAAGAGCATATCTCCCTCAATTTTAAAGGTATGAGGGTGTTCTTGGACTTTTTGGAAAGCTTGAAGAGTCCTATAAACAACCCCATTGGTTTCAGGTCCATATCATTTACCAATCTCAAGTTATGCCCTTTTGAAGTTGTTGACTTTTTGTTGACTTTTGAAATGACCTATAATGTCTTAGCTCATATCTTCCAAATGAAGCATTTTTGGGCTTAACTTGAAACATCAAAGTTGTAGAGAATTCAATTTCCTTCAAAATGAGATTTGGATGGAGACTTGGTGATGAAGTATGTGAAAGTTATGGCTGGTCAAAGTTCAGTTGACTTTTACTGAGGAAACCCTAATTTAGAAACTCCTGATTATTGATGATCTGGAATCTCCTTGATGAATCATGATCAACCCTTGATCAAATGATGAATTTTGCTTCATATACTTGGTGTTGGCAAAAAATCATGAAGTTTGACTTTGGTTTGACCACAGTTGACCTCAGTTTGACTTTTTAACTGTACTGACTGATTTTGACTTATCTGATCATCTGACTGAGCAAACTTTTGAGAAAAGTCTTGAAACTTGTCATGGGGGTTCTTATACACATATAAGATGTTATGAAGCTCACTTGAGGTATTGGAAGTCCATTTAGCCTGATTAAAGTCAAAACCCTAGTTTTGGATGCACTGCCTAGGAGGTGCCTTGTCTAAGGGAATTATCAACTCTTCTGACCAATTGTGAACCTTGTGAACCTTGTGAACCATCATAAAATGTCTTGTGATACTCATGGGAGGTATTGTGAACCTTATGAACCTTGTGAACCTCATAAAGTGACTTTGTAGACCTTATGAACCTCAGGAAAGCTTTGTAATCATTGTGAATCTTGTGAACCTTGTGAACCTTCAAGAAGTAACTTGTGGACTTCATGAACCTCATGAAAGGTATTGAAAGCATTATGGAACTTGTGAACCTTGTGAACCTTCAAGAAGCAACTTATGGACTTCATGAACCTCATGAAAGGTCTTGTAAATGTTGAGAAGCTTGTGAACCTTGTGAACCTTCAAGAAGTGACTTGTAGACTTCATGAACCTCATGAAAGGTTTTGTAAATGTTGAGAAGCTTGTGAACCTTGTGAACCTTCAAGAAGTGACTTGTAGACTTCATGAACCTCATGAAAGGTTATATAAGCATTGAGAAACTTGTGAACCTTGTGAACCTTCTTAGCACACAAAGTCTTGTATTGTGAGGGCAAATTTTGGGGTGCAACAGCTGCCCCTGTTCAATTTTCTGAAACCTGAGGGGTTAGATTGGTACATTTGCCAATCGTGACCTGGAAGGTTGAAGGGGATTGAACACAAAAGCCCAAAAATTTGCACTCGCCAGTGCATAGAGTGATACAGATGGCTAGTTGAATATGATTGAGTGGGCTTAAAGATGCCACTATGGGAAAGTTCTTCAGATATATTTCTTGGAAGATAAAGCAGTCCAAAATATGGAGGTATAATGAAAGCTGTCAGGAGTCTGGAGCAGTCCTGAGGTATTGATGATATGCTTTCAGGAGACTGGAGTAATCCTGATGTAACAGCATGTCTTCAGGGGGGATAAAGCAATCTTGATATATGAGAAGCTATCAGGAGGTTGGAGCTGTCCTGAAGTAACAATATAATTTCAAGAGGGTAGAGCAATCTTGAGAGGTTGATGATATGCTTTCAGGAGACTGGAGTAATCCTGATGTAACAGCATGTCTTCAGGAGGATAGAGTAATCAATAATGATAACCCTAAAGCAGTCTTGAAGTAATAATATGATTTCAGGAGGATAGAGCAATCAATAGCTCTAAATCAGTCTTGAAGTAATAATATGATTTCAGGAGGATAGAGCAATCAATAGCTCTAAAGCAGTCTTGAAGTAATAATATGATTTCAGGAGGATAGAGCAATCAATAGCTCTAAAGCAGTCTTGAAGTAATAATATGATTTCAGGAGGATAGAGCAATCAATAGCTCTAAAGCAGTCGTGAAACAATGAGAAATTGTCAGGAGGATGAAGCAACCCTGAGGTAATAGTATGATATGCTTTCAGGAGACTGGAGTAATCCTGATGTAACAACATATCTTCAGGAGGATAGAGCAATCCTGATGATAATTTGTTGGATAATTAACCTGAAAACAAGGTAGCATTCTGTATGATAGTGTTAGTTTATGTATTATGTATGCATGTATAATATGATGCACTTAGGTAATGTACTATGCATTCATGACTATGTATGTTATGGTATGATGTAAATGATGTATGTATGATATGATACTGCCGGAAGCGTTTGGATATCTTCGTATAACAACTGCTGGCTTGGGAAAATAAATCCCGATTCATTGTTGAAGACTATATTATACATAACCCTCCGTCTGCTGGGGATAACAGGGTATAGATAACCTCCCGTATGCTGGGGATGGTAAGGTATATATCACCTCCCGGATGCTGGGGATAGTAAGGTATATATCACCTCCCGGATGCTGGGGATAATAAGGTATATATAACCTTCGTCTTCGTTTGATAGTAGAGTAGATAGAACACCCGTCTTCGTTCGTCGTAAATTCCCGAATATCCGTATGAGGATAAAAGAGATGGATATAAATTCCAGGGGAGATAAGACTTTATGAAGATGGATTCGTCCTACTGAGGGTTTGTAACTGTCTTGTAAAGATGAACCGGCGAAGCTTCGTTGAAATCCTTCCCTCGTTCGTCCTTAGTAAATACTATTACTGCATTTTCATGCATTTCTGGTAAACATCAATCATATTAAAAAGCATACATACATTCAAACACAACCGATGGACGTTTCGCTTATGTAAATAGGGTAAAAGTAAATCTGGATTCAAAAGATGAAATTTATTTATATCAAGAAGTGACCCATACACGGGTAAGTTTGTACAAGGAGACATAAACCCTAGTAAGAGGATTTTGCCATAAAGTTTTTATAAAACAAAGAGTATCAGCTATGTGGGAAACAATCCTATTGAGTTTCAATTCTACTATTGCCATTATCTTCAAGTATCTCATCTTCTGTTGTTCAGACGGAAACGATTGGATTGAGCTTTATCTGTTCGAGCTTGAATAAGTAGTACAACTGGTTGCAGTTTCATGGGTGATCTAAACGAGACATAGTCATACGCTTTAATCCCTAACTTTTGCCTGGATTGCCCTTTCAGGTTTTCAATCCACCGGGATGCCCTTTTTTGCCCAAGCCGCCTTTTCAGGTTTTCGACTTGCCGGGTGTACATCTTTTTATATATATCCCTAATTTTTGCTCGAACCCTTTTGGTTCGCCGGGATGCCCTTATTTTTGCCTAGGCCTGTCAACCTAGCGGGTCTCTTTTTATGCGTAGTATTTTTAACTATGTCTGCGTTTACAGGCTGTGGGAAGTCTTCACCATCCATTGTAGTCAGTATCATGGCACCTCCTGAAAACACTGTCTTGACTACAAATGGTCCTTCATATGTCGGAGTCCACTTGCCCCTAGGATCACCCTGTGGTGATATGATACGCTTGATTACCAAGTCACCAGCCTGATATACCTTTGGCTTAACTTTCTTGTTAAAAGCTTTGATCATTCGTTTCTGGTACATCTGGCCATGACAAACTGCTGCTAGCCTCTTCTCATCAATCAAATTTATCTGGTCAAGTCGGGTCTGAATCCACTCATCTTCATCCAAGCCTGCATCCTTCATAATTCTCAAGGAGGGAATCTGAACTTCAATGGGCAGAACTGCTTCCATACCATAGACCAAGGAGAATGGGGTTGCCCCTGTTGAAGTACGTACTGTGGTACGATAACCATGAAGAGCAAACGGTAACATCTCATGCCAATCCTTATAAGTAACAGTCATCTTCTGTACAATCTTCTTAATGTTCTTATTAGCAGCTTCAACTGCCCCATTCATCTTTGGACGATACGGAGAAGAGTTGTGATGCTTAATCTTGAACTGCGTGCAGAGATCAGTAATCATAGTGTTGTTCAGATTAGAGCCATTGTTAGTGATAATCCTTTCAGGGATGCCATACCTACATATGAGATTATTCTTAATGAACCGAGCCACAACATTCTTAGTAACAGATGCAAATGAAGCTGCCTCCACCCACTTCGTGAAATAATCAATAGCAACCAGGATGAAACGATGCCCATTAGAAGCAGTAGGCTTGATCTCACCAATCATATCAATGCCCCACATGGCAAAGGGCCAAGGAGCAGTCAACACATTCAAGGGTGATGGAGGTACATGGACTTTATCAGCATAGATTTGACATTTGTGACATGTTCTGGAGTGTTGATAGCAATCAGCTTCCATGGTAGACCAATAGTAACCTGCTCTCAAAATTTTCTTTGCCATAGTATGACCACTAGAATGAGTGCCAAAGATCCCATCATGCATGTCTTCCATAATCTCAGCTGCTTCCTTCTTATCCACACAACGAAGCAACGTTGAATCATGATTGCGCTTGTACAGAATGCCATTACTCAAGAAGAACTTGGCAGAAAACCTTCTCAGAAACTTCCTATCTTTGACAGATGCCCCTTCAGGGAATTCCTGAGCTTCAAGATATCTTTTCACTTCATAGAACCAAGGCTTCTCCTCTGTCCCTTCTGTGTCAATCTCATTGCAGTACGCAGGCTTTTCAAATCTATCAATAGTAATCTTGGGAGCTTCATCATCCCAACTGATCTCAAACATAGATGCCATGGTGGCTAATGCATCTGCCAACTGATTCTCTCTTCGTGGAATATGTCCAAAGGTAATCTCTTTGAAATGTGGGATCAAAGACAACACATGCTCTCTGTAAGGAATGAGGTTATCATGCTTAGTATCCCAATCTCCTTTGATCTGACTTACTACCAGGGCTGAATCTCCATACACATCAAGGAACTGAATCTTCATATCCATAGCAGCTTTAATACCCAGGATACATGCCTCATACTCAGCCATGTTATTGGTACAATGGAAACAAAGTCTGGCAGTAATCGGGGTATGACAACCTTCAGGGGAACTAATCACAACACCAACACCATTACCAAGTGCATTAGAGGCACCATCAAAAACCATAGTCCATCGGGATCCTTGTTCAGGTCCGTCATATTGTCCAGGTTCTTTGGTAATAATCATGATATCTTCATCAGGGAACTCAAAACTCATTGACTGGTAATCATCCACTGCTTGATGAGCCAAATGATCAGCAACAACACTTCCTTTAATGGCCTTCTGAGTAGTGTACTGTATATCATATTCTGTCAAGATCATTTGCCATCTTGCAATTCTTCCGGAGAGAGCAGGTTTCTCAAATATGTACTTGATTGGATCCACCTTTGAAATCAACAAGGTAGTATGGGTCAACATATACTGTCTTAGTCGGCGAGCAGCCCATGCCAAAGCGCAACAAGTTTTCTCGAGCAGTGAGTATCTTGTTTCACAGTCGGTAAACTTTTTGCTAAGGTAGTATATTGCCTGCTCTTTTCGACCAGACTCGTCATGTTGCCCCAACACACACCCCATTGAGTTGTCTAACACTGTTAAGTACATAATCAAGGGTCTTTCATCAACTGGTGGCATCAAAATTGGTGGTTCCAGCAGATATCTCTTGATTTCATCAAAGGCAGTCTGGCACTCATCATTCCATTCCATCACCTGATCTTTCTTCAACAACTTGAAAATTGGCTCACAGATGGTAGTTAATTGGGAAATAAATCTTGCAATGTAGTTCAATCGTCCCAAGAAACCTCTAACCTCCTTCTCAGTACGGGGAGCTGGCATCTCTCGTATAGCTTTCACTTTTGCAGGATCCACTTCAATACCTTTTCCACTGACAATGAAACCCAGGAGTTTTCCAGATCTAACTCCAAAAGTACACTTGTTTGGGTTCAATCTCAACTTGTATTTCTTCAACCTCTCAAACAACTTGTGCAGATGATCAAGATGTTGTTCTTCATTCTGAGACCTGGCTATCATATCATCCACATATACCTCTATCTCATGATGAATCATATCATGAAACAAAGCCACCATAGCACGCTGATACGTTGCCCCTGCATTCTTCAAACCAAATGGCATTACCTTATAGCAAAAGGTGCCCCACTGTGTCACAAATGTTGTCTTCTCCATATCTTCAGGTGCCATCTTGATTTGATTGTAACCAGAGAAACCATCCATAAAAGAGAATACCTTATGCTGAGCAGTGTTGTCCACCAGAATATCAATATGAGGGAGTGGAAAGTCATCTTTAGGGCTAGCCTTGTTCAAATCTCTGTAGTCTACACACATACGTACCTTACCATCTTTCTTAGGAACTGGTACCACATTAGCAACCCACTGAGGATAAGAAGTTACTGCTAAGAACCCTGCATTGAACTGTTTCATTACCTCTGCCTTGATCTTTTCTGACATTTCAGGACGCATACGACGAACCTTCTGCTTCTTTGGACGACAATCTTCTTTCACTGGCAAACGGTGAACCACAATGTCTGTATCCAACCCTGGCATATCTTCATAAGACCAAGCAAAGATCTCCACATAGTCACGTAACATCTGAATCAACCTGTTCTTGACACTGTCCTCTAAATCAGCCCCTATCTTGACCTCTTTTCTGTTTTCTTCAGTTCCCAAATTCACAACTTCGACTGGCTCTTCATGTGGCTGTATAGCTTTCTCTTCTTGTTGTAACAACCTAGCAAGCTCTACAGGTATTTCACAATCGTCCTTATTTCCGTCTTCAGTTTGATAGATCGGATTCTCGAAATCATAATTGGCAATAGTAGAACTGTTATCAACAGGATCCAGAGTGGATGAGGATCTGCATTTAGTGATGTGGGTGTGTGTAAGAACACATAGCTGATAAAACAAAAATAAAAGAAAAGAAAGACGAGGAACACAATATTTACGAAAACGAAACGTCCACTGATTTTATTGAATGAAGTATGCAAATGAAATGACAACCCGTAACAAGCACACCATTGTGCCCCGGGTAAGGCACATGGCTTGAAAGTTTTATTGTTCAGAAATTACAAAATTTAAAATATAACAACACAGTAATAGTATTTACTCCTGACTATAGGAGATAGGGATAACATCTTCAGCTTTCCAATTATTGAGTCCAGCACCCACAGTAGGACAAATCCATGCATCCAAGTTGTAGTCTTCATCTTGATCTCCCACAGCATTAATCTGATCCTTCACAACCCCTTGATTAGTGACACGGGCAGCACGAGCACGACGAACAGCCTTCTGGGACTCTGCAATGAAACCCAAACCAAACTTGTCAGACTTGTATGGAATATCAGGAAGCTGACCCCAAATAGTACAACCACCTTCATCCACCACAGCTCTAGCATCATTGAGGGAGGCCATTGCCATTGTTGGAGGCTTTCTGGTGACCACAGGAACTTTCTTCACAACAGGAGGAGCTACATAATCATTAACAACCCAAGGAACCATTTCAAATGTCTGACACGGAGTCTCAATGTATTCACCTTCCATTTCCAGATACTTGAAAGTATTCACATGGCTGACAAAGTATTCTTCTTCTCCATAGACAGTAACAACCTTTCCATCCACCGGATATCTCAACTTTTGGTGCAATGTAGAGGTTACAGCACCTGCCCCATGGATCCAGGGACGACCAAGCAGACAAGAGTATGAAGGACGAATATCCATCACATAAAATGTAGCAGTAAACACCTGGGAACCAACTTGGATTGGAAGATCAATTTCCCCATGCACTACTCTTCTAGAACCATCAAAAACCTTTACCACAATGTTACTGGGCTTCAGCACAGCATCTTCAGGACTCAGCTTGTTCAGGACTTCCTTAGGCAACACATTCAAAGAGGAACCATTGTCTATCAGCACATGAGACAGGGTAGTGCCTCTGCATTCAATTGAAATATGCAAGGCCCTGTTATGATCCCTCTTGGCAGGGGTCAAGTCAGCATCAGAAAATCCTAACCCATTGTCATAGGTCAGGTGGGCAACACAGTTCTCAAATTGGTCAACAGAAATTGCACTGGGTACATGAGCCATCTTCAGAAACTTGATCAAGGACTTGGCATGAGCTTCAGAACATAACAACAAGGACAACATAGAAATCTTTGAGGGAGTATGCCCCAACTGATCAACAATGTCATAATCACTCTTGCGAATGATTTTCAATACTTCTTCCATCTGCTTAGAGAGGTCATCAGCAGCTGGCACATCAGTAGATATAGGCTCAATAACAGGACCCTTGCCCCGAGCATCAGTGGTGGAGGTAGCAGCAGGAGTAACTGCATTCTTGGAAGTATCTGGAGGAGAGAAAACTCTTCCACTACGAGTGATCTTGCTAGATCCAGCAATATTATCAATGTCAATAGGCACATCAGCTACAGGCTCTTGCTTGACACCATGGATGTAAACATCAGCCCCATAGTGCCAAGGCACAGCTTTGTCAGACGTATACGGGATAGGACCAGGAGTAGTAATGACCACAGGAGCTACTCTAGTTTCAGCAACAACTTTCACAGGACCTTCAGCGGTAATTTTGATGGGACCCTGATGAGTGATTTTAATGGGACCCTTTAAAGTGATTCTTATTGGTACTTTGTCAACCATGTCAACCTCTTCAATCTTCCTACCTTGAGTCAGATGATCCACCATACTTTCTACAGACGACGGAGTCTTTTCAAACACTATAGTATACTTATCCATGAGACGCTGAATTCCATCTCTTAATATGAAGCAACTATCCGGCTTATAAGTACAATACAAACAATCTTCACGACAACCTGGAAAGATCCCAACTTGTACTAACCTCTTTTTGATAACAGACAATGGTGTGGTCAACTCCATAACTGAATAGACATGTAGATCTTCCTCAATGGCGTTGACAGTCTTCTCGTGATTTGGCATTGGAGCAGTAATCACATTGGGAGTACCTGGAGGATCAAACTCAATTTCTCCGGCATCAATCATATCTTGAATTTTATTCTTCAAGACCCAGCAATTATTAGTATCATGTCCCTGACAATTTGAATGGTATGCACACCGTGCATTGGGATTGTACCTGGGAGAGGTAACATTGGGATTCTGAGGAGCCTCTTTCAAAGTAATAAGTTCAGCCTTCAGCAAATGTTGCAATGCCTGAGCCATTGACATATTGATCTTCGTGAACTGTCTTCTAGCCCTCTGTTGGTTGCCCTGTGGCTGCTCTGTTGGTGCAGGAGTTGGATTTGAAATATGAACCGCACTGACAGACTGATGCCTTCTGCTACGATCAGGCTGACCATAAACAGCATTAGATTCTTTCTTCCCAGTGGGAGGCTTCTTTGCAACACCTGATGAAGAAGTGCCCACATGGATCTTACCATTCTTTATACCATTCTCTACTCGCTCTCCTGTCATGATCAACTCAGTGAAGCCAGATGATGAGCTTCCAATGAGATGACTGTAGAACGGACCATTCAGCGTACACATGAACATATCAACCAATTCCCTGTCAGTCAAAGGGGGTTGAACTCTTCCAGCTAAATCTCTCCACTTCTGAGCATACTCCTTAAAACTTTCTTTTGCACCCATAGACATGCTCTGAAGCTGCATGCGAGTAGGGGCTAAGTCAGCATTGTATTGGTACTGCTTATAGAAAGCTTCAGCAAGATCATTCCAGTCTCTGATGTTGACACTCTCCAACTGATAATACCACTCCAACTGAGCTCCAGATAAGCTCTCTTGAAAAAAGTGGATCCACAGCTTCTTATCAGCAGTGTGAGGTTGAATTCTTCTGACATAAGACCTCAGATGCAGTTTGGGACAAGAGACCCCATCATAAACAACAAAGGTAGGAACCTTGAAACCAATGGGTATGACTACCCCAGATATCAGACTCAAATCCTCAAAATCCAGCCCAGATGACTTCTGCAACTCCATAGCATCCATCCTATCCACCAGCATCTTGAATTTGTCTTCATTAGGCTCATGGTAGTAGTTAGCCTCAGAATCGGAGTCCCCCATTGTATGGTGGAGACTGCCTACCTCTTGCTCAGATTCCTCAGATTCATAGTCTTCAGCTGGTTCTTTGGTCTTGGCAAGACCTTTGAACCTTCTTCCCATGTTAATCAACCCAGCAGACCTTCTAGTCTTCTTAGTCTTCTTGGCCAGCAGTGCCTTCAATTCATCCTGCCCCTTGGACAGGTTCAAGATCAGCTCTTGGAACTGTGCATTCTGTGCCTGGAGATCCTTAACTGATTGTTCAAGAGCCATTGCTGAAATAAACAGCAAGAAGATGAGAAACCTGTGCACAATTATAAACCTGTGATGCAATGAAATGATATGGTAATGCATATGCAATGTTTTCAAGGGCCGCAGGATTTAAATTTGCTTAGACAAACACGAAAGTAAACTTTTATTAGTAATAACTTGTTTTGCCTTTTAGGCTTACAAAAATGAAAATGAAATAAGTACAAAAGATGGGATTTTAAGTCTCCCATGGACGTTTCCTCTTTGTGTTGAGGTAAGAGTTGAGGTTCCGTTCCTCATGAAGTTGCTTTGTTAGCTCTAGGATCCTTGTTTGGCTTGCTTTGTAATGAGCCTCGAAAGTATCCCTTTGCTTCTTCAGTTGGATCCATGATCTCTGCAAGTCTTCCTTATCAGTAGGCATGTCTAGGTGAAGGATGGTATAAGCAGTGTCTCCTTCAGCAACAGGTTCCATGGTAACTGGTAGGACGGCAGAATATGGCATCATGAGTGTCTGAGCACGAGATCGTACCCATCTGAGATAAGCCTCCATAGGAATAGTGTACTTAGGCTCCAGTGTCTTGCTGTCGATCCTGTTTACTTTCCCCCAAGCTCGTATGAATCTCTGACGGTAACCCTGAAGATCGTTGTCATAATCAAACACAATGCCCTGAATCAACATGTCATGTGGGCCATCGCTCCGAGCGTAACCAAACTGTCGTAAAGCTAGAGAGGGGTTGTAGGTGATGCCTCCTCCATGGTTGGAACCAGCTGATAGTCAGGGAATGTAAAGCAATGGTGCTTAGGGTCAAAGAACTGAAACAGGACACTCATCATGTCTTCATTGAACCCTGAAGTGACTAGATCCAATAGGTGACCATGTCTCTTGATGAACTGGGAGTGATCAGACACTTGAGAAACCAACTCTTTAAGCTTGGGAGGTATCCCCACAAAGTTGATCCTGATGGTGTTTCTACGAGCAGAAGCCATGACCTGCAACAAAGAACAAAGATAAATCCTTTGGTCCTTGAAAGGGTTAGGGAAAATGCTATGCTTATGATGCATGATGATGTCATGATGTTATGCTCAATCACAAACATGTGGCACACACAAGCAAGTCACACAATAGCCTTAGGTTTGAAGGCTTGCATGAGGTTTAAAGGTAAGTACCCTCCCCTGAAGTTAGATGGTTCATCCTGTCCTACAAAAGTAACCGGGTTCTAAGGGATCTCAATATCATTGATCCTTCACAAGGGTGGTTGTTCAGAAGGCAACTTACTTGCCAACCAAAACCCTCCAAGTTTAAGATCTCAATGAGTGTAGTATCGAGTGTCAACCAACTTCAGTCTGCACCAAAGCCGGTTACCTCACTACTTTCTAAAGGCCAAGATGGGATAACTAGGGTTCTAAAAGTTAGTTAGTGCATTGACAACATATGGCAGCCTCATATTATCCTCAACTTGACTTAAGGAACATAAGCACCAACCAAGAAGTCGCACTAACTATGGCCACCAGATCAACCGTATCGATATACGTCGTAAAGTTTCCTTGGTCTATTGCCATTTACCTAAGGTACACTAGATCCGGGTTAGGACCTTTCACACATAAGAGCACCCCAACAAGTAATATAAAGCAACCAAGGCAAACAATTTAAAGTGATCTAATTCCTAAGGGTACCCCTCTTAAATTATTATCCCCAGCAGAGTCGCCAGTTCTGTAACACGGTGGGAGAACTGACTTTAAGTTATGTTGCGGATAGCAAGAGTCGCCACCGACTTTTATTTTATCCAAAAGGAAAGGTTATAAAAGAACAGGAAAGACCTTAAGAGATATTTTTGGGTCCGGGGGGTAGGTTATGTAAAGGGAAGGTGTTAGCACCCTTTACATCCATGGTTATCCATGGGCTCTTAGTTACTTAGCTCACTTTTGAATTGTTTTTGAAAGTGTAGTGTGTGAATAGAAAAATTTTCATAATAGTTGATAATGATCCATGTACGGATGCGTAAAAACTTGTTTTTGAAAATTTGTTTGAAATTTGTTTAAGTGTGAAAAGTTTTTGAAGTGAGCAAGTACATAAGAGGAACCTACCCTAAAGTTTTAAATCTTTCTTGTTCTTTATCCTTTGATTGGTAAGACTATCCCTACTATTAAGGAGTAGGTAGTCATTACCTTGGATGTAAGGGACATAAGAGGGACATTCTGTTTTATGAAGGCAACTGTGGGGTGTAATAAGCATATAGGAGGGACTATCATCATTATTCGAAGGGACTTGATTCGTAAAGGCAACCATGAGGGACTTGATGATTTTTTCGTTTTAAAAGGGACTTGCTTTATACACCCCACTTGACCTTATGATTTAGGCAACTTGAGGGATAACCTTAGAAAGTGAGACGGCGATTAAAAATCGACTTACGTGTGTGAGTGTTTAGTTTAATTATCTTACGATTAAAGTGATCTAATTTATTTTAAATGACATACATGTTTTGCACTCCCTAATTACTAACCATAGCAACAATTAAATATTTAAAATATTACAAAATTACACCAAGGAAGCAATTACATAATTATAAGCAAAATAAAATAAATAGCAAAATATAAATATATAGCAAAATAAATATAATAAGCAAAAATAATGAATAAGTAAATAAAATTGGGGTTAGTGATAAATAATAATATTTAAATAATAAGCAAAAAGTTAGTAATAATAAAATAAAAGAGGTTAGTAAATAATAAAAATTAGTGAAATAATAATAATATATAAAATTAATAAAGCAAAATAAATAATATGGGTAATGACAATAACTAAAATAAATAGAATTAAAAAAAATATTATATTGACATGATTAGAAACACAAATTTTAATTTTAACATATAACATTTAATATGAATAATTAAAAAAATTTTAAACATAATACAATTATAAATTTTAATTATTACAAATATAATCATTTTAAACATATATTAACATTTATTTATTAAAACAATATTTACACATTATAAGGAGAAAATAAGTTTTAAATATTATATTCATAAAATTAATCATATTTACAAAATTTGCATGAATCATATTAAATAAATAAATAAATATACATAATAATTACATTAAGAGTTAGAAAATAAAATTATTTAGAAAAATAGAATTAGATTTTTATTTTAGAAAATAGTTTTAGGGTTTTGAAAATTAGGGTTTAGTTATATACAAAATATTAAACTAATATACATATATATATTATAATTACATAAATAATAATAAAATTTAAATTGAGATAAAAACAAGAATTTAGAATTTTAGAAAATAGTTTTAAGAATTATAACATATAATGTACATATAAGAAAATTATAATTTTAATTATTTAGAAAAATAGTAATTGAATTAAGAAAAATAAAGTAAAAGAAAAAGAAATCAAAAACCTGGTGGGGCTGGGGTTTGAACCCAGTCCCCTCTGCTTGCAGCAAACATCACATACCACTGGGTTGCACACAGGCGCGCATCATCCTAGGGAGAAGAAGGAGTTTTATGCCTTATCTACAAAATCCAGAAAAATAGAGAAAAGCAAAAAGGCCTGGGGTGCGAATCGAACCCAGGACCTTATAGCTATACACACACGCACGTTACCACCCGGCTGGAAGAGCCCACCTGTTAACCAAACCATCACAACTAATAATATATTAAGAACGCAATACAAAATGAGAAAATATCAAAACATTGCTGGGGGCAGGATTCGACCCCACGCCCTCTCATCAAACGCGTATGTGTTTTTCCACTGAGCCAATCCACCTGTGGTGATAAATAAATAGGAAAGTAATATAATATTTTAAATCAAAAATTCAAATATCAGATTCGCGCCAACACACAATCGTCTTCTTCCTCAGGATCTTCGAAATTTGCTGCGAAATTAACTAGGAGTTTTCCTGCGAAAAAGCAATTCCCAGCAAAACCTACAAACGTCAATGGCCAACAAAACCGTACTGTTTCACAAAATCAAACACAGCAACATGACCCTGACATTCACACGATTCATTCTATGTCTTTAGAATCAATTTATATTCACTAAATCAAAAATCCCTAAACCTAGGTCCAAACCCTAATAATGGCATCTCATGAATTAGGTACGGGTTCTTTGATTTTCCTGTCCAGAAACGAGCTACACAACATTATAAACAACATTAGGCAAGCAAAATCCATTTAAATGCAGTGAATTGATGTAATCGAAAAAAAATTTGTCAAGCATAAACAAGCTTCGGGTTCATCATTATGGCATGCTTTAGATGAATGTGAGTGATGGTTTTGCTTCCATGATGTCCAAGGAACACGTCTATGAGCTTATTTTACCTTGAAACCTCTTGGATGATGGAATCCGAATTGGTGTTTTTGCTTGAAATTTTTGAAGTGAAAACCTACCTTTGAAGCTGCTGGATTCGTGTATGAATGTTAGGTTTGTGTTTAGTATATATATGTGAGTGAATTAGGTTAAGAAAACTCATTGGTTGTGTGGAGATTTGATCCAAAAAAGATTGAAAAAGATCATGGTGTAAAAGTCAAATATTTGTTCATGAAGACTTGCTATTCTTGGATCAATCTCATGATTCCTTTCTCTTTCAAATTCAATCAACATTTATGAAATTCTAGAAACTCAATCTTCACCCAAAAATAGATTTTCATATTTTATATTTATTTAAAATGATTTTTATGAATTAAATCAATAATAAATAAAAATAAAATAATAAAAATTCTGAATTTTGGTCAATTGGGTCGTGCATGATGATATGATGTGGATTGGATCACAATTTAGCAAGCCCATTTGGAAGGAATTGGTTCTAGACCCCCATTTTCAATATAAACCATCACAAAATTTCCCAACTTTGCAAGAGCATATCTCCCTCAATTTTAAAGGTATGAGGGTGTTCTTGGACTTTTTGGAAAGCTTGAAGAGTCCTCTAAATAACTCCATTGGTTTCAGGTCCATATCATTTACCAATCTCAAGTTATGCCCTTTTGAAGTTGTTGACTTTTTGTTGACTTTTGAAATGACCTATAATGTCTTAGCTCATATCTTCCAAATGAAGCATTTTTGGGCTTAACTTGCAACATCAAAGTTGTAGAGAATTCAATTTCCTTCAAAATGAGCTTTGGATGGAGACTTGGTGATGAAGTATGTGAAAGTTATGGCTGGTCAAAGTTCAGTTGACTTTTACTGAGGAAACCCTAATTTAGAAACTCCTGATTATTGATGATCTGGAATCTCCTTGATGAATCATGATCAACCCTTGATCAAATGATGAATTTTGCTTCATATACTTGGTGTTGGCAAAAAATCATGAAGTTTGACTTTGGTTTGACCACAGTTGACCTCAGTTTGACTTTTTAACTGTACTGACTGATTTTGACTTATCTGATCATCTGACTGAGCAAACTTTTGAGAAAAGTCTTGAAACTTGTCATGGGGGTTCTTATACACATATAAGATGTTATGAAGCTCACTTGAGGTATTGGAAGTCCATTTAGCCTGATTAAAGCCAAAACCCTAGTTTTGGATGCACTGCCTAGGAGGTGCCTTGTCTAAGGGAATTATCAACTCTTCTGACCAATTGTGAACCTTGTGAACCTTGTGAACCATCATAAAATGTCTTGTGATACTCATGGGAGGTATTGTGAACCTTATGAACCTTGTGAACCTCATAAAGTGACTTTGTAGACCTTATGAACCTCAGGAAAGCTTTGTAATCATTGTGAATCTTGTGAACCTTGTGAACCTTCAAGAAGTAACTTGTGGACTTCATGAACCTCATGAAAGGTATTGAAAGCATTATGGAACTTGTGAACCTTGTGAACCTTCAAGAAGCAACTTATGGACTTCATGAACCTCATGAAAGGTCTTGTAAATGTTGAGAAGCTTGTGAACCTTGTGAACCTTCAAGAAGTGACTTGTAGACTTCATGAACCTCATGAAAGGTTTTGTAAATGTTGAGAAGCTTGTGAACCTTGTGAACCTTAAAGAAGTGACTTGTAGACTTCATGAACCTCATGAAAGGTTATATAAGCATTGAGAAACTTGTGAACCTTGTGAACCTTCTTAGCACACAAAGTCTTGTATTGTGAGGGAAAATTTTGGGGTGCAACACACCCTAACCGTTGTTGGTGTTGGGAGGAGCCCCTAGCCCGCCGGAAGTGGTTGCCTGAGCATTGGTATTAGGAGGAGTTAACCCTTGAATTGCATTTCTCAGCTCCTGCTGCCCCTGGGCCATCCCTTGCGTCAGGGTCATAAATTCTGCCATCTTGGTACGAACTTCATTGAGTTCTGTCTGCATGGCGTCCATTGCTGTTCTTTGATTGCTACGGGTCGCGTACCGATGAGGGATATCTTGACGAAGGTATCGGGTCTTGGCGGCCCTCGCAATCTTTGCCTGTTGAACACAGATAAATTAAACATCCCGAAGAAAACCTGCAAAGACAAAGACAAAATGCAAATGATGCGTATGCAATGCAGTGTGTTCCTTTTATTCCCGAGTACTTTCCTGTGTCCGGTCCTGGCATTAAGAAGACAAGAATTGGGAAGAAGACCCAAGTAATTTTTAGACATAATGACGGCTGTGGAGAATCGGTGCTCATTATTCCGTGTCGGTGCAAATAACGAACAAGAAATCCAGAACAAATCAAATCATATAAACTGGAGTTTGAAAATACAAAGTCCCCGAAGGTTGCTAATCACAACAAAAGTACATCACATATAGGGAATCCCACAACAAGCCTGTGGGTAATCCGAGTACAATAACATGAAATTAAACCCTAGGGAACTCTATATCTTTCAATCTCCAGCTAAGGCATTTGACGTTCTGGAACAGCTGAACTATATTTGGATGACCGGGCTCCTGGATGAGCTTCTGAATGAGGAGGTCCCTCGTATCAGAAGAAGCGTGTAACTCCTCGATCTGCTGTAGGAATGTTGCCTCATTCTCTTTGCTTTGACTCGACTCGGCCCTCGACCTTTTCACATCAGCTTTCAACTTCAAGTCCTCAATCTCCTTTTGAGCTTCCTTCAGTGCCTGCTGGCTTTCTGCTACGCGCTGGAGACGATCCTTCTCTTGTTGATAAGCCTTCTTGAGGAGTTCTTTCTGCCCATCCAAAGAATCCTGAAGGCTTTTGATTTCCTGCTTGTGCTTGGCGTCTAGCTCCTTTTGTTTCTTCAAATTGTCGTCCCATTTCTCCTGCCATAACGTAACAGCTTCATTGGCTTCACTAAGATCTTTCTTCTCTCTTTGGTGCTGGGCAGTCTTGTGAGTCTCAGCTAAACCTTTCTTTCGGAAGTGGAGCTCTCTATCTTTAAAGTCCTTCTGCTTGAGACGGACTATTTCCTCGGCTTGCACAACTCTATCTTCTAATCGGCGGTTCTGGATCATTAGTTTTTGACAAGAATTAAGAGCCTCTTGATTTTCAACCCTAAGTTGCTTAACCAAAGCTTCTAACTTCTGATATTCCTCCAAAGGTACCGTAGCAGGTGGTGGAGTTGGCACAGAAAAAGGAACTAGAGCCGCTTGAACCTCCTTCTTTATCCAGGCTTCAAATTCAGGAAACATTCGATTGTTGCTCTTGCCCAGACATGCTATACCTTTTCTCTTGATCACTTTCCAGGAACCTGCAGCTTTTTGGACCAAAGGAAGATTGTCTTTTACTGGAAAATAGAAGGTTTGGAATAATTCAGACTCATCAGGAACCTCCTTGAGCGCATACCCTAACTGTCTTCTTAAGAGGATGGGATTGTAGTTAATACATCCCGATACTCCTAATAAAGGCACATTAGGATAATTACCACAACTGGTAATGAAATTCCTTCCTTTCAACCTCAAAGTAAACCACCTGATATCTCCAGCAGACAAAATACTCAGCTTCTGAGCCCAAGTAGAATTAGGATCAACAAAACTCTCAGTAGTAGGCAAGTGTCTCATAACCCATTTGTAGAATAAAGGAGCACAACATCTAACAAGACCTCCTCGCTTTTTCTCATTCTTATAATGCACAGAATAATACAAATCACCTAAGAGGGTGGGCACCGGATTCTTCAACACGAACAAATGAATAGCATTCATGTCCACAAACTTGTCCATATCAGCAAATAAAACTATCCCATACACAGATAACGCCAAGATGGCACAAACTGAATCCCACTGCTTCTCCACGGTACATTCTTCAGCTCTCTTGACCAGAAACTCTAAAGGAAAACCAAGTACTCCTGCTTTGGTGGAAACCAGATTAGAAGACACCTCTGATGGGCTCAAATAAAGAGCCTAAGCAATGTCATCGTGAGTAGGTCTTGTCATCTCCGAGTTAAAAGGAAGCTGATCCTTGATTGAAACTCCCATAATCTCAGCATATTCTTCCAGCAAAGGACCCAGCTGAAAGTCATGAAATGTGAAACACCTAAGCCGTGGATCATAATACTGCAACAAAGTGTGAATGGCGCTTCTCTGAGAACTATCCAAGTTGAATACCAGATCCAGAATATCACCATACTTTTCCTTGAAGTAGCTCAAATGACCCGGGGTAATTAGAGACACCAATTGGTTGATCAGGTCCATCTTGGTATCGAAGAATTTGTAGTGCACAGTTCTCTTTTTGACGTCTTCCATTCTGAAGCAATAATATGGCCAGGAACCGGGAATAAATGTAGACCCTGAGAATAAAAGAAACACAAATGATTAATGATGATATGATGTTTATGCAAGGCAAGGCATGTAATCAGTGAAGTGTCTGTGATATGCCAATCATATAATCAGGTGTCGGTGCAAGGTCTCAAAATCCAGATATCACAATAATCATCCCTCTGATCCGGGATCCATATCTTAAGAACAGAAATCCAGATCACAAAATTGAGCCAAAGGCAAAGTGGGTATGCTGAAGGTATCAGGGTTCCTGCAAACCTGTAAACCCCTCCCAATCTCACGGGTGTGCTACTCGGGTCAACATCACGGAATCTCAAAGCCGAATAACAATAATACATTCACCATTTCCTAGAAATGGCTCATGACCAAATCAGGGAATCGGTTTGGCATTATGTACTACTCAGGGAGGTCTCAGTTGAGTCCGGAAAAACAAGCATCTCTCACAAGTCTCCAGCTTCAAGCACTGAATCGAGAAACAATAGTACATTCATCCCGAAGGGTACAATACTATCGTCATACGAACAGTTTGCTTTAACTGAATTCCTGTGAAAGAACCAGGCCATCCTATGCGAGTTCCCAATGGACCCTCGGATGCGAGTGGGTTTGCCAACAAATGTGGTCTGCCACTGTCATCACTGGAGAGGGTTGTTTCCATTAAGGTTCTCGATGATCGGTCCCCAACTGCACATAACTATCAAGGTTGTATCCTGAAGTGGGGAAGAACCCCCACACAGAATAGTCCCAAGACAATCGCAACCTGGGTGTGGAACACATCACCACTCATCATGTAACCATGCGAGCACAACGTGTCCACGCTAATCCTATGGTGTACTCAAGCCGGGTATTTGGCTTATCTCACAGTAACTCCCATCCCACAGAAAAAATGAAAACCAGCACAGCCAGACAGTCCAGTATAATATGATGCATGGAAAATAAAATACTGAAAGCGGTAAATAAATGCGGTAAAGTAAAGCTGTAAATAAAAACTGTAAATAAAAACAGTAAAGCTAAACTAAAGCACACAGCAACAAACAAACACCCAAAGAAGCAAAACCAAACAGGCGCTAGGATTGACTCTACAAGGGAAACCGGAAGAATCAAGTTAAGTCCCCAGCAGAGTCGCCAGCTGTCGCTCCCAGGATTTTCATCCTAGTACAAACGCGAAAGTGGCGCGGAAAAGGTAGAGTCGCCAGCCAGACATTTTTATCCCGAAAGAATGGGAAAGGTAATGTTGCACAAACCTGAGGAAGAAGGAAAAGGACGAGGTCCTGCGAATCAAATATCTGAGTTCGGGAGTCGGTTACGACCTGGGAAGGTATTAGCACCCCAGATCGTCTGTCGTACCCGACGGGATCCACGCTTGCTTGTTTGTTTCAAAGGGTGAGAAATAAGAATGCTGCTGAACAAAACCGCTAACTGGGATGGAAATGGAAATGAGAAAGGAACTGAAATAAGAGAATGAGAATAAAAAGGGGGAAATGTAGGGAAAATAAAGAATGTGCTCGAATGGGCCCTACCCCACTGCCTACGTACCTCATCGGGATAAATGAGGATCAGAGACGCCGTAGTTCGTCTAACCTAGGCGGGAACTTTTTGATTGTGTTTTTTATGCTGGAACTGCGTATGTCTATGCTCAGGTGTTGCAGGCTCGTCTGGTACGAGTGCGTTTACCGTCTTGCATGTGTGACAAGCCGTCGCAAGTTCGCGTTGAGAGTGAATGAGATGAGAAGAGAAGTTCCCGCAGGATAGTCGCTTGTTATTTGTTTTTGTCTTTTATGAGAAGTGTTTTGAATTTGTTTGTGAAGTGTCTTGTACTAAGACCTATCCATCGCGGGAAGCATTTACACCTCGCCCCGAAACAGGACGCGTATAAACACTCCGCAACAAAGTCTCGTGTCGTACAAGATTGTTCGGTTTTTATTAAGTGTTTTATTGCTTTTCTTTTTTGAGAGGAGAAAGAATGACTCAAGTTGATAAAAGGACAAAATCTAAGGGACTAAGACTCAATCCTAATTTTGTTTATTTATTTACAAGTGGTCCTAATGGTTTGTGAAGTTTTCTATTCCTAATGAGAAACTAGAAACTACTAGAATTCAACTTACTTCCTAATGAAGTTAAGTTGATTCTAAGAACAAATGGGGGAAGCCTATGCAAGTTATAAAACCAAATGATAAGGCAAAAAACAATGAAATTGAATTAAGAAATAAAATTCTAAAAATGCCTTTAAAGGCATGAATTAAAAAATAGTCCTATTTTTATTTATTCTAATCCTAATGATAACGAAACTTTAAGCCTAAGTACTAAATCAAAGTTAAGCCTAATACTTTCATTCTAAAACTCAATTTAAACTAACCTAAGCCTATATTAGATTCTAGGATTAAATCTAGTCTAAACTATATTTTTGTACTTTATTTTTTAATGGCCTAAACTAATGGGAATTATGCATAACTAGGCCTAAGAACTAATATTCTAAAAAATATTAAAACTTCTGGAAAACATATGAAAATTAAACTATAGGGACCTAATACTATCTATAATATTGTATTAAAAGGGATTCTAAAAAATCCTACTTTTACTATGCCTAGAAATTATTTGTTTTCAGCTAAGAATTAACCACTAATTTCTAAGGATTACACCACTAAAACCTAAGATAAAAGGTCCTAAAAAATCCACTAAAAATATCCTAAGCACTATTATGAGTCCTCTAATTGCAGAAAAAAGAATGGCTCAAAAATCCTACTGGAAGTTATAAAAATAAAATGAACAAAATCCAGCACCATTAAAAGAAATCCAAATAAAGCTAATTAAAAGAAAAATCAGAATTAAATCGAAAAATAACCAAAATTCAGAAAATAAAAATGTCAAAATTTTTAATTGGAATTAAAAAGCTAATTAATTTTTTATGGAATTTTTCTAATCTTTTTACTATTTTTTCAAGATTTATTTTGAAACTATATTAACTAAAAATAAAAATCTAAAGAAATAAAACAGGGGTGCATTTAGTGGTTTTTTCTAGTTATTATGCCAATTGGGCTTATCAAAGGGGTGCAAAAAGCAGAAAGATTTGGGCCCAAAATGCTGGCTGATGAGAGAGGTGTACACAACATATTTTTTAAGTTATTTTTATGATGGGCTTGAGAATGGGGGTGATAATAGCAAAGAACCTAAGGCCCAAAACGCAGGCTCTTGTGAGGGAGGTGCAAAAAGACAGTTTTTTAGTTTGTTTTTCTTTTAGTGCTGGCTAATGGGGGGTGCGAATAGCAATAATATCTAACTATATCTTAATGCTTAGACTTAAAATTAGCTAGCTTAATTTGGTGCTTATTATTCTTTAAAACCATATTAATTCTTACTAAAAACTTAAGACATTTTTAATAACATCTAATTAAATTATAAGATTATCTTAATAATTATCCAATAAAACTTATTAATTAAATGAAAATTATGGTTAATAACTCAGGATAATATTCCTAATTATTAATTAAACTCTTTTTAAAAAAAAAAAAAAAAAAAGACATAAAGAAATGAAATAAAGATTAAACAGCAAAAATAAAACCCTAATCCCCTTCTTTCCCTTCTCCCCCTCGCCGCAACTCTCTGTCTCTTCATCCTTCGCCCTCCCCTTAAACAAACTCTTCTCCTCAAGTGAAAACCCTAGCCGCCGCCAGCTCTTCTGCCTCGACCTTGCCATCCTCATGGCGCCGCCGCGGAACCTCACACGAACCACTCTCTCCTTGACGCTCTCTCTCTCAATCACCGGTGAAACCTCAATCTCAATATGACTGCCACCGTTCCTTCAACCCTACGGTGCCGTTCATCACCTTTTATATGACTCTCTGCCGCCTATAAAATCTCTTACCCCCTAGCTTGACCTAGCCCTAAACCTAACTACCGCCGCCGCTTACCTTGCCGGAAACCTCCTCGACACACCTCCGCACGCTTATCCATAAACACCTCTCAAGAATTCCTCACCGGCACGAATCCGTGAACAAAACTCACTAAATCTCCCTCCAATCACAAGTATGCCATCAACTATATCCCTATCCTACTCTATACTAAAGTGAAGCAAGCAGCAACAAGCATATAAATTCAGAGCAATGACAAATATCACCTAAATGATATGTCGAAGAAGCGTACCTGTCAATCGAGGTTACGAACAAAGAGCTCACAGTGACATTCGCTTCACGTATCACCTTGAAATCTCCTTCCTCCTTCTGCGGATCCGCCCTGCCGAAGTTGATGATGTTAATGATAATGCTCTGTGAGTCTTATTCGACGAAGAAGCTGAAACAGATCGGCGAACTGCTGCAGTGTGAAGAGACAGCAGCTTTGGTTCGGTTCGAAGAAGAACTATCAAGATTTCTGTTTCTTTGCTTAGCGGCGAGAAGAACAAATTCAATTCTGGTTTGTGATGTTAATGATGAAGAATCAAATTATTAATATCTTGCTGTTGGTGAAGATATTTGATCTTGTATGCATGTTTTTTGGGAGTGCTTGTGGTGGCTTTAGGCTGTTGATTGAAGATCCACGAAAGGCAGATTGATGAAGCTGAACATTGAGTGGCGACGGCGATGATATGCGTTGGCAAGATTGAAGGTTTATGGTGATAGTCACAGGTTGAAAAAAGGCTGAGAATGAAGAAGGTTAAGAGATGAGGCAGAATTGATGACCAATACTGAAGGTTGAAGAATCAGATGAGATTCAAGAAGAAGACAATGGAGGATTGAGAGAGTTTGGAAATTGAAAATTGTTGAAGGAGAAATTGGAAAGGAGAATGGTTGAAGAGAGGGTGAAGAATTTCGAAAATTGTGGAAGAAGAAGGAAAAAAGTGAAGAGAGGGTGAAGAAGATTGAATGAGAAGAAGAATGGTGAAGGGTTTTGAAAGAATAAAATGGTTGAAGAAGAAACTTGATGAAGAATGGTGCTTCTGATTTATAGGAGTTACTCTTCTAGATCCTTCTGGAATTTTCAAGTGAGTTCTAGAAATTTTTCTGTTATTTGTGTGGTGGTTAAGTGGTTTGAAAACAGTTAGGAGAATTGGTTAAGTTAGTTATATTGGTTTTGTTATGAAATTAATGAATTATGTTATGAAGTTTGTTGCAATATTATGATTCAGTTAGCCCTTTTTTTTATTTTCTGCTTTTTTTGCATTTGGCAGGGATCTTTCTTGGTTGGAGTTTCTGCAGATGATGTATCAATTTCAGGTCCCTCTTTTCTCTTCTTTGGGTGTTATACTTGGAGAAAGTTCCAATAGCAATGACCTTTGAAATATTGAAGGATCATACATTGGTATATCACCACAGTAGTGGAAGACTGGTCATCTTTGTAGCTGCCACATTCTTTTGGTCCTTCTTCCTTTTTGCGATTGATGTGAAAAACTAGGGAAGATGTGTGTGTGAACGGATTGCTCATTGGTGTAATGGTTGTGATTGTTCTTTGCAGGGTTCACGACGGTGGTTCCATTTGAAGAAAGCTGCAGAGTGTTAGGTTCGAATTCCTCAATGTTACGTTGCGGATTACGGAGGATAAGGAGTAAGAAGAACGGAGTATGTCAACTGAAGTTGCAACCGTAAATGGTCGACACAGTTGTACTGTGGATACTGATGTGATGCGAATTCATTGTGGCATGCTTTGCATGGCCGTAACTATATTAAAGCTCTGGTTGATGATGGTAATGAAGGGCAGTGAAGATGGTGATCAAAAGACCGCTGCGATTAATTCGGCAATGAATCGTTGAAGGTTAATTTGACGATGGAAGAAGATTGGTTCAGAGAGAGTGGATAAAGATTTTTTTTCATTTTTGTTGTTACGGTATGTAAACTCTTTCGATCTCTTTTTCTTTTATACTTTTTCTTTTGCCAAGTTCTTCTGCAACCATCTTATGCGATGCTTCTTCTCTTTCCTTTGCGGATCAATCTTGTCGGATGACGCGTGTGTCTTTTTTTTGAGTGCTGAGTCGTCGTGTTGATGTTTCATAATGCAGGTCGCGGATTGATGACTCCGATGATGGAGAAGAGATTCGAGAGATTGTGGGAGATGAGCTGATGGTATGTTCTTGTTGCGGTTATGATTGCCGACTGGATTGTTGAAGCTGTTTTATATTGAAAGCTGTTGAAGGAGATTGAAGTGATCCTCCTTGAAGAGATTTGGTGATTCTTTATGCTATGTGTTATGAACTTTGGAGATTAATGAAAGTGAGGAAGTGAAACTCAGAAGAAGATTGATGAAGCTCTCTTTTTTTTGTTCGATTATTCTGCGACTGAATTGTTCTTGGAACTGTATCCCTTGTAATCCTCCCTTTTCTTGTTATCCCTATATGTAACTGTAACTGATTCTATTAACTAGTTTCAGTTATTCTGTTATAGATTTTTTTTATATGAGCTTTTGTATTAAACATGGCAACTAAATAAATGGAGGGCCAGGGACCCATATGAAATTTCTATGTACTGATTTTATTTTACCAAAGGCAATTGTGAATGAAAATTGAGCACAAGAGTTTGGTTGACTTTTACTCAAACAGCTTTAACACTCTTCTATTGTGATGCTCCTTTCACATGATAATAAATCAAGATTCAACATGAATGTCAATCTTGACTTAGAGTTAGATTGAGCCTAATGGTTGGAAAGAACTTTGGAATTAGATATGATAATGGGTATTTGGAGGAATTTCTAAAAGATGTATTAAGAATGGATTAAGGAAAGAGTTTATGGGTTTAATTAGGACTTAAAAAAAAATAATAAAAGGATGGTTTGAAGAAACGAGAACCATTGACTTGACATGGATTAACAATGGAATTGATTAATGGACCTAAAATATAGAATAGAATTCAAAAAGAATATTGGTTGGACATAAAAAGATTTTAGAAATGGATTTTGTGGGAACATGGACTCAACTATAAAAAGATGACTAATTGGAAATTGGTTTAGTAATTTGGATACTAAAATGAAAAAAAGAAATCGACCTCTTATCATTTTTGTAGAAATTTGTGATGATTCTAAAGCGAGATTGCCATTGAATTCAAATGGTGTAAAATGGACAAGGGGAAAATATGAGTTTGATATGGGCTATGAAAATTGAAGGGTGGTTCAAAATGGATTATGAACAAAAAATAAATGGAAAAGTGAATAACAGAAAATGAAAATGAATTGATGGAAACATATAGAATAATGGAAATTGAAGAAATGAAAGTGGAATGGAATAATCGGGAATGGCTTATAACAATGAGAACAAAACAATGAATGGATATGAAGTCTCGATTTTAGCCCAAAGCCTATCTTGAATTATTTCCACAAGCCTATGGGCACGACCACTTCTGAGCCACTGAATAATTTTCCAGATAAGTTACACCCCCTTTGAATCGTCTAAACCATGCCATGACCATTCGAATCCGGATGCGTCACTGATAAAATGAAAATTCAAACCAAACTTCATACAAAACACTGCTCGATAAACTGATGAATTTCAATACACGGCAACCTGAACTTTGAATATGCATTGTTTAAGAAACCGTCCAGTGGCCCAAAATAAATCTTGCAGTTGCAACCATCTTTTGATAGTTTGGCCCTAACTAGGTCAAACTCCCATCTGAATCGAAACACAACTGAACAACCGCATTTGAAGTGGAATCATCGTCCAGTGAATATTCTCTATCATTTCAATCTCTGACAGATACAGATAACGTATGAAACCCTAATTTCCCTGGGTCCTGATCACATGCCTTATAAATTAAATGAAATGCACTATTATGATGCTAATGGACTGACGAGAAATGCAGATGAGTGCGAAATGATACACCAGTAAAGGGGATAAATATGAGGGCAAATTTTGAGGTATTACAGTGTGCAGTGTACTAAACTATTCGGAGGCGTTGAACCTTTTTATTCGGTGGCGTTGGACCTTTTCGGATGCGTCGAAATGTGGTTTGTTAACTACCTTAGAACTGGTTCAAAGTTTAGAACTGTTCTATGAGGAATCAAATCGTTTTATGTATTAAAAAGCGATAAATAAAATAAAATGATATAACCGATAAATAAAATTAATAAATTTAATTAAATTGCGAAATAAAAATAATAAATTGAAGTAAAATGGTGGAAAAATAAACTAAATTACATAGGCCTCATATTGATCGAGTATCACCAATTTAATGTAATCGGGCGAAACATCGACCGTTTGTTATATCATCGGCCCTTAAAAAGGTGGACAAAGAAATAAAAAAAATTAAATTAAAACTAGTCAAGAAATAAGATCTAATAATAACAAAGAGAAAATAATAAAATTACTCAAAAACATAGAAATAAAAATAAAGGAAACATAAAGAGGAAGGATATGCGTTGATTCTCGGTGTGTAAATAGAAACTTAAATGGGCTTATCATCAACAAATTTAAACCATGAATTCTTAAACCAATCTAATTAATAATAATGAATAATAAAAAAAAATAATAAAGAATGATAAGAAAAGGATCAGCGTTGTATATGGTGTGCATTAGAAGACACATTGGATCAAGCCCATCAACACCATTTAAAAACCAAAAAGAAAAAAAAAGGAAGAAAAAAAATTATAAAGAAAACTTTAAACATATAAAATAAAATGAAAATGGAGTGATATATCATGTTTCATAAAAAATAAAGAGAACACACCCTGCTTTCGAAACAAAACCTCGATGGCCTCACAAATCACTCGCAGATCTCTCTCTATTTTCTCGTGAAAATCACTCAGATTCTCACCATTTATGGTATCACGGCTCTCGATCTCTCTCGTGCGATATCGCTTCTCACTCTCGGTGATTTTAGTAATGGATGTTGTGCTCGCGCATTGATGGTTTCAAGGTGGTCGATTTACTCGGCCTCTCACGCGTCGGATCGATGGGTTCGTCGGATTCAGCTTGAGTTTTTTCAGATTTCGGCTTGGATACGGTTTGTGTTTATCGCGGTATGGTGGTTTCCGGCGGTTGGTACAAGTTTCAGTTTTTTACGGTGATGGTGAAGATCTTTTGAGCGTTTCTGATTTTTTTTGGGGTGAATTGGCCCGCATTCATACTTTCAAGGTATAAGACAATTAGATACTAACAGACTACAAATTTGTCCGCAAAAGAAAGAAATTGTGAAAATAACTGATGGTTAAAACTGGAAATGACGGGTGACACAGCAAAAAATAAGTTGACAGAAAATAAATCACTTATCACCAAAGGATGATAAGGTGAGTGAAATTTAAATAAATCACTTATCACCGAAGGATTATAAGGCGAGTGACTGAAAATAAAATCACTTATCACCGAAGGATGATAAGGCGAGTAACTGAAAATAAATCACTTATCACCGAAGGATGATAAGGCGAAAGACTGAAAATAAATCACTTATCACTGAAGGATGATAAGGCGAGTAACTGAAAACAAAATCAATTATCAGCGAAGGATGATAAGGCGAGTGACTGAAAATTAAATAATCGCTATCACCAAAAAGATGATAAGATGACCATGACACCAAAAGGATGACGGGTGACTGAAAATTAAATAATCTCTATCACCAAAAGGATGATAAAGCGACTCTGACAACAAAAGGATGTTGAGTGACTGAAAATTAAATAATCGCTATCACCAAAAGGATGATAAAGCGACTCCGACACCAAAAGGATGCTGAGTGACAGAAAAGTAAATAATTGTTAACACCAAAAGGATGATAAAGCGACCCCGACACCAAAAGGATGTTGATTAACAGAAAAGTAAATAATCGCTAACACCAAAAGGATGATAAGGCGACCCCGACACCAAAAGGATGACGAGTGACAGAAAAATAAATAAATGATAACGTGATCCCGACACCAAAAGGATGACGAGTGATTGAAAATTAAATAATCGCTATCACCAAAAGGATGATAAAGCGACCCCGACACCAAAAGGATGACGAGTGAACGAAAATTAGATTATCGCTATCACCAAAAGGATGATTAAGCGACCCCGACACCAAAAGGATGACGAGTGATAGAAAATTAAATAATCGCTATCACCAAAAGGATGATGAGACGACCCCGACACCAAAAGGATGACAAGTGATCGAAAATTAAATAATATGGTTGAGGAATGTTGGTAAAACAAGTAAAGTTGCTTGGGGAAATAAACAAAAGGTTGAAGAGAAAAAGTTTAGTGGGGAACGCCCACTGGAATTGCTGAGGAGATGCCTAGAATCTTTGATTGATCCTGGATCCTGACTTATGCTCGTATGCTTGTTTTTATTGAAACGGTATTCCATAATGATGGAAATGTAATGCAAATGTTTATGCACTGAGTTATAATCGGAAATGTTAGGGATATGAAAAGTTGATGTGCAAATGATGCGTATGCGATGTTTGATGATGCATAATGGTGCATATGTGTAATTGGGAAAATGCCAGTTTGGTGGACTTTTGGTTTGGTAGTTGCCAATAATGATTGGACTTTGGGTGGGTAGAGGGTTTGATTCTCCGACACTCGATCTTCGACGATGCGTGGTCAGAAAATGAATCTGGATGCCCCAAGCTCGGTTACTCGATGATGAGCGGAGCGACTTAATTGGCACATGAAGATTGCTTTGCCTTGAATGGTTGCCAACGTCTGGCAAGATCTGCTTGTTCAACTAGGGAGTAGAGATATGAAGATTTGCTCCTTGTTCGCTTGCCCCCGACTTCTGGTATTTGAAAGAATTCTGGTGGGGAAGCTTTCAGAGTAACCATGGCATGATCTGCCCTAGTGTTTAAATTTGATAAGCATCTGCCCCTGATTGAGCTGCTGAGGGTGATTTTCCCCTGCTTGAGCTGCTGAAAGTCTGGCCTCTGATTGAAAGAATTTGTTGAGGTAGTCTTGATTTAAGTTCCTCTTACAATTTCCCCTTGTTGGGAATGTCTTGCTGTCAAGCACTAATTTCAATTGAATTGTTCATTCATAAATGGTAATGTTAATGGAAGATTCATGTAAGTTTTGAAAAAGTCAATTTATTTGAATGTTGTGAAAGTGTGACGAATGGATCGTTTAGTCTAAACGAGGTGCTGATTTAGAAAGTGCGTGAAAAATGCAGCAAGAATAATGTGCAATCGGGATTTAAGATTAGCAAATACATGGGAGTCAGTTTATGCAACCTTGTTGGTAGCATGCTTTCAGAATAAACTGGGTCTCAATTAGGACTTTTGAGGGTTGTAACGTGGTCTGGCTCATTGTTATTGAAACAAAGGTATAAGGCTCAAAGTTTGATTTGTACTCACCCCTCTTCGTGATATTCTCCAGTCCTATGTTCAGTTACCTTTACACATGCATTTGTTTTCGACTTTGCAAGAGTGAAGATGAAGCTTCAAAGTTTGCTTGAAGTGGTAGTCATCTTATTTTGCTTTTGATTAGATGTTGGTGACCCTTTGATTTTGATTTGGTGGTCACTGATATTTGTTTTGTTTTTGCTGAGAATTTGAACTCCTCTTTTGATTTGTTCTTTTTTTGTCAACTAAGTCTCCCTTCGGGTGCTCAACTTAGTGATTTTTATTTTTTGATATTTCTTTTTATTTGGTTGCATGTTGTGACTACCAGGTCATTTGTTGATGGTCCTCTAACAGGATGTCTCATCTTGCGATTCAAAGGTGTAGCCATGTTAACTGAACAACTACCCTGCCCCGGGTTAAGCGTAAGGGTTTGTATCCGAAAGAAACTTCTACTTCTAGGATCGAAGTGGTTGACTAGGGATTAACTCCTTATCTCTCCAGTGTTTGGGGATTTGAAAAAAATGCATGTACTTCATTGACGAGGTTTTATCCAAAAGTATACCGCAACCGTTATGGGTATTTAGTTTTCATCATCCTCCCACAAATATTTGCTAAAGTGAAGTGAGAGAATATTTTTGTGATTTTGTGATAAATGAAAGATAATGAGCGAATGCAAATAAACTGATTTAAAACATGCATAAACATAATATTAACAAAACCAAGTACGAATAACAATGTTCAACGTAAATAGTACTTAAAAAACAATACAAAATAACAAAAATTGCAAAATGATAAATGGCAATGGCTACCTTGATTTGAGGAATTGAACTTCTCTTGATTTGACTTCTTCAGAGTTGGAGACCACTCAACTCAATCTTCAACAACCCCTTCAAAAGATTTCACTTACTGGCCCCGTGCGGCGGCAATGGATTGACCTGAACATTTGGATTCTTCTGAGTGAAGGTGAGATCCTTAGAGTCGATCAGGTCTTGAACCTTATGCTTGAACGATTTGCAGTTCTCGATCGTATGACCAGGAGCACCTTTGTGAAACTCACAATGAGCATTGGCATCATAGTCTCGGGAGGTACCAGTTTGAGGTGGCAGGTCTTTCAAAACAAGAGTTCCTTTCGCCATCAACCCATTAAAAATTTCTCCATATGACATAGGCAGTGGATCAAAATTTCTTTCAGGCCTTCTTTGTTGATATGGCTGGCGTTGTTGGGGAGCGCGTTGTTATTGTTAACCAGGTTGTTGTGGATAAGCCAGTTATTGATATGGATTAGGTGCATATTGCGCAGCAGCAATTAAAGGATATGGACATGGTTGATAAGCCATCTGAGGTGGAAATGGAGCTTGAATAGCTGGCTGATATGGCACGGGAGCATATTACGTAGCAGCAACATATGGATACTGATAGTAGGGGATTGAAGTAGGTGTACTTTGTTGAAGATTCCCACTTGAAGCAGAAATGGTATTTGTTTCGCCCTTCTTGTACCCATTGAAAGGTTTCTTGACATTGGCTTGGTTGATAGAACCTCCTTGGATCTTTCCACTTTTCAGACCCTCTTCGATTCTTTCTCCGATGATTACCATGTCTGAAAATCCAGAAGATACGTTACTGATCATCTTTTCGTAGTATTGCCCTTGCAAGGTACCCATGAAGATATCAATCAGTTCACGGTCAACCAAAGGTGGATGAACTCTGGCAGCTAGCTCCCTCCAACGTTGTGCGTACTCTTTGAAGGATTCGTTCTCCTTTTGAGTCATACTCTTAATTTGAGTTTGGTTTGGAGCTAATTCAGTGTTATACTTGTACTGCTTTTTAAATGCATCAGATAGATCAAGCCAAGTACGCACATTGTTGCGCTCAAGCTGCATGTACCATTCTAGAAACGCTCCAGACAGGCTATCTTGGAAGCAATGGATCATGAGCTTGTCATCTTTGGCATGAGCGGCCATTTTTCTGCAATACATCCTCAAATGGAGCTCAGGATAACTGAGGCCTTTGTATTTCTCAAATTCAGGCCATCTGAACTTAGCATGGATCACAACATCCAGAACTAAGCACATATCTGAGGCACTCAGAGAAGTTGAATTGCGTGCTTCCATGACTCGAAGTTTTTCAGCTAACTCACGACTTATCTTCATCGCTTTAGAAAATTGAACATCATTAAGGTTGGTGATTGGAACAACAGTATGCATCTCATACTCAACTTGTTGATCCTCTTTGGTATGAGGAATGTGAACCTGAGTTGGAATAGGTTGAGCTTGAGGAATAGCGCCAACAGTAACACCAGAGGTAGGTATTGGCTGGGAAGTGACTTCTTCAACAGCGGGAGTGTAGCCTGGAGGCAAACCATAAACCAAAGGATTTGGAACTGGAACTGAAGGCGTTGTGTGTGAGGTAGATCCTTGCACGAGAACATTGTTCCTTGCGGCAGCAGCTTCGCGACGTTCCTCCATTCTGGCCAAAGCTTGTAAAGTCTCATAAATCTGGTCGATCTTGCTCTTGACCGAGTCAATCTCTTCCCTCATAGTAGCTTTCTCTTCTTGAATCACATCCATCAGTCTTCTAGTGTTGGCTCGAGTTAAATACGGGCGTCGAGAACGATACGGGCGTCGGGAAACCAACTTGATTTACTGAAGAATGAAGGAACTGGTAATGAGTTTTCGGCTTTGAAATGGAATGTGTCGCTCCCGGGATTTTCATCCTAGTACAAACGCGAAAGTGGCGCAGAAAGGTTAGAGTCGCCAGCCAGACATTTTTATCCCGAATGAATGGGAAAGGTAATGTTGCACAAACCTAAGGAATAAGGAAAGGACAAGGTCCTGCGAACCAAATATCTGAGATCGGGAGTCGGTTACGAATTGAGAAGGTATTAGCACCCCAGATCGTTCGTCGTACCCGACGGGATCCACGCTTGCTTGCTTGGTTCAAAGGGTGAGAAGAATAACTGCTGCTGCATAAAACCGCTAAGGGAACTGGAATGAGAAATGAGAAAGGAACTGGAAAAGAAAATGAGAATAAAAGGGGAAATGTAGGGAAAATAAAGAATGTGCTCGAACGGGCCCTACCCCGCTGCCTACGTACCTCATCGGGATAATGAGGATCAGAGTCGACGTAGTTCGCCTAACCTAGGCGGGAACTATTTGTTTGTGTTTTTTATGCTGGAACTGCGTATGTCTATGCTCAGGTGTTGCAGGCTCGTCTGGTACGAGTGCGTTTACCGTCTTGCATGTGTGACAAGTCGTCGCAAGTTCGCGTTGTGAGTGAATGAGATGAGAAGAGAAGTTCCCGCAGGATATTCGCTTGTTATTTGTTTTTGTCTTTTATGAGAAATATTTTGAATTTGTTTGTGAACGATCTTGTACTAAGACCTATCAATCGCGGGAAGTACTTACACCTCGCCCCGAAACAGGACGCGTATAAGCACTCTGCAACAAAGTCTCGTGTCGTACAAGAAAGTTCGGTTTTTATTAAGTGTTTTATTGCTTTTCTTTTTGAGAAGAGAAAGAATGACTCAAGTTGGAAAAGGGAAAATCTAAGGGACTAAGACTCAATCCTAATTTTATTTATTTATTTACAAAAGTGGTCCTATGGTTTGTGAAGTTTTCTATTCCTAATGAAAAACTAGAAACTAATAGAATTCAACTTACTTCCTAATGAAGTTAAGTTGATTCTAAGAACAATGGGGAAGCCTATACAAGTTATAAAATCAAGTAATAAAGCAAAAACAATGAAATTGAATTAAGAAATAAACTTCTAAACAAAACCATTAAAGGCATGAATTAAAAAAAATAGTCTATTTTTATTTATTCTAATCCTAATGATGATGAAACTTTAAGCCTAAGTACTAAATCCAAATCAATCCTAATATTTTCATTCTAAAACTCAATTTAAACTAACCTCAGTCTATATTAGATTCTAGGATTAAATCTAACCTAAACTATATCCTTTTTTGACTTTTGTTTTATGACCTAAACTAATGGGAATTATACATAACTAAGCCTAAAACTAATATTCTAAAAAATACTAAAACTTCTGGAAAAAATATGAAAATTAAACTATAGGGACCTAATACTATCTATAATATTGTATTAAAAGGGATTCTAAAAAATCCTATTTTTACTATGCCTAGAAATGATTATTTTCACCTAAGAATTAACCACTAATTTCTAAGGATTACACCATTAAAACCTAAGATAAAAGATCCTAAAAAATCCACTAAAAATATCCTAAGCACTATTATGAGTCCTCTAATTACAGAAAAAAGAAGGGCTAAAAAAAGTTACTGGAAGTTATAAAAATAAAATCTACAAATTTAAGTACATTGGAGGAAATTTCACTAAAAACTAATTACATGAAAAAATCAAAATTAAATAAAAAAATAAAGCAAATTCAAGAAAATAAAATTCTAAACATTTCTAAATTGAATTAAAAGCCTCCTTGATTTTTTGGGAATTTTTCTAAACATTTTCCTATTTGTTTTGGAGTTATTTTCTAAACTATGATGAAACAAAATTAAAATTCTAAAGAAACTAAAATGGGGGTGGATTTAGTAATTTATTTAGTTATTTATACATGGGCCAAGAAACGCAGGTGCGAATAGCAAAAATAATAAGCCCAATTCGCAGGCTCTAAGGGAGGTGTAGATAACAACATTCTTAATTTGTTTTTTTTGTTATGGGCCTACAGTGGGGTGCCAATAGCAATGGGATTTATGAAAGGTTGGTCCAACCTATCTCTTCAAATCTCTAACGGCATCTATCTCCTTTATGGGAATTATGAAAAAGATAAACTCAAATTAATGATTATTATTCCTTTAATATTCCGCTAACAGCCTTAATTATCCATTGATTTTCTCTTATCTCTTAATATTCTCCTAATGACTTATGGAATTGAATTGAAGCTTATAACTTAATGCAACAATAGAGTCAGTTGAAAAGAAACCCCTGACGAAACCCTAGAAGGCCGAATCCATTTCTTCATCGTCCCTAACCTCTTCTTCTCCCCAACGTCCTACTCCTCAAAATCATACACAAATTAACACCAATATGAACACTAACAAAGACGACAACCCTAAGTTCTCATCCATCTTCCTTACGCCGCCTCTTCTCACTATTCATACCCTTCGTCAAAAACCCTAACCGCCACACAACCAAAATAACACTGGTGACCTAACCTCCGGTGACACCTTATCGTCCCTCATAACCATGACCTAAACCTCTCCCTGTCACTATCACAGCAAAATCTAACCTAGGTTCTTTTCTCCTTCAAAATCCGAAAACCTAAACTCGCTAAACCGACAATTAACACAAATCACGTCGTAATAATCATCACACAATAGACAACTAACATCAAGGCTACGCTCAGAAGTGTGTTCAATTCTTACCTGGAAACGGAGTTCGACGAAGAAGGTGATGATTCACAGTGCTCGAATTTGTGAGAAAGAAGACGCGTCGTGATCTCGATTGAAGAATGGGGAAGGAATCGAAGTCGAATGCACCGTGGAGCTAAGCTTCAGCTACAAATTCTTGTCCAATCTTCTTCTCGATTGTTGCTTTTTTTAGAATCCGCAAATCCAATATTGAACTTTTTGTAATCTATTTTCTGATGTTTTGCAGATTGATTCAAACGGATGAGGAAGTTATTCTTGATTACGGATAGTGAAGGTTGATGAAGAACTGATGAAAATTGAGGAAGAACTAAGGAAAATCAAGGAAGGACTCTGAGAATTGAAGAAGGATTCATGAAAATTGATGAAGAACTCTGAGAATTGAGGAAGATAATGGATGGATTCGTTCGAAGGTCAATGAAGAGTTTGAAGAGAGAGAGTTGAATCCGGATGAAGGTGGTGAAGAATGGTGAAGTTCTGGAGAAAAGAATATATGAAGAAAGTGTGTGGAAGCTCAAGAATTGAAGAAGGTAGGGAAGAAGAAGATTGAAGGAGAAGAGAATGAGAAAGTTGTGAAGAAGCTGAATTGAAGAGGAGGAGCTCTGATTTATAGCTGCCGATTTTCCGGATCTTTCTAGAATACTTTAGGTGAGTTCTAGAAACTTTTAGTTAGGATTCAGTTATGAAATTGGTTAGATTTTGTGATTAGTTATGAGTTTGATCTCTGTTATTTGCTTTGACAGTTAGTTATGTAACTGATTTTTTTTATTGCTTTTCTATGCTTTTGCAGGTTTGAACTAAACGGAACCTGCTGATCCATAATGATGATGAAGATTGACGGCACTGGTAATGGTGATTGATGAAGAATTTTGGAGATTCTGTTGCTGTTGCTCTCCTTGCCACCTTCTTCTCAACACCCCTGTTCTCACTCCCCAATACACCTCTCTTACCTTGCCACAACGACCACGACTGGAGTTGCTCGCATAGCTTCCATGGAGAGGAAAAAGGCCCGAGGCACCATGGCCTTGCGCCCATAACGACGAATACAACAAACGCACAAAACAATAGAAGAATTGCCACCGACGGATTCGTTTCAATGATACTTCAGATTGCACGGACCTGCTGCAGGTATCCACGGTTTCGAAATCTCTCATTCATCTCCTTCTCTGAATGCGTGTATTCTTGAGCGATGTCCTCTTGTTCTTCTTCTATTCATTTCTTTTATTTCGGTGAAATCTTGTTTAAGGATTTGGTAATGCAGTGCTATGAATCTTAGAAATGATGCTGATGATGATCACTGACAATCTGGTCTTTTTTTGCAGGTTTTACATATTTGTTGAGATTTGGAGGAGAATTTTCGTTGCGACCTATCGAAGTATCCGCTACACGATGAAGATGAAAGCGACGAAACTCTGAACTAAGATTTTTGTCATTGATTACCGTTGTGGTCACAGCCTTCTTGCACTTCTTATTCTTCTTTTTTGTGTCTGTCTCTGAATTTTGTGCATTCAACAAAGTCATACTGTTGCGATGTTGAATAGATTCGTGGCTGTTGTTGTATGATTGCGATAAATGCTGATTCATGCGGTGTGATGTGATTTTGCAGGTTCTTGGCGCTGAATAAAATTGAGGGAATTGAAACTCGAGATATGAAGAAGCTTCCTTTCGGTGATTAGAATTGAAGGTTGCTGGCATTCCCAAAAATTCTTGCACGAACTGTCGGCATTTCTGTTGCAAGCCAATGTGCAGAGGCTGAAAACATACAAAGCCAACTTGGTCGTCTTACCAAGACGTGCACGCAAGATCAAGGCTTGTGATTTTTCTCCCGAAGAACTTGCAAATACCACACGGGTTTAATGTTCCTGATTACCAATTGTGAGGGAGAAGCCGACTGTAGAACTGATTGTGACTACGTATGAAATGAGGGCATTTTTAAGGCTTATTGGACAAAACAAACGCCAACCTGGTGCCAAGAATGAAGACAAGACGTGAAGGCTTCAAGAAGTCTTGGTTTTTAATTCCTCCACATGATGATTTCTATTAGAAATTTTTTTTTTGAATCCTCTTTATTAATGAAATGCTTAGTCTTAAACATGGGTCTCCATGGCCATTGTTATTTTGTAGACTTTGGTTGTTCCAGCTTGTTGGTTTAATCATAAAAAATATAGAAATGAATTATATACTTATTTTGGATTTAACAAAAGATGGGTAAAAATGCGATTTAATAATGGAAAGGAATTAATATTAATGTGGACAATTTTGGGCAATGGGGCTTGAAACAGAAAGAAAAATGATCCTCACATTTCTTGGTAATGCAAACTACTAGGTACACAAGTGCAAATAACTCTTGGGCTAAGACAATGGATTAATAGGATAAAACGAATGTGTGTGTGCAAAAACAAAGGCTTAGATGACTGGTTGGGCCCCCAGAGAATGAAACGATCATTTGGCTAATACAACGAATTAAAGAAAGAGAGGATGGGTGAATAAACTGAACTGGATATATAGAATAATGGAAATTGCAGTAAAAGCCGAAAGTGGAATGGACTAATTAGGAACGGTCGAGAATGGGACAACTGGATATGAAGTCTCGATTCTTTTTTTTTTTAGCCCCAAAGCTTACCTTGAATTCTTTCCACAAATCTATAAACACGGCCATCTCTGAGCCACTGGATATATATTTTTTAGATTAGCCACAACTCCTTGAACCGTATGAAACAGGCCATGACCATTCAAACCCAGATGCATCATTGATAAATTGAGGATTCGAACCAAACTTCACACCAAACATTGTTCGATAAACGAACGAATCTCAGCACATGACAACCTGATCTTTGAATATGCACTGTCCAAGCAGTGGTCCGGTGGTCCAAAACAATCTTGCAATTGCAGTGATCTTTTGATAATTTGACCAAAATTAAGTCAAACTCCCATCTGAATTGAAACACAACTGGACAACCGCATTTGAAGTGGAATCATAGTCCAGTGAATATTCTCCGTCATTTCAATCCTTGACAGATACGGATAAGGTAGAAAACCCTAATTTCCCAGGGCCTTGATCACATGCCCTATGAATCCATGAAATGCACTAATATGATGTTAATGACCTAGTGAGGAATGCAGATGAATGCGAAACGATAAGCCAGTAAATGGAATAAATATGAGGGCAAATTTTGAGGTATTACAGAATGCAAGATGCATAATAAATGCGATGTAAAATGATATGCATATGCAATGCAAGATCCATGTTAAAGGTTCAATGCGCTCTGAAATCGAACACAGTAACAAAATAAAGTAACCGGTATCTTAGATAAAGAAACCCTACGGGTAGGTTTTGGGTAGGTGCCTAGAGTTATGTAGCATTGTCAAAATCATTATAGACATGACAGAGATCCATCAGACGATAATATCTTTGAAATGATCAAATCTAGGTGAGGTCTTCGTATCGGCATACGAAGAAGATTCCTCGTATGCGTTTACTACACAACCATCAATCCTGGTTTAGGGTACTCTTAGACATCGTCGATCAAGATTGAAAATATTACTGTCAGATAGTAATACATTCAAAGGATCTAGTCTGATTGTGGTTTTCGTATTAACCTGTTGAGTCACATAGATATCGTAGGTTAACACTACTAACCACTATGAATTGGTTTGAAGGTTCCTGGAGTCGACAATTCTACTTAGAAACATCGACAACACGATGAAGGAACGTCACATCACAATATTTCCAAGAGAATCTATTACAGGCGATGGTTTTCGCTTCGTCCCCCGGAGAAGATTCCCCGTGGTCCTCTACTACACAACCATCTTCTAATCCTATGGGTTTTTCTCAGGCCTTTGCAGTGAGCATATCTCATTAAGTACCAGTGATCAAAGGAACCAAGTAGCAATAGAACAAGTAGGTAATAAAAGAAAATAAATAAGAGAAATAAGATAAAGAATCAAGGTTGACATTCAATCACAAATCGAACTAAGTTAGGCTTGACTCAGTCCCCAGCAGAGTCGCCAGCTGTCGTACCCCAAAAAATACGACCTCACGACGGGAAAGGAGTGTCGCGGGAAAAATTTAAAATGATCAACAGAGTTGCCACCGAACTTATTTTATTCCAATTAAGGAAAAGGAAAATATCGAGAAACCTTTTTTGGAAATGGATAATGCTTGGTCCTTGAAACCAGATTTTGAGTTCGTGAGTCGATTCCGTAAGGGGAAGGTATTAGCACCTCTTACGTCCGTTGTACTCAATGGGAACCTCTTAGTTTGATTTGTGATTGAATGTCTTAACGAATGTCATTTATCTTCTTTGAATTAAAAGCGGAAATAAAATGCGATACGATTCTAAACTAGAGTTAGTAATTAGAGGGAAAAAGGGTGGTTAGCTTCCTATGGTGCTCGGCAAGGAGTAAGATCCGTGTGCCTACGTATTCCCTTGTGCAATGGGAAAGTCAGAGCCTCGTAGTTCGTGGATTTAAGGTTGGTTAGTTTGTTGACTTTATTAGGTGTCAACTGCTTACACCCGAAACAGATGCCTCGGGTCTAAACAATTAAAGAAAAGCATCAGAGATCCAACACTTGTGTTTTTCACCTTGTTTCGATAGTTGTTAGGTGTTTTGTTAATCAAAGACCGCTTGATGTTGGATCAAGGGTTTGGTTCTAAAAGTATCGTTTTGTTTTTTTTTTGGTTTGATGGCGATGCGCGAAGCAGTCGACTTACAGGTAAACGCAGATGGAGGTTTATTGTTTGAGTTGGTTAGGTGGATCTAATTCCTAGTCCCTAGGGGTGCTCCTAGTAATACGAAACCATAACCAAATGAATTGTGCAAGTGTGCGAGTGAAACCGCTTGGTGTTGGACCAAGGGTTCGCGAATGAAATAAAATTGATAAAATGCGGAAAATAAAATGCGAACAATGTAATGGGAGAGGGATACACGTATGTTACACGGGATTGCGAGAAATAAAAGGTATCGTTGTAGTTTGCCCAAGAGGAAGCGTGTGTGCAGTGTACTAAACTATTCAGAGGCGTTGAACCTTTTTATTCGGAGGCAACTATTCGGAGGCGTTGGACCTTTTCGGATGCGTCGAAATGTGGTTCATTAACTACCTTAGAACTAGTTCAAAGTTTAGAACCGTTCTATGAGGAATCAAATCGTTTTATGTATTAAAAAGCGATAAATAAAATAAAATGATATAACCGATAAATAAAATTAATAAATTTAATTAAATTGCGAAATAAAAATAATAAATTGAAGTAAAATGGTGGAAAAATAAACTAAATTACATAGGCCTCATATTGATCGAGTATCACCAATTTAATGAAATCGGGCGAAACGTCGACCGTTTGTTATATCATCGGCCCTTAAAAAGGTGGACAAAGAAATAAAAAAATTGAATTAAAACTAGTCAAGAAATAAGATCTAATAATAACAAAGAGAAAATAATAAAATTACTCAAAAACATAGAAATAAAAATAAAGGAAACATAAAGAGGAAAGATATGTGTTGATTCTAGGTGTGTAAATAGAAACTTAAATGGGCTTATCATCAACAAATTTAAACCATGAATTCTTAAACCAATATAATCAATAATAATGAATAATAAAAACAACTAAAAAAGAATGATAAGAAAAGGATCAGCGCTGTATATGGTGTGCATTAGAAGACACATTGGATCAAGCCCATCAACACCATTTAAAAACTAGAAAGAAAAAAAGAAGAAGGAAGAAAAACAATTAAAAAGAAACCTTTAAATATATAAAATGAAATGAAAATGCAGTGATACATCATGTTTCGTAAAAAATAAAGAGAACCCACCCTACTTCTGAAACAAAACCTCGATTGCCTCACAAATCACTCGCAGATCTCTCTTTGTTTTCTCGTGAAAATCGCTCAGATTCTCACCATTTCTGGTCTCACGGCTCTCGATCTCTCTCGTGCGATCTCGCTTCTCACTCTCGATGATTTTCGTAATGGTTGTTGTGCTCGCGCGTTGATGGTTTCAAGGTGGTCGATTTACTCGGCCTCTCACGCGTTGGATCGATGGGTTCGTCGGATTCGGCTTGAGTTTCTTCGGATTTCGGCTTGGATATGGTTTGTGTTTGTCGCGGTATGGTGGTTTCCGTCGGTTGGTTCAAGTTTCAGTTTTTTACGGTGATGGTGGAGTTCTTTTGAGCGTTTCTGAATTTTTTGCTATGAAAATTCTGTTGTTGATGCTGTAAAATTGGAGTGAGTTTGTTATGTAGAGTAGTGGAAATGTTGTAGGTTTTTGTGAAAAGAAATAAGGGATGGAAATTGATGTTAACTAATAATAACAATAGTCCTAATAATAATAATAATAATAATAATAGTAAAGATTGGTAATGGAAATGTAATTTATAATAATAGTAGTAAAAAGTGAGAATTAAAAATAATAATGATAAAGGTTAGTAAATAAAATAAAAAATAATACTAGTAACAATAATAAAAAAAGAAACAAATAATAATAATCTTTTTGTATTTTTGAATGACTAATAGTAAAAGAGGTAAGTAGTAAAGATAAAAAGAGAAATTAATTAATTTTTTTTTAGGAATTTTTTTGATAGAAAATAGTTAATGAGAAAAAAAGTTATAATCAGATAAAATGACTCCGCATAACACCGCACACAAACACAGACGAACTCAAACTGACTTGACTTTGCTCATGAAGGAAATGACATATTTTTTCTGATTTTTCGAATATCAAACATAAAAGAAAATGGGACATATTTTTTTGATTTTTCTCGAATATCAGACAGAAAAATAAAGTAATACATATTTTTTGAATTTTGAATATTTGTTAGACAGAAAATAAAATGGTGCATATTTTTGGTAAGACAGTAAACTAAAATGGTAGGACAAATTTGGGGTATGACAAAGTGTAATAGCAATTAATTGGGTATGGGAATATTTGAGTGTGTATGTTCCCAACAAAAAGGGTTTCAAGGTCAATCATTTCAAATTTACCTAAATCGCTCACACACATGTTTCCTTTATATCGTATCATTCCTAACAAAATGTTTCATCTTCCATCTTAGAGAAAGAACTCACCGTCTTTGTTTCAAGATTTTCAAGATGTCTCAACAACAATCATCCAAAAATGCACCAAAGAATGAGATTGTCTCATCTTCATCTAGGGTTAAACCTATGAAGATCTCTTTTGATGAGGCTATTTATGTTGCTCTGTTGAATATGATTCCTTTCCTTTCTCAGGGAGCACCAAAACTGAACAAACCTCTTGTGAATAAATCAAAGACTCTTGCTCTAGGTAATGTGTAGAAAATCTATGATTCTTTCCCTAATCCTAGGACTGAGAAAGAAAAATTTGAAGCACATAAGAGAATATCGAAAATAGTAGATAGGAATCTGATAAGTGCATATTAGTGTTATTATTTAGTTGATTTTTGGCACTTTTCAAGGGTTATTTTGATCCCTATTATTTTTCCCCTTTGCTTCTTATACTTATTCATAGTTTAATTTTAACATTTTTAAAGCATCATTTATTTAACTTTAGTTTGTGTAATTTTAGGTTACACTGAAGAAATATGAAGCAAATTCCATCATGACCTCCTTTGAGAAGTTTTGGAAGGTTTTGAAGAAATCTTGCTCGCTTCAAGGTCGCTCAGCGAGCTCCAAGCCAGCTTTCCAGAGATATTTTCGCTCAGCGAGCTGGTGCTTTTAATGAACATTCACTCAGCGAGACCTGCGAATTTCAGCCTCTTTATAAGCATTTGTTTCACTATTACTTGGAAAATAACTTTTGAGACTTGACCTAAATATTGCTTAAACACTTTTTCTCTTTGTTCTAAGAAGATTGGGTGCATTTAAAGTCAAGATATTATTCTTAATGCTCCATCTTCTTCATTTTCATCGTTTGTTGGAAGCTTCCATGGAAATGGAAAGCTAAACCCATAGTATGCCAAGGTTAGAAGGTAGATAGGTTCTATTTTTGTATGTATAGGCCTTGATCCTCTTGTATAAACTCTTGATGATGAATATATGATGAAAGCTTTTATTTTTATGACAAACCCTTTTGTGTTGTTTCATGATTGATAGATTTAGCCAACATTTGACCTAGGTTTTCATTACCCAAATACCATAAGCTAGAGATAGTTATGGGCTTTGGAGTTCACTTTGTATTGAACTTAAATGTTACCATTTTGATAGATTGAGTGAGAAATCATTAATGGATCAAAATGGTAAAGCTCACATTTTGTGTTAGAAATAAACATTATGGGAGGATATTGTGAATGTGTTCATTGTTGAAATGAGTTTATCTTTTGATCAAAATTATATATGCAAAATAAATATATCAAACCCTATCTTTGACATATGCTTTTAAGAATCTTTTACAAATCAATACTTTTACTTCTTAGCATTTAATTGAATGAAAAAGTCCATTTTAGATACAAACACTAAAACCTTTTTGTTACCATTAAGTCTAAACTTAGCAATTGTAGAACGACATAAATATCATAAAACAATCTCTGTGGATCGACAAACAAAACCCTTACTCATTTGTACTATCAACAAATTGGCGCCGTTGCCGGGGGTTGTTATTTGATATTTAAAGCATAGCAATAGTTGCTAGTTTTGACTTGTTTTATTTGTTACTTTGTTACTATCACTCTTGTGTTTCACTTGGTTTGTTAGTTTTGTAGATTCTAGTGTATGCGTGACAAGGCTACCGAGGAAAAATTTCAATTCGACCCAGAAATTGAAAGAACACTTTGGAAGCTCAATAGCAAAACACGAAGAAGGAATAAACTAGCCGAAGAGAGGAACCAGAGAGAAGAAGAAGCTACTTATTCATATTGAATAAGTGAGGGTAAAAACTTTTGAAGGAAACATGGTGGACGGAGCCCGTACGGAGATGTCCGCTAATAGTCCTAGACGGACCGCTCAATTTGCTCGTGGTGGAAGAAACACAGAAATGAAGACCGAAATCCTCCAACTCCTTTATGCTAATCCATTCACCGGAATGGACCATGAAGAACCGTATACCCATCTCACCAAATTCTATGAAATTACGGGATCTACGGGAATAATGGAAGCGGATGAAGAAGGTTTACTCAAAAGAATGTTCCCACACTCTTTAGTGGGAAAGGCAAAAGAGTGGTACCTAGACCAAGCTCCGAGGGTGATGACGAATTGGAACTTGTTGGAAGAGAAATTTCTTGAAATATATTTTCCTCAATCCCGATTCATGGGAGCAAAGATGACAATTGCGGTTTTCAATCAAGGAAGCAACAAGTCTTTAAATGAGGCTTGGGAGAGATACAAATCAATGTTGAGAAAATGCAAAGGCCATGGGTTTGATGATCTTACTCAAATCCACATTTTTCTCAATGGGCTTCAATCTCAACACAAGACACTTTTGGATGCTACCGTGGGTGGTTCTCTCATGTCAAAGACCGCGAATGAGGCTATAGTCATTATTGACCGTATGGCTCTCAATGATCTTCAAAGTCAACATGATCGTAGTCATTCACAAAGGAAGCCGTATGGTTTACAAGATTTATTCTAACATTCTCACTACCAGAATGGCTAAGTGTATTGGCAGTATAGTGAGTCACCATCAAGCTGCTTTTATCCCTGGCCAACATATACACAATCATATCCTTTTGGGTCAGGACCTGATAAAGGGGTATTCTCAGAAGCATAGAACCCCTAGATGTTTGCTGCAACTTGATATTCATAAGGCATATGATATGCTAAATTGGAATGCCCTTTAAACTATTATGTTGGAGATTGGTATCCCCTCTCAATTTGTTGCTTGGATTATGCAGGGTATCCAGACAGTATCTTATAGATATTCCATTAATGGTGAGATCACTAGAATGTTGGTTGCCAAAAGAGGGATAAGGCAGAGTGATCCTATCTCACCCTTCCTTTTTGTGATAGTCATGGAATATCTGAGTAGAATGCTATACAAGATGTAGAAGAACCCAAACTTCAATCACCACTCCAAATGTGAAAAAAATGGAGCTTACACACCTTAGTTTTGTTGATGATATTCTGATGTTCTGTAGAGGCGATGGAAAACCTTTGTTCTAAAGAAGATCCAAACCATCTGTAGAACCTTTGTTTGGACATTTGGTATTTCTCCCAGTAGAAAAAGCCCTCTTGCTTGGAAAAAGTGTGTCTGCCTAAAAAGAAAGGAGGGTTGAGTATCATAGATCTTGAGAGATGGAATTGTATTACTCTGTTGAAATTATTGTGGAATGTGCATCAAAAGAGAGATAGCTTATGGGTTAAATGGCTGCACTCCTATTTCATAAAAAATCAAGATGTGTTGAGCCTGGAAATACCAGAAAATGCCTCTTGGATTGTTAAACAGGTGTTGAAAGCTAGAAGGTGTATTCATATGGTACGGGAATGCTGGAACAGCTGCACTAGAGCTGGACGGTTCAGAATGGGCGATATGTATCGTGCTATGTAGAATCAACATGAGGAGATTGATTGGTACCCTGTGATGGTGGGAAACAAGGCGAGACTGAGAGCTGTGATTACCATGTGGATGGCCTGTCATGGTAGACTTGCCACGAAGAGTCGTCTTGCAAAATGGGGGATGGTGCACTCGCAACAATGCTATTTTTGTCATGGCGATGAAACATTAGAGCATTTATTTTTTGAGTGTGATAAAACGAAGGAGATATGGAAAGATGTTTTGGATTGGCTTCATATTGTTCACATTCCAAGAAGTTGGGATACTGAACTTGAATGGATGCTTCAGGTTTGCAAAGGAAAAAGCAAGAGAGTGGGGGTTGTAAAGATGGCATATGCGGAAACAATCTATCACTGCTGGACCATGAGAAATAAAGCTTGTTTTGAGGAGAATTATAGGGCTAATAAAGCTGATATTGTGAATAGTATTGTTGATATAATTACATATAGGGGATGGCTCTACAAAAGATATAGAGACTATATAGCAAAATTGATGATGTAATTAGTCTTTAGGAGAGTTGGACCTTTGGGGTCACTTTGTATTAACCTGCTTTTTGAATAATATACATATTTTATTGATTCAAAAAAAAATCGAGTTTTAGTCCCTATAAAATTACTTTTGCATGTAGTTTTAGTCCCTCTACAGGTACTAAAATTGGATGCAAAATAATTTTATAGGATTAAAATTTGACTTTTTTTTATCGGGACTAAAACCGAAATTTGAAATATTTAGAGGGACCAAAAACATATTTAACTCATTAAAAAATAGGATTAAATTAGTAATAAATCAAATTAGTAATAAATACAATTAGTAATAAATACAATTAATTTTAAATTAATGCAGTTGATTTCTAATTAAAACTGAATAACAAAAATAAAAATATTGTTTAAATTTTTATTTATTAAGATTTTAAAAGCAATCATAAAATTAAATATGAATTTATATTTTTTATTCACCTTATTTATAAAATAGAATAAGAGTTTTTTTTAAATATTTTTGTGATTAAAATAAATACTTACAATTAAAATAAAGATCAAACCAATAGAATAAAACATTTTTATTTTTTATTTTTTTAATAGATAAAAATGTAATAAAATTAAAACATAATATTTATATATTTTTTTAAAAAATTTAAATGCTTGGACTATCCTTCAATCGTGAACATGTTGCTTTAATTCTCCATGGATACCGTCTCTCTTTTTTCTGAGATTGTTGCTTATCAAGAACACCACAAATGTCCAACCCCATCCATTCCTGTGGTGGTTCAGAAGAAGACTTTCATACAAGCTTTTAATGGAATGTATGATATCCCCACTTCTCAGCTACCTCAAGCTATCATCAAGGGTGATAGATTATCAATATTGATCCCTGAAGATGAATACAAAGCTGGACTACAAGATTGCAAGAACAACCTTCATGGCAGGATACTTTGGCCTAAGGGTGCAACGCCGCTTACGGTCTCTGCACTTCGATCGTAGCTTGCAACTATTTGGAAAGAGGTAAATAACTGGGGTGTTTTCTCACTTGGTAAAGGATTTTACGAATTCAATTTCGCAAGTGAGGAAGATATGAGACACGTTAGAGCTGTTGGTACACTGAATCTTAATCCTGGTTCTCTGAAATTGTTCGCCTGGACCAAGGATTTCAATCCCGCTATTCAGAATAACACCTCTGCCCAGGTTTGGGTCCGTTTTTTTGGTCTTTCGCAGGAGTATTGGAGACCTCGTATTCTCTTCTCCATTGCTAGCTCAGCGGGAACTCCCATTTGTATTGATTCATCTACTTCTAAGCCTAGAATTGACTGAACCTTCGGGCATTATGTTAGAGTTCTCGTTGATTTGGACATAGCGCAACCTCTGAATTATAATGTGTTGGTTGAGAGAGAGGGCTCTGCTTTCTTTGCAGATATTGAATATGAGAGTATGCTAGAATATTGCTCACATTGTAGGAAAGTTGGTCATTGTGTGCAAAAATGCAAGATTTTAAATAAGACAATGCAACCCACCTTTGTGCAGAAGGAGAATATAGAGAAAAGGAAAGTTGATGTGGTTGATGAGGTTGAAGATGTAGTTTCCATTGCGGCACAACCTGTTGGTCAGGATCAATCTGATATTCCTGTTGTTCCTCAAGCACCTCCTAACTTTGTGTCTCAACCATCGGTGGAGTCAGATTCCTATTTGGTATGTGTTGATGATACTACAGCTGATCGAGAAATTGTTCATTTTGCTACTAATAGTGAGGTACCAAATGATTCTGTTTTTTTTAATAAATTCTTGGGTTGCTCTTGAGGAGGTTGAAGAAGAACCTCTATCTTTGAATAACGATGCTAAATGGGCTTTTTCTGTTGCATTTTCTAATTTGAAGAAGAAACAGTCCCATTCGAATCTGAAACAGAAGTATGGCACAAAGTCTCAAGTAGGACTTAAAAAGTCTTCTCTATGAAGACTCTCTTTTGGAATATTAGGGGAATGTCTAATCCCCCATCAAGATTAGCTCTTAAGTGTTTGTTAAAGGTTAACAATCCGAATTTTTTATTTGTGGCAGAACTGAAAACTTCGTATGATAAGATGTCGGCTAACTGGTTTTTTAAATTGGGGTTTAAGTTGTTTGCTTCCAATACTTCTTTGTGGTGTTTCTGTAAGGCTGGATTGACTCCTACTAATATTGGCTCCTCGGATCAATTTGTTTCTTTTTATTTTGTGTTGGATCATAGGTTGTTGGTTACTGTTGCGGTTTATGCGTCTAATTCGCTTTACAAGAGAAAAGATCTTTGGAAGGATCTCTCTGATTTACAGGTGCAGCATCCCCTCCCTTGGAATTTTTTTGGCGATTTCAATGCGATATTGGGGTGCTCATGAGCATGGTGGGTAGAATGCTCCGGCGAAAGGGCCTATCATCGATTTTCAAGCCTGGACAGATTTAAATAAGCTTATTCATCTCCCTACTCAAGGTGCTGCTTTTAGTTGGTCTAACAAAAGGGCAAATCCTTATTTCATTGAGCGACATCTTGATCGGGGAATTGTTATTTAGATTGGTTGAACACTTGCGATAGCACTTCGGTTACCATGCTCACTAAACTTATCTCAGACCATTTCACTTTATTGTTGGAGTTTAGTACTCACTCTTCTAAGTTAGTGAATCATTTCAAGTTGTTGAAAACTTGGGGTCTGCACTCTGATTGCAGTAAAATTATTCAGGATAGCTGGAAGGTTCTGGTTGTTGGCTATCCAATGTGGGTTCTTTGTAAGAAGCTCTAACTTCTCAAAAATACTCTTAAAGTTTGGATTCAGTCCACCTTTGGTAATGTGACTCAAAATGTATTGCTGGCGGAAGCGAACTTGGAAACAATTCAGGGTCAGAAGTTGTCTTCAGGGTTGGATGAAGCCTTTTTAAGCAAGAATTAGAGGCTCAAGATTCTATTAACATTGCTTTTAATATGGAGGAAACCTTTTGGAAAGAAGAATCGCGTCTGAAGTGGCATCTAGACGGAGATCGTAACACCGTGTTTTTTCACCGGGTCTCTACAATTTGAAATTCCATAAAGCCTATTGCTATGGTGAGGCATGGTGATGATTCTTTTACGACTCTAGAGACCATTGTTTTGCACGCTATGGATTTTTATCGAAATCTGTTTGCTCCTAATTTGTCTATTTTGCAGGATTTTTCTTTGGTGGACAAGACAATTCCTTCTTTGGTAACTAATGAGATGAATGTTATGCTTACTTTGTTTCCTTCTCTAGAGGAGATTAAAGCGGCTATTTTTTCTCTTAACTCGGATAGTGCGCCTGGTCCGGACGGGTTTGGTGCAACCTTTTTCCAAATTTATTGGGAGATTATTAAGGAGGACGTTTTGGCAGCTGTTATTCAATTTTTTACTTCTGGTTGGTTTATTAAGGGCTACAATTCCAATTCCTTAGTTCTTATTCCAAAGTTCTCTGGTGCAGATTCCATGGATCATTTTTGTCCAATTGCTCTTTCTAATTTTAAATTCAAAATATTTTCCAAAATCATTGCGACGAGACTTGCGCCGATAATGCCTCACTTAGTTTCTCAAGAACAATGTGGATTCATTCAAGGTCGTAACTTAAAGGATTGTATTGCTTTGGCTTCAGAATCTTTTAATTTATTGGATTCTAATTCTTGGTGTGGGAATGTGGCATTCAAGGTGGATATTACTAAGGCTTTCGATACGTTCAATTGGGAATTTCTCATTAAAGTGCTTCATAATTTTGGTTTTAATAACACTTTCTGCTCTTGGATTCTGATTATTCTCAAATTTGCTTGGGTTTCGGTATCAGTGAATGGTTCTCTCCATGGTTTTTTAATTGTACTAGAGGGGTTCGCCAAGGTGACTCGCTCTCTCCTCTGCTGTTTTGTCTCGCCGAAGAAGTTCTGAGCAGAAATATTAGACTTTTGGTTGATTCTGGTATGCTGGCTGTCATGAAGGGACCTAGGAAGATTTTGGTTCCTTCTCACATTTTATATGCAGACGATGTCCTTATTTTTTGCAAGGGTAACATTTCTAATATCAATCTTCTCAAGTTTGTTTTCTTGGAGTACAATGCGATTTCGGGCCAGTTTATTAATTGTGCGAAATCCTATATATTTGGTGGAGCTATGTCCACCGCTCGTCTTAACATTTTGGTTGTTATCACTGGTTTTACTAGACTCTTTAGTTTACCTTGGGGTTCCTTTGTTCAAAGGAAGACCTAACGTTAAGCATCTTCAAGCGATTGCGGATAAGATTACTCTTAAGTTTGCTTCTTGGAAAGGTTCTCTGCTTTCTTTTGCAGGGAGGGTCGAACTTGTTAAGACCTCTATTTAGGGAATGCTCCTTCACTCCATGTCTATCTATGTGTGGCCAGTTTCTCTCATTAGAAGTATTGAGCGGGCAGCCCAAAACTTCATTTGGAGTGGGGGTGTTTTAAAGTGTAAAATGATTATGGTCGCTTGGAAGAATATTCGTCGTCCGGTTTCGGAAGGTGGTCTTGGGCTTAGATCCATAGTGGCTTTCAATGAAGCTACAAATATCAAGCTTGGCTGGGATTTCTTCAACTCTAAGGAGCAATGGGCCTCCCTTCTGCGAAGTCGGGTTACATTGAATAATCACTTCATTAAGTATTATATCTCTTCCTCGGTTTGGTCTAGCATAAAATATGTGATTCTGCTAATTTGTGACAACTCATTTTGGACTCTTGGTAACGGAAAATCTGTGAGTTTTTTGTTTGACATGTGGTGTGGTGATCCTCTTTTCTTGGAGCTAGGTTCTGTTTCGGTGCCAAGATATTTGAGGGTCAACTCTTTCATTACAAATGGAAATTGGGAAGTTTCTAATGTCTCAGTTTTTATCCCTCATTCGATTCGGAGCAAAATTCAGAATTTTGTTATTCCTTTTGATTTGAGACCAGATAAAAGAATTTGGAAGCATTCTACTACGGGGGAGCTTTCGCTCAAGGATGCCTATGATTTCAAGCGGTCGATTGGTGTTCTTTCGAACTGGTGGAAGTGGGTTTGGGCTAAGTCTATTCCGCCGTCAAAGTCTTTTATGGTTTGGCGTTTGTTGTCTAAACTTCCGACGGATGATCAATGGAAGCGAAGGAATTTTTCTTTCCATTCTAGTTGCAGCCTATGTTTGGTAGAGAAAGAGAATGCCAATCATCTTTTCTTTGAGTGCTCTTTTGTGTCTACTCTTTGGAAATGGCTTTTCGAAGCGCTTAGAGTCAATTTACGAATTAAGAATTGGGAGGATATCTGGTGTATCTGTGATCGTAATTGGTCAGATCAATATAAGTTAATTTTGAATGTTGTGGTTATTCATATGTTGAATGTTGTTTAGTTTTCTAAAAACAGTGTGAGATTTAAAGGCAAGAAAATTTCCACAACCTCCTCTATTTTCGGTATCATGTCGGTTTGTGGTTTGGTTGGAAATCTCTTCAAAACTCCTTCATTTATCAGTATGCATCATTTTAAGCTTTTGAAGAATTTCAAAATCACTTTTCAACCTCCTTGTGCTCCTAAGATTTTTTTGGAACTTATTTGGAAGCTGCCTCCATGGGACTGGATAAAAATCAATTGTGATGGTGCTTCTTTAGGCAATCCGGGGACTTCGGCTTATGGTGGTATAGCGAGAGATTTTGATGGCAGGTTCCTTGGAGCCTTTGCTAATTTTTTTGGGGGTTTCCAACTCTCTCATTGCCGAACTCTATGGTGCAATGATGGCAATTGAGTTCGCTCATGAGAAGGATTGGAGGAATCTTTGGTTAGAATCTGATTCTATGACGGTGGTGCTTGCTTTCAAGCCTCCCTTCAAAGTTCCTTGGCAAATTCGTACCCGTTGGGTTAACTGCGTGAATATTTCTACGAGTATGACTTTTGTGGTTTCTCACATTTTCATATAAGGGAATAGTTGCACGGATTTTCTTGCTAATTTAGGTCTTTCGGTTAATTCCTCCACTAAATTCAATTTTCTGATTTTTTGAGAGTTGACTTTATAAAGAATAGGTTTGGTTTGCCTTTCTTTAGGTTCGTTAATTCTTGAGAGGTTTTGGTTTGGTCCCCCTCTCTTTTGTATCAGCTTTTTTGTGTTATCTAATCTTATTAAAAAAAGATGCATTATACAAGAGGATGAAAATATCACAGAAGCAGAAAAAAGATGCATTATACAAGGGACCTAGTAGTTGAGTTGTGTCCATTATATTCTTGAATACAATAGGTTGGTTGCAATGAAAGATAAAAAGAGTAAATCATGTTATATATATATATATATATATATATATATATATATATATATATATATATATATATATATATATATATATATATATATATATGAAAATGCTAACGCACACCTAAAAAGATGCATTATACAAGGGACCTAGTAGTTGAGTTGTGTCCATTATATTCTTGAATACAATAGGTTGGTTGCAATGAAAGATAAAAAGAGTAAATCATGTTATATATATATATATATATATATATATATATATATATATATATATATATATATATATATATATATATATATATATATATATATATATATGAAAATGCTAACGCACACCTAAAATTGGTGGGTCTCACTAAGAAATTGTAGACCCCACACAAAAATACACTAAGGTGTATGTTGCTAATGTACACCTACATGGGTGTGTATTAGCATGACATATATATATATATATATATATATATATATATATATATATATATATATATATATATATATATATAAAAAGCAAATTGAATTAAGGGAAAAAAAGAATTTCTCCAACCCAATACAAAACAGAGTAAAAAAAACTAACCGACCACGTTACAGATAATCCAAAGGACTGTTAGTCCACGCATAAAGATTACAAGATCTACGATTTTTTTATCCTACAACTATCTATCTCCAAGATAACAAAACTATACGAAAGAAAATTGCATTAACATTACAAACTTCAAATACTCCAACAAGTTACGAGAACTTCTTTTTTTGTATATATAATTGCAAAAGATGTTTGCAAGTTTTAAACATCACATTTACAAGTTATAAACTTTTTTGAAGTTTGAAGTACGAAATCAAACACGACACGACACTGATACTCCGACATCTATAATAATTTTTAAAATGAATAAATTGAACATAATCACAATATTAATGTGAAGTAGGTTATAAATAACTTATATTTTGGTGAACATTAATAAGTAATTAATGTTATGTCACATTGGCTGCATCCCATAACAGCACAAATTTGTCACATGAGTCAACCACCAACTGAGATGAATTTGGTCTAAAATGAACATCTGTAAGAGTGTTCTTTTTCCATAAAGTTTCCATATTCCACAAGACAAACTAACAAATGCCCCCACAACAAGTAACTAATACAGTTATTAGAATTCATAAGTTGAATATGGCACAATATCCACATTATACAACAAGTTACCTTCTTGTCATCCCTAGCAATGACTAGCAACTTTCCATCTGAAGAAAAGTGATAGTTGTTCTCATGCAACCTAATTCAACTAAGTTGAAACCTGAAATAAAAGTGTGGTGAGTTGTACTTTCCCATAATACTTCCCAAATAGAGAAGAAAGACACACCCATAAATAAAAGTGTGGTGAGTTGTATGTTAGATAGTGGGTTTGATAATCTAGGATTTCTTCGAAGAATCGTGTTCGTTCACTTTCCGAACAAAGTATTTCGACCCTATTTTGCCTGGGTTCACGAAATCTTTGTGGGGATAATTCTTGAAGAACGAATAGTTTCTGGCAAAAGAAATTATTCAGAATGTAGAAGGTTTTTGTTTTGTTATGTGTTCGAAAATAGAGGCCAAACGACTCCTTATATAGGAGTTCAATAATTCAAACGAAAAGACACACCAGTTCGGAAATGGTTATGTCCGTTGGGAAAAGGTTCAAAAGTTCAAACAAAAATTTCGCTCGGGGCGCTGCCCCGCACTTCGCCCCTTGGAACCCCGTTTAAATTATTCGCATTCAATTATATGTTGGCTTGACGAGCGTGCACTCTGCACTACCCTAACTCGTTTCCAAGCTTTAACGCATAATTGCTTTGGCCTGTAGTAAATCCCATTACTACTAAAATGCATTGATGACACTAAAATCACCAACATTGTACTTTCCCATAATACTTCATCTGCTATGAACCAGTTGTAGCATACATATGTTTCACCATCCTTCAAACTTAATAAGTTGGTTGTGAACCATGTTCCTTAATAATCCTTTTCCATTTTGAAAAACCTGATACATATGATTGTTTCAGTTAGCCAAGAATAGTTAGTAAAATCTAGAACAACTGAACCTAATAATCACCAAGTAGTCACGTTATCAAATAATCTAAAAAATCAACAGTCAGGAATCTAATTAAATTAACTAAATAACTAAATGAAATGAAAATGTTTATTAACACAACCTCTCTACATGTGAGTCCTCTTTTATGTTATTCTCCTCCAGATTTTGGGATTCAGATTCGAGAAGCACTTTAGTTAAAGAAGCTTGTATTTCAATCACATATTCAAAAGGCACATCAATGCAATTCACTAAATTAGAAAACCTCATAAAACAACATAATCATTCATTAGTTTCAGTATTAATACACACAATCATTCATCATTTCTTCTGTGTAATTACAATACAAAACTAGCAAATCAAAAACAAAAAAGGTTCACTGATCAAAGAAACATCACAAATACGTATTAGTGATTCATGTAAATATCAAGTATATAAATCATGGAAAAAAAGTTGTGAAATTCTGGGATCAGGTGTGTGATGTCGAATGAGATGTTTAAACACTTGAAGACTTGAACAAAACTTAAAATGCAGGAAAATTAAACAACACAGGAAATTATTAACCCAGTTCAGTGTATAACCACACTTACATCTGGGGGCTACCAAGCCAGGAAGGAAATCTAATATAAGTAATATTAATTCTAGACTTAAACCACTCAGTTTAATCTTTCACTTAATATCTACCCAAGGAAATTTCTACCTAAGACACAACTTAGATATGAGTACCAACTAACTCCCCCTCAATCACACAGTGATGTGTTTACAAGTTTAATAAAATTGAAGTCATACTTCAAACAAAAACAGCTTGATCTTACTTCACAGTTTCAATCAAGACACAAATACACTTTTTCTTAAAAGCTCATAAAGTGATACAAATAAACAACCTGCTATTAAAACACAAACACCCTATTTAGTCTTCTTAGTTTCGTGCTCTATTCTGAGAGTTTCTGTTGCTTAATTAGGTGCTTGGATTTTGGGCTTTCTGTAGGTAATCCAATCCTGATACGCATGCTGCCATCACCTTGAATTAGGGTTTGTTACTTCCTTGATTCTAGGTGATTCAGTTCTTCTGATTATACTGAAGTAACATAACAAATCTCCCTACAGATGCGCCTTCTTCTGTTTTATCCATCCATAATTAATTCCAGATAACTTCCCTGAATTTACTCAGTTTTGTTAATCATTAATTAATTCTGGTAGCAGGTTTGAGATGTCACAACATCTGGTGTGACATCCTGAAAACTGAACTTACTTCATTAACTGATACAATGTCACAATATCTGGTGTGACATCCTGTAAACTGAACTTACTTCATTAACTGATACAATGTCACAACATCTGGTGTGACATCCTGAATTAAGTTCATTTACTTATACTCTGTATGATAATGTCACAACATCTGATGTGACATCCTGAACTAAGTTCAACACTTCTTGTTGGTCAAAAATTCTGCCAATTCTAAACATCTACAAACTCCCCCTTTGGCTAATTTTTGGCTAACATAATCTTCTGGTTTATCAGAGTGCAGCAGAGCTTCTTTTATCAGAGTACAACAGTTCTTTTCTGTTGAGTCATGTGTGAGTTTACTGCCCCTCAAACCTACATGTGTTCTGACTTGTTTCAACAGAAATTTTTCATTAAAAACACAGCTTTAGTTCAGAAGCAAACAAAAGTCATTTTTCATTAATCAGTAAGCTGCATCATACATTGTTGTTGGTGTTCAGTTCTCGTCTCCCCCTTGTTAGACATAAATTGGGGCCAAATTTTACATTTACAGAGAGAATTACAAAATTACTAATTCAAAATACAATGCTGCAGCAGACATTACATATTCCTCACATACATTTTTCACTCAGAATCCTCATATTCAGTGTCTTCCTCTTCTTCAGTTTCCTCATCAGAAGCAGCAACCTTCTGAGCACTCTCCTCAATTTCCAGCCTTTGGATAATCTCCTCAAGCTTCTGCTTCCTGGCATCCAGCTCTTTGCAGGTGTTCTTCAGTTCAGCAATCAAAGCATCTTTGGATATTGGAGACTTTGCCTTTGAAGTTCCAGCAGATGTCCCAGAGGGAGCTTCAACATCAGCTGCATGATGACTTAAGAACAACTTGTAGTGGAAGGTCAGAGGACTTTCTCTTTTTCAGATTGAGTCCTTCTTAGTGAGGATACCTGGATACTGGCTAAGTATTATTCCACACAGCAAAGAAGGGAAGGCAATAGGCAGCTTTGTTGCAGATGTCCCAGCATGCTTCAATGTCTGATAAAAAATGTAAGACCCAAAGTCCAGCTTTGTTTGGGTGCCTACAGCATATATAAATCTGCCCAATCCAGTTGCTATTGAAGAAGTATGGTTGGTAGGGACCCAATTTGCAGTGCCAATCCTATGAAGCATTGCATACTTCCTTGTTAGCAAGCTAACAGAAAGTTTGCCCTTGACTGGCCAAGCTTTGACTTGATTGGCAGTGATGACCTTGCAAACCTGGTTATCAGTCTTCCCCAGCTCATTAGGTCCATCAGATACTCTTCCTAGATAGTGGTTGATAACCCTAGGAGAGAATTCTACACATCTCCCTCTTACATATACCTTTCTGAATTCATCTGACTTACCATCAGCACAGTCCTCTTGAAGGTTGACAATAAATTCCTTGACTAGCAACTCATAGCAAGGAGAAAAGTTTGACACTGTTTTGAATAGGCCAGCAGAAGAAATGAGATCAATTACCTCAGTGCACTCAAGTGCATTGCTGCTCAGCTCTCTCTCAAGTGCTACCCTTCTTTGGTAGACAAATTTCCATCTGCTCACACTTGACACATGATGGAATGAAATGTTGTCCAGAGGAGCTTCTGGAACAGCAGAAGTGGACCTTGAAGGTGCTGGTTTCTTCTTTAGTTGGGATGTTGGGACATTCTCTTCAACATCTGAATCTGGAGGGGTGACAACTTTCCTCTTTTGTGTATTCACCTTGCTCCATTGTTTGGTAGGACCAAAAGCAACTTTAGCTTTGTCCTTCTTTGGTGTAGGCTGCTTCTTCTCAGGAGTTGCATGTCCTGCAGTCTTCTTTTATTTCCTAGTCCTAAGCCTTTTGGCTATGTTAGGGTCCACAGAAGCAATGATTTATGTGTCAGAATCATGCTCTATGTCAACAACAGGAGGAGGTTGAGCAGTCTCCTCTTAAGCAGGGGGATAAACAGAGGCTTGATCATCAGTGGAGGCCTTGTGCTGGTCCTCAGATGTTTCATCATCATCATCAGAGGAGGCCTTGTGCTGGTCCTCAGATGTTTCAACATCCATTGGGACATCCTGTTGAGTAGGAGTGTCCTCTTCAGCTTGATTACTCTGATCTTCTTGTGGAGCTGGCATGGTGTTCAGAGGAATGGATATTCCACTCACAACTCTTTGCTCAGATAGAATCCTGTTCACAAGATCCTTGATTGAAGCATCCACATACTCAGAGGCTTTGGGAGTGGTGTTTGAGGATGAAGGCATTCCTTTGACTTTGCTGAACACAGGTTCCTTTGCCCTTCTCACAGTAGGGGTTCTTGGATTTTGAGCAAGAGGAACACTTCCTCTGATTTCGTCTATTGGAGTTGAATCCATAGGTACCACAGAGATGGGGGTTTCATGCACCACATCTTCTTGGTTGAGGATTTCTTCAGAGAGGTTAGGGTTTTGAGACATTTTCGAATGTGTTGAAGGAAGAGGTTAAGATTGATTGAGTTTGATGAGCTCTGAAGGTCAGCTATAGCATGCAATTTGTTTTGAGAGAATGATAAGAAGATGAATAGCTGAGAGCAAGCTAGTATGTTTATAAGAGCCGTTACTTGGAGAATTTTTAGGAGAGGAATACACAGAGTTCTTGACCAGACTGGTGTTGCCATCTGGTGATCATGCCACACGATGTCATATGACATGTTGGCACTTCTCCATAACTGCTATATTTCACATAAGCAGATTCCCAATTTGCCCCTTAGGTTTTCAAATTGGGTAGCATCCAAAGCTTTAGTAAATATATCAGCCAATTGCAGATTTGTAGCTACATGTTCCAATGAGATCACTTTCTCTTCCACAAGATCTCTGATGAAATGATGCCTGATATCAATATGCTTGGTCCTTCTATGTTGGATAGGATTCTTTGATATGTTAATAGCACTTAAGTTGTCACAGTACAATGTCATGACATCTTGTGGGACATTGTACTCTGTGAGCATTTGCTTCATCCAAACCAACTGTGAACAACTGCTACCAGCTGCAATATATTCAGCTTCAGCAGTGGATAAGGAAACACAATTTTGTTTCTTACTGAACCAAGAAATCAAATTGTTTCCTAGAAAGAAGCATCCTCCTGATGTGCTCTTTCTATCATCAGCACTTCCAGCCCAATCATCATCACAGAAGCCAGTGAGAATTGGTTCACATCCATGGGAGTACATTATGCCATAGTCACAAGTACCATTGACATATTTCAGAATTCTCTTTACCTGGTTTAGATGGCTAACTTTTGGATCAGCTTGATATCTTGCACATACACCTATTGCAAAGGCTATATCTGGTCTGCTAGCAGTCAGATATAATAAGCTTCCAATCATGCTTCTGTATAGGCTTTGGTCCACCTTCTCACCCTTGTCATCCTTTGTCAGCTTTAAATGAGTGGGGGCAGGAGTTCTTTTATGACTTGCACTATCCATCCCAAACTTCTTCACAGTGTTCTTGGCATACTTGCTTTGGGATATGAACATTGAATCTTCCATCTGCTTGATTTGCAGTCCAAGAAAGTAGGTTAGTTCTCCTACTAGGCTCATCTCAAATTCAGATTCCATTTGAGTGACAAAATGTTTAACCATCCTGTCTGACATCCCACCAAAGACAATGTCATCAACATATATTTGAGCAATCATGACATTTCCTTCTTCATCCTTCACAAACAAGGTTTTGTCTATTCCACCTTTTCTGTATCCTTGTTTTGTGAGAAAAGTAGTCAGCCTTTCATACCATGCTCTTGGGGCTTGCTTCAGTCCATAAAGAGCCTTCCTTAGTTTGTACACATGGTTTGTACAACTTGGATCAACAAATCCCTTAGGTTGTTCTACATATACTTCTTCATTAAGATATCCATTTAGAAAGGCACTCTTCACATCCATTTGAAATAGCTTGAACTTCAGAATACAAGCAATTCCTAAAAGTAGTCTGATTGATTCAAGCCTTGCTACTGGTGCAAAGGTTTCATCAAAGTCTACTCCTTCAATTTGTGTGTATCCTTGAGCTACAAGTCTAGCTTTGTTCTTTGTAACAACTCCCTGCTCATTTGACTTGTTCTTATACACCCATTTAGTGCCAATCACATTTATGTCATCAGGTCTAGGAACAAGATCCCACACTTCATTCCTTGTGAAATGACCTAATTCTTCTTGCATAGCACAAATCCAGTACTCATCATTAAGAGCTTCCTTGATGTTTTTAGGTTCTATTTTTGAAACAAAACAAGAACCTGAAATCACCTCTCTTGATCTAGTGCTTACACCTCTATTGGGATCACCAATTATTAAAACTTTGGGATGGTCCTTCTGAATTCTGATGGAGGGAGGTTTGTTGGATTGTTCTGTCCTTGCTTCAGTTTGAGTGAAATCAGGATGATCACTCTTTATTTCAGCTTCAGTCTGACTGTCAGCAGATGTTCCAACATCATCTGTAACATCTGCAGGGGCATCATCAATTATCACATTTATGGACTCCATGATAACCTTGGTTCTAGAGTTAAATACTCTATAGGCTCTGCTGTTTATAGAATATCCAAGAAAAATCCCTTCATCACTTTTAGGATTCATTTTTCTTCTTTGCTCCCTATCAGCCAGAATATAGCAGTTACTTCCAAACACATGGAAGTACTTAACTGTGGGTTTTCTCCCCTTCCATACTTCATAGATTGTGGACAAGGTTCCTTTCCTTAGACTAACTCTATTATGAATGTAACAAGCTGTGTTCATAGCTTCAGCCCAGAAGTACAATGGTAACTTTTTAGTATGGATCATAGCTCTTGCTGATTCTTGGATAATTTTGTTCTTCCTCTCAACAATCCCATTCTGTTGAGGGGTAATAGGTGAAGAGTATTCATGATTGATTCCTTCTGAAGAACATAAATCTGAGAATTTTTTATTCTCAAACTCCTTTCTATGGTCACTTCTTATTCTGACCACACAGCTTGCTTTTTCTCTTTGTATTCTTTGGCATAAATCTTTGAATACATCAAATACATCAGACTTTTCTTTGATAAAATTTATCCATGTATACCTTGAAAAGTCATCAACCACCACATAGGCATACCTCTTACCACCAAGGCTCTCAACCTGCATAGGTCCCATAAGATCCATATGCAATAATTCCAAAACTTTGGAAGTTGTCAGATGTTGGAGCTTTGGATGGGACATCTTGGTTTGCTTGCCTATTTGACATTCACCACAGATTTTGCCATCATCAATCTTCAGTTTAGGAATACCTCTCACAGCTTCCATAGATATGATTTTCTTTATACCTCTGAAATGAAGATGACCCAGTCTTTGGTGCCATAGTTTCACTTCTTCTTCTTTGGCTAAAGAGCAAGTTGAAGTGAGACTGAAATCTTGAGGTTCCCACATATAACAGTTGTCTTTAGATCTGGCTCCTCTCATGACAACCTTCTGTTCTTTATTAGACATTATGCATTCAGTTTTGGTAAAGTTTACACTGTAACCTTGATCACATAATTGACTTATGCTGATCAAGTTAGCAGTCAATCCTTTTACCAGCAGCACATCATCTAGTCTTGGTACATCTGGACAGTCCAAGGTCCCAACTCCCTTGATTTATCCTTTAGCTCCATCTCCAAAGGTTACATATCTGGATGAATATGACTTTAAGTCTACTAGCAGATTCTTCAATCCAGTCATGTGTCTTGAGCATCCACTGTCAAAGTACCAGTCTTCTTTAGTTGATACTCTTAGAGATGTATGAGCTATATATGCAACACCCTTCTTTGACCATTTGTATTGAGGTTTCCTTTGATGTCTCTGCCCTGTGTAGTGTCCATTTTTAGAGCTCCAAGGTTGTTTGTTGAGCTTGTTCTTGGACATGTAGCTTTGATCAGCATGAAGACTAGCTTTAGGTACCCATAGTTTCTTGATGATCTCCATCTTCTGCTTAGGAGGTTGCTGATATCTTTGATTTTTATGTTTATGCAGCATTTTCGTTGTAGCCTCTATCTTCTGCTTAGGGGGTTGTTGATATATCTGATTTGGATATCCATGCAACTTGTAGAAATGAGGTTTGATATGATCAAACCTTCCACAATAATGACATCTCCATCTTTGATACTTCTTTTTCATCATGTTCTTTTCATGATGTTGAGACATCTGTTGGGACATTATGTTGGACTTTATGTTCTTTTCATGATGTTGGAGCATCTGTTGGGACATCTTGTTTGACTTTATGGAATTTGAAGTAGCTTTGCTGGTGCTAGCCTCAACCTGTTTAGCTTTGTTAAATCCCAGTCCAGTTCTATCCCCTGAATGCTTATTGTTGTTGAGAATAACATCCATTGTGTTTGAGCTACTACTCAGTATTCTAACAGATTTGGACATATGCTCCAACTTGGAGTTGAGAAGGCTTACTTCACTTTTCAAAGTGTCAATGATCTCTAGATCACCTGTTTTTTCAGCCTTTAGTGTCTCAATCTGCTTCTTCTGCTTTATACTCTCCATGCATATTTTAGTGCTCCTTTTAACCAGCATCTTGTATGATTCTTCTAGCTCTTCAAAAGTCAGCTCCTCATCACTGGATCCACTTTCAGAATCACATACTCCAGCTAGAGCAGTAATGTGCTTTGCTGATTCTTCTTCTGAATCACATCCTGAGTCTTCATCAGACCAGGTCACAGAAAGACCTTTCTTCTGCTTCTTTAGATAAGTAGGGCATTCATTTCTGATGTGTCCATATCCTTCACATCCATGACATTTAATCCCTTTATCTTGATTGGTCTTTTCATCATAACTTGACCTTCTATTAGCATCATAAGGTCTTTTATTCTCAGAAGAGTTTGAGTATCTTCCACTTGGTCTGGCCTTGCCATCCATCTTTCTGAGAATCTTGTTGAATTGTCTTCCAAGCATAGCAATGGTTTCTGATAAATTTTCTTCAGGTTCTGCTTCATTATTTTCTTCTTCTTTATCAGTATTTGACACCAATGCTATGCTTTTGTTCTTCTTTACAATTGTGTCATTCATTCCCATCTCAAATGTTTGAAGGGAACCAATGAGCTCTTCAACCTTCATTGTGCATATGTCTTGTGCTTCTTCTATTGTTGTGACCTTCATGTCAAATCTTTTTGGTAAAGATCTGAGAATCTTTCTTACCAGCTTTTCATCAGTCATCTTTTCTCCCAAAGCACCAGAAGTATTGGCTATTTCCAAGATGTTCATGTAGAACTCATGAATTGTCTTATCTTCCTTCATTCTCAAGTTTTCAAACTTGGTGGTGAGAAGTTGAAGTCTTGACATCTTCACCTTTGATATTCCTTCATGAGTTGTTTTGAGAGTGTCCCAAACATCTTTGGCCAGCTCACAGTGATGCACAAGTCTGAATATATTCCTATCAATGCCATTGAATAAAGCATTTAAGGCCTTGGAATTGCCAAATGCTGAATCTTCTTCCTCCTTGCTCCATTCTTCTTCAGGTTTCAACACTTTTGCTCCATCTTTGTTGTCTTGGACAGGGTGCTCCCATCCTTTGTTGACTGCTTTCCAGGCCCTATTGTCAAGTGATCTTAAGAATGCTACCATTCTTGGCTTCCAGTAGTCATAATTAGATCCATCCAATATAGGTGGTCTATTTACTGATCCTACATCTCTGTCCATGTTTCCAGAATTTGCAGTCCCTAGATCTCACCCAGTATAAACAGGCAGGGTGCCTGCTCTGATGCCAATTGAAATTCTGGGATCAAGTGTGTGATGTCGAATGAGATGTTTAAACACTTGAAGACTTGAACAAAACTTAAAGTGCAGGAAAATTAAACAACACAGGAAATTGTTAACCCAGTTCAGTGTATAACCACACTTACATCTGGGGGCTACCAAGCCAGGAAGGAAATCCAATATAAGTAATATTAATTCTAGACTTAAACCACTCAGTTTAATCTTTCACTTAATATCTACCCAAGGCAATTTCTACCTAAGACACAACTTAGATATGAGTACCAACTCACTCCCCCTCAATCACACAGTGATGTGTTTACAAGTTTAATAAAATTGAAGTCATACTTCAAACAAAAACAGCTTGATCTTACTTCACAATTTCAATCAAGATACAAATACACTTTTGCTTAAAAGCTCATAAAGTGATACAAATAAACAACCTGCTATTAAAACACAAACACCCTATTTAGTCTTCTTAATTTCGTGCTCTATTCTGAGAGTTTCTGTTGCTTAAATAGGTGCTTAGATTTTGGGCTTTCTGTAGGTAATCCAATCCTGATATGCATGCTGCCATCACCTTGAATTAGGGTTTGTTACTTCCTTGATTCTAGGTGATTCAGTTCTTCTGATTATACTGAAGTAACATAACAAATCTCCCTACAGATGCGCCTTCTTCTGTTTTATCCATCCATAATTAATTCCAGATAACTTCCCTGAATTTACTCAGTTTTGTTAATCATTAATTAATTCTGGTAGCAGGTTTGAGATGTCACAACATCTGGTGTGACATCCTGAAAACTGAACTTACTTCATTAACTGATACAATGTCACAACATCTGGTGTGACATCCTGTAAACTGAACTTACTTCATTAACTGATACAATGTCACAACATCTGGTGTGACATCCTGAATTAAGTTCATTTACTTATACTCTGTTTGATAATGTCACAACATCTGATGTGACATCCTGAACTAAGTTCAACACTTCTTGTTGGTCAAAAATTCTGCCAATTCTAAACATCTACAAGTTGAATGGAGAAAAAATAGGAAGAATAACTCAGAAATACATATACTTTCCCTTTTTGATAATTCCACAGTTTCAAAAACATAGAAATAATAATGATATCTCCAACACATTTTCAAAATAAAAAAAATTGGATTGGATAAAATGGAAAGTTAGAGAAAATATAGGAAGCTTCCATTTCACAGCAAACTGATGAACCTTGCAGACATAAAATGGAAGCTTGCAAAAAAACTAAAAAAGTCACATTTTGAAACAATATTGGGATAAAGAGGAAGATGAAGATGTTAGAGGCAGCGGAAGATAAGAAGTAGAAAATATTATCTATGAAAATGAAGATAGGAGAGAAATAGTCGTAGGGTTTTTTGTATAGTGCAAAAGTGATGTGATGAAACGTTGGTAAAAGAGAAAAGTAGAAAAAAATTGGATTGGATAGGTTGGATTGGAAGCTTTGTGGTGTGTTATTTTTTTAGGCTAAATTAATTACAAAATATTTTAAGAAATTTAATTGTAACAATGTAGTCCTTTATGTTTTTTTGTGTTATAAGTAGGTTTTTTTGTGTTGTGTTTTTGTAATGATTTGATCCTTTTATGGACGAAATACATAATGAAAAATTGTCGATCTGACCAAAATACATAATCAAACGCAAAATTGTTACATATTCGTGATCAGTGCGAAAAATCAGTTCAAATGATATATGAGTTTGCAATTTATTGTAACGGATATTTTTAAAAAATGACCAAAGTGTTAAAAAAAACTTAAGGGACTAACTTGATATTTTTAAATAATTTAAAGGACCCTGTAAATAATTTAGCCTATTTTTATGTAATAATTAATAAGTAGAATTTTAAAGTGTTCCTTTTTAATAAGTAATACTCACATGTTCAATGTAGCTTGAAATAATAGTGGACGATTTTCTGACATCCACAATTCAAAATCCGTAGTCTAAAATGAATAAAGGACAGTTGCATAACACTCACACTTCAAAAACCGTAGTTTAAAGGGAATATACGACAATTATGTTATGACTAAACTACCAGAAGTGTAGCTTAACGTAAATACACTACAAAATTTTAACATAAATCTAGAAACTTGACAATGAGGAAAAAAAATGCAGTATATTACCCCTTTAAGCTAAAAAATTTAAGTTGTTGCCTTCCATTTCCTAAATTAAAAAATGTTGTAGTGTTTATGAAGGGATATCCTTCTTGCTAGATAAGAATTTATTCTAACTTCTTCTGTCTTAAGAGGTAGAGTTGTCTATTTTCGTTCTCCGTCTCCTTGGTGGGAAGGGGCGTCTCTCCTAGGTGGTAAATGGGAAGACCCCATCATAGTGGTATTGGGATAGTATTGTCAAGAAAGTTGGATTGAGTCTCCTCAAAAAGTTTTGGAGTGATTCTTAGGTGGGGAGATACCTATGAGAGCCATGTTTCCTTGGGTTTTCTTCATCTCCGAGTAGAATGAATGTTTTGTGAGGTAGGTAGGTAGATGGGAAGGTCAACAGGGGTATGAGATTTTAGGTGAAGAATGGTTAATCTTTTGTAGCATCATCATGTTTTAATAGGTGATATTCTCTTAGTTATGAAGGATTTTATTCATTCCACCCATGATGATAAGTGGTGGTGATGCCACTCTAAAGATGGTACATACTCAATGGACTTTATGTACTCTTTTCTTCTCAACCTAGATTTTCTCAAGGATCATCAGGCTTAGTTAGTAGGGCAAGTTATTTCTATTATCTGGAGTAGTTGAACTCCCTCTAAAGTAATAGCTTCTTTTGGTTTATAGTTTTAACTAGAGATATTCAAACGCTTTATCAAATATTTTTCGCTCTTGGGAGTCCTTTTTGGGTTAGTGGGTAATCTTATGATTTTGCATGATGTGGTCTCGTCGATCTGAAAAACTCAAATTGATATTGTGTTCTCTAATAAATTAGTGATTTCGAATGATGTGGAAGACATGAGTACTCTTTTGGCTTGAAAATGGTATCTTGGTTGGTCTGGGGGAAATCATGTGCTTTCTTAGAATGGCTCGAGAACCCTATCATGCAGCTCAGCAAATAGAGGATTATGTGTTTTCGGCCTCCCCTTAGTGTGGACTTGTAGCTTCGGTGGTGATTAGTTACTGTTTTTTTCTTGTCCTTGGTTAGGGATATCTAGCTCGTTTTCTTTTTCCATTATTCCTATTTATGGAATTTCTAATTTTTGAGCATACACCAAGCTAGGAAGTGGTTGCTTATTGACTTGCAAGACTTTGAACTCGTTGAGTTGGTATCACTTACCCGCTCTGACAAGATCCCTCGAGGTATCATTTGTCCTACGAGCAATTGTTATGACAAGGGTATTCTCTACCTCAATCTATGATTTTGAGGACTTTTAGAACCTTATTCCAAAGGTTACTAAGACATAACTCCAAGCACATCCTCTTGAAGGAATTATTGTATAACGAATCATTGTTATGATGGTAAACTTTCGAGATGCATGATGCAAAGGACATTGTCTAAAAACCCTTGGAGTATCTCTTTGTGAACCAATAGATAACCCACCCATGGGGAGATATATCATTGTGTGAACTCTTATCTCCGTAATCAATTATCAGAATGTTACAAGCTTGTTCTGAGGTATACATTCATAACATTACATAACACGTCACATTTTAATCTTGCATTCTTTTCTCATAGTAGAACTTTTTGAGGTGCATCGTATTATGAATTTTTAGGAGATGACAGTTGTTTGAATAGTCGAGTAAGGGAACTCGTACCCAAACAATTGAGAAGAGGAATCGATGGCTCGAGAACATCCCCTTTTTCATATCTTTATGAAATGGTGTTTAAGTATAGTTAAGTGGTTTAATTTGATTTGGATAAAATACTAGATGTTGATCGAGGTTTTAATTTGCATGCGAAACGAGATAGGGTTTGAAAATGTTTTCGGGAAAAAAGATCGCTTGTCGTTGGACCAAGGTTTTAGCATTTTGAAAAGTTTAATTACGAATATTAAAGTCATCAATTATTTTAATTAGAGAACTAATCATCCATTTAAATAAAAAATAAATAATTATAAACAAATATAAATTAATTAATTAATTTAATTTGTAATAAACAAAAGTAGAAAATGAGTGCATGGAGGCATGATAATTAGTAATATGAACAAATATAGCAAGAAAACAAAATAAGATGAATTTCGTTGAATAAAATACAAATTAATTAATTAATTATGTTAAAAATAATTAACTAACTAAATTAATTAATTTATAATCAATTAATTCTAGTTAACTAAATTTATTTATTAAAAACTATGTTATTAATTGAACATGAAAATAGAATTTTTTTTAAAAAAGGCAAAGGAAATAAAAATGGGCCATGTAAGTGAATTAGCCCAATTCGGGGCACTATTAATAACAGGAAGGCTTTACCCTACACCCCTACAATTAATCTTATATTCCTACATTCAAATTTTTTTGACCAAAATGCCCTTGTATAAATAGTTAAAAAATCAGATTTTCTTTCCATTTTTACCTTTCATCAAAAGTTACAGCGCGAGAAAAAAATTTCACATCCAGAAGAGTTTACCGGAAGACTTAAAGTAAGTCTTCCGGTTTGTTTTTTTGCGTTCCGGAAGAGTTTTTCAAAGTCTTCCGGTATCGGAAGACTTTGTGAAAGTCTTCCGGTTTAATGAGGTTTTTAAAAAAAGACTTCCGGAAGACTTTGATGAAGTCTTCCGGAATGATACGTGAGTGAAAAGTGTTCCAGAAGACTTTCAAAAAGTCTTCCGGTATGGTTTTCCACAAAATTGTGTACCGGAAGTCTTTTTGAAAGTCTTCCGGAAATTATTTTTTTTATTAAATATATTCTTAATTGTTTTTTTTTATTAAATGTTTTTTTTATTGTTTTTTTTCCAGTGATGCGTTCACGAGGCAGAGATGGGAGGATACCGGTTCGATCGATGGGACAGGGCGATACGTCTAGTAGGACACACGTAGATGATGTTGGTACATCTGTAGCTGTAGCAGATCCCGTTGGATATCCTGGAGGTCCGTACGATACCAGTGTTTTGGTTTCGTACGAGCATCATGTGGCCAGACGGATATGGTTTGGTGAGGTAAGGAAATTATGATTTTTTTACTACTGAAAAAAATTGAAATTATAATTATATAGTATTGAATAAAAATTGAAATTATAAGTAGCTATTGTATAATTTGTTTAATTTTATTTGATTTCAGGAGAGAGGTGCAAGGAAGGAGTTGAAGGTGGCAGGACATGGATTGAAGTTGACCCAAATGGTTCCACATCAGCTTCCACCGGAGATTGAGGCTTTCATATATAGGTCCGGTTTAGCTTCCCTACAGAGATCCAGTTTGAAGAAGATCGATGCAAACTTGGTTTCTGCATTTGTTGATAGGTGGCATCTAGAGACATCTTCATTTCACATGTCGTTCGGTGAAATGACGATTACTCTGGATGACGTGGCATGTTTGCTTCACTTGCCTATCAGGGGGATATTCTAGAACCCTCAACCCATCAGTGAAGACCTAGCTGTTGAGTGGGCCGTTGACTACCTTGGAGTGTCAGCGAGAGTGGCACTATACCAGGTCCGTGAGTGCAGAGGTTCGTACTACAAGATTGAGTGGTTACATGATCGATTCGTAGAGCATCGAGCTTCTTCATCGTGGGCATATGCGACCAGATGTTATTTGATGATGTTAGTGGGTTGCACGATCTTTGCGGATAAGTCGTTTACACTTGTGGAAGCACGATACCTGGCATTATTTAGGGACTTGGATGGGTTGTCGAACTATAGTTGGGCAGCAGCTGCATTGGTGACCTTGTATAGGTAACTTGGAGATGCGTCCATGTTCAGTTGTAAACAGCTTGGTGGTTATCCGACTCTCTTATAGGTATATATTTTAATTCAGTTTATTGATTTTTTTTTAAGTCTAATGTTAATTTTATTATGTTCATTATGTTATATTTAATTATTATGTTATTGTTTTTTTAACAGTGTTGTATTCATGAATATTTTTCTACACTTGGGAAAAAAGGAGAGAATTGGATATCAGCTCATAATTGTGGTCTCCCGTGAGCGATGAGGTGGATATACAAATAAGACGCGTTAAAGGTGGATGAGTTGCGACCTATTATGGATGAGCTGACACCGACCGATGTCATATGGCGGCCATTCGAGGATCATAGAGTTCATCGTCTTTTTGATGAGATTTCTCTATATAGGGGTTGTTTGAGGTGGGGCGATACTATTGTTCCATACATGCCTGGCAGGTGTCTTCGACAGTTTGGATACCGTCAGTATATTCCACCTGCACCTATTGATCTTAGGATGGATGGTGATATTGATGTTGAGTGGATTAGTTACATCCAGAGTGTTGGGCAGGTGATTCGTTCGGCTGCACTGGCGACTATCCCATTTGAGGTAGAGGATGGATATCTTGAGTGGTATTATCGTGTTTCGCATCCTCGATTGGTACCGCCTAGCCATGATGAGCCGAGAGTTGTATCTATTCCTGAGTACGAAAGTGATCTATAGTTATGTGTATGTTATATTTCTGAATATCTTGACATTTGAACTTATATGTACGATCTTATTTATGTTATATGTTATTGATAGTTTTTAGACTTAAAAATTGAAATTAAAATTTAATTCCATAGATTATAATTCATAAAGTGTAGCAAACATATAATATAATTCATGAATAAAAAGGAATAACTTAGTTTATAATTCATAATGTGTTCGTAATATAGGCGTAAGTTGTTGCCAATGTTGTAGACGTGCTGCAAATCCTACCATCCACGATGTTGCTGCTGGATAACAAAAGTTCTTCCAATCTGTTGTCACTGGTGGCAATGGAAATCCTTCTTTCATGTTAACCTGTATACAAAATTAAACAAAAAATTATTTAATATTACTCAAAACATTTACTAATAATATCAAATTATAACAATGTTTACCTGAATCCAATGATTTGAGTTTACAAATCCAATGCAATAAAATGAGACATTCGGTGAGAATGTAGTTGTCATAGGGAAGAAAGTCAAACATTCGACTTCTAAACAGACAAGTACCACATTATACCGATTCGCAATCACGTAACCCATGTCTAGTAGAGTCAACCATTTATTTAGTGGTTGAGAACCACTTCCCTCTATCTTCAAAGAATCTCTCACTTCAGCTAACCGATCAGCAAATAAATTGGCATATAAAGTTGATCTTTCATTATGTATAATTTTCAACTCTAAGTCCCGACGAACCATTGGCCAACCATCTTCAGCATAACCCCGCAATGAAGCAATCACTCTAAATCCATAATTACCATCTGACAATACATTGACTACGTCATCAATAAATGACCTAATATGATAAGGAAATTGAAGGATGAACCGTTTAGATGATTGTGCAGTTTGTGATAATTTCAACTTCTTTTTCACAGGTTGTGATGGTTGAGATTTCTTTTTTGAATTTTGTGATGGTTGAGATTGTCGTTGTGAAGATTGAGATGCTTGATCAACATACTCATGATATGAAGGGTCCCTGTAAACATCATACCCTACAGGTTTTTTGTCTTTTTTCTTGACTCCACCTTTTGTTTTTATTTTTTCAGGTGGTGCTAACAAAGAAGTCATTGTGGGAAATGCAAGTTCATAAACCCTACTATGTAATGCCCTTCTTCCAACAACATCTTGTGACCTATACCTTTTCCATAACTCATCCATTGCAGATTTCATACCCACCTCTGATTCCTCATCTAAGTCTTCTTCCAACTTAATTTCCATACTTAGTTTCCTCCAATGTACATGCACAACGTCAATTAGTATCGGAATACCACTAATTCTATACCCTGTCAACTCACACGTGTGTAACACCCTAAAATTTGCCCTCTAAATTATTACTATATAACCGACTTACGATTCGTTCATCTGTTTCTTTCATGAGGTCATAATACTTGCCATCATACATGTTCATGGGCTTCTAAGACATGGGATCAAAGCATTTTCTTGTGATTGCGATTTTCCTATTCTAAGGTGATTTATCTAACCCTTACACTCAAGACTGATATAAATACTGAACTTTCATCATAGCGAATAGTTTCTCGCAAAGGCCCGTCCAGTATTAAGGTTTGGTTAAGTGGAAACTTGAAGATCAACAATCATGGTTTATTTCCTTGATCATATGACCTTCAAATGGTATGCGGAATCAAGGTGAGCGCATTTCATAATCAAGGGTCAATAATGGTGTTTAACTTCAAGTCGAGGCCATGTGAAAGATACTAGTTCATAATTCAGGATCCCAGAAGAAATTGAATTAAGTATTCGTGGTCAAATTTCCTTTGATGGGCAAAAGACTCCCCTTTGGTTATTCATCACTGTAATATATTTCGAGTCCCAATTCATTCAAATTCATTGAATTATGCAAGGTTCTACCATCGTCCACATTTGTGTTAAGTCATATACTTTCACATCTAGTGAGATTTTAAATCCAGATTATCTTTTTACTTGGTTAAGACACCATCAAACCATAACCTTTGTTCATTAATCCATTTTAATTTCGTTATCCAAACTCCAACATCACTATTTCCATTCTTAAAATCATATAAAGCTCTCTCAGAGTCTTCAAGGCCCACACATATAAAGGAAAATTACACAATGAGGAAAGGATAACATGTTTTACAGGAGAAAGTTCGCCGATGTATATAAAAAAAAATCAAACTCCATGAGTTCGCATAGTTTTTGATTTTTAGTAGCAGCTGAGCTTTATAGTAAAACTAGTCCTTGAAGATATGGAAGAATATGTTCAAAGTGAAATTCATTCAAGTTTTGTCTCTGTGCAATTTAACTTAGACCCATCATTTCGTGATATAATGGAAGATTCAATGGAAGTAAGGCATTATAACTTTGACAACATGGTACATAACAGAGTGAAGATTCAACTACATAGAAAAATTCAAGGAGGAGCTTTATATTATTAAGCAAGAAATAATATTATAACCAAAACTCAGTGAAAGATAAATGCGGATTTTCACCATTCATCAGCAACTTCAACAAGCTACAAACTAATTAACACAATCAGTTACAAATAACAAAAAAAAAGAAGGCTGAGGGAGGGAAAAAACGGATACATTAGAATTTGCAGATGAGAAAAAAAAACAGAATGAAAAATTCGATTATGAAAGGAGTTACAAACAAAAAAAACCGAGGTCCCTCATAAATCTTCAACGATCTCCCAGAACTGACTTCTCCATAACTTCTCCCAATCACTCTCTAATTATTTCCTTCATTCTTCACTCACCAAACTCAACCTTTCTCTCTCGGAATCTCAGTTTCTTCAATCCGAATCCTTTGTCAACATCTTCCTTTATCTCAGATCCTGCAAAAAAAAAACTAAGAAGCATCTCCAACCAATTCTGAAGCTCCTTCATCACCTCCACCACTTCAAAGACTCCTCTCGTTTCTTCCGGCAATCACAAGAATTCACAGATGCACACTAACGTCAATTCAGAATCATAAACCTAGTCAACGAGATTCAACAAGAACGTATATCAATAATGCAACAACAACACAGTCTCGCAAAATCAGAAGTGAAAGAAGAGCGAATGGAAAATCTGTAAAATCAAATCGCAAAACATACTGAGCGAGGCTTAAATTCATCACTGAGATTTGAGGAGGTCCATAACAGGAAAATGCAAAATAACTCAACAAGAAAATTCTGCTAGATCTTGGCGGTTCTCTTCAACCATCTCCTTCAATCTCTTTTCTCCAATCCGCCAACCAACATCACACTGCATAACTCTCATCAAGCTTAAACCATCTCTTCAATCTGAATGAAGGCAAAAATATGCATAAGCCATATCCAAAACAACAATAAGTCAGGTCCAAACTTTCGCAACTGTAACAACGACAAAAAAACAAGAAAAAGGGATTATCAACTGTCATCAAATACAACTACACCAGAATGCAGGAAAAGAAAAAAAATAGCAAAATCTCAATAAGAAAAATCAGAAGAAACTAGTTAAAAATTCAGTTACAAAATCCCTAACTGTCATAACAAACACAATAACAGAAGTCCTAACCGGAAACTTCCAGAATCTACCGAGTAATCTCTACATATACCTGGATTCATTCTTCAGGGAGAATTTTTTTCATCTTTCATTTTCCTCCACCCTCCATTTTTCAGAACTTTCTTTTGCCCGTATACCACTTCTTCTACATTTACAACCTCATTCACTCTCCATTTCTTCTTTCTTTTTTCCCATTCTTATCAGCTGCATAACCTCACTCCTTCACATTTCTTCAGCTTGATCTGCAAAACTCTCCCTCCATTTTCATCTTTCTGCAACTTCTTCGACCTCCATTAATCTTCTGCACGATTCCTCTCAGAATCCTCATTTTCCCCTCAAAGGGGCCTTCTTCATCATTAACCTCACAGGAATGTTCAGTTAATCACGCTCACTCCAATTGATTCAAGGCACCTGCAATTTCAACACAAAGCACGCAGAGAAATCAACAATACTAACAAACTTTCGAATTCAATTCATCTCATACCATTCTTACCTCCGTTCATCAAAGAGACGCATCAATAGGAACCTCTACGAGTTTACCGCGTCTGCCTCAATTTCGAATCACCTTCTCCTCTTTATCACCTTGCCGAAACAAATTCTCAAGAAGTTCCAAAGATCTTCACCATGACCCCTCAATCCCGACTTTCGTCGTCTTCGAGAATCCGCAACGCGCATCTTCAATAACCTACAAGGTACACAAATAAACAATCAACGGTCAACGCATAGGAGCACCGTTTCGGCATCTGCAATCGGAACTCGACAAACCGAGCACACGAAGATAGTGGTGGCGGACGAGTGTGAAGGAGATAGAAGGAGAGTCGGCGCCGTTAAGACCATAAGCGAGAAGAGAGAAAGGGTAAAAGACTTACCATCGTCCGAGATCGAAGTCGGAATTGCTCCGATAAGGTACGAGTTCGTTTCTTCCATGCATTCCCATCCTATATTCTTCATCCCCTTGTTTTCTTGTTATGATTACCCTTCTTGATTACTAGATCCAATGATGTTAGAGCAGATATATGGTCTTTTAGGGTTTCGGCTTGTAGGCAATTTTAGGAATTAGCAAGAATTTGAACCAGTTATTGATTTCAGTGATTTTAGAAAGAGGAGATTAAGTGGTTTATCAGTAGTTTGGTTGAAAATGGAAGCCATTAGCAGCGGCGGAACTAGGGTTTGGGAAGAAGGTGAAAGGGTGAGAAGAGAAGAGGAGAAAACACGCATGAGTGTTAATCTGAGTCCTTAATTTTTTAATTTGATTTTATGATGAGTTTATAACTTCCAATTTGATATTATTGTGGAAAAGATATTAATGTCATAAATTAATGCTTTGTTTTTTTTGTAAATACTCATAATAATCCATTAACTCCATCGTTTAAGTTCCTAGGAGATATGATTAGGATAAGGTTTTGGATTCTGGCCACACCGGCGGTGACACTTGTCACCGTCCGGTAGGCTCTCCCCGCGGTGATTCTGTGCGTGCTCCCATACCACACATATCTTGTTCCTTCACTTCCCTGCCATCTGATGATCATACATATTCAGCCCTTTGATCGTACGCTCCAGAGAGGGTCAAGGAGTTGACCGCGGCCCCATATCATACAGCCTCCAAGCCCTGCGCTAATGGGCCTAGGGTGTTTCTTTTTGCACCTCCCCCGCATGCCCATATGCTCATCTTAACAACAAATATGTCTATTTCTACCCCCCCCCCCCCCCCTTTTTTTATTTTCTATTATTTTTTATTTCTATTTTTATACCTTTCAGCTTTAATTCCATAAGAAAATACGAAAATGAATATTAAAATTCTATAAAAATTAGGATAGGATATTAAATCAATTTAGAAACATTCCCAATTTTTATTTTCTGAATTTAATCATTTTTTTCAATTTTAATTCGATTTTTCATTTTAATTGATTTATATTGAATTTCCTCATGAACACATAAATTTGTACATTTTATTTATGCCAATTCCCATAATATTTTTTGCCCATTCTTTTTGCTATGATTAGAGGACAAATTAAAGTACCTAGAATATTTTTTATGTATTTTTTAGGGCATTTTATCTACTGTTTTGGTAGTGTGATTTGTATAAATTTAGGATTGAATCTTACATAGAATTAGGTGGTCATTTACCATAGTTAGGATTAGAATTTTTAAGAGATTTTTTAACATAGTGTTATAATCAGGTTTAAGACCTTAGGAATTTAATTTCAAATTTTTTCCATGACTTTTGATATTTTTTGTCATTTTAATTCATTTCCATCATATTGTGCATATTCATGGTTCATATCATTCACTAACTATTTGTTTTTTTGTGCAAGGTATTTTTCAAGGTTTTGCTTATGGACTTGGATATTTTTGTGCCTCAATTATGTTTGTGTGCTTGGTGATGTAATAGCTTAGAACTTGTATGCTTGTATAGTTTCTATAACTAGGTTAGAAAAGATAAAACAAATCGTTAGAAAACGAAAATCTCAAAAATAAGTAAAAGGCTCGATCCAACGTCGAGTATATTTTCAAATAAATAAATAAAGTTGTATGTAACTATAGGGTTCCTCGATTACCTTCATTCCACTCCATTCAACCAAAAGCAAGCCTTATATGTTTCACACCATAAGTCGTGCGTCTTAGCACCACGCAATCGACCCACCCGATCCATTGTTTCATCCCATTTACATTTCATACCGTTTTTACCCACCATGACTTAGGAGGACCATATTGTTCATTATTACCTTTTATGTTCTCATTTCTAATCTTATATCTCTTAGGTAGATTTAATCTCAAACCTCACTAACCATAGGTTATCTTCGAACTCAACTAATGTAGGGTAAGTCTAGTTTCCCTTAGAATTTTTCCTTTTATAACTTGAGTCTCTCTTCTCATCTTAAAAGAAAATCAAAAACACTTAATAAAGGAAAGGTGTACAATGCACCACGAGCCTTAAGCTATACGGGAAATGACTAGTGGAGGTCTCCTTCACTCTTCTAGGATGCTTTACAAACGTTCCATTGGGGGCGATCTTGGAAAGTATTCGCTCCTGTGTCATAGTCTTTAGTGTTGTACATTCAATAAACACAATCTCAAAACATTTCTTATAAAAGACAACAAACTAAGACAACACGTCTTCTCATCTCATCTCATACTCTTTGCGGACGAACATGACTTGTCTCGACAGTTCAAACAGCGACACGGTAAACACCCTCGAGTCAGAGCCGGTAACACCTGAGCTAGAACTATGGCAACGTCATCCTAAAAATCACAAACGAGTGTAAGCCTTAGTTAGACGAACTACGGCGTCTCTGATCCTCATTTATCCCGATGAGGTACGTAGGCAGTGGGGTAGGGCCCATTCGAGCACAATCTTTATTTTCCCTACATTTTTCCCCTCTTATTCCCATTTCCCAATTTCATTTCTTTTCTCATTTCCATTTCATTCCAGATAGCCATTCCTTTACTCAAACAGCATATTATTTCTCACCCTTTGAAAACAGACTTATAAGCGTGGATCCCGTCGGGTACGGCGGACGGATTGGGGTGCTAATACCTTCTCAATTCGTAACCGACTCCCGTATCCAGATCTTTGGTTCGCAAGGCCTCTTCCTTTTCCTTCTTCCTCAGGTTTGTGCAACATTACCTTTCCCATTCCTTCGGGATAAAAATGTCTGGCTGGCGACTCTACCTTTTCCGCGCCACTTTCGCGTTTGTACTAGGATGAAAATCCCGGGAGCGACAGCTGGCGACTCTGCTGGGGATCTTTAGAAATTCTAACTTCCCCTTTGAGAGTCAATCCTAGCGCTTGTCTGATTCTGTTTTCTTTGGGTATTTATTCTTTCGCTGTTATGCTTTAGTTTAGCTTTACTGTTTTATTTACGGTTTATCGCTTTACTTTACAGCTTTATTTACAGCTTTCTGCACTTTACTTTATTGTCGCATATACTGGCATATACTGTACTGGCTGTTCTGGTTTTTCTTGGCGGGATGGGATTATTGTGAGATAAGCCAAATACCCGGCTTGAGTATACACATAGGATTTAGAGTGGGTAGTCGTGTGGCTTGCGTGGTCTTGAGCACGTGTAGTTTTCACGAGTCCCACACCCAGATCAGGCTCTCTTGGGATATGTTCTATACTGCCTAGGCAGACCATAGAATGTTCCCACCTGAGCTGCTAACACTGGGAACCGATCATCGAGGACCTTAGTGGAAACAACCCTCTCCAGTGGTGACAATGGCAGACCACATGTGGCAAACCCATTCGCACCCGAGGGCCCACTAGGAAATCGCATAGGATGACCTTGTTCTCTTGTAGGAACCTGGTTAAAGCAACTGGTCGTATGACGGTAGTATTGTACCCTTCGGGATGAATGTACTATTGTTTCTCGACTTCAGTGCTTGAAGCCGGGAACTTATGAGGGATGCTTGTTTTTCCGGAATTCAGCTGAGGCCTCCCTGAGTAGTACATAATGCCAAACCGATTCCCTGATCTGGTCATGAGCCATTTCTCGGAAATGGTGAACGTATTATTGCTATTCGGCTTTGAGAGTCCGTGATGTTGACCCGTAGTAGCACACCCGTGAGATTGGGAGGGGTTTACAGGTTTGCAGGAACCCTAAAACTTCCAACACACCCGCTTTTTCCAGTGTTACTCAATGATATGATCCGGTCCTATATGATACTTGGTTGAGAATTCTGGAACTTCTGCAAAGAGATACTGATATCATGATCTTCACCAACATTTGGTTATCTGATCCACACCAGCGTCGGACTGCTGACCACATGCCAGTTGCATACATGACATCATAGCATTTTAGCATACATGTTCAGTTACTTCTAAGGATCCCATATCTGAATTATGTCGGATTTTTCTCTGCATTAAAACTTGGATCAAAACAGATGGACTCCGTGGAAATAACTGAACATGACATTTGCATACATCCTTGCATTTTTGACAGGTATTCAGGGACAACTTCTTACCCTGACTTGGTTTCTCTTCAGAATGGCCAATTTGAAGCACGGTTGTCAAGGTTTAGACATGGAACAACTCCGAGCGGAGGTGACTGAGATGAAGGCCCAACTGGGGAATGTTGTAGTGGACATTCGGGCGTTGTCCTAGGATCAGAAATTGCTGAGGGAAGAATTCAACTTGATGAAGACTCAGATAAAACTGCTTACAGGAATCATGAATGCTATGTCGAAAAAGGAAAACAGTTGTGTGTCTGCTTTTCAAACAGAAGGTCATGTTTCTCCCATCTCTTTGGGATGTCCAATAAATCAGGGTTCTTTAGATGGATTTTCTCTACAGTTCGAATCTCTTCACCAGCAATCGCCACTCGTCAGTCAGGAAGAGCGTCAGATAGGAACCAACTCCACATGTGAACTGAATGATCCTACACCAATCGTTACCAAAGAAGTGAGCACTTTCTTTCCTTATCAGGGATCCTCCTCAGCTGCTACACCTTGGTTTCCAGGAGAAATACTTCAACCGATTTCGGCTATAGCTCCTCCATTGCTAGCAACCTGTCATCAACAGGAGCAAGAAAGGGTTATTGATCCGACACCCGTGTCTTATGCTGAGTTATGTCCACAACTGTTCAAAATGGGGTTAATTGAGTGTCACGAGCTAACTCCTCCTTCAGCATGCATGAATACAAAAGAAGTGGTCGACTTTCCTTCTTCTAGAATCATTACTCAGGCCAAGTCTTCAAAGGGGCTGCATCAACAACCTTCATTCACTCCTTGGCCGAGTATGAGTAAGAAAGTACAGGGACATGTCAGGCGTCCAACGCAATGTCAACAATGAAGTTTTCAATCACGACCACAGGGTCAGCAACAACAGGTACAGAGACCGTTTCAGGAAAGAATAAGAGCGAGGAACCGCAGACCTGATCCTATCCCATGTCCATATGCTGTATTACTTCCAGAGCTATTGAAGTTGAACCTGGTCGAACTCCGAACCATGAGGGCTCCTTCTACTGATAACCTACCACCAAATTTTGATCCAAACTCCAGGTGCGAATTCCATTCAGGTGCCCAGGGGCACAGTATTGAGAAATGTTGGGCTTTTCAGAACAAGGTGCAAGACCTAATTGAGTCCAAGACAATCAATTTTTCTCCTCATCCAAAGGTACTCCAGAATTCGATGCTTAGTCATAATGGAACCGGTGTCACGGTCATTCTACCAGATGGTTCACGTTAAGCTGAAGTCTTCGAGTTGATCACCCAGGACGCCAGGGTATTCATGAAGCAAATAAAGCCAGCAGTATTCAAATACTCTCAGTGATGGCATTTATGTGTTTGCCTTTCTTCATTGTTCGTTTTTCATCCCTATTGAGGGGAACTACGTCGCTCTGATTCTTCATTGGCTATCAGTCAATGGAGATACGTAGGCAGAAGATCGTCGGGTCTTTCCGAGCAACCTTCTGGGGCAACTTTACTCCCCAGCTTCACTCTTTTCTTCAGACGTCTCGTGTCAGAGTCAGAATAGCTAGAAGAGGAAGTATCACTGCCATGGTTAGGTATACGGCTGCAAATTGAAGATTACAAGTCTGTGATTGATCGTTGAAAGTATCCAAGACTGACAAGTCCAGACGGAGCCAAGCCTCCTCAACTACGGCAATATTCAGTTTCTTTACTGCATTTGTAGTTTCTTTTATATGCTAAAACATTTGTCTACATGTATGAAATTTGTTTACTTTTGAATGTTAGCAATAATAAAACTCACATGTTCTTCTTGAAGTAAATTCATTTGCATTCCCTTATAATTTTGCATGTGTACATCGCAATACCAATTGTCATGCTTAAATTCTATGAAAGGAGAATGACGAAACAAAAACGCAAAATCTCTAATTGTGTGCTCTCGAGTAAGGCCCTGTTAACGATGTACAGGCATTGTTTCGAATCCTAAACACTGGAGATATAAGGAAGATAGACCCTCACTAACCCCTTTGAGCCTTGAAGTAGGAGTTTATTTTCAAATTAAAAAACCCTCACATGTAACCCAGGGGCAGGGTAGACGTCAGCTAGTCAGACCAAGCGTTCAGACTTTCATAAAGAAGTGTATTTGAAGATCCGTTGCATTCTACTATGCTAATCAAGAGGTCCAAAGACCCGAAACCACAATGGTTATCCAAGTCAAAAGGTCCAAAGATTGAAAACCACAATGGTTATCCTTCGTCGACCAAAGAATGAGGCAGTCACAACCCTCGCGAAGCAATCAAGACAAACAATGTCACGCGACTTGTTCACAGTACAAAAATAAAAAGAAAAGAAAAAGCCCGCTAAGTCGAAACTTGAAAACAAGCGACTTAGGCAAAAGTTAGGGCATCCCGCTGGACTACACAATCAAAGATTCACAAGAATCAGTCCAGGAAAAAGTTAGGGATAAGCAAAATAACGCAAAAGCGAAAGACGGAAAGGATTACACAAGAAAGATCCTTAAATAAGAACAAAGTCGTGTGACACAGACACGAAAGATAGAGGAGTGACTGACTCTCAACAATAACATGATTGGTGCTTGAACTAATAGCAGCAATGGTTCCTCAATCAACACGAAATCCTTATGAAAGGTGAATGCTTGTGAAAACTAGCTGAATGTAGGAATGAAGAATATCACAAAGAGTGGGTGGGCACAAATAAACTTCGAGCCTATATCCTTTGTTTCTATAACCGTGAACCAGGCCACGATACAACCCTTAAAAGTCCTAACTGAAACAGGGTTAATTTGAGAGCGTACTACCACGAGACCGCGTTCCTGACTCCTATGAGTTGTGCTAAAAGACACTTGTTGGTATTGCATGTACATACTCTCATTCAAAATAAGGTCGTATCTTAACTAGTGATTCTCTCACGAAGGTTAAACGATCCATTTTCAAAACTTCAAGATTAATCTGTGTGTTGCATTAGAATTTTCATTCTAAGAATAAACATTTTTTTCGCTTGCATACATTTGTTTGGCATCATAAGTGGTTCACATGCGGAAATTCAATCCAGAAGCTTAAGCTTTCCAAGTTGAGAAGTCTAAAACTTCCGAAAGACTGTCACGTCAAGGTGCACTTTTCCGAGAAAGCTTCATTGAGCAAGGACTTTCCTAATTAGTCACAGTAAGAGCTAGCCAATCCGGGGCAGTTAAGTCGAGCAATCTCTTCAAGCTTCAGTCAAACTGGGGCAATCACCTCGAGATTTATATCTCTCCAAGATCGAAGATCAGTCAGTCAGGTGCAAAGCTATTCAAATACTCGTACTGGGGCAGGCCACCCCAATAGTACGAAAGTTCATTCTTTCCCGAAGACATACGATCAGAAGCATTTACTCGAAGTTTAGAACACCGTGGGCACTTGTCAAGACAACTATCTCGTTCAACACTTCTGACAGACACAAGCTCGTCTACCTTGGCAATGGTTATCTCCTCAGCAAGGTTGTTACGCTAGTTCATGTAGTCATTACGATACCTAAGAGTTTAAAGACACCAAGTCTTTTGTAAAATCCTCTTGAGGCAAAATCCATACAGAAGCAACTGATCCCCAACACGAGATAACTTAAAATCTTTCCTCCTCAGCAGGACGTGTCTCGGTGTTGTCATCTCTAAACATGCAAATGGAAGTTATCCTCACTAAAGTCAGCAGTTTTTCCTTCAGATGGTTTCCTTGATCTCAGTTCCTCAACAGATCTAAGGCAACTCCCATTCTCCTAGAAGATTTCGGATAAACCATTCTCCTCCCCAGCAGGTCCATAAAAATGGATATTCCTCAATAATCGAAGTATTCCCTGGCACAGTCCTCAAATCTAAAGTCCAATTTATTTTTGGCAAAGGTGATGATTCGCGACAGATGAATTATTCACGCTCCTCTCCGACAGAGATGTTATCTCCACAGGACTTCTTGAGATCGAATACGCGATCATTATGTTTCCCCACAGAGTTATCAGAGATTTATTACTTCCGCGTCAGGAATTTCTTTTACACTCATACCAGTTCAGTAACAAGACTTAAGACATAACATCCCCAGTGTCATGGGGCAACATGCCGTGCAATTCAACATATGCAAAGTCCAGCCGCAGACTGGCCAAAGTCCATCTTCGGGTGGCAGATTTCAAAGTCCAGCCACAGACTGGCCAAAGTCCATCTTCGGGTGGCAGATTTCAAAGTCCAGCCGCAGACTGGCCTAAGTCCATCTTCGGGTGGCAGATTTCAAAGTCCAGCCGCAGACTGGCCAAAGTCCATCTTCGGGTGGCAGATTTCAAAGTCCAGCCGCAGACTGGCCAAAGTCCATCTTCGGGTGGCAAGCTTCAAAAGTCCACCCGCAGTGTGGCAAATCTCTAAAGTCCACCCGCAGTGTGGCAAATCTCTAAAGTCCACCCGCAGTGTGGCAAATCTCTAAAGCCTCCCGTAGTGAGCAAAAGCCTCCCGTAGTGAGCAAAAGTCTCCCGTAGTGAGAAAAAGTCCAGCCGCAGACTGGCCAAAGTCCATCTTCGGGTGGCAAGTTTCTAAAGTCCCCCGCAGTGGGCAAAAGCCTCCCGTAGTGAGCAAAAGTCTCCCGTAGTGAGCAAAAGTCCACCCGCAGTGTGGCAAATCTCTAAAGTCCACCCGCAGTGTGGCAAATCTCTAAAGCCTCCCGTAGTGAGCAAAAGCCTCCCGTAGTGAGCAAAAGTCTCCCGTAGTGAGCAAAAGTCCAGCCGCAGACTGGCCAAAGTCCATCTTCGGGTGGCAAGTTTTTAAAGTCCCCCGTAGTGGGCAAAAGCCTCCCGTAGTGAGCAAAAGTCTCCCGTAGTGAGCAAAAGTCCACCTGCAGTGTGGCAAATCTCTAAAGTCCACCCGCAGTGTGGCAAATCTCTAAAGCCTCCCGTAGTGAGCAAAAGCCGCCCGTAGTGAGCAAAAGTCCAGCCGCAGACTGGCCAAAGTCCATCTTCGGGTGGCAAGTTTCTAAAGTCCCCCGCAGTGGGCAAAAGCCTCCCGTAGTGAGAAAAAGCCTCCCGTAGTGAGAAAAAGTCTCCCGTAGTGAGCAACAGTCCAGCCGCAGACTGGCCAAAGTCCATCTTCGGGTGGCAAATTTCCAAAGCCTCCCACAGTGAGCAAAAGTCCAGCCGCAGACTGGCCAAAGTCCATCTTCGGGTGGCAAGTTTCAAAAATCTCCCACAGTGAGCAAAAGTCCAGCCGCACACTGGCCAAAGTCCATCTTCGGGTGGCAAGTTTCAAAAATCTCCCACAGTGAGCAAAAGTCCAGCCGCAGACTGGCCAAAGTCCATCTTCGGGTGGCAAGTTTCAAAAATCTCCCACAGTGAGCAAAAGTCCAGCCGCAGACTGGCCAAAGTCCATCTTCGGGTGGCAAGTTTCAAAAATCTCCCGCAGTAAGCAGAAGTCCACCCGCAGTGTGGCAAACCCTTAAAATCCACCCGCAGTGTGGTAAAGTATCTGAAGCCCAACCGCAGATTGGCAAAAGTCCATCCTCAGGGTGGCAAAGTATCTTAAAATTCTACCACAAGTTGATCAAAGTCCACCCACAGCGTGGCAAGTCGTTACTCGTCTAACTTCATCCAACGATACTTCACTAGGGCATTGTTGCAGCCTATCAAAGTCCACCCACAGTGTGGCAATTTCCAAAGTCCACCCGCAGTGTGGCAACGTATTTTGAAGTCCAACCGCAGATTGGCGAAAGTCCATCCTCAGGGTGGCATCATATCACAAGTCCACCCACAGTGTGGCAAGTTAGTAGCCGTCTGACATCAACCAAAAGGCATCCCTCGTTTATGATTCTTACCATCATAATTATATCCAAGCATAGTTCGTTCGGTTGAGTTTATTTCCCTGTTCTTCTGCCACAGAGTGCAAATTTTCAGGTTGTTTCTGGTATTCAATCCCTGCATACTTCAAATGTCTGAAAGCAACTACTATCATCCATTCACGTCTACAGTGATTGAATAGGGGCAGCTGTAACACCCTAAAATTTGCCCTCTAAATTATTACTATATAACCGACTTACGATTCGTTCATCTGTTTCTTTCATGAGGTCATAATACTTGCCATCATACATGTTCATGGGCTTCTAAGACATGGGATCAAAGCATTTTCTTGTGATTGCGATTTTCCTATTCTAAGGTGATTTATCTAACCCTTACACTCAAGACTGATATAAATACTGAACTTTCATCATAGCGAATAGTTTCTCGCAAAGGCCCGTCCAGTATTAAGGTTTGGTTAAGTGGAAACTTGAAGATCAACAATCATGGTTTATTTCCTTGATCATATGACCTTCAAATGGTATGCGGAATCAAGGTGAGCGCATTTCATAATCAAGGGTCAATAATGGTGTTTAACTTCAAGTCGAGGCCATGTGAAAGATACTAGTTCATAATTCAGGATCCCAGAAGAAATCGAATTAAGTATTCGTGGTCAAATTTCCTTTGATGGGCGAAAGACTCCCCTTTGGTTATTCATCACTGTAATATATTTCGAGTCCCAATTCATTCAAATTCATTGAATTATGCAAGGTTCTACCATCGTCCACATTTGTGTTAAGTCATATACTTTCACATCTAGTGAGATTTTAAATCCAGATTATCTTTTTACTTGGTTAAGACACCATCAAACCATAACCTTTGTTCATTAATCCATTTTAATTTCGTTATCCAAACTCCAACATCACTATTTCCATTCTTAAAATCATATAAAGCTCTCTCAGAGTCTTCAAGGCCCACACATATAAAGGAAAATTACACAATGAGGAAAGGATAACATGTTTTACAGGAGAAAGTTCGCCGATGTATATAAAAAAAAAATCAAACTCCATGAGTTCGCATAGTTTTTGATTTTTAGTAGCAGCTGAGCTTTATAGTAAAACTAGTCCTTGAAGATATGGAAGAATATGTTCAAAGTGAAATTCATTCAAGTTTTGTCTCTGTGCAATTTAACTTAGACCCATCATTTCGTGATATAATGGAAGATTCAATGGAAGTAAGGCATTATAGCTTTGACAACATGGTACATAACAGAGTGAAGATTCAACTACATAGAAAAATTCAAGGAGGAGCTTTATATTATTAAGCAAGAAATAATATTATAACCAAAACTCAATGAAAGATAAATGCGGATTTTCACCATTCATCAGCAACTTCAACAAGCTACAAACTAATTAACACAATCAGTTACAAATAACAAAAAAAAAGAAGGCTGAGGGAGGGAAAAAACGGATACATTAGAATTTGCAGATGAGAAAAAAAAACAGAATGAAAAATTCTATTATGAAAGGAGTTACAAACAAAAAAACCGAGGTCCCTCATAAATCTTCAACGATCTCCCAGAACTGACTTCTCCATAACTTCTCCCAATCACTCTCTAATTATTTCCTTCATTCTTCACTCACCAAACTCAACCTTTCTCTCTCGGAATCTTAGTTTCTTCAATCCGAATCCTTTGTCAACATCTTCCTTTATCTCAGATCCTGCAAAAAAAAAACTAAGAAGCATCTCCAACCAATTCTGAAGCTCCTTCATCACCTCCACCACTTCAAAGACTCCTCTCGTTTCTTCCGGCAATCACAAGAATTCACAGATGCACACTAACGTCAATTCAGAATCATAAACCTAGTCAACGAGATTCAACAAGAACGTATATCAATAATGCAACAACAACACAGTCTCGCAAAATCAGAAGTGAAAGAAGAGCGAATGGAAAATCTGTAAAATCAAATTGCAAAACATACTGAGCGAGGCTTAAATTCATCACTGAGATTTGAGGAGGTCCATAACAGGAAAATGCAAAATAACTCAACAAGAAAATTCTGCTAGATCTTGGCGGTTCTCTTCAACCATCTCCTTCAATCTCTTTTCTCCAATCCGCCAACCAACATCACACTGCATAACTCTCATCAAGCTTAAACCATCTCTTCAATCTGAATGAAGGCAAAAATCTGCATAAGCCATATCCAAAACAACAATAAGTCAGGTCCAAACTTTCGCAACTGTAACAACGACAAAAAAACAAGAAAAAGGGATTATCAACTGTCATCAAATACAACTACACCAGAATGCAGGAAAAGAAAAAAATAGCAAAATCTCAATAAGAAAAATCAGAAGAAACTAGTTAAAAATTCAGTTACAAAATCCCTAACTGTCATAACAAACTCAATAACAGAAGTCCTAACCGGAAACTTCCAGAATCTACCGAGTAATCTCTACATATACCTGGATTCATTCTTCAGGGAGAATTTTTTTCATCTTTCATTTTCCTCCACCCTCCATTTTTCAGAACTTTCTTTTGCCCGTATTCCACTTCTTCTCCATTTACAACCTCATTCACTCTCCATTTCTTCTTTCTTTTTTCCCATTCTTATCAGCTGCATAACCTCACTCCTTCACATTTCTTCAGCTTGATCTGCAAAACTCTCCCTCCATTTTCATCTTTCTGCAACTTCTTCGACCTCCATTAATCTTCTACACGATTCCTCTCAGAATCCTCATTTTCCCCTCAAAGGGGCCTTCTTCATCATTAACCTCACAGGAATGTTCAGTTAATCACGCTCACTCCAATCGATTCAAGGCACCTGCAATTTCAACACAAAGCACGCAGAGAAATCAACAATACTAACAAACTTTCGAATTCAATTCATCTCATACCATTCTTACCTCCGTTCATCAAAGAGACGCATCAATAGGAACCTCTACGAGTTTACCGCGTCTGCCTCAATTTCGAATCACATTCTCCTCTTTATCACCTTGCCGAAACAAATTCTCAAGAAGTTCCAAAGATCTTCACCATGACCCCTCAATCCCGACTTTCGTCGTCTTCGAGAATCCGCAACGCGCATCTTCAATAACCTACAAGGTACACAAATAAACAATCAACGGTCAACGCATAGGAGCACCGTTTCGGCATCTGCAATCGGAACTCGACAAACCGAGCACACGAAGATAGTGGTGGCGGACAAGTGTGAAGGAGATAGAAGGAGAGTCGGCGCCGTTAAGACCATAAGCGAGAAAAGAGAAAGGGTAAAAGACTTACCATCGTCCGAGATCAAAGTCGGAATTGCTCCGATAAGGTACGAGTTCGTTTCTTCCATGCATTCCCATCCTATATTCTTCATCCCCTTGTTTTCTTGTTATGATTACCCTTCTTGATTACTAGATCCAATGATGTTAGAGCAGATATATGGTCTTTTAGGGTTTCGGCTTGTAGGCAATTTTAGGAATTGGCAAGAATTTGAACCAGTTATTGATTTCAGTGATTTTAGAAAGAGGAGATTAAGTGGTTTATCAGTAGTTTGGTTGAAAATGGAAGCCATTAGCAGCGGCGGAACTAGGGTTTGGGAAGAAGGTGAAAGGGTGAGAAGAGAAGAGGAGAAAACACGCATGAGTGTTAATCTGAGTCCTTAATTTTTTAATTTGATTTTATGATGAGTTTATAACTTCCAATTTGATATTATTGTGGAAAAGATATTAATGTCATAAATTAATGCTTTGTTTTTTTTGTAAATACTCATAATAATCCATTAACTCCATCGTTTAAGTTCCTAGGAGATATGATTAGGATAAGGTTTTGGATTCTGGCCACACCGGCGGTGACACTTGTCACCGTCCGGTAGGCTCTCCCCGCGGTGATTCTGTGCGTGCTCCCATACCACACATATCTTGTTCCTTCACTTCCCTACCATCTGATGATCATACATATTCAGCCCTTTGATCGTACGCTCCAGAGAGGGTCAAGGAGTTGACCGCGGCCCCATAGCATACAGCCTCCAAGCCATGCGCTAATGGGCCTAGGGTGTTTCTTTTTGCACCTCCCCCGCAGGCCCATATGCTCATCTTAACAGCAAATATGTCTATTTCTACCCCCCCCCCCCTTTTTATTTTCTATTATTTTTTATTTCTGTTTTTATACCTTTCAGCTTTAATTCCATAAAAAAATACGAAAATGAATATTAAAATTATATAAAAATTAGGATAGGATATTAAATCAATTTAGAAACATTCCCAATTTTTATTTTCTGAGTTTAATCATTTTTTTCAATTTTAATTCGATTTTTCATTTTAATTGATTTATATTGAATTTCCTCATGAACACATAAATTTGTACATTTTATTTATGCCACTTCCCATAACTTTTTTTGCCCATTCTTTTTGATATGATTAGAGGACAAATTAAAGTACCTATAATATTTTTTATGTATTTTTTAGGGCATTTTATCTACTGTTTTGGTAGTGTGATTTGTATAAATTTAGGATTGAATCTTACATAGAATTAGGTGGTCATTTACCATAGTTAGGATTAGAATTTTTAAGAGATTTTTTAACATAGTGTTATAATCAGGTTTAAGACCTTAGGAATTTAATTTCACATTTTTTCCATGACTTTTGATATTTTTTGTCATTTTAATTCATTTCCATCATATTGTGCATATTCATGGTTCATATCATTCACTAACTATTTGTTTTTTTGTGCAAGGTATTTTTCAAGGTTTGGCTTATGGACTTGGATATTTTTGTGCCTCAATTATGTTTGTGTGCTTTGTGATGTAATAGCTTAGAACTTGTATGCTTGTATAGTTTCTATAACTAGGTTAGAAAAGATAAAACAAATCGTTAGAAAACGAAAATCTCAAAAATAAGTAAAAGGCTCGATCCAACGTCGAGTATATTTTCAAATAAATAAATAAAGTTGCATGTAACTATAGGGTTCCTCGATTACCTTCATTCCACTCCATTCAACCAAAAGCAAGCCTTGTATGTTTCACACCATAAGTCGTGCGTCTCAGCACCACGCAATCGACCCACCCGATCCATTGTTTCATCCCATTTACATTTCATACCGTTTTTACCCACCATGACTTAGGAGGACCATATTGTTCATTATTACCTTTTATGTTCTCATTTCTAATCTTATATCTCTTAGGTAGATTTAATCTCAAACCTCACTAACCATAGGTTATCTTCGAACTCAACTAATGTAGGGTAAGTCTAGTTTCCCTTAGAATTTTTCCTTTTATAACTTGAGTCTCTCTTCTCATCTTAAAAGAAAATCAAAAACACTTAATAAAGGAAAGGTGTACAATGCACCACGAGCCTTAAGCTATACGGGAAATGACTAGTGGAGGTCTCCTTCACTCTTCTAAGATGCTTTACAAACGTTCCATTGGGGGCGATCTTGGAAAGTATTTGCTCCTGTGTCATAGTCTTTAGTGTTGTACATTCAATAAACACAATCTCAAAACATTTCTTATAAAAGACAACAAACTAAGACAACACGTCTTCTCATCTCATCTCATACTCTTTGCGGACGAACATGACTTGTCTCGACAGTTCAAACAGCGACACGGTAAACACCCTCGAGTCAGAGCCGGTAACACCTGAGCTAGAACTATGGCAACGTCATCCTAAAAATCACAAACGAGTGTAAGCCTTAGTTAGACGAACTACGGCGTCTCTGATCCTCATTTATCCCGATGAGGTACGTAGGCAGTGGGGTAGGGCCCATTCGAGCACAATCTTTATTTTCCCTACATTTTTCCCCTCTTATTCCCATTTCCCAATTTCATTTCTTTTCTCATTTCCATTTCATTCCAGATAGCCATTCCTTTACTCAAACAACATATTATTTCTCACCCTTTGAAAACAGACTTATAAGCGTGGATCCCGTCGGGTACGGCGGACGGATTGGGGTGCTAATACCTTCTCAATTCGTAACCGACTCCCGTATCCAGATCTTTGGTTCGCAAGGCCTCGTCCTTTTCCTTCTTCCTCAGGTTTGTGCAACATTACCTTTCCCATTCCTTCGGGATAAAAATGTCTGGCTGGCGACTCTACCTTTTCCGCGCCACTTTCGCGTTTGTACTAGGATGAAAATCCCGGGAGCGACAACGTGCAAGGTAATCCATAGGTTGTTCTAAGAGTACATCGACATATGTCCTTGTTAGTTCCAATATAATTAATTCTAGTTAACTCTTCAGCAACGCGCCTCAATGCAGCTCGCGACACTGAAGTACGTAAATATGTGTAAAATGGACTTGAATAGACATGTGCAACTTCATACACAATCTTTTGAAAAGAAGCTCGAATGTTGCTAATTTGTATCTTTAAGTTGTCATTCATGGCCTCCCAACATTTGACCATGTCACCAATATTGTTACCCAATATTTGCTTTAACTTCCAATGAGCAGACTCAACCCTATAATAATACATATTTAAACTAAGTAAGAAAAATACAAAATTCACAAAAAGTATATTTTGGGATCTAAATCAAAACATACCGATTAGTCGTCGTGTTACCCATATGTAGGACTCGATTAATCCATGCGCAAACAAACCTCTGTCTATGTGGTGTCTGTCATACCCCAAATTTGTCCTACCTGCACCATTTTATTTCTCTGTCTAACCATTATTCCAAAATCAAAATATGTATTACTTTATTATTCTGTCTGATATTAAAAGAAAATTCCAAAAATGCATTTTATTCCTTTTCTAAATTTTTTTTTTATAGTTTTTATAATTTATTCATTTCATTATCAAAAATACAAAAATAAAAATTTTCATTTCTAATCTACTTTCATTTTATCTCTTAAAAAAAAACCATTTATACATAAAATTGCAAAAAAATCTCATTATCTATTTTTTGTTATCATCCCATTTTTTTAGATACACATTAAAACTAGTTTCTACTATTATTATTATCATTATTATTAATCTTTTTATTATTATTGTTATTATTATTATTATTATTATTTAGTATTATTATCATTTAGTCTTGTAAATATTCCTAAAGACTATAAGTGTTTTGTGTTTTTGAGCAAATCTTGTGTGTCAATCCAAATAGACAGCTAGCAATTTCGTACGCATATTCCACAACAAAGGACACCTCTCATCCACTCATATTTTGGCTGAAATTGCAATTCCACTTATTCTCTCTCTCAATTTTATTTGGGACCACTTTTCTCTCCACTAAGAAAATCTGATCCTCACACCCACATAATACCCATCGAGACTATCTCTCTCTCTTGGTTAGAAGCACAAAAAGTGACTCCATTAAGATTCTTCTCACTATCCAAAATCGCTACTCCCTCATTTTTCTCTCTACTGCTTCTTTTTATTTTCATTATTTGCTCTCATTAATAACACTTTCCCTAAAAACCAACAGAGATTTTTTTTTTACAAAGAAGCTTGCAAAAAAAAGAAGAAAAACGGATACTTCCTCATTAGTTTCCATCATCAACCAACCTGCAAAAACCACCAAAGTCAAAAAAGAGGAAGAAACAAAAGCCATCTGAAGCAGTATGTAGCAAAATCTGAACCAAATGTCAACATACCTCATAAAACATTTGAACAAAAATTCAATCCGAAAGCATCACTCTCCATACACCATTCCTTCAATCCACACCATAGATAATCGCACAAACTTCATAGCCCTTCTTCAATCAAACACAAATCAAACCTTTCTCACCTAATTCGTCATAGCCATCAAACCTTCACCCACACACCATTAATCCATAACCAACAACCGAGTCACACAAAAAATCGTCTCCACCCATCTTCACTAAATATAAACATTGTAGCACAAATCCTCTCTTCCGTTAACCTCCTGGCCATTAAAACGAAAAAAAAACACAACAAAACACCTTCGACAAACCAACAACAGACCATTTTCTTCAAACCAAAACTCATCCACCACTACCATCCTCCTTCAAATCCATTCACATTACCTCCATAACCACACAAACGTTCACCACACAGAACCATAACCTCCGTTCCATAACCCAGACCCGCTTCAACCAAACCAAGCAATCCGCGACGCCGTCACCAACACCCGCGAGCTTCACCGACCAAAACCCCTGGCCGAATCCGCCGGCCGCGCAAACCCGAACACTCCAACCTCTTCACTGCATCCGCCGCGAAACCGCGGCCAAAACGCCGGAAAAATCCCAAATCTGTAAGCCGAAATCCCCCACAAACGCACTGAACCAGCTTCAAATGAAACAAAACCCACCGTCACCACCGTGAACTCAGCACCCAAAACCGGCCAAACCTTTGAACCATTCGGCCGTCCTCCTCAAACCAAAACGGAGAATGACCTTCAACCATCCCGGTAAACCCGCAAAACGAACATCGCCGTGAGAAAATCAGAGTCGGAAACGGCGAACCGAAGCAGAGAGGAGACAGGCGAGATTGAGGGAGGGCGAAGAAGAATCGAACCAACCGCCGGCCTTCCACCATTTGAGCCACCGACGCTGTGAATCGAGAGACCGTTTGAGAGAGAAGAAGCGATTCTAAGAGCGAGGAAGTTGTTTTCGTTTGAGGGTGAGTTCCACGATCTTATTCTTCTTTCTGTTTTGTGTTAATCAACACGTTTTTTTGTTTTTTCTATATATATTTCTTTTGGTATTTTTTTAAATAAACCCTTTTCTTTTTTATTTTCTTTACTATGCTTAATTGTTGTTGGTAGGATGGGCCTTGTAGCCCATGGTTATTCATGAATCAGTACCTTTATTTTCTAGACACCATACATCAACCTGTATTTGTTCTTTATTCTCTAATTAATTCTTTTCTATTGTTCATGGTTCATGGATCTGGCCTAATCTGCTAGTTGCTACCACCACACCTCATATGCGTTTAATCCTCCAACTATTTATCTATTTTATTTTATTTTTTTTAACCCATTGTCTAGAAGTTTTTATTTTTGATTAGATTTTATTATTTTATATGTTTGTTTCTTTTCTGTTTTTGTCATAAAAAAATAATAAAAAATGTTTTAATTTCTTATTGATATTTGGTAATATTTTTATTTATGTTTTAATCCAATTTTCGGGCCAATGATATATTAAACGGCCAATTTTTCGCCCGATTTTAATCGGTGATCTTTGGTCAATATGAGGCCCCCCTTGTAATTATTTTTTTATTTTATTATTTCGACAAACAAACATGTAATTTAATTTAATTTAATTTATTTTATCTTGATATTATTTAATTCATTTAATTATTTAATTCATTATTTTATTCTTATTTAATTCTAGCAATTCAATTTAATTAATTTATTCTCGCATTTAAAAAATTACGATTCGACTCCTTATAGAATGGTTCCCATTTTGAACCGATTCTAAGGCAGTTCACGAACAAAATTTCGTCGCGTCCCAAAAAGGTCCAACGCCTTCGAATAGTTGCACTCGATTAAAAGGTCCAACGCCTTCGAATAGTTGTGTCTCGATTAAAAAAGGCCGAACGCCTTCGAACCGTTCAAAACACTGCACACACGCTTTCTCTTGGGCGAATTACAACGAGACCGTTTTATTTCTCGCAATCCCCTGTATTTATTTTGTACCCCTCTCCCATTACTTTGTACGCATTTTTATTTCCCGTATTTTATTTATTTCTGAATCCTTGGTCCAACGCCAAGCGATTGCACTTGCACACTCGCACTTTATTATTCAGTTTTCGTTTATTAGGATCCACCTCTCTTTGTGAGCCGAGCGCTTCGTGCCTCGCTAACAAACCACAAAAATAACCTCCAAGTTGCATTTACCCTTTAACCTCAAAAAACCAAAACGTTTCGATTAGATCCAAACCCTTGATCCAACGTCAAGCGGTCTTAGGAAATAAAACATTCTAATAAAACGAGAAGATTTGTACGCCACGAGCCTTAAGCGGTAGAAAGGAGGATAACGAGCTCTCGTTACTCGCTCCGATTATTTCGACGCAGGACGCTCGTCTTGTTGGGCGAGATAAACTATCCATAGTCTTTAGTGCATTTCAACTCCTAAACCCTTTCATCGACGAAAGGTAATAAAATCAACAACCATTACCCTTAGTAGGCCGAACTACGAGGCTCTGACTTTCCCATTGCAGACGGGAGTACGTAGGCACGAGGATCTCAATCCTTGCCGAGCACCTAGGATCAATCTAACTTATAATTCAACTCATTTGCCTCTAGCAAGCAATTCGTTTAATCATAGACATCCTTTCTCGCGCGTTAACTTAGATGGTTCCCATCGAGTACGATGGATGTAGGGGGTGCTAATACCTTCCCCCTGCATAACCGACTCCCGAACCCAGGCAATGGTTCCGTTGACCTTTGTCCTCATCCTTCTCCTCCCGGGTTGTATCTATATCTCCCCTTTCCCTCTTTGGGAATAAATAGAATTAGGTGGCGACTCTTCAGTCTGTCCGGCGCGCGGCTCCGTCCTTTCGGATCGCGTGAGGTCGTATTTTTTGGGGTACGACAGTGTCAACCATGTGTCGTTCACGTACTCAAAAAATTTAGGACAATCAACACAATCTTGCTCAAGTTCTTTTAAATGTTGAGCATACTCAACCTCATCACTAGCCCATACAACATCCGTCCATAATTTGCCAATTGACTCTTGCATATCAGGAGCCACTAATAGTTTCCTTTTTGCACCAACATTTTTTTTAATGTGAAACTGACATAGAAAATTATTTGTCCTTGGAAATACAGTCTCAACGGCTTTCATCAAAGAAAGATCTCTATCTGTCATCATCACTTGTGGAAATAAATATTTCTTCACAAACAATTGTTTAAGCTTATCTAACACCCAACAAAAAGTCTCAGTCTGCTCAGACTCAATATACGCAAATGCGACAGCAAAAGTCAACTCGGTTGATGTCATGCCAACAATTTCACACAAAGGTTGTCTGTATTTGTTTGTCTTATAAGTGCTATCCATAACTAACACAATAGGAAAAATATTCAACAACTTAACTGAATCTGGATGTGCCCAAAATATATCTTTAATAACTTCAGAGTCGTCTCTTTTTCTACTCCAATAAACATAACCTGCAGCCTCGATAAGCTTAAACAAATGTTGTATCTCACTTCTAGGACCTCTTATCTCATTTTCCATCATACTCTTCTGCTTGTATATTTGCGTGATCCGAGTGACGCAATCTGGATCTCGCTCGTGCAAGGAATGCAATATATTTCTAGGTGCAACCTTTCTCTTTGTTAAATCAGCAACATGTTGCTTCTGATCCGTTGTCAACCTACCAACAAATGAGTGACCTTCTAATCTATCAGGTAAATCATGGTTATGAACGCCGCATTTTACATCAATCTTCCATCCAGATCCATCTTTTGTCGGAGTCGACTTGATCTTAAATGGACATCCGCATTTTTTCATCGCACTTTTGATTCCACTACGAATATCCTTGTATTTCCCACCTTTATCACAACCAAATATTATTTTGTTACTTCTTCCTCTCTTGCCTGTTTGTGTATCTGAACGAGTGATGATGACCGTCACTTTATTTCGTAATCCGGTGTCTTTAACCCATCTTATCACCTCATCTCGTGTACCAAATCTCTCTGACGTTATAAATACATCTGACGTATTCACACATATCGGTTCTTTTTCGTATATAGGTACTGCACCTACACAATAAAAATATTTTTTAATAAAAAATATAAAAAAATTAAAAAAAATTAAAAAATTTTACACACCGGAAGACTTTATGTAATTCTTCCGGTATTGTACGCGATACAAACCGGAACACTTACATAAAATGTTCCGGTACACATACACAGGGCTACCGGAAGACTTAATAAAAGTGTTTCGTACCGGAACACTTCTATTAAGTCTTTCGGTGAACAAAAATTACAAAACCGGAAGACTTTCCCAAAGTCTTCCGGTATGATAATTAACGTACCGGAACTCATATTTTAAGTCTTCCGGAACGTGTTTTTGGATCACTTTTTCTAGAATCTGACGATCTGACATAAATGGTAAACAATAATAATAATAATAAAATAATAAAATATAATAAGGTTACAATAGGCATTTTGAAAAAATTGTAGGGGTAAAAGTATAGATGTGGGGGTATAGGGTAAAGCTTTCTAATAACAGTAGAATTTCTTACCCCATCCAATGTGCGTTTTCAAAATTTCCCCCGATTTTTAGAGATGTATCTCTGGACGTACCATTTTTTTTTTACTTTAACGTTGGTTTATTCCGGATATGCATCTATGAAATGTTTCCAGTTATGTATCTCTGGAACATATTTTTATACACTCTGCGTTAGACCTTTCTCCTCCCCCATTCTTCACTTTTTATCTTCTTCTTTAAACTCTTCTCCATCATTCTCTCAACTTCAAAAAAATCATTTTCAACGAAACACATCGTTTTCACTCGATTTCGACACAGAGAATTATCTGCAATGATCAACACATTCCTAATCATCCATATCTCAATATAATCGGTAAGTTTTTGAGTTTACGAGTTTCTGATTTATTTTCGAGTTTTCTCTGTAATCGATTTAGAATAGAGTTTTAAGTGTAGAAATCGTTAGATAATTTTAAAAGCATAATTTAGAGACAATGTAGGCATTATTTGTTGGCTTAAACGGACGACCAGGGCTTTAAAATGTCGATTTTTACATGTTGGTGACATTAATGACGTTGTTATGTTTTTTGAAGTTGTAGAAAGTTTCATAGGTGCATCTACGGAACAAATTAATGTTAGATATGTTCTGTAGATACAGCTCCGAAATAACTCAGACATTGTGTATTCTGGGTGCTTCCGTGGATGCATTTACAAAAGCCTTTCATATGTATACATCGGGAAACAAGAAAATGTTTTTTTCCTTTTTTTTCAATTTATTTGTATCTAATTCTAATTTATTGGTTATATCTTACAAAATTTATGGTTGATTCATACCCCCAACTAATACATGGACGACTTGCTCAACATGCATTTATCCGACGTGCACGGACCTAGACTGATGCACAACCGTCTACATCACATGCCTTGGAGACTCCCTCAATCTCGCATCCTACGACATCATCCACTTCTTCATATCGGAGGCGTCATGATGCTACTGAGGGTACATCACAGTCTCCGCCCTTCCGCAGGAGACGCCAGGATAGTCTTGTACCACTACTAGAGTGTGATGTTTATCTGGTCCCACCTCTAGAGTGTGATGAGATTACACAGGAGGATGTTGGTGACGATGATGATGCTCCTAAGGGTTTCCCGGGGATCCATCTTATATGTCCCTGCTGACAAGTTACAAAGAGCATACTGCCCGATGTCATACCCTAAATTTTGACTAGAAATTTTTAAATTTTTGTTCATGTTGACGGGTTTCCGTCGACTTATCGAAAATTGACCTTTTTTTGCATTTTTAAGATAAGACATATCATTAATCATTATTTATTATATTTGTGTTCGACTTTTATTCGGTATCATTTTATTTTATATTTGATTTCGGAATATTAATTTAATTTTAGAAATTAGTTAGAGTTTTTGCTTGTTCCATTTTAAATCATTTCTTTTATTTATTTGCTATAATTTAAGTTGACCCTTTTTAATTTAATTTCATAGATTTAATTATTATTTTCTAAAATAAATCAATTTGAGTCAGTTTAGGTTTTTTTATTAGTTTAATAATCCTACTAGTTTTACTTATCATTTTAACTTAGACCATTTAGAATTAGTTTTTAATTTTGCTTAAATTTAATTCTAATTTACTTTATTTTTACTTTTTATTATTTATTTATTTATATCTGGATTAATTGCTTTCCCCATTTAATTAGTTTATAATAGTTTTTATCTATTTATTATTATTATTTTATTTATTACTTTAATTATTCTGGTTTCACTTGGTTGGTTTAGAGTTGATTAAGTTAGTTTAAAGTCCAAATTTATAGTCCAAGCCAAACCAACTCCCCTATACAATCCAATCACACAGCCTGCTCTACCTCCAAACTTCCACATAGCCCTGTGCAACTTTTACACCAAAACAACATCATTTCACAGCCTGCATCCAAAGTTGAAAAGACTTGTCAACAGCAAAAAGGGGATGCACTCTTAAATCCAAAACATATAACAGACCTTCATTTTTATGAAAGGATCTGGATAAAAAGACTTCTAAAAAAAAACTGATAAAAAGAAGAAAGGTGTGCTGTCTACAAGGGAGAGAAAACCAATAACACCAACAGGGAAGACCCTTGAAAAAAAAGGGACTTGAAACTCAATCTCACCAAAAAATTCGGGAACTGGTTTCTACACAAGCTCCACCAAATCCACCGCATAGCCTTCTTCCATCAACCTCCATAACCATCCTCAAACTCATAAAAAAACCTGCATAACCAAAGAAGCTAATCAACAAAAAAACTCCATCAATCCTAAACCCACCTCAAAAACCAACAGACAGCGACCCTTCTTCATCTCTGCCCATCATCTTAACAACAAACCACCACCATCGTTTTCATGTAACCATCCTTCAACCTAATATCAACAATACTTCAGAAAAACTGGCTGTGATAACCCACCTTTCATCACCCTTTGTTCAAGCCGCGACACCACCGTACTCACCTCAAACAAAGTCACCTCCCTGAAACCAAAAAGGAAGGAAAAGCAGAACATCACAAAACAACAGAACAGAAAGAACAAGCCAAACCAGAACCATTCAAAGCAACAGCAAACCGTCCAAAACAACGAACCTGGAAACCAATCTCGCTGTGGCCTCGCGAATACGAACACGCCCAATCCTTTTTGAAACCGTCACACCGCAAAACTCACTGAAACCGTGAGACACACCGGTCACTGAGACCTTCATCAAACCTTGGCAACAGCAAACACAAAAAAAACAGACTCCTTCACCGCCTTGCCGCCGTTTCACTATCACTCATCATCATCACTGCGAACCACCTCCCTTCTCCCACAGCGTCCCTCTCCTTCACAGAACAACCAAAAAACCTCCTTCAACATCACAGCCACCGAAAACCATCCTCTCCGCCATGAAACTGTGAATCACCTGTCACCAAAAGCCTTCTACCTTTCAACCGCCTTCCTCCTTCTTCTCAACCATTCCACCATAAACAACCACCGAACGCGTCTCCTTCGCTCCATCATCAACTGAAACCCTAAACCACCCTTCACCGCCGAATCCCCTCCAACCCTCCGTCTACCGCTCACTTCACCATCACTGTGAACTCTCCAAAACCGAAGCGCAGCAAAACCTCCATTTCACCTCTGAAACCAACGCAAAATCGCCGCCGCGTTGCCACCACGAGGCTGCCGTTGCCAGAACCGCCCCAAATCGCGGACAGAGAAAGAAACCAGAGATCGTTGAGCGCTTGAGAGAAGATCATTCCGCCGCTTTTGGGAAATACACGCGAGTGAGAGAGATCGAAGACGGGGCAAGAGTCGCCGCCACCGCCGTGTAGATCGACTAAGGTAGGTTTCCGTTGTTGTTGCTTCCGAATCGCGTCTCACCGTGGGTGAATTTGTGAATGTGTGAATTTGTGTTTTATTGTCTTATTAGACAACATTTCGGTGGATTAAGTTTCCTAAATAACTCTGTTTTCTTTTAATTTAAAATTTAAAAAAAATCATTTTTATTTTGTTTTTTTATTTATTTATTTTGCTTTTCTCATCTTGCTATTTATTATTATTATTTTGTGCTGATTATTACTTTGGGTTTTCTGGAGCCCAACTGTGTTTACAGCCTTAGGCCTTTTTATTGGTCCATTAGTTCATGTCTAGTTTTGATATTTATTGTGATCACATCAGTAAAAATTTCTTAGTATATGTCTTGCTCACTTTTTTTAGATAAGCAATTCAAATGATACTTTAGTTTAGAGATTTAGGATCCTAGTTTTCGTACCCAAGAAAATTAGTATTAATCACTAACAAGTATTCAAATTGGTTAGTTTTTTTTTTTTTTTTTTTTTTTGTCAGATTTATCTTAGGTCAACATATAATAAAAGTCTAAAAAAATTTCTTTCCTAGTTTAAGTTTTTTTTTAAGTTTTGTAGTTTAATTAATTAGACTTTCAATTTAGAATTAGTTTTTTTTTATTTATTGTATTTATTTAATTAGTTATTTGTTTTTTTAGGAATTTAAAGTTATTTTGTTTAGTTTTTGTATATTATTTTTAGGATTTATTTTCAAGAATCAAAAAAAGTTTAGAAATATGTTAGTATAGTATTTTAATTAAAAAAATGTGAAAAATATTCTTTGCAATTTTAGTTTATTTTATTTCATATTTTATTTTATTTAGTCTATTTATTTATTTATTTATGTATTCGTTTTCGCATTTTAATACAATATTAAATTCTAACGATTCATATGCCCACATTTGCACACACGTAAGTCGGTCACCAAGTGATCGCCGTCTGCACGATTTTTGCGTATCTTAATTAATTAATTTATGAAAAAAAGGAATTCCGGAGTCTAGCACTCCGCACGTTCTGGATTGAACCGCAAATGGGCTAGCCTCACGCGTTGGTTCAATCACCATTCGTATAAAAATAATCTAATTCATTTAAATTAATTTACGAAAAAGGAATTCCGGAGTCTAGCACTCCGCACGTTCTGGATTGAACCGCAAATGGGCTAGCCTCACGCGATGGTTCAATCATCATTCGTATTCAAAACAATTCAACAATCTTAAAGGATCAGACATGATTCATCTCCATAGGAAAATTGTTCCTCCTATCCCCACAAACACAAACAAAAATCTTACAAACAATTACTTTCAAAGGAAGAACGTGGCATTACTTGTCGATCTTATATCCAAGTTTAAAGCTTCTTCCGATTTTATTTATTTTCAAAGAAAGAATGTGGCATTGCTTGTCGATCTTATATCCAAGTTTAAAGCTTCTTTCGATTTCTCATTTCTCAAACGTTTGTGGTGGAATAGGAGAGATACTTCTCTTAAAGATGACGACTTGTCTCTTTCTTTCAAATACAAATTAAAACTTACCAACCAATTCAAATCATTTCCATAATTAATTAGCGAGTAACTGAACTCCGGAGTCTCGCACTCCGCACGTTCTTGAATGCAACCGCAACATGGGCTAGCCCCACGCGTGGTTCATTTGCCCTCTCGTTTTAAAACACCTTTAACAAAGATCAAGCATCTTTTCTTAAAACGAACATTGTTTAAATCTTTCTATCTCGCAAACAAGCTAGCGCTTCAGCCTCCCATCGTGAGCAGATAAGCCAATGCTTAGCAGTAGAATGCATTTTCAAACAATCGTTCAATAAAAAAACACAAATCGTAGTAGCACGAACTACGAAGCTCTGACTTTCCCATTGCACAGGGGAATACGTAGGCACGGGGATTTTAATCCTTCGCGAGCACAATAAATAAAAATTAACTATCTCTCCGTCACAATAATAAAAAACTTAACCTTTCCCTATAACAAATAATAAATAGATATCGATAATTAATCATTAAAAGAAGACAATAATAACAAGTTAACACTTTAAGCGCAAACTAGACTAAGAGGTTCCCGTTGAGTACAACGGACGTGAGGGGTGCCTAATACCTTCCCCTTGCGTAACTGACTCCCGAACTTAGATTAGTGGTTTCGTTGACCATTCTTATCCTTTATTTAGGTTGTGTCTATATCTTCCTTTTCTCCCGTAGAATAAATAGAATTAGGTGGAGACTGTAACACGGTGGGAGAACTGACTTTAGTTATGTTGCGGATAGCAAGAGTCGCCACCGACTTTTATTTTATCCAAAAGGAAAGGGTATAAAAGAACAGGAAAGACCTTAAGAGATATTTTTGGGTCCGGGGGGTAGGTTATGTAAAGGGAAGGTGTTAGCACCCTTTACATCCATGGTTATCCATGGGCTCTTAGTTACTTAGCTCACTTTTGAATTGTTTTTGAAAGTGTAGTGTGTGAATAGAAAAATTTTCATAATAGTTGATAATGATCCATGTACGGATGCGTAAAAACTTGTGTTTGAAAATTTGTTTGAAATTGTGAAAAGTTTGAAAAGTTTTGAATGAAGTGAGCAAGTACATAAGAGGAACCTACCCTAAAGTTTTAAGTCTTTGCTGTTCTTTATCCTTTAAGTGGCAAGACTATCCCTATTATTAAGGAATAGGTAGTCATTACCTTGGATGTAAGGGACATATGAGGGACATCTGTTTTTATGAAGGCAACTGTGAGGTGTATTAAGCATTTAGGAGGGACTATCATCATTATTCGAAGGGACTTGATCTTTAAAGGCAACCATTAGGGACTTGATGATTTTTCTTTTAAGGGACTTGCTTTATACACCCCACTTGACCTTATGATCAGGCAACATTGAGGGATAGCCTTAGAAAGTGTAGGATGGCGATTAAAAATCGACTTACGTGTGTGAGTGTTTAATATTATTTATCTTTAATTAAAGTGATCTAAATTAATTTTTAAATAGAATACATATTTGCACTCCCTAAATTACTAACCATAGCAAAAAATTAAATAAAATTAAATATTACAAGATTTACACCAAGGAGCATTTACATAATTATAATTATAAGCAAAATAAATAGCAAAATATAAATAATAAGCAAAAATAAAGAAATAAGCAATAATAAATAAATAAGGGTTAGTAATAATAATAATTAAAAATAGGGTTAGTAAAATATTAAAAATAAATAAGGTTAGTGAAATAATAATAAAATATATAAGATTAGTGAAGCAAAAATAATAAATAATAATATGGTTAGTAACAATTAAAATAAATAAAAATATTATAATAACATGATGAGAATAATAAACACAAAATTAAATTTTAATATATAAACATTTATTTTAAACATAATATAATTATAAATTTTAATCATTACAAATTTAATTATTTCTAAACATATATTAACAATTATTTATTAAAAGATATTTACATATTATATGAAGAAAATAAGTTTTAAATATCATATTCACAAAAAATAATCATATTTACAAAAAATAATCATATTTACAAAATTTAATTTTATTTACAAAATTTAATTTTATTAATTATTACATTTACAAAAATTATACTAAATAAATATATACATAATAATTATATTAGGAATTAGAAAATAAAAATTACTTAGAAAATAAAATTAGGTTTTTTTAAGATTAGGGTTTTGTTTAGAAAAATATTTAAGGGTATTTAATTTTATATACAAAATTATTTTATAATTTATTTACATAATAAAGAAAATAATTTTTTAAGAATTAGCACACATAATATATATATTTTACAATATAGGAAAATAACAAAACAATATAATTTTAATTTATTTTAATATGAAATATTAATTAATTTGAAAGAAAATAAAGAAAAAAAACATGAGAAAACAAAAAAACCTGATGGGGCTGGGGTTTGAACCCAGTCCCCTATGCTTGCAACCAACAACACACACCACTGGGCTGCCCACACGCGCGTGTCATCATAGGGAGAGGAAGTAGTTTTGTGTTTCACCTGGAAAAATCAGAAAAAAATCAAGAAGCAAAAAGGCCTGGGGTGGTGTTGAACCCAGGACCTTTGATCATTCACACGCACGCCTATCCGCCTGGCTGGGAGAGCCCTTCTGGTAGTATAATGGTAACATAATATAATATATTGAGTCTTCTTGTTATCCTGAAAAAATAGAAAAATAATGGTGCAAGGCAGGATTCGAACCCTGGCCTTTTCACCAAACACAAGCTTGAGTTTCCACTGGGCCACACAGTATGCGTGTGATATCAAACCATCAACAAAACATAATATTTTTAAACAATAATTTAAACTTCCAGAACGCGCCAAAACTTCTTCTTCAACCTCCTGCCCTGCGAAATCACCTGCAAAATCATTTACGAAATTTCCTGCGAAATTTTCAAAACCCGAAACCTACGAAACTGAAACACCATCGAAACAGTATGATTTCATTAAATTAAGGATGCAAACAAGGTCCAGAGATCATTTGGAATTGGTCCACGGTCTTAGAATTCATTTATATTCACTTAAACGCAAAACCCTAATTTGAAGGTCAAGAACCCTAAAATGGCAACACACAATTCAGCCATGTTTTCTTCAATTAACCTGCCCAGAATTCATCACAAACCTTCACAAAGCACAAATCATTAAACAAAACTTATTAATAATGCATAAATGTTTGAGAACGAAAAATCAAAAAATGTGGAGAAAATTTGAATCGGGTTTGGCAATATGTGATGTTATGAGGCAATATGATGATCTGTTTTCACTCAATGATGATCAAGGAACTTGGCTATGTCCTTATTTTACCTTAAAAACACCTTGTATGAAGGAATCCGAATGGAGGTTTTGAATGGTTTTTTTGATTTGTGAACTTACCTTTGGATGCAGCCAATTCGTATCCTTATGATTAGGTTATGTTTAGTACTTATAGGAGAATCATTTAGGTCAGAAAAATTGAATGGTTGTATGGAGAATTTGATTCAAAAAGATTGAAATTGATCATGTCTTAAAATTCAAATATTTGTTCATGAAGGCTTGCTATTTTTGGATCAATCTCATGATTTCCTTCCCTTTCAACTTCAATCAATATTTAAGATGTTCTAGAAACCAAATCTCCATTAAATAATATATTTTCATATTTTATATTTATTTAAAATGATTTTTTATGAATTAAATCAAAATAAATAAAAATAAAATAATAAAAATTCTGATTTTTAATCATTTGGGTCGTGCATGATGATAGTGTATGGATTGGATCACAATTTGGCAAGCCCATTTGGAAGAAATTGGTTTTAAACCTCCATTTTCATCATAAACCATCACAAAATTTCCCAACTTTGCAAGGGCACATCTCCCTCAATTTTAATGCTATGAGGGTGTTCTTGGACATTTTGGAAATCTTGAAGAGTACTCTAAACAACCCCATTGGTTTCATGTCCATATCGTTTACCAATCTCAAGTTATGCCCTTTTGAAGTTGTTGACTTTTTGTTGACTTTTGAAATGACCTATAATGTCTTAGCTCATACCTTCCAAATGAAGCATTTTTGAGCTTGGCTTGTGAGACACAAAGTTGTAGAGAATCCAATTTCATTCAAAATGAGCTTTGAGTGGAGACTTGGTGATGAAGTATGTGAAAGTTATGGCTGGTCAAAGTTCAGTTGACTTTTACTAAGGAAACCCTAATTTAGAAACTCCTGATTCTTGATGATCTGGGATCTCCTTGATGAATCATGATCAACCCTTGATCAAATGATGAATTTTACTTCATATACTTGATGTTGGCAAAAAATCATGAAGTTTGACTTTGGTTTGACCACAGTTGACCTCAGTTTGACTTTTTAACTGCTTTGACTGATTTTGACTTATCTGATCATCTGACTGAGCAAACTTTTGAGAAAAGTCTTGAAACTTGTCATGGGGGTTCTTACACACATATAAGATGTTATGAAGCTCACTTGAAGTCTTGGAAGTCCATTTAGCCTGATTAAAGTCAAAACCCTAGTTTTTGATGCACTGCTTAGGAGGTGCATTGTTTGAGGGAATTGTCAACTCTTTTGACCAATTGTGAACTTTGTGAACCTTGTGAACTTCATAAAGTGGCTTTGTAGACCTCATGAACCTCAGGAGAGCTTTGTAATCATTGTGAATCTTATGAACCTTGTGAACCTTCATGAAGTGACTTGTAGACTTCATGAACCTCATGAAAGGTATTGAAAGCATTGGGAAACTTGTGAACCTTGTGAACCTTCAAGAAGTAACTTGTAGACTTCATGAACCTCATGAAAGGTTATATAAGCATTGTGAAACTTGTGAACCTTGTGAACCTTCTCAGCACACAAAGTCTTGTATTGTGAGGGCAAATTTTGGGGTGCAACAGCTGCCCCTGTTCAATTTTCTGAAACCTGAGGGGTTAGATTGGTATATTTGCCAGTCGTGACCTGGAAGGTTGAAGGGGATTGAACACAAAAGCCTAAAAATTTGCACTCACCAGTGCATTGGCTAGTTGAATATGATTGAGTGGGCTTAAAGATGCCACTGGGAAGAACTGGGAGATGGGCTTAGAGATGTCATCTAAAGAACTGGATGTGATGATAGCTTTGTGTTGATACTGGATTTCAGTACTAGGTCTTCGTATAGGCCGTCTCTGAATCATTTATGCAACAGGACTTGAGTTATTGGATGGACCAATAGAAATAAATCTTGTGATGATTATCTCTTCTGGAAGTATTTTGGATTAGGGAATGGATCTTTGTACAGATCATTTGTCTATTCTCCAAGGGCCAAAAGAACGTCAGGATTTGTTCTTAAGGATCAAAAGAACGTCAGGATTTGTTCTTCTGAGTAAGATGTCTTGAACGAGTAGCCAAAAGAGCGTCAGGATTTGCTCTTAAGGATCAAAAGAACGTCAGGATTTGTTCTTCTGAAAAAGTATCTTGAACAAGGGGCCAAAAGAGCGTCAGGATTTGCTCTTAAGGATCGAAAGAACGTCAGGATTTGTTCTTCTGAAAAGTATCTTGAACAAGGGGCCAAAAGAGCGTCAGGATTTGCTCTTAAGGATCAAAAGAACGTCAGGATTTGCTCTTCTGAAAGATATCTTGAACCAGGGAATGGATCTTTTTACAGACCGTTTGCCTGCTATTCGAGGACATCTTGAGTAGTGTATGGATCATTTCTGACCTGTTGTGAATTGTTGATGCTGTTTTACCTGCATATAACTATCCTGTAAGGAGAGTGTTAGTTTATGTTATATGTATGCATGCACAGTATGATGCACCTAAGTAAATGTATTGTGTATTTATGTATGTTATGATATGATGTAAATGATGTATGTATGATATGATACTGCCGGAAGCGTCTGGATATCTTCGTATAACAACTGCTGGCCAGGGAAAATAAATCCCGATTCATTGTTGGGGAATATGAGGATCTTGTTCCCGTCTTGTTTGATAATATACATAACCTTCCGTATGCTGGGGATAGCAAGGTATATATAACCTCCCGTCTGCTGGGGATAGCAAGGTATATATAACCTTTGTCTTCGTTTGATAGTAGGGTAGATATAACTTCCCGTCTTCGTTCGTCGTACCCTTATTGGAAAGTAGATTCCCGAATATCCGTATGAGGATAAAAGAGATGGATATAAATTCCAGGGGAGATAAGACTTTGTGAAGATGGATTCGTCCTACTGAGGGTTTTGTAGCTTTCTTGTAAAGATAAATCGGCGAAGCTTTGTTGAAATCCTTCCCTCGTCCGTCCTTAGTAAATACTATTACTGCATTTTTATGCATTTCTGGTAAACATCAATCATATTAAAAGCATACACGCATTTCTTGTAAACATCAATCATATTCAAAAGCATACATACATTCAAACACAACCAATGGACGTTTCGCTTATGTAAATAGGGTAAAAGTAAATCTGGATTCAAAAGATGGAATTTATTTATATCAAAAAGTGACCCATACACGGGTAAGTTTGTACAAGGAGACATAAACCCTAGTAAGAGGATTTTGTCATAAAGTTTTTACAAAACAGGGAAAATCAGCTATGTGGGAAACAATCCTATTGAGTTTCAATTCTACTATTGCCATTATCTTCAAGTATCTCATCTTCTGCTGTTGGGACAGAAACAATTGGATTGAGCTTTATTTGTTCGAGCTTGAGTAAGTAGTACAACTGGTTGCAGTTTCATGGGTGATCCTAAACGAGACATAGTCATACGCTTTAATCCCTAACTTTTGCCTGGATTGCCCTTTCAGGTTTTCAATCCACCGGGATACCCTTTTTTGCCCAAGCCGCCTTTTCAGGTTTTCGACTTGCCGGGTGTACATCTTTTTATATATATCCCTAATTTTTGCCCGAACCCTTTTGGTTCGCCGGGATGCCCTTATTTTTGCCTAGGCCTGTCAACCTAGCGGGTTGTCGCTCCCGATAAATGGGACCAGGCCCAGATAAAGGTACAGACGCGAACGGTCGGCGAGAGGGCCAATGAGAACACACAGCCGTGAACTCACTGGAGATGAAAAGAGTCGCCAGCTAGGCATTTTTATCCCGGAGGAAAGGTAATGCTGCATAGACCTAGAAAGAGATGGATAAGGCGGTTGCGAACCAGAGAGACTGAGAAAGGGGGTTGGTTACAACCTGGGAAGGTATTAGCACCCAGATTGTCCGTCGTACTCGACGGGATCCACGCTTAAAAGATTTGTGTTTCAAAGGGGTAGTGTCAGTGCAATCTGTGTATAAATGAACTGAAAAGGATGTACAGGTGTCAGTGCAAAAGAAGTGTAAAGTGTGATGTATACAGTGTCAGTGTAAGGGCAGGAGTGAAATGCTCATGATAATGAGGCTAAGAAAATAAGGCTGGAAAGAGGGGGAATATACAGAGACTTTTGTTCGATAACCGTTAAGTTATGCCTACGTATCCTCTCGTGCAATGAGGAAGTCAGAACACCGTAGTTCGACCCAAAGAGACTGAAAGATGAATTGACTTGTGAACTGCTTACTTGCCTATGCTCAAGTGTATGACCTGTCTGGCTCAGGTGCAAACTGTCTTGCATTAGACCGAAGAAACAAGTTCTCGTTTGTGAGTGAAGGTGATGAGAAAAGAATCCCGGAGGAGGCGATTATTGTTTGTTTTTGAGTTTTCAGTCTTTTATTGCTTTCTGAAGTTTGTCATAAATTAATGAGCTTAAGCCTAAACCAATGGGTTAGCAAACTCATCACATCCTCCCTCTGATTAGGGGTAATGAGAATACCTTAAGTGTGAAGTCAGATTCTCACACTTAATCACCTTTGGTGTAGGATTAAGATCATTAACCTACTTGTGATTAATTAGATGTTTTTGTTGTTTTTGTTTAGTGTTGAGTAATGAGGTTAAGCCATAATCAGGGATTAAACAGACTCATTACACCATCCTAATAGAAGGATAATAAATGGGAAAGTTTAAGCTGAGGAAAGCTCCTCAACTTAATCCACGATTAGGGATTAACTTCATGACAAAACAAAGCCTTTATTAAGTGGATTTTAGTTAATGATATGATGAAGAAGTGGATTTTATGATTTGTAAGACAACTTGAGGGGGACTTGTCCATTAACACTAGGGTTAGTCCTTCTTAACCAATTAAGGAAGAATTAGAACCCTAATGCAAGGCCCAAGTTACAAGTGTGATGTCTTGATGATTATTAGATGAATTGATTAAAGGATTTAAACACATTAAGGGTTTAACACTTAGGATTAAAGTTATACACTCCATCCTAAGAGGAGGATGCAGGCATAAGCTTAATCACAAAGCCTTAAAGCCTTTAGGGTTTAGTCCCTGATTATGAGATGAGAAGAGAAGACACAAAGAGACACAAAGGTAAAACTAAGAGGGGAGACTAATCAAAACCCTAATCATTGTCATGCTTGGTTGTTCCTGAGGTTTGTGAGGTTTACAAGAGAAGTCTTCAATGGAACCACCAGGAAGCAGATGAAAGGATCAGGAGAAGCAAAGTAACTTGCTTCATTCAAGAAGTCAAGTCACTTGGAGAAATAAAGTGGGAAGAAGAAGAATGAGCAAGCTCAATCTCAAACTCATACAAAAATGCAGCAAGGATGCATGAGAAGAGATGAAGAGGAGAGTATGAGAAGTGAAGGCAAATTCACTTCTCAAAAATCACTTACCACCTGAAAAGTTAGAAAAGAAATGCAATGCAATGCAAAAATGGGATGAGATGACATGATGAGAAACAAAATCAGAAGCATATACATGATGCTAATGATGCTATGAGATGCTACAAACATGAGGCAGCACATGGAAATGATCATACAAGTTCATGAATGCAAATGAAGCAAGTTAGGAACCATGAACATACATGAAAAGTTATGAAGTGCACATGACATACAACATGGCAAATACATGATGCAATGATCAAACATGCTTCCAATATGTATTATTATGTCAAATGAATCAAATGGATGCTTGAAATGTCATGGCAAGTCATGTTATGCAAGAGAATGCAAGATGGATGCACATGGAAGCCCAAATTAGGGTTTATGAACCATACATCAAACAAAAATCAAAATCAGAAGCAAACCCTAAGATAAAAAATTGAAAATGCCACTCAAATGACCCCTAATCCTATACTAACCCAATGCCCAAAGGGGAGGTTTCAACTCCTAACCAAGTTCAAGTTATGGTTTTCTTAAGATTTCTAGGGTTTTAGGGTTTTCAAACAAGAAAATTATCAAACAAAAGGAAAATGAAAGATCAAATCACGGCCATTTAATCTCAAAAACTACATGCTAAACACAATGCAATGCAAAAATAATCAATGTCCAACTCCTCATGGATAGGCAGAAATGATTTTTGGAACTTTGGATCAAATTAATGCATAAAAATGATTTTAAATCAATGAAAAATTCTCAAAATGCATCAAGATCAAGAAATAAATTTGGTTTGAAAGTTGGACAATGTTTCTAAATGTCTTAGAACATTTCATGAATTTTTTGGTGATTTTTAAATACCTAAAAGTATTTTTAATAAATTAATTCTCATTAATCAATTAAAAATAAACTTTTAAATATTTAAAAATACTTTTAAAATGCTAAAAATGAAAATAAAAATATTTTTGTGTTTTAAAAATTAATGAAACTCTTGAGAAAAAGTTTCATAATTTTTAAAACATTTTTGCTATTTTTAATAAATTGCACAAGTTAAATGAGAAAAAATGAAATAAAAACAAAATAAAATGGAAAGTATTTAGATCTAGAGGCTGAGATTTGATTCTGGGGGGAGACCATTGACCACGCGCGCTAATGAAGGATCTAGATTGCATCTGATTAAATTAATTTAATTATGATTAATTAAACTAACTAAAGTGATTAGGGCAAAACAAGTGAATCTGGGCCATTCATTCACGCGGCAAGTCAATGGGGTCAACTAATCCTACGCTCCAGATTCAAATGGACTTAATGACCTGAGATTAGGGCAAATGACATTCAGGTGACCGGAGGGAAGCTCCGGTCATCTTCTCCGGCAGCATCCAAACCCTAAATCATGATTCAGGCATCTAAACATCAAATTAAACGTAGCCAAATAATCCTCTAACATCCTAGGACACGAATCCACCCTCAAACATCATTTAAACATCAAAGATCAAGCAAATCGAAAGAAACAAATTTCACGGGTAAAATTTCAGAATGACCATACAAACTCATTTCTTGCTTATTTTTGATTCTAAGAACATCCCCATGACCAGCAAGACATGAGCAATCAATTTATAACTCAAAATGCAAACTTTGAGAAAAAATGTTCATAGCCATACCTGAGATGGAGACTCCTGTTTCTGGGCTTTCAGAGCTATTCTTTGATGCAAGCTTGCTCCAATGACTCCCCTGGTGCTGATGGAAGGCTTGGAATGAGCTTAAACAAGCTAGTTTGAGAAGTCCAGTACTGGTGCAGCAGGTTTCACAGTCAGGAATGGTGAGGTTTCAGGCTTCTCCAATGGTGGATTCTTGCTCCTTTGGATGTGCTTGACTTGTTGGTGAAGAGAAATGAGGTGTTTGATGATTGGAAAGGGAGATTCGAAGGTTCTGGCTTTGAAGATGAAAAATGGTGAAGCTATGTTCTTGCTCAGTTCAGGCCTGAGTCTTGTTGGTTTGGGGTCAATGAAGTATGGTGAGATGAGTAGTGGAGTTGTTTTTTGTGTTTGTGAGCTATGGAGACAGATTCGAAGAGAAATGCAAAATGGGGTGAGTTTGTGTATGTCTTGCTAGGGCTTGTTTCAGGCTGGCTCCTCTTGTGAAATGGCTAGCAAATGGATAGTATAAACAACTCCAATTGGTCAGATGATGTGACCTGGCCTGCTGTGATTGGGATGTTCACTTTTGCAAAAAGTCCACTCTTGTGTAAGGAAAGCATGGGCTTGGTTCTAGGCTAGTACAAGCATGGGGGCTGGCGCAGCATGGTGTGTGAGAAGTGCTAGGAAGGTTCAATGGCCAATGCAGCAAGTGGATGGAAGTGATCATGAGCTTTTGCAACTTGGTTCCCTTTTTGTTCACATGGAAAGATCTTGTCCCACAAGCCATAAAACATGAGGAATTCTTGGTCCAATCTGAATTTTAGGTCACATGTAATGTTTGTGTAATGGTTTGATGTGAACTAGAAGTCACAAATGGCCTTGATACATAATTTTGCAAATTTTCCAATTGGTGCATATCTTGAAAATTAGTGATTTTTGCCAACTTTGTCACACCATAACTTTTGATCCAAAATGAATTAGGTCATGTTCTTGTACTTTTTGAAAAGGGAAAAATGTATTCTACAACTTTCATGACCAAAGTTTTTCCATTTGAAGCATTTTTGGATCAAAAAGTAAGGTTTGAAAAGTGACCTAAATTGACAAATTCCTTAAAAGTCAACCATGCCCTAAAAAGTCAACTTTGCAAAAACTTCAAATTCTTGATTTTTGTGAACTTCAACCTTCTTCCATGATCAAATAAGGATCATATACACTTAAAATGATGAAGATTACCCCTTGGTTGGGTCATTGGGGGCCTCAGATGCCCTGATTTTGCACTGACTTGTCCAGAATGTCAACCCTTGATCAGATGACTTCCCCATGGAATTTCTTCATGAAAATTGATATGCATACTCCCTATACCATATAGAGACCAATGGAAACAAGAATGGCCAAAAAATTTGGAGTTATGGCCCCTGAAACCAAAACCCTAATTTTAGGTCAACTGTGCAGTCAAACCTGGCTCTGCCTCCACACCAATCCCAATCCTTGTGATTCTTTGGCATCTTGGACTTTGAGAGGATGTAATATGATACTTGAACACATATGGACCCCTTTGAAGTGATTGTTGACCTTTGGAGTGGCTCAAGAAGCCCTTGGATTGCTCAGATCACAAACCCTAGATGCAGATGACTTAGAACTAGTGCAAGGACTCAAAAGTGTGGTATGAGATGCTATGATTGAGTTCATGCATATGGAATGATCACAAGCCATGGTGTGAATGGGTGAGGGAAAATTTGGGGTGTTTACAGCTGCCCCTATTCAAACATGAGTTAGCTGTGCAGGTTGTAAGCAACGGCTTAACAGGCAAACAAGATAACTTGTGGTTGAATACCAAAGACAATCCAAAATTTGCACTCACTGAATGAAGAAGAAAAGGGATATAGATTGTAAAAGGAAAATAAAGTATATTGTAAAGCGTGGGAAATAAAGCAATGACGGGGACGGCCGACATGCTGGGGATAAAAGGTAAAGCCAAGACGGGGACGGCCGACTAGCTGGGAAAAGTAAGAAATTATGATGGGGACGGCCATCAAGATAAAGTTGTAAAATTTTCTGGGGATTAATGAAACATGACGGGGACGGCCATCAAGTTCACAAAGTAAAGTAACCAACGATCGGGTTAAAGAATAAATGAAATAAACAGATGATGGGGTACGGCCATCAAAGGTGAAGGACGATCACCTAGCAGGGGACGGCTGCTCTGTTGGGGTAAGATGAGGGACGGTCATCTAAGGTGGAGGACGACCACCTGGCAGGGTACGGCTGCCGAAAATATCACGACACAGGACGAATGCCGGATAGAAAAGGTCAACGATGGGGACGGCCATCGGACGAGCATGATGGAGGACGACCATCAAGAGGTGGAGGACGACCACCTAGCAGGGGACGGCTGCTCTCAAGGTTTATCATGACATAGGACGAATGCCAGATAACCAAAATCATCAATGGGGACGGCCATTGGATAAAATGATGAAGGACGATCATCAGGAGGTGGAGGACGACCACCTAGCAGGGGACGGCTGCTAAATATCAACGATGGGGACGACCATCGGATGAGCATGATGGAGGACGACCATCAAGAGGTGGAGGACGACCACCTAGCAGGGTACGGCTGCTCTCAAGGTTTACCATGACATAGGATGAATGTCAGATAAGAAGGAAAATTTGCTTTGTTGGCGATCTACTGGGGAATAGTAAACACGGACGAGTGTTTATATTCAAGAAACAAAAGGTATAAGTGTTTAGATGTTTTGTGTATAGACTAAAGATGCGGACGAGCATCCTTAGGACTATGATACGGACGAGTATTGGATAGAAACAAATACCGACGCGTGTTCAAAGATGATGATACGGACGAGTATCAACTGGTTAACAGAGAACACGGACGAGTGTTGAATCTGAGAGGATTCTTCTGGGGAATGATAGACACAGGCGAGTATCTATATTCAAGAAGACAAAAGTGTTTGACACAGTGTATGGATTAAAGATGCGGACGAGCATCCTTAAGACTATGATACGGACGAGTATCATGTAGAAACAAACGCTTGACGCATGTTCTGAGATGATGGTACGGACGAGTACCAACGAGTTAACAAAGAACAAGGACTAGTGCCGAATCTGTGGGGATATGAATGGTATATACAAGATACGGACGAGTATCTGTATGAGTGTAACATGAGTAGTGAGTATGAGTACTGTATAGATGAATGTTTATCTGCTGGGGAGGGTGACACGGACGAGTGTCAAGAGAGAAAAGTATGATAATATCAACAAGTATATGGGTTGTAAAAGTGACTGCGCTGGGGATATGACACGGACGGGTGTCAAAGGATTATATATGTAAGTGTATGTGAGTGCAAAGGGGACGTCTTTGGCTTTCTGCTGGGAGCATGACACGGACGGGTGTCAGGAAGTATCTGTAATACGGGTGATCTTGTTCGTAAAGAGTGTTCAGGCGACTTTACTGGGGAAAGGTGGCACGGATGGGTGTTAAAATGAGTATATACTGGTGTTTGTGGATTGTGAGGCAGCTGCTTTTGCTGGGGACTCTGGTGGGGATTTTTCTGTGCGTTGATGGACTGTCATTATTCACAAGTGTTGGTTTAAAACATGGCTTATGATTATGCTGTGTGTTTGATTTTTGCCGTAATGCTCCGTGTTAAACGGAATGCTACGCTTTGTGGGTGAATATGATGCGAATGCTATGATTGTGCAAAGAAACCAAACCGGGATTCGGATCCCGTTGCCGCGAAGGCCCCTGGCTGATCTGCCTGAAATGGACATCCCAGCTGGGGATGAGATCATTGGTAGATCTGATGAAATGTTATCGCTTGGGGATATAGGTCACTGATAGACCTATCCTTATAAATGAGAGACTCAGCTGGGGTTTGAAGAAGCTTTCTTCACTCTGTTGTGATTCCTTCGTGTGCTGCCCTTCTGGATAGAGGCTGCAACTCTGTGAGGAGAGCTCCTTGGCTTTTGCACTCCGGCTGAGGACGAAATGGCAACTCGGCTGGGGAGAGAGCACTTCGGGTGCTAAGATTGAGTGTTGATTTGCCAACTTGCTGGGATGAAGCTTTCATGCCCCAAGTTGTGTTCTGGATTCCTGCAAATCTGAAAAGACAGAAACGCACAAGTAATCCCGAGGTATCCTTTACTGGATCCCTTCATAGGAATTAGATTCTTCCGAGAGTAAGTATATTTCCTGCAAGCACGTTCTTATTTGAAGATACACATCTGTATTCATGCAATCAGTTTTTTCTTTAAGACATCAGACTTTTTTTGCAAATAAATGGAAATGTATAAGACGAGACATGACTGAAAATCTGATTTTTATTAATTCACATGCCCTGAATTGGCGAGATACAGTCAAAGAAACGAATCCCCTGAAATGAGGAGATCGTTACAAATTGGGAAACAAAATGCTGGCAATGTTGATGACGCTTTAAGGAGCTTCCTCTTTACTATGACTCGTATGACTTTTGACGTTCTTCTCATCTTGCTTTCTGAAGAGTGCTGATTCTGATTGAAGCTTGATCCTTCCGAGACTTACCGAGTTGTAGATGATACAGACGAATTCAAAACGCAGTTGTTCGCTAATTCCCTTATTTTGCATGGACCGCCCTTTCGGGTTTTCAATCCATCGGGATACCCATTTTTGCCTGAGTTGTCCAATGCGGCTTTTCAACTCAGCGGGTGTACATTTTTTGTTTATTTCCCCTTACTTTTGCCCGAGTCTTTTATTCTGTTTTTGACTCGCCGGGATGCCCTATTTTTGCCTGGACTCACATTCTGTTTTTGTGTCCAGCGGGTCATTTTATGTGAAGTATTTTTTAACTGCATCTGAATTCACAGGGGACGGGAAGTCTTCACCATCCATGGTGCTGAGCATCAGTGCTCCTCCAGAGAAAACTTTCTTTACCACGAATGGTCCTTCATAGTTTGGAGTCCACTTGCCCCTGTGGTCTGTATGAGGAGGGAGGATTCTTTTCAGCACAAGATCTCCTACTTGGTACTCTCGGTGCCTGACTTTCTGATCGAAGGCTCTCTTCATTCTTTTCTGATACAACTGCCCATGACAGATTGCAGCCAATCTTTTCTCTTCAATCAGACTCAGTTGTTCGTATCGGGCCCTGACCCACTCTGCTTCGTTCAGCTTAACATCCATTAGTACCCGTAGGGAGGGTAATTCAACTTCGACAGGTAGGACTGCTTCCATACCATACACGAGCTGATACGGCGTTGCCCCAGTGGATGTCCTGATTGACGTGCGGTACCCATGCAAGGCAAACGGTAGCATTTCATGCCAGTCTTTGTAAGTGACTACCATCTTCTGCACAATCTTCTTAATATTCTTGTTAGCCGCCTCAACAGCGCCATTCATCTTTGGCCTGTAAGGAGAAGAATTGTGGTGTTGGATTTTGAAGTCCCGGCATAACTCAGCCATCATTTTGTTGTTCAAGTTGGAACCATTGTCAGTAATGATTCGCTCGGGAACTCCATATCGACAGATGATATCTCTCTTCAGAAATCTGGCTACCACTTGTCTTGTAACATTGGCATAGGAGGCTGCTTCGACCCACTTGGTGAAGTAATCAATGGCGACCAGGATGAATCTGTGGCCATTCGAAGCAGTCGGTTCGATCTTGCCAATCATGTCAATGCCCCACATGGCAAAGGGCCATGGTGAAGACATGATGTTCAAAGGATTTGGAGGCACATGCACCTTATCTGCATAAATCTGGCATTTATGGCATTTCCTGGCATAGGTACAACAGTCGGCATCCATTGTGATCCAATAATAACCAGATCGTAGCAATTTCTTAGCCATTGCATGTCCTCCTGCATGGGTACCAAAGGATCCTTCGTGCACTTCATGCGTCAACAAGTCTGCTTCTGTCTTATCAACACATCTGAGGAGTACCATATCAAAGTTCCTTTTGTATAAAGACCCATCAGTGTTCAGAAAGAAACTACCAGCAAGCCTTCTCAAAGTCTTCTTATCATTGGAAGATGCCCCAGGTGGGTATGTTTGATCCTCCAAGAAACATTTAATGTCATGGAACCAAGGCTTATCATCTTTAACAACCTCTGCTGCGAATACATATGCTGGTCTGTCAAGTCTGGACACTGAAATTTGAGGTACAAAGTTAGCAGCTTGAACTTTGATCATGGACGAAATGGTGGCCAGGGCATCTGCAAACTGATTCTCGTCCCGAGGGATATACTCAAGCTTGACTGTTGTAAAGAAAGTCAATAACCTCCTTGTATAGTCCCTGTAAGGTATCAGATGATCCTGGTGTGTATACCATTTGCCGTTGGTTTGATTGATTACCAGAGCTGAATCTCCGAACACGGTCAATGTCTTGATCCTGAGGTCAATGGCTTCCTCAAGACCCAAAATGCAAGCTTCGTATTCAGCTTCGTTGTTAGTGCAGTTGAAAGTGAGTTTTGCCGAGAAAGGCATGTGAACTCCTTTGGGTGTAATGAGTACTGCACCAACACCACGACCATTCATGTTAACAGCCCCATCAAACATCATAGTCCATTCTTCTTTCGGGTCGGGCCCTTCAGTGTGAACAGGCTCTTCATGGTCTTTTGCTTTTATGAACATGATGTCTTCATCAGGGAAGTCAAACCTCATAGGCTGGTAATCATCAATGGGTTGCTCAGCAAGATATTCAGACAATACACTGCCCTTGATGGCTTTTTGAGATGTGTATTGGATGTCATATTCTGTGAGGATCATTTGCCATCTTGCAACCCGTCCGGTAAGTGCTGGCTTCTCAAATATGTACTTAACTGGGTCCATCTTTGAGATCAACAAAGTAGTGTGGGTCAACATATACTGTCTCAGTCGGCGAGCAGCCCACGCTAAAGCACAGCAAGTTTTCTCGAGCAGTGAATAACGTTGTTCACAGTCGGTAAACTTTTTGCTTAGGTAGTATATTGCATACTCTTTTCGACCAGACTCGTCATGCTGGCCCAGCACACACCCCATTGACTCTTCTAATACTGTCAAGTACATGATCAGAGGTCTTCCTTCAACTGGAGGCATAAGTATTGGAGGTTCTTGCAAGTACTCTTTGATCTTGTCGAAAGCCTTCTGACAGTCTTCGTTCCACCTGACCGTTTGTTCTTTTCTCAACAATTTGAACAAAGGTTCACAGGTTGCTGTAAGGTGAGATATGAACCTTGAGATGTAGTTCAATCTTCCTAGAAACCCTCGAACTTCTTTTTCTGTCTTCGGTGCAGGCATTTCTTGAATGGCTTTGACTTTATCAGGGTCTACTTCAATCCCTTTCTCACTCACAATAAATCCCAGCAGCTTACCAGATCTCACCCCGAATGTGCATTTGTTGGGGTTCAACTTCAGTTGGTACTTCCTCAGACGCTTGAACAACTTCAGCAAATTCACCAGATGATCTTCTTCAGTAAGGGACTTGGCAATCATGTCATCCACATAACACTCGATTTCCTTATGGATCATATCGTGGAATAATGTTACCATAGCCCGTTGATACGTTGCACCGGCATTCTTGAGCCCAAATGGCATTACCTTGTAGCAGAACGTGACCCAGGGCGTGATGAAGGTTGTCTTCTCCATGTCTTCAGGTGACATCTTAATCTGATTGTATCCTGAAAATCCATCCATGAAGGAGAATACCGAGAACTGAGCCGTGTTATCCACCAATACATCGATGTGAGGTAATGGGAAGTCATCTTTTGGGCTGGCTCTGTTCAGATCCCGGTAGTCAACACACATCCTTACCTTGCCGTCCTTCTTAGGCACAGGTACTATATTAGCAACCCACGGTGGATAGCTTGTCACGGCAAGGAACCCGTCGTCCCACTGCTTTTGTACCTCTTCTTTGATTTTCATTGCCATGTCCGGGCGAGTGCGGCGTAGCTTCTGTTTAACCGGCGGGCATTCTTCCCTCAAAGGCAGCTTGTGCACAACAATGTCGGTATCCAACCCTGGCATGTCTTGGTAAGACCAAGCAAACACGTCCACATACTCTTGAAGCAGGTCAATCAGTTGTCTCTTCACTGAGTCTTGTAAGCAGGCCCCGATTTTAACCTCTTTCACGTCTTCATCTGTACCAAGATTGATTGTTTCAACCTCCTCCTGGTGAGGAGTAATAGCCTTTTCCTCTTGTCTTAACAACCTGGCTAGCTCTTCAGGAAGCTCATATTCTTCTTCAACCCCTTCATCAGCTTGATTAATTGGATTGTCAAAGTCATACGAAGTCATAGCCGTGCTGTTGTCGGTGCTGTCTGGAAGGCACTCTCTGCAAGGGTTCAGTTTGTTCATTTTAGTGATTGATTTTAATCTTCGTTTGGAAAAGTGAAATAAAGTTGTCATTTTGAAAACATCGCCATTTATTTTTTTTGTACAAAAAGAAAAATGGAAAAACAGTGAACGAAAAGGAAAAAGACTCATTTGCAAAAAGATGTCTGATATTTCATTGATTAATCTTGTTTGCACAAAAAGCACAGATGGCCCGATTACAAAATGAGTCTTGTCATCTTGGGCAAGATGCAAGACTTTGATGCATGCTATAAAAATACAGGAAATAATAATTACTCTGCATGAGTAACCCTTATAATTTCCTGGGAAGACCAGTTCGAGATACTGCTCCCCAGGATCTTTGGACGAATCCAGCTTTCCAGGTTGCGTTCTTCTTCCAGCTCGTCTTCCAGACAGTTGACAGCATCAGGGGTGAGCATCCCCCCACTCACAAAGTTGGGCTCCTTTGCAGCCTCTACTTGATCTTGTTGAGTTGGTTTGTAACCCAACCCAAATCTATCCTCTTTCTTCTCCACCGGTAACAGTTTGCCCCAGCCTTGGGCGTTTCCTCCCTCAACAACCTTCCGGGCTTGTTGGTATGATGTCATTGAAGTTCCAGGTACAGCAGATGTTTCATTCACGTTCAAAGCTTCGAACCCCTGACTCATTGTTTCATGGATCTCCCCATCCATCTCACTGTATTTATAGGTAGCCAGGTGGCTGACAAAAATGTCCTCCTCTCCACAGATTGTAACGATTTGACCCTCCCACTCGTATTTTAACTTCTGGTGAAGGGTTGAGGTCACGGCGCCAGCGGCGTGAATCCATGGCCTACCCAATAGACAGCTGTAGGCAGGCTGTATATCCATCACGTAGAAGGTCGTTTTGAAAGTTTGCGGGCCAATCGTTATGGGCAACTCAATCTCTCCCAGAACCGATCTCTTTGAACCATCAAAGGCTCTCACCACCAGGTTGCTGGGTCTTAACGCCAATCCGTCATATTCTAGCTTCACCAAGGCCTTTTTAGGTAAGACATTGAGGGATGACCCCGTGTCTACCAGCACATGGGAAAGGACTGCACCTTTACATTCCATGGTTATGTGCAAGGCCTTGTTATGGTTGCGGCCTTCCGTGGTCAAATCAGTGTTGGTGAACCCTAGTCCGTGACTAGCATTAACATTTCCAACTACAGCTTCCAACTGATTGACAGTGATCTCTTCAGGCACATAAGCTGCGTGCAAGACTTTGAGTAGTGCATTCCGGTGGGCTTCGGAGCACATGAGCAATGATAAGATTGAGATCTTGGAAGGCGTCTGGTGAAGCTGATCCACTATTTTATAATCACTCTTCTTGATGATTCGCATGAACTCATCAACCTCTTGGTCAAAGGGTGTTTTCAAGGCTTCTTTAACAATCTGCTCTTCCTGCACCAAGCTTTTTCCTTTTGCCTTAGCAGCAGCTTCTGCTTCGGCAGTGGGTCTCTGAATTTGTGGAGCAAAAAGACGTCCGCTTCGGGTGAAGCCTCCGCCTCCTCCCACATTGTCTATTTGTGGTGCAGGGGTTGATGATTCAAAAGTGATTCTTTGTCCTTCACAGTACAGGTCAGAGCCGTAATGCCAAGGGATGGCATTACTGCTTTCATAAGGTACTGGTCCAGGCACTGTGATAGTGACTGGACTGATTGCAGCTGCGGAAGGAACTGTGATAGTTTGCGGATCATAATAAATTGTGACTGGTGCTCTAATGGGAGCAGCACCTTCTGAGTTGTGGGCAGAGTTGTCTTCAGGATCATAAAATATTGTGACAGTTGAGACGTCTTCATGATTTGTTGCTGATGTTGTAGGAGACATTGTTGGAAGAATGGACGTTGTTGCTGTAGGAGTTTCAAAATGGAGTGGTGCTGGAGTGGTAGAAGGAACATTTGTTGATATCTGGTCAGTTGAAACGACAGATGAAGTACTTGTTGATGAAACCGAAGAATTGTCAGGTACAATGGTTGCTGCAGTTGTAGGAGATACCGGAATTGTTGCCGTTGAGATTGCTGGATTTGTTGGAAATGATGTGGTGATTTGAAGTTGGCCACTCTGAATGAGACCGTCTATGCCATTCCTCAGGTTATCGCACCCATTTACTGAAATATTGCAGTAAGCACACCCCAACTCACACCCCGGGAACATTTGACATTCGAGGAGTTGAGCCTTAATTTCCACCAACGGTGTCCGGATCTGACCCACACTGGTTATTAAATAAGACGGCTTGTCTTCTTCAATTGCATTGATTCTGGGACCACCGTGGTTCGGCATTGGGTTCTTATTGACATTGGGTGGTGGTGCGAAATTCAAGGCCTTAGAGTCTACCAGGTCTTGTACCTTCATATGCAGAGCTCTGCACTTTTCTGTACTGTGGCCAGGTGCATTTGAATGAAAAGCACATCTGGCGTTGGAGTCGTAATTCCTGGGCAGACTGTTGGGATCTGGAGGTGCCAGCGTCCTTAGCTCAACTAGGTTGAGTTTCAGGAGTTGTGGCAGCAATGTAGCATATGGCATAGGGATCGGATCGATCACCCTATTGGCTTGAGATGGCCTCTGCTGAAATGGCCTTTGCTGATTGTTGTTGTTGGTGTTGTTGTAGTTTCTTGGAGGATACTGAGCTTGTTGATGGTACTGAGGTTGTGGTTGATAGTTTTGCTGCGGAGGTTGATAAGCTGGTTGTGGATGAGCTGGAGCGGGGATGGTGACTGCTGCTACAGACCTGTGAACATACTGGGGTCTGCCCCTGTTGGTGTGGATGGCATTGGTCTCGCCAGTTCTTCTCGGGCCTGCAAAAGGCTTCCTTGTACTACTGGACGAGCTGGCACCATTGTCAGAAATCTTACCCATTTTTAACAGGCTCTCAATTCTCTCCCCAGCTATGACAACATCTGCAAAGCTAGTGGAAGAGAAAGCAGCCAGCCTGTCAATATATGTTCCCTGGAGGGTGTTCATAAACATATCTGCCATTTCCCTCTCAGACATAGGTGGTTGAACAGCAGCATCCAATTGCCTCCATCTCTGGGCATATTCTCGGAAACTTTCCCTTGACGACTGTGACATTCCCATTAGGAGGGTCCTGTTGGGTGCCATATCTAAGTTGTACTGATACTGTCTGATGAAGGCCTCTGCCAGGTCCTTCCAACACCTGATAGTTGCCCTTGTCAAGTGAGAGTACCATTCTCTTGACGCTCCCGTCAAGCTGTCTTCAAAATAGAACATCCAAAGCTTCTCATCCATAGTATAGGCCTTCAGCCTTCCCAGAAATGATTGTAGATGGGTTCGGGGACAGGAAGTCCCATTATACTTCTCAAAGCATGGTGGCTTAAACTTGTGGGGAATCCTGACCCCGTCTACCAAGCCCATGTCCATGACATCGAAGCCCAAGGAGTTTTGAGACTCCAGGGATCTTAACTTCTCAGCTATCTCATCCAGCCTTCTGTCATAAGCTTCCTCCCCAACACCCATTACTGTGAACTGATCCTCCTGGGGGTCTTCTTGCAGTACTCTGGCTGCAGTGGCAGTCCCTTGAACATTTGCAGGAATATTGACCTCTGGATGAAGATGGGGGCCAAATACAGGGGGGTTAACATGAGGTTGGACCCTTTCATTGTTGCTGGTGCCGGCAGTCCCTATATGTGGATCTTCTTGATTTTGCCTTTCCACCATGGCCCTCAATCTTTCTTGGCTCTGAGCCATGTTGTTCATCACTTCCATGAACTGAGTCATCTGGTTCCTCATTTCCAACCTTTCGTTGGTCATTTGGTTCCTGACCTCCGTAAGGTCCTGCTGCATCTGATCCATTTGTATGCCTGGAAGGTTGTTACGGGTTGGATAACGGTGCGGACAGTTGAGGGGAAATACCCGGCGTCGAGCAATAGTTCCTGAACATCACAACAGAGTTAGCAACAATAAAACAAAAACCTACAAAACAAACAAAGGGTTAGCATGCAATGCAGTATGCTTATTTGTTTTCAAGGTATCCGGCTTGGCATTCAGTTTTGACCCTTCCAGACCTTTGAAGATGCTGTCGATGTTGCTTTCGAAGTAAACTCGGATGGAACAAACTAATACATATATTACAAAAAGCACAAGGTACATAGTCTGTTTACAAATACAAGCCCTCTGAGGGGTCAAAATACATTACAAGAAAAATAAAAGTACATGGAATGAAAGCAACAACAAACAAATGGTCAAACACCAAGACCAAACTCATCCTCACGAACTTCCTTGAGAAGTGCTTCGGTCACAGGATCAGCTGGACGCTTCGTGAGATTCCTGATAAGGAGGTTCCGGGTAGTAACAGCTGCAGTTAGCTTCTTGTGCTGACTTTGGTCCTTTGACCTCTTCACTCCAGCTTTGATCTTCAGCTCTGATATCTCCCTCTGGGCTGCTGCCAGGGCTTCCTGCTGCTCTTTTGCACTGGCTTCCAGTTGCTCCATCTTGTCTTGGACTCTCTTGTCCTCCAGAGTACGAGCTTCGGTGATCCTGACCCACCTAGCCTGACTCTCCTTCAGATACAAGTCTGTCCTTGCTCTCCGGAACTGGGCTTCCTTGCAGGCATTCTTCAAGATTTGTTCCCCAGCCCTAGACTTCTTAATGTAATCCTCAGACTTCTCAATTCTAGCCAAATGCTCCACTTTCAACTTCTCCAACCTCTCAATATCCAACCTGCCATCACTCCTCTCCCGGAGGGTCTTCTGCAAAGCCTGAGTCAACTTCTCATTTCGCTCTTTCAACTTCTCAAACTCCTCTAAGCTGACAGTTGCTGGAGGTGGTGTTGTGGAAGGCCCAGGCATATCCTCCATGGTAAAGGGCATCCCAGAGAATTGAGCCCTGGCATGGGACCAATCATAGTATTGTGCTGATGCCACATTGTTGCACTTCCCCAGAATGGTTACTCCCTTGGTTTGAACATTGTCCCAGGCAGCCTGCCTAACAATAGCCAGATTAGGCTTGTTTTCACAATAAAGGGTCTCAACCAAGTCTTGTGCCTTAGGAGTGTGGACCAGTGCATAGCCCAGTTGTCTCTTGAACAGCAGAGGGTTATAATTAATACTACCCTTAACCCCTATTAGGGGCACATTAGGAAAATGCCCACAGCTGGTGATGATATCCCTGCCTTTGGTGCTTTGAGTACACCATCTGATATCGGCTGAAGTTAGAGCAGTGAGTCTCTTAGCCCAGTTTCTCTGCTGATGAGGATTCAAAAATGCATCTGTCTTGGGTAAATGCCTGAGAAGCCAAGTATGAAACAATGGAGCACAACACCTCACTAATCTTCCCCTTTGCTTTTCATTCCTTTGATGCACTGAGTAGTAGAGATCTCCCAACAAAGTGGGCACTGGGTTCCTCAGGATGAAAAGATGGACTGCATTCTTGCTAATGAATCGAGGCTCATCAGCAAATAATATGATCCCATATATGCTCAAGGCCAATAAAGCACAGACTGCTTTCCAATCTCCCAAAGAAGCTTTCAGGGTAGCTTGAGAGATCAAGAAATCCAGATGCAGGCCAGGGATTCCAGCCTTAGAAGTCATATGCTGCTCAATCAGAACAGGTTCCAGATGCAAAGCCTTGGCTACTTCTCCATTACCAGGAAAGACCATCTCAGGGTTGAAAGGGACTCCACCCCTGATAGGTATACCAACCAATGATGAGTATTCTTCTAATAGAGGGCCCAGCTGAAAGTCCTGAAAAGTGAAGCACCTCAGTGGGGGATCATAAAACTGAAGGCAAGTGTGGATCAAGCTTCTCTGTGAAGGGTCCAGATCCATAACCATATCAAGTATATCTCCATAGTGTTCCCTGAACAATGGTACATGGTCTGGAGTGATCAGGGTCTGAATCCTCCTGATATCAGATAGCTCTGGCTGGAAGAAGTGGTAGGTGATGTTGCTCTTCTTAGGAGCCATGATGCTGAAGATGAGTAGAGACAGGTGCTGATGATAACACTGAAGAATGGGCCACTGATTGGCTGGTGCAGGTGACTGGAATAAATAGCTGATAACTGAAGCAGATGCTGATGAAGATGGGTCAAATACTGAAGATGGGGTCAAAACCAAAACCAAATGAAGATGGATACCCTGAAACACAAATAAACAAATGTCAATATGATGCAATGATTATGTATGCAAATGATATGCAAGGGTTTGTGACTGAGCTGGATCTGATCAAATGCTCTTATATAGGTCCAAGTATGTTCAAGAATTCCAGATGGAGGTCTATAAATCCAGTAACCAAGGTGGGGGGCTCAAATAAAGAGCCACATGTCCAGGGTTTAGAATCACAAGAACTGTCCCAATATGGAGTATTCTTAATCAAATCAAAGTAATAGGGTATTCTGAGGTCAAGGTACCTGCAAACCTGTAAACAGCCCAACCCCCTCACAGGTGGTGTTCTAAAACAAGGATCCTCAGACTTGGATCAGTTATGAGAAGTGTAAACACTTCTAACCCGGAGGTACAGTGTTTACAATAACCATAAAAGTTCCTCCTCTAATTCACCTCAGCTTCTGAAGGTCAATACTAAAAGGTCATCCAGACTTAGCAGGCTTCCCAGATAGCCCTAGCATTGCAGGAAATCTGCAACACAGAGTTCTCAAGAAGAAACCCATATCTGAACCGTGTTTCATATTCCCGCACCAGACCGAGATGGAATGGGAAAGAATATGATTCACTCTAGCCTAGGTGTCACTCAGGTCCCAGGTATAGGACCTTAACTCTCAATAGAACCCCACCCACCAAAGTAAAACCAGATCCAGCCAGACAGCATGACAGTATGATATATGTAAAGCAGTAAAGAAAGCAGTAAACAACTGTACATAAAGCAAAAGTAAAACATATACAAACACAAATAAACACATAACACCCCAGTAAACACAAATCAAACAAGCGCTATGAGGAACCCACAAAAAGAACCAGAAGCCCTGGTTACAGTATAAGGATCCCCAGCAGAGTCGCCAAGCTGTCGCTCCCGATAAATGGGACCAGGCCCAGATAAAGGTACAGACTCGAACGGTCGGCGAGAGGGCCAATGAGAACACACAGCCGTGAACTCACTGGAGATGAAAAGAGTCGCCAGCTAGGCATTTTTATCCCGGAGGAAAGGTAATGCTGCATAGACCTAGAAAGAGATGGATAAGGCGGTTGCGAACCAGAGAGACTGAGAAAGGGGGTTGGTTACAACCTGGGAAGGTATTAGCACCCAGATTGTCCGTCGTACTCGACGGGATCCACGCTTAAAAGATTTGTGTTTCAAAGGGGTAGTGTCAGTGCAATCTGTGTATAAATGAACTGAAAAGGATGTACAGGTGTCAGTGCAAAAGAAGTGTAAAGTGTGATGTATACAGTGTCAGTGTAAGGGCAGGAGTGAAATGCTCATGATAATGAGGCTAAGAAAATAAGGCTGGAAAGAGGGGGAATATACAGAGACTTTTGTTCGATAACCGTTAAGTTATGCCTACGTATCCTCTCGTGCAATGAGGAAGTCAGAACACCGTAGTTCGACCCAAAGAGACTGAAAGATGAATTGACTTGTGAACTGCTTACTTGCCTATGCTCAAGTGTATGACCTGTCTGGCTCAGGTGCAAACTGTCTTGCATTAGACCGAAGAAACAAGTTCTCGTTTGTGAGTGAAGGTGATGAGAAAAGAATCCCGGAGGAGGCGATTATTGTTTGTTTTTGAGTTTTCAGTCTTTTATTGCTTTCTGAAGTTTGTCATAAATTAATGAGCTTAAGCCTAAACCAATGGGTTAGCAAACTCATCACATCCTCCCTCTGATTAGGGGTAATGAGAATACCTTAAGTGTGAAGTCAGATTCTCACACTTAATCACCTTTGGTGTAGGATTAAGATCATTAACCTACTTGTGATTAATTAGATGTTTTTGTTGTTTTTGTTTAGTGTTGAGTAATGAGGTTAAGCCATAATCAGGGATTAAACAGACTCATTACACCATCCTAATAGAAGGATAATAGATGGGAAAGTTTAAGCTGAGGAAAGCTCCTCAACTTAATCCACGATTAGGGATTAACTTCATGACAAAACAAAGCCTTTATTAAGTGGATTTTAGTTAATGATATGATGAAGAAGTGGATTTTATGATTTGTAAGACAACTTGAGGGGGACTTGTCCATTAACACTAGGGTTAGTCCTTCTTAACCAATTAAGGAAGAATTAGAACCCTAATGCAAGGCCCAAGTTACAAGTGTGATGTCTTGATGATTATTAGATGAATTGATTAAAGGATTTAAACACATTAAGGGTTTAACACTTAGGATTAAAGTTATACACTCCATCCTAAGAGGAGGATGCAGGCATAAGCTTAATCACAAAGCCTTAAAGCCTTTAGGGTTTAGTCCCTGATTATGAGATGAGAAGAGAAGACACAAAGAGACACAAAGGTAAAACTAAGAGGGGAGACTAATCAAAACCCTAATAATTGTCATGCTTGGTTGTTCCTGAGGTTTGTGAGGTTTACAAGAGAAGTCTTCAATGGAACCACCAGGAAGCAGATGAAAGGATCAGGAGAAATTGGTAAGCCCATTTGGAAGAAATTGGTTTTAAACCTCCATTTTCATCATAAACCATCACAAAATTTCCCAACTTTGCAAGGGCACATCTCCCTCAATTTTAATGCTATGAGGGTGTTCTTGGACATTTTGGAAATCTTGAAGAGTCCTCTAAACAACCCCATTGGTTTCATGTCCATATCGTTTACCAATCTCAAGTTATGCCCTTTTGAAGTTGTTGACTTTTTGTTGACTTTTGAAATGACCTATAATGTCTTAGCTCATACCTTCCAAATGAAGCATTTTTGAGCTTGGCTTGTGAGACACAAAGTTGTAGAGAATCCAATTTCATTCAAAATGAGCTTTGAGTGGAGACTTGGTGATGAAGTATGTGAAAGTTATGGCTGGTCAAAGTTCAGTTGACTTTTACTAAGGAAACCCTAATTTAGAAACTCCTGATTCTTGATGATCTGGGATCTCCTTGATGAATCATGATCAACCCTTGATCAAATGATGAATTTTACTTCATATACTTGATGTTGGCAAAAAATCATGAAGTTTGACTTTGGTTTGACCACAGTTGACCTCAGTTTGACTTTTTAACTGCTTTGACTGATTTTGACTTATCTGATCATCTGACTGAGCAAACTTTTGAGAAAAGTCTTGAAACTTGTCATGGGGGTTCTTACACACATATAAGATGTTATGAAGATCACTTGAAGTCTTGGAAGTCCATTTAGCCTGATTAAAGTCAAAACCCTAGTTTTTGATGCACTGCTTAGGAGGTGCATTGTCTGAGGGAATTGTCAACTCTTTTGACCAATTGTGAACTTTGTGAACCTTGTGAACTTCATAAAGTGGCTTTGTAGACCTCATGAACCTCAGGAGAGCTTTGTAATCATTGTGAATCTTATGAACCTTGTGAACCTTCATGAAGTGACTTGTAGACTTCATGAACCTCATGAAAGGTATTGAAAGCATTGGGAAACTTGTGAACCTTGTGAACCTTCAAGAAGTAACTTGTAGACTTCATGAACCTCATGAAAGGTTATATAAGCATTGTGAAACTTGTGAACCTTGTGAACCTTCTCAGCACACAAAGTCTTGTATTGTGAGGGCAAATTTTGGGGTGCAACAGCTGCCCCTGTTCAATTTTCTGAAACCTGAGGGGTTAGATTGGTATATTTGCCAGTCGTGACCTGGAAGGTTGAAGGGGATTGAACACAAAAGCCTAAAAATTTGCACTCACCAGTGCATTGGCTAGTTGAATATGATTGAGTGGGCTTAAAGATGCCACTGGGAAGAACTGGGATATGGGCTTAGAGATGCCATCTAAAGAACAGGATGTGATGATAGCTTTGTGTTGATACTGGATTTCAGTACTAGGTCTTCGTATAGGCCGTCTCTGAATCATTTATGCAACAGGACTTGAGTTATTGGATGGACCAATAGAAATAAATCTTGTGATGATTATCTCTTCTGGAAGTATTTTGGATTAGGGAATGGATCTTTGTACAGATCATTTGTCTATTCTCCAAGGGCCAAAAGAACGTCAGGATTTGTTCTTAAGGATCAAAAGAACGTCAGGATTTGTTCTTCTGAGTAAGATGTCTTGAACGAGTAGCCAAAAGAGCGTCAGGATTTGCTCTTAAGGATCAAAAGAACGTCAGGATTTGTTCTTCTGAAAAAGTATCTTGAACAAGGGGCCAAAAGAGCGTCAGGATTTGCTCTTAAGGATCGAAAGAACGTCAGGATTTGTTCTTCTGAAAAGTATCTTGAACAAGGGGCCAAAAGAGCGTCAGGATTTGCTCTTAAGGATCAAAAGAACGTCAGGATTTGCTCTTCTGAAAGATATCTTGAACCAGGGAATGGATCTTTTTACAGACCGTTTGCCTGCTATTCGAGGACATCTTGAGTAGTGTATGGATCATTTCTGACCTGTTGTGAATTGTTAATGCTGTTTTACCTGCATATAACTATCCTGTAAGGAGAGTGTTAGTTTATGTTATATGTATGCATGCACAGTATGATGCACCTAAGTAAATGTATTGTGTATTTATGTATGTTATGATATGATGTAAATGATGTATGTATGATATGATACTGCCGGAAGCATCTGGATATCTTCGTATAACAACTGCTGGCCAGGGAAAATAAATCCCGATTCATTGTTGGGGAATATGAGGATCTTGTTCCCGTCTTGTTTGATAATATACATAACCTTCCGTATGCTGGGGATAGCAAGGTATATATAACCTCCCGTCTGCTGGGGATAGCAAGGTATATATAACCTTTGTCTTCGTTTGATAGTAGGGTAGATATAACTTCCCGTCTTCGTTCGTCGTACCCTTATTGGAAAGTAGATTCCCGAATATCCGTATGAGGATAAAAGAGATGGATATAAATTCCAGGGGAGATAAGACTTTGTGAAGATGGATTCGTCCTACTGAGGGTTTTGTAGCTTTCTTGTAAAGATAAATCGGCGAAGCTTTGTTGAAATCCTTCCCTCGTCCGTCCTTAGTAAATACTATTACTGCATTTTTATGCATTTCTGGTAAACATCAATCATATTAAAAGCATACACGCATTTCTTGTAAACATCAATCATATTCAAAAGCATACATACATTCAAACACAACCAATGGACGTTTCGCTTATGTAAATAGGGTAAAAGTAAATCTGGATTCAAAAGATGGAATTTATTTATATCAAAAAGTGACCCATACACGGGTAAGTTTGTACAAGGAGACATAAACCCTAGTAAGAGGATTTTGTCATAAAGTTTTTACAAAACAGGGAAAATCAGCTATGTGGGAAACAATCCTATTGAGTTTCAATTCTACTATTGCCATTATCTTCAAGTATCTCATCTTCTGCTGTTGGGACAGAAACAATTGGATTGAGCTTTATTTGTTCGAGCTTGAGTAAGTAGTACAACTGGTTGCAGTTTCATGGGTGATCCTAAACGAGACATAGTCATACGCTTTAATCCCTAACTTTTGCCTGGATTGCCCTTTCAGGTTTTCAATCCACCGGGATACCCTTTTTTGCCCAAGCCGCCTTTTCAGGTTTTCGACTTGCCGGGTGTACATCTTTTTATATATATCCCTAATTTTTGCCCGAACCCTTTTGGTTCGCCGGGATGCCCTTATTTTTGCCTAGGCCTGTCAACCTAGCGGGTTGTCGCTCCCGATAAATGGGACCAGGCCCAGATAAAGGTACAGACGCGAACGGTCGGCGAGAGGGCCAATGAGAACACACAGCCGTGAACTCACTGGAGATGAAAAGAGTCGCCAGCTAGGCATTTTTATCCCGGAGGAAAGGTAATGCTGCATAGACCTAGAAAGAGATGGATAAGGCGGTTGCGAACCAGAGAGACTGAGAAAGGGGGTTGGTTACAACCTGGGAAGGTATTAGCACCCAGATTGTCCGTCGTACTCGACGGGATCCACGCTTAAAAGATTTGTGTTTCAAAGGGGTAGTGTCAGTGCAATCTGTGTATAAATGAACTGAAAAGGATGTACAGGTGTCAGTGCAAAAGAAGTGTAAAGTGTGATGTATACAGTGTCAGTGTAAGGGCAGGAGTGAAATGCTCATGATAATGAGGCTAAGAAAATAAGGCTGGAAAGAGGGGGAATATACAGAGACTTTTGTTCGATAACCGTTAAGTTATGCCTACGTATCCTCTCGTGCAATGAGGAAGTCAGAACACCGTAGTTCGACCCAAAGAGACTGAAAGATGAATTGACTTGTGAACTGCTTACTTGCCTATGCTCAAGTGTATGACATGTCTGGCTCAGGTGCAAACTGTCTTGCATTAGACCGAAGAAACAAGTTCTCGTTTGTGAGTGAAGGTGATGAGAAAAGAATCCCGGAGGAGGCGATTATTGTTTGTTTTTGAGTTTTCAGTCTTTTATTGCTTTCTGAAGTTTGTCATAAATTAATGAGCTTAAGCCTAAACCAATGGGTTAGCAAACTCATCACATCCTCCCTCTGATTAGGGGTAATGAGAATACCTTAAGTGTGAAGTCAGATTCTCACACTTAATCACCTTTGGTGTAGGATTAAGATCATTAACCTACTTGTGATTAATTAGATGTTTTTGTTGTTTTTGTTTAGTGTTGAGTAATGAGGTTAAGCCATAATCAGGGATTAAACAGACTCATTACACCATCCTAATAGAAGGATAATAGATGGGAAAGTTTAAGCTGAGGAAAGCTCCTCAACTTAATCCACGATTAGGGATTAACTTCATGACAAAACAAAGCCTTTATTAAGTGGATTTTAGTTAATGATATGATGAAGAAGTGGATTTTATGATTTGTAAGACAACTTGAGGGGGACTTGTCCATTAACACTAGGGTTAGTCCTTCTTAACCAATTAAGGAAGAATTAGAACCCTAATGCAAGGCCCAAGTTACAAGTGTGATGTCTTGATGATTATTAGATGAATTGATTAAAGGATTTAAACACATTAAGGGTTTAACACTTAGGATTAAAGTTATACACTCCATCCTAAGAGGAGGATGCAGGCATAAGCTTAATCACAAAGCCTTAAAGCCTTTAGGGTTTAGTCCCTGATTATGAGATGAGAAGAGAAGACACAAAGAGACACAAAGGTAAAACTAAGAGGGGAGACTAATCAAAACCCTAATCATTGTCATGCTTGGTTGTTCCTGAGGTTTGTGAGGTTTACAAGAGAAGTCTTCAATGGAACCACCAGGAAGCAGATGAAAGGATCAGGAGAAGCAAAGTAACTTGCTTCATTCAAGAAGTCAAGTCACTTGGAGAAAGAAAGTGGGAAGAAGAAGAATGAGCAAGCTCAATCTCAAACTCATACAAAAATGCAGCAAGGATGCATGAGAAGAGATGAAGAGGAGAGTATGAGAAGTGAAGGCAAATTCACTTCTCAAAAATCACTTACCACCTGAAAAGTTAGAAAAGAAATGCAATGCAATGCAAAAATGGGATGAGATGACATGATGAGAAACAAAATCAGAAGCATATACATGATGCTAATGATGCTATGAGATGCTACAAACATGAGGCAGCACATGGAAATGATCATACAAGTTCATGAATGCAAATGAAGCAAGTTAGGAACCATGAACATACATGAAAAGTTATGAAGTGCACATGACATACAACATGGCAAATACATGATGAAATGATCAAACATGCTTCCAATATGTCTTATGATGTCAAATGAATCAAATGGATGCTTGAAATGTCATGGCAAGTCATGTTATGCAAGAGAATGCAAGATGGATGCACATGGAAGCCCAAATTAGGGTTTATGAACCATACATCAAACAAAAATCAAAATCAGAAGCAAACCCTAAGATAAAAAATTTAAAATGCCACTCAAATGACCCCTAATCCTATACTAACCCAATGCCCAAAGGGGAGGTTTCAACTCCTAACCAAGTTCAAGTTATGGTTTTCTTAAGATTTCTAGGGTTTTAGGGTTTTCAAACAAGAAAATTATCAAACAAAAGGAAAATGAAAGATCAAATCACGGCCATTTAATCTCAAAAACTACATGCTAAACACAATGCAATGCAAAAAGAATCAATGTCCAACTCCTCATGGATAGGCAGAAATGATTTTTGGAACTTTGGATCAAATTAATGCATAAAAATGATTTTAAATCAATGAAAAATTCTCAAAATGCATCAAGATCAAGAAATAAATTTGGTTTGAAAGTTGGACAATGTTTCTAAATGTCTTAGAACATTTCATGAATTTTTTGGTGATTTTTAAATACCTAAAAGTATTTTTAATAAATTAATTCTCATTAATCAATTAAAAATAAACTTTTAAATATTTAAAAATACTTTTAAAATGCTAAAAATGAAAATAAAAATATTTTTGTGTTTTACAAATTAATGAAACTCTTGAGAAAAAGTTTCATAATTTTTAAAACATTTTTGCTATTTTTAATAAATTGCACAAGTTAAATGAGAAAAAATGAAATAAAAACAAAATAAAATGGAAAGTATTTAGATCTAGAGGCTGAGATTTGATTCTGGGGGGAGACCATTGACCACGCGCGCTAATGAAGGGTCTAGATTGCATCTGATTAAATTAATTTAATTATGATTAATTAAACTAACTAAAGTGATTAGGGCAAAACAAGTGAATCTGGGCCATTCATTCACGCGGCAAGTCAATGGGGTCAACTAATCCTACGCTCCAGATTCAAATGGACTTAATGACCTGAGATTAGGGCAAATGACATTCAGGTGACCGGAGGGAAGCTCCGGTCATCTTCTCCGGCAGCATCCAAACCCTAAATCATGATTCAGGCATCTAAACATCAAATTAAACGTAGCCAAATAATCCTCTAACATCCTAGGACACGAATCCACCCTCAAACATCATTTAAACATCAAAGATCAAGCAAATCGAAAGAAACAAATTTCACGGGTAAAATTTCAGAATGACCATACAAACTCATTTCTTGCTTATTTTTGATTCTAAGAACATCCCCATGACCAGCAAGACATGAGCAATCAATTTATAACTCAAAATGCAAACTCTGAGAAAAAATGTTCATAGCCATACCTGAGATGGAGACTCCTGTTTCTGGGCTTTCAGAGCTATTCTTTGATGCAAGCTTGCTCCAATGACTCCCCTGGTGCTGATGGAAGGCTTGGAATGAGCTTAAACAAGCTAGTTTGAGAAGTCCAGTACTGGTGCAGCAGGTTTCACAGTCAGGAATGGTGAGGTTTCAGGCTTCTCCAATGGTGGATTCTTGCTCCTTTGGATGTGCTTGACTTGTTGGTGAAGAGAAATGAGGTGTTTGATGATTGGAAAGGGAGATTCGAAGGTTCTGGCTTTGAAGATGAAAAATGGTGAAGCTATGTTCTTGCTCAGTTCAGGCCTGAGTCTTGTTGGTTTGGGGTCAATGAAGTATGGTGAGATGAGTAGTGGAGTTGTTTTTTGTGTTTGTGAGCTATGGAGACAGATTCGAAGAGAAATGCAAAATGGGGTGAGTTTGTGTATGTCTTGCTAGGGCTTGTTTCAGGCTGGCTCCTCTTGTGAAATGGCTAGCAAATGGATAGTATAAACAACTCCAATTGGTCAGATGATGTGACCTGGCCTGCTGTGATTGGGATGTTCACTTTTGCAAAAAGTCCACTCTTGTGTAAGGAAAGCATGGGCTTGGTTCTAGGCTAGTACAAGCATGGGGGCTGGCGCAGCATGGTGTGTGAGAAGTGCTAGGAAGGTTCAATGGCCAATGCAGCAAGTGGATGGAAGTGATCATGAGCTTTTGCAACTTGGTTCCCTTTTTGTTCACATGGAAAGATCTTGTCCCACAAGCCATAAAACATGAGGAATTCTTGGTCCAATCTGAATTTTAGGTCACATGTAATGTTTGTGTAATGGTTTGATGTGAACTAGAAGTCACAAATGGCCTTGATACATAATTTTGCAAATTTTCCAATTGGTGCATATCTTGAAAATTAGTGATTTTTGCCAACTTTGTCACACCATAACTTTTGATCCAAAATGAATTAGGTCATGTTATTGTACTTTTTGAAAAGGGAAAAATGTATTCTACAACTTTCATGACCAAAGTTTTTCCATTTGAAGCATTTTTGGATCAAAAAGTAAGGTTTGAAAAGTGACCTAAATTGACAAATTCCTTAAAAGTCAACCATGCCCTAAAAAGTCAACTTTGCAAAAACTTCAAATTCTTGATTTTTGTGAACTTAAACCTTCTTCCATGATCAAATAAGGATCATATACACTCAAAATGATGAAGATTACCCCTTGGTTGGGTCATTGGGGGCCTCAGATGCCCTGATTTTGCACTGACTTGTCCAGAAAGTCAACCCTTGATCAGATGACTTCCCCATGGAATTTCTTCATGAAAATTGATATGCATACTCCCTATACCATATAGAGACCAATGGAAACAAGAATGACCAAAAAATTTGGAGTTATGGCCCCTGAAACCAAAACCCTAATTTTAGGTCAACTGTGCAGTCAAACCTGGCTCTGCCTCCACACCAATCCCAATCCTTGTGATTCTTTGGCATCTTGGACTTTGAGAGGATGTAATATGATACTTGAACACATATGGACCCCTTTGAAGTGATTGTTGACCTTTGGAGTGGCTCAAGAAGCCCTTGGATTGCTCAGATCACAAACCCTAGATGCAGATGACTTAGAACCAGTGCAAGGACTCAAAAGTGTGGTATGAGATGCTATGATTGAGTTCATGCATATGGAATGATCACAAGCCATGGTGTGAATGGGTGAGGGCAAATTTGGGGTGTTTACACGGGTCTCTTTTTATGCGTAGTATTTTTTAACTATGTCTGCGTTTACAGGCTGTGGGAAGTCTTCACCATCCATTGTAGTGAGTATCATGGCACCTCCTGAGAACACTGTCTTGACTACAAATGGTCCTTCATATGTTGGAGTCCACTTGCCCCTAGGATCATCCTGTGGTAATATGATACGCTTGATTACCAAGTCACCAGCCTGATATACCTTTGGCTTAACCTTCTTGTTAAAAGCTTTGATCATTCGTTTCTAGTACATCTGGCCATGACAAACTGCTGCTAACCTCTTCTCATCAATCAAATTTAATTGGTCCAGTCGAGTCTGAATCCACTCATCTTCATCCAAGCCTGCATCCTTCATAATTCTCAAGGAGGGAATCTGAACTTCAATGGGCAGAACTGCTTCCATACCATAGACTAAGGAGAATGGGGTTGCCCCTGTTGAAGTACGTATTGTAGTACGATAACCATGAAGAGCAAATGGTAACATCTCATGCCAATCCTTGTAAGTAACAGTCATCTTCTGTACAATCTTCTTAATGTTCTTATTAGCAGCTTCAACTGCCCCATTCATCTTTGGACGGTACGGAGAAGAGTTGTGATGCTTAATCTTGAACTGCGTGCAGAGGTCAGTAATCATAGTGTTGTTCAGATTAGAGCCATTGTCAGTGATAATTCTTTCAGGGATACCATACCTACATATGAGATTATTCTTAATGAACCGAGCCACAACATTCTTAGTAACAGATGCAAATGAAGCTGCCTCTACCCACTTCGTGAAGTAATCAATAGCAACCAGAATGAAACGATGCCCATTAGAAGCAGTAGGCTTGATCTCACCAATCATATCAATGCCCCACATGGCAAAGGGCCAAGGAGCAGTCAACACATTCAATGGTGATGGAGGTACATGGACTTTATCAGCATAGATTTGACATTTGTGACATGTTCTGGAGTGTTGATAGCAATCAGCTTCCATGGTAGACCAATAGTAACCTGCTCTCAATATCTTCTTTGCCATAGTATGACCACTAGAATGAGTGCCAAAGATCCCATCATGCATATCTTCCATAATCTCAGTTGCTTCCTTCTTATCCACACAACGAAGCATAGTTGAATCATGATTGCGCTTGTATAGAATGCCATTACTCAAAAAGAACTTAGCAGAGAACCTCCTCAGGAACTTCCTATCTTTGACAGATGCTCCTGCAGGAAACTCCTGAGCTTCAAGATATCTTCTTACTTCATAGAACCAAGGCTTTTCCTCTGCCCCTTCTGTGTCAATCTCATTGCAGTATGAAGGCTTTTCAAATCTATCAATGGTAATCTTAGGAGCTTCATCATCCCAACTGATATCAAACATGGATGCCATGGTGGCCAAAGCATCTGCCAACTGATTCTCTCTTCGTGGAATGTGTCCAAAGGTAATCTCTTTGAAATGTGGGATCAAAGACAACACATGCTCTCTGTAAGGAATGAGGTTATCATGCTTGGTATCCCAATCTCCTTTGATCTGACTAACTACCAGGGCTGAATCTCCATACACGTCAAGGAACTGAATCTTCATATCAATAGCAGCTTTAATACCCAGGATACATGCCTCATACTCAGCCATGTTATTGGTACAATAGAAACAAAGTCTGGCAGTAATCGGGGTATGACAACCTTCAGGGGAACTAATCACAACACCGACACCATTACCAAGTGCATTAGAAGCACCATCAAAAACCATAGTCCATCGGGATCCTTGTTCAGGTCCGTCATATTGTCCAGGTTCTTTGGTAATAATCATAATGTCTTCATCAGGGAACTCAAAGCTCATTGACTAGTAATCATCCACTGCTTGGTGAGCCAGATGATCAGCAACAACACTTCCTTTAATGGCCTTCTGAGTAGTATATTATATGTCATATTCTGTCAAGATCATCTGCCATCTTGCAATTCTTCCGGAGAGAGCAGGTTTCTCAAATATGTACTTGATTGGATCCATCTTAGAAATCAACAAGGTAGTATGAGTCAACATATACTGTCTTAGTCGGCGAGCAGCCCATGCCAAAGCGCAGCAAGTTTTCTCGAGCAGTGAGTATCTTGTTTCACAGTCGGTAAACTTTTTGCTAAGGTAGTATATTGCCTGCTCTTTTCGACCAGACTCGTCATGTTGCCCCAACACACACCCCATTGAGTTGTCTAACACTGTTAAGTACATAATCAAGGGTCTTCCATCAACTGGTGGCATCAAAATTGGTGGTTCTAGCAGGTATCTCTTAATTTCATCAAAGGCAGTCTGGCACTCATCATTCCATTCCATCACCTGATCTTTCTTCAACAACTTGAAGATTGGCTCACAGATGGTAGTTAATTGGGAAATAAATCTTGCAATGTAATTCAATCGTCCCAAGAAACCTCTAACCTCCTTCTCAGTACGGGGAGCTGGCATCTCTCGTATAGCTTTCACTTTTGCTGGATCTACTTCAATACCTTTTCCACTGACAATGAAACCCAGGAGTTTACCAGATCTAACTCCAAAAGTACACTTGTTTGGGTTCAATCTCAACTTGTATTTCTTCAACCTCTCAAACAATTTATGCAAATGATCAAGATGTTGCTCTTCATTCTGGGATCTGGCTATCATATCATCTACATATACCTCTATCTCATGATGAATCATATCATGAAACAAAGCCACCATAGCACGCTGATATGTTGCCCCTGCATTCTTCAAACCAAATGGCATTACCTTATAGCAAAAGGTGCCCCACTGTGTCACAAATGTTGTCTTCTCCATATCTTCAGGTGCCATCATGATCTGATTGTAACCAGAGAAACCATCCATAAAAGAGAATACCTTATGCTGAGCAGTGTTGTCTACCAGAATATCAATATGAGGAAGTGGAAAGTCATCTTTAGGGCTAGCCTTGTTCAAATCTCTGTAGTCTACACACATACGTACCTTACCATCTTTCTTAGGAACTGGTACCACATTTGCAACCCACTGAGGATAAGAAGTCACTGCTAAGAACCCTGCATTGAACTGTTTCATTACCTCTGCCTTGATCTTTTCTGACATTTCAGGACGCATACGACGAACCTTCTGCTTCTTTGGACGACAATCTTCTTTCACTGGCAAACGGTGAACCACAATGTCTGTATCCAACCCTGGCATATCTTCATAAGACCAAGCAAAGATCTCCACATAGTCACGTAACATCTGAATCAACCTGTTCTTGACACTGTCCTCTAAATCAGCCCCTATCTTGACCTCTTTTCTGTTTTCTTCAGTTCCCAGATTCACAACTTCGACTGGTTCTTCATGTGGCTGTATGGCTTTCTCTTCTTGTTGTAACAACCTAGCAAGCTCTACAGGTATTTCACAATCGTCCTCATTTCCATCTTCAGTTTGATAGATCGGATTCTCGAAATTATAATTGGCAATAGTAGAACTGTTATCAACAGGATCCAGAGTGGATGAGGATCTGCATTTTAGTGATGTGGGTGTGTGTAAGAACACATAACTGATAAAACAAAAATAAAAGAAAAGAAAGACAAGGAACACAATATTTATGAAAACGAAACATCCACTGATTTTATTGAATGAAGTATGCAAATGAAATGACAGCCCGTAACAAGCACACCATTGTGCCCCGGGTAAGGCACATGGCTTGAAAGTTTTATTGTTCAGAAATTACAAATTTAAAAATATAACAACACAGTAATAGTATTTACTCCTGACTAAAGGAGATAGGGATAACATCTTCAGCTTTCCAATTATTGAGTCCAGCACCCACAGTAGGAAAAATCCATGCATCCAAGTTGTAGTCTTCATCTTGATCTCCCACAGCATTAATCTGGTCCTTCACAACCCCTTGATTAGTGATACGGGCAGTACGAGTACGACGAACAGCCTTCTGGGACTCTGCAGTGAAACCCAAACCGAACTTGTCAGACTTGTATGGAATATCAGGAAGCTGACCCCAAATAGTACAACCACCTTCATCCACCACAGCTCTAGCATCATTGAGGGAAGCCATTGCCATTGTTGGAGGCTTTCTGGTGACCACAAGAACTTTCTTCACAACCGGAGGAGCTACATAATCATTAACAACCCAAGGAACCACTTCAAACGTCTGACACGGAGTCTCAATGTATTCACCTTCCATTTCCAGATACTTGAAAGTGTTTACATGGCTGACAAAGTATTCTTGTTCTCCATAGACAGTAACAACCTTTCCATCCACCGGATATCTCAACTTTTGGTGCAATGTAGAGGTTACAGCACCTGCCCCATGGATCCAGGGACGACCAAGCAGACAAGAGTACGAAGGACGAATATCCATCACAAAAAATGTAGCAGTAAACACCTGGGAGCCAACTTTGATTGGAAGCTCAATTTCCCCATGTACGACTCTTCTAGAACCATCAAAAGCCTTTACCACAATATTACTGGGTTTCAGCACAGCATCTTCAGGACTTAGCTTGTTCAGGACTTCCTTAGGGAACACATTCAAAGAGGAACCATTGTCTATCAGTACATGTGACAGGGTGGTGCCCCTGCATTCAATTGAGATATGCAAGGCCCTGTTATGATCCCTCTTGGCAGGGGTCAAATCAGCATCAGAAAATCCTAACCCATTGTCATAGGTCAGGTGGGCAACACAGTTCTCAAATTGGTCAACAGAAATTGCACTGGGTACATGAGCAGTCTTCAGAAACTTGATCAAGGACTTGGCATGAGCCTCGAAACATAACAACAAAGACAGCATGGAAATCTTCGAGGGAGTATGCCCCAATTGATCAACAATGTCATAATCACTCTTGCGAATGATCTTCAATACTTCTTCCATCTGCTTAGAGAGGTCATCAGCAGCTGGCACATCAGTAGATACAGGCTCAATAACAGGACCTTTGCCCCGAGCATCAGTGGTGGAGGTAGCAGCAGGAGCAACTGCATTCTTAGAAGCAACTGGAGGAGAGAAGACTCTTCCACTACGAGTGATCTTGCTAGATCCAGCAATATTATCAATGTCAACAGGTACATCAACTACAGGCTCTTGCTTAACACCATGGATGTAAACATCATACCCATAGTGCCAAGGCACAGCTTTGTCAGACGTATATGGGATAGGACCAGGAGTAGTAATGACCACAGGAGCTAATCTGGCTTCAGCAACAACTTTCACGGGACCTTCAGCAGTAATTTTGATTGGACCCTGATGAGTGATTTTGATGGGACCCTTTGAAGTGATTCTTATTGGTACTTTGTCAACCATGTCAACCTCTTCAGTCTTCCTACCTTGAGTCAGATGATCCACCATACTTTCTACAGACGACGGAGTCCTCTCAAACACTATAGTATACTTATCCATGAGACGTTGAATTCCATCTCTCAATATGAAGCAACTATCCGGCTTATAGGTACAATACAAACAATCTTCACGACAACCTGGAAAGATCCCAGCTTGTACTAACCTCTTTTTGATAACAGACAGTGGTGTGGTCAACTCCATAACTGAATAGACATGTAGATCTTCATCAATAACATTGACAGTCTTCTCGTGATTTGGCATTGGAGCGGTAATCACATTGGGAGTACCCGGAGGATCAAACTCAATTTCTCCAGCATCAATCATATCTTGAATTTTATTCTTCAAGATCCAGCAGTTATTAGTATCATGTCCCTGACAGTTTGAATGGTATGCGCACCGTGCATTGGGATTGTACCTGGGAGAGGTAACATTAGGATTCTGAGGAGCCTCTTTCAAAGTAATAAGTTCAGCTTTCAACAAGTGTTGCAATGCCTGAGCCATTGACATGTTGATCTTCGTGAACTGTCTTCTAGCCCTCTGTTGGTTGCCCTGTGGCTGCTCTGTTGTTGCAGGAGTTGGATTTGAAATATGTACTGCACTAACAGACTGATGCCTTCTATTACGATCAGGCTGACCATAAACAGCATTAGATTCCTTCTTCCCAGTGGGAGGCTTCTTTGCAGCACCTGATGAAGAAGTGCCCACATGGATCTTACCATTCTTTATACCATTCTCTACTCGCTCTCCTGTCATGATCAACTCAGTGAAGCCAGATGATGAGCTTCCAATGAGATGACTGTAGAACGGACCATTCAGCGTACACATGAACATATCAACCAGCTCCCTGTCAGTCAAAGGGGGTTGAACTCTTCCAGCTAAATCTCTCCACTTCTGAGCATACTCTTTAAAACTTTCTTTGGCACCCATAGACATGCTCTGAAGCTGCATGCGAGTGGGGGCTAAGTCAGCATTGTATTGGTACTGCTTATAGAAAGCTTCAGTAAGATCATTCCAGTCTCTGATGTTGACACTCTCCAACTGATAATACCACTCCAACTGAGCTCCAGATAAGCTCTCTTGAAAAAAGTGGATCCACAACTTCTTATCAGCAGTGTGGGGTTGAATTCTTCTAACATAAGACCTCAGATGCAGTTTGGGACAAGAGACCCCATCATAGACAACAAATGTAGGAACTTTGAACCCAATGGGTATGACTACCCCAGACATCAAACTCAAATCCTCAAAATCCAGCCCAGATGATTTCTGCAATTCCATAGCATCCATCCTATCCACCAGCATCTTGAATTTGTCTTCATTAGGCTCATGGTAGTAATTAGCCTCAGAATCAGAGTCCCCCATAGTGTTGTGGAGACTGCCTCCCTCTTTTTCAGATTCCTCAGATTCATAGTCTTCAGCTGGTTCTTTGGTCTTGGCAAGACCTTTGAACCTTCTTCCCATGTTGATCAAACCAGCAGACCTTCTAGTCTTCTTAGTCTTCTTGGCCAACAGTGCCTTCAATTCATCCTGCCCCTTGGACAGGTTCAAGATCAGCTCTTGGAACTGTGCATTTTGTGCCTGGAGATCCTTAACTGATTGTTCAAGAGCCATTGCTGAAATAAACAGCGAGAAGATGAGAAACCTGTGCGCAATTATAAACCTGTGATGCAATGAAATGATATGTGAATGCATATGCAATGTTTTCAAGGACCGCAGGATTTAAATTTGCTTAAACAAACAAGAAAGGTAAATTTTTATTAGTAATAAATTTGTTTTGCCTTTTAGGCTTACAAAAAGTGAAATGAAATAAGTACAAAAGATGGGGTTTTAAGTCTCCCATGGACGTTTCCTCTTTGTGTTGAGGTATGAGTTGAGGTTTCGTTCCTCATGAAGTTGCTTTGTTAGTTCCAGGATTCTTTCTTGGCTTGCTTTGTAATGAGCCTCGAAAGTATCCCTTTGCTCTTTCAGTTGGATCCATGATCTCTGCAAGTCTTCCATATCAGTAGGCATGTCTGGGTGAAGGATGGTATAAGCTGTGTCTCCTTCAACAACAGGTTCCATGATAACTGGTAGGACGGCAGGATATGGCATCATGAGAGTCTGAGCACGAGATCGTACCCATCTGAGATAAGCTTCCATAGGAATAGTGTACTTAGGCTCCAGTGTCTTGCTGTCAATCCTGTTTACCTTTCCCCAAGCTCGTATGAATCTCTGACGGTACCCTTGAAGATCGTTGTCGTAATCAAACACAATGCCCTGAATCAACATGTCATGTGGACCATCACTCCGAGCATAACCAAACTGTCGTAAAGCTAGAGAGGGGTTGTAGGTGATGCCTCCTCTTATGCCTAGAAGTGGCACATTAGGAAACTCCCCACAACGGTCAATGATGGTGACATTCTCCATAGATCTGGAGCACCAATGGATATCTGAGTGAGAAAGTGACATGATCCTCTTGGACCATCTGAACCCTTGCTCATTCTTCATTACTGAGCGAGGAAGGTGAGAAATAAACCACCTAGAGAGCAAAGGTATGCAGCACATCAAAGTTCCTCTTGCCCTTGTAGTACGGGTATGAAGAGAATGTAGGATGTCTCCAAGCAATGTAGGCACTGGATTGTGACTCAGGAAAATGTTGATGGCATGAACATCTATGAACTGATCTGGATTGGGGAACAATACTAAGCCATATATCAGCAAGGCTAAGATCTCCTCAAAAGCATCATAGCTCATGGCCTTCAAGAACATTTGAGCTTTATCCATTAATACCTTGGCAAGAATACCCTTGACTCCGCTTCTCGTCTCTAGAACAATGTCAGACTTCTTCAGATGTAGGGCTGCAGCAATGACCTCTGGTTTGAGCTCCTTCTCCAAGCCTGTGAAGGGTCTTTGATCCAGAACAGGTATACCCAGAAGTTTAGAGAACTCCTCCATTGTAGGAACCAACTGGTAGTCAGGGAATGTAAAGCAATGGTGCTTAGGGTCAAAGAACTGAAACAGGACACTCATCATGTCTTCATTGAACCCTGAAGTGACTAGATCCAATAGGTGACCATGTCTCTTGATGAACTGGGAGTGATCAGACACTTGAGAAACCAAATCTTTAAGCTTGAGAGGTATCCCTACAAAGTTGATCCTGATAGTGTTTCTACGAGCAGAAGCCATGACCTGCAACAAAGAACAAAGATAAATCCCTTGGTCCTTGAAATGGTTAGGGAAAATGATATGCTTATGATGCATGATGATGTCATGATGTTATGTTCAATCACAAACATGTGGCACACACAAACAAGTCACATCATAGCCCTAGGTTTAAAGGCTTGCATGAGGTTTAAGGTAAGTACCCTCCCCTGAAGTTAGATGGTTCATCCTGTCCTACAAAAGTAACCAGGTTCTAAGGGATCTCAATATCATTGATCCTTCACAAGGGTGGTTGATCAGAAGGCAACTTACTCGCCAACCAAAACCCTCCAAGTTTAAGATCTCAATGAGTGTAGTATCGAGTGTCAACCAACTTCAGTCTGCACCAAAGCCGGTTACCTCACTACTTTCTAAAGGCCAAGATGAGTTAACTAGGGTTCTAAAAGTTAGTTAGTGCATTGACAACATATGGCAGCCTCATATTATCCTCAACTTGACTTAAGGAACATAAGCACCAACCAAGAAGTCGCACTAACTATGGCCACCAGATCAACCGTATCGATATACGTCGTACAGTTTCCTTGGTCTATTGCCATTTACCTAAGGTACACTAGATCCGGGTTAGGATCTTTCACACATAAGAGCACCCCAACAAGATAATAAAGCAAACAAATCAAACAATATTAAAGTGATCTTAATTCCTAAGGGTACCCCTCTTTTATTAAATCCCCAGCAGAGTCGCCAGTTCTGTAACACGGTGGGAGAACTGACTTTAGTTATGTTGCGGATAGCAAGAGTCGCCACCGACTTTTATTTTATCCAAAAGGAAAGGGTATAAAAGAACAGGAAAGACCTTAAGAGATATTTTTGGGTCCGGGGGGTAGGTTATGTAAAGGGAAGGTGTTAGCACCCTTTACATCCATGGTTATCCATGGGCTCTTAGTTACTTAGCTCACTTTTGAATTGTTTTTGAAAGTGTAGTGTGTGAATAGAAAATTTTTCATAATAGTTGATAATGATCCATGTACGGATGCGTAAAAACTTGTGTTTGAAAATTTGTTTGAAATTGTGAAAAGTTTGAAAAGTTTTGAATGAAGTGAGCAAGTACATAAGAGGAACCTACCCTAAAGTTTTAAGTCTTTGCTGTTCTTTATCCTTTAAGTGGCAAGACTATCCCTATTATTAAGGAATAGGTAGTCATTACCTTGGATGTAAGGGACATATGAGGGACATCTGTTTTTATGAAGGCAATTGTGAGGTGTATTAAGCATTTAGGAGGGACTATCATCATTATTCGAAGGGACTTGATCTTTAAAGGCAACCATTAGGGACTTGATCTTTAAAGGCAACCATTAGGGACTTGATGATTTTTCTTTTAAGGGACTTGCTTTATACACCCCACTTGACCTTATGATCAGGCAACATTGAGGGATAGCCTTAGAAAGTGTAGGATGGCGATTAAAAATCGACTTACGTGTGTGAGTGTTTAATATTATTTATCTTTAATTAAAGTGATCTAAATTAATTTTTAAATAGAATACATATTTGCACTCCCTAAATTACTAACCATAGCAAAAAATTAAATAAAATTAAATATTACAAGATTTACACCAAGGAGCATTTACATAATTATAATTATAAGCAAAATAAATAGCAAAATATAAAAGCAAAATATAAATAATAAGCAAAAATAAAGAAATAAGCAATAATAAATAAATAAGGGTTAGTAATAATAATAATTAAAAATAGGGTTAGTAAAATATTAAAAATAAATAAGGTTAGTGAAATAATAATAAAATATATAAGATTAGTGAAGCAAAAATAATAAATAATAATATGGTTAGTAACAATTAAAATAAATAAAAATATTATAATAACATGATGAGAATAATAAACACAAAATTAAATTTTAATATATAAACATTTATTTTAAACATAATATAATTATAAATTTTAATCATTACAAATTTAATTATTTCTAAACATATATTAACAATTATTTATTAAAAGATATTTACATATTATATGAAGAAAATAAGTTTTAAATATCATATTCACAAAAAATAATCATATTTACAAAAAATAATCATATTTACAAAATTTAATTTTATTTACAAAATTTAATTTTATTAATTATTACATTTACAAAAATTATACTAAATAAATATATACATAATAATTATATTAGGAATTAGAAAATAAAAATTACTTAGAAAATAAAATTAGGTTTTTTTAAGATTAGGGTTTTGTTTAGAAAAATATTTAAGGGTATTTAATTTTATATACAAAATTATTTTATAATTTATTTACATAATAAAGAAAATAATTTTTTAAGAATTAGCACACATAATATATATATTTTACAATATAGGAAAATAACAAAACAATATAATTTTAATTTATTTTAATATGAAATATTAATTAATTTGAAAGAAAATAAAGAAAAAAAACATGAGAAAACAAAAAAACCTGATGGGGCTGGGGTTTGAACCCAGTCCCCTATGCTTGCAACCAACAACACACACCACTGGGCTGCCCACACGCGCGTGTCATCATAGGGAGAGGAAGTAGTTTTGTGTTTCACCTGGAAAAATCAGAAAAAAATCAAGAAGCAAAAAGGCCTGGGGTGGTGTTGAACCCAGGACCTTTGATCATTCACACGCACGCCTATCCGCCTGGCTGGGAGAGCCCTTCTGGTAGTATAATGGTAACATAATATAATATATTGAGTCTTCTTGTTATCCTGAAAAAATAGAAAAATAATGGTGCAAGGCAGGATTCGAACCCTGGCCTTTTCACCAAACACAAGCTTGAGTTTCCACTGGGCCACACAGTATGCGTGTGATATCAAACCATCAACAAAACATAATATTTTTAAACAATAATTTAAACTTCCAGAACGCGCCAAAACTTCTTCTTCAACCTCCTGCCCTGCGAAATCACCTGCAAAATCATTTACGAAATTTCCTGCGAAATTTTCAAAACCCGAAACCTACGAAACTGAAACACCATCGAAACAGTATGATTTCATTAAATTAAGGATGCAAACAAGGTCCAGAGATCATTTGGAATTGGTCCACGGTCTTAGAATTCATTTATATTCACTTAAACGCAAAACCCTAATTTGAAGGTCAAGAACCCTAAAATGGCAACACACAATTCAGCCATGTTTTCTTCAATTAACCTGCCCAGAATTCATCACAAACCTTCACAAAGCACAAATCATTAAACAAAACTTATTAATAATGCATAAATGTTTGAGAACGAAAAATCAAAAAATGTGGAGAAAATTTGAATCGGGTTTGGCAATATGTGATGTTATGAGGCAATATGATGATCTGTTTTCACTCAATGATGATCAAGGAACCTGGCTATGTCCTTATTTTACCTTAAAAACACCTTGTATGAAGGAATCCGAATGGAGGTTTTGAATGGTTTTTTTGATTTGTGAACTTACCTTTGGATGCAGCCAATTCGTATCCTTATGATTAGGTTATGTTTAGTACTTATAGGAGAATCATTTAGGTCAGAAAAATTGAATGGTTGTATGGAGAATTTGATTCAAAAAGATTGAAATTGATCATGTCTTAAAATTCAAATATTTGTTCATGAAGGCTTGCTATTTTTGGATCAATCTCATGATTTCCTTCCCTTTCAACTTCAATCAATATTTAAGATGTTCTAGAAACCAAATCTCCATTAAATAATATATTTTCATATTTTATATTTATTTAAAATGATTTTTTATGAATTAAATCAAAATAAATAAAAATAACATAATAAAAATTCTGATTTTTAATCATTTGGGTCGTGCATGATGATAGTGTATGGATTGGATCACAATTTGGCAAGCCCATTTGGAAGAAATTGGTTTTAAACCTCCATTTTCATCATAAACCATCACAAAATTTCCCAACTTTGCAAGGGCACATCTCCCTCAATTTTAATGCTATGAGGGTGTTCTTGGACATTTTGGAAAGCTTGAAGAGTCCTCTAAACAACCCCATTAGTTTCATGTCCATATCGTTTACCAATCTCAAGTTATGACCTTTTGAAGTTGTTGACTTTTTGTTGACTTTTGAAATGACATATAATGTCTTAGCTCATACCTTCCAAATGAAGCATTTTTGGGCTTGGCTTGTGAGACACAAAGTTGTAGAGAATTCAATTTCCTTCAAAATGAGCTTTGAGTGGAGACTTGGTGATGAAGTATGTGAAAGTTATGGCTGCTCAAAGTTCAGTTGACTTTTACTGAGGAAACCCTAATTTAGAAACTCCTGATTCTTGATGATCTGGGATCTCCTTGATGAATCATGATCAACCCTTGATCAAATGATGAATTTTACTTCATATACTTGATGTTGGCAAAAAATCATGAAGTTTGACTTTGGTTTGACCACAGTTGACCTCAGTTTGACTTTTTAACTACTTTGACTGATTTTGACTTATCTGATCATCTGACTGAGCAAACTTTTGAGAAAAGTCTTGAAACTTGTCATGGGGGTTCTTACACACATATAAGATGTTATGAAGCTCACTTGAAGTCTTGGAAGTCCATTTAGCCTGATTAAAGTCAAAACCCTAGTTTTGGATGCACTACTTAGGAGGTGCATTGTCTGAGGGAATTGTCAACTCTTTTGACCAATTGTGAACTTTGTGAACCTTGTGAACTTCATAAAGTGGCTTTGTAGACCTCATGAACCTCAGGAGAGCTTTGTAATCATTGTGAATCTTATGAACCTTGTGAACCTTCATGAAGTGACTTGTAGACTTCATGAACCTCATGAAAGGTATTGAAAGCATTGGGAAACTTGTGAACCTTGTGAACCTTCAAGAAGTAACTTGTAGACTTCATGAACCTCATGAAAGGTTATATAAGCATTGTGAAACTTGTGAACCTTGTGAACCTTCTCAGCACACAAAGTCTTGTATTGTGAGGGCAAATTTTGGGGTGCAACAGAGACTCTGTTGTTTATTTTAGGATCGTATTTTTCGAGGTGCGACAGCTGGCGACTCTGCTGGGGAATCATTGCCTTGTGCATAAGAGAGTCGAGCCTAGCTTAGGATAGTTCGCGTTTTTTTGTGTACTTATTTGATTGTCTTCTTTATTTGCTGTTGGTATTATATCTGTTACTTTCTTCTTTATTATTTGCTCATTATATCTGCCTGTTGGATCTTGGGTTATCACGGGTTCGAATTTGTACTTGAGTTTTGAAAAAGAAGAGGGAACACCTAAGTTAGAATTGGATGTTACTAGTGTTAGTCTCCAAGGACTCGCTCCTTGCACGCCTAGCATGAAAGCTCCCCCAGATAGTTAGACTTTTCGTAGATCTTGTCACAACGCAGCTAGCCTGCCGCGGGACCTGATTCGCGAAAGGGCTGTGATTCTGGGACCCCCCTAGAACCTGTTTCAATTTTGGTAGTTGTGTAATGTTAGGCCCCAAGGACTCGCTCCTTGCACGCCTAGCATAAGAACTCCACTCAAGGTAGACCTTATCGTTATTAGCGCCACAATGCAGCTAGCCTGCGGCGGGACGTTAGTACGATAAACGTCCATGACCTTGGGTTTCCCTATACCATCACCATAGAAGCTACCCTGTGAGTGGGTGTTATGGGTAAAGAATTTAGAACTCTCCATTTAAGGCTTACCAGTCAGGAAGTTCCGAAGTTTCTTGTACCTTGGACCCAACATCTTGCCTTCATGCTAGAACTGTTTGTATTTGTGATTCTGAGCTTTGCCTTCATTCGCATATCATTTGCATTTGCATCGCATATCATTCTCCCACCAAACAAAAAGCTCACTCATTTGTCCTTCTACCAGTTTGTTGACTCTTAGACGTCTCTTTCAAGCCTGAAGTAGTCACTGAAGAACAACAAATATGGCAGAGAATGCTGATTCCATGTCAGGCTTTACTGTAATGACCAACCCGATGTACGATTTTCCTCCTGACAACGATGCTCAACAGGTGGATGTTCCCCAATCTCAGAATGTCCATCATGTGACGAAGGTGAATAATCCTAAGGTGGTGAAAGTTGAGGAAGGAATTCGTGATCTCGAAGAACAACCGAAGATGGTGAAAGAACTCAATGCATTTGGTTTAAAAGCTCATAACTTGTGTCTGGTCCCGGGCGTGATTGTTCCCCCAGATTTCAAAATTCCTAGTTTTGAAATATACAAGGGTGTAAGTTGTCCAAGATATCATTTGACGATGTTTTGTCGAAAAATGACTGCTCATGTCGATAACGATAAGCTGATGATTCATTCCTTTCAAGAAAGTCTGTATGGGGCATCTTTGATGTGGTATACGAAGCTAGAAAGAAACCATATACAGACTTGGGAGGACCTAGCCGGCGCTTTTGTGAAGCAATATGACTACAATTTAGACATGGCTCCCGACTGTGACCAGTTGATAGGAATGAGTCAGAGAAACGATGAATCTTTTAGGGAGTATGCACAAAGATGGAAGGAATTGGCAGCCCAAGTTCATCCACCACTCTTAGAGAAAGAACTTGCCAAAGTGTTTCTAAAAACATTGTCAGACTCTTATTATATCAGAATGATAGGCGTTGTGCCATTAGAGTTCTCCAAAATTGTGGAAGTTGGAGTGAACATTGAAAACGCATTCAAATGTGGAAGAATCCAAGAGGGGTCAGATTGCCAAATTGTTGAGGAGAAGTCTGTGTGTGATTCCCAAGAGGAAGGAAATTTTGAAGTTAATGCGATTAGGGATTCTCCTAAAATATTGCAAGCTCCAGTGCCTTATGGAGAACGTCAAAATCAGCGCCATAATCAACAGAGATCTCAGGATAGACCAACAAGAGAGACTCCTCAGTTCGATCCAATCCCAATGACTTACGGTCAACTGTGGACTTGTTTCGCCAGGAATTCAGTGATGGCACCCAGGAAGACAAGAGCCATGAGGTCTCGCCCTTATTGGTTCAATCCAAATTCCAGTTGTGAGTTTCATGATGGAGCACTGGGGCATCCGATTGAAGAGTGCAAAGTCTTCCAGGAAAAGGTTCAAGAGATGATCGACTACGGGGTGTTGACCTTCAATGGAGGAATCCCATCTGTGGACGGAGTTCCTTTGTGCTGATAGAAAACTCAAGAAAGTCCTTTCCAAATCAGTTTGTTACTGGAGCCTGGGACCAGTTCCTCCATGCACGCGATCGTTTCGATGCTTTGGAGTTATCCTCTCAGATGTTTAGCTCGTTTACTGCTTTCCATATGTATTTTACTATGTTTTATTAATGCATCTGTTTTGGCATGTAAGAACTTATTTGTTTTGAATGATTAATGCAATGAATATGTTTGTCTTGAAGTAATCCATTCGTATTCACTCATAATGCTTTTTCAACTTTATAATGCCAATATTATCCCATTTCTTGCCTAGGCAGAGAATTGGGGGGGAGGATGACAAAATTAAAACACAAATCCTCTAGCTGAATGCTTTTGATTAAAACCCTACTGACGATGTACAGGCATTGTTTCAAATTCCCAAACACTGGAGAAATAAGGAGTTAATCCCTAGTCAACCACTTCGAGCCTAGAAGTAGGAGTTTCTTTCAGATATTTCAAAACCTTTTGCTTAACCTGGGGCAGGGTAGTGTTCAGTTAATCTGGTTACACAGTCAAATCATAAGATGAAACATTCCATCAGGGAATCCACTACAATCAATGACTTGACAGTCACGATTTTCAGCCTTCCAAAGAAAAAAGAAAAAAAAAGAAAAAGAAATCCCTCTAAGTCAAACCTACAAAAGGACTTAGACAAAAAAGATCAATAGAATAAGTCATTCATGAGAGGTCCTCAAATCCTCAACCTCAAAAGCTTAAGATTTAGTGACCGCCATACCAAAATCAAAGGGTCACTGATATCCATAGAGGACAAATAAGATGATTGTCATTTAAAGCGGACCTTGGAGCATCATCCCTACGCTATCAAGACAAATGTATGTGTCAATTTAGCTGAACCTAGGATTGGAGAACATCACGGAGAGTGGGTGGGCACCAAATAAACTTTGAGCCTTTATCCTTTGTTTCTAAAACCGTGAACCAAACCACATTACAACCCTCAAAAGTCCTAATTGAAGTAGGGTTTATTTCGAAAGCACACTCGATGAGAAAGTGTTTCCCGACTCCCATGAGCTTTGCTCAAAAATTTGTGTTGGCTTTATAAAGAAAATGAATATCTCCTCCTAGCTAGTGATTCGGTCACAAGCTATTGTGAAAATCTTTTCAAAAACAAAAAAAACTTCGAGACAAACATGTGTGTTGCATTAACAGTCTTAACATTAACCTTTTTGCTTGTTAGCATTTGCTTGATATCATAGAAGCCTATGTATGAGCACCAGTGATGAGCTTAATCTCTTGAGGTTTGAAACTCTGATGAGTAGTTGAACAACCATTTCAGAGAATGATCACCCCCAGGGGCATGTTGTTTGAAGACTCTGCTAGACAGGGGCAGGTTATTTGAAGACTTTGCCAGACAGGGACATTTTGCTTGAAGACGTTGCCAAATAGGGGCATGTTGCTTGAAGACTTTTCCATACAAGGCCATGTTATTTGAATACTTTGCCATACAGGGCCATGTCACTTGAAAACTTTGCCAGCCAGGGGCATTTTGCCCGAAGACTCTGCTAGACAGGGGCATGTTGTTGGAATACTTTGCCAGATAGGGGCATGTTGCTTGAAGGCTTTGCTAAACAGGGGCAAGTCATTTCCCAATTTGTGCTTACACATTCTTATCATCCTTAAAAGGATAAGTATTGAAGACTCATTTGTGCCAAGTACAGTTAATCTGGGGCAGTGACGTCGAGATTCGATGAATCTCTACAAGAGTTTGAAGACATTAGGGCATCTTGAATGCCAAGTCTTCTATAAAATCCTCTTGAGATGATCTCTTCTCATAAATCATTTTGTGGGCGCATGACCACGTGTTCCCCTAAGCAAGACGCTCTTAGGATCTACCTTGCAAGTATTTCCAGATATTGGGTCCTCACGCCAAGTTGCTATGGTATGTCAGGGGCATGACTCATTATTTTCTGGTGGATTTCTTTTACTACTTATTGCTTCAAGTGAGATACTAAGTCTAGTATCCCCAATTGAGCTTTGATTCAAGCTTCTCCAGCTGAATGTGATTTTCTTCCCCAACAGAGTACAAATTTACTTCATTCTAAGCAAACATAGTTTGTTTGTTTCCTTCTGACAGATGTTGAAGTTAGAAGACTTGTCTGGGTTTATTTCCCAATTGAAGTATCTTTCTCTCCTCAAAGAGATTTGAGCCTTGTAGCAGGACTTTGTTCCATGGATGGCTCTTTACCCTATCTTCAGTGATTACATACACTTTGACGAGATTGGTCGAGTATCCGTTTTGTTGTGATGTTTATTTCATCACCAGTTCACCTCTCGTGTCTGTTTTGTCTGTCTGTCAGCATAAACATAACACATATACATACATGCACATCATGAATAATTGCACTCATATTCATATCCATGTTGCATTCATTAATGCATACCTCATTCACCTTGGTCGTGTTTACCCCCAAGTGATTGTGTCTCTCTCAAAATAGAGTGTTGCACCCCAAAATTTGCCCTCACAATACAAGACTTTGTGTGCTAAGAAGGTTCACAAGGTTCACAAGATTCACAATGTTTATATAACCTTTCATGAGGTTCATGAAGTCTACAAGTTACTTCTTGAAGGTTCACAAGGTTCACAAGATTCACAATGCTTTCAATACCTTTCATGAGGTTCATGAAGTCTACAAGTCACTTTATGAAGGTTCACAAGGTTCACAAGTTTCTCAACATCTACAAGACCTTTCATGAGGTTCATGGAGTCTACAAGTCACTTTATGAAGGTTCACAAGGTTCACAAGATTCACAATGCTTTCAATACCTTTCATGAGGTTCATGAAGTCTACAAGTCACTTCATGAAGGTTCACAAGGTTCACAAGCTTCAAAATACCTCCCATGAGGTTCACAAGACATTTTATGATGGTTCACAAGGTTCACAAGGTTCACAATTGGTCAGAAGAGTTGACAATTCCCTCAGATAATGCACCTCCTAAGCAGTGCATCCAAAACTAGGGTTTTGACTTTAATCAGGCTAAATGGACTTCCAAGACCTCAAGTGAGATTCATAACATCTTATATGTGTGTAAGAACCCCCATGACAAGTTTCAAGACTTTTCTCAAAAGTTTGCTCAGTCAGATGATCAGATAAGTCAAAATCAGTCAATGCAGTTAAAAAGTCAAACTGAGGTCAACTGTGGTCAAACCAAAGTCAAACTTCATGATTTTTTGCCAACATCAAGTATATGAAGTAAAATTCATCATTTGATCAAGGGTTGATCATGATTCATCAAGGAGATCCCAGATCATCAAGAATCAGGAGTTTCTAAATTAGGGTTTCCTCAGTAAAAGTCAACTGAACTTTGACCAGCCATAACTTTCACATACTTCATCACCAAGTCTCCACTAAAAGCTTATTTTGAAGGAAATTGAATTCTCTACAACTTTGTGTCTCACAAGCCAAGCCCAAAAATGCTTCATTTGGAAGGTATGAGCTAAGACATTATAGGTCATTTCAAAAGTCAACAAAAAGTCAACAACTTCAAAAGGGCATAACTTGAGATTGGTAAATGATATGGACATGAAACCAGTGGGGTTGTTTAGAGGACTCTTCAAGCTTTCCAAAATGTCCAAGAACACCCTCATAGCATTAAAATTGAAGGATATGTGACCTTGCAAAGTTGGGAAATTTTGTGATGGTTTATGATGAAAATGGAGGTCTAGAACAAATTCTTTCCAAATGGGCTGGCCAAATTGTGATCCAATCCATACATTATCATCATGCACGACCCAAATGATTAAAAATCAGAATTTTTATTATTTTATTTTTATTTATTTTGATTTAATTCATAAAAAATCATTTTAAATAAATATAAAATATGAAAATGCAATATTTAATGGAGATTTGGTTTCTAGAACATCTTCAATGCTGATTGGAATTGAAAAGGAATGAGATCATGAGATTTGTCCAAAGATAGAAAGCCTTTATGCAAGAATATTGAACTTTTAAGACATGATCAATATGAATCTTTTTGAATCAAAATTTCCACATGATCAATCAATATTTTGACCTAGATTCAATCTCCTATAAGTACTAAACATAATGCAATCCTCAAGACACGAATTTCAGCAGCCCAAAGGTAAGCTTCACAAATTGAAAAATCCTCCAAAAAACTCCCATTCGGATTTTGAGTTCCAAGGCTTTAGAAGGTAAAACAAAGACATGGCAAGCTTCATTGGACATCACTGATCATAAACCAGTACTCATATGCATCCCATACATGCCATAATGCCCTACCCGAATCCAATTTACTCTTGAAAATATATTTTTCGATTCTATTAATTTGTTGCATATCAATGAATTTTGGTTATATAATATTGTTTGTGATGTTATGTAGAATGATTCTGGACAATTGGATTGAAGAATGAGTGCCTAAACCGCAAACGGCCATGATTAGGGTTCTTGAGTGACATTTAGGGTTTCATGATTTAGGCCATATAAATGAATTTTAACAACGTGGAAAGATTGTATGAGTCATAAGGAACTCATTGATATCTTTAATTTCATGAATCGTTGCTGTTTGGTATGAGTTTCATTTTTCGTAGGTTTGAACAATGAAGAACACGCAACAAATTTCGCAGGAAAAATGGCATGTATTTTTGCAGGTACCCTGAGGAAGATGAAGCCAGTTCGCGCGTGTTCTGGAAATTTAAAATTCGTTTAAAAATATTATGAATTAATCTTGGTTATATTTCACAAACGCGCGTTTGTCCCAGTGGTAAGGCTGATGTGTGTATTGTAAGATGGCATTGGTTCGATACTTGGCTGGGTACATTTTTTTTCTCTTATTTTTCAGGATAAGCATATATAATATATTATGTTCAGTTGTCATTCCATTAGCAGATGGGCTCTTCCAGCCAGATGGTCATGCGCGCTGCTTGTATACAAGAGGTCCTGGGTTCAACACCACCCCAGGCCTTTTGTTTCTTTTATTTTTCCAGGTTTTTTGTAACAAAGGATAAAACCAATAGGACTCATCTCCTTGTTGCCTGCGTGCTGATGGCCAAGTGGTATGCTTTGTTGATGGTAAACCTGGTGATCTGGGTTCAAACCCCAGCCAGGTATGTTTTGCTTTTTAATTTTTTCTATTTGTTTCTTCTTATTTTTTGATTTATATTTTATTAATAAACATATATGTAATTAAATTATAAATATTTGTATATTATATTCTAAACCTTAAAAATATTTTTCTAAACAAACCCTAATTTTAGTTTCTAAATAATTTTTATTTTCTAATTCTTAATATAATTATTATGTATAAATTTATTTAATATAACTTTTGTAAATATAATATATAACATAATAAAATTTTGTAATTTATTATACATGTTTATATAATTAATTTTTTTGTAAATATAATCTTTAATATAATTAAAATTTGCAAATATACTTATAACTTATTTTCTTTATATAATATGTAAATATTTTTATACTTTGTTTATGATCTAAATTATATGTAAATAATTTTGTAATTATAATATGTCTAAAAATAAATTAATAATTTGTACATAAATTAAAATGCTATAATAATTATTTAATTGCTCATATAAAAAAATCTAACTTTTGTTTATTATTTTAATTTTGTTCTTATAATATTTTGCTAATTATATTTATTATTATTACTAATCACATTATTACTAATCCATTTATTTATTTTTCTAATTATGCTTATTATTATTATTTCACTAACTTTATTTACTTTTTATTATTATTATTATTACTAACCCCTATATTTGCTTATTTATTTATTTATTTTATATTTATTTGCTATTTATTTTAATTACTTATTTTTATTATAATTATGTAATTGCTCCTTGGTGTAAAATTTGTAAATATGTAATTTATTTAATTTTTATGCTATGGTTAGTAATTTAGGGAGTGTAAATATGTATTCAATTTAAAATAAAATTTAGATCACTTTAATTATAAGATAAATATAAATTAAACACTCACACACGTAAGTCGATTTTTTAATCGCCATCTCACCTTTCTAAGGCTATCCCTCAATGTTGCCTAATCATAAGGTCAAGTGGGGTGTATAAAGCAAGTCCCTTAAAAAAAAAAATCATCAAGTCCCTAATGGTTGCCTTTAAAGATCAAGTCCCTTTTCGAATAATGATGATAGTCCCTCCTAAATGCTTAATACACCCCACAGTTGCCTTCGTAAACAGGTGTCCCTCACATGTCCCTCACATTCAAGGTAATGACTACCTATTCCTTAATAATAGGGATAGTCTTACCACTTAAAGGATAAAGAACAGAAAAGACTTAAATTTTAGGGTAGGTACCTCCTAGTTGCTTGCTCACTACATTCCAAATTTTCAAACACTTAACAAATTTCAAACAAATTTTCAAACACAAGTTTTTTACGCATCCGTACATGGATCATTATTAACTATTATGAAAATTTTCTATTCACACACTTCACATTTTCAAAAAAAATTCAAAGTGAGCTAAGTAACTAAGAGCCCATGGATAACCATGGATGTAAAGGGTGCTAACACCTTCCCTTTACATAACCTACCCCCCGGACCCAAAAATATCTCTTAAGGTCTTTCCTGTTCTTTTATACCCTTTCCTTTTGGATAAAATAAAAGTCGGTGGCGACTCTTGCTATCCGCAACATAACTAAAAGTCAGTTCTCCCACCGTGTTACAGAACTGGCGACTCTGCTGGGGATTTAAATTTAAGAGGGGTACCCTTAGGAATTAAGATCACTTTAATATTGTTTGATTTGTTTGCTTTATTATTATATTATTGGGATGTTCTTATGTGTGAAAGGTCCTAACCCGGATCTAGTGTACCTTAGGTAAATGGCAATAGACCAAGGAAACTGTACGACGTATATCGATACGGTTGATCTGGTGGCCATAGTTAGTGCGACTTCTTGGTTGGTGCTTATGTTCCTTAAGTCAAGTTGAGGATAATATGAGGCTGCCATATGTTGTCAATGCACTAACTAACTATTAGAACCCTAGTTATCCCATCTTGGCCTTTAGAAAGTAGTGAGGTAACCGGCTTTGGTGCAGACTGAAGTTGGTTGACACTCGATACTACGCTCATTGAGATTCTAAACTTGGAGGGTTTTGGTTGGCAAGTAAGTTGCCTTCTGAACAACCACCCTTGTGAAGGATCAATGATATTGAGATCCCTTAGAACCTGGTTACTTTTGTAGGACAGGATGAACCATCTAACTTCAGGGGAGGGTACTTACCTTTGAACCTCATGCAAGCCTTTAAACCTAGGGCTATGGTGTGACTTGTTTGTGTGTGCCACATGTCTTTGATTGAGCATAACATCATAGCATCATCATGCATCATGAGCATAACATTTTCACTAACCATTTCAAGGACCAAAGGATTTATCTTTGTTCTTTGTTGCAGGTCATGGCTTCTGCTCGTAGAAACACCATCAGGATCAACTTTGTGGGGATACCTCCCAAGCTTAAGGAGTTGGTTTCTCAAGTGTCTGATCATTCCCAGTTCATCAAGAGACATGGTCACCTATTGGATCTAGTCACTTCAGGGTTCAATGAAGACATGATGAGTGTGCTGTTTCAGTTCTTTGACCCTAAACACCATTGCTTTACATTCCCTGATTATCAGCTGGTTCCAACCATGGAGGAGTTCTCTAAACTTCTGGGTATACTTGTTCTTGATCAAAGACCCTTCACAAGCTTGGAGAGGGAGCTCAAACCAGAGGTTATTGCTGCAGCTCTACATCTGAAGAAGTCTGACATTGTTCTAGAAACGAGAAGCGGAGTCAAGGGTATTCTTGCCAAGGTGTTGATAGAGAAAGCTCAGTTGTTCTTGAAGGCCATGAGCTATGATGCTTTTGAGGAGATCTTAGCCTTGCTGATATATGGCTTAGTATTGTTCCCCAATCCAGATCAGTTCGTAGACGTTCATGCCATCAACATTTTCCTGAGTCACAATCCAGTGCCTACATTGCTTGGAGACATCCTGCATTCTCTTCACACCCGTACTACAAGGGCAAGAGGAACTTTGATGTGTTGCATACCTTTACTTTCTAGGTGGTTTATTTCTCACCTTCCTCGCTCAGTAATGAAGAATGAGCAAGGGTTCAGATGGTCCAAGAGGATCATGTCACTTTCTCACTCAGATATCCATTGGTGCTCCAGATCTATGGAGAATGTCACCATCATTGACCGTTGTGGGGAGTTTCCTAATGTGCCACTTCTAGGCATAAGAGGAGGCATCACCTACAACCCCTCTCTAGCTTTACGACAGTTTGGTTATGCTCGGAGCGATGGCCCACATGACATGTTGATTCAGGGCATTGTGTTTGATTACGACAACGATCTTCAGGGTTACCGTCAGAGATTCATACGAGCATGGGGAAAAGTAAACAGGGTTGATAGCAAGACACTGGAGCCTAAGTACACTATTCCTATGGAGGCTTATCTCAGATGGGTACGATCTCGTGCTCAGACACTCATGATGCCATATCCTGCCGTCCTACCAGTTACCATGGAACCTGTTGCTGAAGGAGACACAGCTTATACCATCCTTCACCCAGACATGCCTACTGACATGGAAGACTTGCAGAGATCATGGATCCAACTGAAAGAGCAAAGGGATACTTTCGAGGCTCATTACAAAGCAAGCCAAGCAAGAATCCTGGAACTAACAAAGCAACTTCATGAGGAACGGAACCTCAATTCATACCTCAACACAAAGAGGAAACGTCCATGGGAGACTTAAAACCCCATCTTTTGTACTTATTTTATTTCATTTTTTGTAAGCCTAAAAGGCAAAACAAAGTTATTGCTAATAAAAGTTTACTTTCTTGTTTGTCTAAGCAAATTTAAATCCTGCGGTCCTTGAAAACATTGCACATGCATTCCCATATCATTTCATTGCATCACAGGTTTATAATTGTGCACAGGTTTCTCATCTTCTCGCTGTTTATTTCAGCAATGGCTCTTGAACAATCAGTTAAGGATCTCCAGGCACAAAATGCGCAGTTCCAAGAGCTGATCTTGAACCTGTCCAAGGGGCAAGATGAATTGAAGGCACTGCTGGCCAAGAAGACTAAGAAGACTAGAAGATCTGCTGGTTTGATCAACATGGGAAGAAGGTTCAAAGGTCTTGCCAAGACCAAAGAACCAGCTGAAGACTATGAATCTGAGGAATCTGAAAAAGAGGGAGGCAGTCTCCACAACACTATGGGGGACTCTGACTCTGAGGCTAACTACTACCATGAGCCTAATGAAGACAAATTCAAGATGCTGGTGGATAGGATGGATGCCATGGAGTTGCAAAAGTCATCTGGACTGGATTTTGAAGATTTGAGTTTGATATCCGGGGTTGTTATACCCATTGGTTTCAAGGTTCCTACCTTTGTCGTTTATGATGGGGTCTCTTGTCCCAAGCTGCATCTGAGGTCCTATGTCAGAAGAATTCAACCCCACACTGCTGACAAGAAGTTGTGGATCCACTTTTTTCAAGAGAGCTTATCTGGAGCTCAGTTGGAGTGGTATTATCAGTTGGAGAGTGTCAACATCAGAGACTGGAATGATCTTGCTGAAGCTTTCTATAAGCAGTACCAATACAATGCTGACTTAGCCCCCACTCGCATGCAGCTTCAGAGCATGTCTATGGGTGCCAAGGAAAGTTTTAAAGAGTATGCTCAGAAGTGGAGAGATTTAGCTGGAAGAGTTCAACCCCCTTTGACTGATAGGGAGCTGGTTGATATATTCATGTGTACGCTGAATGGTCCGTTCTACAGTCACCTCATTGGAAGCTCATCATCTGGCTTCACTGAGTTGATCATGACAGGAGAGCGAGTAGAAAATGGTATAAAGAATGGTAAGATCCATGTGGGCACTTCTTCATCAGGTGCTGCAAAGAAGCCTCCCACTGGGAAGAAAGAATCCAATGCTGTTTATGGTCAACCTGATCGTAACAGAAGGCATCAGTCTGTTAGTGCAGTGCATATTTCAAATCCAACTCCTGCAACGACAGAGCAGCCACAGGGCAACCAACAGAGGGCTAGAAGGCAATTCACGAAGATCAACATGTCAATGGCTCAGGCATTGCAACACTTGTTGAAAGCTGAACTTATTACTTTGAAAGAGGCTCCTCAGAATCCTAATGTTACCTCTCCCAGGTACAATCCTAATGCACGGTGTGCATATCATTCAAACTGTCAGGGACATGATACTAATAACTGCTGGATCTTGAAGAATAAAATTCAAGATATGATTGATGCTGGAGAAATTGAGTTTGATCCTCCGGGTACTCCAAATGTGATTACTGCTCCAATGCCAAATCACGAGAAGACTGTCAATGCCATTGAGGAAGATCTGCATATCCACTCAGTTGATGAGTTGACCACACCATTGGCCATCATCAGAAAGAAGTTAGTGCAAGCTGGGTTCTTTCCGGGTTGTCGTGAAAATTGTGTTTATTGTGAGTATAATCCAGAGAAGTGCTTCAGGTTGAAAGACGGAATTCAGCGTCTCATGGATAATTACACCATAGTGTTTGAAAGAAGACCGTCTTCTGTGGAGAGTATGGTGGAGCATATTACCAGAGGTAAGAAGATTGAAGAGGTTGACATGGTTGACAAAGTACCAATAAGAATCACTTCAAAGGGTCCCATTAAAATCACTCATCAGGGTCCAATCAAAGTTACTGCTGAAGGTCCCGTGAAAGTTGTTGCTGAAGCCAGAGTAGCTCCTGTGGTCATTACTACTCCTGGTCCTATCCCGTATACGTCTGACAAAGCTGTGCCTTGGCATTATGGATCTGATGTTTACATCCATGGTGTTAAGCAGGAGCCTTTACCTGATGTGCCTGTTGACATTGATAATATTGCTGGATCTAGCAAGATCACTCGTAGTGGAAGAGTCTTCTCTCCTCCAGTTACTTCCAAGAATGCAGTTACTCCTGCTGCTACTTCCACCACTGATGCTCGGGGCAAGGGTCCTGTTATTGAGCCTGTATCTAATGATGTGCCAGCTGCTGATGACCTCTCTAAGCAGATGGAAGAAGTATTGAAAATCATTCGCAAGAGTGATTATGACATTGTTGATCAACTAGGGCATACTCCCTCAAAGATTTCTATGCTGTCCTTGTTGTTATGTTCTGAGGCTCATGCCAAGTCCTTGATCAAGTTTTTGAAGACTGCTCATGTACCCAGTGCAATTTCTGTGGATCAGTTTGAGAACTGTGTTGCCCACCTGACCTATGACAATGGGTTAGGATTTTCTGATGCTGATTTGACCCCTGCCAAGAGGGATCATAACAGGGCCTAGCATGTTTCAATTGAATGCAGGGGCACAACCCTGTCACATGTGCTGATAGACAATGGTTCCTCTTTGAATGTGTTGCCCAAGGAAGTCCTGAATAAGCTGAGTCCTGAAGATGCTGTGCTGAAGCCCAGTAACATTGTGGTGAAGGCTTTTGATGGTTCTAGAAGAGTAGTACATGGGGAAATTGATCTTCCAATCAAAGTTGGATCCCAGGTGTTTACTGCTACATTTTTTGTGATGGATATTCGTCCTTCGTACTCTTGTCTGCTTGGTCGTCCCTGGATCCATGGGGCAGGTGTTGTAACCTCTACATTGCACCAAAAGTTGAGATATCCGGTGGATGGAAAGGTTGTTACTGTCTATGGAGAAGAAGAATACTTTGTCAGCCATGTAAACACTTTCAAGTATCTGGAAATGGAAGGTGAATACATTGAAACTCCGTGTCAGACATTTGAAGTGGTTCCTTGGGTTGTTAATGATTATGTAGCTCCTCCTGTTGCAAAGAAAGTTCCTGTAGTCACCAGAAAGCCTCCAACAATGGCAATGGCTTCCCTCAATGATGCAAGAGCTGTGGTGGATGAAGGTGGTTGTACTATTTGGGGTCAGCTTCCTGATATTCCATACAAGTCTGACAAGTTTGGTTTGGGTTTCACTGCAGAGTCCCAGAAAGCTGTTCGTCGTGCTCATGCTGCTCGTATCACTAATCAAGGGGTTGTGAAGAACCAGATTAATGCTGTGGGAGATCAAGATGAAGACTACAACTTGGATGCATGGATTTTTCCTACTGTGGGTGCTGGACTCAATAATTGGAAAGCTGAAGATGTTATCCCTATCTCCTTTAGTCAGGAGTAAATACTATTACTGTGTTGTTATATTTTAAATTTGTAATTTTCTTGAACAATAAAACTTTCAAGCCATGTGCCTTACCCGGGGCACAATGGTGTGCTTGTTACGGGCTGTCATTTCATTTGCATACTTCATTCAATAAAATCAGTGGACGTTTCGTAAATATTGTGTTCCTTGTCTTTCTTTTTCTTTTATTTTGTTTTATCAGCTATGTGTTCTTACACACACCCACATCACTAAAATGCAGATCCTCATCCACTCTGGATCCTGTTGATAACAGTTCTACTATTGCCAATTATAATTTCGAGAATCCGATCTATCAAACTGAAGACGGAAATGAGGACGATTGTGAAATACCTGTAGAGCTTGCTAGGTTGTTACAACAAGAAGAGAAAGCTATACAACCACATGAAGAGCCAGTCGAAGTTGTGAATCTGGGAACTGAAGAAAACAGAAAAGAGGTCAAGATAGGGGCTGATTTAGAGGACAGTGTCAAGAGCAGATTGATTCAGATGTTACGCGACTATGTGGAGATCTTTGCTTGGTCTTATGAAGATATGCCAGGGTTGGATACAGACATTGTGGTTCACCGTTTGCCAGTGAAAGAAGATTGTCGTCCAAAGAAGCAGATGGTTCGTCGTATGCGTCCTGAAATGTCAGAAAAGATCAAGGCAGAGGTAATGAAACAGTTCAATGCAGGGTTCTTAGCAGTGACTTCTTATCCTCAGTGGGTTGCAAATGTGGTACCAGTTCCTAAGAAAGATGGTAAGGTACGTATGTGTGTAGACTACAGAGATTTGAACAAGGCTAGCCCTAAAGATGACTTTCCACTTCCTCATATTGATATTCTGGTAGACAACACTGCTCAGCATAAGGTATTCTCTTTTATGGATGGTTTCTCTGGTTACAATCAGATCAAGATGGCACCTGAAGATATGGAGAAGACAACATTTGTGACACAGTGGGGCACCTTTTGCTATAAGGTAATGCCATTTGGTTTGAAGAATGCAGGGGCAACATATCAGCGTGCTATGGTGGCTTTGTTTCATGATATGATTCATCATGAGATAGAAGTATATGTGGATGATATGATAGCCAGATCCCAGAATGAAGAGCAACATCTTGATCATCTGCACAAGTTGTTTGAGAGGTTGAAGAAATACAAGTTGAGTTTGAACCCAAACAAGTGTACTTTTGGAGTTAGATCTGGTAAACTCCTGGGTTTCATTGTCAGTGGAAAAGGTATTGAAGTGGATCCTGCAAAAGTGAAAGCTATACGAGAGATGCCAGCTCCCCGTACTGAGAAGGAGGTTAGAGGTTTCTTGGGACGTTTGAACTACATTGCAAGATTTATTTCCCAGTTAACTACCATCTGTGAGCCAATTTTCAAATTGTTGAAGAAAGATCAGGTGATGGAATGGAATGATGAGTGCCAGACTGCCTTTGATGAAATCAAGAGATACCTGCTAGAACCACCAATTTTGATGCCACCAGTGGATGGAAGACCCTTGATTATGTACTTAACAGTGTTAGACAACTCAATGGGGTGTGTGTTGGGGCAACATGACGAGTCTGGTCGAAAAGAGCAGGCAATATACTACCTTAGCAAAAAGTTTACCGACTGTGAAACAAGATACTCACTGCTCGAGAAAACTTGCTGCGCTTTGGCATGGGCTGCTCGCCGACTAAGACAGTATATGTTGACCCATACTACCTTGTTGATTTCAAAGATGGATCCAATCAAGTACATATTTGAGAAACCTGCTCTCTCCGGAAGAATTGCAAGATGGCAAATGATCTTGACAGAATATGACATACAGTATACTACTCAGAAGGCCATTAAGGGAAGTGTTGTGGCAGATCATTTGGCTCATCAAGCAGTGGATGATTATCAGTCAATGAGTTTTGAATTCCCTGATGAAGACATTATGATCATTACCAAAGAACCTGGACAATATGACAGACCTGAACAAGGATCCCGATGGACTATGGTTTTTGATGGTGCCTCTAATGCACTTGGTAATGGTGTTGGTGTTGTGATTAGTTCCCCTGAAGGTTGTCATACCCCGATTACTGCCAGACTTTGTTTCTATTGTACCAATAACATGGCTGAGTATGAGGCATGTATCCTGGGTATTAAAGCTGCTATTGATATGAAGATTCAGTTCCTTGATGTGTATGGAGATTCAGCCCTGGTAGTAAGTCAGATCAAAGGAGATTGGGATACCAAGCATGATAACCTCATTCCTTACAGAGAGCATGTGTTGTCTTTGATCCCACATTTCAAAGAGATTACCTTTGGACACATTCCACGAAGAGAGAATCAGTTGGCAGATGCATTAGCCACCATGGCATCCATGTTTGAGATCAGCTGGGATGATGAAGCTCCCAAGATTACTATTGATAGATTTGAAAAGCCTGCATACTGCAATGAGATTGACACTGAAGGGACAGAGGAGAAGCCTTGGTTCTATGAAGTGAAAAGATATCTTGAAACTCAGGAGTTCCCTGAAGGGGTATCTGTCAAAGATAGGAAGTTTCTGAGAAGGTTTTCTGCTAAGTTCTTTTTGAGTAATGGCATTTTGTATAAGCGCAATCATGATTCAACTATGCTTCGTTGTGTGGATAAGAAGGAAGCAACTGAGATCATGGAGGATATGCATGATGGGATCTTTGGCACTCATTCTAGTGGTCATACTATGGCAAAGAAGATATTGAGAGCAGGTTACTATTGGTCTACCATGGAAGCTGATTGCTATCAACACTCCAGAACTTGTCATAAGTGTCAAATCTATGCTGATAAAGTCCATGTACCTCCATCACCATTGAATGTGTTGACTGCTCCTTGGCCCTTTGCCATGTGGGGCATTGATATGATTGGTGAGATCAAGCCTACTGCTTCTAATGGACATCGTTTCATCCTGGTTGCTATTGATTACTTCACGAAGTGGGTGGAGGCAGCTTCATTTGCATCTGTTACTAAGAATGTGGTGGATCGATTCATTAAGAATAATCTCATATGTAGATATGGCATCCCTGAGAGGATTATCACTGACAATGGCTCTAATCTGAACAACACTATGATTACTGATCTCTGCACGCAGTTCAAGATTAAGCATCACAACTCTTCTCCGTATCGTCCAAAGATGAATGGGGCAGTTGAAGCTGCCAATAAGAACATCAAGAAGATTGTACAGAAGATGACTGTTACTTACAAGGATTGGCATGAGATGTTACCATTTGCTCTTCATGGTTATCGTACCACAATACGTACTTCAACAGGGGCAACCCCATTCTCCTTAGTCTATGGTATGGAAGCAGTTCTGCCCATTGAAGTTCAGATTCCCTCCTTAAGAATTATGAAGGATGCAGGCTTGGATGAAGATGAGTGGGTTCAGACTCGACTGGACCAGTTAAATTTGATTGATGAGAAGAGGTTAGCAGCAGTTTGTCATGGCCAGATGTACCAGAAACGAATGATCAAAGCTTTTAATAAGAAGGTTAAGCCAAAGGTATATCAGGCTGGTGACTTGGTAATTAAGCGTATTATATTACCACAGGGTGATCCTAGGGGCAAGTGGACTCCAACATATGAAGGACCATTTGTAGTCAAGACGGTGTTCTCAGGAGGTGCCATGCTACTCACTACAATGGATGATGAAGACTTTCCACAGCCTATAAACGCAGACATAGTTAAAAAATACTACGCATGAAAAGAGACCCGCTAGGTTGACAGGCCTAGGCAAAAATAAGGGCATCCCGGCAAACCAAAAGGGTTTGGGCAAAAATTAGGGATATATATAAAAAGATGTACACCCGGCAAGTCGAAAACCTGAAAAGGCGGCTTGGGCAAAAAAGGGTATCCCGGTGGATTGAAAACCTGAAAGGGCAATCCAGGCAAAAGTTAGGGATTAAAGCGTATGACTATGTCTCGTTTGGATCACCCATGAAACTGCAACCAGTTGTACTACTTACTCAAGCTCGAATAGATAAAGCTCAATCCAATCGTTTCCGTCTCAACAGCAGAAGATGAGATACTTGAAGATAATGGCAATAGTAGAATTGAAACTCAATAGGATTATTTCCCACATAGCTGATTCTCTTTGTTTTGTAAAAACTTTATGACAAAATCCTCTTACTAGGGTTTATGTCTCCTTGTACAAACTTACCCGTGCATGGGTCATTTTTTTTGATATAAATAAATTCCATCTTTTGAATCCAGATTTACTTTTACCCTATTTACATAAGCGAAACGTCCATTGATTGTGTTTGAATGTATGTATGCTTTTGAATATGATTGATGTTTACAAGAAATGCATGTGTACTTAATATGATTGATGTTTACCAGAAATGCATGAAAATGCAGTAATAGTATTTACTAAGGACGAACGAGGGAAGGATTTCAACGAAGCTTCACCGGTTCATCTTTACAAGAAAACTACAAAACCCTCAGTAGGACGAATCCATCTTCATAAAGTCTCATCTCCCTTGGAATTTATATCCATCTCTTTTATCCTCATACGGATATACGGGAAATTACTTTCCAATAAAAGTACGACGAACGAAGACGGGAAGTTACATCTGCCCTACCATCAAACGAAGACGAAGGTTATATATACCTTGTTATCCCCAGCATACGGGAGATGATATATACCTTGTTATCCCCAGCAGACGGGAGGTTATATATACCTTGTTATCCCCAGCAGACGGGAGGTTATATATACCTTGTTATCCCCAGCATACGGAAGGTTATGTATATTATCAAACAAGACGGGAATGAGTTCCTCATATTCTTCAAGCAACGAATTAGGATTTATTTTCCCTAGCCAGCAGTTGTTATACAGAGATATCCAGACGCTTCAGGCCGCATGATGCATACATACATCATTTACATCATACCATAACATACACATCCATAAGTACATAATACATTTACTTAGGTGCATCATACTATGCATGTATACATAATGCATAAGCTAATATTTCCCTTGCAGGATAGTTATATGCAGGTAAAATAATATCAACAACTTACAACGGGTCAGAAATGATCCATACACTACTCAAGATGTCCTCGAATAGCAGGAAAACGGTCCGTAAAAAGATCCATTCCCTGGTTCAAGACATCTTTCAGAAGAACAAATCCTGACGTTCTTTTGACCCTTAAGAGCAAATCCTGACGCTCTTTTGGCCCCTTGTTCAAGACTTTTTCAGAAGAACAAATCTTGACGTTCTTTTGACCCTTAAGAGCAAATCCTGACGCTCTTTTGGCCCCTTGTTCGAGACTTTTTCAGAAGAACAAATCCTGACGTTCTTTTGACCCTTAAGAGCAAATCCTGACGCTCTTTTGGCCTCTTGTTCCAGATACTTTTTCAGAAGAACAAATCCTGACGTTCTTTTGACCCTTAAGAGCAAATCCTGACGTTCTTTCGATCCTTAAGAACAAATCCTGACGTTCTTTTGGCCCTTGGAGAATAGGCAAACGGTCTGTACAAAGATCCATTCCCTAATCCAAAATATTTCCAGAAGAGATAATCATCACAAGATTTATTTCTACTGGTCCATCCAACAACTCAAATCATGTTGCATAAATGATTCAGAGACGGCCTATACGAAGACCTAGTACTGAAATCCAGTATCAACATAAAGCTATCATCACATCCAGTTCTTTAGATGGCATCTCTAAGCCCATCTCCCATTCTTCCAAGTGGCATCTTTAAGCCCACTCAAGCATATACAACCAACCATCAATATCACTCTATGCACTGGTGAGTGCAAATTTTTGGGCTTTTGTGTTCAATCCCCTTCAACCTTCCAGGTCACGACTGGAAAATGTACCAATCTAACCCCTCAGGTTTCAGAAAATTGAACAGGGGCATAGAGTTGTCAGCCTTAGGCAGAAAATGTACATTCTTTCTAATTCTCCACGGAGTTCTTACCTCGTGGAAGAATTTTGCTTTAGTTCTCCTTTCCACACTTGGATAGGATAAATCCCCAGTTGAGTTCATTCCTCATGGGTTAGTGTCTTGCTTGACAGTTTCTTTCCAGTTCGTTCCTGGATTGAATTTTGGTCGTTGGCATTTTTTGATGATTGAACTACCATTGGGAAATACATTTATTTCGCACCTTTTGGATGCTTAGTTTCCCAGAAGGAATTTGTTGGAGGCTCCCGTTGAAGACGAATTTTGCTCTCCAGCAGTGTTACTACAACATTCCCTTGGATTACTTGTACCCGACAACAAGTGGCAGTCTCTTTACTTGAGAAGCTTGTTTTGTCTTCGAACTTTTGAGTAAATCAACAGATGGCGGTCTCTTTCCGAGCAGCCGTTCCATCCCCAGCAATTCCAGATGGAAAGTGGATTCGTTTTGCACCTTCGGATGTTTAGTTTCCCAGAAGAAATTTATTGAAGGCTTCCTTTGAATACAAATTTTGTTTTCCAGCAGTGTTGTTGCAACATCCTTTTGAAATACCTATACCTGACAACAAGTGGCAGTCTCTTTATTGGAGAAGCTTGTTCTTATCCCTGGACCTCTAATCGGAATCAACAAATGGCAGTCTCTTTATTTGAGAAGTTTGTTTCCTATCCATGGATTTCCCAGTGAATCAATAGATGGCATTCTCTTTTCGAGCAATTTGTCCATCCTCAGCAAAGTTTTTGTTCTATCAAATGGCATCTCCCCTGTTCAGCGGAGAAGTTTGGTATGAATTTATTTTTCAACAAATGGCATCTCATCCAGACAAGGTGAGAAGTTTGTTCGGCAAATGGCATCTCATCTAGACAAGGTGGGAAGTTTGTCGTGATTCCAATTTTCAACAAATGGCATCTCATCTAGACAAGGTGAGAAGTTTGTTCGGCAAATGGCATCTCATCCAGACAAGGTGGGAAGTTTGTCGTGATTCCAATTTTCAACAAATGGCATCTCATCCAGACAAGATGAGAAGTTTGTTCGGCAAATGGCATCTCATCTAGGCAAGGTGGGAAGTTTGTCGTGATTCCGATTTTCAACAAATGGCATCTCATCCAGACAAGGTGAGAAGTTTGTTCGGCAAATGGCATCTCATCCAGACAAGGTGGGAAGTTTGTCGTGATTCCAATTTTCAACAAATGGCATCTCATCCAGACAAGGTGAGAAGTTTGTTCGGCAAATGGCATCTCATCTAGACAAGGTGGGAAGTTTGTCGTGATTCCAATTTTCAACAAATGGCATCTCATCCAGACAAGATGAGAAGTTTGTTCGGCAAATGGCATCTCATCTAGACAAGGTGGGAAGTTTGTCGTGATTCCGATTTTCAACAAATGGCATCTCATCCAGACAAGGTGAGAAGTTTGTTCGGCAAATGGCATCTCATCCAGACAAGGTGGGAAGTTTGTCGTGATTCCAATTTTCAACAAATGGCATCTCATCTAGACAAGATGAGAAGTTTGTTCGGCAAATGGCATCTCATCTAGACACGGTGGGAAGTTTGTCGTGATTCCAATGTTCTATCAAATGGCTATCTCTTCCATACAAGGTGAGAAGTTTGATATGAATCTCTTTTATTTTTTCCAACAAATGGCTATCTCTTCCAGACAAGTTGAGAAGTTTGTTGTGAATTTCTCCAATTTCCGTCAAATGGCCATCTCTTCCATACAGGTTTGAGAAGTTTGAGCGTGAAGTTTTGTTTTCTCCATCATATGGCTGTCTCTTTCAGAATAAGGGAAGTATGGTGAGAGTTCTATTCATTGGCATCCTTAGTTAAGTCTCGGCAGAAGATTTGACAACAGGTGATTCCTTTTATTCCTGGCAAGCTCGGCAGAAGATTTCCAGTCTACCTCGGCAGAAGGTATTTACTGTTATAAGCTAGACGATGGCATCCGTAGTTGAATCTCGGCAGAAGATTTGGCGACAGGTGTATCCTCAGCTAATCCTCGGCAGTAGGAATTTCATTTAGTATACCTCGGCAGAAGGTATCTTGTTCTTAGAATCTCTGGTAATCTCGGCAGTAGACCTCCAGCAGACTTCGTAAGAATTTGTCTTCGTTCCAAGATCTCGGCAGTAGATTTTTGGTTCATTCGATATACCTCGGCAGAAGGTATTCCATTCTTAGATTCTCTGGTAATCTCGGCGGTTAGATCTCCAGTAGACCTCGGAAGATTTGTTTTTTTTTTCATTTCAGAATCTCGGCAGTAGATTTCTGTTTCATTTTTGATGCACCAACATAAGGCATTTCCAAATGAGGTTTGAAATCTCAGCAGTAGATTTCCTCAAAGTGGAATTTTTGTTCAAAGATTTCGAGTCATCTTAGGACCTGTAGACATTTGTCATTTGGCTCCGCTCAAGAGAAAATCCTCGTGTGGATTGTACTCCAGTCACGTGCGTCTCACCCCCCAGTAGGGTCAACTTTTCTTCCTAGCGGCGTTGTAGCTTTGGTCTTGCATCTTTACATTGCATAACATATCATTTCATCTGCATTTTCAGTCAAAATTTTAGGTATTCTGATATTTAATCCTCTTTCACCCTGAATGTCCAAAAAAAACTTTATTACTCGTACATTCAGGTTCAAGATGATTAAATAGGGGCAGCTGTCATACCCTAAATTTTGACTAGAAATTTTTAAATTTTTGTTCATGTTGACGGGTTTCCGTCGACTTATCGAAAATTGACCTTTTTTTGCATTTTTAAGATAAGACATATCATTAATCATTATTTATTATATTTGTGTTCGACTTTTATTCAGTATCATTTTATTTTATATTTGATTTCGGAATATTAATTTAATTTTAGAAATTAGTTAGAGTTTTTGCTTGTTCCATTTTAAATCATTTCTTTTATTTATTTGCTATAATTTAAGTTGACCCTTTTTAATTTAATTTCATAGATTTAATTATTATTTTCTAAAATAAATCAATTTGAGTCAGTTTAGGTTTTTTTATTAGTTTAATAATCCTACTAGTTTTACTTATCATTTTAACTTAGACCATTTAGAATTAGTTTTTAATTTTGCTTAAATTTAATTCTAATTTACTTTATTTTTACTTTTTATTATTTATTTATTTATATCTGGATTAATTGCTTTCCCCATTTAATTAGTTTATAATAGTTTTTATCTATTTATTATTATTATTTTATTTATTACTTTAATTATTCTGGTTTCACTTGGTTGGTTTAGAGTTGATTAAGTTAGTTTAAAGTCCAAATTTATAGTCCAAGCCAAACCAACTCCCCTACACAATCCAATCACACAGCCTGCTCTACCTCCAAACTTCCACATAGCCCTGTGCAACTTTTACACCAAAACAACATCATTTCACAGCCTGCATCCAAAGTTGAAAAGACTTGTCAACAGCAAAAAGGGGATGCACTCTTAAATCCAAAACATATAACAGACCTTCATTTTTATGAAAGGATCTGGATAAAAAGACTTCTAAAAAAAAACTGATAAAAAGAAGAAAGGTGTGCTGTCTACAAGGGAGAGAAAACCAATAACACCAACAGGGAAGACCCTTGAAAAAAAAGGGACTTGAAACTCAATCTCACCAAAAAATTCGGGAACTGGTTTCTACACAAGCTCCACCAAATCCACCGCATAGCCTTCTTCCATCAACCTCCATAACCATCCTCAAACTCATAAAAAAACCTGCATAACCAAAGAAGCTAATCAACAAAAAAACTCCATCAATCCTAAACCCACCTCAAAAACCAACAGACAGCGACCCTTCTTCATCTCTGCCCATCATCTTAACAACAAACCACCACCATCGTTTTCATGTAACCATCCTTCAACCTAATATCAACAATACTTCAGAAAAACTGGCTGTGATAACCCACCTTTCATCACCCTTTGTTCAAGCCGCGACACCACCGTACTCACCTCAAACAAAGTCACCTCCCTGAAACCAAAAAGGAAGGAAAAGCAGAACATCACAAAACAACAGAACAGAAAGAACAAGCCAAACCAGAACCATTCAAAGCAACAGCAAACCGTCCAAAACAACGAACCTGGAAACCAATCTCGCCGTGGCCTCGCGAATACGAACACGCCCAATCCTCTTTGAAACCGTCACACCGCAAAACTCACTGAAACCGTGAGACACACCGGTCACTGAGACCTTCATCAAACCTTGGCAACAACAAACACAAAAAAAACAGACTCCTTCACCGCCTTGCCGCCGTTTCACTATCACTCATCATCATCACTGCGAACCACCTCCCTTCTCCCACAGCGTCCCTCTCCTTCACAGAACAACCAAAAAACCTCCTTCAACATCACAGCCACCGAAAACCATCCTCTCCGCCATGAAACTGTGAATCACCTGTCACCAAAAGCCTTCTACCTTTCAACCGCCTTCCTCCTTCTTCTCAACCATTCCACCATAAACAACCACCGAACGCGTCTCCTTCGCTCCATCATCAACTGAAACCCTAAACCACCCTTCACCGCCGAATCCCCTCCAACCCTCCGTCTACCGCTCACTTCACCATCACTGTGAACTCTCCAAAACCGAAGCGCAGCAAAACCTCCATTTCACCTCTGAAACCAACGCAAAATCGCCGCCGCGTTGCCACCACGAGGCTGCCGTTGCCAGAACCGCCCCAAATCGCGGACAGAGAAAGAAACCAGAGATCGTTGAGCGCTTGAGAGAAGATCATTCCGCCGCTTTTGGGAAATACACGCGAGTGAGAGAGATCGAAGACGGGGCAAGAGCCGCCGCCACCGCCGTGTAGATCGACTAAGGTAGGTTTCCGTTGTTGTTGCTTCCGAATCGCGTCTCACCGTGGGTGAATTTGTGAATGTGTGAATTTGTGTTTTATTGTCTTATTAGACAACATTTCGGTGGATTAAGTTTCCTAAATAACTCTGTTTTCTTTTAATTTAAAATTAAAAAAAAATCATTTTTATTTTGTTTTTTTTTATTTATTTTGCTTTTCTCATCTTGCTATTTATTATTATTATTTTGTGCTGATTATTACTTTGGGTTTTCTGGAGCCCAACTGTGTTTACAGCCTTAGGCCCTTTTATTGGTCCATTAGTTCATGTCTAGTTTTGATATTTATTGTGATCACATCAGTAAAAATTTCTTAGTATATGTCTTGCTCACTTTTTTTAGATAAACAATTCAAATGATACTTTAGTTTAGAGATTTAGGATCCTAGTTTTAGTACCCAAGAAAATTAGTATTAATCACTAACAAGTATTCAAATTGGTTAGATTTTTTTTTTGTCAGATTTATCTTAGGTCAACATATAATAAAAGTCTAAAAAAATTTCTTTCCTAGTTTAAGTTTTTTTTTAAGTTTTGTAGTTTAATTAATTAGACTTTCAATTTAGAATTAGTTTTTTTTTTATTTATTGTATTTATTTAATTAGTTATTTGTTTTTTTAGGAATTTAAAGTTATTTTGTTTAGTTTGTGTATATTATTTTTAGGATTTATTTTCAAGAATCAAAAAAAGTTTAGAAATATGTTAGTATAGTATTTTAATTAAAAAAAATGTGAAAAATATTCTTTGCAATTTTAGTTTATTTTATTTCATATTTTATTTTATTTAGTCTATTTATTTATTTATTTATGTATTCGTTTTCGCATTTTAATACAATATTAAATTCTAACGATTCATATGCCCACATTTGCACACACGTAAGTCGGTCACCAAGTGATCGCCGTCTGCACGATTTTTGCGTATCTTAATTAATTAATTTATGAAAAAAAGGAATTCCGGAGTCTAGCACTCCGCACGTTCTGGATTGAACCGCAAATGGGCTAGCCTCACGCGTTGGTTCAATCACCATTCGTGTAAAAATAATCTAATTCATTTAAATTAATTTACGAAAAAGGAATTCCGGAGTCTAGCACTCCGCACGTTCTGGATTGAACCGCAAATGGGCTAGCCTCACGCGATGGTTCAATCATCATTCGTATTCAAAACAATTCAACAATCTTAAAGGATCAGACATGATTCATCTCCATAGGAAAATTGTTCCTCCTATCCCCACAAACACAAACAAAAATCTTACAAACAATTACTTTCAAAGGAAGAACGTGGCATTACTTGTCGATCTTATATCCAAGTTTAAAGCTTCTTCCGATTTTATTTATTTTCAAAGAAAGAATGTGGCATTGCTTGTCGATCTTATATCCAAGTTTAAAGCTTCTTTCGATTTCTCATTTCTCAAACGTTTGTGGTGGAATAGGAGAGATACTTCTCTTAAAGATGACGACTTGTCTCTTTCTTTCAAATACAAATTAAAACTTACCAACCAATTCAAATCATTTCCATAATTAATTAGCGAGTAACTGAACTCCGGAGCCTCGCACTCCGCACGTTCTTGAATGCAACCGCAACATGGGCTAGCCCCACGCGTGGTTCATTTGCCCTCTCGTTTTAAAACACCTTTAACAAAGATCAAGCATCTTTTCTTAAAACGAACATTGTTTAAATCTTTCTATCTCGCAAACAAGCTAGCGCTTCAGCCTCCCTTCGTGAGCAGATAAGCCAATGCTTAGCAGTAGAATGCATTTTCAAACAATCGTTCAATAAAAAAACACAAATCGTAGTAGCACGAACTACGAAGCTCTGACTTTCCCATTGCACAGGGGAATACGTAGGCACGGGGATTTTAATCCTTCGCGAGCACAATAAATAAAAATTAACTATCTCTCCGTCACAATAATAAAAAACTTAACCTTTCCCTATAACAAATAATAAATAGATATCGATAATTAATCATTAAAAGAAGACAATAATAACAAGTTAACACTTTAAGCGCAAACTAGACTAAGAGGTTCCCGTTGAGTACAACGGACGTGAGGGGTGCCTAATACCTTCCCCTTGCGTAACTGACTCCCGAACTTAGATTAGTGGTTTCGTTGACCATTCTTATCCTTTATTTAGGTTGTGTCTATATCTTCCTTTTCTCCCGTAGAATAAATAGAATTAGGTGGCGACTCTGTTGTTTATTTTAGGATCGTATTTTTCGAGGTGCGACACCCGACATGTATGGGATGGAGAGGTAACATTACTCAAATTATTTATTTGTTTTGTTTCTTATTAAAATTGTTTTTATTGTAAATTTTCATACGCGTGAACCCCAAAGGTTCAATAACCATGGACGGAAAATGTGGTCTTTGCCAGAGGAGGATTGGTTCCAGACTATGCTTGTTGACTCTGGTCTGAACGATCTTTGTGAGATTGGTAAATGTAACACCCTTTCTACCCCACAACATATTCAAACAAATTACTTAAGAAAAATTAGAGTTTCAACCAAAAAGGAATTACATTTCGTTAAAACATCAATAGTACTCATTTATGTGTCATGTCCCGTCACACGGGTTGCAACTTATATCATAATTAAAACAAAACATCAATTCAATGCAGCGGATCATCGTTCAACAACTTAATCAACATATTAAAATTAGAATTGAGTTCTAATAAAAAAATCATCATGTAGTAAAATAGACAAGAACAACAAAAACATCCATGTGTTCCCAATGTTACATGAGACTGAGTAGGACACCACCTAACTCTATAAACGACAAAAGGACACACTCCAAGCTACCTCCAAACACCGAGCTATTCTTGAGTATCTGTAGGATGGCATAATAGACCATCACGAAAGGCAGGCAGGGTGAGTAAATTCACATTCAATATAAATAATATAAAGACAGAATTATAAGACAACACGCGACAATACATCATTTACTTCAAGTCTCACCCACATACAACAAAATCAATCACATCATCATAAAATAAATGCAATCATGCTATGCTACAAAGAATGAAATGCATTCTTCATAATATGCATGTGGTACTAAAACATCATCATGGATGGACACTGGGCCATCAACCCTCCACAAGGGAGCACAACATAAACAACAACACCTCAATCCACACTATGGGATTTAATCCTCAATCATCATAAGTATGCCATGAATGCAATGACGCAACAACAACAATCACATAGTCATCTTAATCAACATTTGCATCAGCGTTCATCACTATCATTCATATGTCTACTACTTTATCTACTCATGTCATCAATACTACATATCATTATAATACCACTTAATCATCTAAACATCATTTACATCATAATTCTCACACATATAGCATGTTATAGCTTGGTAAGAATTCACAGCAACGTTATAGCAACACAGGGCAACAAAACAAGTAATTTCAAGTCATTCGGAAAAATAAATTTTGCAGAAAACCCTATGATTTTCTATATGTTCCACATGCAACCAAACTCAACAAAACCACCAATTATTAACAGAAAACAACAAAATTCACTCTTTCTACCCATTATCATCCTATAATCATTAACTATAACATCTAACAACATTAAATCATCAACAATCTTCCCACAATTCCCTTTACCCTAAGGTTTCCTCAAAAGTCCTCTTTTCTCATAAGACTATCTATACATTATAGATATTGAATAAGAACTAATCCCCATAACTTAGTCGATTGAGCTTTTCTGATCACCTCTTGAGCAATTCCAACCTCTGTCTCCTTATTCTTCAGAGCAACCTTCAATCTTCACCAAAAACACGAATTATGCGAAAACTGGTTGTATTCACCTTCTCATAATCTTCTCAAATGACCAAGTTACCCCTAAGACCTCCAACTTCTTTTATTTTATTTTTAATAATAATATTTAAATAATATCCAATTATTATAATATCACTGTTTACTAAAATAACTCACCGCGACACCATAAAATACCACATGTTCATAAATAATTAAATTATGAAATTGGGGTGTTACAAATCTCCCTTACTTTAGGAATTTTCGTCCTCGAAAATGTTACCTAAAACAAACAGAGTCAAATACGACTCTTTCATCTGATCTTCACGTTCCCAAGTCCAACTTTCCCCTTCTGGTCCACCCTACAAAACCTTTACCAAGGCAATCTCGTTTCCTCGCAACTGCTTCATTTCTCGGCCATCTATCCGCAGTGGTAATGCTTCAACAGTCAGGTTATCTCTTAACTATACATCATCCATCTGAATCACATGTGATTGATCACACACATACTTCCTCAATTGCGACACATGGAACACATTATGCAAATTCGAAGTGATGGTGGTAACACAATCCAATATGCTACCGCTCTGATCCTTTGCGAAATCTGATACGAACCAACAAAACACGAAGTGATCTTTCTAGACTTCAAAGCTCTTCCGACACCAGTCACTGGAGTAACTCTCAAGAATACATGGTCTCCCTCTTGAAACTCAAGAGCCTTTCTCCTATTATCATGATAACTCTTTTGTCGACTCTGAGAAGCCTTTATTCTTTCTTGTATCATCTTAATATTATCAGTTGTCTCATATACAATCTCAGGCCCGAGTATTATGCTCACACCCGATTCATACCAACACAATGGAGTCTGACATCGTCTACCATATAACGTCTCATACGGTGCCATTCCAATACTATCATGATAACTATTATTGTAGGTAAACTCTATCAACGACAAATGAATATCCCAAGATCCTCCTTGATCCAGCACATAAGCTCTCAGTAAATCCTCTAAAGATTGGATAGTCCACTCTATCTAACCATTTGTTTATGGGTGATAAACAGAGTTCATCCTCAACTTAGTACCCAAAGCATCTTGTAAACTCTTCTAAAACCTCGACGTAAACCACAAATCTCTATTCGATGCGATACTCGATGGTATCTCATGCAACTTCACAAACTCTTCAATATACATCTCAGCTAGCTTCTGCATAGAATGATTAATCTTCATCGGCAAGAAATGGGCCAACTTAGTCAAACTATCCATAATCACCCAAATCGAATTCTTTACCTTAGCAGTCTTCAGTAAACTTGTCACAAAATCCATGGAAATGCTATCCCACTTCCATTCTGGAATATTCAACGGCTGCATCATACCTAACGATTTTTATGTTCAATCTTCTACTTTTGGCAAGTAAAACATGCATACACAAATTCCGCAACATCCTTCTTCATACCTGTCCACCAAAACAATTTATGCAGATCATGGTACATCTTCGTAGAACTAGGATGGATACTCAATCTACTTCGATGTCCTTCTTTTAAAATACTCTTCTTAATTTCCAGAACATCAGGAATACACACTCTATCTCGGAATCTCATCACACCATTTTCATCAACTCGGAATTCACCTCCGTTACCTTGGTTAATCAAAGTCAACTGATCAACCAACCTCAAATCAGATCGTTGTCCTTCACGGATCCTTTCCACAATTTCACTGGTCAACTTCAGCATCCCCAACTTCACACTCTCAGATTTAGCCTCTCACAATAAACTCATATCTCTGAACTATTCAATCATTTCGAGTTCTTTCACCATCAACATCGACATATGCAATGTCTTCCTACTTGTAAACACCCCAAATTTGCCCTCACCCATTCACACCATGGCTTGTGATCATTTCATATGCATAAACACAATCATACCATCTCATATCTCAATTTTGAGTCATTGCATTGTTTCTAAGTCATCTGCACCTAGGGTTTGTGATCTGAGCAATCCAAGAGCTTCTTGAGCCACTCCAAAGGTCATAAATCACTTCAAAGGGGTCTATGTGTGTTCAAGTATCATATTATATCCTCTCAAGGTCAAGAATGTCAAAGAATCACAAGAACTGAGATTGGTATGGAAGCAGAGCCAGGCTTGACTACACAGTTGACCTAAAATTAGGGTTTTGGTTTCAAAGGCCATAACTCCAAATTTTTTGGTCATTCTTGTTTCTATTGGTCTCTATATGGTATAGGGAGTATGCATATCAATTTTCATGAAGAAATTCCATGGGGAAGTCATCTGATCAAGAGTTGACTTTTCAAGCAAGTCAGTGCAAAATCAGGGCATCTGAGGCCCCCAGTGACCCAACCAAGGGATGATCTTCATCATTTTGAGTATATATGATCTTTATTTGATCATAGAAGAAGTGGGAAGTTCACAAAATTCAAGAATTTCAAGTTTTTTGCAAAGTTGACTTTTTGGGCAAGTTTGACTTTTAATGAAAATGTCATTTTATGCAACTTTTTCAACCCTTACTTTTTGATCCAAAAATGCTTCAAATGGAAAAAATTTGGTCATGAAAGTTGTAGAATAGATCTTTCCCTTTTCAAAAAGTACAAGAACATGACCTAATTCATTTTGGATCAAAAGTTATGGCTTGTCAAAGTTGGCAAAAATCACAAAATTTCAAAGTTTCTACCAAAGAGGTATTTTGCAAAATGACTTGATCAAGTGTTCTAAGGCTATCAAATGGACTTCTAATTCACATAACATGATCATGTAACATCAAAAGTTCAGAATGGACCAAGGGATCACACATTTGTATGGCTTTTGGAACAAGATCTTTTCATGAGAACCAAAATGAACCAAGTTGCAAAATCCATCATAACATCTCACCCACTTGTTGCCTAGCCTGCTGATCAATCCTAGCCTTTCTCCCTCACCTTGCTGCGCAGCCCACTCTCCATGTACTTGGCTAGAACATGACCCATGCTTTCTCTTACACAAAGTTGACAATTTGAAAAAATAGATACACCTATCACAAAAGGGCATGTCACATCCTCTGACCAATCAGCATTGTTTATACAAACAATTTGCAAGCCAAACATCACAAGAAGCCAGCCTGAAACACACAAGAACACAGCATTATCATTTTCCACCCTTGAAGCAAAAGCTTTCGAAACTCTTCATACAACTCACAAACACTCAAACAAACTACACAGACCTTCTCAACACATCACCCTGATCACAAAGCACCCTTAAAATCAACCTGAAACTCAAAGAATCAAGAACACGATTCTCACACCATCCTGAACAGAACTTGTTCAAACTTCCAAACCAGCCAACACAAACTCCTTCTAAGCATCCAGACATCATCAAGGGACCATAAGGAGTGGATTGCACAAAGGAGAAAGGCCAGCAAGCTGCAAACTGAAAGCTTCAAAACTCAGGTAGCTCAAGAACTTTTTTTCCAGAAATGATTTTTAAAGTTCCTAAGTTGTTCTTTGTAGTTCACTGATCACTCTGATGTTGTTGGTTTTGAAAATGGTGAAGAGATGAGAGTTTAATCGTGTTCTGAAAGTCTTGCCCTAAAATTTGTTTTGTTTCGATTCATGAGATTGATGAAATATAAATGTTGTTTGTGTTAGGGTCTTGATTCAGGGGGATGTGGGGATGATTTCCATTCTCTTAGATTTCGTTTTAGTTACGTTTTGAAGATTCTAGGAATTTTCAGGTGGGGTTCCCACCGGAGAAGACGACCGGAGGTCTTCTCCGGCCACCTGAAAATAATTAGGGTTTAATCCCTGTAATTAGTGTAGTTTGAATGCTGAGCGTTGGATCCCTTGACTTTGTTGACTTGGCGCGTGATTGAGTGGCCCAGATGCACTCATTAAGCCCTAATCTCAATTAATTAATTCATAAATCAGAATTAGGAAGTTTGAATGTGGACCATTGATCTGCGCGCGTAGTCAACAACTTCTTCCCCAGAATCCATCCTGGCCATCCATTGTGTTTACTTTTCATTTTTATTAATATTAATTCATTTGTTTTGCATTTCTTTTGTACATTTATTTAAAAATAGTAAAATCCATTCAAAAATTCTGAAATTTTTTATACAAGTTATTATTTAATTTCAGAACACAAAAATATTTTTATTTTTATTTTTTGCATTAAAAAAGTATTTTTAAATATTTAAAAGTTTATTTCTAATTAATTAATGAGAATTAATTAATTAAAAATACTTTTAAGTATTTAAAAATCACCAAAAAATTCATGAAACATTTAGAAACATTGTCCAACCCTCAAACCAAATTTATTTTTTGATCTTGATGCATTTTAAGAATTTTCCTTGGAATTAAAATCATTTTGATGCATTATTTTGATCCAAACTTCCAAAAATCACTTCTGCCTAACCATGATGAGTTGGACTTTGATTCTTTTTGCATTGTGTTAAGCATATCATGTAGTTTGTGAGATTAAATGGCCATGATTTGATATCTCATTTTCCATTTGTTTGGCATTTTTCTTGTTAAGGAACCCTAAAACCCTAGGAAACTTAGGAAAATCATAACTTGAATTTGGTTAAGAGTTGAGACTTCTCCTTTGGGCAGTGAGTTAGTATAGGTTTAGGGATCCTTTGAGTGCATTTTCAATTTTTTGTATTGATGTTTGCTTCTGATTTTGGTTTGTGTTTGATGCATTGATCATAAACCCTAATTTGGGCTTCCATATGCATCCATCTTGCATTTGCAATCATACCTTGACTTGCCATAGCATTTTATGCATTCTTGTGATTCATTTGACATCTTAAGACATATTAAAAGCATGTTTGATCATTGAATCTTGTATTTCCCATGTTGTATGCCATTTGCATTTCATAACTTTTCATGTATGTTCATGCTCCTTAGCTTGTTTCATTTGCATCCATGAGTTTGTATGATCATCCCCATGTATTGTTTCATGTTTGTAGCATCTCATAGCATCATTAACATCATGTATGTGCTTCTGGTTTTGTTTCTCATCATGCCATCCCATCCCACTTTGCATTGCATTGCATTTCTTTTCTAACTTTTCAGGTGGTAAGTGGCTTTGAGAAGTGAATTTGCCTTCACTTCTCATAACTTCTCTTCATCTCTTTTATGCATCCTTGCTGCATTTTTGTATGTGTTTGAGATTGAGCTTGCTCATTATTTTTCTCCTTACTTTCTTTCTTCAAGTGACTTGACTTCTTGAATGAAGCAAGTCACTTTGCTTCTCCTGATCCTTTCATCTGCTTCCTGGTGGTTCCATTGAAGACTTCTCTTGTAAACCTCACAAACCTTAGGAACAACCAAGCATGACAATAATTAGGGTTTTGTTTAGTCCCCCACTTAGTTTTACCTTTGTGTCTCATTGAGTCTTCTCTTCTCATCTCATAATCAGGGACTAAACCCTAAAGGCTTTAAGGCTTTGTGATTAAGCTTATGCCTGCATCCTTCTATTAGGATGGAGTGTATAACTTTAATCCCAAGTGTTAGACCCTTAATGTGTTTAACTCTTCTAATCAATCCATCTAATAACCACCAAGACATCAAGCTTGTAACTTGGGCCTTGCATTAGGGTTCTAATTCTTCCTTAATTGGTTAAGAAGGACTAACCCTAGTGTTAATGGACAAGTCCCCCTCAAGTTGTATTACAAACCCTAAAAAACACTTCATCATCTTATCATTAACTAAAATCCATTTAATAAAGGCTTTGTTTTGTCATGAGTTTAATCCCTAATCATGGATTAAGTTGAGGAGCTTTCCTCAGCTTAAACATTCTCATCTATTATCCTTCTATTAGGATGGTGTAATGAGTCTGTTTAATCCCTGATTATGACTTAATCTCATTACTCAACACTAAACAAAAACAACAAAAACATCTAAATAATCACAAGTAGGTTAATGATCTTAATCCTACATCATGGTGATTAAGTGTGAGAAGCTGACTTCACACTTAAGGTATTCTCATTACCCCTAATCAGAGGGAAGATGTGATGAGTTTACTAAATCCATTGGTTTAGGCTTAAGCTCATTAACTTATGACAAACTTTCAAAAGCAATAAAAGACTAAAAACACAAAAACAAACAATAATCGTCTCCTTCGGGATTCTTTTCTCATCATCTTCACTCACAAACGAGAACTTGCTTCTTCCGTCTAATGCAAGACAGTTTTCACCTGAGCCAGACAGGTCATACACTTGAGCATAGGCAAGTAAGCAGTTCAGAAGTCAACTCATCTTTCAGTCTCTTTGGGTCGAACTACGGTGTTCTGACTTCCTCATTGCACGAGAGGATACGTAGGCATAACTTAACAGTTATCGAACAAAAGTCTTTGTATATTCCCCCTCCTTCCAGCTTCATTCTTTTAAGCCTCATAGTCATGAGCATTTCACTCTTATCCTTACACTGACACCATACATATACACTTCACTTCTCTTACACTGACACCTGTACATCCTTTTCCAGCTATTTTACACACAGATTGCACTGACACTACCCCTTTAAAACACAATCTTTTAAGCGTGGATCCCGTCGAGTACGGCGGACAATCTGGGTGCTAATACCTTCCCAGGTTGTAACCAACCCCCTTTCTCAGTCTCTCTGGTTCGCAACCGTCTTATCCATGTCTTTCTAGGTCTATGCGGCATTGCCTTTCCTCCGGGATAAAAATGCCTAGCTGGCGACTCTTTTCATCTCCAGTGAGTTCACTGCTGTGTGTTCTCATTGTTCCTCTCGCCGACCGTTCGCGTCTGTACCTTTATTTGGGCCAGTCCCATTTATCGGGAGCGACAACTTGGCGACTCTGCTGGGGACCCTTATACTGCAACCAGGGCTTCTGGTTCTTTTTGTGGGTTCCTCCTAGCGCTTGATTGATTTGTGTTTACTGGGGTGTTATGTGTTATTTGTGTTTGTATGTTTGTATTTATTTTTGCTTTATGTACAGTTGTTTTACTGCTTTCTTTATAGCTTTGCATTATATCATATTGTCATACTGTGCTGCTGGCTGGATCTGTTTGTTTGCTTTGGTGGGTGGGTGTTCTATTGAGAGTTGAGGTCCTATACCTGGGACCTGAGTGACACCTAGGCTAGAGTGGTTCATATTCTTTCCCATTCCATCTCGGTCTGGTGCGGGAATATGAAACACAGTTCAGATATGGGTTTCTTCTTGAGAACTCTGTGTTGCAGATTTCCTGCAATGCTAGGGCTATCTGGGAAGCCTGCTAAGTCTGGATGACCTTTAGTATTGACCTTCAGAAACTGAGGTGAATTAGAGGAGGAACTTTTATGGTTATTGTAAACACTGTACCTCCGGGTTAGAAGTGTTTACACTTCTCATAACTGATCCAAGTCTGAGGATCCTTGTTTTAGAACACCACCTGTGAGGGGGTTGGGCTGTTTACAAGTTTGCAGGTACCCTTGACCTCAGCATACCCTGTCACTTTGATTTGATTAAGAGTACTCCATGTTGGAACAGTTCTTGTGATTCTAAACCCTGGACATGTGACTCTTTATTTGAGTCCCCCACCTTGGTTACTGGACTTATAGACCTCCATCTGGATTTCTTGAACATACATGGACTTATATCAGAGCATTTGATCAGATCCAGCTCAGTCACAAACCCTTGCATATCATTTGCATACATCCTCATTGCATCATTTTGACATTTGTTTATTTGTTTTTCAGGGTATCCATCTTCATTTTTGGCTTGGTTTTGACCCCATCATCAGTATAGACCTATCTGCATCAGCATCTGCTTCAGCTATCAGCTACCTGCTTCAGTCACCTGCACCAGCCAGTCAGTGGCCCATTTTCAGTGTTATCATCAGCACCTGTCTCAACTCTTCTTAAACAACATGGCACCTAAAAAGAGTAACATCTCCTACCACTTCTTCCAGCCTGAGCTAGCTGACATCAGGAGGATTCGAGACCCTGATTACTCCAGACTATATACCACTGTTCAGGGAACACTATGGAGACATACTTGATGTGGTTATGGATTTGGACCCTTCACAGAGGAGCCTGATTCATACTTGCCTTCAGTTTTATGATCCCCCACTGAGGTGTTTCACTTTTCAGGATTTTCAGTTGGGCCCTTTATTGGAAGAGTACTCATCATTGGTTGGTATACCTATCAGGGGTGGAGTCCCTTTCAACCCTGAGATGGTTTTTCCTGGTAATGAAGAAGTAGCAAAGGCATTGCATCTGGAACCAGTTCTGATTGGGCAGCATATGACTACTAAGGCTGGAGTCTCTGGCTTGCATCTGGATTTCTTGATCTCTCAAGCTACCCTGAAAGCTTCTTTGGGAGAGTGGAAAGCAGTCTGTGCTTTATTGGCCCTGAGCATATATGGGATTATATTATTTGCAGATGAGCCTAGATTCATTAGCAAGAATGCAATCCATCTTTTCATTCTGAGGAACCCAGTGCCCACTTTATTGGGGGATTTTTACTACTCAGTGCACCAGAGGAATGAAAAGCAGAGGGGAAGATTAGTGAGGTGTTGTGCTCCTTTGTTCCATACTTGGCTTCTCAAGCATTTGCCCAAGACCGATGCATTTTTGAATCCTCATCAACAGAGAAACTGGGCTAGAAGACTAACTGCTCTGACTTCAGCTGATATCAGGTGGTGCACTCAAAGCACCAAGGGCAGGGATATCATTACCAGTTGTGGGCATTTTCCCAATGTACCCCTGATAGGAGTTAAGGGTTGCATTAATTACAACCCTCTGCTGTTCAAAAGACAACTGGGTTATGCACTGGTCCACACTCCTAAGGCACAAGACTTGGCTGAGACCCTTTACTGTGAGAACAAGCCTAATCTGGCTATTGTTAGGCAGGCAGCCTGGGCCTGGGACAATGTTCAAACTAAAGGAGTGACCATTCTGGGGAAGTGCAACAATGTAGCATCAGCACAATACTATGAATGGTCCCATGCTAGGGCTCAATTTTCTGGGATGCCCTTTACCATGGAGGATATGCCTGGATCATCCTCAGCACCACCTCCTGCTACTGTCAGCTTAGAGGAGTTTGAGAGCTTGAAAGAGAGAAATGAGAAGTTGACTCAGGCTTTGCAGAAGACCCTCTGGGAGAAGAGTGATGGTAGGTTGGATATTGAAAGGTTGGAAAAGTTGAGGGTGGAGCATCTGGCTAAAATTGAGAAGTCTGAGGATTACATCAAGAAGTCTAGGGCTGGAGAGCAAATTCTGAAGAATGCTTGCAAGGAAGCCCAGTTCCAGAAAGCCAGGACAGACTTGTATCTGAAGGAGAGTCAAGCTAGGTGGGTCAGGATCACCGAAGCTCGTACTCTGGAAGATAAGAGGACTCGGGACAAGATAGAGCAGCTGGAAGCTAGTGCAAAAGAGCAGCAGGAAGCCCTGACAGCAGCCCAGAGGGAGATCTCAGAGCTGAAGATCAGAGCTGGAGTGAAGAGGTCAAAGGACCAGAGTCAACACAAGAAGCTAACTGCAGCTGTTACTACCCGGAACCTCCTTATCAGGAATCTCACGGAACGTCCAGCTGATCCTGTGACTAAAGCACTTCTCAAGGAAGTTCAGGAGGATGAGTTTGGTCTTGGTGTTTGACTTTTGCTTGTTGTTGCTTTCATTTCATGTACTTTTATTTTCTTATGATGTATTTTGACCCCTCTGAGGGCATGTATTGTAAAAGAACAAACTATGTACCATTTGCCTTTTGTAATATATGTATCAGTTTGTTCCATCCAAGTTTCCCTCAAAGCAACATCAACAGTATCTTCAAGGGTCTGGAAAGGTCAAAACCAAGTGCCAAGCCGGATACCTTGAAAACAAATAAGTGTAAACACCCCAAATTTGCCCTCACCCATTTCACACCATGGCTTGTGATCATTTCATATGCATAAACACAATCATAACATCTCATACCACAATTTTGAGTCTTTGCATTGGTTCTAAGTCATCTGCATCTAGGGTTTGTGATCTGAACAATCCAAGAGCTTCTTGAGCCACTCCAAAAGCCATCAATCACTTCAAAGGGATCCATATGTGTTCAAGCATCATATTACATCTTCTCAAAGTCAAGAATGCCAAAGAATCACAAGAACAGGGATTGGTATGGAAGCAGAGCCAGGCTTGACTGCACAGATGACCTGAAATTAGGGTTTTGGTTTCAGAGGCCATAACTTCAAATTTTTTGGTCATTCTTGTTTCTATTGGTCTCTATAGGGTATAGGGAGTGTGCATATCAATTTTCATGAAGAAATTCCATGGGGAAGTCATCTGATCAAGAGTTGACTTTCTGGACAAGTCAGTGCAAAATCAGGGCATCTGAGGCCCCCAATGACCCAACTAAGGGGTGATCTTCATCATTTTGAGTGTATTTGATCTTTATTTGATCATGGAAGAAGTTTGAAGTTCACAAAATTCAAGAATTACAAGTTTTTGCAAAGTTGACTTTTTTGGGCAAGGTTGACTTTTAATGAAATGTCATTTTATGCAACTTTTTCAACCCTTACTTTTTGATCAAAAAATGCTTCAAATGGAAAAACTTTGGTCATGAAAGTTGTAGATCAGATATTTCCCTTTTCAAAAAGTACAAGAACATGACCTAATTCATCTTGGATCAAAAGTTATGGTGCATCAAAGTTGGCTAAAATCATTAAATTTCAAGTTATGCACCAAATGAGAAATTTGCAAAATCTTGTACCAAAGGCATTTGTGACTTCTAGTTGATATCAAACCAATACACAAGCATCACACAAGTCCTAAAATTCAGATTGGACCAAAGAAATCACATGTTTCATGGTTTGTAAGGCAAGATATTTTCATGGAAAGCAAAAGCAAGCAAGTTGCAAAAACCATCATCACACTTCACCCACTTGTTGCCTTGGCTACTGAACCAGCCCTAGCCTTTCCCTTCACCTTGCTGCGTAGCCCACACCCCTTGTACCAAGCTAGAACATGACCCATGCTTCTCTTACACAAGAGTGGACATTTTGCAAAAAGTAGCTACACCTATCACAAAAGCACAGGTCACATCCTCTGACCAATGGCATTAGTTTATACAAAGAAAATGCAAGCCAAACCACACAAGAGGCAAGGCTGAAACTCACAAAAACTCACCTTTCACAAAAACTCTCCCTCTTGCAAAAGCTTTCGATTCTCCCAACTCAATCACTCAACCTTCAAACAAACACCACCATTCATCTCTGGATCATCCACTGACCCAAAACCACCCATCAAAACAACCAAGAACCCACCACAAGCCAGATACGATTTCTGACCAGTTGAAGTGCAAACTCCCAAACCAGCCACATTCAAGGTTGTCCAAGCACTGCAAACTCATCAGGAAGGTCATTAGAAGCTTTTTGCACCAAGAAAGCAGCCAGCAAGCCCAAAGGGTGAAAGCTCCATCTCAGGTAGCCTTTCGAATTAACTTTTCCAGGACCTCTATTTTATGTTGCAAAATGATTAAGCATGCTTCACTGATCACATTGAACTTGAAATTATTGAAAATGGTTGAAAAATGAAACAGTATTGCTTGTCTGAAATTTTGGCAGTTTTTGTTCTTGGCTTCGATTCTTGATTATGGCTGGAAATAAATGAGAAATGAGGTTAGGGATGAATTTAGGAGAGTGAAAGGAACAAATCTGGAGCTTTAGAGCTCCAGAAATGACCTAGGGAATGATTTGGAAATTCTCAGGGAGGGAGGTCACCGGAGAAGACGATCGGAGCTCGTCTCCGGTGACCTGAAAGTCATTAGCAGCTTAATTAGGGTTAGGGCAAACTTTAAACGTGAACCCTTGGATCTGGCTTCCCGCGCGCGTTTGTGTGGTCTGGATCATGTCATTAGTTGATAATTAGGATTAATTTATTTAATTAATTAAAATTAGGAAGTTTGAATACCAACCATTAGATCTGGCGCGCAGTCAACAGCTTCTTTGCCAGATTCAATCCAGGCCTCTCGTTCAGCATACTTTCATTTATTTCATTTTATTTTTCTTTTTATTCCATTTAACTTGTACATTTTATAAAAAATAGCAAAAATCATTTAAAAATTATGAAATTTTATGTCAAGAGTTTCATTAATTTTTAAAACACAAAAATATTTTTATTTTCATTTTTTGCATTTCAAAAGTATTTTTAAATATTTAAAAGTTTCTTTTTAATTAATTAATGAGAATTAATTAATTAAAAATACTTTTAGGTATCTAAAAATCACCAAAAAATTCATGAAACCTTTAAAAACATTTAGAAACATTGTCCAACCCTCAAACCAAATTTATTTTTTGATCTTGATGCATTTTGAGAATTTTCCATGGAATTAAAATCATTTTTATGCATCATTTTGATCCAAACTTCCAAAAATCATTTCTGCCTAACCCTAAAGATTTGGACCTTGATTCTTTTTGCATTGCATTGTGTTTAGCATGTAGTTTGTGAGATTAAATAGCCATGATTTGATCGTTCATTTTCAATTTGTTTGGTAATTTTCTTGTTAAGGAACCCTAAAACCCTAGAAAACTTAGAAAAATCATATCTTGAATTAGGTTAGGAGTTGAGACCTATCCTTTGGGCAGTGAGTTAGTATAGGTTTAGGAATCCTTTGAGTGCATTTTCAATTTTTTGTAATGTTGATTGCTTCTGATTTTGGTTTTTGTTTGTTGTATTGTTCATAAACCCTAATTTGGGCTTTCATATGCATCCATCTTGCATTCACATTCATGCCTTGACTTGCCATGATATTTTATGCATCCATGTGATTCATTTAACATCATAAGACATATTGGAAGCATGTTTGATCATTGCATCTTTCATTTGCCATGTTGTATGCCATATGCATCTCATAACTTTTCATGTATGTTCATGTGTCTTAACTTGCTTCATTTGCATCCATAAGTTTGTATGATCATCCACATGTGTTGTTTCTGGTTTGTAGCATCTCATAGCATCATTAACATCATGTATGTGCTTCTGGTTTGGTTTTTCATCATACCATTTCATCTCATTTTGCATTGCACTGCATTTACTTTTCTAACTTTTCAGGTGGTAAGTGACTTTGAGAAGTGAATTTACCTTCACTTCTCACAATTTCTCTTCATCTCTTTTATGCATCCTTGCTGCATTCTTGTATGTGTTTGAGTTTGAGCTTGCTCATTCTTCTTCTTCTTACTTTCTTTCTTTAAGTGACTTGACTTCTTGAATGAAGCAAGTTACTTTGCTTCTCCTGATCCTTTCATCTGCTTCCTGGTGGTTCCATTGAAAACTTCTTCTTGTTAAACCTCACAAACCTTAGGAACAACCAAGCATGACAATGATTAGGGTTTTGATTAGTCTCCCCACTTAGTTTTACCTTTGTGTCTCTTTGAGTCTTCTCTTCTCATCTCATAATCAAGGACTAAACCCTAAAGGCTTTAAGGCTTTGTGATTAAGCTTATGCCTGCATCCTTCTATTAGGATGGAGTGTATAACCTTAGTCCTAAGTGTTAAACCCTTAATGTGTTTAAATCCTTTAATCAATTCACTTAATAATCATCAAGACATCAAGCTTGTAACTTGGGCCTTGCATTAGGGTTCTAATTCTTCCTTAATTGGTTAAGAAGGACTAACCCTAGTGTTAATGGACAAGTCCCCCTCAAGTTGTCTTACAAACCCTAAAAACCACTTCATCATCATGTCACTAAATAAAACCCACTTAATCAAAGGCTTGTTTTGTCATGAGTTTAATCCCTAATCATGGATTAAGTTGAGGAGCTTTCCTCAGCTTAAACATTCTCATCTATTATCCTTCTATTAGGATGGTGTAATGAGTCTGTTTAATCCTTGATTATGGCTTAACCTCATTACTTAACACTAAACAAAAACCACAAAAACATCTAATTAATCACAAGTAGGTTAATGATCTTAATCCTATATCAAAGGTGATTAAGTGTGAGAATCTGACTTCACACTTAAGGTATTCCCATTACCCCTAATCAGAGGGAAGATGTGATGAGTTTACTAACCTATTGGTTTAGGCTTAAGCTCATTAACTCACGACAAACTTTCAAAAGCAATAAAAGACTGAAAACACAAAAACAAACAATAATCGTCTCCTCCGGGATTCTTTTCTCACCACCTTCGCTCATAAACGAGAACTCGCTTCTTCCGTCTAATGCAAGACAGTTTGCACCTGAGCCAGACAGGTCATACACTTGAGTATAGACAAGTAAGCAGTTCACAAGTCAATTCATCTTTCAGTCTCTTTGGGTCGAACTACGGTGTTCTGACTTCCTCATTGCACGAGAGGATACGTAGGCATAACTTAACAGTTATCGAACAAAAGTCTCTGTATATTCCCCCTCTTTCTAGCCTCATTCTTTTAGCCTCATGATCTTGAGCATTTCACTCCTGTTCTTACACTGACACTTCACTTATATACTTCACTTTTCTCTTACACTGACACCTGTACATTTTGTTTTCCAGCTCTTTTACACACAAATTGCACTGACACTACCCCTTTAAAACACAAATCTTTCAAGCGTGGATCCCGTCGAGTACGGCGGACAATCTGGGTGCTAATACCTTCCCAGGTTGTAACCAATCCCCTTTCTCAGTCTCTCTGGTTCGCAACCGTCTTATCCATGTCTTTCTAGGTCTATGCAGCATTACCTTTCCTCCGGGATAAAAATGCCTAGCTGGCGACTCTATTCATCTCCAGTGAGTTCACTGCTGTGTGTTCTCATTGTCCCTCTCGCCGACCGTTCGCGTTTGTACCTTTATTTGGGCCAGTCTCACCTATCGGGAGCGACAGCTTGGCGACTCTGCTGGGGACCCTTATACTGCAACCAGGGCTTCTGGTTCTTTTTGTGGGTTCCTCCTAGCGCTTGTTTGATTTGTGTTTACTGGGGTGTTTTGTGTTTATTTGTGTTTGTGTATTTGTATTTATTTTTGCTTTATGTACAGTTGCTTTACTGCTTCCTTTATAGCTTTGCATTATATCATATTGTCATACTGTGCTGCTGGCTGGATCTGTTTGCTTTGGTGGGTGGGTGTTCTATTGAGAGTTGAGGTCCTATACCTGGGACCTGAGTGACACCTAGGCTAGAGTGGTTCATGTTCTTTCCCATTCCATTTCGGTCTGGTGCGGGAATATGAAACACGGTTCAGATATGGGTTTCTTCTTGAGAACTCTGTGCTACAGATTTCCTGTAGTGCTAGGGCTATCTGGGAAGCCTGCTAAGTCTGGATGACCTTTGTTTTGACCTTCAAAAACTGAGGAGAATTAGAGGGGGATCTTTTATGGTTATTGTAAACACTGTACCTCCGGGTTAGAAGTGTTTACACTTCTCATAACTGATCCAAGTCTGAGGATCCTTGTTTTAGAACACTACCTGTGAGGGGGTCGGGCTGTTTACAGGTTTGCAGGAACCCATGACCTCAACATACTCTCATTACCAGTATAGTCTTATGTTTTGATCTGGTCTCTATGATCCTGGAGTTCTTCAACCTTTGGTTCTCGGTTACTATTTTGGGTTATTATGCAGATCTTGTGGTTACAGACACTCGATTCTTGGTCCGACATTCCAGATTCCAGGCAGTTTCCAGCTGTGATCCCATGTCTTTGCATCTTTTGCATTATCATTTTGCATTTCGCATTTGCATCAGCATTGCATTTCCTTCTTCCAGAGAGCTCATCCTTCCTCTTTTGTCCATGACCAGCCAGCTGATTTCCCTGTACTCGGTTTGAACAAGTGGTCACAGTTAGAAGACGACAGAGTGTGTGAAGCTAGACTGAACAGTGTCAAGAGTTAAGAAGGGTCAGTTTGAAAGCCGTCAGTAGCTATGTCAGAGAGCAACCGTCAGAATGTTGAGTTTCCACCTGGTTTCACTTCGGTGACCAACCCTCTGTATGGTCTTTCTCCTGATGAGGATCTTCCACAAGTGAGCAATCTTGCTCAAGCTCAACCTGTACAGACCCCGATCGTGAATCAGAATGTACCTGAACCATCTGTTGCCCGAGGTGGACCTTCATCTTCTTTTGATTCTACAAATTATCAGAGTTTTGCTTTCCCTATGCCTAACTTCCAAGGGGCAATCCCTCTTGTGAAAACCAAGGATCCACAAGTTATTGATCTTGCTGAAAGATTCCGTGTGTTGGACGAGCAACTCAAAGCCTTAGCGGATCCTGATGCCTTCGGTTTTGATGCTCTAACCCTGTGTTTGGTGCCTGGTCTTGTCATTTCTCCAGATTTCAAAACTCCGAAGTTTGAGAAATACACTGGTGTCAGTTGCCCGAAGCGTCATTTGGTGATGTTCTGTAGAAAAATGACTTCTTATGCCTGCAATGATAAGTTGATGATTCACTGTTTTCAGGACAGTTTAAGTGGGGCATCTTTAAGTTGGTACATGGATTTGGAAAGCAGTCATATCCGATCTTGGAATGATTTATCCAGAGCTTTCGTAAAGCAATACCAGTACAATATGGACGTGGAGCTCAATCGCGCGCACTTGCAGAGCCTATCCCAGAGGAGTGGTGAATCTTTCAGAGAATATGCACAGCGGTGGAGAGAATTGGCAGCCCAAGTGCAACCACCACTTTCAGACAGAGAATTAATTGACCTGTTCATGGGCACCTTGCAGGGTCCATACTTGGAAAGAATGAGTAGCATTGGGATGACAAGCTTCTCTGATTTGATGATAGTTGGAGTACGCATTGAGAGTGGAAAGATCCAGGACTTTTCGAATATCCCAGCTAGTGAAGGTGAGTCTGTTGTTAGCTCCCAAGAGGAAGAATGGGATGATGTCAGTGCCGTCATGGAAAATATCGAATATTCTAGAACAACATCTTCTAAGAGATCATCTTTTCCTGAATCTGATTACTCTTACGGGCATTCGGCAATGCTCAGAACACCGTGTCAGAAACCCTGGGCTCCTCCTCGTCCAAATCTGCAATCTCACGGTCGAAGACCTCAGAATCAACTTCAGAGTCAGCCTAGGCCTCGTAACAATCTGGAAAGAAGGATTGCTCCTCTTCATCCAGTCCCCATGGCATACAGTGAACTCTTGCCGCATCTAGTTCAGAGCTCTTTGGGTGGTTCCTAAGCCTCTCAAGCCGTTACCAGGGTCGCACCCTCCAGGGTACAATCCTCATGATCAGTGCGGGTATCATGGTGGATCAATGGGGCATTCAACTGAAGATTGCAAAGCTTTTCAAGCCAAAGTACAACAGTTGATCGACAAGGGCTACATCTCCTTTCCAGAAGGAAGCTTGGTTGTGCACGTCAACCTCTCGCCTGATTGAGTTCAAAGACTTCGAAGGAGCGTATCCTGATTTCGGTGGTCCAGACAAGAAGATGTCATCAGAGCTGATGATTACTGTATCCTTTTATCATTTGCATTGTAGTTTCTTTCCTGTTAGCAGCTACTTGTCTTTTAAGCAATGTTATTTTTGAATGGTAATGTTAATGTAGTGATCTTGCATTTTTGAATCAATTATGTCGCATTCGCTCATTTTTTTCTTTCCTTGCATCAAAAACGAAAAATAAAAAAAATTGCATCCATATACCTCCCATTTATTTCACTGTTGTTTAGCAGGTTTGAGGGAGGATGATGACAATTGAATACTCATAATTGTTGAAGGTATGCTTTCAGAGTAGAACCTGCTGACGATGTACAGGCATTGTTTCAATTCCCAAACACCGGAGATATAAGGGAGATAGACCTTCGTCAACCCCCTTTGAGCCTTGAAGTAGGAGTTCCTTTTCTAAACAAAAAAAACCCTCACATTCAACCCGGGGCAGGGAAGTTATCAGTTAATTTGACCGAGCGTTCAAATTTCCAAAGGAGTGTGCATCCGAGGATCCATTACCTTTATCCATTACACCTCAAGAGGTCAAGGGACGTGAAACCACAATGGTTATCCCTCACCAACAAAGGAATGAGGCAGTCAACCCTTTCAGCAAGTCATGACAAGCCAGTGTCACACGATTTGTTCAACAAAAATCAAAGAAAAAAAAAGAAATAAAGCCCGCTAAGTCGAAAAAATGTGTGAAAACATATGACTTAGGCAAAAGTTAGGGCATCCCGCTGGACTTCAAAATCGAAAAATTCAAAAAAAAAAGAACCAGTCCAGGCAAAAGTTAGGGAGTAAAAAAAAATGAAAGAGAATCTTCCATGAGAACAAAGTCGTGTGACCAGACACAAAGTCAGAATGGGTGACTGTTACTCCAAGAAACCTCATTGGTGCGTAAACCATCAACGTCATTGGTTCCTCAATCATTACAAAACCCTTGTGAGAAGCGAGCGCTTAAGTCGAATTAGCTGAACATAGGACTGGAGAACGTCAAGGAGAATGGGTGGGAACAAATAAACTTTGAGCCATAAATCCTTCTTTCTAAAACTGTGAACCAGACCACGTTATAACCCTTGAAGGTCCTAATTGAATCAGGTTCAATTCTGAAAGCATACTACGACAAGGTTGCGTAAACTGACTCCTAACGATTTGCTAACTCAACACTACGTTTGGACTAATCATCCATTCGTCACACACTGTCATAACATTCAAATAAATAAATTTTCAAAACATGCATGTGCACTGCATTAAAATTACCATTTGCAAATGAACAGTTTTAATTGCAAGTCAGTCTGTGACACCAGGGAAGTTCCTACAAAGAGCAATCACGAGGGAACTTGATCATTCAACAATGATGACCAGAATCGAGAGCATCATGTTAGCTTATGGACCAGGGGCATGTTATCCAGTGGTTTCGTTGACCAAGGAATCTGTCAGGGTAAAGAGAGTTCCCAAGCATCAGTTGATCGAGGAACGTCATTCAAAGTCAGTTGATCAGAGCTGAATCTGCCAAACAGGGGCAGGCCACCCGAAATTTCTGTTGTCCAGGGATGAAATCTTCCAATGCCCAGTCAGAGTGAGTCAAGTCGCTTCCACGCTTATACCGGGGCAGAATAATTCCAGAGCTCACTAAGTGCAACTCTCCTCGAGAGGACATCCAAGTCCGCCATGCCAAGAATTGGATAATTAGTGATAGTCTGTTCAGAGACTCACCCAACAGGGGCAAACTTTAGCTATGCAGAGCAAGTATATCAGTAATCTCAGAGTTCAAGACGAGTGTCGGGAAATCATGCTACCCACCGTCGCCTTTGTCACCCTTCTCAACCAGAAGCCTTGTCACTAAGACCTTTCTTCCCACCTCGGGAGTTTTTCTGGCCTTTCATAATCATGGCATAAATCATTTGCATACGTTATTCATGTCGCATATAGAGCATGTGCATCATAATTACATTGAGCATAACTCCCCACAAACATCAGTCTCATCCAGAGGGCCTCGTCCCCCAAACCGTTCAAAGTTCAGTTCTCGTCTGGCAAACCGTTCAAAGTCCAGTTCTCGTCTGGCAAAACTCTTCAAAGTCTAGTTCTCGTCTGGCAAACCAACTTCAAATACCAGTTTTCGTCTGGTAAGTGAACCCTTTAACCAGTTCTCGTATGGTCACCTTTTCATTTAACCTGTTGAACGCCAGTTCTCGTCTGGTAGTCATTCTTTTTCAGAGTCAATTCTCGTTTGACAATGAACCCAAGGAGTCAGTTCTCGTCTGACGACTTATTCTTTGCCCATCAGTTCTCGTCTGATGGCCTACCTTTAATAAACCGGTTCTCGTCTGGTAAATTCACCTTCAAAGTCCAATTGTTTGGCAACCAAAACCAAAATATCAAAATCTCTATCAACCTGGCCTTACGCCCAGTCATCCTCGTTTCATTTTTCCGTGGCTTGCATGGGCATACGTCTGCATTGTACATCATTTGCATTGCATCTTCATACCGCATGGTTTCTGTTTTATCTCTGGTGTGAAGCAGAATCATTACAAGACTCAATCTGGGGCAGTTATCTCAAGATCTGTTGAATTTCTGCAAGAGTTTGAAGACACCGGGGCAATTCTGGATGCCATGTCTTCTGTAAAATCCTCTAAAGATGATCTTTTTATGAAGGATGCAGTATGGTATGATGGAGATGTTAAGGGAATTTTAGTTCACTCAGGATGATCGGTAATGCATTTGTTGAGCTCAGAAGTTTGAAGCACTGTGTTAATTCTCAGGGAATGTCTGGTATTTATTTTACCAGCAGAGCATTGGAAGTTTATTTCTTCCCCGAGCATAAAGATCTTCTTTCAGCCGACAAGGTTCGTTTGTGAGGATTTGGTTATTCTCATTCAGTCAAAGTCCAATTTTCATTGGCATATCATCCCAGCACAGCTGTTATGCTATACCTGGGGCATGTAAGCTTCATCCCAGCAAGATGGCAAATCAGCACTCACCCAGTCTTAGCACCCAAAGTGTTTTCTCCCCAGCTGAGTTGCCACTTGTTATTTCTCCCCAGCCGAGGTGCCAATCGTTCCTCCTCCTCAGATAAGTACAAAAGCCAGGGAAACACTTCCCCACAGAGCTTCAGCCTCTATCCAGAAGAGCAACGCATGAAGGAATCACAACAGAGTGACGAAAGCTTCTACAAACCTCAGCTGGGTCCTTCATTTACCGGAATAAGTCTATCATTGACCTATTTCCCCAAGCAGCTACATCTCACTAGATCTACCAATGATCTCATCCCCAGCTGGGATGTCCATTTCAAGCAGCTCAACCAGAAATCTTCACAGCAACGGGATCCAAATCCCAGATTGGTACCTTTTGCATAATCATAGCATTCGCATCATATTCACCCATAAAGCGTAGCATTCCGTCTAGCACGGAGCATTACGGCAAAAATCAAACATATAGCATAATCATAAGCCATGTTTTGAATCAAACACTTGTAAATAATGACAGTTCATCAACATACAGAATACTCTCCCAAAATCCCCAGCGAAGATTCCCCAGCAAAAGCAGTTGCCTCACATTCACAAACACCAGTATATATACTCTCTTTGGCACCCGTCCGTGTCAATACTCCCCAGTAAAGTCGCCTGAACACTCTGTGCAAACAATAACACTCGTATTACAGATACTTTTTGACACCCATCTGTGTCATAACCCCAGCAGAAAGCCAAAGACGTCCTCTTTGCACTCACATATACTTACATATGACAATCCTTTGACACCCGTCCGTGTCATATCCCCAGCGCAGTCGCCTACACTTTGTATATCAGATACTTGTTTATATTACACTCTTCTCCCTTTGACACTCGTCCGTGCCACTTTCCCCAGCAGTTAAATACTCATCTATACACCACTCACTGATACTCGTCCGTATCTTGTATATACCACTTATATCCCCACAGATTCAACACTAGTCCTTGTTCTTTGTTAACTCGTTGGTACTCGTCCGTACCATTATCTCAGAACATGCGTCGAGAGTTTGTTTCTACATGATACTCGTCCGTATCATAGTCTTAAGGATGCTCGTCCGCATCTTTAATCCACACACTGTGTCAAACACTTCTGTCTTCTTGAATATGGATACTCGTCTGTATCTACTATTCCCCAGAAGAGTCCCTTCGGATTCAACACTCGTCCGTGTTCGTTGTTAGCCAGTTGATACCCGTCCGTATCATCATCTCTGAACACGTGTCAGTATTTGTTTCTACCCGATACTCGTCCGTATCGTAATCTTAAGGATGCTCGTCCGCATCTTTAATCTATACACAAATACCAAACACTTATACCTTTTGTTTCTTGGATGTAAACACTCGTCCGTGTTTACTACTCCCCAGTAGATCGCTAACAAAGCATTTTTCTCTTTTATCTGACACTCGTCCTGTGTCATGATAGACCTTGAGAGCAGCCATCCCCTGCTAGGTGGTCGTCCTCCACCTCTTGATGGTCGTCCTCCATCATGCTCATCCGATGGCCATCCCCATCGTTGATTTTCTATCCGACATTCATCCTATGTCGTGATGTTTAGCAGCCGTCCCCTGCTAGGTGGTCGTCCTCCACCTTTTGATGATCGTCCTTCATCATTTTATCCAATGGCCGTCCCCATTGTTGATTTTGGTTATCTGGCATTCGTCCTATGTCATGATAGACCTTGAGAGCAGCCGTCCCCTGCTAGGTGGTCGTCCTCCACCTCTTGATGGTCGTCCTCCATCATGCTCATCCGATGGCCGTCCCCATCGTTGACCCTTTTATCCGGCATTCGTCCTATGTCGCGATATTTTCGGCAGCCGTACCCTGCCAGGTGGTCGTCCTCCACCTTAGATGATTGTCCCTCATCTTATCCCCAACAGAGCAGCCGTCCCCTGCTAGGTGATCGTCCTTCACCTTTGATGACCGTACCCCATCATCTGTTTATTTCATTTATTCTTTAACCCGATGGCCGTCCCCATCGTGGTCCCTTTTCTTTTTAACCCGATGGCCGTCCCCATCGTTGGTTACTTTACTTTATGAACTCGATGGCCGTCCCCGTCATGTTTCATTAACCCCCAGAGAATCTTACAGCTTTATCTTTGTGGCCGTCCCCATCGTAATTCTTTTATCCCCAGCATGTCGACCGTCCCCGTCATTGCTTTATTTTTCGCACTTTTCCCAGCATGTCGGCCGTCCCCGTCATTGCTCTTTACCCAGCAGTCGTCCTCTGCTCGACGGTCGCCCTCCGTCGCCCACACTTTACAATATACTTTATTTTCTTTTTACAATCTATATCCCTTTTCTTCTTCATTCTGTGAGTGCAAATTTTGGACTGTCTTTGGTATTCAACCACAAGTTATCTTGTTTGCCTGTTAAGCCGTCGCTTACATCCTGCACAGCTAACTCATGTTTAAATAGGGGCAGCTGTAAACACCCCAAATTTGCCCTCACCCATTTCACACCATAGCTTGTGATCATTTCATATGCATAAACACAATCATAACATCTCATACCATAATTTTGAGTCTTTGCATTGGTTCTAAGTCATCTGCATCTAGGGTTTGTGATCTGAACAATCCAAGAGCTTCTTGAGCCACTCCAAAAGCCATCAATCACTTCAAAGGGATCCATATGTGTTCAAGCATCATATTACATCTTCTCAAAGTCAAGAATGCCAAAGAATCACAAGAACAGGGATTGGTATGGAAGCAGAGCCAGGCTTGACTACACAGATGACCTGAAATTAGGGTTTTGGTTTCAGAGGCCATAACTTCAAATTTTTTGGTCATTCTTGTTTCTATTGGTCTCTATAGGGTATAGGGAGTGTGCATATCAATTTTCATGAAGAAATTCCATGGGGAAGTCATCTGATCAAGAGTTGACTTTCTGGACAAGTCAATGCAAAATCAGGGCATCTGAGGCCCCCAATGACCCAACTAAGGGGTGATCTTCATCATTTTGAGTGTATTTGATCTTTATTTGATCATGGAAGAAGTTTGAAGTTCACAAAATTCAAGAATTACAAGTTTTTGCAAAGTTGACTTTTTTGGGCAAGGTTGACTTTTAATGAAATGTCATTTTATGCAACTTTTTCAACCCTTACTTTTTGATCAAAAAATGCTTCAAATGGAAAAACTTTGGTCATGAAAGTTGTAGATTAGATCTTTCCCTTTTCAAAAAGTACAAGAACATGACCTAATTCATCTTGGATCAAAAGTTATGGTGCATCAAAGTTGGCTAAAATCATTAAATTTCAAGTTATGCACCAAATGAGAAATTTGCAAAATCTTGTACCAAAGGCATTTGTGACTTCTAGTTGATATCAAACCAATACACAAGCATCACACAAGTCCTAAAATTCAGATTGGACCAAAGAAATCACATGTTTCATGGTTTGTAAGGCAAGATATTTTCATGGAAAGCAAAAGCAAGCAAGTTGCAAAAACCATCATCACACTTCACCCACTTGCTGCCTTGGCTACTGAACCAGCCCTAGCCTTTCCCTTCACCTTGCTGCGCAGCCCACACCCCTTGTACCAAGCTAGAACATGACCCATGCTTCTCTTACACAAGAGTGGACATTTTGCAAAAAGTAGCTACACCTATCACAAAAGCACAGGTCACATCCTCTGACCAATGGCATTAGTTTATACAAAGAAAATGCAAGCCAAACCACACAAGAGGCAAGGCTGAAACTCACAAAAACTCACCTTTCACAAAAATTCTCCCTCTTGCAAAAGCTTTCGATTCTCCCAACTCAATCACTCAACCTTCAAACAAACACCACCATTCATCTCTGGATCATCCACTGACCCAAAACCACCCATCAAAACAACCAAGAACCCACCACAACCCAGATACGATTTCTGACCAGTTGAAGTGCAAACTCCCAAACCAGCCACATTCAAGGTTGTCCAAGCACTGCAAACTCATCAGGAAGGTCATTAGAAGCTTTTTGCACCAAGAAAGCAGCCAGCAAGCCCAAAGGGTGAAAGCTCCATCTTAGGTAGCCTTTCGAATTAACTTTTCCAGGACCTCTATTTTATGTTGCAAAATGATTAAGCATGCTTCACTGATCACATTGAACTTGAAATTATTGAAAATGGTTGAAAAATGAAACTGTATTGCTTGTCTGAAATTTTGGCAGTTTTTGTTCTTGGCTTCGATTCTTGATTATGGCTGGAAATAAATGAGAAATGAGGTTAGGGATGAGTTTAGGAGAGTGAAAGGAACAAATCTGGAGCTTTAGAGCTCCAGAAATGACCTAGGGAATGATTTGGAAATTCTCAGGGAGGGAGGTCACCGGAGAAGACGACCGGAGCTCGTCTCCGGTGACCTGAAAGTCATTAGCAGCTTAATTAGGGTTAGGGCAAACTTTAAACGTGGACCCATGGATCTGGCTTCCCGCGCGCGTTTGTGAGGTCTAGATCATGTCATTAGTTGATAATTAGGATTAATTTATTTAATTAATTAAAATTAGGAAGTTTGAATACCAACCATTAGATCTGGCGCGCAGTCAACAGCTTCTTTGCCAGATTCAATCCAGGCCTCTCGTTCAGCATACTTTCATTTATTTCATTTTATTTTTCTTTTTATTCCATTTAACTTGTACATTTTATAAAAAATAGCAAAAATCATTTAAAAATTATGAAATTTTATGTCAAGAGTTTCATTAATTTTTAAAACACAAAAATATTTTTATTTTCATTTTTTGCATTTTAAAAGTATTTTTAAATATTTAAAAGTTTCTTTTTAATTAATTAATGAGAATTAACTAATTAAAAATACTTTTAGGTATCTAAAAATCACCAAAAAATTCATGAAACCTTTAAAAACATTTAGAAACATTGTACAACCCTCAAACCAAATTTATTTTTTGATCTTGATGCATTTTGAGAATTTTCCATGGAATTAAAATCATTTTTATGCATCATTTTGATCCAAACTTCCAAAAATCATTTCTGCCTAACCCTAAAGAGTTGGACCTTGATTCTTTTTGCATTGCATTGTGTTTAGCATGTAGTTTGTGAGATTAAATAGCCATGATTTGATCTTTCATTTTCAATTTGTTTGGTAATTTTCTTGTTAAGGAACCCTAAAACCCTAGAAAACTTAGAAAAATCATATCTTGAATTAGGTTAGGAGTTGAGACCTCTCCTTTGGGCAGTGAGTTAGTATAGGTTTAGGAATCCTTTGAGTGCATTTTCAATTTTTTGTAATCTTGATTGCTTCTGATTTTGGTTTTTGTTTGTTGTATTGTTCATAAACCCTAATTTGGGCTTTCATATGCATCCATCTTGCATTCACATTCATGCCTTGACTTGCCATGATATTTTATGCATCCATGTGATTCATTTAACATCATAAGACATATTGGAAGCATGTTTGATCATTGCATCTTTCATTTGCCATGTTGTATGCCATATGCATCTCATAACTTTTCATGTATGTTCATGTGTCTTAACTTGCTTCATTTGCATCCATAAGTTTGTATGATCATCCACATGTGTTGTTTCTGGTTTGTAGCATCTCATAGCATCATTAACATCATGTATGTGCTTCTGGTTTGGTTTTTCATCATACCATTTCATCTCATTTTGCATTGCACTGCATTTACTTTTCTAACTTTTCAGGTGGTAAGTGACTTTGAGAAGTGAATTTGCCTTCACTTCTCACAATTTCTCTTCATCTCTTTTATGCATCCTTGCTGCATTCTTGTATGTGTTTGAGTTTGAGCTTGCTCATTCTTCTTCTTCTTACTTTCTTTCTTTAAGTGACTTGACTTCTTGAATGAAGCAAGTTACTTTGCTTCTCCTGATCCTTTCATCTGCTTCCTGGTGGTTCCATTGAAGACTTCTTCTTGTTAAACCTCACAAACCTTAGGAACAACCAAGCATGACAATGATTAGGGTTTTGATTAGTCTCCCCACTTAGTTTTACCTTTGTGTCTCTTTGAGTCTTCTCTTCTCATCTCATAATCAAGGACTAAACCCTAAAGGCTTTAAGGCTTTGTGATTAAGCTTATGCCTGCATCCTTCTATTAGGATGGAGTGTATAACCTTAGTCCTAAGTGTTAAACCCTTAATGTGTTTAAATCCTTTAATCAATTCACTTAATAATCATCAAGACATCAAGCTTGTAACTTGGGCCTTGCATTAGGGTTCTAATTCTTCCTTAATTGGTTAAGAAGGACTAACCCTAGTGTTAATGGACAAGTCCCCCTCAAGTTGTCTTACAAACCCTAAAAACCACTTCATCATCATGTCACTAAATAAAACCCACTTAATCAAAGGCTTGTTTTGTCATGAGTTTAATCCCTAATCATGGATTAAGTTGAGGAGCTTTCCTCAGCTTAAACATTCTCATCTATTATCCTTCTATTAGGATGGTGTAATGAGTCTGTTTAATCCTTGATTATGGCTTAACCTCATTACTTAACACTAAACAAAAACCACAAAAACATCTAATTAATCACAAGTAGGTTAATGATCTTAATCCTATATCAAAGGTGATTAAGTGTGAGAATCTGACTTCACACTTAAGGTATTCTCATTACCCCTAATCAGAGGGAAGATGTGATGAGTTTACTAACCTATTGGTTTAGGCTTAAGCTCATTAACTTACGACAAACTTTCAAAAGCAATAAAAGACTGAAAACACAAAAACAAACAATAATCGTCTCCTCCGGGATTCTTTTCTCACCACCTTCGCTCATAAACGAGAACTCGCTTCTTCCGTCTAATGCAAGACAGTTTGCACCTGAGCCAGACAGGTCATACACTTGAGTATAGACAAGTAAGCAGTTCACAAGTCAATTCATCTTTCAGTCTCTTTGGGTCGAACTACGGTGTTCTGACTTCCTCATTGCACGAGAGGATACGTAGGCATAACTTAACAGTTATCGAACAAAAGTCTCTGTATATTCCCCCTCTTTCTAGCCTCATTCTTTTAGCCTCATGATCTTGAGCATTTCACTCCTGTTCTTACACTGACACTTCACTTATATACTTCACTTTTCTCTTACACTGACACCTGTACATTTTGTTTTCCAGCTCTTTTACACACAAATTGCACTGACACTACCCCTTTAAAACACAAATCTTTCAAGCGTGGATCCCGTCGAGTACGGCGGACAATCTGGGTGCTAATACCTTCCCAGGTTGTAACTAATACCCTTTCTCAGTCTCTCTGGTTCGCAACCGTCTTATCCATGTCTTTCTAGGTCTATGCAGCATTACCTTTCCTCCGGGATAAAAATTCCTAGCTGGCGACTCTATTCATCTCCAGTGAGTTCACTGCTGTGTGTTCTCATTGTCCCTCTCGCCGACCGTTCGCGTCTGTACCTTTATTTGGGCCAGTCCCACCTATCGGGAGCGACAATAAGCATACTGCATTGCATGCTAACCTTTTGTTTTGTTTTGCAGGTTTTTTGTTTTACTGGTACTAACTCTGTTGTGATGTTCAGGAACTATTGCTCGACGTCGGGTATTTCCACTCAACCGTCCACACCGATATCCAACCCGTAACAACCTTCCGGGCATACAAATGGATCAGGTACAACAGGACCTTGCAGAGGTCAGAAACCAAATGGCCAACGAAAGATTGGAAATGAGAACTCAGATGACGCAGTTTATGGAAGTGATGAACAACATGGCTCAGAGCCAAGAAAGATTGAGAGCAATGGTGGAAAGACAGAATCAGGAAGATCCCCATATAGGGACTGCTGGCACAAGCAACAATGAGAGGGTCCAACCTCATGTCAACCCCCCTGTATTTGGATCCCACCTTCATCCAGAGATCAACATTCCTGCTAATGTTCAAGGGACTGCCACTGCAGGTAGAGTGCTGCAGGAAGACCCCCAGGAAGATCAGTTCACAGTGATGGGAGCTGGGGAAGAAGCCTATGACAGAAGGCTGGAAGAAATTGCTGAAAAATTAAGATCCTTGGAGTCTCAAAACTCTTTGGGTTTTGATGTTATGGACATGGGCTTGGTGGACGGGGTCAGGATTCCCCATAAGTTTAAGCCTCCTTGTTTTGAAAAATACAACGGGACTTCCTGCCCACGGACCCACTTACAATCCTTTTTAGGAAGGTTGAAAGCATATACCATGGACGAGAAGCTATGGATGTTTTATTTTGAGGATAGCTTAACTGGAGCGTCAAGAGAATGGTACTCCCATCTGACTAGAGCAACCATCAGGTGTTGGAAAGACCTGGCAGAGGCCTTCATCAGACAATATCAGTATAATCTGGATATGGCACCTAACAGGACCCTCCTAATGGGGATGTCACAGTCATCCAGGGAAAGCTTCCGCGAGTACGCCCAAAGGTGGAGGCAGCTGGCTGCTGCTGTCCAACCACCTATGTCAGAGAGGGAGATGGCAGATATGTTTATGAACACTCTCCAGGGAACATACATTGACAGGCTGGCTGCTTTCTCTTCTACCAGCTTTGCAGATGTCGTTATAGCTGGAGAAAGAATCGAGAGCCTGTTAAAGATGGGCAAGATTTCTGACAATGGTGCCAGCTCATCCAGCAACACAAGGAAGCCTTTTGTGGGCCCAAGAAGAACGGGTGAGACCAATGCTATCCACACCAACAGGGGCAGACCCCAATATGTTCATAGGTCCGTGGCAGCAGTCACTATCCCCGCTCCAATTCATCCTCAACCAGCTTATCAACCACCGCAACCAAGTTATCAGCAACAAACTCAGTATCCTCCTCAGAGAAACTACAACAACACCAACAACAACAATCAGCAAAGACCGTTCCAACAGAGACCTTCTCAGGCCAATAGGGTGATCGATCCGATCCCTATGCCATATGCCACATTACTGCCACAACTCCTAAAACTCAATCTGGTTGAGCTAAGGACGTTGGCACCTCCAGATCCCACCAGTCTACCCAGAAATTACGACTCCAACGCCAGATGTGCTTTTCACTCAAATGCACCTGGCCATAGTACAGAAAAGTGCAGAGCTTTGCACATGAAGGTACAAGACTTGGTAGACTCTAAGGCTCTGAATTTTGCACCACCACCAAATGTTAATAAGAACCCTATGCCAAACCACGGAGGTCCCAGAATCAATGCTATTGAAGAAGACAAGCCGTCTTACTTGATAACCAGTGTGGGTCAGATTCGGACACCGTTGGTAGAGATCAAAGCTCAACTCCTTGAATGTCAAATGTTCCCGGGATGTGAGCTAGGGTGTGCTTATTGCAACATTTCAGTGAATGGTTGTGATAATTTGAGAGAAGGCATAGATGGTCTCATCCAGAGTGGCCAGCTTCAAATCACAACATCAATTCCTACCAATCCAGCAACCTCATCAGCAACAATTCCCGTGTCTTCTACAAATACAACAACCATTGTTCCAAGCAACTCTTCAATTTCATCAACAAGTGCTTCATCTGTTCTTTCAACGGACCAAATATCAGCGAACATCCCTTCTACAACTTCAGCACCACTTCATTCAGAATCTCCTACAACAACAATACCCATCCTTCCAACAATGTCTCCTACAACTTCAGCAGCAAATGTCTCCACAGTTACGATTTATTATGATCCTGAAAATGATTCTGCTTGCAACTCGCAAAGTGCTACTCCCATCAGAGCACCAGTCACAATATACTATGATCCACAGACTATCACAGTCCCTTCTGTAGCTGCCATCAGTCCAGTCACCATCACGGTGCCTGGGCCAGTACCTTATGAAAGCAGTAATGCCATCCCCTGGCATTACGGCTCTGATCTATACTGCGGAGGACAGAAAATCACTCTTGAATCATCAACCCCTGCACCACAAATAGACAATGTGGGAGGAGGCAGAGGCTTCACTCGAAGCGGACGTCTCTTTGCTCCACAAACTCAAAGACCCACTGCCGAAGCAGAAGCTGCTGCCAAGGCAAAAGGGAAAAGCTTGGTGCAGGAAGAGCAGAGTGTCAAGGAAACGTTGAAAACACCCTTTGATCAAGAAGTTGATGAGTTCATGAGAATCATCAAGAAAAGTGATTACAAAATAGTGGATTAGCTTCACCAGACGCCTTCCAAGATCTCAATTCTATCATTGCTTATGTTCTCTGAGGCTCACCGAAACGCACTACTAAAGGTTTTGCACGCAGCTTATGTGCCAGAAGAGATCACCGTCAATCAGCTGGAAGCGGTGGTTGGAAATGTTAATGCTAGTCATGGACTAGGGTTCACCAACACTGATTTGACTACGGAAGGCCGCAATCATAACAAGGCTTTGCATATCACCATGGAATGTAAAGGTGCAGTTCTTTCCCATGTGCTGGTAGACACAGGATCATCCCTCAATGTCTTACCTAAAAAAGCCCTTGTGAAGCTAGAGTATGACGGATTGGCATTACGTCCCAGCAACCTGGTAGTGAGAGCCTTTGATGGTTCTAAGAGATCAGTTCTGGGGGAAATTGAGTTGCCTATAACGATTGGCCCACAAACTTTCAAAACGACCTTCTACGTGATGGATATACAGCCTGCCTACAGCTGTCTATTGGGTAGGCCATGGATTCACGCCGCTGGCGCCGTGACCTCAACCCTTCACCAGAAGTTAAAATTCGAGTGGGAGGGTCAAGTCGTTACTATCTGCGGAGAGGAGGATATTTTTGTTAGCCACCTGGCTACCTACAAATACATTGAGATGGATGGGGAGATCCACGAAACAATGAGTCAAGGGTTTGAGGCCTTGAACATAAATGAAACATCTGCTGTACCTGGAACCTCAATGACATCATATCAACAAGCCCGGAAGGTTGTTGAAGAAGGAACTGCCCAAGGCTGGGGCAAACTATTACCTGTGGAGAAGAAAGAGGATAGATTTGGGTTGGGTTACAAACCAACTCAACAAGATCAAGCAGAGGCTGCTAAGGAGCCCAACTTTGTTAGTGGGGGAATGCTCACCCCTGATGCTGTCAACAATTTGGAAGACGAGGATGAAAGCGACCGCAACCTGGAGAGTTGGATCCGTCCAAGGATCCCGGGGAGCAGTATCTCAAACTGGTCTTCCTAGGAAATTATAAGAGTTACTCATGCAGAGTAATTATTATTTCCTGTATTTTATAGCATGCATCAAAGTCTTGCATCTTGCCCAAGATGACAAGACTCATTTTGTAATCGGGCCATCTGTAATTTTTGTGCAACAAGATTAATCAATGAAATATCAGACATCTTTTGCAAATGAGTCTTTTTTCTTTTCCACTCACTGTTTTTTCATTTTTCTTTTTGTACAAAAATAAATGGCAGTGTTTTCAAAATGACAACTTTATTTCACTTTTCTAAACAAGATTAAAGTCAAATCACTAAAATGAACAAACTGAACCATTGCAGAGAGTGCCTTCCAGACTGCACCGACAACAGCACGGCTATGACTTCGTATGACTTTGACAATCCGATCAATCAAGCTGATGAAGGGGTCGAAGAAGAGTATGAGCTTCCTGAAGAGCTAGCCAGATTGCTGAGACAAGAGGAGAAGGTTATCACTCCTCATCAGGAGGAGGTAGAAACAATTAATCTTGGTATAGATGAAGATGTGAAAGAAGTTAAAATCGGGGCCTGCTTACGAGACTCAGTGAAGAGACAACTGATTGACCTGCTTCAAGAATATGTGGACGTGTTTGCTTGGTCCTATCAAGATATGCCAGGGTTGGATACCGACATTGTAGTGCACAAGCTGCCTTTAAGAGAGGAATGCCCACCGGTTAAACAGAAACTGCGCCGTACTCGCCCGGACATGGCAATGAAAATCAAGGAAGAGGTACAAAAGCAATGGGACGTCGGGTTCCTTGCTGTGACTAGCTATCCACCGTGGATTGCTAATATAGTACCTGTGCCTAAGAAAGACGGCAAAGTTAGGATGTGTGTTGACTACCGGGATCTGAACAGAGCCAGCCCGAAAGATGACTTCCCACTACCTCACATTGATGTATTGGTGGATAATACTGCTCAGTTCTCGGTATTCTCCTTCATGGACGGGTTTTCAGGATACAATCAGATCAAAATGTCACCTGAAGACATGGAGAAGACAACCTTCATCACACCTTGGGGCACGTTCTGTTACAAGGTAATGTCGTTTGGACTGAAGAATGCCGGTGCAACATATCAACGGGCTATGGTAACATTATTCCATGATATGATCCATAAAGAAATCGAATGTTATGTGGATGACATGATTGCCAAGTCCCTCACTGAAGAAGACCATCTGGTAAATCTGCTAAAGTTGTTCAAGCGTCTGAGGAAGTACCAACTGAAGTTGAACCCCAACAAATGCACATTCGGGGTGCGATCGGGTAAGTTGCTGGGATTTATTGTAAGCGAGAAAGGGATTGAAGTTGACCCTGACAAAGTCAAAGCTATTCAAGAGATGCCTGCACCGAAGACAGAGAAGGAAGTTCGAGGGTTCTTAGGTCGATTGAACTACATCTCAAGGTTCATATCTCACCTTACAGCAACCTGTGAGCCTTTGTTCAAATTGTTGAGAAAAGAACAGATGGTCAGGTGGAACGAAGACTGCCAAAGGGCTTTTGACAAGATCAAAGAATACTTACAAGAGCCTCCAATCCTTATGCCTCCAGTTGAAGGAAGACCTCTGATAATGTACTTGGCAGTATTAGAAGAGTCGATGGGGTGTGTGCTGGGCCAGCATGACGAGTCTGGTCGAAAAGAGTATGCAATATACTACCTAAGCAAAAAGTTTACCGACTGTGAACAACGTTATTCACTGCTCGAGAAAACTTGTTGTGCTTTAGCGTGGGCTGCTCGCCGACTGAGACAGTATATGTTGACCCACACTACCTTGTTGATCTCAAAGATGGACCCAGTTAAGTACATATTTGAGAAGCCAGCTCTTACCGGACGGGTTGCAAGATGGCAAATGATCCTTACGGAATATGACATCCAGTACACATCGCAGAAAGCCATCAAGGGCAGTGTATTGTCTGAATATCTTGCTGAGCAACCTATAGATGATTACCAGCCTATGAGATTCGACTTCCCTGATGAAGACATCATGTTCATAAGAGCAAAAGATCATGAAGAACCTATTCACACTGAAGGGCCCGACCCGGAAGAAGAATGGACTATGATGTTTGACGGGGCTGTTAATATGAATGGTCGTGGTGTTGGTGCAGTACTCATTACACCTAAGGGAGTCCACATGCCTTTCTCGGCAAAACTCACTTTCAACTGCACTAACAACGAAGCTGAATACGAAGCTTGCATTATGGGTCTTGAGGAAGCCATTGACCTCAGGATCAAGACATTGACTGTATTCGGAGATTCAGCTCTGGTAGTTAATCAAACCAATGGCAAATGGTACACCCACCAGGATCATCTGATACCTTACAGGGATTATACAAGGAGGTTATTGACTTTCTTTACAACAGTCAAGCTTGAGTATATCCCTCGGGACGAGAATCAGTTTGCAGATGCTCTGGCTACTATTTCGTCCATGATCAAAGTTCAGGCTGCCAACTTTGTACCTCAGATCTCAGTGTCTAGACTTGACAGACCAGCATATGTGTTCGCAGCGGATGTTGTTAACGATGATAAGCCTTGGTTCCATGACATTAAGTGCTTCTTGGAGGATTAAACATACCCACCTGGGGCATCTTCCAATGATAAGAAGACTTTGAGAAGGCTTGCTGGTAGTTTCTTCCTGAACACTGATGGTTCCCTGTACAAGAGAAACTTTGATATGGTACTCCTCAGATGCGTCGACAGGACAGAAGCAGATCTGCTAATGCATGAAGTGCACGAAGGATCCTTTGGTACCCATGCGGGAGGGCATGCCATGGCCAAGAAGTTGTTGAGGTCGGGCTATTACTGGATCACAATGGATGCTGACTGTTGTGCCTATGCCAGAAAATGCCATAAATGCCAGATTTATGCGGATAAGGTGCATGTGCCTCCCAATCCTTTGAATGTGATGTCTTCACCTTGGCCCTTTGCTATGTGGGGCATTGACATGATCGGCAAGATCAAACCGACTGCTTCGAATGGCCACAGATTCATCCTGGTTGCCATTGACTATTTCACCAAGTGGGTCGAAGCAGCTTCCTATGCAAACGTTACAAGGCAAGTGGTAGCCAGATTTCTGAAGAGAGATATCATCTGTCGATACGGAGTTCCCGAGCGGATCATTACTGATAACGGTTCCAACTTGAACAATAAAATGATGGCAGAGCTATGCCGGGACTTCAAAATTCAACATCACAATTCTTCTCCTTACAGGCCAAAGATGAACGGCGCTGTCGAGGCAGCTAATAAGAATATCAAGAAGATTGTGCAGAAGATGGTAGTCACCTACAAAGACTGGCATGAGATGCTACCGTTTGCTTTGCATGGGTACCGCACGTCAATCAGAACATCCACTGGGGCAACACCGTATCAGCTTGTGTATGGTATGGAAGCAGTCCTACCTGTTGAAGTTGAATTACCCTCCCTACGGGTATTGATGGATGTTAAGCTGAACGAAGCAGAATGGGTCGGGTCCCGATACGAACAACTGAGTCTGATTGAAGAGAAAAGATTGGCTGCAATCTGTCATGGGCAGCTGTATCAGAAAAGAATGAAGAGAGCCTTCGATCAGAAAGTCAGGCACCGAGAGTACCAAGTAGGAGATCTTGTGCTGAAAAGAATCCTCCCTCCTCATACAGACCACAGGGGCAAGTGGACTCCAAATTATGAAGGACCATTCATAGTAAAGAAAGTTTTCTCTGGTGGAGCACTGATGCTCAGCACCATGGATGGTGAAGATTTCCCGTCCCTTGTGAATTCAGATGCAGTTAAAAAATACTTCGCATAAAAAAAAAAGACCCGCTGGACATAAAAACAGAATGTAAGTCCAAGCAAAATAGGGCATCCCGGCGAGTCAAAAACAGAATAAAAGACTCGGGCAAAAATAAGGGAAAATAAACAAAAAACGTGTACACCCGTTGAGTTGAAAAGCCGCATTGGACAACTCAGGCAAAAATGGGTATCCCGATGGATTGAAAACCTGAAAGGGCGATCCATGCAAAATAAGGGAATAAGCGAACAACTGCACTCTGAATTCGTCTGTATCACCTACAACTTGGTAAGCTTCGAAAGGATCAAGCTTCAAACAGAATCAGCCTTCTTCAGAAAGCAAGACGGGAAGAACGTCAAAAGTCATACGAGTCATAGTAAAGAGGAAGCTCCTTAAAGCGTCGTCAACATTGCCAGCATTTTGTTTCTCAATTTGTAACAATCTCCTCATTTCAGGGGATTTGTTTCTTTGACTGTATCTTGCCAATTCAGGGCACATGAATTAATAAAATCAGATTTTCTGTCATGTTTCGTTTTGTACATTTTATTTGCGAAAAATGTCTGATGTCTTAAAGAAAAAACTGATTGCATAAATACAGATGCTTATCTTCAAAAATATAATAAAAGCCGCATGCTTGCAGGAAATATACTTACTCTCAGAAGTGTCTAAAACTCCTATGACGGAATCCAGTAAAGGATACCTCGGGATTACTTGTGCGTTTCCCTATCTTTGCAGGATTGCGGGTACCCAAAACGCAACTTGGGGTACGAAAGCTTCACTCCAGCAAGCTGACAAATCAACACTCAGCCTTAGCACCCAAAGTGCCTGGCCCCCAGCTGATTTGCCACTTATTACTTCTCCCCATCAAAGTTGCCAGGCATCGTTTTTCCAACAGAATCTCTAGGGAGATCTTTCAGTGATCTCTCTTTCTCCCCAGCCGAGTTGCCATTTCATCCTCAGCCAAATACAAAAGTCAGGGGACCACCTCTCCACAAAGCTCCAGCCTCTATCCAGAAGAGCAGCGCACGAGGGATCACAACAGAGTAGAGAAAGCTTCTGCAGATCCCCAGCTGGGTCCCTCTTTGCAAGGATATATCCATCAGTGATCTATATCCCCAAGCAAATGCTTCTCATCAGATCTACCGATGACCTCATCCCCAGCTGGGATGTCCATTTCAAGCAGATCGGCCGAAGATTTTCGCAGCATCGGGATCCGAATCCCGGTTTGGTACCTTTTGCATAATCATAGCATTCGCATCATATTCACCCATAAAGCGTAGCATTCCGTCCAGTACGGAGCATTACGGCAAAAATCAAACATATAGCATAATCATAAGCCATGTTTTGAATCAGACACTTGTGAATAATGACAATCCATCAATATACCGAATACTTCCCCCAAAATCCCCAGCGGAGATTCCCCAGCAAAATCAGTTGCCTCACATTCACAAACACCAGTATATACTCTTTTTGGCACCCGTCCGTGTCAATACTCCCCAGTAAAGTCGCCCGAACACTCTGTGCAAATAGTACCACTCGTATTACAGATACTTTTTGACACCCATCTGTGCCATATCCCCAGCAGAAAGCCAAAGACACCCTCTTTGCACTCACAGATGCTCATATATGCATTTCCTTGACACCCGTCCATAAACACTTTGTACACCAGATACTTGTTTATACTATACTCTTCTCCTTTCGACACTCGTCCGTGTCACTCTCCCCAACAGTTAAATACTCATCTATACACCACTCATACTTAATTTACTTATACAGATACTCGTCCGTATCTTGTATGCACCATTTATATCCCCGCAGATTCAACACTAGTCCGTGTTCTTTGTTAACCAGTTGGTACTCGTCCGTACCATCATCTCAGAACATGCGTCAAGCGTTTGTTTCTACCTGATACTCGTCCGTATCATAGTCTTAAGGATGCTCGTCCGCATCTTTAATCCATACACGTGTCAAACACTCTTGTCTTCTTGAATATAGACACTCGTCTGTGTCTACTATTCCCCAGAAGAGTCCCCTCAGATTCAACACTCATCCGTGTTCTCTGTTAACCAGTTGATACTGGTCCATATCATCATCTCTGAACACGTGTCAGTATTTGTTTCTACTCGATACTCGTCTGTATCGTAGCCTTAAGGATGCTTGCCCGCATCTTTAATCTATACACAAACACCTAAACACTTATACCTTTTGTTTCTTGGATATAAACACTCGTCCGTGTTTATTATTCCCCAGTAGGTCGCCAACAAAGCAACTTTCTTTTATCTGACATTCGTCCTATGCCATGATAAACTTTGAGAGCAGCCGTACCCGGCTAGGTGGTCGTCCTCCACCTCTTGATGGTCGTCCTCCATCATGCTCATCCGATGGCCGTCCCCATCGTTGATTTTCTATCCGACATTCATCCTATGTCGTGATATTTAGCAGCCGTCCCCTGCTAGGTGGTCGTCCTCCACCTTTTTGATGATCGTCCTTCATCATTTTTATCCAATGGCCGTCCCCATTGTTGATTTTGGTTATCTGGCATTCGTCCTATGTCATGATAAACCTTGAGAGCAGCCGTCCCCTGCTAGGTGTCGTCCTCCACCTCTTGATGGTCATCCTCCATCATGCTCATCCGATGGCCGTCCCCATCGTTGACCTTTTATCCTGCATTCGTCCTATGTCGCGATATTTTCGGCAGCCGTACCCTGCCAGGTGGTCGTCCTCCACCTTAGATGACCGTCCCTCATCTTACCCCCAACAGAGCAGCCGTCCCCTGCTAGGTGATCGTCCTTCACCTTTGATGACCGTACCTCATCATCTGTTTATTTCATTTATTCTTTAACCCGATGGCCGTCCCCGTCGTGGTCCCTTTTCCTTTCAGTTTAGCCCAATGGCCGTCCCCATTGTTGGTTACTTTACTTTGTGAACTTGATGGCCGTCCCCGTCGTGTTTCATTGATCCCCAGAGAATTTTACAGCTTTACTTGATGGCCGTCCCCATCATAATTCTTTTATCCCCAGCATGTCGGCCGTCCCCGTCATTGCCTTATTTCCCGCACCTTTCCAGCATGTCGGTCGTCCCCGTCATTGCTCATTACCCAGCAGTCGTCCCCTGCTCGACGGTCGTCCTCCGTGGCCCACACCTTTACAATATACTTTATTTTTCTTTTACAATCTATATCCCTTTTCCTTCTTCATTCTGTGAGTGCAAATTTTGGACTGTCTTTGGTATTCAACCACAAGTTATCTTGTTTGCCTGATAAGCCGTCGCTTACATTCTGCACAGCTAACTCATGCTTGAATAGGGGCAGCTGTAAACACCCCAAATTTGCCCTCACCCATTCACACCATGGCTTGTGATCATTTCATATGCATAAACACAATCATACCATCTCATATCTCAATTTTGAGTCATTGCATTGTTTCTAAGTCATCTGCACCTAGGGTTTGTGATCTGAGCAATCCAAGAGCTTCTTGAGCCACTCCAAAGGTCATAAATCACTTCAAAGGGGTCTATGTGTGTTCAAGTATCATATTATATCCTCTCAAGGTCAAGAATGTCAAAGAATCACAAGAACTGGGATTGGTATGGAAGCAGAGCCAGGCTTGACTGCACAGTTGACCTAAAATTAGGGTTTTGGTTTCAAAGGCCATAACTCCAAATTTTTTGGTCATTATTGTTTCTATTGGTCTCTATATGGTATAGGGAGTATGCATATCAATTTTCATGAAGAAATTCCATGGGGAAGTCATCTGATCAAGAGTTGACTTTTCAAGCAAGTCAGTGCAAAATCAGGGCATCTAAGGCCCCCAGTGACCCAACCAAGGGATGATATTCATCATTTTGAGTGTATATGATCTTTATTTGATCATAGAAGAAGTGGGAAGTTCACAAAATTCAAGAATTTCAAGTTTTTTGCAAAGTTGACTTTTTGGGCAAGTTTGACTTTTAATGAAAATGTCATTTTATGCAACTTTTTCAACCCTTACTTTTTGATCCAAAAATGCTTCAAATGGAAAAACTTTGGTCATGAAAGTTGTAGAATATATCTTTCCCTTTTCAAAAAGTACAAGAACATGACCTAATTCATTTTGGATCAAAAGTTATGGCTTGTCAAAGTTGGCAAAAATCACAAAATTTCAAAGTTTCTACCAAAGAGGTATTTTGCAAAATGACTTGATCAAGTGTTCTAAGGCTATCAAATGGACTTCTAATTCATATAACATGATCATGTAACATCAAAAGTTCAGAATGGACCAAGGGATCACACATTTGTATGGCTTTTGGAACAAGATCTTTTCATGAGAACCAAAATGAACCAAGTTGCAAAATCCATCATAACATCTCACCCACTTGTTGCCTAGCCTGCTGATCAATCCTAGCCTTTCTCCCTCACCTTGCTGCGCAGCCCACTCTCCATGTACTTGGCTAGAACATGACCCATGCTTTCTCTTACACAAAGTTGACAATTTGCAAAAATAGCTACACCTATCACAAAAGGGCATGTCACATCCTCTGACCAATCAGCATTGTTTATACAAACAATTTGCAAGCCAAACATCACAAGAAGCCAGCCTGAAACACACAAGAACACAGCATTCTCATTTTCCACCCTTGAAGCAAAAGCTTTCGAAACTCTTCATACAACTCACAAACACTCAAACAAACTACACAGACCTTCTCAACACATCACCCTGATCACAAAGCACCCTTAAAATCAACCTGAAACTCAAAGAATCAAGAACACGATTCTCACACCATCCTGAACAGAACTTGTTCAAACTTCCAAACCAGCCAACACAAACTCCTTCTAAGCATCCAGACATCATCAAGGGACCATAAGGAGTGGATTGCACAAAGGAGAAAGGCCAGCAAGCTGCAAACTGAAAGCTTCAAAACTCAGGTAGCTCAAGAACTTTTTTTCCAGAAATGATTTTTAAAGTTCCTAAGTTGTTCTTTGTAGTTCACTGATCACTCTGATGTTGTTGGTTTTGAAAATGGTGAAGAGATGAGAGTTTAATCGTGTTCTGAAAGTCTTGCCCTAAAATTTGTTTTGTTTCGATTCATGAGATTGATGAAATATAAATGTTGTTTGTGTTAGGGTCTTGATTCAGGGGGATGTGGGGATGATTTCCATTCTCTTAGATTTCATTTTAGTTACGTTTTGAAGATTCTAGGAATTTTCAGGTGGGGTTCCCACCGGAGAAGACGACCGGAGGTCTTCTCCGGCCACCTGAAAATAATTAGGGTTTAATCCCTGTAATTAGTGTAGTTTGAATGCTGAGCGTTGGATCCCTTGACTTTGTTGACTTGGCGCGTGATTGAGTGGCCCAGATGCACTCATTAAGCCCTAATCTCAATTAATTAATTCATAAATCAGAATTAGGAAGTTTGAATGTGGACCATTGATCTGCGCGCGTAGTCAACAGCTTCTTCCCCAGAATCCATCCTGGCCATCCATTGTGTTTACTTTTCATTTTTATTAATATTAATTCATTTGTTTTGCATTTCTTTTGTACATTTATTTAAAAATAGTAAAATCCATTCAAAAATTCTGAAATTTTTTATACAAGTTATTATTTAATTTCAGAACACAAAAATATTTTTATTTTTATTTTTTGCATTAAAAAAGTATTTTTAAATATTTAAAAGTTTATTTCTAATTAATTAATGAGAATTAATTAATTAAAAATACTTTTAAGTATTTAAAAATCACCAAAAAATTCATGAAACATTTAAAAACATTTAGAAACATTGTCCAACCCTCAAACCAAATTTAGTTTTTGATCTTGATGCATTTTAAGAATTTTCCATGGAATTAAAATTATTTTGATGCATTATTTTGATCCAAACTTCCAAAAATCACTTCTGCCTAACCATGATGAGTTGGACTTTGATTCTTTTTGCATTGTGTTTAGCATATCATGTAGTTTGTGAGATTAAATGGCCATGATTTGATCTCTCATTTTCCATTTGTTTGGCATTTTTCTTGTTAAGGAACCCTAAAACCCTAGGAAACTTAGGAAAATCATAACTTGAATTTGGTTAAGAGTTGAGACTTCTCCTTTGGGCAGTGAGTTAGTATAGGTTTAGGGATCCTTTGAGTGCATTTTCAATTTTTTGTATTGATGATTGCTTCTGATTTTGGTTTGTGTTTGATGCATTGATCATAAACCCTAATTTGGGCTTCCATATGCATCCATCTTGCATTTGCATTCATACCTTGACTTGCCATGGCATTTTATGCATTCTTGTGATTCATTTGACATCTTAAGACATATTGAAAGCATGTTTGATCATTGCATCTTGCATTTCCCATGTTGTATGCCATTTGCATTTCATAACTTTTCATGTATGTTCATGCTCCTTAGCTTGTTTCATTTGCATCCATGAGTTTGTATGATCATCCCCATGTATTGTTTCATGTTTGTAGCATCTCATAGCATCATTAACATCATGTATGTGCTTCTGGTTTTGTTTCTCATCATGCCATCCCATCCCACTTTGCATTGCATTGCATTTCTTTTCTAACTTTTCAGGTGGTAAGTGGCTTTGAGAAGTGAATTTGCCTTCACTTATCATAACTTCTCTTCATCTCTTTTATGCATCCTTGCTGCATTTTTGTATGTGTTTGAGATTGAGCTTGCTCATTCTTTTTCTCCTTACTTTATTTCTTCAAGTGACTTGACTTCATGAATGAAGCAAGTCACTTTGCTTCTCCTGATCCTTTCATCTGCTTCCTGGTGGTTCCATTGAAGACTTCTCTTGTAAACCTCACAAACCTTAGGAACAATCAAGCATGACAATAATTAGGGTTTTGTTTAGTCCCCCACTTAGTTTTACCTTTGTGTCTCATTGAGTCTTCTCTTCTCATCTCATAATCAGGGACTAAACCCTAAAGGCTTTAAGGCTTTGTGATTAAGCTTATGCCTGCATCCTTCTATTAGGATGGAGTGTATAACTTTAATCCCAAGTGTTAGACCCTTAATGTGTTTAACTCTTCTAATCAATCCATCTAATAACCACCAAGACATCAAGCTTGTAACTTGGGCCTTGCATTAGGGTTCTAATTCTTCCTTAATTGGTTAAGAAGGACTAACCCTAGTGTTAATGGACAAGTCCCCCTCAAGTTGTCTTACAAACCCTAAAAAACACTTCATCATCTTATCATTAACTAAAATCCATTTAATAAAGGCTTTGTTTTGTCATGAGTTTAATCCCTAATCATGGATTAAGTTGAGGAGCTTTCCTCAGCTTAAACATTCTCATCTATTATCCTTCTATTAGGATGGTGTAATGAGTCTGTTTAATCCCTGATTATGGCTTAATCTCATTACTCAACACTAAACAAAAACAACAAAAACATCTAAATAATCACAAGTAGGTTAATGATCTTAATCCTACATCATGGTGATTAAGTGTGAGAAGCTGACTTCACACTTAAGGTATTCTCATTACCCCTAATCAGAGGGAAGATGTGATGAGTTTACTAAATCCATTGGTTTAGGCTTAAGCTCATTAACTTATGACAAACTTTCAAAAGCAATAAAAGACTAAAAACACAAAAACAAACAATAATCGTCTCCTTCGGGATTCTTTTCTCATCATCTTCACTCACAAACGAGAACTTGCTTCTTCCGTCTAATGCAAGACAGTTTGCACCTGAGACAGACAGGTCATACACTTGAGCATAGGCAAGTAAGCAGTTCAGAAGTCAACTCATCTTTCAGTCTCTTTGGGTCGAACTACGGTGTTCTGACTTCCTCATTGCACGAGAGGATACGTAGGCATAACTTAACAGTTATCGAACAAAAGTCTCTGTATATTCCCCCTCCTTCCAGCTTCATTCTTTTAAGCCTCATAGTCATGAGCATTTCACTCTTATCCTTACACTGACACCATACATATACACTTCACTTCTCTTACACTGACACCTGTACATCCTTTTCCAGCTATTTTACACACAGATTGCACTGACACTACCCCTTTAAAACACAATCTTTTAAGCGTGAATCCCGTCGAGTACGGCGAACAATCTGGGTGCTAATACCTTCCCAGGTTGTAACCAACCCCCTTTCTCAGTCTCTCTGGTTCGCAACCGTCTTATCCATGTCTTTCTAGGTCTATGCGGCATTGCCTTTCCTCCGGGATAAAAATGCCTAGCTGGCGACTCTTTTCATCTCCAGTGAGTTCACTGCTGTGTGTTCTCATTGTTCCTCTCGCCGACCGTTCGCGTCTGTACCTTTATTTGGGCCAGTCCCATTTATCGGGAGCGACACTACTCAAAGCATCTGCAACCACAATCGTCTTACCGGGATGGTAATTCAAATCAAAATCAAAGTCTTTCAACAATTCTAACCACCTTCTCTGCCTCATATTCAGTTCATTTTGATCAAACAGATATTTCAAACTCTTGTGATCACTGAACACTTCAAATTTCAAACCAAAGAGATAATGTCTCCAAATCTTCAACACAAACACCACAGATGCCAACTCTAAATCATGTGTAGGATAATTCCTTTCATGAACTCTCAATTGCCTAGAAACATAAGCAACCACTAGACCATTCTGCATCAAAACTCCTCTAATTCCCATCTTTGACGCATCATAATACACTACAAACGACTCATTCAGATTCAGAAGAATCAACAGTGAAGCGGTTGTCAACTTCTTCTTCAACTCTACAAAACTCTTTTCACACTTAAAATCCCACACATAAGCTTGACTCTTTCGAGTCAACTGAGTCAAAGGTAGCGCCAACTTCGAAAAACCTTAAATAAACTTCCTGTAATAACCTACTAAACCCATAAAACTTCTGATCTCAATAGAAGATTTATAAGTTTCCCACTGTAACACTGCATCTTTCTTCGACGAACCTACGACAATCCAACTACTGGAAATTACATGTCCAAGAAATATCACTTCTTGCAACAAGAACTCACGCTTGCAGCACAATCCTCAAATGCCATGTGTGTTCCTCTTTTGTCTTGGAATAAATGAAAATATCATCAATAAAAACTACCATAAATTTATCCAAGTATTCATGGAAGTATCTATTCATGTACTCCATGAACAAACCGGGTGCATTAGATACACCGAACGACATCACCATGTACTCATAATGACCATACCTCGTTCTGAAATGTGTCTTTGGAATATCATCAGACTTAACATAAATTTGATGGTAACCAAACCTTAAATAAATATTTTTGAATACACAAGCTCCCACCAACTGATCCATCAAATCGTCAATCCTCAGAAGTGGATACTTGTTCTTGATAGTAACCTTGTTCAACTGCCGATAATAAACACACAACCTCATGCTACCATCTTTCTTCTTGACCAACAACACAGAAGCACCCCACAGAGAAACACTAGGTCGAACAAACTTCTTCTCTAATAAAACTTCTAGTTTCTTCTTCAACTCACTCAATTCTGCAGCAGACATCTGATACAAATCCATAGACATAGGACTAGTACCAGGTAATAAATCCACTGTAAACTCAACTTCACGTTCTAGAGGAAAATCACTTATGTCCTCCGAAAACGCATCTAGAAACTCTTGAACAACCAGTAAATCAATACTCGAAGTCTTCCCTTTGACTTGTAACGATGCAAACATTGCAAACATCTGAGCTTCGTCTTCTAACAATTCATCTACTTGCTTAGCCGTCAAGAACATCAATTCACCATGATCATCAATTTCAGAAAACTTTATGGTCTTCGCATAACAATTGATATGCACAAAATTGAACTCTAGCCAGTTCATTCCAAGAATAACACCAATTTGGTGTAAAGGAAAACACACCAGATCCTACAAGAAGTCCTTCTCAACGATAGTCAAAGGACACTTCAAACACACATAAGTAGTAGTAACATAACCATTAGCTGGTGTTTCTATTACCATACCACCATTCATACTAGACAACTTCAAACCCAACTTATTAGCACATTCAAGAGAAATAAAAGAATGCATAACACCAGTATCAATAATTGCAATCAACTCAACACCATTAATAAAAAATGTACCTCGAATAAAGTTGTCCTTCTTAGGAACTTCAGAACCACTTAAAGAGAACACTCTGCCATTGGTCTGGGTAGCAGTAGCAGTCTTCTTAGGCTTTGGACATTGGGTGTTGATATGTCCCTATTCACCACAATTAAAACAAGTTGGACCTTCATTCAGACAATCACCAACCCGATGACCTCTCTTGCCACACTTGTAGCATCTCACCACTGGATTACTGCATATATCAAACTTGTGACCGGATTCTCCACATTTGTAGCACTTGGGAGGAGTGGAACTTGCTTCTCCATTTGGCTTCTTCCTGTCTGAAACCTTCTGCTTCCCCTTCTCAACTGGAGTCACATAATACTTTCCTTTAAACCGGCCTTTCTCTTTCTTCTCACTAAGTTTCTTATAGTGAGCAGATCAAGCTCGACTATCTTCATCATAGATTCTACTCTTGTCCACCAACTCAGAATACTTACGTATCTGCTGACATCCAATCCCATGTTTGATCTTTGGTTTCAGCCCATTCTCAAACTTGAGACACTTAGACAATTCAACATCAGCACAGTTGTAGTGAGGACATTACTTCACTAACCTCTCAAACTTAGCAACATACACTACTACTATCATGTTTCCTTTCTTTAACTCAAGGAATTACACCTCCATCTTACCATGAGCATTTTTCAGAAAATACTTCCCCAAAAACTCCCTTTTGAACACTACTTAGGTTACCACAGTACCAACATCCTCCAAACGCCGACGGGTACTATCCCACCAGTCTTCAGCCTCTTCAGATAACATGTGGGTACCAAATTGTACCTTCTGCGCATTCGTACAAGCCATCACCCTAAAGATCTTCTCAATTTCCTTGAGCCACTTTTGTGCATTATGCGGATCATGATTTCCTTCATATTTCGATGAACTGTTACTCTAGAACTTCTCCAAAGCGCGAAACTCATCTTGTTCATTGTTTCGAGTCGTAGCCTCAGCCAGCTCCGCAACAGCTTCCGCAAGAGCACGCGTTTTGTTTCCAACCATTCTGCACAACACTCACAACATCAGAAAAGAATAATCGTTAACATGTAATGACCAACAACAGACTGACAACAATGACACATGACCGGAGAGACTGACCTGCTATGATACCACTAATGTAACATTCTTTTTACCCCATAACATATTCATACAAATTATTTAAGAAAAATCAGAGTTTTAACCAAAAAGGCATTACATTTCCTCAAAACATCAATAATAGTCATTTATGTGTCTTGTTCCATCACACGAGTTGCAACTTATATCATAATTAAAACAAAACATCAATTCAATCCAGTAGATCATCGTTCAACAACTTAATCAACATATTAAAAATAGAATTGAGTTCTAATAAAAAACATCATCATGTCGTAAAATAGACTAGAATAACAAAAAAATCCATGCGTTCCTAGTGTTACATGACACAGAGTAGGACACCACCTAGATTCTATAAATGACAAAAGGACGCACTCCAAGCTACCTCCAAACACCGAGTTATTCTCGAGTATCTGCAGGATGGCATAATAGACAATCACAAAAGGCAGGGTGAGTAAATTCAGTTTCAATATAATATAAAGACAAAATTATAAGACAATATACGACAATACATCATTTACATCAAGTCTCACCCACATACAACAAAATCAATCACATCATCATAAAATAAATGCAATCATGCTATGCTACAAAGAATGAAATGCATTCTTCATAATATGCATGTGGTACTAAAACATCATCATGGATGGACACTGGACCATCAACCCTCCACAAGGGAGCACAACATAAACAACAACACCTCAATCCACACTATGGTATTTAAGCCTCAATCATCATAAGTATACCATGAATGCAATGATGCAACAACAACAACATAGTCATCTTAATCAACATTTGCATCAACGTTCATCACTAGTCATCATTAATAATGTCTACTACTTTATCTACTCATATCATAAATACTACATATCATTATAATACCACCTAATCATCTAAACATCATTTACATCATAATTCTCACACATATACCATGTTATAGCTTGGTAAGAATTCACAGCAACATCATAGAAACACAAGGCAACAAAACAAGTAATTTCAAGCCATTCGGAAAAAGAAAATATTTTTCAAAATGCTACAAGTCTCGCTAAGCGAGCAAATCTCTGTTTGTGAAACTCTCAAAGTTCTACTCGCTCGTTAAGTAAGCTCTTGCTCGCTAAGCGAGAATGTGAAATTCTACATAAAACCCTACGATTTTCTACACGTTTCACCTGCAAGCAAACTCAACAAAACCACCAATTATCAATAGAAAACAACATAATTCACTATTTCTGCCTATTATCATCCTATAATCATTTACTATAACATCTAACAACATCAAATCATCAACAATCTTCCCACAATTCCCTTTACCCTAAGGTTTCCTCAAAAGTCCCCTTTTCTCATAAGACTATCTATACATTATAGATATTGAATAAGAACTACTCCCCGTACCTTATTCGATTGAGCTTTTCCGATCACCTCTTGAGCAATTAATTCCAAACTTTGTCTCCTTGTTCTTTAGAGCAACCTTCAATCTTCACAAAAAACATGAATTATGAGAAAACTGATCGTATTCACCTTCTCATAATCTTCTCAAATGATCAAGTTACCCCTAAGACCTCCAACTTCTTTTATTTTATTTTTAATAATAATATTTAAATAATATCCAATTATTCTAATATCACTATTTACTAAAATAACTCACCACAACACCACAAAATACCACATGTTCATAAATAATTAAATAAATAATTAAATTATAAAATTAGGGTGTTACAGGTACAACCTGATCCACAATGGTATGCTCATTGATTTTGCGGAGATATGACACCATTGGACTTCCTCCTTCCATCTACCGCATTGTGAGATCACCTTTACCCGTGACGACATCTCATGTCTATTACATATACCGATTAGGGGTACCCTCCTCCGTCAGGGTAGGATGACGAAGGATGAGGCGATAAAGCTTATGGTTGATGAGCTCTGGTACGATCCACAAGATGCGCTGAAGGAGGTGGATAAGATCCATAGGGCTAATGTGAGGTTCTCCACCCTGATCCACAGATTTGAGCATGCGTTGGTTGCTACAAGACAGGAAGAGGGTGATCTAGCTGAGGTCGAGATACATAGACAGCATGCGCTGAGATGTTACTTTTTATACTTGGTCGGCACGCAGCTGTTTGTGGACACCAACTCCACATATATCGATGTATCTTACCTCATGTACTTCTTGGATCCCGCACGGATCCATGAGTATAACTGGGGTGCGGTTACATTGGCATAAATATATTTGAGACTCTCAAAGGGATATCTGTGGAAGAATAGGATTATCGTAGGCAACTGTTCACTATATGTGGTAACAATCTTAGACACTTCAACTTTTTTTCATTTCTTTTTCATTTTATATTCATGATAAAGCTTGATGTTTATTTTAGTTTCACTTTATGCTTGGATCTTCCAGCATTTTCTGTTCATAGTTGGGTGGGGAAGTGTGTTTGAGTACGCGGAGGACTGGCCACGTGCACGGGCCTTTCTCCCTCTCAGAGGGAACCAGACGGTCGACCCATATAGAGTCTATCTTGAACGTATGGTTTCTGAGTACATTTGATACGATGTATATGCAGATCACCGTCAAACGCACCCGTTTGATGGCATCTCACTGTTCAGTTGATTGTTGGCATGCATTTCGACCATCATTGTGTTATATTTGCCTGAGTGCATCATGCGGCAGTTCAATTATACTCAGACCATACCCAGACACCTTGTGGTCTCTGCTCCTCCCTGCCTGACCTGTAGGGAGATAAATGATTTATTTGTTGATTATCATAACCACTTGGTATCGGACAAGGCCCGAGCGACCATATCTGATAGAGATTGGAGTTACATCGATGGCTACATCATGTGGTTCTTTAACGTATCACATCCATACTTGGTGCCCACTGCAGATGGATCACCTCTCATACTAGCTCATCAAGAGATATTATAGGAGAAGCAGTCTCGGCTGGACCACACTCAAGATGTGTTGCCTCGATGTCGTGTGGTAGTTACTATTGGGGGGAAAACATTGAGGTCGATTTCTTCCCCGAGGGTACTGGCCACAGACGTATATTGGATGAGATTATTACGGTGGAAGAAGGCACTTATGTACCATAGTCATCGCTCCAGGACGGGTGGGATTGACGACGAGGACGTGGATCGGGCGGTCAAGGCAGAGGAGAGGGTGCAGATATTGTCCGACACACACAGTAGTTACTATGGTGATTATTTTGATGTACTTTATTTTGATGATATTAATGTAGTATTTTTTAATGATGTTTATGATATATAACCTATTATATATATATATATATATATATATATATATATATATATATATATATATATATATATATATATATATATATACACACACACACATACACACACACACATACACACACTACTACAAAACACGCAATTAACGACACCATGGTCAACACGATTTTTCTATAGACCGTGGTGAGATATCTTAACTAAGGTGCTACCTTATTTATTTATTTTTTTGAATAAAATTATTTGTATATAACAACGGTTTCAGAATCAACCGTTGTGATACAATTAAGCTTTCATTGGTTCGAACCTCAGCGCATTAATATATTTTATCCATTTAACATTAAGACACACCTTTTCTTTTTTATTTATTTTAAAATCACCAATAAAATGGGTATCACTACGGTTACAATTATAAATCGTTGTGATTTATTTATAATACTTAGAATCTTGTGTTTCATACATTAAGGTATCCATCTTCTTCCATCTAGTGTAACATATTTTCCACTATATCGTTTGTTCTACTTTGAGGTTTAACAGTGTCACATGTGAAGACAAACTTATCCAAAGGCGTTTTTATGTCTTCTACCGCAGTAAAATCTCGATCTGAAATTTATGTGGTTTTAACGGTCGTATGGTTTTATACCAATGCAAGAAGGGACAAAATAAATGAGGAATTTTTAGGAGATGTACATTTTGGTGGAGTGATGAAACTTGTAACTTGTTCATATGGGATGAAGACATGGGAGAAAGAGATCGAAATGAAGATAAGAGCATTATGAAGTCAGAGTTGGAAGTTTTGTGTTATTTGAAGATTATGTATGAAGATTCAAAGAAGAAGAACATCAATTTGAAGAATAAACTAAAATCAGAGAGATTTTATGGAAATCTCAAGATGTTATATTTATTATTAAATGTCTCATTTCTTTTTAATGTTTACTTTGTTATGAAATGTAATAATTAGGATTTGAATTACATTGTTGATGTTTATTTTGCTCTTCTTAATTTTTTTTAAAAGAGTTACCACTATGGTTTTCCTTGTTAACTGATATGATATATTTATTATTAATAAATAATTATAATTTGTGTATTTTTTAATTATATACTTATCATTACGATTCTTTTAGAAAACTATTGTTAAATATTTACTTATATAAGGGAATTAACTTTCCCTTATTGACAGTAACTCTGTTTCCTTCATAACAAAACCCTAACACTCATTTTTACTCTATATTTTTTCCAGTTAGGCTTCATCTTTTTTAGAATCTGCAAAAAGGAATACAAGAAGTATGGAGCTTTTTTATTTAGGCTTCTTCATCCTAGTATTCCTTCTTGTAGAGTCTAAAATTAAATGAACATGGTGATGATGTTGGCGGTAGCAAGCGTAATGTACATATTGTTAATGGAAAATAAGGTATTCTTCAAGGGTTTTGTTTCAACTTTTGCTTGTTTTGTTTTGAATACTAACTAATTTTCTTCATTGCTTCCCATTTCTTAGGGTTTTGTTTCACATGATGGATGATGATGGTGGTAGCAAGCTTATAGTATAAATTGTTAAGGATATATATATATATATATATATATATATATATATATATATATATATATATATATATATATATATATATATATATATATATATAAGGTATTCTTCTACTTCAATCTTTTTGTTAGATAGTTCCCATTTTCTTAGCAAGCTTATAGTATAAATTGTTAAGGTATATATATATATATATATATATATATATATATATATATATATATATATATATATATATATATATATATATATATATATATATATATATATATATATATATATAAGGTATTCTTCTACTTCAATCTTTTTGTTAGATAGTTCCCATTTTCTCATTTGTTGCATGTTATTTTTGTTGATTGCTCTCATTTTTTAGATTCGTCTTTTCGTTTGTGCAACTATGTGTAGTAAACGAGGAAACAACTGTGGCAACAAATCTTACCTAGTTTTAGAAACAATAAAAAGAAGTATAAGAAGTATGAAGTCATTATGGTTAAAATGTATGTTCTCTTGTAACAGTTTAATATAGTATGTGATAAATTATAGTATATGGTTCTAGTGTATGATAAATTATAGTATCTGGCTATGGTGTATGATGTTGTTTGAGTTTATTATATTCTATATAGATTGTTTGTTTCACTAATATGCCTCAAATAAAATATATTCATTTAAATTGAGGTAGATACTTATAGAAAATAAGTTATTTATATAAAATATAATAAACCATGGACTTTTCACGACTATTATCTATTCTAACCGAGGCTAAAAGTAATTTTTGTTTTTGTCTAAATTTGTTGCTGAAGGGTTTCGAACCCAATATTTAAGATTATATATCACAACGGTTCGTAAACATGATCGTTGAGATACGTGACGCGCGTCATGGATTACAACAACGGTTTCCAAACCATCATAGAATTAGCGAACTTACAACGACCTTCTACTTAACAACAGTATGACCGACGTGATGCTAGCTATTTTCCAACCGTTGTGAAAAGGGGTTTTCCGTAGTAGTTATATATATATATATATATATATATATCATATTATTTTATTTAAGTTTATATGCTATTATATATTTATCTGCAACAGTTAATTTGCATATGTGACTAACAAAATTAGATTTATTTTTAAAAAAAATCTATTCATATAAGATTTTGGAAATGCATTTACAGAACTTCTTCCTTAGATGCATCTCCGGAAACAAACAACGTAAAAAAAAATGGAACATCTAGAGATACATCTATAGAAGGAATTGCAACCTAAGAAAGTACCAAATGCTATCATCCCAATCCCAAACCCTAAAGAAAATAGGTCAGCCGCCCCTACCTACTGCATGTGCCTCACGTGGAGACAACGGCGATTAACATGAATTCCACTGCAGCGCTTATGAGCATCACGGTGCCGCCGCCATGATCCACCCTGAATCTATTCTAAATTCATACCCTAGCTAAACAAACATCCCTAAACTCAAATTCAATAACAATTTCCACAAAATCCCAACCAAAATCCATAAATAAAAAATCAGAAACAAAACCCTAGAATTCAAAATTAAAAAATTAAATCAAAAACAACAACATTTCTATGCAATCAAAATATGGTTTCCGCTCAACAAGCAAGATGGACAACATATTAACGTTAAAACACGCAAAGGAGAAGTTCAAATACCAAATCGGAGCTAGTCCGATATTCACCCTTGACTCTTCTTAGCTTTTTTGCTTCTCCTTCTTCTCCTCTTTCTTGTTGTTGTTGATGTTACGCACAATTGAAACACAATCCCTGATTTTGTGGGAGTTTTGTGATTCAATTGTGCGTGTAATAAACTTTTCCATGTGACTGTTATTTGCTTTGCGTGGTCCCCAAAACTGTATGATGATGATGATGGATGGTGAATTTGATATGTGCTTTCTCTCTGTTCTCAGCTTGTTTTTTGATGTATGTATGATGTATGGTGTTGCTTAATTGGTTTTAATGTATATATATATATATATATATATATATATATATATATATATATATATATATGTGTGTGTGTGGTTGATGGTTGTTTACTTATGGTCATGATGCTTATGGTTATTGATGTCCTTTCCTTGTGCTTCAAGATGATATTTGGTAAAGATGGCCACTCATGCTGATGATGATGATGACAGATGCATTATTGTAATGTAAAAAGTGACTTTTACTACTTTTTTTTACTCGTTATTATGTGCCTTTGTATTTCGGTATCATTAAGATGGACATGTAATGATGTATGTAGATGTAAAACTCTATGAGTAGCAATGCATGAAAACCTATTTGTCTCATTCCTCTTTTTTACTCAAATTATTTTACTTAATATGAATACTAAAAGGAAAACTTTATCTTACTCCTACTAAACTTATTAAACTTAGTTAATTTAAAGTGAATAGACTAAGTATAAATGCAAGATAAAAGATGAAATATGACGGAAAATGCTTTTTGAGCTTTCTTAGTAAAAATTTGAAATGCACCATGAAAATATGTAGGAAATGCAATCTGACCAAATTAAATTCTTACTTTCCTATGAATCACCGACTAACCCTTCATAATACAAATGCTTTATTTAGATATATAAAAGAAATAACCTAGCATGTGATCTGAGTATGCATGAAGATGAATACAGTACATTTGAATGCTTATGAAAGAAGTTAGGCATAGATGATTGTTGAATATACGGTGACCACTGGAAAGTCAAACTATTGACTTTATTCACTATATGTAGAGGAATGATCTTTGAATTGAGGACAATTCATGATCAGATGAAATGGTCATGTTAATACAAATGGAAGTAAATTGAAAAAGAACAATGCAATGCAAAATAAAGGTAGGACAAATATAGGATATGACAGGATCTCGTTACTAATGGAGGCAATTGAATAAATTCCTTTTGTGCTTGCACAACGTACAACATCTCGATCAGGCGATTGATCATCAGTATCAGTATCACAATCTTCGTTCGTACACCGTGGGACGGTTCCACTGATTCTCTACATCATAAAAAACACAATAACACAAAACAAAATTAACACAATATATATCATACATTTTAGATATCACAATATTCTCACATACCGCATACAACTCTTTTATTTCTTCCCATTCTTCCCTGTGAGTTTCTCGCTCCACTTATAACTTCTCTTCAAATTCTTCCTTTTAACTATCTATCTTCCTCTCAAACTCTTCTAACGCTTCTTTTTGTACTTGTACGATGCTTTTTCTGGACATACTAAAAAACACTCTCGTGCTAATGCCATCTCAAACCTCACAGACACACCCATTGTAACGCCTCGAAAATCTAAATGTAATTATTTATTCGTTTATTTAATTAATTTAGAAGGATAGCAGGATTTGGATTAAAATAGAGATTTTGGAGAAAAATGTATTTTTATATAATAAGGATAAATAGTGTATTATTATGCTATTTTGTATTATTATTAAAAATATTTTAAAGAAAATGGTAAGGTGGTCTTTATATGAAAAGTGTAAGGTTAAGATGGGAAAAGCATAAACTGGGATAGTTTTTGGTAAAAGGAATTACACGATCAAATTTTGATATCTATCGTGTTTTGGTGAAGAGCTCTGAAGAAAAGGAAAGAAGGAGGCTCAGAGTCAGGAAGCTTGAAGAACCTTGGAGAAGAGTGTCAATCGGCGAAATTCTCTAAGGTATGGGGAGTTTTCATAATCTATTATAAGTGTATAGGAATTGGTTTATGAGTAGATTAGATTTGTATGAGTTTTGTGAATTTTAAGGGTTTTGACTTAGGTTGAGTTTAGGGGTATGATTTGATGAATTGGAGTAGTTTAAATGAGTTAGAATCATAGGATTTTATATATGATTTGTTGTTCTGTTGTTGTATGTTTTTATTGATGAATTGAGAGGATTTTGGAGTATAATGAGATGAAAATCTTATGAAATTTTGGGGACTTTAGCTGCTGGTTTCGTAACAACAGAAAAGCTGCTGGAAAACGTGCGTTAACCGGTTAACGCTATAGGTTAACTGGTTAACCATTGAGGAAATATTGTTTTTCTGAAAACGTATAGGCGTTAACCGATTAACGTTATGGGTTAACCGGTTAACACTGTATTGAAGGCAATTTTCAATTCTTTAAAAACTCATAACTTTTAAACCGTAAGTCCGATTTGCATTCCCTTTGAAGCGCCGGAAAGAGCATAAAATGATTTTTATTTTGATGAATGAAAATGAGAGAAGTGAGATAATTTTCTGAACTGAGTTCTTGGAAAAACGATTAAAATTGCCTTATAATTTTACCGGGATCAGGTTATGCCTTGAGGAGTTGAAGTTGTTAATGAGGGGAGGTTTTTGATGTGTTATTGAGATGAAATTATATGATTATTTGATGTTTGAACTGATGGATATGAAATGAATGATGCGCATTTGATTTCTCGATGAATTTTTACGGTGTAACGCATCATTGCATTCCATGACATTCTCGATGGGGCTTCAGCCTATTTGGTAGCTTCAAACCCATTATGTGGATTGAAGTGATTCGGTGATTACGGTGTGCACCCTTATGGAGGGTTGATGGTCATGTATCCATCTCACAATGAAATTTGTACCACATGCATAATTTCATATCATGATAGGTGGAATTGCATTATTGGAATGTGTTCATGATTGTGTTGTTGATGCTGAATTTTTATTGTTGTTGATGTTATGACATGCTTATGCTAACTTATTTATATTCCATATTCTCGTATATTTATAATGAATTATGATTACTTACCCTGCCTGCTTGGAAATGTTACCTCCTTTGTGGGTAACTTGCAGATGATAAAGAATAGCCTTGCGCTGCAAGAGGAGTTTTTCATGGGTCTCGGAGCGTACCTTATTTACTATAGGAGTGGTCTGGAGTCTTTGTGTCCTGCTCTGTGTCATGTAACACCGGGATAGGCTTTTAGTTGTTAAACTTGTTTCAATATATTTTATTTGAGGATATTTTCCTTTATTTTCTGATGTTAAATTCTGGATGAATAATGTTACGATTATGAAGTAAATTAATGATGTTTGAACGATGGAGTTTTATTCCGCTGCAAAATGAATATATATGGTTTTATAATATTGTTTAACCCATGTTACGGGACAGGACACTGTATGTTTGATGTTTTTAATAGATGTGTGATACCCTTCTAGTGGTTACTCTGATATTACTCTAAATATTTTGCTTTGGGGTAGAAGGGTGTTACATTAGTGGTATCAGAGAAGGTCGGTCTGTCCGGCCAAGTCTTGTTGTTGTCAGACTATTGTTAGGTCGTTATTTATTAACGATTATTCTTTTTCTGATATGGTGAATGTTGTGCAGAATGGCTGGAAATAACACACGTGTTCTCACTGATGTTATTGCAGCTCTTGCTCAGACTACTGCTCGAAACAATGTGCGTGATGAGTTTCGTGCCTTGGAGAAATTTAAAAGGAATAATCTACCTGTGTTTGAAGGAACTCATGACCCGGCGAGCGCACAGAAGTGGCTCAAGGCGATTGAGAATATTTTCAGAGTGATGGTGTGTGCTGACGCGCATAAAGTGCAATTCGGAACTCATATGTTGTTTGAGGAAGCTGAAGACTGGTGGGATAATACCCATCAGCGTTTGGAGGATGAGGGTGTTATGGTGACTTGGACTGTGTTTATGGTAGAGTTCCTTAAGAAGTATTTTGTCCTCACTACAACAGGGTAGATGCTGAACTTTCTAAGTGCCTTAAGTTTGAGAATGGGCTGAGACCTGAAATCAAGCAGGGAATTGGATGCCAACAGATTCGTAGATATGCAAAGTTGGTGGATAAGAGTCGTATTTATGATGAGGATAGTCGAGCTCCCTCTGCTCACTACAACAACTGAGTGAGAAGAAATACAAAGGTCGATTTATAGGGAAACCTTATGTAATTACCGGTGATAAAGGGAAACAGAAGGCATCAGATGAGAAGAAGCAAAGTAGGGGAGCTGCTAACGTACCTTTTAAGTGTTATAAATATGGAGAGGCATGTCATAAGGCTGATGTGTATACCGCCAGAGTTCTGAAATGTTATCATTGTGGTAAGCTTGGGCATAAGCTGAGGGATTGTCCGAATGAGGGTCCAACCTGTTACAATTGTGGTGAATAGGGGCATATCAGTGCTCAGTGCCAGAAACCAAAAAAGACTGCTTCTATTGCTCAGAATGTTGGGAGAGTTTTTGCTTTAGCTGGTTCAGAGGCTCCGAAGAAAGACAACTTGATTAGAAGTACCGGGTTTATTAATAATGTTGAGTTGATTGCTATTATTGACACTAGAGTTACACATTCATTTATCTCTCTTGAGTGTGCTAATAGATTGGGTTTAAAGTTGTCTAATGTGAATGGTAGTATGTTAATAGAGACTCCTGCTAATGGTTATGTGACTACCATGCTTATTTGTTTGAAGTGTCCTCTGACAATTTATGAGAAGAATTTTTAGATGGATTTGGTGTGCATACCCTTGCACCAAATCGATGTTATTCTTGGTATGAACTGGTTGGAATTCAATTATGTTCATATTAACTGTTATAGTAAGACAGTGAGGTTCCCTGAATTGAGCGAGAATGGCGAGTTGATGTTCGTATCTGCTAAGAAAGTGGATGAACTGTTATTAGATGAAGTTTTGATGTTTGCGGTGTTTGCATCGTTACAAGTCGATGATAAGACCGTCAGTACAAAGTTGTTTGTAGTTTGTGAATTTCAAGATGTGTTTCCTGATGATATAAGTGACTTACCTCCCGAACGTGAAATTGATTTTTCTGTGGACTTAGTACCAGGTACAAGTCCTATCTCGATGGCTCCATTTAGAATGTATGCTTCTGAGTTGAATTAATTGAAGAAGCAATTAGAAGAATTGTTAGAGAATAAATTCATTAGACCCAGTGTTTCTCCATGGGGTACTCCGGTGTTGCTTGTTAAAAAGAAAAATGGTAGGATGAGGTTGTGTGTCGATTACCGACAGTTGAATAAAGTAACTATCAAGAATAAGTACCCATTTCCTAGGATTGATGATTTGATGGATCAACTAGTAGGTGCTTGTGTATTCAGTAAATTTGATCTGAGGTCTGGTTATCATCAGATTCGAGTTAAAGTTGATGATATTCTGAAGACAGCTTTCAGGACGAGATATGGGCATTACAAGTATATTATGATGTCGTTTGGAGTTTCTAATGCACCTGGTGTATTTTGGAATATATGAACAGGATCTTTCATGAGTATCTTGATAAATTTGTGGTGGTTTTCATAGATGATATATTGGTATATTCTAAATCAGAAGAGGAACATGTCGAGCATTTGAAGGTTGTGTTGCAGGTGTTGAGAGAAAATAAATTGTTTGCTAAATTTTCCAAGTGTGAGTTCTGGTTGAAGGAAGTGAGTTTCCTCGGCCATGTAATTTCAAGTGGTGGAATTTATGTGGATCCTTCAAAGATTGATGAGGTATTGCAGTGGGAGACTCTGAAGTCGACTATGGAAATTCGTAGTTTTCTTGGGTTGGTCGGTTACTATCGTAAGTTCATTGAAGGTTTTTCTAAGATAGCTTTACCATTGAAGCAATTGACTAGAAATGGTCAGACGTATGTGTGGGATGTCGCTTGCGAAGAGAGTTTTGTAGAGATGAAGAAAAGGTTAACGACCGCACCAGTGATGGTCTTACTGAATCCGGATGAGTCCTTCGTGGTTTATTGTGATGCTTCCAAGATGGGTCTTGGTGGAGTTTTGATGCAGAATAATAAGGTGGTTGCTTATGCTTCTAGACAATTAAGAGTTCATGAGAGGAATTATCCTACTCACGACTTAGAGTTGGCAGTTGTGGTATTTGTGCTTAAGATTTGGAGGCACTATTTGATTGGTTCGAAATTTAAAGTATTTAGTGATCACAAAAGTTTAAAGTACTTGTTTGATCAGAAAGAGTTAAATATGAGGCAGAGGCGGTGGATTGAATTATTGAAATATTTTGATTTTGATTTGAATTATCATCCTGGTAAGGCAAATGTTGTGGTTGATGCTTTAAGTAGGAAGTCGTTGCATATTTCAATGCTTATGGTGAGAGAACTGGAAATGATTGAGTAATTCAGAGACATGAGCTTATTGTGTGAAACTACTACGGATAGTGTGAAATTGGGTATGTTAAAGCTGACCAGTGAGATTTTGGAAGAGATTCGTGAGGGTCAGAAATCTAATTTGAAATTAGTCGATCGATTGATGTTGGTTGATCAAGGTAATGCAGGTGACTTCAGAAGTAGAGTATGTGTTCCGGATGTTCCAGGAATTAAAAAGAGTATTCTAGAAGAAGGACATAAGAGTCGACTGAGTATTCATCTTGGAGATACGAAGATGTATCAGGATTTACGTAGGTTGTTTTGGTGGCCACGCATGAAAAGAGATGTGACCGAATTTGTTTATGCTTGTTTGACATGTCAGAAGTCAAATATTGAACATTAGAAGCCTTCAGGTATGATGCAACCATTGAATGTTCCTGGGTGGAAATGGGATAATATTTCCATGGATTTCGTGACTGGATTACCTAAGACTACAAGAGGTAATGCTTCAATTTGGGTGATTATAGACCGGTTAACTAAGTCGGCACACTTCTTGTCGATGAAGATTAATCATTCCATACAAAGGTTAGCTGAGATTTATATTGAGGAAATCATGAAGTTGCACGTTGTACCTTCAAGTATTGTATCGGATAGAGATCTGTGGTTTACGTCGAGGTTTTGGAAGAGTTTGCAGGATGCCTTGGGTACTAAGTTGAGGATGATTTCTGTGTAACATCCGCAAACGGATGATCAGACGCAAAGAACAATCCAATCTTTAGAAGATTTGATGAGAGCTTGTGTATTGGAATGGCTCCGTTGGTTGAGTTCACATACAACAACAGTTTTCATGCTAGTATTGGAATGGCTCCGTATGAAGTGTTGTATGGTAGACGTTGTCGTACTCTGTTGTGTTGGTATGAGTCAGGAGAGAGTTTGGTGCTTGGGCCTGAGATTGTCCAAGAAACAACTAAGATGATAAAAATGATTCGGGAAAGGATGAAGACGTCTCAGAGTTGTCAGAAAAGTTATCATGATAAGAGAAGAAAAGCACTTGAGTTCCTAGAGGGAGATCACGTGTTCTTAAGGGTTACTCCTATGACTGGTGTGGGAAGAGCTTTAAAGTCTAGAAAGCTCACTCCATGTTTCGTTGATCCGTATCAGATTATGCAGAGGATAGGAGGGGTTGCCAATCGAGTGGCTTTACCACCGTCACTTGCGAATTTGCATGATGTGTTCCATCTGTCACAGCTGAGGAAGTACATTCCGGATCCGTCGCAAGTAATTCAGGTAGATGATGTTCAGGTGAGGGATAATCTAACAATTGAAGCTTTACCGGTAAGAATTGATGGTAGAGAATTGAAGCAACTATGAGGTAAATAAATTGCCTTAGTGAATGTATTGTAGGGTGTGTAACACCCCAAATTTTGCCCTCTGGTTTTCTTCTTTTTGTCTGCTTTTCATTTTGCATTCATACACATCTTCCATTAGATCGTACATTAGGACATATCATTTGCATAGGCTCCTGAGGCATGGGATCAATATTTTCTGAGGATTAGGGTTTTACGTTGTCTCTCCCGGGATTTTCATCCTAGTACAAATGTGAAAGTGGCGCGGAAAAGGTAGAGTCGCCAGCCAGGCATTTTTATCCCAAATGAATGGGAAAGGTAATGCTGCACAAACCTGAGGAAGAAGGAAAGGACAAGGTCCTGCGAACCAAAGATCTGGGTTCGGGAGTCAGTTACGACCTGGGAAGGTATTAGCACCCCAGACCGTCCGCCGTACCCGACGGGATCCACTCTTGCTTTTTTGTTTCAAAGGGTGAGAAATAAGAATGTTGTTGAACAAAAAACTGCAACTGTAACTGGAACTGAAATGAGAAAGGAACTAGAAAAGAGAGAACGAAAGGAAATGGGGAAATGTAGGGAAAATAAAGAGTATGCTCGAACGGGACCTACCTCGCTGCCTACGTACCTCATCGGGAAAATGAGGATCAGAGTCGACGTAGTTCTCCTAACTAAGGTGGGAACTATTTGTTTGTGTTTTTTATGGTTGGAACTGCGTATGTCTATGCTCAGGTGTTGCAGGCTCGTCTGGTACGAGTATGTTTACCTTCTTGCATGCGAGACAAGTCATCGTGAGTTCGCGTTGAGAATGAATGAGAGGAGAAGTTCCCGCAGGATAGTCGCTTATTGTTTGTTGTTTGCTTTTTTTAAGAGTTTTGTATGAATTTGGCATAAGGAAGTGAATTCAAACTCTTTTCCATGGAATGTATACTTTCTACTAAATTCCAAGATGGAATAATAGAACAAGTACACCAAGCAAGGAGAATTTATCCAAGACTTGTTTCCAAGGATTAGGGTTTAAGTTCACTAGCTTGTTGAATTTAATTACATGTTTTTGTGGCTTTTGTAAAGAAATGTCTTTTATGTTTTTCTTTGTGAAACAACCCCTTGATAAGACTTGTGCATCATGCTAGACAATATTACACCATTCCAAGATGGAATGAATGCAAGTGCTCCATGGAATAAGGCTATACACAAGGGATCCTTTCCTGCATTTATTAAGTCTTTTTGGATTTTGTTTGAAGATGAGGAGAGAAGACTCAAAAGGCAAAGGTCAAAGCTAATGGGGGACTAAGACACAACCCTAAGTTATTTCATTATGTACAAGAGTGTGGTCCTATGGTTAATGAGGTATTTTAACCTAAGGAAAAGAAAGAACAAGCTAGAATTCAACTTACTTCCTAAGGAAGTTAAGTTGAATCTAAAGAGAGAAAGGGGAACCTATGAACAAAGCACAAAGGTGCTAAATCAAAACAAATTGATGCATAAGAGATAAGGAATGAAGTAATTACCTCATCTTTCCCCCATACAAAACAAATGTTAGCATGATAAAGAAGTATGAACAATTATGACATGGCAAATTTCAATAACAACTCACACTAGCTAAGGAAAGATGTTAGTGAACTTCTAAGGTTAATACCTAAGCCCAAAGCAACTTATAAGGTAACAAACTTAAAAATTCAGTAGCTAATTCAATTCAAAAGTTTCTTAAGCTACAAAGGTGGACAACTTCAAACTATGCCCTAAAAAAAATCTAAACCTCAATATGATCTAAGGTAAAGTTACATGGGGAAACTTAAAGGATTAAGTAACCTAAAAAGGCTTAAACCCAAAAGTGAATGGAAAATCCAGGGGTTAACATCACATTAAAGTCTCCTAATAGGTCATGCTACAAGGGATGAAGAGACCTAAGTAAAAGAAATGTAAACTATATGAGTGGTGGTGTGAACCTAAGAGAGAATGCAAGTGAAACTTCCAAGAGAAGAAAAACCTTAAGGTAAGACTCAAACATGAACAAAGGGGTTTGAAATCCCCATACAAAAACCAGGGGCTTGACATGAATTCAAGATGAAAATTAAACTCATAAAACAATGGCAAATGAAATTGCATGAAGTATTCTAAAACTAGGTATCTCAAATTAGGCTTTTTTGGCTTTCTTAAGGGCAAATGAAACATAAAGAGAGGCAAAACTTTATACATGTTAAATGAACATAGAGGAATGATCTAAACATGTTTATAAGACACAAAACAAGACTTTGACAAATTCATTTGGTGTATTCATTAAGTTTTGAGTGATTAAGATGAGGGATGAAGGAGAATTAGGTTAAAATGGAGACAATGGTGACTTAAGGTTCAAGTAAACCCTAAAAACAAAAGTAAAGACTCAAGAATGGCTTTCAAGGTTAGAGGACATATACTATAACCTACAAAACTCGGAATTAAGACCTCATAGCAATGGCATGAATGCCTTATTCATTTGGAGTAAGAGAAAAACAAAATGAAGGACCAAAATGACTTAGAACTCAAACAATTCAAGAAAAATACCAAATGACCTTAAAAAGTTATGAAAGTTGACAACACAATACAAAATACAGAGAGTAGATTATGTACAAAAAATCTCATTAAAATTCCTCTTTTTGGATGGTTAATAGAAGGGTAGAACTCAATTAGGGTTTTTGAATATACAAGTGAAGAAATGGACTAAAAAATGATCCAAACATGACCTAAAAATCCAGAGAAAAATCTTTTGATGAATTTTAATGGAATAAGAAGACAACACAAAGAGAATGGCACATTTATCATGCATGGTTTGGGAGAACAAAAATGAACAAGATCATATGTCAAGAATGGTGGAAATTAAGAAACAAATAAAGTGAAAATTAATTCTGATCTCAAAAATGAACAAAAATAAAATCTAAAAATATAGAAAATTAAAGAATATTATGAAGAGTGTCCATGAATTATTTGGGAATTTTTGGAGGCTTTTTGCTTCTTCTTTTTTAAAATAAGAAACGAAAATAGAATAAATGATAAAAAGAATTAATATGAAATAATCTGAGATGGGCCTTGGGGGTGCAAAGAGTGAAGAAAATAACATGAATGGGCCTAAGTCAAATACGCAGGGGGTGCCAATAAGAACTGAAGACTTTTCTGTTGACTTTAGCATGTGCTAGGCACGGGTTTCATTTATGCGTTGGCAAGCTCACAAACGTTGGATTGAGAGGATCTGTTGGCTGGGACTTAAAATTGAGATAAACCCTGGGTTACTGTTCAGATGGCCGGAGCTAGCCTCCGGCCATGCTCTGCTAGGGATTCCGTAATTCACCATGAAAATGAAATCTAAAGGCATCATCTCACTCGTCTTCTCTCACTGATCACTAATATATCCTCAAATCTCATTTATGGTTCCTAAAATGACCAAATCGAAGGCAAACATTTTTGCATCTAAAACTGCATCTAAGCATCTAATATGCCTATCAACTAGCCAGAGGTGCCATTGCTTCTATCAAGCTTTACTTAACATGAAAACAACAAAAAATAGCCAATTCGATCCAATGAGTTTTCAAAGCATACCTGAAATGCAGTGTGATCAATGTGTTGCTAGAAGGCCAGAGATGAGGTTCCAGTGGTTGCTTGTTCTTGCCTTAATTCACCAGAAGTGAAATAAACACTCTGCACTTGATGATTCTTGAGAGATTGAAGTAAATGCAATAATGCTCAAGATTTTGCAGAATCAATTCCTTGATGATTGAAAGTGATTAAACCATGAGAATGAATCCATACACCATGTTGTTGATGGATTGAACAAGATAAAGGCTAAAGAGATGAAGATTGAAGAGCTACACTTTAATTTGCAGTGTGAATTCAATGATGTAGTGACGGATCCATGGAGCTTCAAGTTATGCCATCCATGGAGGTTATGCTGAAGATAATGATGAAGATGAATTGAGGGAAATTGAGATTGAATTGATGAAGATGAAGGTAGCTCAAAGCAAAATGCAGAGAGAGCTTAATGAAGTTTTGTGGAGTGAATGCAGTGAATAATGGCTAAGACCTCACAATGAATTTGATGATTCTCTTTTATAAGCTCCTTGACCAAGGTTTAGCAGTTAGAACCATGGTTAAATGGCTTGGTTAAATGAGTTAAGTTAGTTATGCAATGAGTCAAGTTTATTATGCAAATGGAAACTTCTAGAATTGGCACTGCACGAGCCCAATCATATGAGGTGAGATTCATGGAAACTATGATGAGGATGAGTGAAGTGTAATGGGGCTAGCATGATCAACTTATGCAGCATGCCTATGGTTTGAATTTGGAGAGCGTGCATGGCAAGTGAGGCGATCATGCACTCAAGTGATGATGTATTCCTCAAATGAGCTTATGGACATGGAGTTTGTGATCATAACATGTGAATTGAAGCATGTAAGCTGAACTGAAGTGTGATTCCTTATGCCTTGGCCTGCAAGAAACCAGATTGTATGTTGTGATCTTTTATGAGGTGTAACTTCATGATCAAGGCACCCATGGATGAAGTTCTTATACTCAATTTGAAGAGAAAAGATCATAGAACAAATTTGATGTTCAAACCATAATGGGATATGTCCTCTAAGTTGCTTGAAATTATCATTGAAAAACATGTTCCAAGACTGCACCAATGGCCTGCATGAATTTGCCTTGGCATGCCTTCTATGGCCTATGCTTGACCGATTGTGACCTCTCTACTTCAGCCCATCATAACTTCCAAACCATTGATCCTATGGAAAAACCTTGAACATGAAATTTGTAGTAAACATGTAGGTGAACAACTTTGTAGTTCAAAAAAATTTGATTTGAATTCTTCTTAACCAAGTAAAATGGCTTGACATTTGATCCACCACATGTTTGATTAAATGCCTTGCAGGGCACGCGCGCTGGCCAGCTTCTTGCCTCGCCCATGACCTAGTTTTGCCTTGATTTTCCTCAACTTTGCAAGATCATATTTTTCTCATTTTTTATGATATGGAAGAGTACCACCTATAGATTTGAAGCTCAAGAAGCCCTCTTTAATTGGCTCCAAGTAGAATTTTCATATCTTTCTTATTTTGGGAGAAGGCCTCATTCAAAGTAGCTGCAAAAATAGCCAAAACTTGCCATTTTTGGAAACCCTAATTTTCCAAAAATGGTAAGTTTTGGTTTTCTTGATTTCTCTTGATTCCTCCATTATTTCTTGATCAAATTTGGACCATAGGATCCTTGTAACCCTAATTTCATGATTTTGATCTCAAAAAGTCAGGAGTTGACTTTTTCCTCAACATGGTTGACTTTTCCCCAAATCCCTGATTTTCAATCATCTGACCAATTGAACCTCTTCCAAAATGAATTTATGGATGAAATTTGAATCCTATACACTTGTTGTCATATAGAACACAATAGAATCCACTTTTTCTCAAAAATTCATGGAGAAGTCCTTCACAAATGAAACCCTAATTTAGACCATTTCATCAGGAGATGTTGCACTGCTTGCTTCCTTGGAGTCATTCACCTCTTTCCAAGACTTGAGACTTCAAATGGAGACTTGTGGGATGTTGTGAACCTTTTGCACAATGTTGAGAATCTTTGTGGCCCTTTGATGGCCTTTTTATAGCCTTCAATTGCTCCAATCATTGATCACACACCTATGCCTTATCTATGCTACACATGATGCAATGTTTTGGTTATTTTATGAATTTATGTATACTAAATGATATGCACAATGTTGAGGAAATGAGAGGGAAATTTTTGAGGTATTACAGTTGCCCCTATTCAATCATCTGCAGACTTGAATGAATAATTGCAAAAGCTTTTAGACATTCAAGGTATGGAGTGATTGAATACTCGAATAAAACCTGGAAATTTGAACTCGGTGGATAATAGAAATTCCATCTGCCCCTTTATTTATATATTTTTATTTTGACCTCTGAATAGGTAGCGGAAATAGAACCAGGTGGAATAGAATCAATGCAATAACCTGTACTATGACTGCTGAGCGAATCAAGCCACAACGAGGGTGCCTGTTGGTGAAACAGGGCTTAACGAGACCGTTAGCGAAACAAAACTCGACAATGTGACTGCTGGTCGAACCAAGCCACAAAGAAAAACACGCGACTGCTGAGCGAATCAAGCCATGGAAGGTGTATGTTGATGAAACAGGGCTTAACGAGACCATTAGTGAAATAGAACTCGACAATGTGACTGCTGGGAGGACCAAGCCACAAAGAAAAACACGCGACTGCTGAGCGATTCAAGCCACGGAAGGTGCCTGTTGGCGAAACAGGGATTAACGAGACCATTAGCGAAACAAAACTCGACAATGTGACTGCTGGGCAGACCAAGCCACAAAGAAAAACACGCGACTTCTGAGCGAATCAAGCCACGGAAGGTGCCTATTGACGAAACAGGGTTTAATGAGACCATTAGCGAAACAAAACTCGACAATGTGACTGCTGGGCGGACCAAGCCACAAAGAAAAATGACAACATTGACTTGGAAAGACAAAGATTTCTAGCAAATAGTATATGTATCTTCTGTGGGGAACATCTCAGGTTGAAAAGATGCTCCTGGTCATATGTAATGTACCTCAAAACTGGCCCATGCTGGCATGCATATGTTTGAGTTTATGGTGTAATGCTCCATGATGATGGAAATTCTACGCTTTGGAGGATGCAATGATGATTATGCATATGCTAATGCAAAGAGATCTCCTGATAAGGAGACTGCAAGTATCTCAGGTGGCTTGACTGGGAGAATTGGTGATCACTGCACTGATCTGGTCCATCCTGATGAGGAGGAAACAACTCTGTGGGGAAAGCTGTTAATGATGCACCGGCTCTGAACTGTCGCTATTGCCAAAAAAAAATTGGACTTTAAGATTGGAGAGCCAAGACCCTGCTAAAGAAGGACTCTTCTTGCACTCTGGTGGAGACGTGGAGACATCCTAACTTGACTGGGGAACCAGATGTATGGCTCTGCTAAGGAAGCAAACTGTTGGGAGAGGAAAGACACTTCTGGCACTGCTGGGGATTGCCCATGTGTTGAAAGAAAACTTCGGCTTGGGGAGAGCAAACATCTTTTGCCATTAATGTTGGAGAAGAACTTTAACCTCACTTCTTTTGGGGATAGCTGGAGACACCCGGGAAAATACATGTTCTTGTTCAAGTATAATGAAATATTCCTCCTAGGAATCTGCTTTAACTTTTTTAGAAATACATGTACCTTTACCTGCGTAAACATGATTGATAGTGCCTGCAACATGGAGAGTTAGCTTGGACCTGTATGCCCCAGGCTCATAGCATGAATCACTATCTGAGCCTCTTGACACCCTTTTTAGAGTTGTATTAAATGTTTTTGTCCTCCTGCATGAATTAGCAAGCATTCAAATGTTCACAACACAATATAAATCACAATTTGATGGACGTTTTCGCAATCAATGCAAGATGAAAAAACAAAAACAAGAAGCAAATAGTCGCAAATTGACTGAAATCGAATTTTATTGATTTGAAAAATGACCATGAATAGGTATTACAAAGGAAGCAACTCCCTGGAAAGAGGAAATAGCCAAAAAGGAAAACAAATTATCCTATCGATAATATGAAAAGTGGATCTCATCAAGTTTCAACCCGGTTATGACTTGTATGTCTTTAAGACTATCCGCTTGTTCTGCCCCTTGAAAAAGGTGATTGAACTGGTATTCAACCCTTAGAATAACCTTAGTTGCAGATGGGTTACGTATTTCGCAGATCACAGTCATTCGTGTTAGTCCCTCTTTTGCGTGGATCGCCCTTTCGGGTTTTCAATCCACCGGGATACCCTTTTTTGCCTGAGCTGTCCGATGTGGCTTTCCAACTCAGCGGGTGTACATTATTTTTCAATATTTTCCTAATTTTTGCCCGAGCCTTTTATTTTGTTTCTGGCTCGCCGGGATGCGCCTTTTTGCCTGGATTTTTATTCTGTTTTTATCCAGCGGGTCTTTTTACACGAATTATTTTCTTACTGCGTCTGCGTTGACAGGGGAATGGAAGTCTTTTCCATCCATGGTTATCAGCATCAAGGCTCCACCTGAGAAAACCTTTTTAACCATGAACGGTCCTTCATAGTTAGGTGTCCATTTGCCCTTGTGATCGTTAAGAGGAGGAAAAATCCTTTTCAGCACCAGATCACCTGGCATGTACCTTTGTTGTCGTACCTTCATGTCAAAACCCTGCTTCATCCGCCGCTGATACAACTGCCCATGGCATACAGCTGCTAGACGTTTTTCTTCAATGAGGCTCAGTAGATTGTATCTGGACCGGAGCCACTCAACTTCATCTAGCTTAATGTCCATCATTAACCTTAACGAGGGGATTTCCACTTCAATTGGTAGGACCGCCTCCATACCATATACTAGTGAGAACGGGGTTGCCCCTGTTGAGGTACGCACTAACGTTTTGTAACCATGCAACGCAAATGGTAAAATATCATTCCAGTCTTTGTATGTCACAACCATCTTTTGTATGATCTTCTTGATGTTTTTGTTGGCCGCCTCGACGGCGCCATTCATCTTCGGGCGATATGGAGAAGAGTTGTGATGCTCTATTTTGAAATCCCGACACAAGTCAGCCATCATCTTATTGTTGAGATTAGAACCATTATCAGTAATGATCCTTTCGGGAATTCCGTAATGGCAAATGATGTCTCTTTTAATAAACCGGGCTACCACTTGCTTAGTAACGTTGGTGTAAGACGCCGCTTCGACCCATTTCGTGAAATAGTCTATAACGACTAGGATGAAGCGGTGACCGTTGGAAGCTATCAGCTCGGTCTTGCTAATCATATCCGTTGGAAGCTATCAGCTCGGTCTTGCTAATCATATCAATGCCCCACATGGCGAATGGCCATGGTGAAGACATGACACTCAATGGATTCAGAGGCACATGGACCTTATCAGCATAAATATGACACTTGTGACATTTACGGGAATATTTACAGCAATCGGATTCCATGGTGATCCGATAATATCCCGATCTCAACAATTTCTTGGCCATAGCATGTCCTCCAGCATGGGTACCAAAGGAGACTTCATGAACCTCTTGCATCAACAGGTCTGCTTCATGTCTATCCACGCATCTGAGCAAAACCATGTCAAAGTTTCGCTTGTATAGCACACCATCTTGATTCAAGAAGAAACCACCTGCTAGTCTTCGAAGGGTCTTCTTGTCTTTACTAGTTGCCTCAGCCGGGTATTCCTGAGTTTTCAAGAATTGCTTGATATTGTTGCACCCCAAAATTTGCCCTCCACCAAACAAGACTTTGTGTAATAAGAGGTTCACAAGGTTCACAAGGCTCACAAGACATCTCATGATATTCACAAGGTTCAAAATTAGTCAGAAAATTTGACAATTCCCTCAGACAATGCATCCTCCTAAGCAATGCATCTTAAACTAGGGTTTTGATTTTTATCAGGCTAAATGGACTTCCAAGACTTCAAGTGAGCTTCATAGCATCCTATATGTGTTCAAGAATCCCCATGTCAAGTTTCAAGACTTTCCCAAAATATTTGCTCAGTCAGATGATCAGATAGGTTAAAATCAATCAAAGCAGTTAAAAAGTCAAACTGAGGTCAACTGTGGTCAAACCAAGGTCAAACTTCATGATTTTTTGCCAACATCAAGTATATGAAGTAAAATTCATCATTTTATCAAGGTTTGATCATGATTCATCAAGGAGATTTCAGATCATCAAGAATCAGGAGTTTCTAAATTAGGGTTTTCACAGGAAACGTCAACTGAACTTTGACCAGCCATAACTTTCATATGCTTCATCAAAAATTTTCCATCCAAAGCTCATTTTGAAGGAAATTGAATTCTCTACAACTTTGTGTCTCACAAGCCAAGCCCAAAAATGCTTCATTTGGAAGGTATGAGCTAAGACATTATAGGTCCTTTTAAAAGTCAACAAAAAGTCAACAACTTCCAAAGAGCATAACTTGAGAATGGTAAAAGATATGGACATGAGACAAAAGAGGTTGGTTAGAGGACTCTTTAAGCTTTCCAAAATGTCCAAGAACACCTTCATAGCATTAAAATTGAAGGATTTGTGCCCTTGCAAAGTTGGGAAATTTTTGAGAGGTTTATGAAGCAAATGGGGTCTTAAAACCATAATTCACCAAATGGGCTTGCTTTTTTGTGATCCAATTAGTTCCATGACATCATGCACGAAATTAAATTGATTTATTCATAATTTTATTCATTTTATTTTTATTTATTATGATTTTTTATTTTAAAAATCATTTTAAATTCAAATAAAATATAAAATAATGGAAATTTAAATTGATTTGGTTTCTAGAAGGTCATAAATTATATTTGGACTTGATTGATACAAGAATTATGAGGATCATCCTAAAATAGCAATGCTAGATCAAGATATTTCAAAATTTAAGAGCTAATCTTTTTCAATCTCCCAAGGATCAAATATCCACAAACTTGTTAAAGATTTTGACCTAATTCATTGTATTATATATATACAACATGAAGCAGCCTCAAATGCACGATTTTCCAGCCTCTTACACATTGTTCAAACTTCACAAAATCCTTCAAAAAAACTCCAATTCGGATTCCAAGGTAGAGGGGATTTCAAAGAGTTTTAAGCATTGCAATGTGATCTATGATGTCTATTGAACATATTTGGATCATAAACAACACCTAAAATACCTCCATTCGCATAATCCGAATCCATCTTTTCATGTTTTTTTGATTTTTTCGTTCATGATTGTTTACATGTTATTAATGAATTTTGTTTAGTGATTTGTGTTCAATGAAGGTTTGCGATGAATTCTGGGCAGTTCAATTGAAGAAACCGTGGCCGAATCGAGTTATAATGCCATTTTAGGGTTCTTGGCTTTCAATTTAGGGTTTCATAATTAAATGAGTATAAATAAATTCTAAGACCATGGATCAATCGTAAATGACCTCTGGATTATGTTTGTGTATTCAATTTGACAAAATTTTACATGAATGATGATGTTTGAGTTTCGTAGGATTAGCTGCCATTTGAAATTTCGCAGGAAAGTTCGTGGAAAAATTCGTAGGTAAATGCGCAGTGCCAGAGGTTGAATATGAAGTCTTGGCGCGCAGACGAAATTCAAATTAGAAACATAATATTTTATTGTTTTGTTCTGATTATATTTCACAAGTGAGCGCGTAGCTCAGGTGGTTTTGATGCGTGTATGTGAACTAAAGGGCTTGGGTTCGAAACCAGCCAAAATGCATTTTTTTTGCTTGATTTATTTTGTTTTCAGGATAACAACAAAACAATGTGGAATGTGTTACTGTCACAAGCGCGCAGGTGGCCTAGCTGGTTTTGGGAAGGCTTCATCCAGGTAAAGGACCTGGGTTCAAATCCCAGGTCCTATTTTTTTTTGTTTTTGCTTTCATTTTTTTTTTTTGATATTCTTTTATTTTATTCTTTAATTAATTAAAACAATTTCTAAAAATATCTAAAATCATTTTCTAATTAAACTTTATTTTCTTTTAAAATTTATATTATTTTTTTCAAAACCTAAATTAATTTCTTTATATGTTTTTAATAATATTTATTAATATGTATATATTTATTTAATTATTAAAATAATATTGTATATTAAATTAAAAAACCCTAATATTTTTTATATATAAAACCTGTAAGCACCCCAAATTTGCCCTCACCCATTCACACCATGGCTTGTGATCATTTCATATGCATAAACTCAATCATACCATCTCATATCACATTTTTGATTCACTGCATAGATTCAAAGTCATCTGCACCTAGGGTTTGTGATCTGAGCAATCCAGGAGCTTCTTGAGCCACTCCAAAGGTCATCAATCACTTCCAAGGGATCCATGTATGTTCAAGCATCATATTATATCTCCTCAAAGTCAAGAATGTCAAAGGATCACAAGAACTGAAAATGGCATGGAAGCAGAGCCAGGTTTGACTGCACAGATGACCTAAAATTAGGGTTTTGGTTTCAAAGGCCATAACTCCAAATTTTTTGGTCATTCTTATTTCTATTGGTCTCTATATGGTATAGGGAGTATGCATATCAATTTTCATGAAGAAATTCCATGGGGAAGTCATCTGATCAAGGGTTGACTTTTCAGACAAGTCAGTGCAAAATCAGGGCATCTGAGGCCCCCAATGACCCAACCAAAGGGTGCTCTTCATCATTTTGATTGTATATGATCTTTATTTGATCATAGAAGAAGTTGGAAGTTCACAAAATTGAAGAATTTCAAGTCATTTGCAAAGTTGACTTTTTGGGAAAGTTGACTTTTTAATGAAATTGCCATTTTGGGAAACTTTTTCAACCCTTGCTTTTTGATTCAAAAATGCTTCAAATGGAAAAAATTTGGTCATGAAAGTTGTAGAATGGATCATTCCCTTTTCAAAAAGTACAAGAACATGACCTAATTCATTTTGGATCAAAAGTTATGGCTTGTCAAAGTTGGCAAAAATCACAAAATTTGAAGTTTTCCACCAAAGAGGCAAAGTTGCAAATTCACTTTTCAAGGCAAATTGAACTATCAAATGGACTTCTAAACATCACAACATGATCATACAACACCTAAAATTCAGAATGGGCCAAGAGATCATTCATTTTTATGGCTTATGGAGCAAGAAATTTCAAAGGAAGCAAAAGCAAGGCAAGTTGCAAAAACTCACTCAAGTGTGAATCCACTTGCTTGCTGACTTCACAAACCATCCTAGGGTTCTCCCCACATCATGCTGCGCAGGACACACCTTTTGTCCTTGGCTAGCAAGTAGCCCATGCCTCTCTTACACAACTTTGACATTTTGGCAACTTGAGCCATACCTATCACAAAAGCACACATCACTTCATCTGACCTATCACAATAGTTTATGCAAACAAAAGGCAAGCCAAAGCATACAAAACACAAGCCTGAAACACTCTCTAACACAGCTCTCTCATTTTTCACACCATTTGCAAGAGCCTTCGAAACACTCAGTACAAGCAACAAACATACAAACCAACTTCACAAACATACTCAGCACACTTCACTGATCACAAAGCACCCCTCACCATAGCCTAAAACCCCCTGAATCAAGAATACGACTTTCACCCCACCTTGAGCAGAACTTCTGCCATCTCAAAAACCAGTCATCATAAACTTTCTCCAAGCATCAGGACTTCATCAGGGGCCTAAAAGGAGTGGTTTGCACAAAGAGAGAGGGTCAGAAAGTTGCAAGCTGAGAAAGCTCAAAGCTCAGGTATATCAAGAAATTTTTTTCCAGAAATGAATTTTTAAGTTTCTAAGTTGTTCCTCATGCTTTGCTGATCACCCTGATGTTTTTACTCTTTGAAATGGTTGAGAAATAAGCATTTAATCATGTTCTGAAACTTTTCTGACCTAAACATGTTTGGCTTCGATTCGCATGATTAATGAATGAGAAATGAGTTTTGTTTAGGGGTTTTGATTCAGTGTTGTATGGGGATGATTTCTGGGTGTTTAGTTTTCATTTTCATAGAGATTTGAGGATTTTAGCAACTTTCAGGTGAGGGTCCTGCCGGAGAAGACGACCGGAAGTCTTCTCCGGTCACCTGAAAGTAATTAGGGCTAAGCAGCGTAATTAAATGCAGTTTGAATCTGGTGCGTAGGATTAGTTGACTTTGTTTGACTGGCGCGTGTTTGGAAGGTCCAGATCTTCCATTAAACCCTAATCCAGTCATTTGTGTAATTAATCAGGATTAATTAAATTCAAATTTTAGAGTGAATCTCAGCCATTCAAACGCGCGCCAGTCAATTCCCGCGTGTCAAGTTTAAACCCTGGCCATTGGATTAGCATACTTTTCATTTAATTCGGTTTTTATTTCTTTTTATTTGATTTGTTTTCTCCAATTTATTAAAAATAGCTAAACACCTTTAAAAATTCTGAAAATTTTTATACAAACTTTTATTAATTTTCAGAAACCAAAAACATTTTTATTTTTATTTTTTGCATTAAAAAATATTTTTAAATCATTTAAAAGTTTATTTTTAATTAATTAATAAGAATTAATTAATTAAAAATACTTTTAGGTATTTAAAAATCACCAAAAAATTCATGAAATCTTTAAAATCATTTAGAAACATTGTCCAACCCTCAAAACAAATTTCTTTTTTGATCTTGATGCATTTTGACAATTTTCCATGGAATTAATTCTATTTCAAAGCATTATTTTGATCCAATGTTCAAAAATTCATTTCTGCCTAGTCTTTGAGAGTTGGACTTTGATTCTTTTTGCATTGTGTCTTGCATATCATGTAGTTTGTAGGATTAAATTGGCATGAATTGTTATTGCATTTTCCATTTGTTTGACATTTTTCTTGTCAAGGTACCCTAAAACCCTAGAAATCTTAGGAAAATCATAACCCTCATTAGGTTAAGAGTTGAATCCCCTCCTTTGGGCAGTGAGTTTTGTAATACCTCAAAATTTGCCCTCATATTTATTCCCTCTATTGGCTCATCATTTTGCATTCATCAGCATTTCTCATCAATTCATTAACATCATAATGATGCATTGCATGGATTCATAGGGCATGTGATCAGGGCTCAAGAAAGTTAGGGTTTCGTACCTTGCCCATGTTTATCAGGGATTGAACTTGCAGAGAATATTCATCGGTGCATTTAATCCAGTACTGAGGTGTTCAATCAGACTTTCCTGAAATAAGAGTGTTGGCTTTTCTTGACGCCTCAGGTCGTATTCCTCATCATTTAATATCTCAAGGGAAGTTAAGAGTTTTTGTTCATAATCTTTGAAGGGAATTTCGCCAATGGAGATCCAATGTATTAAGGAGTGGTTTGGATCCATTTGTTTTTGGAGCAATAATTTGAGATTGTGCAGAGTTTTAGTATGGCATCAAAGTTCTTAAGAGTAGACTATGTTGAAGGATTTGATTCAGATTAAAGAAGAATACACGGCTATTGGTTTGTTTAGAAGTCATCACACGAACATCAGTACATATCCGTACCATTCTCGTTATGATCATTTTGATACCCGCTAAACAATTTGAGTGTAGCATCCAATGCATGTTCATAAGTCGCTGTTCCATTTTTGGCTCAATTCCATCTCTTTTCCTTTATTTGACGCCAATAAACCAGTTAGTTTATTTTAAAATCATTTTCTAAATCAAGCTTCAGTTTTTTTTCTCATTATTCCCAATTTCTTTCCAATTGGCATTCTAAATCTAGTTTTGGTCCATTTCCATTTTTCTCACTTCTAAATTATGGGCCATCTTTGGGTCATTTGGTTTAGGCCCACGATCGTACATTTAGTTTATAAGGTCTTATTCCTTTTTCTTTTGAGAATCCAATCATTAAGATATTTCGTTTCTCAATAACTATTTAACTTATCTCAGGTCATTAATTAAGGATTGTTTTCTTTGATTCATTCTATTACATGGAATCTATGCAAGTCATTGTCCATGTCAAACCACTTTGATTCAATGGTCATCTTGTTATTTACCCTTCATTAAATTAGAAGGAAAAAAAAAACAATGATAATAATTTTCAAAGGCCCCTATTGATCCCTTGTTCGAATATAATATAAAACAGTTAGAAGTACTCCTTTTTCTTTATTATTATTATTTTGTAAATGAAGAGGTATTACAGAGTCAAGGAAAGGAAGAAAATTCAAAAAAAAAAGAGATTAAAGAAAAATTGGAGAAGCAGCTTTGGGACGCTATGAGGCAACTCAATGGTTAGAAAGTCAAGTTGGTCCTCTCAGAATATATCAGCAACCATCAGGGAGAGAACTTGTTTTTTGCTTGAGAAATGGCCTAATTCTTTGCAAGATCATTAACAAGATTCATCCCGGAGCAATACCGAAGATAGCGGATACTCAAGTACCAATGCAACCACTTGCTTGGAATTCCCAGCCTTTGCCCGCATATCAGTATTTTGAAAGTGTTCGCAATTTTCTTAATGCTACCGGAGAATTAAAGATTCCAGCTTTTGAAGCTTCTGATCTTGGAAAGGAAAGTGTTGATAATGGATCAGCAGGAAAATTGTTGTTTGCATTCTATATCTGAAATGTTTTCATGAGTCGAAGCAGATAGACAATTATAGCGGATCCAGCAAACGCTTGAAGTCTCCTTTAGTTTTGCAATCAATTAGTAGAATGCAACAAAGAGCAGTAACTGCATTACTCTCGAAAGCTTGCAGGCGCTTGGATTTGTCTGCAGCATCGAAAAGAAAGGCCTCCTGCTGAGATTAATTTTCAAACACAAGAAGATGCAACAGGAGATGTGGAATCACTTGTCTAGATACTAGTTGACCGAATGCTTACAAACCAAAGAAAAAAGAAAAACCTGCAGATTCAAATGAAAAAAATCAGTTGCAAAGGATTCTCACAAAAAAAATCTAAAACTACCAACTGAAAGTTCCAACAAAAACTCATGATAGAATGGATAACAAAATTTCATTTAGCAGCAAAAACAAAAAAAACAGTGTCAGGGGGAAGGTTACAACTACAATTCAGAAATAGTGTAATTGTAATCAGTTTGATTATTTGCCATAAAAACGCAGTTTCGATGTTGTATTCTTGCAGAGAGATTGTATAATCTATTTATGAGGTGTCTGTGATATGGATTCTCGAATAAAGAACAAATGATGAGTTTCAAGTGCTTTCAAAGAAACAGATTCAATGAGTGTTGTGTCATTGTTGTGTCATTGTCATTCTCTCCAGTCACTACAGAGTACAAGCTTTACAATATCAACTTACAGATGCATATAACTGAATTGTAACAAACTCACAACAAAAAATAACAGAACCAAAACCGATTCATAACAACCCTAACAGAAAATTCTAGAAGCTACCTGAGAACACTCCAGAACTACCATCTTCAAGCAGTCCATATAAATCAGTAGCTTCTCAATCATTGGTTCTTCTTCTTGACAACTTCCCAAATTCCACCATTTTCGGCAAAAAAAAATCCTTCAACAACCTTGCTTCAATTCTGAACCTTCATCTTAAGCTTCCTCCATATTCAGAATTCTTTCATCCTGATCTTGATTCTCCATTCTTCTTTCTGAGGCTCTATCCTTGTTCTTCTTCGTCTCAGCATCATCATGCTTTCCATCACCGCACCACTGCATCGAGTTAAACCTGCAAGAAACACCGGAAATTCATAATTGCGCACCACCAAAATTGAAGCAACAATGATGAGATTCACGACTTATCAACAGAAGAAGCAATTAGAAAATGGAGTAAGAAATGGATATGTGCATACCTGGTTTACCGAAGGCGACAAATTCACATCGTAAGCTTCTGAATATTCGCAGCTTCGTCATACAACTCCTCCTTCGGATTTCCCGGCAACCTTTCCTTTCATCACTTTCGATCTGTGAAGAGCAACGCAGGCTGAGTATTATATCAGAGATTGTTGCAACGTTTAGTTCGCCACGGCTATCTCGCTTCGGTTTAGAACACAAGAGCTCCGACTACTGAAGCTTGAAGGCGCCAACAGGAAACGATTCACCTCAACGAGCTTTCGACTCTTCTCGTCGGTTCAAATTAAGGTACGCGGGCTTCAAATCCGTCTTCGGTTTCGTTCGCTTCTCCCACTTTCATGAGTTGCCCTGTTTGAAGGGTTAGGGGAATTTAGTTTCAGTTGATTGAATTTGGGATTAGAGACACAAAAATTAGGTTTGCTTTAATGTTTTGGAAGGAGAGGCGATAGGAAGGTGGAGGTTACCGGCGCGGTGGTTAGGTCAGTTTAGGGAAGAAGAGTAGATTGATGGCGGAGAAGAGAAGAAGACGATGATGTTGTTAGGTTGTTCGGAAGAATGGTGGCGAGGTGAAGGATGGGGAAGAAGAAGCAGGGACGGCGGCGGCAATGGGAAATGAGAAGAGGAATTAGGGTTCCAGCATTGTTATAATTAGGTTATAGTTTTTTTTTTAATTAAATTTTGTAATCATATTAGTTTAATTATAGTTTAATTCAGTTTTAATTAATTTTATAATTAGATTATTAGTTAAATTCTTTTTTTTTCTTTTTAGATTAATAATAATTCTTTTTAATGAAACTGTAATTCAGATTTTTAGAAAAGTAATTTAAGATTAGTCTAATATTAACTTAATTTAAAATCTTTAGAAAATATTTTTAAGATTAGTTTAATATTTTCTTAAATTAAGATTTTTTTAGAAGAATACCTTGATAAGTTTAGTTAAAATATTAAGTGGATAAAATCATATGATTAGTTTAATTCTTTTGCTTAAATTAAGATTTTAGAAATATTAGAATTTAATTCATTATTTTTAGATTAAAGATTTAAGTCATTTGTAGATTAAGAGTTTAATCCATGTTTTAAATTAAGATTTTAGGAAATTTTAATCATAAGTTAGGTTAATTCTTTTTCTTAAGTTAAAATATTAGCTTAATTGATATAATTATAAGTTTAGAATTAAATTCATTTTCTAAGATTAAGAGTGTAATTCATATTTTAGATCAAAGGTTTAATTCATTTTTAATAAGACTATAGTTTAATTAAGATTTTTTTAGAAAATATATTAGTAAGTATTTTCTCTCATTTTCTTTAATTAAGTTTTTTTAGAAAATATATTAGTAAGTATTTTCTCTCATTTTTTTTAATTAAGTTTTTTTAGAAAATATATTAGTAAGTATTTTCTCTCATTTTCTTTAAATTAAGATTGTTAGAAAATATTAAGTTTAGTTTAATTCTTTTTCTTTAATTAAGATTTTGGAAAAAATATGATAATAGGATTAGTTTATTTCATTTTTGCTTAAATCAAGACTATTAGAACTTAAATTAAGATTTTAATTTGAACATTTATCATAAGACTATTATTTAGAAGCATTTATCATAAGATTATTATTTAGAAGCATTTATCATAAGATTATTATTTAGAAGCATTTATCATAAGAGTATTATTTAGTTTATAATCATAAGTTTAGAATTTAATTCATTTTCTAAGATTAAAAATTTATAAAAAAATATTATTATTAGATTAAGGTTTAATTCACAAGATCATTAAAAATAATTCAATAAAAATAATCTTAAGCTAAGATTTAGAAAAAATATTATCTTGAGATTAGTATTTTTCATTTGTGTTAAGTTAAGTAAAATTTGTTTAATTCCTAGAGTATGTGAAAAATATGTTTAAATTAAAAAAATATTGTTATCAACACCCCTGTTTCCAGGCCCATTAGAAAAACAAAACAAATAAATTCTTTCTCCACCTCCCCTCTCAAGGCTGCGAATTGGGCCTATTTCTTTTCCTATTAGTACCCCATTTCTGAGCCCAGTTTATGAAAAGAACTAGAAAAATAACTGAACACACCCCTCCTGCATTATTTCTTTAGAATTTATTTTGTAGTCAATTATAGTTTAGAAATAATTTCATAAAAAATAATAAAAATAATTAGAAAATTCCCAAAAAAATTAAGTAGCCTAATAAGTCATTTTAGAAATTTGTGACATTTTTATTTTCTGGAATTTGTTTATTTTTGAATTAATTCTGAATTTTTCTATTAATTAGTTCTATTGAATTTCTATTATTTATGCTGGATTTTGTTTATTTTATTTAAGTAGTTTCCAGCAACTTTTTTGAGCCATTCTTTTTTCTGTAATTAAAAGACTCATAATAGTTCTTAGGATATTTTTTATGGAATTTTTAGGAGCTTTTATCTTAGGTTTTAGTGATATAATCCTTAGGAAATAGTAATTAATTCTTAGCTGGAAATAATTAATTGCTAGGCATAGAAAAAATAAGACTTTTTAGGATCCATCTTAATACCATATTTTATATAGTGTTAGGACCCTATAGTTTAAGTTTCACAATTTTTCTAGAAGTTTTAGTATTTTTTTTAGAATATTAGTTTAGGCTTAGTTAGGCATAATTCCCATTAGTTTAGGCTATTAGAAGAAAATAAAGTTCAATATAAAAATAATAGTGTAGTTTAAGTTTAGTCATAGAATTTAATATTAGACTTAGGTTTAGTTTAATTTGATTTTTTAGAATGAGTATTAGGATTAGCTTAGATTTAGAACTTAGGCTTAAAATTCATTTCCATGTAGAAGTAGAATAAATAAAATAGACTATTTTTTTATTCATGTCATTGAATCCCTTTTAGAATTTTATTCCTTATGTTTAATTTCATTTTTTGCTTCATTTGATTTCACAACTTTAATAGGTTTCCCCCTTTGTTCTTAGAATCAACTTAACTTCATTAAGAAGTAAGTTGAATTCTAGTAGTTTTAAGTTTCCATTAGGAATAGAAAACCTCACTAACCATTAGGATCACTTGTAAATAAATAAACAAAAAATAGGATTGTGTCTTAGTCCCTTAGATTTTTCCTTGTATCAACTTGAGTCTTTCTTTCTCCCTTCAAAAGAAAAGCAATAAAATACTTAATAAAAACCGGACAATCTTGTACGACACGAGACTTTGTTGCGGAGTGTTTATACGCGTCCTGTTTCGGGGCGAGGTGTAAATACTCCCCGCGATGGATAGGTCTTAGTACAAGACAGTTCACAAACAAATTCAAAACACTTCTTTTAAAAGACAAAAACAAATAATAAGCGACTATCCTGCGGGAATTTCTCTTCTCATCTCATTCACTCACAACGCGAACTCGCGACGACTTGTCTCGCATGCAAGACGGTAAACGCACTCGTACCAGACGAGCCTGCAATACCTGAGCATAGACATACGCAGTTCCAGCTGTAAAAAAACACAAACAAATAGTTCCCGCCTAGGTTAGGCGAACTACGTCGACTCTGATCCTCATTATCCCGATGAGGTACGTAGGCAGCGGGGTAGGGCCCGTTCGAGCACATTCTTTATTTTCCCTACATTTCCCCCTTTCTTTCCATTTTCTTATTTCAGCTCTCTTCTCATTCCTCATTTCCATTCCAGTTAGCGGTTCATTTGTTCAGCAACATATTATTTCTCACCCTTTGAAACAAACAAGCAAGCGTGGATCCCGTCGGGTACGACGGACGGATTGGGGTGCTAATACCTTCTCAATTCGTAACCGATTCCCGAACTCAGATCTTTGGTTCGCAAGGCCTTGTCCTTTCCTTCTTCCTCAGGTTTGTGCAACATTACCTTTCCCATTCATTCGAGATAAAAATGTCTGGCTGGCGACTCTAACCTTTTCCGCGCCACTTTCGCGTTTGTACTAGGATGAAAATCCCGGGAGCGACAAGTTTGTGTAGGGTTAGGGTTCCTTTGAATGCATTTTCAATTTTTTATCTTGATGTTTGCTTCTGGTTTTAATTTTTTGTTTGGTGCATTGATCATAAACCCTAATTTGGGCTTCCTTTTGCATTCATCTTGCATTTGCTTGCATACCATGACTTGCCATAGCATTTTGTGCATCCATTTGATTCATTAGACATCTTAAGACATATTAGAAGCATGTTTGATCATTTCATCTTTCATTTGCCATGTTGTATGTCATTTGCATTTCATAACTTTTCATGTATGTTCATGGTTCTAAGCATGCTTCTCTTGCATCCATATGTTCATATGATCATCCTCATGCTTTGTTTCATGTTTGCATCATCTCATAGCATCATTATCATCTCATAAATGCTTCTGGTTTTGGTTTTCAACATGCCATTTCATTTCATTTTGCATTGCATTGCATTTCTTTCATTAACTTTTCAGGTGGTAAGTTCTTTGAGAAGTGAATTTGCCTTCACTTCTCACAACTTCTTTTCATCTCTCTTATGCATCCTTGCTGCATTTTGCTTTGTGTTTGAGATTGAGCTTGCTCTTTCCTCTTTATCTTACTTTCTTTCCTCAAGTGACTTGTCTTCTTAAATGAAGCAAGTTACTTTGCTTCTCTCTGCTCCTTTCATCTTCTTCCTGGTGGTTCCTTTGAAGATTTCTCTTGTCAAACCTCACAAACCTTAGGAACAACCAAGCATGACAATGATTAGGGTTTTGATTAGTCCCCCCACTTAGTTTCTTTTACCTTTGTGTCTCATTGAGTCTTCTCTTCTCACCTCATAATCAGGGACTAAACCCTAAAGGTTTTAAGGCTTTGTGATTAAGCTTATGCCTGCATCCTTCTATTAGGATGGAGTGTATAACTTTAATCCTAAGTGTTAAACCCTTAATGTGTTTAAATCCTTTAATCAATCCATCTAATAATCATCAAGACATCAAGCTTGTAACTTGGGCCTTGCATTAGGGTTCTAATTCTTCCTTAATTGGTTAAGAAGGACTAACCCTAGTGTTAATGGACAAGTCCCCCTCAAGTTGTCTTACAAACCCTAAAAATCACTTCATCATCTTATCATTAACTAAAATCCACTTAATAAAGGCTTTGTTTTGTCATGAGTTTAATCCCTAGTCATGGATTAAGTTGGGGAGCTTTCCTCAGCTTAAACATTCTCATCTATTATCCTTCTATTAGGATGGTGTAATGAGTCTGTTTAATCCCTGATTATGGCTTAATCTCATTACTCAACACTAAACAAAAACAACAAAAACACTAATTAATCACAAGTAGGTTAATGATCTTAATCCTACACCAAAGGTGATTAAGTGTGAGAAGCTGACTTCACACTTAAGGTATTCTCATTACCCCTAATCAGAGGGAAGATGTGATGAGTTTACTAACCCATTGGTTTAGGCTTAAGCTCATTAACTTATGACAAACTTTCAAAAGCAATAAAAGACTGAAAACTCAAAAACAAGCAATAATCGTCTCCTTCGGGATTCTTTTCTCATCTCATTCACTCATAAACGAGAACTTGCTTCTTCCATCTAATGCAAGACAGTTTGCATCTGTGCCAGACAGATCATACACTTGAGCATTGACAAGCAAGCAGTTCACAAGTCAATTCTTCTTTCAGTCTCTTTGGGTCGAACTACGGTGTTCTGACTTCCTCATTGCACGAGAGGATACGTAGGCATAACTTAACAGTTATCGAACAAAGTCTCTGTATATTCCCCCTCTTTCCAGCATTATTCTTTTAAGCCTCATAGTCTTGAGCATTTCATTCTTGTTCTTACACTGACACTTCACTTATGCACTTCACTTCTCTTACACTGACACCTGTACATTCTTTCCAGCTTTGATACACAACTTGCACTGACACTACCCCTTTAAAACACAAATCTTTTAAGCGTGGATCCCGTCGAGTACGGCGGACAATCTGGGTGCTAATACCTTCTCAGGTTGTAACCAACCCCCTTTCTCAGTCTCTCTGGTTCGCAACCGTCTTATCCATATCTTTCTAGGTTTATGCAGCATTACCTTTCCTCCGGGATAAAAATGCCTAGCTGGAGACTCTTTTCATTCCCTGTGAGTTCACTCTTGTGTGTTCTCATTCCTCCTCTCGCCGACCGTTCGCGTCTGTACCCTATTTGACCCGGCTTCATTTAGTGGGAGCGAAAGCTTGGCGACTCTGCTGGGGATCCCTTATACTGCAACCAGGGCTTCTGGTTCTTTTTGTGGGTTCCTCCTAGCGCTTGTTTGATTTGTGTTTACTGGGGTGTTATGTGCTAATTGTGTTTGTATATTTATTTTGTTTACTGCTTTATGTACAGTTTTGTTTATCGCTTTCTTTACAGCTTTACATATATCATAATATCATACTATGTTTGGCTGGATCTGGTTTTGCTTTGGTGGGTGGGGTTCTATTGAGAGTTGAGGTCCTATACCTGGGACCTGAGTGACACCTAGGCTAGAGTGGTTCATGTTCTTTCCCATTCCATTTCGGTCTGGTGCGGGAATATGAAACACGGTTCAGATATGGGTTTCTTCTTGAGAACTCTATGCTACAGATTTCCTGTAGTGCTAGGGCTATCTGGGAAGCCTGCTAAGTCTGGATGACCTTTTAGTATTGACCTTCAGAAACTGAGGAGAATTAGAGGAGGATCTTTTATGGTTATTGTAAACACTGTACCTCTGGGTTAGAAGTGTTTACACTTCTCATAACTGATCCAAGTCTGAGGATCCTTGTTTTAGAACACCACCTGTGAGAGGGTTGGGCTGTTTACAGGTTTGCAGGTACCCCTGACCTCAGCATACCCTGTTACTTTGTTTTGATTAAGAATACTCCATTTTGGGACAGTTCTTGTGATTTTAACCCTGGACATGTGACTCTTTATTTGAGTCCCCCACCTTGGTTACTGGACTTATGAACCTCCACCTGGACTTCTTAAACATACATGGACCTATATCAAGGCAGTTAATCAGATCCAGCTTGATCGCAAATCCTTGCATATCATTTGCATACATCATCATTGCATCATTTAACATTTGCTTATTTGTTTTTCAGGGTATCCATACTATATTTTGGCTTGGTTTTGACCCCTTCATCTGCATAGACCTACCTGCTTCAGCTACTGTCCTCACCAGCATCTTCCTGTCAGTGGCCCATCTTCAGTTTTATTCTCCATCATCAGCATCTGTCTCAGCTTTTCTTCAGCAACATGGCACCCAAGAAGAGCAATATCTCCTACCATTTCTTTCAGCCTGAGCTAGCTGACATCAGGAAGATCCAAGCCTTGATTACTCCAGACCATATACCACTATTCAGAGAACATTATGGAAGCATCCTTGATGTGGTTATGGATTTGGACCCTTCCCAGAGGAGCTTGATTCATACTTGCCTGCAGTTCTATGATCCCCCTCTGAGGTGCTTCACCTTTCAGGATTTTCAGTTGGGGCCTTTATTAGAGGAGTATTCATTATTGGTTGGTGTACCTGTCAGGGGTGGTGTCCCCTTCAACCCTGAGATGGCTTTTCCCAGTAATGAAGAAGTGGCAAAGGCATTGTATCTGGAACCTTGTCTGATTGAGCAGAACATGACAACCAAGGCTGGAATCTCTGGTCTACATTTGGATTTCTTGACTTCTCAGGTCATCCTGAAGGCCTCCTTGGGAGAGTGGAAGGCAGTCTGTGCTTTGTTAGCCCTCAGCATATATGGGGTTATACTTTTTGCATATGAGCCTAAGTTTGTTAGCAAGAGTGCTATCCACCTTTTCATTCTGAGGAACCCAGTGCCCACTTTACTGGGAGATTTCTACTACTCTGTTCACCAAAGGAATGAAAAGCAAAGAGGAAGATTGGTGAGATGATGTGCTCCCCTGTTCCATACCTGGCTGCTCAAACACTTGCCCAAGACTGATGCATTCTTGAATTCTCACCAGCAAAAGAATTGGGCTAGAAGACTCATTGCTTTGACCTCAGCTGACATCAGGTGGTGCACTCAAAGCACCAAGGGCAGGGACATCATTACTAGTTGTGGGCAGTTCCCCAATGTACCCCTGATAGGAGTAAAGGGTTGCATCAACTACAACCCTCTGTTATTCAAAAGACAATTGGGCTATGCATTGGTCCACACTCCTAGAGCACAAGATCTGGCTGAGACCCTTTATTGTGAGATTAAGCCTAATCTAGCCATTGTCAGGCAAGCATCCTGGGCTTGGGACAATGTCCAGACCAAGGGAATGGCCATCCTGGGGAAATGCAACAATGTGGCCTCAGCCCAGTACTATGAGTGGTCTCATGCCAGGGCTCAAATTTCTGGGATGCCCTTCACCATTGAGGATACACCTGGACCTTCCACAGCACCACCTCCAGCCACTGTCAGCTTAGAGGAGTTTGAGAAACTGAAAGAGAGGAATGAGAATCTGACTCAGGCTCTACAGAAGACCCTCTGGGAGAGGAGTGATGGTCGGCTGGACATTGAAAGGTTAGAAAAGCTAAAGGTGGAGCATCTAGCCAGGATTGAGAAGTCAGAAGACTACATCAAGAAGTCAAGGGCTGGAGAGCAGATCTTGAAGAATGCCTGCAAGGAGGCTCAGTTCCAAAAGGCCAGGACTGATTTGTATCTGAAAGAGAGTCAAGCTAGGTGGGTCAGGATCACCGAAGCTCGTACTCAGGAAGATAAAAGGACTCAGGACAAGATTGAGCAGTTGGAGGCTAATGCAAAGGAGCAACAGGAAACCCTGCTAGCAGCCCAGAGAGAGATCTCAGAGTTGAAGATTAGAGCTGGTGTGAAGAAGTCAAAGGACCAGAGTCGACACAAGAAGCTAACTGCAGCTGTTGCTACCAGGAATCTCCTTATCAGGAACCTTACAGAGCGTCCAGCTGATCCGGTGACTGAAGCACTTCTAAAGGAAGTTCAGGAGGACGAGTTTGGTCTTGGTGTCTGACTTTTGCTTGTTGTTGATTTCATTTCATTGTACTTTTCCTTTTTATGTTGTATTTTGCCCCCCCATAGGGCATGTATTGTAAAAAGAAACAAACTATGTATCATTTACTTTTTGTAATATATGTGTTGGTTTGTTTAATCTGAGTTCTTCAAGCAACATCAAAAGCATCTTCCTCAGGGGTATGGAAAGGACAAAACCAAGTGCCAAGCCGGATACCTTGGAATCAAATAAGCATAACTGCATTGCATACTAACCTTTGTTTTGTTTTGTAGGTTTGTTTTATTTTTTGTTACTAACTCTGTTGTGGCTCAGGAACTATTGCTCGACGTCGGGTGTTCCCACTCAACCGTCCACACAGATATCCTACCCGCAACAACCTTCAGGGTATACAGATGGACCAGGTACAACAGGACCTTACAGAGGTCAGGGCTCAAATGGCCAATGAGAGACTGGAAATGAGGAATCAGATGACTCAGTTTATGGAAGTGATGAATGGGTTGGCACAGAGCCAAGAAAGATTAAGGGCATTAGTAGAAAGGCAGACTCAGGAAGACCCCCATCTAGGGACTGGTGGAACAAGCAACAATGAGAGGGTTCAGCCTCATGTCAACCCCCCTGTGTATGGGCCCCACCTTCATCCAGAGATCAATATCCCTGCTAATGTACATGGGAATGCTACTACAGGAAGAGTACTCCAAGAAGACCCCCAGGAAGATCAGTTCACAGTGATGGGAGCTGGGGATGAGGCCTATGATAGAAGGCTAGATGAAATTGCTGAGAAATTAAGATCCTTGGAGTCTCAAAACTCCTTGGGTTTTGATGTTATGGACATGGGCTTAGTGGACGGGGTCAGGATTCCCCACAAGTTTAAACCTCCGTGCTTTGAGAAGTACAACAGAACTTCCTGTCCGCGAACCCACTTGCAATCTTTTCTGGGGAGGCTGAAGGCATACACCATGGATGAAAAGCTATGGATGTTTTATTTCGAAGATAGCTTAACAGGAGCTTCAAGGGAATGGTACTCTCATTTGACCAGAGCGACCATCAGATGTTGGAAGGACTTGGCTGAGGCCTTCATTAGACAATACCAGTACAACTTGGATATGGCTCCCAACAGGACCCTCCTGATGGGAATGTCACAATCATCCAGAGAAAGCTTCCGGGAGTACGTCCAGAGGTGGAGACAGCTTGCTGCTGCTGTCCAGCCACCCATGTCGGAGAGGGAGATGGCCGACATGTTTATGAACACCCTCCAAGGGACATACATTGACAGGCTAGCTGCCTTTTCTTCCACCAGCTTCGCGGATGTAGTTATAGCTGGAGAAAGAATTGAGAGCCTATTAAAGATGGGCAAAATTTCTGACAACGGTGCAAGCTCTTCCAACAACCCGAGAAAGCCTTTTGTGGGCCCAAGAAGAACTGGTGAGACTAATGCTATCCATACCGGCAGGGGCAGACCCCAATATGTTCATAGGTCTGTGGCAGTTGTCACCATGCCCGCTCCAATTCATCCACAACCGGCATACCAACCTCAGCAACAATCCCACTACCAGCAACAAGCTCAATATCCACCTCAGAGAAATTATAACAACAACAACACCAGCAACAACAATCAGCAAAGACCATTTCAATAGAGACCATCTCAGGCTAATAGGGTGATTGATCCGATCCCTATGCCTTATGCCACATTATTGCCACAACTCCTGAAACTCAACCTGGTTGAGCTAAGGACATTGGCACCTCCAGATCCTGCCAGTCTACCCAGAAATTACGACGCCAGCGCCAGATGTGCTTTTCACTCAAATGCACCTGGCCACAGTACAGAGAAGTGCAGAGCTTTGCACATGAAAGTACAGGATCTAGTGGATTCCAAAGCTCTAAACTTTGCACCTCCACCAAATGTCAGTAAAAACCCTATGCCAAACCACGGAGGACCCATAATCAATGCTATTGAGGAAGATAGGCCGTCTTACTTGATAACCAGTGTGGGGCAGATTCGGACACCCTTGGTAGAGATTAAAGCTCAACTCCTTGAATGTCAAATGTTCCCTGGATGTAAGCTAGGATGTGCTTATTGCAACATTTCGGTAAATGGGTGTGATAACTTGAGAAGTGGCATAGATGGTCTCATCCAGAGTGGCTTACTTCAAATCACAACATCAATACCTACAAATCCAGCAATCTCCTTAACAACAATTCCCGAGTCTTCTACAACTGCAACAACAATTGTTCCAAACAACTCTTCAATCTCATCAACAAATGCTTCATCTGTTACTTCAACGGACCAAATATCAACAACCATCTCTTCTACAACTTCAACATCCATCCAGTCAGCAATGTCTCCTACAACATCAACAACAATTAATGAAAGTGTCTCAACGGTTACAATATATTATGATCCTGCAAACGATTCTGCCTACAGCTCACAAAATGCTTCCCCTGTCAGAGCACCAGTAACAATATACTATGATCCACACACTATCATGGTCCCTTCTGCAGCTTCTATCAGTCCAGTCACTATCACAGTGCCTGGGCCAGTACCTTATGAAAGCAGTAATGCCATCCCTTGGCATTACAGCTCCGATCTATACTGCGAAGGACAGAAAATCACTTTGGAATCATCAACTTCTTCACCACAAATAGACAATGTGGGGGGAGGCGGAGGCTTCACTCGAAGCGGACGTCTCTTTGCCCCGCAAATTCCAAGACCCAGTGCCGAAGCAGAAGCTGCTGCCAAGGCAAAAGGGAAGAGCATGGTGCAAGAAGAACAAGTTGCTAGAGAAGCTTTGAAAACCCCTTTAGATCAAGAGGTTGATGAATTCATGAGAATCGTCAAGAAAAGTGATTACAAGATAGTGGACCAGCTTCACCAGACACCTTCCAAGATCTCCATTTTATCATTGCTAATGTGCTCCGAGGCTCATCGGAACGCACTATTAAAAGTCTTGCACGCAGCTTATGTGCCAGAGGAGATTACCGTCAATCAGTTAGAGGCTGTGGTTGGAAATGTCAACGCTAGTCATGGACTAGGATTTACCAACACTGATTTGACTACGGAAGGCCGCAATCACAACAAGGCTTTGCACATTACCATGGAGTGTAAGGGTGCAGTTCTTTCCCATGTACTGGTAGACACAGGGTCATCCCTCAATGTCTTACCTAAAAAAGCCCTTGTGAAGCTGGAGTATGAAGGATTGGCATTACGTCCCAGCAACCTGGTAGTAAGAGCCTTTGACGGTTCTAAGAGATCAGTTCTGGGAGAAATTGAGTTGCCTATAACGATTGGCCCACAAACTTTCAAAACGACCTTCTACGTGATGGACATTCAGCCGGCCTACAGCTGTTTGTTGGGTAGACCTTGGATTCACGCCGCTGGCGCAGTTACATCTACCCTTCACCAGAAGTTAAAATTCGAGTGGGAGGTCCAAGTCGTTACTATTTGTGGAGAGGAAGATATCTTTGTTAGCCATCTGGCTACTTACAAATACATTGAGATGGATGGGGAGATCCACGAAACTATGAGTCAAGGGTTTGAGGCCTTGAACATAAATGAAGCATCCGCTGTACCTGGAACCTCAATGACATCTTATCAACAAGCCCGGAAGGTTGTTGAAGAAGGGACTGCCCAAGGCTGGGGCAAGTTGCTGCCCGTAGAGAAGAAGGAGGATAGATTTGGGTTGGGTTACAAACCAACTCAACAAGATCAAGCAGAGGCTGCTAAAAAGCCCAGTTTTGTCAGTGGGGGGATGCTCACCCCCGATGCAGTGAACAATCTGGAAGACGAGGATGAAAGCGACCGCAACCTGGAGAGTTGGATACGTCCAAAGATCCCGGGGAGCAGTATCTCAAACTGGTCTTCCCTGGAAATTATAAGAGTTACTCCTGCAGAGTAATTATTATTTCCTGTATTTTAAAGCATGCATCAAGTCTTGCATCTTGCCCAAGATGACAAGACTCATTTTGTAATCGGGCCATCTGTAATTTTGTGCAACAAGATTAATCAATGAAATATCAGACATCTTTTGCAAATGAGTCTTTTTCTTTTTTTCGCTCACTGTTTTTTTCATTTTTCTTTTTGTACAAAAATAAATGGCAATGTTTTCAAAATGATGACTTCATTTCACTTTTCTAAACAAGATTAAAATCAATCACTAAAATGAACAAACTGAACCCTTACAGAGAGTGCCTTCCAGACCGCACCGACGACAGCACGGCTATGACTTCGTATGACTTTGACAATCCAATCAATCAAGCTGATGAAGGGGTTGAAGAAGAGTATGAGCTTCCTGAAGAGCTAGCCAGGTTGTTGAGACAAGAGGAAAGGGTTATCACTCCTCATCAGGAGGAGGTCGAAACGATTAATCTTGGTACAGATGAAGACGTGAAAGAAGTTAAAATCGGGGCCTGCTTACAAGACTCGGTGAAGAGACAACTGATTGACCTGCTTCGAGAATATGTGGACGTGTTTGCTTGGTCTTATCAAGATATGCCAGGGTTGGACACCGACATTGTTATGCACAAGCTGCCTTTGAGAGAAGATTGCCCGCCGGTTAAACAGAAACTGCGCTGTACTCGCCCAGACATGGCAATGAAAATCAAGGAAGAGGTACAAAAGCAGTGGGACGCCGGGTTCCTTGCTGTAACTAGCTATCCGTCGTGGGTTGCTAATATAGTACCTGTGCCTAAGAAAGACGGCAAAGTGAGAATGTGTGTTGACTACCGGGATCTGAACAGAGCTAGCCCGAAAGATGACTTCCCATTACCTCACATTGATGTATTGGTGGATAACACGACTCAGTTCTCGGTGTTCTCTTTCATGGACGGATTTTCAGGATACAATCAGATTAAAATGTCACCTGAAGACATGGAGAAGACAACCTTCATCACACCCTGGGGCACGTTCTGTTACAAGGTGATGCCTTTCGGACTGAAGAATGCTGGTGCAACATATCAACGGGCTATGGTAACATTATTCCACGATATGATCCATAAAGAAATCAAATGTTATGTGGATGACATGATTGCCAAGTCCCTCACTGAAGAAGACCACATGGTAAATCTGCTGAAGCTATTCAAGCGTCTGAGGAAGTACCAACTGAAGTTGAACCCCAACAAATGCACATTCGGGGTGCGATCTGGTAAGATGCTGGGATTTATTGTAAGCGAGAAAGGGATTGAAGTTGACCCTGATAAAGTCAAAGCTATTCAAGAGATGCCTGCGCCAAATTCAGAAAAAGAAGTTCGAGGGTTCTTAGGACGATTGAACTACATTTCACGGTTCATATCTCACCTTACAGCAACATGTGAGCCCTTGTTCAAATTGTTGAGAAAAGAACAAACGGTCAGGTGGAACGAAGACTGCCAGAAGGCTTTTGACAAGATCAAGGAATACTTACAAGAGCCTCCAATCCTTATGCCTCCAGTTGAAGGAAGACCTCTGATAATGTACTTGACGGTATTAGAAGAGTCAATGGGGTGTGTGCTGGGCCAGCATGACGAGTCTGGTCGAAAAGAGTATGCGATATACTACCTAAGCAAAAAGTTTACCGACTGTGAACAACGTTATTCACTGCTTGAGAAAACTTGTTGTGCTTTAGCGTGGGCTGCTCGCCGAATGAGACAGTATATGTTGACCCACACTACCTTATTGATCTCAAAGATGGATCCAGTTAAGTACATTTTTGAGAAGCCAACACTTACCGGACGGGTTGCAAGATGGCAAATGATTCTCACAGAATATGACATCCAGTACACATCTCAGAAAGCCATCAAGGGCAGTGTATTGTCTGAATATCTTGCTGAGCAACCTATTGATGATTACCAGCCTATGAGATTTGACTTCCCTGATGAAGACATCATGTTCATAAAAACGAAAGATCGTGAAGAGCCTGTTCACACTGAAGGGCCTGACCCGGAGGAAGGATGGACTATGATGTTTGATGGGGCTGTTAATATGAATGGTCGTGGTGTTGGTGCAGTACTCATTACACCTAAAGGAGTTCACATGCCTTTCTCGGCGAAACTCACTTTCAACTGTACTAACAACGAAGCTGAATACGAAGCTTGCATTATGGGTCTTGAGGAAGCCATTGACCTCAGGATCAAGACATTGACCGTATTCGGAGATTCAGCTCTGGTAGTTAATCAAACCAACGGCAAATGGTACACACACCAGGATCATCTGATACCTTACAGGGATTATACAAGGAGGTTATTGACTTTCTTTACAACGGTCAAGCTTGAGTATATCCCTCGGGACGAGAATCAATTTGCAGATGCTCTGGCCACCATTTCATCCATGATCAAAATTCAAGCTGCCAACTTTGTACCTCAAATTTCAGTGTCCAGACTTGACAGACCAGCATATGTGTTTGCAGCAGATGTTGTTAAAGATGATAAGCCTTGGTTCCATGACATTAAATGCTTCTTGGAGGATCAAACATACCCACCTGGGGCATCTTCCAATGATAAGAAGACTTTAAGAAGGCTGGCTGGTAGTTTCTTTCTGAATGCTGACGGTTCCCTGTATAAGAGAAACTTTGATATGGTACTCCTCAGATGCGTTGACAGAACAGAAGCAGACTTGTTAATGCATGAAGTGCACGAGGGATCCTTTGGTACCCATGCAGGAGGGCATGCCATGGCCAAGAAATTGCTAAGATCAGGTTATTACTGGATCACAATGGATGCCGACTGTTGTGCCTATGCCCGAAAATGCCATAAATGCCAGATTTATGCGGATAAGGTGCATGTGCCTCCCAATCCTTTGAATGTGATGTCTTCACCCTGGCCCTTTGCTATGTGGGGCATTGACATGATTGGGAAGATTGAACCGACTGCTTCGAATGGTCACAGATTCATCCTGGTCGCCATTGACTATTTCACCAAGTGGGTTGAAGCGGCTTCGTATGCAAACGTTACAAGACAAGTGGTGGCCCGATTTTTGAAAAGAGATATCATCTGTCGATATGGAGTTCCCGAGAGAATCATTACTGACAATGGTTCTAACTTGAACAACAAAATGATGGCAGAGCTATGTCGGGACTTCAAGATCCAACACCACAATTCTTCTCCTTACAGGCCAAAGATGAATGGCGCTGTTGAGGCAGCTAATAAGAATATCAAGAAGATTGTGCAGAAGATGGTAGTCACTTATAAAGACTGGCATGAGATGCTACCATTTGCCTTGCATGGGTACCGCACGTCGATCAGAACATCCACTGGGGCAACGCCGTATCAGCTTGTGTATGGTATGGAAGCAGTCCTACCTGTTGAGGTTGAATTACCCTCCCTACGGGTGCTGATGGATGTTAAGCTGAACGAAGCCGAATGGGTCCGATCCCGATACGAACAACTGAGTCTGATTGAAGAGAAAAGATTGGCTGCAATCTGTCATGGGCAGCTGTATCAGAAAAGAATGAAGAGAGCCTTCGATCAGAAAGTCAGGCACCGAGAGTACCAAGTAGGAGATCTTGTGCTGAAAAGAATCCTCCCTCCTCATACAGACCACAGGGGCAAGTGGACCCCGAACTATGAAGGACCATTCGTAGTAAAGAAAGTTTTCTCTGGTGGAGCGCTGATGCTCAGCACTATGGATGGTGAAGATTTCCCGTCCCCTGTGAATTCAGATGCAGTTAAAAAATACTTCGCATAAAAAGACCCGCTGGACACAAAAACAGAATGTAAGTCCAGGCAAAAATAGGGCATCCCGGCGAGTCAAAAACAGAATAAAAGACTCGGGCAAAAATAAGGGAAAATAAACAAAAAATGTACACCCGCTGAGTTGAAAAGCCGCATTGGACAACTCAGGCAAAAATGGGTATCCCGATGGATCGAAAACCTGAAAGGGCGGTCCATGTAAAATGAGGGAATAAGCGAACAACTGTATTCTGAATTCGTCTGTATCACCTACAACTTGGTAAGCCTCGAAAGGATCAAGCTTCTGTCAGAATCAGCCTTCTTCAGGAAGCAAGACGAGAAGAACGTCAAATGTCATACGAGTCATAGCAGAAGGGAAGCTCCTTGAAGCGTCGACAACATTGCCAGCATTTTGTTTCTCAATTTGTAACAATCTCCTCATTTCATGGGATATGTTTCTTTGACTATATCTTGCCAATTCAGGGCACATGAATTAATAAAATCAGATTTTCAGTCATGTTTCGCCCCGTACACTTCATTTTCATTTGCAAAAATGTCTGGTGTCCTTAAAATACTGATTGCATAAATACAGATGTTTTTCTTCTAAAAATATGTGCTTGCAGGGAATATACTTACTTTCGGGAGTGTCTAACTCCTATGACGGAATCCGGTAAGGGATACCTCGGGATCACTGGTACATTTCTCTGTCTTTTTAGGATTGCAGGTACTCAAGGCACAACATGGGGCATGTAAGCCTCATCCCGGCAAGCTGGCAAATCAACACCCAGTCTTAGCACCCAAAAGAGTTTTCTCCCTAGCTAAGTTGCCACTTGTTGTTTCTCCCCAGCCGAGGTACCAATCATTCTTCTTTCTAAGTACAAAAGCCAGGGAACCACTTCCCCACAGAGCTTCAACCTCTATCCGGAAGAGCAACGCTTGAAGGAATCACAACAGAGTGACGAAAGCTTCTACAAACCCCAGCTGGGTCTCTCATTTATTGGAATAGGTCTATCATTGACCCATTTCCCCAAGCAGATACATCTCATCAGATCTACCAATGATCTCATCCCCAGCTGGGATGTCCATTTCAAACCAGATCAACCAGAGATCTTCGTAGCAACGGGATCCGAATCCCGGATTGGTATCTTTGCATAATCATGGCATTCGCATCATACTCACCCCACAAAGCGTAGCATTCCGTCTAAAACGGAGCATTACGGCAAAAATCAAACATATTGCATAATCATGAGCCATGTTTTGAATCAAACACTTGTGAATATTGACAATCCATCAACAATATACAGAATGCTCACCAGATTCCCCAACAGAGAGCTAAAGATAAAGCAGTTGCGTTACACTCCCAAACATCAGTATATACTCCTTGTGGCACTCGTCCGTGTCATGTCCCCAACAGAAAGCCAAAGCGTCCCCTTTGCACTCACAGATACCTATACATATATATAATTTTCTTGACACTCGTCTGTGTCACTGTCCCCAACACAGTAACCTAAACACTTTGTATATCAGATACTTGTTTATACTACACTTTCCTCTTCTTGACACTCGTCCGTGTCACTCTCTCCAGCAAGATAAACACTCATCTATACACCACTCATACTTAATTTACTTATACAGGTACTCGTCCTTATATACCGCTTTAATCCCCGCAGATTCAACACTAGTCCTTGTTCTTTGTTAACCAGTTGGTACTCGTCCGTACCATCATCTCAGAATATGCGTCAAGCGTTTGTTTCTACCTGATACTCGTCCGTATCATAGTCTTAAGGATGCTCGTCCGCATCTTTAATCCATACACCGTGTCAAACACCTTTGTCTTCTTGAATATAGACACTCGTCCGTGTTTACTATCCCCCAGAAGAGTCCCCTCAGATGCAACACTCGTCCGTGTTCCTTGTTAACCAGTTGATACTCGTCCGTATCATCATCCTTGAACACGTATTGGTATTTGTTTCTACCCGATACTCGTCCGTATCGTAGTCTAGGGATGCTCGTCCGCATCTTTAATCTATACACAACATCTAAACACTTATACCCTTTTATTTCTTGGATGTAAACACTCGTCCGTGTTTACTATTCCCCAGTAGATCGCCAGCAAAGCAAAATTTCTTTCTGACATTCGTCCTATGTCATGATAAACCTTGAGAGCAGTCGTCCCCTGCTAGGTGATCGTCCTTCACCTTTTGATGATCGTCCTTCATCATTTTATCCGATGGCCGTCCCCATCGTTGATTTTGGTATCTGACATTCATCCTATGTCATGATAAACCTTGAGAGCAGCCGTCCCCTGCTAGGTGATCGTCCTTCACCTCCTGATGATCGTCCTTCATCATGCTCGTCCGATGGCCGTCCCCATCGTTGACCTTTTATCCGACATTCGTCCTATGTCGCGATACTTTCGGCAGCCGTACCCTGCCAGGTGATCGTCCTTCACCTTAGATGACCGTCCCTCATCTTACCCCTTTCAGAGCAGCCGTCCCCTGCTAGGTGATCGTCCTTCACCTTTGATGACCGTCCCTCATCATTATTTCATTTATTCTTTAACCCGATGGCCGTCCCTGTCGTGGTCCCTTTTCCTTTTCCTGATGATCGTCCTTCATCAGTTTAGCCCGATGGCCGTCCCCGTCGTGGTCCCTTTCCCTTTTCCAGGTAATCGTCCTTCATCAGTTTAGCCCGATGGCCGTCCCCATCGTTGTTTACATTACTTTATGAACTTGATGGCCGTACCCATCATTTTTCATTAATCCCCAAGAGAATATTATAGCTTTACTTGATGGCCGTCCCCATCATAATCCCTTTTATCCCCAGCATGTCGGCCGTCCCCGTCATTGCTTTATTTTCCGCACTTTTTCCAGCATGTCGGCCGTCCCCGTCATTGCTCTTTACCCAGCAGTCGTCCTCTGCTCGATGGTCGTCCTCCGTCTCCCACACCTTACAATATACTTTATTTTCTTTTACAATCTATATCCCTTTTCTTCTTCATTCTGTGAGCGCAAATTTTGGACTGTCTTTGGTATTCAACCACAAGTTATCTTGTTTGACTGTTAAGCCGTCGCTTACACCCTGCACAGCTAACTCATGTTTGAATAGGGGCAGCTGTAAGCACCCCAAATTTGCCCTCACCCATTCACACCATGTCTTGTGATCATTTCATATGCATAAACTCAATCATACCATCTCATATCACATTTTTGATTCACTGCATAGATTCAAAGTCATCTGCACCTAGGGTTTGTGATCTGAGCAATCCAGGAGCTTTTTGAGCCACTCCAAAGGTCATCAATCACTTCCAAGGGATCCATGTATGTTCAAGCATCATATTATATCTCCTTAAAGTCAAGAATGTCAAAGGATCACAAGAACTGAAAATGGCATGGAAGTAGAGCCAGGTTTGACTGCACAGATGACCTAAAATTAGGGTTTTGGTTTCAAAGGCCATAACTCCAAATTTTTTGGTCATTCTTGTTTCTATTGGTCTCTATATGGTATAGGGAGTATGCATATCAATTTTCATGAAGAAATTCCATGGGGAAGTCATCTGATCAAGGGTTGACTTTTCAGACAAGTCAGTGCAAAATCAGGGCATCTGAGGCCCCCAATGACCCAACCAAAGGGTGCTCTTCATCATTTTGATTGTATATGATCTTTATTTGATCATAGAAGAAGTTGGAAGTTCACAAAATTGAAGAATTTCAAGTCATTTGCAAAGTTGACTTTTTGGGAAAGTTGACTTTTTAATGAAATTGCCATTTTGGGAAACTTTTTCAACCCTTGCTTTTTGATTAAAAAATGCTTCAAATGGAAAAACTTTGGTCATGAAAGTTGTATAATGGATCATTCCCTTTTCAAAAAGTACAAGAACATGACCTAATTCATTTTGGATCAAAAGTTATGGCTTGTCAAAGTTGGCAAAAATCACAAAATTTGAAGTTTTCCACCAAAGAGGCAAAGTTGCAAATTCACTTTTCAAGGCAAATTGAACTATCAAATGGACTTCTAAACTTCACAAAATGATCATACAACACCTAAAATTCAGAATGGGCCAAGAGATCATTCATTTTTATGGCTTATGGAGCAAGAAATTTCAAAGGAAGCAAAAGCAAGGCAAGTTGCAAAAACTCACTCAAGTGTGGATCCACTTGCTTGCTGACTTCACAAACCATCCTAGGGTTCTCCCCACATCATGCTGCGCAGGACACACCTTTTTTCCTTGGCTAGCAAGTAGCCCATGCCTCTCTTACACAACTTTGACATTTTGGCAACTTGAGCCATACCTATCACAAAAGCACACATCACTTCATCTGACCTATCACAATAGTTTATGAAAACAAAAGGCAAGCCAAAGCATACAAAACACAAGCCTGAAACACTCTCTAACACAGCTCTCTCATTTTTCACACCATTTGCAAGAGCCTTCGAAACACTCAGTACAAGCCACAAACATACAAACCAACTTCACAAACATACTCAGCACACTTCACTGATCACAAAGCACCCCTCACCATAGCCTAAAACTCCCTGAATCAAGAATACGACTTTCACCCCACCTTGAGCAGAACTTCTGCCATCTCAAAAACCAGCCATCATAAACTTTCTCCAAGCATCAGGACTTCATCAGGGGCCTAAAAGGAGTGGTTTGCACAAAGAGAGAGGGTCAGAAAGTTGCAAGCTGAGAAAGCTCAAAGCTCAGGTATATCAAGAACTTTTTTTCCAGAAATGAATTTTTAAGTTTCTAAGTTGTTCCTCATGCTTTGCTGATCACCTTGATGCTTTTACTTTTTGAAATGGTTGAGAAATAAGCATTTAATCATGTTCTGAAACTTTTCTGACCTAAACATGTTTGGCTTCGATTCGCATGATTAATGAATGAGAAATGAGTTTTGTTTAGGGGTTTTGATTCAGTGTTGTATGGGGATGATTTCTGAGTGTTTAGTTTTCATTTTCATAGAGATTTGAGGATTTTAGCAACTTTCAGGTGAGGGTCCTGCCGGAGAAGACGATCGGAAGTCTTCTCCGGTCACCTGAAAGTAATTAGGGCTAAGCAGCGTAATTAAATGCAGTTTGAATCAGGTGCGTAGGATTAGTTGACTTTGTTTGACTGGCGCGTGTTTGAAGGGACCAGATCTTCCATTAAACCCTAATCCAGTCATTTGTGTAATTAATCAAGATTAATTAAATTCAAATTTTAGAGTGAATCTCAGCCATTCAAACGCGCGCCAGTCAATTCCCGCGTGTCAAGTTTAAACCCTGGCCATTGGATTAGCATACTTTTCATTTAATTCAGTTTTTATTTCTTTTTATTTGATTTGTTTTCTCCAATTTATTAAAAATAGCAAAACACCTTTAAAAATTCTGAAAATTTTTATACAAACTTTTATTAATTTTCAGAAACCAAAAACATTTTTATTTTTATTTTTTGCATTAAAAAATATTTTTAAATCATTTAAAAGTTTATTTTTAATTAATTAATAAGAATTAATTAATTAAAAATACTTTTAGGTATTTAAAAATCACCAAAAAATTCATGAAATCTTTAAAATCATTTAGAAACATTGTCCAACCCTCAAAACAAATTTCTTTTTTGATCTTGATGCATTTTGACAATTTTCCATGGAATTAATTCAATTTCAAAGCATTATTTTGATCCAATGTTCAAAAATTCATTTCTGCCTAGTCTTTGAGAGTTGGACTTTGATTCTTTTTGCATTGTGTCTTGCATATCATGTAGTTTGTAGGATTAAATTGGCATGAATTGATCTTGCATTTTCCATTTGTTTGACATTTTTCTTGTCAAGGTACCCTAAAACCCTAGAAATCTTAGGAAAATCATAACCCTCATTAGGTTAAGAGTTGGATCCCCTCCTTTGGGCAGTGAGTTTGTTTAGGGTTAGGGTTCCTTTGAATGCATTTTCAATTTTTTATCTTGATGTTTGCTTCTGGTTTTGATTTTTTGTTTGGTGCATTGATCATAAACCCTAATTTGGGCTTCCTTTTGCATTCATCTTGCATTTGCTTGCATAACATGACTTGCCATAGCATTTTGTGCATCCATTTGATTCATTAGACATCTTAAGATATATTAGAAGCATGTTTGATCATTGCATCTTTCATTTGCCATGTTGTATGTCATTTGCATTTCATAACTTTTCATGTATGTTCATGGTTCTAAGCATGCTTCTCTTGCATCCATATGTTCATATGATCATCCCCATGCTTTGTTTCATGTTTGCATCATCTCATAGCATCATTATCATCTCATAAATGCTTCTGGTTTTGGTTTGCAACATGCCATTTCATTTCATTTTGCATTTCATTGCATTTCTTTCATTAACTTTTCAGGTGGTAAGTTCTTTGAGAAGTGAATTTGCCTTCACTTGTCACAACTTCTTTTCATCTCTCTTATGCATCCTTGCTGCATTTTGCTTTGTGTTTGAGATTGAGCTTGCTCTTTCCTCTTTATCTTACTTTCTTTCCTCAAGTGACTTGTCTTCTTAAATGAAGCAAGTTACTTTGCTTCTCTCTGCTCCTTTCATCTGCTTCCTGGTGGTTCCTTTGAAGATTTCTCTTGTCAAACCTCACAAACCTTAGGAACAACCAAGCATGACAATGATTATGGTTTTGATTAGTCCCCCACTTAGTTTCTTTTACCTTTGTGTCTCATTGAGTCTTCTCTTCTCACCTCATAATCAGGGACTAAACCCTAAAGGTTTTAAGGCTTTGTGATTAAGCTTATGCCTGCATCCTTCTATTAGGATGGAGTGTATAACTTTAATCCTAAGTGTTAAACCCTTAATGTGTTTAAATCCTTTAATCAATCCATCTAATAATCATCAAGACATCAAGCTTGTAACTTGGGCCTTGCATTAGGGTTCTAATTCTTCCTTAATTGGTTAAGAAGGACTAACCCTAGTGTTAATGGACAAGTCCCCCTCAAGTTGTCTTACAAACCCTAAAAATCACTTCATCATCTTATCATTAACTAAAATCCACTTAATAAAGGCTTTGTTTTGTCATGAGTTTAATCCCTAGTCATGGATTAAGTTGAGGAGCTTTCCTCAGCTTAAACATTCTCATCTATTATCCTTCTATTAGGATGGTGTAATGAGTCTGTTTAATCCCTGATTATGGCTTAATATCATTACTCAACACTAAACAAAAACAACAAAAACACTAATTAATCACAAGTAGGTTAATGATCTTAATCCTACACCAAAGGTGATTAAGTGTGAGAAGCTGACTTCACACTTAAGGTATTCTCATTACCCCTAATCAGAGGGAAGATGTGATGAGTTTACTAACCCATTGGTTTAGGCTTAAGCTTATTAACTTATGACAAACTTTCAAAAGCAATAAAAGACTGAAAACTCAAAAACAAGCAATAATCGTCTCCTTCGGGATTCTTTTCTCATCTCATTCACTCATAAACGAGAACTTGCTTCTTCCGTCTAATGCAAGACAGTTTGCATCTGTGCCAGACAGATCATACACTTGAGCATTGACAAGCAAGCAGTTCACAAGTCAATTCTTCTTTCAGTCTCTTTGGGTCGAACTACGGTGTTCTGACTTCCTCATTGCACGAGAGGATACATAGGCATAACTTAACAGTTATCGAACAAAGTCTCTGTATATTCCCCCTCTTTCCAGCATTATTCTTTTAAGCCTCATAGTCTTGAGCATTTCATTCTTGTTCTTACACTGACACTTCACTTATGCACTTCACTTCTCTTACACTGACACCTGTACATTCTTTCCAGCTTTGATACACAACTTGCACTGACACTACCCCTTTAAAACACAAATCTTTTAAGCGTGGATCCCGTCGAGTACGGCGGACAATCTGGGTGCTAATACCTTCCCAGGTTGTAACCAACCCCCTTTCTCAGTCTCTCTGGTTCGCAACCGTCTTATCCATATCTTTCTAGGTTTATGCAGCATTACCTTTCCTCCGGGATAAAAATGCCTAGCTGGCGACTCTTTTAATTCCCTGTGAGTTCACTCCTGTGTGTTCTCATTCCTCCTCTCGCCGACCGTTCGCGTCTGTACCCTATTTGACCCGGCTTCATTTAGTGGGAGCGACAACTTGGCGACTCTGCTGGGGATCCCTTGTATATATTTTATATTTTGTGCTAACCTCTTTTTTGTCATAATTTTATTACTAACCCTTTTATTTATTGCTTATGTTTATTATTTTATTTTATAATTATTATTTAAATTGTTTTATTATAATGTAACTGTACAAGCCATGTAATAGTCGTAGTATTTTATTGTTTATTTATTTATAAATATATTGCTATGGTTAGTAAAATAGGGAGTGATAATATGTTTGTTTTTAAAATTAATTTAGATCACTAATTATAAGATAAATATATGAACTTATACACGCACACACGTAAGTCGATCTTTGATCGCCATCTCACTTCTTAAGGATACCCCTCATGTTGCCTAAACCAAAAGGTCAAGTAAGGTGTCTAAAATCAAAGTCCCTTCTCTTAAAAATATCATCTAGTCCCTTTATGATTATAAGATCAAGTCCCTTCGAATGTTGCCTTCGTGAATGATCTTGTCCCTTTCGAATAAAAGATGATAAGTCCCTTCGTATTGCTAAGACACCTTACAATTGCCTAAACACAGATGACCCTTCACATATCCCTTACACATCCAAGGTAATGACTACCTATTCCTTAATAATAGGGATAGTCTTACCATTGAAAGAATATTTAAGAACAGTAAAGATCTAAACATAGGGTAGGTTCCTCTTAAGTACTTGCTCACTTATTCAAAAAATACTTCATTACACTTCACATTTTTAAACAATTTTCAAAACAAAGTCTTTATATATATCCATACAAGGATCATTATAAAGTACTTAAGAAAATTTTTAATCACACACTACACTTCTCAAAATAGTTTAAAGTGAGCTAAGTAACTAAGAGCCCATGGATAACCATGGATGTAAAGGGTGCTAACACCTTCCCTTTACATAACCTACCCCCCGAACTCAAAAATCTTTTAAGGTCTTTCCTGTTCTTTTATGCCCTTTCCTTTGGATAAAATAAAAGTCAGTGGCGACTCTTGCTATCCGCAACATAACTAAAGTCCGTTCTCCTACCGTGTTACAGAACTGGCGACTCTGCTGGGGATTTAATAAAAGAGGGGTACCCTTAGGAATTAGATCACTTTAAAATTGTTTGCTTTGTTTGCTTTATACTTATCTATTGGGTGCTCTTATGTGTGAAAGATCCTAACCCGGATCTAGTGTACCTTAGGTAAATGGCAATAGACCAAGGAAACTGTACGGCGTATACCGATATGGTTGATCTGGTAGCCATAGTTAGTGTGACTTCTTGGTTGGTGCTTATGTTCCTTAAGTCAAGTTGAGGATAATATGAGGCTGTCATATGTTGTCAATACACTAACTGACTTTTAGAACCCTAGTCATCCCATCTTGGCCTTTAGAAAAGTAGTGAGATAATCGGCTTTGGTGAAGACTGAAGTTGGTTGATACTCGATGCTACGCTCATTGAGATTCTAAACTTGGAGGGTTTTGGTTGGCAAGTAAGTTGCCTACTGAACAACCACCCTTGTGAAGGATCAATGATATTGAGATCCCTTAGAACCTGGTTACTTTTGTAGGACAGGATGAACCAACTAAACTTCAGGGGAGGGTACTTACCTTTAAACCTCATACAAGCTTTTAAACCTAGGGTTATGGTGTGATTTGTTTTTGTGTGCCACATGTTTGTGATTGAGCATAACATCATAACATCATCATGCATCATAAGCATAGCATTTTCACTAACCATTTCAAGGACCAAAGGATTTATCTTTGTTCTTTGTTACAGGTCATGGCTTCTGCTCGTAGGAATACTATCCGGATCAACTTTGTAGGAATACCTCCTAAGCCTAAAGAATTGGTCTCTCGAGTTTCTGAAAACTCCCAGTTCATCAAGAGGCATGGTCACCTATTAGATCTAGTCACCTCAGGGTTCAATGAAGACATGATGAGTGTCCTGTTTCAGTTCTTTGATCCTAAGCATCACTGCTTCACATTCCCCGACTATCAGCTGGTTCCTACAATGGAGGAGTTTTCCAAGCTTCTGGGTATACCTATACTTGATCAGAAACCCTTCACAGGCTTGGAAAAAGAGCCTAAACCTGAAATCATTGCTGCAGCTCTACATCTGAAGAAATCAGACATTGTTCTAGAAACGAGGAGTGGAATTAAGGGTATTCTTGCTAAGGTATTGATAGAGAAAGCTCAAGTGTTCTTGAAGGCTATGAGCTATGATGCTTTTGAGGAGATCTTAGCCCTATTAATCTATGGCTTAGTGTTGTTCCCCAATCCAGACCAGTTCATAGACATACACGCCATCAACATATTTCTGACTCATGATCCAGTGCCTACATTGCTTGGAGACATCTTACACTCTCTTCATACTCGTACTACAAAGGCACGAGGAACTCTGATGTGCTGCATACCTTTATTGTCTAGGTGGTTTATTTCTCACCTTCCTCGATCAGTGATGAAGAATGAACAAGGGTTCAGGTGGTCCAAGAGGATTATGTCACTCTCTCATTCAGATATTCATTGGTGCTCTCGATCTATGGAGAATGTTACTATCATTGACCGTTGTGGGGAGTTTCCTAATGTGCCACTCCTTGGCATAAGAGGGGGCATTACTTACAACCCTTCCTTAGCTTTACGTCAGTTTGGTTATGCTCGGAGTGATGGTCCTCATGACATGTTGATTCAGGGTATTGTGTTTGACTACGACAACGATCTGCAAGGTTATCGTCAAAGGTTTATACGATCATGGGGGAAAGTGAACAAGGTTGATAGCAAGACTCTGGAGACCAAGTACACTATTCCTATGGAAGCTTATCTCAGATGGGTACGAGCTCGTGCTCAGACTCTTATGATGCCATATCCTGCCATCTTGCCAGTTACTATGGAGCCAGTTGCTGAAGGAGATACTTCTTATATCATCCTTCATCCAGACATGCCCACTAACATGGAAGATTTACAGAGGTCCTGGATCCAGTTGAAGGAGCAAAGGGATACTTTTGAGACCCATTACAAAGCAAGTCAAGATAGACTCCTGGAGCTAACAAAGCAACTTCACGAAGAGCGGAATCTCAACTCATACCTTAACACAAAGAGCAAACGTCCATGGGAGACTTAAAACCCCATCTTTTGTATTTATTTCATTTTATTGTAAGCCCAAGGGGCAAACAAATTTATTACTAATAAAAGTTTACTTTTTTTTGGTTGTTTAAACAAATTTAAATCCTGTGGTCCTTGAAAACATTGCATACGCATTTATACACCATACCATTGCATCACAGGTTTCTTATGTACAAGTATCTTATCTTCTCGCTGTTTATTTCAGTAGAAATGTCTCTTGAACAAACAGTCAAAGATCTCCAGGCACAAAATGCACAATTTCAGGAGCTGATCCTGAACTTGTCCAAAGGACAGGATGAATTGAAGACACTGCTGGCCAAAAAGACTAAGAAGACTAGAAGGTCAGGAGGCCTTATCAATATGGGAAGAAGGTTCAGAGGTCCTGTCAAGACCAAGGAACAAGTTGAAGATTATGAGTCTGAGGAGTCTGAGAAAGAGGGAGGCAGTCTCCATAATACAATGGGGGATTCTGATTCTGAAGCAAATTACTATCATGATCCTAATAAAGATAAGTTCAAGATGCTGGTGGATAGAATTGATGCTATGGAATTTCAAAAGTCTTCTGGGCTGGATTTTGAAGATCTGAGTTTGATATCTGGAGTGGTTATACCCATTGGTTTCAAGGTCCCTGCTTTTGTAGTATATGATGGTGTCTCCTGCCCCAAGCTGCATCTGAGGTCCTATGTCCGGAGGATCCAACCCCATACTGCTGATAAGAAGTTGTGGATCCATTTCTTCCAAGAGAGCTTGTCTGGAGCTCAATTGGAATGGTACTATCAATTGGAGAGTGTTAACATCCGTGATTGGAATGATCTTGCTGAGGCCTTCTATAGGCAATACCAATACAATGCTGATCTAGCACCTACTCGCATGCAACTCCAAAGCATGTCTATGGGTGCTAAGGAGAATTTCAAAGAGTATGCCCAGAAGTGGAGAGACTTGGCTGGTAGAGTTCAACCTCCTCTAACTGACAGGGAGTTAGTGGATATGTTTATGAGTACGATGAATGGTCCTTTTTATAGTCATCTCATTGGAAGCTCATCATCTGGCTTCACTGAGCTGATAATGACTGGAGAGCGTGTAGAAAGTGGCATAAGAAGTGGCAAAATACAGGTGGGTGCCCCTTCATCAAGTACTGCAAAGAAGCCCCCTAGCGGGAAGAAGGAGTCAAATGCTGTTTATGGTCAACCTGGTCGTAATAGGAGTCATCAATCTGTGAGTGCAGTTCACATCTCCAATCCTACTCCTGCAGCACCAGAGCCACCACAGGGCAATCAGCAGAGACCTAGAAGACAGTTCACCAAGATCAACATGTCACTGGCCCAAGCCTTGCAACACTTGTTGAAGGGTGAACTCATTACTTTGAAGGACCCTCCTCAGAATCCTAATGTTACCTCTCCTAGGTACAATCCTAATGCACGATGTGCATATCATTCAAATTGTCAGGGACATGATACCAACAATTGTTGGATATTGAAGAACAAGATTCAGGATATGATTGATGCTGGAGAGATTGAGTTTGACCCTGTTGCACCCCAAAATTTGCCCTCACAATACAAGACTTTGTGTTCTAAGAAGGTTCACAAGGTTCACAAGCTTCTCAATGCTTGTATAACCTTTCATGAGGTTCATGAAGTCTACAAGTTACTTTATGAAGGTTCACAAGGTTCACAAGTTCCACAATGCTTTCAAGACCTTTCATGAGGTTCATGAAGTCTACAAGTTACTTTATGAAGGTTCACAAGGTTCACAAGTTTCTCAATGCTTATATAACCTTCCATGAGGTTCATGAGGTCTACAAAGTCACTTTATGAGGTTCACAAGCTTCACAAGCTTCACAATACTTCCCATGAGGTTCACAAGACATTTTATGATGGTTCACAAGGTTCACAAAGTTCACAATTGGTCAAAAGAGTTGACAATTCCCTCAAACAATGCACCTCCTAAGCAGTGCATCCAAAACTAGGGTTTTGACTTTAATCAGGCTAAATGGACTTCCAATACCTCAAGTGAGCTTCATAACATCTTATATGTATATAAGAACCCCCATGACAAGTTTCAAGACTTTTCTCAAAAGTTTGCTCAGTCAGATGATCAGATAAGTCAAAATCAGTCAGTGTAGTTAAAAAGTCAAACTAAGGTCAACTGTGGTCAAACCAAAGTCAAACTTCATGATTTTTTGCCAACATCAAGTATATGAAGTAAAATTCATCATTTGATCAAGGGTTGATCATGATTCATCAAGGAAATTCCAGATCATCAATAATCAGGAGTTTCTAAATTAGGGTTTCCTCAGTAAAAGTCAACTGAACTTTGACCAGCCATAACTTTCACATACTTCATCACCAAGTCTCCACTCAAAGATCATTTTGAAGGAAATTGAATTCTCTACAACTTTGATCTTGCAAGTTAAGCCCAAAAACGCTTCATTTGGAAGATATGAGCTAAGACATTATAGGTCATTTCAAAAGTCAACAAAAAGTCAACAACTTCAAAAGGGCATAACTTGAGATTGGTAAATGATATGGACCTGAAACCAATGGGGTTGTTTAGAGGACTCTTCAAGCTTTCCAAAATGTCCAAGAACACCCTCATACCTTTAAAATTGAGGGAGATATGCCCTTGCAAAGTTGGGAAATTTTGTGATGGTTTATATTGAAAATGGGGGTCTAGAACCAATTCTTTCCAAATGGGCTGGCCAAATTATGACCCAACCCATACAATAACATCATGCACGAAATTTCCATGTTATTTTCATATTTTTTATTTTATTTAATTAATTTATTATGATTTTTTATACTTAAAATCATTTTAAATTTAAATAAAATATTAAATATGGAGATTTAATTTATTTATTGATTCTAGAAGGTCATAAAATCAGTATGGAACAAGTTGATACAAGAATTATATGGAATGGCTTGAAATAGAAAGCATTGATGCAAGAATATTGAACTTTCAAAGCATGATCAATCTCAATCTTTTTAAATCAATTCTTTCACATAACCAATCAATATTTTGACCTAGATTCATTCACCTATATATACTAAACTCATTGCCATTGCCCAGCCACGAATTTGCAGCCTAAAAGTGTAAGTTTCAAAACTCAAAAATCCTCCACAAACTCATATTCGGACTTGGAGATTCAGGGCACTAGAAGGTAAAATAAGAACATGGAGATGTTCTTTAGACATCACTGAAGCTAAACCAATACTCATTTGCATCAAGAACTCCCTCATTGGCATAATCCGATTCAAATTGTTCATGATATTTCAATTTTTCGATTATGTTTATTTGTGCATTATAAATGAATTCTAACCTCATATTGTTGATTGTGATGATGTATAGAGTGATTCTGGGCTGGGAAAGTGAAGCTTCATGACCTAAACTACACGCGGCCATAGTTAGGGTTTAGAGTTCAAAAATGGGGTTATTTGATTTACTTAATATAAATGAATTCCATGGACATAATTGAATTGTACAGGTTGTAGGGGACTCAAAAGTGTCTTTGATTTGATAAATTGATGTTGTTTGATGGTAGTTTGAAAAACACAGGGTATGTGTGCATGAAAATTCGCAGGTAAATTCCTAGCTATTTTCGCAGCTAAGTTCGCAGCTCTGGAGGTAGAAGATTGTAAACACCCCAAATTTGCCCTCACCCATTCACACCATGGCTTGTGATCATCTAATATGCATAAACACAATCATATCATCTCATATCTCATTTTTGAGTCACTGCATAGATTCTAAGTCATCTGCCTCTAGGGTTTGTGATCTGAGCAATCCAAGAGCCTCTTGAGCCACTCCAAGGGTCATCAATCACTTCAAGGGGGGTCCATGTGTGTTCAAGCATCATATTATATCCTCTCAAAGTCAGGAATGTCAAAGAATCACAAGAACTGGGATTGGTATGGATGCAGAGCCAGGTTTGACTGCACAGATGACCTGAAATTAGGGTTTTGGTTTCAAAGGCCATAACTCCAATTTTTTTGGTCGTTCTTGTTTCTATTGGTCTCTATATGGTATAGGGAGTATGCATATCAATTTTCATGAAGAAATTCCATGGGGAAGTCATCTGATCAAGGGTTGACTTTTCAGACAAGTCAGTACAAAATCAGGGCATCTGAGGCCCCCAATGACCCAACCAAGGGGTGATCTTCATCATTTTGAGTGTATATGATCTTTATTTGATCATGGAAGAAGTTTGAAGTTCACAAAATTCAAGAATTTGAAGTTTTTGCAAAGTTGACTTTTTAGGGCATGGTTGACTTTTCATGAATATGTCATTTTATGCCACTTTTCAAACCTTACTTTTTGATCCAAGAATGCTTCAAATGGAAAAACTTTGGTCATGAAAGTTGTAGATTAGATCTTTCCCTTTTCAAAAAGTACAAGAGCATGACCTAATTCATTTTGGATCAAAAGTTATGGTGTGTCAAAGTTGGCAAAAATCACTAATTTTCAAGATATGCCTCAAATGAGAAACTTGCAATTTCATGTACCAAGCATTCTTGTAGCTTCTAATTCATGTCTAACCATCACACAAGCATCATGTAAGTCCTAAAATTCAGAAGGGACTAAATACTTCTCATGTTTCATGGCCTTGGGAGCAAGAAAGTTTCATATGAACCATAAGGTGATCAAGTTGCAAAACCACTCATCACACTTCACCCACTTGCTGCATTGGCCATTGAACCAGCCCTAGCCTCTCCCATCACCATGCTGCGCCAGCCCACACTCTTGTACCAAGCTAGAACTCAGCCCATGCTTTCCTTACACCAAAGTTGACATTTTGCAAAAGTGAACCTACCTATCACAGCAGGCCAGGTCACATCATCTGACCAATGGGATTATTTTATGCAAGCCAAATGCTAACCATTTCACATAACAAGCAAGCCTGAAACAAGCCCTAAGAGAACATTCACAAAAACACTCCAATCTGCATTTTCCTTCGAATCATCTTCCACAGGCCTCAAACACTCAAACAAACTCCACTAATCATCTCACCATGCTTCATTAAGCCCAAGCCAACACTCAAAACAGCCAGAAGCACACTAGAATACAGCCTTCACAAAAACTGTCACAAAGCTTCCCTTCTTCGAATCACCTTCCACAGCCACCAAACATCCAAACTCTTTTCACCAACAAATCAAACACATCAAAAGGAACCAGAATCAGCCATTAACAGAGCTTGAAACCACTCACACACAGAACTCATTTTCTGCTATATCAGATTGGAATCTCTCAAAATAGCTTGCTTAAGCTCATTCCAAGCCTACCATTAGCACCAGGGGAATCAGTGGAGCAAGCTTGCACCAAAGAATAGCTCTGAAAGCCCAGAAACAGGAGTCTCCATCTCAGGTATGGCCATGAAACTTTTCTCTCAGAGCTTGATTTTTAAGTTATAAATTGATTGTGTATGTCTTGCTGATCATGGGGATGGTTTTAGAATTAGAAATGAGTGAGAAATGAGGATTTACCAGGGCTCTGAAACTTTGCCCGTGAATCTTCATGGCTTCGATTCTCTTAGTTTAAGCATGAGAAATTTAGTTTGAGAGGTGTCTTGAGTGAGGTTTGAGTAGAGGAACATTTCCCTGGCTTTGATTTGAAGAATGGTGGCCTGAATCGTATTCTAGGGTTTTGTTGTTGCCGGAGAAGATGACCGGAGCTTCCCTTCGGTCACCTGAATGTCATTTGCCCTAATCTCAGGTCATTAGGTCCATTTGAATCTTGAGCGTAGGATCCTTTGACTTTCCTTGACTTCGCGCGTGGATGAGTGGTTCAGATGGGTCCTCTGTGCCCTAATCACCATTAACTCATTTAATTATTTCATAAAACTTAATTAAAGTCAGAAGCAATCTGGACCCTTCATAAACGCGCGCGGTCAATGGTTTCCACCCCAGTTCAAATCTCCACCATCAGATTGAAATACTTTCCATTTTATTTTGTTTTTATTTCATTTTTTCTCATTTGTTTTATACAATCTATTTAAAATAGTAAAAATTGTTTAAAAATTATGAAACTTTTTCTCAAGAGTTTCATTAATTTTTATGACACAAAAATATTTTTATTTTCATTTTTAGCATTTAAAAAGTATTTTAAAATATTTAAAAGTTTATTTTTAATTGATTAATGAGAATTAATTTATTAAAAATACTTTTAGGTATTTAAAAATCACCAAAAAATTCATGAAGTGTTCTAAGACATTTAGAAACATTGTCCAACCCTCAAACCAAATTTATTTTTTGATCTTGATGCATTTTGAGAATTTTTCATTGATTTAAAATCATTTTTATGCATTAATTTGATCCAAAGTTCCAAAAATCATTTCTGCCTATCCATGAGGAGTTGGACATGGATTCTTTTTGCATTGCATTGTGTTTAGCATGTAGTTTGTAAGATTAAATGGCCATTATTTGATCTTTCATTTTCAATTTGTTTGGTAATTTTCTTGTTTAGGAACCCTAAAACCCTAGAAATCTTAAGGAAACCATAACTTGAATTTGGTTAAGAGTTGAAACCTCTCCTTTGGGCATTGGGTTAGTATAGGTTTAGGGGTCCTTTGAGTGCATTTTCAATTTTTTATAATGTTGTTTGCTTCTGGTTTTGGTTTTTGTTTGATGTATTGTTCATAAACCCTAATTTGGGCTTCCATATGCATCCATCTTGCATCTTCTTGCATAATGTGACTTGCCATGACATCTCAAGCATCCATTTGATTCATTTGACATCATAAGACATATTGAAAGCATGTTTGATCATTGCATCATGTATTTGCCATGTTGTATGCCATGTGCACTTCATAACTTTTCATGTATGTTCATGGTTCCTAGTTTGCTTCATTTGCATTCATGAACTTGTATGATCATTCCCATGTGCTGCCTCATGTTTGTAGCATCTCATAACATCATTAGCATCATGTAAATGCTTCTGGTTTTGTTTCTCATCATGTCATCTCATCCCATTTTGCATTGCATTGCATTTCTTTTCTAACCTTTCAGGTGGTAGGTGACTTTGAGAAGTGAATTTGCCTTCACTTCTCATAACTTTTCTTTTCATCTCTCTTGCATCCATGCTGCATTCTTACATGTGTTTGAGATTGAGCTTGCTCATTCTTCTTCTTCCCATTTTTCTTTCTTCAAGTGACTTGACTTCTTGAATGAAGCATGTTGCTTTGCTTCTCTTGATCCTTTCATCTGCTTCCTGGTGGTTCCATTGAAGATTTCTTTCTTAAACCTCACAAACCTTAGGAACAACCAAGCATGACAATGATTAGGGTTTTGATTAGTTTCCCCTATTAGTTTTACCTTTGTGTCTCTTTTGAGTCTTCTCTTCTTATCTCATAATCAGGGGCTAAACCCTAAAGGCTTTAAGGCTTTGTGATTAAGCTTATGCCTGCATCCTTCTCTTAGGATGGAGTGTATAATTTTAATCCTAAGTGTTAAACCCTTAATGTGTTTAACTCCTTTAATCAATCCATCTAATAATCATCAAGACATCACACTTGTAACTTGGGCCTTGCATTAGGGTTCTAATTCTTCCTTAATTGGTTAAGAAGGACTAACCCCAGTGTTAATGGACAAGTCCCCCTCAAGTTGTCTTACAAATCATAAAATCCACTTCATCATCATACCATTAAATAAAATTCACTTAATCAAAGGCTTGTTTTGACATGAGTTTAATCCTTAACCATGGATTAAGTTGAGGAGCTTTCCTCAGCTTAAACATTCTCATCTATTATCCTTCTATTAGGATGGTGTAATGAGTCTGTTAAATCCCTGATTATGGCTTAACCTCATTACTCAACACTAAACAAAAACACCAAAAACATCTAAATAATCACAAGTAGGTTAATGATCTTAATCCTATACCAAAGGTGATTAAGTGTGAGAATCTGACTTCACACTTAAGGTATTCTCATTACCCCTAATCAGAGGGAAGATGTGATGAGTTTACTAACCCATTTGTTTAGGCTTAAGCTCATTAACTTATGACAAACTTTCAAAAGCAATAAAAGACTGAAAACTCAAAAACAAACAATAATCGTCTCCTCCGGGATTCTTTTCTTATCACACTCATTCACAAACGAGAACTTGCTTCTTCCGTCTAATGCAAGACAGTTAGCACCTGAGCCAGACAGGTCATACACTTGAGCATAGACAAGTAAGCAGTTCACAAGTCAATTTACCTTTCAGTCTCTTTGGGTCGAACTACGGTGTTCTGACTTCCTCATTGCACGAGAGGATACGTAGGCATAACTTAACAGTTATCGAACAAAAGTCTCTGTATATCCCCCCTCTTTCCAGCCTTATTCTCTAAGCCTCATATTCTTGAGCATTTCATTCTCATTCCTACACTGACACATCATTTATACACTTTCACTTCCTTTACACTGACACCTGTACATATTGTTTTCCAGCTCTTTGACACACAAATCGCACTGACACTACCCCTTTAAAACACAAATCTTTCAAGCGTGGATCCCGTCGAGTACGACGGACAATCTGGGTGCTAATACCTTCCCAGGTTGTAACCAACCCCCTTTCTCAGTCTCTCTGGTTCGCAAACCGTCTTATCCACCTTCTTCTAGGTCTATGCAGCATTGCCTTTCCTCCGGGATAAAAATGCCTAGCTGGCGACTCTATTCATCTCCAGTGAGTTCACGGTTGTGTGTTCTCATTGTCCCTCTCGCCGACCGTTCGCGTCTGTACCTTTATCTGGGCCAGTCCCATTTATCGGGAGCGACAGCTTGGCGACTCTGCTGGGGACCCTTATACTACAACCAGGGCTTCTGGTTCTTTTTGTGGGTTCCTCCTAGCGCTTGATTGATTTGTGTTTACTGGGGTGTTATGTGCTTATTTGTGTTTGTATTTGTATTTATTTTTGCTTTATGTACAGTTTTGTTTATTGCTTTCTTTATAGCTTTATGCATATATTATCATATTGTCATACTGTGCTGCTGGCTGGATCTGTTTGTTTGCTTTGGCAGGTGGGTGTTCTATTGAGAGTTGAGGTCCTATACCTGGGACCTGAGTGACACCTAGGCTAGAGTGAATCATATTCTTTCCCATTCCATCTCGGTCTGGTGCGGGAATATGAAACACGGTTCAGATATGGGTTTCTTCTTGAGAACTCTGTGTTGCAGATTTCCTGCAGTGCTAGGGCTATCTGGGAAGCCTGCTAAGTCTGGATGACCTTTTAGTATTGACCTTCAGAAACTGGGGTGAATTAGAGGAGGAACTTTTATGGTTATTGTAAACACTGTACCTCCGGGTTAGAAGTGTTTACACTTCTCATAACTGATCCAAGTCTGAGGATCCTTGTTTTAGAACACCACCTGTGAGGGGGTTGGGCTGTTTACAGGTTTGCAGGTACCCTTGACCTCAGAATACCTTGTTACTTTGATTTAATTAAGAATACTCCATGTTGGAACAGTTCTTGTGATTCTAAAACCCTGGACATGTGGCTCTTTATTTGAGCCCCCCACCTTGGTTACTGGATTTATAGACCTCCATCTGGAATTCTTGAACATACTTGGACCTATATCAGAGCACTTGATCAGATCCAGCTCAGTCACAAACCCTTGCATATCATTTGCATACATAATCATTGCATCATATTGACATTTGCTTATTTGTGTTTCAGGGTATCCATCTTCATTTGGTTTTGGTTTTGACCCCATCTTCAGTATTGACCCATCTTCATCAGCATCTGCTTCAGCTATCAATTATCCACTTCAGTCACCTGCACCAGCCAATCAGTGGCCCTTTCTTCAGTGTTATCATCAGCACCTGTCTCTACTCAGTCTCAACATCATGGCACCTAAAAAGAGTAACATCACCTACCACTTCTTCCAGCCAGAGCTAGCTGACATCAGGAGGATTCAGACCCTAATCACTCCATACCATATACCACTGTTCAGGGAACACTATGGAGATATACTTGATATGGTTATGGATCTGGACCCTTCACAGAGAAGCCTGATCCACACTTGCCTTCAATTCTATGATCCCCCACTGAGGTGTTTCACTTTTCAGGACTTTCAGCTGGGCCCTTTATTGGAAGAATACTCGTCATTAGTTGGTATACCTATCAGGGGTGGAATCCCTTTCAACCCTGAGATGGTCTTTCCTGGTAATGAAGAGGTAGCAAAGGCCTTGCATCTGGAATCAGTTCTGATTGGACAGCATTTGACTTCTAAGGCTGGAATCCCTGGCTTCCATCTAGATTTCTTGATCTCTCAAGCTACCCTGAAAGCTTCTCTGGGAGAGTGGAAAGCAGTCTGTGCTTTGCTGGCCTTGAGCATATATGGGACCGTATTATTTGCAGATGAGCCTCGATTCATTAGCAAGAATGCAATCCATCTTTTCATCCTGAAGAACCCAGTGCCCACTTTATTGGGGGATCTCTACTATTCAGTGCATCAGTGAAATGAAAAGCAGAGGGGAAGGTTAGTGAGGTGCTGTGCTCCATTGTTCCACACTTGGCTTCTCAGGCATCTACCCAGGACAGATGCATTTTTGAATCCTCATCAGCAGAGAAACTGGGCTAAGAGACTCACTGCTCTAACTTCAGCCGATATCAGATGGTGCACTCAAAGCACCAAGGGCAGGGATATCATCACCAGCTGTGGGCATTTTCCCAATGTGCCCCTGATAGGAGTTAAGGGTAGTATTAATTACAACCCTCTGCTGTTCAAAAGACAACTGGGCTATGCACTGGTTCACACTCCTAAGGCACAGGACTTGGCCGAGACTCTTTATTGTGAGAACAAGCCTAATCTGGCTATTGTTAGGCAGGCGGCCTGGGCCTGGGATAATGTTCAAACTAAAGGAGTGACCATTCTGGGGAAGTGCAACAATGTGGCATCAGCACAATATTATGAGTGGTCCCATGCCCGGGCTCAATTCTCTGGAATGCCCTTTACCATGGAGGATATGCCCGGATCATCCTCAGCACCACCCCCTGCCACTATCAATCTGGAGGAGTTTGAGGGCTTGAAAGAGAGAAATGAGAAGTTGACTCAGGCTTTGCAGAAGACCCTCCGGGAGAGGAGTGATGGTAGGATGGACATTGAGAGGCTAGAGAAGCTGAGAGTGGAGCATATGGCTAAGATTGAGAAGTCTGAGGATTATATCAAGAAGTCTAGGGCTGGAGAACAAATTCTGAAAAATGCTTGCAAGGAAGCCCAGTTCCAGAAAGCTAGGACAGACTTGTATCTGAAGGAGAGTCAAGCTAGGTGGGTCAGAATCACCGAAGCTCGTACTCTAGAAGATAAGAGGACTCAAGACAAGATAGAGCAACTGGAAGCTAGTGCAAAAGAGCAGCAGGAAGCCCTGGCAGCAGCCCAGAAGGAGATAGCAGAGCTAAAGATCAAAGCTGGAGTGAAGAGGTCAAAGGACCAAAGTCAGCACAAGAAGCTAACTGCAGCCGTTACGACCCGGAATCTCCTTATCAGGAATCTCACGGAGCGTCCAGCTGATCCTGTGACCGAAGCACTTCTCAAGGAAGTTCGGGAGGATGAGTTTGGTCTTGGTGTTTGACCATTTGTTTGTTGTTGCTTTCATTCCATGTACTTTTGTTTTCCTGTAATATATTTTGACCCCTCAGAGGGCTTGTATTTGTAAACAAACTATGTGCCATTTGTCTTTTGTAATATATGTACCAGTTTGTTCCATCCGAATTTACTTCGAAAGCAACATCAACAGCATCTTCAAGGGTCTGGAAGGGTCAAAACTGAATACCAAGCCGGATACCTCGAAAACAAATGAGCATATTGCATTGCATGCTAACCTTTTGTTTTGTTTTGCAGGCTTTTGTTTTATTGTTGCTAACTCTGTTGTGATATTCAGGAACTATTGCTCGACGCCGGGTATTTCCCCTCAACCGTCCGCACTGATATCCAACCCGTAACAACCTTCCGGGCATACAAATGGATCAGGTACAGCAGGACCTTGCAGAGGTCAGAAATCAAATGGCAAACGAAAGATTGGAAATGAGAACCCAGATGACTCAGTTTATGGAAGTGATGAACAACATGGCTCAGAGCCAGGAAAGACTGAGGGCCATGGTGGAAAGGCAAAATCAAGAAGATCCACATATAGGGACTGCCGGCACCAGCAACAATGAAAGGGTCCAACCTCATGTTAACCCCCCTGTATTTGGCCCCCATCTTCATCCAGAGGTCAATATTCCTGCAAATGTTCAAGGTACTGCCACTGCAGGCAGGGTACTGCAAGAAGACCCCCAAGAGGATCAGTTCACAGTAATGGGTGTTGGGGAGGAAGCTTATGATAGAAGGCTGGATGAGATAGCTGAGAAATTGAGGTCCTTAGAGTCTCAAAACTCTTTGGGTTTCGATGTCATGGACATGGGCTTGGTAGACGGGGTCAGGATTCCCCATAAGTTCAAGCCTCCTTGTTTTGAAAAATATAACGGGACTTCGTGCCCCAGGACTCACTTACAGTCATTTCTGGGGAGGCTGAAGGCCTATACTATGGATGAGAAGCTCTGGATGTTTTATTTCGAGGATAGCTTAACTGGAGCGTCAAGAGAATGGTACTCTCACCTGACAAGAGCAACTATCAGGTGTTGGAAGGACCTGGCAGAAGCCTTCATCAGACAGTATCAGTACAACTTAGACATGGCACCCAACAGGACCCTCCTAATGGGAATGTCACAGTCGTCAAGAGAAAGTTTCCGAGAATATGCCCAGAGATGGAGGCAATTGGCTGCTGCTGTTCAGCCACCTATGTCTGAGAGGGAAATGGCAGATATGTTTATGAACACCCTCCAGGGAACATATATTGACAGGCTGGCTGCTTTCTCTTCAACTAGCTTCGCAGATGTTGTCATAGCTGGGGAGAGAATTGAGAGCCTGTTAAAGATGGGCAAGATTTCTGACAATGGTGCCAGCTCATCCAGTAGTACAAGGAAGCCTTTTGCAGGCCCAAGAAGAACTGGCGAGACCAATGCCATCCACACCAACAGGGGCAGACCCCAATATGTTCACAGGTCAGTGGCAACAGTCACCATTCCCGCTCCAGCTCATCCTCAACCAGTTTATCAACCTCCACAGCAAAACTATCAGCAACAACCTCAGTACCATCAACAACCTCAGTATCCTCCAAGGAACTATAACAACGCTAACAACAACAACCAGCAAAGGCCATTTCAGCAGAGGCCATCTCAAGCTAATAGGGTGATCAATCCGATCCCTATGCCATATGCTACATTGCTGCCACAACTCCTGAAACTCAACCTGGTTGAGCTAAGGACATTGGCACCTCCGGATCCTAATAGTCTGCCAAGAAATTATGACTCCAACGCCAGATGTGCTTTTCATTCAAATGCACCTGGCCACAGTACAGAAAAGTGCAGAGCCTTGCACATGAAGGTGCAAGACCTGGTAGACTCTAAGGCCTTGAATTTCGCACCACCACCCAATGTCAATAAGAACCCAATGCCTAACCACGGTGGTCCCAGAATTAACGCTATTGAAGAAGACAAGCCGTCTTATTTAATAACCAGTGTGGGTCAGATCCGGACACCGTTGGTGGAAATTAAGGCTCAACTCCTCGAATGTCAAATGTTCCCGGGGTGTGAGTTGGGGTGTGCTTACTGCAATATCTCGGTAAATGGGTGCGATAACCTGAGGAATGGCATAGATGGTCTCATTCAGAGTGGCCAGCTTCAAATCACCACATCATTTCCTACAAATCCAGCAATCTCACCAGCAACAGTTCCAGCAACTCCTACAACTGCAACAACCATTGTTCCTGACAATTCTTCAGCTTCATCAACAAGTATTTCATCTGTCGTTTCAACTAATCAGATATCAACAAATGTTTCTTCTACAACTCCAGCACCGCTCCATTTTGAAACTCCTACAACAACAACGTCCGTCCTTCCGACAATGTCTCCTACAACATCAACAACAAATCATGAAGATGTCTCAACTGTCACAATATTTTATGATCCTGAAAACAACTCTGCCTACAACTCAGAAAGTGCTGCTCCCATCAGAGCACCAGTCACAATTTATTATGATCCACAGACTATCACAGTTCCTTCCGCAGCTGCAGTCAGTCCAGTCACTATCACGGTGCCTGGGCCGGTACCTTATGAAAGCAGTAACGCCATCCCCTGGCATTACGGCTCTGCCCTGTACTGTGAAGGACAAAGAATCACTTTTGAATCATCAACCCCTGCACCACAAGTAGATAATGTGGGAGGAGGCGGAGGCTTCACTCGAAGCGGACGTCTCTTTGCCCCACAAATTCAGAGACCCACTGCCGAAGCAGAAGCTGCTACCAAGGCAAAAGGAAAGAGCTTGGTGCAGGAAGAGCAGACTGTTAAGGAAGCTTTGAAAACACCCTTCGATCAAGAGGTTGATGAGTTCATGCGAATCATCAAGAAAAGTGATTATAAGATAGTGGACCAGCTTCACCAGACGCCTTCCAAGATCTCTATTCTATCATTGCTTATGTGCTCCGAGGCTCATCGGAACGCACTATTAAAAGTCTTGCACGCAGCTTATGTGCCAGAAGAGATCACCGTCAATCAATTGGAAGCTGTGGTTGGAAATGTTAATGCTAGAAATGGACTAGGGTTTACCAACACTGATTTGACTACGGAAGGCCGCAACCATAACAAGGCTTTGCACATTACCATGGAATGTAAAGGTGCAGTCCTTTCCCATGTGCTGGTAGACACGGGGTCATCCCTCAATGTCTTACCTAAAAAAGCCCTTGTGAAGCTAGAGTATGACGGATTGGTATTACGACCCAGCAACCTGGTGGTGAGAGCCTTTGATGGTTCTAAGAGATCGGTTCTGGGTGAGATTGAGTTGCCAATAACGATTGGCCCACAAACTTTCAAAACGACCTTCTACGTGATGGATATACAGCCTGCCTACAGCTGTCTATTGGGTAGGCCATGGATTCACACCGCTGGCGCTGTGACCTCAACCCTTCACCAGAAGTTAAAATTCGAGTGGGAGGGTCAAGTCGTTACTATCTGTGGAGAGAAGGATATTTTTGTTAGCCACCTGGCTACCTATAAATACATTGAGATGGACGGGGAGATCCATGAAACGATGAGTCAAGGGTTCGAGGCCTTGAACGTAAATGAAACATCTGCTGTACCTGGAACTTCAATGACATCATACCAACAAGCCCAGAAGGTTGTTGAGGAAGGAAGTGCCCAAGGCTGGGGCAAACTGTTACCTGTGGAGAAGAAAGAGGATAGATTTGGGTTGGGTTACAAACCAACTCAACTAGATCAAGCAGAGGCTGCTCAGAAGCCCAACTTTGTTAGTGGGGGGATGCTCACCCCTGATGCTGTCAACTGTCTGGAAGACGAGCTGGAAGAAGAACGCAACCTGGAAAGCTGGATTCGTCCAAAGATCCCGGGGAGCAGTATCTCGAACTGGTCTTCCCAGGAAATTATAAGGGTTACTCATGCAGAGTAATTATTATTTCCTGTGTTTTTAGCATGCATCAAAGTCTTGCATCTTGCCCAAGATGACAAGACTCATTTTGTAACCGGGCCATCTGTAATTTTTGTGCAACAAGATTAATCAATGAAATATCAGACATCTTTTGCAAATGAGTCTTTTTCTTTTCCGCTCACTGTTTTTCCATTTTTCTTTTTGTACAAAAAATAAATGGCAGTGTTTTCAAAATGACAACTTTATTTCACTTTTCTAAACAAGATTAAAATCAATCACTAAAATGAACAAACTGAACCCTTGCAGAGAGTGCCTTCCAGACTGCACCAACAACAGCACGGCTATGACTTCGTATGACTTTGACAATCCGATCAATCAAGCTGATGAAGGGGTTGAAGAAGAATATGAGCTTCCTGAAGAGCTAGCCAGATTGTTGAGACAAGAGGAAAAGGTTATCACTCCTCACCAGGAGGAGGTTGAAGTGATCAATCTTGGTACAGATGAAGACGTGAAAGAAGTTAAAATCGGGGCCTGCTTACAAGACTCAGTGAAGAGACAACTGATTGACCTGCTTCGAGAGTATGTGGACGTGTTCGCTTGGTCTTATCAAGATATGCCAGGGATGGATACCGACATTGTTGTGCACAAGTTGCCTTTGAAAGAAGAATGCCCACCGGTCAAACAGAAGCTGCGCCGTACTCGCCCAGACATGGCTATGAAAATCAAGGAAGAGGTACAAAAGCAATGGGACGCCGGGTTCCTTGCTGTAACTAGCTATCCGCCGTGGGTTGCTAATATTGTACCTGTGCCCAAGAAAGACGGCAAAGTAAGGATGTGTGTTGACTACCGGGATCTGAACAGAGCCAGCCCGAAAGATGATTTCCCTTTACCTCACATTGATGTATTGGTGGATAATACGGCTCAGTTCTCGGTATTCTCCTTTATGGATGGATTTTCAGGATACAATCAGATTAAAATGTCACCTGAAGACATGGAGAAGACAACCTTCATCACACCCTGGGGCACGTTCTGCTACAAGGTAATGCCATTTGGGCTCAAGAATGCTGGTGCAACATATCAACGGGCTATGGTGACGTTATTCCACGATATGATCCACAAAGAAATCGAGTGTTACGTGGATGACATGATCGCCAAGTCCCTTACTGAAGAAGACCACCTAGTAAACCTGCTGAAGTTATTCAAGCGTCTGAGGAAGTACCAATTGAAGTTGAACCCCAACAAATGCACATTCGGGGTGCGATCTGGTAAGCTGCTGGGTTTTATTGTAAGCGAGAAAGGGATTGAAGTTGACCCTGATAAAGTCAAAGCCATCCAAGAGATGCCTGCGCCGAAGACAGAGAAGGAGGTTTGAGGGTTCTTAGGTCGATTGAACTACATTTCACGGTTCATATCTCACCTTACAGCAACCTGTGAACCCTTGTTCAAATTGTTGAGAAAAGAACAGACGGTCAGGTGGAATGAAGACTGTCAGAAGGCTTTTGACAAGATCAAGGAGTACTTACAAGAGCCTCCAATTCTTATGCCTCCAGTTGAAGGAAGACCTCTGATAATGTACTTGACAGTATTAGAAGAGTCAATGGGGTGTGTGCTGGGCCAGCATGACGAGTCTGGTCGAAAAGAGTATGCAATATACTACCTAAGCAAAAAGTTTACCGACTGTGAACAACGTTATTCACTGCTCGAGAAAACTTGCTGTGCTTTAGCGTGGGCTGCTCGCCGACTGAGGCAGTATATGTTGACCCACACTACCTTATTGATCTCAAAGATGGACCCAGTCAAGTACATATTTGAGAAGCCAGCTCTTACCGGACGGGTTGCAAGATGGCAAATGATCCTTACAGAGTATGACATTCAGTACACTTCTCAGAAAGCCATCAAGGGCAGTGTGTTGTCTGAATATCTTGCTGAGCAACCCATTGATGATTACCAGCCTATGAGATTTGACTTCCCTGATGAAGACATCATGTTCATAAAAGCAAAAGATCATGAAGAGCCTGTTCACACTGAAGGGCCTGACCCAGAAGAAGAATGGACTATGATGTTTGATGGGGCTGTTAACATGAATGGTCGCGGTGTGGGTGCAGTACTCATTACACCTAAAGGAGTTCACATGCCTTTCTCGGCAAAACTCACTTTCAACTGCACTAACAACGAAGCTGAATACGAAGCTTGTATTATGGGTCTTGAGGAAGCCATTGACCTCAGGATCAAGACATTGACCGTATTCGGAGATTCAGCTTTGGTAATCAATCAAACCAACGGCAAATGGTACACACACCAGGATCATCTGATACCTTACAGGGATTATACAAGGAGGTTATTGACTTTCTTTACAACAGTCAAGCTCGAGTATATCCCTCGGGACGAGAATCAGTTTGCGGATGCTCTGGCTACCATTTCGTCCATGATCAAAGTTCAGACTGCCAGCTTTGTACCTCAGATCTCAGTGTCCAGACTTGACAGGCCAGCATATGTATTTGCAGCAGATGTTGTTAAAGATGATAAGCCTTGGTTCCATGACATTAAGTACTTCTTGGAGGACCAAACATACCCACCTGGGGCATCTTCCAATGATAAGAAGACTTTGAGAAGGCTTGCTGGTAGTTTCTTTCTGAACACTGATGGGTCTTTATACAAAAGAAACTTTGATATGGTACTCCTCAGATGCGTTGATAGAACGGAAGCAGACTCGTTGATGCACGAGGTGCACGAAGGATCCTTTGGCACCCATGCGGGAGGGCATGCCATGGCCAAGAAGTTGTTAAGGTCGGGCTATTACTGGATCACGATGGATGCTGACTGTTGTGCCTATGCCAGAAAATGCCACAAATGTCATATCTATGCAGATAAGGTGCATGTGCCTCCCAATCCTTTGAATGTGATGTCTTCACCCTGGCCCTTTGCTATGTGGGGCATCGACATGATTGGTAAGATTGAGCCGACTGCTTCGAATGGCCACAGATTCATCCTGGTTGCCATTGATTATTTCACCAAGTGGGTTGAAGCAGCATCATATGCAAATGTTACAAGACAAGTGGTAGCCAGATTTCTGAAGAGAGATATCATCTGTCGATATGGAGTTCCCGAGCGAATCATTACTGATAATGGTTCCAACTTGAACAACAAAATGATGGCAGAGCTGTGCCGGGACTTCAAGATCCAACATCACAATTCTTCTCCTTACAGGCCAAAGATGAATGGCGTTGTTGAGGCAGCAAACAAGAATATCAAGAAGATTGTGCAGAAGATGGTAGTCACCTACAAGGACTGGCATGAGATGCTACCGTTTGCCTTGCATGGGTACCGCACGTCAATCAGAACATCCACTGGGGCAACACCGTATCAGCTTGTGTATGGTATGGAAGCAGTCCTACCAGTTGAAGTTGAATTACCCTCTCTACGGATACTGACGGATGTTAAACTGAGTGAAGCAGAGTGGGTTAGGGCCCGATACGAACAACTGAGTCTGATTGAAGAAAAAAGACTGGCTGCAATCTGTCATGGGCAGTTATATCAGAAAAGAATGAAGAAAGCCTTCGATCAGAAAGTCAGGCACCGAGAGTACCAAGTGGGAGATCTTGTGCTGAAGAGAATCCTCCCTCCTCATACAGACCACAGGGGCAAGTGGACTCCAAATTATGAAGGACCATTTGTAGTAAAGAAAGTTTTCTCTGGTGGAGCACTGATGCTCAACACCATGGATGGTGAAGATTTCCCGTCCCCTGTGAATTCAGATGCAGTTAAAAAAATACTTCGCATAAAATGACCCGCTGGACACAAAAACAGAATGTAAGTCCAGGCAAAAATAGGGCATCCCGGCGAGTCAAAAAACAGAATAAAAGACTCGGGCAAAAATAAGGGAAAATAAATGAAAAATGTACATCCGCTGAGTTGAAAAGCCACATTGGACAACTCAGGCAAAAATGGGTATCCCGATGGATTGAAAAACCCGAAAGGGCGATCCATGCAAAATAAGGGAATAAGCGAACAACTGCGTTCTGAATTCGTCTGTATCGTTTACAACTTGGTAAGCTTCGAAAGGATCAAGCCTCAATCAGAATCAACATTCTTCAGAAAGCAAGATGAGAAGAACGTCAAAAGTCATACGAGTCATAGCAAGAGAGGAAGCTCCTTAAAGCGTCATCAACATTGCCAGCATTTTGTTTCTCAATTTGTAACGATCTCCTCATTTCAGGGGATTTGTTTCTTTGACTGTATCCCGCCAATTCAGGGCATATGAATTAATAAAATCGGATTTTTTAGTCATGTCTCGTCTTGTACATTTTATTTGCAAAAATGTCTGATATCTAAAAGAAACACTGGTTGCATAAATACAGATGCTTATCTTCAAAAATATAATAAAAGCCACATGCTTGCAGGAAATATACTTACTCTCAGAAGTGCCTAAAACTCCTATGACGGAATCCGGTAAAGGATACCTCGGGATTACTTGTGCGTTTCTCTATCTTTTCAGGATTGCGGGAATTCAGAACGCAACTTGGGGCATGTAAGCTTCATCCCAGCAAGCTGGAAAATCAACACTCAATTTTAGCACCCAAAGTGCTATCTCCCCAGCTGAGTTGCCTCTCATGACTTCCCCCAGCTGAGCTGCCACTTGCTACTGCTCCCAGCCGAGTTGTCATTTCATCCTCAGCCAAAATACAAAAGCCAAGGAGCTCCCCCCACAGAGCTCCAGCCTCTATCCAGAAGAGCAACGCATAAGGAATCACAACAGAGTGAAGAGAGCTGCTACAAACCCCAGCTGGGTCCCCAGCACAAGGATGGGTCTATCAGTGACCTACATCCCCAAGCAAATATCATCTCAAACCCCAGTTGGGATGTCTATTCCAAGCAGATCGGCCAGAGATCTTCGCAGCAACGGGACCCGGATCCCGGTTTGGTATCTTTGCATAATCATAGCATTCGCATCATATTCACCCACAAAGCGTAGCATTCCGTTTTAACACGGAGCATTACGGCAAAAATCAAGCATATAGCATAATCATGAGCCATGTTTTAAATCAGCACTTGTGAATAATGACAGTTCATCAACGTACAGAAAAATCCCCACCAGAGTCCCCAGCAAAAGCAGCTGCCTCACAATCCACAAACACCAGTATATACTCGTTTTTTGACACCCGTCCGTGCCATCTTTCCCCAGTAAAGTCGCCTGAACACTCTTTGCAAACAACACCACCCGTATTACAGATACGTCCTGACACCCGTCCGTGTCATACCCCAGCGGAAAGCCAAAGACATCCTCTTTGCACTCACATATACCTATATACTCTCTTTGACACCCGTCCGTGTCATATCCCCAGCACAGTCATCTACACTTTTACAACCCATATACTTGTTGTTATTATTATACTTTTCTCTCTTGACACTCGTCCGTGTCACTCTCCCCAGCAGATAAACACTCATCCATACAATACTCATACTCACTACTCATGTTACACTCATACAGATACTCGTCCGTATCTTGTATATACCATTTATATCCCCTCAGATTCAACACTAGTCCGTGTTCTTTGTTAACCAGTTGGTACTCGTCCGTACCATCATCTCAGAACATGCGTCAAGAGTTTGTTTCTACATGATACTCGTCCGTATCATAGTCTTAAAGATGCTCGTCCGCATCTTTAATCCATACACCGTGTCAAACACTTTTGTCCTCTTGAATATAGATACTCGTCTGTGTCTATTATTCCCCAGAAGAGTCCCTTCAGATTCAACACTCGTTCGTGTTCTTTGTTAACCCGTTGATACTCGTCCGTATCATCATCTCTGAACACGTGTCAGTTTGTTTCTACCCGATACTCGTCCGTATCGTAGTCTTAAGGATGCTCGTCTGCATCTTTAATCTATACACAACACCTAAATACTTATACTTTCTTTTCTTGGTTGTAAACACTCGTCCGTGTTTACTATATCCCCAGTAGATCGCCAAGTAAGCAAATCTTCCTGTTTATCTGACATACGTCCTATGTCATGATAAACCTTGAGAGCAGCCGTACCCTGCTAGGTGGTCGTCCTCCACCTCTTGATGGCCGTCCTCCATCATGCTCGTCCGATGGCCGTCCCCATCGTTGATTTTTAGCAGCCGTCCCCTGCTAGGTGGTCGTCCTCCACCTTTTGATGATCGTCCTTCATCATTTCGTCCGATGGCCGTCCCCATCGTTGATTTTTAGCAGCCGTCCCCTGCTAGGTGGTCGTCCTCCACCTCTTGATGGTCGTCCTCCATCATGCTCATCCGATGGCCGTCCCCATCGTTGACCTTTTATCCGGCATTCGTCCTATGTCGCGATATTTTCGGCAGCCGTACCCTGCCAGGTGGTCGTCCTCCACCTTAGATGACCGTCCCTCATCTTATCCCCAACAGAGCAGCCGTCCCCTGCTAGGTGATCGTCCTTCACCTTTGATGACCGTACCTCATCATCTGTTTATTTCATTTATTCTTTAACCCGATGGCCGTCCCCGTCGTGGTCCCTTTTCCTTTTCCTGATGATCGTCCTTCATCAGTTTAGCCTGATGGCCGTCCCCATCGTTGGTTACTTCACTTTATGAACTTGATGGCCGTCCCCGTCATATTTCATTAATCCCCAGAGAATTTTACAGCTTTATCTTGATGGCCGTCCCCATCATAATTCTTTTATCCCCAGCATGTCGGCCGTCCCCGTCATTGCTTTATTTTCCGCACTCTTCCCAGCATGTCGGCCGTCCCCGTCATTGCTCGTTACCCAGCAGTCGTCCTCTGCTCGACGGTCGTCCTCCGTCGCCTACACTTTACAATATACTTTATTTTCCTTTTACAATCTATATCCCTTTTCTTCTTCATTCTGTGAGTGCAAATTTTGGACTGTCTTTGGTATTCAACCACAAGTTATCTTGTTTGCCTGTTAAGCCGTTGCTTACATCCTGCACAGCTAACTCATGTTTGAATAGGGGCAGCTGTAAACACCCCAAATTTGCCCTCACCCATTCACACCATGGCTTGTGATCATCTCATATGCATAAACACAATCATATCATCTCATATCTCATTTTTGAGTCACTGCATAGATTCTAAGTCATCTGCCTCTAGGGTTTGTGATCTGAGCAATCCAAGAGCCTCTTGAGCCACTCCAAGGGTCATCAATCACTTCAAGGGGGGTCCATGTGTGTTCAAGCATCATATTATATCCTCTCAAAGTCAGGAATGTCAAAGAATCACAAGAACTGGGATTGGTATGGATGCAGAGCCAGGTTTGACTGCACAGATGACCTGAAATTAGGGTTTTGGTTTCAAAGGCCATAACTCCAATTTTTTTGGTCATTCTTGTTTCTATTGGTCTCTATATGGTATAGGGAGTATGCATATCAATTTTCATGAAGAAATTCCATGGGGAAGTCATCTGATCAAGGGTTGACTTTTCAGACAAGTCAGTACAAAATCAGGGCATCTGAGGCCCCCAATGACCCAACCAAGGGGTGATCTTCATCATTTTGAGTGTATATGATCTTTATTTGATCATGGAAGAAGTTTGAAGTTCACAAAATTCAAGAATTTGAAGTTTTTGCAAAGTTGACTTTTTAGGGCATGGTTGACTTTTCATGAATATGTCATTTTATGCCACTTTTCAAACCTTACTTTTTGATCCAAGAATGCTTCAAATGGAAAAACTTTGGTCATGAAAGTTGTAGATTAGATCTTTCCCTTTTCAAAAAGTACAAGAGCATGACCTAATTCATTTTGGATCAAAAGTTATGGTGTGTCAAAGTTGGCAAAAATCACTAATTTTCAAGATATGCCTCAAATGAGAAACTTGCAATTTCATGTACCAAGCATTCTTGTAGCTTCTAATTCATGTCTAACCATCACACAAGCATCATGTAAGTCCTAAAATTCAGAAGGGACTAAATACTTCTCATGTTTCATGGCCTTGGGAGCAAGAAAGTTTCATATGAACCATAAGGTGATCAAGTTGCAAAACCACTCATCACACTTCACCCACTTGCTGCATTGGCCATTGAACCAGCCCTAGCCTCTCCCATCACCATGCTGCGCCAGCCCACACTCTTGTACCAAGCTAGAACTCAGCCCATGCTTTCCTTACACCAAAGTTGACATTTTGCAAAAGTGAACCTACCTATCACAGCAGGCCAGGTCACATCATCTGACCAATGGGATTATTTTATGCAAGCCAAATGCTAACCATTTCACATAACAAGCAAGCCTGAAACAAGCCCTAAGAGAACATTCACAAAAACACTCCAATCTGCATTTTCCTTCGAATCATCTTCCACAGGCCTCAAACACTCAAACAAACTCCACTAATCATCTCACCATGCTTCATTAAGCCCAAGCCAACACTCAAAACAGCCAGAAGCACACTAGAATACAGCCTTCACAAAAACTGTCACAAAGCTTCCCTTCTTCGAATCACCTTCCACAGCCACCAAACATCCAAACTCTTTTCACCAACAAATCAAACACATCAAAAGGAACCAGAATCAGCCATTAACAAAGCTTGAAACCACTCACACACAGAACTCATTTTCTGCTATATCAGATTGGAATCTCTCAAAATAGCTTGCTTAAGCTCATTCCAAGCCTACCATTAGCACCAGGGGAATCAGTGGAGCAAGCTTGCGCCAAAGAATAGCTCTGAAAGCCCAGAAACAGGAGTCTCCATCTCAGGTATGGCCATGAAACTTTTCTCTCAGAGCTTGATTTTTAAGTTATAAATTGATTGTGTATGTCTTGCTGATCATGGGGATGGTTTTAGAATTAGAAATGAGTGAGAAATGAGGATTTACCAGGGCTCTGAAACTTTGCCCGTGAATCTTCATGGCTTCGATTCTCTTAGTTTAAGCATGAGAAATTTAGTTTGAGAGGTGTCTTGAGTGAGGTTTGAGTAGAGGAACATTTCCCTGGCTTTGATTTGAAGAATGGTGGCCTGAATCGTATTCTAGGGTTTTGTTGTTGCCGGAGAAGATGACCGGAGCTTCCCTTCGGTCACCTGAATGTCATTTGCCCTAATCTCAGGTCATTAGGTCCATTTGAATCTTGAGCGTAGGATCCTTTGACTTTCCTTGACTTCGCGCGTGGATGAGTGGTTCAGATGGGTCCTCTGTGCCCTAATCACCATTAACTCATTTAATTATTTCATAAAACTTAATTAAAGTCAGAAGCAATCTGGACCCTTCATAAACGCGCGCGGTCAATGGTTTCCACCCCAGTTCAAATCTCCACCATCAGATTGAAATACTTTCCATTTTATTTTGTTTTTATTTCATTTTTTCTCATTTGTTTTATACAATCTATTTAAAATAGTAAAAATTGTTTAAAAATTATGAAACTTTTTCTCAAGAGTTTCATTAATTTTTATGACACAAAAATATTTTTATTTTCATTTTTAGCATTTAAAAAGTATTTTAAAATATTTAAAAGTTTATTTTTAATTGATTAATGAGAATTAATTTATTAAAAATACTTTTAGGTATTTAAAAATCACCAAAAAATTCATGAAGTGTTCTAAGACATTTAGAAACATTGTCCAACCCTCAAACCAAATTTATTTTTTGATCTTGATGCATTTTGAGAATTTTTCATTGATTTAAAATCATTTTTATGCATTAATTTGATCCAAAGTTCCAAAAATCATTTCTGCCTATCCATGAGGAGTTGGACATGGATTCTTTTTGCATTGCATTGTGTTTAGCATGTAGTTTGTAAGATTAAATGGCCATTATTTGATCTTTCATTTTCAATTTGTTTGGTAATTTTCTTGTTTAGGAACCCTAAAACCCTAGAAATCTTAAGGAAACCATAACTTGAATTTGGTTAAGAGTTGAAACCTCTCCTTTGGGCATTGGGTTAGTATAGGTTTAGGGGTCCTTTGAGTGCATTTTCAATTTTTTATAATGTTGTTTGCTTCTGGTTTTGGTTTTTGTTTGATGTATTGTTCATAAACCCTAATTTGGGCTTCCATATGCATCCATCTTGCATCTTCTTGCATAATGTGACTTGCCATGACATCTCAAGCATCCATTTGATTCATTTGACATCATAAGACATATTGAAAGCATGTTTGATCATTGCATCATGTATTTGCCATGTTGTATGCCATGTGCACTTCATAACTTTTCATGTATGTTCATGGTTCCTAGTTTGCTTCATTTGCATTCATGAACTTGTATGATCATTCCCATGTGCTGCCTCATGTTTGTAGCATCTCATAACATCATTAGCATCATGTAAATGCTTCTGGTTTTGTTTCTCATCATGTCATCTCATCCCATTTTGCATTGCATTGCATTTCTTTTCTAACCTTTCAGGTGGTAGGTGACTTTGAGAAGTGAATTTGCCTTCACTTCTCATAACTTTTCTTTTCATCTCTCTTGCATCCATGCTGCATTCTTACATGTGTTTGAGATTGAGCTTGCTCATTCTTCTTCTTCCCATTTTTCTTTCTTCAAGTGACTTGACTTCTTGAATGAAGCAAGTTGCTTTGCTTCTCTTGATCCTTTCATCTGCTTCCTGGTGGTTCCATTGAAGATTTCTTTATTAAACCTCACAAACCTTAGGAACAACCAAGCATGACAATGATTAGGGTTTTGATTAGTTTCCCCTATTAGTTTTACCTTTGTGTCTCTTTTGAGTCTTCTCTTCTTATCTCATAATCAGGGGCTAAACCCTAAAGGCTTTAAGGCTTTGTGATTAAGCTTATGCCTGCATCCTTCTCTTAGGATGGAGTGTATAACTTTAATCCTAAGTGTTAAACCCTTAATGTGTTTAACTCCTTTAATCAATCCATCTAATAATCATCAAGACATCACACTTGTAACTTGGGCCTTGCATTAGGGTTCTAATTCTTCCTTAATTGGTTAAGAAGGACTAACCCCAGTGTTAATGGACAAGTCCCCCTCAAGTTGTCTTACAAATCATAAAATCCACTTCATCATCATACCATTAAATAAAATTCACTTAATCAAAGGCTTGTTTTGACATGAGTTTAATCCCTAACCATGGATTAAGTTGAGGAGCTTTCCTCAGCTTAAACATTCTCATCTATTATCCTTCTATTAGGATGGTGTAATGAGTCTGTTAAATCCCTGATTATGGCTTAACCTCATTACTCAACACTAAACAAAAACACCAAAAACATCTAAATAATCACAAGTAGGTTAATGATCTTAATCCTATACCAAAGGTGATTAAGTGTGAGAATCTGACTTCACACTTAAGGTATTCTCATTACCCCTAATCAGAGGGAAGATGTGATGAGTTTACTAACCCATTTGTTTAGGCTTAAGCTCATTAACTTATGACAAACTTTCAAAAGCAATAAAAGACTGAAAACTCAAAAACAAACAATAATCGTCTCCTCCGGGATTCTTTTCTTATCACACTCATTCACAAACGAGAACTTGCTTCTTCCGTCTAATGCAAGACAGTTAGCACCTGAGCCAGACAGGTCATACACTTGAGCATAGACAAGTAAGCAGTTCACAAGTCAATTTACCTTTCAGTCTCTTTGGGTCGAACTACGGTGTTCTGACTTCCTCATTGCACGAGAGGATACGTAGGCATAACTTAACAGTTATCGAACAAAAGTCTCTGTATATCCCCCCTCTTTCCAGCCTTATTCTCTAAGCCTCATATTCTTGAGCATTTCATTCTCATTCCTACACTGACACATCATTTATACACTTTCACTTCCTTTACACTGACACCTGTACATATTGTTTTCCAGGTCTTTGACACACAAATCGCACTGACACTACCCCTTTAAAACACAAATATTTCAAGCGTGGATCCCGTCGAGTACGACGGACAATCTGGGTGCTAATACCTTCCCAGGTTGTAACCAACCCCCTTTCTCAGTCTCTCTGGTTCGCAAACCGTCTTATCCACCTTCTTCTAGGTCTATGCAGCATTGCCTTTCCTCCGGGATAAAAATGCCTAGCTGGCGACTCTATTCATCTCCAGTGAGTTCACGGCTGTGTGTTCTCATTGTCCCTCTCGCCGACCGTTCGCGTCTGTACCTTTATCTGGGCCAGTCCCATTTATCGGGAGCGACAAAGATGACCTCTTCCCGCGCGTGTTTAAATTCAAATTATTTGTATTATATTTTATTGATTGTTTGCTGTTTAAAGTCACACAACTTGTGTTGTCCCAGTGGATGGAGGGAGCGTATGCAGTGGCTTGGTCTGGGGTTCGATTCCCCGTTTGTGGCATTTTGCTTGTTTATTTTGTTTATTTCACAGGTTTAACATATAACCAATTATAGTCATCATATAATCAGATGGGCTCTTCCAGCCGGGTGGTGATGCGCGTGTTTGAATGTTCAAAGGTCCTGGGTTCAATCCTCCCCCAGGCCTTTTTTTTATTCCACTATTTTTCTGATTTTCAGTAGTTAAGGAACAAAATCAATTGAAGCTCATTCTCTAGCACCTGTGTTTGGCTGGCCTAGTGGAAAGTGTTGATGCTTGCAGGCAGAATGACCTGGGTTCAAACCCAGCCCAGGTGAGTTTTCTTTTTACCATTGTTTCTATTTTTATTTCTTTATGTAATTAGCTTAATTGTCTTATTAATATTAATTAAAAGTAAAATATGCATGTATATATATTTAAAACATCCTTTATATTTTTTCTAAAAAATTCAAATTTCTATTTTTTTCCCAAATTATTTTCTTTGTTATATAATTAAATTGTAGGATATATGTTTGTTTAATAATTTGTATATTATAAACCCTAAAAAATATTTTCTAAAAAACAAACCCTAATTTATTTTCTAAATACTTATTAAAAAACTTAATTCTTATTCTCTAATTTTTAATATAATTGTCATAAATCTTTAATATAATTAATTTGTTGTAAATATAATTATGACTTATTTTTTTTATAATATGCAAATATATTTTATGTAATGTGTAAAAATACTTTTGTTTTTTTAGAACTTTTGTTTATGAATAATTTAACTTTTAATAATTAAATTTTATAATTATGATACATTTAAAAATAATTTAATAATTTGTAAATATAATTTCCTATATCAAAATTGCTAATCTTTTATTCTTATTTTGGCTAATTTTATTTATTTAATTATTGTTACTAACCATATTATTCTTTATTATTTTTGTTTATTATTATCTTATATTTTTATTATTATTTCTCTAACCTTGTTTATTTTTCTAATTATTATTATTTCACTTTATTTATTATTATTGTTTCACTAACCTTATTTTTTAATTATATTTATCACTAACCCCTATTTATTTGTTTATTGTTTATTTATTATCTTTGCTTATTTATTTATATTTTGCTTATTATTTATTTTTGCTATCTATTTTAATTTGCTTATTATAATTATTATGTAATTGCTTCTTGGTGTAATTTTGTAAATACTTAAATATTTAATTTTTATGCTATGGTTAGTAATTTAGGGAGTGCAAAAAAAAACATGTATTCTATTTAAAATAAATTTAGATCACTTTAATTATAAGATAAATAATATTGAACACTCACACACGTAAGTCGATTTTTAATCGCCATCTCACATTTCTAAGGTTATCCCTCAAGTTGCCTAAATCATAAGGTCAAGTGGGGTGTATAAAGCAAGTCCCTTTAAAAGAAAAATCATCAAGTCCCTAATGGTTGCCTTTACGAATCAAGTCCCTTCGAATAATGATGATAGTCCCTCCTATATACTTAATACACCCCACAGTTGCCTTCTCAAAACAGATGTCCCTCACATGTCCCTTACATCCAAGGTAATGACTACCTACTCCTTAATAGTAGGGATAGTCTTACCATTTAAAGGATAAAGAACGGAAAGACTTAAACTTTAGGGTAGGTTCCTCTTATGTACTTGCTCACTTCAAAAACTTTTCAAACTTTCCACAATTTCAAACAAATTTTCAAAAACAAGTTTTTACGCATCCGTACATGGATCATTATCAACTATTATGAAAATTTTTCTATTCACACACTACACTTTCAAAAACAATTCAAAAGTGAGCTAAGTAACTAAGAGCCCATGGATAACCATGGATGTAAAGGGTGCTAACACCTTCCCTTTACATAACCTACCCCCCGGACCCAAAAATATCTCTTAAGGTCTTTCCTGTTCTTTTATACCCTTTCCGTTTGGATAAAATAAAAGTCGGTGGCGACTCTTGCTATCCGCAACATAACTAAAGTCAGTTCTCCCACCGTGTTACAGAACTGGCGACTCTGCTGGGGATTTAATTTAAGAGGGGTACCCTTAGGAATTAGATCACTTTAAATTGTTTGCCTTGTTTGCTTTATTATTATATTGTTGGGGTGCTCTTATGTGTGAAAGGTCCTAACCCGGATCTAGTGTACCTTAGGTAAATGGCAATAGACCAAGGAAACTGTACGACGTATATCGATACGGTTGATCTGGTGGCCATAGTTAGTGCGACTTCTTGGTTGGTGCTTATGTTCCTTAAGTCAAGTTGAGGATAATATGAGGCTGCCATATGTTGTCAATGCACTAACTAACTTTTAGAACCCTAGTTAACTCATCTTGGCCTTTAGAAAGTAGTGAGGTAACCGGCTTTGGTGCAGACTGAAGTTGGTTGACACTCGATACTACGCTCATTGAGATCTTAAACTTGGAGGGTTTTGGTTGGCAAGTAAGTTGCCTACTGAACAACCACCCTTGTGAAGGATCAATGATATTGAGATCCCTTAGAACCTGGTTACTTTTGTAGGACAGGATGAACCAACTAACTTCAGGGGAGGGTACTTACCTTTAAACCTCATGCAAGCCTTTAAACCTAGGGCTATGGTGTGACTTGTTTGTGTGTGCCACATGTTTGTGATTGAGCATAACATCATGACATCATCATGCATCATAAGCATATCATTTTCACTAACCATTTCAAGGACCAAAGGATTTATCTTTGTTCTTTGTTGCAGGTCATGGCTTCTGCTCGTAGAAACACTATCAGGATCAACTTTGTAGGCATACCTGCTAAGCTTAAAGAGTTGGTTTCTCAAGTGTCTGATCATTCCCAGTTTATCAAGAGACATGGTCACCTATTGGATCTAGTCACCTCAGGGTTCAATGAAGACATGATGAGTGTCATATTTCAGTTCTTTGATCCTAAGCACCATTGCTTCACATTCCCTGACTATCAGCTGGTTCCTACAATGGAAGAGTTCTCTAAACTTCTGGGTATACCTGTTCTTGATCAAAGACCCTTCACAGGCTTGGAGAAGGAGCTTAAACCAGAGGTTATTGCTGCATCTCTACATCTGAAGAAGTCTGACATTGTTCTAGAAACGAGAAGCGGAGTTAAAGGTATTCTTGCTAAGGTATTAATGGATAAAGCTCAAGTGTTCTTGAAGGCTATGAGCTATGATGCTTTTGAGGAGATCTTAGCCTTATTGATTTATGGCTTAGTGTTGTTCCCCAATCCTGATCAGTTCATAGACGTTCATGCCATCAACATATTCCTGAGCCACAATCCAGTACCTACTTTACTTGGAGACATCCTGCATTCTCTTCATACTCGTACTACAAGGGCACGAGGAACGTTGATGTGTTGCATACCTTTGCTATCTGGGTGGTTTATTTCTCACCTTCCTCGATCAGTGATGAAGAATGAACAAGGGTTCAGGTGGTCTAAAAGGATCATGTCACTCTCTCATTCAGATATCCATTGGTGCTCCAGATCTATGGAGAATGTCACTATCATTGACCGTTGTGGGGAGTTTCCTAATGTTCCACTTCTAGGCATAAGAGGAGGCATTACCTATAATCCTTCCTTAGCTCTACGTCAGTTTGGTTACGCTCAGAGTGATGGCCCACATGACATGTTAATTCAGGGTATTGTGTTTGATTACGACAACGATCTTCAGGGTTACCGTCAGAGATTCATACGAGCCTGGGGAAAAGTAAACAGGATTGACAGCAAGACACTGGAGCCTAAGTACACTATTCCTATGGAGGCTTATCTCAGATGGGTACGATCTCGTGCTCAGACACTCATGATGCCATATCCTTCCGTCCTACCAGTTATCATGGAACCTGTTGCTGAAGGAGACACAGCTTATACCATCCTTCACCCAGACATGCCTACTGATAAGGAAGACTTGCAGAGGTCATGGATCCAACTGAAGGAGCAAAGGGATACTTTCGAGGCTCATTACAAAGCAAGCCAAGAAAGAATCTTAGAACTAACGAAGCAACTTCACGAGGAACGGAACCTTAACTCATACCTCAACACAAAGAGGAAACGTCCATGGGAGACTTAAAACCCCATTTTTTGTACTTATTTCATTTTCATTTTTGTAAGCCTAAAAGGCAAAACAAAGTTATTACTAATAAAAGTTTACCTTCTTGTTTGTTTAAGCAAATTTAAATCCTGCGGTCCTTGAAAACATTGCATATGCATTCCCATATCATTTCATTGCATCACAGGTTTAATTGTGCACAGGTTTCTCATCTTCTCGCTGTTTATTTCAGCAATGGCTCTTGAACAAATAGTTAAGGATCTCCAGGCACAAAATGCACAGTTCTAAGAGCTGATCTTGAACCTGTCCAAGGGGCAAGATGAATTGAAGGCACTGCTGGACAAGAAGACTAAGAAGACTAGAAGGTCTGCTGGGTTGATCAACATGGGAAGAAGGTTCAAAGGTCTTGCCAAGACCAAGGAACCAGCTGAAGACTATGAATCTGGGGAATTTGAGCAAGAGGTAGGCAGTCTCCACCATACAATGGGGGACTCTGATTCTGAGGCTAATTACTACCATGAGCCTAATGAAGACAAATTCAAGATGCTGGTGGATAGAATGGATGCCATGGAGTTACAGAAGTCATCTGGGCTGGATTTTGAGGATTTGAGTTTGATATCTGGGGTAGTCATACCCATTGGTTTCAAGGTTCCTACTTTTGTTGTTTATGATGGGGTCTCTTGTCCCAAACTGCATCTGAGGTCTTATGTCAGAAGAATTCAACCCCACACTGCTGATAAAAAGTTGTGGATCCATTTCTTTCAAGAGAGCTTATCTGGAGCTCAGCTGGAGTGGTATTATCAGTTGGAAAGTGTCAACATCAGAGACTGGAATGATCTTGCTGAAGCTTTCTATAAGCAGTACCAATACAATGCTGACTTAGCCCCCACTCGCATGCAGCTTCAGAGCATGTCTATGGGTGCCAAAGAAAGTTTTAAAGAGTATGCTCAGAAGTGGAGAGATTTAGCTGGAAGAGTTCAACCCCCTTTGACTGACAGGGAATTGGTTGATATGTTCATGTGTACGCTGAATGGCCCGTTCTACAGTCATCTTATTGGAAGCTCATCATCTGACTTCACTGAGTTGATCATGACAGGAGAGCGAGTAGAGAATGGTATAAAGAATGGTAAAATCCAAGTGGGTACTTCTTCATCAGGTGCTGCAAAGAAGCCTCCCACTGGGAAGAAAGAATCCAATGCTGTTTATGGTCAACCTGATCGTAACAGAAGGCATCAGTCTGTTAGTGCAGTTCATATTTCAAATCCAACTCCTGCAACAACAGAGCAGCCACAGGGCAACCAACAAAGGGCTAGAAGACAGTTCACGAAGATCAACATGTCAATGGCTCAGGCATTGCAACATTTGTTGAAGGCTGAACTTATTACCTTAAAAGAGGCTCCTCAGAATCCTAATGTTACCTCTCCCAGGTATAATCCCAATGCACGATGTGCATATCATTCAAACTGTCAGGGATATGATACTAATAACTGCTGGATCTTGAAGAATAAAATTCAAGATATGATTGATGTTGGAGAAATTGAGTTTGATCCTCCAGGTATTCCAAATGTGATTACTGCTCCAATGCCAAATCACGAGAAGACTGTCAATGCCATTGATGAAGATTTACATATCCATTCAGTTGCAGAGTTGACCACACCATTGGCCATCATCAGAAAGAAGTTAGTGCAAGCTGGGTTCTTTCCGGGTTGTCGTGAAGATTGTGTCTATTGTGAGTATAATCCAGAGAAGTGCTTCAGGTTGAAAGACGGAATTCAGCGTCTCATGGATAATTACACCATAGTGTTTGAAAGAAAACCGTCATCTGTAGAAAGTATGGTGGATCATCTGACTCAAGGTAAGAAGATTGAAGAGGTTGACATGGTTGACAAGGTACCAATAAGAATCACTTCAAAGGGTCCCATTAAAATCACTCATCAAGGTCCAATCAAGATTACTGCTGAAGGTCCTGTGAAAGTTGTTGCTGAAGCCAGAGTAGCTCCTGTGGTCATTACTACTCCTGGTCCTATCCCATATACATCTGACAAAGCTGTGCCTTGGCATTATGGATCTGATGTTTACATCCATGGTGTTAAGAAAGAGCCTGTAGCTGATGTGCCTGTTGACATTGATAATATTGCTGGATCTAGCAAGATCACTCGTAGTGGAAGAGTCTTCTCTCTTCCAGTTGCTTCTAAGAATGCAGTTACTCCTGCTGCTACCACCACCACTGATGCTCGGGGCAAGGGTCCTGTTATTGAGCCTGTATCTACTGATGTGCCAGCTGCTGATGACTTCTCTAAGCAGATGGAAGAAGTATTGAAAATCATCCGCAAGAGTGATTATGACATTGTGGATCAGTTGGGGCATACTCCCTCAAAGATTTCTATGCTGTCCTTGTTGTTATGTTCTGAGGCTCATGCAAAGTCCTTGATCAAGTTTTTGAAGACTGCTCATGTACCCAGTGCAATTTCTGTTGACCAATTTGAGAACTGTGTTGCCCACTTGACCTACGACAATGGGTTAGGATTCTCTGATGCTGATTTGACCCCTGCCAAGAGGGATCATAACAGGGCCTTGCATATCTCAATTGAATGCAGGGGCACTACCCTGTCACATGTGCTGATAGACAATGGTTCCTCTTTGAATGTGTTGCCTAAGGAAGTCCTGAGCAAGCTGAGTCCTGAAGATGCTGTGCTGAAGCCCAGTAATATTGTGGTAAAGGCTTTTGATGGTTCTAGAAGAGTAGTGCATGGGGAAATTGATCTTCCAATCCAAGTTGGTTCCCAGGTGTTTACTGCTACATTTTTTGTGATGGATATTCGTCCTTCGTACTCTTGTCTGCTTGGTCGTCCTTGGATCCATGGGGCAGGTGCTGTAACCTCTACATTGCACCAAAAGTTGAGATATCCGGTGGATGGAAAGGTTGTTACTGTCTATGGAGAAGAAGAATACTTTGTCAGCCATGTAAACACTTTCAAGTATCTGGAAATGGAAGGTGAATACATTGAGACTCCGTGTCAGACATTTGAAGTGGTTCCCTGGGTTGTTAATGATTATGTAGCTCCTCCTGTTGTGAAGAAAGTTCCTGTGGTCACCAGAAAGCCTCCAACAATGGCAATGGCCTCCCTCAATGATGCTAGAGCTGTGGTGGATGAAGGTGGTTGTACTATTTGGGGTCAGCTTCCTGATATTCCATACAAGTCTGACAAGTTTGGTTTGGGTTTCACTGCAGAGTCCCAGAAGGCTGTTCGTCGTGCTCGTGCTGCTCGTATCACTAGTCAGGGGGTTGTGAAGGACCAGATTAATGCTGTGGGAGATCAAAATGAAGACTACAACTTGGATGCATGGATTTTTCCTACTGTGGGTGCTGGACTCAATAATTGGAAAGCTGAAGATGTTATCCCTATCTCCTTTAGTCAGGAGTAAATACTATTACTGTGTTGTTATATTTTAAATTTGTAATTTCTTGAACAATAAAACTTTCAAGCCATGTGCCTTACCCGGGGTACAATGGTGTGCTTGTTACGGGCTGTCATTTCATTTGCATACTTCATTCAATAAAATCAGTGGACGTTTCGTTTTCGTAAATATTGTGTTCCTTGTCTTTCTTTTCTTTTATTTTTGTTTTATCAGCTATGTGTTCTTACACACACCCACATCACTAAAATGCAGATCCTCATCCACTCTGGATCCTGTTGATAACAGTTCTACTATTGCCAATTATAATTTCGAGAATCCGATCTATCAAACTGAAGACGGAAATGAGGACGATTGTGAAATACCTGTAGAGCTTGCTAGGTTATTACAACAAGAAGAGAAAGCTATACAGCCACATGAAGAGCCAGTCGAAGTTGTGAATCTGGGAACTGAAGAAAACAGAAAAGAGGTCAAGATAGGGGCTGATTTAGAGGACAGCGTCAAGGGCAGGTTGATTCAGATGTTACGTGACTATGTGGAGATCTTTGCTTGGTCTTATGAAGATATGCCAGGGTTGGATACAGACATTGTGGTTCACCGTTTACCAGTGAAAGAAGATTGTCGTCCGAAGAAGCAGAAGGTTCGTCGTATGCATCCTGAAATGTCAGAAAAGATCAAGGCAGAGGTAATGAAACAGTTCAATGCAGGGTTCTTAGCGGTGACTTCTTATCCTCAGTGGGTTGCAAATGTGGTACCAGTTCCTAAGAAGGATGGTAAGGTACGTATGTGTGTGGACTACAGAGATTTGAACAAGGCTAGCCCTAAAGATGACTTTCCACTTCCTCATATTGATATTCTGGTAGACAACACTGCTCAGCATAAGGTATTCTCTTTTATGGATGGTTTCTCTGGTTACAATCAAACCAAGATGGCACCTGAAGATATGGAGAAGACTACATTTGTTACACAGTGGGGCACTTTTTGTTATAAAGTGATGCCCTTTGGTTTGAAGAATGCAGGAGCAACATATCAACGTGCTATGGTGGCTTTGTTTCATGATATGATTCATCATGAGATAGAGGTATATGTAGATGATATGATAGCCAGGTCCCAGAATGAAGAGCAACACCTTGATCATCTGCACAAGTTGTTTGAGAGGTTGAAGAAATACAAGTTGAGATTGAACCCAAACAAGTGTACTTTTGGAGATTAGGTCTGGTAAACTCCTGGGTTTTATTGTCAGTGGAAAAGGTATTGAAGTAGATCCAGCAAAAGTGAAAGCTATACGAGAAATGCCAGCTCCCTGTACTGAGAAGGAGGTTAGAGGTTTCTTGGGACGATTGAATTACATTGCAAGATTTATTTCCCAATTAACTACCATCTGTGAGCCAATTTTCAAATTGTTGAAGAAAGATCAGGTGATGGAATGGAATGATGAGTGCCAGACTGCCTTTGATGAAATCAAGAGATACCTGCTAGAACCACCAATTTTGATGCCACCAGTTGATGGAAGACCCTTGATTATGTACTTAACAGTGTTAGACAATTCAATGGGGTGTGTGTTGGGGCAACATGACGAGTCTGGTCGAAAAGAGCAGGCAATATACTACCTTAGCAAAAAGTTTACCGACTGTGAAACAAGATACTCACTGCTCGAGAAAACTTGCTGCGCTTTGGCATGGGCTGCTCGCCGACTAAGACAGTATATGTTGACCCATACTACCTTATTGATTTCGAAGATGGATCCAATCAAGTACATATTTGAGAAACCTGCTCTCTCCGGAAGAATTGCCAGATGGCAAATGATCTTGACAGAATATGACATACAGTATACTACTCAGAAGGCCATTAAGGGAAGTGTTGTTGCTGATCATTTGGCTCATCAAGCAGTGGATGATTATCAGTCAATGAATTTTGAGTTCCCTGATGAAGACATTATGATTATTACCAAAGAACCTGGACAATATGACGGACCTGAACAAGGATCCCGATGGACTATGGTTTTTGATGGTGCCTCTAATGCACTTGGTAATGGTGTTGGGGTTGTGATTAGTTCCCCTGAAGGTTGTCATACCCCGATTACTGCCAGACTTTGTTTCTATTGTACCAATAACATGGCTGAGTATGAGGCATGTATCCTGGGTATTAAAGCTGCTATTGATATGAAGATTCAGTTCCTTGATGTGTATGGAGATTCAGCCCTGGTAGTAAGTCAGATTAAAGGAGATTGGGATACCAAGCATGATAACCTCATTCCTTACAGAGAGCATGTGTTGTCTTTGATCCCACATTTCAAAGAGATTACCTTTGAGCACATTCCACGAAGAGAAAATCAGTTGGCAGATGCATTAGCCACCATGGCATCTATGTTTGAGATCAGCTGTGATGATGAAGCTCCCAAGATTACCATTGATAGATTTGAAAAGCCTGCATACTGCAATGAGATTGACACTGAAGGGGTAGAAGAGAAGCCTTGGTTCTATGAGGTGAAAAGATATCTTGAAGCTCAGGAGTTCCCTGAAGGGGCATCTGTCAAAGATAGGAAGTTTCTGAGAAGGTTTTCTGCTAAGTTCTTTTTGAGTAATGGCATTTTGTACAAGCGCAATCATGATTCAACTTTGCTTCGTTGTGTGGATAAGAAGGAAGCAATTGAGATTATAGAAGACATGCATGATGGGATCTTTGGCACTCATTCTAGTGGTCATACTATGGCAAAGAAGATATTGAGAGCAGGTTACTATTGGTCTACCATGGAAGCTGATTGCTATCAACACTCCAGAACTTGTCACAAATGTCAAATCTATGCTGATAAAGTTCATGTACCTCCATCTCCATTGAATGTGTTGACTGCTCCTTGGCCCTTTGCCATGTGGGGCATTGATATGATTGGTGAGATCAAGCCTACTGCTTCTAATGGGCATCGTTTCATCCTGGTTGCTATTGATTACTTCACGAAGTGGGTGGAGGCAGCTTCATTTGCATCTGTTACCAAGAATGTTGTGGCTCGGTTCATTAAGAATAATCTCATATGTAGATACGGCATCCCCGAAAGGATTATCACTGACAATGGCTCTAATCTGAACAACATTATGATTACTAATCTCTGCACGCAGTTTAAGATTAAACATCATAACTCTTCTCCGTATCGTCCAAAGATGAATGGGGCAGTTGAAGCTGCTAATAAGAACATTAAGAAGATTGTACAGAAGATGACTGTTACTTACAAGGATTGGCATGAGATGTTACCATTTGCTCTTCATGGTTATCGTACTACAATACGTACTTCAACAGGGGCAACCCCATTCTCCTTAGTCTATGGTATGGAAGCAGTTCTGCCCATTGAAGTTCAGATTCCCTCCTTGAGAATTATGAAGGATGCAGGATTGAATGAAGATGAGTGGATTCAGACTCGACTTGACCAGATAAATTTGATTGATGAGAAAAGGCTAGCAGCAGTTTGTCATGGCCAGATGTACCAGAAACGGATGATCAAAGCTTTTAACAAGAAGGTTAAGCCAAAGGTATATCAGGCTGGTGATTTGGTAATCAAGCGTATCATATTACCACAGGGTGATCCTAGGGGCAAGTGGACTCCGACATATGAAGGACCATTTGTAGTCAAGACAGTGTTCTCAGGAGGTGCCATGATACTCACTACAATGGATGGTGAAGACTTTCCACAGCCTGTAAACGCAGACATAGTTAAAAAATACTACGCATAAAAAGAGACCCGCTAGGTTGACAGGCCTAGGCAAAAATAAGGGTATCCCGGCAAACCAAAAGGGTTTGGGCAAAAATTAGGGATATATATAAAAAGATGTACACCCGGCAAGTCGAAAACCTGAAAAGGCGGCTTGGGCAAAAAAGGGTATCCCGGTGGATTGAAAACCTGAAAGGGCAATCCAGGCAAAAGTTAGGGATTAAAGCGTATGACTATGTCTCGTTTGGATCACCCATAAAACTGCAACCAGTTGTACTACTTATTCAAGCTCGAACAGATAAAGCTCAATCCAATCGTTTCCGTCTCAACAGCAGAAGATGAGATACTTGAAGATAATGGCAATAGTAGAATTGAAACTCAATAGGATTGTTTCCCACATAGCTGATTTTCCTTGTTTTGTAAAAACTTTATGACAAAATCCTCTTACTAGGGTTTATGTCTCCTTGTACAAACTTACCCGTGTATGGGTCACTTTTTGATATAAATAAATTCCATCTTTTGAATCCAGATTTACTTTTACCCTATTTACATAAGCGAAACGGCCATTGATTGTGTTTGAATGTATGTATGCTTTTGAATATGATTGATGTTTACAAGAAATGCATGTGTGCTTAATATGATTGATGTTTACCAGAAATGCATGAAAATGCAATAATAGTATTTACTAAAGACGAACGAGGGAAGGATTTCAACGAAGCTTCACCGGTTCATCTTTACAAGAAAACTACAAAACCCGCAGTAGGACGAATCCATCTTCATAAAGTCTCATCTCCCCTGGAATTTATATCCATCTCTTTTATCCTCATACGGATATTTGGGAATCTACTTTCCAATAAGGGTACGACGAACGAAGACGGGAGGTTATATCTGCCCTACCATCAAACGAAGACGGGAGGTTATATCTGCCCTACCATCAAACGAAGACGAAGGTTATGTATACTTTACTATCCCCAGGATACGGGAGGTTATATATACCTTGCTATCCCCAGCATACGGGAGGTTATATATACCTTACTATCCCCAGCATACGGGAGGTTATCTATACCTTGTTATCCCCAGCAGACGGGAGGTTATCTATACCTCACTATCCCCAGCATACGGGAGGTTATCTATACCCTGTTATCCCCAGCAGACGGGAGGTTATCTATACCCTGTTATCCCTAGCAGACGGGAGGTTGTCTATACCCTGTTATCCCCAGCAGACGTAAGGTTACGTATAATATATTCTTCAACAACGAATCGGGATTTATTTTCCCTGGCCAGCAGTTGTTATACAAAGATATCCAGGCGCTTTCGGCAGTATCATATCATACATACATCATTTACATCATACCATAACATACATATATATGAGTGCATAGTACATTACCTAAGTGCATCATATTATACATGCATACATAATGCATAAACTAATACCATCATACAGAATGCTACTTTGTTTTCAGGTTAATTATCCAACAAACAAACTTATGATCATCAGGACTGCTCTATCCTCCTGAAAGCTTATAATCTCATCAGGACTGCTCAATCCTCCTGAAGACATGCTGTTACATCAGGATTACTCCAGTCTCCTGAAAGCATATCATATCATTACCTCAAGATTGCTCCATCCTCTTGACAGCTATCATCATTGCTTCTGGACTTCTTCATCCTCCAAGACGTATTTCAGAAGAACAAATCCTGACGTTCTTTTGATCACTAAGAGCAAATCCTGACGCTCTTTTAACCCATTGTCCAAGACATCTTTCAGAAGAACTAATCCTGACGTTCTTTTGATCCTCAAGAGCAAATCCTGACGCTCTTTTGGCCACTTGTTCAAGACATTTTCAGAAGAACTAATCCTGACGTTCTTTTGATCCTCAAGAGCAAATCCTGACGCTCTTTTGGCCACTTGTTCAAGACATTTTCAGAGGAACTAATCCTGACGTTCTTTTGATCCTCAAGAGCAAATCCTGACGCTCTTTTGGCCACTTGTTCAAGACATTTTCAGAGGAACTAATCCTGACGTTCTTTTGACCATTAAGAGCAAATCCTGACGCTCTTTTGGCCACTTGTTCAAAACATCTTACTCAGAAGAACAAATCCTGACGTTCTTTTGACTCTTAAGAACAAATCCTGATGTTCTTTTGACCTTTGAGAATAGGCAAATGGTTTGTACAAAGATCCATTCCCTGATCCAAAATATTTCCAGAAGAGATAATCATCACAAGATTTATTTCTACTGATCCATCCAACAATTCAAATCATGTTGCATAAATGATTCAGAGACGGCTTATACAAAGACCTAGTACTGAAAATCAGTATCAACACAAAGATATCATCACATCTAGTTCTTTAGATGGCATCTCTAAGCCCATCTCCAGTTCTTTTAAGTGGCATCTTTAAGCCCACTCAAGCGTATACAACCAAACATCAATATCATGTTATGCACTGGTGAGTGCAAATTTTTGGGCTTTTATGTTCAATCCCCTTCAACCTTCCAGGTCATGACTGGCAAATGTACCAATCTAACCCCTCAGGTTTCAGAAAATTGAACAGGGGCAGCTGTTGCACCCCAAAATTTGCCCTCACAATACAAGACTTTGTGTTCTAAGAAGGTTCACAAGGTTCACAAGCTTCTCAATGCTTGTATAACCTTTCATGAGGTTCATGAAGTCTACAAGTTACTTTATGAAGGTTCACAAGGTTCACAAGTTCCACAATGCTTTCAAGACCTTTCATGAGGTTCATGAAGTCTACAAGTTACTTTATGAAGGTTCACAAGGTTCACAAGTTTCTCAATGCTTATATAACCTTCCATGAGGTTCATGAGGTCTACAAAGTCACTTTATGAGGTTCACAAGGTTCACAAGCTTCACAATACTTCCCATGAGGTTCACAAGACATTTTATGATGGTTCACAAGGTTCACAAAGTTCACAATTGGTCAAAAGAGTTGACAATTCCCTCAAACAATGCACCTCCTAAGCAGTGCATCCAAAACTAGGGTTTTGACTTTAATCAGGCTAAATGGACTTCCAATACCTCAAGTGAGCTTCATAACATCTTATATGTATATAAGAACCCCAATGACAAGTTTCAAGACTTTTCTCAAAAGTTTGCTCAGTCAGATGATCAGATAAGTCAAAATCAGTCAGTGCAGTTAAAAAGTCAAACTAAGGTCAACTGTGGTCAAACCAAAGTCAAACTTCATGATTTTTTGCCAACATCAAGTATATGAAGTAAAATTCATCATTTGATCAAGGTTTGATCATGATTCATCAAGGAAATTCCAGATCATCAATAATCAGGAGTTTCTAAATTAGGGTTTCCTCAGTAAAAGTCAACTGAACTTTGACCAGCCATAACGTTCACATACTTCATCACCAAGTCTCCACTCAAAGCTCATTTTGAAGGAAATTGAATTCTCTACAACTTTGATCTTGCAAGTTAATCCCAAAAACGCTTCATTTGGAAGATATGAGCTAAGACATTATAGGTCATTTCAAAAGTCAACAAAAAGTCAACAACTTCAAAAGGGCATAACTTGAGATTGGTAAATGATATGGACCTGAAACCAATGGGGTTGTTTAGAGGACTCTTCAAGCTTTCCAAAATGTCCAAGAACACCCTCATACCTTTAAAATTGAGGGAGATATGCCCTTGCAAAGTTGGGAAATTTTGTGATGATTTATATTGAAAATGGGGGTCTAGAACCAATTCTTTCCAAATGGGCTGGCCAAATTATGACCCAACCCATACAATAACATCATGCACGAAATTTCCATGTTATTTTCATATTTTTTATTTTATTTAATTAATTTATTATGATTTTTTATACTTAAAATCATTTTAAATTTAAATAAAATATTAAATATGGAGATTTAATTTATTTATTGATTCTAGAAGGTCATAAAATCAGTATGGAACAAGTTGATACAAGAATTATATGGAATGGCTTGAAATAGAAAGCATTGATGCAAGAATATTGAACTTTCAAAGCATGATCAATCTCAATCTTTTTAAATCAATTCTTTCACATAACCAATCAATATTTTGACCTAGATTCATTCACCTATATATACTAAACTCATTGCCATTGCCCAGCCACGAATTTGCAGCCTAAAAGTGTAAGTTTCAAAACTCAAAAATCCTCCACAAACTCATATTCGGACTTGGAGATTCAGGGCACTAGAAGGTAAAATAAGAACATGGAGATGTTCTTTAGACATCACTGAAGCTAAACCAATACTCATTTGCATCAAGAACTCCCTCATTGGCATAATCCGATTCAAATTGTTCATGATATTTCAATTTTTCGATTCTGTTTATTTGTGCATTATAAATGAATTCTAACCTCATATTGTTGATTGTGATGATGTATAGAGTGATTCTGGGCTGGGAAAGTGAAGCTTCATGACCTAAACTACACGCGGCCATAGTTAGGGTTTAGAGTTCAAAAATGGGGTTATTTGATTTACTTAATATAAATGAATTCCATGGACATAATTGAATTGTACAGGTTGTAGGGGACTCAAAAGTGTCTTTGATTTGATAAATTGATGTTGTTTGATGGTAGTTTGAAAAACACAGGGTATGTGTGCATGAAAATTCGCAGGTAAATTCCTAGCTATTTTCGCAGCTAAGTTCGCAGCTCTGGAGGTAGAAGATGACCTCTTCCCGCGCGTGTTTAAATTCAAATTATTTGTATTATATTTTATTGATTGTTTGCTGTTTAAAGTCACACAACTTGTGTTGTCCCAGTGGATGGAGGGAGCGTATGCAGTGGCTTGGTCTGGGGTTCGATTCCCCGTTTGTGGCATTTTGCTTGTTTATTTTGTTTATTTCACAGGTTTAACATATAACCAATTATAGTCATCATATAATCAGATGGGCTCTTCCAGCCGGGTGGTGATGCGCGTGTTTGAATGTTCAAAGGTCCTGGGTTCAATCCTCCCCCAGGCCTTTTTTTTATTCCACTATTTTTCTGATTTTCAGTAGTTAAGGAACAAAATCAATTGAAGCTCATTCTCTAGCACCTGTGTTTGGCTGGCCTAGTGGAAAGTGTTGATGCTTGCAGGCAGAATGACCTGGGTTCAAACCCAGCCCAGGTGAGTTTTCTTTTTACCATTGTTTCTATTTTTATTTCTTTATGTAATTAGCTTAATTGTCTTATTAATATTAATTAAAAGTAAAATATGCATGTATATATATTTAAAACATCCTTTATATTTTTTCTAAAAAATTCAAATTTCTATTTTTTTCCCAAATTATTTTCTTTGTTATATAATTAAATTGTAGGATATATGTTTGTTTAATAATTTGTATATTATAAACCCTAAAAAATATTTTCTAAAAAACAAACCCTAATTTATTTTCTAAATACTTATTAAAAAACTTAATTCTTATTCTCTAATTTTTAATATAATTGTCATAAATCTTTAATATAATTAATTTGTTGTAAATATAATTATGACTTATTTTTTTTATAATATGCAAATATATTTTATGTAATGTGTAAAAATACTTTTGTTTTTTTAGAACTTTTGTTTATGAATAATTTAACTTTTAATAATTAAATTTTATAATTATGATACATTTAAAAATAATTTAATAATTTGTAAATATAATTTCCTATATCAAAATTGCTAATCTTTTATTCTTATTTTGGCTAATTTTATTTATTTAATTATTGTTACTAACCATATTATTCTTTATTATTTTTGTTTATTATTATCTTATATTTTTATTATTATTTCTCTAACCTTGTTTATTTTTCTAATTATTATTATTTCACTTTATTTATTATTATTGTTTCACTAACCTTATTTTTTAATTATATTTATCACTAACCCCTATTTATTTGTTTATTGTTTATTTATTATCTTTGCTTATTTATTTATATTTTGCTTATTATTTATTTTTGCTATCTATTTTAATTTGCTTATTATAATTATTATGTAATTGCTTCTTGGTGTAATTTTGTAAATACTTAAATATTTAATTTTTATGCTATGGTTAGTAATTTAGGGAGTGCAAAAAAAAACATGTATTCTATTTAAAATAAATTTAGATCACTTTAATTATAAGATAAATAATATTGAACACTCACACACGTAAGTCGATTTTTAATCGCCATCTCACATTTCTAAGGTTATCCCTCAAGTTGCCTAAATCATAAGGTCAAGTGGGGTGTATAAAGCAAGTCCCTTTAAAAGAAAAATCATCAAGTCCCTAATGGTTGCCTTTACGAATCAAGTCCCTTCGAATAATGATGATAGTCCCTCCTATATACTTAATACACCCCACAGTTGCCTTCTCAAAACAGATGTCCCTCACATGTCCCTTACATCCAAGGTAATGACTACCTACTCCTTAATAGTAGGGATAGTCTTACCATTTAAAGGATAAAGAACGGAAAGACTTAAACTTTAGGGTAGGTTCCTCTTATGTACTTGCTCACTTCAAAAACTTTTCAAACTTTCCACAATTTCAAACAAATTTTCAAAAACAAGTTTTTACGCATCCGTACATGGATCATTATCAACTATTATGAAAAAATTTCTATTCACACACTACACTTTCAAAAACAATTCAAAAGTGAGCTAAGTAACTAAGAGCCCATGGATAACCATGGATGTAAAGGGTGCTAACACCTTCCCTTTACATAACCTACCCCCCGGACCCAAAAATATCTCTTAAGGTCTTTCCTGTTCTTTTATACCCTTTCCGTTTGGATAAAATAAAAGTCGGTGGCGACTCTTGCTATCCGCAACATAACTAAAGTCAGTTCTCCCACCGTGTTACAGACCCTCCTGGTACTCCAAATGTGATTACAGCTCCCATGCCAAATCATGAAAAGACTGTTAATGCCATTGATGAAGTTTCACATATTTCCTCAGTTGCAGATGTGACCACACCATTATCTATTATCAAGAAGAAGTTAGTACAAGCTGGGTTCTTTCCAGGTTGTAATGAAGATTGTTTCTATTGTGCTTATAAACCTGATAGTTGCTGGAAGTTGAAGGATGGTATTCAACGCCTCATGGACAATTACACTATATTGTTTGAGAGGACACCTTCTGTGGAGAGCATGGTTGAACATATAACTCAAAGTGTGAAGGTTGAAGAGGTGGATATGGTTGATAAAGTGCCAGTGAGGATTACTTCCAAGGGCCCTGTCAAAATCACTCATAAGGGTCCAATTAAGATTACTGCTGAAGGCCCTGTGAAAATTGTTGCTGAAGCTAGAATGGCTCCTATGATTATTACCACTCCTGGTCCTATTCCGTATACTTCTGATAAAGCTATACCTTGGCATTACGGTTCCGATGTTTATATCCATGGAGTTAAACAAGAACCCTTAGCTGATACACCTGTTGTTGATAAAAACCTTGATGTTGATAATATTGCTGGATCCAGTAAGATCACGAGAAGTGGAAGAATTTTCTCTCCTCCGGCTACTTCCAAGAATACAGTTACTCCAACTACCACCTCCACTGCTGAGACCCGGGGCAAAGGTCCTGTTATTGAACCTGTGCAAGCTGATGTACAAATTGCCGATGATCTTTCTAAACAGATGGAAGAAGTACTAAAGATCATTCGCAAGAGTGATTATGATATTGTTGATCAATTGGGGCATACTCCCTCCAAGATTTCCATGTTGTCTTTATTGTTGTGATCTGAGGCTCATGCTAAAGCCTTGATTAAATTCCTGAAGACTGTTCATGTACCAAATGAAATTTCTGTAGATCAATTTGAGAATTGTGTTGCACACCTGATCTATGATAATGGGTTAGGCTTTTCTGATGCTGATTTGACTCCTGCCAAGAGGGATCATAACAGGGCTTTACATATCTCTATTGAATGTAAGGGCACTACCCTGTCACATGTGTTAATAGACAATGGTTCTTCACTGAATGTGCTGCCCAAAGAGGTTCTGAACAAGCTTAGTCCTGAAGATGCTGTGTTGAGACCAAGTAATATAGTGGTGAAGGCCTTTGATGGTTCGAGACGAGTGGTACACGGAGAAATAGATCTCCCAATCAAAGTAGGTTCTCAGGTCTTCAATTCAACCTTCTATGTAATGGATATTCGTCCTTCGTACTCTTGCTTGCTTGGGTGCCCCTGGATCCATGGGGCAGGTGCTGTGACCTCCACCTTACATCAGAAGCTGAGATATCCAGTAAAGGGAAAGGTTGTCACTGTTTATGGAGAGGAAGGATATATGATTAGCCATGTGAACACATTTAAATATCTTGAAGTGGAAGGGGAATATGTTGAGACTCCGTGCCAGACATTCGAAGTAGTTCCTTGGGTTGTTCCTACTACTGAAGCTCCTCCTGCTGTCAAAAGAGTTCCTGTAATTACCATAGTACCTCCAACAATGGCCTCCCTCAAAGATGCTAGAGTTGTGGTTGAAGAAGGTGGTTGTACTATTTGGGGTCAACTTCCTGACATTCCTTACAAGTCTGACAAGTTTGGTTTGGGTTTCACTGCAGAGTCCCAGAAGGCTGTTCGTCGTGCTCGTGTTGTTCGTATCACCAATCAAGGGATTAGGAAAGAGCAGATCAATGTTGTGGGTGACTATGATGAAGACTACAACCTAGATGCTTGGATTTTCCCTACTGTGGGTGATGGGCTCAATAATTGGAAGGCTGAAGATGTTATTCCTATCTCCTTTAGTCAGGAGTAAATACTATTAATGTGTTGTTACTTTTAAGCTTGTAATTTTTGAACAATTAAACTCTTAAGCCTTGTGCCTTATGTAACACCCACTTTTCCCATTTTCTAAAATAACATAAGTTTTCAGATAAATCAGAGTTTAATTAACAAGTGAGTAGTTACATTTTCAAAATCAACTAAAAGTATAATCATTTATTAAAAATAGTGGAAATATCTTTTTATTCAACAATCGGCAATTCGCCAAATATCCACAAATTCATCAATCCACTTAATTTATAAGTTTCAATAAAATATGATACGTAACTATTACTAACAAGAATAATTAAATAACAAATATCCCCATTTCCCGTGTTACGTATCAGAGCGACTCCTAGGACTCGACCAAACAACTTGTACTCTGAGCATACTCAAGTACCTGAATCATCTGTACTTCCGAAGAAGCACAGACGCAACCAAACAACAAAGGGGTGAGAAAACAATTCAATATATTAACGGTGCAAATAACATCTTACAGGGTAGTCTCACCTCTATTCATCAAATACACGTCATACATCATACAATTAATCAATATCTCAAATAGTTCATCAACACATATGATACATCATTAATTCAATCAATGCAAAGTGACTCAATGACACAATGCAAATGCGGTACCGACTCACAATAACGGTTCATCAAATAGAACCCTGAATGCATCGTTAACGTCTCCAACAAGACACAATCATCCCTGCAACCACGATTCTCAACGATTCCCGAATAATCACATCCACGACATGATTATTCCATCAAACGTATGCGCATGCAGACACAACAACGCATACCATATCATAACATACATGAACACATCATGCTTTACGATCCTCATGATCCTCATCAAAACATATATGTCATTTCATCATATAAATAGCACTAAACACATAGTACACATCAACATAATTACACATGAATACAATCATGTTAACACGATCCTCATGATCTAACACATATCCCATCACGTGGGTCACATAGATATTCCAACAATATCCATACACATTGTCAACACCATTAATATGGTTCACCATTAAGAGTCATGCAAAACAACATAAGCACGTATATTCATACACGCTAATTACCAAATGTCATATCTTCTGAATTCCTCATTAATTCCACTCTCATTTATTCCCTATACATATATTCTAATACCACACGATCCTTCCGATCCTCACCGCTACCAACACTTACATCATGGGGTCTAAGCAAGACATATAATCAACTATGTTACCAATCATCACGATCCTCTTCGTTTATCACTATTCCTTCATATAATTGTGCAAGACTTATAGTAAACATTTCCATCATCAACATCTTCTAATTGACATATTAATAAAGTTATAATATCCCCACTAATCACATAACACGCATACTATATCTCAATACATATATCTCATGTTATTCACAATTATAACAATCTACATATTCATATAATTCAATTAAACACTTAGGATTTCTTATGCAACTAATCATCAAGTCCTATATTTACTATTAGAACATCCTCAAAGTCTTATTTCATTAATATAATCCTACGTTGGAAGAATGAGTCAAATCCACCTTAAAACGGACGAAAAATTGCATTTACAGGGGCCTGACACGGCCCCCCGTGTCCCCTGACACGGCCCGTGTCCGGTGGCTTGGGACACGGCCCTCCAATTCATCAAAAACACATTTTCCAGGAGGCTGACACGGCCGCCCGTGTTGTACAACACTGCCCGTGTCAGGCCAAATCATCAAAAACACATTTTCCAGGAGGCTGACACGGCCGCCCGTGTTGTACAACACTGCCCGTGTTGTGGCACCTGAAGCCAACTTCCCAAATTTCCACTTTTTAGCATAATTCCCGAAGCCTCTGACACTGCCCGTGTTGTACAACACTGGCCGTGTTGTGGCACCTGTACCCCCAAAAATCCAATTTTTCCAAAAGTCCCAATTTCTTCCCTCTTCCTCACATGCACGAATCCCAACCATTCTAAGTCAAATTTAACACTAAAAACCAACCAATTCACATGTTTATTGTCCATTTAAACATATAATATCAACTAGTTTTATTAATAAACTTTCCTAGATCAATTAAGGAATCTATGAGGTTTAATCTTCTTCTCTGTTCATCATATCCCCCATAACCTTCATATGCCATTCCTCCCAATACCAAACTTATCATATAACTCAAATCACCACCATTCCACTTACAACAATCAAGCATATAACTCAATAATAATTTCACACAACCATAATCAGTCATCATAACATATATATACATCATATCACAATTTCATCATAATCAACAACATTACACAATCCCTAGGGAGTAAGGAACTCCCAATTACCCTTCAATGTTAGGTCACCAATAAAGAACCCTTTCTCCCCCCTTACCTCGAATTTGACAAAATCCTTGCAAAGACTTGATCTTGAAGCTTTACGATTCTTGATTTCCCTTCTCCTTTCCCTTTTTCTCCAGAGCCCTCTTTCCTTCGTCAAAATACGATAATGAGAAAATGTATCATGTTCTTCCCTTTTGATAACAGAATCCAATTACAACCTTACCCCTCAGACCTCCAACTTATATTTTATTTTATTTATTAAATAATAATATTATAATAATAATACAACTTCATTATATTATCATTATTTAAATAAAATACCTCATCTACTTACTATTCAAAATACACCATCATACTCTTGATATTTATTTTATAAAAATACTTTATAAAATTGGGGCGTTACAACTCTCCCCCACTTATTTTATTTTCGTCCTCGAAAATAGTACTCAATGGCATCACTTAGATATACTCTTGCACCTGACTAATCACTCCCTTGCCAAAGCCGGCAACTCCGCAACCAACTCAAAACAACAACGCCGATGCCAGGACAACCTCCCTAACAACATGCACCACCATTATCAATGCTCAACACGCAGGTATATACCTGAAAAAGAACACAACGAAAGTATCTACCATCACCGTAGGTAACACTCTCCTAATTCCCCATCATAGGAATTAGTCAACCGCACTCGTACCATCACTGTAGGTAACGAGGCGACAACCAGGACAAACTCAAAGTTTCACAATATACCTCCTCTAGATACAACCACATTGATAACGGACTAACCTTTTAGTTTCCTCTACCAAAACAACATAATTATAACCCATCAAGGAACCACATACCTCATTCATATTAATATCTCTACATATCTCGCCACCCGCGCTATGTAGATACTCGCTCACCATTATCCATTTCGGAACGCCCAATAGTCTCAAAGCCTCAACTGATCTTGTTACTCAATATCTTGAGCCTTTACTAATCATTCACATATAATCAATTACACAACTCCATGCTCCCGATGCTCACTCTGATTACCCACAGCCATCTATTCCATAAAGTTCGCGTTCTAACTTTAATCATTTCCAACCATCATCACAATTATCATAATAATTCACTTAGCATAATCTAAATTTTGAACGCAAGTCTCTTAGTCGTTAACTCAATTCCAACTCTTTAACCATTAATGCGAACATAGGAAAATTCTCGACTCTATACTTCAACATTCTAACTATCTTAGTCGTCTCATCTTCCATCTTTCTGATCTAATCGGAACCGTATGCCCATGTGATTACCAAACGCTTCAATTCTTCAATCATAACAACAATACTATCAGATATTCCCCCAATTCTATTCTCATCCACTTTCAATCCATGGGTAATATAGATACTTCCGTAATTCCTTTCTCATCGTATAATACCGACTATGACTTTACGATCAAGTACCGATGACTTATCAAATTATCACAACCTTATTCCAAATTCTATCCACAACTTGTTAGAATCAAACAAAATCAGATTACAACTGTAGCTAGCTCTTATTCCGGCTCTTTAGCACTTTCTCTCACAACATCCATTCTCAACGAATAACTTAGCTTTCACGATTTATCCGAAACAAAAAAATACCAACTTGGAAAACTTTTTATAACTTGCAATAACCACTAAATGAATCCAAGCCACGTTGAAAGGCACAATCCATACTCCATACCCACCTTAATACATACCAGTCACCATTATCTTCTACGCAACATCTATGATCATTTCACAGTTACACATTACTTCTACCCTCTCGTTGGATCATCCTTCCAACGTTTCAAATTCCACGTTAACTAGACACTGAATTCATAAATTCCAGAAAAATAAATATTACACACTTATTATTTTACCTTTGTCTTAATAGTCCAACACATACAGTGATACTTATATTTCCCTTGCTTCATCCCATAATTCCCGGTTCACCGTTTCAAACATCTATGAAACTATCCATACTCTGTCGTATCAACGTACACCATACTACTAAGGCACTAGCTCAACATCACTACATTGTGCAGACACCTGGTTATAATTAATTTCCATAAAAATTGTACCTTCAAAGTTTCGAAAACTCATCCACCTCTTATCATACTATGCCAAAATTAACTCAACACTTACTTCTTCAATCTCCATCCCACATCCTTCAACTTAGTAAATTCATCCAACATGATCTGTCAACATCTAGTTCTTATTACCATATTCCTCTTACACTAGGCTTGCAAAATCCCAACTAACTCGAGGTCCTGGTAGGTATGACAATCCAATTCACAACAACAGTAATACTACCGATGAATTTCAGCTCACTATTGATCCTTTATCAATCAAATCCAATTTATTCCTATTGCAATTGTGAATTCTTATACTATTCACTAATCGACATGCAACTTCATATCCTCATATTTTTATATCAATAACACCGAAGTTTTCCCAGACGGCACCCTTGCTGCCACAATTCCTTAAAACAATACCTCTAATATATCCTTCAAAACACAATTATAATTTGTACTCTATAAACGGTCCATCGCTGTGACCTTATTCCCAATCAAATCATCTATGTAACCAAATCATACATCGGAGTCCTCTCTCAAAAGTTCCTCTACATACCCAGTAGATACAACGTTCGACTGTTTACAATCATTCATCTCAAATCCACTTTCTACTCACTGAGGAGTAACTATTAGTAATATCTAATCAACATAATCAATCCTTAGATTCATCTCTTTTCCGGATACCAGAATCTACATCTACTCCTTCATACCACTAATAGCTCTGGCTCAACTCCAAATGGTCTACTGAACATACTATCTCAGCTGAAAGATATGTCTTTTGCATCAAACACGATTCCACCAACTATTAACAAGGGATTGAGGGTGATCAGTTCCTCAATTTGTCAATAGATAGCCGACAATCATGATGGCCATAAGCCACATTTTCCAACTTTAATAGCGTTTCTTACATCTTGCGAACTAAGCTGTTTCACGAGTGAATCCTTAGTCAACACCAACCTTAGCAACCTCTGCCACACCGCAATTCCAACACACCACAAGCCATCTCTCAGGAGAAGAAATAACTCCTCCCCCACTTATATTCAACAAACATCTGCAAACAAACAGCTATCAAACAAGCAAGTATCGATAGTGTTTCACACACACATCGCATACTCCGGGACAAACGACACGCGACAACCTGGCCGGACGGACCGACCTGCTCTGATACCAATTGTAACACCCACTTTTCCCATTTTCTAAAATAACATAAGTTTTCAGATAAATCAGAGTTTAATTAACAAGTGAGTAGCTACATTTTCAAAATCAACTAAAAGTATAATCATTTATTAAAAACAGCGGAAATATCTTTTTATTCAACAATCGGCAATTCGCCAAATATCCACAAATTCATCAATCCACTTAATTTATAAGTTTCAATAAAATATGATACGTAACTATTACTAACAAGAATAATTAAATAACAAATATCCCCATTTCCCGTGTTACGTATCAGAGCGACTCCTAGGACTCGACCAAACAACTTGTACTCCGAGCATACTCAAGTACCTGAATCATCTGTACTTCCGAAGAAGCACAGACGCAACCAAACAACAAAGGGGTGAGAAAACAATTCAATATATTAACGGTGCAAATAACATCTTACAAGGTAGTCTCACCTCTATTCATCAAATACACATCATACATCATACAATTAATCAATATCTCAAATAGTTCATCAACACATATCATACATCATTAATTCAATCAATGCAAAGTGACTCAATGACACAATGCAAATGCGGTACCGACTCACAATAACGGTTCATCAAATAGAACCCCGAATGCATCGTTAACGTCTCCAACAAGACACGATCATCCCTACAACCACGATTCTCAACGAATCCCGAATAATCACATCCATGACATGATTATTCCATCAAACGTATGTGCATGCAGACACAACAGCGCATACCATATCATAACATACATGAACACATCATGCTTTACGATCCTCATGATCCTCATCAAAACATATATGTCATTTCATCATATAAATAGCACTAAACACATAGTACACATCAACATAATTACACATGAATACAATCATGTCAACACGATCCTCATGATCTAACACATATCCCATCACGTGGGTCACATAGATAGTCCAACAATATCCATACACATTGTCAACACCATTAATATGGTTCACCATTAAGAGTCATGCAAAACAACATAAGCACGTATATTCATACACGCTAATTACCAAATGTCATATCTTCTGAATTCCACATTAATTTCACTCTCATTTATTCCCTATACATATATTCTAATACCACACGATCCTTCCGATCCTCACCGCTACCAACACTTACATCATGGGGTCTAAGCAAGACATATAATCAAATATGTTACCAATCATCACGATCCTCTTCGTTTATCACTATTCCTTCATATAATTGTGCAAGACTTATAGTAAACATTTCCATCATCAACATCTTCTAATTGACATATTAATAAAGTTATAATATCCCCACTAATCACATAACACGCATACTATATCTCAATACATATATCTCATGTTATTCACAATTATAACAATCTACATATTCATATAATTCAATTAAACACTTAGGATTTCTTATGCAACTAATCATCAAGTCCTATATTTACTATTAGAACATCCTCAAAGTCTTATTTCATTAATATAATCCTACGTTGGAAGAATGAGTCAAATCCACCTTAAAACGGACGAAAAATTGCATTTACAAGGGCCTGACACGGCCCCCCGTGTCCCCTGACACGGCCTGTGTCAGGTGGCTTGGGACACGGCCCTCCAATTCATCAAAAACACATTTTCCAGGAGGCTGACACGGCCGCCCGTGTTGTACAACACTGCCCGTGTCAGGCCAAATCATCAAAAACACATTTTCCAGGAGGCTGACACGGCCGCCCGTGTTGTACAACACTGCCCGTGTTGTGGCACCTGAAGCCAACTTCCCAAATTTCCACTTTTTAGCATAATGCCCGAAGCCTCTGACACTGCCCGTGTTGTACAACACTGGCCGTGTTGTGGCACCTGTACCCCCAAAAATCCAATTTTTCCAAAAGTCCCAATTTCTTCCCTTTTCCTCACATGCACGAATCCCAACCATTCTAAGTCAAATTTAACACTAAAAACCAACCAATTCACATGTTTATTGTCCATTTAAACATATAACATCAACTAGTTTTATTAATAAACTTTCCTAGATCAATTAAGGAATCTATGAGGTTTAATCTTCTTCTCTGTTCATCATATCCCCCATAACCTTCATATGCCATTCCTCCCAATACCAAACTTATCATATAACTCAAATCACCACCATTCCACTTACAACAATCAAGCATATAACTCAATAATAATTTCACACAACCATAATCAGTCATCATAACATATATATACATCATATCACAATTTCATCATAATCAACAACATTACACAATCCCTAGGGAGTAAGGAACTCCCAATTACCCTTCAATGTTAGGTCACCAATAAAGAACCTTTTCTCCCCCCTTACCTCGAATTTGACAAAATCCTTGCAAAGCCTTGATCTTGAAGCTTTACGATTCTTGATTTCCCTTCTCCTTTCCCTTTTTCTCCAGAGCCCTCTTTCCTTCGTCAAAATACGATAATGAGAAAATGTATCATGTTCTTCCCTTTTGATAACAGAATCCAATTACAACCTTACCCCTCAGACCTCCAACTTATATTTTATTTTATTTATTAAATAATAATATTATAATAATAATAGAACCTCATTATATTATCATTATTTAAATAAAATACCTCATCTACATACTATTCAAAATACACCATCATACTCTTGATATTTATTTTATAAAAATACTTTATAAAATTGGGGCGTTACACCTTACTCGGGGCACAATGGTATGCTTGTTTCGGGATGTCATTTCATTTGCATACTTCATTCAATAAAAATCAGTGGACGTTTCGTTTTCGTAAATATTGTGTTCCTTGTCTTTCTTTTATTTTATTCTTGTTTTATCAGCTATGTGTTCTTACACACACCCACATCACTAAAATGCAGATCCTCATCCACTCCGGATCCTGCTGATAACAGTTCTACTATTGCCAATTATAATTTCGAGAATCCGATCTATCAAGCTAAAGATGGAAAGGAGGAAGATTGTGAAGTACCTGTAGAGCTTGCTAGGTTGTTACAACAAGAAGGAAAAGCTATACAGCCACATGAAGAGTCAGTCGAAGTTGTGAATCTGGGAACTGAAGAAAACATGAAAGAGGTCAAGATAGGGGCTGAATTAGAGGATGGTGTTAAGAGCAGATTAATTCAGATGTTACGTGATTATGTGGAAATCTTTGCTTGGTCCTATGAAGATATGCCAGGATTGGATACAGACATTGTGGTTCACCGTTTACCGGTAAAAGAAGATTGTCGTCCAAAGAAACAGAAGGTTTGTCGCATGCGTCCTGAAATGTCAGAGAAGATTAAAGCAGAGGTGATGAAACAGTTTGATGCAGGGTTCTTAGCTGTGACTTCTTATCCTCAATGGGTTGCAAATGTGGTACCGGTACCTAAGAAAGATGGTAAAGTACGTATGTGTGTGGATTACAGGGATTTGAATAAGGCTAGCCCTAAAGATGACTTTCCACTTCCTCATATTGATGTTCTGGTAGACAACACTGCTCAGCATAAAGTATTCTCTTTCATTAATGGTTTCTCTGGTTACAATAAAATCAAGATGGCACCTGAAGATATGGAGAAGACTACATTTGTTACACAATGGGGCACTTTTTGTTATAAGGTGATGCCATTTGGTTTGAAGAACTCCGGGGCAATATATCAGCGTGCTATGGTGGCTTTGTTTCACGATATGATTCATCATGAGATAGAAGTATATGTGGATGATATGATAGCCAGGTCCCAGAATGAAGAACAACACCTTGATCATCTGCATAAGCTGTTTGAAAGGTTGAAGAAGTACAAGTTGAGATTGAACCCAAACAAATGTACTTTTGGAGTTAGATCTGGTAAACTCCTGGGTTTCATTGTCAGTGGAAAAGGTATTGAAGTGGATCCTGCAAAAGTGAAAGCTATACAAGAGATGCCAGCTCCCCGTACTGAGAAGTAAGTTAGAGGTTTCTTGGGACGATTGAATTACATTGCAAGATTTATTTCCCAATTAACTGCTACCTGTGAGCCAATCTTCAAGTTGTTGAATAAAGATCAGGTAATGGAGTGGAATGATGAGTGACAGACTGCCTTTGATGAAATCAAGAAATATCTCCTAGAACCTCCAATCTTGATGCCACCAGTTGAAGGAAGACCCTTGATCATGTACTTAACGGTGTTAGACAACTCAATGGGGTGTGTGTTGGGGCAACATGACGAGTCTGGTCGAAAAGAGCAGGCAATATACTACCTTAGCAAAAAGTTTACCGACTGTGAAACAAGATACTCACTGCTCGAGAAAACTTGATGTGCTTTGGCATGGGCTGCTCGCCGACTAAGACAGTATATGTTGACTCATACTACCTTATTGATTTCGAAGATGGATCCAATCAAGTACATATTTGAGAAACCTGCTCTCTCCGGACGAATAGCAAGATGGCAAATGATCTTAACAGAATATGATATACAGTACACTACTCAGAAGGCCATTAAAGGAAGTGTTGTAGCTGATCATTTGGCTCATCAAGCAGTGGATGATTATCAGTCAATGAGTTTTGAGTTCCCTGATGAAGACATTATGATTATTATCAAAGAACCTGGACAATATGACGGACCTGAACAAGGATCCCGATGGACTATGGTTTTTGATGGAGCTTCTAATGCACTTGGTAATGGTGTTGGTGTTGTGATCAGTTCCCCTGAAGGTTGTCATACCCCGATTACTGCAAGACTTTGTTTCTATTGTACCAATAACATGGCTGAGTATGAGGCATGTATCCTGGGTATCAAAGTTGCCATTGATATGAAGATTCAGTTCCTAGATGTATATGGAGATTCAGCCCTGGTAGTAAGTCAGATCAAAGGAGATTGGGATACCAAGCATGATAATCTCATTCCTTACAGAGAGCATGTGTTGTCTTTAATCCCATATTTTGAAGAGATTACTTTTGAACATATTCCACGAAGAGAAAATCAGTTGGCAGATGCACTAGCCACCATGGCATCCATGTTTGAGATTAGCTGGGATGATGAAGCTCCCAAGATCACTATTGATAGATTTGAGAAGCCTGCATACTACAATGAGATTGACACTGAAGAAGCAGAAGAGAAGCCTTGGTACTATGAAGTGAAAAGATATCTTGAAGCTCAGGAGTTCCCTAAAGGGGCATCTATCAAAGATAAGAAGTTTCTGAGGAGGTTTTCTGCTAAGTTCTTCTTGAGTAATGGAATTTTGTATAAGCGCAATCATGATTCAACTTTGCTTCATTGTGTGGATAAGAAGGAAGCAACAGAGGTTATGGAAGACATGCATGATGGGATATTTGGCACTCATTCTAGTGGTCATACCATGGCAAAGAAGATATTGAGAGCAGGTTACTATTGGTCTACCATGGAAGCTGACTGCTATCAACATTCCAGAACATGTCACAAGTGTCAAATCTATGCTGATAAAGTACATATACCTCCATCACCATTGAATGTGTTGACTGCTCCTTGGCCTTTTGCCATGTGGGGCATTGATATGATTGGTGAGATCAAGCCTACTGCTTCTAATGGGCATCGTTTCATCCTGGTTGCTATTGATTACTTTACTAAGTGGGTGGAGGTAGCTTCATTTGCATCTGTTACTAAGAATGTGGTGGCTCGATTCATTAAGAATAATCTCATATGTAGGTATGGCATCCCTGAAAGGATTATCACAGGCAATGGCTCTAATCTGAACAATACTATGATTACTGATCTCTGCACGCAGTTCAAGATTAAGCATCACAACTCTTCTCCGTATCGTCTGAAGATGAATGGGGCAGTAGAAGCTGCTAATAAGAACAATAAGAAGATTCTACAGAAGATGACTGTTACTTACAAGGATTGGCACGAGATGTTACCATTTGCTCTTCATGTTTATCGTACTACAATACGCACTTCAACAGGGGCAACCCCATTCTCCTTAGTCTATGGTATGGAAGCAGTTTTGCCCATTGAAGTTCAGATACCCTCCTTAAGAATCATGAAGGATGCAAGCTTGGATGAAGATGAATGGATTCAGACTCGACTTGACCAGATAAATTTGATTGATGAGAAGAGGTTGGAAGCTGTTTGTCATGGTCAGATGTACCAGAAACAGATGATCAAGGCTTTTAATAAGAAGGTTAAGCCAAAGGTATATCAGGCTGGTGACTTGGTAATCAAGTGTATCATATTACCACAGGGTGATCCTAGGGGCAAATGGACTCCTACATATGAAGGGCCATTTGTAGTCAAAACGGTATTCTCAGGAGGTGCCATGATGTTTACTACTATGGATGGTGAAGACTTTCCATAGCCTGTAAACGCAGACATAGTTAAAAAATACTACGCATAAAAAGAGACCCGCTAGGTTGACTGGCCTAGGAAAAAATAAGGGCATCCCGGCGAACCAAAAGGGTTCGGGCAAAAATTAGGGATATATATATATATAAAAATGTACACCCGGCAAGTCGAAAACCTGAAAAGGCGGCTTGGGCAAAAAAGGGTATCCCGGTGGATTGAAAACCTGAAAGGGCAATTCAGGCAAAAGTTAGGGATTAAAGCGTATGACTATGTCTCGTTTGGATCACCCATGTAACTCTAACCAGTTGTGCTACTTAACTCAAGCTCGAACAGATAAAGCTCAATCCAATCGTTTTCGTCTCAACAGCAGAAGATGAGATACTCGAAGATAATGGCAATAGTAGAATTGAAACTCAATAGGATTATTTCCCACATAGCTGATTTTCTTTGCTTTGTAAAAATTTTACGACAAATTCCTCTTACTAGGATTTCTGTCTACTTGTACAAACTTGCCTATATATAGGTCACTTTGTGATATAAATAAAATTTCATCTTTGAATCCAGATTTACTTTTACCCTATTTACATAAGCGAAACGTCCATTGGTTGTGTTTGAATGCATAAAATGCTTAATATGATTGATGTTTACCAGAAATGCATGAAAAGGCAGTAATAGTATTTACTAAGGACGAACGAGGGAAGGAATACAACGAAGCTTCGCCGGTTCATCCTCACAAGATAACTACAAATCCCCAGTATAGCAAATCTATACTTCGAGTTACATCTCCCCTTGAATTTATGTCCATCTCTTTTATCCTCAGTCGGGATACTCAGAAACTTATTCCTTCAATAGAAGTACGATGAACGAAGACGGGAGGTTATAAATACTATACTATCAAGACGGGAACGAGTTCCTCATATTCCTCAGCAACGAATTGGGATTTATTTTCCCTAGCCAGCAGTTGTTATACAAGGATATCCAGACACTTCAGGCTGCATGATTCATATATACATCATTTACATCATATCATAACATACATATCCATAAATGCATAATACATTTACTTAGGTGCATCATACTATGCATGCATATTGCATAAACTAACATTCTCCTTGCAGTATAGTTACATGCAGATAAAACAGTATCAACAACTTACAACAGGTCAGAAATGATCCATACATTACTCAAGATGTCCTCGGAGAGTAGGCAAACGGTCTGTAAGAAGATCCATTCCCTAATCCAGGATACTTCCAGAAGATTTCACCTATCTGGTCTTGAATAGCAGGCAAACGGTCTGTACAAAGATCCATTCCCTGGTTCAAGATATTTTCAGAAGATTTAATTTATTGGCCCTTGAATATCAGGCAAACGGTCTATACAAAGATCCATTCCCTGGTTCAAGGTATTTTTCAGAAGAACTAATCCTGACGTTCTTTTGACCCTTGAATAGCAGGCAAACGATCTGTATAAAGATCCATTCCCTGGTTCAAGATAATTTTCAGAAGAACTAATCCTGGCGTTCTTTTGGCCCTTGAATAGCAGGCAAACGGTCTATACAAAGATCCATTCCCTGGTTCAAGGTATTTTTCAAAAGAACTAATCCTGACGTTCTTTTGGCCCTTGAATAGCAGGCAAACGATCTGTATAAAGATCCATTCCCTGGTTCAAGATAATTTTCAAAAGAACTAATCCTGACGTTCTTTTGGCCCTTGAATAGCAGGCAAACAATCTGTATAAAGATCCATTCCCTGGTTCAAGATAATTTTCAGAAGAACTAATCCTGACGTTCTTTTGGCCCTTGAATAGCAGGCAAACGGTCTATACAAAGATCCATTCCCTGGTTCAAGATATTTTTCAGAAGAACTAATCCTGACGTTCTTTTGACCTTGGAGAATAGGCAAACGGTTTGTACAAAGATCCATTCCCTAATCCAAGATATTTCCAGAAGAGATAATCGACACGAAGATTTATTTCTACTGGTCTATTCAACAATTCAAACTAAGTTGCATAAACGATTCAGAGACGGCCTATACGAAGACCTAGTACTGATATCCAGTATCAACATAAAGACATCATTACATCTTGATACTTTAGATGGCATCTCTAAACCCATCTCCAGTTCTTCAGATGGCATCTCTAAGCCCATTTCCAGTTCTTCCAAGTGGTATCTTAAAGCCCACTTAAGCATATACAACCAATCATCAGTGTTACTTTACGCACCGGCGAGTGCAAATTTTTGGGCTTTTGTGTTCAATCCCCTTCAACCTTCCAGGTCACGACTGGCACATATACCAATCTAACCCATCAGGTTTCAGAAAATTGAACAGGGGCAGCTGTTGCACCCCAAAATTTGCCCTCCACCAAACACGACTTTTTTTACTAAGAAGTTCACAAGGTTCACAATGCTCATAAGACATCTCATGATATTCACAAGGTTCACAATTAGTCAGAAAATTTGACAATTCCCTCAGACAATGCATCCTCCTAAGCAATGCATCTTAAACTAGGGTTTTGACTTTTATCAGGCTAAATGGACTTCCAAGACTTCAAGTGAGCTTCATAGCATCCTATATGTGTTCAAGAATCCCCATGTCAAGTTTCAAGACTTTCCCAAAAGATTTGCTCAGTCAGATGATTAGATAGGTTAAAATCAGTCAAAGTAGTTAAAAAGTCAAACTGAGGTCAACTGTGGTCAAACCAAGGTCAAACTTCATGATTTTTTGCCAACATCAAGTATATGAAGTAAAATTCATCATTTGATCAAGGTTTGATCATGATTCATCAAGGAGATTTCAGATCATCAAGAATCAGGAGTTTCTAAATTAGGGTTTTCAAAGGAAAAGTCAACTGAACTTTGACCAGCCATAACTTTCATATGCTTCATCAAAAATTTTCCATCCAAAGCTCATTTTGAATGAAATTGAATTCTCTACAACTTTGTGTCTCACAAGCCAGGCCCAAAAATGCTTCATTTGGAAGGTATGAGCTAAGACATTATAGGTCCTTTTAAAAGTCAACAAAAAGTCAACAACTTCCAAAGAGCATAACTTGAGAATGGTAAAAGATATGGACATGAGACCAAAGAGGTTGGTTATAGGACTCTTTAAGCTTTCCAAAATGTCCAAGAACACCTTCATAGAATTAAAATTGAAGGATTTGTGCCCTTGCAAAGTTGGGAAATTTTTGAGAGGTTTATGAAGCAAATGGGGTCTTAAAACCATAATTCACCAAATGGGCTTGCTTTTTTGTGATCCAATTAGTTCCATGACATCATGCACGAAATTAAATTGATTTATTCATAATTTTATTCATTTTATTTTTATTTATTATGATTTTTTATGTTAAAAATTATTTTAAATTCAAATAAAATATAAAATAATGGAAATTTAAATTGATTTGGTTTCTAGAAGGTCATAAATTATATTTGGACTTGATTGATACAAGAATAATGAGGATCATCCTAAAATAGCAATGCTAGATCAAGATATTTCAAAATTTAAGAGCTAATCTTTTTCAATCTCCCAAGGATCAAATATCCACAAACTTGTTAAAGATTTTGACCTAATTCATTGTATCATATATATACAACATGAAGCAGCCTCAAATGCACGATTTTCCAGCCTCTTACACATTGTTCAAACTTCACAAAATCCTTCAAAAAACTCCAATTCGGATTCCAAGGTAGAGGGGATTTCAAAGAGTTTTAAGCATTGCTATGTGATCTATGATGTCTATTGAACATATTTGGATCATAAACAACACCTAAAATACCTCCATTCGCATAATCCGAATCCATCTTTTCATGTTTTTTTGATTTTTTCGTTCATGATTGTTTACATGTTATTAATGAATTTTGTTTAGTGATTTGTGTTCAATGAAGGTTTGTGATGAATTCTGGGCAGTTCAATTGAAGAAACCGTGGCCGAATCGAGTAATGCCATTTTAGGGTTCTTGGCTTTCAATTTAGGGTTTCATAATTAAATGAGTATAAATAAATTCTAAGACCATGGATCAATCGTAAATGACCTCTGGATTATGTTTGTGTATTCAATTTGACAAAATTTTACATGAATGATGATGTTTGAGTTTCGTAGGATTAGCTGCCATTTGAAATTTCGCAGGAAAGTTCGTGGAAAAATTCGTTGGTAAATGCGCAGTGCCAGAGGTTGAAGATGAAGTCTTGGCGCGCAGAGGAAATTCAAATTAGAAACATAATATTTTATTGTTTTGTTCTGATTATATTTCACAAGTGAGCGCGTAGCTCAGGTGGTTTTGATGCGTGTATGTGAACTAAAGGGCTTGGGTTCGAAACCAGCCAAAATGCATTTTTTTTGCTTGATTTATTTTGTTTTCAGGATAACAACAAAACAATGTGGAATGTGTTATTGTCACAAGCGCGTAGGTGGCCTAGCTGGTTTTGGGAAGGCTTCATCCAGGTAAAGGACCTGGGTTCAAATCCCAGGTCCTGTTTTTTTTTGTTTTTGCTTTCATTTATTTTTTTTGATATTCTTTTATTTTATTCTTTAATTAATTAAAACAATTTCTAAAAATATCTAAAATCATTTTCTAATTAAACTTTATTTTCTTTTAAAATTTATATTATTTTTTTCAAAACCTAAATTAATTTCTTTATATGTTTTTAATAATATTTATTAATATGTATATATTTATTTAATTATTAAAATAATATTGTATATTAAATTAAAAAACCCTAATATTTTTTATATATAAAACCCTAATTATCCTTAACCCTAATTTATGTTCTAAATTCTAAAAAACCTAATTTCTTTTAAAACTTTAATTTCTCACTTTAATTATTTTTGTACTTAATAAATATTTCTTGTATATATAATTAAATCATTAATCATGTTTATTTTGTAAATAAATTAATATATGATCTTTATATCAAAAAAAAATCTAAAAAATGTTTATTTAATTTTAATTAGCTTGTATATATTTTATATTTTGTGCTAACCTCTTTTTTGTCATAATTTTATTACTAACCCTTTTATTTATTGCTTATGTTTATTATTTTATTTTATAATTATTATTTAAATTGTTTTATTATAATGTAACTGTACAAGCCATGTAATAGTCGTAGTATTTTATTGTTTATTTTTTTATAAATATATTGCTATGGTTAGTAAAATAGGGAGTGATAATATGTTTGCTTTTAAAATTAATTTAGATCACTAATTATAAGATAAATATATGAACTTATACACGCACACACGTAAGTCGATCTTTGATCGCCATCTCACTTCTTAAGGATACCCCTCATGTTGCCTAAACCAAAAGGTCAAGTAAGGTGTCTAAAAGCAAAGTCCCTTCTCTTAAAAATATCATCTAGTCCCTTTACGATTATAAGATCAAGTCCCTTCGAATGTTGCCTTCGTGAATGATCTTGTCCCTTTCGAATAAAAGATGATAAGTCCCTTCGTATTGCTAAGACACCTTACAGTTGCCTAAACACAGATGACCCTTCACATGTCCCTTACACATCCAAGGTAATGACTACCTATTCCTTAATAATAGGGATAGTCTTACCATTGAAAGAATATTTAAGAACAATAAAGATCTAAACATAGGGTAGGTTCCTCTTAAGTACTTGCTCACTTATTCAAAAAATACTTCATTACACTTCACATTTTTAAACAATTTTCAAAATAAAGTCTTTATATATATCCATACAAGGATCATTATAAAGTACTTAAGAAAATTTTTAATCACACACTACACTTCTCAAAACAGTTTAAAGTGAGCTAAGTAACTAAGAGCTCATGGATAACCATGGATGTAAAGGGTGCTAACACCTTCCCTTTACATAACCTACCCCCCGAACTCAAAAATCTTTTAAGGTCTTTCCTGTTCTTTTATTCCCTTTCCTTTGGATAAAATAAAAGTCGGTGGCGACTCTTGCTATCCGCAACATAACTAAAGCCAGTTCTCCCACCGTGTTACATATATCATGATACCAAGGTTTGTTATCTTCACCACTGTCAACTGCAAAGACATAAACAGGTCTTTCAAGACGGGAGACCATGATTCGAGGCACGAAATTCTCTTGACAAATTTTAATCATAGATGACAAAGTTCCTAGAGCATCAGCGAACTGATTTTCGTCTCGAGGAGTATAATTCAACTTGACTTTGGTGAAGAAAGTTAGCAGCCTCCTGATATAATCCCTGTAAGGAACCAAATGAGGTTGATGAACTAACCATTTGCCATTGACTTGATTCACCACCAAAGCAGAATCTCCAAAGATCTCGAGGTTCTTGACTCGCAAGTTGATTGCCTCTTCAACCCCCATAATGCAAGCTTCATACTCTGCCTCGTTGTTAGTGCATTCGAAAGTCAACCGGGAAGCTAAAGGTGTATGGACCCCTTCTGGTGAGATGATAACAACGCCTACTCTGCTTTCGTTCATGTTCACAGCTCCGTCAAACATCAACTTCCATTTGGATTCAGGGTCTGGCCCCTCCTCCGGAAGTGGTTCTTCACAGTCTTTTAACTTGAGGAACATGATGTCCTCATCCGGAAACTCGAATTTCATGGTTTGATAATCGTCAATCGGCTGCTGAGCCAGGTATCTGACAATACACTTCCTTTGATTGCTTTTTGCGAAGTGTAATAGATATCATACTCGGTTAGTATCATCTGCCATCAGGCTACCCTTCCTGTTAGAGCCGGCTTCTCGAAGATATATTTCACAGGATCCATCTTGGAAATTTAGAGAGTGGTGTGAGTTAGCATGAACTATCTTAGTCGGCGAGCAGCCCATGCCAAAGCGCAACAAGTTTTCTCAAGTAGTGAGTAGCATGTCTCACAATCGGTAAACTTTTTGCTAAGGTAATAAATGGTGTGCTCTTTTCGACCAGACTTGTCTTGCTGACCCAACACACATCCCATTGATCCTTCGAGCATAGTAAGATACATGATCAAGGGCCTCCCTGGTACTGGAGGCATGAGGATTAGAGGTTCTAGTAGGTATTCCTTGATTCGGTCAAAGGTTTGTTGACAGTCTTCATTCCATTTAATGCCCTGATTCTTCCTCAGAAGTTTGAAAATGGGCTCGCACGTGCATGTTAAGTGAGAGATAAACTGTGCAATGTAGTTTAGTCTCCCTAAGAAGCCACGCACTTGCTTTTCAGTCTTTGGCTCAGGCATCTCTTGGATGGCTTTTACTTTGGCTGGATCAACCTCAATCCTCCGCTCACTAACAATGAAGCCAAGTAACTTGCCAGAACGGACCCCAAAGGTGCACTTGTTCGGGTTCAACCTCAATCTGAACTTCCGAAGTCTGTCAAATAGCTTTGCTAGATTGACCAAGTGTTGTTCATCTGTTTGGGATTTTGCTATCATATCATCAACATAAACCTCAATTTCATGATGAATCATGTCATGAAATAGCGTCACCATCGCCTGTTGGTAAGTGGCCCCAACATTCTTAAGACCAAACGGCATGACCTTGTAATAGAAAGTGCCCCAAGGCGTGATGAAGGTAGTCTTTTCCATATCATCGGGTGACATCTTAATCTGGTTATAACCCGAAAACCCGTCCATGAAAGAGAACACAGAAAACTGAGCAGTATTATCAACAAGTACATCTATGTGAGGCAGAGGGAAATCATCTTTAGGGTTGGCCCTGTTCAAATCCCTGTAGTCTACACACATCCTGACCTTACCGTCTTTTTTAGGGACCGGCACAATATTGGCAACCCACGGAGGGTAACTAGTCACGGCCAAGAAACCAACATCAAATTGTTTCTGTACCTCCTCTTTTATTTTGATTTCCATATCAGGGCGTGTGCGCCTCAACTTTTGCTTCACTGGCGGGCAGTCTTCTTTCAGAGGCAGCTTGTGCACCACAATATCAGTGTCTAAACCAGACATATCCTGGTAAGACCAAGCGAAGACATCAACAAACTCTCGAAGCATAGCAATTAGACGAGTCTTGATAGATTCTTCTAACGCGGCCCCGATTTTAACTTCTTTCTTGTCTTCCTCGGTACCCAGGTTTATCACTTTGATGGCCTCTTCATGCGGCTGAATCATCTTCTCTTCATGTTTAAGTAGTTTGGCCAACTCTTTAGGTAATTCACAATCTTCTTCACCTTCCTCATCGGCTTGATAAATTGGATTGTCAAATTCATACTTAGCCATAACAGGGTCGTCATTGATAAGATCCGGTGACAAGCACTTGCATGAATGGTGATTCATGCAAGGCTTTAGAAAGAGTTTGAGAAAATGAGAAACATTGCCATTTTAAAACTTTTCTTTCTTTTTGAAAAACAAAAGCAAATATGAAAGACAGAGAACAACATGGATGAATGTGAAACGTCAGCTTTATTTATGATTATGAATTGTGTTAGGAACAAAAGAACCCTTACAAAAAGCTACTATGCCTCGGGCAAGACATAGTGTTTGAGTACAGAAAAGACAAAAACAAAAATTATTACTCTTCGATGGAGGTGACTGAGATAAGCCTTTCAGACAACCAGTTGCTAAGTTGATGCTTCCATAATCGTCCACTCATCTAAGTCACAGTCACTATCAACTGCGTCATCCTGCACGACACTGATGCTTCCATAATCCATCATTCCCGCACTCGTGAAGGTAATCGGGCCTTGACGACCTCTAGCACTTTGTCCGGATGATGACTGCCCAGGATGGTAGCGAACCCTAAACATATCCTTCTTTTTTGGCACTTCTACTGGACTGTCCCAGCCTTCTCACCTCCCCGATTCAACCACATCAAGAGCTTGCTTATAAGAGGCTATGGAAACCCGCTTCTTTGGTTTTTCAGAAGAAGCTACCAACGAAGATGCTTGTTCAGTTTTCAGGGGCTCAAAAGCCTGACATGGAATCTCAACTATCTCGCTTTCCATCTCCACATACTTGAATGAAGCCAGATGACTGACAAAGATGTCTTATTCCCCACAGACTGTTACAATTTGGCCCTCCCATACGAACTTTAGTTTTTGATGAAGTATGGATAATACTGCTCCTGCTGAATGTATCCAAGGCCTTCCCAGCAAACAACTATATGCAGGCTGTATATCCATCATGTAGAATGTGGTATTGAAGATTTGTGGACCCACTTTAATTGGTAAATCCACCTCCCCAAACACTGATCTTCTCGACCTATCAAATGCCCTAACCACCAGGTCGCTGGGCTTTAGAACTACTCCATCATAATCCAACTTCATCAATGCCTTTTTAGAAAGAACATTCAGCGATAATCTGGTATCTACCAACACGTGAGAAAGTACTGCACCTTTACATTCTAAATATATATGCAGTGCCCGATTATGAGCACGCCCTTCAGATGTTAGATCCATGTCCGTAAAACCCAGTCCATGACTGGCATTGACACTAGATACCACCACTTCTAATTGATTTACCGAAATATCCTGAGGCACATAAGCCTTGTTCAGGATATTCAAGAGAGCTTTCATGTGGGAGTCGGAACACATTAGCAAAGACAAGATGGAAATCTTCGATGGGGTCTGCTGCAGATGGTCCACAATCTTGTAATCGCTCTTTTTGATAATTCTCAAAAACTCTTCAGCTTCTCTATCAATGGTAATGTCTGGATCAGTCACTGGCGTGGGCTCTTTGACAGCCACTAGTTGCTTCCCTCTTGCCTTAGCTTGGGCTTCTACGGTGTCTCTGGGTGGTATCGCACTATTTCTTAGTGTTTCTGGCGCAAATAACCTTCCACTTCTAGTAAAGCCCCCTACTCCAACGTTTTCTACTTGAGATGGGGTCGTGCTAGATGTGGTCAAATCTTGTTTCTGGCCGTTACAATATACTTCTCCACCATAATTCTAGGGAATAGCTTTATCACTTTGATACATTATTGGCCCTGCAGTGGTAATCGTTATCGGTGCCACTCTGGCCTGCGTGGGAACTTGAGATGGATCGTAGAAAATGGTTACTGTGGAGACTTCGCTTTCCTTTACAACTTTGTCAAACTGTAAAACCCCTTCATTAATCATACTTTGGATCCCTTTTTTTACCTGCTCACAACCACTTAGCGTTTCAACACATCCTGGACAATCACTTCCACAACCTGCAAACACACCCCTCTGGGCCAAACACGCTTTAACAACATTCAACGGAGTTTGCAGGTCGTCGATATCACACACCAAGTTTAGATTCTCCCCATCGTCAACTGCCCCAACTGTACCCCCGTGAGAAGGCATAGGGTTCTGTATTACATTAGGAGTAGGAGTGAAATTAATCGCTTTAGAATCCAGTAGGTCTTGAAACACATACTTCAAGGCTTTGCAGTTTTCTGTGGTATGTCCGGGGGCTCCGGAATGAAATTCGCATCTGGCGTTTGTATCGTAACCTTCAAGAAGTTGCCCCGGCTTCGGGGGTTGCAAAGTTCGAAGTTGAACCATTTAGAGCTGTAGGAGATTCTTCAAAAGTTGTGAATAGGACATCGGCATAGTTTCAAACTGCCTCTCTCTGGTCCTCTGAGAATAGTATAGACGATGAGCTCTTTGTTGATACCCTTGTTGGCGTTGTTGCTGTGGTTGTTGGACTTGTTGTTGAACAGGTTGAGCTGAGATAGTGACAGGGGCCACTTGCTGATAAAACCCTTTGTTACCTCCTCCCCTCTGCGCGTACACCGCCACAGGCTCTCCTTCTTTCCTCTTCAAGAAGGGTTTCTTGACACCAGAATTTGAAGCGCCCCTGTTCTGAATCTTCCCTTTCTTGATCCAATTTTCTATCCTCTCGCCAGTCAAGATGATATCTGAAAACCCACTTGAGGAACATCCAGCTAGCCTCTCCATGAAATGCCCAGGGAGGGTATCCAGGAACAGGTCTACCATTTCTCTCTCCAACAAAGGCGGTTGCACTCTAGCGGCCACTTAACGCCACCTTTGTGCGTAATCTTTGAAGCTCTCCAAGTTTTTCTGAGTCAGACTCTGAAGTTGAGTGCGACTGGGTGCCATGTCGATATTATACTGGTATTGCTTGAGGAATGCTTCTCCCAATTCCTTCCAGCTTCTCACAGAGCTTCTCTCTAGCTTCATATACCATTCCAAGGATCCTCCGGAGAGACTATCCTGGAAGTAGTACATCCAGAGCTTTTCATCCCTAGTATGGGCAGCAATTTTTCGGTAGAATTCCTGCAAGTGAGTTTTAGGGCAGGAGCTACCATTATATTTGTCAAAAGTAGGTGGCCTGAATTTGTGAGGAATAACCACCCCAGGGACTAGGCCCATGTCAGACACATCTATCCCCAAAGTGTCCCTACACTCTAGGGCTTTGACTTTCTCAGCAAGCATCAAAAAGTCTTGAAGATTTCCTTCTCTACCAAACCCCATATCATTGTTAAAAGGAGGGAATTGATCCTCCTGTATGTCTTGTACTGGAATGAAGGTTGTTGTGCCAGGTTCTGGGACTTGAGGTCCACCTGGGCCATTGTTGGTGTTGGGAGGAATCACTTGTACTTCAGGAGTGGTTACAGGAGGATTAGTCTAAGGAGGGTTGAGCCCCTGAATCACATTTCTCAAATCTTGTTGTCCCTGAGCCATCCCTTGCATCATGATCATGAATTCTCCTATTCTGGTGTGAAACTCATTAAGCTCAGTTTGCATAGCATCCATGACTGTCTTCTGGTTGTTGTGAGTTGCGTAACGATGTGGGATATTTTGTCGAAGATGACGGGTCTTGGAGGCCCTCGCAATCTTTGCCTAAAACACAAATAAGTTAAGCAACCTGTAGAAAACCTGCAAAACAAAGAAGAAGTGCAAATGATGTGTATGTAATGCAATGTGTTTCTCTTATCCTCAAGATTCCATTTACTTTCCCATTCTGGTGTTGAGAAAACATCCCTTGCAAGAAAATCCTGTGTGACATTCAAACTTGAAGTGGTGGCATTTATTTTGTGTTCGTGCAACAGATATAACCAGAGACTTCATGTAAATCAGAAGACAATTGGAATAACCAAGATCCTCACAAGGTACAAATTCATGTGTCAAGAAAGAAAAAGTACATCAAGAGAGAGGGGATTCCCACAACAGGCGTGTGGGTAATCCAAGTCATATGCATACAAAACTAAAGCTTAGGAAGGTCTACATCCTGTAATCTCCAACTAAGGCGCTTGACATTTTGCAACATCTGAGCTATATCTGGATGCGTAGGTTCTTGTACAAGATTCTGAATTAGGATATCCTTAAGGTCAAATGAGGCATGCAATTCCTCAATTTGTTGTAGGAACACATTTTCACTTTCGTGGATTGTAATGGAATCAGTTTTGACTTTCTTGACATCAGCTTTCAGTTTCAACTCTTCTATTTCTCTCTTAGCTTCCTTTACTGCTTGTTGACTTTCTGCTAGACTTTGGAGACGACTTTTCTCTTGATGATAAGCCTTCTGAAGGAGCTCTCTCTGTCCATCCACAAAATCCTTCTTTTGTCAATTTTATTATGGGCATATATAGTTGTTAACCAGTACATAAACTTCCCCATTATGTCATAGACACCACAATGGATGTATTGACTAGTACTATTTATCTTTCTTATATCAATTATATACTTCTCCCACCCCAACTACAATCTACCATTGGCATGGTCCTTGTATTTATCAAGATAGCTATCAAAATGGAATTTTGCCTGCACATTTTTTGCTTTATTTTCCTTTACCCTGGTTTCTATCAGAATAGCTACAGTTGGCTTTAGCTCTAGGAGATGGTAGCTAATCTCCCTAAGCTTGCCACATTTATTAAGCCCCCTCAAATTCCAGGAAACTATCATAACCCACTACTTGTGGGCTTGTTGAGATCATTCAAAACCTCAAGAGCCACAAAACCATTATTTGTATTCACCACAGAATTTAGTTCAAAAGATATGCTTTTACCTTTTTCCCTCTTATTGTTTCTTACTACAGTCCATGGGTCAGCTTCATCATTTATCACCTCTTCTTCTCTTGTTTCATCTGGTTGTATCTGCTTTGGAATGACTTATGCCTCATCAGGTGGTTTCTGCTTTGGCTTCCATTGTTTCCCCCTTGTTTGTTCTCCACATTTGTGACCTAATTTCTGACATTTCTCGCAGAATTTTGGCTGCCACTCGTACTCCACACTTTGTTTCACTAGTCCTCCCTCCTTGTTTCTGATCATAATTTCTTTTACCAAATCCTGTGTAACATCAACTTCGAAAAGGATTCTTGCATAGGAGACTCTGTATTTTCCTGCTGTGCATTCATCAATTACCATAGGAGTACCAATTGCACTCCCAATCTTGTTTAAACTCTTTATTCCCCACAAATGAAGGGGAAGTTGTGGGAGTTTGACTCAAATTGGAAGGGTACACAAAAGGTCTTTCTTCAAATTAAATTCAGGCCTTCATTCTTTCAAGATCATTGGCATATTCCATATGGTGTATGGTCCTTTCATCGTCACGGCTTCTCTGTCTTCATGTGAATTGAATCTAAGCAGAAAATAGCCTTCATCATGGTAGTAAAGGTCTGGTATCTTCACAAAGTTCCAAGTCTTCTGCATAACGTTTTTTACCGCATTCATACTCAGTTCTTCTCCCATAACATATAGAATCAGTGCATTATCCCAGAACCTCACCTCCGATTCAATGTCTTTCGGCTCTATGAGGATTTCCACTTCACCATTGACAAGAGTTGGTGCAACATACTCCATTGCTAAACCCTTTGCAGGATTTCGATTATCATTCAGAACATCAACCCATAGCTTGCGATTTTCCTTTGTTTCATTTTCTTCATCAATTAGGGTTTCCGGTTTTCTTAGATTCCCAATCGATCCAGAAGGTGTTGATAACACAGTTTCCGGCGGGTCTTTTTCTTCAGCATTTCCTTCTGATCCTACCAGTGTAGTCTCCGATGAGGTGCGGTGTCCTGATGACGGTGGCATCGTAGATCGCGGCCTCCCTCGTCCTTGTTTCACCATGAGAGGAAAAAAAAGCACGCTTTAAAAGTACACATTGGTTTAACATGAATGACTAAAATTACATGCATAATAATTTTGTAGAGATTAAAATATATTATTTTTTTAATAGAAACTAAAAATAAAAATTGAGATATTTATAGGGACTAAAAACATATTTAACCTCTAAAGTATAAAATAATTTTATATTATTTTGTTACATGGTTTTTTAATACACAATTGTCTTTAAATATAAAATTTTGTTGACTAAATCATAAGAGTGGAGAAAATTTATAATAATAACAATTATTAAAAATTAATATGTTTTTTTTACTAAGTTTACCTTTTAAAAGAGAATATATTATTATTATTATTATTATTATTATTATTATTATTATTATTATTATTATTATATTTATTTTATTTGAAAAAAGAGATTGTGAATATTCATGATATGGAAATTATTATTAATTATAGTAGTATTAGTTAATATAGTTAAAATTTAAAGTAAGACTTATAAAAAAACAAAAAATTATATCGAAAATAATATTTTTTTTCTTCAAAAGTTCTTATATTTAGAGACGTGTTTGACATTTTTTTTGAATGAAAATCATAGAATCGTGAGAGTCGAGACTCAAACTTTAACGTCGAAATCCAACCTAATAATATTGATTTTTATTAGTTAAAATATACTTTGCTGAAAAATCATAATCTTTATTATCACAAAGTTAAATTTAGAGTTTTATAGGAAACTATATAATTTTGTATCATTTTTATTTTGATTACTATACTTTTAAATTTGAATTCGAGATTTGGTAAAAATGGATTTATCTCTGCAGTTGTGACCAAAAAATAACTGATTTATTTACACCCGAATTATTTTTATCTGTTACGGTTTAATGGCCTAACACATATAAATAAACATTTGTTAAAAGGAGAAAGTTGATTTATGAATTCTAATAAGGGATTCCAAATTTGTCAAATTACTAGACTGTTACAATATCGACATTTAAGCACTAGATTTGATTTGATTTTAAAATTCAGTAATGATTAGATTAAATATAAATATAATCCAAATTAAAAATTAGGATTGTGCAACTTTAAAGATAGTATGTTTGTATTTTAGAAATATATCTAAATTATTGTTACTTACAAGGATTTAAACTTTATTTTATGATAATATTGATATATATTCCAAAATAGACAAAAACCAAAATGCATAGCAATCTTGACTATGAAATAAGATAAAATATAAATAAATTTTAAATATTTTTTTCTTTTTTTAAATGTAATTAATATTCAACACATAGTTTAATAAATACTTACAAAAAAAATGGTGAGTCAAACTTAAATTTAAAATTTCTAAAATCACTTCAATATAATAACAAAATCAATTTTAAATATTTATTTATCAAAGAACACACACGTTAAAAGAGGATATAAGTTATTTTAAAAATAAAATGAATAAAATATATTTGAAAATTATGTAGACAAAAACCAAAATGCATGGCAATCTTGACTATGAAATAAGATAATATATAAATATAAAATTTAAATATTTTTTACTTTTTTATTTAATTAATAATCAGCACATAATTTAATAAATACTTACAAAAAATTTATGGTGAGTCAAACTTAAATTTAAAATTTCACATAAAATTTCTAAAATCACTTCAATATAATAACAAAACCAATTTTAAATATTTATTTATCAAAGAACATGTAAAAAAAATAAAAGATTAATACACTATCCTTCAATTAAAATGAATTATTTTGACACATAGGAATAAGAAGAGAAAAACATGAAATAAGTAGTTATTAAAATGGTTTAATTATAATTTATTTTTTTTAATTTTATACTTATTTGTTAAAATAATGCATTCTTACGGTGTAAAGTAGTTTTAAACTGATAGTGTATTTCAATTAATTTTAAAAAATAATATAAGTTTTATTTTAAAAATAAATAGAATAAAATATAATTGAAAATTATACAGACAACTAAGATTTTTTTGTCAATTAAAACATTAATGAATTTAAAGGTAGTATGTAATCAATCAATGAAAAACAATTCTACATATACAACCAATCAAAATATTTATAATTGTCGCATAATATTAGTATTTTTAAAATAAAAATATATTTTATTCTAATAAATAATTGTGATTGATTGACCGTATATAATATTTTATCCCGTCCATTTCCTTTTTTCACAAACATTAATTAGAAGAATCCAAAAAGTAAAATATAAATAGCTTTGATAATATTGAGTAATAAAATTTGAGAATAAAATCCATAAAAACTTGCTTTCTTTATGGAGATGAGAAAACCACGAGCGAAAAAACCTACATAGACAAGAAAGATTCTGATAAATGCTTGGATTTCCTTACGTTTGAAAAAATCTCTTCATTGAGATTTGTTACATTTCAAACATTAATAGAAAATGAGAAAATCCGGGAAATTTTTAAGATACTATAACACAATAAACAACGTAGAAATATATAATAAATCTATGAGATTTTCTTTCCTTATATTACACAATCTTTTATTTTTAATGAGTATTTTTTTATACTTGTTTTAGATTATATTCTCTGATCTTTGAATTTAATTCAGATAGTAGTTTAATATATTCTCTTGACTCTAAGAGGATTATATATATAAGAGTTTGGATTTTGTTTAATGTCAATATCATAAAAAAACTCCAATAAAAAAAATCATAAAAAATGGCCATGAATATGTGTAGTAATAGTGGCGGTAGTAATGCTTGTGGATGCTGTGGTGGTGGCAGCGGTGGCGGAGGTGGAGGTAGAAGTAATGGTGGTGGTAATGGTAATGGTATTTCGATATGGAATTCCGGTATGAAGAAACAGCAACAACAACAAAAACGTCCGAGGATTCCGAAAAGAGGTCCCGGTGTTGCCGAGCTAGAGAAGATCTTGAAGGAACAAGAAACATCTGATGTAACAACAACGCAGAGAGGGAATAATGAAGGGTTTTCGATGCCATCGACGTGTTTTATTCCACATCCGCCGCAGTCACAGCCAACGTCACGGCCGAATTCGAGTCATCTGCATTCTCTTATACCGTCGTCGCAGAAATTCGATCTAACAGTGTCACCGGGAGTTAGATCTATGTATGCTAACAGTAATATGCATCCAATGGGAAGGAACAATGGTGTTGGATCAATTGAGCATGAGCTATTTCGTCGTCGAAATCTAAATGAAGTTGCTGACGGAAGCCCGTCGGAATCGGAAAATTCTTCGTCTAGTGAATCTAATCATGCTAATTGTTCTTATCCTGGGATAATTTCAAGGAGGAACAATGTGGATCCATTATCTAATGTTAGGGTTTATTAAAATTTTACTATTATTATTATTATTATTATTATTATTATTATTATTATTATTATAAGTTTAAGTTAATTTTTAACTATTGTGTATGAAATTTTAACTGTGGATCTGTGTATTTTATATGCAGATGAATGAATTTCATGGGAATGGTGGTAATCAAAATGGAGTACTGTCAATTGGATTGCCCAATTTTTCAGTGGAGTCCCCTTCAATCCAAAATTCACATTACAACTACACATCAAGGTCAAATGAAGAACAAATGGTACTTTATATGCCCCAATTCCCCAACTTGATTGGTACTTTATATGCCCTAATTCCCCAACTTGATTCCTATGAACTGTATGTAAAATAATTTATAATGTCAATTTATAACGACCATTTCGTCTGTAATTTATAGGCTTTTAAAATAAAAGTCAAATGTTTTACAACATTCAACATCTGAGATTAACTGATTGTGTAATTTTTTTACACCGTGGCTACATTTCAATTAAACTCATTTTTTTTATTTAGCATCATATTTATATCGGAGTAAAAAAATCAATATTGGATATGTTTGTCGTAGATGGCTGGCCGTGTAAAGCGATCTTTTTCTTCGTCGTTGGACAATTCTCTGATTCCGCCTTCAAATTTTCAAGTTCTTCCGAGTTTCTCACGCCACAATAGACCCCAACCGTCGTCAACAAATGAAAGTCATGGGATTAGTAGCTACAATCCCACCAACGAGTGTTACAGGTAATAATGTCATGATGATAGATGTGTCAGGTATCCGACATGTTACTGGTGTCTATGTATCAGTATTAGTATTTTGCTTGTTATGCCAAATAATTTTATAATTTTATGATGTTCTCAGGGATGCAAAATGGGGTAACACTTTGGAGCTCAGTAATAAGATTTTCAACTCTGAAAATGTTGGGTCTAGTCATACAAATTTTCCGCCATTTGTTGTTCCTGAGGTTCCTCAACCTCGACCTCCGATGCAGTTTTTTCAAAATGTTAATTCCAAAGTAAACCGGTTTCCTTGTCAAGTCACTGAAGTAAGTTGACCAAATCTATTTTGAAACTTTCAATGTTATTTATCTCTATCTTTGGACGCAGCACCAACAAACTTCATTGAATGTGTATATCTCAATGCTCTTCATGCATGAGTTTTTTGGTTTTTGATCTTATAGGAAAAAGTAGAGAATTCAAATGAAGAAGATCGTAAACCTTTCTTTAACTTCTTAGAAGTCGAGGACCAAGAAGAGGTGACAGATACACCAAATGGGTCAAATAATGGAGGACATGAAGGAGGAAGAGGTGGCATTGATCTTACATTGAAGCTCTAAGTTTGGAAATTTTTACAAGAGCATTCATAATAATTTCCCTTAGAGTCATGAAAATCAAGATGCCAATTTGTGTGTATTTTCATTTAATTTAATTTCATTATTGAGTATTGTGGGGATTTGGATCCTCTCCTCCAGTTCTCTCCCGCTGTCTCTACTGCCTTCATCACAATCGTTCATCCATATTTTGTCTCTCTTTTCAAAATCTGCATTTATGAACTCTCAGCCATTGGATAAGTACAGGAGAAAAGGCAGGACAAAAAGGGCAGAAGGTATTTTCGTATTGTTGAGCTTGGGTTAGCCAAGCTTGTGATTAAAGTGGGGCTTTAATTTAAGAGATGAACCCAAGTTGAGTGAGGGTTTATAGTGTTTAACCTTTTATTTGGTTAAATTGTAACCCTTGTTCTAATTATTTATTGAAATGTTGATTTCATTTTACTCTTACAGTTTAATGTATTCTTATTCATTAAAAGGAGATGAGTTTGATTCATAAGTTTATTTTTACTATGCTTATCACTTTTATTAATCAAGGATATGTTGACATCAGGTATAAATTTAAAAGTTTTATACCAAATCTCTACTGTTAAAATAAATAAATTAAATGGTCTTATAGGGGTGTTCGCGGTGCGGTTTGAACGGTTTTGACGCAAAAAATCATCCGAACCGCGAGAGAAAAAAGCATGCGGTTTGGTTTGGTTCGGTTGACTTTAAGAAATAAAACCGAACCAAACCAAACCAAACCAATGCGGTTTGGATTGGTTCGGTTGGTTCGGTTTTTTATAATATTTTTATTGAGTCATACATACACCTATAGAGAACAACATAATTTTGTATTTAGTCATGCATACATAATCAAATAGCAACAAACCTCATCATATTTAGACAATAAATTTTCATTCAATATACAAAAATAAGATTAGATCAAAGTGGAATAAAAACATAAATAGTAGTATAAAACAATATCAAAAATATTACAATAAAAAGATAAAATGGAGGATAGGAAAGATTAGAGAAGATGAAAAAGAAAGATCATAAGATATGTGATATTATAGAAGAAACGTGCGATAAAAACGTAATTGGATGAGAAAACAATAATATAAAAAACGAGAAAATGAATATGAAAAAGAAAGAATATAAGAGAGATTAGAGTAGAAGAGATGAGATGTACATAGCAAATATGATGAGAAGAATGTGCGATACTACTCGAAGAGATTTAAGAATGTTGAAACTAAAACCCTAAGTGTGACTAAGAGAATATTTGTATGGTTAAGGCATAATAGATTTAAGTTTTGGGTTGGATGTGGGATAAGAGAAGTTTGGGTTGTAACATAATGCGGTTTGGTTTGGTTTAGTTCGGTTTGTAAAATACAAACCGCAAATCGAACCGAACCGTGCGGTTTTGTTAAATAATGGCCCAAATACATCCGAACCAAGTGCGGTTTTTTTGCGGTTTCGGTTTGGTTTGGTTTGGTTTGCGGTTTTCTATTGGGTTGGTTTGGTTTTGAACACCCCTATTATAAGTAGGTTATTTTTAAATAAAAGAAGAAAGAAATTAACATGTTTTTTTATATTTCATTTAATATGAACGTTTGATTCAATCCTATTATCGGTTGATATTTGATGTAAATTGACTTACATTTGGTGTCAACATATCCTAACTCCACTATAAATATATGTCAATTTAAGTCTCCTTGAGTATATAATTTATTTTTGAAGAAAACAAACTATGATTACTTCAAAAATACTAACAATACAAAGGCGGTCACTAGGATCCAGTCCTCAAAACAACAACGAGCTATGTGTTTCCTAATTTTCCCACTATAATACCCTCTATATACAATCATATAAATATTTTTCTCTCCTATTTTGGTGATATTCACATTTTGGCAAGAAAATCTTATCATTCCTATAGTTCCAATTTCATATATAGTTTCTGCAGCTGCAAGTTTGAGAATGATTACCCTCCAACTTGTATCTTTACTATAGTCCACAAGCCATTGCATTTCCTCATTCCAATACTTAGGCACATGGGTGATTTGAATCCAATCAAGAATCCACCTACATAACATGTTCAGCTTAGCACAATAAAAAAAGTGGTTTATAGTTTCCATATTATCACAAAAGCAACATTTGGTGTTGTCCACCATGTCAAACTTATGGAGTATATCTGTTCTGGACTGGACCAACGACTAGGCATGGTCCAATCCTTTCTGCCCCATGAAACAGCCCAATGACCCAAGATCCAGGGGACCCATTGCATTAATGTTCGTTCCACTCTCCTCGTTCATGGTCTTTACTCGACAACGGTAGAGACCACCCAGGATCAGTCTGGATAGTTCCTGCTCGGAGGATCTTGTGTCTGACACATTACCTCCCTGATCATGATGCTCGTCCAATGGCCTGTTCCTGGCAGTTACCTATTTTTTGGGGATCCGCAATCCATGCCCAAAAATAGGAACTGTTGACCACGCGTTGGGGGCTCTCTATATAAACCCTCTCATTTGAGGGGGGGTCAGGTATCAAATATTCATCTCTATCACTCTTACTAGTACTTGCTATCTGAGTACCCGTTCTGACTTAGACATCGGAGTACCTTGTAGGTACAACCCCCCGTTCTCCTTAGCATTCGAGCAGACCTTGGAATCTACGTCAGCAACCATAGGAGATTATGATCTCAGGTACGATCACTATCTTTGGTGACTAATTTTCTATGACATGCCAGCCACATGGTCATAAGTTCTCTAAGACAGACAACACTACCACACAACAGTTTCCTCTAAGCAACATTTTGTTCATCTTTTCTCAGATTGTCATACATAACTTTCATTTGGAATTTGTTTTTTCCTAACATATGATCCCAATGTTGTTGAACCTGCTGGATATATTCTCGTTGTTGTAGATCAGTCTTCATGATCTAAGCACTATTATGCTTTATCTTCACCTCCATCATATTTTTGTTTTTGAAATAATAGGTGTGCACACATTTAACCTATAGCTTGTATGATTTTCCACTAAGATTACAAAGGAGTTTCATCATGGCGGTTTTGTTCCAAGTATCCAGGTCTATAATGTCAAGCTTTTTTTGCCTTCTAGGCACTATGCCAAACAAGGGCTACGACAACGCGTTTTTTTTTTTACCTTTAACAACGTTTAAAAGCGCTGTCTAAGGTGGCGATGTTGTAGGTAAAGACATCGTTTTTTTAAGGAAAAAGCGTTGCTAAAGGCCAACTTTAGAAAGCGCTTTACCTTTAAAAACTCTTTCTAAAGTAGGCCTTTAGCATCGTTTTTTCCTTAAAAAGTGATCTCTAAAGTGGGCCTAGCGTTGTCTAATGTATACGTATATAATTTTAATGAATTTTTTTTATATATCTTTAGAGAGTGTTTTTTGAGGAAAAGGCGCTTTCTTTTGTTTCCTTTAGACAACGCTTTTGAAAGCGCTCTCTAATGTATACCTATAATTTTAATGAATTTTTTTCTATATCTTTAGAGAGCGCTTTTTAGAAGAAACGCCTTCTTTTGTGGACTATAGGCAGCGCTTTTGCTAAAATGCGATGTTTTTTCTATACGTATAATTTTAATAAGTTTTTTTAAAAATCTCATTTTAACCATTTTTTTAATGCAGAAACCTGTATAATTTAAGTCATTTTAATAAACCTGTATAATTCACATTTATAGTAACAATTTCTAGTATGATTCATTAACCATTTTCACTAATCTCATAAATCACATAAACCACAAATACCATTTCAATCCAAAACTATACAATTCAAGTCATTTACATCTCAAAACTAATATCATTTTACTAATATCATTTCAATCCAAAACTATACATTTCAAGTCATTTACATTAACCACAAGTTAATAACATTCACATAATCCCATAATCATATACCTTAAACTATTCTTTTTTTCAATAAGATATTCGCACAATTCCTCTGTAAAGCGCTGTCTAATGAATACGTATATAATTTTAATGAATTTTTTTATATATCTTTAGAGAGCGCTTTTTGAGGAGAAACCTAAACATGTTGAGACACCTACACCTGCACCTACTCAAGCCAATCATGAGCTTACCTTAGAGAATCTTTGTACTGAGATGCAAATCATGCAATATGACATCCGCAACTTGCGTATAGACATCTTCACTTTGAGAGATATGGCCGTAGAACAATTCGACCATCTGAGTCAAGCATTAAAATCCATCTGAAACCATCGTGGCTAATTTCCAATGTCAACACTCATCAGAATTTTCTAGCATTTTTATTTGAATTCAACATTTTAATTTTAGTTCAATTTGATTTTTAGTTGTTTTTCAATTTTCAACTTGTTTCAATTTATGACTACTGCATTTTTCTAAGTTTTAATAAAGAATTTTGGTTCTGTTTTTATTTTTTTATGCCTGAGTTATAATTGTTCAGTAGTGTGATACAAGTATTCTGCTTAAATTGAATGTTTGTCACTTTTTGTTACTTTATGCATTAGTGCTTAAAATGTCAAATTTTATTCTTCTGTTACAATTATAATGCACTACTATTTAATTAAGTACTACTGATAATGCACTGCAACTTAATTATGCACTACTGATATGAAACTGCTATCTGCTACATAATTTTATGGTGCGTGAGAAATAATAAGGATTAACAAATTTAGGGCCAAAGAATTAGAGGAAATCCCACTTTGCACGTTTCCCATTTAATACGGGTGACGACCGTCTCAAACTTGAGACGATCGTCTCAACACCCTGACGAGCGTCATGAACCTTAGACGACCGTCACACAGACAGTAACGATTATTTGCAACGTTCTTATGACTGTTGAAACCCCACTTCCCCATTTTTCCTCTCCAACGTTCTGATTTTCCACCCTATAAATAGGCACTTTCACTTCCACTTTCTCATAACTCCTCAACCACCCCACTTCCGTAGCATTTTTAGCAACCACTCTTGCATCCTGGTTCTATATAAGTAGCAGTACGAGCTTTCTTTTTCGTATCACCTTCTTTGTTCACAAACCAGCTTCTACTTTCTTTTCATTTTATTTATTTTCCAAACCTTCCGAATTCATGGCAAGCCAAACTCCAATCAACATCCCTTCACGTGATGGTGCAGCCGGAGAGCTCCAACATGCATGATTCATCGAATATCGTGAAAGGACAGCCGAGGTAACTTGTTACATTGACAAGGAGTTCCTAACCCAACTTGGGCTCCTTGAAAGTGTTAACTGGTTGCTTTCGAATACCGGTCTAACAGCGCTCTGCAAAAGCAACAGTCTGACGTACGCCACTCTGACTCTAGAGATTTTGAGCTCTTATGCTTACAACACTTCAACCGACGCAACCAAATATTGGGTCTATAACGCTATGTTTCGCCTATTCAAAATGAAGTATACCATTACTCAGGAAACATTCAGCGAGTGGTTCGGTTTCCAACAAAGCGACGGTGTACACCTCTGCCTTCCTAGAGACGTAGATTGGCAGGCAGGGGCTTTTCAGCTTTGGGGGGATTTGTCATGAGAAAGACATTCGGCATGGGACAAGCTCTACGCCTCTCACATCCATAACCCTGTTGTTTGTTACTTTCAGAGGGTTTTGAACAACATTGTTTTTGGGAGATACAACAACCATAAGGTGAACCAGAGGGAGTTGTTCCTGATTCGATGCATTTTCTTCTCCATCCCTGTGAACCCATTGGCCTTCATATTATCCAACATCTAGATCACCTATACAAGAGGGAAAGCTCTTTTCTGTTTTGGAGAGATGATCATCGACATCGCGCTGAAGCTTAGTCTAGGTGATCGTCTTGGTCAATTGCGAGCCACTCTCGCCTTATACCTTGATATGGAGTACTGCAAGAACAGTTATCTCATCAAGAAAAGGAGGGATGGCAGGTATAACTTGGTTGTATAAAACCGGTTGTTCGAAACATCATCCTACCCTGTCATACCCGCACAGATGCAAAGATCAGAGCCAATTTGTGTTATGATTTCGATGCCCCTTCACCAGGCGTTGCTGCTCCAAAAGAGCAACCAGATGCAAGAAAAGATGAGATGCAGCAGACCATGGATGAAAAGGAAGTTGCACATATACCGGATACTGAGTTCTCCAGCACCAGTACGTCCACCAGACGCCGATGTAGGAATCAACAACCCGCGTCTATGGACGACATCATGGTGGCGATCGTTCAAAATAATGAGTAACATCAAAGGCACTACACTGATATGATGGAGAGGATGGGACAAATTGAGCTCAAACAGACAGTACAAGGAGAAAAAATCACTGGTGCTATAGAAGAGATAGGAGCTGCGACACAAGAAATCCAGGCGCTACACGACTATATCCATCATGTGGGTATACCTGATCATATTGCGATATATGAGCAGCAAAACATGAGAGGCAGAGCCAGAGGAAGAGGACAAAGGCCACCTCAGCAGTAGTCTAGTTTAGTTTTTCTTTTTATTGTTTTTGTTGTTTTTGTTGTTTTTGTTGTTTTTGTTGTTTAGTAGTTTATCTATATCTCGCAACATTGAGGACAATGTCTGAGATAGTATGGGGAAGGGTAATTAGATTTCCCTTTCCTTGTATGAAACTCTATTATTATTAATCGAAGTATTTAGCTATTTAAATTCTCTCCAATATTTTTTCTCCATAACAAAAATTTTATTCCTTTTAGAATGCTTCCATTTAACATACCCTACGAGTATATAGGTTGATAGGCTTTGTTAGAAAACTGAGAAAAAACATAACAAAAATTGATACAGTCTTGACACCTTAGAACCTTAGATATGCAATATCGGTTTGGATACCTTTTATATCAAAATCTGAAGCTTTAGTTCTAAATTAGCCCCGAGTAGTTTATACTAGCAGTCAGCACCACCTGAAGCAAAAACTACGTGGAGAACCGATGCAAATAAGTGATTGAGCGCAAATATGCAAAAAGAAGAAAAAGAAGAATTTTAAGATTATGCAAGCCATTGGTAAAACAATCAAGCTGCACATATTATAAAGAATGCAAAAATATGAGAAAAAGGCAACAAAAGTCTGATGTTAGTTGGTTCAGAGAAATCTGGTTTTAAACTCGGTAGGGCGAATTATTATTCGTTCCCCAACAACTTGCACTCAGTATGTTAAAGGTTTACCGCACTTATGTACCAGACCCCGTATTAGAAAAGAGCAAATTCACCAACAGGTTACTCCAATATGCGCGTGTAAAGGTCAAGGACTTAATGTGATTGCGTCAGAATGAAATCGGGTGAAGCAAAAACAAGAGCATTAGGTTGAGATATGATAGCATGATTCAGACTCGTTTGTATAGGGGGTTTATGAACATCATATGTTTTAGTGTCACTAGTGTTCTTTGATGTTTCAGTTACTATTAGTTCATTTAGCATAAAGCCGCACAACCACGTATGAATAGGTAATGTGTTTCGAGTCTGCATTTAAAGGATATTTTTCAAAACCTATTTGATTGTTTGCTTGAGGACAAGCAAAGATTCAAGTCTGGGGAAGTTTGATAACTCGAATTTGTATCGATTATTTAGTATAGTTTTCGATCATTTAAGTTATTAATTTCTTTGTTTCGAAAGATATTATGCGAGAATTCTGTTTATTTTGTAGGTATTTAGTTACACTTGACTTGTGGAAGCAAATAATGAAAATGAGACAGAAACAAGACTTGTTGCACAAGAAATGAGGCAAAATTGCAGAAGAAATGATGTTTCTGGTTTTTTATTGTAGGAAAACCGTCTCAGATTGGTGACGACCGTCCCACATCCGAGACGATCGTCCTAAGCCCAAGTTGACTGTCAAAAGCTTATTTCCAGAAACCTAAATACGCATCAGTTCAGTCAAAACTTAAGATAGCCATTGCGTGTTCTTCTCATTCAGCAGAGAAATTTCCTCAACCCTACTTAACCTCAGTCCAATTCATAAATTCAAGGCCCAACAAATTTCATCCCGTGAAATTCTAAACAAACTCAAGTTGTAGAAGCTATAAATAGCAGCTTCCACCAATTGCCAAGGGAACTTCGTTTTTACACCAAATTCCTGCCAAATTCCCGATCGAAGTTCAGAGCTTATTTTATTTTCAGTATTTTTCTTACTTTTCCATTACCAAACCAAAGTGATAGCCTTCATCATTAGGAAGTTATCATTATTTAATTCTTTCTAGCCACTGCATATTCGTTTTAGTTTAAGTTTCTGCAAGATCGGTTGATCAAGAATATTTCAGCCAGTTTTTTATATTTTAATGCTTTACCATTTAATCATTGTGCCATTTATTTTTATTCAATTCTTCTTCTACCTTTCTTCACAATTATTTTATATGTCTGGCTAAACCGTTTATCGGTATGTGATTGTCTAACCGAAACGAATTCAATAGAACTAGGCTAAGAGTTTAAATTAAGTTACTTTTTGGTTTCGATTTCTTAATATAAACAACTTTTGTTACGAGAGTAAGAAAGTATAAAAGGTTAGGATTAAGACCACAGGAGTGTGAATTTGTAACCGGATAGATGATTTCGAGCATTGTTTTAAATATAACGGAAGCGCTTTAAAACCAATTAGAATCTCTAGGTTTCCAAAACGTATTTCTAACTTGAACTGACACAGAGAGAGTGCTCAATTGAACTTAGGAGTATAGTAATAGGCAAGACCATGAGAGTGTGAGTTAACGACTTTTAAACCGACAGTTTCTACGGAAAGATAACTTAACAAACCTAAATAAGCTAACCCTTTTATTAAATTCGCAAAGGCGAACCAATTACGTACCGATATCCTTATTATTAATTTAACTTAATCTAAAATTATTATTTTCTCGCCCTTTAAAACTAAAATATCACTCGCCTTAGCTAAACAAAGTAACACCCGATAGCGCTAGGTTAATTATCGAGTCTCTGTCGGATCGATTTCTTTTATTACTATGTGATAGATTGTGCATTTACAGTTAGTAACCGTTAGACTCAGAAAGTCGCATCTCTTGGATGACATAGCCTTCTACTCCACATTGTTAGCTGATGGGTAGCGCTTGATTTATCCACATCTTCCTGAGCAATTCATAAGCCAATTTTGGTTTCTATAAGGTGTTGCAAGAGAGACCTCAATGTCTTCTCCTCCCTTTATGGTCTGCAAAGATGTTTGTGTAATGTTTGATGATTTCTATAATCATTTAGTGCCATAGGAAGCACGACGTGGGTAAGCTCCTCATCCAGGGAGTAGTTCATTCAGCTACATCCAATGTTATTTCATAACATCACATCCTTACATGACATTAGATGCTCATGGATATCCACCTAGGTCAACTCATAGGAAGATATTAGAGAAGGGATAGGCTATGGATAGATCATGTCGTTGATGTATTAACTGCATGTCGTCATATTATGGATATTGAGGGAGCGGGTATAGAGAGAGGAGAGTTTCCATAAGTAACTCTTGTGAGGGCTACTATAGATGCCATTCTATATGAGGAACGAATGACATTGTAGTACGGGGGGTAGAGAAGGAAGATAAGGGTCAGATATACCCAATAGCTTACTTTTAATTAGGAAGGAACATAGGGGTCAACAATTATGTTTGATTATGGATTCTTAGATTGATTCAAATATATGGTATTTTAATCTAATTACATCAATGTATGGTGTTTTTTAAGTATAAATCGGGTGCCCTCTGCATGCAATTTTAGAGAACAATCCCTCAAGAGAATTTAACATTGTTACATGTCCAGGGCTAAGTTTGAACTCATGACCTCTGGTTAAGCTGAAATAGATCGCTTACCATCTCATCCAAAGGCTCCTTGATCATCAATATATGGTTTAATTGATAACAAATTTATTTTTGATAATATAGTTACCATAACTGACCTATAATAAAAGATTTCTTAAAAAATGTCAAATTTGTAACAATCTTGTTGTAAGATAGTTGTTATGAAAGTATACTTCCATATTATTCCTTGAGTTTTGAAATAAACACACTACAATGAGTTTAAAATATGCCCAGAGTTATTATAGAATTGTCCATACAAACTAACTCTTTTATAAATATGGAGATATATTTCCAAACATTTTTTTATTAAATGGAGTGGATCATTTACTTACGAATGAATGTGGTGTATTTAGGATGTGTTGTAAATGTGTCTTAAAACCTTGGTTGATTAAAAGAAGGAAAACATATTTTAGAGATAGCATTTACCGTAAAAATTGGAAGTTTTAGAAAATCGGACGAAAAGAAAAAAAAAACGGGCGGTGAATAGTGCCACCCGTACAGATGAATAGTGTTGTATGTACGAATGAATAGTGGTGTTCGTACAGATGAATAGTATTGTTCGTACGATGAATAGTGTTTTTAGTTTTTTGGGCTTTATTTGTTGGGTATTTGCTATTATAAATATGTATCTCTTATATGTTTGGTGTGTGACAATCTTAGGGTTTACACCAACAAGGGAGAGCAAGGGTTTAAAGGTATTAGGTTTCAGCACAATGAAAACCTTAGATTATACCTTGAGTTTGAGTGATTCATATATTGAGAGTTGGAGAGATTGAGAAACACTTGGGTAGAAAATAGGGTTGTTCTTGGGAACCTGAAGACGAAGGTTATTTTCTTGTAACTCTTTTGTAATCTCTTGTAACAACTTTCTGAGTATAGTGAATTAGAGAGTTGCTCTCTCCCCCAGAGAAGATTGTTTGATCGAACTGGGTAAACAAACCTTCGTTTTATTTCTTTCCTTATTTTGTTATATTACATGTGTACGGATTATTATTGTTGTAGACCATTTATTTTGGTTGCTACTATTATTTTTCCCACAAATTGATATTGAATTTTGTTGTAATTCACAACAAGATTCACAATAAATGGTGTGGTGAGCGTGGAGCAAAGTGAGCATCATGGTTAGTAGATGGCATATCGATAAATTTTCTAGTAACAACGACTTCGGGTTGTGGAAAATTAAGATGCAAGCAATTTTAATTTAAGAGAAATGTATCGATGCTTTGAAGAGTGAAGCATTGATGCCTATAGGGTTTACACAGGTACAGAAGACCGAGATGATGGATAAGGCTAGGATGTAATTATCTTGTGCCTTGGGGATAAATTTCTAAGAGAAGTCGTCGGGGAGAAAATTGTGGTTGTTATGTGGGTAAAACTTGAATCATTGTATATGACAAAGTCTTTGGCTCACAAGTTGTATCTGAAACAACAACTCTATTCATTTTTAATGGTGGAGAACAAATATATAGTTGAGCAACTTATAGAATTTCACAAGATTATTGATGATCTTGAGAATATTGAAGCGAAGTTTGATGATGAGGACAAGTTTTTGCTCCTGTTGAGTTCATTACCCAAATCCTTTGAGCGCTTTAAGGATGCCCTTCTTTATGGCAAGGAAAGTACTATTACTTTGGATGAAGTCTAGACGGTGGTGAAATCCAAAGAATTTTCAAATTCAAAAGATTTGAAGATTGAAGATAGTGGTGAAGGCTTAAATGTGCCAAGATCAAGAGATGAGCGTAAAAGGATGTCCAAATCAAAGAGTTCTGACAAGTCAAAGGTAAAATGTTTTAATTGTCAAAAAATAGGTCACTTTAAAAGGGATTGTCCTGAAATAAAGGTCAATGAAGATTCTGTTGAAGCTGCAATTGTCTTGGGTGAGGAAAGTTATGAGTATACCGAAGCACTAATAATATCGAGTTTGGAAACTGAAGATAATTAGGCCATTGACTCAGGTTGCTCTTATCACATGTGTCAAAAAATAGAATACTTTGAAACTTTAAAGATGGTGCAAGGTGTAGTAGTTTGCCTTGGTAATAATAAGACATGCAAGGTTTATGGTATTGGTATGGTCAGATTTAAAATGTTTAATGATTGTGAACTTCTTATTCTCAGTGTGAGGTATGTTCCATAAATCAAGCGAAATTTGTTATCTATAAGTATGTTTAATGATCTAGGCTATTATACTAGAGTTGAACATGGAGTGTTGAAGATTTCACGTGATGAATTGATTATTGCTAAAGGGTCTAAAATATGTGGTTTATATATTTTAGAAGGTTCAAATGTTGTTATTCATTCATCGTTAACTAGTGGAGGCTTTCATGAGAAGGAAAAGCTATGGGATTTGAGTTTAAGGCGTTATGAATGCCTTGAGAAAGTTTTAGAGGAGTATAATGAAATTTGCAGAAATCAAGGGATAAAAATGCATGTTACCGCTGAGTTGTTATTGGGTTTTTGGGGAAGAGCTGAGGTTAAAACAGCTCACTTGGTTGGTAGAGAATTTCTTCAGAAGAAGAATAATGAAAACCAAGGTAGAAACCCGGTAGAAACTATAATGGAGAAAACTCAGTTTGAGGTGGAGTTTCCTTCTATGGATGCTAGCAGTAGTGAGGGAAAGGTTACAGAGAATCTTATTATCATTTGACTCATGATAAGGTAAAGAGGGTTATTGTAACATCTCAAAGGGACGGTTATGCTAGACTTGCATATTATGTTTTTAATGTGGCTGAAGGACAGTAAAATAAAAGAAGAAAACATTCAGGGAGGCATTTGAAAACAGGTGGAGTCAATGGTGGTTGAAAAATCATACTTGTAGGCTTGTTAAATTACCTAGGCAGAAAAAGGTAATTGGAAACAAGTAGATGCAAGTGGCGAGATCAAGATTCAAGGGTTGCTTGAATTTGATTAAGGTTATTGATTAGAGTTTCAACTTGGTAGAGAGCAGCAATTTTGTTGATTGTTAAATCGGTATCAACACGGTTTAAAGTCAAGGTGGAGATTATTGTAAATATGTCTTAAAACCTTGGTTGATTAAGAGAAGGAAAACATGTTTTGGATATAGCATTTACCGCAAAAATCGAAAGTGTTAGAAAGTCGGACAAAAAAAATCAGGCGGTGAATAGTGCCATTTGTACTGAAGAATAGTGATGTCCATACGGATGAATAATGTTATTCGTACGGATTAATGTTATTGTACGTACGATGAATAGTGTTTTTAGTTTTTCGGTCTTTTTTTATCCAGATTTTGGGTTTTATTTTTTGGGTATTTGCTATTATAATTATGTATCTCTTATATGTTTGGTGTGTGACAATCTTAGGGTTTACACCAATAAGGGAGATCAAGGGTTTAAAGATATTAGGTTTCAGCACAAAACCTTGGATTACACTTTGGGTTTGAGTGATTCATATATTGAGAGTTGGAGAGGTTGGGAAACACTTGGGTATAAAATAGGGTTTTTCTTGGGAACCGGGAGGCGAAGATTATTTTCTTGTAACTCATTTGTAATCTCTTGTAACAACTTTTTAAGTATGGTGAATTGGAGAGTTGCTCTCTCCTCTAGAGTAGATCGTTTGATCGAACTGGGTAAATAAATCTTCATTTTATTTCTTGCCTTATTATGTTATATTACTTGTGTACAGATTATTATTGTTGTAGACTATTTATTTTGGTTGCTACTATTCTTTGTCCCACAAATTGATATTGAATTTTGTTGTAATTTACAACAAATTTCACAACAGGATATATATCGAAATATATTTCTATATTATAACAAGGACACTTTTGAATTTTAAAAGGTGACTCTAAAGGTGGGAAGAGCAACTCCCTAAATAGTTATCAAAACAATTGGCAATAGTTAGACAAACAACTATGAAATCATTTCGCTGCTAACAATTTTTATTGAAAAATGGTTTTAAGTTGTTAGCTATACTCAAATTAAATTTTTATATAAACTTTTAAAAAGACTTCGCATCAAATAATAATTATTTATTCTTTCATTTATTGACAAAGTTGTTATAATTAGTTTAATTTTAGAAGTCTTTTATTACATTTTTTTGTAAATTTGATTTTCAATAAAGGGAAGAAAAAAAAAAGGAAACACAAACATTTTAAAGGAAATATCTGTAAGCTATTATATCTATTCAACACAAGTTTCAGTGGTCTGGATTGGCGGAAAATTCTGGTGTTTCTTGGGTTTCGTGGAAATCAGTGTGTCTTACTAAGGAGTATGGACGCTTAGGGATCAAGGATGTCCAAATTTTCAACAGAGCTTTACTCGCGAAATGGTTATGGCGTATGCTTAGGGAAAGAGATGCTATCTAGAGTAATATTATTACGTTTAGATATGATAATTTTATTGACAAGTTCTTCTCTAAAGTGGATGTGAAGCGTGGATTTTTCTAATCACTTTGGTGGAAAGATTTAATGAAATTAAATGATTCGGGTGACGATGTTTGTTTGTCTGATGCGGTATCTTGCAGGTTGGGAGAGGGAGCATTTAGTCCATTTTGGCGGGAAAATGGCAAGGAAACATGCCGCTCATGGAAGGGTTTCCAGTTCTGTTTGTATGACAGAATGATGTTTGCTAAAGGAAATTTTATGGTGGATAACTCAACTTCAGTTATGTTAGCAGCGATGTGGAAATTAACTTTTCCATTGAAATTCAAATTGTTCGGGTGGAGATTACTATTAAATAGACTACCGATTCAGTTGAATCTTACTTGTAGGAATATTTTTAATAGCATTCACGATAAAGTTTGTGTGTATTATTTTAGGTGTGATGAAGATGTTGATCATCTGTTTATATCTTGTTAGTATGCTAGCAAAGTTTGGAGAAAAATCGCGACATGGATTGTATACCTCTTTTGGTGGCTGATATTGTAGGAGCCCATTTGGGGGAGAGGGAGTCATTGTTGGAAGGGAAATGTTACTAAACTTCTATTTTCTTGATTTGGTATGCGTCGACTTGAAGTATATGAAGGATGTGTAACCAAATAATTTTGAAGGCGCCATTGGTAATCCAAAGGTTATACATAAAGGTTCATATCATTGTAATCTTTAATGAGTGGTATAAATTCCCTCTAGGCTTTATGTAGGAATTATTTTTATGTGTGTTGTTGGTGTTTCTACCTTGATCATTTGGGTTGGAATATCCCTAGTGCTCCCAATTTAATCTAATCTTGCTTATCAAAAACAGGAAGAAAAAAACAAACAAGTGGAAACTGAGGCCAAACTGAAAACAAGAAAAGTCAGAAAATTAGTGTTGGAAAATACCACCACATCTGTGGCCGTGCTAAAATATGATGAATCTCAAAATCCAAAATATAAACGAGTATTCCTACACACAACAAGGTCAACCCGTGTTACGGCAACATGGTTGTGTTAATCTTCAACTTTTATAATGTATGTTTTAAAGTTGCTTAATAAAGTTTCATCAACATTATTGTGTCATTGTGTTGCCTCAATTATATATATATATATATATATATATATATATATATATATATATATATATATATATATATATATATATATATATATATATAGTTTTAATATAATGATGTGATAAAAGTAGATGTTCGACGATGTCTTCTTTAATTCCATTCTTACAAATGTGTGGTTATATAATCATCGATAATTAGATGATGTGACAAACATGAAAATTTGTTTATATGAACTATAAGGTTAATCAATTGTCCCACCAATCTCCTTGCAGCCTCCAAAAGTAACCTTTTTGGCTTTAAACATGAGATAATCACCCACAGGTGCGATATAGTTTGAGTTTTTGCTTGAAGTGCCACTATTTTGAAATTAATGTCTTATTCTGGCACTAGCCCAAAAAAAAATCTCAAACTGCCACAAGTTTTGGCACGTAGTGGCCTGTTTTTTTTTTATCCTCCATCTTGGATGGAGGTTGGGCCCCACCTGCTGTAGGGGTCCGCCATCTTGGACGTTGCAACCTTTTTTTTTCGTTTTCTATTTTTATGTTTTATAAATTAGTTTTTTTTATTATATTTAAATTATTTATATTAATATAATAAAAAAAATATTATATTAAATAAATTAAAAAATTGAGAAAAATTATTTTTTTATTTATTTTCGTTTTTAATTTATTTTAATTTATTTTCGTTTTTAATTTATATTATTATTTATTTATTTTATTTTAATTATATAATTAAATATAAATTTTAAAAAAATTTTAAAAAACAATTAATATTTATTTTTGTTTTTAATTTAGATTCTTATTTATTTATTTATTTTAGTTTTTGATTTATGTTAATTCTAGTTCTATTAAAATCCTATAATTAAAAATTTAATAATATTAATAATAAAATAAATTAAAAAAATACAATATAATAAAAGGAAATTCTCATTAATATAATAAATAAAATTACAATTTAAAATTATACAATTATTCATTTTCATCCTCGTTTTCTACATCGGGTAAACAGCTACCGGTACCACATCTTGTTGGTCGTTGAATACGTTGTTGTCGACCTATAGCTTGTGTAGGAGGAGGTGGATTGTTAAATGTTTGCACAACAGGTGTTTGGTTGGGGAAAATTCCAAACGGGTCGAAATCTTCAAAAAATTCTGGCGGTGGAAATTCGTGAGAGGTTTGGGTGAATTGGGTGGGGTTTGGCATCGATGGTGCGACGGTCGCGACATAATAGTCGGACACATCGAGTGATGATGAAGGTTGGTTTGGTTGAGTGTAATCAAAGTTTGGTGGTGGGATAGGGGTGTGGTGTCGTTGTGGGTGGAAGTAACTTTGTTGTTGGGGGGTTTGGTATGTGTAGTGGTAAGGTTGCAAGGTATGGAGTTTGACAACAAGGAAGGTTGTGTGATTGCAATAAACCATTTCCATATCCGCAATTGTCTTGACTACAGAGTCTATAAGTCAGATACGAAAAGATTGATAATCAAATGCAAACAAAAAGAATGTGGATATAGCCTAAGAGCGTCGATGGAAAAGGGAAGTGGTAATTGGGTGATCACCAAGGTTGACGGGCCGCACACATGCACTTCTTCTTCAATGGACCAAGATCATACCAAATTAAACTCAAAGCTAATAGGAAACAGGATCAAATCTATGATTGAAACTGATGCATCACTGAAAGTAAGGCACATCATCGCTCATATTCGTGAGGAGTACTACTACACCATCTCATACAAGAAGGCATGGATTTCAAAAAATAGAGCGATTGCGTCTATTTATGGAAACTGGGAGACCTCTTACAACGATCTTCCACAATGGTTGTTGGTCATGAAGTCATTTTTACCCGGTACTATAATAGATCTGGAAACCCTTCCTGTGTTGTCAACCGATGGGACACAAATTGGTGGTACTAGAATCTTCCATCGTTTATTTTGGGTTTTCCAACCTTGCATCAAGGGTTTTGCGTTCTGCAAACTGGTAGTTCAAGTGGATGGCACGTGGTTGTATGGGAAGTACAGGGGAACTTTGCTAATGGTTGTTGCACAAGACGGAAATAGGAATATATTTCTCATAGCCTTTGCATTGGTGGAAGGTGAAACTACTGATGCGTGGAGTTTTTTCCTGAAAAATCTCCGAATACACGTAACCCCCCAACCAAATCTATGCTTAATTTCTGATCGCCACAGAGCCATAAAGAGTGCATATGATAACCCGGAAAATGGTTGGCAGAACCCTCCCTCTTCGCATGTATATTGCATAAGAAATATAGCACAGAATTTCACGAGGGAAATAAAAGACAACGACCCATGCAAGAAAGTTGTTAACATGGGTATTGTCTTTAACTAATTATTCTTTATAGATAATAAGTTATTTATTATTTATTAATATATATTTATTTTTTTTCACTTAGGTTATGCGTTAACTGAGTCCGCGTATGAATACTACAGAGGAGAAATACGTAAAAATAACATACAAGGGTTACATTGGGTTGGTAATATCCCCAGAGATAAATGGACAAGGTCGTTTGATGGAGGGAAATGATGGGGGCATATGACTACCAACCTCGTTGAATCAATGAACTCAGTTTTGAAGGCCACTAGAAATCTACCGATTACAGCTTTGGTAAAGTCAACATAATATAGGTTGGGCACAGTTTTTGGTAAAAGAGGATATGAATGGACTAGAAAGTTGACATCTGGACAACTTTTCACTGCTAATTGCATGAAGGGTATCGAGGACGAGGCTTTCAAATCAAATAGCCACATTGTTAGGCAGTTTGATCGACATATGTTTCGCTTTTTGGTACAAGAAACAGTGAATCATGATGGTAGACCAACAACCCACTTCAACGTCGATCTCCAAAATCAAACATGTGAATGTGGAAAATTTCAAACTTTTCATGTCCCTTGCTCACATGCTATTGCGGTGTGTTCAAGCATTAGACAAGACTATACTGTTCATATAGCAGATGTTTTTAAAGTACAAAGTGTCTTTAAAGTTTACGAGGAGAGCTTCCTCGGGGTCCCTACAGAGTCAGCTTGGCCACAATATGCAGGTGACATTCTATGCCACAACGACACCATGCGACGAAAAAAGAAGGTTCGTCCAAACAGTACTAGGATTCAGACTGAAATGGACACGACTGAGAAGGAAAAAAGGAGGTATGGCATATACCGAGAAGTCGGCCATATGCGCAAAAAATGTACAAACAAGGTTGGGCCTTCTAGTTAGTTTTATTTCGGCAAGTCTTGTTTTTTTTTCTATCATCAAATATTATTATGCGCAACTAATTACGTTTTTCAACACATACACAATGAGAACATAACATAACCTTCAAAATAAACACATAAAACAATAGCTAATAGAACATAACACTAACTTCCGTAAACAACACAACAGCTACACAATACATAGAAAATAAATATGACAACATGTCAAACGACAACGGCTAAGACAAGTGGGTCCAGAACGCCCCTTCGGACTTCGCCATCATGCATGGAGAACATGCAATAAACATCTTCATCGTTTTCTACACGATCCCAGTAATAGAGGTAGGTGTCATCTGGGCTATCATCCGTCAAAGTAATGTACGGACAATAGTATTCAATTTTCCTTACGCACCTGATCGAACCACCAAAATAATGAAATCCGACGTTGATTGTCGATACTAGTGTTGCAAAATTCCATTCTGGATTCAAACTAATACTCATGCATTTATTTGTTTCAAAAAAAACGTTACAATTCAGAGGCATGATTGCTCACGAGAAAACACAATAAAATGAGAAGAGGCAAATTATACATTTCCTACAAAATGAACCCTCTATTTATAGATGGAAATTCGGGCGGAAAAAGAAGTGTTCATAACAAATTTTGGCGGGAACAATAAAATAAATAATTTTTCTCAATAATTATTTTACTATATTTAATTATATAATTAAAATAAATAGAAAACTAAAAAAATATTAAAAACAAAAATAAATCAGAAAAATATATATAATTTTTCACAATTTTTTTTTTTAAATAATATAATATTTTTATTATTATATTAATAAAAATAATTTAAATATAATAAATAAATAATAATATACATTAAAAACGAAAATAAATATTAAAAAAAATATTTTTGATTTAATATAATATTTTTATTATTATATTAATATAAATAATTTAAATATTATAAAAAAAACTAATTTATAAAACATAAAAATAGAAAACGAAAAAAAAATGTGCAACATCCAAGATGGCGGACCCCTACAGCAGGTGGGGCACAGCCGCCATCTTGGATGGAGGATGAAAAAAATAAATAAAACAGGCCACTACGTGCCAAAACATGTGGCAGTTTGAGAATTTTTTTTTGTGCTGGTGGCAGAATGGGACATTAATTTCAAAATAGCGGCACTTCAAGCAAAAACTCATAGAGTTGACCTGCTTTGTGCCCAAAGCCTTTGTCAAGTCCTTTTCCTGCAGCTTATTTTCATCCAGACCCTCGACTATCCCACCAAATTGTCTCCTATCCTTTAAATTTCGATCAGAGCCCCCCCCCCCCCCCCCGAAATATCTCCTATTATACCTCCAGCAGTCTCTCCATCCTTCACATTTCCCCTTTAGAAGGTAACACCTCTTCACTCTCCTCTCCATCTTCATCAGAACCATCTTCAGTTTCTTCCACAACTGAATCATCACTGTCGTTTCTAGAGCCATGAAAAATAATCCTTTTAGGGGCCATGATTATCCTCCACTAACTTGATACTGAATATTTCACCATTAATATCCATATTAAACACCTCATTCAAGTTGCTGCTATACTTGGTTTTTATAAGAAACCTAGAAACATCTAAGTGTAGTTCCTCATTTGTCTCTCCATAACAACTGATAAACTCCCTCAATCTACTTGAAATAAGTTTTAAAAAAACCATTCCTCCATGCATGACATGGAATCCCAAAAGCTTTAACCCACGTAAGCCTTTCCATATCTACTACAACAGGAGACCACTGCCTTATTTCCATGAACCATCTAGAAAGCCAAGTTTTTTCTTCTTCAATCAATGTTCTCAACAGGGTTACCTTTACGTGAAGAAAAAAAACATGTTAAGCTGAAATTTACTTGCATATTATAAGAATTACCATTGGTCTTAAATTCCCCTACAAAGGTTGAATCAAACCTTTTAAGCTCATTCGGTTCAGCCATAAACTACAAGCCATCCCACCTACGTTTAACAACCAAGTTCCTATCATCACCAACTTCCATGTTCCTTTTCTTTCCAGTCACCCCGTCCTTTCGAACTACCTCAGCATAAGAAAAATCTCTCACATTCGTTTTCCCTCTAAACTCCTCACCCATCTCCCTATGCCCAAGATCACCTTTAGCAGCCTGTGTACCATTCCTAACATCATTCTGGAAATTATTACTCCCTCTCTTAAATCTTAAATCTAGGAGTATTGACAAACATCTTCCTACCATTAATCATAATGTTTTCCAACTTTAACACCAAAACCCATTCATCCTCCTTCCTAAATCGCACAAAGCTATATCTCTTACCCCTTTTATCCCTCCTTGCCAGAATAAAAACTTCAATAAAATACCGTAATCATTAAAGATACAAGCCAGATCTCTAGAACCATAATGTTCAGGGAACTCAATAAAGAAGAATGAGTAAACTTCTTCAGCAAATTCCACTTGTTTCCTTCTATTCTCCTTCCACACTGAAACTTTAAGGTTCTCTGAACCAAACCTTTTTCTTCTTACTTCCACCCAGGCCATAATACTAAGCTACTACAGAGAAAGCTATAAAATATAATTAACCAGAAGAAAAACAATAGAGAATAACCAGTTCAAGGAAGGAAGGTCCCTAGAAAAAAGAAACCTTAGATGATATTTATGAGAAGATTAAGATATTTTTCCCCATCTTATTATTCTGCTTTAGTTCATTATACTTGTTTGAAAGACCTTTCTTCGGAAGCTGAGGTGAGTGGGGAGGAGTCGATTTCAAATTCTACTGGTGTTAAAGATAGTGAGTCTTGATTTTTAGGTGGGTCGGCCTTGTGTTGTGAGTCGCTTTTCGACAATGATGTGATGCAAGGGAATAGGAGATTAAAGAAGAAATTGAAAGATGTGTCTGCAAAGGTGTGGGATATGTTAAAAAAGATAGGGGTTGAAGGAGAGTAGGATGGTGATGTTGTGGAAAATATTATCAGAGGATTGGAATCTAGGGATAGAGATAGATTTGAGGCTTTGAAGGGGGTAGTAGTTCATGTTCCATAAATGTTTTAACTTTCAACATAAGAGGGAGTAATTCTTCTATTAAGAGAAGAGTTAGGCAATATATTGTGAAAGAGAAAATTGTTTTTTGTATGCTTCAAGAAACAAAAAGAATAAGTATTGATTTTAATTTTGTGATGAGTCTTGGGGGAGTGATGAATTCGAGTGGTCAGAGTGTGGAGTTATTGGTCAATCTGGTGGAATTTTGTCAATTCGGAATAACAAGGTCTTCCAACCCCTATTCAGTTTTGTAGGGAAAGGATATATGGGGGTACATGGTATGTACAAAGGTAAATCTGTGTACGTGATTAATATTTACTCTTCTTGTTTTATTAGTGAGAAGAGAGTTTTGTGGGAGGAGATTTTGATGGAGAAGGTGAGATTTCTAGAAGGGAGTGGCTTTTAGGAGGGATTTTAACGCGGTAAAATCAAGTTTAGAGAGGCAAGGAAAGGGTAGAGGAAGTCTTGTGGAGATGGAAGAATTATGTTCTTTTATTGATGTTATGGAGTTGGTGGATCTTCCTGCAGTCGGGAATAAATTTATGTGGTTTAATTTTAGTGGTTCTTGCAAAAGTCGTTTGGATCGCTTTCTCATTTCGGAAGGTCTTTGTGTAGATTGGGGGATTGAAGTTCAGAAGGTAGGAGATATGGATGTATATGATCATAGGCATGTTATGCTCATTATGAATAAAAAGGACTGGGGACCAAAACCGTTTAGATATTTTAATGTGTGGTTTGATCATCCAGAGTTTTTATCGTTTGTCAAAGATTTGGGGGATTCATTCCAATTTTCAGGTAGTGCTACGAACAAGTTAATCTTGAAATTGAAGGCTCTGAAGGTTAAGTTGAGATGGTGGAATATCCATGTCTTTGGGTGGTTGTACCTAGTGATAGAATGAGTTGTGGCGGATTTAAATCAGGCGAAAGAGTATATGGCTGGTGAGAGTTCTGTTGTGCCTGATGATGTTCTGAAATGCAGAACTGATGCGCAGGAAATTATGTGGACTAACTATTTCTTAAGGAGGGTATGTTGATCCAAAAGGAAAAGGTAAAATGGAAGAGGCATGGTGATAATAATTCTAAGTATTTCCATTTTGTTATGCGATCGAGGAGGAGGGTAAATGTAGTTTCAAAGGAGAATGGGGTCTTGGTGTCGAGGCAGATGTTGATAGTACTAAAATGAAGATTCGCAATCATTTTGATGATAAGTTACTGGAGAATTCTTGTGCAGGTTCAACCTGAATTTGGAAGGTTTGAATATGTTATCTGCAGCTAATAGTCAGATGTTACAAGATTCGTTTTCTGAGGAAGACATTTTGGAAGCATTGAGTGATTGTGATGCGGATAAAAGTCCTAGCTCGGATGGTTTTAATATGTTTTTTATTAAGAGAACATGGGAGATAATAGGAGGTGATATTATGGATTGTATTTTTGAGTTCCAGGAGTCGGTTGTTCTTCCTAAAGCTTTGTGTTCTTCTTTTATCACTTTGGTGCCTAAAGTAGAAAATCCTCAGTCTATTACTGAATTTAGGCCTATAAGTTTTGTTGGATGTATTTACAACGTGGTATCAAAGATTCTTGCATGTAGGCTGAGAGTGGTCATGTATAAGTTGGTTTCTTCTTTGTAAACCGCTTATATTCATGGTTGAAGGTTCTTGGTTTGGCTGCATATGTAGAAAAACATTACCATTTTCCTTGATGTCTTGTAAGATGTTCTTGACATGCTTGAAGATCTTCTAGTGTGTAATGTTGTTGTGATGTTAGAACAGATGTTGTAACATCTGTCTTGATAGTTCTGGGACTTTCTAAATACATAAATTTTTGATTTAATTTCTGTATAATTTTTAGCAGGTTTTTGGTCTTTTGTTTTTCTCCAGGATGTGCGAAAATCAAGAGAGTGTTCCTGTCAAAAACATAAGCTATTATGCGTTAGTTTTTGGAGATTATTGAAGATCTTTTCTTGCTTGATTCATGTGATATTTTTTAGAAAGTTTCTAATCAGATCCAAGCCCATTCATAATTCTATATTATTGATGTTTAACCTAATTTCTCTATACGGAATATTAGATTATAAAGTAGAGTGCTTTTGAGTGTTAGAGTTTTTCTTTGTGCACGTTTTTTTGTCATTCATACATCACCTAGATGTTTGAATTGGACTGATTTTTGAGTTTTAACTTTGTCCACTCTAAGCCTTTAAGCATGAATGTTTGTTCTTGATCAAAGCTTTTAAGCAAGATCATGGTGTTGTGTTTTAGAAGAATGATCTTCTGTTTTTATTTAATTTGGTTGTTTATCACAATGTGTGATTGAGGGGAGTGAGATGGTGATTTCTCATATCTAGATGTTGATTTCTAGGTAGTGTAAACACCCCAAATTTGCCCTCACTCATTTCACCATGGCTTGTGATTCTTTCATATGCATAAGTTCAAACATATCATCTCATATTACTTTTTTGCTTCACTGCATTAGTTCAAGTCATCTGCATCTACGGTTTGTGATCTGAGCAATCCCTGGGCTATCTGAGCAACTCCAAAGGTCTCTAATCATCTCAAGAGGGTCCATTTATGTTCAAGCATCATATTATATCCTCCCAAGATCAAGAAAGTCAGAAAATCACAAGAACTGAGAAAGGCATGGAAGCAGAGCCAAGCTTAACTGCACAGATGACCTAAAATTAGGGTTTTGGTTTCAGAGGCCATAACTCCAAATTTTTTGGTCATTATTGTTTCTATTGGTCTCTATATGATATAAGGATCATACATACCAATTTTCATGAAGAAATTCAATGGGGAAGGCATCTGATCAATAGATGACTTCTTGAACAAGTCAGTGCAAAATCAGGGCATCTGAGGCCCCCCATCATCCAACCAAAGGGTCTTCTCCATCATTTTGGGTGTATATGATCTTTATTTGATCTTAGAAGAAGTTAGAAGTTCACAAAATTGAAGAATTTCAAGCCATTTGCATAGTTGCCATTTTGGGAAAGTGACTTGTAATGAAAACTTGCCATTTTGGGAAAGTTTTTCAACCTCCTCTTTTTGATTCAAAAATGCTTCAAATGAAAAATTCTTGGTCATGAAAGTTGTAGATTGGATCATTCCCTTTTTAAAAAGTACAAGAACTTGATCTAATTCATTTTGGAACTCAAGTTATGGCTTGTCAAAGTTGGCAAAAATCACAAAATTTCACTTATGCACCAAAGAGGGAAACTTGCAAAAACTCTTGTCAAACCAATTTGTGACCTCAAAGTGACTTCTAACCATTACACAAACATCATACATGACCTATAATTCAGAATTGCCCAAAGAAATCTCAAGTTTCATGCCTTGATCATCAAGTATTTCAAAAGGGGCCAAAACCTTCACAATTTGCAAAACCACCCACAAACTTCATTCCACTTGCTGAATTGCCTCAAGACTGATTTTGTGAACATCCTTGATCTCACCTGCGCATGGACAAGCCAATGATCCAGCTACACCATTTCCCATACCTCAAGTACAACACTTTTGACGTTTTGGCAAAAACACCCATACCAATCACAACAGTCCACCACCCACTCTCTGCCCAATCCAGACCTTACAAGCATGCTCCAAGGGCTCATTTTCATAGGACACACAAGCCAAACACTCCAAGAACTCAGCATTCCACAAAAACTCTCCAAATTGCAAAAGCCTTCGAATCTCTCAGCTCACTCACTCAATCTTCAAACCAATTTCACCATTGATCTCAAAACCACTCACTGACCACAAAGCAACCATTAAACCACCCAAGAACACCACATACACAAAACACGATTCTTGGCCAGTTCAGTTGTTACAACACAAACCAGCCACTCTCAAAGCTTTTGAAGCATTCCATTAGCCTCAGGAGGTTCAAAGGAAGCTTTTTGCACAAAGGAAGTGGCCAGAAAGCTCAAGTTTGGAAAGCTCCATCTCAGGTAGTCATCTGAAATCATTTTTCCAGAACTCTTATTTTATGTTCCAATAAGAAAGAGCATGCTTCACTGATCATTCTGAACTTTGTATTTTTGAAAATGGTGGAGAAATGAGTATTTACTGAACCTCTGAAAATTTTGCCATTTTTGATCTTTTCTTCGAATCTTAGGATTAAGCAATTAGAAATTTGTTTCAGGGGTGGATTTGAGCTTAGGAGAGTGAGAGGGTTTGATCTGGAGCTTTAGAGCTCCAGAAATAACCTAGGGTGAGAGTTGGGGATTTTCAGGGGAGAAGGTTGCCGGAGAAGATGACCGGAGCTCTTCTCCGGTGGCCTGAAAGTCATTAATGTTCTAATTAGGGTTAGGGCAGTGTTTGAACGTGGACCCTTAGATTTTGCTTTCCCGCGTGTGATGGACGCCCAGGATTAATTCATTAACTTTAATTATGGATTAAATATTTAATTAATTGAGATTAGTGAGATTTGAATTCAGGCCATCAGATTGCGCGCGTAGTCAACTAGGATTTCCCCAGAATCAATGACAGCCCTTGGATACGCATACTTCTGTTTATTTTAATTTTTATTGCATTTTTCTCATTTTATTTTGCAACATTTATTTAAAATATCTAGAAAACCCTAAAAAATATTTTTATTCTGCATTTTTACTTCAAATAATTTTCTTAACCCAAAAATATTTTTATTTTTATTTTTTGCATAAAAAAATCATTTTTAAAACATTTAAATGTTTATTTTAATTAGTTAATGGAAATTAATTAATTAAAATATCATTTAGGTTTCTAAAAATCCCAAAAAAAATCACATTGCATCGTTAAACATTTAGAGACATTATCAAACCATTCATACAAATTTCTTTTTGGTTCTTGATCCATTTTGACATTTTCTTTGGATTTAGGGTTCTTAAAAAATCAATATTTTGACCCTAACTTAGAAAAATCTTTTCTTCCTAACCATGAAGGATTTGATAGTGATTCTTTTTGCATTGCATCCCACATATCATGTAGTTTGTAGGATAAAATTGGCATGAATTTATCTTTCATTTTTGATTTATTTTGCATTTTTCCTTGTGAGGTACCTTAAAACCCTAGCAAACTTAGAAAAATCATAACTTCCTTAGGGTTAAGAGTTAGGTCTCCTCCTTTGGGGTGTGATATCATATGGGGCTAGGGTTCCTTTGATCCCATTTTCAATTTTTTATCTCATGTTTTGCTTCTGATTTTGAATTTTGCATTGCATCTTGTACATAAACCCTAATTTTTTCCTTCATTTGCATTCATTCTTCATATGCTTGCATTCATGAACTTGACATGACATTTTATGCATTCACATGACATATAAGACATCTTAGGACATATTGACATCATGTTTGATCATTTCATCATCCATTTGCCATGTTATGCATCCATTGCATTTCATAAGTTTTCATGAACTTTCATGCTTCCTTTCATGTCTCATTTGCATCTTCATTACTTGTATGATCATACTCATCTCTTGACATGCTTCCATATCATCTCATAGCATCATTTTCATCATGATTATGCTTCTGACTTTGGTTTTCATCTCTACATTTCATCTCATTTTCATTTCATTTCATTCCTTTTTGCTAACTTTTCAGGTGGTAAGTCTTTGAGAAGTGAATTTGCCTTCACTTCTCATAACCTCTTCTCATCCCTTTATGTATCATTGCTGCATTTTACTTGTGATTTGGAGTGATCTTGCTCATTCATGCTCCTTCTCCTCCTTCTTTCCTCAAGCAACTTATCTTCTTAAGTGAAGTAATTTGTCTTGCTTCTTGCTGTTCCTTTTCATTCCATCTGCTTCTTCCTTGGTGGCTCTTCTTGAAGATCTCTTGCAAGCTTCATAAACCCTAGGAACACCCAAGCATGATCACAATTAGGGTTTGATTAGTCCCCCCAATTAGTTTTACCTTTGTGTCATCTTTGTGTCTTCTCTTCTCATCTCTTAATCAAGGGCTAAACCTTAAAGGTTTTAAGACTTTGTGATTAAGGTTATGCCTGTATCCTTCTATTAGGATGGAGTGTATAACTTTAATCCTAAGTGTTAAACCCTTGATGTAATTAAACCCTTTAATCAATCCACCTAATAATCACTAAGACATCAAGCTTGTAACTTGGGCCTTGCATTAGGGTTCTAATTCTTCCTTAATTGGTTAAAAAGGACTAACCCTAGTGTAAATGGACAAATCCCCCTCAAGTTGTCTTACAAACCATAATATTCACTTCTTAATCTTACCATTAATTAAAATCCGCTTTAATAAAGGCTTTGTTTTGTCATGAGGTTAATCCCTAATCATGGATTAAGTTGAGGAGCCTTTCTCAGCTTAAATGTTCTCATCTATTATCCTTCTATTATGATGGTGTAATGGGTCCATTAAATCCTTGATTATGGCTTAAACTCATTACTTAACACTAAACAAAAACTCAAAAAACATCTAAATAACCACAAATAGGTAAATGATCTTAATCCTACATCATGCTGATTAAGTGTGAGGTGTTTACTTCATACTTAAGGTACTCTCATTACCCCTAATCAGAGGGAGGATGTGATGAGTTTACCAACCCTTGGCTTAAGCTTAAGCTCATTAACTTATGACAAACCTCAAAAGGCAATAAAAGATTGAAAACACCAAAAACAAACAATAATCGTCTCCTCTGGGATTCTTTTCTCATCTCATTCACTCACAAACGAGAACTTGCTTCTTCCGTCTAATGCAAGACAGTTTGCACCTGAGCCAGACAGGTAATACACTTGAGCATAGACAAGTAAGCAGTTCACATGTCAATTTATCTTTCAGTCTCTCTGAGTAGAACTACGGTGTTCTGACTTCCTCATTGCACAAGAGGATACGTAGGCATAACTTAACAGTTATCAAACAAAAGTCTCTGTATATTCCCCTCTCTTCCAGCATTATTCTTTAAGCCTCATAGTCTTGAGCTTTGCATTCTTTCCTTACACTGACACTCTTTTATTTCACTTCACATTTCTTTTACACTGACATTTGCATTCTTTTCCAGCTTTTGCACACAAAATAGCACTGACACTACCCCTTTATACACAAACTTTCAAGCGTGGATCCCGTCGAGTACGACGGACAATCTGGGTGCTAATACCTTCCCAGGTTGTAACCAACCCCCTTTCTCAGTTTCTCTGGTTCGCGACCGTCTTATCCATCTTTTTCTTAGGTCTATGTAGCATTACCTTTCCTTCGGGATAAAAATGCCTAGCTGGAGACTCTTTTCAGTTCACCTTTGTGTTCTCTCTTTCGTCGACCGTTCGCGTCTGTACCCCTCTTGGCCATGTGCCATCAGGTGGGAGCGACAGCTTGGCGACTCTGCTGGGGATGCTTATATTGTAACCAGGGCTTCTGGTTCTTTTTGTGGGTTCCTCCTAGCGCTTGTTTGATTTGTGTTTACTGGGGTGTTATGTGCTATGTGTGTCTGTTTATTTTGTTTTATTTATTGCTTTATGTACAGCTTTATTTATTTGCTTTCTTTACAGTCTTATGCATATTTCATATTGTCATTTGCTGGATCTGGTTTGTTGTTTTGGTGGGTGGGGTTCCATTGAGAGTTTAAGGTCCTATACCTGGGACCTGAGTGACACCTAGGCTAGAGTGGTTCATGTTCTTTCCCATTCCATTTCGGTCTGGTGCGGGAATATGAAACACGGTTCAGATGTGGGTTTCTTCTTGAGAACTCTGTGCTACAGATTTCCTGTAGTACTAGGGCTATCTAGGAAGCCTTCTAAGTCTAGATGACCTTTATTATGACCTTCAGAAGCTGAGGTGAATTAGAGGAGGATCTTTTATGGTTATTGTAAACATTGTACCTCCGAGTTAGAAGTGTTTACACTTCTCATAACCGATCCAAGTCTGAGGATCCTTGTTCTAGAACATTACCTGTGAGGGGGTTGGGCTGTTTACAGGATTGCAGGAACCCTTGGCCACATCATACCCTGTTACTGTTTTGTTTTAAGAATGCACCACTTTGGACAGTTCTTGTGATTAACCCCGGACATGTGGCTCTTTATTTGAGTCCCCCACCCTGGTTACTGGATTTCTGAACCTCCATCTGGACTTTTGAACATACATGGGCCTTATATCAAGGCAGATAATCAGATCCAGCTTGATCACAAACCCTTGCATATCATTTGCATATATCATCATTGCATCATTTGACATTTGTTTATTTTCTTTTCAAGGTATCCACCTCATTATATATTGGTTTTGGTTTTGACCCCTTCTTCTGGATAGACCTCTATTTCAGCTGTCTTCATCAGTTACCTGCTTCAGTTATCTCCTCACCAGCATCAGTCTGTCAGTGGTTCACTTCCAGCATCAGCCTGTGATCTTCATCAACATTTGTCTTCAACTTCTTCAGCAAGCATTCATGACTACCCCCAGGAAGAGCAACATATCCTACCACTTTTTTGAGCCTGTGTTGACTGGTATCAGGCAGGTCCAATCACTCATCACACCTGACTACATCCCACTATTTAGAGAACACTATGGAGGTATCCTGGACATGGTTATGGACCTTGACCCTTCTCAGAGGAGCATGATCCACACATGCTTGCAGTTTTATGACCCTCCATTGAGATGTTTCACCTTTCCAGACTTTCAGCTAGGGCCTCTGCTGGAAGAGTTTTCTTTATTAATTGGAGTACCTATCAGAGGTGGAATCCCCTTCAACCCAGAGATGACTGCTCCCTGAAATGAAGAGATAGCAAGGGCACTGTACTTGGAACCTACCCTTATTGAGCAAAGTATGACAACAAAAGCTGGGATTCCTGGTTTGCATTTGGACTTCTTGATTTCTCAGGCCATCCTGAAGGCTTCATTGGGAGAGTGGAGGGCAGTCTGTGCACTATTAGCCCTCAGCATATATGGGGCTATACTGTTTGCAGATGAGCCTAAATTTGTCAGCAAGAATGCCATCCAGTTGTTTCTTCTGAAGAACCCAGTGCCTACATTGCTAGGAGATTTCTATTACTCCATTCATAAAAGGAATGAGAAACAAAGGGGGAAGTTGGTAAGATGTTGTGATCCTTTGTTTTACACCTGGATGCTCAGACACCTGCCTAAGTCAGATACTTTCTTGAATCCCCACCAGCAGAAGAATTGGGCCAAGAGGTTCATTGCCTTAACTTCAGATGATATCAGATGGTGCACCCAGAGCACCAAGGGCAAGGACATTATCACCAGTTGTGGACAATACCCAAATGTGCCTCTGATAGGAGTGAAGGGTTGCATCAACTACAATCCTTTATTGTTTAAGAGACAACTGGGTTATGCCTAAGTTCACCCTCCCAGAGGACAGGATTTAGCTGAGACCCTATATTGTGAAGTGCAACCTAATTCAGTTGTTGTCAGACAAGCATCCTAGGCTTGGGACAACATCCAGACAAAGGGGATAGCTATTCTTGGAAGATGTAACAATGTTGCTTCAGCTCAGTACTTAGACTGGTCATGTACTAGGGCTCAGATTACCAGAATGCCTTTCACCTTGGAAGACATACGTGGACCATCCACAGTACAGCCTGCAGCAACAGTTAGCCTGGAAGAATTTGAAAAGTTGAAAGAAAGGAATGAGCAGCTATCCCAGGCCTTGAAGAAGACTCTTTGGGAAAGAAGTGATGGTCGCCTGGACATTGAGAGATTGGAAAAGCTCAGGGTTGGGCATCTTGCCAAAATTGAAAAGACAAAAGACTACATAAGGAAAGCAAGGGCTGGGGAACAAATATTGAAGAATGCCTGCAAGGAGGCCAAGATTCAGAAAGCTAGGGCTGAGCACTATCTGCAAGAGAGCCAAGCTAGGTGGGTCAGGATCACTGAAGCCCGTACACAAGAAGACCAGAAGACTCAAGTCAAGATTGAACAGCTAGAGGCCAATGAGAAGAAGCAGCAGGAAGCTCTGTTGGCTGCACAGAAAGAGATATTAGAGTTAAAGCTCAGAGCAGGATTGAAGAGATCAAAAGACCAGGACAGGCATAAGAAACTGACCACTGCCATTGCTACCAGGAACCTCCTCATTAGGACCATTACAGAGCACCCAGCTGGTCCAGTGACTGAGGCACTCCTGAAGGAGGTCAGAGAGGATGAGTTTGGATTGGATGTCTGATTCTTTGCTTGTTGTTTGTTTCCATTTGATGTACTTTTCTCTTTTGTTATATTTTGACCCTCCATGGGCATGTATTGTAAAACAGACTATGTATTGTTCATCATGTGTAATATATTTTAGTTTGTTTTCATTTGGGTTTTTCTCTCAACAACATCGAGCATCTTCCTCGAGGTCTGGAAAGGTCAAAACCAAGAACCAAACCGGATACCTTGGAAAACAAATAAGCATACTGCATTGCATACTAACTTTGTTTTTGTTTTGTAGGTCTTGTTATTATTATTGTTTCTAACTTTGTTGTGATCTCAGGAAACAATGCTCGTCGCTGAGTGTTCCCTGTCAACCGCATGCACCGGTACCTGACTCGTAACAACCTTCCCGACATTCAAATGGAACAAGTACAGCAGGATCTGACTGAGGTCAGAAATCAGATGGCCAATGAGAGAGTGGAGATGAGAAACCAGATGTCTCAATTCATGGCTGTCATGACTGGCTTAGCCTAGAGTCAAGAAAGGTTAAGAGAACTGGTGGAAAGACAAACTCCTGAGGAACCTCATCTTGGAATAGGAGGAACTAGCAACAATGAACGGGGTCAGCCTCGTATTGACCCACAGGAGTATGGACCCCATCTGAATCCAGAAGTTAACATCCCGAGGAATGGTCAAGGTAATACTGTTGGGGGAAGAATCCTGCAGGAGGATCCCCAGGAAGAACAGTTTACTGTTATAGGGGCAGGAGATGAGGTATATGACAGAAGATTGGACGAGATTGCTGAAAAGCTAAGATCTTTGGAATCTCAGAATTCTTTGGGCTTCGATGTGATGGATATGGGACTAGTGGATGGGGTGAGAATTCCCCACAAATTTAAACCCCCATGCTTTGAAAAGTACAATGGTACCTCCTGTCCTCGCACTCATCTGCAGTCTTTCTTGGGAAGGCTCAAAGCTTATACCATGGATGAAAAGTTATGGATGTTCTACTTTGAGGACAGTCTGACTGGAGCTTTGAGAGAATGGTATTCGCATTTGTCTAGGGCCACCATAAGATGTTGGAAGGATCTGGCCGAGGCTTTCATCCGTCAATATCAGTACAACCTTGACATGGCTCCCAATAGGACTCTTCTAATGGGCATGTCTCAGTCTTCTAGAGAGAGCTTCCGGGATTATGCTCAAAGGTGGATACAGCTTGCTGCTGCTGTCCAACCACCCATGTCAGAAAGGGAAATGGCTTACATGTTCATGAACACATTGCAAGGGACTTATATTGATAGACTGGCTGCTTTCTCCTGTACCAGTTTTGCTGATGTGGTCATAGCTGGTGAGAGAATTGAAAGTCTCTTGAAGATGGGCAAAATCTCCGACAGTGGTGCAAGTTCCTCCAGCAATCCCAGAAAACCCTTTGTAGGACCCCGAAGGACGGGTGAAACTAATGCCATCCATGCAAGTAGGGGCAGGCCTCAATATGCTCACCGGTCAGTAGCCGTCGTTACCATCCCAGCTCCAATTCCACAACAATCATCATATCCTCAACAACAACAACCACAGTATCAACAACAAGCTCATTATCCACAACAAAGGTCGTACAACAACAGTAATAGCAATCAGCAGCAGCGTCCTTTCCAACAGAGGCCATCACAAGCAAACAGGGTAATTGACCCAATCCCAATGTCGTATGTTGCACTCTTGCCACAACTCCTAAAGCTCAACCTAGTTGAGTTAAGGACGTTGGCACCTCCAGATCCTCTCAATCTGCCAAAGAACTATGATGCAAATGCTAGGTGTGCATTCCACTCAAACGCATCGGGAAATAATACTGAAAAATGCAGGGCCCTACAGATGAAAGTCCAGGATCTGGTGGACTCAAAAGCTCTCAATTTTGCACCTCCTCCGAACGTTACAAGAAATCCAATGCCTAGTCACAACGGGCCTAGGATTAATGCTATTGAGGAGGGCAAACCATCCACATTAATTAACAGTGTTGCACAAATCCGAACACCCTTGGTTGAAATCAAAGCTCAGCTGTTGGAATGCCAAGTGTTCCCCGGATGTGAGGTCGGCTGTGGATATTGCAATATTGTCGTTAATGGATGTGAGAGACTGAGAAATGGCATAGACAGCCTCATTAGAGATGGCATTCTTCAGATTACGACAACAGCGACTACAACTCCAAAAATTCCTTCATCAACAATCACAAATACTCCTACAACGTCAGCAACCATTTTTCCAACAGATTCTGCTACAACTCCAACAAATATTCAATCAATCACTTCAACATATACAGATTCAATCACAGATCCTGCTACAACTTCAACACTCGTCCAGTCAACAGTACCGTCTACAACATCAGCAACAGTTAATGAAAGTGTCTCAACGGTTACGATATACTATGATCCCGCAAATATTCCTTCCAACAACTCACAACAAAATGCTACTCCTGTCAGAACTCTAGTTACCATATATTATGATCCACACACCATTATGGTCCCCTATGCAGCTGCTATCAGTCCGGTCACTATCACAGTGCCTGGGCCACTTCCTTACGAAAGCAATAATGCCATCCCTTGGCATTATAGCTCAGATCTATACTGCGAGGGGCAGAAAATCACTTTAGAGTCATCAATTTCTTCACCTCAGATAGACAATATGGGGGGAGGCGGAGGTTTCACTAGAAGCGGACGTCTCTTTGCCTCACAAATACCGAGACCCATTGCTGAAGTAGAAGCTGCTGCTAAGACAAAATGGAAGAACGTGGTGCAAGAAGAACCAGTTGCCAAAGAAACTTTGAAGACTCCGTTTGATCAAGAGGTTGATGAATTCATGCGGATAATCAAAAGAGTGATTATAAGGTGGTGGACCAGCTTCACCAAACACCTTCCAAAATCTCCATACTATCATTACTAATGTGCTCCGAAGCTCATCGGAACGCACTATTAAAAGTCCTGCACGCAGCTTATGTGCCGGAGGAGATTACTGTCAATCAGTTAGAGGTTATGGTTGGAAATGTCAACGCTAGTCATGGACTAGGATTTACCAACGCTGATCTGACAACGGAAGGTCACAATCACAACAAGGCTTTGCACATTACCTTGGAGTGTAAGGGTGCAGTTCCTTCTCACGTATTGGTGGACACAGGGTCATCACTCAATGTCCTACCCAAGAAAGCCCTTGTGAAGTTGGAGTATGATGGATTGGCACTACGCCCAAGCAACTTGGTAGCGAGAGCCTTTGACGGTTCTAAAAGATCAGTTCTGGGAGAGATAGAGTTGCCAATAATGATTGGCCCACAGGTTTTCAAAACGACCTTCTTTGTGATGGATATACAGTCTGCCTACACCTGTCTATTGGGTAGACCATGGATACACGCCGCCGGCGCCGTGACGTCAATCCTTCACCAGAAGTTAAAATTTGAGTGGGAGGGCCAAGTCATTACCATTTGTGGGGAAGAGGATATCTTCGTTAGCCAGTTGGCTACTTTCAAATACATTGAAATGGATGGGGAGATCCATGAGACCATGAGTCAAGGGTTTGAAGCCCTTAATATCGATGAAGCATTTGCTGTGTCTGGGACCTCCATCACATCATATCAACAAGCCCGGAAGGTTGTTGAGGAAGGTACCGCTCAAGGCTGGGGCAAGTTGCTGCCAGTTGAAAAGAAAGAAGACCGATTCGGGTTGGGTTACAGACCAACTCGACAAGATCAACCAGAGGCTGCAACGGAGCCCAAGTTTGTAAGCGGGGGGATGCTCACCCCAGATGCTGTGAATAGTTTGGAAGATGAGTCAGAAGACGAGCGCAACCTGGAAAGCTGGATACGTCCAAGGATCCCGGGGAACCATGTCTCAAACTGGTCTTCCCAGGAAATTATAAGAGTTACTCCTGCGGAGTAATTATTATTTCCTGTCTTTAAAGCATGCATCAAGTCCTGCATCTTGCCCAAGATGTCAGGGCTCATTTTGTAATCGGGCCATCTTGTATTTTGTGCAAACGATCAATTAATGAATATCAGGACATCTTTTGCAAATGAGTCTTTTCTTTTCCGCTCACTATTTTTCATTTTTCATTTTTTGAACAAAAAATAAAATGGCAATGTTTTTCAAAATAACAACTTCATTTTCACTTTTTCTAAACAAGATAAAACTGATCACTAAAATGAACAAATTTAAACCCTTGCAGAGAGTGCCCTCCAGACTGCATCGACAACAACACCGCTATGACTTCATATGACTTTGACAATCCGATTAATCAAGCTGATGAAGGGGTTGAAGAAGATTATGAGCTACCTGAAGAGCTAGCCAGGTTGTTGAGACAAGAGGAGAAGGTTATAACTCCTCATCAGGAGGAGGTTTAAACGGTTAATCTCGGTACGGAAGAAGACTTGGAAGAAGTTAAAATCGGGGCCTGTCTGCAAGATTCAGTAAAAGAGCAACTTATTGACATGCTTCGGGAGTATGTGGATGTTTTTGCTTGGTCTTATCAGGATATGCCAGGGTTGGACACCGATATTGTTATGCACAAGCTACCTCTGAAGGAAGATTTTCCACCAGTAAAACAGAAGTTGCGCCGTACTCGTCCAGATATGGCAATGAAGATAAAGGAAGAAGTACAAAAACAGTGGGACGCCGGTTTCCTTGCTGTGACTAGTTACCCGCCGTGGGTTGCTAACATTGTACCTGTGCCTAAGAAGGATGGAAAAGTGAGGATGTGTGTGGATTACCTGGACCTGAATAGAGCCAGTCTGAAAGATGACTTCCCATTACCTCACATTGATGTATTGGTCGACAATACGGCTCAGTTCTCGGTATTCTCCTTCATGGATGGATTTTCAGGATATAATCAGATCAAGATGTCACCTGAAGACATGGAGAAGACAACTTTCATCACACCCTGGGGCACATTCTGTTATAAGGTAATGCCATTCGGACTAAAGAATGTTGGTGCCACTTATCAACGGGCTATGGTAACATTATTCCATGACATGATCCATAAAGAAATTGAATGTTATGTGGATGACATGATTGCCAAGTCCCTCACAGAAGAAGACCACCTGGTGAATCTATTGAAGCTATTCAAGCGTCTGAGGAAGTATCAGCTGAAGTTAAACCCCAACAAATGCACATTTGGGGTGCGATCCGGTAAGCTGCTGGGATTTATTGTAAGTGAGAAAGGGATTGAGGTTGACCCTGATAAAATTAAAGCCATTCAAGAAATGCCTGCACCAAAAACTGAAAAAGAAGTTCGAGGGTTCCTAGGTAGATTGAACTACATTTCAAGGTTCATATCTCACCTTACAGCAACCTGTGAACCATTATTCAAGTTTTTAAGAAAAGAACAAACGGTCAGGTGGAATGAAGACTGCCAGAGGGCTTTTGACAAAATCAAGGAATACTTACAAGAGCCTCCGATCCTTATGCCTCTAGTTGAAGGAAGACCTCTAATAATGTACTTGAGAGTATTAGAAGAGTCAATGGGGTGTGTGTTGGGCCAGCATGACGAGTCTGGTCGAAAAGAGTATGCAATTTACTACCTAAGCAAAAAGTTTATCGACTGTGAACAACGTTATTCACTGCTCGAGAAAACTTGCTGTGCTTTAGCGTGGGCTGCTCGCCGACTAAGGCAGTATATGTTGACCCACACCACTTTATTGATCTCCAAGATGGACCCAGTCAAGAACATTTTTGAGAAGCCAGCACTTACCGGACGGGTTGCAAGATGGCAAATGATTCTCACAGAATATGACATTCAATACACATCCCAAAAAGCTATCAAAGGCAGTGTATTGTCTGATTATCTTGCTGAGCAACCCATTGATGATTACCAGCCTATGAGATTTGACTTCCCCGATGAAGACATCGTGTTCATAAAAGCAAAAGATCATGAAGAGCCTATTCACACTGAAGGGCCTGACCCAGAGGAAGAATGGACTATAATGTTTGATGGGGTTGTTAATATGAATTGTCGTGGAGTTGGTGCAGTACTCATTACACCTAAAGGGGTTCACATGCCTTTCTCGGCAAAACTCACTTTTAACTGCACTAACAACGAAGCTGAATACGAAGCTTGTATTATGGGTCTTGAGGAAGCCATTGACCTCAGGATCAAGACTTTGACTATATTCGGGGATTCAGCTTTGGTAATCAATCAAACCAACGGCAAATGGTACACTCACCAGGAGCATTTGATTCCATACCGGGATTATACGAGGAGGTTGTTGACTTTCTTCACTACAGTCAAACTTGAGTATATCCCTCGAGATGAAAATCAGTTTGCAGATGCTCTGGCTACCATTTCATCCATGATACAGGTTCAAGCTGCCAACTTTGTGCCTCGGATTTCAGTATCCAGACTTGACAGACCAGCATACGTATTCTCTACAGACCTTGCTAAAGATGATAAGCCTTGGTTCTATGACATCAAATGCTTCTTGGAGGATCAAACATACCCACCTGGGGCATCTTCCAATGACAAGAAGACATTAAGAAGGCTAGCTGGTAGTTTCTTCCTGAATGTTGATGGTTCCTTGTACAAGAGAAACTTTGATATGGTACTTCTCAGATGTGTCAATAAGACAGAGGCAGACCTGCTAATGCACGAGGTGCATGAAGGATCATTTGGTACCCATGCTGGAGGTCATGAAATGGCTAAGAAATTGCTACTGTCAGGTTACTAATGGATCACAATGGATGCAGATTGTTGTGCATATGCCAGAAAGTGACACAAATGCCAGATTTATGCGGATAAAGTGCATGTGCCTCCAAATCCTTTGAATGTGATGTCTTCGCCTTGGCCCTTTGCCATGTGGGGCATTGACATGATTGGCAAGATTGAGCCGACTGCTTCAAATGGTCACAGATTCATCCTGGTAGCCATTGACTATTTCACCAAGTGGGTTGAAGCAGCTTCGTATGCAAATGTCACCAGGCAAGTGGTAGCCTGATTCCTGAAGAGAGATATCATTTGCCGATATGGAGTGCCCGAGCGAATCATTACTGATAATGGTTCCAACTTGAACAACAAAATGATGGCAGAACTATGTCGGGACTTCAAGATCCAACATCACAATTCTTCTCCTTACAGGCCAAAGATGAATGGCGCTGTAGAGGCGGCTAACAAGAATATCAAGAAGATTGTGCAGAAGATGGTAGTCACCTACAAAGACTGGCATGAAATGCTACCATTTGCTTTGCATGGGTACCGTACCTCAATCAGAACATCCACTGGGGCAACACCGTATCAGCTTGTGTATGGTATGGAGGCAGTCCTACCTGTTGAAGTTGAACTACCCTCCTTGCGGGTACTAATGGATGTTAAACTGAGTGAAACAGAATGGGTCCGATCCCGGTACGAACAACTGAATCTGATTGAAGAGAAGAGATTAGCTGCAATCTGTCATGGGCAGTTATATCAGAAAAGAATGAAGAAAGCCTTCGATTAGAAAGTCAGGCTTCGGGAATACCAAGTAGGAGATCTTGTGCTGAAAAGACTCCTTCCTCCTCATACAGACCACAGGGGCAAGTGGACTCCGAATTACGATGGTCCATTCATAGTAAAGAAAGTTTTCTCTGGTGGAGCACTGATGCTCAGTACTATGGATGGTGAAGACTTCTTGTCCCCTGTGAATTCAGATGCAGTTAAAAAATACTTCGCATAAAATGACTCGCTGGACATAAAAACAGAATGTAAGTCCAGGCAAAAATAGGGCATCCCGGCGAGTCAAAAACAGAATAAAAGACTCGGGCAAAAATAAGGGAAAATAAATAAAAAATGTACACCCGCTGAGTTGAAAAGCCACATTGGACAGCTCAGGCAAAAATGGGTATCCCGGTGGATTGAAAACCCGAAAGGGCGGTCCACGCAAAATAAGGGAATAAGCAAACAACTGCATTCTGAATTCGTCTGTATCACTTACAACATGGAAAACTTCGAAAGGTTTGAGCATCGGTCAGAATCAGCCTTCTTCAGAAAGCAAGATGAGAAGAACGTCAATGTCATATGAGTCATAGCAGAAGGGAAGCACACTGAAGCGTCATCAATATTGCCAGCACCTTTTTGTTTCTCAAATTTTGTAACAATCTCCTCATTTCAGGGGATCTGTTTCTTTGACTGTACTTGCCAATTCAGGGCACACAAATTAATAAAATCAGATTTTTTTCAATCACGTCTCGTCTCGTACATTTTCATTTGCAAAAATGTCAGATGTCCTTATAATATTGATTGCATAAATACAAATGTGTCTTTTCTAAATTACATGCTTACAGGAAATAGATTTGCTCCCGGGAGTGTCTAAACTCCTATGATGGAATCCAGTAGGGGATACCTCGGGATACTTGTACGTTTCTTTGTCATAACAGGATTGCAGGTATTCAAAGTGCAACATGGGGCATGAGAGCTTCTCCCCAGCAAGCTGTCAGATCATTATTTCCTCAACACGTCTTCCAAACAACATCAGAAGGGGCTCATTCCCCAAGTGAGTTCATCATCCTCAGCAGGATCCCCACAAAAATCTCTAGGAAGATCGTTCAGAGATCATTCCTCCCCAGCCAAGTGTCAGGCAGGGAATCGTCTCCCCGCAGAGTTTCAGCCTCTATCCAGAAGAGCAATGTCTGAAGATCTCGCAACAAAGTGACGAAAGCTTCCGCAGACCCCAGCTGGGCTCCTCATCATTAAGATAGGTCTATCAGTGACCTGTTTTTCCAAGCAGTCATACATCTTATCAGATCTACCAATGATCTTTTCCCCCAACTAGGACATTCTTTCAAGCAGATCAGCCAGAGATCTTCATAGCAACGGGATCCGAATCCCGGATTGGTATCTTTTGCATAATCATAGCATTCGCATCATATTTTCCCCCCAGAGCGTAGCATTCCGTCTAATACGAAACATTACGGCAAAAATCAAACATACTGCATAAATCATAAGCCATGTTTTGAATAGAGCACCTGTATGTACCAACATTCCGCCAGCAATATATACAAAGACTCACAGTCACAGCAGAAAGCCAAGGCATCCCCTTTGCACTCACTAATACACATATTTACTTTTGCCGATACTCGTCCGTGTCATATCACTCCCCTGCAGATATAAACCACAAACAGATATCTATACACTCTCTGGACACTCGTCCGTGTTACCATTCCCCAGCATGGTTGCCTAAACACTTATTGTAAATCAAACACTTGTTTATAACACATTTCTTCCGACACCCGTCTGTGTCGTCTTATCCCCACAGATCTTCAGAACATCTTTTACACCCATACGTTCATAACTTATACACTTTCTTTTATGATACTCGCCTGTATCATACTCTCCCCAGCATGTTGAACACTCGTCTGTGTCTCACTCGTGCATACTTTTTACTCATACAGATACTCGTCCGTATCTTGTATACACCACTTATCTTCCTCAGATTCGACACTCGTCCATGTTCTTTGTTAACCAGTTGGTACTCGTCCGTACCATCATCTCTGAACAGGCATCAGCGTTTGTTTCTACCGATACTCGTTCGTATCATAGTATGCTCGTCCGCATCTTTAATCTACACACAATGTCAAACACTTGTACCTTTTCTTCCTTGAATTTAGGCACTCGTCTGTGTCTACCATTCCCCAGAAGAGTTCCCAGCAAATCCCGATAAATTACTTTCTTTTCTATTTGACATTCGTCATATGTCATGATACTTTCGGCAGTCGTACCCTGCCAGGTGATCGTCCTTCACCTTTTTGATGATCGTCCTTCATCATCCCCAGCGGAGTCTCCATTATTGGAACCCTTCCCTATCCGACATTCGTCCTATGTCGTGATACTTTTTGCAGTCGTACCCTGCTAGGTGATCGTCCTTCACCTTTTGATGATCGTCCTTCATCATTTTATCTAATGGTCGTCCCCGTCGTTGATCTTGTTATCTGACATTCGTCATATGTCATGATAAATCCCGAGAGCAATCGTACCCTGCTAGGTGATCGTCCTTCACCTCTTGATGATCGTCCTTCATCATGCTTATCCGATGGCCGTCCCCATCGTCGACCTTTTCTACCCGGCATTCGTCCTATGTCGTGGTACCTTCGACAACCGTACCTTGCCAGGTGATCGTCCTTCACCTTAGATGATTGTCCCTCATCCTTATCCCAGACAGAGCAGCCGTCCCCTGCCAGGTGATCGTCCTTCACCTTTGATGACCGTCCCTCATCATTTTATTTCTTCAACCTGATGGCCGTCCCCATCATGGACTCTCTTTCCCCAGCATGTCGGATGTCCCCGTCATTGCTTTATCCCCAGCAGTCGCCCTGTGCTCGATGGTCGTCCTCCGTCGCCCGCACTTTATAATCATACTTTACTTCCTTTTACAATCTATATGCCTTTTTCTTCTTCACAACTAGTGAGTGCAAATTTTGGACTGTCTTTGGTATTCAACCACAAGTTATCTTGTTTGCCTGTTAAGCCGTCGCTTACATCCTGCACGACTAACTCATGTTTGAATAGGGGCAGCCGTAAACACCCCAAATTTTCCCTCACTCATTTCACCATGGCTTGTGATTCTTTCATATGCATAAGTTCAAACATATCATCTCATATTACTTTTTTGCTTCACTGCATTAGTTCAAGTCATCTGCATCTACGGTTTGTGATCTGAGCAATCCCTGGGCTATCTGAGCAACTCCAAAGGTCTTTAATCATCTCAAGAGGGTCCATGTATGTTCAAGCATCATATTATATCCTCCCAAGATCAAGAAAGTCAGAAAATCACAAGAACTGAGAAAGGCATGGAAGCAGAGCCAAGCTTAACTGCACAGATGACCTAAAATTAGGGTTTTGGTTTCAGAGGCCATAACTCCAAATTTTTTGGTCATTATTGTTTCTATTGGTCTCTATATGATATAAGGATCATACATACCAATTTTCATGAAGAAATTCAATGGGGAAGGCATCTGATCAATAGATGACTTCTTGAACAAGTCAGTGCAAAATCAGGGCATCTGAGGCCCCCCATCATCCAACCAAAGGGTCTTCTCCATCATTTTGGGTGTATATGATCTTTATTTGATCTTAGAAGAAGTTGTAAGTTCACAAAATTGAAGAATTTCAACCATTTGCAAAGTTGTCATTTTGGGAAAGTGACTTGTAATGAAAACTTGCCATTTGGGGAAAGTTTTTCAACCTCCTCTTTTTGATTCAAAAATGCATCAAATGAAAAATTCTTGGTCATGAAAGTTGTAGATTGGATCATTCCCTTTTCAAAAAGTACAAGAACTTGATCTAATTCATTTTGGAACTCATGTTATGGCTTGTCAAAGTTGGCAAAAATCACAAAATTTCACTTATGCACCAAAGAGGGAAACTTGCAAAAACTCTTGTCAAACCAATTTGTGACCTCAAAGTGACTTCTAACCATTACACAAACATCATACATGACCTATAATTCAGAATTTCCCAAAGAAATCTCAAGTTTCATGCCTTGATCATCAAGTATTTCAAAAGGGGCCAAAACTTTCACAATTTGCAAAACCACCCATAAATTTCATTCCACTTGCTGAATTGCCTCAAGACTGATTTTGTGGACATCCTTGATCTCAGCTGCACATGGACAAGCCAATGATCCAGCTACACCATTTCCCATACCTCAAGTACAACACTTTTGACGTTTTGGCAAAAACACCCATACCAATCACAACAGTCCACCACCCACTCTCTGCCCAACCCAGACCTTACAAGCATGCTCCAAGGGCTCATTTTCATAGGACACACAAGCCAAACACTCCAAGAACTCAGCATTCCACAAAAACTCTCCAAATTGCAAAAGCCTTCGAATCTCTCAGCTCACTCACTCAATCTTCAAACCAATTTCACCATTGATCTCAAAACCACTCACTGACCACAAAGCAACCATTAAACCACCCAAGAACACCACATACACAAAACACGATTCTTGGCCAGTTCAGTTGCTACAACACAAACCAGCCACTCTCAAAGCTTTTGAAGCATTCCATTAGCCTTAGGAGGTTCAAAGGAAGCTTTTTGCACAAAGGAAGTGGCCAGAAAGCTCAAGTTTGGAAAGCTCCATCTCAGGTAGTCATCTGAAATCATTTTTCCAGAACTCTTATTTTATGTTCCAATAAGAAAGAGCATGCTTCACTGATCATTCTGAACTTTTTATTTTTTCCATTTTTGATCTTTTCTTCGAATCTTAGGATTGAGCAATTAGAAATTTGTTTCAGGGGTGGATTTGAGCTTAGGAGAGTGAGAGGGTTTGATCTGGAGCTTTAAAGCTCCAGAAATAACCTAGGGTGAGAGTTGGGGATTTTCAGGGGAGAAGGCTGCCGGAGAAGATGACCGGAGCTCTTCTCTGGTGGCCTGAAAGTCATTAATGTTCTAATTAGGGTTAGGGCGGTGTTTGAACGTGGACCCTTAGATTTTGCTTTCCCGCGTGTGATGGACGCCCAGGATTAATTCATTAACTTTAATTATGGATTAAATATTTAATTAATTGAGATTAGTGAGATTTGAATTCAGGCCATCAGATTGCGCGCGTAGTCAACTAGGATTTCCCCATAATCAATGACAGCCCTTGGATACGCATACTTTTGTTTATTTTAATTTTTATTGCATTTTTCTCATTTTATTTTGCAACATTTATTTAAAATAGCTAGAAAACCCTAAAAAATATTTTTATTCTGCATTTTTACTTCAAATAATTTTCTTAACCCAAAAATATTTTTATTTTTATTTTTTGCATAAAAAATTCATTTTTAAAACATTTAAATGTTTATTTTAATTAGTTAATAGAAATTAATTAATTAAAATATCATTTAGGTTTCTAAAAATCCCAAAAAAAAAATCACATTGCATCTTTAAACATTTAGAGACATTATCAAACCATTCATACAAATTTCTTTTTGGTTCTTGATCCATTTTGACATTTTCTTTGGATTTAGGGTTCTTAAAAAATCAATATTTTGACCCTAACTTAGAAAAATCTTTGCTGCCTAACCATGAAGGGTTTGATAGTGATTCTTTTTGCATTGCATCCCACATATCATGTAGTTTTTAGGATAAAATTGGCATGAATTTATCTTTCATTTTTGATTTGTTTTGCATTTTTCCTTGTGAGGTACCTTAAAACCCTAGCAAACTTAGAAAAATCATAACTTCCTTAGGGTTAAGAGTTAGGTCTCCTCCTTTGGGGTGTGATATCATATGGGGCTAGGGTTCCTTTGATCCAATTTTCAATTTTTTATCTCATGTTTTGCTTCTGATTTTGAATTTTGCATTGCATCTTGTACATAAACCCTAATTTTTGCCTTCATTTGCATTCATTCTTCATATGCTTGCATTCATGAACTTGCCATGACATTTTATGCATTCACATGACATATAAGAGATCTTAGGACATATTGACATCATGTTTGATCATTGCATCATCCATTTGCCATGTTATGCATCCATTGCATTTCATAAGTTTTCATGAACTTTCATACTTCCTTTCATGTCTCATTTGCATCTTCATTACTTGTATGATCATCCTCATCTCTTGACATGCTTCCATATCATCTCATAGCATCATTTGCATCATGATTATTCTTCTGACTTTGGTTTTCATCTCTACATTTCATCTCATTTTCATTTCATTTCATTCCTTTTTGCTAATTTTTCAGGTGGTAAGTCTTTGAGAAGTGAATTTGCCTTCACTTCTCATAACCTCTTCTCATCCCTTTTATGTATCATTGCTGCATTTTACTTGTGATTTGGAGTGAGCTTGCTCATTCATGCTCCTTCTCCTCCTTCTTTCCTCAAGCAACTTATCTTCTTAAGTGAAGTAAGTTGTCTTGCTTCTTGCTGTTCCTTTTCATTCCATCTGCTTCTTCCTTGGTGGCTCTTCTTGAAGATCTCTTGCAAGCTTCATAAACCCTAGGAACACCCAAGCATGATCACAATTAGGGTTTGATTAGTCCCCCCTATTAGTTTTACCTTTGTGTCATCTTTGTGTCTTCTCTTCTCATCTCTTAATTAAGGGCTAAACCTTAAAGGTTTTAAGACTTTGTGATTAAGGTTATGCATGTATCCTTCTATTAGGATGGAGTGTATAACTTTAATACTAAGTGTTAAACCCTTGATGTGTTTAAACCCTTTAATCAATCCACCTAATAATCACTAAGACATAAAGCTTGTAACTTGGGCCTTGCATTAGGGTTCTAATTCTTTCTTAATTGGTTAAGAAGGACTAACCCTAGTGTTAATGGACAAGTCCCCCTCAAGTTGTCTTAAAAACCATAAAATTCACTTCTTAATCTTACCATTAATTAAAATCCACTTTAATAAAGGCTTTGTTTTGTCATGAGGTTAATCCCTAATCATGGATTAAGTTGAGGAGCCTTTCTCAGCTTAAATGTTCTCATCTATTATCCTTCTATTAGGATGGTGTAATGGGTCCATTAAATCCTTGATTATGGCTTAAACTCATTACTTAACACTAAACAAAAACTCAAAAAAAATCTAAATAACCACAAATAGGTAAATGATCTTAATCCTACATCATGGTGATTAAGTGTGAGGTGTTTACTTCATACTTAAGGTACTCTCATTACCCCTAATCAGAGGGAGGATGTGATGAGTTTACCAACCCTTGGCTTAGGCTTAAGCTCATTAACTTATGACAAACCTCAAAAGGCAATAAAAGATTGAAAACACCAAAAACAAACAATAATCGTCTCCTCCGGGATTCTTTTCTCATCTCATTCACTCACAAACGAGAACTTGCTTCTTCCATCTAATGCAAGACAGTTTGCACCTGAGCCAGACAGGTAATACACTTGAGCATAGACAAGTAAGCAGTTCACAAGTCAATTTATCTTTCAGTCTCTCTGAGTCGAACTACGGTGTTCTGACTTCCTTATTGCACAAGAGGATACGTAGGCATAACTTAACAGTTATCGAACAAAAGTCTTTGTATATTACCCTCTCTTCTAGCATTATTCTTTAAGCCTCATAGTCTTGAGCTTTGCATTCTTTCCTTACACTGACACTCTTTTATTTCACTTCACATTTCTTTTACACTGACACTTGCATTCTTTTCCAGCTTTTGCACACAAAATAGCACTGACACTACCCCTTTAAACACAAACTTTCAAGCGTGGATCCCGTCGAGTACGATGGACAATCTGGGTGCTAATACCTTCCCAGGTTGTAACCAACCCCATTTCTCAGTTTCTCTGGTTCGCGACCGTCTTATCCATCTTTTTCTTAGGTCTATGCAGCATTACCTTTCCTTCGGGATAAAAATGCCTAGCTGGCGACTCTTTTCAGTTCACCTTTGTGTTCTCTCTTTTGCCGACCATTCGCGTCTGTACCCCTCTTGGCCCTGTGCCATCAGGTGGGAGCGACGGGTAGAAGTTACACTGGGTAGGTTCAAGTGAGAAGTTGTAAACTGGGACTATTTAGGCTTTGAATTGTTCTACTAATAGTGGATTTCCTTCCTGGCTTAGTAGCCCCCAAAGAAGGTGTGTTTGCACCGAACTGGGTTAACAATCATGTGTGTTTTAATGTTGTTATTTATCATGTTTTCATCTTGTTAATACTCGGATAGTAATTTCATGACATTGCCTTCGACATCACGTATCTGATACCAGAACTTCAATTAGTATCAGAGCAGGCATCTTGCTCTGTATCTGGGTGAGATCCAGGGAAGTTACTTTCTGGTATAATGGACAAGGGGGTGGGGTTTGTGAATAGACCATCCATTATGGATGGAACTAATTATGAATATTGGAAACCAAGGATGGTTGCCTTCTTGAAGTCTTTGGACAAGAAGGCCTGGAAAGTTGTCCTGAGAGGATGGAAACATCTTGTTGTTAAGGACAAAGATGGGAATGATACAGCAGAACTGAAGTCAGAAGAGGATTGGTATAAGGAAGAAGATGAGCTGGCCTTGGGAAATTCTAAAGCCTTGAATTCCATATTCAATGGAATTGACAAAAACACCTTCAGATTGATCAATACTTGCATTGTTGCCAAATATGCTTGGGATATTCTCAAAACTACTTATGAAGGTACCTCCAAAGTCAAGATGTCAAAACTTCAGCTTCTCACCACAAAATTTGAAAACTTAAGGATGAAAGATGAAGAAAGTATTTATGATTTTAATATGAATATCCTTGAAATAGCTAATGCCTCAAGTGCTCTTAGAGAACCAATATCTGAAGAAACGTTTGTTAGCAAAGCTCTCAGATCTCTACCTAAGAGATTTGACATGATGGTCACATCCATAGAAGAAGCTCACGACATTAGCATGATGAGATTAGATGAACTTATTGGATCTCTTCAAACTTTTGAGATTGGCATAAGTGACAAATCTGACAAGAAAAACAAAAATATTTCCTTCTCTTCCAACACTGAAGCTGAAGTAGAAGATTGTAATCTTAATATTGAGGAAGGCCTATCTAATGTTATAGTTCTTCTTGGGAGACAGTTTAACAAAGTTATGAAAAGGATGGATAGGAAGTCAAGACCAAATGTCAAGAACAACTCATCTGAAATCAATAGGTAAAATGATTCTGGTAGAAAGACAAGGGTTGAAGAGAACTCTTCTCAAGGAAAAGGAGTCTAGTGCTATGGATGTGAAGGTTATAAGCACATCAGATCTGAATGTCCCACACATCTCAAGAATCAGAAAAAGGTTCTTATTGTGGCTTAGTTAGATGAAGATACTGAAAGTGAAGCTGAAGAAGAATCTGCTAAGAATGCTACTACTCTAACTGGGAGATGTTATTCTGATTTCAGTGATGATGAAGTCACATATGATGAGCTAGCTACTTTCTATAGAGAATTATGTCTCAAAATGAAGAACTCTGCCAACAAGGAGAAGAATAGAAGAAAATCATATCATAACTGGAGAATGAAAAGGAAGAGCACTTGGAAACCATCTCCAAGCTGGAAAATGAGGTAACATTACTAAACTTCCAACTTGATCAAATGACCAAGTTTGTCAAAATGCTGAACAGTATTTCAAAGACTTTAGATGATATTCTACAAATTGGGAAGTTATCTGGAGATGTGGCTGGTCTAGGGTTTGACGAAAGGAAATAACATGTCTCAAATCTTGCTTCCTCTGAGTTCAAACCAAAGATGTTGCATCAAGTGTCTCAACATCATAAAAGAATACAGGTTGCCTACATAAGAGAAAATTCCCATAAATGGTGGTGTCATTATTATGGAAAGTTTGGTCACTTGAAGTCATACTGTTTCAAACTCTATGGATATCCTAAGCATGTCCCTCAGCGTGTTCTAATTCAGAACATACCTAAGGTCAGAAAGCAATGGACTCCTAAAATTGGTACCAACAACTTGATAATTTATACCTCTCTCAGAGTTTCAGCAAAAAATGACTGGTATTTTGACAGTGGATGTTCAAGACATATGACAGGAGTCACTAATCTGCTGGTGAATATGAGACCACATGCTACTAGTTTTGTTACTTTTGGTGATAGAGCCAAAGGTGAAATAAAGGGAATTGGATAACTAGACTGCTCAGGAGTGCCTAGACTTGACAATGTGCTACTTGTAAAAGGGTTGACTGCCTATCTAATTAGCATTAGTCAACTATGTGACCAAGGATTGAAAGTCAAATTCTCCAAATCTGAATGTCTTGTTACAGATTGAAAAGGAGAATTAATCATGAAGGGAGTCAGATCTAAGGACAAATGTTATCTATGGGCATCTCAATAATCAAGTTATGTATCCTCTTGCTTGCTTGGCAAAGAAGATGAAGTTAGACTCTGACATCAGAAACTTGGACACTTGCATCTGAAAGGCATGAAGAGAATCATATCCATGGAAGTTGTCAAAGGGATTCATTAGCTCAAGATTGAAGAAGGAAAAGTCTGTGGAGAATGTCAAGTAGGAAAGTAGACTAAGATGTCACATCAGAAGATTCAACATCTCACCACCTCAAGAGTCTTAGAACTTCTTCACATGGATTTGATGGGATCTATGCAGGTAGAAAGTCTTGGTGGAAAAAAATATGATTATGTTCTAATGGGTGACTATTCAAGATACACCTGGATAAATTTCATCAGAGAAAAGTCAGAAGCTTTTGAAGTTTTTAGAGATCTTTGTCAAAAACTTCAAAGAGAGAAGGAAAGCAATGTTATTAGAATCAGAAGTGATTATGGGAAGGAATTTGAGAATTCCAAGTTTACTGAATTTTGTTCCTCTTAAGGAATTAGTCATGAATTCTCATCTCCCATTACTCCTCAACAAAATAGGATTGTAGAATGCAAGAATAGGATTATACAGGAATCTGCTAGAGCCGTGATATACGCAAAACAATTACCTTATCATTTCTGGGCTGAAGCAATGAATATTGCTTGGTACATTCATAACAGAGTCACCTTGAGGAAAGGTACTTGGTTAGGGAAATGCTTTTCTATGAAGAACCTTGGTGAAGCAGCCTATATATTTGGAATCAGGATCTATAGAGATAGATCACAAAAACTGCTTGGCCTAAGTTAGAGTGCATACATAGACAAAGTGTTGAGACGCTTTAATATGCATGATTCTAAGAAAGGATTCATATCGATGCAACATGGCTTGTGTCTATCAAAAACACAATCCCCTTCAACTAAGGAAGAAAGGGATTGCATGAATAAGATTCCATATGCATCTTCAATAGGATCTATCATTTATGACATGTTATGTACTCGACCAGATGTTTGTAAGCTTTAAGTGCGACGAGTAGGTACCAATCTGATCCCGGTAATGCTCATTGGGTAGCTGTCAAGAATGTCCTTAAGTACTTAAGAAGGACTGAGGACTCATTCTTTATATATGGTGGTCAGGAAGAGCTCCTAGTAATTGGTTACATCGATGCTAGCTTCCAAACAGATAAGGATGACTTTAGATCACAATCTAGTAATGTGTTTTTCCTAAATGGTGGTGTTGTGAGCTGGAAAAGTTCAAAGCAAGAAACAGTTTTTGATTCTACAACCGAGGCCGAGTACATTATTGCCTCAATTTAGAAAAGGAAGTTGTTTGGATCAAGAAGTTCATTAGTGAACTTGGCATAGTCCTTAGCATTGTGGATCCCATTGATCTCTATTATGATTACAATGGTGCCATTGCACAAGCTAATGAGCTTAGATCACACCAACGATCCAATCACATACTTAGGCGTTATCATCTCATTCGATAGATAATAGATCGTGTGTAAAGATATGTAGAGTACCTACACTTCACAATATTATTGGTCGACTAACAAAACCTCTTGCGCAGTAGAAGCATGATAGCCATACTAGATCTATGGGTATTAGGGGTATGTCTGATTCGCTCTAATATTGGTGGGAGATTGTTGGTGTAAGCCATAGAGGTCAATACTTTTGGTACTTTTATCGAATTATTTATTAATAATAAAAGGAATTTCTTTATTATGTTTGTTTTTCCAAAAATGATAAAGTCCTTAGAATAGCTAGTTCATTTAATAAAATATTAATTGTGATTTAATCATGAGATTCCATTAAACATAAGGACATTATTCTTAAAGCATCCATAGTCGAGCTTTAATGTGAAATGGGATAGCCTTGAAGCATTAAGATTATTATGTAGATAGATTGATGACCACATCTCATGGATCATGGATAAGGATTTATTAAGTCTTGACATAGGTATAAATATTAGGAGTAATATTTATACTGGATTGATCCACTATGAGAGTACTACATAGAATGTTATGCAAAGTGTCATAAGTTACTCTCATGGTGATAGTGGTGTATACCACCCTTCGACCTAAAACTACTATAGACCCTAGATGTAGAGTCAAGTACTTTATTGTTGATCAAACATTGTCCTTAACTGGATGATCATTGTAACACCCTTCTAACCCCACGGAATAAAACATAATAATACTTAAATAATTCAGAGTACATTTTGGAAAGGTGTCACACTTCCTTCATAAAACATCAATTAAACCACCTGCTCCGTACACAGGTTTTCAAAACATTTAAAATATTCACTTTTTTAATAAACCAATAATCAAATTAAACTTTGCAGCGGAAATCATACTTCAAAACTTCTTCATTAATTTCATCAAAATATCAAGACCTTTGGTCATTGTCAACAAATCATCTTCAACTAAAAATTCAGCATCCATTAACTCATAAAAATCATTCTAATAAACACATATTATTCACATAAGCGTTCCCCCACCCGATGTTACATCTACCAGAGTAAGACACCATATAACTCTACATAAGTAAGCCAAACAGGTCCAAGCTAAACTTCACACACCGAGAAGTTATTCCTGAATATTTGCAGGATGGCATAATAGATCATCACCAAAGGCAGACAGGGTGAGTAATCACAAATCAATATAAACAATATAGATAAATATATTACGAGGAACATTCATCATATAGCAACACATCCTTAGTTCTCACCTAACACATCACATAACTCATCAAATCATTTAATCCACACAAATGCAATTATGTTATGCCACCAAGAATGAGATGCAACATCATAGGAATGCACGTGGTACCAAAACATACTCATGGATGGAAACTGGGCCATCAACCCTCCACAAGGGAGCACATCATAAACACCATATCACTTCAATCCGCACAATGGGATTGAAGCTACCAATGGACCGAAGTCCCCTCATAAATCATGCCATGAATGCAAGATTCAATATACACACATCATCATCAAAACATCATAAGCATTGCATCCGCATTCATCATCAATCATCACATTAATCACTCATTCAACATCTTCCTCTACATCATGTACTCATACTTCACAAACTCATAAGATGATTCAAATCATCATACATCATTTCATCATCAAATCCTACTCATATAGCCTCTAAACACATCATACATCATCACTAAAACATCATAACATCCCACGACACAACCCACATCGATTAAAACATTTTTCAAAATTAAAATTATTTTTTGAAACATTTCAGGTCTCGCTAAGCGAACTACCACCCTCGCTAAGCAAACAACTCTATGTATTCAGAGGTTCAAAAGTTTCATTTGCTCGCTAAGTGAGCTTCGCGAGTTCTCAATTTTTTTCTGCGATTTCAGAATCGCTCCCCTGTGACAAAACCCACTCAAAAACCAGGTTTTAACAGCAGCAATCCAGAAAATCATCATCACAATCCACATACCTCTCATCATCATAATCATCATATTCTCGACAAAATACACATAATTCATCATATATGCATCAATACATCATTGTCATCATATAAGTATCAGTACATCATTATCATCACATAACAATCTTAAACATTGTACTATAGCATCACAACTTTATTCCAATACCAAATCATCATGTTTGTCACCTAACACGTATAAACATTAAAACATATGACTCATCTATTTATTTCATCATAACATCGTTTAGTAACATCATTCACATGACCTTCATCACATAGGAAATCAATAATCATCATATACGTTTCATCATATAATTAACATCATAACACAATGACACCCTATCATTATACTCTAGATCAACATAAGCATCATATAATCTTCAACACATAATCAACAGCACAAAGGCATTAGCATATAACTGTCATCCAATCAACAACATGAATTCATCATTGCCTACTCATCGGACACCACTACAAACAATCTTAACACATCACCTACACCTATACGTCACTCTAACTAACTCCTAAACATCGTCTTTACCATCACTAGTCATATGACATCACCATTCTTCCATTTAGAACAAGATTCATCATTTATAACAACACATATTTAGTTTGGTATACAATTAATCACCTTCAAACATCAATTCATATCATTTAAATTATTTCTATCAACATGAGACTATTTTTAAATGAAAGTACATTGTCTTAGCTTCACACAACATCGAACGACACGCAAATCGAACACCCGAAGCTCAAGATATGAATTTTTGAAGTTTTCGAAATAATGCTGCCCGAGGGGTGCTCGCTAAGAGAGCTAGAGCTAGCTAAGCGAGCTCTGCGATTTTGGCTAAAAACTATGCGCTAACAGGACTTCTCCCATGGCGATTTTACACCCTTAAATTACACTTTTAACCCTAATAACCTTCGTTTGAGTCCTTAAAACTCATATCTAACACATATACATCAATCATATCAAACATCACAAAATAAATCATCAAAATTCATCATTCTACATATTTAATCCTAGGTTTTCCCTTAAAAACCCCAAAATCGACAATAACATCTAACTCTATATCATACACATTGAAATGTAATACTCCTCATCCCTTTGAATGAAGCTTTCTACAATCTTCTCTCAAATTCTCCAGAGATTCGTCAAGCCCTGGCCTCCTTTCCTTCTTTCTTCAGAGCTTTCTCTTCTATCTCCCAAACACGATCGTGAAAACTGATTGTATCACAAAACCCTCAACTTCCTCTTTGTCAATCTTACCCCTAGGACCCCTAATATGATCTTCTCATATTATCCTCACTTACTCCACATATTATTACCAACATATCCTCATTGTCTCTTTTTATTTTAAATAATAATAATAGTCCAAATAATATTAGTCTACTACTATTATTACTAAATAATTCCATATAATCACTTATTTCATCAAATCCCACGACACAAAAATAAACACATCATGCATCATATATCTCACCAAAATTCACCGATAAACCTCGAATATTTATAATAAATCAATTAAATATTCTAATTATTTTGGGGCGTTACAATCATAAAGAGAGTTGATGGGAACTTCACAAAGCATGTTGAGGGACATGAGTAGCCTAGATGGAATTTATCCATCCTGCATAATAGGATAAATGTCTAAGGGTCTAATATTGAACTGGACAAGGATGACACGGTATATGAATTGTGTTCAATATAGACATAAGGGCAAAAAGGATAATTGTACACACAAGTACTATCACAAAAGATTTTGTCAAATCACATGACAATTTTGTGATTTTGATAGCAATGAGGTGTTGCTAGATACCGCTCATTGTTTATTATGTTAAATACATGATTTAATATAATTGTCAACTTCGCGAAATCCTACAGGGTCACACACATAAGAACAGTTAGAGAAGAGGTAAAATAAATAAGGAACACCGTAAGGTACGGTGCACTTGAAATAAATACGGGATATGGTAAGATACAATGTGCTTAATTGACATATGATATAATAATAGTTATTATTAATTTTATAATAGTTATAAAATATAATAATAAGAAAATTATTTTTATTATAATAATATTTATTATAATAATATTATAAATTATTATTGAGTTAGGTTTTTTAGCTTGCAGCCTACACAAGTAGTTTTATAAATAGTACGCTTGTGCAGAAGCTCAAAGGTTGTTGAATAATCATGACCGTATTCTATTTTTCTCTCCCTCACTCAAAATCTTCAATCGTAATCAGCTAGCATTGTGACTGAAGGAAGTTGTTCGTGTGGACTGAGTAGAGGCGTTGTTCTGTTGTTCATCATATAACGCTCATGATTATCCATCAATTCGGATTCAAAGGTTTCATCGCCACAAGAGGTAACATTTCTATCACGGATCATGATCTTTCGTAAGGATCTCTAAAGGAAAATTGTTGTTTTCCGCTGCATTTAGATCGCTAATTTTCCTTCACTTCGCCACCAACATCTTCATCGGACGACGACAACCACACAATGGACCGGTTGAAATTTCATAGGAATTGCAGCTATCAACACTTTGACTTCTATCCATTTATGATTTTATTTTCAGATGTACAAAAAAAATCACGCAAGAAGTTTCACGGACGATTAAATGCAGAAGAATAAAATGAAGAAGAATAAAATGCAAACCTAATTATACCCAACGTGGAGACAACTAAGAAACAATCAGCAATGACAACCGATCACGTCAGCAAAACTTGATGGCATGGATGCATCATGGTGTTTATAAAAGGAATATGAAAAAGTTGAGAGGGGAATAAAAAAAATATCTTAAAGGAGATAAACTCAAAAACGAATGTACCCGGAGCATATGCATCTCAAAAAATTTGAAATCTTTTTTAGTTTTTCACGAAGATGTGATACCAATCCTCAGATGCCTTGAACCATTCATTTTTATTATCATTCAAATGTAAGGCTCAATCATTAGTGGTTGATTTAACTAATACAAAACGCTCTCTACATAGCAATAGTGGTTGATTTAACTATACAAAACTTACAAACAAACGCTCTCTAACTTATCAACCATATAAAACCATTTTTTATTATTCAAATGTAAGGCTCAAAAATTAATCAAAATGGCAATTTTAACTTGGACTATTTTTAAAATAATCATGCATTAAATGGAGTAATCATTCTAAATGATTGAATAGTCGACTTAGATTATACAAGCAATAAATTAAATTTAAACGACAACTATTAATTTAAGTGAGACGGAAATAGTTTTAAAAATTGTGCCTATATATGGCAAATCTCAGCCATTCCTTGAAAGTTGTCTTTTTAACGGGGTCCTTGTATGTAGAGACTTATATCAACTGCACCAAATCTGTTTCTGTAATTTACACAAGATTAACTAATAACTAATGAGAAGTTTCTATCTTAATCCCCACATCACTGGTTAATCTGCTCTACTAGACTCTCAATTTATCAATAAGACTAAGGTAATTAGTGAAGAAGATTAGGTTTCTGCAACTGGTAGAAGTGAGGGGCAGCTTCCAATAGCCATGAGGGATCTATTGTCATCACATTGCGCATATATTTCCGATCCGTTGATACTAGAGAATTGAATATAACCCACTTTGGATTAACTCTGCAAAAGAACATGACTTTTAATCGACAGTCGTCCAAAACTAACACTGAATAAACCAACACACAATAGATAAGAGTGTTCACAAAATCGGTTTTCCTTAATACCTGAATAGCACTGATGATGGATGAATATATACTTCTTCTGATCCTCTTAGCGTCTTGTACATCCCATCAGGACTGTATGGCTTTTAAAAAAGTACAGAAAGAGATAAATATAAGTGAAGATAAAATATTTTGGTTGCCACAATATTAATGTGAAAAAGTACAATTATGAATCGAAAAGAAAATGCGGCATCCTGAGATCTCAGGAAGTACTCACCTCAAGACGACATGCATTAGCAAAAAAGCCAGCAGTAACCGCTTTCTTAACAACCTGCATATCACTGTCGCAAGATTTTAAGACTAAGCCTATCCTTTGTGCGATTCTCTTGAGTTGTTCTCTAACTTCAACAACCTTTTTCTGTAGAATTTAGACACCCGTGTCAACATGAATTGGTGAAAACTGAACTGAAAAGGCTACAATGTGCATAATCACTGAATACATACACACCATGGCATGGTAGTTCACAAAATGCTTGTGACACCACTGTGATGATTTCCGAGACAGATGAAAACCTTTGTAGACATTTAGAAATGTTACATGGTCACCCTGTATAAATTATTAAAAGATCAAACTTAAATAAAAAACAATTCATACAGCATATTGCTATAGAAGAACACTCGTACTTCACAGTAGAAAAGCTGATGATTAAAGAACCATTAAAAGTTTGACAAGGAAATAATGCAGAGGAAGTGAGGGTGAAAGTGAGGGTAAAAGTTTGACAAGGAAATAATGCAGAGGAAGTGTGGGAGAGAGGAGAATGAAAACAGAAAAATTAACCTAGAGTACCTCGGCAGCAGCAAATCTCAATTTTGCTTCATCTGATTCCTTTTGTATCCCTCTCCCTGAGATCCATATAGACTGTATGCATAGATAAATTGAAACTGAGATCAACTGCTCTATTACTACATTTACGTTCAGCTATGTTTCTTTGATGCTGTCCAGTTAGATTTCATTTTACTTTACATTCCAATCTTCAGCATGAAAACTGAAAATTTCTTCCAAAACAAAATTATTCATGACTAAACCAAAGAGCTTTACTTGGACGGAAAGTGCCGCAGCAATTGTGAGTATCTCCTCTGAGCATCCAAGTTGACTAGAAGCTATTATCATTTTTGAGATCATAGGGTCCTGGCAAAAATCAAATTACATTAATCAGACATTAGTAAAGTTGTAAGAAATGCATGATAAAGTATCGCATAAGACTCTATAACTGGATTCTTGATTTATCTTTTAAAGGCAAAGTTCCTGACTAAACTCATAGAAATGAGTCTGAAGTCATAAATTCTCAGTTCTTTACTCTTTGTTCTGTTATTCGTTTGTGCTATTTGGTTATGTATCGTCTGATGTACTTGGAATAACCCAGTCCCCACAGTGAACAAAACAGTTCTTTACTGTTCTAGTAATAAAAACGAAGTATTCCACAAAAGAATGAAAACATGATTTTGGTGGTTCATAACATACAAGTGGAATTTCTGCAATTTGAAATCCAGTTGGTGAAGTAAGCTTGGCATCATCATCCAAGATCGCAAGTGAGTAGAGAACTTCCAGTGCTCGGATCATTGCTTCAGGTGATGGAGATGCTGGCCAGTCAAATCCCAATATATTATCAATTCCCAAAGCCTTTAACTGGGGGAATCATAAAAAAAATGTATTAAGTAATTATATTTAGGATCAACCACAAAACTTACCTATAATACACACCAAAACACACCCAATTCCAGCATCAATACTCTGTAATAGCACTAAAAGGGGATTATATCAGCCATATATCACATTGAACATGGGATTGCCTTTCTTTATCATTCAGGATAAAAGGAGAAATGTAATAAAATAAAAAAAGTAATACACAACCAGGAAGCAAAGACTGAAGGATGCAAAAAAGCTGTTCAATCACTTCAACCTTCAATTTTAGAAGTGGAAAACCCTCAATAATGATCATATGCATAACAAAAAGAAGTAATAATAATAATCTTACAATTCAACAAGAATGTTTAAGTTAAAGGCCTAGTGAAATGTCAAGTTCAATTCAACCAGACCAGTAAAACAAAGTCAAATTCATTGCAAGAAAAGGGCTAGTGAAATGAACTATGAAAAACAGCGGAGTTTCAAATCAAACCTCATCTTTTTCTATCTCCGGTTAATCTTGACAAATTTTAGTCACGAATTATCATAAGGGGAGCAGATGCACTTATAACTACACTTTTTGAAATTTGAATAAAATCATGATAAATCTTCTATCTTTGATGTAACTAATTAATCAGTAGTCATCATTTGCATTGATCATAAAAATACTGGAGAAAAATAAATAACCAGTGATTGCAGTGCGAGCAGTGCAACCATAAAAAAAAAAACTGGTCTTAAAAACAATAGATGAATTGAAATTATTACATAATAATAACAGACCTGGATTACACAGGAGACAAGATTAGATCTCTGTATCTCAGGAATTCCCTCCACAGACATGTGGCTAAGAAAGTATTCTTCAGTGTATAGCCTGGTTACAATCATGTGAACAGTGAATGGTAAAGAAGATAATTGTTGCAGTTAACATCAGGACAAAATAGCAATTGCAATTTCAATATTACAGTCTCAGTTTATAATAAGGAAAGCACACAGATGTCCAATCTTTTTGTATTTCAGAAATGAAAAGCACATTGAAATTGAATCAACCATGAGCAGTATTCTGCTTAAACCAAATAAGCCAAAAACTAGTAAAAATCCACATGCTGTCAACATCTTTCTTAATTGAAACTGCCTTCAGCAGTATTTAGTTCTTATGGTATATTTTAAATAAGGAAAACTGCAAAAGTCAAATACTTTAAAGCATGTTATTGCTTTTTTATAAAAGATATTTGGCATGAAACAACTTATGTATTCCACTCAAGGTTTCAGATTTGAATCTAGCAGAGGAAATGCATTTCCTTTGGTTGAAAGTGTAACTAGATATTCATGTGTTCACAAGAAGACTGGTAGATAGTATGTCAATGCATAACTGGTAGATAGTATGTCAATGCATAGATATTTATAGTTTAACAGTGGCATGTTCAACCATTAGTTAATCGGAAGAAAAATCATCATCGAGGAAATATTCCCAAACCATCTGAAAGAAATTATCTACATTCAGTCACACACCTGTAACACTTTCCTGGTCGAACTCGTCCAGCCCTACCAGCTCTTTGTCTAGCAGATGCCCTAGAAATTGGTGCCACAACCAGATTTTCAATATCAGAAACCTGTACAAAAGAAGGAAGAAAATTACACTAGTGATAGCAAGATAACTGAGAAAGGAAGAAAACGAGTTGAGAAGGTTAGACCTCTTAAAAATAATGTTACTAGCAGGACATCTAAAATAAATCAAAATTTAGTGGATAAGTTCATATAAACTGCATATTGGCCTATTAGGGTATAAAAACAAATGTTAATTTAGAATTCAAAAGTGACCCATAATTAGGAAACTTTCATCCAAATACATTGAAATGCTTAAGGTTTTAAAAAACTTCATGAATCAATACTAGATTGTTTAAAATTGTCATGGAAAATTTACAAAGAAAGTACAAGCACAGAAGTGAAAAGTGAGTACAACTCTTATGCAATAGAAGTGTTGGATGAAACTTGCATATGACCAAATGAAATTGAATGCATGCATAAATAGAAGGTTAGAATATTAATCCAGTAGACAAGTGCTTTTATAACTTCAAATATGAAAAAAAAATGACATTTATAAACAACAACAGGACCAAATCATTACTGGTCCATATATATATATATATATATATATATATATATATATATATATATATATATATATATATATATATATATATATATATATATATATATATGTATATATATGTATGTATGTACATATCTATATGTATACATACATATATATATATGTATACATACATATATATATGTATACATACATATATATATATATATACATACATGTATATATATATACATACATATATATATATATATATGTATACATACATATATACATATGTATATGTATACATGTATATATATATATATATGTATACATATATATATATATATATATGTATATATATATATGTGTATATATATATATATATATATATATATATGTATGTGTATATATATATGTATGTATGTATATACATATATGTATATATATGTATGTGTGTATATATATGTATGTGTGTATATATATATATATATGTATATGTATATATATATATATATATATATATATATATATATATATATATATATATATATATATATATATATATATATATATATATATATTTCATAGAAACAATAGAATGGAAATACCGGATTGTAGAACCGCTGTTTTGAGAATCCACTATCCACAACATAAACAATGCCCTGCACAATTAGAAAAATATGAATATATAAGGAGCACTTTGTTTTCTTTAATTAAGGTCAGACATGTTGTAGAAGAGATGGATGTTACCTCCAATGTGAGCGATGTCTCTGCTATATTAGTAGAAATTACTACTTTCCTCTTTCCTCTAGGAGCTGGAGAAAACACTAACTCCTAAGATAAAGTAAAAAATTGCATCAAACTACCAATGCATTCAGAAATTTTATTTAAATAATACTGACGATAATTTTGAAACTAAATCCACATATCTATTTCTGACCTGATCAGCACGTGGGAGTCCTGAATAGAGAGGCAAAACAACCAATCCTGGAACACAAGAAAATTCAAAGTATTGCCGGGCTATCTGGTTGTAAGCATAATTATGTGCACATATGAAAATCTTTTTCATTGTGCTTGGTTTAAAAAAAAATTAAATTTATATACTTATGTTGCTTGTGTACTTTAGTTGTAAGTGTTTTTTTTAAGAATATTTTTACTTGTAAGTAATAGTGGAGATCAAAACTTAATAGTCCAGATAAGAACTATTTCGGGTGTATACCTGAGTGCTTTCGATTAGTTTGAATGTCTTCATTGAGTAAATGAGCAGCAGCCTCAATATCATCTTGACCGGTAAGGAATACTAGAACATCTCCGGTGGATTCCTATGGAGAGATAGTATAGTAAAGACCAAAACCACAATTAGATTCCATTCTAATTTTGTTTGAACTATTATATATCTGACTTTCTATTTATATCAACAGTAGAAATGCTTAAATTAGTGTGTGTGTGTGTGTGTGTGTGTGTGTGTGTGTGTGTGTGTGTGTGGTGTGTGTGTGTGTGTTAGCTTTGCCAATGAAGAGTCCAGAATTTATTATCAGAACCAAAATGACTAAGACAGGTTGAAACATCATTGACAGACATATGTAATTACACAGAATTAAATGCCTCAAAAATAGAACAAATTGGTTAAGACTATCCGATCTCAATGAATTTAAAATACCCGCTCATGGATCGAGAGTACAGTTGAAACAGCGGCTTGAATGTAGTCATGGAAGGGTTCCTCGGCAAAATTAATTTGTACATTGAAGCCTCTTCCCTGAAAAATATAAAACATACTTTATTTCTAAGTTGAATACTTTAATCTATAAAGCACAAAGGCATAGTAATTTTTCAACTAATATCAATAATAATGTCATTCAGGTTCTATAAAATGACATTATCTTTTTGAAAAGTAATAATATTAATATTAAATAGAAGAAAAGAAACATAGTGGCAGGATCCATTTGCAAATCAGATACAACTTTGTAATAACCATGGGCTGAGAACTAGAGAGAAACTGATACATTAACCATATCAGAAAGATGATTTAGATTGAGATAACCTTCAATTTAATCGTGTTAAGCTTCAAACAAATGCACTTAGAGAAACAGGGGACATGCAAGCATGAGTTGAACAGCTAAAAAGTACCTCGACTGATAAGATTGCAGGTTCAACTTTTAGTCCATTCTCCTCATTTTCAGGTTCTCGACGCTTTTTTCTATTAAATGACGCACATATTTTAATGTAATAATTAAAACCTGAGTACACATGAGTCATGACAAAAGAAACAGGAACGAAATTTTTAACTACATACAGTTCAGTAATACTGCCGTACTACATTCCATATAATAGCAAGTATAGTACATAATCCTAAAGGTTATAAACAAAAATAGCTTGGATTGGAAGTGAATCTGAAAGAGGTGCACTGACCAAATGAGAAAAGTGATAAGCAAACCGGAAGAGGTGCACTACCTCATTAATTCAAGTGTCTGACCAAGTTTTACAAATTTATCATCATTGATGGGACTATTTGACCCTAATAAAATCAATGGAGGTTACTATTAGGAAGATTCTAAGTCCCACGTTGGTTGGAGATAGAGCATTGAAAGAGTTTATATAGAGTAACAGGCCGGTTTTGTAAGGATGAGTTAGGCCAAACTCTAATAGTGACAACTAATTTCAAATTCTTCTGTAAAGAGAGCTCAATATCTAACTAAATGTATCATATATATGTGGCCTATGAATAAAGGTTATGTTACAACTGAGAATAACTGATATGCGAGATAGCCAACCAAGAGACAAATTGTAATAACAAAAACTAAAATATGTGGACTACAGATTTCATTAATGTTGATCCATTGTTTATTATTCGTTGTTCTCGTTTCTCATAATAACAAAGTGTTTTCACTAGAATCGTTCCCTATATATGTATATGTATATATAACATATATTCTCTTGTGTTTTGTGGGTGTAGCAGAGTTACAAGATTGAAAATGTTGCTTGAAAATTCCGGTGATACAACAACCCAACACCACAAGATCTTTCCTGCAAGAACACTTAAGCATAACAAACCATTAATACAGTAATGCCTTAGGACTGGAAGAAAAAGCATGCTTTTTGACTTTTTGTTGCTTACATATTTTAACTGCCTAAATATGAACCAGGCAATCAGATATGTGCTGTTTAGCTTATTTTCCACATAAAATCTAGTGACATTTTTTATGAATATAAAGTTTACAGATATCACTAATAAGAGTGTTAACATGAAAATGAAAATCTGAACAGCTGAATTAAAGCAAGATAGGAAGGAAACCTTGGGCGGAAGAAGTCAGCCATTGATTTGGCCTCAATAGTAGCAGATGCAATAATTAATCGCAACTCTGGTCGACGCCGTTGGATCTAGAAAAGTAACAAACAGAAAATATATTATTCAAAAGATTCATGAATTGTGGAGAAAAAAAATGAGAGGCCAACAGTTAATTCCCAAAAATAAAAAAGACAACATTTTGTCACCATAAATATATCTTGCAGATTGTCTCAGTAGTTTATACCTTTTTCAATAGTCCAAGCAAGATGTCAGTTGAAATGGACCTCTCATGAGCTTCATCCACCATTATAACACTGTACAAAACAAGTGTTTAAGCACATTCAGATTCAAGTTCAGAAGAGTAAAATGGAACAGAATCACTTTCATACTTAAAAACCAGAAAAAGTGTAAAGTTCGAATCCAGTACCTATATTTTGTCAAAAGAGGATCATTCATCATCTCCCTTAGGAGCACCCCATCGGTTACAAATTTTAAAACCGTTTCATCCTGCACTGTCAAAAAACCCAAAAAAGTCGTTAATGTGTATGTCAAAGATATATCATCATTCAGCATCATCATCATATAAAAGTGTAAGTTTGGTTCCACTTCCATAAAAGGCAAAACTGATTGTGGCAACCTAGAATTGATTTTGACATGTTTGGATGTTCTTGAGTAGAATTGATTGGTTTTTATTCCAAATTGATACTCTTTTAAAGCTAGAATTTCGAGTTTTTGCCTCTACAAGTGATTTTCAACCTTAAATTTATAGTTCAACTCCGTTTACAGAATGTATTCAAACATTACAACAGCAACAACAACCAAGTCTTATCCCACTAAGTGGGATCGGCTACATGGATCAACTTTGGCCATAATGCTATATTCAGGATCATGCTTCTATTCAAATTGTTAATCTAGAGATCTATCTTAATAACTTCTCTTAGTCTTTTTAGGTCTTCTTCCTCTTTCTCTATTTGTTTGACTTCAGTCCATCTAATCTACTCTCCTTATCACATAATCTACATGTCTTCTCACTACAAGCCGAAACCATCTAAATCTACTTTTATTCAATCTAATCTACTCTACTTACCACATAACCCACATGTATTCAAACATTAATCACTTAAATTCAAGTCACACCAAACTTGATTTTGCATAATCAATTCATTCAAAATCAATTTTCGTCATAGCAGAAGTAATCACACGATGGTTGAGTAATAGAAGGGATAGCAAGTCTCACTTGTTTAGTGACATCTTCAAACCTTATGGTGTATCCAACTTGATCACCAAGTTTGACTCCCATCTCTTGAGCAACTCTAGAAGAAACAGCCTGTGAAATGTGAACACTATGATAGAGAACCGCAACAACACACACACACACAAAAAAAAAAAAAAAAAAAAAAAAAAAAAAAAATTGAAATGAAGAAAGGATAGTGAAGTGAACCTGAACAGCAAGTCTTCTAGGTTGAGTACAAGCAATGAGTCGTCCACCGGCGGCCCAACCCGCCTCTATCAGGTACTGCAGTTCGTTCAAGAGCAATTCTCAAATTGAATTTGAATTTGAATTTGGAACGGTGGAAATTGAATAGAAGAATACCTGAGGGATTTGAGTGGTTTTGCCACTACCGGTTTCACCGACGATGATGGTGGTGGCGTGAGTCTCCACCAAGTAGAGAATGGCGGTGCGGTACTTGTAGACAGGTAATCGTTGGCGTTGTTTCTCGATACTAGCATAGCCATAGCCAGAAGAAGAGAGAGAGTTGGAACCCGGTAAGAATAGAACACCGCCTTCTTCGTCGTCTACCACCTGAGCATCAGGCTTTTCCGTCCCTGGCTTCCAGAATTGCGCCATTGGTCACTTCCGCTAACTCTCTCAGTAAAGACACCCCCTCAAATTTTGAGTGGAACCCCACAAATTTTTTTAAAGGCGAAAAGTCTGAAAACCTCGTGTTGTTTCAATTTTGATATCTCGTATTTGTATTTTAAGGGTGTAAACCAACATGATAATTTATAATTTATATTAATATGTTTCTTAACAAAAAATGTCTCAATTTTGGTATTTCGCATTTGTGTATCTCTTCTATTATTTTAGGCTCAAAGAGGACATTCATCTTGATGTTCTGAAATCCAAATAGGATAATCTTTTGTATTATACAAACAATAGAAGAATAGTTAAGATAGAGTTTCTTTCACCACCATCGATTGATGATGAAGGAAATGTGGAGTTCAACGACTTTGAGTTGAAGAGTAGTGTAGTTTTAAAAGTAATTTGGAGTAAATTTCACTGATAAGAAACAAAAGGTTAAATCAAGGTAAATGCGACAATTGTGAAATTTAATGATACTATCTAGATGTTGAAACGTCCTGAATCTAGTAATATTTAAGTTATGTTCTTGTTATTTTCATGTTAAGTTATGTTAAACAATGTTCATGATAAGTTACGTGCATCCTGCATTAATGTAATGCTAATTTTTATCTAATGCAATATTAAAATAAAGTGTATGATATACAAATAACTCAATACAATCCTAAAATAGTGTCAACGACAATAAAATATAAACAAATAAAATCTACAATGGTTCACCACAAACAATATGTATTATCTTAGATAACCCGACATAGGCCTTGTCATCTAGGTTTAGCAAACCCATGAAATTATTTAAAATAAGTGTTATCATATACATGTGTTGTTGGCTGTAACATCATAAACCCCAAAACTTATATGAAAAGGTTTAATCAATATTTTAAGGTGTAACCTCAACAATCCAACAACAACTTTCAATATATATGTTTGATGTTGTTGATTTAGTTTCCGCTGTGAAATTATACCTTTGGAGATATGGGTGTAAGGATTGAATTTCCTATGTTGAAAACTACCCCATCGTTGCATATCTTTAAATGAGCAGATGTTGTATGTTTTTAATTTCAAGTGTAATGTGACATACCTCTTTTATACCATGTTTAATTATACTCTGATGAAATTTTAAATACGTGCCTAAATGATATTATGATTATTTGGGGGTATAAAAAGGGGGTTGTTACATTAAGTGGTATCAGAGCCAGTGTTCGAGTCAGTTGTGTCTGTCTTGATGTTGTTATGATTGAACTTTTGTTTAATCTTGTTGTCTTTGGGAACAATCAGAATATGGCTGGTAGAAATGACAATGTTATGGTTGCTGCTTTGGAAGCAATGGCTAGGGCGGTGCAGGGAGCGCCGAATGTGAATGCTAATGATGAGTTCAGAAAGAATCAACCGTCGGTCTTCAAAGGAAGATTCGATCCTGATGGTGCTCAGAATTGGTTGAAGGAGATTGAAAGAATCTTCAGAGTCATGGACTGTGCTGAAGAGAGTAAGGTGAGGCCTGGTTCTCACATGCTGAAGGAAGAAGTCGGTGATTGGTGGGTCGGTAGAAGTCAAGCTCTTGAGGAGGATAATGAAGAGATAACTTGGGAAGTTTTTCGTACTGGGTTCTTAGGGAAGTACTACCCTGAGAGTGTGAAGGGAAAGAAAGAGATGGAATTCCTTGAGCTGAAGTAAGGTAGTATGTCAGTGGTTGACTATACTGCTAAGTTTGTGGAATTGGTTCAGTTTCATCCTCATTATGTTGCTGCTACTGTTGAGTTTTCTAAGTACATTAAGTATGAGAATGGCTTGCGTCCTGAGATTAAGCAAGCTGTGGGATATTAGAGAATTAGAAGGTTTTCATATTTGAATGAATGTTGTAGAATCTTTGAAGAAGATAGCAAAGCTCGTTCTACACATTACAAGAGTGTGAATGAGAGGAAAAGAAAGCAACAAGCTAGGAGTGGACCTTATGTGACACCCGCTGATAAGGGCAAACATAGGGGAAACTTTGATAAGGGATCTGGTGGAGGGATTTCTGGTCCCGTTAAGTGTTACAAGTGTGGCGATTTAGGCCACAAGTCTTTTGAGTGTGGGAAGAATATTGTGAAATGTTCAAACTGTGGAGGTCTTGGACATGCTACTACCGAGTGTAGGAGAAATGTTGTGAAGTGCTTCAATTATGGAGAAGTGGGTCACATTAGTACTAAGTGTAATAAGCCAAAGCAAGCTCAGGCGGGCGAAAAGGTGTTTGCATTAGCAGGGAAGGATACTACTAGTGCAGACCGTTTGATTAAAGGTACATGCTTTATTAATAGTACGCCTTTAGTTACTATTATTGATATGGGAGCGGCTCATTCATTTATTTCTCTTGAGTGCGCTAAGCGTTTGAATTTGTTTATGTCTTCTTGGGGTGGTGAGATGGTTATTGAGACTCCTGCTTCAGGGTCGGTAACTATTTCCTTGGTGTGTGTAAGTTGTTCTTTGACCATGTATGGTAAAGATTTTGTTATGGATTTAGTTTGTTTGCCGTTGGAAGGTTTGGACGTGATCTTGGGTATGAACTGGTTGCAATTTAATCGAGTTCATATAGATTGTTATCATAAGTTAGTAAGGTTTCCTTCTTTGGATGATGATGAAGAAGAGAATTTCCTATCCGCGAAAAGAGTTGAAGAAACTTTTAGTGGACGAAGTTCAATTGTTTGGTTTGTTTGCATCGTTGTCAGTGGAAAGCGAAGTGGAGATAAGTAGGTTTCCAGTGGTGTGTGGTTTTCCAGAAGTGTTTCCGGATGATATTAAGGATGTACCGCCGGAAAGAGAAGTTGAGTTTTCTATTGATCTGGTTCCGGGTACTAGACCGATTTCGATGGCACCATATCGTATGTCAGCTTCAGAGTTGGTAGAATTGAAGAAGCAGTTGAATGACTTGTTGGATAAGAGGTTTGTTAGGCCGAGTGTTTCTCCTTGGGGTGCGCCGATATTGTTGGTAAAGAAGAAGGATGGAAGTATGCGGTTATGTATTGATTATCGACAGTTGAACAAGGTGACAATTAAGAACAAGTATCCGCTTCCGAGGATTGATGATTTGATGGACCAATTGGTTGGTGCGCGTGTTTTTAGTAAGATTGATTTGAGATCAGGATATCACCAGATTCGTGTGAAAGAGGAGGATATTCAAAAGACGGCTTTTAGGACACGATATGGTCATTACGAGTATTACGTGATGCCATTCGGAGTTTCTAATGCGCCGGGTGTGTTTATGGAATACATGAATCGTATTTTTCATGAACAGTTGGATCATTTTGTGGTTGTGTTCATCGATGACATTTTGATTTATTCTAAGTCTCAAGAAGAGCATGAAGAGCATTTAAGGATTGTGTTACAGATTTTGAAAGAGAAACAATTGTATGCTAAGTTGTCAAAGTGCGAGTTTTGGTTGTCGAAGGTAAGTTTTCTTGGGCATATTATTTTCGATGGTGGTATTAGTGTTGATCCATCCAAGGTTGATGCGGTAATGCAATGGGAAGTTCCTAGATAGGTTACGGAGATTCGAAGCTTTTTAGGCTTGGCGGGTTATTATCGGAGGTTTATTGAAGGATTTTCGAAGTTGGCACTTCCGTTAACGCAATTTACTTGTAAAGGAAAGACTTTCATTTGAGATATTCATTGCGAAGAAAGTTTTATGGAACTTAAGAGAAGGTTAACAACGGCTCCGATCTTGATTTTGCCGAATCCGACGGAACCATTTGTGGTGTTTTGTGATGCTTCATTGTTTGGGTTAGGTGGTGTTTTGATGCAGGATGGAAAAGTTGTAGCTTATGCTTCAAGACAATTGAGGGTGCATGAAAAGAATTATCCTACGCATAATTTGGAATTAGCGGCTGTGGTTTTTGCTCTAAAAATTTGGAGGCATTATCTTTATGGTGCAAGATTTGAAGTTTTTAGTGATCACAAAAGTTTGAAGTACTTATTCGATCAAAAGGAAATGAACATGAGACAAAGGAGATGGTTAGAACTTTTGAAGGATTATGATTTTGGTTTGAATTACCATCCGGGTAAGGCGAATGTGGTGGCTGATGCCTTGAGTCGTAAGTTGTTACATATGTCCGCATTGATGATAAGGGAATAGGAACTTTTGGAGAATTTTAGAGACTTGAGTTTGGTTTGCGAGATGACGCCGAGAAGCGTGGGACCTGGTATGCTACGTGTTACGAATGATTTTCTTGCAACCGTTTGTGAAAAGGAAAAGTTGGATTTGAAATTTGTCGATTTGATGATGAACGAGAATGAGGATTTCAAGGTTGATAATTTTGGAGTTTTGAGATTTCACGGTCGTATTTGTATTCCCGATGATGAGGAGTTGAAAAAGATGATATTGGAAGAGGGACACCGGAGTAATTTAAGTATACATCCGGGAGCGAATAAGATGTACCAAGATTTGAAGAAGATCCTTTGGTGGTCCGGATTGAAGAGAGATGTAGCTCATTTTGTTTATGCGTGTTTGACTTGTCAGAAGTCTAAGGTGGAACATCAGAAGCCTAGTGGTTTAATGCAACCATTGGATATTCCGGAATGGAAATGAGATAGTATATCGATGGATTTTGTTACGGGATTGCCGAATATGCAAAGAGGTCATAATGCTATTTGGTTGATTGTCGATAGATTCACTAAATCTGCTCACTTTATTCCGATTGATATTAGTTATTCTTTGGAGAAGCTAGCCAAGATTTATGTTTTTGTGGTTGTGAAGTTACATGGAGTTCCTAAGAGTATTGTATCGGATAGAGATCCTAGATTTACATCGAGGTTTTGGGAAAGTTTGCAAAAGGCTCTGGGTTCTAAGCTAAGATTGAGTTCGGCTTACCATCCGCAAACGGACGGTCAAACCAAGAGGATAATTCAATCATTGGAGGATTTGTTGCGTGTTTGTGTGCTAGAACAAGGTGGTGTTTGGGATAGTTATTTAGCGTTGATTGAGTTCACCTACAATAACAGTTTTCATTCGATTATTGGTATGGCATCATTTGAGGCTTTGTATGGTCGGAGATGTCGAACACCTTTGTGTTGGCTTGAAACCGGGGAAAGAACGGTAGTTGGACCGGAGATGGTACAACAAACGACGGAAAAAGTAAAGTTTATTCGGGAGAAGATGAGAGCTTCTCAGAGTAGGCAAAAGAGTTATCATGACAAGAGAAGGAAGAATCTTGAGTTTCAGGAAGGCGACCATGTGTTCTTGAGAGTTACACCGGTTACGGGTGTGGGTCGTGCTTTGAAGTCGAAGAAGTTGACTTCTCGTTTTATTGGACCGTATCAGATTACTGCATGAGTGGGTGTTGTGGCTTATCGTGTGGCGTTGCCTCCGAATCTTTCGAATTTGCATAATGTGTTCCATGTTTCGCAACTTCGGAAGTATGTTCCGGATCCGTCGCATGTTATTCCTATGGACGAAGTTGAAGTAAGAGATAATCTTATGGTGGAAGCTTTGCCGGTTAGGATTTTGGATCGTGAAATTAAGAAGCTAAGAGGCAAGGATATTGCGCTTGTGAAAATGGCGTGGGGAGGCGCTGCGGAAGGCAATATGACTTGGGAATTGGAGAATAGGATGCGCGAGTCGTATCCGGAGTTGTTTGGATCAGATAATATTTTCGAGGACGAAAATTTCTAAAGTGGGGGAGAGTTGTAACGCCCCGATTCGATTTTCCCAATTTTTGTAGAGTCTTTTATTTTATTGTATGATAATTGTTCTATTTGTGAAATTATCATGATGATATTTTATGTTGAGGAATTAATGTGATGATATGATATGTTGTGAGATTTTACCGTTTTGTGAATTTTCGGGTAAAATTGGTTTGGAATGTATTTTAGGTACTTGTTAATTGGTGATAAGTTAGAAATTAGTAGAATTGGTATTTTTGGGAGAAAATGATATTTGGTTGGAAAGAGTAGAGAAATAGAAATAGAAAGAAAAAGAATATAAGAGAGTAAGAAAGAGTGAAATAGAAAGTTAGAAAAGAAGAGAAAGAAAAAGAGAAGAAAGAAAAGGGAGAGAAGAGAAAAAGAAGAGAAAAGAGAGAAAGTTGGAAAAGCTTCAAGATTGTTCCTAGGAATCGGTATAATCGGGTAAGGGTGATAAACATTGTTATCTTAATCTTGTATATGATTATGTATGTGTTAGATTTTGTGGGTTTTTGATTGGGTGGAGTTTTAGGAAAAATGAAAAGTTAGGTTTTGATGAGATTGTGAGAAATTTATGGATTAATCGGTTAGAACTTGATATAATCGAAGTATGAGGATGAATACATGTTAATAATCATGTTTGTTGAGTTTTAGAAGAGTTTTAGGGGCTTTTTATAGGTCTGTTACGCAGCTGGAAATTCTGGAAATCGCAGTGGTCGATCAGCGAGCGAGAGGACGCTCAACGAGCCTGTAGGTTTTGAGGGGTTATGTGTTTTAATCCGTAGCTTTAGTTTCGGGTATCCGTTTTTAGTGATCCTTATATCGATTCGAAGCTAGAAACGCGTAGAAACTAATGATGCAAAGAAATGAAATGTTTAACCGACTTTCACCCGACTTTTCCGATAAAACGTAAATGAATTAATTATGGAATTGTGGGTTTGATTGTTGTGTTGTGGCCATTTGGCAAGTAGATACATTGCTGAATTAAATGCGAATGTATGTTAATTGTATGAGATGAATGCATAACTATATTGTGAATATGTATGCATTTTCAAGAATGTTGTATGTCATTTTGCATGTAAGCATAATTTATGCATTCTTTTGCTGTGGGATTCTTTGTGAATCCGTTGTAGCATCGTGTGCTCATGTGGAGTGTGAGCGATGACTACAACAAGATCGTGTGCCCATGTGGGGTGTGAGCGATCGGATTGTGTGCCCGTGTGGGGTGTGAGCAATCCAGAAACATCGTGTGCCCGTGTGGGGTGTGAGCGATGGGTGATTTATTCACATCGATTGTGTGCCCGTGTGGGTGTGAGTAATCGGATTTTGTGCCTATGTGGGGTGTGAGCAATCCATAAACATTGTGTGCCCATGTGGGGTGTGAGCAATAGGGAACATCGTGTGCCCGACGGGGAGTTACTTTTGGTAACAAGCGATGATTCCATTTGGTTCCTGAGTGAACCTGCTAAAATGTTGAGTCGGGACCGCATTGCATCTGCATATAGTCGTGTGTCGGTCTCTATGAGTTGCATTTTATCATTTTAATTATGATATGCCGAAATAAACATGAATGTGCATATGTTTATTTGGAGTATTATGGAGATGATAATATGTGTGATGAAACATACTTGTTTGTATATATGCATGTTTGATATGTGTATATGTATGTGATTTATACATTTGTAATGTATATGTGTGATTAAACATAGCTAGACGTATGTTTATGCGGAATGAATAGAGTTGAGGAATAAACATAAATAATGTAAGTTTATGTGAATTAGTGAATTGGTGCATGATGATTATGCTTGATTTTGTGTATGTACACGTTGCGATGTGTATAGGTGATAAGGAATGACTTGTGGTGAGAAATGTATAAGTGTATTTTTATGTTGAAATATATAATTATATGCAATGTTATTATATTAATGTTTCTCACCCTTCTGTTGTTTTATGATACTCTATGAGTTATTGCAGAGTAGGTTGCTGGATGATATTTTTGTGAAACTCGTCTTCATCTTTTGGTCGGTCGGCTCTGATATGTAGCACCAGGTAGTTAGGTTGTCTTAGCGCCATTTTTGTGATGCATTGTGTACATGTATATTTTGGATGAATGTTTTGTATAGACATGAATATTGTTGTTGACATCAAACTTGTTGATATATATATATATATATATATATATATATATATATATATATATATATATATATATATATATATATATATATATATATGAATGGAAATATATATGTTTGATGTTGTTGATTTAGTTTCCGCTGTGAAATTATACATTTGGAGATATGGGTGTAAGGATTGAATTTCCTATGTTTAAAACTACCCCATCGTTGCATATCTTTAAATGAGCAGGTGTTGTATGTTTTTAATTTCAAGCGTAATGTGACATACCTCTTTTATACCATGTTTAATTATACTCTGATGAAATTTTAAATACGTGCCTGAATGGTATTATGATTATTTGAGGTATAGATAAGGGGTGTTACATTTGTTATCCCTATAAATATCTTAATTTTGTTTTTTAGTCCCTATAAAAAAACGTGCAAAAATAATTTTATAGGGACTAAAACTCGACATTTTTTATAGGGACTAAAAAACAAAATTGAGATATTTATAGGGACTAAAAACATATTTAACTCTTCTTTTTATCTAATGGCTCAAAACAATTAACATTTAATGGTTATATGATCAATATATTTTTCTCTCTCCGTATTTAATTATTTATAACATAAATCAATGAATAAGATTTTGTGTGACCATTAATAACTTACTCATGTTATAAAAATTATCTAGTACTTTAAAGGCCTGTAATATGTTGTTATATCTTGTACTTATTCTTTTACCATTCAAACGTATCTTTAGGCTCAATTATATTCATAATCCTCACCACTTCCCTTATTTTTTATTATTTATTATTTTTCACCCAAAATCTCTATTTCTATTTTATTTTGATTAATTAAAAATAATTATTAATTCTTATTATTTTTAATTATTATAAGGGTTAAATATGTTTGTGATCCCTCTAAATATCTTAAAATTTGTTTTTAATCCCTTAAAATATTAACTTCAAAAACCGATCCTCATAAACTTTCTATCCATATTTTTTGTTCCTCCTGCAACTTAGTGACGAAATTTACACTTTAGCGATGGTTCTGGCGACAGTTTATTAGTTAGAGATTAAATTAGTGATTGTTTTAGCGACGATTTTAACAGGGTTGATCCAATCAATTTGGGGGTTCTGTTATAATTTTAAAAAAGAGGTCTAAAAATATTAATTTATACTGAGATTTTAAAAAATCAATAAAAATGCATTTTTTTTTATAAAAAATTATGATTTTACGCCTCTTTTTAAAAAACAGGAGTAACATAGATTTTGAAAACAATAATTTTACACATATCGTTAAAAAAATAGATGTAAATATATTTTTTTTGAATTAAAAAAAATCCAGCCCTCTGAAATTTGGGGCGCAGTGCTACAGCACAGACTGCACTTGCACTGGGCCGACCCTGGATTTTAGTATTAGAGATCAAAAGTGTGGATGAAAATTTTTAGGAGGATCATTATTTGAGGAAAATATTTTGAAGGACTAAAAACGAAATTTGAGATATTCAGGATGACCACCAATACTCTCATTACACCCCCCACCATACACCACATACACATACAAGTCATGATATATTTAATTAAAAGCACACCACATACTAAATAATTAAATAAAAACATGAATAATTCAATTAAATATATTAATTAAATTTTTTGGGTGTTACAACTCTCTCACATTTAGAGGATTTTCACTCTCGAAAATTACATGAAGCAAAATCGAGTCAGATACGATCCCTCATCTAATGTTCTAGCTCCCATGCCATACTTCTACAAGCAGGTCATCCACACACTATTTTAACCAACGCAGTCTCATTGCCTCCCAAATGATTCACTTCACGATCTTCTACTCTCGGTGATGTCTCGACGGTTAAGTTCTCTCTAACTTGCACATCGTCCACTTGAATCACATGAGACGGATCCATAATATACTTCCTCAACTGAGACACTTGAAAGACATCATAAAAATTTGAAAGAAACGGAAGTAATGCAACTTTGTAGGTCATTTCTCCTACTCGCTTCATAATCTGATAAAAATTAATAAAACATGACGTGAACTTTTGAGACTTCAAAGTCTGACCAACACCAGTTACATGGATTATAGAAAAAAATGAGTGCAATAGTTATATTATGTGTCACATTTTGTGGTAGAAGAAGATAGAAAAGTGTCTCCTTGTTTAATGATGTGGGGTTCAAATCTTTTATAGTATGCTCTAACAATTAATTTTTGTGCAGTTTTTTTCATGGAAATGAAAATGATGCAGCAAGAGAAAAAACATGTAGTACGTCCAGTATGTAAGAAAGTGAAGAAGAGCCTTTCCATTTTTGCCTTCTTAACCTTAATTCAAAATCTGAAGATATTTTATGAGTTCAAAATGAGTTAACTTATTTAAACCAAATAATAATAAAAAAATCAAACATTTTAAAATAAATAAGATAAAATTGAAATGAAAATATAATAAATTTTATTTATTTTTTATGAATAAATTGACTAAAATATAAAAATAAAACAACTCAAATCGAATGACAGTCGAGCACAAAAATGCTCAAAAAATTAAACTGAATTTATAAAAAATATCGGTGCAAAATAAACCTCTAAACAAATATAGGGTTTGATGAAATTTTGAAATAAAATTTCACCGGTTAAAAGGCTCAGACTGATTAAAATACGATAAAAAAATAGTTGAAAAATTAAAACGTGTACGTCAAGTTAAATAATGTGAACCAAAGATTAAGAATACTGACGTCTGCAGTCTTGATTTTGAAAATTTTTGTCCACTAATTTTACGCACAATTGAGAATCAATTTAACTGGTCTGTCTGTAGGTCTCAAAAATTATTCTGGTTGACATTTTAGGCATTGTGCGAGATGAATTGCATGTTATGTTATATCAATGATGTTAATGACTTGATGAATGCATTGATTTAGTGATTCAAAGTCAAATTTGGGATATGACAGGAAAACATTGGGGTGAACCATATTTAATGAAAACGATAAAAATAACAACATAACATAAATGCTACTACTAATGCATAATGACTTCAAAAATGAACACATACAACTTCCGAAAATACATCTCCAGACAAGTTCATACATGTTCCGAAGATATATTTACGGACTCAGCGTAACTTTTTTCTGGAAAAAATGATGATTAATGTGAGCAATATAAAGGAAAAAGAAGAATCTTTACTTGAAATTAATCTTCTCTTTCTCCCTATGATATGATGAACCAAAAGGATGGATATTTTGAGTGAAAAAATGGATTGAGAATGAAGGGTGTTTTGGGTGACGGATTTGGTTGAAAACCAAGTATATCAACAATGAATTATATAAATAAAAAACCAATGGTTGAGTGATCATGCAACTGGTTTCTATATCAGATATTTCTGAAGATACATCTCTATATTACCTTACATGCAAATGTGACAGAAAATTACAAAATACCGCTCATAATTTTGAAAACGCATCACCAAAATATATTGGTAAATAATTAAAGTCTTTCTTAAAATATTCTGGAGATGCATCTTGAATAAAAATAATTAAAGTCTTTTATGAATCTGCTTTGCAAATGTAATAACTACTTTCCACACCCTTTCGTCATTTGGTGTTCTGTTTCGTTCTGGTGGAACGTCTTCATATGCCCCCTAGATTTTATACACCTGGTGGCTGATATTAGCACACAAATAATAGAATTGGCACCAGAGATGACATATAGAACCCATAAGCTTCCAAGATTTAAACTATTAATATCATTGGAGGATGTCGCATTGATGGAGCAATCTTGTGAGGTAATTAACCAATGTTCTTCCAATCTCTTCAACTCTGCATTTTATAAGAGATGTAATATAACATTAGAAAAATCGTTGGTGAGAGGAGAGCCTTTCTGGAACATCTATGTGGGAAATCTCACAGTATTTAAAGAAATTAATTTTGAAAACATATAATGTCTTCTTATTTATGTACAAATTTATATGATTAGGAAATCTCATTAATTTTAGAGATATGCAATTAGAATAGCATAATTACTAATTCCTTAAATAATATAGGAATTTTGTATATATTCCTTGAACCTTTCAATGTTTAATATATGAGAAAAAATTCACATTTTCATATGGTATCAAGAGCCTCCGTTCTGGGTGCCCCTTTCTGCTGCAATACCTAAAAACACAAGCCTTCCTTACTGGTGTTATTTTCGTGTGCATTCATAGCACTTTTTTTCTTTTACTGCTACTGCAGTTTCCATTGGTTGAATCGAGTCTTTTTAACCATTTTTTTCTAATCCTACAATGTCTGGATCCGACTCTGAAAAACCCACAAAAGTTTAGATAGAAGATGTCAAATCCCAGAACTCTGGAAAGCTGCAAAATATCCGTTCTGCCTACAAACTGAATGAAAAAAATTATCTCAAATGCTCTACACTCATTCGTATAATTATGAAAGAAAAAGGTAAAATGAAACATCTAACAGGTCTTGCACCTCAAGAGGAGGATCCCAACTTCACCAAATGGGATGAGGAAGATTCTGTGATTATGGCATGGTTATGAAGTTCTATGGTTCCAGAGATAAGTGACACCTGCATGTTTCTCAATACAACAAATGAGATATGTGATGTTATAAATGAAACATACTCCAAGGCCAAAGATGTTGCCCAAGTATATGAAGTGAAGATGAAAACTATGGCAGCAAAACAATGTAATATAACGGTCACTGGATATGCCAATCAACTCAAGGAATTATGGATGGAACTTGTCCATTATATGGTCATAAAAACCAAGTGTTCTACAAATACAGCAACTTTGTAGGAGTATATTGAACAAGACATGGTGTATTATTTTCTGGTTGGTTTAAACTTTGATTTTGACCTAGTCAGAATTCAAATCTTAGGGAAACAAAAAGTTTCCAACTGTAATGAAGTAGTATCTAGTGTTAGAAGTGAAGAGAGCAGAATGAGTCTAATGTTTGACACACCAATAATTGAAAATTCATCCATGCTAGTTGACTTTAACAAAGAATAATGGGTAGTCAAGACTGTTGACAAAAGGAATAGAGAATTAACAGACATTATATTCTCTAAGTTAGATGTTGAGAGTCTTCATTGTGAGGTGTGTGAGCTTGCCAAACACAAGTGTGTGCCCTTTCCAATAAGTAATAAAATGAGTACTTTTCCTTTTTATCTTGTTCATACTAATGTTTGGGGTCCCTCTAATGTGTCAAATGTGTCTAGTGTTAGATGGTTTATAACTTTTATAGATGATTGAACTCGTGTTACATGTTTTTTTTGCTTAAACACAAATTTGAGGTTAGCTCAACCTTTTTGAATTTTTACTCCATGATAAAAATCAATTTGGTGTTAACATCAAGAGACTTAGATCAGATAAAGCCAAAGACTATTTTAATAATGTTCTTAATTATTTTTGTCAAAAAGAGGACATTATCCATGAATCTTCTTGTGTTAAAACACCATAACAAAATGGAGTGGTAGAAAGGAAAAATGGGCACATCCTCAATCAGACCCGGGTTCTTTTATTTCAAAATATGTCCCAAAAAAATTTTGGGGAGAAGTTGTCCTTACTGCAACCCACCTTATTAATAGGCTATCTACTAGAGTTTTAAAATCAAAGAGTCCTATGAATGTCCTATCCTCCTTTTATCCAAATATGGCCACAACAAATGATCTTAAACCAAGAATATTTGGGTGTACTTCCTTTGTTCACACTCATAGTTCAGAAAGGGGGAAAACTTGACCTTAGAGCTCTTAAGTGTGTTTTCGTAGGATACTCTTCCACTCAAAAGGGATATAAATGTTATCATCCACCTTGGGAAAAAAATTATGTGTCTAGAGATGTTACTTTCAATGAATATGAGAGCTATTTTGTAACTCTCATCTTCAGGGGGAGATCTTTAGAGAAGGTGATGGATTATTTTTACCTGATTTGTCATCAGAACATGCTGACCATCCTAAATAGGTTGTGCAACCTGAGCATCCTAAACAGGTTGTGCAGCCTGAGCAGCATGTTGAACCTGAATATGTTGATGTCAGATTTGGAAATAATCTTGTGTACTCTAGAAAACCAAAGGTTGTTTCAGACACTATGCATGTTAAAGAGTCCACCCAAAATTAAGATCCTAACAAGGTAACCATTTCTAATTCTCTATTAATTCCTAATCCACCCACTGAACCTGAAGAAATTGAGAAAATAAATGAATATGACTTGCCTATAGCCATTAGGAAAAAAACCATAGAAAGTACCAAACATCCACTCTACCCTCTTTCAAATTACTTATCCTTTAGAAACTTCTCACCAACCCATAAATCCTTCCTTACTAACCTAAATAATACCTCTACACCTACTACCTATTATTTGATAGAAAATGGAAGCAGACCATAAATTTAGAGATGAAAGATTTAGAGAAGAATGATACATGGGAGTTAGTGACTTTACCAATAGGGAAGAAACTAGTTGGATGTAGGTGGGTGTATACAATAAAATACAAAGTTGATGGCTCAATCGAAAGACATAAGGCAAGGTTAGTGGCTAAGGGATTCACACAAACTTATGGAGTTAACTACTTGGAAATAATTGCTCTTGTTTCCAAAATGAACATTGTAAGAGTGATTATATCCCTTGCAGCAAATTATGGTTGGGACTTGCAACAATTTGATGTAAAAATGAATTTTTACATGGGGAACTTAAAGAGAAAATTTATATACAATTTCCTCCAAGATATGGTGGAAAGGGTGCTGCAAATACAATGTGTAAACTGAAAAAGGCCTTGTATAGGTTGAAATAGTCCCCACGAGCATGGTTTGGTAGGTTTACTAAAGTTATGACAAATTTGGGTTATAAAAAAAGTCAAGGTGATCATACCTTGTTTATCAAACTCTCAAAGTCAAGGGAAGTGATTGTGTTACTAGTTTATGTTGATGAAATTATATTAACAGAAGATGATGGAAATGAGCAAGAAAGGTTGAGTCAATGCTTGGAAAATGAATTTGAAATCAAGACTTTTGGGAAAACTTGAATTATTTTTGGGAATTGAGGTAGTTCACTTCAAGAAGGATATTTTAATATCTCAACAAAAGTATGTGATAGATCTACTTAAAGAGACTAGAAAGTTAGCATGCAAGCCAGCCAACACTTCAGTCGATCCGAGCCAAAAGCTTGGGAATTCAGAAGAAGACATTGAAGTAGACAAATAGTTGTATCAAAGACTAGTGGGCATACTTATGTACTTATCTCACTCCAGGCCAGCTATTTCCTATGCAGTGAGTTTAGTCAGCTAGTTTATGCATAACCCAAAGGAGAATCATTTGCAAGTTGCACTCAGAATTGGTCACTACCTTAAAGGAACCCTCTGAAGAGGAATTATATTCAAACGTAATGGAAATGTTAAGCTTGAAGCCTATAACCTAGTGCAACACGATATAACCAAACATATTGAAGTTGACAGACACTTCATCAAAGAAATACTTGATAGTGATTTGATATGCACACCATATGTGTCATCTCAAAATCAACTTACAGATTTTCTAACTAAGAGACTCAACAACCACAATTTTAAAAGAATCTTGTCCAAGCTAGGAATGTTTAAAACCTATTCACCAACTTGAGGGGGAGTGTGGGAAATCTCATAATATTTAAATAAATTAATTTATAAAACGTGTGATATCTTCTTATTTATGTACAAATTGATATGATTAGGAAATCTCATTAATTTTAGAGATATGCAATTAGAATAACATAATTACCATTTCTTTAAATAGTATAGGAATTATGTATATATTCCTTGTACCTTTCAATGTTTAATAAATGAGAAATAATTCACTTTTTCATAATATTGTACCTATATGAGACGGTCGTAACAGTTTCCATAATCCAACGGATGAATTGTCCAGACAAACCAGTTTCTTTCAAAATACACTCAAGAGCGTTCTAGTTAACCATATCATAAACTTTTTGTAAATCAAGTTGGATCATATATCTAGGAGTTCCTGTATCGCGCGAATAACCTTTTATCAACTCATAGGCAAGAAGAATGTGGTTATGAATTTGTTGTCCCGGGATGAAAGCAGCTTGACTAGGACCAACAATACTGCTCACCACTTTACAAAGTCGAGCAGTCAGCATTTTTGAAATAATTTTGTAAATAGTAGTGCACCCTGCTATCGGTCGAAAATCCTTTATAGAATTTTCCCCATCAAATTTGGGAATGAGTGTGACAACAGTACAGTTGATGGCCTTATAGAGTCTTTCACAATTGAAGAAATCCTGAACTCCTGCAACCACATCTTCTTTTATCACATGCGAGCTAGATTAAAAAATTTTGAACCAAAACCATCCCATCCGGGGGATTTAAGTCACCTATTCCATTAAGAGAAGTGGAGATTTCATTTTCACTGACTGATGCAATCAACCAGGCTCTCTGATCTGCTGTTGTAACACGGTGGGAGAACTGACTTTAGTTATGTTGCGGATAGCAAGAGTCGCCACCGACTTTTATTTTATCCAAAGGAAAGGCATAAAAGAACAGGAAAGACCTTTTTAAAAGATTTTTGGGTCCGGGGGGTAGGTTATGTAAAGGGAAGGTGTTAGCACCCTTTACATCCATGGTTATCCATGGGCTCTTAGTTACTTAGCTCACTTTGAATTGTTTTTGAAAATGTGAAGTGTGTGGATAAAAATTTTCATAAGAGTTTGATAATGATCCATGTACGGATGCGTAAAAAACTTGTGTTTGAAAATTGTTTGAAATTTGTGAAGTATTTGAAATTTGTTTTGAAATGGTGAGCAAGTAACTATGAGGAACCTACCCTAAAGTTTAAGTCTTTCTGTTCTTTATCCTTTAAATGGTAAGACTATCCCTATTATTAAGGAATAGGTAGTCATTACCTTGGATGTGAGGGACAAGTGAGGGACATCTGTTTAATGAAGGCAACTGTAAGGTGTATTAAGCATTTGGAGGGACTGTCATCATTATTCGAATGGGACAAGATCATATTGAAAGGCAACCATTAAAGAGACTTGATCTTTGATTATGAAGGGACTAGATGACTTTTCTTTTAAGGGACTTTGCTTTATACACCCTACTTGACCTTTTGAATAGGCAACATTGAGAGGCAACCCTAGAAAGTGAGATGGCGATCAAAGATCGACTTACGTGTGTGAGTGTTTAATTTTGTATTTTTATCTTATAATTTAAATGATCTAAATTAAATTTTAAATAGCATACATGTTACACTCCCTATTTTTACTAACCATAGCATGAAAATAATTTAAATATTTACAAAAATTACATCCAGGAGCATTTACATAATAATAAAACAATTTAAATAAATAGCCAAAAATAAATAAATAAGCAAAATATAAATATTAAATAAATAAGCAATAATAATTATAATAGAGGTTAGTAATAATAATTAAAAATAAATAAGGTTAGTGAAATAATAATAAACATAATAAAAAAATAAATGGATTAGTAATAAGCATGATTAGTAATAATGATAAACAAAATAAAATTTTAATGGCTTAATAGAAAAATAAGAACAATTATATTAATTAATCATAAAATTTAAAATTATAAACACATTAAATAAATTATAAACATATTATGAGAAATTATCAGATTTGCAATTTTAGAAATTATTTACATATATAATTAATTATAAACAATGATATAATATTTATATATTAAAATGGGATTAATTATAATTTAATTATATTAAATAAAATATATACATAATAATTATATTTACAAAAATTAGAAAATAAAATTAGGTTTTTAATAATTGTTTAGAAAAGATAAAATAGGGTTTATAAAATTAGGGTTTGATTGTTTAGAAAAATAAATTAGGGTTTGTTAAATATTAGGTTTTAATTTACAATAATAATTTATTTAACTAAATAACACATATATACATTTTATAATACATAATAATAAAAATTAATTTTTGAATTTAGAAAATATAATATATACATTTTATAATTTAGAAATCATTTTAATGTAATATGGAAAATAATAGAAAAATATAACAAAAGAAAAGAAAATAAGAAATAAAAAAAAACAGGACCTGGGATTTGAACCCAGGTCCTTTACCTGGATGATGAGGAGTTTAACCACTGGGCTGCGCTGCACAGGATGCAATAAGGATGAGTCCCATTTGGTTTTGTTCCTTCAAATCAACAATCAGGAAAATAATGAAAAATAGCAAAAGGCCTGGGGGAAGATCGAACCCAGGACCTCTCAAACAAACACATATACACATTGCCAATCCTGCTGGGTGAGCGCGTCTGTTAACAAACCAACAACAAATGATAATATATTATATTCAGTGCATAAATGAGAAAAACTCAAAAATATTTGTCACAGCCAGGATTCGAACACAGGTCCTATTGCCACACACATGCGCTTCCTTCCACTGGGACAAGCTGCACGCTTGTGATAATAAACAAACAATGAAACATAAAATATTTAAAACAAAATTCAAATTTTCCAGAACGCGCGCAGGCCAGTCATCTTCTTCCTTGGTTCCTGCGAATTTTATTACAAATTTTCCTACCATATTTCCTGCGAAAACACAATGGCAGCAAAACCTACGAAATCCAATGATCAACAAAACTGTAAAATTTCATAAAATTGAATCTATCAATGTGATCCAAACATTCATGCGGTTCATTCTATGATTTTAGAATCCATTTATATTCCAGAAATCAGAAAACCCTAAACCTTGGTCCAAACCCTAATAATGGTGTTTCACGGGTTATTCATGGTTTCTTTGATTTCTTTGCCCAGAAACGTTCTACACATCATCACAAATAAGATTAGACAAACAAATTTCATTAAAGTGCAGTGAATTAGTGAAATCGAAAATTTGATATTCAAGAACAAGTATGATTCGGTTAGCATGATATAGAGTGCTTGGGATGCATATGAGTATTGGTTTATGATCAGTGAGGTCCAAGGATCATAGCTGTGTCCTTTATTTACCTTCAAATGCCCTGTAAATTGAAAACCGAATGTGAGTTTTGCTTGAATTTTTGAAGTATGAAACTTACTCTTGAGGCTGTGTAAATTCGTGGCTTGTGATTGTAATGTGTTAAGTACTTATAGGAGAATGAATTTAGGTCAAAAAATCAAGTCATTGTGTGGAAATTTTGATCTAAAAAGATTCAAAAAGATGGCCTTTTAAAAATCAAATATCTTGCATAAACTCTTGCTATTTTGAGAGGATTTTCATAACTCTTGTATCAATCAAGTTTAAATGTGATTTAAAACTTTCTAGAAGCAAAATTAAAATTAATTTTCATTATTTTATATTTTATTTGAATTTAAAATGACTTTTTAATATAAAAATCATAATAAATAAAAACAAAATAAATAAAATTATGAATAAATTAATTTAATTTCGTGCAAGAGGTTTTGAAGTGGATTGGGTCATTATTTGGCAAGCCCATTTGGAAGAAATTAGTTTTAGACCTCCATTTTCATCATAAACCAACTCAAAATTTCCCAACTTTGCAAGGGCACATATCCTTCAATTTTAATGCTATGAGGGTGTTCTTGGACATTTTGGAAAGCTTGAAGAGTCCTCTAACCAACCCCACTGGTTTCATTTCCATATCATTTACCAATCTCAAGTTATGCCCTTTTGAAGTTGTTGACTTTTTGTTGAATTTCAAAAGGACCTATAATGTCTTAGCTCATACCTTCCAAATGAAGCATTTTTGGGCTTGGCTTGTGAGACACAAAGTTGTAGAGAATTCAATTTCCTTCAAAATGAGATTTGGATGGAGACTTGGTGATGAAGTATGTGAAAGTTATGGCTGGTCAAAGTTCAATTGACTTTTACTGAGGAAACCCTAATTTAGAAACTCCTGATTCTTGATGATCTGGAATTTCCTTGATGAATCATGATCAACCCTTGATAAAATGATGAATTTTACTTCATATACTTGATGTTGGCAAAAAATCATGAAGTTTGACTTTGGTTTGACCACAGTTGACCTCAGTTTGACTTTTTAACTGCTTTGACTGATTTTAGCCTATCTGATCATCTGACTGAGCAAACTTCTGAGAAAAGTTTTGAAACTTGTCATGGGGGTTCTTACACTCATATAAGATGCTATGAAGCTCACTTGAAGTCTTGGAAATTCATTTAGCCTGATTAAAGTCAAAACCCTAGTTTTGGATGCACTGCATAGGAGGTGCATTGTCTGAGGGAATTGTCAACTCTTCTGACCAATTGTGAACTTTGTGAACCTTGTGAACCATCATAAAATGTCTTGTGAACCTCATGGGAGGTATTGTGAATCTTGTGAACCTTTTGAACCTCATAAAGTAACTTGTAGACTTCATGAACCTCAGGAAAGGTTTTGAAAGCATTGTGAATCTTGTGAACCTTGTGAACCTCATGAAGTGACTTGTAGACTTCATGAACCTCATGAAAGGTCTTGAAAACATTGTGACTCTTGTGAACCTTGTGAACCTTCTTAGCACACAAAGTCTTGTATTGTGAGGGCAAATTTTGGGGTGCAACAGCTGGCAGTTAGTTACTCGATCTCATGTCCGCCACATCAATATGTTTTAGCTCAGTATCAGCCTCTCCCATCAGGTTTCCATAATAATCTAGAACAATGTCTTCAAACTTGATTGTTATATAAACATCACGTTAAGAGAATAGTAACATGTTATACTGTTAGAAATTTAATATAAACCGAATGAATTGTACTGAGGCTAGAATCGTGAAAGAAATCACTTTCCTTAAAAGTATTTCAAGCATTCTCCAAAATGTCTTAGAGTTGGAACGCAGGAATACCCAGGATAAATTAGCCTTTGTCGAGTTTGCACAAGACCGACGAAAACTCGATTATGTAGCGAAGAGTGTTTGGAATTTTGTATAAGAGAATATTTGGTTTATAATATGTTTTCTGAATTCCGGAATGAGGTATTTATAGGCATGCATGTGTTGTTTCACAAGGTTGCGACCCTTGATGAAACAATACCTTTTAACCAAAAGTTGTAATGTTTCCAACCAATGCCTATTTTCATTCCGCAACAACATTTCACGAAATGTTGTTTCTCTTCCACTTTTATTATCATTTTGGAACACACCAATTGGACATTTAATTCTCATAAATTATGACAACCCCCACTTGTTCTAATAATGACAAGACCAATTCAAAAAAAGAGAAACAAAGAATGTTAATACAGTTAAGTATCTTTCGATTTGAACTTTACCTTAGTAAGAATAACCCAAAATATAATCAGAACGTTATGTAGCTATGCTTTGAACTATTATCCCATGTGATTAGACCGGCATTACCATACACACACTCTTTAATGGTTCTTCGCCTACATCTCTCGCCTAGCACTATTTATGGCCATGTACTTTTCCTGTTTTCATGAATTTTCCATGAGAGAAACTCCAACTCTCACTTTGAGACGACACCATCTCAAAATTCACATAGGTGAAGTTCATTTTTGCATCCATTTCCTTGGAACACATATCCTTGATATGAAACTTCATTAAGAGTTTCAAAAAACTCAACCCTCGATATATAATAGTCAACATCATTGTAAATGTTATACAATCATCCAAATCAATGACTTGTTGTTACCCATTGAATCTTAGGTTAAGATTTATTAACTTCATATTTGGTTGATATCATTGTTGGAACCCTTATTCAAGGAGTTTCAACCTCATTCCTCTTGAGGTAGTCTTTACTAAGTCTCTGGCCATTGGATTAGTAAATGGTTATGCTAAGTTATAACTAGTTTGAATATATGCCAGTGAAATGATCTCATCCTTAATTAATTTTCTTATGAGAGAGTGTCTCACACCTATGTGTCTAGACTTTTCATATATACTTCATTGAATGCTCTAGCTAGGGTCGCTTGACTGTCACAATGTATCAAAACTTTTGAAACATTGTCTTTAGTCAATGAAACTTCCAATAGAAGGTCTCTCAAACATTCTGCTTCTTCACCATCAAAAACAAGAGTCTCAAACTCTGATTCTATGGTTGAAAGAGTGATCCACATTTGTTTCTTTCTCTTCCAAGAAATTTCACCCCCAACTAGTGTAAATATCCATCCAAATACATATTTATGATATTAAACACTCGATATCCAACTCTCTTTGGTATATCCTTCTAATATGGCAGAAAATCTACCATAATGTAGATCAAGATTTTTGTTTTGTTTTGTTTTCATAAGATAGCCGAAAATCCTAATGATGGCCTTCCAGTGCTCACCATTTGGATTGCTAGTAAAATCTACTCATTTTACTAATTACAAATGTTATATCATAGTACATTGCATATTTTAATTGAACCACAACTCTTCCATCATTCTTTTGAAGTTTGACACTAGAATAAAATAAAGTGGTCATTTCTTTAAAGCGTAAGGGTTTGAACTTATCAAACACTTTTCTTAACATAGTCTTTTTTACTAAGTTCATAACCCCCACTATTTCTCTTTTCCTTTGATTCCCAAAAGTGTGTCAACTAGTCCAAGATCATTCATCTTGAATGTGAAAGTCAGAAACCTCTTTATTTCTACCATTCAATGCGTCTCATTGCTAATGATCAATTATATAATTAAAATAGAGACAAGTGAATAACACAATATTCACACACAACATTATATAAAAACACTTGTAACAAGAATCAGATGAAGAATATTTTTAGATAATCATGCTTGATGATGCAAGAAGGTTTTAGATGAAATGAGAGATGTAATTTGTCGGACCTCGAAAAATACGATCTTAAAACAAACAACAGAGTCACCACCTAATTCTATTTATTCTAACTAAAGAAAAGGGAGATATAGACATAACCTGAAACGGATAAGAAATGGTCAACGAAACCACTAATCTAAGTTCGGGAGTCAGTTACGCAAGAGAAAGGTATTAAGCACCCCTCACGTCCGTTGTACCCAACGTGAACCTCTTAGTCTAATTTGCGCTTAAAATGTTAATTTATATTATTGCCTTATTTTAATGATTAAAGTTACTAAGATTGCTTATTAAAGGGAAAAGAGAATTATTATTTATTACGGAGAAAGGTTAAGTTTTTTTTAATTATTGTGTTGGCGAAGGATTAAAATCCCCGTGCCTACGTATTCCCTTGTGCAGTGGGAAAGTCAGAGCTTCGTAGTTCGTGCGACTATGATTTGTGTTTTTTAATTGAACGATTATTTGAAATGCTTTCTACTGCTAAGTGTTGGCTTATCTGCTCGTGATGGGAGGCTGAAGCGCTAGCTTATTTGCGAGATAGAAAGATTTAAACAATGTTCATTTTTAGAAAAGTGTTTGACTTTTGTTAAGGGTGTTTTAAAACGAGAGGGAGAATGAACCACGTCGCGTGGGGCTAGCCTAGGAGTGATCGCATTCAAGAACGTGCGGAGTGCTAGACTCCGGAGTTCAGTTACTCGCTGATTAATTATGGAAAATAGTTTGGATTGGTTGGTAAGTTTTAAATTGTATTTGAAAAGAAAGACACAAGTCGTCATCTTTAAGGGAGATATCTCGCCTAATCCACCACAAACATTTGAGGAAGAGAAAATCGAAAGAAGCTTTAAACTTGAATACGAGGAGCGACAAACGATGCCACATTCTTTCTTTGAGAAATAAAACTGAAAGAAGCTTTAAACTTGGATATGAGTATCGAAAAACAATGCCACATTCTTCCTTTGAGAATAATTGTTTGTAAGATTTGATTTGTGTTTGTGGGGATAGAAGGAATATCTTCCTATGGGGATGAATCATGTCTAGTCTTTTGAGGTTGTTGAATTGTTTTGAATACAAAAGAGCGAATGGATTACAACCCGAAGGCTAGCCTCAGGAGTAATTCAGTTCAAGCACCCGAGGAATTCTAGATTCCTGAGTTCAGTTCTTCGTATAATTAAATTAGAAGTTTCCGTGTTTTAGGAACGAGAGGGTGAATAAACCACGTCGCATGGGGCTAGCCCAGGAGTGATTTAATTCAAGGATTATGTGGAATGCTAGACTCCAGAATCCAGTTCCTTCGTTATTTGATTTGTGAATTAAGACGCGCTTGTTTTGGAGATGAAAGGGTGAATGAATTACAGCTCAAAGGCTAGCCTCAAGAGTAATTCAATTCAAAAACCCAAGGAATGCTAGATTCCTGAGTTTAGTTCTTTCACAAATTTAAGATTTACATTTTGAAAACGAAAGAGCAAATGAATTACAAATCGGGGGCTAGCCCCAACAGTAATTCAATTCAAAAACCCGAGGAATGCTAGATTTCCGAGTTTAGTTCTTACGTTAATTAATATGTTAATTTAGAGACGTCTTGCAATTATTTTGATGAATTAGGGTTTAGTGTTTTTAGAAACGAAGGAGTAAATGAAACACTATGTGTGGGGCTAGCCCAGGTGTGGTTCATTAAAGACCCACTAAATGCTAGATTCCGAAGCTCAGTTCCTCGTTAAATAAATTAGACGCGTAAGGTCGTGCAGCGGTGATCACATAGATGACTGACTTACGTGTGTGTAAGATGTAGACACATGGATTGTTTATTCGATTAATTAGGTGGATTCGATTTCTAGTTCCTATGGATATTCCTAGCAACGTGAAATTGTAAAATAAAGGCGGAAACATAAACTACGTACAATATAAGGAGAGGGATACATGATTATTTACATAGGATTTGCAAAGAAATAACGGGTATCATTGTAATTTGCCCAAGAGGAAGCATGTGTGAAGTGTACAAATTAATCGGAACCGTTATTATTAAATATTGCATAAAAGTATGAGAAATAAATAAAATAAATAGACTAATAAAATGAAATAAATTGTGAAATAGAATAAATTAAATGAAATTAAAATACAATAAATAAATGGCCTCATGTCGGTCACGATTAATCGGAAACGATTTATCGTGATTTTTTTTTATCATATCATCGACCCAAAATAAGAATTAAAAAAACTAAAAGAAAGTCAAACATATTACTAAATATTAAGAACTGAAATACTTTTAATTAGAAATAATAAATAACAATAAATAAATAAAAAGATAAAAAAACAAAACAAGAGTAGGGAGGATGTAGTTGTGAGTTATATGTGTGCATAACCGGAATAAACCGGGCCTAACCGAACTTGTCATTAACAAAAAAAACATAAATAATAATAAATAAATAAAAGGGTGTATGTGCTAATCAGTGGGTTTGATGAGTATAGTTAGCAAAGGTTGATGCCCAAATCCAAGTAAAATAATATTAAAATAAACTAGAAGATAAATAAATAAATAAAAAAGCTAATAAATGAGCATCAGGGTTTTCTAAGAACACAACGTGGATAAAAGACAGAAGAAAGGGGCCATGGCCACAACTCTCACACGAACAGATTAAAAGCGGAAAAAATGGAAAACCTACCTGTAACACGGTGGGAGAACTGACTTTAAGTTATGTTGCGGATAGCAAGAGTCGCCACCGACTTTTATTTTATCCAAAGGAAAGGCATAAAAGAACAGGAAAGACCTTTTAAAAGATTTTTGGGTCCGGGGGGTAGGTTATGTAAAGGGAAGGTGTTAGCACCCTTTACATCCATGGTTATCCATGGGCTCTTAGTTACTTAGCTCACTTTTGAATTGTTTTTGAAAATGTGAAGTGTGTGAATAGAAAATTTTCATATGAGTTAATAATGATCCATGTACGGATGCGTAAAAACTTGTATTTGAAAATTTGTTTGAAATTTGTTAAGTGTTTTAAAAATTTGAAGTGAGCAAGCAACTATGAGGTACCTACCCTAAAGTTTAAGTCTTTTCTGTTCTTTATCCTTTAAATGGTAAGACTATCCCTATTATTAAGGAATAGGTAGTCATTACCTTGGATGTGAGGGACATGTGAGGGACATCTGTTTATGAAGGCAACTGTGAGGTGTATTAAGCATTTAGGAGGGACTATCATCATTATTCGAAAAGGGACTTGATCTTTAAAGGCAACCATTAGGGACTTGATGATTTTTCTTTTTAGGGACTTGCTTTATACACCCCACTTGACCTTATGATTAGGCAACAATGAGGGATAACCTTAGAAAGTGAGATGGCGATTAAAAATCGACTTACGTGTGTGAGTGTTTAATTTATATTTATCTTATAATTAAAGTGATCTAAATTTATTTTAAATAGAATACATGTTTGCACTCCCTAAATTACTAACCATAGCATAAAAATTAAATAAATTACATATTTACAAAATTTACACCAAGGAGCAATTACATAATTATAATAAACAATTAAAAATAAATAGCAAAAATAAATATAGAAGCAAAATATAAAAAATAATAAATAAGCAATAAATAAATATAATAGGGGTTAGTAATAATAAAAAAAAATTAAATAGGGTTAGTGAAATAATAATAAGCAAAAATAAATAAATTAATAATAATATGATTAGTAATAATGATAAACAAAATAAAATAGCAAATAAGAATTAGACATTATTAAGAAAATATAAAACATTTAATTATAAAATTTAAAATTTATATGCAACTTATTAATTCTAAACATGAAAATTGTAATTATAATATTAGCATAAATTTAATTATTTTTAAACATATATATATATATATATATTAAAAATATAATTTAAGTTATAAACATAGCATATAAAATATATTTACATATTATATATAAAAATAGGTTATAATTAATTATATTTACAAGATTTTATATTAAATATTGTATTTACAAAAATTAATTTTATTAAATAAACATGTACATGATAACTATGTTAAAAATTAAAAAAAAATAAACAATTAAGTTTTTAATAAGTATTTAGAAAAATAAATTAAGGTTTCTAAGATTAGGGTTTTATTAGAAACATATTTTTAGGGTTTAATTTATAATATACAAAAATTATTTTAATTAATATACATATATTATAATTACATAAAAGAAATAATTTTTGAATTAAGAAAATATGATTTTTGAATATTATAATCATTGAATAACATTTTATAGAATTATTTTTATTAATAAAACTTAAATCAATTAAATGAAATTAAACAAAGCAAAAATAAAATATAAAATGTCAAAACAAACCTGGCTGGGATTTGAACCCAGGAGGCTTTGTTTACCAGCAGCAAGACACACCACCAGACCACCACATGCGCAGGTGAAAGGAAAGGGAGAGGAATTGTTTTTGTGCATTGCCTGGAAAAATCAAGAAGCAAAAAGGCCTGGGGTGGTATTGAACCCAGGACCTTTGAAACTAGCAAACACACGCATGACCGCCTGGCTGGAAGAGCCCATCTGCTAATGTGTTGATAACAATACATAATATATTATGTATGTTTAACCTGGAAAAAATAAGAACAAAAAATGTACATGGCCTGGATTCGAACACAGGCCACTCATCTAAACGCGCAGTAGTCTTACCACCAGGACAAGCATTGGCTTGTGATAATAAACAGAAACAAAAATTATATTATTTTTAAACAATAATTCAAATACAGGTTTCGCGCCACCTAGCTTCTTCTTCAACCTCATACTTGCAATTTTACCTGCGAAATCAGTCACGATTTTTCCTGCGAATTCTTAAATTGCAGCAATACCTACAAAGATCAATGACCAACAAAACCATACAATTTCACAAAATTGAACACAACAATATGATCCAGACATTCATGCGTTTCTCTCTATGATTTTAGAATCCATTTATCTTCTTTAAATCAGAAATCCCTAAACCTAGGTCCAAACCCTAACAATGGCGTTTCACGGTTTAGCCATGGTTCTTTTGATTTTCTTGCCCAGAAACGTTCTACATACCATCATAAACAAGATTAGGTCAACAAAATTCAATAATATGCAGTAAATCAATGGAATCGAAAAACATATTTTCAAGAACAAGTGAGCTTCGGGTTAAGCATCATGGCATGTATGGGATGCATATGAGTATTGGTTTCACTTCATGGATCCCCAAGGAAGCTTGCTATGTTCTTATTTTACCTTAAAACCACTTGTATGAAGGAATCCAAATGTGACTTTTGGACGAGTTTTTGAACAATGGAACTTACACTTAGAGGCAGAGAATTCGTGGCTGGGCAATAGGGTTGTGTTTAGTATATATAAGTGATTGAATTTAGGTTAAAAAATTGATTGGTTGTGTTCAAGATTTGATTCAAAAAGATTCACAATGATCATGCTTTAAAATCCAAATATTCATGTATTAAGGCTTGCTATCTTTGGACAAATCTCATGATCTTATTCCTTTTCAATTCCAATCAGCATTGAAGACATTCTAGAAACCAAATCTCCATCAAATATCATATTTTCATATTTTATTTCTATTTAAAATGATTTTTTATGAATTAAATCAAAATAAATAAAAATAAAATAATAAAAATTCTGATTTTTAATCATTTGGGTCGTGCATGATGATAGTGTATGGATTGGATCATAATTTGACAAGCCCATTTGGAAAGAATTGGTTCTAGACCTCCATTTTCATCATAAACCATCACAAAATTTCCCAACTTTGCAAGGTCACATATCCTTCAATTTTAATGCTATGAGGGTGTTCTTGGACATTTTGGAAAGCTTGAAGAGTCCTCTAAACAACCCCACTGGTTTCATGTCCATATCATTTACCAATCTCAAGTTATGCCCTTTTGAAGTTGTTGACTTTTTTGTTGACTTTTGAAATGACCTATAATGTCTTAGCTCATACCTTCCAAATGAAGCATTTTTGGGCTTGGCTTGTGAGACACAAAGTTGTAGAGAATTCAATTTACTTCAAAATGAGCTTTGGATGGATACTTGGTGATGAAGTATGTGAAAGTTATGGCTGGTCAAAGTTCAGTTGACTTTTACTGAGGAAACCCTAATTTAGAAACTCCTGATTCTTGATAATCTGGAATCTCCTTGATGAATCATGATCAACCCTTGATCAAATGATGAATTTTACTTCATATACTTGATGTTGGCAAAAAATCATGAAGTTTGACTTAGGTTTGACCACAGTTGACCTCAGTTTGACTTTTTAACTGTATTGACTGTTTTTGACTTATCTGACCATCTGACTGAGCAAACTTCTGAGAAAAGTCTTGAAACTTGTCATAAGGGTTCTTAAACACATATAAGATGTTATGAAGCTCACTTGAAGTCTTGGAAATTCATTTAGCCTGATTAAAGTCAAAACCCTAGTTTTGGATGCACTGCTTAGGAGGTGCACTGTCTGAGGGAATTGTCAACTCTTCTAACCAATTGTGAACCTTGTGAACCTTGTGAACCATCATAAAATGTCTTGTGAACCTCATGGGAGGTATTGTGAAGCTTGTGAACCTTGTGAACCTTGTGAACCTTCATGAAATGGCTTGTAGACTTCATGAACCTCATGAAAGGTTATGTAAACATTGTGAATCTTGTGAACCTTGTGAACCTCCAAGAAGTAACTTGTAGACTTCATGAGCCTCATGAAAGGTCTTGTAAATGTTGAGAAACTTGTGAACCTTGTGAACCTTCATAAAGTAACTTGTAGACTTCATGAACCTCATGAAAGGTTATGTAAACATTGTGAATCTTGTGAACCTTGTGAACCTTGTGAACCTTCATGAAATGGCTTGTAGACTTCATGAACCTCATGAAAGGTTATGTAAACATTGTGAATCTTGTGAACCTTGTGAACCTCCAAGAAGTAACTTGTAGACTTCATGAACCTCATGAAAGGTTATGTAAACATTGTGAATCTTGTGAACCTTGTGAACCTTCAAGAAGTAACTTGTAGACTTCATGAACCTCATGAAAGGTTATATAAGCATTGAGAAACTTGTGAACCTTGTGAACCTTCATAAAGTAACTTGTAGACTTCATGAACCTCATGAAAGGTTATGTAAACATTGTGAATCTTGTGAACCTTGTGAACCTTCAAGAAGTAACTTGTAGACTTCATGAACCTCATGAAAGGTTTTGAAAGCATTGTGGAACTTGTGAACCTTGTGAACCTTCTTAGCACACAAAGTCTTGTATTGTGAGGGCAAATTTTGGGGTGCAACACTACCCAAGGTCCGATTTGCACGACGGAGGTTCTCAATCGGTTTGTTTCTCACTCTCAAAATCGCTCTATCTCAAACTCACTCGCTCTCAGATTCAATTCGGTTTCTCTCCTCTCAAATCGTGGTTTTCCGAGTGAACATGATTTCGCGGAAGAGTGTGGTTCTGTGAGTGTAGGTTGCGGTTGATTTGTTTTGAGGGTGGTTGAGGGTTGATTTTCGCGGTGGATTGTTTGGTGAGGGATTCACGGCATAGTTTGAGAAGGGTTCGGTGGTGATGGGTTTCACGGTTTTGAGTTGTTCATTTTTCCGGTTTTACAAATCTCTCTCTTTCTTCTGGGTTTTTTAGTTTTGGTTTGAAAAGGGGTGGTGGCAATTTGCAGGTGGATATTTTGGTTGAAGAAGGATTTTGTTATGGTTGTGTTACGGTTCTATGTCATGAGCGATTTTGAACATGGAGATTGAATGGGATTCTCGGTTGTGTTTTTGGAAGCAGAAGGTTTATGGTTTGTTTTGTATGAAGGTGGCTGAAAGTTTCGGCTTGCGGTTCTGCAGTTTTTGAGGTGGTTGAGGTTTCAGATTGGAGTGACGGAAGGTGTGTTGAGGACGAAGAGGAAAGGGTTCCTTTTGAAAAAGAGAAGAAAAGTTTTCTTTTGTTTATGTTTTTCGATCTCCCTCTTGTAGGAGGTCCGAGATGGTGATGTCCAATTTCTTTTTTTCCTTTTTGTTTTTTTTTGGTGAGCTCCTGGGTTTTTGAATGGGAAAAATATCAGAACTCCCCCCAGTTGTTTTTCATCGGTTTGTGTTGCTTCTCCCTTTTATTTTTTGGATCCTTGTTTCTTGGTCCTGTTGTTGGTGATAAGTTGCTGTAAAAAAAACTTCAGAAATCCAAGTTTTCCCTTTTTGATGTTTATCTTGGTCAATGGTTTTGAAAATGCCAGGTAATAACAGAGCAGGGTCATATTCTGTGATAGGCTTCGAGGGATGCAATATGTAACAAGATAATTGGATTATAAAAATAAAACTAATTAAAATAACCCTAAAAAAATCTAAATAATTAAAATATACAAAAAATAAATAAACTGAATAAAATATTAAACTAATTTTTAATTAAAAACAAAAATTAAAATTAAACTAGATTAAATATGACTGAATTAATTAAGAAGATTAACTAATATTAAGATTAGACTTAAAATTAAATTAAATTAAAATATAAATTCAAACCAAGTTTGAACTTAAATAAAAATAAATAAACTTAATTGGATTCTAAATAAATCTAAGCTAACTATTTAACTAAATAAAACAAATTAAACTTAAAAAAAATGAATTAAATTATCAAAACTAAAATTAAATAAATTAAACTAAAATAAAATTGATTCTAAATATAAATAAAAAAAGTGAAATGAAAATCGATATGAAATGATAAAATGGGATAAACCATGTATGATTAATAATTAATGAGATGTTAAACTAACAAAAATGCAAAAATGATTTATTTTCGATATATCGACAAAATGCGTCTAAAATGAACAAAAATTTGAAATTTTCTGGTCAAAATTTAGGGTATGACAACTGCCCCTATTTAATCATCCTGAACCTGAATATACGAGTAACAAAGTTTTGTTTGGACATTCAAGGTGGAAGAGGATTAAATATCAGAATACCTAAAATTTGGACCGAGAATGCAGATGAAATAATATGATGTGCAATGCAAAATGCAAGACAAAGGCTACAACGTTATTGGGAAAGAAAATTGACACTACTGGGGATTAGATACACATGACCGGAGTACAATCCACACGAGGAATTTTCTTTTTTGAGCGAAGCCAGACAGCAACTGTCTACAAGTCCCAAGATGAAGTCCTTGGACAAATCTCATCAGAGAAGTCTTCTGCTGAGATTTAGAACATCATTTGGAAATACCTTCTGTCGAGGTATCAAAACGAACCAGAAATCTACTGTCGAGATCCTGGAAGGAAACATCTGGAGATCTACTATCGAGATTTTCCAGAGAATCTAAGTAAGAAATACCTTATGTCGAGGTATCAAAATGAACCAAAAATCTACTGTCGAGATCTTGGAAAGAAAAACAATTTCTGTTGAAGTCTGCTGGAGATCTACTGTCGAGATTACCAGAGAATCTAAGAAATAAATACTTTTTGTCGAGGTATCAAAATGAACCAGAGATCTACTGTCGAGATCTTGGAATAAAACCAATTTTTGTTGAAGTCTTGTGGAGATCTACTGATTAGATTACTAGAGAATCTAAGAAAGAAATACCTTATGTCAAGGTATGCTAGGAATCTTTTGATGAGTATTAACTGAGGACACACCCGTTGCCAAATCTTCTGTCGTGATTTAACTAACGGACAACTGTCGAGATCAGAAAAGAAAACACCTTTTGTCGAGGTAAACTGAAGAACTTTTGTTGATACTTACCAGAAAATAAAAGGAAACACCTTCTGTCGAGGCTTGAAAAGATATTATCTTGATAGTAAATAAGGATTCACAGCAAACCTCTCACAATGTCTTGGAGAGATGCCATTTTCTTGAAAAAGTAAATAGTTCATACCAAACTTCTCAACGTGTATTGGAGAGATTCCATTTGATAGAAAACAACTTCACGCTCAAACTTCTTAACTTGTCTGGGAGAGATTCCATTTGATAGGACCCTCACCATACTTCCCTTCCTCTGAAAGAGATGCCATGTGATGGAACACAACTTCACTCTCAAACTTCTCACCTTGTCTGGGAGAGATGCCATTTGACGGAAATTGGAAATTCAATAACAAACTTCTCACCTTGTCTGGGAGAGATACCATTTGTCGGAAAACAAAAAGATTCATATCAAACTTCTCAACGTGTATTGGAGAGATGCCATTTGATAGAACCATCACCATACTTCCCTTCCTCTGAAAGAGGCGCCATATGATGGAACACAACTTCACACTCAAACTTCTCACCTTGTCTGGGAGAGATTGCCATTTGATGGAAATTGGAAATTCACAACAAACTTCTCACCTTGTCTGGGAGAGATGCCATTTGTCGGAAAACAAAGAGATCCATACCAAACTTCTCAACGTGTATTGGAGAGATGCCATTTGATAGAACCCTCACCATACCTCCCTTCCTCTGAAAGAGATGCCATATGATGGAAAACAACTTCACATTAAAACTTCTCACCTTGTCTGGGAGAGATTTTATTTGAAGGAAATTGGAAAATCACAACAAACTTCTCACCTTGTCTGGGAGAGATGCCATTTGTTGGAAAACAAAGAGATTCATATCAAACTTCTCAACATGTATTGGAGAGATTCCATTTGATAGAACCCTCACCATACTTCCCTTCTTCTGAAAGAGATGCCATATGGTGGAAAACAACTTCACGCTCAAACTTCTCAACTTGTCTGGGAGAGATGCCATTTGACGGAAATTGGAAAATTACAACAAAATTCTCACCTTGTCTGGGAGAGATGCCATTTGTTGGAAAACAAGGAGATTCATATCAAACTTCTCAATGTGTAGTGGAGAGATGCCATTTGATAGAACCCTCACCATACTTCCCTTCTTCTGAAAGAGATGCCATATGGTGGAAAACAACTTCGCGCTCAAACTTCTCAACTTGTCTGGGAGAGATGCCATTTGACGGAAATTGGAAAATCACAACAAACTTCTCACCTTGTCTGGGAGAGATGCCATTTGTTGGAAAATAAGGAGATTCATATCAAACTTCTCAATGTGTATTGGAGAGATGCCATTTGATAGAACCCTCACCATACTTCTCTTCCTCTGAAAGAGACACCATATGATGGAAAACAACTTCACGCTCAAACTTCTCAACTTGTCTGGGAGAGATGCCATTTGACAGAAATTGGAAAATCACAACAAACTTCTCACCTTGTCTGGGAGAGATGCCATTTGTTGGAAAACAAGGAGATTCATATCAAACTTCTCAACGTGTATTGGAGAGATGCCATTTGATAGAACCCTCACCATACTTCCCTTCCTCTGAAAGAGACGCCATATGATGGAGAACAACTTCACGCTCAAACTTCTCAACTTGTCTGGGAGAGATGCCATTTGACGGAAATTGGAAATTCATAACAAAATTCTCACCTTGTCTAGGAGAGATGCCACTTGTTGGAAAAAATAAGTTCATACCAAACTTCTTCGTCGAACAGGGGAGATGCCATTTGATAGAACGATAACCTTGTTAGGGATTGACAAACTGCTTGAAAAGAGACTGTCATTCGTTGATTCACTCAGAAGTTCAAGGACAAAACAAGCTTCTCAAATAAAGAGATTGCCATTTGTCGTCAAGTATAAGTATTCCAAGAGAATGTTGCAACAACACTGCTGAAGAACAAAATTTGTCTTCAATGGGGGAACCTTCAATAAATTCCTTCTGGGAGACTAAGTATTCCAAGGTACAAAATAAATGTACTTTCCATCTGGAAATTCAATCAATCAAAATTGTCAAAGACCAAATTCAATCCAGGAACGAGCTGGAAAGAAACTGTCAAGCTAGACACTAACCTATGAGGAATGAACTCAACTGGGTATTTATCCTATCCAAGTGTGGAAAGGAGAACTAAAGCAAAATTCTTCCACGAGGGTAAGAACTCAGTGGGGAATTAGAAAGATCGTACATTTTCTGACTAAGGCTGACAACCCTATTGGATGGGGAAACTTATCACTTGGGGATAAACACGACCAAGGTGGATGAAGTATGCATCAATGAATGCAACATGAATATGAATTAAGTTATGATGTACATGTATGTATATGAGTTATGTTTATGCTGAAAAACATACAAAACAGACACAAGAGATAAACTGGTGAGGAAATAAACATCACAACAAGCGGATACTCGACCAGTCTCGTCAAAGTGGAAGTATTATTGAAGATAGGGTGGAAAGAGCCATCTATGGAACAAAGTCCTGCTACAAGGCTCAAGTCTCTTTGAGGAGAGAAAGATACTTCAATTAGGAAATAAACCCAAGCAAATCTTCTAACTTCAATGTCCATCAGAAGGAAGCAACCATACAAACTACGTTTGCCATGAGGTAAAGTAAATTTGTACTCCGTTGGGGGAGAAAATCACATTCACTTGGAGAAGCTTGAATTAAGGCTCAATTGGGGATACTAGACTTAGTATCTCACTAGAAGCACTAAGTAGTAAAAGGAATTTACCAGAAAATACTGAGTCACGCACCTAACATATCATAGCAACTTGGCGTAAGGACCCCGTCATTTGGAGATACTTGCAAGGTAGATCACAAGAGCGTATTGCTTAGGGAAACACGTGGTCATACACCCACGAAATGGTTTGTGAGAAGAGATCATCTCAAGAGGATTTTATAGAAGACTTCACATTCAAAATGCCCCAGTGTCTTCAAACGCTTGGAGAGATTTTGTCGAATCTCGGCGTAACTGCCCCAGATTAATTGTATTTCGCACAAATAAGTCTTCAATACTTATCTTTTTAGGGATGATCAAAATGTGTAAGTAATAAATTGGGAAACAACTTGCCCCTGTTTAGCAAAGTCTTCAAGCAACATGCTTCTGTCTAGTAAAATCTTCAAGCAAACTGCCCATGTCTGGCAAAGTCTTCAAGCAACATGCTTCTGTCTAGCAAAGTCTTTAAGCAACATGCTCCTGGGGATGATCATTCTCTGAAATGGTTGTTCAACTATTCATCAAAGTTTCAAATCTCAAGAGATTAAGCTCATCACTGGTACTCATACATAGGCTTCTATGATATCAAGCAAATGCTAACAAGCAAAATGTTAATGTCGAGACTGCTAATGCAACACACATGTTTGTCTCGAAGTTTTTTTTATTGTTTTTGAAAAGATTTTCACAATAGCCTGTGACCGAATCACTAGCTAGGATGTGATATTCATTTTTTTATAAAGCCAACACAAATTTTGAGCATAACTCATAGGAGTCAAGAAACACTATCTCATCGAGTGTGCTTTCGAAATAAACCATACTTCAATTAGGACTTTTGAGGGTTGTAATGTGGTTGGGTTCACGGTTTTAGAAACAAAGGATAAAGGCTCAAAGTTTATTTGGTGTCCACCCATTCTCCGTGATGTTATCCAATCCTATGTTCAACTAAATTGACATATACATTTGTATTTGATGGTTTTGTAGTGAATAAGAAGATCCAAGGTTTGCTTGAAATGACAGTCATCTTATTTGTCCCCTATGGATATCAGTGACCCTTTTGACTTTGATATGGTGGTCACTAAATCTTATGGATTTGAGGGCTTCTTTTGATTGATTTATTCTATTCGGTCCCTAAGCCTCTCTTTAAGTGTTTGACTTAGCGGGATTCTCTTTTTTCTTTTTTTTCTTTTTTTTTTCTTTTTTTTTCTTTGGAAGGTTGATAGTTGTGACTGTCCAGTCCTTGATTGTAGTGGATTCTCTGATGTGATGTTTCATCTTATGATTTGAATGTGTAGTCAGGCTAACTGAACAGCTACCCTGCCCCAGGTTAAGCGTAAAGGGTTTAGAAATATCCAAAAGAAACTCCTACTTCTAGGCTCGAAGTGGTTGACTAGGGATTAACTCCTTATTTCTCCAATGTTTAGGGATTAGAAACAATGCATGTACATCATTAGTAGGGTTTTAATCAAAAGCATTCAACTAGAGAATTTGCGTTCTAATTTCGTCATCCTCCCTCCAATTCTCTGCCTAAGCAGGAAATAGGATAATGTTGGCATTATAAAATTAGAAAAAGCATTATGAGTGAATACAAATGGACTACTTCAAGACAAACATATTCATTTCATTAATCATTAAAAACAAATAAGTTCTTACATGCCAAAAACAAATGCATTCGAAAAACACAAAAAAAGACATATGAAAAACAGCGAATGAACTAAACATCTGAGAAGATAAACTTCAGCGCATCAAACGATGATATGCGTAAAGGAACTTGTTCCATGCTCCAATAACGACCTGATTTGGAAATGACTCTCTTGAGTTTCTAATCAGCACAAAGGTACTCCGTCCACAAATGGGCTTCCTCCATTGAAGGTCAACACCTCGTAGTCGATCATCTCTTGAACCGTTTCATGAAAAACTTTGGACTCTTCAATCGGATGCCCCAGTACTCCACCATGACACTCACAACTGGTATTTGGATTGAACCAACGAGGGCGAGACCTCACGGCTCTAGTCCTTTTGGGTGTCATTATTGAGTTCCGGGCAAAATAAGACCACAATTGACTGTAAGTCATTGGGATTGGGTCAAACTAATGGGTTTCTCCTTTAGGATTGTTTGGAGATCTCCGCTGATTCTGACGTCGCTGATGAGTAGAAGTAGAATTTGGCCGACGCTGAGAAATGACCAGATCTTGGATCAAAGAAATCAGTTGTCCTTTACCAATCTTCAAGCTATGAATATCTTCTTGTAGTTCATTGTTCTCCTGCACAAGGTTTTCTACTATAGTCTTCATCGTAGTCGAGAATATTCCCATATGGTTTCTCAAAGTAATGACTTTATCTCTAAGCCCTCCATTTTCCTGCTCAAGTTGGTCCATATTTCTTTGGTGACTGGTCGAGTACAGTTGACTGACGGAGAACAAGACATGTGTGAGTTGGATTGTTGGGAGATGATATGTAATGCAAATGCAAATGCCAATGATATGCGAATGAATGCAATGTTCAACATCACAAATATAATCAGTTCCAGAATTGGATATGAAGGCAAGGTGTTGGATCCAAGGTATCACAAGTAACTCGAAATCTCCTAATTGGTAAGCCTTAAGTGGAGAGTTCTAAGTTCTTTTACCCATAAAGCCCATTCACATGTTAGCTTCTATGGTGATGGTATTAGGAAACTCAAGGTCACAGACGTTTATCGTACTAACGCCCCGCCGCAGGCTAGCTGCATTGTGACGCTAATGACGATAAGGTCTACCTTGAGTGGAGTCCTCATGCTAGGCTGACAAAGGGATAGGCCCTCGGAGCCTAACATTACACAACTACCAATATTGAAACAGGTTCTAGGGGGTCCTAGAATCATAACCTTTTTGTGAATCAGGTCACACGACAAGCTAGCTGTGTTGTGACAAGATCTACGAAAAGTCTAACTATCTGGGGGACCTTTCGTGTTAGGCTGGCAAGGAGCGAGTCCTTTGAGACTAACACTAATAACTACCAATTCTAACTTAGGTGTTCCATCTTCTTTTTCAAAACTCAAGTATAAAACTTCACCCATGATGTCCCCGAGATCCATCAGGCAAAAATAATAATGAGCAAATATAATGAAGAAGAAAGCAATAGATAAAATATCAACAGTAAATAAAGAAGACAATCAAACAAGTCAGTAAACAAACGCAAACTATCCTAAGTTAGGCTCGACTCTCTTATGCATAAGACTTTGTTCCCCAACAAAGTTGTCAGCTGTCGGACCTCGAAAAATACGATCCTAAAACAAACAACAGGGTCGCCACCTAATTCTATTGATTCTAAATAAAGAAAAGGGAGATATAGACACAACCTGAAACGGATAAGAAATGGTCAACGAAACCACTAATCTAAGTTCGGGAGTCAGTTACGCAAGAGGAAGGTATTAAGCACCCCTCACGTCCGTTGTACCCAACAGGAACCTCTTAGTCTAATTTGCGCTTAAAATGTTAAATTATAATATTGTATTCTTTTAATGATTAAAGTTACTAAGATTGCTTATTAAAGGGAAAAGAGAATTATTATTTATTACGGAGAAAGGTTAAGTTTTTTTTATTATTGTGCTGGCGAAGGATTAAAATCCCCGTGCCAACGTATTCCCTTGTGCAGTGGGAAATTCAGAGCTTCGTAGTTCGTGCGACTACGGTTTGTGTTTTTTAATTGAACGATTGTTTGAAATGCTTTCTACTGCTAAGCTTTGGCTTATCTGCTCGCGATGAGAGGCTGAAGCGTTAGCTTGTTTGCGAGATAGAAAGATTTAAACAATGTTCGTTTTTAGAAAAGTGTTTGACTTTTATTAAGGGTGTTTTAAAACGAGAGGGCGAATGAACCACGTCGCGTGGGGCTAGCCCAGGAGTGATCACATTCAAGAACGTGTGGAGTGCTAGACTCTGGAGTTCAGTTACTCGCTGATTAATTATGGAAAATATTTTGGATTGGTTGGTAAGTTTTAAATTGTATTTGAAAAGAAAGAGACAAGTCGTTATCTTTAAGGGAGATATCTCGCCTAATCCACCACAAACATTTGAGGAAGAGAAAATCGAAAGAAGCTTTAAACTTGAATACGAGGAGCGACAAACAATGCCACATTCTTTCTTTGAGAAATAAAACCGGAAGAAGCTTTAAACTTGGATATGAGTATCGACAAGCAATGCCACATTCTTCCTTTGAGAATAATTGTTTGTAAGATTTGATTTGTGTTTGTGGGGATATAAGGAATATATTCCTATGGGGATGAATCATGTCTAGCCTTTTGAGGTTGTTGAATTGTTTTGAATACGAAAGAGCAAATAGATTACAACCCGAAGGCTAGCCTCAGGAGTAATTCAGTTCAAGCACCCGAGGAATGCTAGATTCCTGAGTTCAGTTCTTCGTATAATTAAATTAGAAGTTTCCGTGTTTTAGGAACGAGAGGGTGAATAAACCACGTCGCGTGGGGCTAGTCCAGGAGTGATTTACTTCAAGGATTATGTGGAATGCTAGACTCCAGAATCCAGTTCCTTCGTTATTTGATTTGTGAATTAAGACGCGATTGTTTTGGAGATGAAAGGGTGAATGAATTACAGCTCGAAGGCTAGCCTCAAGAGTAATTCAATTCAAAAACCCGAGGAATGCTAGATTCCTGAGTTTAGTTCTTTCACAAATTTAAGATTTACATTTTGAAAACGAAAGAGCGAATGAATTACAAATCGGGGGCTAACCCCAATAGTAATTCAATTCAAAAACCCGAGGAATGCTAGATTCCTGAGTTTTGTTCTTACGTTAATTAATATGTTAATTTAGAGACGTCTTGCGATTATTTTGATGAATTAGGGTTTAGTGTTTTTAGAGACGAAGGAGTAAATGAAACACCACGCGTGGGGCTAGCCCAGGTGTGGTTCATTAAAGACCCGCGAAATGCTAGATTCCGAAGCTCAGTTCCTCGTTAAATAAATTAGACGCGTAAGGTCGTGCAGACGGCGATCATATAGGTGACCGACTTACGTGTGTGCAAAATGTAGGCGCATGGATTATTTATTCGATTAATTAGGTGGATTCGATTTCTAGTTCCTATGGATATTCCTAGCAGCACAAAATTGTAAAATAAAGGCGGAAACATAAGCTACGTATAAAATAAACGGGAGAGGGATACATGATAATTTACATAGGATTTGCGAAGAAATAAAGGATATCGTTGTAATTTACCCAAGAGGAAGCGTGTGTGCAGTGTACAAATTAATCGGAACCGTTAGTATCAAATATTGCATAAAAGTATGAGAAATAAATAAAATAAATAGACTAATAAAATGAAATAAATTGTGAAATAGAATAAATTAAATAAAATGAAAATACAATAAATAAATGGCCTCATGTCGGTCACGATTAATCGGAAACAATTTATCGTGATTTTTTGTATCATATCATCGGCCCAAAATAAGAATTAAAAAAACTAAAAGAAAGTCAAACAAATTACTAAATATTAAGAACTGAAATACTTTTAATTAGAAATAATAAATAATAATAAATAAATAAAAAGATAAAAAAACAAAACCAGAGTAGGGAGGATGTAGTTGTGAGTTATATGTGTGCATAACCGGAATAAACCGGGCCTAACCGAACTTGTCATTAACAAAAAAACATAAATAATAATAAATAAATAAATAAAAGGGTGTCTGTGCTAATCAGTGTATTTGATGTGTATAGTTAGCAAAGGTTGATGCCCAAATCCAAGTAAAATAATATTAAAATAAACTAGAAGATAAATAAATAAATAAAAAAGCTAATAAATGAGCATCAGAGTTTTCTAAAAAAACAACGTGGATAAAAGACAGAAGAAAGGGGCCATGGCCACAACTCTCACACGAATAGATTAAAAGCGGAAAAAATGGAAAACCTACCCAAGGTCGGATTTGCACGACGAAGGTTCTCAATCGGTTCGTTTCTCACTCTCAAAATCGCTCTATCTCAAACTCACTCGCTCTCATATTCGATTCGGTTTATCTCCTCTCAAATCGCGATTTTCCGATTGAACATGATTCCGCGGAAGAGTGTGGTTCTGTGAGTGTGGGTTGCGGTTGATTTGTTTTGAGGGTGGTTGAGGGTTGATTTTCGTGGTGGATTGTTTGGTGAGGGATTCACGGCGTGGTTTGAGAAGGGTTCGGCGGTGATGGGTTTCACGGTTTTGAGTTGTTCATTTTTCCAGTTTTACAAATCTCTCTCTTTCTTCTTGTTTTTTTAGTTTTGGTTTGAAAAGGGGTGGTGGCGATTTGCAGGTGGATATTTTGGTTGAAGAAGGCTTCTGTTACGGTTGTGTTACGGTTCTATGTACGGTTCTATGTCATGAGCGATTTTGAACATGGAGATTGAAAGGGATTCTCGGTTGTGTTTTTGGAAGAAGAAGATTTATGGTTTGTTTTGTATGAAGGTGGCGGAATGTTTCGGCTTGCGGTTCTGCAGTTTCTGAGGTGGTTGGGGTTTCAGATTGGAGTGACGGAAGGTGTGTTGAGGACGAAGAGGAAATGATTCCTTTTGAAAAAGAGAAGAAAAGTTTTCTTTTGTTTATGTTTTTTGATCTCCCTCTTGTAGGAGGTCCGAGATGGTGATGTCCAGTTTCTTTTTTTCTTTTTTTCCTTTTTGTTTTTTTTGGTGAGCTCCTGGGTTTTTGAATGGGAAAAATATCAGAACTCCCCCCAGTTGGTTTTCATCGGTTTGTGTTGCTTCTCCCTTTATTTTTTGGATCCTTGTTTCTTGGTCCTATTGTTGGTGATAAGTTGTTGTAAAAAAAACTCCAGAAATCCAAGTTTTCCCTTTTTGATGTTTATCTTGGTCAATGGTTTTGAAAATGTCAGGTAATAGCAGAGCATGGTCATATTCTGTGATAGGCTTTGAGGGATGCAGTATGTAACAAGATAATTGGATTATAAAAATAAAACTATTTAAAATAACCCTAAAAAAAACTAAATAATTAAAATATACCAAAAATAAATAAACTGAATAAAATATTAAACTAATTTTTAATTAAAAACTAAAATTAAAATTAAACTAGATAAAATATGACTGAATTAATTAAGAAGATTAACTAATATTAAGATTAGACTTAAAATTAAATTAAATTAAAATATAAATCCAAACCAAGTTTGAACTTAAATAAAAAAAATTAAACTTAATTGGATTCAAAATAAATCTAAGCTAACTATTTAACTAAATAAAACAAATTAAACTTAAAGAAAAAAATGTAAATTATCAAAACTAAAATTAAATAAATTAAACTAAAATAAAATTGATTCTAAATATAAATAAAAAATGTGAAATGAAAATCGATATGAAATGATAAAATTGGATAAACCATGTATGATTATAATGTGATGTTAAACTAACAAAAATGCAAAAATGATTGATTTTCGATATATCGACAAAATGCGTCTAAAATGAACAAAAATTTGAAAATTTCTGGTCAAAATTTAGGGTATGACACAATTATGATCAATTTAAAGTAGTATAGTATAAATTAAATTGATCACCTTATTTATGTTCACTTGTGTCGAATCTTCACTTGAACTTCTATGCTAAACCTTCTTGATCAACTTCATCATTGATGTGCATGACACTTTTGAACCTTTTCTCCTTTGCTAGTCTTTGTCATCATCAAAATTTTAACTAGATATATGATATATTCCTCACAATAATCTCCCCCTTTTGATGATGACAAAATCTTTTAATTCTTGTTTTGATAATGATTGAAAACACTATGTCAAACAAGACCTTAGACAACACTTTTTTTTTTCACTTAGACAACGCTTTAAACAAAAATATCAAGTACAATAATGAGTTTACATTAACTCCAAAGGTAGGGATGAATAACAAAAGCATTTAGTCACTTCATTTAGCTGTATAATCTGTCCCAGCGGCAGTACAATAGCATTGTACATGAACTTGTCATATAATGTTAGCTGTGAACTCCCATAAGAATGAGACCAATTAGTTGATTGGGTTGTCATAGTCTGAGACGAACCCTGAAACCCAACCATGTGTCGGATGTTATGGTTATACACAAACATTGGAATTAAGTTAATACAATTAGCGCATAGATCAAGATTGATGAAAAAAAGAACCACTACAACAAACAAGACCTTAGACATCGCTTTTTTTTTCACTTAGACAGCGCTTTAAAGCGCTGTCTAAACCTCCGCTGCTAAAGGTTTAGACAAAGCTTTTTTAAATCTTAAAAGCGCTGTCTAAGGTACCCTTAGACAACGCTTTTAGGAATACCTTAGACAACGCTTTTGATTTAAGCGCTGTCTAATCCCCTCCTATTTTAATTTTTTTAGGTATACCTTAAACAACGCTTTTGGTGAAAGCGCTGTCTAATCCCCTCCTATTTTAATTTTTTTAGGTATACCTTAGACAATTTTTGCCAAAAGCGCTTTCTAAGCCCCCCTTAGACAACGCTTTTTGTGTAAAGCGATGTCTAAGGTATACGAAAAATTTTGAATAGTTTTTTTGAAACCACTTTTTTTACCAGGTTTTTAAACCAGAATTTTGACCTGTTTTCAACCAATTTTTGGCAGGCAAATATCACAAATTATATATCAATTTATGCACCAAAATTACAAATCCAAAATTGAAAATTCAAACCAATATATATATACCAATTCAAACCATTTTGGCCTATTATAATTACAAGTCATTGCATTTTACTACAAATGTACATATTATAAGTACACATATCTAATCCATCCAAAGCATTGCTTCAAATATACATAGGTCCTGAAACAACACAAAGATTGTAATTCAATTAATAAACAATATTATAGAAATTACAACGTTACACATATTTAAATTCTCATCAATTAAAGTAAGAGTACAATATTATACCTCACATAACACCTAACTCTATAATGAATTGACACCATTCCTCTTTGATTTCGTCCACTTGATCTTTTGTATAATATGCACACTTGAATTCATCAAAGTACTACATAATAATATAACATAGTTTGATTTAATTTCAACTATATAATTATATGAGAGATATGTGTAAATATTAAAATAACTCATAAGTTAGAAATACATACATCGGTGGGAATCACTAATCGACCCAAAACAAGAGTATCATGCATGATCAAATATAACTTATAATCAAAGCGATTGAAAACAAAAAAATAAAGAAACCATGCATGATCAAATATAACTTATAATCAAAGCAATTGAAAACAAAAAAATAAAGAAACCATGCATGATCAAATATAACTTATAATAAAGAAACCAAAGATATAATTGCATAATTTACCTCTTTCACTAACATCTCTTTCTTTTCTTTATTGGAATATTAATCACTTGTTTCTTAGCAATGCGTACGGATGAATTGATCCAAATTCCCTCATTATGATCGTTTCTTATATATGACTCATCCGCTATAAGATCCCCATCTTCATCATTTCTATTCAACTCATTCCGTCTAATGCATGACTCATTCGATATCATTTCTCTCATAAGGACCAACAACTCTGTGAAACTTTTATCCGACCATCCATTGCCCGCCTTTAAGTTGTACAACTTTAATACCGCAGACAGTCTTGAGAATTTAGTGCAACCTTTGTACAGCGGTTTCTCTGCATCGCTTACCATCCTCTCAAACATTTCAGGACAATCATGAAGATCTTCTTCAAGTGCTTCTACAATCTCTTTAACTCGATCATAATCGTATGTTTCTGTGTCTTTGTCGTATGAAGCATAGGTCGTATTACTTTTTCCACTCAGTTCAACATTCTCGTTAATTTTCTCACCATGAAATATCCAACACTGATAACTTTGATCAATTCCATGCCTCAGTGTCGCTCCCGCTAAATGAAGCCAGGTCAGATAGGGTACAGACGCGAACGGTCGGCGAGAGGGAACAATGGGAACACGCAGCCGTGAACTCACTGGAGATGAATAGAGTCGCCAGCTAGGCATTTTTATCCCGGAGGAAAGGCAATGTTGCATAGACCTAGGAAAAGATGGATAAGACGGTTGCGAACCAGAGAGACTGAGAAAGGGGGTTGGTTACAACCTGGGAAGGTATTAGCACCCAGATTGTCCGCCGTACTCGACGGGATCCACGCTTAAAAGATTTGTGTTTTAAAAGGGGTAGTGTCAGTGCAGTCTGTGTGTAAAATAGCTGGAAAAGGATGTACAGGTGTCAGTGCAAAAGGAAGTGAAGTGAAATATATACAGTGTCAGTGTAGGAATGGGAATGAACTGCTTATGATAATGAGGCTAAGAGAAAGATGCTGGAAAGAGGGGGAATATACAGAGACTTTTGTTCGATAACTGTTAAGTTATGCCTACGTATCCTCTCGTGCAATGAGGAAGTCAGAACACCGTAGTTCGACCCAAAGAGACTGAAAGATGAATTGACTGTGAACTGCTTGCTTATCTATGCTCAAGTGTATGATCTGTCTGGCACAGATGCAAACTGTCTTGCATTAGACGGAAGAAGCGAGCTCTCGTTTGTGAGTGAAGGTGATGAGAAAAGAATCCCGGAGGAGACGATTATTGTTTTTTTTTTTGAGTTTTCAGTCTTTTATTGTTTTTTGAAAGTTTGTCATAAGTTAATGAGCTTAAGTCTAAACCAATGGATTTAGTAAACTCATCACATCTTCCCTCTGATTAGGGGTAATGAGAATACCTTAAGTGTGAAGTCAGATTCTCACACTTAATCACCTTTAATGTAGGATTAAGATCATTAACCTACTTGTGATTATTTAGATGTTTTTGTGGTTTTTGTTTAGTGTTTAGTAATGAGGTTAAGCCATAATCAAGGATTAAACAGACTCATTACACCATCCTAATAGAAGGATAATAGATGAGAATGTTTAAGCTGAGGAAAGCTCCTCAACTTAATCCATGATTAGGGATTAAACTCATGACAAAACAAGCCTTTGATTAGGTGGATTTTATTTAATGGTATGATGATGAAATGAATTTTATGATTTGTAAGACAACTTGAGGGGGACTTGTCCATTAACACTAGGGTTAGTCCTTCTTAACCAATTAAGGAAGAATTAGAACCCTAATGCAAGGCCCAAGTTACAAGTGTGATGTCTTTGATGATTATTAAGTGAATTGATTAAGGGATTTAAACACATTAAGGGTTTAACACTTAGGATTAAAGTTATACACTCCATCCTAAGATAAGGATGCAGGCATAAGCTTAATCGCAAAGCCTTAAAGCCTTTAGGGTTTAGTTCCTGATTATGAGATGAGAAGAGAAGACACAAAGAGACACAAAGGTGAAACTAAGAGGGGAGACTAATCAAAACCCTAATCATTGTCATGCTTGGTTGTTCCTAAGGTTTGTGAGGTTTTCAAAAGAAGTCTTCAATGGAACCACCAGGAAGCAGATGAAAGGATCAAGAGAAGCAAAGCAACTTGCTTCATTCAAGAAGTCAAGTCACTTGAAGAAAGAAAGTGGGAAGAAGAAGAATGAGCAAGCTCAATCTCAAACACATATAAAAATGCAGCATGGATGCAAGGGAGAGATGAAGAGAAGTTATGAAAAGTGAAGGCAAATTCACTTCTCAAAATCACTTACCACCTGAAAGGTTAGAAAAGGAATGCAATGCAATGCAAAAAGGGATGGAATGACATGATGCAAACCAAAACCAGAAGCATACTTATGATGTTAATTATGCTATGAGATGCTACAAACATGAAACAAGGCATGGAGATGATCACTCAAGCTTATGGATGCAGATGAAGCATGTTAAGAACCAAGAACATACATGAAAAGTTATGAGATGCATATGGCATTCAACATGACAAATGCAAGGTGCAATGATCAAACATGTTTTCAATATGTCTTATGATGTTCAATGCATCAAATGGAAGTATGGAATGTCATGGCAAGTCATGTTATGCAAGAAGATGCAAGATGGATGCATATGCAAGCCCAAATTAGGGTTTATGATTGATGCAACAAACAAAAACCAAAACCAGAAGCAAACAACATTACAAAAAATTGAAAATGCACTCAAAGGACCCCTAATCCTATACTAAACCACTGCCCAAAGGAGAGGTCTCAACTCCTAACCAATTTCAAGTTATGGCTTTCTTAAGATTTCTAGGGTTTTAGGGCTCCTTAACAAGAAAATTATCAAACAAATGGAAAATGAAAGATCAAATCATGGCCATTTAATCTCACAAACTACATGCTAAACACAATGCAATGCAAAAAGAACCAATGTCCAACTCTTTAGGGTTAGGCAGAAATGATTTTTGGAAGTTTGGATCAAATTAATGCATAAAAATGATTTTAATTCAATGGAAAATTCTCAAAATGCATCAAGATCAAAAAAAAAATTTGGTTTGAAGGTTGGACAATGTTTCTAAGTGTCTTAAAACATTTCATGAATTTTTTGGTGATTTTTAAATACCTAAAAGTATTTTTAATAAATTAATTTTCATTAATCAATTAAAAATAAACTTTTAAATATTTAAAAATACTTTTTTAATGCTAAAAATGAAAATAAAAATATTTTTGTGTTTTAAAAATTAATGAAACTCTTGACAAAAAGTTTCATAATTTTTAAAACATTTTTGCTATTTTAAATAAATTGCACAAATTTAATGAGAAAAAATGAAATAAAAAAATCAAATAAATGAGAAGTATGCCAAATGAGGGGCTGGGATTGAATCTGGGGGAAGCTTTGTTGACTGCGCGCGCAGATCAAAGGCTGAAATTCAAACTTGGTTAATCTCAATTATGAATTAATTAAATACAGTTAGGGTTTCTAATGGTGAATCTGGACCACCCACACGCGCGGCAAGTCAAACTTTTCAACGCATCTAACGTTCCAGATTCAAATGGACATTAATGATCTGATTAAACCCTAATGATTTTCAGGTGGCCGGAGAAGACCTCCGGTCGTCTTCTCCGGTGGGAACCCCACCTGAAAATCCCTAAAATCCTCAAAACGCAACAAGAATGGAATCTAAGAACACAGAAATGATCCCCATGACCCCCTGAATCAAAACCCTAACACAAACATCATTTATTTTTCCTCAAACTCATGAATCGAACAAAATATTTTTTAGGTCAGGGAGTTTCAGAACACGATTAAACCCTTATTCCTTCACCATTTACAAAACTAAAGACATCAGAGCAATCAGTGAATCATGAAGAACAACTTAAGAACCTTAAAAATGATTTCTGGAAAAAATGTTCTTGAGCTACCTGAGTTTCGAAGCTTTCACTCTTGCAACTTTCTGACCCCTTTCTTTGAAGCAAACCACTCCTTGTGACCCCTTGATGATGTTTGAATGCTTGGAAGAAGTTTATGCTGGCTGGTTAGGGAGTTTGAACAAGTTCTGTTCAAGCTCAGGTGAGAATGGTGTTCTTGATTCAGGCAGTTCCAGGCAAAGGTGAAGGGTTCTTTGTGATCAGGATGATGAATGGAGAAGGTTTGTGAAGTTTGTTCAAGTGTTTGTGAGCTGTGTAGAGAGATTCGAAAGTTCTGGCTTTGAGAAAAAAAAATGGGGAAGCTCAGCTCTTGCTTGGTTCAGGCTTATGTCTTGCTGGTTTTGGCTCAGTGAAGCAAGGTGAGTTGATTAGTGGAGTTGGTTTTTGTGTTTGTGAGTTGTGTAGAGAGATTCGAAGAGAAATGCAAGTTGGAGTGAGTTTGTGTATGTGTTGTTCTTGTGTGTTTCAGCCTGGCTTGTTATGTGAAATGGCTAGCATTTTGTTTGCATAAATTAATCCCATTGGTCAGATGATGTGACTTGGCCTTTATTGATTGGGATGGCCCCTTTTGCAAAATGTCAACTTTGGTGTAAGGAGGGCATGGGCTACATTGCTAGCTTGGTACAAAAGGCTTGACTTGCGCAGCATGGTGAGGGGAGAGGGCTAGGGTGGTTCAGCAGCCAAGGCAACAAGTGGGTGAAGTGTGATGATGGTTTTTGCAAGTTGATCACCTTTGGTTCATATGGAAATGCCTTGCTTCACAAACCATGCAAAATGAGAAATGCTTAGTCCATTCTGAACTTTAGGTCACATGTGATGTTTGTGAAATGGTTTGACATGAATTAGAAGTTACAAATGCCTTGGTACAAAGTTCTTGCAAGTTTCTCATTTGGTGCACATCTTGAAAATTAGTGATTTTTGCTAACTTTGACACACCATAACTTTTGATCCAAAATGAATTAGGTCATGTTCTTGTACTTTTTGAAAAGGGAAAGATCTAATCTACAACTTTCATTACCAAAGTTTTTCCATTTGAAGCATTTTTGGATCAAAAAGTAAGGGTTGAAAAAGTTGCATAAAATGACATTCCATTAAAAGTCAACCATGCCCTAAAAAGTCAACTTTGCAAAAACTTGTAAATCTTGAATTTTGTGAACTTCAACCTTATTCCATGATCAAATAAAGATCATATACACTCAAAATGATGAAGATCACCCCTTGGTTGGGTCATTGGGGGCCTCAGATGCCCTGATTTTGCACTGACCTGGCCAGAAAGTCAAACCTTGATCAGATGACTTCCCCATGGAATTTCTTCATGAAAATTGATATGCATACTCCCTATACCATATAGAGACCAATGGAAACAAGAATGACCAAAAAAATTGGGGTTATGGCCTCTGAAACCAAAACCCTAATTTTAGGTCAACTGTGCAGTCAAACCTGGCTCTGCATCCATACCAATCCCAGTTCTTGTGATTCTTGGGCATTTTTGACTTTGAGAAGATATAATATGATGCTTGAACACACATAGACCCCTTTGAAGTGATTGATGACCTTTGGAGTGGCTCAAGAGGCTCTTGGATTGCTCAGATCACAAACCCTAGATGCAGATGACTTTGAATCTATGCAGTGAATCAAAAATGAGATATGAGATGATATGATTGTGTTTATGCATATGAAATGATCACAAGCCATGGTGTGAATGGGTGAGGGAAAATTTGGGGTGTTTACAGCTGCCCCTATTCAAGCATGAGTTAGCTGTGCAGGATGTAAGCGACGGCTTAACAGGCAAACAAGATAACTTGTGGTTGAATACCAAAGACAGTCCAAAATTTGCACTCACAGAATAAAGAAGAAAAGGGATATAGATTGTAAAGGGAAATAAAGTATATTGTAAACGATGGGCGACGGAGGACGACCGTCGAGCAGAGGACGACTGCTGGGTAAAGAGCAATGACGGGGACGGCCGACATGCTGGGAAAAGTGCGGGAAAAGAAGCAATGACGGGGACGGCCGACATGCTGGGGATAAACGTATTATGATGGGGACGGCCATCAAGATAAAGCTGTAAAATTCTCTGGGGATTAATGAAACATGACGGGGACGGCCATCAAGTTCATAAAGGTAAAGTAACCAACGATGGGGACGGCCATCGGGCTAAAAAGAGAAAAGGGACCACGACGGGGACGGCCATCGGGTTAAAGAATAAATGAAATAAACAGATGATGGGGTACGGCCATCAAAGGTGAAGGACGATCACCTAGCAGGGGACGGCTGCTCTGTTGGGTTAAGATGAGGGACGGTCATCTAAGGTGGAGGACGACCACCTAGCAGGGTACGACTACTAAATATCAACGATGGGGACGGCCATCGGATGAGCATGATGGAGGACGACCATCAAGAGGTGGAGGACGACCACCTAGCAGGGGACGGCTGCTCTCAAGGTTTGTCATGACATAGGACGAATGCCAGATAACCAAAGATCAACAATGGGGACGGCCATTGGATAAAATGATGACGGACGATCATCAAGAGGTGGAGGACGACCACCTAGCAGGGGACGGCTGCTAAAAAAACAACGATGGGGACGGCCATCGGATGAGCATGATGGAGGACAACCATCAAGGGGTGGAGGACGACCACCTAGCAGGGTACGGCTGCTAAAAAAACAACGATGGGGACGGCCATCGGATGAGCATGATGGAGGACAACCATCAAGAGGTGGAGGACGACCACCTAGCAGGGTACGGCTGCTCTCAGGGTTTATCATGACACAGGACGAGTGTCAGATAAAAAAAGAAAGAAATGCTTTGTTAGTGATCTACTGGGGAGTAGTAAACACGGACGAGTGTTTACATCCAAGAAACAAAGGTGTTTGACACAACGTATGGGTTAAAGACGCGGACGAGCATCCTTAAGACTAGGATACGGACGAGTATCATGTAGAAACAAAACTCTCGACGCGTGTTCTGAGATGATGGTACGGACGAGTACCAACGAGTTAACAAAGAACAAGGACTAGTATTGACTCTGAGGGGATTTGAGTGGTATATACAAGATACGGACGAGTATCTGTGTAAGAGTGAGTGGTGTACAGAGATAAGTATTTAACTGCTGGGGAGAGCGACACGGACGAGTGCCAAAAGGGGAAGAGTGTAATATGAACAAGTATCTGATATACAAAGTGTAGGCGACTGCGCCGGGGATATGACACGGACGGGTGTCAAAGGGTTGTCATATGTAAGTATATGTGAGTGCAAAGAGGATGTCTTTGGCTTTCTGCTGGGGTTATGACACAGGCGGGTGCCAAAAAGTATCTGTAGTACGAGTGTTATTGTTTGCATAGAGTGTTCAGGCGACTTTTCTGGGGAGTAATGACACGGTCGGGTGCCAAGAGGGGTATATATACTGGTGTTTGTGAATGTGAGGCAACTGATTTTGCTGGGGAATCTCCGCTGGGGATTTGGGGAAAGTATTCTGTATATTGACGGATTGTCATTATTCACAAGTGTTGATTCAAAACATGGCTTATGATTATGCTATATGTTTGATTTTTGCCGTAATGCTCCGTATTAAACGGAATGCTACGCTTTGTGGGTGATTATGATGTGAATGCCATGATTATGCAAAGATACCAAAACCGGGATCCGGGTCCCACTGCTGTGACGATCTTTGGTCGATCCGCTTGAAGTAGACATCCCAGCTGGGGGTGAGATCATTGGTAGATCTGATGATATGATATCTGCTTGGAGATATGGGTCCTTGATAGACCTATCCTTATAAATGAGAGACCCAGCTGGGGTTTGTAGAAGCTTTCTTCACTCTGTTGTGATCTTCTATGCGCTGCTCTTCTGGATAGAGGCTGGAGCTCTGTGGGGAGATAGCTCCTTGGCTTTTGTACTCGGCTGAGGGCGAGATGGCAACTCGGCTGGAGAAAGAGAGATCACTGCAAGACCTCCCTATAAATTCTGTTGAGATAGCTTCTTGACTCAGCCGGGGACATGGGCGCCTTCTGGCATTGCCCGGCAACTCTGATGGGGAAAAGTAATAAGTGGCAACTCAGCTGGGGGGAGAAGACACTTTGAGTGTTGATTTGCCAGCTTGCTGGGATGAAGCTTTCATGCCCCCAGTTACATTCTAGATACTTGCAGTCCTGCAAAGATAGGGAAACGCGCAAATAATCCCGAGGTATCCCTTACTGGACTCCGTCATAGGAGTTTAGACACTTCTGAGAGTAAGTATATTTCCTGCAAGCATGTTTTTATTATATTTTTGAAGATAAGCATCTGTATTCATGCAATCAGTTTTTTCTTTAAGACATCAGACATCTTTGCAAAAAATGTACAAGACGAAACATGACTGAAAATCTGATTTTATTAATTCATATGCCCTGAATTGGCGAGATACAGTCAAAGAAACAAATCCCCTGAAATGAGGAGATCGTTACAAATTGAGAAATAAAATGCTGGCAATGTTGATGACGCTTTAAGGAGCTCCCTCTCTTGCTATGACTTGTATGACTTTTAACGTTCTTCTCATCTTGCTTTCTGAAGAAGGCTAAGTCTGATTGAAGCTTGATCCTTTCGAAGCTTACCAAGTTGTGAACGATACAGACGAATTCAGAGTGCAGTTGTTCGCTTATTCCCTTATTTTGCATGGATCGCCCTTTCGGGTTTTCAATCCATCGGGATACCCATTTTTTGCCTGAGCTGTCCAATGCGGCTTTTCAACTCAGCGGGTGTACATTTTTTATTTACTTTCCCTTATTTTTGCCCGAGTCTTTTATTCTGTTTTTGACTCGCCGGGATGCCCTATTTTTGCCTGGACTTACATTCTGTTTTTGTGTCCAGCGGGTCATTTTATGCGAAGTATTTTTTAACTGCATCTGAATTCAAAGGGGACGGGAAATCTTCACCATCCATAGTACTGAGCATCAGTGCTCCACCAGAGAAAACTTTCTTTACTACGAATGGTCCTTCATAATTTGGAGTCCATTTGCCCCTGTGGTCTGTATGAGGAGGGAAGATTCTTTTCAGCACAAGATCTCCCACTTGGTACTCTCGGTGTCTGACTTTCTGATCGAAGGCTTTCTTCATTCTTTTCTGATACAACTGCCCATGACAGATTGCAGTCAATCTTTTCTCTTCAATCAGACTCAGTTGTTCGTATCGGGCCCGGACCCATTCTGCTTCACTCAGTTTAACATCCATCAGTACCCGTAGAGAGGGTAATTCAACTTCAACTGGTAGGACTGCTTCCATACCATAGACAAGTTGATACGGTGTTGCCCCAGTGGATGTTCTGATTGACGTGCGGTACCCATGCAAGGCAAATGGTAGTATTTCATGCCAGTCTTTGTAGGTGACTACCATCTTCTGCACAATCTTCTTGATGTTCTTGTTTGCTGCCTCAACAGCGCCATTCATCTTTGGCCTGTAAGGAGAAGAATTGTGATGTTGAATTTTGAAGTCCCGGCACAGTTCAGCCATCATTTTGTTGTTTAGATTGGAACCATTATCAGTAATGATTCGTTCGGGAACTCCATATCGACAGATGATATCTCTCTTCAGAAATCTTGCTACCACTTGTCTTGTAACATTGGCATAGGAGGCTGCTTCGACCCACTTGGTGAAATAATCAATGGCAACCAGGATGAATCTGTGGCCGTTTGAAGCAGTTGGTTCGATCTTACCAATCATGTCAATGCCCCACATAGCAAAGGGCCAGGGTGAAGACATTATATTCAAAGGATTGGGAGGCACATGCACCTTATCTGCATAAATCTGGCATTTATGGCATTTCCTGGCGTAGGCACAACAGTCGGCATCTATTGTGATCTAGTAATAACCTGACCTTAGCAACTTTTTAGCCATGGCATGTCCTCCAGCATGGGTACCAAAGGATCCTTCGTGCACTTCGTGCATCAACAAATCTGCTTCCGTCTTATCAACGCATCTGAGGAGTACCATATCAAAGTTTCTTTTGTACAGGGAACCATCAGTGTTCAGGAAGAAACTACCAGCAAGCCTTCTCAAAGTCTTCTTATCATTGGAAGATGCCCCGGGTGGGTATGCTTGATCCTCCAAGAAGCGCTTAATGTCATGGAACCAAGGCTTATCATCTTTAACAACATCTGCTGCGAACACATATGCTGGTCTGTCAAGTCTGGACACTGAGATCTGAGGTACAAAGTTGGCAGTCTGAACTTTGATCATGGACGAAATGGTAGCCAGAGCATCTGCGAACTGATTCTCGTCCCGAGGGATATACTCAAGCTTGACTTTTGTAAAGAAAGTCAATAACCTCCTTGTATAATCCCTGTAAGGTATCAGATGATCCTGGTGTGTATACCAGAGCTGAATCTCCGAATACGGTCAATGTCTTGATCCTGAGGTCAATGGCTTCCTCAAGACCCATAATGCAAGCTTCGTATTCAGCTTCGTTGTTAGTGCAGTTGAAAGTGAGTTTTGCCGAGAAAGGCATGTGAACTCCTTTGGGTGTAATGAGTACTGCACCAACACCACGACCATTCATATTAACAACCCCATCAAACATCATAGTCCACTCTTCTTCTGGGTCAGGCCCTTCAGTGTGAATAGGTTCTTCATGATCTTTTGCTTTTATGAACATGATGTCTTCATCAGGGAAGTCAAATCTCATAGGCTGGTAATCATCAATAGGTTGCTCAGCAAGATATTCAGACAATACACTGCCCTTGATGGCTTTCTGATATGTGTACTGAATGTCATATTCTGTAAGGATCATTTGCCATCTTGCAACCCGTCCGGTAAGTGCTGGCTTCTCAAATATGTACTTAACTGGGTCCATTTTTGAGATCAACAAGGTAGTGTGGGTCAACATATACTGTCTTAGTCGGCGAGCAGCCCACGCTAAAGCACAACAAGTTTTCTCGAGCAGTGAATAACGTTGTTCACAGTCGGTAAACTTTTTGCTTAGGTAGTATATTGCATACTCTTTTCGACCAGACTCGTCATGCTGGCCCAGCACACACCCCATTGACTCTTCTAATACTGTCAGATACATTATCAGAGGTCTTCCTTCAACTGGAGGCATAAGGATTGGAGGTTCTTGTAAGTATTCCTTGATCTTGTCAAAAGCCTTCTGGCAGTCTTCGTTCCACCTGACCGTCTGTTCTTTTCTTAACAGCTTGAACAAAGGTTCACAGGTCGCTGTAAGGTGAGATATGAACCTTGAGATGTAGTTCAATCGACCTAAGAACCCTCGAACTTATTTCTCTGTCTTCGGTGCAGGCATCTCTTGAATAGCTTTGACTTTGTCAGGGTCAACTTCAATCCCTTTCTCGCTTACAATAAAACCCAGCAGCTTACCAGATCTCACCCCGAATGTGCATTTGTTGGGGTTCAACTTCAGTTGATACTTCCTCAGACGCTTGAACAACTTGAGTAGATTTACCAGATGGTCCTCTTCAGTAAGGGACTTGGCAATCATGTCATCCACATAACATTCTATCTCTTTATGAATCATATCGTGGAATAACGTTACCATAGCCCGTTGATACGTTGCACCGGCATTCTTGAGCCCAAATGGCATTACCTTGTAGCAGAACGTGCCCCAGGGTGTGATGAAGGTTGTCTTCTCCATGTCTTCAGGTGACATTTTAATCTGATTGTATCCTGAAAATCCATCCATGAAGGAGAATACCGAGAACTGAGCCGTATTATCCACCAATACATCAATGTGAGGTAAAGGGAAATCATCTTTCGGGCTGGCTCTGTTCAGATCCCGGTAGTCAACACACATTCTAACCTTGCCGTCTTTCTTAGGCACAGGTACTATATTAGCAACCCACGGTGGGTAGCTAGTCACAGCAAGGAACCCGGCGTCCCATTGCTTTTGTACCTCTTCCTTGATCTTCATTGCCATGTCTGGGCGAGTACGGCGCAGTTTCTGTTTAACCGGCGGGCATTCTTCTCTCAAAGGTAGCTTGTGCACAACAATGTCGGTGTCCAACCCTGGCATATCTTGATAAGACCAAGCAAACACGTCGACATATTCTTGAAGCAGGTCAATCAGTTGTCTCTTCACTGAGTCTTGCAGGCAGGCCCCGATTTTAACTTCTTTCACGTCTTCATCTGTACCAAGATTGATCGTTTCAACCTCCTCCTGGTGAGGAGTAATAACCTTTTCCTCTTGTCTCAACAACCTGGCTAACTCTTCGGGAAGTTCATATTCTTCTTCAACCCCTTCATCAGCTTGATTGATTGGATTGTCAAAGTCATACGAAGTCATAGCCGTGCTGTTGTCGGTGCTGTCTGGAAGGCACACTCTGCAAGGGTTCAGTTTGTTCATTTTAGTGATTTGATTTTAATCTTGTTTAGAAAAGTGAAATAAAGTTGTCATTTTGAAAACACTGCCATTTATTTTTTGTACAAAAAGAAAAATGGAAAAACAGTGAGCGGAAAAGAAAAGACTCATTTGCAAAAAGATGTCTGATATTTCATTGATTAATCTTGTTACACAAAAAGTACAGATGGCCTGATTACAAAATGAGTCTTGTCATCTTGGGCAAGATGCAAGACTTTGATGCATGCTATAAAAATACAGGAAATAATAATTACTCTGCATGAGTAACTCTTATAATTTCCTGGGAAGACCAGTTCGAGATACTGCTCCCCGGGATCTTTGGACGAATCCAGCTTTCCAGGTTGCATTCTTCTTCCAGCTCGTCTTCCAGATTGTTGACAGCATCAGGGGTGAGCATCCCCCCACTAACAAAATTGGGCTCTTTTGCAGCCTCTGTTTGATCTTGTTGAGTTGGTTTGTAACCCAACCCAAATCTATCCTCTTTCTTCTCCACCGGTAGCAGTTTGCCCTAGCCTTGGGCAGTTCCTTCCTCAACAACCTTCCGGGCTTGTTGGTATGATGTCATTGAAGTTCTAGGTACAGCAGATGTCTCATTTATGTTCAAGGCTTCGAAACCTTGGCTCATTGTTTCATGGATCTCCCCATCCATCTCAATGTATTTATAGGTAGCCAGGTGGCTGACAAAAATATCCTCTTCTCCACAGATTGTAACGACTTGACCCTCCCACTCGAATTTTAACTTCTGGTGAAGGGTAGAGGTCACGGCGCCAGCGGCGTGAATCCATGGCCTACCCAATAGACAGCTGTAGGCAGGCTGTATATCCATCACGTAGAAGGTCGTTTTGAAAGTTTGCGGGCCAATCGTTATAGGCAGCTCAATCTCTCCCAGCACCGATCTCTTAGAACCATCAAAGGCTCTCACCACCAGGTTGCTGGGTCTTAACGCCAATCCGTCATATTCTAGCTTCACAAGGGCTTTTTTAGGTAAGACGTTGAGGGATGACCCTGTGTCTACCAGCACATGGGAAAGGACTGCACCTTTACATTCCATGGTTATGTGCAAAGCCTTGTTATGGTTGCGGCCTTCCGTGGTCAAATCAGTGTTGGTGAACCCTAGTCCATGACTAGCATTAACATTTCCAACTACAGCTTCTAACTGATTGACGGTGATCTCTTCAGGCACATAAGCTGCGTGCAAGACTTTGAGTAGTGCATTCCGATGAGCTTCGGAGCACATAAGCAGTGATAGATCGAGATCTTGGAAGGCGTCTGATGAAGCTGATCCACTATTTTGTAATCACTTTTCTTGATGATTCGCATGAACTCATCAACTTCTTGGTCAAAGGGTGTTTTCAAAGCTTCCTTGACAATCTGCTCTTCCTGCACCAAGCTTTTTCCTTTTGCCTTGGCAGCAGCTTCTGCTTCGGCAGTGGGTCTTTGAGTTTGTGGAGCAAAGAGACGTCCGCTTCGAGTGAAGCCTCCTCCTCCTCCCACATTGTCTATTTGTGGTGCAGGGGTTGATGATTCAAAAGTGATTTTTTGTCCTTCGCAGTACAGGTCAGAGCCGTAATGCCACGGGATAGCATTACTGCTTTCATAAGGTACTGGTCCAGGCACCGTGATAGTGACTGGACTGACTGCAGTTGCGGAAGGAATTGTGATAGTCTGTGGATCGTAATATATCGTGATTGGTGCTCTGATGGGAGCAGCACTCTGGGAGTTGTAAGCAAAGTTATTTTCTGGATCGTAATAGATTGTAACGGTTGAGACATCTTCATTGTTTGTTGCTGATGCTGTAGGAGACATTGTCGGAAGGATGGGTGTTGTTGTTGTAGGAGTTTCAAAATGATGTGGTGCTGGAGTTGTAGAAGGAGCGTTTGTTGATATCTGGTCAGTTGAAACGACAGATGAAGTACTTGTTGATGAAGCCGAAGAATTGTCGGGAACAATGGTTGTTGCAGTTGTAGGAGACACTGGAATTGTTGCTGATGAGATTGCTGGATTTGTTGGAAATGATGTGGTGATTTGAAGCTGGCCACTCTGAATGAGACCATTTATGACATTCCTCAGGTTATCACACCCATTTACCGAAATATTGCAGTAAGCACACCCTAACTCACACCCCGGGAACATTTGACATTCGAGGAGTTGAGCCTTGATCTCTACCAACGGTGTCCGGATCTGATCCGCACTGATTATTAAATAAGACAGCTTGTCTTCTTCAATAGCGTTAATTCTGGGACCACCGTGGTTTGGCATAGGGTTCTTATTGACATTGGGTGGTGGTGCGAAATTCAGGGCCTTAGAGTCTACCAGGTCTTGTACCTTCATGTGCAAGGCTCTGCACTTTTCTGTACTGTGGCCAGGTGCATTTGAATGAAAGGCACATCTGGCGTTGGAGTCATAATTCCTGGGTAGACTGTTGGGATCTGGAGGTGCCAACGTCCTTAGCTCAACTAGGTTGAGTTTCAGGAGTTGTGGCAGCAATGTAGCATATGGCATAGGGATCGGATCGATCACCCTATTGGCTTGAGATGGCCTCTGCTGAAATGGCCTTTGCTGGTTGTTGTTGTTGGCGTTGTTGTAATTTCTCGGAGGATACTGGGCTTGTTGATGGTACTGAGGTTGTTGCTGATAGTTTTGCTGCGGAGGTTGATAAGCTGGTTGAGGATGAGCTGGAGCGGGAATGGTGACTGCTGCTACAGACCTGTGAACATACTGGGGTCTGCCCTTGTTGGTGTGGATGGCATTGGTCTCGCTAGTTCTTCTTGGGCCTGCAAAAGGCTTCCTTGTATTGTTGGACGAGCTGGCACCATTGTCAGAAATCTTGCTCATCTTCAAAAGGCTCTCAATTCTCTCTCCAGCTATGACAACATCTGCAAAGCTAGTGGAAGAGAAAGCAACCAGCCTGTCAATGTATGTTCCCTGGAGGGTGTTCATAAACATATCTGCCATTTCCCTCTCTGACATAGGTGGCTGAACAGCAGCAGCCAATTGCCTCCATCTCTGGGCGTACTCTCGGAAGCTTTCCCTTGACGACTGTGACATTCCCATTAGGAGGGTCCTGTTGGGTGCCATATCTAAGTTGTACTGATACTGTCTGATGAAGGCCTCTGCCAGGTCCTTCCAACACCTGATAGTTGCTCTTGTCAGATGAGAGTACCATTCTCTTGACGCTCCAGTTAAGCTATCCTCGAAATAAAACATCCAGAGCTTCTCATCCATAGTATAGGCCTTCAGCCTCCCCAGAAATGATTGTAAATGGGTCCGGGGGCATGAAGTCCCGTTGTATTTTTCAAAACAAGGAGGCTTAAACTTATGGGGGATCCTGACCCCTTCTACCAAGCCCATGTCCGTAACGTCAAAACCCAAAGAGTTTTGAGACTCCAAGGATCTTAACTTCTCAGCTATCTCATCCAACCTTCTGTCATAAGCTTCTTCCCCAGCACCCATTACTGTGAACTGATCCTCTTGGGGGTCTTCTTGCAGTACCCTGCCTGCAGTGGCGGTCCCTTGAACATTTGCAGGAATGTTGACCTCCGGATGAATGTGGGGGCCAAATACAGGGGGATTGACATGAGGTTGGACCCTCTCGTTGTTACTTGTGCCAGCAGTCCCTACATGTGGATCCTTTTGATTTTGCCTTTCCACCATGGCTCTCAATCTTTCTTGGCTCTGAGCCATGTTGTTCATCACTTCCATAAACTGAGTCATCTGCGTTCTCATTTCCAATCTTTCGTTTGCCATTTGATTTCTAACCTCTGCAAGGTCCTGCTGTACCTGATCCATTTGTATGCCCGGAAGATTGTTACGGGTTGGATAACAGTGCGGACGGTTGAGGGGAAATACCCGGCGTCGAGCAATAGTTCTTGAACATCACAACAGAGTTAGCAACAATAAAACAAAAACCTACAAAACAAACAAAGGGTTAGCATGCAATGCAGTATGCTTATTTGTTTTCAAGGTATCCGGCTTGGCATTCAGTTTTGACCCTTCCAGACCCTTGAAGATGCTGTTGATGCTGCTTTCGAAGTAAACTTGGATGGAACAAACTAACACATATATTACAAAAGGCAAATGGTACATAGTTTGTTTACAAATACAAGCCCTCTGAGGGGTCAAAATACATTACAAGAAAATAAAAATACATGGAATGAAAGCAACAACAAGCAAATGGTCAAACACCAAGACCAAACTCGTCCTCCCGAACTTCCTTGAGAAGTGCTTCGGTCACAGGATCAGCTGGACACTCCGTGAGATTCCTGATAAGGAGGTTCCGGGTGGTAACAGCTGCAGTTAGCTTCTTGTGCTGACTTTGGTCCTTTGACCTCTTCACCCCAGCTTTGATCTTCAGCTCTGATATCTCCCTCTGGGCTGCTGCCAGGGCTTCCTGCTGCTCTTTTGCACTAGCTTCCAGTTGCTCTATCTTGTCTTGGACCCTCTTGTCCTCCAGAGTACGAGCCTCGGTGATCCGGACCCACCTAGCCTGACTCTCCTTCAGATACAAGTCTGTGCTGGCCTTCTGGAACTGGGCTTCTTTGCAAGCATTCTTCAGAATTTGTTCCCCAGCCCTAGATTTCTTGATATAATCCCCAGACTTCTCAATTTTAGCCAGATGCTCCACTTTCAGCTTCTCTAGCCTCTCAATGTCCATTCTACCATCACTCCTCTCCCGGAGGGTCTTCTGCAAAGCCTGAGTCAACTTCTCATTTCTCTCTTTCAAGCTCTCAAACTCCTCCAAACTGACAGTGACAGGGGGTGGTGCTGAGGATGGTCCAGGCATATCCTCCATGGTAAAGGGCATTCCAGAGAATTGGGCCCTGGCATGGGACCACTCATAATATTGTGCTGATGCTACATTGTTGCACTTACCCAGAATGGTTATTCCCTTGGTTTGAACATTGTCCCAGGCCCAGGCTGCCTGCCTAACAACAGCCAGATTAGGCTTGTTCTCACAATAAAGAGTCTCAACCAAGTCTTGTGCCTTAGGAGTGTGGACCAGTGCATAGCCCAGTTGTCTTTTGAACAGCAGAGGGTTGTAATTAATACTACCCTTAACTCCTATTAGGGGCACATTGGGAAAATGCCCACAGCTGGTGATGATATCCCTGCCCTTTGTGCTTTGAGTGCACCACCTGATATCAGCTGAAGTCAGAGCAGTGAGTCTTCTAGCCCAGTTTCTCTGCTGATGAGGATTCAAAAATGCATCTGTCCTGGGTAGATGCCTGAGAAGCCAAGTATGGAATAATGGAGCACAACACCTCACTAATCTCCCCCTCTGCTTTTCATTCCTCTGATGCACTGAATAGTAGAGATCTCCCAATAAAGTGGGCACTGGGTTCCTTTGAATGAATAGATGGATTGCATTCTTGCTGATGAATCAAGGCTCATCTGCAAATAATATGATCCCATATATGCTCAAGGCCAATAAAACACAGACAGCTTTCCACTCTCCTAAAGAAGCTTTCAGGGTAGCTTGAGAGATCAAGAAATCCAGATGGAAACCAGGGATTCCAGCCTTAGAAGTCATATGCTGCCCTATCAGAACTGATTCCAGATGCAAAGCTTTTGCTACTTCTTCATTACCAGGAAAGACCATCTCAGGGTTGAAAGGGATTCCACCTCTGATAGGTATACCAACCAATGATGAGTATTCTTCCAATAAAGGGCCCAGCTGAAAGTCCTGAAAAGTGAAACACCTCAGTGGGGGATCATAAAATTGAAGGCAAGTATGGATCAGGCTTCTCTGTGAAGGGTCCAGATTCATAACCACATCAAGTATATCTCCATAGTGTTCCCTGAACAGTGGTATATGGTCTGGAGTGATCAGGGTCTGAATCCTCCTGATATCAGCTAGCTCTGGCTGGAAGAAGTGGTAGGTGATGTTACTCTTTTTAGGTGCCATGATGTTGAGGGTGAGTAGAGCCAGGTGCTGATGATAACACTGAAGAATGGGCCACTGATTGGCTGGTGCAGGTGACTGAAGTAGATGATTGATAGCTGAAGCAGATGCTGATGAAGATGGGTCAATACTGAAGATGGGGTCAAAACCAAAACCAAATGAAGATAGATACCCTGAAACACAAATAAGAAAATGTCAATATGATGCAATGATTATGTATGCAAATGATATGCAAGGGTTTGTGACTGAGCTGGATCTGATCAAGTGCTCTGATATAGGTCCAGGTGTGTTCAAGAAATCCAGATGGAGGTCTATAAATCCAGTAACCAAGGTGGGGGGCTCAAATAAAGAGCCACATGTCCAGGGTTTAGAATCACAAGAACTGTTCCAACATGAAGTACTCTTAATCAAATCAAAGTAACAGGGTATGCTGAGGCCAAGGGTACCTGCAAACCTGTAAACAACCCAACCCCCTCACAGGTGGTGTTCTAAAATAAGGATCCTCAGACTTGGATCGGTTATGAGAAGTGTAAACACTTCTAACCCGGAGGTACAGTGTTTACAATAACCATAAAAGTTCCTCCTCTAATTCACCTCAGTTTCTGAAGGTCAAAACTAAAAGGTCATCCAGACTTAGCAGGCTTCCCAGATAGCCCTAGCATTGCAGGAAATCTGCAACACAGAGTTCTCAAGAAGAAACCCATATCTGAACCGTGTTTCATATTCCCGCACCAGACCGAGATGGAATGGGAAAGAATATGAACCACTCTAGCCTAGGTGTCACTCAGATCCCAGGTATAGGATCTTAACTCTCAGTAGAACACCCACCCACCAAAGCAAACAAACAGATCCAGCCAGCAGCACAGTATGACAATATGATATAATGCAAAGCTATAAAGAAAGCAGTAAAACAACTGTACATATAGTAAAAATAAAAATACAAACACAAATAAGCACATAACACCCCAATAAACACAAATCAATCAAGCGCTAGGAGGAACCCACAAAAAGAACCAGAAGCCCTGGTTGCAGTATAAGGTTCCCCAGCAGAGTCGCCAAGCTGTCGCTCCCGCTAAATGAAGCCAGGTCAGATAGGGTACAGATGCGAACGGTCGGCGAGAGGGAACAATGGGAACACGCAGCCGTGAACTCACTGGAGATGAATAGAGTCGCCAGCTAGGCATTTTTATCCCGGAGGAAAGGCAATACTGCATAGACCTAGGAAAAGATGGATAAGACGGTTGCGAACCAGAGAGACTGAGAAAGGGGGTTGGTTACAACCTGGGAAGGTATTAGCACCCAGATTGTCCGCCGTACTCGACGGGATCCACGCTTAAAAGATTTGTGTTTTAAAAGGGGTAGTGTCAGTGCAGTCTGTGTGTAAAATAGCTGGAAAAGGATGTACAGGTGTCAGTGCAAAAGGAAGTGAAGTGAAATATATACAGTGTCAGTGTAGGAATGGGAATGAACTGCTCATGATAATGAGGCTAAGAGAAAGATGCTGGAAAGAGGGGGAATATACAGAGACTTTTGTTCGATAACTGTTAAGTTATGCCTACGTATCCTCTCGTGCAATGAGGAAGTCAGAACACCGTAGTTCGACCCAAAGAGACTGAAAGATGAATTGACTGTGAACTGCTTGCTTATCTATGCTCAAGTGTATGATCTGTCTGGCACAGATGCAAACTGTCTTGCATTAGACGGAAGAAGCGAGCTCTCGTTTGTGAGTGAAGGTGATGAGAAAAGAATCCCGGAGGAGACGATTATTGTTTTTTTTTTTGAGTTTTCAGTCTTTTATTGTTTTTTGAAAGTTTGTCATAAGTTAATGAGCTTAAGTCTAAACCAATGGATTTAGTAAACTCATCACATCTTCCCTCTGATTAGGGGTAATGAGAATACCTTAAGTGTGAAGTCAGATTCTCACACTTAATCACCTTTAATGTAGGATTAAGATCATTAACCTACTTGTGATTATTTAGATGTTTTTGTGGTTTTTGTTTAGTGTTTAGTAATGAGGTTAAGCCATAATCAAGGATTAAACAGACTCATTACACCATCCTAATAGAAGGATAATAGATGAGAATGTTTAAGCTGAGGAAAGCTCCTCAACTTAATCCATGATTAGGGATTAAACTCATGACAAAACAAGCCTTTGATTAGGTGGATTTTATTTAATGGTATGATGATGAAATGAATTTTATGATTTGTAAGACAACTTGAGGGGGACTTGTCCATTAACACTAGGGTTAGTCCTTCTTAACCAATTAAGGAAGAATTAGAACCCTAATGCAAGGCCCAAGTTACAAGTGTGATGTCTTTGATGATTATTAAGTGAATTGATTAAGGGATTTAAACACATTAAGGGTTTAACACTTAGGATTAAAGTTATACACTCCATCCTAAGATAAGGATGCAGGCATAAGCTTAATCGCAAAGCCTTAAAGCCTTTAGGGTTTAGTTCCTGATTATGAGATGAGAAGAGAAGACACAAAGAGACACAAAGGTGAAACTAAGAGGGGAGACTAATCAAAACCCTAATCATTGTCATGCTTGGTTGTTCCTAAGGTTTGTGAGGTTTTCAAAAGAAGTCTTCAATGGAACCACCAGGAAGCAGATGAAAGGATCAAGAGAAGCAAAGCAACTTGCTTCATTCAAGAAGTCAAGTCACTTGAAGAAAGAAAGTGGGAAGAAGAAGAATGAGCAAGCTCAATCTCAAACACATATAAAAATGCAGCATGGATGCAAGGGAGAGATGAAGAGAAGTTATGAAAAGTGAAGGCAAATTCACTTCTCAAAATCACTTACCACCTGAAAGGTTAGAAAAGGAATGCAATGCAATGCAAAAAGGGATGGAATGACATGATGCAAACCAAAACCAGAAGCATACTTATGATGTTAATGATGCTATGAGATGCTACAAACATGAAACAAGGCATGGAGATGATCACTCAAGCTTATGGATGCAGATGAAGCATGTTAAGAACCAAGAACATACATGAAAAGTTATGAGATACATATGGCATTCAACATGACAAATGCAAGGTGCAATGATCAAACATGTTTTCAATATGTCTTATGATGTTCAATGCATCAAATGGAAGTATGGAATGTCATGGTGTAACCCGGTGAACTGACTTTAAACAATGTTGCGGATAGCAAGAGTCGCCACCGACTTTTATTTTATCCATAAGGAAAGGTTATAAAAGAACAGGAAAGACCTTAGAGAATGTTTTGGGTCCGGGGGGTAGGTTATGAAAAGGGAAGGTGTTAGCACCCTTTTCATCCATGGTTATCCATGGGCTCTTAGGTACTTAAGCTCACTTTAAATTGTTTTGAAAGTGTAGTGTGTGAATAAGAAAATTTTCAGAATAGTTAATAAATAATCCATGTAAGGATGTGTTAAAAACATGTTTGAAAATTTGTTTGAAAATGTTTAAGTGTTTGGAAAATTTTGAGATGAGCTTAAGTACGTAAAAGTAACTTACCCTAATGTTAAGGCCTTTCTTATTCTTTTCCTTTCCTTAGTAAGACTATCCCTACTATAATGGAATAGGTAGTCCTTACTTTGGATGTTAACGGGACATGTGAGGGACAATTCGATCTTTAAGGCAATAGTGGGGTGTAATAAGCATTTATAAGGGGCTATCATCATTTTTTCCGAAGGGACTCGATTCGTATAGGCAACATAAGGGACTTTGATGATTTTTACTCGAGGGACTTGCTTTATACACCCCACTTAACCATTTATTCGTAGGCAACAAGAGGGATATCCTTAGAAAGTGAGACGGCGATTTAAAATCGACTTACGTGTGTGAAGTGTTTAAATTAATTATCTTTATTAGAAATTTTCTAAATTGATTTTAAATATCATACATGTTATCACTCCCTAATTACTAACCACAATGACAACAATAATTAAATAATTACATCCAGGAAACAATTACAAGGAATTAAAATAATAAGCAAAATATTAAACAAAATAATAAATAAACAATAAATAATAAATATAAGGGGTTAGTAAGTAAAATTAGCAAAAATAATAATAATAAACATAATTAAATTATAAATGGGTTAGTAATTAATAATAAATAATAATAGGAAATTAATAAAGCAAAATAATATGGTTAGCAAAATAATAATAATAATAATGAGATTAGAAACATAAAAAATAAATAATAACATGGTTAGTAATAAAAATTAATTAAGGGGTTAATAAAATAAGCAAAAATTAATAATAATATAATTAGCAATAATAATAGAAACCAAGAAATTAACATGCACAATCAAATATTTTCTAATTCACATACTAATTATTAAATTATTTTATAATTACAAAGTTTTAATCATTACAAATATATAGATTTACAATTTATATACATATTCTAAGAAAAAGATGAATTTTTAAATAGCATATTAAAATTCAATTTTTATTATTCATTATATTCACAAATTATTTTTAATCATATAATTATACTAAATTAGATTATTTCTAAATATTAAAAGAAAATTAATTTGACTTATAATTATGTTTACTATATTAAAAATTATATACATAATAATTATAATAAAAATTAGAAAACAAATTATTAAGAAAAAAAAATAGAATTAGGTTTTGAAACATAAATATTTTTTAGGGTTTTAAAAAAAAATAGGTTTATATATATATCAAAATTTATTTTAACAATCATATAATATTATTTTAATTAATATAAACTATACAAAAATAAAATTTTAAATAAAAAAACAAGAGTTTTATTTTTTCTAGAAAATTATTTTAAGATTTATTAAACTATATAATATATACATATTTTATAATTAAATTAATTAAATTAAGTGTAAGACAAGAAAATAAGAGAAAAAGAAAGAAAAGGAACCTGATGGGATTTGATCCCAGGACCCCTTGCTTGCAGGTAACAACAAGAACCACCAGGCCAGCCAGGCGCAGGTGATATAAAATTGAATCCAGTTTGTTTTGTTCTTTGTTTTGAGGAATCCAGAAAAATAACAAAAAAAAACAAAAGGCCTGGGGTGGGTTTCGTACCCAGGACCTTATATTCACAAGACACACGCGCTACCGCTGGGCTGGGAGAGCCAATCCTATCAGCTTGTTGACTTTGATTCATTATATTTTATGCCTTTCATGATCCTGAAAAATAAACAAAAAAATGACACAAAGCCAGATTCGAACCCTGGCCCTATATCCAAACACGCGCATGATTTACCACTGGACCAAGCAGTCAACTTGTAATACAAAACAGAAAGAATATATTATATTTTATAATCAAATTTCAAAAATATAAATTCGCGCCAAACAGTCTTCATCTTCAACCTTGAGACTTTCGAATTTTGCTACGAAATCTTCCATGAAATTTCCTGCGAATTTGAAACCCTAACAAAACCTGCGAAACTCAAAGGGCAACAAAACCATACAATTTTTCAAAATTGAAAGTGCAAACATGTTCCAGAGATCAATTAGAATCCAGCCATGGTCTCAAAAATTATTTATGTTCATTAAATCAATAAACCCTAATTGGAGGTCATGAACCCTAATATGGCATCTCACGAATTAGGCTCTGTTTCTTGAGTTTTCCTGCCCAGAATCAATCCACACAACATCACAAACAATATTAAACAGTCCAAATTCATTTAAATGCAATAAATTATGGTAATCGAAAAAAAAATTTCAAGCATGAACATGGCTTCGGGTTTAGCAAATGTGCATGAATTGGATGCATTTGATGGATGTTTCATGATCAGAGAAGTCCCATGAAGCTTGCTATGAACTTATTTTACCTTCAAAGGCCTCAAATCCAAGAATCCGAATATCACTTGTGGAGGGATTTTTTGTGTTTTTGTTCTTACCTTTTGGCTGCTCCAATTCGTCCATCTGCATTAGGTTTATGTTATGTATATATATGGGATTGATTTAGGTCAGAAAAACCATTTGGTTGTCTGAAGATTTGATCCAAAAAAAGATTCATAAAGATCATTGTGTAATTTTCAAATATTTGATCATAATGCCTTACTATTTTGGGAGGGATCTTATAATTTCCTTCTCTTTTGACTCCAATCATCATTTATGATTTTCTAGATCCAATCACAAAAATATTCTCTCATGTTTAATATTTTTTTCAAATTTAAAATGATTTAAAATGTAATAAATCATAGTAAATTAATAAAATAAAATAAAAAATATGAGAATATCATGAAAATTTCGTGCATGGCATTATGAAGTGGATTGGGTCACAAATTGAATGGCCCATTTGAAAAGAAATGATTTTGAACCTCCTTTTTCAACATAAACCTTCACAAAATTGTCCAACTTTGCAAGGGCACATCTCCCTCAATTTTAAAGGTATGAGGATGTTCTTGGACTTTTTGGAAAGCTTGAAGAGTCCTCTAAACAACCCCATTGGTTTCAGGTCCATATCATTTACCAATCTCAAGTTATGCCCTTTTGAAGTTGTTGACTTTTTGTTGACTTTTTGAAATGACCTATAATGTCTTAGATCATATCTTTCAAATGAAGCATTTTCAGGCTTAACTTCCAACATCAAAGTTGTAGAGAATTCAATTTCCTTCAAAATGAGCTTTGGATGGAGACTTGGTGATGAAGTATGTGAAAGTTATGCCTGGTCAAAGTTCAGTTGACTTTTACTGAGGAAACCCTAATTTAGAAACTCCTGATTATTGATGATCTGGAATCTCCTTGATGAATCATGATCAACCCTTGATCAAATGATGAATTTTACTTCATATACTTGATGTTGGCAAAAAATCATGAAGTTTGACTTTGGTTTGACCACAGTTGACCTCAGTTTGACTTTTTAACTGCATTGACTGATTTTGTCTTATCTGATCATCTGACTGAGCAAACTTTTGAGAAAAGTCTTGAAACTTGTCATGGGGGTTCTTATATACATATAAGATGTTATGAAACTCACTCGAGGTATTGGAAGTCCCTTTAGCCCGATTAAAGTCAAAACCCTAGTTTTGGATGCACTGCTTAGGAGGTGCATTGTCTGAGGGAATTGTCAACTCCTTTGACCAATTGTGAACTTTGTGAACCTTGTGAATCTTCATAAGATGTCTTGTGATACTCATGGGAGGTATTGTGAAGCTTGTGAACCTTGTGAACCTCATGAAGTGGCTTTGTAGACCTCATGACCCTCAGGAAAGCTTTGTAAACATTGTGAAACTTGTGAACCTTGTGAACCTTCAAGAAGTAACTTGTGAACTTCATGAACTTCATGAAAGGTCTTGTAAATGTTGAGAAGCTTGTGAACCTTGTGAACCTTTAAGAAGTAACCTGTAGACTTCATGAACCTCATGAAAGGTATTGAAAGCACTGTGAGACTTGTGAACCTTGTGAACCTTCATAAAGTAACTTGTAGACTTTATGAACCTCATGAAAGGTTATAGAAAGCATTAAAGAACTTGTGAACCTTGTGAACCTTCATAAAGCAACTTGTGGGCTTCATGAACCTCATGAAAGGTTATATAAGCATTGAGAAACTTGTGAACCTTGTGAACCTTCAAGAAGTGACTTGTAGACCTCCTGAACCTCATGAAAGGTTATGCAAGTGTTGGAAAACTTGTGAACCTTGTGAACCTTCTTAGAACACAAAGTCTTGTATTGTGAGGGCAAATTTTGGGGTGCAACAGCTGCCCCTGTTCAATTTTCTGAAACCTGAGGGGTTAGATTGGTATATTTGCCAGTCGTAACCTGGAAGGTTGAAGGGGATTGAACACAAAAGCCCAAAAATTTGCACTCACCAGTGCATAGAATGATATTGATGGTTGGTTGAACATGATCGAGTGGGCTTAAAGATGCCACTAGGGGAAAATTCTTTAGTAGTATAATGAAAGCTGTCAGGAGTCTGGAGTAATACTGATGTAACAGCATGTCTTCATGAGGATAGAGCAATGGAAAGCTCTAAAGCAGTCTTGAAGTAATGATTTCAGGAGGATGGAGACATCAATAATGACAACTCCAATGCAGTCTTGAAATAATAGTGTGATATGTCTTCAGGAGGATAGAGCAATCAATAATGATAACTCCAATGCAGTCTTGAAGTACTGATTTCAGGAGGATGGAGACATCAATAATGACAACTCCAATGCAGTCTTGAAATAATAATGTGATATGTCTTCAGGAGGATAGAGCAATCAATAATGATAACTCTAATGCAGTCTTGAAGTACTGATTTCAGGAGGATGGAGACATCAATAATGACAACTCCAATGCAGTCTTGAAATAATGATGTGATATGTCTTCAGGAGGATAGAGCAATCAATAATGATAACTCTAATGCAGTCTTGAAGTACTGATTTCAGGAGGATGGAGACATCAATAATGACAACTCCAATGCAGTCTTGAAATAATAGTGTGATATGTCTTCAGGAGGATAGAGCAATCAATAATGATAACTCTAATGCAGTCTTGAAGTACTGATTTCAGGAGGATGGAGACATCAATAATGACAACTCCAATGCAGTCTTGAAATAATAGTGTGATATGTCTTCAGGAGGATAGAATAACCCTGAGGTTACAATAAAGCAGTCCCAAAGATCATAAGTTTGTTTGTTGGATAATTAACCTGAAAACAAAGTAGCATTCTGTATAACAATATTAGTTTATGCTTTATGTATGCATGTATGATATGATGTACTTAGGTAATGTATTATGTATATGGATATATATGCTATGGTATGATGTAAATGATGTATGTATGATATGATAACTGCCGGAAATGTCTGGATATCTTCGTATAACCACTGCTGGCCAGGGAAAATAAATCCCGATTCGTTGTTGAAAAATGTATAACCTCTGTCTGCTGGGTATAACAGGGTATAGATAACCTCCCGTATGCTGGGGATAACAGAGTATAAATATAACTTCCCGTTGCTGGGGATAACAGAGATAGATATCACCCCCCGTTGTTGGGGATAGTAAGGTATATATAACCTCCGTCTTCGTTCGTCGTGCCCTTATTGGAAAGTAATTTCCCGCATATCCGTATGAGGATAAAAGAGATGGATATAAATTCCAGGGGAGATGAGACTTTATGAAGATGGATTAGTCCTACTGAGAGTTTTGTGATTGTTTTGCAAAGATGAACCGGCGAAGCTTCGTTGAAATCCTTCCCTCGTTCGTCCTTAGTAAATACTATTACTGCACTTTCATGCATTTCTGGTAAACATTAATCATATTAATAGCATACATGTATTTCTGGTAAACATTAATCATATTCAAAAGCATACATACATTCAAACACAACCAATGGACGTTTCGCTTATGTAAATAGGGTAAAAGTAAATCTGAATTCAAAAGATGGAATTTATTTATATCAAGAAGTGACCCATACACGGGTAAGTTTGTACAAGGAGACAGAAACCCTAGTAAGAGGATTTTGTCATAAAGTTTTACAAAAAGAATCAGCTATGTGGGAGACCATCCTATTGAGTTTCAATTCTACTATTGCCACTCAAGTATCTCATCTTCTTGCTGTTTAGACGGAAACGATTGGATTGAGCTTTATCTGTTCGAGCTTGAATAAGTAATACAACTGGTTGCAGTTTCATGGGTGATCCAAACGAGACATAGTCATACGCTTCAATCCCTAACTTTTGCCTGGATTGCCCTTTCAGGTTTTCAATCCACCGGGATACCCTTTTTTGCCCAAGCCGCCTTTTCAGGTTTTCGACTTGCCGGGTGTACATCTTTTTATATATATCCCTAATTTTTGCCCAAACCCTTTTGGTTTGCCGGGATGCCCTAATTTTTGCCTAGGCCAGTCAACCTAGCGGGTCTCTTTTTATGCGTAGTATTTTTTAACTATGTCTGCGTTCACGGGCTGTGGGAAGTCCTCACCATCCATTGTAGTCAATATCATGGCACCTCCTGAGAATACTGTCTTGACTACAAATGGTCCTTCATATGTCGGAGTCCACTTGCCCCTAGGATCACCCTGTGGTAGTATGATACGCTTGATTACCAAGTCACCAACCTGATATACCTTTGGTTTAACCTTTTTGTTAAAAGCTTTGATCATCCGTTTCTGGTACATCTGGCCATGACAAACTGCTGCTAACCTTTTCTCATCAATCAAATTTATCTGGTCCAGTCGAGTCTGAATCCACTCATCTTCATCCAAGCCTGCATCCTTCATAATTCTCAAGGAGGGGATCTGAACTTCAATGGGCAGAACTGCTTCCATACCATAGACTAAGGAGAATGGGGTTGCCCCTGTTGAAGTACGTATTGTGGTACGATAACCATAAAGAGCAAATGGTAACATCTCATGCCAATCCTTGTAAGTAACAGTCATCTTTTGTACAATCTTCTTAATGTTCTTATTAGCAGCTTCAACTGCCCCATTCATTTTTGGACGATACGGAGAAGAGTTGTGATGCTTAATCTTGAACTGCGTGCAGAGATCAGTAATCATAGTGTTGTTCAGATTAGAACCATTGTCAGTAATAATCCTCTCAGGGATGCCATACCTACATATGAGATTATTCTTAATGAACCGAGCCACAACATTCTTAGTCACAGATGCATATGAAGCTGCCTCTACCCATTTTGTAAAATAATCAATAGCCACCAGGATGAAACGATGCCCATTAGAAGCAGTAGGCTTGATCTCACCAATCATATCAATGCCCCACATGGCAAAGGGCCAAGGAGCAGTCAACACATTCAATGGTGATGGAGGTACATGAACTTTATCAGCATAGATTTGACACTTGTGACAAGTTCTGGAGTGTTGATAACAATCAGCTTCCATGGTAGACCAATAGTATCCTGCTCTCAATATCTTCTTTGCCATAGTATGACCACTAGAATGAGTGCCAAAGGTCCCATCATGCATCTCTTCCATAATCTCAGTTGCTTCCTTCTTATCCACACAACGAAGCATAGTTGAATCATGATTGCGCTTGTACAGAATCCCGTTACTCAAAAAGAACTTGGCAGAAAACCTTCTCAGAAACTTTCTATCTTTGACAGATGCCCCTTCAGGAAACTCCTGAACTTCAAGATATCTCTTTACTTCATAGAACCAAGGCTTCTCCTCTGTCCCTTCAGTGTCAATCTCATTGCAGTATGCAGGCTTTTCAAATCTATCAATGGTAATCTTGGGAGCTTCATCATCCCAGCTGATCTCAAACATAGATGCCATGGTGGCCAATGCGTCTGCCAACTGATTCTCTCTTCGTGGAATATGTCCAAAGGTAATCTCTTTAAAATGTGGGATCAAAGACAACACATGTTCTCTGTAGGGAATGAGATTATCATGCTTGGTATCCCAATCTCCTTTAATCTGACTCACTACCAGGGCTGAATCTCCATACACATCAAGGAACTGAATCTTCATATCAATAGCAACTTGAATACCCATGATACATGCCTCATACTCAGCTATGTTATTGGTACAATAGAAACAAAGTCTGGCAGTAATCGGGGTATGACAACCTTCAGGGGAACTAATCACAACACCAACACCATTACCATGTGCATTGGAGGCACCATCAAAAACCATAGTCCATCGGGATCCTTGTTCAGGTCCGTCATATTGTCCAGGTTCTTTGGTAACAGTCATAATGTCTTCATCAGGGAACTCAAAATTCATTGACTGGTAATCATCTACTGCTTGATGAGCCAAATGATCAGCAACAACACTTCCTTTAATGGCCTTTTGAGTAGTGTACTGTATATCATATTCTGTCAAGATCATTTGCCATCTTGCAATTCTTCCGGAGAGAGCAGGTTTTTCAAATATGTACTTGATTGGATCCATCTTTGAAATCAACAAGGTAGTATGGGTTAACATATACTGTCTTAGTCGGCGAGCAGCCCATGCCAAAGCGCAGCAAGTTTTCTCGAGCAGTGAGTATCTTGTTTCACAGTCGGTAAACTTTTTGCTAAGGTAGTATATTGCCTGCTCTTTTCGACCAGACTCGTCATGTTGCCCCAACACACACCCCATTGAGTTGTCTAACACTGTTAAGTACATAATCAAGGGTCTTCCATCAACTGGTGGCATCAAAATTGGTGGCTCTAGCAGATATCTCTTAATCTCATCAAAGGCAGTCTGGCACTCATCATTCCATTCCATCACCTGATCTTTCTTCAACAACTTGAAGATTGGCTCACAGATGGTTGTTAACTGGGAAATAAATCTTGCAATGTAGTTCAATCGTCCCAAGAAACCTCTAACCTCTTTCTCAGTACGGGGAGCTGGCATCTCTCGTATAGCTTTTACTTTTGCAGGATCCACTTCAATACCTTTTCCACTGACAATGAAACCCAGGAGCTTTCCAGATCTAACTCCAAACGTACACTTGTTTGGATTCAATCTCAACTTGTATTTCTTCAACCTCTCAAACAACTTGTGCAGATGATCAAGATGTTGTTCTTCATTCTGCGATCAGGCTATCATATCATCTACATATACCTCTATCTCATGATGAATCATATCATGAAACAAAGCCACCATAGCACGCTGATATGTTGCCCCTGCATTCTTCAAACCAAATGGCATCACTTTATAGCAAAAGGTGCCCCACTGTGTAACAAATGTTGTCTTCTCCATATCTTCAGGTGCCATCTTGATTTGATTGTAACCAGAGAAACCATCCATAAAGGAGAATACCTTATGCTGAGCAGTGTTGTCTACCAGAATATCAATATGAGGGAGTGGAAAGTCATCTTTAGGGCTGGCCTTGTTCAAATCTCTGTAGTCTACACACATACGTACCTTACCATCTTTCTTAGGAACTGGTACCACATTTGCAACCCACTGAGGATAAGAAGTCACTGCTAAGAACCCTGCATTGAACTGTTTCATTACCTCTGCCTTGATCTTTTCTGACATTTCAGGACGCATACGCCGAACCTTCTGCTTCTTTGGACGACAATCTTCTTTCACTGGCAAACGGTGAACCACAATGTCTGTATCCAACCCTGGCATATCTTCATAAGACCAAGCAAAGATCTCCACATAGTCACGTAACATCTGAATCAACTTGCTCTTGACACTGTCTTCTAAATCAGCCCCTACCTTGACTTCTTTTCTGTTTTCTTCAGTTCCCAGATTCACAACTTCGACTGGCTCTTCATGTGGCTGTATAGCTTTCTCTTCTTGTTGTAACAACCTAGCAAGCTCTACAGGTATTTCACAATCGTCCTCATTTCCGTCTTCAGTTTGATAGATCGGATTCTCGAAATTGTAATTGGCAATAGTAGAACTGTTATCAACAGGATCCAGAGTGGATGAGGATCTGCATTTAGTGATGTGGGTGTGTGTAAGAACACATAGCTGATAAAGCAAAAATAAAGAAAAGAAAGACAAGGAACACAATATTTACGAAAACGAAACGTCCACTGATTTTATTGAATGAAGTATGCAAATGAAATGACAGCCCGTAACAAGCACACCATTGTGCCCCGGGTAAGGCACATGGCTTGAAAGTTTTATTGTTCAGAAATTACAAATTTAAAACATAACACAGTAATAGTATTTACTCCTGACTAAAGGAGATAGGGATAACATCTTCAGCTTTCCAATTATTGAGTCCAGCATCCCCAGTAGGAAAAATCCATGCATCCAGATTGTAGTCTTCATCTTGATCTCCCACAGCATTGATAACCCCTTGATTGGTGATACGAGCAGCACGAGCACGACGAACAGCCTTCTGGGACTCTGCAGTGAAACCCAAACCAAACTTGTCAGACTTGTATGGAATATCAGGAAGCTGACCCCAAACAGTACAACCACCTTCATTCACCACAGCTCTAGCATCATTGAGGGAGGCCATTGCCATTGTTGGAGGATTTCTGATGACCACAGGAACCTTCTTCATAGCAGGAGGAGTTACACAATCATTACCAACCCAAGGAACCACTTCAAATGATTGACACGGAGTCTCAATGTATTCACCTTCCATTTCCAGATACTTGAAAGTGTTTACATGGCTGACAAAGTATTCTTCCTCTCCAAAGACAGTAACAACCTTTCCATTCACCGGATATCTCAACTTTTGGTGCAATGTAGAGGTCACAGCACCTGCCCCATGGATCCAGGGACGTCCAAGTAGACAAGAGTATGAAGGACGTATATCCATCACATAGAATGTAGCAGTAAACATCTGAGAGCCAACCTTGATTGGAAGATCAATTTCCCCATGCACTACTCTTCTAGAACCATCAAAAGCTTTTACCACAATATTACTGGGCTTCAACACAGTATCTTCAGGACTCAGCTTGTTCAGGACTTCCTTAGGCAACACATTCAAAGAGGAACCATTGTCTATCAGCACATGAGACAGGGTAGTGCCTCTGCATTCAATTGAAATATGCAAGGCCCTATTATGATCCCTCTTGGCAGGGGTCAAGTCAGCATCAGAAAATCCTAACCCGTTGTCATAGGTCAGGTGGGCAACACAGTTCTCAAATTGATCAACAGAGATCGCACTGGGTACATGAGCCATCTTCAGAAACTTAATCAATGACTTGGCATGAGCCTCAGAACATAACAACAGGGAGAGCATAGAAATCTTTGAGGGAGTATGTCCCAGCTGATCAACAATGTCATAATCACTCTTGCGAATGATCTTCAATACTTCTTCCATCTGCTTAGAGAGATCATCAGCAGCTGGCACATCAGTAGATACAGGCTCAATAACAGGACCCTTGCCCCGAGCATCAGTGGTGGTAATAGCAGCAGGAGTAACTGCATTCTTAGAAGTATCTGGAGGAGAGAAGACTCTTCCACTACGAGTGATCTTGCTAGATCCAGCAATATTGTCAATGTCAACAGGTACATCAGCTACAGGCTCTTGCTTAACACCATGGATGTAAACGTCAGACCCATAGTGCCAAGGCACAGCTTTGTCAGATGTATAAGGAATAGGACCAGGAGTGGTAATGATCAGAGGAGCCACTCTGGCTTCAGCAACAACTTTCACAGGACCTTCAGCAGTAATCTTGATTGGGCCCTGATGAGTGATTTTAATGGGACCCTTTGAAGTGATTCTTACCGGTACTTTGTCAACCATATCAACTTCTTCAATCTTCTTACCCCGAGTCAGATGATCCACCATACTTTCTACAGATGCTGGTCTTCTTTCAAACATTATAGTATACTTATCCATGAGACGTTGAATTCCATCTCTCAAAATGAAGCAACTATCCGGCTTATAGGTACAATACAGACAATCTTCACGACAACCTGGAAAGATCCCAGCTTGTACTAACCTCTTTTTGATAACAGACAATGGTGTGCTCAACTCCATAACTGAATAGACATGCAGATCTTCATCAATATCTTCATCAATGGCGTTGACAGTCTTCTCGTGATTTGGCATTGGAGCTGTAATCACATTTGGAGTACCTGGTGGATCAAACTCAATTTCTCCGGCATCAATCATATCTTGAATTTTGTTCTTCAAGACCCAGCAGTTATTAGTATCATGTCCTGGACAGTTTGAATGATATGCACATCGTGCATTGGGATTGTACTTGGGAGAAGTAACATTGGGATTCTGAGGAGCCTCCCTCAAAGTAATGAGTTCAGCCTTCAACAAGTGTTGCAATGCCTGAGCCATTGACATGTTGATTCTCGTGAACTGTCTTCTAGTCTTTGGTTGGTGTCCCTGAGGCTGCTCTGTTGTTGCAGGAGTTGGATTTGAAATATGAACTGCACTAATAGACTGATGTCTTCTGTTACGATCAGGCTGACCATAAACAGCATTAGATTCTTTCTTTCCAGTGGGAGGCTTCTTTGCAGCACCTGATGAAGAAGTGCCCACTTGGATCTTACCACTCTTAATACCATTCTCTACCCGCTCTCCTGTCATGATCAACTCAGTGAAGCCAGATGATGAGCTTCCAATGAGATGACTGTAAAACGGACCATTCAGCGTACACATGAACATATCAACCAATTCCCTATCAGTCAAAGGGGGTTGAACTCTTCCAGCTAAGTCTCTCCACTTCTGAGCATACTCCTTAAAGCTTTCTTTGGCACCCATAGACATGCTTTGAAGCTGCATGCGAGTGGGGGCTAAGTCAGCATTGTATTGATACTGCTTGTAGAAAGCTTCAGCAAGATCATTCCAGTCTCTGATGTTGACACTCTCCAACTGATAATACCACTCCAGCTGAGCTCCAGATAAGCTCTCTTGAAAGAAATGGATCCACAACTTCTTATCAGCAGTGTGAGGTTGAATCCTTCTGACATAAGACCTCAAATGCAGCTTGGGACAAGAGACCCCATCATAGACAACAAATGTAGGAACTTTGAAACCAATGGGTATCACAACCCCAGATATCAGACTCAAATCCTCAAAATCCAGCCCAGATGACTTCTGCAACTCCATAGCATCCATCCTATCCACCAGCATCTTAAATTTGTCTTCATTAGGCTCATGGTAGTAGTTAGCCTCAGAATCAGAGTCCCCCATTGTATGGTGGAGACTGCCTACCTCTTGCTCAGATTCTTCAGATTCATAGTCTTCAGCTGGTTCTTTGGTCTTGGCAAGACCTTTGAACCTTCTTCCCATGTTAATCAACCCAGCAGACCTTCTAGTCTTCTTAGTCTTCTTAGCCAGCAGTGCCTTCAATTCATCCTGCCCCTTGGACAGGTTCAAGATCAGCTCTTGGAACTGTGCATTTTGTGCCTGGAGATCCTTAACTGATTGTTCAAGAGCCATTGCTGAAATAAACAGCGAGAAGATGAGAAACCTGTGCGCAATTATAAACCTGTGATGCAATGAAATGATATGTGAATGCATATGCAATGCTTTCAAGGACCGCAGGATTTAAATTTGCTTAGACAAACAAGAAAGTAACTTTTTATTAGTAATAACTTGTTTTGCCTTTTAGGCTTACAAAAATGGAAATGAAATAAGTACAAAAGATGGGGTTTTAAGTCTCCCAGGGACGTTTTCTCTTTGTGTTGAGGTATGAGTTGAGGTTTCGTTCCTCGTGAAGCTGCTTTGTTAGCTCCAGGACCCTTGCTTGGCTTGCTTTGTAATGAGCCTCGAAAGTATCCCTTTGTTCCTTCAGTTGGATCCATGCTCTCTGCAAGTCTTCCATATCAGTAGGCATGTCTGGGTGAAGAATGGTATAAGCAGTGTCTCCTTCAGCAACAGGTTCCATGGTAACTGGTAGGATGGCAGGATATGGCATCATGAGTGTCTGAGCACGAGATCGTACCCATCTGAGATAAGCCTCCATAGGAATAGTGTACTTAGGCTCCAGTGTCTTACTGTCAATCCTGTTTACCTTTCCCCAAGCTCGTATGAATCTCTGACGGTAACCCTGAAGATCGTTGTCGTAATCAAACACAATGCCCTGAATCAACATGTCATGTGGACCATCACTCCGGGCGTAACCAAACTGTCGTAGAGCTAGAGATGGGTTGTAGGTGATGCCTCCTCTTATGCCTAGAAGTGGCACATTAGGAAACTCCCCACAACGGTCAATGATGGTGACATTCTCCATAGATCTGGAGCACCAATGAATGTCTGAGTGAGAAAGTGACATGATCCTCTTGGACCATCTGAACCCTTGCTCATTCTTCATTACTGAACGAGGAAGGTGAGAAATAAACCACCTAGAAAGCAAAGGTATGCAGCACATCAAAGTTCCTCTTGCCCTTGTAGTACGAGTATGGAGAGAATGTAGGATGTCTCCAAGCAATGTAGGCACTGGATTGTGACTCAGGAAAATGTTGATGGCATGAACATCTATGAACTGATCTGGATTGGGGAACAATACTAAGCCATATATCAGCAAGGCTAAGATCTCCTCAAAAGCATCATAGCTCATGGCCTTCAAGAACATTTGAGCTTTATCCATTAATACCTTGGCAAGAATACCCTTGACCCCACTTCTCGTCTCTAGAACAATGTCAGACTTCTTCAGATGTAGAGCTGCAGCAATAACCTCTGGTTTAAGTTCCTTCTCCAAACCTGTGAATGGTTTCTGATCAAGAACAGGGATATCCAGAAGTTTAGAGAACTCCTCCATGGTTGGAACTAACTGATAATCTGGAAATGTAAAGCAATGGTGCTTAGGGTCAAAGAACTGAAACAGCACACTCATCATGTCTTCACTGAACCCTGAAGTGACTAGATCCAATAGGTGACCATGTCTCTTGTTGAACCTGGAATGATCAGACACTTGAGAAACCAACTCTTTAAGCTTGGGAGGTATCCCCACAAAGTTGATCCTAATGGTGTTTCTACGAGCTGAAGCCATGACCTGCAACAAAGAACAAAGATAAATCCTTTGGTCCTTGAAATGGTTAGGAAAAATGGTATGCTCATGATGCATGATGATGTCATGATGTTATGTTCAATCACAAACATGTGGCACACACAAACAAGTCACACCATAGCCCTAGGTTTAAAGGCTTGCATGAGGTTTAAAGGTAAGTACCCTCCCCTGAAGTTTAGTTGGTTCATCCTGTCCTACAAAAGTAACCGGGTTCTAAGGGATCTCAATATCATTGATCCTTCACAAGGGTGGTTGATCAGAAGGCAACTTACTTGCCAACCAAAACCCTCCAAGTTTAAGATCTCAATGAGTGTAGCATCGAGTGTCAACCAACTTCAGTCTGCACCAAAGCCGGCTACCTCACTACTTTCTAAAGGCCAAGATGAGTTAACTAGGGTTCTAAAAGTTAGTTAGTGCATTGACAACGTATGGCAGCCTCAGTATTATCCTCAACTTGACTTAAGGAATATAAGCACCAACCAAGAAGTCGCACTAACTATGGCCACCAGATCAACCGTATCGATATACGTCGTACAGTTTCCTTGGTCTATTGCCATTTACCTAAGGTACACTAGATCCGGGTTAGGACCTTTCACACATAAGAGCACCCCAACAAGATAATATAAAGCAAACAAGGCAAACAATTTAAAGTGATCTTAATTCCTAAGGGTACCCCTCTTAAATTTAAATCCCCAGCAGAGTCGCCAGTTCTGTAACCCGGTGAACTGACTTTAAACAATGTTGCGGATAGCAAGAGTCGCCACCGACTTTTATTTTATCCATAAGGAAAGGTTATAAAAGAACAGGAAAGACCTTAGAGAATGTTTTGGGTCCGGGGGGTAGGTTATGAAAAGGGAAGGTGTTAGCACCCTTTTCATCCATGGTTATCCATGGGCTCTTAGGTACTTAAGCTCACTTTAAATTGTTTTGAAAGTGTAGTGTGTGAATAAGAAAATTTTCAGAATAGTTAATAAATAATCCATGTAAGGATGTGTTAAAAACATGTTTGAAAATTTGTTTGAAAATGTTTAAGTGTTTGGAAAATTTTGAGATGAGCTTAAGTACGTAAAAGTAACTTACCCTAATGTTAAGGCCTTTCTTATTCTTTTCCTTTCCTTAGTAAGACTATCCCTACTATAATGGAATAGGTAGTCCTTACTTTGGATGTTAACGGGACATGTGAGGGACAATTCGATCTTTAAGGCAATAGTGGGGTGTAATAAGCATTTATAAGGGGCTATCATCATTTTTTCCGAAGGGACTCGATTCGTATAGGCAACATAAGGGACTTTGATGATTTTTACTCGAGGGACTTGCTTTATACACCCCACTTAACCATTTATTCGTAGGCAACAAGAGGGATATCCTTAGAAAGTGAGACGGCGATTTAAAATCGACTTACGTGTGTGAAGTGTTTAAATTAATTATCTTTATTAGAAATTTTCTAAATTGATTTTAAATATCATACATGTTATCACTCCCTAATTACTAACCACAATGACAACAATAATTAAATAATTACATCCAGGAAACAATTACAAGGAATTAAAATAATAAGCAAAATATTAAACAAAATAATAAATAAACAATAAATAATAAATATAAGGGGTTAGTAAGTAAAATTAGCAAAAATAATAATAATAAACATAATTAAATTATAAATGGGTTAGTAATTAATAATAAATAATAATAGGAAATTAATAAAGCAAAATAATATGGTTAGCAAAATAATAATAATAATAATGAGATTAGAAACATAAAAAATAAATAATAACATGGTTAGTAATAAAAATTAATTAAGGGGTTAATAAAATAAGCAAAAATTAATAATAATATAATTAGCAATAATAATAGAAACCAAGAAATTAACATGCACAATCAAATATTTTCTAATTCACATACTAATTATTAAATTATTTTATAATTACAAAGTTTTAATCATTACAAATATATAGATTTACAATTTATATACATATTCTAAGAAAAAGATGAATTTTTAAATAGCATATTAAAATTCAATTTTTATTATTCATTATATTCACAAATTATTTTTAATCATATAATTATACTAAATTAGATTATTTCTAAATATTAAAAGAAAATTAATTTGACTTATAATTATGTTTACTATATTAAAAATTATATACATAATAATTATAATAAAAATTAGAAAACAAATTATTAAGAAAAAAAAATAGAATTAGGTTTTGAAACATAAATATTTTTTAGGGTTTTAAAAAAAAATAGGTTTATATATATATCAAAATTTATTTTAACAATCATATAATATTATTTTAATTAATATAAACTATACAAAAATAAAATTTTAAATAAAAAAACAAGAGTTTTATTTTTTCTAGAAAATTATTTTAAGATTTATTAAACTATATAATATATACATATTTTATAATTAAATTAATTAAATTAAGTGTAAGACAAGAAAATAAGAGAAAAAGAAAGAAAAGGAACCTGATGGGATTTGATCCCAGGACCCCTTGCTTGCAGGTAACAACAAGAACCACCAGGCCAGCCAGGCGCAGGTGATATAAAATTGAATCCAGTTTGTTTTGTTCTTTGTTTTGAGGAATCCAGAAAAATAACAAAAAAAAACAAAAGGCCTGGGGTGGGTTTCGTACCCAGGACCTTATATTCACAAGACACACGCGCTACCGCTGGGCTGGGAGAGCCAATCCTATCAGCTTGTTGACTTTGATTCATTATATTTTATGCCTTTCATGATCCTGAAAAATAAACAAAAAAATGACACAAAGCCAGATTCGAACCCTGGCCCTATATCCAAACACGCGCATGATTTACCACTGGACCAAGCAGTCAACTTGTAATACAAAACAGAAAGAATATATTATATTTTATAATCAAATTTCAAAAATATAAATTCGCGCCAAACAGTCTTCATCTTCAACCTTGAGACTTTCGAATTTTGCTACGAAATCTTCCATGAAATTTCCTGCGAATTTGAAACCCTAACAAAACCTGCGAAACTCAAAGGGCAACAAAACCATACAATTTTTCAAAATTGAAAGTGCAAACATGTTCCAGAGATCAATTAGAATCCAGCCATGGTCTCAAAAATTATTTATGTTCATTAAATCAATAAACCCTAATTGGAGGTCATGAACCCTAATATGGCATCTCACGAATTAGGCTCTGTTTCTTGAGTTTTCCTGCCCAGAATCAATCCACACAACATCACAAACAATATTAAACAGTCCAAATTCATTTAAATGCAATAAATTATGGTAATCGAAAAAAAAATTTCAAGCATGAACATGGCTTCGGGTTTAGCAAATGTGCATGAATTGGATGCATTTGATGGATGTTTCATGATCAGAGAAGTCCCATGAAGCTTGCTATGAACTTATTTTACCTTCAAAGGCCTCAAATCCAAGAATCCGAATATCACTTGTGGAGGGATTTTTTGTGTTTTTGTTCTTACCTTTTGGCTGCTCCAATTCGTCCATCTGCATTAGGTTTATGTTATGTATATATATGGGATTGATTTAGGTCAGAAAAACCATTTGGTTGTGTGAAGATTTGATCCAAAAAAAGATTCATAAAGATCATTGTGTAATTTTCAAATATTTGATCATAATGCCTTACTATTTTGGGAGGGATCTTATAATTTCCTTCTCTTTTGACTCCAATCATCATTTATGATTTTCTAGATCCAATCACAAAAATATTCTCTCATGTTTAATATTTTTTTCAAATTTAAAATGATTTAAAATGTAATAAATCATAGTAAATTAATAAAATAAAATAAAAAATATGAGAATATCATGAAAATTTCGTGCATGGCATTATGAAGTGGATTGGGTCACAAATTGAATGGCCCATTTGAAAAGAAATGATTTTGAACCTCCTTTTTCAACATAAACCTTCACAAAATTGTCCAACTTTGCAAGGGCACATCTCCCTCAATTTTAAAGGTATGAGGATGTTCTTGGACTTTTTGGAAAGCTTGAAGAGTCCTCTAAACAACCCCATTGGTTTCAGGTCCATATCATTTACCAATCTCAAGTTATGCCCTTTTGAAGTTGTTGACTTTTTGTTGACTTTTTGAAATGACCTATAATGTCTTAGATCATATCTTTCAAATGAAGCATTTTCAGGCTTAACTTCCAACATCAAAGTTGTAGAGAATTCAATTTCCTTCAAAATGAGCTTTGGATGGAGACTTGGTGATGAAGTATGTGAAAGTTATGCCTGGTCAAAGTTCAGTTGACTTTTACTGAGGAAACCCTAATTTAGAAACTCCTGATTATTGATGATCTGGAATCTCCTTGATGAATCATGATCAACCCTTGATCAAATGATGAATTTTACTTCATATACTTGATGTTGGCAAAAAATCATGAAGTTTGACTTTGGTTTGACCACAGTTGACCTCAGTTTGACTTTTTAACTGCATTGACTGATTTTGTCTTATCTGATCATCTGACTGAGCAAACTTTTGAGAAAAGTCTTGAAACTTGTCATGGGGGTTCTTATATACATATAAGATGTTATGAAACTCACTCGAGGTATTGGAAGTCCCTTTAGCCCGATTAAAGTCAAAACCCTAGTTTTGGATGCACTGCTTAGGAGGTGCATTGTCTGAGGGAATTGTCAACTCCTTTGACCAATTGTGAACTTTGTGAACCTTGTGAATCTTCATAAGATGTCTTGTGATACTCATGGGAGGTATTGTGAAGCTTGTGAACCTTGTGAACCTCATGAAGTGGCTTTGTAGACCTCATGACCCTCAGGAAAGCTTTGTAAACATTGTGAAACTTGTGAACCTTGTGAACCTTCAAGAAGTAACTTGTGAACTTCATGAACTTCATGAAAGGTCTTGTAAATGTTGAGAAGCTTGTGAACCTTGTGAACCTTTAAGAAGTAACCTGTAGACTTCATGAACCTCATGAAAGGTATTGAAAGCACTGTGAGACTTGTGAACCTTGTGAACCTTCATAAAGTAACTTGTAGACTTTATGAACCTCATGAAAGGTTATAGAAAGCATTAAAGAACTTGTGAACCTTGTGAACCTTCATAAAGCAACTTGTGGGCTTCATGAACCTCATGAAAGGTTATATAAGCATTGAGAAACTTGTGAACCTTGTGAACCTTCAAGAAGTGACTTGTAGACCTCCTGAACCTCATGAAAGGTTATGCAAGTGTTGGAAAACTTGTGAACCTTGTGAACCTTCTTAGAACACAAAGTCTTGTATTGTGAGGGCAAATTTTGGGGTGCAACACATGGCAAGTCATGTTATGCAAGAAGATGCAAGATGGATGCATATGCAAGCCCAAATTAGGGTTTATGATTGATGCAACAAACAAAAACCAAAACCAGAAGCAAACAACATTACAAAAAATTGAAAATGCACTCAAAGGACCCCTAATCCTATACTAAACCACTGCCCAAAGGAGAGGTCTCAACTCCTCACCAATTTCAAGTTATGGCTTTCTTAAGATTTCTAGGGTTTTAGGGCTCCTTAACAAGAAAATTATCAAACAAATGGAAAATGAAAGATCAAATCATGGCCATTTAATCTCACAAACTACATGCTAAACACAATGCAATGCAAAAAGAACCAATGTCCAACTCTTTAGGGTTAGGCAGAAATGATTTTTGGAAGTTTGGATCAAATTAATGCATAAAAATGATTTTAATTCAATGGAAAATTCTCAAAATGCATCAAGATCAAAAAATAAACTTGGTTTGAAGGTTGGACAATGTTTCTAAGTGTCTTAAAACATTTCATGAATTTTTTGGTGATTTTTAAATACCTAAAAGTATTTTTAATAAATTAATTTTCATTAATCAATTAAAAATAAACTTTTAAATATTTAAAAATACTTTTTTAATGCTAAAAATGAAAATAAAAATATTTTTGTGTTTTAAAAATTAATGAAACTATTGACAAAAAGTTTCATAATTTTTAAAACATTTTTGCTATTTTAAATAAATTGCACAAATTTAATGAGAAAAAATGAAATAAAAAAATCAAATAAATGAGAAGTATGCCAAATGAGGGGCTGGGATTGAATCTGGGGGAAGCTTTGTTGACTGCGCGCGCAGATCAAAGGCTGAAATTCAAACTTGGTTAATCTCAATTATGAATTAATTAAATACAGTTAGGGTTTCTAATGGTGAATCTGGACCACCCACACGCGCGGCAAGTCAAACTTTTCAACGCATCTAACGTTCCAGATTCAAATGGACATTAATGATCTGATTAAACCCTAATGATTTTCAGGTGGCCGGAGAAGACCTCCGGTCGTCTTCTCCGGTGGGAACCCCACCTGAAAATCCCTAAAATCCTCAAAACGCAACAAGAATGGAATCTAAGAACACAGAAATGATCCCCATGACCCCCTGAATCAAAACCCTAACACAAACATCATTTATTTTTCCTCAAACTCATGAATCGAACAAAATATTTTTTAGGTCAGAGAGTTTCAGAACACGATTAAACCCTTATTCCTTCACCATTTACAAAACTAAAGACATCAGAGCAATCAGTGAATCATGAAGAACAACTTAAGAACCTTAAAAATGATTTCTGGAAAAAATGTTCTTGAGCTACCTGAGTTTCGAAGCTTTCACTCTTGCAACTTTCTGACCCCTTTCTTTGAAGCAAACCACTCCTTGTGACCCCTTGATGATGTTTGAATGCTTGGAAGAAGTTTATGCTGGCTGGTTAGGGAGTTTGAACAAGTTCTGTTCAAGCTCAGGTGAGAATGGTGTTCTTGATTCAGGCAGTTCCAGGCAAAGGTGAAGGGTTCTTTGTGATCAGGATGATGAATGGAGAAGGTTTGTGAAGTTTGTTCAAGTGTTTGTGAGCTGTGTAGAGAGATTCGAAAGTTCTGGCTTTGAGAAAAAAAATGGGGAAGCTCAGCTCTTGCTTGGTTCAGGCTTATGTCTTGCTGGTTTTGGCTCAGTGAAGCAAGGTGAGTTGATTAGTGGAGTTGGTTTTTGTGTTTGTGAGTTGTGTAGAGAGATTCGAAGAGAAATGCAAGTTGGAGTGAGTTTGTGTATGTGTTGTTCTTGTGTGTTTCAGCCTGGCTTGTTATGTGAAATGGCTAGCATTTTGTTTGCATAAATTAATCCCATTGGTCAGATGATGTGACTTGGCCTTTATTGATTGGGATGGCCCCTTTTGCAAAATGTCAACTTTGGTGTAAGGAGGGCATGGGCTACATTGCTAGCTTGGTACAAAAGGCTTGACTTGCGCAGCATGGTGAGGGGAGAGGGCTAGGGTGGTTCAGCAGCCAAGGCAACAAGTGGGTGAAGTGTGATGATGGTTTTTGCAAGTTGATCACCTTTGGTTCATATGGAAATGCCTTGCTTCACAAACCATGCAAAATGAGAAATGCTTAGTCCATTCTGAAATTTAGGTCACATGTGATGTTTGTGAAATGGTTTGACATGAATTAGAAGTTACAAATGCCTTGGTACAAAGTTCTTGCAAGTTTCTCATTTGGTGCACATCTTGAAAATTAGTGATTTTTGCTAACTTTGACACACCATAACTTTTGATCCAAAATGAATTAGGTCATGTTCTTGTACTTTTTGAAAAGGGAAAGATCTAATCTACAACTTTCATGACCAAAGTTTTTCCATTTGAAGCATTTTTGGATCAAAAAGTAAGGGTTGAAAAAGTTGCATAAAATGACATTCCATTAAAAGTCAACCATGCCCTAAAAAGTCAACTTTGCAAAAACTTGTAAATCTTGAATTTTGTGAACTTCAACCTTCTTCCATGATCAAATAAAGATCATATACACTCAAAATGATGAAGATCACCCCTTGGTTGGGTCATTGGGGGCCTCAGATGCCCTGATTTTGCACTGACTTGGCCAGAAAGTCAAACCTTGATCAGATGACTTCCCCATGGAATTTCTTCATGAAAATTGATATGCATACTCCCTATACCATATAGAGACCAATGGAAACAAGAATGACCAAAAAAATTGGGGTTATGGCCTCTGAAACCAAAACCCTGATTTTAGGTCAACTGTGCAGTCAAACCTGGCTCTGCATCCATACCAATCCCAGTTCTTGTGATTCTTGGGCATTTTTGACTTTGAGAAGATATAATATGATGCTTGAACACACATAGACCCCTTTGAAGTGATTGATGACCTTTGGAGTGGCTCAAGAGGCTCTTGGATTGCTCAGATCACAAACCCTAGATGCAGATGACTTTGAATCTATGCAGTGAATCAAAAATGAGATATGAGATGATATGATTGTGTTTATGCATATGAAATGATCACAAGCCATGGTGTGAATGTGTGAGGGCAAATTTGGGGTGTTTACACTCAGTAAATGAGATTTCAATCCATCTGCGTCAACCTTACCAATATAACAACAACGCAAGCAAGGACAATGCATTCGTCTGGGGTTTTCAGCGTGTTGAATAGCAAACTTAACGAATTCCGCAACCCCATTCTCGTACTCTTTGGTCATTCGATCGGCACAGATTCATGTTTTATCCATGGGTTTCCTACTTATTAAGGTAAACAATCAATATCAACTTCAATAACGTATACATAACCAATGTTTCTCCAAACGATAATAACCCAATTAAATCCAGACGAAAATACATAACTAAGGTAGTATCTCCGAATATTCTAACAACTTTCAAGTTCACTTCATTTTCTCACATTTAACAGATATTTACATCATTGAAGTTGAAAATAGAGTTTCATATAATAACAACAATATTAGACTTATCGAACATAACACCAATGACTAACGTATCTCCGTATCCTAAATGTTTTAAACAAAAACTCTGTATCCTAAATGTTTAATTTTAACTCAGTCTATAGATTCAACAAAAAAACTTCTCAGGTAATGAAGCCAACAACTCAGTGTTAATATTTATATAAACTCAGTGTATATACATAGTAACAACAAAAGAACAAGAACAATTTCCATCAATGAATCTTATGGTTCATACTGTATATACATAGTAACTACAAGCAATAAAATGTCAAGAAAATGCAACTTTTCAGCAAAAAAACAAGCAAGAACAAGAACAAGAACATGAACAATACCATTATCAAGAACGTACCTTTTTGAACGGAAGACGACGATTGTACGACGGATGACGAAAATGGACTTCACAGAGGTAGAATATGATGGACGACGGTGGAAGACGATTGTTGAAGCTCGTTAGGGCGAAAATGGCGATTTCTGTTCATCGTTCGCAGAAGAGAGGGAAAGGATGAAATGAAAATAGAACTGTATATTTTTAATATAATTAGACCTTAGACAACGCTTTTGATAAAATCACTTTCTAAGGTAGGCCTTAGACAGCGCTTTTGAAAAGCGCTGTCTAAGCCCCCCCTTAGACAGCGCTTTTTTTTTTTTTTTTAATTGAAAGACTTTAGACAGCGCTTTTGGCAAAGCACTGTCTAAGGCCTACCTTTAAAAGCGCTTTCTTAAAGCGTTGTCTAAGGCCTACCTTAGAAAGCGCTTTTTCAAAAGCGTTGTCTAAGGTAGGACTTTTAACAGCACTTTTTTAATTTTTTTTGAACAGTTTCCGTGTTTGCTATTAATTTTAACCTTAGCGCTTCCTTAAGAAAGCGCTGTCTAAGGTGCGCTGTTAAATGTCATTTTTGTTGTAGTGAAAGTCTCCCTTAAGTTGTGTGTCTTCCTTAATTGGTTAATCTTACAATGACAAATTCAAACTTTTGATGTCATTGTTTTGGTGCCTATTTTAATCCTTACATAATTTTTTCAAACTTGCACACCTTTTGTTTATTTCCATATAACCTTCTAGTAATTCCATGTAAATCTCCTCATCGAGATCTCATTTTTATGAATGTTTTTTTGACATCTATTTGATAAACTATAAGGTCGTGCAATGAAGCTAATGCAAACAAAACTCTAATTTTCATTGTGCTTGCTACTAGTGCATATGTGTCAAAATAATCAACACATTCCTTTTGTCTAAAATTATTGGTTAGGTGTTTAATGTATCATCACTATGATACTTTCTTTTAAACACCCACTTGCATCCAATGCTTCTTTTTGGACATTGCAAGTAACATTACTTCTTAATGCTTCTTTTTTACTCATTTCTTTTGTCCATTATTTTCTCAAGAATTTTGAATTTCTTGATTAGAGCATCATCTCAAAAACACGATTTGCGGAAGCCACGATTTTTCCGGTTTGTATTTTAATAATATGTGGTGAACCTTTCCCTGCGAGATTCTTCATTTGTGGAAAACTCGATTTTCTTATCCTCCGTGATAAGGATCTCAAAATTCCACATTTCAATATTCAATAGTTACATTAGACTTCAAATTCAAACATTTATATATAAGTCATGATCCATTTCAAGTGATCTTTATAAGTCCTATAATAGTAAGTTTCATCTAATAATAAAAGCATGTTTTTCTCTTAACATAAATTAATATTTATATGTTAATCAAATTAAATAAGCAGTAGACACATGTCACTACAACAAACAAGACCTTAGACAGCGCTTTTTTTAGCCTTAGACAGCGCTTTAAAGCGCTGTCTAAACCTCCGCTGCTAAAGGTTTAGACAGCGCTTTTTAAAATGTTAAAAGCGCTGTCTAATCCCCCACCCTTAGACAGCGCTTTGGCCAAAAGAGCTTTATAAGACCCTCTTATTTTAAATTTTTTAGGTACACCTTAGACAGCGCTTTTGAAAAGCGCTGTCTAAGCCCCCCCCCCCTTAGACAGCGCTTTGGCCAAAAGCGCTGTCTAAGCCCCTCCTATTTTAATTTTTTTAGGTATACCTTAGACAGCGTTTTTCACAAAGTGTTGTCTAAGCCCCCCCCCCCCCCCCTTAGACAGCGCTTATGCCTAAAGCGCTTTCTAATCCCCCCCTTAGACAGCGCTTTTGGCAAAAGCGCTGTCTAAGGTATACGAAATTTTTTGTAGGATTTGTTTGAAACCATATTTTTTCCAGGTTTATAAACCAGAATTTCTACCTGTTTTCAACCAGATTTTGGCAGACAATTATCACATTTTATATATGCCATTTTGGCCTTTTTTTACCAATTTTTGGCTAACCAATTCAAACCAATTCAAACCAAATTTGCCATAAATGTATCAAAATATATACAAATTTATGTTTACATTTATAAGTCATTACATATACTACTACAAATGTACACATTAATTACACACTTTGAGCTCTATCATGTATTGACACCACTCCTCTTTGATTTCGTCCACTTGATCCTTTGTATAAGATGCACACTTGAATTCATCAAAGTACTACATAATAATATAACATATTTTGAATCAATTCCAACTATTTAATTATATGAGATATGTGTAAATATAAAAATAACTCATAAGTTAGAAATACATACATCGGTGGGAATCTCTAATCGGCCCAACATGAGAGTATCTCGCATAAACCTCAACATGAAATACCCGCAATCTATTTGATTACGTTGAAGAGGACACTACATATGAAAAAAAATATGGATTATAAATCCTAAGTTTTATCAAGTGTAGTCATCACTAATATAATAAAAAACGCGGTAATTAAAAATATACCGCCACTTTAATCCATGTAATGGAGTTGGCGCCCCTCCTTGAGGTTTGGATAACTCGTTGGGCCCGAAAAGCTTGTAGGACGCTAATAAAATAAAAATGAAGCAATTAGAACAATTCACATAAACTAAGAAAAATTTTGAACATTCTCACTTACGTGTCAATTAGGACCTTCATATCCGGGTATGTTGTCCAATCATTTCCTAACGAGTCAAGATAATACACAATTTCTCGGATAGGATTGATTGCGAGCAACAACCAATGTCCACTATAATGATTAGGCAAATGTTAGATGGTAACTTGGAAAATAATTATAATAGATGAATTTAGAATGAAATGCTAACCCGGTATTAAACGGTATAAAAAACAACTTCTCCGCATCTTTATTGTCCATGAGGATCCGAAGAACGTACTCCGTCACGGTATCCGGTCTACTTAACATTAAACTATAGTTGACGGTCGCGGGTGCTAAGAATCCGAATGACACGTCCAAACCATTGGGGCGCATCAATTTGTCATACAAAAACCTAATATAAAAACATCATTAACATAAAGTAAACATCATTAAAATAAGTTGTTTAATTAATAAAACAAAGTAGTCCGGATTTACCTAACATATGTATTGACAACGTTGACGCCGATTTCTTCACGACCAAAAACTTGCATGAAGTCCTCATTACCAATCATTTGTTCGTAATCAAAGCCGAAAATCCCTACCTCCATATGTATAGTCCGAACACCTCCGGTCGGTATATCGGTCATCTCTAGAAATGTCCTGAGGCACGACCTATACTTGGTGGTAGGTTTTTTCCTAGCTACGGACTTCTTAGCACCAGAACTTTGTACCCGTGCGGAGGCGTTGCTAACCTCCTTTTTTTGTTGTGCGGAGGCATTGCTAGCCTCATTTTCTTGAAGCTACATGTCATATAAATAGTTAGATCAAATTAAGAATGTAACAACTTCCATGAATATATGTCATATAATTGTATATTACCTCTTTTCTTGAAACCGTGGACTCGGTATGCCGTGGAATCGCACTATCTTTTGATTTGGATTTTGTGGGAGTCTATTTAACATAGGAAAATATGTAAGTAAAATTTTAAGCATAAATTTTAAACTTTGAATATACCAAGGAAGTTAACATAAGTTTTAATCATACCTCATATCCTACGCATATGAGGTTTGTCGGCCATGCAACAAACGAACCTACTGCTTCGTGCACCGTTGTTGCATCCGAATCATCGCTAGGATATGGTAATGCTGCATTCGGCTCAACTGCAATATCAACTGATACCTTCAAACATCCAGCAGGGAGCTCTCTAGTGTGGAGTAATACTCCGCTAACGTTATGCACTTTTCCCTTGCCAACCATCCGATAGTATGGTGACGACAAATACAGCTGACAATGGGAAATGCCCTAAAACCAATAATAAGAAGAAATCGTTAATGTGTATAAATGTCAAATACATAATTTAAGCAAATAGTTCAATTTAAGACAATTATATGTAATTACCTCTGGAATGTTCGGCTTAAAGGTACAGTTGATACTGTCTTTGTCCGAAGCATCTCTGTATACTGTTGAGGCGCTAGCCTCTCTTTCTCTCCTCAATGCATCAAGCTCAGCTTGCATGGCTTCCATTCTTGCATGAAGCTCCCGATTACTAGGAGCCTTTCCTTTTTTAATACTCAGGGAGGTCGGAGTGACTCCAAATCCCTTACCCCTCACCCGACCAGAATACTCAGGGACATCTAATGCCCGACCAAGTATGCTCCTAGTATCATCGGGAGATAAAGACTGAGATAGCTCCTCCTGAAAAATCAGATGAATACCGTACACTTGTCAAATATTTGTGTATAAAAATGTTATTCAAATAATGAAAAAATGTTATACTTACACATTTCTGGTATACGTGTAAAACTTCTTCTTGAGGAACTCTAGATTTGCCCACACGGGCTTCCTTCCACAAAACATGTGCAGGAAGAGATGTTTCTGAACTTTCCTCCTTCTGCAGCTACACATTAAGTCATACAATTTGATCAGATAAAACTAATATATGATGAACAAATTTGTTATCGCAATTTAAAAATACTTACCATGGATTGTTCTAACCGTCCATATCCGACACGTCCTTTTCGGTACGGATATGCGGGACTTGATGCTCTTTCCCGATTTGTAGCACTTATTCTTTGAAAAACCGGGTCTTGTCTTTTGGATTTGAAAGCTTCCCATTCTTCAGCCGATATCAAACTTTCATATTTTTTGGGAAGCTCCGCATCCACAAAATTACCATCCGCATCCTTAAGGAACTTGGATGATAAAAATGTCCGAAACCCTCTTAGAAGCTTTCCGGCCAATTTCATACAAAAGCCTCTTCTTTCTTCTTCGATGTTAAAACATCGCTAAGAAAAACATACAGATTGATAGTTAGTATCGGTAATTGAAAAAACATAATTGATACCGTATAATTAAGGGCCAAATGATTATACCTTTATCTCACTCCAAATTTTTTCTTTGGACTCATTCAGCTCTTTGTTTCTCCAATCATCACATGTAATGGGAATTTCATTCCTTACTAGTGCACCGATAAAACTAGTTAAGGTATGCCCATTAGGTTCTATAAGCTGTCCCTGGGTGCTCCAATAGACATCTAGTATGATGCCTCGAGATCTTCCTTGGACCACCCTTCTCATTACTGTGATGCCTCTTCGAATTTCTTCTTCCGCGGATACTTTTTTAGGAACTTCCTCAGGTTGGTCATCAGCCATGTCTAACCTGTAATAAACCAAGGAAACCATCAAATATCAAATATAACTTATAATCAAAGCAATTGAAAACAAAAAAAATAAAGAAATCATGCATTATCATATATAACTTATAATCAAAGCAATTGAAAACAAAAAAATAAAGAAATCATGCATTATCAGATATAACTTATAATCAAAGCAATTGAAAACAAAAATATAATGAAATCATGCATTATCACATATAACTTATAATCAAAACAATTGAAAAAATAAAATAAAGAAACCATGGATAATTTACCTAAGTCACTAACATCTCTTTCTTTTCTTTGTTGGAATATTAATCACTTGTTTCTTAGCAATGCGTACGGATGAATTGATCCAAATTCCCTCATTATGATCGTTTCTTATATATGACTCATCCGGTATAAGATCCTCAACTTCATCATTTCTATTCAACTCATTCCGTCTAATGCATGACTCATTCTCAACATCAATATCATATTGATCGACACCGCTTTCATCAGTCACTTTGTTAGAGAAAAGCACTATAGACCATTTTGTACTCTTCGGGTCATTCACATAGAACACTTGTTTAGCTTGAGATGCTAGAATAAAAGGTTCATCTTTGTACCCCACCCTAGTAAGATCAACTTGCAAAAATCCAGACTTATCCATTCGTATGCCACTACTATTCACCCACTTGCAACCAAAGATGGGAATCTGAAACTTCTCGTAATCAAACACCCAAATGTGCTCAATAACTCCAAAATATGACAAATTTGCATATTTGGGGTTTAAGTCCTTCATACTTGATATATGCATTGCTTCAGCTAGCACGGTGACACCACTATTTTGCATAGTACTCTTATCATCTTGTTCTTTGGTATAAAATGTGTATCCATTAATTGAATATGCGCTATGAGAAAACACATGCAAACTTGGACCATATGCCAAACATCTCAACCTTTCTGTTACCGAAGAAGGATCTGAAGAGCGCTTCAAATAAATATGATCCTTCAACCATTGTATGAAACTTTGATTGTGCTCTATAACTATCCAATTTTCATTTCTGTTCGGATTTAACCTTCGGAGTACATCCTTGTGCATTTCAACATATGGCTCAACCTCATTATTATTGTGCAGAACATACAAATGAACTTGATCCCGTTCATCCCTTGATATTGTCACAATTTTATTCCCAATTAATTTTTTACCTTCCATTTTGTCGAAAATCTGAGCTCTGGGGAGTCCAATCGATTGAACGTTAGACAAATATTCAGTACAAAACTCAACAGCTTCTTCAACAATGTATCGTTCAACAATACAACCCTCTGGTCGACTTCGGGATTTCACGTACCCTTTTAATATTTTCATATACCGTTCAGCAGGGTACATCCATCTCATATAAGCTGGTCCACACAACTGCGTCTCTTTCACAAGATGAACAACTAAATGAACCATTATGTCAAAAAAAGACGGAGGAAAATACATTTCAAGCTCACACAAGGTAATTACAATCTCTTTTTGTAGTGTTGGTAAGATCTCGGGATCGATCACCTTACTACAAATTGACCTAAAGAAAAAATACAATTTAGTTATGGAACTTCTTACTTTTTCTGGCAAAATAGAACATATACCGATCGGTAGAAAATGTTCCATTATAACATGACAATCATGTGTCTTCAAATTCTTCAACTTGAGGTCTTTCATAGAAACAAGTCTTCTGATATCAGATGAGTATCCTTCTGGAACCTTAACTTCACTCAGAGACTTACACAAATTTTTTTCTCCTTTCTAGATAAAGTAAAAGCAGCAGGTGGTAGATATGTTCGTCTTCCTTTCTTCACGGGTGCTAATTCAGTTCTCATTCCCATTTTTAACATGTCCTCCCTTGCTTTAAGGCCATCCTTAGACTTGCCTTTTATATTGAGTAATGCACCGATAACACTTTCAAATACGTTTTTTTCAATATGCATAACATCGAGAAAATGTCTCACGTACAAAGACTTCCAATATGGCAATTCAAAAAATATCGACCTTTTCTTCCACCCACCTTTCACAATCTTATGTGCAAAAGGCTTGCCAAACTCAGTACGCACATCTTTCACCTTTTCAAAAACTTGTTCACCTGACAATGCGGGTGGAGCTCTACGATGTTCGGTGTCTCCATTGAATGCTTTTCTCCACCCACGGTAATGATGTTTAGAATGTAAGAATCTACGATGACCGAGAAACACATTCTTCTGGCAAAGTTCCAATCGAATCGTATCGGTTCCGTCTTCACAAACAGGACACGCACGTTGACCTTTAATGCTATACCCAGATAGATTCTCGTATGCTGGAAAATCATTAATTGTGCCAAACAACATCGCCCTCAAATTGAAACTTTCTTTCCTATATCCATCATAAACCTCCACACCGTTCTCCCACAAAATCTTTAAATCTTCGATCAGAGGTGTCAAGTATACGTCTATGTCATTACCTGGTTGTTTAGGCCCAGAGATTAACATAGATAACATCATGTACTTACGCTTCATACATAGCCACGGAGGTAGGTTATAAATCATAAGAATCACAGGCCATGTGGTATGTGAAATACTTTGAAGACCATGTGGGTTCATTCCATCAGTAGATAATGCCAATCGAAGGTTTCTTGCTTCTGATCCAAACTCAGGATAATCATTATCAATCTTCAACCACTGTGGTGAATCAGCCGGATGCCGATACTTTCCATCAGTAATTCTTTCATCTGCATGCCAAGTAAGATGTCTTGCATCGGTTTCACTACGAAACATGCGCCTAAATCTCGGAATTATCGGAAAATACCATAAGACTTTTGCGGGAGATAATCTTTTCTTATATCGAGACAAACCGCATTTAGGGCACTCAGTTAACGTTGCATATTCGTTACGAAACAAAATGCAATCGTTAGGACAAGCATGTATCTTATCATAGCTCATGCCAATAGAGCACAACATTTTTTTTGCCTCATAGGTTCGATTAGGAAGAACATTATCATCCGGTAGCATTTCTCTCATAAGGGCCAACAACTCTGTGAAACTTTTATCCGACCATCCATTGCCCGCCTTTAAGTTGTACAACTTTAATACCGCAGAAAGTCTTGAGAATTTAGTGCAACCTTTGTACAACGGTTTCTCTGCATCACTTACCATCCTCTCAAACATTTCAGGACAATCATGAAGATCTTCTTCCAGTGCTTCTACAATCTCTTCAACTCGATCACAATCATATGTTTCTGTGTCTTTCGCGTATGAAGCATAGGTCGTATTACTTTTTCCACTCGATTCAACATTCCCGTTAATTTTCTCACCATGAAATATCCAACACTGATAACTTTGATCAATTCCATGCCTCAGCAAATGCGATTTCAATCCATGTGCGTCAACCTTACCAATATAACAACAACGCAAGCAAGGACAATGCATTCGTCTGGGGTTTTCAGCGTGTTGAACATCATACTTAACGAATTCCACAACCCCACTCTCGTACTCTTTGGTCATTCGATCGGCACAGATCCATGTTTTGTCCATGGTTTTCCTACTTATTAAAGTAAACAATCAATCCAGACGAAAATACATAACTAAGGTAGTATCTTTTAATAACTAAAGTAAACAATAGAATATCACTATTTTCCATCTCATATTATCTCACTCGAATCTTTTCATCAATTCAAAGAAAAACTAAATTAATAAAGTCTTTCCACCATCCATGAGGAACTACTTTAATATATATATATATCATCCATAATTTCAGTATGAAACTTATCATCCTAAGTGAAACAAAAAACAAAGTCTTATGATTTGCACTCTTCTTGATAAACTAATTAGAATCATCCTAAGTGAAACAAAAAGCTTGCTAAATCAGGGAAACACGCAGAGTTATGGAATGTACCCAAACCAAACAACCACAACCAGAACAAAAATACTGATTTTTCCCTAAAAACATCAAAACTGAGTTATGAAAAGTACTGATTTTTCCCTAACCAACCACAACCAGAACAAAAAGCTTGCTAAATCAGAACAAAAAGCTTGCTGAGTTATGAAAAATACTGAACTTTCCCTAAAAACATCAAAACTGATATTTCCCTAAAAAAATCAAAACTGAAACACATACCGTAATGAGATTCTTCAAACACTTTCAGAAATGAACGATTCAACTCTTGCAATGCCTGATACGAAGAACTGAAGAAATGACGAAATGAAACCGCAGTGAATGAATGAAGAAGAACTGAAACCGATTGAATGAAAAAGTGAAGAAATGAAGAACATACCACAATCAAGAACGAACGATTCAAACACTTTCAATGACTGAAACAATGTATGCGATTTCACTTCTTCTCTGTTAGGGTTCGCTTTCGCTGTTAGGAGGGAAAACAGAAAGAACAGAGAACGAAAATAGAAGTCTGAATTTTAATTTTAATAAGACCTTAGACAGCGCTTTTGGGAAAAGCGCTTTCTAAGGTATGCCTTAGACAGCGCTTTCTAAGGTATGCCTTAGACAGCGCTTTCCAAAAGCGCTTTCTAAACCCCCCCCCTTAGACAGCGCTTATGGTTTTATTTTTTTTTAAATTTAAAAACTTTAAACAGCGCTTTATCAAAAGCGCTGAATAAGGTGAATATTTAAAAGCGCTTTCTATAAGCGCTGTCTAAGGGGGGGTCTTAGACAGCGCTTTTAAAAAGCGCTGTCTAAGACCCCCCCCCCCCTAGACAGCGCTTTCATTATTTTTTTGGAACATTTTCCGTGTTTTATTTTATTTTTAACCTTAGACAGCGCTTTCTCTTAAAAGCGTTGTCTAAGATGCGCTGTTAAAAAGCATTTTTGGCGTAGTGTGTTGCACATATCAGGCATATAGTATATATATTATATATAAAATCTAAAAGGTAAAATTATTATGATACAATAGTAAAACAAAACAAACATTCATTAGTGTTTAATAGCGTACTAGTAACTAGTATGAATATATGGCATTAGCACAATGTATTGTTATATGGCTGACACACTTATAACGTAATTAATTGAAATGCGTGTTCATATATCTACATAGTGAGCTTTTATCATACATAGTGAGCTTTTATTTAAACACATTCTATCATTCAATTTTTACAGTAATGCACTGTTATTTTCTTTATCATTCAAGAAATCATGTATACCATTCATTATCATTAATTCATTTCAATAATTATTACTGGAAAATTTTAGTACGAATAGTCAAGATTCTGATACCAATTATTAAAAAGTGTATATTTGATCTTGATATTATAATTTTCCGCGATGGTCTAATTTCTATTAGAAACAATAAAACATACCCGAATTCATAATTTAAAATCTTCTTGCGTTTAAAATATGTCTATCATACGATAGTTTCTTTTTTTATGCTTGAAACAAAGTCTTGGTTGTCATTGCCGAATTTATGATGTAAATTCTTCTTGTCTGATTCATGATGTATTGATGACACAATAGTTCATCCTTGAATATTTAAAACGGAAGCCTCGGTTGCCATTATACAAAATACTTTTAAGATTGTTAAAAATTTAATATAAATTGAATGAATTGTACCGATGTACCGAGGCTAGAATCGTGAACAAAATCACTTTCATTAAAAGTATTTTAAGCACTCTCCAGAATGCCTTAGAATTGGAACGTTAAGAGAATGTTAAGAGAAAAGTAACTTGCTATACTACAGACAATTGTTTTGAACTTGAGTGAATTACTTGAGTTAATTTCTGTGGGAACAGGCCTTCCTAGACCAGTATTTACATCATGCAATTAATAAATAAAAAATACATATATTTGTATAAAATTACTACTACTACACTGATTATAATTTAACAAATAAAAGTTGGAATGTATATGGCTAGCTATGTGAATCTATTACATAATAATGCATGTAAGTTTGTGAATTCTATCATTTCTATGGCATGGCAGCTGATCGGGAGCGAGGCAGATTTCCCGGTTCATCACAAATGCTTATACTCTCCAATTTCGGCGAATTTCTACGACGTAAACCAAAAGTTGCAGATTTATTTAAATTCATGAGATTCTCAATGTTTAAACCTGTGCCAACTCTAACTGCTCTCTCAGAATTATTATTATTATCATCATCAGATTCGGAGATTACACTTCCTTGAGGAAGTTGATCAGCTTCTTCATAGTGGTTATGGTTATGGAAATACTTCTTCAACAAAGCTAGTAATAAGCAGATGGTGGAAGTGGCAGCACATATGAAATAGAGTCCCCAAAATTTGTAAAGAGTCAGACTCTCGGTTTCTTCTGGAGATGGTGAGATGTTTGAGCATTTATTGGAAGGTGTTAACCATTTATCTTCCAAATCTTTTAGTTTTCCATTTTCTGCTAGTGTTAAAATTGCTTCAGAAAAGTCTTTTGCCATTGGATCATCTTTTTTAAATACCTGCAAAATCATAGAGCATGAGTATGCAAAGCAAAACTAATAACTTTTTGTACAAGTAAACAGGCCAAAGAAAAAGTTGCAGTCACTCACAAATCCCATTCCTCCAAATTTATAGGCGGCTGTCGTTGAAGTGTATTTTTTGCAGTATTTATTCAACAAAACCTTCTCGTATGGGCTCTCAGCGAATAGAGCAGAAATAGTTTTGCTCTTGAATTTATCCAGAATGTCTTGCTCATTATCAACATCTACAATTTGGTGTGTAGGGAAATTGTACACTTGGATCAAGTAGTCCTTTACAATGGTACTAGCGTTTTCACAACCAACTGATAGATTGTTTTGTTTAAGCCATTCAATGTCTCTGTCGGACCTCAATTTTCGGACTGTAAGCAATGATGAAAGATTTGCAGTGTAGCTTGAGGTTAGAACAAACACAAGAAATAGCCATACTCCAACTACTACTCTTGCTGAGTTGCTGTTTATTTTCTCCTCTGGTATACATCAGAAGCAAATATCTTGTTACTATTAGTTGGTTTTCAAGAGAAGGATTTTCCAAATGAAGAAGCAATATCTATTACAGAAAATCAGAAAATTTTGAAATTTTGTAATCTATACTTACTTTGTGCAAAAAATAGAGAAGAAAAAGCAAACCATAGAGTGGTGCTGATTTGAGTTTTCAATGGTCCACCAAATTCAGGATTCAAGTGGTGTTCTAAGAACCAAACGACAATCATTGTGTAGATTAGGATGCCAGTAGTTGTAATCCACATTACCGAGCTAAATGGTTTCATAAACAACCATGCCGAATCTTCAGTTTCTGCTGGAAGTATGAGTGATAAGCCCGATTCAGTATATGGTTGAGTGAATGATACATTCTTTAGTCGATTGGCGAGTATTGTTACATCTCCTACAATAGCATCATAGGTCTGCAATAGTATTAGCTTCCTTCTTCCATTTTTGTTTGGAAAAAAATAAAATATTTTCATTTGTTCTAGTGCATGTTTGGAATCGCGGTGACACTTATTTTTGTCAAACTCACCATCAGTCCCAACATGCACTTGGTTTTGAGAATCATAATATTTGATCTACATGCTATGTAATGTTATGCCTTTTATGTGTGAAATGTAATTGAAATAGACAAATGAAATTGTGAAACAAAAAAAAATACAAATTGACAAAAACATAATGTTAAGTTTACCTCATCTTTTATTTTAAGCAAAATAGCATCATAAGAATCGGAGAAAGGGATAAATTTATAGGGAAGACCAGAATACTGGTTACTCAGAATTTCTCGGATCTCTTCAAAAAGATCAATACAAAAACCGGTAGGAGTTTGATTTTGATAGACTTTCACAAAGTTATCAAATGCAGGGTTCATAGGAATTGCAACTTTTAAAGGGTTTGTATTATTCGGCTTTTTCCATATTTTAGGTACACAGTCATTTAAGCTTTCTCTTTTAGTACCATCACTTGTTTTCTCTCTAAGAGATCTAGCAAACTTCAACTTTGGTGTCCAAAAGTCCAATTCAATATGTTTCTCATCATTATAAACCACTTTGACAACTCTTAATATTGGATTGTAGGATAGTTGTCTTTCTTTGAATCTTATATCACCAATTAAGCCCTTGAATTTGGAGGATAACATCTTCTCCAATAACATCTTTGAGCTACAAGAATTAGTATTCATTTTCTCCAAAGCCTTTGTGACAATTGTAATGCTATCATAAGCTAGCAAAACATCTGGTCTTGGTTTGAACTCAACTTTTTCTGTATTCTCAGCTTGAAAATTTTCCTGCAAATGAGTATAAGCACTAGAGCTTGTAGAAAAGTTGGTTTTGATTCCCAAAACACCTTCCATAGAAGATAAAACAGATTTATCTACATACTCCAACATGCTTGTAATCTCCTCATTGATTATCCAAGATGATTCTTTCTCCAATAATCCAACTTTTTTAGCTTCTCTAAACAAATGGTTCACCATAGGTAACGTTGCTTGAAGTACAATAAAAACACGAGATTTTAACAGCAACAACTTCAACAATTCATCAAGAACAAACCCTTTTGGATCAGATAAAGAAGTGAATGGTGGAAGAGCTAATAGATACTCAATCTGCAAGTTAGACTTTTCGAGAGCCTCAGATAAGAGGCTTAACATTCCAGAATCGCCACTATAAGGGTTGTCTTCATATATAACTATAGCTTTCTGTGAGTTGAAAGCATGGATCATATCAGCTATGAAGTTCATTTGTGCAGAATGATTTTGTGACATTTGAATCAAGAAAGGCCAACGATGTTGCATTAACGATGATGGGACTGATGGTGGAGAAGAAAATGAAATTGTTGGTACTTGAAACTTTGCTCCAAGGTCAGCAACAAGAGCTGCTTCTTGCCATGTCTCCATGCCAATAACCACTTTAACTTTCTCTTTAGTGATTAATTCTTCAGCTGAAAACCAGTAAGAAGCAAGATTTTATCTATAAGTTTCTGTTTATTTATAAGTATGTTTATTTATAAAAAAGTACTCACCAACTGAAGCTGCTTGTAAAGGGTTTCGACCAGAATCACGGAAGAAAAAGACTATGTTTTGATTGTTAGAATAGTTATTGAAACTTTGAGCTGCAATTTGCATGGCTGTTTTCTGTTGTTTACCTGTTTCAGAATTAACATCAATGATCACACCAATACTTGTTGTATTTTGGGAACTATCCGCAAGACTTTGGAATAGAAAAAGTGAGATTATTAGAAGAAGGCAAAGCAAAAGATTTGGAACTGAGTTTGATGTTTGAGCATAAAAAATCATTCTGTACTATAGATGATAATATTGAGAAATAAAGATCTAAGATACTTATATTTTGCATGAAAATGTGGGATATGGATATTCACATTTATATGTATGGTGGAGGGAAAGGTCATTGGTCATAGTCATAATTCCACATTTGAATTATCAAAGGATTGAAATTGTGTTAGAGAATTTAAGAGAATGATTCTGCCTTTATAATATCAACATTCTGGTCATCGATCTTGACTTCTAATAACCTCAACATAGAAATGGTAGAAGTTGTTTATTTTAACATAAAGTTATTGAGGATTCTATTTGTCACCTCAAATATACCAGACACCCCCAATTTTTTAATATTTTCAAAATAACATTGCTATTATTTATATAACAAATTACATTTTTTTACATAAAATTTCATTTTTCCCATCAAGGAATTCAAAAAAATTCCGGTAGTTATTTCTAAATTTCCGATATGCTCTCAAACGCATATTTTGAAAATTTCTGAGTTTATATAGGAGATTCTAAAATATCCGGTAATTTTACAGGTAATTCCAAAATATTCAGTATTGAATTCAACGTTTTGGTCAAAAATATCAAAAATCTGATACAAAGGAAAAAAAATCTAGGAATTGTCAAATATTCGGTATATCGAAAATTTCGTTTTAACTTGAAATTTCTGGTAGCAAGTCTGCTAGGAGAAAATGTTTGCGTTATGCTATCCAAAGGAAAAATTAGTTTGAGCTTAGATTAATCATGTAAGAAACTTTGGCAATAGAACCATAATAAGGGTGGCTTTTACAAGTTCATCTCCTAATTCCCTCGGTACGGGACAAAGATGCAAGTACATGACCAATCCTCAGTGTAATCCATCTTAGATTGTCAACCGAATATGAGAAGAAAGTAAGAGATGATCCACTCCTAAAAAATGGTTGATATAAAGTATTAGTAACAAGTGTAACATAAATGATATAAAAATATTAGTAACAATAAAGGTTGCCAATATATTATTGTGAACAACATGCAATTTCATGTCATCTTTCTTGTCTTCCAAAGACAAGCTTCACTTAGTTTGGGGTACATATAAATCATACACACAACCCCCTCAGTTGTACTCGTGGTATGTTAGGTAGAAAACACTAACATGTGTTTCACTTTTGTCCACAAATATTGTCGTACAAACTAAGTATATGGGAAGTATGACTTCAATGCACATTATTTGTGGAACAAAACCTGCTCATCATCACCTTCGGTTTTACTGTCGCAACCAAATAGTATTTGTATAAATCCTTTAGGTATGAAAATCAAACATGAACGCCTATCGTGGCATCAAATTCCTTTGGGTCCTCACCTAGGTCAACTCTCAAATAATTTATCATCAATTCAAGTGCCTTATATTTGTTGATCAGAAAGTGGGTTAGTAATTTTTCCCTAATCGGAAGATGCAGAAGGCATGAGACATCATCAAAGGTGATAGACATCTCACCATGAGGGATGTGCAAAGATGATGTATCATTGTTCCATCTCTCCACAAAAGCCGCCAGCTTATTATTGTTAATGGTCAAGTATCTAGTGGCGCATAAATCTACCAACCTAGAGTAATAAACTATATTTTGAAACATTGTGGCTACATTTTATTCCTAGTTCAAATCTTTCAAGCATGATTTACAGATTTTATAGTTTCACGGTCTTGTAAAAGTAAATATATCAACAAGCAACCCCAACTCAATTAGTATGAAATAAATGTAACATAAAAATAAATAAATATACATTTCCTTCTCACGCATGCCTAGCAGCATGTTTAGCAAAAATAGGTAGTAAGGAGGTGTCATAAAGGCCTTCTGAAAAAATAGGAATGAGAGCAACAGGTTTCTCCTGTTGGGCTTTAGGGACTTCATAAGCTAGAGGGTGAACATGAGACAAGTGTCCTAAGGAGGTCGAGGCCTGAGACACATGACCTTGTGAATCCCAAGGAACATGGCCATGTGAGTTCAACGCTTCCACATCAAACAAACTAGCATTAAATTGTGGCCTCATGCACACTTCCCTCTCCCTACAAACAAACACATGTTGGGGTACACGATTGTGCCTCAATTTGTCCTGATTTTGCCATTGTTCCTATAATACAAAACAAAAAACAATATCAAAATCAAAACAAGTATAATTTGGAAATACATCTTCGTAAAAACAGAAAAGACAAAAAAAATCAAGAGATTTCTCTTTGTAAAAATGTGCTGCATAAAAAAATCCATAAAATGCAGACAATGTCCTAAACACCAACAAATTTGTATGCATGTCTAAACAAAGTACCTATTTTGAATTTAACTACAAATTAATGTATTTTAAACAATCTATTTTACCTATTAGTTATCTATTGAGAGTTGTTTTACGAAAGCTTGAATGAAGTGAATGCAATCTAGTGGAATTGATTGCAATGTTGTTGAAGTAGTGTTGAAGCTTGAAAAATGACACACTTGAATCTTGTTCATAGCTCTTTGAAGGGTTTATGAAAATGTAACAAAAGAAGAAGGAACTAGGAAGGTTTTGTAAAACTTAGATATTTATGTTTTTTTTAGTTAAATAGTCAAATGGTTTGAATCCACTTTATTAAGGATGAATAAGTGATGTTCTTATTTATGTTTAAACAAAACTAGATATTTATGTTTAAACAACTTATTGTTAGTTTTAATTTGATATCAATATTTAACCTATTAGTATAAAATAATCTCGGAAAGACTAATATAAATAAAATTTGACATAATTAGAGATTTATACGAGTGTTTTACCAAGTCAAAATGACAACTTAGCATTGTAGAGATTGCTTAATAGTAGTGTATAAAATTTAAAATAGGTTTTATAAAAGAATACCGTTGAAAATGGTCTTATAATAATAGTGATATAATAAAGTATAATTTAAACAAATTCTTCCGTTTTTATGTTATCCACATTGTCACGTGTTCAGTATAATAAAAGTCAAGATAGTTAACTGGAATGTTCATATTATAAAGGCAGAATCATTTTCATAGAAAATCTATATACTACGTGTAATGTGTTTCTGCCACTGTTAACATAATACAAGTCAATAATATTAACAACAAACCCATTCTCATAAATTCACTAACATTCCATTTCAATCCTCAAGAGGACTATTCAACTTCAAAATTATGACTATGACCAATGACCTTTCCCTCCATCATACATATAAATGTGAATATTCATATCCCACACTTTCATTTTATCATGCCTATTATATGTATCTTAGTATTATTTCTATACTAATATTGAACCTTCAAACATGAATTTTTATGCTCAAACGATGAACTCAGTTCCAAGTCTTTTTCTTTGCCTTTCTTTAATAACCTTGCCTCTCCTATTCCAATGTCTTGCCAATAGTTCCCAAAATGCAACAAGTATTGGTGTGATCATTGATGTTAATTCTGAAACAGGAAAACAACAGAGAACAGCCATGCAAATTGCAGCTCAAAGTTTCAACAATCAAAACATAGTCCTTTTATTCCGTGATTCTGGTAGAAAACCTTTACAAGCAGCTTCAGCTGGTCGGTACTTTTTTGTAAATTAACTCTTATATAATAAGCACTTATTTAAGTTTTTTTTATCCAAACAGAAACTTATAGATAATATCTTGCTTCTTATTGGTTTTCAGCTGAAGAATTAATCACTAAAGAAAAAGTTCAAGTGATTATTGGCATGGAAACATGGCATGAAGCAGCTCTTGTTGCTGACCTTGGAGCAAAGTTTCATGTACCAATAATTTCATTTTCTTCTCCACCATCAGTCCCATCATTAGTGCAACTTCGTTGGCCTTTCTTGATTCAAATATCACAAAATCATTCTGCACAAATGAACTTCATAGCTGATATGATCCATGCTTTTAACTCTCAGAAAGTTATAGTTATATATGAAGACAACCCTTATAGTGGTGATTCTGGAATGTTAAGCCTCTTATCCGAGGCTCTCGAAAAGTTTAACTTGCAGATTGAGTATCTATTAGCTCTTCCAACGTTCACTTCTTTATCTGATCCAAAAGGGTTTGTTCTTGATGAATTGTTGAAGTTGTTGCCGTTAAAATCTCGTGTTTTTATTGTACTTCAAGCATCGTTACCTATGGTGAACCATTTGTTTAGAGAAGCTAAGAAAATTGGATTATTGGAGAAAGAATCATCTTGGATAATCAATGAGGAGATTACAAGCATGTTGGAGTATGTAGATAAATCTGTTTTATCTTCTATGGAAGGTGTTTTGGGAATCAAAACCAACTTTTCTACAAGCTCTAGTGCTTATACTCATTTGCAGGAAAATTTTCAAGCTGAGAATACAGAAAAAGTTGAGTTCAAACCAAGACCAGATGTTTTGCTAGCTTATGATAGCATTACAATTGTCACAAAGGCTTTGGAGAAAATGAATACTAATTCTTGTAGCTCAAAGATGTTATTGGAGGAGATGTTGTCTTCCAATTTCAATGGCTTAATTGGTGAAATAATATTCAAAAAAAGACAACTATCCTACACTCCAATATTAAGAGTCATAAAAGTGGTTGATAATGATAAGAAACATACTGAATTGGACTTTTGGACACCAAAGCTGAAATTTGCTAGATCTCTTAGAGAGAAAACAAATGATGGCACTGAAGAAGAAAGCTTAAATGACACTGTAACTAGGACACCAAACCCTTTAAAAGTTATAATTCCTACGAATCCTGCATTTGATAGTTTTGTGAAAGTCTCTCAAAATCAAAGTCTTGAAGGTTTCTGTATCGAACTTTTCCTTGAGATCCGAGAAATTTTGAGTGAGCAGTATTCTGGTCTTCCCTATGAATTTCATAAGTTCAGTATATCTTATGATGACCTTCTGCCTAAGGTCATAGATAAGGTAAACTCAAAATTATGTTCTTGCAAACTTTTATTTTTTTTGTTTGATGATTTCATTTGTCACTTTCAATACATTTATTTCACACACAAATGGCATACCATAACATTGCATACAAGTCAATAAATATCATGCTTTCTCAAAACTAAGTGCAAAGTGGAATTGGCAATGAGTTTGACAAGATCACAGGGTGCAACGTGATTTCTGAAAAGGCTACATTTTGAAACTTAATCAAAATGAGTTTCATTGTGTCAAATTCACTGTGATTCCAAACATGCACTTAAGCAAAAGAAAATATTTCCTGTAGAAAGGAAGGAAGCTAATAATATTGCAGACCTATGATGCTATTGTAGGAGATGTAACAATACTAGCCAATCGAGCAAGGGAAGTATCATTCACTCAACCATATACTGAATCGGGCTTATCACTCATACTTCCAGCAGAAACTGAAGATTCAGCATGGTTGTTTATGAAACCATTTAGCTCGGTAATGTGGATTGCAACTACTGGCATCCTAATCTACACAATGATTGTCGTTTGGTTCTTAGAACACCACTTGAATCCTGAATTTGGTGGACCATTGAAAACCCAAATCAGCACCACTCTATGGTTTGCTTTTTCTTCTCTATTTTTTGCACAGAGTAAGTATAGATTACAAAAGTTCTAAATTTTTTATTTTCCGTAACGCTTAGAATTTGGGTTGAGTCTAGTTCACCCCTTCCAAAATCTGTTTGTAAACTGAAGACTGTCTCCTCTTATAAACTTAAGTTCATGTCTTACCTCATTCAATGTGAGGCTGTTAACACCCTCCTCATGCTTAGAACTAAACACCTAGAGCATGACTCAATAGTGGTGACCTGATAGCAGGTGACCCGACTCATTCAATACAAAACTAACTTATGTTCATGCCTGATTTATCTACTTAGTTTGAGACTCTTAACAATATTTTCCATTTTCCACTTATTCTATAAACATGAAGAAACATTTCAACTCTTTAGTGATTAGAAGTCAATTATTTTATAGAGTGTTTTATGGAACTTCTGAGTTGCAATAATTTAAATTCTTTAAAAAGTTTGAGATAATAAAGTTTAATAAATATTGCTTCTTCATTTGGAAAATCCTTCTCTTGCAAACTAACTAATAGTAACAAGATATTTGTTTCTGATGTATACCAGAGGAGAAAATAGCCAGCAACTCAGCAAGAGTAGTAGTTGGAGTATGGCTATTTCTTGTGTTTGTTCTAACTTCAAGCTACACTGCAAATCTCTCATCATTGCTTACAGTCCGAAAATTGAGGTCTGATAGAGACATTGAATGGCTTAAACAAAACAAATTACCAGTTGGTTGTGATAACACCAGTACCTTTATAAAGGACTACTTGGTCAAAGTGTACAATTTCCCTAGACACCAAATTGTAGATGTTGATAATGAGCAAGACATTCTGGATAAATTCAAGAGCAAAAAAATTTCTGCTTTCTTTGTTGAGAGCCCATATGAGAAGGTTTTCATGAATAAATACTGCAAAGATTACACTGCAACTACAGCAGCCTTTAAATTTGGAGGATTGGGATTTGTGAGTGCCTACAACTTCTTCTTTGGCCTGTTTACTTTTATAAAAAGTTTACATTTTTTTTTTGTTTTAAGCATTTTCTGTAAAATATCTTTTAATATGTTTTAGTTTTGTGTTCTCATATTTTGTTTCATGCTCTATGATTTTTGCAGGTATTTCAAAAAGGGGCTTCAATAGCAAAAGACTTTTCTCTAGCAATTTTAACACTTGCAGAAAATGGAACACTAAAAGATTTGGAAGATAAATGGTTAACACCTTCCAATAAATGCTCAAACAACTCACCGTCTCCAGAAGAAACTGAGAGTCTGACTCTTGACAAATTTTGGGGACTCTATGTCATATGTGTGGCCACTTCCACCATATGCTTATTACTAGCTTTGTTGAAGAAGTATTTCCATAACCATAACCACTATGAAGAAGCTGATCAACTTCCTCAAGGAAGTGTAATCTCCGAATCTGATGATGATAATAATAATAATTCTCAGAGAGCTATTAGAGTTGGTACTGGTTTAAACATTGAGAATCTCATGAAATTAAATAAATCTGCAACTTTTGGTGGACATGTAATACAAGGCGTACGTCGTAGAAATTCACCAAAATTGGAGAGTATAAGCATTTCTGATGAACAGGGCGATCTGCCTCGCTCCCAATCAGCTGCCATGCCATAGAAATGATATAATTCATATTATGTAATAGATTCACATGTTGGCGGTTCTGTATATGTTATAGCTAGTCATATACATTCTAACTTTTATGTGTTTAATTTTAATAATTGTAGTAGTAGCACTCTCGAAAAACCTATAGTAATTTTTATACAGATATATATTATCTAATGTGATTCATTTCATCAGTTTCCTCCTGAAAAACCTGTAATATCATCAGTTCTTATATGATTCAGTATGGGAAAAAAAAAGTTCTTCCTATAATAAACGCAACGAAGCACTTGCAAAATTCAACTATTACAATGTACTCCCTCCATTCCTATTTATAAGCAAATTTTGATTTTTTAGATTCATTGAATAAATGATGTATTTAGACTACATATAGGTTAGATACATCAATTATTCAATGAACCTTAAAAGTTAAAATTTGCTTATAAATAGGAATATGGTCAAGAGACATTTTAAATTTCTTGCACAAGGGATTACATATCACTCTACATTTGTCTTCATTCTCAGCCGTCTATTTTGGGGTATACATCTTTATTTTTATGTAATTAAAGTATGACAGTTCACAAAGGTACTAAAAAATGATAAATATAAGGCTGATATTTGCAGGACAATCCTTTTCACATATTTTAATATTATGCATGTTGAATTATATGACCAGTTCCTCCATGGAATGTATATACTTACAAATTTTCATGCTCAAATTTCCTATTCAGATTCTAAAGTCATTAATTATGATCAATTGTCCTAAATTTTGTGGCCACATTACAAAGCCTAAATGTCATTAGTTTGAGGTCCACTTCTCATAGTTGGCAAATCCAACAAGAATCCGTGTTTCCAAGAAGCATCCATTTTCAATGATCTTTCAACTTATCTCTAGAAATGACGTAAAATTAACATAAAATGAAATTAAGATTACCATTTTGACTGGATCAACTTATCTCTAGTTGATTTGCAAATGTTTTTTTTTATTTTTTTTTATTTTTTATATTTTATAATTCATTTGAATCTAGACCATCTGATTTTGATCCGACTGCCATCATTTTGAATGTGTGAATGCAGGAAATCCTGAAAGCAAGGAATCCTAAATTTCAAATCTTTTAGAAGACTTACATCCTGAATTTAGAAAATATAATATTTTGTCCTATCATACACTTGTGTGTCGGTATGAGACAATAAGCACGCGTTCTTACATGTGGCATGAGAGTGTTTGTCATTTTTGAAGTATGAATTCATATTACTATCAACTACTAAGTATTCTTAATTTTATCTTGAATGCGGATCAAACCCTCCACCTCTTTATCGCTCCACTTTTTGGCTCCTAAATTCCAACTATCAAACCACCCTTACTCTTACTTGGATTTAACATTAGTTTTCCCTAATAGGTTTTCCAAGAAACACATAAAACTTAGGTGTAATGCTGCACATAATTTGGTCTTATTGTTCCTCATACAAAAGTACAGTTTTTATTTAATTAAGGAGACTGTGTGAAAAATAATCCAGCTTAAAAGAGTAAAAACAATAAACGCAAACAATAAGCACACTGTATGCTAACAAAGTCTGGCCAATACTAATTATACCTTGAACTACATTTTCTTTTTATTACCTCTAAACTGTGCCGCAGAGGACTTCCAACCCCAAACAAATAATTGAACCAAGCCTAAGGACATGTTTCTCTTGCTTCCCTCAATAGACCCTTTCCGCTTATCAATAACTATGAATTGGATTCAACATTGACAACTTCTATCGCATCTATCTAACATAATTTGTGACACTTGTACTCTATTTTAGTGAATAATATTAAGAGCAGTGTCTAAACTCCAGAGCACTCTTTCTAAGTTTTCACCATTACCAACTCCAAGATTTATCCCATCTAACAAATTGTTGATCCTTACAATTACTTTTCCCTACCTTATGATAAGATATCTAAAATAACATTGTCTATTCTCATACCCTACTTTGTCTCCAAGTATGGAGTCAACATCATAATTGACAAAGTCAAACATTAAATTTCCATGTAACTACCAAAATAACTCCCAAAATCCTCGGCATCGAGTAATATTAATTCCTCTAAGTAATCATATGATATATAGGCATCTAGTCCCTACATAGTTTCCAACAAAGGCTAGTGGATTATGTGAGCAAAAGATATACCAGCAAAATGCATTGCCTTTCAACTATTCCTCAAACACTAGCAAGAATTTGGCTATTCTTTTTCTTACTCACTCCTTATGTTCTCATTTCTGGTTTCCAAGATGAGAGAAACAAAGTTATATCCATTGGGGTGATCATTGATGTTAATTCTCGTATTGGGAAAGAACAAGAAGTAGCCATGGACATTGCAGCCCAGAAATACAACGCTTCAAAGAAATACAAGCTGGCTCTCTATTTTCAGAATTCCACCAAGGATACCCTCAGGGCAATCACACTTGGTTACTACATCTAGTATTTTTTGAGAAAAAAACATTAAACTTTCTTAAATGTGTATAATGAAGCATGTGAGATCTTTAATTGCAGCAGAAGAGATGATTAAGGTGCAAAAGGTACAAGTGATTATAGGGATGCACACATGGCCAGAAGCAGGTATATTAGCTGAAATAGGAAGCAAAGCTCAAGTTCCTATCATATCATTTGCAGCGACTACCATAACGCCGCCATTGATGAAAACTCGATGGCCTTTTCTGGTGAGACTAGCAAACAAAGGTACGTCATATATAAAATGCGTTGCAGACATAGTGCAGGCGTATAGCTGGAAAAGAGTAGTAGTAATCTACGAAGATGACACGTACGTGGGAGATTATGGGATGCTATCCCTGCTAGCTGAGGCCCTTCAGGATGTGGGTTCAATGATTGAACACCGCTTAGTCCTTCCCCCAATCTCTTCTATACATGATCCAGGAGAGCTAGTTAGTGAAGAGATGATTAAGTTAAAACAAACACAATCTCGGGTGTTCATAGTGCTGCAATCCTCATTAGAAATGACAATCCATTTGTTTAAAGAAGCTTCAAAAGTTGGACTGGTGGATAAAGAATCAGTTTGGATAATCCCAGAGAGCATAACAAATTTGATGGACTCTGTCAATAAATATGCTATTTCCTATATGGAAGGAGCTTTAGGAATTAAAACCTACTACTCAGAGAGAAGCAAGGATTATCAAGACTTTGAAGCTCAGTTCAGGAGAACTTTTTGGTTAAAGAATCCAGAGGAAGATAACCGATACCCAGGATTTTATGCTCTACAAGCATATGATAGCATTAATATTGTAACTCGAGCAATCGACAGAATGACCTGTAGAAAAAGTAGCAGCCCAAAGAGTTTACTAAGAGAAATACAGTCTAGCAATTTTGGTGGATTGAGTGGCCATATTCAATTTGAAGATGGACAACTCATGCAGAAGAATCTTGTATTAAGAGTTGTAAATGTGGCTGGGAAGAGTTACAAGGAATTATGCTTTTGGACTCAACAACATGGCTTCACTACAGTCCTCCATATTGGAAACACTTCCTCACACTTGATTCTCAACAAATATTATGTCATTTCTTTCAAATTATACCATAATGTGTTAGATCTTATAACTTGTTATTTTTCCTGTATATTAGACTACTTAATAAATTCAAATTCAAACAAAAGAAGCCATATTGATGTGTAAAAAACATCAAGAAACTCCATGGCATCCCTCTTAACTGGAGCCTGGCAACATCATTCGGTTTTACCAAGCAACTTCTGATCTTTGAAGCGTAACACCGGAAACACGACACTGACACTGACACATCGACACCAGTAATACTTTGAAAAAATGAATAAATTAGACGTAATTACAAGTGTCATAAGTGTCGGTGTCAGATTTGGACACCGACAATAACCCATACACACATTTTTTGCAGAGGTGTCGGTTCTAAATAGCTTATGATCCTAACCAAATTTCATTAGGAAATAAAGTTGTTTATTATATTGAAAGCCTGAAAAAAAAATGGATTGGTCTCAATACACAATACCTTTGGTAATCATGAACTCAAGTACACAAAATGCAAAAATGTCTTCATCAATACCATTAGGTTTATACATTCAGTTTAATAATTTCTAATTGAATAGCACAAGAGTTGTTTATAGATTGAATATCACAAAACATTTATTCTAGAAAATGAATTAAAATCCTAATACAATAAAATCAACAAAATCATCTGAAAATGTGTTAAACTTAATGTGATCAAGTACTACAAGAATAGAAAATGAGAAAGGGGATAATTTATGGGAACCTGACCCGTGAGGCATGGCGTTGAGTATTCGCGGAGGTTCTGAATGAGAAGGATCGCTTCGCCTCGTAGTCTTCTAAATCGCATATTGATGTAAATCGAGTGTACATTTATCAGAAGTAACGCCTTTATATGAGAAATTTTGAAATTCACACGTGAAGATTATGAAGATATAGAAATACTTGTGAAGAAGTTTGAAAAATTCTTTAAAAGAGACAAAACAATGAAGATTGCTCAAAGAAAGAAGTTTAATAAAGTGTCAACTTCAAATCACTTTCAATGAATATGTAAATCAAAGACATAAGAGTGATTGTTCTTTTCTCGAAATGAAGAACAAATTCAACAACAGGATAAAAATCTAAGAAGAGCATACATCTAAAATGTTTTTAAAGTTATAGCATAATAAAAGCAAAATACCAAATTTGTCTTTTAACTCTACGCTGGAATAATTCGATCTTTTAATTTAAAAAATGTCAAATGATCCCTTAAATTTTTAAAAGGTTTTAGATTAGTCTTTGTCGTCAATACTGTTAGTCAAAATCAAAGGATTTGTACACGTGATGTTGATCTTTAATGATTCATTCGCCAAATGGAGTGTCCATGTTGGATTTGAAAACTTAGAAAAGAAATTCTAAGTGTTATTGTCACAAATCCCAGAAGGAATACGAAGTGGATACCTTGAACCCTAGCTCAACCATGATTGAATGTTGAAGCTAATTCTCCCATTACCGTGAAGCAAATTTCTTTATTATCGTTGAAATCAAAGTTAAATAGGTACATTTTAGGGGTTTTCAATGCAAATATGTTACGTTTTAGGATTTTTCTTTGTTTTAGGATTTTTTTCAATTAGTTTCTAAAATTGGTATTTTTATACGAATCTTAATAGGACATAGGAGTTTGGTAGAAATGACTGAGTATTTGAATTTAACAATCCACCACAGTGGTGAATTTGTCGATGATGAGATGAGTTTTTACGAAGGGGGTGAGATTGTTGACTTAAGAATAAATATTGATAGATTGAGTTGTTTTGAACTGTTAGGATGTTTTAAGGAATTATGTTACATTTATATTGAAAAGATATACTATATGGATCCAACATTTGGGATGAATACTTTGGTTGATGACAAAGGAGTCCTAGAGATTGTTGATCTCTATAGGGTGCACCTTAGTGTTGACATATACATTAAATACACATTGTCATAACCTGATTATTATGATGGTCTTATCGATGAAGTAGAAGTGGCTGAGAATGGAAAAGTACTTACTACAATGATTGAGGAAGTTGTTGTTGAGGCTTTGAAGGAGACTGAGGTTATGGAAGGTGAGGCTTTGAATGAGATTGGGATGAATAAATGTGAGCCTTTGAAGGAGATTGAAGTTATGGAGAATGGTGGTGATGACAATGATGGTCTTAGCTCTGATGATAGTGAGGATGAAAGCTTCAATTATGACAGTGCAATGGAAGTGGAATCTGATGAGTATGATGATGATTTAGATGAGGAGGGTAATTTGATTGACTATGTGAATGAAGATGTTAACCATGAGGGGAAGAAGAAAAAAGGTAAGGAAAAGTGTGAGGAAAACAAAGATAAACAAGATGTTAGTGATAATGAAAGTGATGATTTACAAAATGGGTGTGACAGTGATGAAAGTAATGGTGTTATGAGGAAAAAATACCTTATGTTTAAATTACAAAAAGACATGTCAAACTACAAATGGGAGGTTGAGATGTTTTTTACTTGTGTTATATTTGTTATTGTGGAATATTGGATCGAACTCTTATACGAAAGAGGTTTGGCATGAAGTCGAAGCTGGTTCACATGCTGGTGTAGAAGTTATACATATTGTAGTCGAAGTCAGTTCAAGTATGTATGTTTAATTGTTTCTTTGATGTTGTAGAGTTTGTTCCAAGGTGGAGATTTGTGAGATATTGGAACGAACTCTAGGTTTAGCATGTCGTCGAAGTCCGCTCACATACTGGTGTTTAATTGGGCCTTGTTGTATGGATCCAATTATTTAAGTTAGCTTGTACCCTAAGTTAGCTTGTAATGGGTAATTGTTAAAAAGCCCATTAGATTAGTATGTTAGTTTTCTTATAAATAGCATACTAGTCTTTCATCTTTTGTATAAGGAAAAATAGGAAGATAAAACCCTAATTCAAAAGTGAGAGAGGTTATTTGTTATTATTGTATACTTGCAATCTTGTTTTAAGAGAAATGAAAGAATAGCAGTTTATAAGAAATCCTTGTTGTTATCTTTGGTAACCCTAAACCTAACCCTTGTGGGTTTCTTGATTACAAAGAAACTTATTATAATTTGTTTTAAAGGTATCCAATTCACAACAGTTATCTTTATGTCTAACTTTATTTTGTTTTGCAACCTATATACATAGGGTTAATTACCAGCCACGGATGAGTTGCTACCTGGAGTTGAGCAAAGGTTTTGTGTCAGACATCTTTATAACAATTTCAGAAAAAGATATCTTGGAAAGATGTCATGGTTAAGCCTTTTATACCACCAGGCCCAACTACAAGGATGAGTGCAACAAAGACTGTTGTAGGGTCAACAACAAGGAGATCAACACCAACCAAGAGATCAACAAAGAATTGGAAAGTTTAGATTGTTGTAGGGCATTTACTTTTTGTCTTTGTGTATTTTATCTATCACTTATTGTATGGTATTCTATTAAAACATGTATGGTATTTTGCTAAGACATGTTGGCATTAAGTCTAAGCCTTATGTAATTTGTTAAGGCAAGCTATGACTTGTGTATTTTGGCTATCAATTATTATAGTATTTCCTAGCATTCTGATATAAACTTGTTTGTCACATATTGCTAACATACTGATACATATTGATAGAAATTGATGAACAACATCAAATTGATAACAAGAAATTGATCAACAACATCTTCATTTAATTGATAAAAAACAAATTGATAACAATTGGTACAATAACTTGTTTATTCATTTAACTCATCTAAAAACAAGTACAATGAGGCAAATGAACAACAACAAATTCCATAATTTTTTTCCACTTCATTAGGTTCTTCAATTCACTTACCACATTGCTTATTTGTTTCTCATATTCTTCATTAATCAATTGAGCTTTTGTAACCATCTTTCCACATTGCTTATTTGTTTCCCATATTCTTCATTAATCAATTGAGCTTCCAGAATTTTTTTCCACTTCATTAGGTTCTGAATTTCTCTAATCCGAGAGGAGGCCGCTTAGCAAGCCCTAAAAGGAAAATAATGTGTTTTTAATTTATTAAAATTCATTAAAAAATTGTGTTTTATGTTTTAGGAAGGTTGGTGTGTTATTGATGGGGTGTGAGCAGGTTTATAGAGGTTGTATGTGCATTTTGTTAATGTTGAATGTTGTTGTGTGAGACTTGTGAATACATGTTGTAGGATTAGTTGTGTATGTGTTGTTGATTTAAAACTATTAGAATGAGCACAAATATGTATGAATTGTTGTTGTTGTTGCATATAATCATCGTTGTTGCATGTTGTTGTTGTTCGTGAGGTGATGGTGTTCAATCACGGTGTAGGGTGTGATCATGAAATAAGGGTCACACTAGACCATGAAATAGGGGTTGATGGTGTAATCATGAAAAAGAGGTTGCACTGGACCATGAAAAAGGGTTCGAGAGTTTCGACGGGAACTGGACCATGAAATGGGGATCGATTCTTGGTACCACATGCATTGAGTCTATGGTTGAGTATCATTTGCATGTATTGTTATCAATGTATATGATGTGGTTCTATATGTTGTTGATGCGTTTGTTGTAAAAATGTAGTTGGGTTGTGATTCTTGTCGTGAGGAATATGTTGTTGTTGTACTTATATGATATATGCCTTATATTTATATCATTTTCCTATTTTAATTGATTTAAGAATCTCACCCCTTATGTTTGAATATTATCTATATGTTGGTAACATGCAGATACTCAAGAGTAGTCATGGTCGTGGCGTCCGCTCTGATACGTAACATGGGAGTCGGGAACGTCGTTTTATTGCCTTAGTTCTTTTATTATATTTTGGAATATGTTGATGTTGTTATAGAATTTTCAAACTATTTTCTATTTTAAGGATATTTCTACAGTTTGGTTTTCTGCTGCTTTATTTGAATAATTTTTCATTTCATGTTATGGATCAAATTTTAAGAGCATGCTTTGAAAGGTTGAAAGTAGCACCTTGAATTGAGAAGAAAATTTTACTATGATTTGTTGTATTTTATTTTTTTAATAAAAATGACGGGGAAAATTTGGGGTGTCACAATTGGTATCAGAGTAGTTCGGTCCATCCGACAAGTCGTCGATTCGTCAAGTTGTTGTTGTCGTAGTTGAGGTCCATGATAGTTGGTCATTGTCTGTGTAGGTGTTTTGACCGTTGTTTCTTGTTATTATTGCTTAGTAGTTAAGAATGGCATGAAGGAATGGCATTGCACTTACTACCATTATACAGGCTATGGCCCAAGCTATGTAGAATCCGATGAATTCTGGGAAAAACGAGAATGATGAATTCAAGGGAAAACATGACCCAGATGGGGCGCAAGAGTGGATCAAGGAGATCGAGAGGATCTTTCGGGTGATGGAATGTTCTGAGGTACGGAAGGTGCGGTTGGGTTCTCACAAGATGGTAGGAGAAGCTGATGATTAGTGGGTCGGTACTCAGCAACAATTGGAAGTGTCAAGTGAGGCGGTCACTTGGACTGTGTTTAAGAGGGAGTTCTTGGGGAAATATTTTCCTGAAGATGTTCGAGGGAAGAAAGAGATAAAGTTCTGGAATTAAAACAGGGTAGCATGTCAGTGGTAGAGTATGCTGCTAAGTTTTCAGATTTGGCCAAGTTATATCTGTATTATAGTGAGGCGACTACTGAGTTCTCAAAGTGTGTGAAATTTGATAATGGTTTGAGGCCTGAGATCAAACAGGCGATTGGCTATCAAAGGATCAGAATATTTCCATATTTTATTGATTGTTGTAGGATCTTTAAGGAAGATAGCAATGCTCGATCAGAGCATTTCAAAGGTTTGGCTGAGAGGAGAGGAAAGCAATAGATGCACTGTGGGAAGCCTTATGCAGCTCCAGTTGTTAAAGGTAAGCAGAGAATTTTTTATGGCAAGAAGATAAGTGAGGGAGGAGCTTTCGTTCCTTTGAAGTGTTATAGATGTGGTGAGTTGGGTCATTGTGTCAGTGAGTGCACGAGTGATGTGAAGAAGTGCTTCAAATGTAGACAACCTGGGCATTTGATTGTAGATTGCAAGACTAACATGATGACTTGCTACAACTGTGGAGAGCAAGCCCATATTAGCATTCATTGTCTGAAGCCGAATAAAGCTTCAACTGGAGGAAAAGTGTTTTCTTTGACAAGTACTCAGACTTCTAGTAGGGATCGACTAACCAGAGATATTTGCTACATTAATGATACGCCTTTGATTGTTATGATTGATACTGGTGCAACATATTGTTTTATTACCGTTGATTATATGAAAAGGTTAGGTCTCATTGTTTCTTCGATGAAAATAGGAATGGTTATTGAAACTCCTGCGAAGGGATCGATGACTACTTCTCTGGTTTGTTTGTAGTGTCCTTTATCGATTTATGGTAAGGACTTTGGAGTCAATCTTGTTTGTTTACTGTTGGAGGGTCTTGATGTGATTTGGGGAATGAACTGGTTGGAGTTCAACCATGTTCATATCAACTGTTACAATAAGACCGTGCAATTTATTGATCCGGAAGAAAAGAAGGAAGATGGTTACTTATCTGCTAAAGAGTTGAAGGAGCTTTTGGATTAATAAGCTCAAGTGTTGGCTTTGTTTGCATCCTTGGTGGTGATAGAGTTTCCAGAAGTATTCCCGGATGATATCGTTGATGTACCTCCGGAACAGGAAGTAGATTTTAGTATTGATCTTGCACCTGGTACTAAACCTATTTATATGGCTTCGTATCGCATGTCGGTGTCAGAGATATCAGAGTTGAAGAAAAAGTTGGAAGAGTTGTTATAGAAGAAGTTCGTGAGACCAAGTGTGTCACCTTGGGGAGCTCAGGTGTTTCTAGTGAAGAAGAAGGATGGCAGTATGAGATTGTGCATTGATTACAGATAGTTGACTAAAGTGACAATCAAGAACAAGTATCCACTTTCGAGAATATGACTTGATGGATCAGTTGGTGGGTGCTAAGGTGTTTAGCAAGATTAACTCGTGGTCGATTATCATCAGATACGTGTAAAGGATGAGGATATTCAAAAGACAACTTTCAGGACTCGGTATGGACATTATGAATATGTAGTGATGTCGTTTGGATTTAATAATGCACCTGGATTTTTTATGGAGTATATGAATCGTATTTTCCATGATTACTTGGATCAATTTGTGGTTGTTTTCATAGATGATATTTTGATTTACTCTAAGTCAGAAGAAGAACATGCGGAACATCTACGGATGGTATTACAAGTGTTGAAAGATAAGAAGCTTTATGTGAAGTTATCTAAGTGTGAGTTATGGTTGAAAGAGGTGAGTTTTCTTGGACATGTCATTTCGAGTAATGGTATTGTAGTGGATCCATCCAAGGTAGATGCAGTTCTAATATGGGAAGCTCCGAATTCGGTGACCGATATCAGAAGCTTTTTGGGATTAGCTGGTTATTATCAAATATTCATTGATGGGTTCTCGAAGTTAGCTCTTCCACTGACCCGGTTAACCTGTAAAGGTAAGGTGTTTGTGTGAGATATTCATTGTGAGCGAATTTTCGTTGAGCTGAAGAAGTGATTGACTATAACTCCAGCTTTGATTTTGCCTAAACTAGATGAACCATTTATGGTGTATTATGATGCTTCTCTGATGGATTTAGGAGGAGTATTGATGCAAAATAACCAAGTGGTGGCTTACGATTCACGTCAGTTGAGGATTCATGAGAGGAATTACCCTACCCACGATTTGGAGTTGGCAGTAGTGGTGTTTGTACTAAAGATCTGGAGACATTATCTTTATAGTTCTAGATTCGAGGTGTTTAGCGATCATAAGAGCTTGAGGCACCTGTTTCACCAAAAGGAACTGAATATGAGGCAGAGACGTTGGTTGGAATTTTTGAAGGATTATGATTTCGACTTGAATTATCACCCCGATAAAGCTAATGTCGTAGCAGATGCTTTGAGTCGGAAAATAATTCATATGTCAATTATGATGATGAGAGAGTTAGAGTTGATTAATCAATTCAGAGACATAAGTTTGGCCTATGAGCAGACATCGTATAGTGTGAAACTGGGAACGTTGAAGATTAACAATGATTTTCTCGCTAATATCAGAGAGAGCCAGAAGTCAGATGTGAAGTTGGTAGACTTGATGGTTAGAGATGAGCGCGCGGGAAATGGTGATTTTCGTGTGGATGATTAAGGCGTGTTGAGATTCCGTGAGCGGATTTCTATTCATGAAGATCCAGAACTGAAAAGAATGATTCTTGAAGAAGGTCACAAAAGTAGTTTAAGTGTGCACTCAGGAGCTACAAAGATGTATCAGGATTTGAAAGAGATATTTTGGTGGCCTGGATTGAAACATGATGTAGCTCACTTCGTGTACGCTTGTTTAACTTCTCAGAAGTTAAAGGTGGAACATCAGAAACCTACTGGTTTGACACAACCATTGGATATTCCAGAGTGGAAATGGGATAGTATCTTTATGGATTTTGTTACAGGATTATCTAATACTCCGAGAGGGAATGATGTGATCTAGGTAATTGTTGACCGACTGACAAAATCGGCACATTTTATCCTGATTAGTATTATTTTTTCATTGCAGAGGTTGCCCGAGATTTATATTCGTGTGATCATAAAGTTGCATGGGATTCTGTTGAGAATTGTGTCGGATAGAGATCTAAGATTCACTTCTAGATTTTGGGAGAGTTTGCAAGAGGCTTTGGGCTCGAAGTTGAGCTTGAGCTCCGCTTATCATCCACAGACCGACGGGCAGACGGAAAGGACTATACAATCTTTAGAAGATTTGTTGAGAGCTTGTGTACTTGAACAAGGAGGTTCTTATGATAATCATTTATTGTTGATTGAGTTCACCTACAATAACAGTTATCATTCCAGTATTGGAATGGCACCTTTTGAAGCATTGTATGTGTTGCACCCCAAAATTTGCCATCATTTTCCACTTTTTTGGCTTATGTCTCACATATGTGCATTGCATTCAAGTCATGTTCATATCATACATATCATTGGTTTTCTCAAGTCATGGGATCAAGATTATCTAGAGAATTAGGGTTTCGCACCCTATTTTGGTTATCAAGGGAATTCGACCATCTTCTTATACTCATGTCACGCGATTACAGTTTATTTCCCTAATTCAGTAATCTTCAGGGATTTCACTTGTAAGAAATTTTCACTGATTCATCTGTTCCTTCATCTGGAAGTGAAGTGTGAATCATGGTTCTCTTACAAGTTGTTCGTTCGTGATCCAGTTCAGATGGATGGTTGACCTAACCCGGGTCAAATTATCAGGAAATTTCTTCAAGTGCAAGTTATTTGTTTCCGCGATTTATTTCTCAGGTGATGCGTATTCAAAGTGAAGTTGTGTGGTATGCTTGAATTCATCAGATTATCAAGTTGTGATTCATAAGAAGTTTTGGGTTAGATTGCCTGTTCATTCGTTTATTAGTGGGTCCATATGGGATTTAACCAGTACCTAGGCCCATTTATCTCAAGATCATAACTAATTGAAGAATATAAAGACATTGATTGAAATAGAATACCGATTGAATAAGTTTTAGTTTTCACCTTTTAGGAAAACCAGACTTTATTACTACTTCAGGAGGTGGTAAATCATGGTCATATTTCAATCTAAGAGATCTCTCGAAGTTTTGATTTACAAGGCAAATATTTGTTCCAATTTTAATTGCAAGTTTGTTTTCAAACCATGATCGGAGTTGTGTCCAAGATTTCTTGAGCCAAATTACATGATTGATCCAAACCACAATTTGTCTCAAGAGGGTTTTATGCCTCAAGTGGACACTTTAAGTCATGTGATTAGAATTCAAATTTTAATTATAAGGATTGTAGATGTAATACAATCTTGTTTCTTTAGTTGGTTTTGCACTTCATTCTTGAATTCCTTGAACTTTTTAAAGGATTCAAATTTGTGTTTCATTAAATACACATAACCAAATCTATTGAAATCATTAGTAAATGTGATGAAGTATTAAAAACCTCCTCTGTCTGGTATGTTCAGTGGTCCACATACATCAGTGTGTATGAGATCTAAAAGAACATTAGTCCTTTCACATTTTCATGTGAATGGATACTTTGACATCTTTCCAATTAAACAAGATCTAAATGTATCATATGATTTGTAATCAAAAGAGTCCAAGAGTCCATATTTATGGAGTTTAGAAATGTGCCTCTTATTTATATGGCCTAAGCAACAATGCCAAATGTAACTTATTTATATGGCTGCGACAATGCTAAACGTTAGGATTCAAGATCTAGGACATACAATCCATTATTCATTTGTGCAGTATCATATAATATATCATTCAAATAAATAGAACAACAATTATTCTTTATTATGAATGAAAAACCAAACTTGTCCAAACAAGAAACAAAAATAATATTCCTGCTAATTGAACGTACATAATAACAGTTCTCTAACTGAATTATTAAACCACTAGGTAAAGTCAATACATAAGTTCTTACAGCTAAAACAACAACCTTTGCTCCATTGCCAACTCATAGGTCAACTTCACATTTTTTCAAATATCTACTTCTTTTTAGCCCCTGTAAATTGGTACAAATATGATAACCACATCCAGTATCTAATACCCATGATGCAGAAGTAGATAAATATATTTCTATAACAAAATTACTTGAAGTCGATGTCTCCCCTCAATTTTTCTTGTCTTTCAGGTACTTTGAGCAGTTTCTCTTCCAGTGTCCGGTCTTACAGCAATAGAAGCAAGTGCCCTCATTTTCTATGCCTCCACCAGGCTTCAAAGAAAGAGCATTATGTTTGGGTTTGGAAACTTCCTTGCCTTTCCATTTACCACTCTTCTTGGTGGAACTTTTGTTCTATTTTTTCCATTACTGACCATTAGAATGGATTTCCCTTTTAACTTCATATTTTGCTCAACAGTTCTTAACATGCCTAGTAATTCAGGAAGAGTTTTTTTCATATCATTCATGTTAAAATTAAGGACAAACTGACTTAAGCTCTCTGGTAATGATTGTAGGATCAAATCATTTGCAAGCTCATTTTTTTACGGTAAAACCCAATATTTCAAGGTTCTCTACATACCTAATCATCTTGAGTACATGGGTACACTGGGGCTCCCTCAACTAGCTTGGCTTGAAAAAGGGATTTTGAAACTACAAATCTATCATGCCTTGCCTGCTTTTGATAGAACATCTCCAGGTGTTTGATCATATCAAACGCTGTCATGTTTTCATGCTGCTTTTGCAATTCAGAATTAATGGTAGTCAGTATGAGGCAAGCAGTTTCATTTGCATCATCGACATGCTTCTTATAAGCATCTATTTAAACCTTAAGAGAAAAACTAGGAGGCTCCTCATCAGGAATGGGATTCTCTAAGACATATAACTTTTTGTCATGTTTGAGGACAATCCTTAGATTTGGGTGCCAATCTAGAAAATTTGTCCCAGACAATTTTTCCTTATCAAGTATTGATCGTAAAATGTAGTTAGAGGTGTTGGTTGTCATGGTAATCTACATGGAAAAATATGAAATTATAAGTAACAATAAATAACAACATATTCAATTAGGCCTTTAATTAAATATGCTCCAACTATTTTACTCAAACCAAATGACCCTCACCATTTGATTCAAAAAATCCCGTTGGAAGATTTTCTAGTGGATCGAGATCTATATTTCACTTTGTTTTAAGTCAGCGTTTGATTGATTACACAAAACTCGGATATTTAGGTATGAACTCCTTCCAATTGTATCAAATATAATTCTCAAATATTTTTAGTTAGGTGAATAACTCCTTATTCTAATCCATCATATGGATCATTCACAACTCTTGCTTATAAACATATATAATCTTATTATAATTTATTTAGTTAAGTTTGACCCATTATTTTAGAAATTGGATATTACATTTATCCCATCACACCTTACTAATATAGAACATGCACCTCACGTTAGGAGAAACCTACATTATTCGATACTAGTCTAGATGAGTTCTAAAACTTGGAAAACATAAACTTAATATTCAATTTTGAGGGAATTTTCAATTAGTTTTATCTCATTGGTTTATTTATCTTATAAATCTTTTCTCACATGCATCAATATACATTAACACACATCAACATACATACAAAATGAAACAGTTATGGCCCTAACACAATTGTTCTCCCAAGCCAACGAGAGAATCTAAGCTAAACCTAATAACAATCTACACTTCTCCAAAATCTCCAAGGTTGTCCTCCTTTGATCTTGTATTATTCTCTTTCTTCATAATATTATATTACATCAAAGAATACTCGTTTTACATACGAGGGAGTGAGATGAGAAATGAAGTTACATCAAGAGATTAAAAGAGAGGCACGACACACAAGTCATGTTTTAAAATCCCAAAAGAAGATAAAGGAAAACTAATGCCATATCTGATCACCACAAGAGAACAATAATAAACACATTATTATTATTAATTTGAATCCTATTAATTAAATACATCAAATTAAATTTAGGAAAATGATCACACAATGTAAAATTTTAATGAACAATTCATTTGAAATCAACGTCGTTTTTCGCATTAACACTTGAAACTTTCCATAAAAATTAAAGCATAACTTTTGTACCATCACAACCCTAACCACATACATCTTTGACAAAACTATCCTTGCACCATCATGAACCCTAATGCAACAACTTCATACCATTAAAACACCATGATAAATAATTCAGTATGATTGATCGATATGTCGTTGTTTCACCATACTAACATCGGATTCCGAAGCAAGTTACCAATGGATCGCTCAAAAGAATAATAATCATTACGTGATTGAATGGACGAAATAGAAACAATATATCCAATATACCATCTTTGAATTAGAGTTACTTATATCATATATAAAATTTGATTGATCATATTTGTGTAACATAAGGACGATCAATATATCACTGCTTCAGCATACTATTGTCGGATTCCAAAGTATGGTAAATATCGTTCATCCAAATCATACACAACTTGATGCCAAAATCCAATTGCTCGATTTTAATTTAATTTTTTATGTGTTTTAATCTAATTAAAACACAAAGTACAAAAAACAAACAATTATCAGACACATGGTTTCGTAAGTGGCTCTGATACCACTGAAAGAAAATATGTGATCTAAAACATTGTGGAGAATAAATTTTTCCCTTTAGTGATCCTTACGAATGGTCATGATCAGTAATAGAACAATTATCTCTTGTGGTGATGAAATCTTTGATTTCGAATTGAATGAGTGATCACGAGCGATAAATGATGAACAACGCCTCTACTTAATCCACACAACAGATTCCTTCAATCTCAGTGCTAGTTGTTGTGATTGAAGGCTTTGAGTGAGAGAGAAGGAAAAATCTGGCTAGGGTTTCATATACCAAATTTTCATAAAGTGTGAATGTTTCTACACAAGGGTTATATTTTAGAACCACTTGTGTGGGATGCAAGCTAAAAAGTCCACTTAAGTGCACACACATCATATCTTATGATGTAAAGTATATCACTTAAGTGTGTAGTACCTTACCATATTTCGTATTCTACTTAAGTGCATCATACCCCACAATGTTCTATATTTACTTAAGTGCATTATACCTTATGGTGTTCCTTATTTACTCCACCTCTTATCAATATGTCCTTATGTGTGTGACCATGTATATTTTCGCGACGTTAGCAATTATATTAAATAACACATTTAACATAATAAACAATGAGCGATATCTAGCAACACATAACTACTACCCAAGTCACGAAAATGTCATGCAATCTGGAAAAACCTTTTTGTTATAATACTTATGTATAATTACCCTCTTGCCCTTATGTCTATATTGAGCACACAACATATATCGTGTCATCCTCGTCCAATTCAATATTGTACCCTTAGACATTTATGCTATTATGCAGGATGGAAAAATTCCATCTAGGTCACCCATGTCCCTCAACATGCTTTGTGAAGTACCCATCAATTGTATTTATGGTCATCAAGTTACGAACAATGTTTGATCAGCAATAAAGTACTCGACTCTACATCAAGGGCCCATAATGGTTTAAGGTCAAATGATGGTATACACCATTATCATCATAAGAGTAACTTATGAAACTTTACATAACATTCTATGAAGTACTCTCATAGTGAGTCAATCCAGTATAAATATTACTCCTAATATTCATACATATGTTAAGACTTGATAACTCCTTATCCATGATCCATGCGATATGATCATCCATCTATCTACATAATAGTCTTAATGCTTTAAGGTTATCCCACTTCACAATAAATCCTGACTACAAATACTTTAAAAATATTGTTCTTATGTTTAATGGAATATCATAATTAAGTCACACTTAATATTTCATTAAATGAACTAGCTATTCTACAAACTTTATTATTTTTGGAAAAACGAACATAATAAAAAAATTACTTTTATTATTAATAAATAATTTAATACAAGTACTAAAAGTATTGACCTATAGGGGTTACATCAACATAATCTTATTATTGTATAGCCAACATAAGTTCTTTATTTCTCTACAAAATCAAATGTGATTTATTTCTCCATAATGTTTGGTGAAGATCACCATAATGTTTAGTGATTTTGTAAAATGTTCTTTGAATTGGGTGATTCAAAGTCAACCATAAGGTTTAGTGTTTGTGTATGTATTAGAAAGTTCTGAAGAGATCTTTGTGAAGACTTGTACAACCATCGAAACATAGTGAAAAATCTTCTAAGGAGTAGAGGGATTATATATACCCTTGGTTGATAAGGGAAATTTTATAAATCTTGTATGTCTTTGACTTTTATGCCTTTAATTTTATGTATGTTACATTCAATTTCAAGATAAACACAATAACTTGTTTCCGAGAAAAATAAAAAGATTAGAAACTTTGCATAAAAATATGAAAAATCCATAAAATTTAATTCTCCCCTCTCTTAGATTGCTTCTCATACTTACACACTAGGGCTTGCATCAGAAAGAATAATATTTATAATGACTATATTCAAAGGAAATTGCAAATGATCATTAACAAATAGCAGCAAAAGCTTTTTACCTTGGCAATGATGGCCCGACATGAATTTATCATCACAATTAAAGCAAAGATTCTTGGCACGACGTTGTTCATCTTTGTTACTGATAAACATCAAACATGTAGTGTGTTAGCTGGTGGCACACCAAAAACTGATGGAGTCGTCGAACTGGTATCAGTGGAAGCAAGAACGTGAGCAAAAGGAGAAATAGGCTCCTATAATTTTGACTCCAAGAATTTGACAAACCTTATGGCTATAGACAAGAATGCTAGTTAAATAATGGTCAATTCCATTTGAATATCAATGTGAAGACCAAAGATGAAATAATTTAGCAAAAAATCTGGTGACATACCCACCACACGATTGGAGATTGTTTCGAATTGTAGATGATAATTCATAACGAAACCTGATTGTCATAATTTGAACAATGAAGTTTGATGGTTTTCAAATGTAGAGGCTTCAAACCTTAGGTACGAGTGAAGGCCTCCTAAATAGAGACTTGATGGTTGTCGTGGAGCCATTTATACCACCCCAACGTTGGACTTTTCATGAAAAGGGGAACGATGCACATATGTTGTTGGGGAATTGTGTGACTCCACTCAAAATGCTGATAACCTTGGAAGATTCAATCTAGTGGATTTGATCCATCGAAAGGGGCCAAGGATTCTTAAGGATGTAGTGGATTTTATGGGATAAAGGAGGTACCGATTGAGAAGAGGTAACAACAAGACGCTCTCTGAAAGAGTTACCAAGGAGCTAAAAGTCACTTTATATTCCTTTTAGGGGCTGTTTGGTTTAAATGAGAGGGTGGAGATTTTAATGAGGGAAAGATGAGAGAGAAGGGATTTTATTTTAATTATATACATGTTTGGTTCAAAAGAGAGGAAGAGAAGGAGGAAATTTTAATTAAAAATATGTTTGGTTCACAATGGAAGGGGAAAGATTTTATTAATAATTTATATTTTTATCTTTATGATCTATATTAAAAAAGCAAAAAATTCATAAAGTATTTTTGATTATAACATATGCAAAAATAATTAAAATAATTTTCTTTTTATTTTTGAGTGATTAAAAAAGTTATAACTCTTACAATATAGTGTTAAAAAAATTGAGTACCTTTAATTCATATTATAATTCTCCGATACATATAAAATTATGTGCTGATAAAAAATTTTAAATTGTGATGAACCATCTAGTAAAAAATACATAAAGTAACTGATTATATATATATATATATATATATATATATATATATATATATAATGCAATAGAGAAAAATATAAAAAGATTAGTGTTCTGGACTGACCCAATTCCCATAATTGGGCCAAGCAAACCAACTTGGCAGAAGTGCTCGACGTCGAGCAGAATCAAGGATAGTGGTCTCTGTCGACCAAGAGCGTACCGACCAAGACAAAGCCCTCCAACGGCTAGTTTTGACCGTTACCTATTTTTACGGATTCCTCGATCCGCGCCCAACGATATGGACCAATAATCTTCCACTTAGCCCCTTATATAAACCCTCTCATTTGGGAGGGTCAGGTATTCAATTCTCTGACCTTAATTCTCGTACTTGCCCATTCTTTGCTCGGTTACTTAATTTAGCATAGAAGTGCCTTGCAGGTACACCCCCTCCTTCATCACCAACCATCTTTCAGTCACGCTCGAAGCCAGCCGTATCGGATCCTGATCTCCAGGTACGATCAGGTGGCGCCGTCTGTGGGAAACTGATTTCCCCGTTCTTCTCTCTCTCAAAATCTTCAAAGAACCAAAGTTTTTACCAAGATCCATGGCTGCTCGAGACAATCAGGACAACCGATCAAACGACGACATGATCCTCACGCAACACGAGAGCAACATTCATCACCCTCCGCACGAAGAAACCGTGCAAGATCACCCGGACGGGAAGACAGCATCGCCTTCTCCTGACCGCGATCAACCTTTGGAAATTCGCCCGGAAGCCCTCTTTCCCTCGACTCCTTCAGGATCTGACTTCGCCGTCCTGGCCGAAATCCTGAATCAGACAAATCTGCTCCTCCTCGCCCATGGCGAGAAAATCTTCAGTCTCGAAGACAATTACTGTCGACCCCAGTCTCCCGCGAGACACCAAAGAAAGCGCAATCCCTCTCCTTCCAAGAGGAAGAGGAAGGGACACGTCGACGAATCCACTGGCGACAAACGACCTCGTCAGTCCCCTCCGCGATCTCCCCCTCCAAGAAAATCAAGAAGGAGCACGTGAAAAGATGCGACAAGTGCCAACGGCACGGGGATGTACACGTGGCACCCCCGTCCGAGCTAAAATCACTATCATTGCCTTGGCCATTCGCGTGGTGGGGGATGTATATCTTAGGACCATTCGTCGTCGGATCCAGCCAAAACAAATACCTAATTGTAGGCGTCGATTATTTCACCAAGTGGATAGAAGCTGAGGCCTTAGCCAAAATCACTGCACTCAACATACTACGTTTCTTCAAGAGGAACATCCTCGCCCGGTTCGGAGTACCACTCGCCATTGTGACCGACAACGGCACTCAGTTTACGGATAAACACTTCAAAGAATTTCTTGCATCAATAGGAATGAAACAACATTTCGCTTCGGTGGAGCACCCCCAAACTAACGGGCAAGCAGAGGCCGCGAACAGGGTAATCTTAAGAGGCTTGAAACGAAGACTGGACAAACATAAGAGGCACTGGGTCGAGGAGCTACACAGCGTGCTATGGGCATATAGGACCACCCCCCACTCAACAACCGGGGAGTCCCCATTCCGATTGGCGTATGGGACCGAGGCAGTGATCCCTATAGAAATGCACGTCTTATCCAGACGCACAAAATCCCCTATGGACTAGGACACCAACTCCGAGGCTTTGAGGGACGAGCTTGACCTGGTCGAGGAAGTTCGATCAGAAGATGATCTTCGGGAGACCGTTCTCAAACAGAAAATAGTCGCTCGGTATGATTCTAAAGTCATAAGACGAACGTTCGAAGTAAGCAGTCTTGTTCTCAGAAGAAATCACAGGGATCCCCGAGAGGGAAAGCTTACACCCAATTGGGAGGGCCTATATCGCATCCGAGCAAAAACCAAAAACGGAGCCTATTATTTAGAAAATTTACATGGGGAAAAGCTTGCTCGGTCGTGGAACGCCGAGAAGCTCAACCAATATTACAGCTAACTCACAAGGTCACCTTGCTCAACTCTCAAGCGAGGAGCAATAGGACTGACCAAGAACTGCGTGCCCAGGTACAAGCACGACAGCCCAAAAATAACATGATCACCAGGATCTCCCTCCAAGAGAAGGAGAAACCTGTCGCACGGGCGGATACTCAAACGAGTCCGACGTCGCCTAAGTACCACGACCAGGAAGAACCCCAGCTCGCGATGGGTCATTCAAGCCACGGAGCCCGGGCCATTACCTTGGCCCAGGCACCGGCCAGGAGCGAAAACTCCAGAATCTAAGTGGTTCCCCAAACCAATGGATCACAAACACACCTCGTATACTTTCGATCATATCCAATCAGTGCAAAAACGCACGACAAACACTTAGCATTTTAAATGTAAAGAAAATAGTCCTCCGACGGACGAGCAATTGAACAATAAATGTAATGAAACAAAACGAGCATTAAACATCAATTGTGAGCACAAAAATGCGACCTCGCTGGGCCGACTTGTTCATAATTACTTACAAAGGGGACCACGCCCCCCAAAAAAGAAACAAAATAAATTACAAGGCACGCAGGCCAAGAACTAACTATCTTCACCATCAGGTCGGTCCTCCCCTTGTCGAGCCTCGTCCTGCTCCGGCTGCACTTCGGGTTGGCCAGGCTGAACAGTCATCCCCGACTGTGAATCCTCCGCTACCAGGTCAGAGGGAACCACAATCTGGCCATCCTCGGCCTTGTATAGATAGCTGATCCGACTGACGTCCAAGGCCAGGTCAGGATGAAGAGCCCTTATCTACTCCACAACGTTCTGGAAACTGAGCTCAATTGACGAGTTCAGATCTTCCATATCCTGGTCGATCTGAGCTACGAAATGAGCCCTAGTCACCATGCTTTTAGTTTCAGCATCTTCATCCTCCTTTGGGCAGAAGGCATCCTTCAGTTTCCTGCTTTGCTCCAGGGCTCTCTTCTTGTCGACCTCCAGTTTAGCGATAATGTTGCCTCGCTCGGTCAACTCCCTAGCCGTGGCACTGGCTTCTTCAGTGGCCACTCTCAACTTCTCCTCGGAGGCAGCCAGCTGCTCCTTCAGCCTCCCCATCTCCCTCTCCTGCCCAGGATTTCCTTCAGCCGTCAGCCAGGCCATCGTCAAGACCCGCATGACAGCACTTGCGTCATGGGCCAGAGACAACCGCCGGGCAGGACGATCCATACCTTCCAGGAATAGAGAATCTGCACGGTCTACTTCCATGTTCGTCCCCTCAAAGAAATTGCGTTTCACGAAGCACGGAGGCAGCGCGTGCTATGGCTTGGGTGGAGCATGGGCCGTCAGGTCCACAGTCGCTGCGGACTTATGCTTTTTCATCAAAGACCCGGTCGAAGCGCTCGGAGAACCCTGGACCAAAGGACCCGACCCAGGGCCACTGGTTTCGGTCAGCTTAGTCTGCACAACCCTCGATCTCTTCTTCTGCTGCTGACGCAAGCGTTCTTGTATTTTGTCGAGCGGGTTTGACAGGGAGCCTGAAAAGGGAAAAAGAAAATTAGGTTAATCACGGACGACAGAATAAAATCAAAGATATGACAAACAGAAATAAAACAGATACCAAAAAACTCAGACACTTCTTGCCCGGTATTGCACGCCAGCAAAACTGTGACGTCGATCAAGGGACGCTCCACAGCTTCCCCCCCATCTTGATCCAGCATAACTTTCCCTTCTCCGTCCAGCAGGGGGTGGGGGTAAAAGACGCTATCAACTTCCTGAAGGCCTCGAAACTGGCAACGTCATCCTCGTTCAAAGAGTCCCCCACCTGGACGAACTCACTCACCGACCTCTCGTAGTGGGTGTAACTCCAGGAGAAGGGGAATAACCAAAGCCTCCTCGGGATCACATGCCCTTGGTCGTCGATCTTGGGTTCATCATTCTCATCGGTATCTATCTCCAGAAAGCTCAGCGCCCTCACAGCCACCGCGCTCGCGGGTTTGATCAGGAAATAATCCATCTTGAAAGCTCGGATGGACTCTGAATGAGCCTTGAAGATTTTCGTCCTCTGTTTAAAAGAGACGAACCCCTTTCGATCAGTCCCTCGCCCGACTTGACGCTGCAGGGAGAACAGACGGAAGAACAGAGGGAGCGTGGCACCAACACCCAGATGGGCGCACGTCACCTCAAATGCCTTCAAAAACGCGTACGAGTTAGGATGTAGCTGAGACGGAGCAACACCCAGATGCCCGAGCACATCACACACCAAGTCACTGAAGGGCAGAGTTACCTTCAGGACCGAAATCGCATATTCATACATGGAGAACGCCCGACCTCCAAAATCCGAGAAGATGCGGTCATCATCTCCTGGGCAAGTCACAACCCAGTCAGCAGGGTCGCCAACGACGGGCAACGACTCCACTCGAGGCCTTGAGAATGAAAACACTTTGTCCAGCAGATCCTCCACCACCCATTCTTCGGGCGAGATCCTTATCTGTTCAGGGCATTGTGGCGAGTCTGTTGAAGCTCCTTCTTCCATAGTGCTCGCGTCCGAGTCTCCCGAGGAACTCCCGGAGTCGGAGGGAACTGACGCAGAAGACCCAAAATCTTCCGAGGACGTCTCTCCCGAGGACACATCCAACGGGTCCATGAGCGGGTTTTCACCTGAAAAGCAGAGGGAAGGCGTCAGTGAATTCGATTAAGAATATCAAATCCACCCTTCCACCGCTCGACAAGTGAAAGGGCGTGCATCAACCCAGGAACAGGGTCCCGAGCTGTAGCCCTGGCTGACCATCGCTCGAAGCGATGGCTTATGCCCAACGTCAGAAATTACGGGATCTAGCCTAAAATACTTATCAAATCCCAAGTCAAGGTCGACCAACACCTACGTCGACCATGAGTTAGGGTTTGCAACCGACCAACAACGGTGGCAGAAGTTCTAGGGCTTACCGGCTATAAATCTAAGACTACCGTTAAAACTACCATAAATCGCATGCATTTCTATGATATCTAACCTATAACTACTGAAAACAACGAAAAGGAGCCGTACCTTGTGCTTGAGAAGCCATTTGCAGAAGATATAGAGTCTGAAATCGGTGGTCGACGGTAAGATGCGGTGGTCGACGGCTGTGAGCGGAGGTGGTTGAACGAGCAAGACGTCAGAGAAGAAGATGAAACGAAAAGTTCAAAATGAAGTCTGGAAATCCTATTTATAGGGAGGGAAACACGTGCAGGCACGCGTGACCCCTACACGCTAGCCCCTAGGCTAGCCGTCATATAATTAATGAGCGCGAATTCCCAAATATTCCAGCTTTTCGTTTCACATTCTCCCGTCGAGCAACGTACCAACTGCTCGCCCCTCGAAGGTCGGCAGCATAAAATTCCTAGCCCTGATACTGATCGTCCTCGAGCACGAAACCACTACTAAGTCACTGCTCCTCCGCACGAACAATGACTTGGGGGGCTCCTGTTCTGGACTGGCCCAATTCCCATAATTGGGCCAAGCAAACCAACTTGGCAGAAGTGCTCGACGTCGAGCAGAATCAAGGATAGTGGTCTCTGTCGACCAAGAGCGTACCGACCAAGACAAAGCCCTTCAACGGCTAGTTTTGACCGTTACCTATTTTTACGGATTCCTCGATCCGCGCCCAACGATATGGACCAATAATCTTCCACTTAGCCCCTTATATAAACCCTCTCATTTGGGAGGGTCAGATATTCAATTCTCTGACCTTAATTCTCGTACTTGCTCACTCTTTGCTTGGTTACTTACTTTAGCATCGGAGTGCCTTGCAGGTACACCCCCTCCTTCATCACCAACCATCTTTCAGTGACGCTCGAAGCCAGCCGTATCGGATCCTGATCTCCAGGTACGATCAATTAGTCTAAAATTTGATATAAAAGAAGATAATATGATAATAAAATTAGAAAAAAAAACCTTAGTAAACATAAAAAATATAAAAACATAAAAGACAAAAAGAATGAAGTGTTTATAATTTATATTAGATAACAAAAATACGAAAAAAAATTGAAGGTGGAAAACAATTATAATAAATTGATGGAAGCAACAAAGAAAAACCACAAAATAAAAATAAACATTAATGAAAGAAAATGATAATTTTGAAATAATAAAATAAAACTGAGAATGTTTTTTTTAAATGTAATAGTTTTTAAATGTCAATGTTTAGATCCCCCTCCAAATCCCCCCGGTTTTGGGGACACAAAAAGTGTGTTTTATTCACCTCCCTTCCCATCCCTTCATAAATTTTGAACCAAACACATTTAATTAGAAATATTCTCTCCTCTCCCATTCGTTTACCCCGAACCAAACACACCCTTACTAATGCATGTGGCATCTCATAGTCATTCCATCTTGCATGTCTCTTTCTTACTCGTGGGTTCCTGATACTGGAAGGCCCACATGTTCTCACCTATCATGGGGTCTGGGTCAACCATAAGTAACCATGGTCGAAATATGTCACCACCCCACATAGGAATAGGACCTTGTTCCCAAGCAATGCCTACCTTGACTACAAGTTTTGTCATGGCGATGAGGTAACATATGGATAAGAGTAATCATGACATGGTAAACACTCTAAAACAATAGATAAGTACCATATTCAACCCATTAATTCAAAATACAAATCAGGGTTACCAGTAGTTGGCAACTCAAAATGACTATAATTGCTGTTTTTTTCGGCGCCCCCAGTGCAAGTTCGACCAATTGCACAACCCCAGGTTGCTAGATGGGTCAGAGATGAGGGGGGTAGTTCTAGATGAAACTATGAACCAAGGATAACAAGTGATTCCCCAATAGGTCGAGCAAGAAATACTGGGTGAAGGAAATCCACATGTCTTAATAGTCAATCAACACCAGGATGCTGACTATGTTGTCCAACAAGTTCGACATAGAAATTTGTTAGGAGAAAATAACCTAACAACCATTGTCGAAAGGATAATGACGCAAAATGAGGTTAATATGAGTCTGTAAATGCTAAATTATACATCTCCTTTATCATAATATGTGTTACAGACAAATTTTCCAAAGGGAGTGAAAGTCCATAAGTTTACAAAATTCGCTGGTGACACTAATGAATCGACTGTCGAACACATTGCTCGTTACCTGACTAAGGCAGGTGACATTGCAAACAATGATAATTTGAGAATGAGATATTTTCCTAGTTCTCTAACAAAAAATGTGTTCACATGGTTTACAACTTTAGCTCCTCATTCAATCCATGATTGGTCGCCTTTATAGAGATTGTTCCATGAACTGTTTTATAGGGGACAATCTAAAATTAATTTGGATGAGTTGTCGACTCTCAAGTGAAATTTTGTTGAATCAATTGACAATTACTTGAACAGATTCAAATTATTAAAAACAAGGTGCTTCACCCAGGTGCCTGGGCATGAGTTTGTCGAAATAACTGATGGTGGACTAGTATATTCAATTAGGAAGAAACTAGATACTCAATATTTGAGAGATTTGATCCAATTAGCAGATATAGTTAGACAAATTGAGAGGTTGAAGGTCGAAAAGACCATAACCAGTAAAGGTAAAAAAAAGAGCGTATAATTTGTCAACATGCAAGACCAAGACGTAGCATCTGAGGTCAAATATGAACATGTCGAAGAGTCTGAGGTTGAAGTGGCTGAGTTAAAGTCAAGTCCCCCATATGTGTGTAAGTTACTTATGCCTGCAAATGAGAAGAATCCTCCAAAACCTAAAGAAAATGATAGATTTCCTAAAAAAAACTTGCACCTTCTACATAACCAAATACAATGAAATTTTCGATTTGTCAATTGCATATGATCAAGTACTCGTGCCATGCGTGACCTATGTCACTTGTACACGCTAAACATGGCCTAATGTGTATCAATATAAATTTTAAAATAGGTTTTAGTATAAAAGAAACGTGAACACTCTAGTATCATTGAAATTGATTGGATATCGATATCATCAATCAATCAAATACTATAATTCAATACCACATCACTTTATTATTTATTTAAATTTAAAATTAATCAATTCTTTTTTTACAATTTACATTAAAGGTACTCATACTAAATTTAGATTCATAGGTACCAAAGAATTTAACTAAAATAAAACCAATGAAAATGGTCTTATAATAATAATAGTGATATGACACTTTAATATGAACGAAACATTAATTATGATAGCGTACATAACTTAAATAACTTCTACCGTTTTTATGTTATCCATCCACCTTGTCACGTGCTTACGATAATAAAGTCAAGATAAGTTACCTGAAATGTCATATTATAAAGCAGAATCATCCACCTTGTCACGTGTTTACGATAATAAAATTCAAGATATCTTCATATTATAAAGCAGAATCATTCTCATAAATGCACTATCACTCCATTTCAATCCTCAAGATTATACAACTTTAGAATTATTAATGTGACCATTGACCTTTCCCTCCACCATACATATAAATAAAAAAATATCCATTTCCTACACTTTCATTTTATCATGCCATGCCTATTATAAGTATCTTAGTATTATTATCTATACTACAGTTGAACCTTTAACATGAATTATTATGCTCAAACATTGAACTCACTTCCAAATTTTTTGCTTTGGCTTTCTTTAATCTTACTTTTCGTATTCCAAAGTCATGCCAATAGTTCCCAAAATATAACAAGCTTAAATGACAGTGTAACTAGGACACCAAACCCTTTAAAAGTTATAATTCCTACGAATCCTGCATTTGATAACTTTGTGAAAGTCTCTCAAAATCAAACTCTTGACGGTTTCTGTATTGATCTTTTCCTTGAGATCCGAGAAATTTTGAGTGACCAGTATTCTGGTCTTCCCTATGAATTTCATAAGTTCAATATATCTTATGATGACCTTCTGCATAAAGTCATAGATAAGGTAAACTCAATTATGTTCTTGCAAACTTGTATTTATTGTTTGATGATTTCATTTGTCACTTTCAATACGTGTATTTCACACACAAATGGCATAACATAACATTGCATGTAGATCAATAAATATCATGCTTTCTCAAAACTAAGTGCAAAGTGGAATTGGCAGTGAGTTTGACAAGATCATGGGGTGCAACGTGATTTTGGAAAAAGCTACATTTTGAAACTTAAACAAAATGAGTTTCATCGTGTCAAATTCACTGTGATTCCAAACATGCATATGAAGCACCGTCAAATTCAGTGTGATTACAAACATGGATATGAAGCACAGACTCTGAAACGGATACCGCGACACGACTCGGACACTCTGACACTGATATGTCAAAAACCTAGGACATCGACAACGCTATATGTCATAGTATTTGAGTTTCATTTATTCATCAAATATCAAATGATTTAAAAATATTTTAATCAAAATTAATGTTTTTAATTTTTCATTGATAGTATTGCTTATATACATGTTTAACCTTTTTAATCATGCGTGAGATTTGTCTAGAAAATGTATAAAGTGTGTTGAGGAAAAGAAAAACACAATTTTATTAAAGAAAATTTATCTGAATTATCAGACACGTGTTGTATGAGTGTCATAGGGGTATCGGACACCGATTCAAAATATGTCGAAGCAAAGAAAAAAAACCATTTTTAGGGGACACTTGTCTGACTTTTCTGACACTTGTTTGATTTTCCGACACGTGTCGTACGGGTGTCATACATGTGTCGGACACTGCGACACGCCTACTTCTAGAGGTGTCCGTGCTTTAGCAAAAGAAAATATTTCCAGCAGAAAGGAAGGAAACTAATACTATTGCAGACCTATGATGCTATTGTAGGAGATGTAACAATACTTGCCAAACGTGCAAGGGAGGTATCATTCACTCAACCATATACTGAATCGGGCTTATCACTCATACTTCCAGCAGAAACTGAAGATTCAGCATGGTTGTTTATGAAACCATTTAGCTCTATGATGTGGATTGCAACTACTGGTATCCTAATCTACACAATGATTATCGTTTGGTTCTTAGAACACCACTTGAATCCTGAATTTGGTGGAGGATTGAAAACCCAAATCTGCACCACTCTATGGTTTGCTTTTTCTTCTCTATTTTTTGCACAGAGTAAGTATAGATTACAAAAGTTCGAAACTTTCTCATTTCCTGTAACGCTTTAGAATTTGAGTTGCGTCTGTATGTAAAGTGAGGACTGTCTCCTCTTAAAAACTTAAGTTCATGTCTTTCCTCATTCAATGTGAGGCTGTTAACACCCTCCTCATGCTAAGAACTAAACATCTAGAGCATGCCTTAATAGTGGTGATCTGATAGCAGGACCCAACTAATTCAATACAAAACTAACTTATGTTCATGCCTTATCTATCTACTTAGTTTGAGACTCTTAACAATATTTTCCATTTTTCACTTATTCTATAAATATGAAGAAACATTTCAACTCTTAAGTGATTAGAAGTCAATAATTTTATAGGGTGTTTTATGGAACTTCTGAGTTGCAATATTTAACAAAGTTTAATTCTTTGAAAAGCTTGAAATGTTAAGTTTAATAAATATTGTTTCTTCATTTGGAAAATCCTTTTCTTGCAAACTAACTAATAGTAACAAGATATTTGTTTCTGATGTATACCAGAGGAGAAAATAAACAGCAACTCAGCAAGAGTAGTAGTTGGAGTATGGTTATTTCTTGTGTTTGTTCTAACCTCAAGCTACACTGCAAATCTTTCATCATTGCTTACAGTCCGAAAATTGAGGTCTGATAGAGACATTGAATGGCTTAAACAAAACAAATTACCAGTTGGTTGTGATAACACCAGTACCTTTATAAAGGACTACTTGGTCCAAGTGTACAATTTCCCTAGACACCAAATTGTAGATGTTGATAATGAGCAAGACATTCGGGATAAATTCAAGAGCAAAAATATTTCTGCTCTCTTTGTTGAGAGCCCATATGAGAAGGTTTTCATGAATAAATACTGCAAAGATTACACTGTAACTACAGCAGACTACAAATTTGGAGGATTGGGATTTGTGAGTGCCTACACTTCTTCTTTGGCCTGTTTACTTTCATAAAAAGTTAACCTTTTTTTTTGTCTTTTTTGTTTTATGCATTTTCTGAAAAAAATCTTTGAATATGTTATAGTTTTGTGTTCTCGTATTTTGTTTCATGCTCTATGATTTTTGCAGGTATTTCAAAAAGGGGCTTCAATAAGAAAAGACTTTTCTCTAGCAATTTTAACACTCGCAGAAAATGGAAAATTGAAAGATTTGGAAAATAAATGGTTAACACCTTTAAATAAATGCTCAAACAACTCACCATCTCCAGAAGAAACTGAGAGTCTGACTCTTGACAAAATTTGGGGACTCTATGCCATATGTGCTTTCACTTCCACCATCTGCTTATTACTAGCTTTGTTGAAGAAGTATTTCCATAACCATAACCATTATGAAGAAGAAGCTGATCAACTTCCTCAGAGAGCTATTAGAGTTGGTACTGATTTAAACATTGGGAATCTCATGAAATTAAATAAATCTGCAACTTTTGGTGTACGTGTAATACAAGGCGTACGTCGTAGAAATTCACCAAAATTGGAGAGTATAAGCATTTCTGATGAACAGGGCGATCTGCCTCCTCCCAATCAGCTGCCATGCCATAGAAATGATATAATTCATATTATGTAATAGATTCACATGTTGGCGGTTCTGTATATGTTATAGCTAGTCATATACATTCCAACTTTTGTGTGTTTAATGTTATTAACTGTAGTAGTAGCACTCTTGAAAAACCTATAGTAATAATTTTAATACAAATATATATTATCTAATGTGATTCATTTCATCAGTTTCCTCCTGAAAAACCTGTAATATCATCAGTTCTTATATGATTCAGTATGGGAAAAAAAGTTCTTCCAACAATAAACGCAATGCTGACTTGCAAATTCAACTATTACAATGTATGGTCAAGAGACATTTTAAATTTCTTGTACAAGGGATTACATATCACTCTATATTTGTCTTCATTCTCAGCCGTCTATTTTGAGGTATACATCTTTATTTTTATGTACTAAAAAATGATAAATATAAGGCTGATATTTGCAGGACAATCATTTTCACATATTTTAATATTATGCATGTTGAATTATATGACCAGTTCATCCATGGAATGTATATAACTTACAAATTTTCAAACTCAAATTCATTATGATCTATTGTCCTAAATTTTGTGGCCACATATCAAATCCTAAATGTCATTGGTTTGAGGTCCACTTCTCATAGTTGGCGAATCCAACAAGAATCCGGGTTTCCAAGAAGCACCCATTTTATGATGATCTTTCAACTTATCTCTAGAAATGACATAAAATTAACACAATGAAATTAAGATTACCATTTTGACTGGATCAACTTATCTCTAGTTGATTTGCAGACGTTATTTTCTGATTTTTATTTTATAATTCAAAAAATTAAACTTGAATCTAGACCATCTGATTTTGATCGGACTGCCATCATTTTGAATGTGTGAATGCAGGAAATCCTGACAGCAAGGAATCCTAAATTTCAAATCTTTTAGAAGACTTGCATCTTGAATTTAGAAAATATAATTTTTTGTCCTATCATACACTTGTGTGTCGGTATGAGACAATAAGCACGCGTTCTTACATGTGGCACAAGAGTGTTTGTCATTTCTGAAGAATGAATTCATATTTCTATCAACTACTTAGTATTCTTAATTTTATTTTGAAAGCGGATCAAACCCTCCACCTCTTTATCGCTCCACCTTTTGGCTCCTAAATTCCAACTATCAAACCACCCTTACTCTTACTTGGATTTAACATTAGTTTTTCCCTAATAGGTTTTCCAAGAAACACATAAAACTTAGGTGTAATGCTGCACATATTTTGGTCTTATTGTGCCTCATACAAAAGAACAGTTTTGATTTAATTAAGGAGACTTTCTGAAAAATAATCCAGCTTAAAAGAGTAAAGAAACAATAAACGCAAACAATATTAATTACACCTTGAACTACATTTTCTTTTTATTACCCCTAAACTGTGCCGCAGAGGACTTCCAACCCCACAACAAATAATTGAACCAAGCCTAAGGACATGTTTCTCTTGCTTCCCTCAATAGACCCTTTCCGCTTATCAATAAGTATGAATCGGATTCAACATTGACAACTTCTATCGCATCTATCTAACATAATTTGTGACACTTGTACTCTATTTTTAGTGAATAATATTAAGAGCAGTGTCTAAACTCCAGAGGACTCTTTCTAAGTTTTCACCATTTCCAAATCCAAGATTTATCCCATCTAACAAATTTTTGATCCTTACAATTACTTTTCCCTACCTTATGATAAGATATCTAAAATAACTTTGTCTATTCTCATACCCAACTTTGTCTCCAAGTATGGAGTCAACATCATAATTGACAAAGTCAAACACTAAATTTCCATGTAACTACCAAAATAAATCCCAAAATCCTCGGCATCAAGTAATATTAATTCCTCTAAGTAATCATGTGATATATAGGCATCTAGTCCCTACATAGTTTCCAATAAAGGCTAGTGGATTACGTGAGCAAAAGATATTCCAGCAAAATGCATTGCCTTTCAACTATTCCTCAAACACTAGCGAGAATTTGGCTATTCTTTTTCTTACTCACTCCTTATGTTCTCATTTCTGGTTTCCAAGATGAGAGAAACAAGGTTATATCCATTGGGGTGATCATTGATGTTAATTCTCGTATTGGGAAAGAACAAGAAGTAGCCATGGACATTGCAGCCCAGAAATACAACGCTTCAAAGGAATACAAGCTGGCTCTCTATTTTCAGAACTCCACCAAGGATACCCTTAAGGCCATCAAACTTGGTTAGTACATCTAGTATTTTTTGAGAAAAAAACTTAAACTTTCTTAAATGTGTATAATGAAGCATGTGAGATCTTTAATTGCAGCTGAAGAGATGATTAAGGTGCAAAAGGTGCAAGTGATTATAGGGATGAACACATGGCCAGAAGCAGGTATAGTAGCTGAAATAGGAAGCAAAGCTCAAGTTCCTATCATATCCTTTGCAGCAACTACCATAACGCCGCCATTGATGAGAACTCGATGGCCTTTTCTGGTGAGACTAGCAAACAAAGGTACGACATATATAAAATGCATTGCAGACATAGTGCAGGCGTATAGCTGGAAAAGAGTAGTAGTAATCTACGAAGATGACACGTACGGGGGAGATTATGGGATGCTAGCCCTGCTAGCTGAGGCCCTTCAGGATGTGGATTCAATGATTGAACACCGCTTAGTCCTTCCCCCAATCTCTTCTATACATGATCCAGGAGAGATAGTTAGTGAAGAGATGATTAAGTTAAAACAAACACAATCTCGGGTGTTCATAGTGCTGCAATCCTCCTTAGAAATGACAATCCATTTGTTTAAAGAAGCTTCAAAAGTTGGACTGGTGGATAAAGAATCAGTTTGGATAATCCCAGAGAGCATAGCAAATTTGATGGACTCTGTCAATAAATCTGTTATTTCCTATATGGAAGGAGCTTTAGGAATTAAAACCTACTACTCAGAGAGAAGCAAGGATTATCAAGACTTTGAAGCTCAGTTCAGGAGAACTTTTTGGTTAAAGAATCCAGAGGAAGATAACCGATACCCAGGATTTTATGCTCTACAAGCATATGATAGCATTAATATTGTAACTCGAGCAATCGACAGAATGACCAGTAGATACAATAGCAGCCCAAAGAGTTTACTAAGAGAAATACAGTCTAGCAATTTCGGTGGATTGAGTGGCCATATTCAATTTGAAGATGGACAACTCATGCAAAAGAATCTTGTATTAAGAGTTGTAAATGTGGCTGGGAAGAGTTACAAGGAATTATGCTTTTGGACTCAACAACATGGCTTCACTACAGTCCTCCATACAGGACAAGGTGGAAATAAGGTTGCTGGAAATACAGAATGTTTCAGGGGTGTACGCTGGCCTGGGAATTTGGAGCGCGATCCAAAGGGGTGGAACATGCCTACCAAACAATATCCACTGAAAATTGCAGTCAGAAGCAGAACCTCGTTTTACAAGTTTGTCAAGGTTGAGTATGGCCAGAATGGAAAGGATGATAAATATAGTGGATTTTGCATTGACATTTTCAAGCAAATACTGAAACTTCTGAGGTACGATCTTCCATATAAATACTATGCCATCAATGGAACCTATAACGATTTGGTTCAGCTTGTCCATAACAAGGTATTAAATCTATTTTTCTTTGAAATCAAATGTTTTATTTTGGTTCCTATAATTATCATTGTCCTCCCTATCAAATTTGACAAAGATACTTATAGTTAGCGATTAGAAATAACTAATCAATATGCACTAAATGCAACTTAATTACTTTGAAATTTGAAAATCAATATTTTATTATTTATTGATTGCGATTTTTGGTTTATGTGTGGTTAAACAATGATGGAAGACTTATGACGTTGCTATTGGAGACATGACCATAATAGAGGAAAGATTGCAGTATGTGGATTTTACAGTGCCATATGCAGAATCAGGATTGTCAATGATAGTTCCAATGAAGTCTGGAGAATCAGCATGGATGTTTATGAAGCCATTTACCTTGGAATTGTGGCTGGTTACAGGTGCAATCTTGATTTATACAATGCTAGTTGTTTGGTATCTCGAGAGAGAACCCAACCCAGAGTTTCATGGAAACTGGAAGCTCCAGCTCAGCACGGCTTTTTGGTTTACTTTCTCCTCTCTGTTCTTTGCTCATAGTGAGTATCAATCTCAAACTTCCTTGTCATTTTGATGCAAATTAACAATATGAGAAAACTGATAAACCTGTTAACGAAAGCACCTAATTTAAAACAGTGATTTAATTTACTCAAGTAATGTCTTAGTTTTCATCTTGCAGGAGAAAAAATGCACAGCAACTTAACTCGAGCGGTGATGGTCTCGTGGCTTTTTCTTGTATTGATTCTCACTTCATGCTACACAGCTAGTCTTTCTTCAATGCTCACAGTTAAGCAGTTGCGACCAAATGTTACAGACATCCAGTGGCTGAAGAACAACAACAAGAAAGTTGGTTGTGACGGTGACTCATTTGTTAGGACATTTCTAGAGAAAGTTGAAAAGTTCAAGCCAGAGAATATCATAAACATAACCAACGAATTCAAGTATGATGAAGCATTCACTAACAACAGCATAGCAGCTGCTTTTCTTGAGCTCCCATATGAAAAAGTATTCATCAGCGAATACTGCAAGAAATACACCGGCTTCATTCCTAGAAATAGATTTGGAGGATTGGGCTTTGTAAGTGATGATCCAGTTTACAAAAATAAATTATTTTGTTAGACTAAACTATTTATAAATTTTAGCATTGCAATTGCAGTTATATATAATTAAAATCATATAATTTAATGCAGATGTTCCAGAAAGGCTCTCCTCTGACCAGAGATTTTTCTAAAGCTATATTAAATCTCTCAGAAAATGCAGAATTGAAGAGATTGGAAAAACAATGGTTAATTACCTCAAAGGATTGCTCCAACGAGACGTCCTCCAGTGATTCGGATAGTTTGAATCTTGGAAGCTTATGGGTTCTATATGTCATCTCTGGTGCCACTTCTACTATTTGTATGCTAATATCCTCCATGAAGTGTCTAAAATCCAAGGAGACACATGAAGAAGTTCCACCAGAAGGTAACGGAACACCGAACGATGAAAAAGTGTGGAAAGCGGTTATTACATTTGCAAAGCTGATTCATAGCAAAAAGCTTGATGCTTCAAACAAGGTACGGGATGCAACTGTCTCTTCTTCGAGATCAGGTGGTGTGAGCATGACTGATACCCCTGAGCATTCACTGGAAATGGCTACTCAACCAAAAGAAGTACATATAACAACAGACGACATAGGAACAATGGAACCATATAGACCTCAAAATAATTGTCATGTCAGACACTCTAAAAACACATCTTAGACTGTTAGGATGAATAAGAAAATAGAATTGAAGCAATTAGAAATAATTAAGGTAATCATTTGGTTAAGTATTGAAACATAGTAGATTCATTCATATTCGTATCATTCAATAAGATTGTTCTTTCCATTTGTCTGGACCTATCAGGAAATAAAGTTTGTGATCCTAACCAAATTTCATTAGGAAATAAAGTTGTTTACTATATTGAAAGCATGCAAAAATAAAAACCGTTGATTGGTCTGAACACACTGCAACAATTTCTTCATCAATACCACATTAGGTTTATACATCCAGTTAAATAATTTATGATTCTACTAATTGAATATCACAAAACTTCTAATCTACAAAAGACTTAAAATCCTAATCCAATTCAATCAACAAAATAATCTGAAAATGTGCTTAGCTTAATGTGATCGAGTACTCCAAGATTAGAAAATGAGAAAGGAGATAAATTATGGCGACCTGACCGGAGGCATGGCGTTGAGTGTGTCACCGCCGTATTCGCGGAGGTTCTGAAGGATCCGTAATCGGAAAATGAGCGGCAATGAGAACAAGATTAGCATGTAATGGGTGCAAAAGTTTGTTACAGAAGCTCTTTCAATAACGACTCACTAATCTATTTAGCAGAGGGGCTAATCTTGTATGGGCACATGACTATGAGCACACTCAATTAAATCTTAAATAAGTTATTAAAATTGAATTTTTAGGAAATCTTTGTTAATTTGGCAAATTAACATTTTTAATAATAATAAAAAAAAACTAACTCATTTTTAACCAATATAAAACTTTAAATAACTAAATTAAATTATAAATAAAGAATACACTTTATAAAATATATACAATAACTACACCAAAAGGAATTGTTATTTATAGAGAATACAAATATTCATGCATAATAATATTGTGTTACCTAAAACAAAGAATATTATAAGTTTGTTTCATATTAAAAGAAAAAAAGAAAAGAGAATTTCTTACTCATCATCCCTTGGATTTTTAGGCATCATGTGTGCTTTCAAAAATACTCTTTTATTTCTGTAGATATATCACTGGACACACTTTTTTTTATTCAGCGTTGGTTTGTTTTAGAAATACATCACCGGAAGTTTTCCATTTATGTATCTCCGAAACATATTTTGATGCAATCCGTGTCAGAGTCTCTTCTCCTCCCTCATTCTTCTCTTTTCATCTTCTTCTCCTTCAAACTCTCTCAAACCTCAAAATTTTATTTCCACCAAACTTGATTTTTTCACTCGAATTCAACAAGAAGCATCAACTTCAACAATCAACACACTCCAAATCATTCAAAGCTCAATATAATCGATAAATTTTTGAGTATCCGAGTTATTTTCGAGTATTTCTCGTAAACGAGTTAGAATATACTTTTAGGGGTAGAAATCCTTAGATAGTTTTAGCAACATAGTTTAGAGACGATGTAGGTATTGTATGTTGGATGAAACGGATGATCGATGCTTCAAAAAATCGATTTTTTAGGCAGGGGACGCCATTGGCGTGACAGTTAGAAGTAGATGTCAGAATAGATCAGGTCGGCCTACAAGGGCCTATAGCCTAGTCTACTTAAGATCAAATCAGGCCAATTTTTTTTAATAAAAAGGTTAGGCTTAGCCTTTTTTAAAAGCCAATTTAATTAAATAGTCCAGAATTACGCTATTAAAAAAGTCTATGAAGTCTGATAGGTCGACCTATATTTTCATATATATTAAAATATACTAAATAGGTTGTCCTATATATAAAAATATATATTAGAAAAAAGGATATATATATATATATATATATATATATATATATATATATATATATATATATATATATATATATATATATATATATATATATATATATACACACACACACTAGAACAAAGGCTAAATAGGTTCGGCTATATATGCATATATAGACCAGCTTATATAGTTTTTAAAGTAATATGGAATAATTATGAATCTTAATAAGAAAAAAGCTTGTAAATAGGCTTTTAGGGCAGAGCATACTTTTAAAAAGGCCAGGTCTGGCAAAAAAAAAGAGCCTATAATAGGTTATAGGTCAAACTCATGCCTTTTTAAGTTTACCGTAGGTCAGACCCGAGCCTTATAAAGCCTGACCTAGTCTAACCTATTTTCACCCCTAGTTAGAAGTTGCAGAATGTTTTGGAGCTTCATATATGGACCAAGTTAACGTTATGACATTTTCGTAGATGCAGCTCCGGAACAACCTAGACGTTGTAAATTATGGATACTTCCGTGTGTATACATCCGGAAGCAAAAAAATGTTATTTTTTTCTTTTTGTTTTTTTAATTTATTTGTATCTAATTTTAATTTATTGGTTATACCTAGCAGACTTTATGGCTGACAGAGGGGACCGACTGATACATGGAGGAGTTGCACACTTAGGATGTGTTGCCTCGTTGTCGTCTGATAGTTAAGATGGGGCGGACAGACATTGAGGTCAGTTTCTTCCCTGGGGTCTGGTGGCAGGCGTGTAGTGGATGACATGATTGCGATGGTAGAGGGGGTACTTATGTACCGCATGCATCACGCCAGGACATGTGGACCAAAGACGCAGATCAGACGATCGGGGAGGCGGTAGTGGCGGCAGAGGCATATACAGAGGAGATGATGAAAATATTGTTTGGCACACACAGTAGTGACTGTGGTGTTTATTTTGATGACATTGATGTACTATTTTTTTATTATGTTTAAGACATTTGACTTCTTTATATATATATATATATATATATATATATATATATATATATATATATATATATATATATATATATATATAAAATTTACGGATATTATTTTATATTCACCTGCAATAGTTAATTTGCGTCTGCGACTAACAAAATTGAATTTTTTAATTAAAAAAATTGTTCTAATAAGATTTTGGAGATGCATCTACGAAACTTCTTTCATAGATGCATCTCCGAAAGCATAGAAAAAAAGATACATCTGGATAAGTATCTCCAGAAATAGGGGATACATAAATGAAAATGTCCTAGGTGGCTAAGAGTATCAAGGGGTGGATTAAGAAATTCTCTAAAAAAAATAGATTTTTCTTTGTATTTTTTAAATTGGATTTTATAAAATTGTTTTTTCTAAATTAAAATATTAATTTTGATATTCTAACGTAAATATGCATTATTGAAAATTAAAACATAATCGAAATCACAATTTAAAAAAAAATATATATCTAAAAAATGATTTTTTTAAGAAATACTATTTGAAATAACTTCAAAATTAAGTAATTTTTTGAAATTTTGATATCTAATTTTTTTTTAATAAAATGATGAAATATTTAAAATAATATTTTAAGAATAATTATTCAAATTAAATTTTCATTTAAAACTTTTATAAAAAATTTATTTAAATTTTATTTTTACTCAAACTTATTTGCACTATAAAAATCATTTAAGAAAAACAAAAACAAACAGATCTAAAGAGAGAGATATTTCATTACAATCACATGTTATTCACACTATTGATCACATACACTATATGACACACATGGTAGAGTATGTGTCACATACACAATTTCACCATACCATCTCTAGTAAAGAAATGTTAAAGTTTGAGAGACCATAACCTCAAACATGTATTTTTTTTTATATATTTATAATCAACCTCAAACATGTATATAGAAGTCATGATTCTAGTTGTTGACAATGGAATCAACAGTGGATCTGAAAGCCAAAAAAAGGTTATAATATGTTTTCTCTGTGGGGTGAATAGAATCCCAAAACATATACTTAGATGGATCAGAGCACACATTACAACCCCTATTGCACAAAACTGCTGCTTCAATGTATCCACTTCCACAACATCCACTATTAATATCTTCAAATCCTGCCACATATAAAACAAAACAAAAAATGTTAGCACATAAATTTCTTCCATGTATTAATTATTATTATTCTTGGAAAGTGAAAATACATATTTATTTACAAACCATATTTTTGATGTGATTGAACCATATTGGCTAGAGGTTCATATATGTCAATGTAATAGATTTTTACAGGTGAATTTGAGGAATTTAGGTGAAACTGCATTGTGTTTAATTCTTGTTGAAGGAGTTGATTGTAATCTTTAGCAGCAGAGGAAAATCTTTCGATACAATTGCGTTGTAAGAAGGCATTAGGGGAGTTCATTGTGATCATGAATGGTAGACACCCCATTGGAGGGACTCCTGCTATTGCAATTTTTTCAGCACCTTCTGCCAACAATTCCTGACCAAATTATTTTTGAAAATAAATTTATCAATTATAAAATATTTTATTATTTTAAAATTTTATCAATATTATAAAAATTAAAATTATATTATTTAATTATAACATAAATGAACACTTATGTTATTATATTAAAATAAATAATAATATACTAAGATTATTTATTTTAAAAAAATTATAATATTTTTATTAAAATAAAATAAATAATAATTTATTAAGATGATTTAATAAAAATTTAGTGCAATTTTAATATTCTATTAAATTATAATATAAAGAACACTTATATTATTATATTAAAATAAAATAAATAATAATTTAATAAAAAATTTAGTTCATTTTTTTTTGGTTTTATAATTTTCTAATTATTTTAATCAACTATATTATTTATTTTAGGACAGAAGAATTATTTGTTTTGAACATGTTAAATAAATAAGAAGTATATTAAAAAGTATTTAACAATTTTTTTAGACAATTAATTAAAGAAATATAGTTGTGTTATTGCTTACTATATTGGAATATATTTGATGAAAAAAAGCATAATCCAATGCACCCACTGGTCGAAATTAATTTGGCTTAATAAGTTTGAACATAATCTTGAACATGAGAACCTCATATAGAACTCTTCCCTACTTTAGAATTAGGTACAAATTCATCTTCCATTTTCAACATGGGGTGATGATTAGTACTACTTAGCAGCACTCATTATGATAACAAGTATTGGACCACATTTATCAAGGAACACTTCATATATTAGTATACTATTAAATAAGAAAATTATTATTTAAAAATTAAATAATATGTTTTAATTTTTAATTTTTATTTCCTATTTAATTATGACTAAAGGTATTAATGATTATGAGTCTATTCATGAATCCAAACATTCAATCCAACATTCCTTTTAATCCAATCAATTAAATTCAATTCAATCCAAATCAATCCTTTTTATTTAAGAGAAATCAATTCTTTTTTAAAATTCAATTCAATCCAATCCAAATCAATCCTTTTTATTTAAAAATGTTTGATTTGAAATTTTTAATCTATAAACTTACGAATTTTATTTATTAATATTTATTGTCAACCACAAACTTTATTACTAATATTGCTTTTTTGAATTATATTTATAATTTTATTAAATGAAAAAAACTATATTTTCAATCTAATTTAATAGATTTCCTAATTTAAATTGATAGATTTTGGGGCCTTTTACTTTTTATTTTAGATATGTACTACTTGGTTTAATGTATGTCTAGTTCCATTTTTGAGAGAGATAAAAGTAATTATAAAAACATAAAGTTATTTTTTGTTGTTTAGTTTCTCTAAAACAAAATTGATTTTACCCAAATATTTATTTTTATTTAAAATTAAGAATTATAGATTTTAAGTCTAAAGATAATTTAATATTGGAATTTATTTCAACTTACTTTTTCAAATTTATCCAAACATAAACTACTTTTATTTTAAATTCGTTTTTAAAATATTGAAAAAATTCGTAAATCTGACATTAATTAGAGATAGAATTTTAAAAAGTTTATATAGAGTAATATTTATTACTTTACAAATCAATTTTATAAGATTGAGTTAAATCAAAATTTTAATATAATATTCGAATCTATCAATTAGACCCTAAGACGTTCACCATTAATATCACACACTAAACTAGAAAAATAGTATTTGGTATGACGGGTGAAATAAGAAGATCTAAGTCTCACAATATTTAAGTATAGTATAATAAATTCTAAATAAATATAATATAATAAATTCTAAATAGAGTAATATCTCTCACATTATTATTCAGATTATCATCTATTATTTATATTTAGGTATAAAAAAAACTAACACTAAATACATGATGACATATCATGGTATGGGCTTATAGCCAGTGGTGTTGCTCCATTAAATCACTCATAAAGCACTCTATCACCATTCCAAAATTAACATCATCAACCATAGTTCCAAATTCGGTTGTAACAGCAAAATCTTGGCAAATGGATGGATTGTCTCTACTACTTTCAACCAACACTTTGTATTATATGAATTCACAATCTATTTCTAACCAAACTATTCCTACTCTATTACTAGTATTTGATAGTAATGTTTTTTTAAAATGGACATGTACATAGAGTCTTTTTTATTAGTTTTGTTAATTTTTTTAAATCTAATTTAAAGATAAAAATATATGCAATTCGATTTCGAATAATACATTTAAATTTTTTATTTAATTTGACTTGATATAATATATTTTGAACTCATTTTTGAATATTATTAATTGTAACTTTTATAATATAATAAATTTGATGAAAAATAATTTTCTTAATATATTTAAAAGTAGTGCATCAATTATTTTTTAAACATATAAATTAGTAATAGAAATATTATATTAAATTAATAAGTAGAGTTAAATAAATTAAAAATAATTTAATAGTAAATTAATATAATATATCATAGTAATAAAAATTTAAAATATATACATATGATTTGACTCAATTCCATAAATTTTATTTTCAATCTTTTATATCCGTTTAACTTAGATCACTTTAGATTTGAATTCTTTAAATTTTATTTTGTAATTTAAACAGTTTTTTTTTTTACTAAATCTTATATTTAAGTTGTTTTAATTATAACTCTCCTTCTACATCTATTATAAATAGTAAAATGTAATTCTTTTTTTTTCTTTCTTTTTTTCCTTTTAATAAGTTGATTTTAGTGGGGTTGGGTCATTATTAGTTTTCTTGTCTACTCTCAACTACACTACCAATTTTGTTGTCTTTGTTTTTCATAATTATTAGGTCCTATTGAATTGTCCAAGTCTTGTTTTTTTTACCACTTTGTTTTTATTGACAAAAGTTTAGTTAATGACAAAATGGGACCTCACTACCATTTTCTTTGGTGCTTTTATAATAATGTCAAAATCTTCAATTCCATTGGGGTGCAAAAAATTTACTTAAGGATAAATATAGCTGGCCAAAAAGTCTCATATTCTATGTCCGTTTTTTTCGTTTTATTTTTATTTTTAAATATCATCACTAATCACACTAGTTTTGTTAGTAACATATATTTCTAAATATCATCACTAACTTGTAACAAAAGAAAGAAACAAATAAAAAAAATTTACCAAATAAATAATTATTTAACAAACACCAAAAATCACACTAATGTCAAAATATAGAAAAGTTCATATTATTATCATTATCATTAAATTATTATATGTTTATGCAAGAATTAGTAACATAATTTAAACCAAACCTGTAAAAATTCTTTGACACGTTGAATCAAGAACTGCTGATATCCTAAGAGAGAAAAGCCATTTCTTCTTAGTGGAAGAGTAAAATAATTAATAGCAAAATCATTTGTTCCAGCACTCATGAAAAACACTGCTTTCTTCATATGATTTTCAGTTCCTTCTTTACCAATTGCATTTTCGAGTTTCTTTTTGCATTCTCTTAAATATTCCATTTGCTTCGGTATCGGAATCACTCTCTAAAATTAACATTTAAAAAAAATTATAAGTCGATATATAATGATTTTTTTTCTTATAAATAGAATCAGATGAAATATCGATATAGATGCATACAGAGATAGATGGTGTAAGAGGGTCGAAACCCGAACCAGCAGAAGCAAAACTAACTCCTGTCATAAGCTCATTAACATTGTTAGTAACTTTTGGATCCAAATAAGGTGGCAGAAGCTCTTTTTTCACACCTACATAAGAAGCTGCAAAAAATGAATTCACAAAAAGTCACATATCATATACTATAATACTAACAAAAAAAATTGAACTTATAAGTATAATTTTTAATAGTTACCGATAAAATCAGTGGCTAATTTTCCATTGGTGAACCTTCCAGTAGCAACATGGTTAGTGAAATCTATGCCATATGGTTGAAAATTGCTTTTGAAAAGTGTATCTATGTAGTTATTATTTCCAGGGTCTACTGTGGAATCTCCAAACACATAAAAGCCAGAAACTTTTTTGTTGAAATTTGCTTCAGCTCTTGCTGTGAAACATAATAAGCTAAGAATAATGAAAATTATTTGCATAAAAGAAAACAACAAATGTTTCTCAGAGTTCTTCATGTCTGGCTGAAATAAGTTCAATTCAGAAGTTTGAACTTATTAAAATGAAATGATGATATTGCTGTTGTGTTGTAACAGGCCAGGTATTTATAACATTAAATAACAACATCACATTTATGAGATTGTAATTTTATATATATATATATATATATATATATATATATATATATATATATATATATATATATATATATATATATATATATAAGAAAACAGTTATATATGTTTGAAAATTTTGATATATGTATAATTGATATGTGTAAAAAGAGAGACAAAATATTTCTTGCAACAAAGTTATACTTTTTTAAAACCTAAATAGTTTCTCATTAATTTAGTGTATGTTTTATTAGTTGGAAAATTAAATCAAAGTATGTCCTTATGCTTATGTGACAGCTTTTTCTCAACTACCAGTGCAGTATAATTACTCATATGGATATCTAAGTATGTCCACATGTAAAAATTTAATTGATAGTTTAAATTATGAGATTAATTGAAATGGTTCTTCAATGTAAAAAAATAATATTATTTGGTGTCATTTGAATTCTTCTCAATATTCTTTTTTAAAAATTGATTTCTAATTCTAGTTGAGAATCAAGTGCGAAGAAGTCTCACATTAATTAATAAAGGGAATATTGAACTCTATATAAGTGTGAGAAAGAAGTCTCACATTGAGTAGTAAAGAGAAGATTGAACTCTATATAAGTGAGAGAATCCACACACCTATCACCTTAAGATTTTGGGTGGATATGTGTTGTGTCTCTCACAAAGACCGACTTACTTGTGCCGAAACACTTCCCGTAAGTGTGGGTAGAAGGTGTTCCATTGAGTTCAACGGTGATACAAGTGTATATGGAAGAGAGAGTTTCCACTTGAGGAGGAGCATTATGTATATATAAGTGAGAGAACCCCCACACACCTATCACCTTAAGGTTTTCGGTGGATATGTGGTGTGTCTCTCACAAAGGTGTTTCTCAAAGAATGAAATCCCACAATGATCAATGCTCGTAGTGAAAAATCTCCCCTAACAAATCTCTTGTCTATGGGACTCTCTAACTTCGTCCTGCTTCGCAGTGTTATGGCATTAACGTGTCTCTTAGGATTAAGTTGCGGTCGACCAACAAATATTCTAGTTGGGACAACAATAATCGCCTATTGTTGGGCCATTTGAGAAATTTAGGTTTCTTGCAATTTGTTGGTTGGTGGCCATAACATCCATTTTGTTGGCCAATTGTTTAATCAACTCATTGGTATGAACATTCTGATTCATAAACTATTTATTTTGTTGATTTTTAGATAACACAAAGTTTTCCATCATTAGTTCCAAATTATACTTTTTAGGGGGTGGAGTGGTGGGTACAGGGCTTGATGGAAACATAGTATTATTATTCTTGTATGAGAAATTTGGATAATTTCTCCATCTAGGGTTATACGTGTTTGAGTAGGGATTTTCTTGCGCATAATTAACCCGGTATGAGGTAGGCTCAGCTAATAAGTTGTCAATCTTTTGAGTGAGAGCGTCTACTTTAGCGTTCATGTGATCGAAATTGCTCACCATACATATCGCCTTTAAGTTGTGTCTTTTCAACGGGAGCGCATTTGCTTCCCCATTGATTGTGATTTTATGCCATACTCTCGATCAAAGCGTAATCATCAGCAAAAGGTTATTCATAAGGGTTCTTCCTACAACGACATCAATAGTTATTCTCGTATTATAGAGAAGATCATTATAGAATGTATGAATCATTAACCATTTTTCTAGCCCATAGTTTGAGCAAGCTCACATATTTTCCCTATGCCCCTCCTAAGCATCGAAAAGCGATTCTCCGTCTTTCTGCCTAAAGCAAGTGATTTGATTCCTATAATGCGTTGTTTTGCTCGGTTGAAAGTATCAAGTGAGGAACTTCTTTTTCAACTCATTCCATGTAGTGATGGAATTAGACGAGAGAGGCTATAGCCACACTCGGACTTTATCTCTCAAGGAGAAGGAAACTAGTCGTAATCGAATGGCCTTAGGACCGACGCCATTACTTTTCAATGTGTTAGGGAATTAAGCAAACACTAAGAGATGTAGATTTGGATCTTGCATCGGGCTACCAGAGAACTTGTTCTACTGCACGATTTGTTGTAGAGGGGGTTTCAATTCGAAATTGTTAGCTTGGATCATCGGGTTAACAATGCTTGAATGCGGCTCATCCTGGGATGGGACGACAAAGTCCTTAAGAGTACATTTTTTCGTTTTTAACCATTTATAAATGAATTTGCTAAAGTTGGTGCCTAACACGTAGGTAGCACTCGATTTTGTTAAACGGTTCCACTAAGATCCCGGTGATATGGGTTCTTCGGATTCAACTAACACACATAAGGGGAAAAACTAAGTCTAACGAGTTCCCCTGAGAAACTAGACGCAGATTCTTCTCAAGGAGCTCCGAACACGTGAATAAAAAAAAACACAATCTTTAAACAGTGCCACCACCACTTATCAACGACCAATTAGGCATGGCAACAGGGCACGACGGGGGCGAGTTTAACCAACCCCGCACCCACCTTCCTGAAACACTCGCCCCAGCCCCCAAAACCAAACAGGATAAAATATTACCACTCAGACCCACCCTTAATAGAGAATGGGTTCCCCTGCGCCCTGTCCCCACCACAATTTTTTTAAAATACATATTTTTTTATAACAATAAAATAATACTTTAATTAAATACTTAATCATTTTAATAACAAACATGTTTCTAAAATTAAAATAACTCTAATAAACATATTTTTATAAACATAATTATAATAAATTTATTTTTAAAAATTAAAATAACTCTAATAAAAATATAATAAAATAATTAAAATGAGAAAATTAAAATAAATTATAATAAACCGGGCGAGCCCACCACAATTTTTTTTAAATACATATTTTTTTATAACAATAAAATAATACTTTAATTAAATACTTAATCATTTTAATAACAAACATGTTTCTAAAATTAAAATAACTCTAATAAACATATTTTTATAAACATAATTATAATAAATTTATTTTTAAAAATTAAAATAACTCTAATAAAAATATAATAAAATAATTAAAATGAGAAAATTAAAATAAATTATAATAAACCGGGCGAGGATGGGTGCAGGGTAGGTAGCAGCATCCCCACCCCTACACCCGCACCCGTGATAAAACTTATATTTTTCCTGCATCTGTCCCCGCACCCAATTAAATCGGATTTTCCGTTAATTTCGGGGCAAATTCGGATGGGTCTGAATTTTCTTGTCATGACTACGACCAATAAATGAGTTACATATCGAATGACTAACAATATCTTAGAGACTCTTCCTTACTCATAAAGAAATAAAAACATCTTCATCTTTTCAAATTACAAGTAAAATTCTCATTTACAATGACTCAAACCTAAATTGCCAATTACATAATGTGTAGTATGGTGACAAAATGAGTTGATTTGGACAAGTAATACAATTAAGATAGAATTAATCATGTTCATTAGTGAAAGTCTTGTGATGTGCTTTAACTAAAAAACATTGCCATAAAAATATGGTGCAATACTATCCACACGCAAACTTTATTTCAGAAAAGTTCACAAAAAACGGTCATCAACTTACGAATGACAATCCTCACTATCTATTAATCCATCAAGTTTAACTATCTTCATTTTAATCATAGCTTACAACCATATAAAATAGAACATAATAATTAATGTAACAAAAAGTACAGTGTGACATGTGCCAAACCCTATCTAGTCTTTCACTAATCTACGGTTGTAAAGCTAATTAGCATCGATGTCCATACATAATAATTATATTAAGATAAGATATTGATTGGATTATGAAAGTTGTGTTCATGTTTAGTAGTATAACATTTATTAAATAGAATAGTATAATAGTTATATTTTCTAAATGTGTGAGAATATGTTATACAATTGGCTAGGCAATTACCTGTTTATGTCACCAAAGAGGATATGATATAGAAATGGTTTGGTTGTAACTGTCACGATGGTATTATTTACGTATGGGCAGTGTGGCCGTCATATCTATTTCTATTTTTAAAATGTCCCCTGCTTTCTGCAGTCGTTGCAACATCATGCTCGAGTAGCCATGCCTATCTTAATTTTGAAATAGTCTACTTCAATTTTGTGTCTTGCCTCCATTTTTCAGTAATTTTTGTTAGAACTATAGAGACACAAACTAAAGAAAGGAAGAAGAGTAATTTTGTAAGTTTTAAAATAGGATGCAACTTTTGGTAAAAAATAAATAGGATGCGACTTTTTCAGATAGTCTTGAATTATATTATAATTATACAACATTAATTAAAAATTTAGGTGAAATGCTTTTAAAATACTACAAAATAATAGTACGACAGAGTGTCATTACGATTTTTTTTTATAAGCAAATTTGTATTGATATATAGAAAGAGTATTAGAAGTCCTCAACCCTACAAGCAATAGAAATTACATTGTAAATTGTTGTAACAGGAATTTAACTAGGAAGCCAGAGAAAAAAATCAAGGGATAATTATACAAACCCTCTGCCATTAGGATGAGATTTGATATTTCTCTTTGAAGTTTTTTTTAATGGATACCCCCTAATAAAACCCAAAATCAGATTTTACCGCCCCCTATTACCATCAATGTTGACTGGATTTAAATGGCTTGCTGACTGTATAAAAAACATATCATTATTATCAGATCAAACGTTGTACAGAAATTCTCCACCATGTTTATGGAGCTGCAGAAACTTTGTATATAGATTTGATGAAATTGGGAGCAATGTCATCCACTTTCATCAAACATGTCCCAAATCCAGGATCAAGTCCAGGTCCACACCCAAACTGTTCCTGATATCTATCAAACAAACCATTCAGATGCAAATCCATTCTATCCCCAATTCACAAATTTCTAATCTCAGTAACTAATCTATGATCATACACTTCAAATTACACAAAAACTAATCTCCGTGTCACCAAATTTAATAATCCAAAAACCTATTTCACTTCAACAAACCAAATTAACATCAACATTCACAATCCATAAGTAATCAAAGCAAAATCATCGAGCTCAATGCACATTCAATTCTTGCAACAAACAAAACAAATCATGAAAATAAATAAATAATTTCAAAATCATGAAAACAAATGAAAAAGAAAAAAAATCAGATTTTTATGTGATTCATTACAAGTTTCAGTTCTTGAAAAAATTCTATGACGAAATCAGTGCCATCGATTGGAATCAAAAGAAACAACGTCTCCGTTACCGTTAAAACCGTCTTCGGTAAAATCGTCTCAGTTCTTGGAAAAATTCTTGATCCTCCTCCTTTACCACCGCCTTCACTGTCAAAATCGTCTCCGTTACCTTTGATACTTCTGCCGCTGCTGCTATTGGAATCAAAAGAAACAACGGCGATTTAAGAGTGTGGATTGGAGATAGTGAAGTTAGGGAAAAAAGGAGGATGAGCGAGGAAGGAGCAAGAAACAACGGCGATGAAAAAAACTATGTGATGAAGAAACATGGAAACCCTAGAAATTGAGATTTATTGGATACGAAGATGAAAAAGAACATACACAGTCAACATCCACCTCCCCATATAGCAAGCGCCCAGTCAGTATTGATGATAATAGGGGGTGGTAAAATCTGATTTTGGGTTTTATGAGGGGGTATCCATTAAAAAAAACTTCAAGGGGGGAATACCAAATCACGCCCTAATGGCAGTGGGTTTGTATAATTATCCCAAAAATCAATGTATCGAGAGACATTTTGTTGTATTATCACACCAGTCATCCCATCTAAATCTTTTGACCCTTTGACTCTAGCAACACACCACTCCAAAGACATTGCTTTAGCCATTCTTACCATCTATTCCACACCTATGTAGATTCCTCTAAATAGTTTCTCATTCCTGCTTAACCAAACTATCCAACACACATGAGCCACACTACCAACCAAAAATTCTTGTTCGCACTACGTTTGAGATTAGTTATGAACTTGTTTAAGCTTGTGACAACTGCGTCTACTTCTGATTGAATAGATACATCCAACCACTTACATATCTTTTTCCAAACTTGAATCACTTACAGAAATTTGACAATAAGATGAAAGATAGTTTCATCAACATCAAAACATAAATGGCATATCGTGTTATGATTTCCATTTATGATCCCTCTACTAGCCAATGTTGCTCTAGTTAGCAACCGATTCAACAATAACATCCATCCAAAAATGAGATTTTTCTAGGGGTGTTTGTATGCCATAGTAGATCCAATTGATGAATAATAGTCTTCTCCCCCTACACATCAACATCAGTGAGTTCTTCTAAGGTTTGATATTTGCCTCGTACGGAGAATCTTTTCTTGTTCCTCCACCAAACAAATGAATCGTCAATTTACTAATTTAGTTGGATGTCTTCCAAAATAGACAGAAGAATTTCCAATCTCTTTTCTTCTTCTTACTGTAAATGTATATCCTCCAACAACTTCACAGTCTAAACCCATCTACTCTCCATCCACTCCCCCATGTCCGCAACTTTGAGCTTCGAATATGGGGCGCAGGCAAATACGAGAGGGATCATAATTCTTAGAGAAGGTGTTCCGAGCGATTTCTCTCTCCAAAATTCAATTTTATACCCATTACTAAATTTATAGGAAATGTTGTTGGAAAACTAATCAAACTTTTCCTCCTCCACGACTCCAACTAAACTGAAATCCCTCCACCATAGTGAGTCGAATTTGTTGATAATCGGTCCACTACCAACTAGCATTTTTTATTTGATATCCCCATACCTCGATGACAAAAAACCCGACCAAATAGCATATGACTCATTGAAAATACGTCAATTCTAATTACTCATGAGGGGAAAAATTTCACAATGCTTTACATTCAGCCCACCTTGCATTACTAGAATTACACAAAATACCTACGAATTTTCCTATGGAAAATTATCCGCAAGTATACCTGCTATTTTAAATTGTAAAACATTATTTCTTGCAAAAAATGAGATAGCAATAAATTTCGCGAGAATTCCTGAAACTTTACATGCGATTTTGGATTTTAAAATAATATACCAATTTGCCTATGGATTTACCTGTGATTTCTTTTGTAGGAGTTAGTTATTCATTGAAACCTATAAATTCTTTAGTAAATTCGCACGAATTGCTGCGATATTTGCTTTGGAATTTCTGCGAACTTTACTACGAATTTTGCTGCGAATTTTTTAATAATATATTTATTTTAAATTTAATTATATTTTTATTGCTAATAAATAAAATTATATAACATAATTGACATATTGATTTCGATGATATGTTTTTGAGACATTTTTTAATTTTATATTATATCTTTTTTTTAAAAGAAAATCTTACTATATTAATTGGATTATTTTAGTTATTTCTTAAAGAAAATTTATGGTTAAATTACCTATAGTGTCCTTTAAGTTATTTAAGTATAACAATGTAGTCCTTTATGTTTTTTTTACTACAAGTAAGTCCTTTTGCGCTCTATTTTTGTAATGATTTGATCATTTTTTGGACGAAATACATAATAAAAAATCGTCGATCCGACCAAAATACACAATCTAATGCAAAATTAATTACATATTCATTATCAGTGTGAAAAATCACTTCAAATGGTATATAAGTTTGCAATTTATTGTAATAGAGATTTTAAAAAAAAAGACCAAAGCGTTACAGGAAAAAACTTAAGGGACTAACTTGATATTTTTAAATAACTTAAATGACCCTGTAGATAATTTAACCAAAATTGAATTATTTAAATTTTTTTACTATTGTAAAAATTAAAAAAATTAAAAAAATTAAAAAAATTAAAAAAATTAAAAAAATTAAAAAAATAAATTTATGGTATAATTGGTGTTAATCCTTTAACTTGTGATTTTATAAAACTAAAATAAAATATAGAAAAAAAATTATAAAACATGTGAAAATTATTATTTTTAGTGTTAAATTCAATTTTTTTATGTATTAGTTTCATTTAATACATATTTTAGGGAAATTAAGTATTTTGAGAAAAAAATAAATATTTAGTACATAATAGTATTTTTTTCTATATAAAATATATAATATGATATAATATTTTCTTTTAAAATAAAACAATTATTTTCGAAAAATAATAATAAATTTTGTTTAAAATTAACAAAAAATATTTTTTAAATATTTTTATATTTATTTTCTTTAAGATAACTTTAGAACATATAATCATATTTAAGACATATTTTTCAAGATTTCATAGTTGTTGCAAAAAAAAATTGATTTTTTTTTTATAAAATTAGAATGCTATTTTTAATCCTTACTTTTTCTATTTTACTAATTATTTTAATGTGAAAAGTCGCAGGTGACACGTTTTCTGTGGAAATTTTACCAAAATCCACTGGAAAACATAATATTTCTAGTAGTGTTGTTCCTTCGATTTACACACTCCACCAGCTAATCCATGCAGGTTTCCTATTCTCCAAATCCCCATCCCACAAAAGTCTCGTTGAATCCTCACTATTTCTTGGATAAGACACTTGGAAGCCTTATAAAACGAAAAGAAATAGATTTGAATTGAATTGATGACATAATTCAATAAAACAATATGACCTCATAGTGAAAGAAATCTTCCCTTCCATGTTGAAAGTCGGGTCCTAAGCTTATCTAACAATGGTCTCCACGTGATAATTCTCCCTAAGTTAGCACCAACCGGTACACCAAGAAACTAAAAAGGGATATGAGTGATACAACAGGCCAAAAAAATTATGTGTATGTATGCTTTTTATGGATTTTAAATATGTTTCACTAGCTTTTATGCCAGTTTGTTTCAAATTTTCAAAAAAAAATTGAGATTAACCGATTACACTCTAACTATAACTGGTTACAGGTTCGAAAATCCCATTTTTTCTTTTAAAATAAAATTCTAGCGCTATGTTTTTCACCATTTGGTTTATGATTATGCACCTATGTTGAATTACGTATATGATCTTTCACACTTGCTTTGTAAATCTCTCTTCGTGATTTTCCCATTCTTTTTAATAATGACAATGGGGGAGAATGATGTATTGTAGTGTATGGATATGTCTACTAACTTGTGCAGGAACAAAAGTTTCTTAAAATACACAATTGAACAGTCAATGGGGCATATCAAAGTAATGGGAGTATATTTATCCAAGCATAAACTTTTAGATGCCCAAAACAAATTACATTTTCCGAAAATAATCATTCATACATGTTTTGAAAAAGGTTGCTTTGAAACTATGTTGTTATAAGTTGTTATTGAGCATTTTCAAACACTTGTAACCAGTTAGACAAAACCTCTTGTAACCGGTTACAGACACAAAAATTTCAATATCTTGTTTAAAAGTTGCAGTTGTAATCGCTTAACCAAATCTTGTATCTGGTTACAACCACGAAAATTTTGAAAAATATTTTATCAGCTACAGTTGTAACCGATTACACCATATTGGTAACTGGTTACCACTGAACCAGTAACAATTTTTCCTTATCATTTTCATTCCAACATTTTCCAATCTTCATTCATGAATCATGGTAATGTTTCATGATTTTGTACTGCTTCAAAAAGGTTCATTTAAGATATAAATAGTTGTAGTTTCTGAATTTCAAAATTCACCTCTTCCTAATAATTCAAAATTTAAATCTTTCTCAATTTTCATCTAAGTGCCTTGAGCCAAAAAAATAGTGAAACTTTAGGCATAATTTTTTCAGAATCATCAAAAGTTTCATACTAAAGTTTTGAACACTTAAAGTGTTATCCATAGTGAATTGTTCATTTGGAAGGGAAGATCAAGTCTTCATAATTGATTCAAGTGCAAATTTCATATCTTATTCAAATTCTGTTTTGAACACAAGTGTGTAGTGATCATTATATTGTATTAGAAAGTAATGTTTTTTTATTCAAAGTGTAAAATCAGAAGGTGGTGTGCCTTTTTCATTGTGTTAGATAGTTAAGAGAGTTTGATGGATCGACTTTAACGTATTTAACATTGTGAAATCTCTCATAGGGTGTGAGGGGACTAGAGTACCCTTGTTTGTAAACGGGAATCATGATATATTTTGGTGTTTTTTTAATTATTATGTATTTAATTTCAGTTTAACATTTATTACACTTTCGGAAAAATAAGAACATCATTGTCTTCGCTCATAATTGAGAAAAATCTAATAATACCGGTTAATCTAATTCACCCTCAATTAGATTATTTTCAATACTTATAGGATACCGATACGTTCAAGCTACACATGCACGAGGATGCAGTCAGGCCCACTCCGGATGGCGCATTTAAGTCTATCAAGCTCGACAATGACTCTGCTCGGCCGGTAAAGATAGGGTTCAAGCTCCCCATAGAAGTAAGGAACGCCTTAATTGAATGTTTTCAATCAAACACATACATTTTTGATATCTTTCCACATGAGATACCTGACATCAACCCCAACATGGCATGTCATCAACTGAATATGGATGCCAACACACATTATGTCTCCCAGCGTCAGAAGAGGTAGTCCTCTGAAAAGGATGAAGCTTCCACAGTCACAGTGAAAGGCCTATTAGATGTCTGATTCATTTTCTAGGAAAATTATTTGGAATGACTATCCAACGTCATCTTGTGAGAAAGGATTTGGGTAAATGGTCAAAGTATTACAGAAGCATATGTCTTCTCATAGTCAATTCCTTTATCTTGGTTTTATCTCTTTGCCACTAGTCTTGTTTTTTGTTTGTATTTATACCATGTTCATCAAGTTTGTTCCTAAAGACCCATCTTGTGCATATGACATTTTTGTTTTTAGGACGAGAAATAATATCTCATACATCATTTCTTTTAAACTGAGTAAGCTCTTCTTGCATGGAAAGGAGAAAACCATCCCCAGTTAAGGCCAAAAAATATATTTTTTGTTGAGCTTGTGAGATTAATGAGGAATAATTACAAAATTTATTAACCTGGAAACACGTACAACCTTTTGATATCTCCTAGAATGTTGTCTATCAGATGGTCTTCCGCAACAATCCACTTTTTAGGTAGCTTGGTAGAGGTATATTGTTTGTTATCCTCTTATTTCTTCCTTTTTATTAACTAAAATGTCCATTTTTTTAGGAGGATCCTCTTTTGAATCATCGTTATTTACCATATACTTAATTAACCCTTATGAATAATTAAAATTATAACTACCTTTCCCGTATTTTGGGGCCTAGTTTTATAAAATGTAACATGATTAGACTCTTTTACAACACATGTTCTAAGGTTGGACACCCTCTATGCCTTACTTGATGAGGAATAACCTACAAATATTCCCTCATCAACCTTAGCATCAAACTTTTATATCCTGTCTTTTCTATTATTCAACATAACACATTTGCAGCCAAAAGAAAAAAAAGAAAAAAAAGAAAACAAAAAAAGAAGAAAGAAATATTAGGATTTCTACCTTTAAGTAGCTCATATAGGGTGTTTTCTAGGATAGTTCAAATGACCACCTTGTTTAAGATGTGGCACGCGGTTTTAATTGTATCCTCCAAAAATACTTTGGTAGACCCATATCACTTATCATTGTTCGTGTTAATTCTCTTAAAAACACATTTTTTTATGCTCAACAAAACCATTATATTATGAAGTGCGTGTACATGAGAAGTCATGGGCCATCCTATTTTTGTTGGAAAAGTTTTCAAAATGATGGTTAACAAATTCACCATTATGATGACTTCTTAGAGAAATAATTTTAAAGAAAATTGGTTTTGGATAAGCATAGAAAATTGAATAAAAGCTGAAAAGTTATATTCCTTATGAGTTAAGAATAATTTCCAAGACAATCGAGTAAATTATTATACAATAACAAATCAATAATAATTACAACTTAGGCTCTTAGTCCTTAAGAGACGATAAAGGTCTAGATGGAGAAGCTTGTAGGGTTTATTTGTAGAAACAAAAAAATTATGTTGAAAAAACACTTTTGTTTACTTTTCTATTTGGCAAGCATGACATGACTTTTATTTATAAAATTTATTTTTTGACAAACCAACTACTAATTCCTTATAAAATATTTTATTGATCAAATCAAAGTGCACACACCTCAAACGCATATGTCGCAACTAGGTGTCTTCATTCCAGATGATAATACATTTTGTTATACTCTTTGAAACATCATCTAGACTAAAAAAATCAATAATAGTTAGCCTTATGTTCAATTAAGAAACTCAAGGTATCAAATGTAATCCATTACCCTTTATCACATAATTGACCAACGCATAAAAGGTTATATTTAACCTTTTTGACTAACAAAATCCATCTATAGTGATTGTGGGTGGATTTCCCACAATACTTTCACCTAATAGTTTACCTTTATTATTTAATACATATGTGACATGCCCATGTTCTTTATAATCGAAATTCATGAAGATTGAAGTCTCCCCCGTCATAGTCTTTAGCATCCACTATCATGAACTTTAACCTGTCTAGAAGCATAAGTCACAACCTGACCATTGTACATCAGCACACCACTTAGACACATCTTCGAAGAATCACAATACACAACAAATGACTCATTTGGATACAGAAAAATCAAAATTAAAGCAGACGTCAATTTCCTCTTCAATTCTTGAAAACTCTATTCGCACTGGATATTCCACACTAAATCTTGACCCTTTCGAGTCAATTGAGTCAAATGAAATGCAAACTTCAAAAAGCCTTCAATAAACATCCTATAATAACCATCCAGATCAAGAAAACTATTGATCTCAATGACTGATTTCAGGGTCTCCCATTTTAACACAACATTGACCTTCGATGGATCAACAATGATACCACCACAAGAATTCACATGCCCAAGAAAAATCACTTCTTTCAACCAGAAATCACACTTAGACAACTTGCCATAAATCTTCCTCTCTCGTAATGTCTGCAACACAACTTTTAGATGCTTTGCATGCTCTTCATCAAACTTAGAGTATATCAAAATATCATCGATGAATAAAACCAAAAATTGATCTAGATAAGGATGGAAATTCATATTCATGTATTCCATAAACACACCTGGAACATTAGACATACCAAACGACATCACAAAAATACTCATAGTGACCATATCTTATTCTGAACACAGTCTTTGGAATATCTTCTAGTTTCACACAAATCTGATGATAATCTGACTTCAAATCAATCTTACCGAATATACAAGCACTAACCACTTGATCCATCAAATCGTCAATTATCGAAAGAGGGTACTTATTCTTGATAGTGACCTTGTTCAGTCGTCGATAGTCAACACATAACCTCATATTACTATCTTTCTTCTTGACTAACAACATTTGCGCCCCATGGTGAAACACAAAGTCAAACAAACTTTTTCTCAAGTATATCCTCTAGCTGTTTCTTTAGTTCACCCAACTCTAAAATAGATATCCTATAAGGAGCCATCGACACATGACTAATACCAGGTACTAAGTCTACGGCGAGCTCAACCCCGAGCTCTGACGGTAAATCTCTGATGCCATCTGGAAAAATTTAGGAAAGTTGCACACCATAGGTAATTCACCAATTGCATCTTTGCTTTCATGTATCATAGCATCTAATATCATAAACACCTTAGCATCATTCTTAATGAATTCATCCACTTTCTTAGCAGACACAAACAACTCGTCACTTGTATCAAATTCTAGAAATGACACTAACTTGTCGAAATAGTTGATATGCATATGGTTGAACTCTAACTAGTTCATTCCAAGGATAACATCGATTTTATTCAATAATAGACATACTAGGTCCATCCCTAATTTCTTACCATAGAGCTTCATCGGACAATTCAAACAAACCCATAAATAAGTTACCGAGCCCATAGTCGGAGTATCAACGATTATACTCCCAACCATAGAAGACAATTCTAGGTTCAACCTCTCAGCACACTTAAGCAAAATAAAGGAATGCCTTGCACTTGTGTCAAAAATAGAAAATAGTGGAATACCATTAATAAAATACATACCTCAAATCAATATGTATATGTTAGTAGTCTCTTACCCAATAAAAGCAAAAAAAGTTCCCCCAAACTTAACCTTCTTGGATTTCTGGCAATAATTGCTAATGTGACCTGGTTCCCCACAATTAAAGTAATTTAGATTATTACTCTAACAATCAACAATAAGATGTCCAATATGTCCATACTTGAAGCATCTCTTATCATATCTTTTACAGTCATTGGAACGATGTTCTGTGACACCACAGTTAAAGCCTTTTATAGAAGCGTGAGTCTATCCCCCACTTAGCTTGTTCTGACATGAAGCCTTCAACTTTCCCTTATCATCTGGAGCACTATACGACTTACCACGATTCTTATTCCTCCCTTTCTTCTCACAAATAATCTTATAGTGAGTATAACGGGCTATGTTATCCTCATCATATATCCTACACTTATTCACCATCCTAAAAAATAGGTGAGTCTCTTGATACCTAATACATTGCTTGATCTCAAGATGCATTCAGCTTTCAAACTTGATACATTTCGATCCTTCAGTTGCCGCATTATTATAGTGTGGACAAAATTTCACCAGCTCCTCGAACTTGCAACATACCCAACAACTGTCATATTTCCATGCTTTAGCTCGAGGAACTCGATTTCTTTCATAATGCACATGTTTTTTTGGAAAATACTTCTCTAAAAATTCAGACATGAACACAATCTTCGCACTAATAACCTTTGGTCTCTTACGCGCATCATTCCACCAGTCTTTGGCATCCTCTGATAGCATATGAGTACTGAACTGCACCTTCTAAACTTCAGTGTAAGCCATCACTCAAAAAATCCTATTAATCTCTCTGAGCCATGTTTGTGCACCCTCTAGATCATATCTGCCCATGAAGGTTGGCGAATTGTATCTATGAAACTTCTCCAATCCACGAAATTCATTGCCACCCTGATTTTGCTGACCTTACGACGCCTGAATGTTTCTTCCTCCTACCATCTTTTTGCACACCAGCAAACATCTATTAGAAGGAATATTGCATCAATAATGTTCACACACATGTCAATTAATAAGGAATAAACAACATGATAAAATCTGACCAGATGGACCGACCTGCTCTGATACCACTGTGTAAAGCACTAAACCCCAAAACTTATATATAAGGTTTAATTGACAATTTAAGGTGTCACCAACAATCAACACCAAAAACTCATAAAAAAACATGTGACAATATGCAACATAAATTCATATCATAACTACTTCATTTTAAACTTCATAAGTAAAGTATTTAACTTTAAAACACATAATTCAACATAAACCCAAAGCATAACAAAAACACATTGTTCCCGATGTTACAAGATCAAAGCACTAAAACCACTATATTGCGACGAAGCGAAAAATAAAATGAAGAATAGATCCTCCATACACAACAACAACTTTACTCCCGATTATCTACAGGATGACCATGGTGGATAGCCTTAAGCAAAAGGGGTGAGAAATAAACTTTGAAAAAAATGATGTAAAGAATACAAAAGTAGATAAACATACAACATATCATACATCCAATACACAATCAACATCACTGTAATCTCACATCCTTTCACAACAATATGATATTATATATGCTGTGACTCACAATACACCATGACACTAGGCATATGGTACCAACTCAACATTTGTTTCTCTTAGGAACCGTGTCCCCCTTTTGAACCCGTGAGCCCCCGTTCTGAGCTTCATGCCCCCTTTCTGAGCTTATGACAATCCACTAGTCCTTTTCTGAACTAGTGAACATGTCTCTTTCAATGACACGACACAATGATGTATGTCCATACAAATCAATGTAACACCAATAATGCCTACGATCCCCTTATGACCGTAAAGAACATGCATTGATATACAATAATAATTCCCCCTTCTGAGTTACTATCCACCAATAATAATAACAATATTCACCATTAATACATAATTAATCACCATATAATCATGTTTTTCATAATAACATGAGTCATATACACATCATATAACATCACCAAACAACAGAACCACATTGAATATACATCAACACAACACTAAATCATGTGAAATCATCTTTACACCAGTTCATCATTAATTCATTCGTTTGCATTAATTAACCATTTGTTCGTTATCGTTAACTATTATATAACAAGTAAAACTATTAATTTTCATAAATTCCAGCACACATCTAGCCTCTTAATACATCACTATGGGATATCCATACATTTTAGCTTTCCAACACTTCAAACTGCACCTCATTTAGACTTACAGAACTAAAGTTATGGCAATAACAATAAGATAAAATAATAGGATTCCACTCATCAATTTTTCAAAATTTAACTAGCATCAATTGATTGTCATCTGGACGCAATCGATTGACATTAGTCCTCATTGCATTCTGCTTTTCCAATTTTTCACGTTTTGGCTAAGAGCAATCGATTGACATCAGCCAAAATCCCAAAAAAAATCTCAGTTTTCACACGTTAACTTCATCTTCGCCACTCCCTATCCCTCATACATCAAACCAATTCTCATTATAACATCCAAACACATCATATCATAAATTTAACAACATATAACAATCTCATTACAATTATACGTGTTATAGCGTACAAATTAAATCATGAATCATAACAATTAGACAAGAGTTATTCATCATTTTCATAAAATTCATGTTTACGTTCAAAGCTTCAAATTCGAACAATAACATAGATTCACATACACATAAACAGAACAATACACACACAAATTCAATCACAAAAATTAGATAATCACACTTTCGATCCTCAATTTTCAAATCAAGACATAACAACAACTATTCATAAAAGACTGCATACAATCTCTAAAGAGAGTAAATATCTCTCTTTTCTACCCTTTCATACCAGACACCAATATAGAAGTCCCTGTTCCCATTACCTACTTAGTAACTTCAATTGCCCTTTATTGTTTTTATCCATATTTTTATTTAGCTCAAAATAGAACATACAAATCTAAAAAAACAACAAATTTTTTAATTTTTTAATATCAACTGCATTATTCATATTTCAATCAAAAAAATTGTTAGAATGAGAATTAATGGTCAAATTATGATAAAAATAAAATCTAATTGGAAGATATTGGCTGCTACAATAAAAACAAATGACTTAATTAAAAAAGTTTGTTTTTTCTAACCTTAAGATTTTACCATATAAATATACATAATTTTTATTTAATAAAATTAAACATGATGATTTCCAAGCGATAATTTTATTCAGTCACACATAAACTTATATAACAAAAAATTTCAAAATCCACCGGCCACCGCACCATTTAATAACACTTTTTAAGTATTTGAAAAAATCTATAAAAATAGGTTGTGATATATATATATATATATATATATATATATATATATATATATATATATATATATATATATATATATATATATATATATAAAAAGTTGATTTTAGATTATTATGACTAATCTACTTTCTCTATCTTTATTGGTGAACAAGTATTTTGAATTTTACCAATGAAAAATGACAAAAATGGGATCGAAATATGAATTTAGATCATATAAAATACTAAAAGTAATGATATATATATATATATATATATATATATATATATATATATATATATATATATATATATATATATATATATATATATATATATATATATATATATATATATATATATATATATATATATATATATATATTATTTCACTGGAAGTTGATGTTTTAGGTTAATAAAATTATGAATTCTTATCTACCAATTTCAAAAAATTGGGTAGAGTTACCCATAGTGTAATTTATATTGGAATTGCTTTGGAAATCTAAAAAATTTGAGTTATTAAATAAATAAATAAATGCAATAAAATAATATGACATTATTTGATTGGAGGAATATACATTATCCAATTTTTTTGAAGTGGATAGAGAAGTTGTTCCCTAATAAAATTTATATTTTTTAAATGTTAGTTTGATGTTTTTTTTATTGAATGTAAAAAATATGTCTTTTAATTAATTTTAAAAAATAGAAATAAATAAATAAGGTGAGTAAGTCTCTCGCTTGCCAATCCGTCATCTTAGCAGGACATACTAGACTTTTATGTCTGTTTTAATTTGATGGATACGTCTGTTTCGCTTTTTTTTTTTACGGAGTTTAGAAGAGACGGAGTCGGACGGGGCGGACGATCCGTCTTGTCACCCCTAATTAGGACAAGTAGTACTATTTAGATAGAATTAATCATGTACATTAATTGTGACAAGTAATACTAGTATTTAGATACAATTAATCATGTTCATTAATTGTGACAAGTAGTACTAGTATTTAGATACAATTAATCATGTTCATTAATTGTGACAAGTGGTACTATTTAGATACAATTAATCACGTTCATTTGTGAAAGTCTCGTGTTGTGCTTAACTATAAATTTGCCATAAAAATATGGTGCAATACTAAACACACGTAACTTTATTTCAGACAAATTCACAAACCCTACGTTACTGCCATAAAATAATCAATGTGACAAAATAATTATATTAAGATAAGATATTGATTGGATTATGAAAGTTGAGTCCAAGTTTAATAATATGTTCACTCCGTCTTAATAGAGGTCTTCTATTTTTATTAATTTTAAATAAATTTATTTCTTTAAAATATCAATGTGATATTTATTATTTCTTTCAACTAAATCGTATTTAGTTATTATATTTTAATTCTAATAACTACTCATCTATCTATTATTAATAAAATTATTTTAGGAAATAACAATTATTTTATCATTGAAATCAACATAATTAATCATTATTTTAAAAAATATATAAAAATCTAAAAAAAATGAATGTGAGATGGAGGGAGTAACATTTATTAAAAGAATAGTATATAATGATCCTTTTTTAGCACTCTGATTCTTGGGAAATGGGTCATAGTAATTAGGAATTCGTGTCAAGAGGTATTGACATTGGCGAAGTATTGTTCCCATCAGAAATCAAACTCGGTATTCTTCGATGGTCTTATTTTTTTAATTGTACGTGTAATTTGCCTTGTAATCATTTGATATTGTGGCCCAATTAGTTCATATCTTTGTACGATTTGGTGGACGGAAAATCTACTCTATAAAAGGAAAAGATGAAATATTTGTGTTTTGGATTGGACTGGAAGCTTCCCTCCAGCTGGGAAGACCCAACCCAATCCATATTTGTGCACGGTCCAATAAGGAATATAGTCATTGGGGATATCCCCCACACGCGCTTAACAACCTTCACGCGACCAACTGCCCCTTCGAAGTCTCTGGAGAAAGTTGGACTTAATCAAGGATTACACGCCCGCATACCTCGGTCAGGCCCCCTTATAAATACCCCACTCCTTTGGAGGGTCAGGTATTCAATTCTGATCACTTACATATTTTCTTAACGTTTTAGCTTGCTTTCGCACTGAAACTTACTTGAGTGTCAGAGTATCTTGCAGGTACACCATCCATACTCCTACAACCGTTGTTACAACCCCAGCTGAAGGGCACGAGGACCTGTCTGGATCACATCTGTACTGTGGCGCCGTCTGTGGGAAACTGGAAGCTCCCCTCATTTTTCTTGAACAAGATCCCGTCTTTTCAACCCAAGATCAAAGCTTTTACCATCTCTTTTTGTCCTCATGGCTTCTCAACTCAACGAAGTTATCAACAATCCTATCACCATCCTCCTCAGCGATGGCGACAACCCTAGCCACCATGGAACTACCCTCCACGATACCAACCACCACGAGGAGATCCTGCCTCCTTATCTTCTAACAATCTGAAACACTCGTCCACCCCTAAAGGGGATCATGTGTTCGAGCCAATCCATGTTTCGTTGGACACCGATACCCAAGCTCTCGTTGTCGCACTCAACAACACCAACCTGGCCATCTTCCAGAAAAATGAGCATATAGATATGCTAGAGAATGTTAATCGCCCTCCTTCTCCTGTGGAGAAAAATCGGCGTGAGATACTCGGAGCCTACCATGCCAATCACAATCTTATTCCCGGAAGCACAAGAAGAACCATAAGGATCCCGTCCAGAAAAGGAAAAGAAACGCAATTGGTCCCCTCCTCGGAGATCTCATCGCTCCCCGGACAAGAGGAGCAAAGATACCAAGAAGTCCTACTATGAAGACCGTACCCGACGTCACTGTCAACGAAGCAGAAGCCCTCACTGCAGCATATCCCCTTATCCCTCATCCAGCACCAGCGATGGAGACCTGCATTCCCCGTGGGCTTGATTAACCCCATCCATTGGCCATCTATGACGGGAACATAAACCTAGACGATCACATAAAAAATATTGAGGCAATGCTCCACTACCACAATGTCGAGGGAGCCATCAAGTGTAGAATCTTCTATAGGTGTCAATTTAAGGGGCCAATTAATTTAGGCCCCATCCCCCATAACAAAAGGGCCTAAAAGAAATAATTTTGCTGAACTGAGAAGAAAGAAGAAAACATGTAGGGAAAAGAAAGAATTATGCTCGAATGGCCCCTATCCCACTGCCTACGTATCTCATCGGGAATGAGAATCAGAGTCAATGTAGTTCCCCTAACTAGGGAGGAAATTTGTTTGTTTGTGTTTTTTATGATTGAACTGCTTATGCCTATGCTCAGGTGTTGCAGGATCGCCTTGAACGAGTGAATTTACCGTCTTGAAAAGAGAAAAGTTGAAGTGCGTTCTTTCCTTTAGAGTAAAGGAGATGAGCAGAGAATTCCCGTAGGAAAGACGCTTATTGTTAGTTTGGTGCTTTTAGAAGCTTTTCATTTGAATTTGCATAGGAGAGTGTATTCAAGTCTCCTCCAATGGAGTGTGTACTTACATCACTCTAAAATGGAATGGATAAGAAGCACACTTAGGTAAGGAGAAGACCTCCAAACCTAGTTTCAAAGACTAAGGCTCAAACACACTAGCCTATTTTACTTATTAGGTGTTTTTGTTGTTTGGAGATGAGAGAGAGAAGACACTAAAATGATCTCAAAAAGGTAAAAAGTCTAAGGGAGACTAAACCTAAGTAAGTTATCATGCTTGGGCATCCTAGGTTAGTGTGGTATTCTATTACTAAAAGAAGAGAAATAAGCAAATTCTAACTCACTTCAAGGATTGAAGATGAGATAAGAACTCAAAGGGAGGAATAAAAATGAAATGTCAAAGAAGCATAAAATGCTTATCGCAAACACACAAATTGAAAGCTTTAAAAAGAAAGGAAGAAGGTAGAATGTGGATGCACATCCACATTCTTCATACTTACCATTAGCCCCTGAAAAGGTTCGCAAAATCCATGATTTATGAAGTCAAAAATGATAAAAAGAGAGGACAATTAAACCACCAAACATCTCCTAAAGTGATTAGGGTTCAAACTAGACTCAAACCTAAAGCTAAAGGTATCACATGAATAAGATTCCATATGCATCTGCAATAGGATCTATCATGTATGCCATGTTATGTACTCGACCAGATGTCTCGTATGCATTAAGTGCAACGAGTAGGTACCAATCTGATCCCGGTGATGCTCACTGGGTAGCTGTCAAGAATATCCTTAAGTACTTGAGAAGGACTAAGGATTCATTCTTGATATATGGAGGTCAGGAAGAGCTTGATGTAATTGGTTACACTGATGCTAGCTTCCAGACAGATAAGGATGATTTTAGATCACAATCTAGTTATGTGTTCTGTCTCAATGGTGGCGCTGTGAGCTGGAAAAGTTCAAAGCAAGAAACAGTTGCTGATTCTACAACTGAGGCCGAGTATATTGCTGCCTCAAATGCAGCAAAGGAAGCTGTTTGGATCAAGAAGTTCATTAGTGAACTTGGCATAGTCCCTAGCATTGTGGATCCCATTGGTTTATATTGTGATAACAATGGTGCTATCGCACAAGCTAAGGAGCCTAGATCTCACCAACGATCCAAACACATACTTAGGCGTTATCACCTCATTCGAGAGATAATCGATCGGGGAGATGTGAAGATATGCAGAGTACCTACACTTGACAATATCGTTGACCCATTAACAAAGCCTCTTGCGCAACAGAAGCATGATGGTCATACTAGATCTATGGGTATTAAGGGTATGCCTAATTGGCTCTAGTGCTAGTGGGAGATTGTTGGTGTAAGCCCTAGAGGCCAATACTTTTTGGTACTTGTATCGGATTATTCGTTTAATAATAAAAGGCATTTCTTTATTATGTTTGTCTTTCAGAATAATAAAGTCCCTAGAATAATTAGTCTGTTTAATGAAATGTTAAGTGTGACTTAATCATGAGATCCCATTAAACATAAAGACATTATTCTTACAATATCCGTAGTCAAGCTTTATTGCAAAGTGGGATAACATTAAAGCATTGAGACTATTATGAAGATAGACTGATGATCACATCTCATGGATCATGGATAAAGAGTTATCAAGTCTTGACATAGGTATAAATATTAGGAGTAATATTTATACCGGATTGACCCGCTATGAGAATACTACATAGTATGTTATGCAAAGTGTCATAAGTTATTCTCATGGTGATAATGGTGTATTACCACCCTTCGACCTGAAACCACTATGGACCCTAGATGTAGAGTCGGGTGCTTTATTGCTGATCAAACATTATCCGTAACTGGATGATCATAAAGACAGTTGATGGGCACTCCACGAAGCATGCTGAGGGACATGAGTGTCCTAGATGGAATTTGCCAATCCTGCATAACAGGAGAAATGTCTAAGGGTCCAATATTGAACTGGACAAGGATGACACAGTGTATGCCTTGTGTTCAATATAGACATAGGGGCAAAAGGGTAATTGTACAAACATATATTATCACGAAAAAGGTTTTGTCAGATCACATGACATTTTCGTGACTTGGGTAGCAGTGATGTGTTGCTAGATACCGCTCACTGTTTATTATGTTAAATATATAATTTAATATAATTACCAACGTTACGAAATCCTACAGGGTCACACACATAAGGACAGTTTGATGAGAGATAGAGAAATCAAAGGAACACCGTAAGGTACGGTGCACTTAAGTGAAAATAGAAATTCGGATAATATAATAATAATTATTGTTATTTTATAATGGTTATAAAATAATAATAAAATAAATATATTTATTATAATAATAGTTATTATAATAATATATAATATTATTATGGATCATGTGAATTGGGCTTTTAGCCCGCAGCCCACAAGAGAGTCTATAAAAAGGAACCCTTGTGATGAAGCTTTCACTTGATGCAATTTCGTTTTTGATTCTCTTTTCTCACTCAAATAATTTCGTTCGTAAGCAGCTAGCACTGTGACCGGAAGCTGTTCGTGTGGACTGAGTAGAGGCGTTGCACTTCATCAACGCTTGTGATCGCTGCATCAAAGATCTGAATCGCCACAAAGAGGTAACGATTCTATCACTGACCATGCTCATTCGTAAGGATCACTAAAGGAAATTTTTGTTTTCCGCTGCGTTTAGATCGCAAATTTTCCTTCAATTAAACCACCAAACATCTCCTAAAGTGATTAGGGTTCAAACTAGACTCAAACCTAAAGCTAAAGGTACCTAAATGCTAGATAAATTCCTAAGTCAGCAGCTACAATAGCGCTTCAACACACAATCAACTATCACATGCAAATGCCATACAAACAGCTTATTACAGCTACCTAACAACGTGGCAGCAAGTGTAAAAAGTGCAAACACAAGGCAAGGCAACATACATTTAACAACTATTGTTCAAAAATGCAGAAGTAAAATGCATGGCAAAATTAAGTCTTTTAACATGTAAATGCATGAGTAACAATACATGGGTATGCACCAATTACAACATCAAGGAATTCAACATGATAAATATGAACATGGATATGTGAATGCAAACATTTTCAACACTTTGTCTCAATGGATTTTCTCAAACAAAATAATGTGCATTTTTCAAAAGTGAATGTATAATGCAAACAAGCAACCACAAAGTGTGAACATGCATCATAATGCATTCTAACTAATGCAAATATTAACAACATCATATAAACATGAAGCAATGATACAATCAAAAGTGAGTGCACATATACATGGACCATGCACCTTTATCAATTAATATGCAACATGTTCAATTATGTATATGAGTGCCCAAAACATGCATCAATCTCGAAAGCAATGCAAAATAGAACTTTAATCCATTATTATCATGCCAATAATGAGATTCAAACATGGGAACAACACTCATAACACACCATAAACACAAATTCACAATTATGCAAAAAAAAAGAAGAAGTAAGCAACACGCGTGTCAAAACATGTCGAAGATACATGCACCTGCACCAAAACATCTCCTAAAAACTTACTAAAATCATATCCTAAATATCCATGATGATTGGAGGGGGAATGGATAACAAAAATGCAAGAAAATGCAAGAATGTTTCATTCTGATTCAGTGGTAACCGGTTAGCGTCCTGGGAGTAACCGGTTACTTAGTTCAAAAAAGTTGTTTTCTGCACAAAGATACACTGAGTAACCGGTTACCGTCCTGGGAGTAACTGATTACTCTGGGATCAGAATCAAAAATTATGCAATTTCTTGGAAAATTCAGCAGCAGCTTATTCAAATAAGTTTCTAATATAATGCCTATCAATTGAACATAAAATTATGCCTAAATGCACCAATTTAACACCAATTGGAACCACAAACACATCAAGATCCTAAAACCTAATGGTCCAATTAATTAACACATCAAAATCAACAAAACGCGATGAACACACCGTCCGCTGACCGGGCAGCGGAAACCCCGGCTAAGTCTGCAAAGTGTGATCAATCAGCCGAAATTTAATTTAGTTTATTTAATTATTGGAATTTTAAACTAATAATAAAAGTGTGTTTATTATTATTTATTTGTGGTGATCAGTTATGGCCTTAGTTTATCCTTTATTATTGTTTTGCGATTTTTAAATACGGCCTGCGTGTCGTGCCTCTCTCTCAATCTCTTTATGTAACTTCTTTTCTCATCTCACTCCCTCGTATGTAAAACGAGTTTTCTTATATGTAATGTAATATTATGTTATGAAGAAAAAAAGAAGTATTCAATATTAAAGGAGGATAACCTTGGAGATCATGCTTGGAGAAGCTTAGATCGTTATTAGGTTAGCTTAGGTTCTCTCATTGGCTTGAGAGAACAATTGCGTTAGGGGCCATAATTGTATCCTTTTATATGTATGTTGATGCATGTAATTGTATGTTGATGCATGTGAGAGACGTTTTGCATGTTAAGCCGGTGAGATCAAACTAATAACAAATTCCCTCAAAATTAAATATTAAGTTTATGCTTTCCAATTTTTAGCACTCATCAAGACTAGTATCGAGCATTGTAGGTTTCGCCTACGCGAGGTGCATGTTCTATATTAGTAAGGTGTGATGGGATAATTGTAATATCCAATTGCTAAAACAATGGGTCAAACTTAACTAAACAAATTATAATAAGATTATACATGTTTAGAAGCAAGAATTGGGAATGATTCATGTGATGGATCAGAATAAGGAGTTATTCACCCAATTGAAAATATTCGAGAGTTGTATGAGATACAATTGGAAGGAGTTCCTACCTAAATAACTTAGTTTTGTGTAATCAGCCTAACGCTGACTTAAAACAAAGTGAAACATGGATCTCGACCCACTAGAAAGTCTTCCAACGGGATTTTCCGAATCAAATGATGAGGGTCATTTGTTTTGAATAAAATAGTGGGAGCATGTTTGATTAAAGGCCTAATTAAATATGTTGTTTTTAATGATACTTATATTTTCATATTTCTCTTGTAGATTACCATGACAACAAACACATCGAACAATATTTTGCGATCCATCCTAGATAAGGAAAAATTGTCTGGGACAAATTTCCTGGATTGGCACCGTAATCTGAGGATTGTCCTCAAGCACGATAAGAAGCTGTATGTCTTGGAGACACCAGTTCCTGAGGAGGAACCTCCTAGTTCTGCACCAAAGGCAAAAAGAGATGCTTATAAGAAGCATTTCGATGATGCCAATGAAACCGCTTGCCTCATGCTTGCTACCATGAACTCTGAGTTGCAAAAGCAACACGAGAACATGTTTGCGTTCGATATGATCGGACATCTGAAAATGCTTTATCAAGAGCAAGCAAGAAATGAGAGGTTTCAGGTTTCAAAGTCCCTTTTTAACAGCAAGTTAGCTGAGGGAGCCCCTGTAAGTCCCCATGTACTCAAGATGATTGGGTATGTGGAGAACCTTGACAGATTAGGGTTTCCCCTTGGAAAAGAACTTGCGATTGATCTGATCTTGCAATCGTTGCCAGAGAGCTTCAGTCAGTTTGTCCTGAATTTCAATATGAATGACTTGGACAAAAGTCTTCCAGAACTGCTAGGCATGTTGAGAACTGCTGAGCAGAATATGAAGACAAAAGGGAAATCCATTCTGATGGTCAGTAATGGAAAGAAACAGAACAAGAGGCCCATCAAACAGGGTGGTAGAGGGAAAGGCAAGGAAGTTGCCAAACCCAAACCCACTCCTCCTGTTTTGAAGCCTAGTGGAGGAATAGCAAAGGAGGGCACTTGCTTCCATTGCGGTAAGACCGGACATTGGAAGAGAAATTGCCCAAAGTACCTGGAAGATAAGAATAATGGAGTAGAGACTTCAAATTCAGGTATTTTTGTTATTGAAATTAATTTATCTACTTCTGCATCATGGGTATTAGATACTGGATGCGGTTCTCACATTTGTACTAATGTGCAGGGGCTAAAAAGGAGTAGAGATTTGGCAAAAGGTGAAGTTGACCTACGAGTTGGCAATGGAGCAAAGGTTGCTGCTTTAGCTGTAGGAACTTATGTTTTAACTTTACCTAGTGGTTTAATAATTCAGTTAGAGAACTGTTATTATGTACCTGCAATTAGCAGGAATATTATTTCCGTTTCTTGTTTGGACAAGTTTGGTTTTTCATTCATAATAAAGAACAATTGTTGCTCCATTTATTTGAATGATATATTCTATGCTACTGCAAAAATGAATAATGGACTATATGTCCTTGATCTTGAAATGCCAATTTATAACATTAATACTAAAAGGTTGAAACCTAATGAGTTGAATCCAACTTACCTTTGGCACTGTCGATTAGGCCACATAAATGAGAAACGCATTTTCAAACTCCATAAAGATGGACTCTTGGACTCTTTTGATTATGAATCATATGAGACATGCAAATCTTGTTTAATTGGAAAGATGACAAAGTCCCCATTCACAGGAAAAGGTGAAAGGGCTAATGATCTTTTGGCACTCATACATACTGATGTATGTGGACCACTGAACATACCAGCCAGAGGAGGTTTTTAGTACTTCATCACTTTTACTGATGACTTCAGTAGATACGGATATGTGTATTTAATGAAACACAAATCTGAGTCCTTTGAAAAGTTCAAGGAATTCAAGAATGAAGTACAAAACCAACTAGGTAAGAATATTAAAGTTCTTCGATCAGATCGAGGCGGTGAATATTTAAGCCTAGAATTTGATGACCATCTAAAAGAGTATGGGATTCTATCCCAACTTACTCCTCCTGGAACACCACAATGGAATGGTGTATCTGAGAGAAGAAATCGAACCTTGTTAGACATGGTCCGATCCATGATGAGTCACGCCGATCTTCCAAACTCCTTTTGGGGACATGCATTATTAACAGCAGCTTACACACTTAACCGTGTTCCATCCAAAAAGGTTGATAAGACACCATATGAGATATGGAGTGGTAAGAAACCACATATGTCTTACATGAAGATTTGGGGTTGCGAAGTTTACGTCAAACGACAAATTTCAACCAAGCTTGAGCCCAAATCTGACAAATGCTTATTTGTGGGGTATCCTAAAGAAACAAGAGGATATTACTTCTACAATCCTTCTGAGGGCAAAGTGTTTGTCGCTCGAACTGGAGTCTTTCTGGAAAGGGATTTTATTTCCAAAGGAAACAGTGGGAGGAAAATAGAGCTTGAAGAAATTCAAGAATCACAATACATTGAAACACCTATGGAGGAACTAGAGCAGGAAACACAAGTAGTTGTGGAAGAGCAACCTGCTCAAGTAGAACAAGACCAGCGTAGGTCAAGCAGGATACGTCACCAACCTGAGAGATATGGATATCTCATAAGTGATCAGGGTGATGTATTACTCATGGATCAAGATGAGCCTGTGACCTACAAAGAGGCCATAACTGGTCCTGAGTCTGAGAAGTGGCTAGAAGCCATGAAATCTGAAATGGATTCCATGTACACAAACCAGGTTTGGACCTTGGTAGAACCTCCTATAGGAGTTAACCCTATAGGATGCAAGTGGGTCTTCAAGAAGAAGACTGACATGGATGGTAAGGTACATACCTATAAAGCAAGACTGGTTGCAAAAGGCTATAAACAAATTCATAGGGTTGACTATGATGAAACCTTTTCACCAGTTGCAATGCTTAAATCTGTTCGGATTTTACTTGCCATCGCTGCATATCATGATTATGAAATATGGCAGATGGATGTCAAAACTGCTTTCCTTAATGGGAATCTTCTTGAGGATGTGTACATGACACAACCTGAAGGATTTGACATACCACAAGATGCCCAAAAGATATGCAAGTTACAGCGATCAATCTATGGATTGAAGCAAGCTTCCAGAAGCTGGAATCTTCGTTTTGATGAAACCGTAAAACAATATGGATTCATCAAAAATGAAGATGAACCTTGTGTCTACAAGAAGGTTAGTGGGAGCATGATCGTGTTTCTGGTATTATATGTAGATGACATATTACTCATTGGAAACGATGTCCCTACCTTGAAACAAGTGAAGACTTGGTTAGGGAATTGTTTTTCTATGAAAGACCTAGGTGAAGCAGCCTATATATTAGGAATTAGGATCTATAGAGATAGATCACAAAAACTGCTTGGCCTAAGTCAGAGTACATACATAGATAAAGTGTTGAGACGCTTTAATATGCATGATTCCAAGAAAGGATTCATACCTATGCAACATGGTCTGTGTTTATCAAAAACACAATCCCCTTCAACTAAGGAAGAAAGGGATCGCATGAATAAGATTCCATATGCATCTGCAATAGGATCTATCATGTATGCCATGTTATGTACTCGACCAGATGTCTCGTATGCATTAAGTGCAACGAGTAGGTACCAATCTGATCCCGGTGATGCTCACTGGGTAGCTGTCAAGAATATCCTTAAGTACTTGAGAAGGACTAAGGATTCATTCTTGATATATGGAGGTCAGGAAGAGCTTGATGTAATTGGTTACACTGATGCTAGCTTCCAGACAGATAAGGATGATTTTAGATCACAATCTGGTTATGTGTTCTGTCTCAATGGTGGCGCTGTGAGCTGGAAAAGTTCAAAGCAAGAAACAGTTGCTGATTCTACAACTGAGGCCGAGTATATTGCTGCCTCAAATGCAGCAAAGGAAGCTGTTTGGATCAAGAAGTTCATTAGTGAACTTGGTATAGTCCCTAGCATTGTGGATCCCATTGGTTTATATTGTGATAACAATGGTGCTATCGCACAAGCTAAGGAGCCTAGATCTCACCAACGATCCAAACACATACTTAGGCGTTATCACCTCATTCGAGAGATAATCGATCGGGGAGATGTGAAGATATGCAGAGTACCTACACTTGACAATATCGCTGACCCATTAACAAAGCCTCTTGCGCAACAGAAGCATGATGGTCATACTAGATCTATGGGTATTAAGGGTATGCCTAATTGGCTCTAGTGCTAGTGGGAGATTGTTGGTGTAAGCCCTAGAGGCCAATACTTTTTGGTACTTGTATCGGATTATTCGTTTAATAATAAAAGGCATTTCTTTATTATGTTTGTCTTTCAGAATAATAAAGTCCCTAGAATAATTAGTCTGTTTAATGAAATGTTAAGTGTGACTTAATCATGAGATCCCATTAAACATAAAGATATTATTCTTAAAATATCCGTAGTCAAGCTTTATTGCAAAGTGGGATAACATTAAAGCATTGAGACTATTATGAAGATAGACTGATGATCACATCTCATGGATCATGGATAAAGAGTTATCAAGTCTTGACATAGGTATAAATATTAGGAGTAATATTTATACCGGATTGACCCGCTATGAGAATACTACATAGTATGTTATGCAAAGTGTCATAAGTTATTCTCATGGTGATAATGGTGTATTACCACCCTTCGACCTGAAACCACTATGGACCCTAGATGTAGAGTCGGGTGCTTTATTGCTGATCAAACATTATCCGTAACTAGATGATCATAAAGACAGTTGATAGGCACTCCACGAAGCATGCTGAGGGACATGAGTGTCCTAGATGGAATTTGCCAATCCTGCATAACAGGAGAAATGTCTAAGGGCCCAATATTGAACTGGACAAGGATGACACAGTGTATGCCTTGTGTTCAATATAGACATAGGGGCAAAAGGGTAATTGTACAAACATATATTATCACGAAAAAGGTTTTGTCAGATCACATGACATTTTCGTGACTTGGGTAGCAGTGATGTGTTGCTAGATACCGCTCACTGTTTATTATGTTAAATATATAATTTAATATAATTACCAACGTTACGAAATCCTACAGGGTCACACACATAAGGACAGTTTGATGAGAGATAGAGAAATCAAAGGAACACCGTAAGGTACGGTGCACTTAAGTGAAAATAGAAATTCGGATAATATAATAATAATTATTGTTATTTTATAATGGTTATAAAATAATAATAAAATAAATATATTTATTATAATAATAGTTATTATAATAATATATAATATTATTATGGATCATGTGAATTGGGCTTTTAGCCCGCAGCCCACAAGAGAGTCTATAAAAAGGAACCCTTGTGATGAAGCTTTCACTTGATGCAATTTCGTTTTTGATTCTCTTTTCTCACTCAAATAATTTCGTTCGTAAGCAGCTAGCACTGTGACCGGAAGCTGTTCGTGTGGACTGAGTAGAGGCGTTGCACTTCATCAACGCTTGTGATCGCTGCATCAAAGATCTGAATCGCCACAAAGAGGTAACGATTCTATCACTGACCATGCTCATTCGTAAGGATCACTAAAGGAAATTTTTGTTTTCCGCTGCGTTTAGATCGCAAATTTTCCTTCAATTAAACCACCAAACATCTCCTAAAGTGATTAGGGTTCAAACTAGACTCAAACCTAAAGCTAAAGGTACCTAAATGCTAGATAAATTCCTAAGTCAGCAGCTACAATAGCGCTTCAACACACAATCAACTATCACAAGCAAATGCCATACAAACAGCTTATTACAGCTACCTAACAACGTGGCAGCAAGTGTAAAAAGTGCAAACACAAGGCAAGGCAACATACATTTAACAACTATTGTTCAAAAATGCAGCAGTAAAATGCATGGCAAAATTAAGTCTTTTAACATGTAAATGCATGAGTAACAATACATGGGTATGCACCAATTACAACATCAAGGAATTCAACATGATAAATATGAACATGGATATGTGAATGCAAACATTTTCAACACTTTGTCTCAATGGATTTTCTCAAACAAAATAATGTGCATTTTTCAAAAGTGAATGTATAATGCAAACAAGCAACCACAAAGTGTGAACATGCATCATAATGCATTCTAACTAATGCAAATATTAACAACATCATACAAACATGAAGCAATGATACAATCAAAAGTGAGTGCACATATACATGGACCATGCACCTTTATCAATTAATATGCAACATGTTCAATTATGTATATGAGTGCCCAAAACATGCATCAATCACGAAAGCAATGCAAAATAGAACTTTAATCCATTATTATCATGCCAATAATGAGATTCAAACATGGGAACAACACTCATAACACACCATAAACACAAATTCACAATTATGCAAAAAAAAAGAAGAAGTAAGCAACACACGTGTCAAAACATGTCGAAGATACATGCACCTGCACCAAAACATCTCCTAAAAACTTACTAAAATCATATCCTAAATATCCATGATGATTGGAGGGGGAATGGATAACAAAAATGCAAGAAAATGCAAGAATGTTTCATTCTGATTCAGTGGTAACCGGTTAGCGTCCTGGGAGTAACCGGTTACTTAGTTCAAAAAAGTTGTTTTCTGCACAAAAATACACTGAGTAACCGGTTACCGTCCTGGGAGTAACTGATTACTCTGGGATCAGAATCAAAAATTATGCAATTTCTTGGAAAATTCAGCAGCAGCTTATTCAAATAAGTTTCTAATATAATGCCTATCAATTGAACATAAAATTATGCCTAAATGCACCAATTTAACACCAATTGGAACCACAAACACATCAAGATCCTAAAACCTAATGATCCAATTAATTAACACATCAAAATCAACAAAACGCGTTGAACACACGTGTCGAGAAAATGCGAAATAACTTAAAACATAAGTGATTATAAGTTCACCAACCTACAAAGATGAGGTTTGTTTTGGTAATTGTTGCAAAGAGAGATCAACACGCTATTGACGAGAAATTCGTATATCCGAAGCTCTTCCACAAGAATACACAAAATAAATGCGATTTGACTAAAATCTTGATGAACACTTCCAAGAATCACTTCCAAGATGTGAATTCAACACCAAAACAGTAGAAAATCCTTCAATAATCCATGAAATCAATGCAATGATAGAGGTTTAGCTTCAAATTCTTCAAGTTTCAATGCAAAACTTGAAGAATTTTGGAAGATGAAGCTTTGTGTGAGATTTTGGAAAATGAGAGAAAATTGAGAGTGATGAAAGAAAATGTGAAAAATGAATTATTGTTGTGATGTTTGGAGGGAAAAATGATTATATACCCCTTAGGTTTGGAATATGCTTTGGGTTAGGAGTGAGGCTTGGACATTAGCTTAGGAGTGAGTTTTGGAATTATGGTTAGGAGTTAGTTAAGAGTTGGTTAAGAAAATTTCTAGAACCTTCCCTTGGAAAGTGGTAGATTGTTTTAGAATGTTCCCTTGGAATATCTAGAATGAAGTGCAAAGTTGAAGTGAAAAAGTGTGTCTCGCACGTGTCCTCCTCCTCGTTACCAGCCATTTGACCTGTAAGAAATAAAAAAATAAAAATTAAATGACAAATATAAAAATCCATAATCCATAAATCATTAAATGATATAAGTTATATATAAAATTACAACTAATTAATATTATTGAATGATATAATCTATTATTTTATAACTAGTACCTTTTTTAGGCACATCTCTTTCTTTTCTTGGTTGGAATATGTTCTACCCGTCTCTTAACAACACAGACGGTTGGATTGATCCAAATACCCTCATTATGATCATTTCTAGTAAATGATTCAATATCACCATCAATATCACCTTGATCATTTCTAGTAAATGATTCAATATCAACATCAATATCACCTTGATCTCCAATGTTATCATCAATTACTTTGTTCGATAAAAGCACTATAGACCACTTTGTACTTGTCAGATCATTAACATAGAACACTTGTTTAACTTGAGAGGCTAAAATAAAAGGCTCATCTTTGTATCCCACCCTATTAAGATCCACTTGCAAAAATCCTGACTTATCCATTCGTACCCCATTATTGTTTTCAACCCACTTGCAACGAAATATAGGAATCTGAAACTTCTCATAATCAAACACCCAAATGCGCTCGATAACCCAAAAATATGACAGATTTGCAAATGTGGGGTTCAAGTCTTTCACACATAAAATGTGCATTGCTTCAACTACCAGAGTAACACCACTGTTTTGCATCGTACTTTTATCATTTTGTTCTTTGGTATAAAATGTGTATCCGTTAATTGCGTATGCGCTATAAGAAAACACAACCAAACTTTGACCATATACCAAACATCTCAATCTTTCTGTTATTGAAGCGGAATCTGAATAATACTTTGCATAAACATAAACATGATCCTTAAAGCAAGTTATGAAACTATGATTGTGCTCTTGTACTATCCAATTCACAGTTCTATTCGGATTCAAACCTTGGAGAACATCCTTGTGCATTTCCACATATGGCTCAACCTCATTCTCATTGTGTATAACATACAAATGCACTTGATCCCGTTCACCCCTTGGTATTGTCACAACTTCATTTCTGATTAACTTTTTCCTGCTTTTTTTCCCGACAATATGAGATTTGAGGATTCTAATTGATTGTACATTGGACATATATTCAGTACAAAACTCAATCGCTTCTTCAACAATGTATCGTTCGGCAATACAAACCTCTGGTCGACTTTGGTTTTTCACATACCCTTTTAATATTTTCGTATAACATTCGGCAGGGTACATCCATCTCATATAAGCCGGTCCACACAATTGAGTCTCTTTTACCAGATGAACAACTAGATGAACCATTATATCAAAAAATGAGGGGGGGGAAATACATTTCAAGATCACACAAAGTAATAACTATTTCTTTTTGCAATGTCGGTAAGATCGCGGGATCGATCACCTTACTGCAAATTGACTTGAAGAAAAAACACAATTTAGTTATTGTGCTTCTTACTTTTTCAGGAAGAATAGATCATATACATATTGGTAGAAACTTTTCCATTATAACATGGCAGTCACGCGTCTTCAAACTCTTTAACTTGAGATCTTTCATAGACACAAGTCTTCTGATATTTGAAGAGTATCCTTCTGGAACTTTAACTTGACTTAGAGATTTACACAATATCTTTTTTATCCTTTCTAGATAAAGTATACGCAACAGGTGGTAGATATGTTCGTTTTCCTTTCTACAATGGTCCTAGTTCAGTTCTTATCCCCGTCGCTACCAAGACCTTTCTTGCTTTAAGGCCATCCTTAGACCTTCCTTGTATATTGAGTAGCGCACCAATAACACTATCAAATACATTCTTTTCAATATGCATAACATTGAGAAAATGTATTACATACAACGATTGCCAATATGACATAAAAAAATTGACCTCTTCTTCCACCCACTCTTGACAAGTGTATGTGCAAAAGGCTTTCCAAACTAAGTACTCACATTTTACACCTTTTCAAAAATCTGATCACCTGTCAACATAGGTGGAGCTCTACCTTGTTCTGGCTCTCCATTGAATGCTTTTCTCCACCCACGATAGTGATTATTAGAATTTAAGAATCTACGATGACCGAGAAAGACATTCTTCTGACCAAACTCCAATCGCGTCGAATCTGTTTTACCTTCATAAATAGGACACACATCTTGACCTTTTATGTTGTACCCTGATAGATTTTCGTATGCTGGAAAATCGTTAATTGTGCCAAACAACATCGCCCGCAAGTTGAAACTTTCTTTCCTCTAACCATCATAAACCTCCACACCGTTCTCCCACAAAGACTTTAAATCTTTGATTAAGGGTGACAAATATACGTCTATGTCATTCCCTGGTTGTCTAGGCCCAGAAATTAACATAGATAACATCATGTACTTACGTTTCATACATAGCCATGTAGGTAGGTTATAAATCATAATGGTGACAGACCAAGTGCTATGTGAGATACTTTGAAGACCGTGTGGGTTCATTCTATCAATAGATAATGCCAAGCTAAGGTTTCTTGCTTCTTTTCCAAATTCAGGATACTCATCATCAAATTTTGTCCATTGTGGTGAATCTGTCAGGTGTCGAAACTTTCCATCAATAATTCTTTTATCTACATGCCAAGTCAAGTGTTTTGAATCGGTCTCACTACGAAACATGCGTTTAAATCTCAGAATAATAGGAAAATACCATAAGACCATTACTGGTGACAACTTTTTCTTATATCAAGAGACACCGCATTTAGGACACTCATTTGACAATGCATACTCGTTTCGAAATAAGACGCAATCGTTTGGACATGCATGTATCTTATCATAGCTCATGCCGATAAAACACAACATCTTTTTGGCCTCATATGTTCGATTGGGAAGAACATTATCCTCTGGAAGCATATCTTTCATCAGGGCCAATAACTATGTGAAACTCTTATCCGACCATCCATTGCCCGCCTTTAAGTTGTACAACTTTAAAACTGTAGACAATCTTGTGAATTTAGTGCAACCATTATACAACGGTTTCTCTGCATCACTTACCAACCTCTTAAACATTTGGGGACAATCCTTAAGATCATCTTCAAGTACTTCTACAATCTCTTCGACTCGATCATAATCGTATGTATTTGTGCCATTGTCGTTTGAAGCATAGGTCGTATTATCCCCCGGTTCAACATTCCCGTTACTTTTCTCACCATGCATATCCCAACATGTATAACTTCGATCAATTTCATGCCTCTTTAAACGCGATTCAAACCGAGTTGCGTTAAAATTACCCACAAAACAACAACCCAAACAAGGACATTTCATTCGACTGGGGTTTTCGGCATGCGCAACAGCAACCGATTCTCGTACTCTTTCGTTAATCGATTTGCAAACATCCATTTCTTATCCAGTTTAGGACTTTTAACATCGCTTTTATAAGCGCTCTCTAAAGACTGGCTTTTAGAGCGCTTTGTTTTAGCGAAAATTTTAAAATACCTATAACAACGCTTTCTCCAAAAAGCGATGTCTTTGATGCGCTGCTATAGGCCAATTTTGGCGTAGTGTTTCAAGATATTATTATCATTGTTTTAATTTGTTTTGTTTATATTTTAGGATTATTTTATGATACATTCTACTATACTTTTTTATTTGTTTTTATAGGTTACAAGATTGTAATTTTACTATGTCGTGCCGAATCAATCGGTCAACTGAAAGTCGGAGGATATGTTGATTTGATCTCCTTCGAAAATTGTAATCCTAAAATTGGTATTTTAACATTTTTAAGGCATAAAAATTTCATTACACTAATCTCCTAAATCTAAATGAATGCTTTTGGCTAAAATCAACTTAAATAATAATTAAAACATGTTGTATTTAACTTGATTAAATTAACTTTTGTGGTTAGTTGTAATGGAAGTAGTGAAAGTTACTTATGAGTTATTTTTAATGGAAATTATGTCCTGGTTGTTTTAATATTATTTTGATAGGTAATTTTTATTTATAGTTATTAATGAATACTTTGGATGTGTCATATCTTTTAGCCACTATAATTTTAATCGTAATTATTAACACATCTAAGAGATTGATAGGAAACAAAATTAATATCCAAAAGAAATCTTCCACTAACCATGTATCAAACCTTTTCTTCTCTTAGTTTACTAAAAAAAAAATCTTATAATTTAGTCATTAATAGTTGATTTAAAAAATGGTTAAAACAATTTACTTTGTATAGCCCATTAACTCCATTAATTCACAATTATTCATAAATTTTTCATCCATAATTGATCATATTGCACATTTTATATATATTTTTTTATTATTTTCTAATTATTAATTATATTTTTTAAGTATACTTTAAAACATTTTAGGTGAAATTCTTTTGTAGGTGTAAAATTTGAATCATCACAAAAATAACATCAAACGATGAATTAGAAGAAGTGTTTTTCTCTATATATCTATGATTTTTATTTTTATTTCTTACTTTAGTATTGATTTTAAATTTTTGGTTGTTTTATAACATAGGTGTTCTCTTCCTAATTTTATTGTAGTGTTCTAATTCTTAATCATGTTTGTTTTTTTAGGTGTATACATTTGAAGCATCACAAAAATAATAATATTCATTTTTAAATATATGATTTTTATTTTTATTGTGGCTTTCTATTTCTTAATTTTTTTTATGTACATATGATGTTGAATAATGCGACTTCTAAGCGAGACTTAATTAGAAATATATACTTTTTAAAATAAAAATTTGTTGTTTATAAATTTTTAGTTGTGTTTTTTAGGGGTATTCTTTGAACTATCGTAAAATATGTATTTTGGGTTAAAAAAATAATTTGGATAGTAGAAGGAAACAACTTAAAAAAAGTTTTAGTTATGTTTTTTTAAAGGATATACTTTGAAGTATTACAAAATATATATTTTGTATTAAAATATAATTTGGATCGTAGAAGAGAGGTTTTAAAGATGAAAACTCTTTAAATTTTTTATTTAACTCTATGTGTGGTACTAAATGTAAATGTTCAAATAAATTATTATAAACCAACACATAATGTAATTTATATCATTAAAGTCTATACAACTTTTTTTTTTATCTTCGAAATTTGTGATTTTCTATCTTAATTTCACAACTCTATTTATCTTATTTTTCAATTATTATTTTAATGTTAAATAAAACTGATCTATTTTTCTATTTATTAATTTATGAAAATTTTATTTTAAATAATACTATAAATTATCAAAACAACTAAACTATATTATAATTAGGTATGATAAATTAGAGATACAACCAATATAAAAATTACTCATATTATTCTTTCTAAAATTATAATAATTATAATTAATATTTAATAAGAATATAACCTCTTTCTAAAATTATAATAATTATAATTAATATTTAATAATTGTTAGAATTGGAGTTAAGCCAATTTCATTTTTACAAAATTAATTTAGAAAAATATACCATTTATATAATTTTTCTCTTTGTTCTTCCATCTATGATGCTCTTAAGTTTTAGCATTCTGTATACATTAGTTACATTTAAATTGTGGAAAAATAAATAGGGTTATTTATATCTAGCAATAATTTAACTATGTCAAATATTTCATAATGCACTATTAATTACACTTTAAAATGTATTAAAATGAATCGATAATAATCATTAAAAACTCACACACATAATCATAAATACTATGATTCGAATTTTGGTGATGTCGATCAATCTAACAATATATAATTTTATGTAGATTTAAAATTTGTGTACAACGTGACCAATTTTAAATTATATTCCTAAAGAGGGTGACTCTATATTTGATTTGCATCCAATAGTTTAAACATGAACTTATTGTCACCTTCTTTCTACAACAAATATACTCAAGACTTAAATGTACTCTAAAGTGAGTCCCTGGCTCATTCTCTTCTAAAGGACTTAATATGGTCCAATCAAATATCAACCGCCAACTAAATGCAAAGCTGTCCAAGTACATGATGGAACATCAATTGTCCATATCAAAACTTACTTTCTATATTTATGCCTACACCTTTCTTCTAAGAGTTCATTTAATTTAAGATGGTAACAATTGCCTCAGAAATGGCATATGTCACAAAACAATAAGAATTCATTTACTACATATCATGAATCAAAATTTTACATGAATAGTCCATGAAGCCATTTCCTCTATTGTCTTCCTACATTATTTAAGCAAGGCTCACTATCATCCATTGAGACATCATGCTAACAATGGATATATGATTATTATTTCCATTTTTTTCATGTAGAGTTTATTTATTTACATAGTTTTCAGTTATATTAGATCAATCGTAACGTCTGATAGAAAAATACAAATATTTTTATAATTATGAAACTTCACAATTTACTGTTTTTGGTAGAAAAAAAATACTATTATAAAAGAACAAAAATGAATGCCCTGGATTTATGTATGCAAAAGTAATAACAAGTAATAACTATGGCACAAAGACATTAGACATGGGCCAAACCAGATAAGACATTCAAGATTGTTTACAGCATTTATTTTTGTACATGATGTTTATGCATGTGCCACAACAACAAAACTCAATATGTGGTTGGGAATGACCTTTGTAATTAAGATCAAGAACATTGTTTTAGATTCATATATATATATATATAAAGTAAATGTTTGTGAATTTTATAAAAGTAGTTATTTTTATAAGTGTATTTTAATAAATATTAAATCGATCTGATTTATCTGCCAAATTGATTTAATCAAATTCGACAAAAAACTAACTTTTTGTCGATTGTAATTATGTCACAAAAATGTATTTAAACACAAGATTGTTTGTTTATGTTTAATAAATTGCAATAAAATGAAGTATTTAAAGATTGCTGTTTTATTTAGACAGATTGCATTTAATAACCTCCAATTCTCATTTGTGTGACCGTACATATGAATAGCCAATTCTTATTTGTGACCGTACATATATGAATAGCCAATTGACATACTCATTTAACATGTGTAACACACACGGTTTTAATATAGGGAGGGAGCATGTTGTTTAAATCACATCACAAGCAAATGTAAAATCAATTTTAGTATTGTACTACATTTCATTGTTAATATGAAAGTTTAAGAAATAAATTAGATTAATATCTTTTAACAACTATGTCAGTGTGAGGATAATATAATCTCATTATCGCTTTTCTCAATCATCCAATAACTTTTAAAATCAAATATTCAAGATCACTAGATAAATAAATGAAGTTCAAAGATTCAAGAGTACATAATTACTAAATGAATACACTGTTTAACAACATTATGAATAATCTTCGGTGATTTAAATTCCATTGTTATATACTCAATATCATTTTTATCCTCTAACTATAGGTCTGAGTTCAATTTGATCATCTTTCTTTTAAAATTTTTAAATTGATCTCTTACATTATTAAAATGGTTCACGTTTGTTCTCAACGTTAGAAAAATTAGAATTTCACTTAAAAAGTTGATGAGGTGGATTGATTGAACTTAGGTGTATGCTAGTAAATGGGGATATGACACAATTTCTATTTTTCAATGCTGAGTTGTATTAACTTATACATTTCAATCAAAAAAATTCTAAGTCATTCCCATTTTTCCATTGCATGAAGAACCCTAGCAGAGATGACGAAACAGACGATTGAGGTAGAAGACGAAGCAAACAAAATGATTGAAGACAAAGACGAATACGCATAAAAATTTTGTTAGTATCCAATTCCTCTATGCTATTATTGTTTCTATGCATTGCGTTTTCTGTACTATAGGGATTGTGGCCCACTTTTGAAAACTAGAGTTTTTTATACTCCTTTTGTAAAATTTGCGGTTGTAGGTGATATTAGGTTGAAATGGAAGAACTAATTACTCTCAACATTCACCATAGTGGGGAGTTTGTTGATTCTGAAAAAACAAATTATGTGGGGGTAAATGTAATGAATTACATGTAGATGTTGATAGATTGTCGTATTTTGAGTTGATAGGTGTTTTGAAAGACTTAGGGTATACTGAGGTAGACAATATCTACTACAAGGATCCAAAATTTAGGATTAATGTACTTAATGATGATAAAAGTGCGTTAGAGATAGCTGGCCTATGTAGGGTACATCTGAAAGTGGACATTTACATTGAACACCCATTATCCCAACCTGTGAATGTTGGTGAGGGTGTGAATGCTGGTGAGACTTTGAATGTAGGTGATGCTGGTGAGGGTGTAAACAAAGAGGGACATAGGAATATGAATTCTAATGAGATTGATGGTTAGGTGCATGATAGTATTGACACAAGCTCCGGTGACAGTGAGGATTCATCATTTATTTATGATAGTGCTATGGAAGTAGCATTTAGTGATTCTGATGTCAGTTTGGATTATGATGAAGAACATGTTGCCAACATGGTGGGGTATGATAAAAACCATGAATTAAGTATTAAAAAGAAGAAAAAGAAATGGGAAGGAGATAGTGGAGAGGATAATGGAGTTTTATATGATAGTGAAGACTTAGATAATGGATGTGATAGTGAGGATAATTCAGAACCAAGGAAGAATAAGCATCCCATACTCAAGGCTATGAAAGACATGTCTAACTATAAATGGGAGTTGGAAACTTATTTTAATGCAAAAAGTGATTTTAAGGAAGCTATTCAAACATATGATGTTCAGAATGGTAAAGGTCTAAAGTTTTTAAAAAATGACAAAAGAGTGAAGGTGGTGTGTAAAGTAGGCTGTAAGTGGGAAGCTTATTGTGGAAAGCTTCCTGATGAGGAGACTTTGGCAACTTAGAAAATTAGTTGACACACATAATTTGCCTAGAGAGTATAATGTAAAGATGATGAGCACAAAATGGATTAGCAAGAGGTTACAAAATTCATTGAAAAATAATTCTAAGTTGAAGCTAAAGGATATAAAGGAAAAGGCTCTTAAGAAATGGAATGTAGTTGTTAACAAGAAAAAGGAAATTAGGGCCAGATTTGCAGTTAGGGATATGGTTGATGGATCTTTTTTAGGAGATTACACAAGGATATATGACTACTGTCATGAAATGTTAAGGACAAATCCTGGTTCTACTGTCAAGATAAATGGCACACCAATTCAAGAGGGTGTCAAGGATACAATGCCTCATTTCAAGAGATTATACATTTGCTATGCTGCTTGCAAGAAGAGTTTCAAGTTGTGTAGGCCAATTATTGGGCTTAATGGATGCTTCTTAAAGGGCATATGTGGTGGACAGATTTTAGCTGCAATTAGAACAGATCCTAATAATCAAATGTTGTCTATTGCTTTTGTTGTGCGGAAGGGGAAAATAGAGATAATTGGACTTGGTTTTTGAAACTCCTTATTTATGATTTAGGTGGAAGGGAAGAATGTGGGACCTATAAATTCATTTCTGATCAGCAAAAGGTACCACTTTATTTGTTACATTAATTTAAGTTTAATTTTATTTTTATGATTAATGACTGTATTTTTGAACCTTTATTTGTTATATGCATTTGCAAGGTCTTCTTCCTTCTATGGACGAATTACTACACAATGTTGAACAAAGGTTTTGTGTGAGACATTTATACAACAATTTTAGGAAGAAATTGATAACACGAAAATGTATCGTATTTCTAGACCCAATTCACATGGATTTTAGTTTCGTTTTATTTATTTTCCTTGATTTATGTTTTATTATGCCGAAATTTATCATGATTTTAGGTAACTTGGATTAAATCGAATTAATTTATAAAGAAGGTAAGAAGGAAGAAATAAGAATAAAAAAGGAAGAAAATAAGACATATAGCAGAAAGTATGAAATTCTACAGATTAGGTGTGTGGCGCCCATCCCACATCTATGGCGACCGTCACACCCTAAGTAGTCAAGACGACCGTCAGACCACCTAGGACGGCCGTCATGCGCATTTTATAAGGAATTTAATTACGTGGACTACTCAGTCAAGCAGAAACTATTTCCTTCCTTTTTTTTCTCTCCCTTAGCTCAGTCTTCAAAACCAACTAAGTCACTCCATGAATTTCTCAACCCAGGCAAAACTATTTCCTAAATTTTCTCCTTCAGCAGTCGTACTCAAGACCTATAAATAACCAAATAAACTTGAACAAGGGACCTTTTTTTTATTATTATTATTCTTAGTTTCTACCAGTTTTATTATACCATGTAAAAGTGGTAGTTTCTCACATCGAGGAACTACCACACCATTAGTTTTAGGATTCTATTTTTTTCGTATTTTATTTTTCGCAACTGATTCAAGAATTCAAGATTTCATGTAAGATTTGAAACATCTTTTAATTCTAGGTTTTATTTAGTATTATTTATTTTATCATCTTCTTATTTAATTTCCAAAGTATGTATTCGATGTTAGTTATTTATCGTATCTGCATGTTTATTTTCCTGTCCATGTCTAGCTAAATAGTCTTGAGTCCGGCATATGAGGATTGTTGTTATCGACAGGACTCGGTAGAAAATAAGAGGAGAAAATTTATGATTAGAACCCGGTTTTGGTTTTAATTTCCATATTAACATTTAAGTAGTTTTGTCACGAGAGTGAGGGGTTACTTAACACGATTTTGTCATGGGAGTGAAAAATTAATAAAGGTTAGAACCGACACTGCGAGAGCATGAAGATCAAATCAGATAGTGGAAATTAGGAAACAAATCTAAATACAGCGAGAGTGCTTTAGATAAGTTTAAGATATTATTGGCTTTCAAAACATATTTTCTAGTTATCGGGCGAGCGAGAGCAAAATCTTAGGATTAGAGAACATGACTTCAGTTGATACCTCGAGTGCGTGAGGCGAGTCTTTAAGTCAGTTTATTCTTCGGAACTAAGTTATAAACGTAATTAGTAACCAAATTCTACACAGTCCTTTAGGAACGCGGAATCAATATTCCGGTCTCTCTTTATTATCTTATTTTCTTAGTTTTATTCTAAGTTCTAGTTTTAGTTTCTTCTTAACGAAATACACTTCGTCTTAGCTTTACAAAGTAACGATAGGGTACAATTGGTTGACATTGGTCTCCATGGGATCAATATCTTTTATTACTATGTGATAGACTGTGCACTTGCAGTTAGTAACCGTTAGACTCAGAAAGTCGTGATCAGAAATTTCCACGAAAAATGTTGAAGGAAGTCTTTTGGAAAGCAGCTAGGGCTATTTATCCACAAGCATGGGAAAGGGAGATGAGGGGTATGAGGCAAATACATGAAGAGTCCTACAAGCACATGATGCAAACACCACTAAGAATTTGGAGCAAGTCCTATTTTAGGACAACCACCAAGTTTGATTTTGTGCTAAATAGTATGTCAGAGGCTTTGAACAATGTTTTTTTGGAAGCAAGGAAAAACCATTGGTAATCGTGTTAGAAGAAATAAGGGGGTATATCATGGAAAATTGGGCAGCAAATAGGTTGAAGTTATCTAATTTAAGTGATGGGGGATGTGTTGCCTAACATAAAGAAGAAGGTGGAGAAAACAAGTAGCTACACAAATTATTGAGAATAAGGGTGACATATTTGTGGTCAACTTAAAGGAACATGATTGTTCTTGCAGAAAGTGGAAGCTGACAAGTCTCCCAGGTGTCCATGCAATTTCTTCAATGAAGAATAGAGGTCTTGTTGTTGATGAATTTGTCCCAGACTATTACAGGAAGTATAAGTATATTACGGTGTATGAACCTATAATTTATCCTCTGAATGGTACAAATTTATGGGTTAGAACAGAGTACCCTGATGTGCAGCCACCTAAATTCAAGAAAATTCCTATAAGACCCAATAAGAAGATGAATCGTGAGCAAGGTGTGATTGATGGGTTAGATAGGAAAATCATGAAAATTGGTATGGTAGTGAGATGTACTAGGTGCAGAAAAATTGGATACAACAAATCAACTTGTAAGAGGACTCAGCCACCACAAGCAACTCAGGCCACTGCATCACAACAGGCATCACAAGTTTCTCAAGCTACTCAATCAACTTAGGCTACTCAGGAAACAATTAGGTGGTCAGGCTACTCAGGTAACACAAAAGGTTTCACAAGTTTCTTAGGAATCTCAGACAACTCAAAAGAGGATTTCAACACAAGCTAGGCACAAGTTGCCTTTTAGGAAACCAGCACATGTTTCAAGAGGACCCAACACGAGGCTGAGTTCATCACAAAATGCAGTGGGTCATACACTAGGAGGGCCACTCCAACTAAAAGGAACATTCCAAATAAATCCTCTTAGAGTCTATATTTTAGGTTGTTTTATGTAATATTGTCTTTTGTCAAAAAATTTAAGTACTTATGAACAAGGGTTCCTATTTTGTGTACTGAGCATTTGTGTAATGTTATTGATATTTTGTGTAATGCTACCTATTTTGTGTATTGGATATATTATGAATATAAGAGTTAATTCCACCTATTTTATGTACTGGATATGTTATGAATATAAGATTTATGGTTATTGGTATAATGTTACTTTCTGCTATCAAGTGTACACAAATTTCTGCTATCAAGTGTACACGAAAAACTGTTATCAAACTGTTATGCAAAGTTTGGTATATATTGGTATACTTTGGTACAAAATTGTTATCAAATTATGTAGTACACAAATTTTGTTATATTTTCTGTTAGCAAACTAATATCGAACTATTATGTACAAACTTTGCACTATATGTTGATAACGAGAAAATGTATCGGTTATATTGCTATGTTTCATTACCGTTTTATCGCATAATTGTCGTTTTAACACCCGATTCCTCGAGTTTTCCTTGCCATTTTGCAGGTACATCGTATACAGAGCTAAATCATGAGCCACAAGCAAAAGGAGCGAAAACAACCATAAAAAGATGAAGAAATGAAGAATGCTGCAAAACCGGCATATTTTGTAGCACTCACGGTCGTCACCTAGGTGTCACGACCGTGACACCCCAAAAGGAGAAATCACGATCGTGACATATCCCTCACGACCGTGACACTTAATTTACAAAGGACACGAATGTGATGCCCTTGTCACGACCGTGACAAGGGAAAAATAGGTTATTTGACTGAAACTTGGTCATAACGTTACGTGCATATGAAACTGCCTATTTTCCAGCTGACCCTGTATCCACGTTCCTGGATTTTCTCAAATGCTCCTACGAGGCCCAAGCAACAAGTTCAACCACCATCCCATTAAATCTTCTATAAATAGCTTAATTCAGATGAACAATAGACAGAGTTTTATTTTATTAATTTCTTGCGGAAGCTCTGCCGAATTATTTTACACCCTTATTATTTTTCAGCATTATTTTCATTGCTTTATTTTTCTCGTATCCAAACCAAACCTATAACAATTTCCAACATCAGGAAATTGTTATAAAATTTATTTGTTTCAAAGCCTTCAGAATTTTTAGTTTATTTCGGATTCCGACAAATACTCCGAGCTTTCCAGCCTGTGGAAGAAGGAGTCTGCCATTTTTATTGTTAACCAGGTTTATATTAATTTGCAATTTTATATTTATGTTGAATATTTATTTTTCTGCCATGAATATTTCGTTTTATGTTTCTCTGCCTCTGTCTGGTTCAACAAAAATGAGTAGCTAATTACCTTAGGGCGGTATGTAATTAAAACAAACTAAATCGGTAAAATCAACTATAGGCTTAAAATAATTAATAGCTTAGTATTCTGGCTGATACTTTTTATTATAAAATCGACCTTTTTGTTACGAGAGTAAGGAAAGTGTATTAGGTTAGGTCAAGACCACGAGAGTGTGAGATTTTAACCAGATAGCTAAAGTTAGGCATTTAAATTAAACACAGCGAGAGCGCTTTAAAATAAATTAGAATTACTAAGTTTCCAAAAATTATCTCTAAACACTTATGGGCTAGCGAGAGCAGGCATAGGGCTTTAGGGGTAAGATCTGAGATAAGACCACGAGAGTGTGAGTTAAAGGTATTTAAACTGGTAACCTCTACAGAATAGATTAAGTGAACCATCTTTATAAGCCTAGGTTAGATTGACCCGCCTAAGTTAGCATAATTACATACCGACCGCCTTAGTATTATTTTATTAAACTTAAATTTAATTCCCGCCTTTAATCTTTAAAAACAACAAAAAATCGTGACAACCCTTCACCTTAGCTAAACTAGAAGTTCATCTAGCACTAAGTAACCATAGAGTCCCTGTGGATCGATAATCTTAAATATTACTTCGATAGGCTGTGCACTTGCAGTTAAGATACTGCTAGACACATAATTAGATACGTCTTTAGCCCATCTACTTTTGTAATAACACTAAAATATGGCAATAACACCAATCTTTTGCACTAATAAACTTGGACATTAGTACTAACAAAGACATGTTTGTCTCAACAACTTTTACAATAAAGTATAAATTATAACAAACCAAGAAAATAAAGACCTAACATTCACAAAAACTTAACTACTAAAACAAATAACACAATATAGCACAAACACTTCCAGATCATTATCCATTTGCTTGTGTTTTTCAAGGCTTTATCTAGCTGCAAGTTCTTGAGCCTCAAAAGTTCCACCATTTTCTTGCCTCACCAACTCTTGTTTGGCTTCTTCCATCTCTTTAAATTTCATCTCAATCTTATATTGTATATTCCTAATGCTTTCCTAATTTTCATCTCTAGAATTATCATAAAACCATTCAAAAAAACACACCCAACATTTGTGTGTCCCTATAAAACAATGCAGTTCATTCAGAAGAATGAAGACAAACGCCATTGAAAGGAATGTGTTGGGATAAACAATTACCTTAAAATGTTGATAACCCCGAAAAAGATTTATGTCATTGTTGACGGTTCTTGCCTTACAAAGTACAACAAAGTCTCCACAATCACGCTAGGTTCCCCAATGCTGGTATACACTTGCGAATCGATGCGGGTTCTTGAAGAAGAAGACGACCTACGACCAGAACTCATGATTGGAAGATAATTTTCGTTTCAATTTGGTTAATTTTGAGGAATACATGACCTAGGGTTTGCAATTAAGGAAGATTTTATAACAGACACAAAATCAAAGAAGAAGGAGATGCTGACTGTGCAATTAAGACATCCACCTCAGATTACACATCATCAATTTTCACACTGTTAGCCTTTATTTAACAAAAAGGATCACTATGTACCTATTTAATAACGTAAGGAACCAATTTGGAACGTTTAAAATAAAGATGACCAAATTGAACCCATGCCTATAGTTAGAGGACCAAAAAGGGTATTAAACCATTGTTATATTAGGAAAGATGAAAGAACAATACACGCATATGTTCTTTTATTACTACTCTTTATAAAGAACATTATTCACTTGAATATGATTTTTATTGAGTTTACATCTTTGTGTGAGTTTCATAAACATATCATCTATTTGTATTTTGAATTATACATTTAATGCAAACAATGAAGTTCTTATATGTTTAATGCAAGGAAATCAATGAAGCAATGATTGAGTCCGTTATCCATTAACAGGATCTCTCAACAGAATATTCTTATTCATGACTAAAAATTGAAACAAAAAACATGAAACAAATCATACTATTTGACATCAAAAAATCACCACATTAACAAATCAATAAATAAATAAAAATATGAAAACAATCAAATTTTTTAAAAAATTATAGAGTTTGAATTATGATTAGGAAGGATTCAAGCTTGTTCAAAGAATTAATTCTTTAAATTGATCACATTGGTCCCTACTATATTTAAACAAGTTTGAAAAATATATCCTCTATACACATCAGGATTTGGAGCAAAATTACCCTCTACATTGTGTACTACATTCTTAATTTAGTTGGCTTGAGGAATTCTATTGAGATATTTATTATCTGTGTGAGTTACAAGTTATGGGATAGTTTTCTCAATCAAATTAGTATATATGCAATTGTTTTCTGAGCTAAGCAAATTGTTTTAGAAGTTAATAACAATATTACCTAATTAAATCCTCCTAAAAAAAAATATATTCCCATGCCTATGATTAGTAATTTTGTTACTAGCATGTCTCAATTTGATTTTGTTGTAAAAAAAATTGTATTATCATTTTCATCCTTAAACCACTTATTCCTTATCTTATGTAATGCCTTATCTAACATAAGTTAAGTATTTTCTTCCTCCAATCCATAATCATCATTGTAACCTGCATTATTAATCAACATTTGTATCCTGTTAACTTTATCAATAACTTGAGTTAATTTAAGATGAATATTATAAAATATATATTTGTTCTTTTTCTTAAGAATAGGTTTAAGAGACCTAAAGTTACGAGATAAAACAAATATAGGTCAAGCAACCAAACAAGTATTCTAATTATCAACAATCATTTGTTTGCATCTGTCATCTAGAGTCCAAACTCTTAGAAATTTGAATGACCTAGCTGAATCAAACCTACATTCATCCCAATGGAGAATAACATGGTAATTGTCTGAGTTGTTCTTAATAAATTTGGAAATTTTGATTGTGTTCCAATTATCTAGCAAATTATAATTACAAATGGCTCTGTCAAGCAAAATAGAAGAGTAAGCATCAATATTCCTCCCATTGGTCCAAGTGTAATATCTATCATTAATAGAAGTTTTATTTGGAGGGCATCTACCATAATTTCTCATGGGAACCAATAACTGCGTTCAAATCACCTAACATGCACCAATGGCAAGGACTGTTCTGATTGAAGATTGGTAAATTCATTATATAATTGTCTTCAAGTCACATGAGAGTTACTTGCATATACAACTGTAATGAAGATTAGTTTGATAGTTCATATAGGTTGACCATCTTAACTCATAATATTGTTTTAGACTACCAAAGAGGATTAATTGGAAACACACATATTTATGAGTGCATTAGGATTACTTCCGAAGTCATTAATATATTGGACGAGAAATCTTTTGGTGGTAGTATGCATTTGAATATAGACATTAGAAAAGCCTTGTATACTTTAGATTGACAATATCTCATTAAAGTTATTATTCAATTTGGTTTTATCAAAAGTTTTGTGCTCTAATTCATACCATTCTACACTCAACCAAACTATAAATGATAATAAATGGAAAGTTGCATGTTTTTTTTCTTTCTCTAGAGGAGTTAGTAAAGTAGATATCGATATTTCTTTTGTTCTTCTGCATTACTAAAGAAGCGCTTAGTAGGCAATTATCTATGTTGGGGGATCAAGATAGGTTGACATGCATATCATTTGGTAAGACAACTATTCCTAGCCACACATTTTTTTCCAGATGAACTTATGATATTTTGCAAATCTATCCGGAAAAATGCTCAAGTCATTAACCATCTTCTTCAACAATATTTTCAAAATTTTGGTCAACACGTCAGTCCAACTAAATTTAAGCTTTATGGTGGAGGTACTTCAGGATTTAGATAGAGGCACATTGTAAATATGCTTGGAATCATTATTGTACATACAACATTTAAATATCTTAGTTACTATATTCAAAGGAAAGCTTAACACTCATCATATTTGGACCATATAAGATAGAGTATTAGGCAAGCTAGATACTAGAAAATAACACCTTCTTTCTATGACAGATAGGGTTCAATTGATCCATTTTGTCATACAAGAAATGCTTTTGTATAAGGGTTAAATATGTTTTTGGTCTCTGTAAATATCTCAATTTTTATTTTTAATCCCTATTAAAAAAATAATAAGTTTAGTCCCTACAAATTTTATATGCATGCAATTTTAGTCCCTATTGTTTTCTAAAATTTTGAAAACTGTTTAATTACACTTAAACTTTTAAATTTTTGAATAATTTTTTTCATCCATGTTTAGAATACTATAAAATATTTCCTTACTAAATTTTAGAATTTTTTAAAATGAGAAGAATTATTAAATTTCAAAATAAAATGATAAAAGCAATGAAAACATCGACTTAGAAATTAAATTTTGAGTTCTTTTTTGTTTCGAGAAACTTTTTATGACATTTTAAAGATGTTTGTAAAATAATCATTTAAAAATACACATCGATTTAACAGAATGGACTAAAATTACATGCATAATAATTTTGTAGGGATTAAAATATCTTATTTTTTTAATAGGGACTAAAATTGAAAATTGAGATATTTATAGGGACTAAAAATATATTTAACCCTTTGTATAATTTTAGAATTTATGAATGATCAATCAATCTTCTTAATAAATTAGATTCTTACATTATAAGTTATATATGAACAAGTCGCATAGACAATAGAAAGTCTATTACTACATCTTGAAAAGTTATTTGCTCACCTTTGTCTGAAAGAAACATTGGTTTGACGTATATTAAGATAATAAACAAAGATGAATGTTTATCTCTTTGTTGGAAGTTCTTGACTATCAATAATCAGTAGTCATATAAGATTATTAGTAAAGCACTTTAGGCACACAAAATATCATGGATCATATTTCTTCTTCAATATGATATAACATTAAGCATTCTTTTTCCTTTATGGAAGAACATAATATATGGCATGTTAGTAATGGGAAGAACAATGATTTATGAACATTGATAGAACTAGTCGTGAAAGCTTATTCAAACTTACTAGTATAAGTTAGAGCTCTGAAGTTCAGAATATGATCATGACTCTCATCATAATAATCATTTGAAAAACTTGACACACAAGAAATGATATAAGGTTTCAAAATGGTAAATTTGACTTTGATAGAGACATTCTTCATGTTAAATAATCAGTCTATATGATATTTACTTCTTTCAATAGACACATGTACTCTTCAATTCACAATTTTACAATTATTAAATGCTTTGACATCAAATGTTTCCTCTTCTCGCACCTAGAATCATATAAGCTAATGAAATTATGTTTTCTATCAAATATGCTTACAGAAAGAATTGAATAAATTTTTAACTTGAAACTTACTCAATTCTAACAATTTATGCATTTTCTAACGTGAATATTATCATTTGGCATATTTTAATTAATTGAAAGAATATTTTACACACTATACACTCATTTTCATTAAAGATATCTCAAATTTTCAGAGATGACAATTTGTGCCGATAGATTACTCAATACATGTTTTAAATTATGACATTTGGTGGGTTTTCCTTTCTATTTTTGTTTTTAAAAATAAATAAAAAATTAAATATATTCAACTATTGTTTACTATTTTTTTATGAGTTAGATTTAATGTTCTCATCCTTTTTATTTTTTTATTTAATAAATTATTTTTATTAAAATATTATAAATAAATATTTCTTGAAAACCCTTTCCTCTCAAAGAAAACTCTCTAACTCTTTTATATTTATCATTCTTTTTTCCCCAAAAATCTCCATTTGAAAAGTTATAAAGATAATAAAGTCAGACTCACAAAAAAGAAAAGATCTGTATTCTATTGAGATTTTGACGTGAAACAAAGCAATTTGGAGTTATCCAAGTCAATACAATAAAAAATATTACTCCACCATTTTTGTCACGGACGCAGCGCCGCATTTCGTATACCTTCACATTTTGCTTCAATAATAATCCTCTTTACTCCTTTTATTATTTAAGCCCCAACCGTGTGGCTTGTTTTTCAATAATAATAATAATCTATATATTAATCAAATTCACCTTTCTTTAGCACCAAGAAAATGATTCTCCTTGTGTATTCCTTCACGTCAAATTGTCTATATTTGGAATGGGTTCATGGTATTGTTATCAAGTGATCATATAAGTCTAAGCTTTGTGTTATTGTTACATGCATGTTTAAGTACAAATTGAACAATGAGGGAGAAAAAGACATTACATGCATAGAAAGCTAAAAGTATATCAACTAGTAAGGTTAAAATGGGTGGAAAAAATAAAGTAGCATTGTATATTACTCTTCTAGAGGTTGAGAAATGATGTGAATCTTGTTGTGAATTACAACAAAATTCAATATCAATTTGTGAGACAAAAAACAATAGCAACTAAAATAAATGGTATACGGCAATAATAATCCGTACACAGATAATATAACAGAATAAAGGAAGAACAAAACGAAGATTTGTTTACCCAGTTCGATCAAACAATCTACTATGGAGGAGAGATCGGCTCTCTAATTCACTATAGTCAGAAAATTGTTACAAAAGATTACAGATGAGTTACAAGAAAATAGTCTTCGTCTTCATGTTTTCAATAACAACCCTGAAGGCGCCCAAGAACAAGTATATTTTCTACCCAAGTGTTTCCAACCCTCTCCAACTCTCAATATAGGAATCATTCAAACCCAAGGTGTAATCCAAGATTTTCTTTGTGCTGAAACCCTAGTACCTTTAAACCCTTTTTCTCCCTTGTTGGTGTAAATTCTAAGATTGTCACACACCAAACATATAAGAGATACATATTTATAATAGTAAATCATAAGATTTCCTTTGTGCTGAAATCATAGTACCTTTAAACTGTTGCTTTCCCTTGTTGGTGTAAATCCTAAGATTGTCACACACCAAACATATATGAGATACATATTTATAATAGTAAATCCCAAGATTTTCTTTGTGCTGAAATCCTAGTACCTTTAAACCCTTGTTTTCCCTTGTTGGTGTAAATCTTAAGATTGCCACTCACTAAACATATAAGAGATACATATTTATAATAGTAAATACCCAACAACCAAAGCCCAAATCACAATTGTATTATACAAGGATCCATGGACAAAACCGGAAAAAAAATCCTGAAAATCTAAAGTCACTATTCACCCGTACAAATGACACTATTCACCCGTACGGGTGACACTACTCACTTGTATGGACGACACTATTCATCCGCCTGATTTTTTTTTCCGACTTTCTAAAACTTCTGATTTCCACAATAAATGCAATCTCCAAAATATGTTTTCCTTCTCTTAATCAACCAAGGTTTTAAGGCACATTTACAAAAATCTTCACCTTGACTTTAAATTGTGTTGATATCGATTTAACAATCAACAAAAGTGTTACTCTCTACCAAGTTGAAACTCTAATCAATAACCTTGATCAAATTCAAGCAACCCTTGAATCTTGATCTTGTCATTTGCATCCATTTGTTTCTAGTTACCTTTTTCTGCCTATATGATTTAACAAGCCTACAAGTATGACTTTTCAACCACCCTTGACTCCACTTGTTTTCAAATGCCTCCATGCAGGTTTTTCTTCTTTTATTTTGCAGCCTTCAGCCACATTGAAAACATAATATCCAAGGCTAGCATAATTATCCCTTTGAAATGCTACAATAACCATCATTATCTTATCATGAGTCAAATAATAATCAGAGATCTTTGTAACCATTCACTCACTATTGCAAGCATCCGTAGTAGGAAACTCTACCTCAAACTAAGTTTTCTCTATTATAGTTTCTATTAGTTTTCTCCCTTGGTTTTCACTATTCTTCTTCTGAAGTAATTCTCTACCAACCAAGTAAGTTGTTTTAACCTCAGCTGTTCCCCAAAAACTCAATAATAACTCAGTGGTAACATGCATTTTTATCCCTTGATTTCTGCAAAATTCATTGTACTCCTATGAAACTTTCTCAAGGCATTCATAATGCCTTAAACTCAAATCTCATAGTTTTTCCTTGTCATGAAAGCCTTCACTAGTTACCGATTAATGAATAACAACATATGAACCTTCTAAAATATATAGACCACATATTTTAGACTCTTTAGCAATAATCAATTCATCACGCGAAATCACCATCACTCCATGTTCAACTCTAGTACAATAGCCGAGATCGTCAAACATACTTATAGATAACAAGTTTTGCTTGAATTCTGGAACATACCTCACTTTGTGAATAAGAAGTTCACGATCATCAAACATTTTAAGTATGGCCGTACCAATACCATGAACCTTGCAAGCCTTATTATCACCAAGGAGAAAAACTCCACCTTGCACCATATTCAAAGTTTCAAAGTATTATATTCTTGGACACATGTGATAAGAGCAACCTGAGTCAATGACCCAACTATCTTCAGTTTCCAAACTCGATACTACTAGTACATCGGCATCCTCATAACTTTCCTCACTCAAGGCAACTACAGCTTAAACAGAATCTTCATTGACCTTTTTTCAGGACAATCCCTTTTAAAGTGACTGATTTTCTGACAATTAAAACATTTTACCTTTGACTTGGCAGACCTCTTTAATTTGGACATCCATTTATGCTCACCTCCTCCTCTTGAATCATTTAAGCCTTCACCACTATCTTCAATCTTCAAATCTTCTGACTTTGAAAATTCTTTGGATTTCATTGTCGTCTGGACTTTATCCAAAGTAATAGTACCTTCCTTACCATAAATAAGGGCATACTTAAATTGCTCAAAGGATTTGGGTAATGAACTCAACAAGAGCAAAACCTTGTCCTCATCATCAATCTTCACTTCAATATTCTCAAGATCATCGATAATCTTGTGAAATTCTGTAAGCTGCTAAACTATGAATTTGTTCTCCATCATTCAGAATGAATAGAGTTGATGTTTCAGATACTACCTATAACCAAAGACTTTTCCATATACAATGATTCAATTTTTTCCCACATAGCAACCGCAGTTTGCTCCCTGGCGTCTTCTCTTAGAACTTTATCCCTGAGGCACAAGATAATGACACTCTTGGTCTTATCCATCATCTCGGTCTTTTGTACCTATGTAAGCCCTGTAGGAATTAATATTTCACTCTTCAAAGAATCGATACAGTTCTCTTGAATTAAAATTTCTTGCATCTTAATTTTCCACAACCCAAAGTCGTTGTTACCGGAAAATTTCTCGATCTGCCATCTGCTAACCATGATGCTCACTTTTCTTCACACTCATTGCACCACTTGTTGTGAATCTTGTTGTGAATTACAACAAAATTCAATATCAATTTGTGGGACAAAGAACAATAGCAACCAAAATAAATGGTCTAAAATAATAATAATATATACACATATAATATAACACAATAAGGCAAGAACAATATGAAGGTTTGTTTACCGAGTTCGATCAAACGATCTAGTCTGGGAGAGAGAGTAGCTCTCCAAGTCACTATACTCATAAAGTTGTTACAAGAGATTACAAATGAATTACAAGAAAATAGTTTTCGCCTTCACCTTCAGGTTCCCAATAACAACTCTGAAGGTGCCCAAGAACAACCATATTTTCTATCCAAGTGTTTCCAACCTCTCCAAATCTCAATATATGAATAATTCAAATCCAAGGTGTAATCCATGGTTTTCTTTGTGTTGAAACCCTAATACCTTTAAACCCTTACTCACCCTTGTTGGTGTAAACCCTAAGATTGTCACACACCAAACATATAAGAGATACATATTTATAATAACAAATACCCAACAACCAAAACCCAAAATCACAATTTTATTATACAAGGATCCATGGACTGAACCGAACCGAAAAAATCCCGAAAACCTGAAATTACTATTCACCATATCGATGACACAATTCACCTGTACGGACGACACTATTCATCCACCCGATTTTTTTCCCGACTTTTCATCCGATTTTCGCGATAAATACAATCTCCAAAATAAATCATCCTATTAGCTAAAGAATTATAGCCTAACAAAATGTTGTCTCATTCAACTACTTTTGTGTGTAATGTGTGAGTGGTTCCTCTACTTAGATATATGATGCCCCCATCAGTTGATCTTTCTAAGTTTGTAGCATTTCTCATTGCCATATTTAATAACTTTTAAATACAAACATAACTAAATCAAATAAGTATAGTAGTTCAACTATCCATTCATTCATCTCATTACATTTGGCTAATAGCCTAATACTCAAGTAATATTCTATGTGACTATCAAATGATGTCATGAACTTATACAAGTAATATTCTATGTGACTAAGAATAGTAATAAAAATTAGGCAACCAAATTTGATAAACTTAACTTACATTAAATTAGTTTTGTTTAAATATAATTATATATTGATGACTCCCATCCAACAGAAAGCAACCAAATCCTCAGCCATTGCCATCTTCTGAATCCTTCACGTCTCCTGTTGCTTCATAATGTTGCATGTATCAATGTATTTATTTCAATTCAATGCATAGAATATGCAAAATCTACATGAGAGATAAAATCCAAATGATTGAACAAGCACACAAGTCAAAACCTAAACAATAAAATAATGTTCTCATATCCTTTTAAAACATATCTTAATGTTGAAAAATCATGAAATCCTCCATAAACCTAGCAGGTCAATGTATTAATACACAAGTTTCCAACTCATTTAATCACATTAAAGCAAAACCTTAGCTGTCAAATACCTTCACACACTATATCTATAGCTTTATATAACTTCACTCATGATATCTATTACTCTATACCAACATGGAGAATATTCACGTTCACAGTAGTAATCATGATAATAATAATAATCATGCAACTACTGAAGAAACTATTCTTGAGAATGTTTGGGCTAAAATTATAAGCAATGATGATGGAAGAAGAAATGGAAATGAAGGAGAATGTTCTAATTCTAACACATGGGAAGATTTGCCTGATCTTGGTGAAAGAGGTAGTGGATCGATTGAAATTCTTCGAAGACTACCGAGTTTAGGAAGATGGATATCAATGGGAGCTGATTTCTGGGAAGAAGTTTTAAGCAATAATACAGAAGATTTTTCTAGCAACAAAAGCATGCAAAATGAAAGTGTTAGTATTAGTACATCAAAGAAAAAAGTAGAAGATGTTGTTGTGAGAAAAGAGAGAAAAAGAGATGAAAAACATTATAGAGGAGTAAGGAGAAGACCATGGGGTAAATACGCGGCGGAGATAAGAGATTCGTCGAAGAAAGGTGCAAGAGTTTGGCTTGGAACATTTGATAAAGCTGAAGAAGCTGCTTTAGCTTATGATAAAGCTGCTTTGAGAATTAGAGGTTCAAAGGCATGTCTTAATTTTCCAATAGAGAGAGTTAGAAATACAAACAGTGGAAGGTTGTTGGATTCTAGGAAGAGAGGGTTAAGGGACAGTGAAGAGTTTGTTGATGTGATGAATATTGAAGAGCCTGTAACAAAGAAGATGGTAGGGTTGGAAGAAAGGTTGGAAAATGATGTTTTTGTATTTCAGGACTTGGGAGTTGATTACTTGGACAGTTTGTTGTCTTCATTTTGACAGAATGAAAATCACATTATTAGTTTGTGTAAAGTGCTAGAAATGTTATAGCAATGATTTTATTTATTGCATATATAGATTTGTATATTTGGTTATATTTGTAATCAAACTGAGAAATTGATATCAACATCAAAAACTAATTAAAATACACATAATACAAAAGTTGACGAATAATTGGTTATTTCCGGATCATACTTTTCTGACGCTATTCATAATAATAATATAACAACAATAATATCTCCTTTGAAAATTAACGAGAATATAATCTTTTTTACTTTTTCTCTTTTTTACTTTTTCTCTCAGAAGGTTTTTATGTTGTTATTAAAGTATTGTTATTGATGTGTTAATTTAAAATGAAATAAGAGTGGCTTTTATATCAACGCAAAGCAGTGAATAATGACTATAGAGAAAAAATTCAGCAATCTCCTTTTTTATTTAGACAGAGGGTTTTAGAAGCATTCTTCGTGTCATCTCATTTAAATCTAACACCCTTCAATTTTTTATAATGACAAAAATGACTTTTAAAAAAGATTACATGAAATGTCCGGATAAAATTTTTGGTAGAAGTAAAATAAAAAATTCCGCTATTTTCTGAAATTCATGGTAGTATATTTAAAATTACAGGTTATTCGTAATTTCAAATTTTCGGTATGTAATAAAATTTCTGGAAATTTCAAATGTTTAGGATCATACCGGGAATTTCACATCCCTTGAAATTCTCGGTAGTTATGTTTTTAGGGATTTTTATGGAAAGTCGCGATTTTACCGACAGTTTTGTATGGTTGTGATTGCACCGACAGTTTGTGTGGCTCAGAATTGATGCACGTTTGTATAAATAGTTGTTAGTTCTTGTGGTTAAACACGTATGAAAAATGCATCTTCCTGAATATTTGATTATGGCAGAAGTTTACTTCAACGGAGTTGCCCGTCCAATAGAGTTCAAGCTACCTGATGGCACCACCTCTTTTGTCGGCCTGACGAAGAAGTTGAACGAATTATTGCCTGAAGGCGACAATAGAAAGGGGAGAAAGATCGAGTTTCGTGAAGATTAGAAGGATACAAACGATAGGGTGAAATACAACCTTATTGAGTTGAAGAACGACGATGACGTCAAGGAAATGTGGAGATCCTTTCGTCGTAGGCTAACAAAGGGTCCAATTGAGCTTGATACGAAGTTACCGAGATCTTTTGACAAAATAATGGAGATGCTGAAACATCCTGAATCTTCGGGTAGTGTTTAGGTTTTTCTTATTGATTAATCATGTTGTAATGTTATGTTTTTATGTTTAAGTTGTTTAATCAAGATCAATTTAATGTAAGGAAGATATCAAAATAATATAATGATATGTCATAGATGTCTGGATAATATACATATAATACATAATATACATATAATACAAATCATATCTAAATAGCCCTACCACAGGCTAAATGTGCAATCTGAGCTAATTCAGTAGAAATACCACCATTTGGGTCAACAAACTCCTTGAGCTCATTAGCCATCACTACAATCATCTGAAACCGCTACGTGTCATCAGGGTGATGTGCTGGAGAAGGAAGGGGAGGAGGAGGAGGCGGTGGTGTGTCATCAACAGGTCCCTGGTCAGTAGAATGTGTAACATCCCATTTCTACCCGCAAATATTAATAAAATCAGAGTTACAAAATTATACATCTCAAATAGGATGCTACATTCATAACTTATAACCGCTACATTTAATCGTATTTTAATATAGATACATAACACTGAAAACTAGGATGAAACGATAACAACATAATTTAGTCAACCTTCACTCCGGATCACTTGTGTGTTACCCACATAGAGGCAACATTACAATAAAAGGGGTGAGATATCAAACAATATAATAGAATGTATGATAAACAATATATTAGATCAAATTATATAAAGTCACCACTCCACAACTTGCAACCAACATCAATCAACACAAGTCACAGCACAACAACATAATTATGCAACTTGAAATGTGACTTATAATATGCACATGCATGTGGTACCATTGGAGCAGAACTCCCAACTTAAAAATCTGCCAATTAATAGAGGCATCAACAAGGCATAAGCCTTCAACTTAATTTTGCGAATCTAGGCCAACATACCGAGCTGCAGCTCCAACTTGATATGTTATGTATGCGAATCAACATGAATGTACGAATAACAACAATAATAGTTATGTAACCACACAACAAGGAATCAACATTGGCCATAGGCCTACAACTTAATTCTTGCCACTAATAAGGGCAATGCAACAAAATTCATACCAGCAACTTCACAATTTAATCACGACGATAACCCAACAACATATATCATACTCTGTACCAACCAAATTATATTACAAACGTTCCTTGAAATTATTCAGATAATACTACCAAAACGGTTAATTATTCTTCTGCTAGATTTACTAATATTTCTACTTTGCGTTAATATTATTAGGACTATCCTGGTGTTGTCATTGGGCAAGTTATGTTATTGGTTCCTCACTGTCCTCCTGGATTATTCTCCCATAAATTTGTCATAGTTAGTTCGCGTAGCGAAGAGGAAGCAAAGACAGTTTGCATCGCGACCAAAAGCGAAGAAGCAGTAAACTGAAAATAGAAGCAAAAGTTCCATACTTCGCTTGAAACGACTGGATACGAAGGTACTTCGCATCGCGACCAAAAGCGAAGTAGAAGCGAACTAAAACATAAGCAAACTCCCCAGACTTTGCTTGACGCGACTGGAAGCGAAAGGAGTTCACTAAGCTTCACATAGCGAAGTGTCGCGTCATGGCCTCCAAATTATGTTCATCTCTGTTTTCTCTTCCACCATATTTCTCATTTGGTTCAATCTCAGACCATCACAGTACAACAGTAACATAGGAAAATCATACTCAAACAACATAGATTAATTCTTCTACGACCAATTCAACAACATTAACCAATTTCGGTATCAACCATAACAATTAACACATAGACAAAAGCAATTCTATAAATTCAATTCCACATATTAATCATCATTCACCCAATTATAGAGTCAGAACCCCACTCTTACCTTGGATTGAAGGTTACTCTAATTCTCCAATTGAAAGATAGCCTTTTTTTCCTCTCCTCTGCAAGTTCACGTAACTTATCCCAAAAACTTATTTTTCTCTTACTGATAACTTAACTTCTCTTATTTATTCCAATTAATCTTATAATTTCGTTAATTTTAATAATTCTCAGTGGGCCTAATTTATACACCTCCACTCTTACTACTTCTAACCATAAGTAAGCCCACTAATAAAAATAATAGTATTATTCTAATATTATTTCTACAACTTAATCAAATAATTTAATGCAATTAACAACAACACATCTTAAATCAACATTTCACAACTTTAACAATTAAATCAAACGAAAAATAATACGAAGATATTTAATTAAATAATGGATTAGTGTTTACCCCCTACCAAACTAGCGAGATTCGGTTTACCCCCCCCCCCCCCCCCCCCCCCCCTAAGAAAATAAATTGTGATTCACCTCTTATAAAACTCAGATTCCATTTTCAGACACCCCTAACTGCCACATTGAATAAAGATTCTCTCATATTGCTTGTGTTGCAGTACACATGGCATTTATTTTTCTTTTTAATTTAATTTTAAATCCACGTGGATTTTTTTTCAAATTATTTAAATATAATTATAAATTAATTTAATTTAATTTAAAATCTGATGCCAAAGTAAGAACCGGCGAGAGAGTGAGCAAGTACAAGTAAAAGTGTTTAGAGAGTGAATATTTGATATCTGACCCTCTAAAGTGAGAGGGTTTATATCGAGAGCCCCCAGTGCGTGGCTAACGGTTCATATTTTGGGCCTGGATCGCGGATCCCCTGAAAATAGGTAACTGCCAGAAACTAATCGTTAGACAGGCAATCCCGGTCGGGATATGAGTATGTTGAGCACATGGATATGCGAGCAGAAAACGTCTTGGCCGAATCTGGGTGACTTCCGCTTATGTCGAGCAGAGGTCAAGAATGAGCAGGAGAGAACCGACCACGGGCAGATGTGGTCGACGAGTTCAGACGGTCTATGGAGCATGGATCTGGTGGATCCCTTTGACGTCTGAGCTATTGGACCGTCCCATTAGCATGAGAGGATTGGGTCATGCCTAGTCATTGGGTCAGACCAGAACAATATTTATTTATATTTTTTACATAGCGACGACTTTAATCGACGCTAAAAATGGTAAATAATTCATTTTCCTCCAGATTTTTATTTGCCTCCTTTTATTGATTTGGTAAATTATCTAAAATTTAGTGTCGTTGTAAACCGACGCTAATATCATTTGTCTTTTCTTATTTTTTGGTAAATTATTTATTTAATACAATATCTTTAAGGTTAGTGTCGCTATAAACCGACGCTAACGTTGGTGAGAAAAATTGGCATTTCTCAACTTTAGTTTGCCTCCTTTTTGATTATTTATTTATTCTTTCTAACGAAATATTTTTTTTATTGTTTAAATCTATTAACATATATAAAATTTAATTTAAAAATAAATAAAATGTAAAACTTAATTTAAAACAAATATATAAAATTTATTATAAACAAATCTATAAAATATAAAATGATAAAGTTGAAAAGTTATAAAATATATATAAAACATTTTTTTTCTAAATGTATATTAAAAATATATAAAAAAAATATATTAAACATTTTTTTAAATAATTATTATGAGAATTAAAGTTGAAAAGTTATAAAAATATATGTATAATATTTTTTTTAAATGTATATTAAAAATTAATATAATATAAAAATTAATATACTACAAATATATAAAATATAAAAAACTTATTATAAACAAATATAATATAATATAAAATAGTAAAAAAAGTATAAACTTATTTTAAGAATTAAAGTTGAAAAGTTATAAATAAAATATATAAAACAATTTTCTTATAACTTATTTTAAAAATAAAAAAGATATGAAACCTAATATAAAACAAATATAAAAAAAATATAAAACTTATTATAATCAATTATATAAAATATAAAATAAAATAAAATAATCATTGTATCTTCTTCTCATATTGTGTCGTCTCTTTCCAAAATTCTCTTCAATGGTTTCATAAAAATAAAACTCTCAGCTTCTCCTAGTTTCTTCAACAAATCATTGTATTTCTTTTCTCTCTTTTCAATCCCTAATTTCTTTAACAAATCTTTTCATTGTTTCAGGAAATTACTCATTATCGTTTTGTTGCCCTAATTTCATGACATACATTCAACGAATCGACACACGCTTTAAGAAATTGCTCACACGCTTCAACGAATCGGAAATTCTTCTCTCCCTGTATTCAGGTTCGAATTGGTACTTCTTCTCTCCCTCTATTCATCATTTTGATTTGTCTTTTCGATTCAGTGTTTTGATTCGACTGTTGGTTTGGTCTTTTCGATTTGGTGTTTCAAACCATAATGGTTAGTATTTTAAACCTGTTAAGTAAGAATATTTACTGCAGAATTTGGATGCTCATTTATTAATTTGAGATGTGGTTAAATACAAGTGCAAGTAACTGAACCTAGAAATTAAAGGAACCACTAATTCCACGTTTAACAAGTCCTAATAACGTGGATTCTCCTAAAGAATAGGTAAAAGCAACTAACTTCCTAACAAGTAGGAATCTCTTAAAGAAACAGAATACTAAAAACTTAACACCCTCCCTTAAACTGAATCATATATTTATAATATATTAATCAGTTTAAAACTAAACTTGAGCAAACTCCGAGTAATCCACGTAGCTTTACAAATGCTTCCAGCTTTAGAGACTTAGTCATGATATCAGCCACTTGATCTTCACTTCGACAAAACAGCAAATCTATGGTTCTATCAGTAACAAGATCACGAAGAAAATGATACCGTACATCAATGTGTTTACTTCTCCCGTGTAAAACCGGATTTTTAGAGAGTTTGATAATTGAACTATTGTCACAATGAATCACAGTTGGTCTATCTTGATGAAAATGTAACTCCTCAAGAATTCTCCTTAGCCAAATTGCTTGGCATGCAGAAGTTGCTGCAGCTATGAACTCCGCTTCGGTTGTGGACAAAGTAACAACTTGTTGCTTCTTTGATGCCCACGATACAACAGCTGACCCAATCATAAACACATGACCTGATGTACTTTGCCTGTCATTCAAATCACCTGCATAGTCGCTGTCAGTGAAACCAGTCAAAACAGATTCTCCATTTTTCTTGTAGAATATACCAAAATCTGTCGTTCCTTTCAAGTAACGAAACACCCTTTTTGCAGCTTTGAGATGCAGCTCTGTTGGTCTTTCCATATACCTACTAATCACACACACAGCATACATGATATCCGGCCTAGTGGCTGTCAAGTACATTAAACTTCCAACAATTTGTTTGAAGTAAGTACTGTCAACCCTCTCTCCATCATGATCACTTGAGAGCTTCAAACCAGGTTCAGTCGGAGTTCCAACTGGATTACAATTTTCCATGTGAAACCTCTCCAAAATCTCCTGAGCATATTTCTTTTGCCCAATAAACAAACCAGCACCTGTTTGCACTACTTCTATACCAAGAAAATATTTCATCTTTCCTAAATCAGTCATGTCAAAATCAGCCATCATAGAACTCTTAAAATCAGAAAACATAGTTTCGTCATTACCCGTGAAAATAAGATCATCAACATATAAGTAAACTATCAATATTTTACCTGCTTCACCAGACTTGATGAATAGAGTATGCTCATATGGACATTTGTTGAAACCTGCCCTCTCAAAGTGATCTTCTATGCAACTATACCAGGCTCGAGGTGCCTGCTTCAGACCATATAATGCCTTATTCAATTTGTAAACCTTATGCTCATTACCTTTTACCACATAACCAGGAGGCTGCTCAATGTAGACTTGCTCAAGTAGTTCACCGTTCAGAAAAGCGGATTTTACATCAAGTTGAAATATAGGCCATGAATTTTGTGCTGCTAATAAAACCACCAACCGAATTGTATCTTGTCTTGCTACAGGAGCAAAGACTTCTTCATAATCAACCCCATGCTCTTGCTTGTAGCCTTTGACAACCAGCCTTGCTTTAAACTTGTCAATTTCTCCCTTTTCATTCAACTTTGTCTTGTAAACCCACTTCACACCAATGGTTTTTTGCCCTTTAGGAAGATCAATTAATTCCCAAGTTTTATTCTTCTCTATGGCTTCAATTTATGCATCCATGGCTTTTTTCCATTTTTCTTCTTTCACTACTTCTGTGAACAATATGGGATCAGAGCCTGCAAATAAAGAAAATTGTGCAGTAGTCTCCTCATCAGACAATTCATCTCCACTCACATAATCAATCATCCAAGATGGTCTTCTCCTTTGTCGTTGTGGTTTAGAAATAGATGATTGGTCTTCATCTGGAATTGAAACACTTGATGCAGGATTTGGCGAAATTTCTCCAAGGGACTGAGTAGGAAGCTGCAATTGTGATTCAGAATCCTGACTTGTTTCGCCAACATCCTCACCATCAATTAAAGTTTGTTGTTTCTCGGTGCTGCTCCAATCCCATGTATTTTCTTCATCAAAGAGAACATCTCGACTTATGACTATTTTCTCGGTAATGGGATTATATAACCTGTACGCCTTGGATTCTTCACTAACACCAATAAAGACACATTTCACACTCTTATCATCAAGTTTTATTCTCTTCTCGTTCGGAACATGGGCATACGTCGTACACCAAAAAATTTTGAAGTGTTCAACTGAAGGCCTGACATTGCTCCAAGCTTCTTGAGGCGTCATGTTTTTCACAGCAAGGGTAGGACTTCGATTGAGTATGTGAGCGCTCCAATTGACTGCTTCTGGCCAGAAAGTCTTTGGAATACCCCTGTTCACCATCATGCTTCGCACCATATTCATAATCGTCCGGTTCTTTCTTTCGGCCACACCGTTTTGTTGTGGTGTGTATGCAGCAGTAAGCTGCCTCCGTATTCCATGCGATTCACAAAACCTTGCAAATTCATGTGAGTTAAATTCACCGCCACGATCAGTACGGAGGGTCTGAATGCACTTTCCAGATTCTCTTTCAACTCGAGCCTTAAAGCTTTTAAAAACAGTAAAGGCTTCAGATTTCTCATGCAAAAAATAAACCCATATTTTTCGACTATAATCATCTATGAAGGTAATGAAGTACCTTTTGTTTCCATTCGAGGTTGGGTTGATTGGTCCACAAATGTCAGAATGCAACAATTGTAGAACTTTCTCCGCTCTTCGTGCTTTTGCTTGTGGGAAAGAATAACGATGTTGTTTACCGATAATACAATCTTCACACATTTCTATGGGATTGTTGATATTGGGCAGTCCTTCCACCATGTTCTTCTCATATAGGGTCTTCAAGCCTTTGAAACTCAAATGACCATAACGTAGATGCCACAACCATGTTGGATCTTGCACTCTTGTGGAGAAGCAGTTTTGGACGCTATGTTGAATGTGTAGAGGGAACATCCGATTGGATGTCATTTCTGCTTCAGCTATTAGACCCTTCTCAGGATGATGAATTTGACACTTGCTTTGTTGGATGATGATGATGTAACCTTTTTCTTGCAGCTGTCCCATACTAATGAGATTACTTTTCAAATCTGGGACATAAAACACACTAGAAATTGTGTGGGTAATATTATTTTTGACATGGAATTTAATATTCCCTTTTCCCATGACAGAAATGCAAGAATTGTTACCAAGCTTCACATTTTCTCTAAATCTTTCATCCAAATCATAAAACCAAGATTTGTTTCCACACATGTGATTACTACACCCCGAATCTAAGTACCAAGTATCACCTAGTGAATTATCCTTGTCAATGTAAGCCATCAAGAGCAATTCTTCTTCTGTTTCAGAAAAGTGTACCTTGGTTTCCTTCTCTTTGGCAGGGCATTCATATTGATAATGGCCATGCTTGTGACAATAATAACACTCCACCCTTGCCATGTCAAATTGTGTTTCTCGATTGTAAAATTGACGTCCTCTGCCTCTTCCTCTGCCTCTTCCTCGAAATCCCCCATGTCCTCTTCCCGGAGAAATGGTTCTTTCATTAGCAGTGACTTTCAAGGCTTGTTCCTCCACGACATAGCTAACCATCTTTTGCTCGTGAACTAACAATGAACTTTGCAACTCATCAATCGAAAGACTATCAATGTCATTTGATTCTTCAATGGAACACACCACATAATCAAATTTGCATGTCATTGAGCGAAGGATTTTCTCAATGACAGCAACATCTTCCAATTTGTCTCCATTAATACGCATCTTGTTTGCAATTGACAGTGTTCTTGAAAAATAATCATTGACTGACTCGCCTTCCTTCATGTGAAGAATTTCAAACTCTTTGCGAAGAGCTTGGAGTTGTGCACGTTTTACCCGTGCAGTGCCTTGATACTTCTTCTTCATTGAATCCCATATGTCTTTAGCAGTGTCCTTCTTTAGGATGGTCTCCAGTACAGCACGATCAATTGCTTGAAACAAATAATTCTTTGCCTTCAAATCCTTCAATCTCTGATCATCCAACGTCTTTTTCTGTGCTTCTGTCAAAGCGGATTCATTTTCTGGTACAGTGATGCCATTTTCCACAAGAGTCCAATACTCTTTGGATCTTAAGAAATTTTCCATCAACATACTCCAATGATCATAGTGACCATCGAAGCGTGGAATAGCAGGTTGCACAAAGCTGCTATTTTCAGACGCCATTGAAACAACTCTTGTTGCGGCAAGAATGAAAGCTGCGGCTTTTTCAACTCAGGCCCCAGTAGGGAGCTCTGGTACCAAATGTTAAGTAAGAATATTTACTGCAGAATTTGGATGCTCATTTATTAATTTGAGATGTGGTTAAATACAAGTGCAAGTAACTGAACCTAGAAATTAAAGGAACCACTAATTCCACGTTTAACAAGTCCTAATAACGTGGATTCTCCTAAAGAATAGGTAAAAGCAACGAACTTCCTAACAAGTAGGAATCTCTTAAAGAAACAGAATACTAAGAACTTAACAAAACCATTTTAGATCCAAGTACCAAACTCTGATTTTGAGTTTATGATTTTAGCTTTTTTTTTTTAAAACGCGTGTTTTAAACCATTTTTCTAACTATGTTGTTGTTGTTGCTTCTGTTGTTGTTATTGTTGATGATGATGATGTTCTACTTTCTTTTCTTCTTCGTCTTTTCTTTTTCATTGTTGTTGTTATTACTACTACTGAAAATGGGTGGAAATGGTATAGGTTGCGTGATTCTTTCTCTTGTGCACTGCCTGATGGATGGTGAAAGACTTTTTGTGTAATATTTAATACCTGGAGAAAATAATGCACAAAAAATGCACACCCTAAGATTTTGTGTCAATGATATACCAATTTTTTCTTACTATCTTAGGTCAGGGATTGGTCCTCTGTTATCAACTACTTGGTGATTAAGTCTGTTATTTTCTTTGACAAATATATGACTGAAATGAACTCTGACCATGTTGTTTGTTATTAACAATAATCCATGGCATCATCATTTTACCATTTGTGAGTTTAGGATGTATTAGATTGTTTTCTTCAATAAGTGTTATACCATATTTTGTGAATAACATCATATGAGCCTAACATAAAGAAGCTTGCAGTCTCTTGACCTCCTATGTTGTTTGCATCTCAAAACCAATGTATTGTAGTATCTGATTAAGTGGTTTATTTTTTATCATTTTCTTATGTGTTTCTAATGATTGATTTTAGATTTGAACATGACTGGAAGAAGATTGAAGCCTTTGTTGGTTCAAAAACAGTTATCTAGTTAATTATCATAAAACTCGAAGGGAAACAAATAACAATTTACTCTTGAACATTATATGGTTTTGGTTTCTACTTTTTACATGTAATGTTTGAAGAAAATATTTATTCAGTATTTTATCATATTCTTGAATTTTAAATTTCATACCGTGTATTTGGTGTACATTTATTCAGGGTCGTTATTGAATATTATAATTTAATAGAACACTGACATGATGGTTTCCAAAACAATGTTTGGTGTTTTATGTGAGTTATATTATTTTTCATATCTTTCCTTAGTAGCATTCCAGTTTGATTTTTGTCAAAACAAACCAATCGGTATATATTTAAATAAAAAAATTGAGTAATAAAAGCTATATTTTTTGCATCATAATTAAGTGTAATTTATTCTTCGTATTTTTTCCTTCAAAAACCTTGCAGTAGGTGCTGTGTTAAGAACATAAACATGTGATTTGTCACTTTTTTTTAAGTAGAGAAGAAAGGAGATAAAGTCATTAACTCGTCTTAATTATGTAATGTAGTTGACATTCATTATATGTTGAAGCTCTGATGTACAATAATTTGTTTAAGTCTCTTTATTATCATTTGCTTTTAAGACCATTGTCCAAAATTTAAAATGTTGTTATTCCCTGAGTAACTTCAAATTTATAGTTTTACCATGGTTAAAAAAATTCTTTATTATCTTGTGTTGAAATTTTGATGTAATAATATATCAATGAATAGTTTGAAATTAAAAATAGGGTTCAGTAAATTTAATGTGGAAAATAAATTTGATTTTAAACAGGAATAAATTAAATAAATAAATAATAAAAAAAAATCAAAAAAAAAATTAGTGTCGGTTATAGCCAACGCAACAGCACATTTGTAAGGTCATAACGTCAACAAAAACCAGTGCTAAATAAAATATTTAAAATAAGTAAAATCAGTAGCGTCAGTTATACGCGACGCTATAGAACGTGATATTTGATAGGTAGCGACGACTTTGAGCGACGTAAGTTTTTTTTAAATACTGGCGGCGGTTTTTGGCCGACGCTACAACATTGAAGAGATTGTGTGAGTGTCGCTTTAAATCACCACTAGATGAACCTTACGTCAACTTTTACCGACGCTACTGCATTGAAGAGATTGTCTTAATGTCACTTTAAAACGCCACTAGATGAACCTTACGTCGACTTTTATCGACGCTACTTATTTAAAAATTGTAAACTAGCGTCGATTTTAATATTTTACCGTCACGCTAGCGTTATTAATAGTCGACACAATTTTAGCGAGGGTTCGTGATTATGCTTTGCTTCTACCTTTAGGATGTCCGCCCCGACCCCGACACTAAGTCGTCGCTGACACGCGTTAGCGTCGATTTTGAACCTGTTAGCGTGTGCTTTTGGTCGACGCTAAAATACAGTTTTCTTGTAGTGTCCGCAATGTTGTAAGTTGCATCAGTTGGTTATGCATCTAGTCACATCAGGTAGTTGTGCAAGGAAGTTGCATTGATGTTGCGCAGTTAGTCACGACAGGTAGCCGCGCAAGGAAGTCGCATTAGTTGGTTGCGCAGTGTTGTAAGTCGCATAAGTTGGTTGTGTAGTTAGTCAATGTAATGTTGTGTCTTTTAATCAGTTTGGTTATAGTGGATTAAGTTCTTGTCTAAGGCAAATCACCTTACAGGGTGGACTGGATTAGCTTGAGTTTTTCAAGTCAACCAGGATATACCGTGTGTCTTTTTCTCTTGTTTATGCTTTACTTTAATTACTTATGTTTCCGCCGCAAACAATGATAAAAGTTGAAAAAGTTAACAAGATTTAAAACACCAATTCAATCCCCCGTTTTTTGTGTTTTTCTCACACCTTCAATATGCATGTCCCTTTGAAAAGATGTCAACGGTGGTACAAGTAAGTGTATGTGGATGAAAGAGATTTCGTTTGAGGAGAAACATTGTGGATAGACTCACATTTTAGGGAGAGGATTGAGAAAAACATATGTGAATTGGAAGTGTTCAGAAACAAAAGTGTGAAGAACTTTCACGTGAATTAGAAAAATAAAGATTGAACATTTTATAAATGATATAATTCATACAACTATTACCTTAAAATTTTGAAATAATATATAATATATGTTTGTCACAAGAAGTTTTGCTCGTAAAAGAATATCATAATATAAACATTTTTTCGTATTTATTCCAAATAATTGATGACCGGTCACTCTTGTAGTCTCTTTTCAGTTTCTTAAAATAATTAATTTGGATTTCTTAAAGTACAAATACACATTGTGATCACCATGAAAGTGCAATGGTGAAATCCGTTTTAAACGTGATATTAGTTCTAATATGTTATCCATTGCACCATTGTTGTTTCATTTTCAACCAAGTTGATTTTGTTCACTATGAAAGGATCTTATAAGTAATTATTATTTCCGGGGTGGGGGGAGGGGTGGACCACTTCACTATAATAATTGTTGTTTACAATTTTATTTCTTCCTTCAATTAATAACTATTCTATTTTTTCCTTCCTCGTGTTCTAATTTTTTGACTATTTATATTTTTGCATCGAGATTAGACAGAGCAGTTTCGTCAAATTTTACAAAATTGATAATCAAATTTCAATACACGTGCTTCATAAAATAGACAACCATTCTTGCAAGTATAATATTCTTTGTTCTAACCTTGATAATTTATTTGTGGAAAAAATTAATTATGATTATGATGTGACAAACATTCTTACACGTAAAAGAATAAAAAAGATCCATCTAAAACTGAATAAAATTTTAAACTTACATTCTCAATTTTCAAATATGTCTGTTCCACTTCCACATGTCATTATAGTGAAAAATTTATTAAAGATCATTTTAAAGTGACTACTTAGATGTTTAACCAATGCTTAATATTTTCCTTTAATTGTTAGAATACAGTTTAATTTTATATACAGAGAAGGTGGAAGGACCCATGAGAGACACAATTAACAACAAAGAACACTAACATTAAACAAAACAAAAACAAAAAATCAAGGACCTTTGTAACATATTTATGATCTTAGTTCACTGTCACATTCAATAAATCGTCATTCTTTTCATGTTCCTCTGTCTGGTATACAAATACAAAGAAAACCCAATTCAATTTTGCGATGAATCATCATTATGATTAGGATTAGGATTATTCAGGTTGAGTTTAGAAGCAGGAAACTCCATTTTCATGGAAGCTGCAGCAACAGTTTCAGCTGGGAAATTAAGCAAAGCCTTTGACCCTCTCATTTCAAAAGCAGCTCTGTCATAAGCCATAGCAGCTTCTTCAGCCGTTTGAAAAGTTCCAAGCCAGATTCTTGTTCCATGACGAGCCGAGTCGCGAATCTCCGCCGCGTATTTCCCCCACGGACGACGTCGAACTCCTCTATAGTGCTTCTTGGTGATAGCTTTTGTGGGTTCTAAGCCACTCGGGGATTGATGATGGTGGTTTCTTTGTGGGAGAAATGTATTGGTTAGATCATTGGCCTCGTTTAGGACTTGGTATATTACCATGTCCTGTGAATCGTTTTCGTTTAAGGGTAGTTCTGTTTGGGATTGGGATGATAAAACCATGGCTCTGTTTTACTCTGTTTTACTCTGTTTTGCTCTGTTTTTTGTTTGAGTTTAGTTTCTGTCTTTTTGGGTCTTTGGTGTTGTGATGGTTTTTAAGGAATGAATGTGAGTTTGAGGAGATTGTGTCAAGTGGTTATAGAATTGCATTATATGTAGAAGCATGACAATTTTGGCAAAGGTGGGGTAGTAGAATACTATGTGGCTTAGAGGAGAGTTTATGGAACATGGAGAAAAGTGGAATTCCTTTTTCCACTATGTTTATTTTGCCATCACTTTTCTTCTTATTTACAATATTGCACTTAATTTGGAGAATATTTATTTTAGTGTTAATAAGAAAGGTGACATATTTTTAATGATTTAAGATTTGGGGATATATGTGTTATCTCTTTCTATTGTATTTCTAAAGCATTAATATGTTTCTTCTAGATTTTTGTCAACTCTAATAAAAAGTATAGTTTTTCTTATAAAAAAAATTAGTATTGCAATTGATTAATTCAAGATAATCAATAAGGTTGTCAGTTTGTGTGAATCCTGTTTAAAAGTTAGAGTAAAATTTTATATAAATATGGTCCAAAATATAAATTATTTGTTTCGAATAAGATTTAAATCTGAAATCTTTAGAGAAAAATTCTTTCAAGATCCATATCTTCACCACTAAGTCATTCTCTAAGATTGATAATTTCAAAGTCTTGATTTGATTTGACAAATGAATAAGAATTAAGTCATGCGTTATATTCTATTATAATATGAGGAAGACTCATATTTGTGTATAAAATTGTTGAGTTCAAATATGAATTTTTAAGTCTTATATCGATTTTGAATGAGTAAAATATTAAATATACATATAAAGTCTTAAGATTTTGTTTGGAGATCTAATATATTATTTTTCTTGTGATTCTAAAGCATTGATTGATTGTTGCTCTAGATGATCTCTAAATTCCCCCAATATATTCATTAATCGGTGCTCCCAATGATCTCCAAACTACCTCCAACATACATTAATTAATGTATTAAGATATTTTTTGGTATATGAGTATTTCCCTATTAAATACTATAAGGCAAAAAATCTCATTAGAAAATTTAGGAATAAATTAAAATTTTATTGACATTATTAGTAGAACTAAGATGATTTGAAAAATAATAATCTCTAATTTTGGTTTTAATTATAATAAATATTTAAAATAACAACTTCATACTTTAATGTGTGTTTCATATGTAAAAATCATTTAAATAGTGAACGAAATTAAAGATCTCTTAGAAGATAATTCTTGAGATCAATCTAACGAAGAGTATTGTGACAAAAATATTTCGGCTAACCGAATGAACAAAGATGAGATAACTCTGATGAATCATATGATGAAGATGAGAATCAAGCAAACATAACTCTCAAGACTAGAATTCTCATGGTCAGTGAATGTTTCATTAGATAATGAAAATAAAGATGAGGTGTGTTTTCACTTATCTTAAGATGAGTAAATTATATCTCTAAATACAAAATTTAAGTAAAATTAAAAGAATGTCTAATAAATACAAGAACTTAAAAATGTTAGTGATATCTCAATTGAACATTACAACACCTCTGAAAAAAATTGTGAAATTTTAAGAGTTGAAGCAAATTTCTTAAAGATGAAAATTCAAAATCTCTAAAAGAAACTGAGTGTAGTTCTTTGAAATTTGAGAGTACTTTTGAAGAATTTTTTTTTCTTTCTAAAAAAATGGATAGAGTATGAGAAAAAGCTCATAATTCAAGCGATTTATGTTTCCATTGTATCAATGGAGATCATGATCATAGAATGTAACCTATGATGAGAACAGATAAAGAGAAAAAATCTCATAGGACTAACTTTTAAGGACCTGAGAAAATTTAGATACCTAATAATCAAATAATATATGTTGTACATTTACTTAGCAATAAGGTTTAGACACAAATCATGGTATTTTTATACAATGAACTAAAATTATTTGATACGGTATAAAATATATTTAAATATGTATTAAAACGTTATAAATGTATTTATATAAGTATTTAAATTTGAAATTAGCTATTAATTTTTAAATGAACAATAATTATATAAAATTCAATTGTATTAAAATACAAATAGAAAAAAGGACTCGTGAGATGAAAAAAAAAATTAATATTTAATAATAATGATTTTATCTTTTAAATTAAGATAATTATTGATTAAAATAAAACATGCATTATGTTTATAGCTAGTGACCTTTGAAATATAAAGAATATTTGATTTAATATAAAATGTATTTATATACAAATGTAAATTTTGATGGAGAAAGACAAATGTAAAAAATGTCTTTAGATACAAATTAATGTTTTTTTAAATACAAATGTAAAAAATACTCGTGAGCTGAAGAAAGATAAAAAAAGAAATTTTAATGCGATAATTACCCGTTAGATAAAAAAATTATTTGATCAGATATAAAATGTATTTAGATACAAATGCAAAATTTAAAATGATATACTTAATTGTAAAATGAAAAATAATCATATAAATTAAATTCTATTAAATAATTATATAAACAGAAAAAGAAAAAAAAAAGAATTATGAGATAGAGAAAGAAAAAAATATTTAAAAAATAAAAATTTTGTCTCTTAAATTAAGATAAATGTTAATTAAAATAAAATAGATATTATGTTGACAGTGACTCGTGAGATAAATAAAATTTTAATTTTATTAAAATAAAAAAATAGATTATTAGTATTGTTAGTGATAATAAATAAATGGAAAAAAAAATTAAAATGAAAGAGAAAAAGTGTGGGGAAAAATATGAGAGAAATTTGAAATTTGAATGAAGAGAGAACGAATGTATGTAATATTTAAGAGCATTGATATTCTTATACCCATTTTTTACACCAAATACTTACACCGTATATAATATTTACCGTATTTATATGATGAATAGTGTTTTTTAATAAAATAATATTTTTATGAACAGTGACGTGAATAGTGTCTGTGAACAGTGTCTGTGAACAATGACTTTAAAGTAGTGAAATAAAGTTTGTTAATATAGTGTAAAAACTTGGTGAATGCAGTAATGATGTTGGTTAATAAACGTCCAGGTATTAAAAATAATTTTTAGAATCACCAAAGTTGGTTAATGCATTGTAAAAATTTGGTTAATACAGTAATGAAATTGGTTAATAAACGTTCAGGTATTAAAAATAATAAAAATAATTTTTAATAGTCAGCAAAGTTGGTTAGTGCAGTGTAAAAATTTGATTAATGCAGTAATAAAGTTGGTTAATAAACGTCCAGGTATTAAAAAGTAATTTTGAACAATCATCAAAGTTTATTAATGCAATGTAAAAACTTTAATTTAAATAATATCTATACATTTTAATATTTATTACTCATACATTTTAATATTTATACATTTTAATTTAAATAATAATAATAGTAATAATATTTTATTATTTAAAAATAATAATTTATAACAACGTTAAAGAAAATAGAAAGCATTGATTTTAATGCATGTCTACACTCATTTGAAAACATGACAGAGAATTAATGATAAAATATTAGTTTCATTTGAAAATAAGAGAGAGAATTAATGATAAAAAAATTGAAAAAGTGTGGTATACGGTGTAGATGTAGTTTTTGGTGTAAAGATATCATTATTTAATTGTAATTTAATTGGTGGAGGATGATAAATGAATGTCACTTGTCATGATATGGTAGGAAATGAGAATGAAAAAGGGAACATTAGTTAATTACTTAAATGTCCTTTTGTTAATGTAAAAAAGTTATAGTGAAAGGACAATTTTGGAAGTTCATGCAATTGAATTTCAAATGATAGATAGTAGATGCTCATGTCACATGATAGAAGAAATGTATAAGAAGTGTTCTACACGAGAACAAGATGATGATCGAAGGAGATGATATGAATATTCTATTGCGGTATATCCTTTGGTTTTAATAAGGACAATTGAGTATTCTTATTTCTTAGAGTTTCTTAACGAGGATCGTCAGACCAAGTTAACTGAATTAGTCTACCATGTTTGTCGTGCATCTGGTGTTTTGGTTTTCGAAACTGCTGGTCAGGGGGGGTTTCTTCCCAATCACCTTTGTAAGGAGAGGGAAAGGTTGAAGAAGAAGTTTAGAGACCTTACTCTTGAGAGTGACATGTGTTTATATGAGGTTCGAGATACTTTTGCTTCATTCTTAACTATAGAGGTTGTTGTAACCTTTGGGGTATTTCGGTCCCTTGAGTGAAAGGGTAAACAAGCTAGATTAGGTAGTACTTGGTAAGGATGAAGCCTTAAAGAACTCTTGGAATCAAATTGAAGAGTTAAAGAAGAATTTGAAGGAGTCCCAAGATAACCACCGGAGGATTGAGGTAGACCTTACCAACATGTGAGATAAAAACATTTTCCTTTGAAAAAAACTATATAATTCCTTATATGAAAGTTTTTATGTGGTCGGGAGACCTTTGAAAATGTGTTTCAGCAAGTTGAACATTTTTACTCAATCGATTCCATTTCTCAAACTTTTGTACGTCTCAATCAGATGATTGTAGATGCGCAAGTGGTCCTTTTAGATAAGTAGTTTACTTTTTTTAGGTCGATTAATCTAAGTTCGGTGTATGTAAATCTAGACCTGCAAATGTATAAATATATTTTGTTTATTCACTTTCACATTATGTTATTATGTTGTGATTGTGTTCCTCTTTTTCTCTATGTATTTGTTTTTTCTAATGACATAAATATACCATCAAACTTAATCGAAGTGAAGTTAAAATAATCAAACTTTTATGTTTGATTAGTGAACCGAATCATATCTCTAAATAGTTTTAGAACCGGATCATACGACAAATGAACCGAATCAAATCGAAACTGAAAATGAAAAATACTAAAAAAATAAGTTTTAATTTAAAAATATATATATAATAGTTTGATTACAGTTTGTTCAAAATTTCAAATAAATATATCAAACCAATAACTTTAATTTACTTCAATTATAATAAATTAAAATGATTTGATTTAATAAAAAAACAGTTTGTTATTATGATTTAGTTTGGTTTACTTTGAGAATTTTTTTTAAAATAACACAGTTTAATAAAAAAATACCAAAATAACATGCATTTCAAAATAATTACTAAAATGGCGTACTTTTGGTACACATTCACCATTTGGTATGGCGAATCGGTACAAATTTACATGCAATTCGCCAATCCAAATGGCTAAAGCATGCACATTCACCATATGGTATGGTGAATCAGAACAAATATACATAGAATTTGCCATTTCATTTGGCGAACATGTGTAGTGTGTGTATTTTTTTATTTTGCTTAATGTTTTCCCAAGTATACTCCGTCGTACAGGAAAGCATGGATAGCTAGAACGAAGGTTGTTTCCGTTGTATTTGGAAATTGAGAGGACTCGTACAAAGAACTCCCAAAGTTTTTGTTGGCACTTAAGCACTACGATCCAAGGATTGTTGTCATTCTTAAGACCTTGTCGGCGTATACTCCATAAAGTCATTGTGTTAGTGGAAATGACATATTCCACCGACTCGTTTGGGCATTTGACCCATGTATAAAGGGTTTTGCCTTATGCAAGCCTATAATCCAAATTGATGGAACATAGCTCTACGGAAAATACAAAGGAACTCTATTGATGGTAGTGGCCCATGACGGAAATAGTAACAACTTCCCAATTGCATTCACTATAGTCGAGGGAGAGACTGCTGAGGGATGGAGTTTTTTCCTGAAAAATCTCCGAATTCACGTGGCTCTCCAGTCTAACTTATGTTTGATTTCGGACAGACATGCATCAATTGAGAGTGCATGGAAGAATGTTGATAACGACTGGCAGGATCCTCCTTCAACACATGCATATTGCATTAGACGCATCGCTCAAAATTTCATGAGAGAGGTCAAAGACAAGGCATTGCGGAAGAAGGTCGTGAATACGGGGTATTCATTAATCGAACCTTCATTCAAATACTATCGTGACGAAATCAAACTGACAGATGAAGATGCATTCAGATGGATCAACCAAATTCCATTGGATAAGTGGAGTAGGGCCCACGACAAAGGACAATGATGGGGTCACATGACCATAAATCTCGTGGAATCAATGAACTCTGTTTTCAAAGACATCTGTAACCTACCGATAACCGCTTTGGTGAGGTCAACCTACTTTAGGCTCGAGGAACTTTTTGACACCAGGCGTTCAAAATGGAGTTCTATCCTACAATCTGGTCAAGTGTTCAGCGATAGTTCAATGACATTCATTAAAGATGAAGCTTCCAAATCTAACACGCATGTGGTCACAGTGTTTAACCGCAATAAAAGACATTTCAATGTTGCTGAGATAATGGATCACCATGAAAGGAGACCGAGGGGATCCTATCGGGTAGAACTTGATAACAATTGGTGCGACTACGTAAAAGTTTCAAGCCTTTCGTATGTCTTGCTCCCATGTCATAGCGGCATGTTCAAAGGTTCAGCTGGACCCTTCAAGCTTATTGTCCCCTATTTACCAAGTGCACAATCTTTGCAACGTCTACAACAAAAACTTTCTGGTTGTTGCAAATAAGGACTATTGGCCCACATACAATGGGGAAATAGTCTGGCACAATGAAAACATGTGAAGAAAGAAAAAAGAGGCGTCCAGACAGCACGCGTATTCGCACAGTAATGAATACAGCGAACAAGCTGGTGAGACTATGCAGTTCATGTCGTCAGCTCGGGCACAATAGTAAAAAATGTCTCAATGTTGGACCAAGCACAACGACATAATTTAAACCATTGTAACTGTATCTATTTATAATAGAAGCCTCTTTCGTTTCATTCATACCAATAAAATCTTACAACCACATACAAGAACATACATAAATAAAACAAGAAAATACATAATTTAAAACATGACCATACATAAATAAAACAACTAGAACATTCAACATATCTAGCCTATTACAACCATCAAGACAATTTCATCTCGACCTAACATCATCATAAGAACACCCGCATCATTGACCACTTTTCTCCATTTCATCACACCAGACTCCACAACCCGCTTCTCAATTTTAATGATCTTTTCTTTATGCCTGAATTCTCCTTCTAACTAGCGGTTTAATTCTCTATGCAAGTGTTCCAAAGTTTCCGTGTTCCAAAGCAGCATCTTCAAAGGAGGCTTTGTTGGTGAGAAAAACACCAAAGCATTTTTCTTCAAAATATCAAATTTTGGAAGCGATTCTTCTGATGTTGAGGATGATGGTGTCGATGCAAATGTATATGGACGAGGAAAAGCCATGTTGTGAGAGGGAGGGATTGGAATGAATGAATGAAAGAGGGATTGAAAGGAAGGAGTGAGAGAATATTGGTGTAAATGAGTGATAACATTGTTTACGACACAAGTATTTATAGGAAAAAAAAATCACAAATTAACACATTCAACACTTGATATGGCGAATACCTTTAAAACTAAAACAAGGACATTACACAAGTTCGCCAAATGAAATGACGAATTGTTTTTACACCTAACACATATTCGCCAATTGGTGTGGCGAATGTGTGCAAAAATATATGTTTTAGCCATTTGGATTGACAAATTGCATGAGAATTTAAACTTATTCGTCAAATCAAATGGCGAATGTGCATCAAAAATACGTCAAAATGGTAATTCTTTTGAAATGCATATTATTTTGACATATTTTTTATTTTTTATTGAAGTATGTTATTTTAAAAAAAAAAATCTCACTTTTGATTGAATAGAAATATTGATGGCAAAAGTGAGAAGAGCTAAAATTGGGAGGGTTAAACTTGCAATTAGCATCCAAAATAATGGCAAATTGGAGAGATCGTGACAAGTGACGTCATTGAGGGCATCACGGGGGTGCTTCTTATTTGTTGTTGACGTAACCAATTTTGAAATTTTATGAATCCACAATTACTACAAGTCTTCCACCAGTCTTCCTTCTTGACTTTTCACCTCCAAATTGTTTCTTTTTTTTTTTACTTCATTTTTAATATTTTATCAATCTTATTTCACGTAATTAAGTCATGACACATTGACACTATTCTATTTTTATAATAATCTTTTATCTTAAGATTAACCTCTACACCTGTGAGCAATGATTAGTTTATAAAAAGAATTATAATGGAAAATAATTTTAATGAAAATAAAAATAAAAAATATGAATAAATGGTTTGTGTATTGTTCAACGAAAGGTGATTACTAGTAGCTATATAGTAAAGTCACACGTGGTTTGAAATCTTGACCAAGGAAGGTAGAATATTTTACATTGAAATCTTTCTTGTTTTACTTTCAGTTTGTTGGATGATTTTAATACACCATATCGAGGAAGACAAAACCATGTTTGCTGTTGAATGGTTTGTTTTTGATGTTAATGTCTCACTTTATTTAAATGAAAACAATTCAAAGTTGAGTTTGAATTGCATCAAGTTGTTGCACTTGTAAAATGAATCGTGTCCTTTCCCTTTTATTTGCTTATTGAATTGGGGGTATATATATATATATATATATATATATATATATATATATATATATATATATATATATATATATATATATCATATTGAATAGTTGTTATAATTATATGTTTTAAATAGGTTTAATTATTTAATTGACATAAAAAACTTAAAAAAAAGTTTTTTTTTTTAAAACTAATTAATTAAAACTATATAAATATAATATAAAAAATTGAGATCTTAGGTGGTAGCTTTGGTGGCCTACCCCTGGGGTCGACCCTGACTGAGTTATATGCTTCTGAAGAAATAAAATCTGGTAGACATTTATCCAGCTGGTGTAGTGAAGAATCTGATATTAAAGTTTCCAGCATCAGAAGAAGCAATGTATTGTTTCTCTACTTGATAATTATCTCTAGCTTCTGAGAACATACAAAACCTATAACAATGCTTTATACTAAACGTACTGAAGAACGTACTGCTTTGTCACTTCAGTTAGAGTCAGCTAGTGCTTACATCTCACAAGGCTCAATGAGAGTTGACATATTTTACGTCAACTACTCTCAACGGCTCTAAAAGTACAAGACACTTCTGAAGACACACTGATTAATGAATTTATACAATGGATCAAAATCATCTATGTACAACTTTTCAACGTCTTTTGTACTTGGAAGATATCAAGACATCAACAAAAGATATCTTCTCAAACGACTATTTTCCTATGGTCTGATATAAATAGCAGAAGCTTCACTTAAATTTAAGTGTGGAGATAGGAAGAAGCAGAAATGATAGAGATGTTCAACGTCTCTATCTGAATGAAGAAAATCAACATGGTTCTCAATAAACAACAATTTGTGCTATATATATTCTTCTGTTAGATGTTGTAAATTGTAAATTGACTTGGGATTTCCCTAAACTATATATTATGGAAATCATAAGCAGTACAAAAACTCTTATTAAGATTTATCTCTTTGTACCTCTGATTCATAATCATGTACACCTTGTCTTCTTTTCTGTTAAAAGTGTTATTCAAAAGTTAAGATAAAAAGTCTCATATTATATGTTAGAGCATTAAATCTTTCATTGAATAGGATAGTCAAAGGAAGTCTCGATTAAAAGTTAATTGGATATTGTAAAGTCTAAGACAGGTGGTCTGAGCAAGTGAAGTCATAGACATGTGCTTTATACAATGTTTAAGTCTTAGACATGAGCTCTAAGCATGGTTTAAGTCTTGGACAAATGGTCTGAGCAAGTGAAGTCATACACATGTGCTATATGCAATGGTTAAGTCTTAAATATGAGATTTAAGCATAGTTTAAGTCTTGGATATATGTTTGGAGCAAGTGAAGTCATATACATGTACTATATGCAATGGTTAAGTCTTATATGACCTCTAAGGAAGGAAGTCTCGATCAAGAGGTGGTTAAGTAGGTTAAGTCATAGGCATATGCTATATGCAAAAGTTAAAGTCTTAAACATATGCTCTAAGCAAGTGTTAAGTCTTAGACAGGTGGTCTGAGCATAATCAAGTCTTAAACACGAGCTCTAAGTAAGAAGGAAGTCTTAGACACGAGCTCTAAGCAAGGCAGAATCAATCAAAAGTTGATTGTGTTGAAGAATCTTAGACTGTGTAGTCTGAGCTGTTAAAAGTCTTATACTTAAGTATATAAGCAATTGTAATCAAATTGATTATAGTGAAAAATATCTTACAAGGCTAGGGGACTGGAGTACTCTCGGTTGGGAAAGGAACCAGGATAAATTTGTTGTGTTCTTGATCATATTTATTTACTTCTGTTATCCATTTTGCTGCAACTCAACTTTGTTTAAGAATCAACGATTTAAATCTGAACTCAGACCAGAAGTAAATTAAGAACTTAGAGTAAGTTGAATATATATATATATATATATATATATATATATATATATATATATATATATATATATATATATATATATATATATATATATATATATATATATATATATATATATATATGGGTTTTCTAATTAGATCCATTTGTTGTTATATAGATCTATTTTAGCAACATACAACTTAAGATATATTTTACTATTTTCTTATCTAAAAATTGCTGAAACACAATTTTATAAAAATAAGAGGTCTGTTTTAGCAAACTTTTGGTGTGGTTTAGTAACATGCACATGAAGGTACATTTAACCATTTTTTTAATTAGAACCTGCTAAACTAAACCTTTATAAAAACAAGTTGGTATATGTTAGCAAATCCATATACATATATATATATATATATATATATATATATATATATATATATATATATATATATATATATATACACACACACACACACACTGGACAAGACTGGCAGCTGCCCTCCAACTGGGCAAAGCATAATCCAATCCATATTTGTGCACGGCCCAATAAGGAATATAGTTGTTGGAAATAGCCGTAGGGGATCTCCCCACATGCGATTAACAACTATCACGCGACCAACTATCCCTCTGATGTTTCTGGAGGCCGTTAGACTTAGTCAAGGGCCACACGCCCGCATACCTCGGCCAGATATATTAATTTGATGGATTTTATTTCTCTCACTTCATTTATATCACTGACAAACTTAATAATTATGGATTTGTGTATGTGTCTCATGTTAGAATTCTTGTAAGAAGAAATTATAAAAGACAATTTTGTCAGACAATAGGTTTTGGTTTAGAGAGGTTAATAGATCACAAATTTAAAATTCAAATTTTTGGCAAAAATGGTTTTCAAAATTCTAACTCTACAAATAGGGGTGGAAATAGGTCAGACCAACTAACAGGGGCCTAAGGTCTAATCTATATAGGTCAAGGTCAGGCTAGACTTTTTTTTTAAATAGAAAAGGCCTAGACTTTTTTATAAACCTATTTTCTTAAATAGATTAGGCCGCATGCCATAAAAAAAGCCTTATAAGTCTATTTGATCAGCCTATTTATGAAGTATGAATGAATTTATTGTTTTTATATTGTATTTTATTCTCTATATTAAAATACAAGAGTAAAAGTTAATTATATTTAAGAACTTATGAGAATAAGTTGAAAGAAATCCTATGAATAATGTTATAAGGTGTTTTCATAAGTTCTCTCAAACAAATCATCTCACAAAATTTATGCTACTAGGTAAGCTCAAATAAGTCAATGGAAACAAACATTTAGTCACATTATACTTTTGATTATCTAATCTATTTAACCATTTGTTGAATATCTTATTTACACATATTAAATGATATAGGCTTTTTAAGTAGGCTAATAGGCCAATCAGACCTTCGAAAATGCCAGACTTAGACCAAAACATAAGCCTTTGATTGGCTACAAGTCAGACTTAGGCTTGAAATTTTTTAGCAGACCAGACTCAGACTTGACAAAGCCTAGCTCGGCCCAGCCTATTCCCACCCCTACCTACAAACCATTTGGTTTGTTGTTTGTTGTTGATTTTAACATCTCCAAAACCCTTGATCAAAGATTGATCAACTCACCAACAATGCCACTTCAATTCACCAGTTCTTTTTACTACCTTGCAAGACCTCATCGTCTTAAGGTTTTCACTCGGTCAAATTAATCCTAAGCGCACACTTGTTGAACCCAAGATTTACCAACACAATCCACCATCTCACGCTACTCCATTGTCCCAAAACTTTCACTCGATCGAATTCGAATTGCATAATCTTGTCCAAAACCTTCAAATCCTTGATGATTTTGAAGGAAAATCCCTACTTAGTTTTCTTATTTGAAACACTCAAAGAACTCAACCCAATATTCTCGGTACAACAAACTAATTGAACGTTATCAATCCTAATCTAGATGGTCACTCAATCAAAAAATGATTATGTGTAGTTTGATTGTGTGTATGCATAGAAGAAAGGTTGAAGATGATGTATATACTTTAAAATTATGGTTTCATGTAGGTTTTAGTCTAGAACCTTACTATACATATAAAGAATGCAAATTCAAGATTTAGGTTAATAGATCAACCTATGAAAATAATGTGTCGATCTATACAAGTCTTAGATTGAATTGAATTTAATCAAATTCAATGAATTTATTAAGAATCTTGACTTATTTAAGTTTATCTACTGTGATAAGTTTTATAATGCTGTTCAAAAAACTTTATCAAAATAACTTATTTGAATTTTTTATTAACTTCTTAAACTTAATTTTGTAAGGTCTTCAAGGCCTTCCCTTATGAGAACAACCTACCCAACATATAAAAATCATTTAAATTTATTTATCTTTTTATTATAAAAATGACTCAAACAAACTTATTTATAAATGTTTATTTTTATAAGCACTTATGTTATAAACTATAAAAATTCAATTTATTCAAACAAATCCTAAGTTTAGATGATGTTCTCGGGTCATGCTCAAAACTAACTTCAATTAAGAAATTTCTTATACATAAACATTAATAAAATGATGAATGAATTGAGGATTGAATTAGGTTAAAATCCAATCGAGTTGGTTTATGTAACAAGAATAAGATTTTCATGTGTCAACTAAAATTCCATCACCACATTACTCGCCGCTATACTTTCGAACTCAATGCGCAATCTCACTTCCTCTTGTTCCATTAGAGCTTTCGCATCTTCCTCACTTCAACGCTCCAATCATCTTCCCTTTCTTCCTTCATCTTCACCTTCCAGTAACTTCTCTCTTCCTCCATTCTCTTCTCTTTATCTACCTTTTTTATTTCCTATGTTCATTTCTAACTTTCGTTCTCTATTCAACAACAGGAAAATCCACATCTTCAATTCAATGCGCCGTTCAATTCCGCCCCTGCATCGACATTCACAAGGTAACAACCCCTTTTCATTATTCCCAATTTTAAAAAAAGGACCTATTTTTATGTTGGATTTTTGGGGGAATGTCATTTAGGTTCATTCTTTGTGTTTGTTGTAGGGGAAAGTGAAACAAATTGTTGGGTCAACCCTGAAAGATTTGAAAGGTGATGATGGGTCGGATCCAATTACCAATTTTGAGTCTGATAAATCAGCAGCTGAGTATGCCACACTTTATAAACAAGATGGACTCAAAGGTGGTCACGTTATCATGCTCGGCGCTGATTCTTTGAGCAAAGCTGCTTCCCTTGAGGCATTGCATGCTTATCCTGGTATTCTAATTTGATGCCAACATTTTTGTTCCTTTTGTTCTAGAATGTGATGCTAGGTGGAAGATGATATTGATTGTTTTTATTACTAGAAGATTATGAAAAAATGATTAATTTTGACTTACTATCTAGCTCTGTAGCACTGACACCTCTAATAAAAGACGGACACCGACACTTATGATTTAGTTTAATCAATTTATTTTTTAAATTATTATTGGTGTCAATGTGTTAGTGTCTGTATTGTGTTTCTGGTGGCTGTGCTTCATAGCTATCTAGGAGGTATTGCACTCTTAGTTTATCGAATAATGTTGCATATGGAAGAAAGCCAAAAATTCCACTCTTTTAAGCTGCCATAAAACACCATCCTTGGCAAATTGACCATGGAGCTTGTCCAAAACTCTGCCACCGCAGTTCCCCATGACCGATATTTGACACTACTGACTAGAAGAAAGAAATTTTGTAACCATAAATCGAATGAGATGGGTGTGGCACCTATGTTTATGTAGAGTGATCAATGGTCATGCATCTATGATGCATAGGTACGGGTACATACCCGGTGCGGGTACTGGTACCGGTACGGGATACGACATTTTAAAAAAAATCAAGATACGGGTACGTTAATAAGTAATAAGAATTTTCTATAAAAATGTATGAGTAGAGAACTATATTGTTAGGTTCATAACAAAATATAACTATAAAACATTGAAAAAACCAAAAATAATGATAAGATATAATAACAAAAAAATTAAAACACATAAATATATTATATTGATATTTGAGAAAACTACAAATTTCAATCAAAATTGAATAATGAGAAAAAATGAAGTATCACGAGTACAGTACGAGTACCCGGTACGGGTGCGTACCCGGTACCGGTACTTCATCATTTTAGAAGTTCCCATGCTTAAGAGTCATGGATCAAATTTGAAACCCAAATTTAAAAGAAATGAAGTTACATGACATGAATGATATGACTAATTTCAAATTATGCATTCTTTGTGATTGTTATTGTGAACTTTTTATTGGGTGTTTATAGGAACTAGGGGCCTTTTGTTATTGAATTTCTTATGGTGGTTAACCATGAGAATGCCTTGACTTTCATGCCTATATTTGTCAATACTAGTATAACATGGGAAAATGTTTTTAAGTTGTTTTGCATTGCCTTTGTCTTTCATGGTTGATTATATCTTTCAAGCTCATACATTTTTCTTCTACTAAACTTATTGTGGATGAATGGTAAAATTTAGGCGGTCTGCAAGTTGGAGGGGGAATCAATTCTGACAATTGTTTGAGTTACATTGAGGAAGGAGCAAGCCATGTCATTGTGACATCTGTAAGTTATGTATCTACTCTCCTTTAGGTTATTCAACTTTTATGCAGTTGGTTAGCTAGCCTAGCCAATCATAGTTAGTTAGCTAGCCTTAGTTGGTTGAAGGAGTTAGGATGTGATGCTATAAAAAGGGAAAGAGAAGTGAATTAGAGGAATCTGGAAACAAGTCAGAACTGAGAGTTGAACTCACTCTCGAAGCAGGCCTAGGGGATTGTACCCTGCATTATTCCCTCATGCTCACATTGATCTTAAGACTTTTCTCAGTAATATTGACATTCTTCTTCTCGTCTATTCTTTCTAAATACTACTAGTTGGATCAATCATTTTAGTTCACATTAACATTTATCCATTGAGAAAACACGTTATACTAGATGTGCATATAGATAGGTTTCAACTCAAATCTTCTCATAAAATGTGTAGATTCATAGGTCTTACTACTCTCAAACCTTCTTTGAAGATATATACTGTACTACGAAGAACAGTTTCTGTGAGTTTTCATTTCATTTATTTTATTTTAAGTCTAAAATTTGATGATTTATATAATGAAAAGAAAGAAAAAAACATATATTTGTAAGTGGCAAGAAAAGTACATTAGTTTGCATGGTCTCCAATATTGATCTGTATTTATGCAACCTATCAATTACATTATGGGAAAAACATATGGTATTTGTTAATAGGAAGTTATTCAATTTCTATCCATGCATTTATTGATTTAATCTTTACAGTATGTATTCAACAATGGTCAAATGGATCTTGAAAGACTTAAAGATCTTGTTCGCATTGTTGGAAAAGAGAGGCTTGTGTTGGATCTCAGTTGCAGAAAAAAGGTATAAATTGTTCTCTTTATATTTGAAAGTGAATTGCATTCAAGAAAAAGGTTATGCTCGAGAAACTAGAAAGAAGAAATATTTAAATAACAAGCTAAGCATTCAATTCGCAATGCTATTTCAGGTGTTTATAATTTGATATACACGTTAATGAAACAATCTATGATGTTAAGGGTCCCAATCCTTCAATGCATTTGATCATTCAATTGAACATTTATTTTCAAGCACTTATGGTTTCCAGTACTGCTCAGGAAGGTAAATATGCAATTGTCACCGATAGATGGCAGAAGTTCAGTGACGTATCACTTGATGCTGAAGTAATGCAGTTTCTCGCCAACTTTGCTGACGAGTTTCTGGTTCATGGTGTTGATGTTGAAGGAAAGAAGTAAGAAACAACTTTTAATGTCTAAAGGTAATTACATACAAAGACAGAGATTTTGATGGTAAGTGATTGCTCCTTGTAGGTTGGGAATTGATGAAGAGCTCGTGGCTTTGCTTGGCAATTATTCACCGGTTGGTAGCGCACCGTTGATTTTACTTTCATGTGAAGTGTGCATATTACTGATGTATTTTTATTCCCAGATTCCTGTGACTTATGCTGGTGGTGTGACTGTGATGGATGATTTAGAGAGGATAAAAACGGCTGGAATGGAAAATGTCGATGTTACCGTAGGAAGTGCCTTGGACATTTTCGGGGGAAACTTAGCTTATAAAGATGTTGTAGCCTGGCATAACCAACAGAAGGTCTTCGTGGCATAACTAAGCATTCTTGAGAATTGTTGGGGGCAGGGGCGGGTGAATTCTGAGCAAGGTTTGCTTCATTGTTTCTCTTAGTACTGACCTTGAATCTGGTGATTTTTCCAGCAATCTCTGTGATTCCAGCACTTGCCTCAACTGTTAACTTGTCACGAGATTCTTACATGGTTATCATCTGCTAATCTGCTACCACACTTACATCTTTGTGATGTATGTGTAAGGCAATGCATGCAGATTTTTTAACACTTGTCAACTGTATTCTGAATAATGTAACCCAATAGGACTATTTATTTTGTTATTTACATGCCGAGCCAAAATATAGAGGGATCCTATCCTATGTATGTTTGTTGACATACAAGCTTTCCTAGCTGAAGAAGCTCTATTCAAGAAGCATATCCAATATACTGTTCATGTATTATATGTGAGTGTTTCTTCTCCACCCTTATAAGATTGATGACAAATCTTTGTTTTATGGTGCTGCCTCAATTTACAGTAACTGTTCTAGTTTTGGTCCTTCTCAGTTTGAAGTTTGAACAAGGAAGAGGACGTTGTAACATTAGTTGCGGTGGTTTTTGCCCTGCTTGTGAATTGTCCACAATTCTTACCATAGGTTTGATCTAAACTTTGTCCCTTGACCTCTGTCACAACCTAATTTTATCTAGCATCATGATGTTAAGGATGCACCTCCTTCAAACAATAATCAAGTTCTACATCTTCACTGGCAAAATGTTAAGTCATCAACTCTTTTGCAGTTTTGGCCGCACACTGGTTCCTCTAAAATCATTTGATCCATTGCCTTGGCTCTTGATTCGGGAGCATTAAATCATGTGGCAATTTATCCTTAGAACTTCCTATATAAAGTACAACTAAACGCCTCATGTGGCAATTTACCTCAACTATTCAATCAAACATGTTAAAGTATATGGAATGGAAGTTCAAGAAAAAGAAAAACATTTCTAACCTAAACGTTGAAGTTGAAGTTGGAGACCATATTATTTCACAAGTCACACAATTTAAATATTTTGAATCCGATGGAGAAATAGAACCATTAAATTCATGGAGAAAGAGAAGGGGATGAAAACTCAAATTCTTTCAAGCTACATGGTTAAAATGGAGAAGGACTTTGGATTCTATCTACATGTACCACTCAATTTGAAGGAAAGATATTGCGATAAGAACTACAATATTATATGAGATAGAATATTGGACAGCTAAGAATAAACATGAAAATAAAGTAAGTTTAATGTAAAGGAGGATGTTATATTGGATGTGTGGTAAAAGTATATAATATAAAATTAGAAATAAGATGTTACGATTGGATGTGTGGTAAAAGTATATAATATAAAATTAGAAATGATAAAATTCAAAAGAGTATTGGAGTAATATCTATAATAGCAAAGATGATGGAAAATAATGGTTTGGACATGTAAAAAGAAAACTTGAAAATTTTGTAGTAAGGAAAGCATATAGAGAAGAGTCAAATAATTAGACGCAGAGGAAATATTGGGATTAACGTTTTTGACAGAAACATTGCATGTGATAAATTATTATGGTGGAATCGAAGTTAATTTATGTAAGCTGACATCATTTACTAGAATTCAGTTTGTTGTTGTCTTGTATCTAAAGTAATGTGCCAACCATGTAAAACTTTTTATAATGATAAGATTAACAAACACTACATTCACTGAATCACATGTTGTTTGATCCACATATATTATCAAAACTTCAGACTCTATTAGTTTGTGGTTTACTTTTGTTTTCATATTGCTCTGCGTTTGGTTAAACCTCACTGCTCACATAAGGTACTCTCAAAATCATCTGTTAATTCAGGTTGACTCTATTATTTTAATAAAATACTATTTACCAATATGTCTTTATCTCATGTTTCTTATGATACAACTATTTCCCAGTTTTCTACTATTTTCTAACAATTTGTACTTCTTCAGGTAGGAAGCAAAAAATGAAAAAAATGTGCATAGAATCAAAATCAAAATTTATTAATATTATTGAAACGACCACACCATGGAAAACCAGTGCAAACAAGACAATTGAAACTGTATAAAATGAAATAGTACAAAATAATATGCATTATTGGAGAGGAAACATTCGTACATAATTCTTCTAACTAATATTATAGGCACGTTCATTTTAGTGTTTTTTTTAAATGATTTTTATAGTTATATATATAAAAATTTATAAAGAAATTTTGTTAAAAATAGTATTAAGAAATTGGTTTAAATAGTTTACTTTAAAATAGTATTTTACGTATTTCATTTTTTGCAATTTTTTTTAAATATCAATTTTTTTAAAAAATATTTAAATTTAAAACTATTTTGAATATTTTTCTAAAAAATTATTTTTGAATATATATTTTTGAGAAATTATAAATTTTGACTATGTTTTAAACTTTAACAATGTAAATTTATTTATCAGGTGTTAAAATTAATTTTTTAATTTATTGAAAATGAGTTTTATTTTTTCTTTTTAATGAAAATCATTTTAAAATTGTAAAAAGAAATTGTTATTGAGAAGAATGGTTATTCGGTGGTGATTGTCTCATCTAGGAGGAGGGAAGTAGGAGGATGGAAGGGGGGGTTTTAGAAGAGTTTCTCTTTTAGTGGAGAAATATTTTTCTGCGTGGATTCATTCTATGCTCTGAATGAAATTTTTTGTTATGTATTCCATTAATTATTCATTCTTTTTAAACTGGATATCCTTTATGCATAATTGTTGAGATTAATCCTTTAAGCCGAGTATGACTATATAGAGGGAAAAACTCTCCCTCAAAGTGATCTGTTGAGATCCACTTTTACAATTCATTGAATTTGACCAAAATATCTTTATATTATCCGGTAAACAAAAGGAAAACTACCGAAAAACCTATAATTAAGTTATTTGATCAAAGATTATAATACCAAATAATTTTTATGTAAGTAATACGATAAATATATAATCTATTGACATACTTGATTGTAAGTTATTTGGTGAAGATAAATTCTGTATTAGAATTCTTTACCTGACGTTATCTGATACATTTGTGTAAGGATACAAAATTTTCCGATTTCAAAAGAAATAATAATAAACAAATAAATAAAAGAATGGGTAGGGACTACTCTGAATATAGTGTCAATTGCATGACGGGTAGAGAGAAGTCCTTATTCTCTTCTCATATTTTCTTCCATTATTCAATGTTTGATCATATGGATTGAATTATTGTGATAATATAGTGTCAATTGGATTAAATAATAATAAATATCGATTAAATTATTGTGATCATATGGATTAAATAATAAATAAATAAATAAATAAATAAATAAAAGGATGGGTACTGAATACTCTGAAAATAATATCAATTGCATGATGGGTAGAGAAAAATCCTTAATATCTTTTCATATTTTCTTCCATTATTGAATGTTTGATCATATGGATTAAATTATTGTGATAATATGATATGATTGTTGTAATTAATCATGAAACTTGTGTACTGATTTACCATAAAAATTAGATGTGTGTATTCTGACAAGTGCCAAAACATAGTATTTGACCACATCTAAACATGACACTTATTGGCTCAAACTAACGTTTTCTACCATTGATATCCCTATATATTGCATACGATTAAGTTTGATACATATGTGTGGTGCTTTTTGATCTCTTTGTTATTGTACAAAAATTCCCACAATTAACCAAGATTGAAACATAAAAGCAAAGAGGAAGAGTTCTTGCATGTTCGCAAGGCGAACATCTAGCCAGGCCAAGGCGAGAGCTCTCCCAGGTAGCCAACAACGAGGCTCAATTGAGGAGAAACATAAGCAAAACATCACCATTCTCACCAGTTGAGCCTCAAGCGAGCCATCTTGCCCTATGATGCTAAAAAGAGATCCAGGCGAGATAAGCCAAAGACTTTCCAATAGGAAAATGTTCCATTGTCACCGGGGGAAGATGCAAGGAGGAAGATCCCCAGGAGATCCTTTTGCTCGTCTAGCAAGACAAGGCGGTTTGAGATGTTGAGTTGGAAGATACTTCAGAATAAAGAAAGGTTGCTCGCTAGGCGAGGCAATAACTCGTTAGGCGAGAGCAACATGACAATACCACTATATATAGTTCATAAACATTTCATTTGAGGATGCTTGGATATTTTTAGGGATAAATAGTTTAGTAGAGAGAAAGAGACAAAGAGAAGAGTTGACTTGAAAAATACAAGTTGGATACACATCAATCGTCGGGAAATCGTCATTGATGCTCATACATCTTCCTTTATTTTCATTTGTCATCAAAGCTACCATGAGTAGCAAATATCTTTCTTGTTGGGATTGGAAGTAATCCATTGGTATCATATGCATTTATTATGATCATGGTGTTATATATGAATTATTCATTTATCGATATTGATGGTATCCTTGTTTACTTGTTTAACTTATAGATTCAAACTGATATTGAGAAATACTCTTCAAATCTCGATCTAGTATAATCATTTGTTAGATGCTAAACTCTATATTAGACTTAGGTTTAACATCAAATCTTAATGCCACCGTATTGTTTAGTAGGATGAGAGATCGTCGTTTAAACAATATGGTTGAACTCTCGTAAGGAGTTTAGACATAAACATTGTTAGCGAGAGATACATGATGATATTGATCAAACGAATAATCTTTGTATAATTAATCAGAATAATATGTGCATAATCGGCAGATGAATCCCAATCCCAACAAGCTTTCTCATATTTGAACTTCACTTATCATTTACTGTTTTTACATTACGTACTTTATGCAAACAAACAACTTGATAACTTTTCACTTAAACTATACCAATGGTTGAACAAAATTTAATATCGCATCAGTCCCTTTGGATACGATAAACAAATACTTACTTTCGATGTTGATTACTACAACCATCAAAATGGCGCAGTTGTCGGGGACCGACGTTTAGATGTTAAAAAACATTGCGACAATTCATATTTGGTTAAGCATTTTTGCACACTTCATATTGTACATATATTTTTACCTATCCTGCTTCTCACTTGTGTGGTTAGGTTGTGAATTATGTGTACACAATGTAAAACTTCAAAAGATTAACTTCTTTTAGATCCTAAGATTGATAGGAAGATCCAAAGGAACATAAATACTTGAAGACACAAATTACTAGCCAAGCAACAAAAGAAATAAGAAGGAACTTCTACCTCAAATTCTTCTTCTCAACAACAAAAGAAAGTCATGGCCAAGGTCGAAAATAACACCAGAAATGTCATCAACAATAACGCATCCTTAGTTGGAATTATGCCATGTCATGACAGCCCGAGGCAACTTGCTCACATGGCAAAAACTCTTACAAATGCCAGGAAAGCTGAGATGAAGACACAATTACTTCAGATTATTTATGCAAATTCTTTCGCCGATCTTGATCATGAAGATCCTTATATTCACCTCACCAAATTCTATGAGTTAGCCGGTACACTTGAAGCCTCGAAAGAAGAAAAGTGTAGATGTCTTGAATTGGCAGAATTTTTGACCAACAAGAGTTATTGAATTCAGTTCAGAATGTCCTATTAAATGTTAGGACATTATCAAACAGAGTATATGAACTTATTTCAGGATGTCTTACCAGATGTTGGGACATTGTGTAAATGACTTAAGTTCAGTTTTTCAGGATGTCCCAACAGATGTTGAGACATCTCAAACCTGCTTCCAGAATTAATTATTGACTAACTAATCAGAGATATTTAAGGAGAGTTATCTGGAATTAATTAATGATGGATTAAAAACAGAACAAGGCGCATCTGTAGGAAGTTTTATATTGAAGATTCAGATTAAAACAGAAGACCTAAGTCACCTAGAATCTAGGAAGTAACAAACCCTAAATTCAAGGTGGAAGCTGAATGTGCATTAGGGCTGGATCATCCTACAGAAAGCCCAAATTACAGATACCTATTTAAGCAACAGAAACTCATAGAATTGAGTACGAATTTCAGAAGATCAAATAGGGTGTCTAGTGTTTTTAATAGCAGGTGTTTTTAATTGTACCACTTTATGAGCTTTTAAGCAAAAGTGCATTTGTGACTTGATTGAAACTGTGAAGTAAGATCAAGCTGTATTGTTTGAAGAATGTCTTCAATTTCATTAAACTTGTAAACTTGATCACTGTGTGATTGAGGGGGAGTGAGTAGGGTACTCTTATCTAAGGTGTGTCTTAGGTAGAAATTGCATTGGGCAGTTATTAAGTGATAGATTAAACAGGGTGGTTTAAGTCTAGAATTAATATTACTTATAGTGGATTTCCTCCTGGCTTGGTAGCCTCCAGATGTAGGTGTGGTTATACACTGAACTGGGTTAACAAACTTCTGTGTTGTTTACTTTTCTTGCTATTTAAGTTTTGGTTAAATTTGTTAAGTGTCCTATCAAGTGTTGGGACATCTCTTAGGACATCTCATACCTGATCACAGAATTTCAATTGGCATCAGAGCAGGCACCCTGCCTGTTTATACTGGGTGAGATCTAGGGAATACAAATTCTGTAACATGGACAGAGATATAGGGTCAGTAAATAGACCACCTATTCTGGATGGATCTAATTATGACTACTGGAAGCCAAGAATGATTGCATTCTTAAGATCACTTGACAACAGGGCATGGAGAGCAGTCAACATTGGATGGGATTATCCTGTCCAAGATACCAAAGATGGATCAAAAATGCTGAAACCTGAAGAAGAATGGAGTAAGGAAGAAGAAGATTCGGCACTAGGCAACTCAAAGGCCTTAAATGCTTTATTCAATGGCATTGATAGGAACATTTTCAGACTTGTACATCATTGTGAGCTAGCCAAAGATGTGTGGGATACTCTCAAAACAACTCATGAAGGAACATCAAAAGTAAAGATGTCAAGACTTCAACTTCTCACCACAAAATTTGAAAACTTGAGAATGAAGGAAGATGAGACAGTTCATGAATTCTACATGAACATTTTAGAAGTAGCTAATACTTCTGGAGCTTTGGGAGAAAAAATGACTGATGAAAAGCTTGTAAGAAAAATCCTCAGATCTTTGCCAAAAAGATTTGACATGAAAGTCACAGCAATAGAAGAAGCTCAAGACATATGCTCTATGAAAGTTGAAGAACTCATTGGTTCCCTTCAAACTTTTGAGATGGGAATGAATGACACAAATTCTAAAAAGAACAAAAGCATAGCCTTGGTTTCAAATACTGATGAAGAAGAAGATGATGAATCAGCAAATGATAAAAGCTTATCAGACAACCTTGCTATACTTGGAAGACAATTCAAACAGATTCTCAGAGGAATGGAAGGAAAATCCAAACCCAGTGGAAGAAACACAAACTCTTCTGAGAACAGGAGACCTTATGATGCTAACAGAAGGTCAAATTATGCTGAAAAGACCAGTCAAGAAAAAGGAGTCAAATGCCATGGATGTGAAGGATATGGACACATCAGGAATGAATGTCCTACCTACTTAAAAAGGCAAAAGAAAGGACTCTCTGTGACCTGGTCTGATGAAGACTCAGGAGGTGATTCAGAAGAGGAATCAGCTAAGCATATCACTGCTTTAGCTGGATTATATGACTCTGAAAGTGAATCCAGTGATGGAGAACTTACTTATGAAGAACTTGAGCAAGCATTCAAAGATCTATACAAAAGAAGCTCTGAAATATGCAGTGAAGTCATAAAGTTAAAAAAGCAGAATGAGGCATTAGAAGATGACAAAGCAAATGATCAGGAGATCATTGACACCTTAAAAAGTGAAGTAAGTCTTCTCAACTCCAAGTTGGAACATATGTCCAAATCTGTTAGAATGTTGAACAGCAGCTCAAATACACTGGATGTGATTCTCAACAACAATAAGCACTCAGGGGATAAAAGTGGACTGGGATTTAACAGAGTAAATAAAGATGAAGCTAGCTCTAGCAAAACAACTTCAAAATCCATACAGTCTAACAAGATGTCCCAACAGATGCTTCAACATCAGGAAAAGAACACAAAGTCAAACATAATGTTCCAACAGATGTCTCAACATTCTGAAAAGAACAAAATGAAGAAGAAGTATCAAAGATGGAGATGCCATCACTGTGGAAGATTTGGACATATCAAACCTCATTGTTATAAGTTGCATGGATATCCAAATCAGATGTATCAGCAACCTTCCAAGAAGAAAATAGAAGTTATCAAGAAAGTGCTGCATAAACATCAAAGAAATCAGCAACCTCCTAAGCAGAAGACAGAAAACATCAAGAAGGTATGGAAACCAAAAGCTAGCACTGAAGCTGATCAAAGCTACAAGAACAAGATCAACAATCAAGCTTGGAGATCAGCTGATAAACAACACACAGGGCAGAGGCATCAAAAGAAATCTCAACTCATCTGGTCAAAGAAAAATACTGCATACATAGCACATACATCACTGAGAGTATCAGCTAAAGAAGACTGGTACTTTGACAGTGGATGTTCAAGACACATGACTGGATTGAAGAATTTGCTAGTAAACTTAAAATCACATTCATCCAGGTATGTGACCTTTGGAGATGGAGATAAAGGAGAAATCAAGGGAGTTGGAACCTTGGATTGTCAAGATGTTCCAAGACTAGATGATGTGCTGCTAGTTAAAGGTTTAACTGCTAATCTGATCAGCATAAATCAATTATGTGATCAAGGGTACAGTGTAAACTTTACCAAAACTGAATGCATAGTGACTAACAAAGAACAAGATGTTGTCATGAAAGGAGCCAGATCTAAAGACAACTGTTACATGTGGGAATCCCAAAATCTCAGTCTCACTTCAACTTGCTCTTTAGCTAAAGAAGAAGAAGTGAAACTATGGCACCAAAGACTAGGTCATCTTCATTTCAGAGGCATAAAGAAGATAATATCCATGGATGTTGTAAGAGGTATTCCTAAACTGAAGATTGATGATGGCAAAATATGTGGTGAATGTCAAATAGGCAAGCAAACCAAGATGTCCCATCCAAAGCTCCAACATCTGACAACTTCCAAAGTTTTGGAACTTTTGCATATGGATCTGATGGGACCTATGCAGGTTGAAAGTCTTGGTGGTAAGAGGTATGCCTATGTTGTGGTTGATGACTTTTCAAGATATACATGGATAAATTTCATCAAAGAAAAGTCTGATGTTTTTGATGTATTTAAAGAGTTATGTCAAAGATTGCAAAGGGAAAAATCCAGCTGTGTGATCAGAATAAGAAGTGATCATGGAAAAGAATTTGAGAACCAAAAATTCTTAGATTTCTGTTCTTCAGAAGGAATCAATCATGAATATTCTTCACCAATCACTCCTCAACAGAATAGGATTGTTGAAAGGAAGAATAGAACTATTCAAGAATCAGCAAGAGCTATGATCCATGCTAAAAAGTTACCTCTGTACTTCTGGGCTGAAGCTATGAACACTGCCTGCTACATTCATAATAGAGTTACCTTAAGGAAAGGAACTTTGTCCACAATATATGAAGTCTGGAAGGGCAGAAAACCCACAGTTAAGTATTTCCATGTATTTGGAAGTAACTGTTATATTCTAGCAGATAGGGAGCAAAGAAGAAAAATGGATCCTAAAAGTGATGAAGGGATTTTCCTTGGATACTCCATAAACAGCAGAGCATATAGAGTATTTAATTCTAGAACCAAGGTTATCATGGAGTCCATAAATGTGATAATTGATGATGCTCCTACAGATGTCCCAGAAGATGTTGGAACATCTGCTGATATCAAGATTGAAGCTGAAGAAAAGAATGATCATTATAACTTCACTCAAACTGATACAAGAACAGAAGAATCAAGCAAACCTCCCTCCATCAGAATACAGAAGGATCATCCCAAAGATCTGATAATTGGTGATCCCAACAGAGGTGTGAGCACTAGATCAAGAGAAGTAATTTCAGGTTCTTGCTTTGTTTCCAAAATAGAACCTAAAAACATCAAGGAAGCTCTTACTGATGAATACTGGATTTGTGCTATGCAAGAGGAATTAGGTCAATTCACAAGGAATGAAGTGTGGATTCTTGTTCCTAGACCTGATGACATAAATGTGATTGGTACAAAATGGGTGTATAAGAACAAGTCAAATGAACAAGGAGTTGTTACAAAGAACAAAGCTAGACTTGTAGCTCAAGGATACACTCAAATTGAAGGAGTAGACTTTGATGAAACCTTTGCACCAGTAGCAAGGCTTGAATCAATTAGACTACTTTTGGGAATTGCTTGTATCTTGAAGTTCAAGCTATTTCAAATGGATGTGAAAAGTGCCTTTTTAAATGGCTATCTTAATGAAGAAGTATATGTAGAACAGCCTAAAGGATTTGTTGATCCAAGCTGTCCAAATCATGTATACAAACTAAAGAAGGCACTTTATGGTTTGAAGCAAGCTCCAAGGGCATGGTATGAAAGACTGACCACATTTCTTATCAAGCAAGGATACAGAAAAGGTGGAATTGACAAAACCCTGTTTGTTAAAGATGAAGAAGGGAATGTCATGATTGCTCAAATATATGTTGATGATATTGTCTTTGGTGGGATGTCTGAAAGGATGGTCAAACATTTTGTCAAGCAGATGGAATCTGAATTTGAAATGAGCCTAGTAGGAGAGTTAACCTACTTTCTTGGTCTGCAAATAAAGCAAATGGAAGACTCAATGTTCATCTCCCAAAGCAAGTATACCAAGAACATAGTCAAGAAATTTGGAATGGAAAATGCTACTCATAAGAGAACCCCTGCCCCCACACATTTAAAGCTTACTAAAGATGAAAAGGGTGAGAATGTAGATCAAAGCTTATACAGAAGCATGATTGGAAGCTTGTTATACTTGACTGCTAGCAGACCTGACATAGAATTTGCAGTAGGTGTATGTGCAAGATATCAAGCTGATCCAAAAGTCAGTCATCTCAATCAAGTCAAGAGAATTCTTAAATATGTTAATGGTACTTGTGACTATGGCATAATGTACTTTCATGGATGTAAACCAATTCTTACTGGCTTCTGTGATGCTGATTGGGCTGGAAGTGCTGATGACAGAAAAAGCACCTCAGGAGGATGCTTCTTTCTAGGAAACAATTTGATTTCTTGGTTCAGTAAGAAACAAAATTGTGTATCCTTATCTACAGCTGAAGCTGAATACATAGAAGCTGGAAGCAGTTGTTCTCAGTTGGTTTGGATGAAGCAAATGCTCACTGAGTACAATGTCCCACAGGATGTCATGACATTGTACTGTGACAACTTAAGTGCAATAAACATATCAAAGAATCCTATCCAACATAGCAGGACTAAGCATATTGATATCAGACATCATTTCATCAGAGATCTTGTAGAAGAAAAAGTGATTTCATTAGAACATGTAGCTACAAATCTGCAGTTAGCTGATATCTTTACCAAAGCATTGGATGCTACACAATTTGAGAACTTAAGGGGCAAACTTGGAATCTGTTTATGTGATATTTAGCAGTTAATGAGATGTGCCAACATGTCATCTGACATTGTATGGCATAAGTTCCAGATGGCAAAACCAGTCTGGACAAGATCCTTGGGAATTCCATCTCTAATCATTTGCACTGTAACGGCTACTTATTTAGTAACTGTTTATAATCAGCTATCAAGATTCTCATCATACTATCACAAGCGAATCACATTAACTAGCTATTCTCCAGAAATCATAAACCCTAAAGCTTTTCTTCCATCTTCCTCAACAATGTCTCAAAACCCTAACACAACTGAAGAAGTTCTCAACCAAGAAGACGTAGTTCATGCCACTCCCATTTCTGTGGTACCAATGAAATCAACTCCATTGGACGAGCTCAGAGGAAGTGCTTCTCACACTAAAAAGCCAAGAACTCCAAAGAGAGCTAAAGATCAAGTCTGCAGCAAAGCCAAAGGAGGCATTCCTTCTCCTGCTAACATGCCCCCAAAATCCTCAAAATATGTGGATGATTCCATCAAGGAGATTGTCAACCAAATCCTTTTTGAACAGAGAGTGGTGAGTGGGATCTCTGTTCCTCTGAACACAATGCCTGCACCTCAAGAAAAACAAGCTCAAGATGCAGAGGACACTCCTGCAGAACAAGATGTCCCAATAGATGTTGGAACATCTGAAGATGAGAAAAAGAACTCATCTGGTGATGATTTGGAACAAACTGAGGACCAGAATAAAGCCTCAAATGAAAATGATGAAGAAGTCTCTGAGGAACAGGCTAAAGCCTCAAATGAAGATCAAATCCCTGCTGATCAACCAGCTGAAGAGGAGACTGCTCAATCTCCTCCAGTGGTCAACCTGGAGCAGGACTCTGATACAGAGATCATAGCCTCTGTTAGACCTAGCATAGCCAAAAGGCTCAGGTCCAGGAAAGGAAAGATGCAAGCTGAAGCAGCAATTCCTGAGAAGAAGAAAGCCTCCCCAAAGAAAGGCAAAGCTAAAGCTACTTTTGGGCCAACAAAACCATGGAGTAAAGTCCAAACCCAGAAGAGAAAAGCTGTCACACCATCAGACTCAGATGTTGAATCAGATGTCCCAACATCTCCTCCCAAAAAGAAACCAGCACCATCTAGGGCTTCATCTGCTGTTCCAGAAGCCCCCTTGGACAACATATCTTTCCATCATGTCTCTAGTGTCAACAGATGGAAGTATGTGTACCAAAGAAGGATTGCCCTAGAAAGAGAACTGAGCAGCAATGCACTTGAGTGCACTGAATTGATTGACCTCATCTCTGCTGCAGGACTATTCAGAACAGTCTCAGATCTCTCTCCCTGCTATGAACTTCTTGTCAAAGAGTTCATTGTTAATCTTCAGGAGGATTGTTCAAATGGTAAGTCCTCTGAGTTTCAAAAAGTTTTTGTTAGAGGTAAATGTGTAGAGTTTTCTCCTCAAATCATAAATCAGTACCTAGGAAGAGAAACAGATGGACCAAATGAGCTAGGTAAGACAGATAATCAAGTCTGTAAGGTGATCACTGCAAACCAGGTCAAGGCATGGCCTGTGAAGGGAAAGCTCTCAGTGAGCATGCTTACCAGAAAGTATGCCATGCTGAACAGGATTGGTACAGCTAACTGGGTGCCTACCAACCACACTTCTTCAATCTCCACTGGTCTAGCCAGGTTTATATATGCTGTGGGAACTCAAACCAAGATGGACTATGGAGCTTTCATTTTTGATCAAACCATGAAACATGCCAGCTCTTCTGCAACAAAGCTGCCAATAGCTTTTCCATCATTGCTGTGTGGTATTGTGCTCAATCAATACCCTGGAATTCTCACTGACAAGGATACAGCCTGCAAAAGAGAAAGCCCCTTGGCTTTTCACTACAAGTTATTCCTCAGTCATCATGCTGCAGATGTTGAAGCACCTTCTGGGACATCCATCAACTGCTAAGACTCCAATCTCCAACAAGGCTCTAATTGCTGAGCTCAAAAGCACATGCAAAGAACTTGAAGCAAGGAAGCTGAAACTTGAAGAAATCATCCAAAGGCTGGAGAGTGGAGAAGATCAGAAAGCAGGCACTGATGAAGAAAGTGATGCTGATGAAGAAACAGAAGTTGAGGAAGAAACTGAGAGTGATGAATCTGAGTGATCAATGTATGTGAGGCAAATGTAATGACAGCAATGTATTTCTGGAATAGTGTCTTTGGCCCTAAATTTTGTGTCTACTAAGGGGGAGAACAACAACAAATTGTAATTGCTGTTTAAGTATGAATGAAAAAATTCTGTTTGTTTGCTTCTGAACTGAATAAGTTTTTTGTTGCAACAAGATTGGATACATATATATTTGAGGGGGAGTAATCTCAAATAAGAAACAACAGAAAAGTAATGCTATACTCTGATAAAAGAACTTCTGCTGCACTCTGAAAACCAGAAAAGATGTTAGCCAAAAATTAGCCAAAGGGGGAGTTTGTAGATGTCTTGAATTGGCAGAATTTTTGACCAACAAGAGTTATTGAATTCAGTTCAGAATGTCCTATTAAATGTTAGGACATTATCAAACAGAGTATATGAACTTATTTCAGGATGTCTTACCAGATGTTGGGACATTGTGTAAATGACTTAAGTTCAGTTTTTCAGGATGTCCCAACAGATGTTGAGACATCTCAAACCTGCTTCCAGAATTAATTATTGACTAACTAATCAGAGATATTTAAGGAGAGTTATCTGGAATTAATTAATGATGGATTAAAAACAGAACAAGGCGCATCTGTAGGAAGTTTTATATTGAAGATTCAGATTAAAACAGAAGACCTAAGTCACCTAGAATCTAGGAAGTAACAAACCCTAAATTCAAGGTGGAAGCTGCATGTGCATTAGGGCTGGATCATCCTACAGAAAGCCCAAATTACAGATACCTATTTAAGCAACAGAAACTCATAGAATTGAGTACGAATTTCAGAAGATCAAATAGGGTGTCTAGTGTTTTTAATAGCAGGTGTTTTTAATTGTACCACTTTATGAGCTTTTAAGCAAAAGTGCATTTGTGACTTGATTGAAACTGTGAAGTAAGATCAAGCTGTATTGTTTGAAGAATGTCTTCAATTTCATTAAACTTGTAAACTTGATCACTGTGTGATTGAGGGGGAGTGAGTAGGGTACTCTTATCTAAGGTGTGTCTTAGGTAGAAATTGCATTGGGCAGTTATTAAGTGATAGATTAAACAGGGTGGTTTAAGTCTAGAATTAATATTACTTATAGTGGATTTCCTCCTGGCTTGGTAGCCTCCAGATGTAGGTGTGGTTATACACTGAACTGGGTTAACAAACTTCTGTGTTGTTTACTTTTCTTGCTATTTAAGTTTTGGTTAAATTTGTTAAGTGTCCTATCAAGTGTTGGGACATCTCTTAGGACATCTCATACCTGATCACAGAATTTCAAAAAGGAAGCCGTCTTTATGAGATTATTTCCTCATTCTTTGATTGGTAAGGCTAAGGATTGGTATATAGACCTACCAACACAAATCATGACTAACTGGAATATTCTTTAACAAAAGTCTCTTAATCAGTATTTTTCGCACAATAAGTTCTTAGATGCAAAGACCATAATTACTGTTTTTTCTCAAGGCTCCACTGAAACACTTTGTGAAGCATGGGAGCATTACGAGTCTATGTTGAGGAAGTGTTCTAGTCATGGTTTTAATGATATTACATAAATTCACATTTTCCGCAACAAACTTCAAGTGTAGACCAAACTTCTCTTAGATGCAACAACATACGATTCCTCAATGTATAAGAGTGCAGATGATGCAATAGCTATCATTGATTGAATGAAAATCAATGACCATCAAGTCCACTATAATAGGGGCGCCTCACAATGTAAAACTAGTATTCTCGAGTTAGAAACGAATGATGCGATCCTGGATTAAAATAATTTACTAACTCAAATAGTGGAAGAACTTACCATGCAACTTTCAAAACTTCCACAACAATTCAAGAGTATGCATGAGACGCTGAATAAACCACAACAAATCTCTTTTTGCGAACTTTGCACATGTGATCATCCTATTGGATTTTGTCCCTCAGCTGTTGAAGAAGTGAAATATATGGGGAACCAACAACAAAGGAAGAATCATATCAAGGAAATCATGGCTATCAATGCGGAAACAACTTGAATTATGGTCAAGGTTGGAGACAAGATACAAACCCATCAAACATGTATAATCCTTACCAGAATTTTAATCAAAATCCTCCATAGTATGACAAGATTTCTAAGTTGGAAGACACTTTGAATCATTTCATGCAAATGTCATTTGCAAATAAAAAAATATTGATGCTTCAATAAAGAATCTTGAAACGCAAGTTGGGAAGATTGCAAAATAATTAGCCGATCAACAAAGAGGAACCTTCACAACCAACACACAAACTAATCTGAGGGAACATTTGTAATGTCCCGATTTATTTAATTAATTTTTCGTAAATAATATTGTGTGATTATATGTGTTGATTGATATTTTGATGTGTTAGAGGAACTCTTGGGTATATGATTAGCCTTGGAGTGTAGAACTTAAGGTGTTAGGGGTGTGTGAGTAAAAGTGTAGAGACATGGGGCGGTGGGAGAGTTTCATCTGTTATTTTAGTTAAATAATAACTATTTAAATAAATAAGGCTTAATTAGAACTATGGTCCCCCTATTTTATATTTTTTTGGGTTTTGATTCCCCCATTTTAAAAATTACGACCCCCCCCCCTTTTTTTTTTAAGTTTTGAGTTTGATTTTAGTCCCCTCTCCAATTTTAGACATTTTTTTTAATGATGTGACCATATCTAAGATGACGTGTCAATGTCATGCCAGTTTAAAAAAAATTGAGATTATTTTTATTGACTAGGATAATTAATTTATTATTATTTTAATTAATTAATTAATTAATTATTAATATTTTATTATTAATTAATTAATTAATCAAAATTTTAAGTGAAACGGTAACGCCCCGATTCGATAATTCCCATTTTGTGGAGTCTTTTATTTTATTTGAATGATAATTGTTTTATTTGTGAAATTATCATGATGATATAATATGTTGATGAATTAATGTGATATGTTGGTGTGATATGTGATTTTACCATTTTGTGAATTTTCGGGTAAAATTGGATAAGAGGGTATTTTAGACTTTTGTTAAATAGTGATAAGTTAGTATTAGATGGAATTATATTTTTGTGAGTAAAATGATAATTGGTGGAAAGAATAGTTAGTAAGGAAATAGAGAGAAAAGAATATAAGTTAGGGGAAAGAGAAAGAAAAAGAAAATAGAAAGAAAAAGAGAAGAAAGAAAGGAAGAGAAGAGAAAGAGGAAAAGAAGAGGAAAACGTTTGGATTCTTCAAGATTGCTCATAGGAATCGGAATAATCGGGTAAGGGTGATAAACATTGTTATCTTGATATTGTGTATGATTATGTATGTGTTTGGTTGCTTGGGTTTTGATTTTGATGAAGTTTAGTGAAGATGAATAGTTAAGGTTTTAGAGAAAATGTGAGATATTTGTGGATTAATCGGATAGAAATCGTTATAATCGAAGTATGATGTTAGATACATGTTGTTGATCATGTTTAGTGGAGTTTGATTGAGTTTTAGAGTGTTTGGAGTTGACTGTTTGCAACTGAGAAATTCTGGAAATCGTAGTGGTCGTTCAGCGAGCAATCCCTTGCTCAGTGAAAGTTCCAGGGATTTTCTCGCTCAGGGAGCGAGAGGGCGCTCAGCGAGCCTGTAGATTTTTGAGGAATTTGTGTTTTAATTCGTAGTTTTAGTTTCGATTATCTGTTTTAGGCATTCCTTATATCGATTCGAAGCTAGAGACGTGTAGAAAATAGTGATGCTAAGAAATGTAATGATTAGCCGACTTTCACCTGACTTTTCCGACAAAACATAAATAAGTCAATTATGGAAATGTGGGTTTGATGTGATGTTGTGGCCGTTTGGCAAATGAATACATTGCTTGAATTGAATGCAAATGTATGTTAATTGAATGAGTTGAGTGCATAATTATGTTGTGAATAATGTATGCATTTTTAAGAATGTTGTTTGTCATTTTGCATGTAAAGCATAATGTATGCATTCTTATGCTATGGGATTCTTTGAGAATCCGTTGTAGCATTGTGTGCTCATGTGGAGTGTGAGCGATGACTACAACACGATCGTATGCCCATGTGAGGTGTGAGCAATCAGATTATGTGCCCGTGTGGGGTGTGAGCAATCCAGAAACATCGTGTGCCCGTTGTTGCACCCCAAAATTTGCACTCACAAGACAAGACTTTGTGTACTAAGAGGTTTACAAGGTTCACAAGGTTCACAAGACATATCATGATGTTCACAAAGTTCACAAATAGTCAGAAAGTTTGACAATTCTCTCAGACAATGCCTCCTCCTAAGCAGGGCATCCAAAACTAGGGTTTTGACTTTAATCAGGCTAAATGGACTTCCAAGACTTCAAGTGAGCTTCATAAAATCTTATATGTGTTTAATAATCCCCATGACAAGTTTCAAGACTTTCCCCAAAGGTTTGCTCAGTCAGATGATCAGATAGGTTAAAATCAGTCAAAGCAGTTAAAAAGTCAAACTGAGGTCAACTGTGGTCAAACCAAAGTCAAACTTCATGATTTTTTTGCCAACATCAAGTATATGAAGTAAAATTCATCATTTGATCAAGGGTTGATCATGATTCATCAAGGAGATTTCAGATCATCAAGAATCAGGAGTTTCTAAATTAGGGTTTTCACAGGAAAAGTCAACTGAACTTTGACCAGCCATAACTTTCACATGCTTCATCAAAAATTTTCCATCCAAAGCTAATTTTGAAGGAAATTGAATTCTCTACAACTTTGTGTCTCACAAGCCAAGCCCAAAAATGCTTCATTTGGAAGGTATGAGCTAAGACATTATAGGTCCTTTTGAAAGTCAACAAAAAGTCAACAACTTCAAAAGGGCATAACTTGAGAATGGTAAAAGATATGGACATGAAACCAATGGGGTTGGTTAGAGGACTCTTTAAGCTTTCCAAAATGTCCAAGAACACCCTCATAGCCTTAAAATTGAAGGATTTGTGTCCTTGCAAAGTTGGGAAATTTTTGAGGAAAATATTGAACAAAAGGGGTCTTAGAATCAATTTTTTCCAAATGGGCCTACCATTGTGCAACCCAATCCTTGAGATATCATCCCACACGACCCAATCCAAGCATTTTCATGATTTTTATTTTTTATTTAGTATTTATTTGAATTTTACTCATTAAAAAGCAAATTAAATCAAAATAAAATATATAAATCAAATATTTGGATGAGATATTGTTTCTAGAAAGTCATAAACATGGATTGGATCAGATTGATATGCAAATTATGATGATGGTCTCAAAATAGCAATGTTATATTCAAGAATATTTGAAATTTAAGGCATGATCTTTTTCAATCTTCCATGACCAAAATATCCAAAGGATAGCCCAACTTTTTGACCTAATTCAGTTCACTATATGTACACAAACTCATCACAATGCATAGGGACGAAAAATTGAGCCTCCAAAGGTAAGAACAAAGTTTCAAAATTCATCCTAAGAACACCAATTTGGTTTGATACCTAGAGCTACTTTCAAGACAAACCAAAGGTTGCAACTTGTTCCTTGGAGTCCATAGATTGATTCTGGATCATAACATTGTCCATTCATGCCCTAATTCGCACAAACCGAATGCATCTCCTTCATGTTCTAAGTTTTTTCGATTTGATTGATTTATGCCTTGATATTGAAAACTAATTATAGATTTGTGTTTGTTGTGATGTTTAGAAGCTTTTTGAATGAGTTAATTCAATTATTGTGGACTGTATCGAAATTTGCCATTGCTAGGGTTTGGAGCTTCAAAACAGGAACCAAGCATTTAGGGCCTTAAAACAAATTCTAAGACCATGGCTGTGACATATGATCCTTGTACAATTGATCTGGGTTACTAATTTTTATTATTATGATGGTTTTCATGATGGTTCAAAAAACGTAGGTTTCTGGTTTTTTGAAAATTCGCAGGTGAATGCGCATGAAAAATCGTAAGTGTTTTCGTAGGTAATTTGGAGAAGACGAAGGCCAGTGGCGCCAAAATCTGATTTAAAAATTGGTTTTAATATTTTATTGATTTGTTTGAGATTATTACACAAATGTGTTGATGGCTCAGTTGGTTTGTGTGTACACGTATGATGTTCAAGGTCCTGGGTTCGAATCCCCCAGGCCTTTTTGCTCTGTTGTTTTTACTTTGATTTTTTCCAGGATATGCATAAAAGAATATGAAGGCAACATGTTATCACCAAACGCGCATTGGCCTGGTGGAGGACTGGTTGGTCTTGGGGGTTGCAAAGCCTAGGGCCTGGGTTCGAATCCCAGCCCCATGTATGTTTTGTTCATATTTTCTTCCATTTTATTTTTGTTTAATATATATTATAATTAATTTAATTAATGATAAATAATTAAAATAAAATGTTTATATTATTTTGTATGATTTCAAATTCATATTTTATTTCTTAAAATTAAACTTTATTATTAAAATTATTTAATATTTATTTTATTGTAAATTATTAATATTATACGTTTTATATAAATAAATTAATAAATTAACCCTTCTATTTTTCTAAATTCATAAAACCTAATTATCTTCATAAACCCTAATTATCTTCATAAACCCTAATTATTTTATAAATATTAATATATTTGTATATAAATTCTAATTATGTCTATTTATTTTTATAATTTGTTTATATTATTATTATACATAATTTATATAAATAATGTAAATAGTTTAATTAATTAATTAATCCTAACTTATTTTTTCTAAATAATCAAAAAACCCTAATTATAATTATGAATATTAATTTATGTGTTTGTAAATTTTAAATTGTATATATTTATTTATAATTTGTTTATATTATTATTATGTATAGTTTTTATATAAATAATGTAATTAAGATTGGATTAAATAATTAACTTTAACTTATTCTTTTCTAAACAATTAAAAAACCTTAACTTTATTTTATTAAATTAATTTATTATTTTTATATATGTACATAAAATTAAAATATTAGAACTATTAATCATATTTATAGTATATAATACTTATTATTTATTTCTTTTATTAAATTCTCTTAAAAAAATAGTTATTTATTTAATTTTTGAACTTTTTTAATTTATTTCTATATTATATTGATTTACTAACCCTCTTATATTTATTTATTTATTATTACTAACCCTCTTATATTTATTTTTGTCTATTACTACTAATCCATTTAATTATTTATTTGCTTATTTTAATTATTTTAATTATAATGTAATTGTATCCAATATGTAATAGTTGTAGAATAATTTTTATTATTTATTTTTAATTGCTATGGTTAGATAAAATAGGGAGTGTAAAACATGTTTGTATTTAAAATTGGATTTAGATCATTAATCTTAAAGATAAGTATTTGAATTGGTACACTCACACACGTAAGTCGATCCTGGATCGCCATCTCACTTCTTAAGGGTTACCTCTCAAGTTGCCTAAACAAAAGGTCAAGTAAGGTGTAAAGCAAAGTCCCTCCTCTCATATCATCTAGTCCCTTAACAGATAAAAAGATCAAGTCCCTTCGTGGTTGCCTTCGTAATGATCTCGTCCCTTTCGAATAAAGATGATAAGTCCCTTCGAATTGCTTATACACCTTACAGTTGCCTAAATAACAGTTGACCCTTCACTTGTCCCTCATACATCCAAGGTAATGACTACCTATTCCTTAATAATAGGGATAGTCTTACCATTTAAAGGATATTTAAGAACAGAAAAGACTTAACTTAGGGTAGGTTCCTCTTATGTACTTGCTCACCTTTTCAAACATTTCAAAAACACTTCACATTTTTAAACAATTTTCAAAACAAAGGCTTTATATATATCCGTACATGGATCATCATAAAGTACTTAAGAAAACTTCTAAACACACACTACACTTTTCAAAAACATTTTAAAGTGAGCTAAGTAACTAAGAGCCCATGGATAACCATGGATGTAAAGGGTGCTAACACCTTCCCTTTACATAACCTACCCCCCGAACCCAAAATCTTTTAAGGTCTTTCCTGTTCTTTTATGCCCTTTCCTTTTGGATAAAATAAAAGTCGGTGGCGACTCTTGCTATCCGCAACATTTCACTAAAGTCAGTCCTCCCACCGTGTTACAGAACTGGCGACTCTGCTGGGGACTTAATAAAAGAGGGGTACCCTTAGGAATTAGATCACTTTAAAATTGTTTACCTTGTTTTCTTTATACTTATCTATTGGGGTGCTCTTATGTGTGAAAGATCCTAACCCGGATCTAGTATACCTTAGGTAAATGGCAATAGACCAAGGAAACTGTACGGCGTATACCGATATGGTTGATCTGGTGGCCATAGTTAGTGTGACTTCTTGGTTGGTGCTTATGTTCCTTAAGTCAAGTTGAGGATAATATGAGGCTGCCATATGTTGTCAATGCACTAACTAACTTTTAGAACCCTAGTTATCCCATCTTGTCCTTTAGAAAAGTAGTGAGATAACCGACTTTGGTGAAGACTAAAGTTGGTTAATACTCGATACTACGCTCATTGAGATTCTAAACTTGGAGGGTTTTGGTTGGCAAGTAAGTTGCCTACTGAACAACCACCCTTGTGAAGGATCAATGATATTGAGATCCCTTAGAACCTGGTTACTTTTGTAGGATAGGATGAACCATCTAAACTTCAGGGGAGGATACTTACCTTTAAACCTCATGCAAGCCTTCAAACCTAGGGCTATTGTGTGACTTGTTTGTGTGTGCCACATGTTTGTGATTGAGCATAACATCATGACATCATGCATCATAAGCATAGCATTTTCACTAACCATTTCAAGGACCAAAGGATTTATCTTTGTTCTTTGTTGCAGGTCATGGCTTATGCTCGTAGGAATACTATTCGGGTCAACTTTGTAGAAATACCTCCTAAGCTTAAGGAATTGGTCTCTCAAGTTTCTGAAAACTCCAAATTCATCAAGAGGCATGGTTACCTACTGGATCTAGTCACTTCAAGGTTCAATGAAGATATGATGAGTGTCCTATTTCAGTTCTTTGATCCTAAACATCACTGTTTCACATTCCCCGACTATCAGCTGGTTCCTACAATGGAAGAGTTCTCTAAACTACTGGGTATACCTATCCTTGATCAGAGACCCTTCACAGGCTTAGAGAAAGAACCTAAACCTGAAGTCATTGCTGCAACCCTACATTTAAAGAAATCAGACATTGTCTTAGAAACAAGGAGTGGAGTTAAGGGTATTCTTGCTAAGGTATTGATGGAGAAAGCTCAAGTGTTCCTGAAGGCTATGAGATATGATTCTTTTGAGGAGATCTTAGCCCTATTGATCTATGGCTTAGTGTTGTTCCCCAATCCAGACCAGTTCATAGACGTACACGCCATCAACATATTTCTGACTCATAATCCAATGCCTACATTACTTGGAGACATCTTACACTCTTTTCATACCCGTACTACGAAGGCACGAGGAACTCTGATGTGTTGTATACCTCTATTGTCCAGGTGGTTTATTTCTCACCTTCCTCGATCAGTGATGAAGAATGAACAAGGGTTCAGGTGGTCCAAGAGGATTATGTCACTTTCTCATTCAAATATTCATTGGTGCTCTAGATCTATGGAGAATGTTACTATCATTGACTGTTGTGGGGAGTTCCCTAATGTGCCACTCCTTGGCATAAGAGGGGGCATTACCTATAATCCTTATTTAGCTCTACGTCAGTTTGGTTACGCTCGGAGTGATGGTCCTCATGACATGCTTATTCAGGGTATTGTGTTCAACTACGACAACGATCTTCAAGGTTACCGTCAAAGGTTTATACGAGCATGGGGTAAAGTGAACAAGGTTGACAGCAAGACTCTGGAATCCAAGTACACTATTCCTATGGAACCTTATCTCAGATGGGTGCGATCTCGTGCTCAGACTCTTATGATGCCATATCCTGCTATCCTGCCAGTTACCATGGAGCCTGTTGCTGAAGGAGATACTTCCTATATCATTCTTCATCCAGATATGCCCACTGACATGGAGGAGTTACAAAGGTCCTGGATCCAGTTGAAGGAGCAAAGAGATACTTTTGAGACTCATTACAAAGTAAGTCAAGAAAGAATCTTGGAGCTAACAAAACAACTTCACGAGGAGCGGAATCTCAACTCATACCTCAACACAAAGAGGAAACGTCCATGGGATACTTAAAACCCCATTTTTTGTATTCATTTCATTTTTATTGTAAGCCCAAGGGGCAAGCCAGTTTATTTGCTTACTAATAAAAGTTTACTTTATGGTTGTTTAAACAAATTTAAATCATGCGGTCCTTGAAAACATTGCATATGCATCTACATACCATATCATTGCATGACAGGTTGTCACAACAGGTTTCTCATCTTCTCGCTGTTTATTTCAGCAGAAATGGCTCTCGAATAATCTGTCAAAGATCTTCAAGCTCAGAATGCTCAGTTTCAGGAAGTGATTCTGAATTTGTCCAAGGGGCAAGAAGAGTTGAAAGCGCTCCTCTCTAAGGACATGAAGAAGAAGAATCTTGAGGACAACAAAGATGATCAGCTGAAACAGCTACAAGCTGAGATGGCAGAGATGAGGATCCAATTGAATGGCCAAATGACTCTTATCCAGAGTTTGGCCCTGGGGCAAGAAGAGTTGAGAAGCTTTGTCAATAAGCTTCGGCATAACAGAGTTGGGAATCTAATCATCAGTCAACCTCCGTTGAAACAAGCTGACTTGGCTGAAAGGAAAGTAAGGATAAGAGAAGGAAAGAGACAAGCTACTACTGATCATTCTTCAATGGAAGAAAGAAGGCCTTGTAAGGTTAATCCACTTCGATACAAGGAATGTGGAAGATAGTTCATCCTGTTCAGCACACCAATGTCACAAGTTTTGCAATGCCTGTTGGAGATGAAGTTGATTTCCTTGGAAAATTCTCCTAAAATCCTAACACCTCCTCTCCTCGCTATAATCCCAAGGCAAGGTGTATGTATCACTCCGACTGTCCTGGACATGACACTAATAACTGTTGGGCATTGAAGAATAATATTCAAGACCTAATTGACGAAGGAATACTCGAGGTTACGCCAGAAGGCCAGGTTGAGTTCTTCTATCGTCCATCAAGCATCAAAGTTTCCAGATAACTGGAGTGACAAGTTTAGAGGAAGAGACTTTGAGAAAATTTGAATTTTCATTTGTAATTTCTTTTGTTTGTTTAAACACTTACTATTATGTCAAACTTTTGTTTTCATTAATGCATTGCATATGTTTGTCTTGAATTAATCCATTCGTTTCACTATATTTTGAACTATGCTTCAAATTTCTTTTTTGTGATATTTAACTCCTGATAAAGCTATAAGCCTGTAGAGGGAGGATGACGAAAACAATACCATAATATTAGGCAGTATGCTTTTGAACAGACTATGCCGACGATGTACAGGCATTGTTTCAATTCCTAAACAGTGGAGATATAAGGAAGTTAATCCCTAGTCAACCCTTTTGAGCCTATGAAGTAGGAGTTTTTATTCTCGCACAAATTAAAACCCTTATTCATAACCCGGGGCAGGGTAGTTACTCGGTTAACTCAAATATGCCAATTATCTATGTTGTACACAACTAATGATGGTTCTCTGTAATCATTAAACCTGACAGTCAATATCCAGCAAAAGAAAAACCCACTAAGTCAAAACTTATGAAGGAGACTTAGTAAATAAAATTGAGAAATTCCGCTGACTATAATTTTGAAACAAACAGTTCAGGCAAAAAGAAGATATAACAAAGTCAAAAGAAAAAAGAGGTCACTATGAATCCTCAACAAAGAAAGATGACTGAATGTTCAAATACATTTTTGGTTTCTGAACCATCACAAATGTCAATGTTATAATTCCAAACTCCTTTGAGCCTCAATGCATAAGTTAACTGAGCATAGGACTGAAGAACATCATGGAGATTGGGTTGGGTACAAATAAAATTTGAGCCTTTATCCTTTGCTTCTTAAACCGTGAACCAGGCCACGTTACAACCCTTTAAAAGTCCTAACTGAAGCATGGTTAGTTCGAAAGCGTACTGTTACAAAAAGGTATCCTGACTCCTTTAGGGCTTATTATAAAACTTGAGTTAATATCACAGTTTTCACAAAAACTGTTTTTCTAAAATAACTCTTTTTCAAAACTTCAAGACAGACATAAGCATTGCATTTTTGAATATATTTGTTTGCATATACCCGAGTGTTTGATAAACAGAGAAACTTACATGATGAATGTTCAATAAACCAAAGTCCTTCCGATAAACAAAGTTGCTTCCTGGATCAAAGTCCATGTATACAAAGGGGCATAATCATTATCTCCCAATCAAGGGGGCATGTCATGATACTTCCTAACTCATTTGGGGCAATCAGGACAGGATTCAATTATGTTTAAGTATCCAGGGACAGATCTCCTCATCTATCTAAATTACCAAGGGTAACATTACAGAGTTCATAATGCCAGGGGCATAGTCACTGTTTCCCAATCAAGGGGCATACCAACTTACTGTTCAATTCATTCGGGGCAATCAAGTCCAGATTCAACAATGCTTAATAGCCAGGGGAAGCTCTCCTCATATATTTGAATTACCAAGGGTAACATTATAAAGTTCATGATGTCAGGGGCATATTATTGTGGGGCATTCTGCTTATTTCTCTTGAGGTAACTACATTCAGATACTTCCATTATGGGACAATTCATCCTCAACCAAGGGGCAATGCTTTCTTTTCAAATCTAATACCCAGAGCGTATATGGTCCATCATAATTTGAAGACACGTTCCTTTCATTGTATTACCTTGATATTGGATTCTCAGCAGAAGCCATTGTGGAAATTAATTATCTACGCCAGTAGTATCAGATGGTGTCAGTATCATGTCTTCAGATCCAGCTATGAGGATTTCTGGGAAGGTATTCAGGAAAGTTAAAAATCTCAAGAGCTCTAAATCCAATTGGTTATACACTTTCAAAGTTGAAACGATTCTATTTTCGATTTCAGCTATACTTTCCCCTCTGTATTCAGGATTACTTTTCCTCTTTTACTAAAGCGAAAAACGTTTGTTGGTTATGTTTGAATATATATATGCTTTGAATATGATTGATGCTTACCAGAAATGCATAAAATGCTTAATATGATTGATGTTTACCAGAAATGCATGAAAATACAATAATAGTATTTACTAAGGACGAACGAGGGAAGGAATTCAACGAAGCTTCGCCGGTTCATCCCCACAAGACAACTACAAATCCCCTAGTAGGGCAAATCCATCTTCAGAAATACTTCGAGTCACATCTCCCCTAGAATTTATATCCATCTCTTTTATCCTCAGACGATAGTCGGGAATTTGTTCTTTCAATAGGAGTACGATGAACGAAGACGGGAGGTTATGGATACCTTACTATCAAACGAAGACGGGAGGTTATGAATACCGTACTATTCCTCATATTCTTCACTATATTATTAAATAAGACGAATTCCTCATATTCTTCAGCAACAAATCGGGATTTATTTTCCCTGGCCAGCAGTTGTTATACAGACGCTTCAGGCTACATGATTCATACATACATCATTTACATCATACCATAACATACATATCCATAAATGCATAATACATTACTTAAGTGCATCATACTATACATGCATACATAATGCATAAACTAATATTATCTTGCAGAATGTTATATACATCATGATATTTGCATCGAACTAATCTTGTTTTTCAGATTAATTCTCTAGCAGACAAACTTCATCAACAACTTGTTACCTTGGGCCGTTGTTTATCTTCCCAAAGGTTATCTCATTATATTGGGACGTCGTTTATCTTCCCGAAGGCTATCTTGAGACGTCGTTTATCTTCTCAAAAGCCATATTGGTACCTTGGGCCGTTGTTTATCTACCCAAAGGTTATCTCATTATCCTGGGACGTCGTTTATCTTCCCGAGGGTTATATTGGGACGTCGTTTATCTTCCCGAAGGCTATCTTGAGACGTCGTTTATCTTCTCAAAAGCCATATTGGTACCTTGGGCCATTGTTTATCTACCCAAAGGTTATCTCATTATCCTGGGACGTCGTTTATCTTCCCGAGGGTTATATTGGGACGTCGTTTATCTTCCCGAAGGCTATATTGAGACGTCGTTTATCTTCTCAAAAGCCATATTGTTACCTTGCGCCGTTGTTTATCTACCCAAAGGTTATCTCATTATCTTGGGACGTCGTTTACCTTCCCGAAGGCTATCTTGAGATGTCGTTTATCTTCTCAAAAGCCATATTGTTACCTTGGGCCGTTGTTTATCTTCCCAAAGTCTATCTTGAGACGTCGTTTATCTTCTCAAAAGCCATATTGTTACCTTGGGCCGTTGATTATCTTCCCAAAAGCTATATCTTCATACTTTGGACTACCTTATTCTCCAAGAAGTATATTTGAAGAACTTTTCTCCAAGTGGAATCTTCAAGCCCACTCAAGCATATACAGTTAATCATCAGTATTACTTTATGCACCGGTGAGTGCAAATTTTTGGGCTTTTGTGTTCAATCCTCTTCAACCTTCCAGGTCACGAATGGTACAGATACCAATCTAACCCCTCAGGTTTCAGAAAATTGAACAGGGGCAGCTGTTTTACCCCAAAATTTGCCCTCAAAAGACAAGACTTTGTGTACTAAGAGGTTTACAAGGTTCACAAGACATATCATGATGTTCACAAAGTTCACAAATAGTCAGAAAGTTTGACAATTCTCTCAGACAATGCCTCCTCCTAAGCAGGGCATCCAAAACTAGGGTTTTGACTTTAATCAGGCTAAATGGACTTCCAAGACTTCAAGTGAGCTTCATAAAATCTTATATGTGTTTAAGAATCCCCATGACAAGTTTCAAGACTTTCCCCAAAGGTTTGCTCAGTCAGATGATCAGATAGGTTAAAATCAGTCAAAGCAGTTAAAAAGTCAAACTGAGGTCAACTGTGGTCAAACCAAAGTCAAACTTCATGATTTTTTTTGCCAAAATCAAGTATATGAAGTAAAATTCATCATTTTATCAAGGGTTGATCATGATTCATCAAGGAGATTTCAGATCATCAAGAATCAGGAGTTTCTAAATTAGGGTTTTCACAGGAAAAGTCAACTGAACTTTGACCAGCCATAACTTTCACATGCTTCATCAAATTTTTTCCATCCAATGCTCATTTTTAAGGAAATTGAATTCTCTACAACTTTGTGTCTCACAAGCCAAGCCCAAAAATGCTTCATTTGGAAGGTATGAGCTAAGACATTATAGGTCCTTTTGAAAGTCAACAAAAAGTCAACAACTTCAAAAGGGCATAACTTGAGAATGGTAAAAGATATGGACATGAAACCAATGGGGTTGGTTAGAGGACTCTTTAAGATTTCCAAAATGTCCAATAACACCCTCATAGCCTTAAAATTGAAGGATTTGTGTCCTTGCAAAGTTGAGAAATTTTTGAGGAAAATATTGAACAAAAGGGGTCTTAGAATCAATTTTTTCCAAATGGGCCTACCATTGTGCAACCCAATCCTTGAGATATCATCCCACACGACCCAATCCAAGCATTTTCATGATTTTTATTTTTTATTTAGTATTTATTTGAATTTTACTCATTAAAAAGCAAATTAAATCAAAATAAAATATATAAATCAAATATTTGGATGAGATATTGTTTCTAGAAAGTCATAAACATGGATTGGATCAGATTGATATACAAATTATGATGATGGTCTCAAAATAGCAATGTTATATTCAAGAATATTTGAAATTTAAGGCATGATCTTTTTCAATCTTCCATGACCAAAATATCCAAAGGATAGCCCAACTTTTTGACCTAATTCAGTTCACTATATGTACACTAACTCATCACAATGCATAGGGACGAAAAATTGAGCCTCCAAAGATAAGAACAAAGTTTCAAAATTCATCCTAAGAACACCAATTTGGTTTGATACCTAGAGCTAATTTCAAGACAAACCAAAGGTTGCAACTTGTTCCTTGGAGTCCATAGATTGATTCTGGATCATAACATTGTCCATTCATGCCCTAATTCGCACAAACCGAATGCATCTCCTTCATGTTCTAAGTTTTTTCGATTTGATTGATTTATGCCTTGATATTGAAAACTAATTATAGATTTGTGTTTGTTGTGATGTTTAGAAGCTTTTTGAATGAGTTAATTCAATTATTGTGGACTGTATCGAAATTTGCCATTGCTAGGGTTTGGAGCTTCAAAACAGGAACCAAGCATTTAGGGCCTTAAAACAAATTCTAAGACCATGGCTGTGACATATGATCCTTGTACAATTGATCTGGGTTACTAATTTTTATTATTATGATGGTTTTCATGATGGTTCAAAAAACGTAGGTTTCTGGTTTTTTGAAAATTCGCAGGTGAATGCGCATGAAAAATCGTAAGTGTTTTCGTAGGTAATTTGGAGAAGACGAAGGCCAGTGGCGCCAAAATCTGATTTAAAAATTGGTTTTAATATTTTATTGATTTGTTTGAGATTATTACACAAATGTGTTGATGGCTCAGTTGGTTTGTGTGTACGCGTATGATGTTCAAGGTCCTGGGTTCGAATCCCCCAGGCCTTTTTGCTCTGTTGTTTTTACTTTGATTTTTTCCAGGATATGCATAAAAGAATATGAAGGCAACATGTTATCACCAAACGCGCATTGGCCTGGTGGAGGACTGGTTGGTCTTGGGGGTTGCAAAGCCTAGGGCCTGGGTTCGAATCCCAGCCCCATGTATGTTTTGTTCATATTTTCTTCCATTTTATTTTTGTTTAATATATATTATAATTAATTTAATTAATGATAAATAATTAAAATAAAATATTTATATTATTTTGTATGATTTCAAATTCATATTTTATTTCTTAAAATTAAACTTTATTATTAAAATTATTTAATATTTATTTTATTGTAAATTATTAATATTATACGTTTTATATAAATAAATTAATAAATTAACCCTTCTATTTTTCTAAATTCATAAAACCTAATTATCTTCATAAACCCTAATTATCTTCATAAACCCTAATTATTTTATAAATATTAATATATTTGTATATAAATTCTAATTATGTCTATTTATTTTTATAATTTGTTTATATTATTATTATACATAATTTATATAAATAATGTAAATAGTTTAATTAATTAATTAATCCTAACTTATTTTTTCTAAATAATCAAAAAACCCTAATTATAATTATGAATATTAATTTATGTGTTTGTAAATTTTAAATTGTATATATTTATTTATAATTTGTTTATATTATTATTATGTATAGTTTTTATATAAATAATGTAATTAAGATTGGATTAAATAATTAACTTTAACTTATTCTTTTCTAAACAATTAAAAAACCTTAACTTTATTTTATTAAATTAATTTATTATTTTTATATATGTACATAAAATTAAAATATTAGAACTATTAATCATATTTATAGTATATAATACTTATTATTTATTTCTTTTATTAAATTCTCTTAAAAAAATAGTTATTTATTTAATTTTTGAACTTTTTTAATTTATTTCTATATTATATTGATTTACTAACCCTCTTATATTTATTTATTTATTATTACTAACCCTCTTATATTTATTTTTGTCTATTACTACTAATCCATTTAATTATTTATTTGCTTATTTTAATTATTTTAATTATAATGTAATTGTATCCAATATGTAATAGTTGTAGAATAATTTTTATTATTTATTTTTAATTTCTATGGTTAGATAAAATAGGGAGTGTAAAACATGTTTGTATTTAAAATTGGATTTAGATCATTAATCTTAAAGATAAGTATTTGAATTGGTACACTCACACACGTAAGTCGATCCTGGATCGCCATCTCACTTCTTAAGGGTTACCTCTCAAGTTGCCTAAACAAAAGGTCAAGTAAGGTGTAAAGCAAAGTCCCTCCTCTCATATCATCTAGTCCCTTAACAGATAAAAAGATCAAGTCCCTTCGTGGTTGCCTTCGTAATGATCTCGTCCCTTTCGAATAAAGATGATAAGTCCCTTCGAATTGCTTATACACCTTACAGTTGCCTAAATAACATTTGACCCTTCACTTGTCCCTCATACATCCAAGGTAATGACTACCTATTCCTTAATAATAGGGATAGTCTTACCATTTAAAGGATATTTAAGAACAGAAAAGACTTAACTTAGGGTAGGTTCCTCTTATGTACTTGCTCACCTTTTCAAACATTTCAAAAACACTTCACATTTTTAAACAATTTTCAAAACAAAGGCTTTATATATATCCGTACATGGATCATCATAAAGTACTTAAGAAAATTTCTAAACACACACTACACTTTTCAAAAACATTTTAAAGTGAGCTAAGTAACTAAGAGCCCATGGATAACCATGGATGTAAAGGGTGCTAACACCTTCCCTTTACATAACCTACCCCCCGAACCCAAAATCTTTTAAGGTCTTTCCTTTTCTTTTATGCCCTTTCCTTTTGGATAAAATAAAAGTCGGTGGCGACTCTTGCTATCCGCAACATTTCACTAAAGTCAGTTCTCCCACCGTGTTACACCCGTGTGGGGTATGTGCGATGGGTGATTTATTCACATTGATTGTGTGCCCATGTGGAGTGTGAGCGATCGGGTTGTGTGCCAGTGTGGGATGTGAGCAATCCATAAACATTGTGTGCCCATGTGGGGTGTGAGCAATGGGGAACATCGTGTGCCCGACGGGGAGTTACTTTAGGTAACTAGCGATGATTCCATTTGGTTCCTGAGTGAACTTGCTGAAATGTTGAGTCGTTACCGCATTGCATCTGCATAGAGTCGTGTTTGAAATTCTGTGATCAGGTATGAGATGTCCTAAGAGATGTCCCAACACTTGATAGAACACTTGACAAATTTAACCAAAACTTAAATAGCAATAAAAGTAAACAACACAGAAGTTTGTTAACCCAGTTCAGTGTATAACCACACCTACATCTGGAGGCTACCAAGCCAGGAGGAAATCCACTATAAGTAATATTAATTCTAGACTTAAACCACCCTGTTTAATCTATCACTTAATAACTACCCAATGCAATTTCTACCTAAGACACACCTTAGATAAGAGTACCCTACTCACTCCCCCTCAATCACACAGTGATCAAGTTTACAAGTTTAATGAAATTGAAGACATTCTTCAAACAATACAGCTTGATCTTACTTCACAGTTTCAATCAAGTCACAAATACACTTTTGCTTAAAAGCTCATAAAGTGGTACAATTAAAAACACCTGCTATTAAAAACACTAGACACCCTATTTGATCTTCTGAAATTCGTACTCAATACTATGAGTTTCTGTTGCTTAAATAGGTATCTGTAATTTGGGCTTTCTGTAGGATGATCCAACCCTAATGCACATGCAGCTTCCACCTTGAATTTAGGGTTTGTTACTTCCTAGATTCTAGGTGATTTAGGTCTTCTGTTTTAATCTGAATCTTCAATATAAAACTCCCTACAGATGCGCCTTGTTCTGTTTTTATCCATCATTAATTAATTCCAGATAACTCTCCTTAAATATCTCTGATTAGTTAGTCAATAATTAATTCTGGAAGCAGGTTTGAGATGTCTCAACATCTGTTGGGACATCCTGAAAAACTGAACTTAGTCATTTACACAATGTCCCAACATCTGGTAAGACATCCTGAAATAAGTTCATATACTCTGTTTGATAATGTCTCAACATTTGATAGGACATTCTGAACTGAATTCAATAATTCTTGTTGGTCAAAAATTCTGCCAATTCAAGACATCTACAAACTCCCCCTTTGGCTAATTTTTGGCTAACATCTTTTCTGGTTTTCAGAGTGCAGCAGAAGTTCTTTTTATCAGAGTATAGCATTACTTTTCTGTTGATTCTTATTTGAGATTACTCCCCCTCAAACATATATGTATCCAATCTTGTTGCAACAGAAAGAAAGACTTATTCAGTTCAGAAGCAAACAAACAGATTTTTTCATTCATACTTAAACAGCAATTACAAATTTGTTGTTGTTCTCCCCCTTGGTAGACACAAAATTTAGAGCCAAAGACACTAGTCCAGAATTACATTGCTGTCATTACATATGCCCCACATACATTGATCACTCAGATTCATCACTCTCAGTTTCTTCATCAGCTTCTGTTTCTTCATCAGCTTCACTGTCTTCATCAGAGGCAGCTGTCTGGTCTTCTTCACTCTCCAACCTTTGAATAATTTCCTCAAGCTTCTGCTTTCTAGCTTCAAGCTCTTTGCAGGTGCTTTTGAGTTCAGCAATTAAAGCCTTCTTGGAGATTGGATTCTTAGCAGTTGAAGGACCTGCAGATGTCCCAGAAGGTGCTTCAACATCTGCTGCATGATGACTGAGGAATAACTTGTAGTGAAAAGCCAAGGGGCTTTCTCTTTTGCAGGCTGTATCCTTGTCAGTGAGAATTCCAGGGTATTGATTGAGCACAATACCACACAGCAATGATGGAAAAGCTATAGGCAGCTTTGTTGCAGAAGAGCTGGCATGCTTCATGGTTTGATCAAAAATGAAAGCTCCATAGTCCATCTTGGTTTGAGTTCCCACAGCATATATAAACCTGGCTAGACCAGTGGAGATTGAAGAAGTGTGGTTGGTAGGCACCCAGTTAGCTGTACCAATCCTGTTCAGCATGGCATATTTTCTGGTAAGCATGCTCACTGAGAGTTTTCCCTTCACAGGCCATGCCTTGACCTGGTTTGCTGTGATCACCTTACAGACTTGATTATCTGTCTTACCTAGCTCATTGGGTCCATCTGTTTCTCTTCCTAGGTATTGATTTATGATTTGAGGAGGGAACTCAACACACTTACCTCTCACAAACACTTTTCTGAACTCAGAGGACTTACCATTTGAATAATCCTCCTGAAGATTCACAATGAACTCTTTGACAAGAAGTTCATAGCAGGGAGAGAAATCTGAGACTGTCTTGAATAGTCCTGCAGCAGAGATGAGGTCAATCAGTTCAGTGCACTCAAGTGCATTGCTGCTCAGTTCTCTTTCTAGGGCAACTCTTCTTTGGTACACAAACTTCCACTTGTTCACACTAGAGACATGGTGGAAAGATATGTTGTCTAATGGAGCTTCTGGAACAGCTGTTGAAGCCCTAGATGGGGCTGGTCTCTTCTTGGGAGGAGATGTTGGGACATCTGATTCAACATCTGAGTCAAATGGGGTGACAGCTTTCCTTTTCTGAGTTTGGACTTTACTCCATTGTTTTGATGGCCCAAAAGTGGCTTTAGCTTTGCCTTTCTTTGGAGAGGCTTTCTTCTTCTCAGGAATTGCTGCTTCAGCTTGCATCTTGCCTTTCCTGGACCTGAGCCTTTTGGCTATGCTAGGTTTAACAGAGGCTATGATCTCTATATCAGAGTCCTGCTCCAGGTTGACCACTGGAGGAGATTGAGCAGTCTCCTCTTCAGCTGGTTGATCAGCAGGGATTTGATCTTCATTTGAGGCTCTGGTCTGATCCTCAGAGACTTCTTCATCATTTTCATTTGAGGCCTTATGCTGGTCCTCATTTTGTTCCAAATTAACATCAGATGAGTTCTTTTTCTCATCTTCAGATGTTCCAACATCTATTCGGACATCTTGTTCTGCAGGAGTGTCCTCTGCAGCTTGAGCTTGTTCTTCTTGAGGTGCAGGCATGGTGTTCAAAGGAACAGAGATTCCACTCACCACTCTTTGTTCAAAAAGAATTTGGTTGACAATCTCCTTGATGGAATCATCAACATATTTTGAAGAGTTTGGGGGCCTGTTAGCAGGAGAGGGAATGCCTTTTGCTTTGCTGCGTACTTGATCTTTAGCTCTCTTTGGAGTTCTTGCCTTTTTAGTGTGAGAAACGCTTCCCCTGAGTTCGTCCAATGGGGTTGATTGCATTGGTACTACAGAGATGGGAGTGGCATGAACTACGTCTTCCTTGTTGAGAACTTCCTCAGTTGTGTTAGGGTTTTGAGACATTGTTGAGGAAGATGGATGAACAGCTTTAGGGTTTATGATTTCTGGAGAATAGCTAGTTAATGTGATTCGCTTGTGATAGTATGATGAGAATCTTGATAGCTGATTATAAACAGTTACTAAATAAGTAGCCGTTACAGTGCAAATGATTAGAGATGGAATTCCCAAGGATCTTGTCCAGATTGGTTTTGCCATCTGGAACTTATGCCATACAATGTCATATGACATGTTGGCACATCTCATTAACTGCTAAATATCACATAAACAGATTCCAAGTTTGCCCCTTAAGTTCTCAAATTGTGTAGCATCCAATGCTTTGGTAAAGATATCAGCTAACTGCAGATTTGTAGCTACATGTTCCAATGAAATCACTTTTTCTTCTACAAGATCTCTAATGAAATGATGTCTGATATCAATATGCTTGGTCCTGCTATGTTGGATAGGATTCTTTGATATGTTGATTGCACTTAAGTTGTCACAGTACAATGTCATGACATCCTGTGGGACATTGTACTCAGTGAGCATTTGCTTCATCCAAACCAACTGAGAACAACTGCTTCCAGCTGCTATGTATTCAGCTTCAGCTGTAGATAAGGATACACAATTTTGTTTCTTACTGAACCAAGAAATCAAATTGTTTCCTAGAAAGAAGCATCCTCCGTAGGTGCTTTTTCTGTCATCAGCACTTCCAGCCCAATCAGCATCACAGAAGCCAGTAAGAATTGGTTTACATCCATGAAAGTACATTATGCCATAGCCACAAGTACCATTAACATATTTAAGAATTCTCTTGACTTTATTGAGATGACTGACTTTTGGATCAGCTTGATATCTTGCACATACACCTACTGCAAATGCTATGTCAGGTCTGCTAGCAGTCAAGTATAACAAGCTTCCAATCATGCTTCTGTATAAGCTTTGATCTACATTCTCACCCTTTTCATCTTTAGTAAGCTTTAAATGTGTGGGGGCAGGGGTTCTCTTATGAGTAGCATTTTCCATTCCAAATTTCTTGACTATGTTCTTGGTATACTTGCTTTGGGAGATGAACATTGAGTCTTCCATTTGCTTTATTTGTAGACCAAGAAAGTAGGTTAACTCTCCTACTAGGCTCATTTCAAATTCAGATTCCATCTGCTTGACAAAATGTTTGACCATCCTTTCAGACATCCCACCAAAGACAATATCATCAACATATATTTGAGCAATCATGACATTCCCTTCTTCATCTTTAACAAACAGGGTTTTGTCAATTCCACCTTTTCTGTATCCTTGCTTGATAAGAAATGTGGTCAGTCTTTCATACCATGCCCTTGGAGCTTGCTTCAAACCATAAAGTGCCTTCTTTAGTTTGTATACATGATTTGGACAGCTTGGATCAACAAATCCTTTAGGCTGTTCAACATATACTTCTTCATTAAGATAGCCATTTAAAAAGGCACTTTTCACATCCATTTGAAATAGCTTGAACTTCAAGATACAAGCAATTCCCAAAAGTAGTCTGATTGATTCAAGCCTTGCTACTGGTGCAAAGGTTTCATCAAAGTCTACTCCTTCAATTTGAGTGTATCCTTGAGCTACAAGTCTAGCTTTGTTCTTTGTAACAACTCCTTGTTCATTTGACTTGTTCTTATACACCCATTTTGTACCAATTACATTTATGTCATCAGGTCTAGGAACAAGAATCCACACTTCATTCCTTGTGAATTGACCTAATTCCTCTTGCATAGCACAAATCTAGTATTCATCAGTAAGAGCTTCCTTGATGTTTTTAGGTTCTATTTTGGAAACAAAGCAAGAACCTGAAATCACTTCTCTTGATCTAGTGCTCACACCTCTGTTGGGATCACCAATTATCAGATCTTTGGGATGATCCTTCTGTATTCTGATGGAGGGAGGTTTGCTTGATTCTTCTGTTCTTGTATCAGTTTGAGTGAAGTTATAATGATCATTCTTTTCTTCAGCTTCAATCTTGATATCAGCAGATGTTCCAACATCTTCTGGGACATCTGTAGGAGCATCATCAATTATCACATTTATGGACTCCATGATAACCTTGGTTCTAGAATTAAATACTCTATATGCTCTGCTGTTTATGGAGTATCCAAGGAAAATCCCTTCATCACTTTTAGGATCCATTTTTCTTCTTTGCTCCCTATCTGCCAGAATATAACAGTTACTTCCAAATACATGGAAATACTTAACTGTGGGTTTTCTGTCCTTCCAGACTTCATATATTGTGGACAAAGTTCCTTTCCTTAAGGTAACTCTGTTATGAATGTAACAGGCAGTGTTCATAGCTTCAGCCCAGAAGTACAGAGGTAACTTTTTAGCATGGATCATAGCTCTTGCTGATTCTTGAATAGTTCTATTCTTCCTTTCAACAATTCCATTCTGTTGAGGAGTGATTGGTAAAGAATATTCATGATTTATTCCTTCTGAAGAACAGAAATCTAAGAATTTTTGGTTCTCAAATTCTTTTCCATGATCACTTCTTATTCTGATCACACAGCTGTATTTTTCCCTTTGCAATCTTTGACATAACTCTTTGAATACATCAAATACATCAGACTTTTCTTTGATGAAATTTATCCATGTATATTTTGAAAAGTCATCAACCACAACATAGGCATACCTCTTACCACCAAGACTTTCAACCTGCATAGGTCCCATCAGATCCATATGCAAAAGTTCCAAAACTTTGGAAGTTGTCAGATGTTGGAGCTTTGGATGGGACATCTTGGTTTGCTTGCCTATTTGACATTCACCACATATTTTTCCATCATCAATCTTCAGTTTAGGAATACCTCTTACAGCATCCATGGATATTATCTTCTTTATGCCTCTGAAATGAAGATGACCTAGTCTTTGGTGCCATAGTTTCACTTCTTCTTCTTTAGCTAAAGAGCAAGTTGAAGTGAGACTTAGATTTTGGGATTCCCACATGTAACAGTTGTCTTTAGATCTGGCTCCTTTCATGACAACCTCTTGTTCTTTGTTAGTCACTATGCATTCAGTTTTGGTAAAGTTTACACTGTACCCTTGATCACATAATTGACTTATGCTGATCAGGTTAGCAGTTAAACCTTTAACTAGCAGCACATCATCTAGTCTTGGAACATCTTGACAATCCAAGGTTCCAACTCCCTTGATTTCTCCTTTAGCTCCATCTCCAAAGGTCACATACCTGGATGAATGTGATTTTAAGTTTACTAGCAAATTCTTCAATCCAGTCATGTGTCTTGAACATCCACTGTCAAAGTACCAGTCTTCTTTAGCTGATACTCTCAGTGATGTATGTGCTATGTATGCAGTATTTTTCTTTGACCAGATGAGTTGAGATTTCTTTTGATGCCTCTGCCCTGTGTGTTGTTTATCAGCTGAACTCCAAGCTTGATTATTGATCTTGTTCTTGTAGCTTTGATCAGCTTCAGTGCTAGCTTTTGGTTTCCATACCTTCTTGATGTTTTCTGTCTTCTGCTTAGGAGGTTGCTGATTTCTTTGATGTTTATGCAGCACTTTCTTGGTAACTTCTATTTTCTTCTTGGAAGGTTGCTGATACATCTGATTTGGATATCCATGCAACTTATAACAATGAGGTTTGATATGTCCAAATCTTCCACAGTGATGGCATCTCCATCTTTGATACTTCTTCTTCATTTTGTTCTTTTCAGAATGTTGAGACATCTGTTGGAACATCTTGTTAGACTGTATGGATTTTGAAGCTGTTTTGCTAGAGCTAGCTTCATCTTTATTTGCTCTGTTAAATCCCAGTCCAGTGTATTTGAGCTGCTGTTCAACATTCTAACAGATTTGGACATATGTTCCAACTTGGAGTTGAGAAGACTTACTTCACTTTTCAAGGTGTCAATGATTTCTTGATCATTTGCTTTTTCATCTTCTAATGTCTCATTCTGCTTCTTTAGCTTTATAACCTCACTGCATATTTCAGAGCTTCTTTTGTATAGATCTTTGAATGCTTGCTCAAGTTCTTCATAAGTAAGCTCTCCATCACTGGAATCACTTTCAGATTCACATAGTCCAGCTAAAGCAGTGATATGCTTAGCTGATTCTTCTTCTGAATCACCTCCCGAGTCTTCATCAGACCAGGTCACAGAGAGTCCTTTCTTTTGCCTTTTTAAGTAGGTAGGACATTCATTCCTGAAGTGTCCATATCCTTCACATCCATGGCATTTTACTTTTTCTTGACTGGTCTTTTCAGCATAATTTGACTTTTTATTAGCATCATAAGGTCTCCTGTTCTCAGAAGAGTTTGTGTATTTTCCACTGGATTTGGATTTGCCATCCATTCCTCTGAGAATCTGTTTGAATTGTCTTCCAAGCATAGCTAGATTTTCTGATAAGCTTTTACCATTTTCTGATTCATCATCTTCTTCTTCATCAGTATTTGTCACCAAGGCTAAGCTTTTGTTCTTCTTAACATTTGTTTCATTCATTCCCATCTCAAAATTTTGAAGAGAACCAATGAGTTCTTCAACTTTCATAGAGCAAATGTCTTGAGCTTCTTCTATTGCTGTGACTTTCATATCAAATCTTTTTGGCAAAGATCTGAGAATCTTTCTTACAAGCTTTTCATCAGTCATTTTTTCTCCCAAAGCTCCAGAAGTATTAGCTACTTCTAAAATGTTCATGTAGAATTCATGAACTGTCTCATCTTCCTTCATTCTCAAGTTTTCAAATTTTGTGGTGAGAAGTTGAAGTCTTGACATCTTTACTTTTGATGTTCCTTCATGAGTTGTTTTGAGAGTATCCCACACATCTTTGGCTAGCTCACAATGATGTACAAGTCTGAAAATGTTCCTATCAATGCCATTGAATAAAGCATTTAAGGCCTTTGAGTTGCCTAGTGCTGAATCTTCTTCTTCCTTACTCCATTCTTCTTCAGGTTTCAGCACTTTTGATCCATCTTTGGTATCTTGGACAGGATAATCCCATCCAATGTTGACTGCTCTCCATGCCCTGTTGTCAAGTGATCTTAAGAATGCAATCATTCTTGGCTTCCAGTAGTCATAATTAGATCCATCCAGAATAGGTGGTCTATTTACTGACCCTATATCTCTGTCCATGTTACAGAATTTGTATTCCCTAGATCTCACCCAGTATAAACAGGCAGGGTGCCTGCTCTGATGCCAATTGAAATTCTGTGATCAGGTATGAGATGTCCTAAGAGATGTCCCAACACTTGATAGGACACTTGACAAATTTAACCAAAACTTAAATAGCAATAAAAGTAAACAACACAGAAGTTTGTTAACCCAGTTCAGTGTATAACCACACCTACATCTGGAGGCTACCAAGCCAGGAGGAAATCCACTATAAGTAATATTAATTCTAGACTTAAACCACCCTGTTTAATCTATCACTTAATAACTACCCAATGCAATTTCTACCTAAGACACACCTTAGATAAGAGTACCCTACTCACTCCCCCTCAATCACACAGTGATCAAGTTTACAAGTTTAATGAAATTGAAGACATTCTTCAAACAATACAGCTTGATCTTACTTCACAGTTTCAATCAAGTCACAAATACACTTTTGCTTAAAAGCTCATAAAGTGGTACAATTAAAAACACCTGCTATTAAAAACACTAGACACCCTATTTGATCTTCTGAAATTCGTACTCAATACTATGAGTTTCTGTTGCTTAAATAGGTATCTGTAATTTGGGCTTTCTGTAGGATGATCCAACCCTAATGCACATGCAGCTTCCACCTTGAATTTAGGGTTTGTTACTTCCTAGATTCTAGGTGATTTAGGTCTTCTGTTTTAATCTGAATCTTCAATATAAAACTCCCTACAGATGCGCCTTGTTCTGTTTTTATCCATCATTAATTAATTCCAGATAACTCTCCTTAAATATCTCTGATTAGTTAGTCAATAATTAATTCTGGAAGCAGGTTTGAGATGTATCAACATCTGTTGGGACATCCTGAAAAACTGAACTTAGTCATTTACACAATGTCCCAACATCTGGTAAGACATCCTGAAATAAGTTCATATACTCTGTTTGATAATGTCCCAACATTTGATAGGACATTCTGAACTGAATTCAATAATTCTTGTTGGTCAAAAATTCTGCCAATTCAAGACATCTACAATTATGATATGCAAAAATAAACATGAATGTGCATATGTTTATTCGGAGTATTATGGAGATGATAGTATGTGTAATGATACATACTTGTTTGTATATATACATGTTTGATGTATGTATATGTATGTGATTTATACATTTGTAATGTATATGTGTGATTAAACATAGCTAGACGTATGTTTATGTGGAATGAATAGAATTGAGGAATAACCATAAATAATATAAGTTTATGTGAATTAGTGAATTTGTGCATGATGAATATGCTTGAATTGTGTATATACACGTTGCGATATGTATAGGTGATGAGGGATGATTTGTGTTGAGAATATATAATTATATGCAATGTTATTATGATAATGTTTCTCACCCTTCTGATGTTTTATGATGCTCTACGAGGCCTTGCAGACTAGGATGCTGGAGATCCTTTTTGTGAAGCGAGTCTTCATTTGTTTTGGTCGGTCGGCTCTGATATGTAGCACCGGGTAGTTAGGTTGGCTTAGTGCCATTTTTGTGAATGCATTTGTATATGTATTTTGATGATAAATGTTTTATGTAAACATGGCATTATTTTGGTGATTCAAACTTGTGGATATATTTATGATAAGTATATAAGTTTGAAATTGTTATGTGGTTTCCGTTGTTATTTGAATTAAATGAATACGGGTGTAAGGATGAAATCCTTTGTGTTTGCAAGTTACCCCGTTTGTTGCATATCTTAATGAGAAGATATTGTATGTTTTAAATTTTCAAGTATAATGTGACATTGCTCCTTTTATACCATGTTTCAAATATCACTCTGATGAAATTTTACTATGTGCCTAAATGATTTAATTGCTTAATTGGGGTATAGAAAATGGGGTGTTACATTAAGTGGTATCAGAGTCAGTGTTCGAGTCAGTTGTGTTTGTCTTGTTGTTGTTATGATTGAACTTTTGTTTAATCTTGTTGTTGTCTTTGGGAATGATCAGAATATGGCTGGTAGAAATGACAATGCGATGGCTGCTGCTTTGGAAGCAATGGCTAGGGCGGTGCAGGGAGCGCCGAATGTGAGCGCGAATGATGAGTTCGGGAAGAATCTACCGCCGGTCTTCAAAGGAGGATTTGATCCTGATGGTGCTCAGAATTGGTTGAAGGAAATTGAAAGAATCTTCAGAGTCATGGACTGTGCTGAAGAGAGTAAGGTGAGGCTTGGTTCTCACATGCTGAAGGAAGAAGCCAATGATTGGTGGGTCGGTAGAAGTCAAGCTCTTGAGGATGATGATGAAGAGATAACTTGGGAAGTTTTTCGTGCTGAGTTCTTAGGGAAGTACTACCCTGAGAGTGTGAAGGGAAAGAAAGAGATGGAATTCATTGATCTGAAGCAAGGTAGTATATCAGTGGTTGACTATACTGCTAAATTTGTGGAATTGGTTCAGTTTCATCCTCATTATGCTGCTGCTACTGCTGGATTTTCTAAGTGTATTAAGTATGAGAATGGTTTGCGTCCTGAGATTAAGCAAGCTGTGGGATATCAGAGGATTAGAAGGTTTTCAGATTTGACAGAATGTTGTAGAATTTTTGAAGAAGATAGCAAAGCTCGTTCTACATATTACAAGAGGGTGAATGAGAGGAAAGGGAAACAACAAGCCAGAAGTGGACCTTATGTGACACCCGCTGATAAGGGCATGCATAGGGGAAACTTTGATAAGAGATCTGGTGGAGGGAGTTCTGGTCCCGTTAAGTGTTACAAGTGTGGCGATTTGGGCCATAAGTCTTTTGAATGTGGGAAGAATATTGTGAAATGTTCAAACTGTGGAGGTCTTGGACATGCTACTACCGAGTGTAGGAGGAATGTTGTGAAGTGCTTAAATTATGGAGAAGTGGGTCACATTAGTACTAAGTGTACTAAGCCGAAGCAAGCTCAGGCGGGCGGGAAGGTGTTTGCATTAGCAGGGAAGGATACTACTAGTGCAGACCGTTTGATTAAAGGTACATGCTTTATTAATAGTATGCCTTTAGTTACTATTATTGATACGGGGGCGACTCTTTCGTTCATTTCTCTTGAGTGCGCTAAGCGTTTGAATTTTTTTATGTCTTCTTGGGGTGGTGAGATGGTTATTGAGACTCCTGCTTCAGGGTCGGTAACTACTTATTTGGTGTGTGTAAGTTGTTCTTTGATCATGTATGGTAAAGATTTTGTTATGGATTTAGTTTGTTTGCCGTTGGAAGGTTTGGAAGTTATCTTGAGTATGAACTGGTTGCAATTTAATCGAGTTCGTATAGATTGTTATCATAAGTTAGTAAGGTTTCCTTCTTTGGATGATGATGAAGAAGAGAGTTTCCTATCCACGAAAGAGTTGAAGAAACGTTTAGTGGATGAAGCTTAGTTGTTTGGTTTGTTTGCATCGCTGTCAGTGGAGAGTGAAGTGAAGATAAGTAGGTTTCCAGTGGTGTGTGATTTTCCAGAAGTGTTTCCGGACGATATTAAGGATGTACCACCGGAAAGAGAAGTTGAGTTTTCTATTGATCTAGTTCCGGATACTAGACCGATTTCGATGGCACCATATCATATGTCAGCTTCAGAATTGGTAGAATTGAAGAATCAGTTGAATGAATTGTTGGACAAGAGGTTTGTTAGGCCGAGTGTTTCTCCTTGGGGTGCACCGGTATTGTTGGTAAAGAAGAAGGATGGAAGTATGCAGTTATGTATTGATTATCGATAGTTGAACAAGGTGACAATTAAGAACAAGTATCCGCTTCCGAGGATTGATGATTTGATGGACCAATTGGTTGGTGCGCGTGTTTTTAGTAAGATTGATTTGAGATCAGGATATCATCAGATTCGTGTGAAAGAAGAGGATATTCAAAAGACGGCTTTTAGGACACGGTATGGTCATTTACGAGTATTTCGTGATGCCATTCGAAGTTTCTAATGCGCCGGGTGTGTTTATGGAATACATGAATCATATTTTTCATGAACAGTTGGATCGGTTTGTGGTTGTGTTCATCGACGACATTTTGATTTACTCTAAGTCTCAAGAAGAACATGAAGAGCATTTAAAGATTGTGTTACAGATTTTGAAAGAGAAGCAATTGTATGCTAAGTTGTCAAAGTGCGAGTTTTGGTTGTCGAAGGTAAGTTTTCTTGGGCATGTTATTTCCGATGGTGGTATTAGTGTGGATCCATCCAATATTGATGCGGTAATGCAATGGGAAGTTCCTAGATCGGTTACGGAGATTCAAAGCTTTTTAGGTTTGGCGGGTTATTATCGGAGGTTTATTGAAGGATTTTCAAAGTTGGCACTTCCGTTAACGCAATTGACTTGTAAGGGAAAGGCTTTTATTTAGGATATTTATTGTGAAGAGAGTTTTATGGAACTTAAGAGAAGGTTAACAACGGCTCCGATCTTGATTTTGCTGAATCCAACGGAACCATTTGTGGTGTTTTGTGACGCTTCATTGTTTGGGTTAGGTGGTGTTTTGATGCAAGATGGAAAAGTTGTAGCTTATGCTTCAAGACAATTGAGGGTGCATGAAAAGAATTATCCTACGCATGATTTGGAATTAGCGGCTGTGGTTTTTGCTCTAAATATTTGGAGGCATTATCTTTATGGTGCGAGATTTGAAGTTTTTAGTGATCACAAGAATTTGAAGTATTTATTCGATCAAAAGGAATTGAACATGGGACAAAGGAGATGGTTAGAACTTTTGAAGGATTATGATTTTGGTTTGAATTACCATCCGGGTAAGGAGAATGTGGTGGCTGATGCTTTAAGTCGTAAGATGTTGCATATGTCCGCATTGATGATAAGATAATGGGAACTGTTGGAGAATTTTAGAGACTTGTGTTTGGTTTGCGAGATGACGCCGAGAAGTGTGAGACTTGGTGTGCTACATGTTACGAATGATTTTCTTGCAACCGTTTGTGAAAAGCAAAAGTTGGATTTGAAATTTGTCGATTTAATGATGAATGAGAATGAGGATTTCAAGGTTGACAATTTTAGAGTTTTGAGATTCCGTGGATGTATTTGTATTCCCGATGATGAGGAGTTGAAAAAGATGATATTGGAAGAGGGACACCGGAGTAATTTAAGTATTCATCCGGGAGCGAATAAGATGTATCAAGATTTGAAGAAGATCTTTTGGTGGTCCGGATTGAAGAGAGATGTAGCTTATTTTGTTTATGTGTGTTTGAATTGTCAGAAGTCTAAAGTGGAACATCAGAAGCCTAGTGGTTTGATGCAACCGTTGGACATTCCGGAATGGAAATGGGATAGTATATCGATGGATTTTGTTACGATTTTGCCGAATACGCAAAGAGGTCATAATGCTATTTGGGTAATTGTGGATAGGCTTACTAAATCTTCTCACTTTATTCCGATTGATATTAGTTATTCTCTGGAAAAGCTAGCCGAGATTTATGTTTCTGTGATTGTGAAGTTGCATGGAGTTCCTAAGAATATGTATCAGATAGAGATCCTAGATTTACATCGAGGTTTTGGGAGAGTTTGCAAAAGGCTTTGGGTTCCAAGCTAAGATTGAGTTCGGCTTACCATCCGCAAACAGACGGTCAAACCGAGAGGACAATTCAATCGTTGGAAGATTTGTTGTGTGCTTGTGTGCTAGAACAAGGTGGTGTTTGGGATAGTTATTTAGCGTTGATTGAGTTCACCTACAATAACAGTTTTCATTCGAGTATTGGTATGACACCATTTGAGGTTTTGTATGGTCGGAGATGTCGAACACCTTTGTGTTGGCATGAAACCAGAGAGAGAACAGTAGTTGGACCGGAGATGGTACAACAAACGACGGAAAAGGTGAAGTTTATTCGGGAGAAGATGAGAGCTTTGATCACACTAAAATTCACCGTGTTTCTGACTCCGATTTCGCATGCATTCTTAGCTTTTATTATTGTTTTGTTTTGTTATTACTTTGTTTTCTTATGTTTTCAGGTTTTTATAATAATCGGGGCTTGAATCGGGAAAAGGAGCGAAAAAGGAGTGAAAACGGACGTAAACCTAGAAATTCAGCGTTTTGCACTTACGACACCCACCGTGGCGGGCGCCATGGGGTTAGCCATGACGTGGCCACGTCTCAAGACCACTCCTCAACCTCCAAGACCCACGATCCCCACTCTCCAATCCCCTGTAGGCACCATGGCGGGCGCCATGACCTTGTGGCGGGCGCCACAAGGCAAAAATCAGTAACCTCCACTTTTTAGTGGAGGGGCATCCCAGTCTTTTCATGCTTTCAGTTTTCCTATAAATAGGACCTTAGATTTTCGTTTTTCTTCATCCAAACTTAGATTTCTCTAGACATATATCAGTTATAAAGCAGTTACCATTCCACATCGGGGTGTTTCTGCAATCGAGTGATCGAGTCTGTAATCTGTCTGTGCGATCGAGTTTTGGAGCACTCTGGAGGAAGTTAATCCTGCCGCCATTTTAATTCAAGTTCGTATTTTACTTTATTTATTTCTGCATTGCTTTACTTTTATTTATTTCTCGCACTGCTTTACTTTATTTATTATCCGCACTCGCACTTTACTTTATTTATTTCCCGCACTCGCTTTAAATTCCTTTATTTCTCGCACTCGCTTTAAATTACTTTATTTCTGACACTCGCACTAAATTCATTTACTTTCCGCACTCACATTAAATTACTTTTATGAAAAATTATAAAAAGAACCTTTACATTATCATGTCTAACTAATTCCATAAAGGTTAGAATGTAAGGATCGTAATTAAACCAGTAATCAGTATAATTGTTCGTGGAAACACCTAAGGGCTATTTTATCTTTCAATTCAAGTAATTGTTTTTAACTATTTCAAAAACAGCCAAAAGCGCTTTGTCTAGTTCATTAGGAGTTTTTAGATTAAAAAGAAAAGAGATTTTAAAACGATTTTCGGACGCGATATGAGATTTAGAGTCTGGTTCATAAGAACCTCTTTTTGCTAAGAAGTCCAGGTTAAAATACTTTTCAACTTAGTTAAGATACTACATTTCTTAAAAATAGGTTTACTACTCTAACGCAGTACGCACCTTTTTATCCGTGACAATAGGAGGGGTTGATTAGAGAGTACAACTCGGTTCTGAATACGCGAAAGCGACAGTTCCCGTTAAATTAATTCTTTTCAAAGGAGAAAACATTGCCCATAAGTAGTTCCATTAACAAATACTGGATTATCATTGATTGCGTGAATTACATTTGAGCCTGTCTTTTAATTATTATTTAAAATTATTATTTTATTTGCCATTGCACCCTTACTAAAACCCTTATATTTAGTTGCCTTAGATACACACCATAACAACAGGTACGATAGATTGACACTTGGTCTCTGTGGATTCGACAATCTTTTATATTACTCTGACGTGTTCGTACACTTGCGAAAAACACGCATCAAGTTTTTGGCGCCGTTGCCGGGGACCAATATCGTCAAATTTCATTACCCTGTAGTTATACCGTTTAGACTAAGGTTGTTACCCACCGGTCAATGCGAAAGACTCGCAGTGCCGGAAGTTTAGTAGACCCTCTAGCTGAACCTGAACGTTACGCTCGCGCACGTTTGTTCTTCCATAGGAATAGGAGAGCTATGGCCGAAGATCAAAACCGAAGACCTCTTAAGGACTTTGCCCAACCATCAAACGAGGAACCTAGTTCTAGTATAGTAAACCCCTCTATCCCAGCCAATAATTTTGAACTTAAACCATCCCTGCTGCAATTAGTGCAACAGAGACAATTCGCAGGTCTCGCTACTGATAACCCGAACCAACATTTAAAAAACTTTCTTCAGTTAGAAGACACCTTTAAAACCAATGGAGCTTCTCCTGAGGCAATACGCTTAAGATTATTTCCCTTTTCCCTCAGAGATAAAGCTCTATCATGGTTAGATTCCCTTCCACCCAATTCAATAACAACTTGGGATGACCTTAGAAAAGTTTTCCTTGCTAGATATTTTCCCCCAAGTAAGACCGCTCTTCTTCGAAACCTTATAACTAGATTTACCCAACACCAAGGAGAGTCGTTGTTCGAAGCCTGGGAGAGATATAAAGAACTATTAAGAGCATGCCCACATCATGGCCTAGAGAATTGGCTAATCATCCAAACCTTCTATAATGGACTTCATTATAACACTAAAATGACCATCGACGCTGCCGCTGGTGGCGCACTGATGAATAAACCTTACCCTGAAGCTAGTGCCCTTATCGAGGATATGGCCCAAAACCATCAATCATGGGGAGTAGAACGAGCGACAGTGGAAAAGAAGGAAGCCCAAGGAGGAATACATGAGCTAAGCTCTATAGACATGATGCAGGCTAAAATGGACGCGTTGGCCCTTAGAGTCGAACATATGTGTACAACTCCGAATACTGTAGCCGCAGTTTCGCCGAATTGTGAGATATGTGGAACGCAAGGACACCAATCCGCCGAATGCAATCTGTTGAATGAAACCAACACTGAGCAAGTGAACTATACCCAAGGGAACCCATTTTCAAACACATATAACCCTGGATGGAGGAATCACCCAAACTTCTCCTACAAAAATAATAACCCTATTCGAAATACCGCACCTCCGAGACAACAAGGTTACCAAGCCCCAAGAACAAATCAACCTATGCAACCTGTACCACCAAGCCCGAGCTTCGAGGAAGTTGTAAAAGATTTTATCGTTGCTCAAAAACAACAAAACAAAGAGTTCATGAACCAAAACGTCCATGTTAACGAACTGATTACCAAGTTAGGAACCAAGGTTGATCAAATTATTACTCATAATAAGATGCTTGAAACCCAGATCTCTCAGGTAGCGTTAAACCAAGCCCCACAGACTACACCTGGAGGACAGTTCCCTGGACAACCTCAACAAAACCCGAAAGGGCAAGCAAATGCCATTACTCTACGAAGTGGAACCGCTTATAAAGAACCTTTAAACCCTAGATTAAGTGAGCCCGAAACTTCTGAGAGGAATGAGGAAAAGGAACCAGAGGAGCCTGAAACCCCGGAAAGTCAAGAAAAAGGAGAAGAACCTAAAAATAAAACCTATGTACCACCACCGCCATATAAACCACCAATACCTTACCCTCAAAGATTAAAGAAAACCCAAATCGATAATCAATATCAAAAATTCGTTAAGGTTATAGAAAAACTTCACGTAGAAATCCCCTTTACAGAATCCATCACCCAAATACCTTCTTACGCAAAGTTTCTTAAAGATATACTTACGAATAAACGTAGACTTGAAGATCCGAAACCCGTGGAATGTAATTCTATTTCCGAAAATAGGTTAGCAAAGAAAGATAAAGATCCCGGAAATTTTTCCATTCCTTGTATTTTGGGGAATCATGTCATCGAAAAAGCTTTTCTAGACTTAGGAGCTAGTGTGAGCTTAATGCCTTTAGCAGTTTGTGAGAGATTAAACTTAGGAGAATTACAACCTACTAAGATGTCACTTCAATTAGCCGATAGATTCGTTAAATATCCTATAGGCATACTTGAAGACGTCCCTGTTAGGATAGGTCAGTTGTTTATACCTACTGATTTTGTTGTCATGGACATTAAAGAAGATGACGACATACCAATCCTCCTAGGTAGACCGTTCTTATCGACTGCTGGAGCCATAATAGATGTTAAAAAAGGGAAACTAACTTTTGAGGTAGGTGACGAGAAGATAGAATTTATACTTTCAAAATTTCTTATGGCACCTGTGATAGGAGATGCTTGTTATGCCTTAGATATCATCGAAGAATGTATTAGGGAATTAGAACAAGAAGAAGAAACTGAATCTATAAAATTGCCATCAACCCTTATTTTGGAAGATGACAATTATAAAAGACCCTACATTGATGATAACCTTCACGAATGTTTATCTCTTACCCCAGATCCTATGCCTTGCCCTATGAAACCGACCGTAAAACTTAAGGAACTGCCTAAAAACCTGAGATATGAATTTCTCGATGAAGATATGAACCGTCCAGTTATAGTCAGTGCTGCCTTAAACCAAGAAGAAACCGATCAATTATTAGAAGTTTTACGTAGGTACCCCTCAGCCTTAGGATATAAGATCTCTATCTAAAAGGAATAAGCCCATCCGTATGCATGCATCGGATTTTGCTTGAAGAAGATTCAAAACCTTCCAGAGAACACCAACGAAGAATAAATCCTATAATGAGTACTGTAGTTAATACTGAAGTTCTTAAGTTACTAGAGGCAGGTATAATATATCAGATCTCGGACAGTAAATGGGTGAGTCCTGTGCATGTAGTACCTAAAAAGGGAGGCATCACAGTCGTGCAAAACGAGAAGGGAGAACCTGTAGCAAAAAGAACCGATGGAGGTTGGCGTATGTGCATAGATTATAGAAAATTAAATAAAGCAACTAGGAAGGACCATTTCCCATTACCATTCATAGACCAAATGTTGGAACGCCTAGCCAGACACTCTTACTTTTGTTACCTAGATGGATATTCAGGATTCTTCCAAATACCTATTCACCCCGAAGATCAAGAAAAAACTACCTTTACATGCCCAGTTGGAACTTTTGCCTATAGAAGAATGCCTTTTGGACTTTGTAATGCTCCTGCCACTTTCCAACGCTGCATGATGTCTATCTTTGCTGACTATTTAGATGGAATTATGGAAGTATTTATGGACGATTTCTCAGTTTGTGGATCAGATTTCAAAAATTGTCTTATCAACCTTGAGAAAATCCTGGAGAGATGTGTGGAGGTAAACCTTGTGCTAAATTGGGAAAAATGTCATTTCATGGTCACCGAAGGGATTGTTTTAGGACATATAGTTTCCGAAAAAGGTATAGAGGTAGATAAAGCAAAAATAGAAGTCATAGAGAATCTAAAACCGCCGAAGACTATCAGGGAGATAAGAAGTTTTCTTGGACATGCCGGATTTTACCGACGTTTTATCAAGGATTTCTCCAAAATAACAAAGCCATTAACTGGTCTTTTAATGAAAGATGCTGAGTTCATCTTCGATGAAAAATGTACTGAAGCATTTAATCTTCTGAAGCAAGCTCTGATTTCAGCACCTATAATGAAACCCCCTGATTGGTCAGAACCGTTTGAGACAATGTGTGACGCCAGTGATTATGCTGTTGGAGCCGTTCTAGGTCAGAGAAAAGACAAAAAGTTACACGTAATTTATTATGCCAGTAGAACCCTAGACGCTGCACAGCTCAACTACGCAACAACCGAAAAAGAGCTCCTAGCTGTAGTTTTTGCAATAGACAAATTTAGATCTTATCTAGTAGGAGCCAAGATTATAGTTTACACCGACCATGATGCCATTTGTTACTTACTAAGCAAAAAGGATGCCAAGCCTAGGTTACTTCGATGGATTCTATTACTGCAAGAGTTTGATTTGGATATCCGTGATAAGAAAGGCACTGATAATGTGGTAGCTGATCACCTATCTAGGCTAGAATACCTGAGACCTGATTCAGTACCCATAAATGACGATTTTGCCTATGATAGACTGATAGCCCAACTAGAAATTATTGAAGATGATAACCCAGACCCTCATGAGCATTTTCATAAATCCTTAGCTATAAGCAATGTACCTTGGTATGCAGACTTTGTTAATTATCTAGCCGCTGACATCATACCCCCTGATCTAAACTACCACCGGAAGAAGAAGTTCTATAGTGATGTGAGAAACTTCTATTGGGACGAACCATTTCTTTTCAAGAGAGGTAAAGATGGCATTTTCCGCCGTTGTGTTCCAGAAGAAGAGGTAAATAATATAATTGAGCATTGTCACTCTGCACCCTATGGTGGACATGCAAGCACATCTAAGACCTACGCCAAGATTCTTCAAGCTGGCCTATTCTGGCCTACTATGTGGCGTGATGTCCATGCTTTCATTGTCAAGTGTGATAGATGCCAACGCACAGGAAATATTTCAAGACGTAATGAAATGCCGTTAAGAAATATCCAAGAAGTAGAACTCTTCGACGTATGGGGTATAGACTTTATGGGACCGTTCCCACCATCTTTTGGAAATCAGTACATATTAGTAGCTGTTGACTACGTGTCTAAATGGATTGAAGCTATCGCCGCACCCAGAAACGACACCAGAGTAGTCATCAAATTATTCAAAAATTATATATTTCCCAGGTTTGGAACACCCCGTTTAGTCATAAGTGATGGAGGATCACACTTCATATCGAGAATATTTGATAAACTTTTAAGCAAGTATGGAGTCAAGCATAGAGTATCAACACCATACCACCCACAGACCAATGGACAAGTGGAAGTATCTAATAGGGAGATAAAACAAATCCTCGAGAAGACTGTCTCTATATCTAGAAAGGATTGGTCACAGAAACTTCAAGAAGCATTATGGGCCTATAGAACCGCTTTCAAAACTCCTATAGGAACAACCCCTTATCAACTGGTCTATGGAAAATCATGTCACTTACCTTTTGAATTGGAGCATAAGGCCTATTGGGCCATCAAAACTTTGAATTTGGATTACTTGACAGCTGGTGAGAAATGTATCCTTGATATCCACAAGTTAGAAGAGCTCAGACGATCCGCCTACGAAAATGCCATCATATACAAAGAAAGAACAAAAGCTTGGCATGACAAAATAATCATAAGAAGAGACTTCAAAATAGGCGATCTTGTTCTCCTGTTCGATTCTAGGTTACGACTTTTTCCAGGAAAACTCCGTTCGAGATGGACTGGCCCTTTCGAAGTATCTAAGATCCTAAGATCTGGTGCTATTGAAATCAAGAACCAAACATGTAAACCGTTCATCGTCAATGGACAGAGGTTGAAGCCCTACGAAGGAGGTGACATCCCAACAACATACACCTGCCATACTCTGAGTGATCCACCATATCCTTCCAATGATGTTTAAAAATCGGCCGTCGAGCTAATGACGTTAAACAAGCGCTGCATGGGAGGCAAGCCATGGTTTTCTTATTTATGTATTTTTTTTTTTACTTTATTTTAATTTGTTTATTTTATTTTTATGTCAGGACTAACAATTGAATGTTTTATGTGCTTTCAGGACTTGTTTGCTAACCTTGTACAGAATGCAGAACCCTGATGACATGCACGTGGCCTTTAGAGACCACGCACAGAGAGAGCGTTACCATGTCCACATGAGACACCCTATGGCTCCTACCAGGTACCCTGACCATGACTGCATGGATGCCTTGGGGATAGAGCCAAGCGTCAGATTTTTATGCCATCAACTCCATTGGGGCCAGTTTGACTACAGGAACAACACTTATAGGAACTTGACTCTTGAGTTCCTCAGCTCGTTTCATCATGACCCTTGGGCTGGACCCGATGGACTCGCTGTTTTCAGGTTGTTCGGGATTGACTACTCATTCTCTCACAAAGAGTTTGGTGATTTGCTAGGTTTCCAGACTACTCCTGATGCTATTCCAGAGACACCGATGGGGTATTTTATGAGCAGAGAAGTGGAAAAGTTTTGGACTAAAATATCAGGTGGAGGGAGCCAAGATCCTTCTACCCAGTTTTCTCAGGTAATCCACAACCCTGCATTGAGGTACTTCCAGATGATTCTAGCACATTCTTTCCTAGGTTTACCAGATACAGAGACCCTGCTAAGTGAAGAGGAGATTTTCCTACTATTTTGTGCGACTCAGTCTCGTTCAGTTGCTTGTGGCAACTTTCTGTTGAAGGGCCTTGCTAGTGTTGCCAGATCATCCGTAGGCATCATACATATCGGTGGGATTGTTACACAGATAGCTACTGCATTGGGTTTGTCTCGCAAGTTATTGCACCTCAGGACCTTCTGCTGCTACACCACCCTGGATATTGATTTTTGTCTTGATAGAGGACTGATGAGGAGGGCTTCTTTTGAGCCCAACATGTTTAAATTACTGATCGACGGCGAAGCGATACACTACTTTACATTACCAGATCCGCTGATGACCAGTGTCCATGATCCTGAAAATTGGAGTTATGCTCTAGAGGGTTATGGAGAGACTGTCGAAGAGCCGAAATCGCCTCCCGCCGCTGAGTACACTCCTACACCTCTTACTCCCCGAATCACTGTTATGTCTAACAATATGTCTCTGCAGCCACCTGACCTACAAACACAGATTCATGAGCTCCGTAAGGAGACTGCCCTGCTCAAGCAGGAAGTGGCAGACTTGGAGTTACAGATGCAGGTTTCTGATCTCACTCATGCCTCAGAGGCCGATGCTCTATATCAGGCGATTGAAGAGCTTCGGAGGGAGATAGCTGAGATTCGTGGATCCATCCAGGAGAAGAAACCTACCACATGACTCATTCTACACTGACAGCGCTACCCTAGTATTTAATTTCCTTTTTACGCTTTATTTTATTTATCGCATTTCCAGACATATATTACTTTATTGCAGCTTTTATATTTTCATGTACGTTGAATTCCTCATATATATACATATTATGCACTAATGTTAATTTTTCTTTTTTGATTTTTAATTATTTTATTTTTGTCGTGCAAAGAAAAAAAATATAAGACAAAAATATTTTCATTTTTGTCTTCACAAAAAAAATATGCAAGCCTCATGCCTTGAAAAGAAGAAGAAAACGCTATCCAGACCATCACAGCAGGACGGCGAAGGCACCAGTGCTCCTCCTCAGTAGTTTTTTTTCCAGGTTACCCCCCTTATCTTATTTCGAAACATTGGGGACAATGTTCGATTTAAGTGTGGGAGGGGATTTTATTGCTTTCTGTCATTTCCCTTTTTAGTTAATTATTTCCTTTCAGTTATTTCCCTTTTCAGTAATTTATTTTTCTTAGATAATGCATGAGTCTGACGAGTCACCAGTATAGTGTATTTTTAGTTCATCTTCATTTTTTCCCATTTCCTTAGCCTTACCAGAAAAATTTTTAAAAAGAAAATAATGTTGTTTCGCATGTTTTTTTGGGCTTTGAGACAGGTTTAGATTAGGATGTGGTGACTTAGGTCAACTTTTTGAAACATCAGAACCATTTTAGCACCATAGACCTCTTGAATATAGGAATCACTCCTAAACCCCACCACCATGGCCTTCATTATCATTTAAAAAATTGTCCTAAGTAGTTTATTTTAGCAGTCAGCTCCGGCCTAAGCATGCTCTACGTAGGGGGTCGATGAATATAAGTGAATGATCCAGTGCTAATAAAAAAAGAAAAAAAAAGGGCAAACTCTGATATAGGTGACCCTCACAAAGTCATTTAAACCGAAAAAAGAGAAGAAAAAAATTTTGCCACAAAAAGAAAAAAATTGCAAGTCACCTATTGTTAGTTGGTTCAGAGGTATCTGGCACTGAACTTGGTAGGGCGGATTACGATCCGATCCCCCGCAGCTGCATTTAGGTGAAATAAAAACAGGTTTACACATGCTTATGTGCCAGAAACCTTATGTTATGGATCAGAATCACTAACCGGTCACTCTACTATGAAGCATGTACGGATAACGGGCTTAATGTGATTGCGCCTGAATGAAAAGGACACAAAAAGATGAGAAGATAGGCCTAGGTATTGTGGGATGATATGGAGTGGTTAATATAGGATTGAAGTTTGTGTTTGTGTTACTATGGTACCCTTGGTTCACTTAGTTAGTATCTGTCACTGCATCCTGACTTGAACTTAGAAGCCCTTTAGCCCAAAGACACGTGTTGACACCATATTTTCTTAAGCTTTAATGTTTGCTTGAGGACAAGCAAAGGTTTAAGTGTGGGAGAATTTGATCACACTAAAATTCACCGTGTTTCTGACTCCGATTTCGCATGCATTCTTAGCTTTTATTGTTGTTTTGTTTTGTTATTACTTTGTTTTCTTATGTTTTCAGGTTTTTATAATAATCGGGGCTTGAATCGGGAAAAGGAGCGAAAAAGGAGTGAAAACGGACGTAAACCTAGAAATTCAGCGTTTTGCACTTACGACACCCACCGTGGCGGGCACCATGGGGTTAGCCATGACGTGGCCACGTCTCAAGACCACTTCTCAACCTCCAAGACCCATGATCCCCACTCTCCAATCCCCTGTAGGCACCATGGCGGGCGCCATGACCTTGTGGCGGGCGCCACAAGGCAAAAATCAGTAACCTCCACTTTTTAGTGGAGGGCATCCCAGTCTTTTCATGCTTTCAGTTTTCCTATAAATAGGACCTTAGATTTTCGTTTTTCTTCATCCAAACTTAGATTTCTCTAGGCATATATCAGTTATAAAGCAGTTACCATTCCACATCGGGGTGTTTCTGCTATCGAGTGATCGAGTCTGTAATCTGTCTGTGCGATCGAGTTTTGGAGCACTCTGGAGGAAGTTAATCCTGCCGCCATTTTAATTCAAGTTCGTATTTTACTTTATTTATTTCTGCATTGCTTTACTTTTATTTATTTCTCGCACTGCTTTACTTTATTTATTATCCGCACTCGCACTTTACTTTATTTATTTCCCGCACTCGCTTTAAATTCCTTTATTTCTCGCACTCGCTTTAAATTACTTTATTTCTCGCACTCGCACTAAATTCATTTACTTTCCGCACTCGCATTAAATTACTTTTATGAAAAATTATAAAAAGAACCTTTACATTATCATGTCTAACTAATTCCATAAAGGTTAGAATGTAAGGATCGTAATTAAACCAGTAATCAGTATAATTGTTCGTGGAAACACCTAAGGGATATTTTATCTTTCAATTCAAGTAATTGTTTTTAACTATTTCAAAAACAGCCAAAAGCGCTTTGTCTAGTTCATTAGGAGTTTTTAGATTAAAAATAAAAGAGATTTTAAAACGATTTTCGGACGCGATATGAGATTTAGAGTCTGGTTCATAAGAACCTCTTTTTGCTAAGAAGTCCAGGTTAAAATACTTTTCAACTTAGTTAAGATACTACATTTCTTAAAAATAGGTTTACTACTCTAACGCAGTACGCACCTTTTTATCCGTGACAATAGGAGGGGTTGATTAGAGAGTACAACTCGGTTCTGAATACGCGAAAGCGACAGTTCCCGTTAAATTAGTTTTTTTCAAAGGAGAAAACGTTGCCCATAAGTAGTTCCATTAACAAATACTGGATTATCATTGATTGCGTGAATTACATTCGAGCCTGTCTTTTAATTATTATTTAAAATTATTATTTTATTTGCCATTGCACCCTTACTAAAACCCTTATATTTAGTTTCCTTAGATACACACCATAACAACAGGTACGATAGATTGACACTTGGTCTCTGTGGATTCGACAATCTTTTATATTACTCTGACGTGTTCGTACACTTGCGAAAAACACGCATCAAGCTTCTCAAAGTAGGCAAAAGAGTTATCATGACAAGAGAAGAAAGGACCTTGAGTTTCAGGAAGGCGACCATGTGTTTTTGAGAGTTACACCGGTTACGGGTGTGGGTCTTGCTTTGAAGTCTAAGAAGTTGACTTCTCGTTTTATTTGCCCATATCAGATTACTGCACGAGTTGGTGTTGTGGCTTACCGTGTGGCGTTGCCTCCAAATCTTTCTAATTTGCATGATGTGTTCCATGTTTCGCAACTTCGGAAGTATGTTCCGGATCCGTCACATGTTATTCCTATGGACGGGGTTGAAGTAAGAGATAACCTTACGGTGGAAGCTTTGCCAGTTAGGATTTTGGATCGGGAAATCAAGAAGCTAAGAGGCAAGGATATTGCGCTTGTGAAAGTGGCGTGGGGAGGCGTTGCGGAAGACAATATGACTTGGGAATTGGAGAGTAGGATGTGCGAGTCATATCCGGAGTTGTTTGAATCAGGTAATATTTTCAAGGACAAATATTTCTAAAGTGGGGGAGAGTTGTATTGCCCCGATTCGATAATTCCCATTTTGTGGAGTCTTTTATTTTATTTGAATGATAATTGTTTTATTTGTGAAATTATCATGATGATATAATATGTTGATGAATTAATGTGATATGTTGGTGTGATATGTGATTTTACCATTTTGTGAATTTTCGGGTAAAATTGGATAATAGGGTATTTTAGACTTTTGTTAAATAGTGATAAGTTAGTATTAGATGGAATTATATTTTTGTGAGTAAAATGATAATTGGTGGAAAGAATAGTTAGTAAGGAAATAGAGAGAAAAGAATATAAGTTAGGAGAAAGAGAAAGAAAAAGAAAATAGAAAGAAAAAAAGAAGAAAGAAAGGAAGAGAAGAGAAAGAGGAAGATAAGAGGAAAAAGTTTGGATTCTTCAAGATTGCTCCTAGGAATCATAATAATCGGGTAAGGGTGATAAACATTGTTATCTTGATATTGTGTATGATTATGTATGTGTTTGGTTGCTTGGGTTTTTATTTTGATGAAGTTTAGAGAAGATGGATAGTTAGGGTTTTAGAGAAAATGTGAGAAATTTGTGGATTAATCGGTTAGAAATCGTTATAATCGAAGTATGATGTTAGATACATGTTATTGATCATGTTTAGTGGAGTTTGATTGAGTTTTGGAGTGTTTGGAGTTAACTGTTCGCAGCTGAGAAATTTTGGAAATCGCAGTGGTCGCTCAGCGAGTAATCCCTCGCTCAGCGAAAGTTCCAGGGATTTTCTCGCTCAGCGAGCGAGAGGCGCTCAGCGAGCCTGTAGGTTTTTGAGGAATTTGTATTTTAATCCGTAGTTTTAGTTTCGCTTATCTGTTTTAGGCATTCCTTATATCGATTCGAAGCTAGAGACGTGTAGAAAATAGTGATGCTAAGAAATGTAATGATTAGCCGACTTTCACCTGACTTTTCCGACAAAACATAAATAAGTCAATTATGGAAATGTGGGTTTGATGTGATGTTGTGGCCGTTTGGCAAATGAATACATTGCTTGAATTGAATGCAAATGTATGTTAATTGAATGAGTTGAGTGCATAATTATGTTGTGAATAATGTATGCATTTTCAAGAACGTTGAGTGTAATTTTGCATGTAAAGCATAATGTATGCATTCTTATGCTATGGGATTCTTTGAGAATCCGTTGTAGCATCGTGTGCTCATGTGGAGTGTGAGCGATAACTACAACACAATCGTGTGCCCATGTGGGGTGTGAGCGATCGAATTGTGTGCTCGTGTGGGGTGTGAGAAAGCTAGAAACATCATGTGCTCGTGTGGGGTGTGAGCGATGGGTGATTTATTCACATTGATCGTGTGCACATGTGGGGTGTGAGCGATCGAGTTGTGTACCCTTGTGGGGTGTGAGAAATCCATAAACATTGTGTGCCCATGTGGGGTGTGAGCAATGGGGAACATCGTGTGCTCGACGGGGAGTTACTTTAGGTCACAAGCGATGATTCCATTTGGTTCCTGAGTGAACTTGCTGAAATGTTGAGTCGGTACCGCATTGCATCTGCATAGAGTCGTATGTCGGTCTCTATGAGTTGCATTTTATCATTTTAATTATGATATGCAGAAATAAACATGAATGTGCATATGTTTATTTGGAGTATTATGGAGATGATTGTATGTGTGATGAAACATACTTATTTGTATATATACATGTTTGATGTATTTATATGTATGTGATTTATACATTTGTAATGTATATGTGTGATTAAACATAGCTAGACATATGTTTATGCGGAATGAATAGAATTGATGAATAACCATAAATAATATAAGTTTATGTGAATTAGTGAATTTGTGCATGATGAATATGCTTGAATTGTGTATGTACATGTTGCGATGTGTATATGTGATGAGTGATAATTTGTGTTGAGAATATATAATTATATGCAATGTTATTATGATAATGTTTCTCACCCTTTTGTTGTTTTATGATACTCTACGAGGCCTTGCAGACTAGGATGCTGGAGATCCTTTTTGTGAAGCGAGTCTTCATTTGTTTTGGTCGGTCGGCTCTGATATGTAGCACCGGGTAGTTAGGTTGGCTTAGTGCCATTTTTGTGAATGCATTTGTATATGTATTTTGATGATAAATGTTTTATGTAAACATGGTATTATTTTGGTGATTCAAACTTGTGGATATATTTATGATAAGTATATAAGTTTGAAATTGTTATGTGGTTTCTGCTGTTATTTGAATTAAATGAATACGGGTGTAAGGATGAAATCCTTTGTGTTTGCAAGTTACCCCATTTGTTGCATATCTTAATGAGCAGGTATTGTATATTTTAAATTTTCAAGTATAATGTGGCATTGCTCCTTTTATACCATGTTTCAAATATTACTCTGATGAATTTTTTAATATGTGCCTAAATGATTTAATTGCTTAATTGGGGTATAGAAAAGGGGGTGTTACAGAAACACTTTGGGCCTAACATTATTTGCCCATGTCTTTGGTCCACCTTTCTTGCACACAATTGACTTGTGATTGTGTAATATATATAAACACTAAAAATTGATATAAGCAATGTGGGACTACTACGAAGCACCATATTCTACATGCTACTGTTATGAAACACCATATACTACATGTTACCGTTGGATATCCCAGAGTGGAAATGAGATATTATTTCTATGGATTTTGTTACGGGGTTGCCTAATACTCTGCGAGGACACAACACGATTTGGGTAGTTGTTTATAGACTGACAAAACCGACATATTTTATTCCTATTAATATCAATTTCCCTTTGCAGAAGTTGGCAGAGATTTATATCCGTGTTATTGTGAAGTTACATGGGATTTCGTTGAGTATTGTGTCAAATAGAGATCTGAGGTTCGCTTCCAGATTTTGGGAAAGTTTGCAAGAAGCGTTGGGTTCGAAGTTGAGGTTGAATTCAGCTTATCATCCATAGATGAATGGACAAACATAGAGGAGTATACAATCTTTGGAGAATTTGTTGAGAGCTTGTGTGATTTAACAGGGAGGTACTTGGGATGGTTATTTCCCGTTGATCGAATTCACTTATAACAACAGGTATCATTCCAATATTGGAATGACACCTTTTGAAGTGTTGTATAGCCGAAGATGTAGGATGCCTTTGTGTTGGCATGAGTCCGATGAGAGTGTAGTGCTTGGACCTGTTATCGTCCAGCAGACTACTGAGACGATGAAGTTGATTCGAGAAAAGATGAAAACTTCGCAGAGTAGGCAGAAGAGTTATCATAATAAGAGAAGAAAGAATATTGAGTTTCAAGAAGGAGATCATGTGTTTATGAGAGTTACTCTGATAACTGGTGTTGGACGTGCTTTAAAGTCGAGAAAGCTTACTGATCGATTTATTGAACCGTATCAGATTTCTGCAAGAGTTGGATATGTTGCTTATAGAGTGGCGTTACCACCGCAGTTGTCAAATTTGCATGATGTGTTCCATGTTTTGCAGCTTCAGAAGTATGTTTCGGATCTGTCACATATGATTCTAATGGATGAATTGGAGGTGACAAATAAACTTACGATTGAGGCTTTACCAGAGCGTATCGATGATCGTAAAGTGAAGCAGTTTAGAGGTAAGGAAAATGTTCTCGTGAAGGTAGTATAGGGAGGTGCTGCTGGTGGGAACATGACATGGGAATTTGAGAGAAAGATACAAGAGTCATATCCGAGTTTGTTCGCATCAGGAAAATATTAATAATAATCCACATTGTTAGATGTAGGATATTGATGAGAAATTTGTGAAAAATTGCTGTTAGAAATCGTGTTTAGTGCAGAAAAACACAGGTGGAAAGTGGTTGTCATCGCAGGGTTTGGATTTCAGAAATCGCATAGCGCGCTTAGCATGGTGTAGCGTGCTTAGCGCGTTCTGGAACTTTTTCGCCTCTTCAAGGCAATGGCGAGCGCGCTTAGCATGCTAGGGGTCTCACTTAGCGCGACCTAGAACGAAAAATATTATTTTTTTAAGCTAAAAATTAGTAGAAATCACATGTTTAATGTTTTATAAATGTTGTTTTGTTGCTGTGATGTTGTGAGCATGTTTTGAAGTGTTATATGCTTGTTTTGTTGATGTTGATGTGATAATGTGAAATGCATGATTAAATGATGAAAAAACATGTAGTTGTTGTAGTAACATGATGATGTATACTAGATGAATGCGATGAATGCATATGTAGTTGAGTAGTACTAGTATGATGATGAACATGCTATTGGTGTGCATTTAGTCATTGTATGTTGTCGTCGAGGTGCATATCATTTGCATGATATTGTTGTTGTTGAGGTGATTGTGTGCCCATGTGGGGTGTGAGCAATCACGATTATCGTGTGCCCATGTGGGGTGTGAGCGACTAATATATGTTTCGACGGGAACTGTGATCATGAAATAGGGATCAAATTGGTACCACATACATTGAGTCTAGTTATGTCTCATTGTATTTATGATAGTCATGTTTCATGATGTTCGATATGATTAACTGTGTATGAATTGAAGGGTGTGATGTTATTGGTTATTGTGATGCGAGTGGATTACTTAATGATGTATGTTTTCGTATATATATATATATATATATATATATATATATATATATATATATATATATATATATATATATATATATATATATATATCATCTCTCTCTTTTGTTGATTTAAGAATCTCACCTCTTTTGTTTGAATGTTGTCTCTATGTGGGTAACATGCAGGTAACCTGATGTAGTTAGAGTTCGTGGTCGGTGAAGTCAAAGTACTTCATGTTAGTGGTGTGGCATCTGCTATGATATGTAACATTTAGATTTGGGAACACTATTTGCATGAGTCATTTCATTAAAAGAGATTTTGTTGTCTTTATAGTTTTTCAAATGAAGTCTGTTTGCTAAAATCGTTATACTTTGTTATTGTTTACTTCGATTTATTTTTTCGCTGCATAATAAAAGTTAATTTATGCATATATAAAGTATGCTACATGTATAATAATGAACAAGTATTTGGATGAAAAGTAACGCCTTAAATTATTATCAGTTTTGATTTTACTCTGATTTTTCAATTAAATTGCACTGGGGAATTTAGGGTGTTACTAAGTGGTATCAGAGCAGGTCGCTCCATTTAGCCAAGTAGTCGATTCATTGAATCTTCATCGCGTATGATAATTAATATTGTCGATGTAGGTTCATTAACTATTGTTTTCTATTATTGATGTGTAACAAATTAGAATGGATGGGAGGAACGATGTTGCACTTGCCTCCGCTTTGCATGTTGTTGCATAAGCTGTGCAGAATCCGCGTATTGTTAGGAATAACGAGAATGACGAGTTTCAAAATAATAGTCCGCCTACTTTCAAAGGAAAGTATGACTCGAATGGATATCAGGAGTTGCTCAAAGAGATCGAGAGGATCTTCCAGGTGATTGAGTGTCTTGAAGCACAAAAGATGCGGTTAGGTATTCACAAGTTATCCGGAGAAGCTGATGACTGGTGGGTAAGCACTCACCAACGGTTTGAAGTGACTGGTTAGGAAATCACCTGGGATGTGTTCAGTAGGGAGTTCTTGAGGAAGTATTTTCCTGAAAAATGTCAGAGGGAAGAAAGATGTTGAGTTTTTGGAGTTGAAGCATGGTAGTATGTCGGTCATGGAGTATGATGCCAAGTTCTCCGATTTGACCAAGTTTTATCCGCACTACAGTGAGACGACTGATGAGTTCTCGAAGTGTGTCAAGTTTGAGGCCTGAAATCAAACAGGAGTTTGGTTATCAACGTATCAGAATGTTTTTAGATTTGGTTGATTGTTGTAGTATCTTTGAAGAGGATAGCAAGGCTCGATCAAATCACTTTAAGTGGTTGGCCGAGAGGAGAGGAAAAAGAAGATGCACTGTGGAAAGCCTTATGTAACTCATGCTAATCAAGGTAAGAAGAAGTATGTTGATGGAAAGAAGCCAAGTGGGGGAGGAGCTCTTGTTCCTCTGAAGTGTTATAGATGTGGTGAGTTAGGTTATCGTGTCAGCGAATGCATAATGACATGAGTAAGTGTTTCAAATATATAAAAACCTGGACATTTTATTTTTGATTGCAAAGTTAATATGGTAAATTGCTACAACTATGGAGAGCAGGGCCATATTAGTACTCGTTGCCAAAACCCGGAGAAAGCTGAAACTGGAGGGAAGGTGTTTGCCCCGACAGGAACTCAGACTTCCAATGAAGTTCGGTTGATCAGAGGTATTTGTTACATTAATAATACACCTTTGATTGCTATGATAGAAACTGGTGATACTCATTATTTTATTATTGCTGATTATGTGAGAAGGCTAGGCCCTGTTGCGTCGCCTTTGAAGGGAAAAATGGTTATCGAAACTCCTGCTAAAGGATCGGTGACTACTTCTCTAGTCTGTTTGAACTGTCCTCTTATGATTTATGGTAAGGACTTTGGTGTTGATCTTATTTGTTTCCATTGAGAGGTTTGGATGTGATCTTGGGAATGAATTGGTTAGAATTCAATCATGTTCATATTAATTGTTTCAGTAAGTCGGTGTGATTTCTTACTCCTGATGAGGAAGAAGAGGAAACTGGTTATCTATCTGCTAGAAATTTGAGGAAAATCTTAGATGAAGAAGCTCAAGTGTTGGCATTGTTTTCATCCTTGTCGGTAGAGAGCAAAACAACGATTAGTGATTTGCAAGTAGTAAGTGAATTTCCTAAAGTGTTTCCAGATGACGTTGTTGATGTGCCGCCGGAAAGAGAGGTGGAGTTTAGCATTGACCTTGTACCTGGTACTAGGCCTATTTCCATGTAACTGTACCGGATGTTGTCATCAGAGTTAGCGGAATTGAAGAATCAGTTGGAATAATTGTTGGAAAATAAATTTGTAAGGCCGAGTGTGTCACCTTGGGGAGCTCTAGTGTTGTTGGTGAAGAAAAAAGACTGTAGTATGAGGTTGTGTGTTGACTACAGAAAATTGAACAAATTAAAAATTATGAAAAAGTATCCACTTCCAATAATATATGACTTGATGGATCAGTTGGTGGGTGCTCGTGTGTTTAGCAAGATTGACTTGCGGTCAGGTTATCATCAGATATGGGTAAAGGATGAAGATATTTAGAAAACGACTTTCAGGACTCAGTATGGACATTATGAGTATGTAGTGATGCCATTTTAAGTTACTAATGCACCTGGGGTATTCATGGAGTACATGAATCGAATCTTCCATGATTATTTGGATCAGTTTGTGGTTGTCTTTATAGATGACATTTTAATTTATTCTAAGTCAAAAGAAGAGCATGCAGAACATTTATGAATTGTGTTGCAAGTGTTGAAAGAGAAGAAAACTCAAGATTTGAAGGTGAGTTTTCTTGGCAGTAGTAGTGTTTGTACTAGAGATTATTGGTTGAAAGAGGTGAGTTTTCTTGGCAGTAGTAGTGTTTGTACTAAAGATTTGGAGGCATTATCTGTATGGTTCTTGATATTATGTGTATAATGATCATAAGAGTTTGAAGTATCTTTTTAACCAGAAGGAGTTGAATATGAGGAAGAGAAGTTGGTTGGAATTCTTGAAAGATTATGATTTCGGCTTGAACTACCATCCCGGTAAATCTAATGTCATGGCTAATGTATTGAGTCAGGAGACTTTGCATATGTCCTCTATGATGGTTAAAGAGTTGTAGTTAATTAATCAGTTTAGAGACATGAGTTTGGTTTGTGAGCAGACATCGCATAATGTGATGTTGGGTATGTTGAAGATTAACAATGACTTTCTCAATAGTATCAGAGAGGGTCAGAAGCTAGATGTAAAATTAGTAGACTTGATGGTTGGTGATGAACGTGCTGGAAGTAGTGACTTCCGAATTGACGAACAAAATGTGCTAAGATTTCGTGAATGGATTTGTATTCCGGATGATTCTGAATGGAAGAGAATGATTCTTGAGGAGAGTCACAGAAGTAGCTTAAGTATTCACCCAGGAGCTACAAATATGTATCAGGATTTGAATAGGATATTTTGGTGGTCTGGATTGAAGCGTGACGTGGCTCACCTTGTTTATGCTTGTTTGACTTGTCTGAAGTCGAAGGCGAAACATCAGAAATCTGCTAGTCTGATGCAACCGTTGGGAATCCCAGAGTGGAAATGAGATAGTATTTCTATGGATTTTGTTATGGGGTTGCCTAATACTCTACGAGAACACAACATAATTTGGGTAGTTGTAGATAGAATGATGAAGTCCGCACATTTTATTTCGATTAATATAAATTTACCTTTGCAGAATTTGGCAGAGATTTATATTCACGCGATTGTGAAGTTACATGGGATTCCGTTGAGTATTGTGTCAGGTAGAGATCAGAGGTTTACTTCCATATTTTGGGAAAGTTTGCATGAAGCTTTGGGTTCGAAGCTGAGGTTGATTTCAGCTTATCATCCGCAGACGGATGGACAGACAAAAAGGACTACACAATCTTTGGAGGATTTGTTGAGAGCTTGTATGCTTGAACATGGATGTGCTTGGGATAGTTATTTGTCGTTGATCGAATTCACTTATAACAATAGTTATCAATCCTGTATCGGAATGGTATCTTTTGAAGCGTTGTATGGTCGAAGATGTCAGACACCTTTGTGTTGGCATGCATCCGGTGAGAGTGTAGTGTTTCGACCTAATATCCTCCAGCAGACTACTGAGACAGTGAAGTTGATTCAAGAAAAGGTGAAAATTTTGTAGAGTAGGAAGAAGAGTTATCATGATAAGAGAAGAAAGGATCTCGAGTTTCAAGAAGGAGATCATGTGTTTATGAGAGTTACTTCGGTAACTGGTGTTGGACGTGCTTTGAAGTCGACAAAGCTTACTCCTTGATTTATTGGTCCGTATCATATTTCTACAAGAGTTTGACATGTAGCTTATAGATTAGCGTTGCCACCGTGAGTTTCAAATTTGCATGATGTATTCCATGTTTTGCAGCTTCAGAAGTATGTTCCGGATCTGTCACATGTGATTCCGATGGATGAGGTGGAGGTGAGAGATAACCTTACGACTGAGGCTTTACCAGAGCGTATCAATGATCTTAAAGTGAAGTAGTTGAGAGGCAAGTAAATTGTTCTCGTGAAGGTAGTATGAGGAGGTGTTGTCGGTGGGAACATGACGTGGGAATTAGAGAGCAAGATGCGAGAGTCATATCCGAGTTTGTTCGCATTAGATAAATATTTTGGACAAAAATATTCTAAGTGAGGGAGAGTTGTGTAACACGGTGGGAGAACTGACTTTTAGTCATGTTGCGGATAGCAAGAGTCGCCACCGACTTTTATTTTATCCAAATGGAAAGGACATAAAAGAACAGGAAAGACCTATTTTAAAAGACTTGGGTTCGAGGGGTAGGTTATATAAAGGGAATGTGTTAGCACCCTTTATATCCATGGTTATCCATGGGCTCTTAGTTACTTAGGTCACTTAAATTGTTTTTGAAGAATGTGTAGTGTGTGATTAGAAATTTTTTCGAAGTACTTTGTAATGATCCTCGTATGGATGTATACAAAGCCTTGTTTTGAAAAATGTTTAAGGAAGTGAGGTGTAAAGAGTAATTTTAAGAAGTGTGCAAGTAATTAAGAGGTATCTACCCTAGATTAAGTCTTTCATGTTCTCGTATGTTCTTTCAATGGTAAGACTATCCCTATTATTAAGGAATAAGTAGTCATTACCTTGGATGTAAGTTAAGGGACATGCGTAGGGTCATCGTATGGTCATAGAAGGCAACTTAAGGGATGTCTTTAGCAATTCGTAGGGGCTCATCATCAGTTATTCGAAGGGACAAGATCATTATTCTGTAGGCAACCTCGAAGAGACTTGATCTTTTAAATCTGTAGGGACTTGATGATTTTATAAGTGAATGGACTTTGCTTAAGACACCCCTATATTCGAGGGACTTGACCATTTTTAAGGCAACTGAGAGGGGTAACCTAGGAAGTGCAAGATGACAATCAAAGATCGACTTCCGTGTGTGAGTGTTTATATTCAAGTATTTATCTTATTTAAATTAATTTTCTAAATTAATTTTAATCACATTTAGGTTATACACACCCTAAGATTACTAACCATACAATAAATTATTTACAAAATAAAATAAAGATAGAAAATAAACCTACAAATATTACATGGCTTTAGCAGATACATATTAATCAAATTATAATAATAAACATAATAAGAATAATGGATAAACAATAATAAAAAATTAGCAATAATAAAATAATAGCAATAATAAAATAATAGCAATAATAATGATAATAATAGTGATAATAATAGTGAATAAAGAAATCAAAATTAAAATTTAAAAGACAAATTATTTTTAGGTTAAACAAATATTATAAGCTTTTTAGAGATTAATTAAGAAAATATAATAAATTTAACAATAATAAGAAAAATATTAAATTATTTACATAATAATAAAAATAAAGATTAATATATTAATTAGGGTTTAGAAAAAGATAAATTAAATTTTAGGGTTAATAGAAAAATTAGGGTTAGTATTTTAATTAAGAAAATTAGGGTTAAACATTTTAAGTTTAAAGAATTAATTAAAACTTAAATAAATTATTTACAAATTATATATATTAAAATTTATATACAAAAATATTTATAAAATTAATTAAAATGACTAATCAAGAAAAAATTATGAGATTAATGAAAATACAAAGTTTAATTATTGTTTTAAATAAAATTAATAGTTTTAATATTAAATAAATTAACTAATATTTAATTATATAAAATAAATGAAATAAGTGATAAAAAGAAAGGTGGGGAGGCCTGGTTTTGATCCCAGGACCTCCCCCTTACCACAACAAAACCAAACCACTGGGCTAGCACGTGCTAGTGAACAATGAACACCACCTGATCAATAAATATTAAGTTTGATAATTATGAGAAAATAAAACAAAAAGTTGCAAAACCTGGGAATCGAACCCAGGTTCATTGGTCTCCACACGCGCATGCCTTGCCATCTGAGCCATCAACTTCCTTTTGACAATATAACCTAAACAAATCATAATAAAATAAAACAAATATTCAAATTGAATTTCCGCGCCAAACTTCATCTTCCTCGTTTGAATTTCCTGCGAATTTTCATACAATTCTTCCTGCGAATTTACCTGCGCGTGAATTTAACAGAAGAACCTAGGTTTTTTTGAAACCTTAGAAACACATAAAATTAGAGCAAATTGACAATGGCAAATGATTTCCCATAGCTCATACAATTCAAACACAGTCTTAGAAAGCATTTAAATGGTCTAAAGAGGAAGATCCCAATTCGAAGGTCCAAACCCTAGCAATGGTGATACGCGGATATGGCCATGAAACTTCAATAAAATCACCCAGAAATCATCTATATAACCTCACAAACAATAAACCAGAGTCAAATCACATTAATAATGCATGAATAATCGAAATCGAAAAATCAAATTTTCAAGAACAAGAACAATTCAGTTTGAGATATTTAGCATGATTTTGATGTTAATGATGATTGAAACATGTTCAGAAGACCTCAAGGAACGATTCTACACCTTTAATTCTCTTGTTAATGCTCTAAATCAATGAAACCGAATTTCACTTTTTCTTCACTTTTTTGAAACTTTAACTCTCTTACCTTGCCTCTGATTTTCGTCCCCTAGTATTGTGTTAGGTTCATGATCTTATAGTGAAAAAAATTAGGTCAAGAAATTGATGAATGTTTGGGCTTTTTGGATAACTTGATGGTGAAGAAAGATATGATCTTAAAAGTGAGAAAAATCAAATATTTTCATACTCTTAAAGCCTTGCACGAATTTGGAGTGTATCCAATCAAGTTAAATGATGTTTATGATCTTCTAGAACCACAATCCCATCCAAATATTTGATTTATATATTTTATTTTGATTTAATTTGCATTTTAATGAATAAAATTCAAATAAATACTAAATAAAAAATAAAAAATCAGATAATACTTGGTTTGGGTCGTGCTTGAGGATATCATGAAGATTGGATGGCAATTTGATAGGCCCATTTGGCAAAAATTGGTTTTAAGGTCCCATTTGCTTCATATACCTCCCAAAAATTTCCCAACTTTGACAAGGCATATCTCCCTTAATTTTAAGGCTATGAAGGTGTTATTGGACATTTTGGAAAGATTAGAGAGTCCTCTAACAAACCTCTTTGGTCTCATGTCCATATCCTTTACCATTTTCAAATTATGCCCTTTGGAAGATGTTGACTTTTTGTTGACTTTTAAAATGACCTATAATGTTTTAGCTCATACCTTCCAAACGAAGCATTTTTGGGTTTGGCTTGTGAGACACAAAGTTGTAGAGAATTAAATTTCATTCAAAATGAGCTTTGGATGGAAAAAGTTTGATGAAGCATGTGAAAGTTATGGCTGGTCAAAGTTCAGTTGACTTTTCCTTAGAAAACCCTAATTTAGAAACTCCTGATTCTTGATGATCTGAAATCTCCTTGATGAATCATGATCAACCCTTGATCAAATGATGAATTTTAATTCATAAAATTGATGTTGGAAAAAAATCATGAAGTTTGACTTTGGTTTGACCACAGTTGACCTCAGTTTGACTTTTTAACTACTTTGACTGATTTTTGCATATCTGATCATCTGACTGAGAAATCCTTTTGGGAAAGCCTTGAAACTTGACATAGGGATTCTTGAAGACATATAGGATGCTATGAAGCTCACATGAGGCCTTGGAAGTCCATTTAGCCTGATGAAATCCAAAACCCTAGTTTAGGGTGCATTGCTTAGGAGGATGCTTTGTCTGAGGGAATTATCAAACTTTTTTACTAATTGTGAACCTTGTGAACCTCTTGAGATACCTTGTGAACCTCTTGAGATGCCTTGGTACACAATGCCTTTACTAGGTGAGGGCAAATTTTGGGGTGCAACAAGTTGTAACACCCCGTTTTCCTAATTCATTATTATTTGCGAAATGACTATGAATTGTTGTGATGTTTGGGGTCGTGACATGTTTTTGATGTGTTTTATGTAGAATTATTAATAATGAGGATTATTATTAATATTATTGCTGACTATTATTATTTTTATTTTATTGAGAGAGATCAATGAGATAAATATTAAAATAATTATAGGTGCAGTGAGTGGAAGGGCATGGTGGTAATTGTGTGAGAATTAAGTGAGGGAAAATAAGACAATTCGTTATTTGGGGTATATGAGAGGATTAGAGAGGGAGAAAACATTTTTTCATTCTAAGTAAAAGTGAAGGCTAAAGGGAGAAGATCTATGGCAAGAGGAAAGAAGAGAGAACCCATTGAAGAAAGGAGAGCTCATCACTTTAAGGTAAGAGTGAGATTTATTTCATCTCTCAGGGGCTAGATGATGTAGGTATTGAGGTAGATTTCGTTAGGTTGAATTCTATGGAATTGTTGTATGGGGTTTGTATGAGGGTTTTGGGATGATTTATGATCATATGAATGGAATTAACGAATTTGTTGTGTTTATATTGTTTGGTTGGATTGCAATTGTTAGATGTAGGCTATTGATGTAAAATTTGTGAAAAATTGTTGTTAGAAATCGTGTTTAGTGTAGAAAAACGCATGTGGAAAGTGGTTGTCATCACAGGGTTTAGATTTCAGAAATCACATAGCACGGTGTAGCGTGCTTAACACGGTTTGGAGTATTTTTGCCTTCGAGGCTGTGGCGAGCGCGCTTAGCACGCTAGGAGTCTTGCTTAGCGCGACTTGGAACAAAAAATATTATTTTTATTAACTCAAAATTTGTAGAAATCACAAGTTTTATGTTTTATAATGTTGTTTTATTGTTGTGATGTTGTGAGCATGTATTGAAGTGTTATATGCTTGTTTTGTTGATGTTGATGTGATAATGTGAAATGCATGATTAAATTATGCAAAGACGTGTAGTTTTTGTAGTAACATGATGATGTATACTCGATGAATGCATGTGATAGTTGAGTAGTATTGGTATGAAAATGAATATGCTATTGGTGTGTATTTAGTCATTGTATGTTGTCGTAGATGTGCATATCATTTGCATGATGTTGTTGTTGTTGAGGTGATTGTGTGCCCACGTAGGGTGTGAGCAATCACGATTGTCGTGTGTCGATGTGGGGGTGTGAGTAATCACGACTGTCGTGTGCCCATGTGGGGTGTGAGCGACTAATAGACGTTCCGACGGGAACTGCGATCATGAAATATGGATCAAATTGGTACTACATACATTGATTCTAGTTGTGTCTCATTGTATTTATGATAGTCGTGTTACAAGATGTTTGATGTAATTATCTATGTATGAATTGAAGGGTGTGATGTTGTTGGTTGTTGTGATGCGAGTGGATGACTTAATGATGTTTGCTTTCGTGTTTATATCATCTCTTTCTCTCTCTCTCTCTCTCTCTCTCTCTCTCTCTCTCTTTTGTTGATTTAAGAATGTCACCCCTTTTGTTTGAATGTTGCCTCTACGTGGATAACATGCAGGTAACCCGAAGTAATTAGAGTTTGTGGTCGGTGAAGTCAAAGTACTTCACGTTAGTGGCATGGCATCTGCTCTGATATGTAAAATTGGGAGTTGGAAATGCTATTTGCATGAGTCATTTCATTAAAAGAGATGTTGTTGTCTTTATAGTTTTTCAAATGAAGTCTTTTTGCTAAAACCGTTATACTTCATTATTGTTTACTTCAATTGATTTTTCCGCTGCATAATAAAAGTTAATTTATGGATATATAAAGTGTGTTACATGTCTAATAATGAGCAAGTATTTGGATTAAAAGTAATGCCTTTAATAATGATCAGTTTTGATTTTACTCTAATTTTTCAATTAAGTTGCATGGGGGAATTTAGGGTGTTACAATCAGTTGAAGAATCAAATAAGGAGATGGTTTATTAGAATGTGGATGGCCGGAAATAAAGCTCGCGATAACTGAGTGATATTTTAAAAAGCTTTTAGTCATTATGCACATCAATTTGCACAAAACCAATAAAGTAAACAAGAAAGTGGTGGAAATACTTCTTTCAAATGTTAACGGTAAAATTTAGCAATAAAATGGTAATAACAAGTTAATAAGTAACATCATTCACACGAAAACACAATCAAATCAAATAATGATGCAAATTCTCATGTCACCAACTCCTCATAAAAAATGCATGTGATACCGAGTTTTTGGGATCAGAGATATTTTACTGATTTACCCATGTCTCTGGTTACTCTTGAAATGTGTCCATCTCTAGATGTGAGACTGTTATAGTCCCTCTATGATCCAGGTCACCACTGGACCGAATTCCTACCTAACTCTGAAACAAATGCATGCATGGTCATGTATAATGTAAGCATGCAACATCATCAACATCATAACATCATAAACATCATAACATCATAAATATCATAAACATCATCAAAAACATCATAAGAAGGTTCCACTCTTGAACATATATGTTGCTAATCACAAGCCATCACTATAATCCTTTCAGATTACTAGTCATAAAAAATCGGCAATTAAGGTCATCATTGTAATCCCTTCGGATTATTATACTAAAATATTATGGTTTAAAAAAAAATTCATCAAAAAGGGCAAAGTTACTTTATTACCTAAATCTTTAACTCGTCAAAATTTATCAGGGAAACTTAAAACTTCTCCACTCCCCCCATTTAAAAAAAAAAAATACTCTAGAGTATCCAAAACGTACTCTAAAGTACCCAAAGTGCTATAAAGGTAAAGGTTTCGCAGGTGATACCTCTACTAAATATAAAGGCGGACAATTTAACTCAAATGCTCAAAAGTGATCCTAAGGTTACCAAAAGGTTTCCAACATCAAAAGTTGCTAAAAAATCACCAAAAAATGTCCCGAACTCGAAATATTGTCGAAACGCCCAAAATCGCTTGAAACCGCTGTCGCATTATTTTTTTCACATCCCATCTTTTTTTCTTCCACCGGCTGTTGCACAAGCTTTTTTTTCTTCCGACACCTACAGCAGCTCAACCGCGCGTGACCACCCATCTCCTTTGAAAATTATATTTTCAATTTTCTCAAAAAAATCCTGAATTTTTTAATTTTGCAAAATTTTATTTTCTTTTCATGAAAAATGTATCATTTTTAAAAACAAAATAGATGTACATGATTTGGAAGTTTTTGGAAAAATTGGTTATGATTCTTGGAAAAATTAGGGAGACACATATGATTCTTCAAACAGAAGCATTTGGGAAATCAAACGACCTAAATAGAGTCGCTCGAATTTCTTGAAACTCAAAGTCTAAAATACGATCAAACTTCATACACCAAAATTCATACAATATCATCATAATCAACCAAAGTTGTAAATCTACAAACAACAATACTCCAGAGACCATAGAGGATTTATTTAAAATCCTTTTTTTGGGGTCTCAGTGCAAACACAAAATAAAAATATTCATCGGTTATGTCAATAAGGTTTTGCTCAAACCTTATTTTGCTAGAATTATACAAGTCATACAAAATCAGAAAATTTTCATTACCCCTAAGACGCTGATGGGATGGTAAGAAATCCTCACCATCCCGACTGTCCAAATTACTCATATTTAAGATAATTCCCCCTTACTTTGAAATTACATAGTTTATGGTTAAGCAGTCTCTTCTCCTTTCTAGAGTGCTTCTTAGGGTTTCCTAATAGTCATTCTCTGTTTCTCCCAATTCTCTACGTATCAGTTTTCTCCAAATCTCAACTTTTTTCTATTTAAATAACTTAAATAACTTGATAGGTTTTGTCAATTTCTCAATTTTTTTCACATTATTTTATTACTACAACTTAACCCTTCAATTTTATTAGAAACTTTAATTTCCCCCTACTTTCAATTTTTCAAAAATTATTAATTAAATTAAATAAAAATTTAATTAAAATAAAAATTTAATTCAAATAATGATTTAATCTAAATTTCTTAATTTTCTACTCCCTCAACATATCACAATAATTAAATATATCTACTTATTCACAATAATTAAATATATCTACTTATTCGTAATTACCTCAAACATTCTATTTTATTTTTCTGCTCTTCAATTCGCAACCTCGATAATTATCAAATTACTAAAATACTCATACAACCAAAAAAACACCAAAATTCAAGTATTATGAATAAATTACACAAATTATTAAATAAAATATTCAACTTAAAAACCGGGTGATACACATATGATACAATCCCACAAAATTGAACATAGCTATATTCCCGTCTATGAGTTTCCCTTGTGTATATTGTTATTCGACTACCACCTCTAATTACTACCAATATGTAACTGTTGACCACAATCTTCAACAACGGTGCCAATTATTATTTACATAAATTATTATATTTCATTAATTTTAAAACAATAAAATTATTATTTTTAAAATATAATTTGATGGATTAAATAAGTTATAAAAATAAATGATTTAAATCCTATGAAGTGAGTGAGTGATATAATAAATATTTATAGTGATCATAAAGTCCGAAACACTCTTGGTGACTAGACAGACACACTTTTTATTCCCTGATCCACCAAAGCTTCCTCTTCATCCATCTATCTATCCATCAACAGAAACAAATACCATTCACATCCATATCATCATCTGAATTCTTCATGGTCATCATTATATTTTTGTGATGGTTCATTCATTCATTCATTCATGCAGATGAAGATCAAGAAAATAGAATTAGTGAAGTAATAATAATAATATTATTATTTCAGTGTACTATAGTATAGAGATGAAATAACAGAACACTTTAGTCGACATATCGTAATCACAGTGTCAAATCAAGGCATGATGATGAGATAGAAAACACTGTTGTTACAAAACAACACGTAAACCAATCTGGAACTGTTGTTGTTATTGTGACTTGTCGTCAACAATTAACCACTCTTGTGTTGTTGAATTTATTGGAAAGATGTAACAGTCTTGTTGTTTTGTTTTTGTGAATTATAACTACTTTTATTTCCTCATATGAAGACAAAATTTGGATGTTTCTGTGAAAAACGTTGGTGCCTTTCCGTTTCTGGTCAGACCTTTACCAGGTTGACACCTTTTTTGATCAAACAAAACACATAAATTCTGATAACTTGTAACTTAATCAATTTTACTAGTTTCTCTTTTACAGTACACAATTTCTTTCACCGATCAAATTTAACTACTGTGTACATTTTTTTTTTTGAAATACTCAAAAATAAATTAACTTCAAAATTGGTATTGTATGTGGAGAAATTAAAAAATAATAATTTGGAAATAATGTGCAAAAGTTATATTACCCTTGAAATAAATGGTGAAGAAGATAGTTAGTGATTAAATTTCAAATGTCCAAAATGTGACTAACTTAGGCTCATATATTGGGCCTCTCAAAAAATTAAGAGAACCCATAAATAATTCTAGTTTTTGAAAAATTATGGAGATTTGTTGAAATTTTAGAAAAACTCACAATATCAAAGATGCATTTAAGTTTCTTCTATACGTTTTAGTTTATAGTGTTTTTTTTTTCTCTTTGTTTTACTTCGAATTTGGAGTATTTTAATTAATTTTTAAATTTATATTGATTCAATGTGCTTAGAAAAGTCTTTAAAGGTGTACACAATAAATTATCATACAAAATTTAAAATTTATAATGATTTACTCATGATTAAATAGAAATCTCATACAAATATTTATCACCATTTAATCGGAGTAAATAAGACTTTTTTTTTCATAGCGTTGGACTATAACAAACCTCCTAACAATCTAAAAAAATAGAAACATAAAAGAGTTATATTGTGAACTTTCTTTTCATCTCTGATATTGTTGCCATCGGTTGCTACAACATTAAAGAGGGATGAATTCAATAGTATCTCATCTTCGTTTTCTCCCTCAACCTTTGTCAAAGACAAGTTTGTTTAGTGGTGTGACCCTATCGGTTTCTCCATAAAATCAGTTTTTCTTAGTCTACAAGTTATATCTCGCAGCAACGTCCCAATTCCTACTGATTTGGCGATGATTCTAGATTTTTTGTGGAAAGTTAATATCCCTTCTAATATTCAAGTGTTCTCGTGGGGGCATCTCTTCAATCGTCTTCAAACTAAAGAAGAGATGACAAAGCAAAATATCATATTTAACCAGTATAATTTGATTTGTCCTTTGTGTTTCTGTAATAATGAATTTCATCTTCACTTGTTTTTTATGTGGCCAAAATCCAAATTAATTTGGAATAAGATGTTGGATTGGATTGGGCTTGGTCGTATCCCCACAATTTTATTTATATTTGCCCATGTGACGAATTTTGATAGGATGATAAAAGATCATATTATCAAAGATTTTAGACACTCATTTTGCTTTGCTAATGGTAGGGCAATTTGTCTTTTTAGAAATTATATATTTTCTAATAGAGGGTTTCATGATATCATTGATGTAGTTTCCTTGGCTAAATCCCTTTCGTGGGATTGGACAAGTGCTAGATTTAAGGATGTCTTCCTTTATGATAAGAATTATTGGTTAGTTAATCCGCTTATCGCTTATCGATTGTATTAGCTAATGTTTTAAGAGTTTTTCTCCTCTTTATATTGAGTTGAATATCCCTTTGCTCCAATTAATTCATCTTTACTTATAAATTTTTTTTATCTTATATGTCTTATTAATTATTTTTTAATATAATATATCTTTAATTTAACTTTTAAAATGAATGTTATCTAAATAGATATATTCTTATGATTATTTTTATTATATTTTGATAAATATTTTATTTATTTTAATTTTTTCATATTATAAAACTCATTTTTATTAAAAATAGTAAGAGTTTTCGGTTGAACTATTTTTGACAAGTATGTAATAAAATTAACCATTAAAAAACCATGCTACTTGAATTGCATCACAAATTACTGTAAAATTTGTTTCCTTTAAAAAAATTATCCTCTAAAATTTATGTTAATAATGTACATCTTTGAGAAACATAAAACAGAAAAAAATTATTTAATTATTTTCAGAAATATGTTATCTCTAGCTAGCATTACATCTTATTTCTTTCATGTCAAGAGGATTCAATTTTCTTATAAACCAAATAAAATAACTTATAATTAACTACAGCATATAATATAATTCCATATCATACTATAAATCCACAAACATAGTTCTGTTGATCTCACACAAGAAAAAAAATAAAATTACATATTTAAGTCAACAAAGTGATGATGATATATCTCCATCCATACTTTGAAACAGCACACATATCTGAAGTCATTCTCATGAGCAGTGTTCACAAACACCATATTTCAATTCAATAATAACCCTAATAGTAACACACACGAACTGTCACTAAAAATAACAAAAAGAAGAAACCACAAACTCATCAAAATAGACAACAACAAACAACACAAAACAGTAAATAAAACCTTCATTCACCACCCTTGAGCTTTTTTTTCCTTTCTATATCTGTAAAACAAAAACACAAACTTGATTAATACTTAATTAAGTTAATCTGATAATATAAACTAAAGATGTTTACGTGATTAATTAATTACCAGATAATAGCATGCACCATGCTGGAGTGAATGGAGAGTTACACCCCATTGGTTTGTTAAAACTGGTTGGCCAGTTGAATGAATCAGCACAGAATCATCACCAAATGCTTCACGAACATTGAAAGGTCCTGATGCTACCTCAAACGCCACATCATTGATGAACACCATTAATCTTGCAGGAACACCTGTTTCACCAATGCCTGAGATACACTCAATCATTTCACACTTAGAACCCTAACTATAGCTATATACTAAAAGTAAGAAGAAAAAAAATACAAAAGCCTATATTTCAGCCAATAAAGCCATGCACACGTGACCTAAAAACCATGGTACTGGTTGAGTAATTAGCCTCCTCTTTCCTTCTTTTGCTTTACTTCCATTACCATTTTTATTTCAAAAACTATGTTCTTAGGTTTTATAGCCGGTTGAAAACAAGTATAAAAAGAATTATTTGCACAAATGATAATTAAATAAACTAGTAACTAAAGATCTTAGGTTTTGGCCGACAAGGGTTTTAAAAAACAGTCTGCAACTGCGAAAACGGTCTGACAAAACCATATTGACATATGTTAATCTTGATACTAATACTGTTATTCACCGTTTTTATGTTAAAGAAAATATTGTGGTTAATTCACTATGACGGCTGTGAGACTTGTACCGACCGAAATTGCGAAAGTCTTTCGCGACGGTGTCTTTTTTTTTTTAAACCTAATTACAAAAAGACTTCAAAAGGTATCTTTTAATTTATGTGGTTATTTTATGTTTTTTATTTGTAGTAGTGTGTGATATGATAAAGAAAATAGTATCTAATTAATTACCTTGTAGTTGAGAAATGATAGGGGATGGAACAGTGATGGTGGAGGAGGTGGTAGGAGGTACAACAGTAGTAGTAGTTGTGGGTGTGGGTGTGAAACAGAAGTTAAAATGAGGGATTTGGTGCACTATTTTGACAGACTTATCCTGATCTTGTTGATCTTGATGTTTCTTTGAGGAGTTAGCACCATGGTTGTTCATGATCTCACTAAGCAGAAAACTAGTAGTGCAATGACCAGTGTTTTGCTGCTGTTGATGTTGATGCTGTTGTTGACCATGTGATTGTTGAGCATGAACCACATTTGAGAGTTCAGAGAAGCAAAACCCTTGGGATGTAACATTATTAGGTTGAACAACACCTTGTCCATGATTTTGCATTGGGAAGAAGAAAGTCTCAGTAGCTGGTGCAGTTACTCTTGCTTGTGGTGGAACAAGATTGGCTTCATTCTGTGTCTGAAAATAGTTATGGTTCACAGAAGAAACAGATGGAGAATTAGGCACAACGTCATTGATGTTAGAGAAACCTAGAGAAAACACCTTGGAAGGTATTAACTCCTTCGGCGGAGATTTCTCCGAAGAAGAAGATGAAGATGATGGTGCAGCAACAGTAGTTTGAGCAAGTGAAGAAACATGATTAATGTTTTGCTGTGCTTGTTGTTGCTCCTGATTCTGATTCTGATTCTGAAGATTCTTTGAGTTGTTTTGATTCTGAAGATGACGAAGCTTATGCTTGCTTCTTGATTTGCGGTTCTGGAACCAGTAAAACACATTGGCATCACCAACTTGACCATACTCTTGTAACTGTGCTCTAATCTTCCTTATTTCTTCTCTCGGTGGATTCACCATTCCTGAGTTGAATATAGCTTCCAGTATCCGAATCTGTTCGGGTTTCGGATTCCACCTGGGCTTCGGTTCAGGACTTCTCTCTTCACAACCTTCAAGAACACACAAAAAACCTAAGAAATAATACATAATATTTGACCTATATTTTATGTAGAAAAAAAAGGTTACCTGATGAGTAAGGAGTTCTGTGACAAGGAGAAGAAGAGATGAGAGAAGAGTTGATGTCATGCTGCCATTGGTGATGAGTGTTGCAGGGTTTAGACTTAAACATGCTTGGCCAGTGTCTATTAGAAGAAGCCATGATGTTGATGAATGAATGAATAAGTGATAGAAATCTAGAAGAAGCTCTTTTTGTTTCTCTCTTGCTTTCTGAAACACACAGAAGCTTCTTATATAGCCACTACTTGTTAACCGTGCGTCTCACAACAAGTTCTATAATTGAAATAATAATTCATAGATAAGAATTTATTGAACATAATAAAAAGGAAAAAAGAAAAAAGAAAAGTATTATATATATATAAAAAAAGGTGAGAAGCAACAGGAATCGCCTGTGAGAAAAATAAACAAGAAAGGAAAGTGAAATAAATAAAAAAGAGAGTACCATACCTTGTAGTACTATAGGTATAGCTTTTAGAGATTAGAAAACAACTTTTGCATTAATAGTAGAGTGAAAAAAGGTGAAAAATAAAAGAGATATAGTTGAAAGTAGAAGGAAATTCCCCCCGGATGAGAAGCAAAGGGAACAAGGAAAAGAATAGATGCTGGGGACTTAATTAGGAATCTTGTTGGTGCAGAGATATGGCAGGGAGGAAAAAAGCTCTTAATGCTAGGGCTTTCATCACATACACAAAAAAAAAGAAGAGAAAAAGAAAAGTGTGATCTGAACAATTTGTCTGATTCTTTTAACACAATTCCATGGGGGAAGGGAAAGAGAAAATGTGAGATATTAATGAGAAGGTGGAGGAATAATAAGTGTGGGATTATTCTAATGGATGAGGTTGTTGTATAGGAATAAATAGGGGTTGAGGGGATGGAAGATTTTCAAACTTTCAAAGTCAAGAAAAGAGTGTGTACTAATTTTTGATTGGAAAATGGTGGTGGGTTAGTAATTGCTTCTTTTTTGGGTCATTTTAGGCAAAGTAAGGACTAAGCTTCTATTTGGATTGAATCGAGGGGGCATGTTTATTGACTATTTTACTTCAACAAATGCATTTTTTTCTCTCTATTTATTTCAATTCATGTGTGTATATATGGTTTTTGCACCATTTAGGGTTCATTCATGGTCTAACAATAGTACTAATAATTATAATTAAGATGAAAGTAATTACCTTTTTTTTTATTAATATTCTTTACTTATTTTCTTTTTTGAAAATAACAAATGATATTAAGAAGATGTGTGGTTGAATTGGTGAAAAATGAAAAAAAATTGATAGTTTATTGTCATGAAGACATTAATCGATAATCTGAAAGCATAAAGATCAAAAGGTGATTAAGCATGACAAAATCTTTTTTACGGATGTATTATTTGAAAATTAAAAAGATTTTTTTTTTGTTTTTTTACGTGGAGAAAAAAAATATCATTAAAAATGACATGAGAATGAAAGTTAAAGCATTAAAAGTTAGAAATAGATCGAAAGAATAATTTTATTGAATAACATAAATAAATTTATTATTTATCTGTATTTACCTAATTTATTTTCTTTTGAGATGTTGTAAACAAAGAAATAACTTGTATATGAGAGCATGAAACTGTAGAGAATCTCAATCCACGAGTTTTGTCGATGAGAAGTGAGAGCACTAAAGCAAAAAATGATATGTCTGCATCAATAGTGTAGAGATATAGAATATGTCACATATATAAGGAAGAGCAAAAAAACGAAGAAAATATATTTGAGAAAAATTCCAGATTTAGGGTTTACCGTGCCATTGGAGCTTAAGAACAATCTCGATGACATTCAAGATACTTCTCAAAATTGATGATCCATCTCGATCAAGGGTTTGAAAGAGATCTATTGACGATAATTTTTTAGATATCTACGAGGATTCACAATACACAGCGATTGAAAATTGAGATGAAAAAGTGCACATTACTTTACCGAATGAAAGAAAAAATTTCTTCTAATTTTTTTTTAAAAAAGTTTTAAATTTAAGAAACACTAGAAAAAATGTATATAAAAAGTTTAGTTAATATATTATAATATAATATATATTTATATTTATATTTTAATATATATTATATAACTTGAGGCTTAAAGTTAATATATAGTCTATATTATTATTATTATTATTATTATTATTATTATTATTAGTAGTAGTAGTAGTAGTAGTAGTAGTTTGTATATATAAATTGTCTTGTGAAGGTCAATCTGTGTGAGTCCTAATTTATTAATTTGTACATCGGTGTTTTTGTCAATCCACTTATATTTAAATAAAGACATTTTAAATATAAAATAATCAATCTCTCAAATATTCTCAATGACCCCAAAGTACGATCTATATGCCATTACAAGGATCTTTTCTTTGGAACTAGAGAAGTGCATAGATTATGCATCAAGTATAACCCCACTATTTTGCATGATACTACAATTATCTTTTGATTTTGTAAATAATGAAAATTTACTAATGTTGTATGCACTCGAAGTTATAGGATTAAATTTAAACATATATGAAATCCATTTTATTATCTCACACACACTCCTATTCTTAGAAATCATTTCATTAAGCTAATTTCTGAAACTTTTGTTATGCTCTGTCAACAACCATTTTTCATTCATTCGGGGAAGTTTTTCCTGATAAATCTTTTTATTGGATAAGTAAGATTTAAATTCATAAACATTATTCAATATTCAATATATATATAAATATGCTTGAACCTTGAGTATATTTACATTCAATCTTCAATAATGACGAGACTTTAGAATTCATATAGAGTTAGGTTCTAACAAATAGTTTAAACAAAATGATGATTATACATGTAATCATTATCACATAGAGGTTATGTCAAATCACATGATATTTTTGTCACTTGGGTAATATAGATGTGTTGTTATACACCACTACGTATTTATAATATTAAATAAATGATTTAATATTATTTCAAATTTTATGAAAATCTATAGTGTCACACACACATAAAAGGCAAACAAGAGATTAAATAAATATATATTCATTTATGATTTGACGGTTGTTGAATCGTAATATTAGGTTTTTTTTTTGTTATCGTCTCCATATGGACTGTTCTGATATGGGATGCTTGTCGTTCAATAGTTTACAGTTTCAAGAAAAGGATATTCAAAGTTTGTTTTATATATTGTCACGATTTAGTAACAAAGATTAAATTCTATGATGTTTGATTAACAAAGTACATCAAAAGTAGTTTTCATCAATCCTAACTTATATATATATATATATATATATATATATATATATATATATATATATATATATATATATATATATATATTCTCTTAATCTTGTATGTGAAGTTGGATCCAATTAATATCATCATATGTTCTCTCAACACCGTCTATGTCTAGAGTGGTGTTGTAAGAAATATTGTAATCTTTGCTATATGATCTCTTCATATAACAACCAACATAGTAAGATTTAAGTTCAACACATAGAAAATATCAACCACAAATCGATCTCTCCAACTTGTGAATTGATAGATGAATATTTTAGATCAAGTTTAATAAAATCTATGTATAGAGTTTTACAAAAGAAGAATGGATCATTAAGAACAAAAATATTCATCATATATTAATCATCACTTGTTCACATACAAGGCCAATCAAAAGAAATACATAAAAGCTAAGGTAGACTACCTCTACCTTTGATACAATTTTTTTTTGCTACCCATAAACATGGTAGTTTGCTTTACAAGTACTGAAATTTGCTACACATATCAAAGCAACCAAAGGTATTTGCACTATCATTGAAGAATCACATGAAAACATTGGTTAAATGCCTAGTTTAATGGATAAAATTAAGACATTTTTGGAATTCAACAAACTCTCTCCAACTAGATTTTTGTTTGTCCTCAAGAAAAGTATGCCTATTATGAAACACAATAGGATTTGATCAAGCATATAATTCAACCAAGAATAGATTTATGTTTCAAATTAAACATAAAAATGCGCACAAGCAATGATCACACTTCCTAGAATTGAACAATGATAAATAAATTAGTTCTTAAACAAATATCACACAGTGTTTCAAATAACAACTAAATTCTCATGCTTGAATCACTCTAACACTCGTCTTCAGAATAAGAATGAAGAAATTAACGTGTTTGCAACCACGAGGAGATTTAACTCATCTGACAAACAATGCAAATAACAACTCAATACATACATTCATCTAACAATGAAAATTGAATCATGGAAGAAAAATCTCACTAAAGGATTGTATGGTTGTGGTTTGATTAGGTTCACAACAAATGGACATTTTTGAGGCCATGAGATCAAAGTTTCCAATGCAAAAGAAACATTCACTATACAAGGTTATGTACACACTACAACTTCATCCACACTTTCTTTTCTCAATTGTTTACCCTTCCAAACTTCCTTTTTGCACTATTTTTCTCTTTCAAACAAGCATTCTTTTTCTATTGTTTTTTCACTTTCATATTCACAATTATTCATTTCTATGCTTGTTTGAAAATTTTCAAAATTTTGAGCAACTCACCAATTTTCTTTTCACTCTCCCCAACTTAAATTCATTGCAACTTCATCCACACTTTCTTTTATCAATTGTTTACCCTTCCAAACTTCCTTTTTACACAATTATTTTATTCTCTATTTTTCTCTTTCAAACAAGCATTCTTTTTCTGTTGATTTTCACTTTCATATTCACAATTTTTCATTTCTATGCCTGTTTGAAAATTTTCATAATTTTGAGCAACTAAACACTTTTCTGTTCACTCTCCCCAACTTAAATTCAATCAAACCTCAAGTGAATGCTTCTTGATTTTTATGGCAAGGAAATAAATTTAGAACTATGTTCAAAGGTTTCAAGATTTTTTTTAGAATCCCAAAAAATATAATAATGGACTATCTTTCAAATGATGTACACAAATCAAATTCATCACTAAAATCGGGATCTAAATTGTTTAGGCTCAAAGGGGTTAGAAAATTCTCACTACTCACAGGTACATCACTTTTGGTTATTGTTGTGCTCGATATAAACAAATATCTTGATCATTTCTAATGCTTCCACAAAAACACAATAATCAAAAGATTAAGCATGAATCAAATGAATTAAACAAATTTTATCAGTCATCATAAGCATATAGTAAACAATGGAGGTTTCTCACAATTTGTGGCTTTTGGAACCTAAGTGAAACAATCATTTAAAAAAGTTGCAAATTGAAACAAAAATACACATTTGCACAAAGAAAAAATTTCTTACACATTCTAGCATTCTAGAAAGGGGTAACCATTTACCTTGCTTTCATTCATGGTATTCAAAATACTATCATCACCATCAAAACTTTGGAGAATCTTCATTTGATACTTTTAGCAAATAACAACCAATATAGAAGTTCTTAACATTTCATCATCAAAGAAGGAAGCATTAAATTCAAAACAAACTACGAAAAACCAATAAAAGAAACTAAAACTACACTGAAAAAGCAACTACATCCACCCCTTTTTTTTCTTTTCAAAAATGACTTCTCTCAGGATAACAACAAGAGGCAATGAATTTGTACTAAAAAGAAAATAAAATTTTTGTGGCAAAAATCCTCCAACTACCCAGAATCTGCCAAGTTTACACTGCGAACACCAGGCGAACACTCACCCCAGGTTTGCATTGCGAACTAAGGGCGAACATGACAGTAATTTCCAAAAAAATTGGTTTTTCACTATGGGTCCAAACAACACTTTTCTACATAATCAAACAATAAGATCAATTGTATTTCTTGAAAGTCTTTACTCACAACCTTCTAGTCATGATACTTCTTCACCTTCTTTTTGTAAAGTTTGTTGGAGTCATAAGCTTGAAGTCGCAATTAATCTAATTCATGAAGTTGTACTTTTCTCTTTTCACCACTTAAAGTGGGATCAAAGTTCAAGAATGTTAAGGCCTAAAAAGCCTTATGATCTAACTCTACCGGCAAATGAAAAGTTTTACCGTAGATCATTTTAAAAGGTGTGAGACCTATCGGAGTTTTAAATGTGGCCCAATAAGCCCACAAAGCTTGTTTGCTCAATCCTTCCTAGAAGAAGACACAGTTTTCTCAAGAACCCTCTTGATCTCACGATTTGGTACCTCCGCTTGACCATTACCTTGAGGATGGTATGGTGTTCTCACTTTGTTCTTCACACCATAGTGCTCCAAAGGTTTTTCTAGTTGAGAGCTGCAAAAGTAGGATCCTCCATCACTTATCAACAATCAAGGTGTACCAAAATGTGAAAAAATGTTTTTCTTCAGAAATTTTATCAGAGTTTTCCCATCTGCTTTTGCACACGCTATCGCTTCCACCCACTTGGACACATAATCCACAACAACTAAAATTAACTCTCAAGAAAATGAAGGTGGAAATGGACCAACAAAGTCAAATCCCCAACAATCGAATATTTCCACCTCCAACATACTTTGTAACGGCATGTTATTCCATTTTGTAATTCCCACTCCGTTGGAAATTGTCACAACTTTGAGCATGCACATGATCATATTTAAACAAATAAGGCCAATAAAAGCCCATTTGAAGTACTTTTGTTTCCGTTCTTAACCCATTAAAATGGCCACCATAAGATGAGTTGACAATGCCAAACAATGCTCTTTGATTCATAAATTATAACACACCTTCGCAAAAGATTAAAAGCACCAAGTTTGAACAAATAAGGCTCATCTGAGATAAATAACTTGGCATCAAACATAATTTTGTTTCTTTGATTACAAGTTATACCTTTCGGTATTACTCTGACGACTTTATGATTTGCAATATTGGCATACCAAGGCCTAAGTTGAACCATATACAACTTCTCATCCGGAAATTCTTCCTTAACCCTAAATTCATTTTTAGTTACTTCCACATTCAAAAGAAAGGATAAGTGGCCTGCTATCAAATTGTCAGAGCCCTTCTTGTTGCGAATTTCAAGATCAAATTCTTGCAACAAAAGAACCATCTAATAAGAATTTGATTAGAATCCAGTTTGGTTAGCAAATACTTAATTATCACATGGTCCATGTAAATAACCACTTTAGACCCAATAAGGTAGGACCAGAATTTTTCCAATGCATACACTATCGCAAGAAGCTCTTTTTCCCTAATGGCATAATTTATTTGAGCTTTGTTCAAAACTTTGCTTCAATAGTGTGTAGAATTAAAAAAATTGGTTCTTCTTTGACCAAGTACCGTACCAACGACATGATCACTCACGTCACACATGAGTTCAGAATCAATTTCTAATTTGGAGAAATGATTATTGTAAGTTCTTTGGATTTTGGATTGGAAATCATTTTAGTAAAATATGATGATGTTAAGCTAGATGTTTTGTATTGTTAGTCGGACATCATGTTCTGCAGGATGTCATGACATGAGCCAAGGCATGTTATACCAGAACCCTATGGATAGTTTGTTTTTGTGTTTTGATGTGTTTTGTGATTGTGATTTAATTCACATGTTTTTATTATCCATGGAAGGATTTGTTAGGAATGTATGTTTTTGCAGATTGTTGTGATTTTCTTAAAAAGGGTCGTTGAGCCTTTTTAGGAAATTTAGTATTTGTTCCTATTTTTGTGTAGGTCTTGCTAATCATTGGAGGAAAATTCCTGATATTTATGCGGTTTAGGAAACCAAGCTTACACGGTTTAAAGGCTATATAGAGAGTGGAGTTAAACCTAATCAACACGGATCACATATTAAAGATTTTGGGGAAATTAGAATTGTCGTATCTTTGTTTTCTTTTAAGGTTTAGTGTTTCTATTTATATGTCACTCTTGTATCAGGTTTGATGCATTGAGTTGACTGATTGTTCATTTTTCACTATAACATTTTAAACAAGAGTGTATTATTCTTGGTTGAAGCTTTTAAGCAAGACAAAATATTGTTTTGGAAGTGTGGTATTCTTTTTGGGTTGTTGTTCTTACGTTCCATGGGGTTGGGAGTGTTTGATATCACCGAGGTGATTGGGAGTGAGAAGGGTTCCCATATCTAGGACGTTTCTAGGTAGAGGTTGCAGTGGGTAGTGATTAAGTGAGGGGTTGTAAACTGGTATTGTTTAGCTCTGAATTGATATTACTAATAATGGATTTCCTTCCTGGCTTGGTAGCCCCCAGACGTACATGATTTGCACCAAAATGGTTTAACAATTAATTGTGTTCTTTAATTTTATGCAATTTATTTATTGCACAATCATTTATTTTGTTTGCTGTCAGTGGATGTTATAACATATGTTGTGACATTGTGTAGTGTTAAGACATTTGTCATCTGCGTGCCAAATTTTCAATTGGAATCAGAGCAGGTCATCATGTTCCTTTATTTGTGTTGAAACATCCCAACCAAAAAAAAAACCTTCAAGTGTAAACATGGAATTAACCCTCATATGGTATTAGGAAAATCATTAGTCTATGCGCATAAAACGTTAGTTTTTCCTTTCAAATTCACGTGGCATAATTTTTGCTACAAATCATTACTCTCGTGCTATATTTTTAAAAATTACATAAATTCTCTTTACAACCAATCTATTGTTCATCTCCATTACTTGTAGAAATTATTGATTGCTTGTGTCACTCAACATCGTCTCTTCATCTCTCATTCTGAACCCATGGCATCTATCACACCTGAATCTTCCCCCAGAAAGAACTATGAAGAAAAAAGAGTAGAAACTCCGACACAATCTAGGGTTTCTCCCTCATCAACAAAGGCCCTCTCTCCATATGTCATTACTAGTGTTATGCCCTTATTTGTGGTTCATCCTCAAGTCTCCTCTGAAAAAGGTTTAAAACCCTCTAGAATAAAGAAGACAAAGATTTCTAAGGTAAGTAAAGATTATTCTTCCTCAAAAAATAGTCATAAACCTTGTAGCTTTATAAAAACAACACCCTCTAGTACAAAGAAACCCCTATCTATGAAGAATTTGTACCTTGATCCCATTCCCTACATTAGGGATCCTCTTGGATTAATCAGCAAAAAATCGACTGACGATGATGAAACTGAACCCTCAGAAGATGATAAGAAGTCTACCAATACTAGTGAGGTTGGAAATAAGAGTGACCTTGACAAGATAGAGTTAAGTCTTATAGCACAAGAAACCAGTGACAAAGGTGTCTCAAGACTCCCCTCTATAACTCAAATTACTAACATTGAATCTGATGTTGTGTCAGATGTGGTAACATTTTTGGGGCTGACGGAGCAAAAGGCTCTTAATGAGACTGAGAAAATATCAATGAATAGGAAACTGTGTATGTTTCTTGCCAAAGTACTGGAAAAGAATGGTTTTGAGGCTATTCAAAGTAGTCTTAAACACTTTGTTGATATTGATCTTCAAAAAGGTATTCCTTCCAATGAGAAGGTTACAAAATCTGTATCCTTTGACATACATAAACAATATGTAACTAACAGAGAGAAAAGTGCCACTAGCAAGGAAATTGTGATGTTTGATAATGAGGAAGGACAACCTGATCAGGGTACCAATGATACTCCTATAAATATTATAGAATTAAGCTTAGATGATGAGACTCTTCCTCAAAGACTAGCAGTAAGTATTGAAAAAAAATCAAATTGGAAGGTCTAATTGCTGATATTGAAGAAGAAGAAGGATACATAGAAGAGGAAGAAGACACTAGTGATGAAGAAGAATCTGAAGAGTATAAATTTATTTATTGATATGATGTTTGTGTCTAACAATTTTTTATTTTTATGAGATTTCGTTTCTGGTTTGTAATTTGTATCAACTCTATGTGTTTCTATTGACAGTTTTTATGTGTTTTTCCACTCTAGAATTTTTTTTCAATGTTTTAATGCTTTATTCATTTATGTGCTTCCATTTAGTTTATGCTTGTTTGAATTTTTATGTGATTCCATCTGTACATTTACTCACTTTTTGTTACTTTTTGGCTAAAAAGTGGGAGTAAAATGTGTGTTTAAGTGTTTAATCCTGAAGTTGGATCAGGTAAACATGTGTTTACATGACATCATGTCATGATTCTTTTCTTTTAGGAAGAGTAGAGTTTTTTTTTGCTTGTTGTATGCAACCGGATCTGAAGATATATATAGCTTGTGAACATGACTATTTGTCATGTGTATAAGGAAGCTACTTCAGTTGGTGTTGAAGGAAGGATCCATTTATGTTTATAGATGCTGAAGATGTAATCAGGATGTTAGACCACATATTCTGACATGCTTGTATTGCTTGGGATATTTGTGAGGTTGTGCAGTATCTTCTTGTCTACCGAAGTAAGTGCCTCTATGACTGTGTCTAGGAGAACTCAGGTGTCTCTGTAGTGTGAGTGTGTTGTGGTCTTCAAGGGGAGTGATCTTGGACGTGTTTCTACATTGTGACCTTATGAGGATGAATTTTGTTCATGTGTTTCTACTATTGTTGGGATTTCTCCTTGATGGGGAGTTCTGCTTATGTGTGACAGGGGGAGTTGTGTACCAGTTTGTGTTGTAGTTGAAGCAGTGCAACTTATGTTCTTGTACCTCTGGTGAGGTTGTGATGTCATACAAGATATCTTGACATTATGCTAATTGGTGTTCTCTTTTTCCTTGGAAGTGGGGATGTGGTTCTGGCTTTGTGAGGTTATTGTTCTTTTCCGTTGTGTGTAACTCTGATGTGTGTTAGGGATGTTTTAGCCAAAATTTTCCAAAGAGAGAGAGATTTTAAGTTCTATGGCTTTTGGATTGGCAGTCATTTTGGTAAAACATGATGATGTTAAGCTAGATGTTTTTTCTTGTCAGTTAAACATCATGTTCTGTAGGATGTTATGACATGTGCCAAGATATGTTATACCAGAACCCTAGGGCTAGTTTGTTTTGGTGTTTTGGTGTGTTTTGTGAGTGTGATTTAATTCACACGTTTGTATTATCCATGGAGGGATTTATTAGGAACGTCTGTTTTTGCAGATATTGGTGATTTTAGTAAAAAAGGTCATTGAGCCTTTTTAAGAAAGTACATATTTGTTCCTATTCTTGTGCAGGTAATCTTGTAAATCATTGGTGGAAGACTCCCGATGTTTCTACGCTTTAGGAATCCAAATCCCACAAAGTCTTAAGGTTGTATAAAGAGTGGAGCTAAACCTAATCAACATGGATCACATATTGAAGATTTTGGGGAAATTATGATTGTCGTGTCTTGGTTGTCTTTTAGGGTTTAGTGTTTCTGTTTATATGTCACTCTTGTATTAGGTTTGATGCATTTATTTTACTAATTGTTCATTGTTCACTCTAATATTTTAAACAAGAGTGTATTGTTCTTAGTTGAAGCTTTTAAGCAAGAACAAGTATTGTTTTGGAAGTGTGATCTTCTTTTTGTGCTGTTGTTTTTACATTCCCGGGATTGGAAGTGTTTGATATCACTGAGGTGATTGAGAGTGAGAGAGGTTCTCATATCTAGGAGGTTTCTAGGTAGAAGTTGCATTGGGTTATGATTAAGTGAGGGGTTGTAAACTGGGATTGTTTAGCTTTGAATTGATACTACTAATAGTGGATTTCCTTCCTGGCTTGGTAGCCCCCAGACGTAGGTGAGTTGCACCGAACTCTGTTAAGAATTGATTGTATTCTTTAATGTTCTACAATTTATTTTCGGCACAATCATTCTGTTTGTTTGATGCCAAAGGATGTTATAACATTTTTTGTGACATTATGTAGTGTTAAGACATTTGTCTTGACATTTGTTATCTGCGTGCCAGAATTTCAATTATGGGTGCGGTAGTGAAACTATATTTTAAAGAATTAAAAGCAAGCATGCAAGAATCATTAAATTCAAAAGACTTATCTTTGTTGAGAAAGTTTATCAAGGGATTTGAAATCTTTGCGGAGTTTTTGATGAACCTCCGATAGAATCCCGCTTGACCGAGAAAGTTTCTAATTCTTTTAACATTCAATGATGGTGGAAACTTCTCGATAACCTTCACTTTGGCTTGGTCAACTTCAAGGACCGTTTAAGAAACTTTATGTCCAAGCACAATTCCTTCCATAAACATGAAGTTACATTTCTCCTAATTAAGCACAAGATTAGTTTTCACACACCTCTCAAACACAAAATCCAGATTTTTCAAACAAAAATTGAATGACGACCCAAAAACCAAAAAGTCATCCATAAAGACTTCAATGATTTTCAATCAAGTCAGAAAATATTGCTTGCATGCACCACTGAAAAGTAGTCGGTGCATTGCACAACCCAAAAGGCATCCTTCTATAAGAAAAGACCCCAAATGGACATGTAAAAGCAGTTTTCTCATGATCCTCTAGGTTAACAATAATTTGGTTGTAACCTGAATAACCATCAAGAAAACAATAGAATTTCTGACCTGATAGCCTTTCAAGCATTAGGTTAATGAAAGGTAGAGGAAAGTGATTCCTCGTAACTTTGTTTAGCCTACGTTAGTAAATGCACATTTTCCACCTCGTCACGGTTGTTGTTGGTATTGATTCATTCTTTTCATTCAGAATCACTGTCATCCCACCTTTCTTCGGCACCACTTACATTGAACTAACCCAAGGACTATCAGAAATAGGACAAATCATATTTTCCACAAGGATCTTCACCACTTGCTTCCTAACCACTTTTTTCATGGTAGGATTTAAGAGGGGTTGAGTTTGAGCTACTTGCTTCCTAACCCATATCATTTTGTTTCATTTTCAACACCACAATCAATTTTTCTTCCCCATTCATGGTAAGTTCATTTCTTATAATCACCAGCTTGTGCCCCTATCGTCAAGAAACACATATTTTAAGTGAATGGGAAAAAACTTCAACTCATTTTCTTCACTTTCATTGAGACTTAGCAAAGCATGAGTAAGAACTTTTTCTAAGGGATTAGAAACATGAAATTCCCTTATTACCTCCTTTATCACCTCCCTCATTGCATCAAGTCGGAAATAATCATTCTTATCTTTCGAATGCTTCATGGCTTCGAATAAATTAAAGCAAACGTCTTCATTTTAAACTCGCACTTTCATAAGTCCATCATTCATATCTATGGCCATTCTCGTTGTTTTCATGAAAGTTCACCCAAGAATTAGAGGATCATTATCGTCTTCGTCCATGTCTATCACCATAAAGTCAATGGGAAACAAAAACTTATCAACTTTCACTAATACATATTCCGCTACAACGTGAGGACGGGTAATAGACTTATCATCTAATTACAAAGTCATTCTAGTAGCCCTCAACTCCATGTGTCCCAACCTTTTAACAATGGATAACGATATCAAATTTATACTAGAGCTCAAATCAATCAACCCATTACCAATATATATGTTTCCAATGGTAACTGATAGAGTAACTCTTCTCGGATCACTTTGTTTCCTAGGAAGAGTCCTTTGAATGATTGCGCTAGAACTAGCTTCAACAATTACGGTTTCTTGATCCATATACTGTTTCTTCTTGGTGATAATATCCTTCATAATTTTTACGTAAGCAGGCATTTTCTCTAATTCCTCGGAGAATGGAATATTAATTTTCAATTGATTAAAAATATCCATAAATAGAGCATATTGCCTTGCGTTATCCCTTTTTGTAGGACCATGAGGATAAGGTTAGTTTTTAATTGGGATATAGCTCACTTGCTCCTTCCCCTTTTCATTATTTTCCTTTTTCTCTTTCTCATCTCTCAATTTATTTTCTACTTCTTGCTTTTCTTTTTTCTCATTTTCAACTAAATCATCATCCACATTTTTTCTACTTATTCTTTATCACTCTCATTTTTATGTTCAACTTCAACTTCTTCTTCCACAACTTTCTCACTAATTCCCAAATCAAATTTTCTACCACTCCTAGTAAGGATAGCATTACATTCCTCATTAGGATCCACATGATGTTTAGCTGAAAATGATTACTTGTGTTGATCGGCCAATTATTTAGATAGTTTCCCAATTTGTGTCTCAAGATTTCTAATAGAGGCATCAATACTGTTTTGGTTTTCCATTGATAGTTGACTAAATTGATTGAGCGTTTCCTCAATCTTTGAACTTTCACCTTGAGTTTGTAGAGGTTGGTTGTAATTTTGGTAAGGTTGATGGTTAGAAGTGCCTGACTCTTGTCTCCACCCTTGTTGGTAACCTTGGTTATTACCTCTCGGTTGATAGCCTTGGTTACTGTTTTGATACGGTAGTCTCAGTTAATAGCCTTGATTACGATTTTGATTCCCCGCATAATTTGCTTCTTCTTCAATTGGTGGACAACACCCGGTAGGATGATCTTTGTTGCAAAGCTCACAGCTTGCTATTTGTTGGCTTTTGTCGGGAAGTTCTTGCATCTCTTTGATTTGTTGTGGAAGTTTTGACATTTGCTTAGTTAACAACTCCACTTGTTATGAGAGCAACTTATTTTGAGAAAGAATTGCATTTGTTCCCAAATCAATAATTCCCGACTTCCTTTGAGGATTACCACAGTTATGTTGGCCTTTATGGTCATTGAGTGTCATCCTATCAATGATGATAATTGCATCTTCCGCGCTTTTTGACATTAAAGAACTACCTGTTGTAGCATCCAAAAGAGCTTCATGAACAAGTTGAAGTCCATTGCAGAAAATATGCATTTGAGTCAAATCATCAAAACCATGGACCTTGCACTTTCTCAACAGAGACTTGAATCTCACCCACACTTCGTTGAGAGATTAACTTCCTCCTTGCGCAAATACAAAAATCGATCTTAGCCTCCATAAACATAGATTGAGGGGAAAATCGTTCAAGAAACTTCTCCTCCAACACATTCCAATCTATCATGACAATAGTAGATTGGTCAAGATACCACTCCTTTGCCTTCATAATTAAGGAATGCATGCAATAATAGTCTCTTAAATAAGGTTCCTCTTCGACTTCCGGTGCTCCTGTAGCACCTGATATCTCGTGAAACTTTTTGAGATGAGTAAACAGATCCTTATGATCCATCCCTGTAAATGAATTTTGATATAGAAGATCAAGGATTACCGTCTTTATCTCAGAATGCCATCCATTGTAGGCATTGCATGCAAACAGAGCATTATGTCTTGGATTGTTAACACATGGGGTTGAAGTAGGAGGTGGTGGTGGTAGATGAGCTGCCATATTTGGCGTAAAAATGGGTGTAGATAAAGAATATTCTTTGTGCTCTCGTCTTTCTTTGGCTAGTTGCCTTCTCCGCCTAGTTATTTCATTGAGCCTACACATAGTTTTCTCAATCCCTGGATCAAAAAGAGGTTGATCTGCAGGTAAACTCCCTCACATAAACAAAATCTGCAACACTAACCAAACAAATAAAATAACATAAGAAAATAAGCAGTGTAACACCCATATATAACAGCATACATCTAAGCATATATATTATAGATGAATCCAAGTTTGGGTATTGAAATACATAAAAGTTCCTAGTCAACACATTATATACATTGGATGCCCAAATATACATAATTCTAAAACTATGGCATAATCTATATGAGATGTTCAAAATAAAATACTAAGAACTAGATCAACAATGATCTCAAAATAAAACTATATCAGCGGAAGCCATGACATGCAAAAATGTCAAACTAGTAAGGATTAGTCAAACGAATTTATCCTTACACTTCTCATAACCCGAAGCACCTGAAATATAATCAATAACAATGGAGTGAGATGAAAGATCTCGGTGGGTCCCTATCTTATGGATTCTCTCGGCTTTATAAGGTTCTACAAAATCCTACTCAAGTCGAGGGAAAAACTAAGACCTTGGGCTCACAACCTCACACTCATATGGAAGCATGTCTTGAGTTTGCTAACTCAAAAATATCACTAATCTGCAAACCAAATGAAGGCATGCCCTATTCCCGTACTCTCCTATGTCTAAGAGTCGGCACGAGTCATGGATCCTTGTAATTTACTTGACATACGAAATAGATTCGGATCCTAGGTCTTTGCACCTATAATCGTCACTTCACATGGCTTGTAACCATCTCAAATATCTTTACCGGTAGGCTCTAATCGTACTACACGTAGGAATTAAACCTGCCAAGTAATCATACACACATTCTAGATGAGCCCTTTTCTCATGAAACGATATTCTCAGGGAAACGGTTTTGGTTACATGATTTCACACAAAATTGAATGCATATGACATTGTTGGAGTACAAATAGAATAAGGGTTTTGTTATCGATCCACATAGATTGTTTTGTGATATTTAAGCCATTCTAAAGTTGCGTTAGTTTAAGACTTGAAGTAACAAAGGGGGTTTTTGGTTTCGGTAATGGAAAGTTTAATTTTTGCATTCAAATAAAAACTACAAGTTAAAAGTGTTGTTTGTTGAAAGATTATAAAAAGCACATGCCAAAGTTAGGGTTCGATAGGTCCATTTGCACGTATAGTTTCGATCAAGCGGACGAACTCGTTAAAATGATAAACATAATCACAATATCCTCTCAAAATGTTTATTTCTAACACAAAATGTGAGTTTTACCATTTTGATCCATTGATGATCTCTTACTCAATCTATCAAAATGATAACATTAAAGTTCAATACAAAGTGAACACCAAGTCTCATAACTATCTCTAGCTTATGTTCTTTGGTGGATGAAAAACCTAGGTCAAGTGTTGAACACATTTCTCAATCATGAAGCAACACAAAGTTTTCACCATATATTCATCATCTAGAGTTCTTACACAATGATAAAAGCCTATACATACAAAGAAAAGACCTATCTACCTTCTAACCTTGACATATAAAGGGTTTAGCTATCCATAACCATGGAAGCTTCCATTAAAAGAGAGAGTTGAAGAAGACAAAGCATCAATGACGATCTCCCGACTATTGATGCGCTGATTCTTCGAAAAAAAGAAAAAATCTTGAGTTTGGTGTATTTTAGTCTAAGAAATAAAGTTACATCCCAAGAAAAATGAGATTCAAATGTTTAAATACAAGCTGTGTTTCGCAACTCTCTCTGAGCGAGCTGCCATTAAATGATCAAACCGCCTTAACTCGCTAAGCGAGAAAAAGACCTCACTTAGCGAGCAGCGCTCTGGAAAAGTCTGTAAGTGGTCTTTGGGAGCTCGCTAAGCGAGCTTGAAGTGAGCTCAAATCCTTCATTTTCTTCAATAACTTCCAAAAGAGAGTCACCGTGAAATCCTTTCCTTATTCCAAATGTGAAACCTAAAAAACATAAAACAAAAGTTAAATAATCGATACTATTGCAACAAATAAACTAAACTATGAAAATTATTTAGAAACAAAAGGAAAAAGCATTAGAAGTCCAAATAAACTCTTGAAAAGTGCCAAAAACTATACTACATAATAACACTAATTGGCACTTATCAGACATTCATTAGGCCACATATGCCTTTTCACAACAAAATACACCCAACAGGTTCACACATGTTCCATATAGTATTTACCCACCATTATACCCTTACTTGACTAACATACACATCTATATACCGAACGTCCAAGCATCACCATCTAGTTCTAAATATTCCTAGTCATACTACTAGGTCTCGTATAATGTAATGTAATAGTGTTTCCTCACTAACCTTAAACTTCTACACTTTTAGTTAATAAGTTTCCCTAATTTCACATATTCAAAAATATCGAATAAATACCATAATCAATTAAATTCCTCACCAAAAATAATATTATCTTTTTCCATTGGATAATTTATTATTTTATCTTTCTATCGATATAAAATTTGTCTCGATCGGACACCCGAGTGAAAAATTATGCATTTAAGAAAATATTTTTGGAAAACCTATAGTGGTAACCGGTTACCACCCCTAGTGTAACCGGTTACATAGTGTAATATTGTTCACACAGAGGCGTTTTGAGAGTTAAAGCCACATATTGCTATCCGGTTATCACCCAGAGCGTAACTGATTATATAGTGTAAATTCACCAGGTTTGCCAGATTTTCAATGTTGTAACCGGTTATCACCCAGAGTGTAACCGGTTACATCATGTCAGAAAGAAAAAATCCTGCATTTTCTTCACATAAAAACCAGTAAAAACTCAGTTTTCACATAGAAACGTAATATCAATCTTGATATGGTATATCCACACTTATCTTGCTCATATAAAGCAATTAAATCCACATTTTATCCATTAGATTTTCGATTAGAGGAAATTATCACATTCTAACCTAAAATCATATAACTCCAAAACTCTAAAACAAAAGTACTAACTAGACTCACCTCTAGCAATGAAAATGATGAAGAAAATATGATATGAATGTTGAGGATGGAGCTTGATGATCTAAGGGATGCTTTTTCTTCAAGCTTTGTCCCTTCCTTTCTTCTTCTCCCACTTCTCTCTTATTTCACTCTCTCTCTCTCTCAATGTTTCTATATTTAGATATTGTGTAACAAATGAATGTTATACTGATAATATCTATCAATTAGAAATCCAACTGGTCCAAAATAGAGGGTATCCAAAAATATCTATGTTGCACTTAATTTAATAAAACTTCTGAGTCAGATAATATTCACTATTCAATTTGAGTTTGCCGGTTGCTCTAATTATTTTTAGTTGAAAACTCTTAGAGCACCCCAGAACCTTATTGATCTTAATTAATATTATCTAGAGCATTAAATAAATTATTGGGTATTACAACAAAGATAAAAGATCACAATACAAAGATCTTAAAAGTTAAAACTATTGCAATTCTTGCAATATCAAACAATAATCCCCGGCAACAACACCATTTTTAGTGAATCGTTATATTATGGGGGTGTTATCATCTCTATAGGGATTGATCTGATATGGGATGCTTGTCGTTCAATAGTTTACAGTTTGAAGAAAAGGGTTTTCAAATTTTGTTTCATAAATTGTCACGATTTAGTAGCAAAGATTAAATTCTAAGATGTTTGATTAACAAAGTATATCAAAAGTAGTTTTCATCAAACCTAACATATATATATATATATATATATATATATATATATATATATATATATAAAAAAATATACTCTCTTAATATTGCATGTGAAGTAGAATTTGATTAATATCATCACATATTATCTCAATATCGTCTATTTCTAGAGAGGTGTCGTAAAAAATACTGTATTCATCGCTATACAATCTCTCCAAATAACAACCAATATAGTAAGCTTTAAGTTCAACACAAAGCAAATATCAACCACAAATCGATCTCTCCAAATTTTGAATTGATATATGAATATTTTAGATCAAGTTTAATAAAATCTATGTCTAGAGTTTTACAAAACTAGAATGGATCATTAAGAAAAAATATTCATCATGTATTAATCATCACATGTTCACATACAAGACCAATCAAAAGAAATACATAAAAGCTAAGGTATACTACCTCTACCTTTGATACAAAATAAATTAGCTACTCATAATCTTGGTAGCTTTCTTTACAAGTAATGAGAGAAAATGAATGAACATCCACGTCGATGAATCGACTTTGGATGTTAATCCAACTTCTGCTTGTAAAATATCACTTCTTGATGAAGAAATGAAGAAAATAGGGTTTCTCTATTGCTTTGAAAATCTTTCTAAGAGTTTTTATAGGTTATGATCCCCAAAAAGTGTCAAAAGTACATATATAGTACTTCACAAATCAGTCAACTTCGCTTTGCGAACTCATTCTTCACACAACGAAGTCCCTTTATAGGTGTAACACAGTGGGAGAACTGACTTTAAGTAATGTTGCGGATAGCAAGAGTCGCCACTGACTTTTATTTTATCCAAATGGAAAGGGTATAAAAGAACAGGAAAGACCTTGAGAGAATATTTTGGGTCCGGGGGGTAGGTTATGTAAAGGGAAGGTGTTAGCACCCTTTACATCCATGGTTATCCATGGGCTCTTAGTTACTTAGCTCACTTTAAATTGTTTTTGAAAGTGTAGTGTGTGAATAGAAAAATTTTCAGAATAGTTAATAATAATCCATGTACGGATGTGTAAAAACTTGTTTGAAAATTTGTTTGAAGAGTTTGAAAAGTTTTTTTTTTGAAGTGAGCAAGTACATAAGAGGAACCTACCCTAAAGTTTAAAGTCTTTCTTGTTCTTTATCCTTTCATTGGTAAGACTATCCCTACTATTAAGGAGTAGGTAGTCATTACCTTGGATGTAAGGGACATGAGAGGGATATATGTTTTTATGAAGGCAACTGTGGGGTGTAATTAGCATATAGGAGGGACTATCATCATTATTCGAAGGGACTCGATTCGTAAAGGCAACCATGAGGGACTTGATGATTTTCTTTTTAAAGGGACTTGCTTTATACACCCCACTTGACCATTATTCGTAGGCAACTTGAGGGATAACCTTAGAAAGTGAGACGGCGATTAAAATCGACTTACGTGTGTGAGTGTTAATTTAATTATCTTTGATTAAAGTGATCTAATTTATTTTAAATAACATACATGTTTTGCACTCCCTAATTACTAACCATAGCAATAATTAAATAATTAAATATTACAAATTTACACCAAGGAAGCAATTACATAATTATAAGCAAAATAATAAAAAATAATTAGCAAAATAAATAAGCAAAAAATAGTAAATTAGCAATAAGTAAATAATGGGTTAGTAGTAATAAAAATTAGAAAATAGGGTTAGTCAAAAATAACATAATATCAAAAATAAAAATGAGGTTAGCAAATAATAAATAATAATAATATATAAGATTAATAAAGCAAAAATAAATATGGTTAGTAACAATAATTAGATAAATTAGATAAAAAAATATTATAATGACATAATTAGGATAATAAACAAAAAATGTGATTTTTAATATATAAACGTTTATTTAGAAACATGAATAATTAAATAATTACTATAAAAAAATTTTAAACATAATATAATTATAAGTTTTAATCATTACAAAAATTTAATTATTTATTAAAAATATTTAGACATTATATGAAGAAAATAAACTTTAAGTATCATATTCACAAAAAAACATATTTACAAAATTTTATATTAAGTATTTATATTTATAAGATTTAATTTTATTTACAAAAAATTATATTAAATAAATATATACATACTAACTATATTAAAAATTAGAAAAAATAAAAATTATTTGGAAAAATAAAATTAGGTTTGATTAAGGTTCATTTAGAAAATATTTTTAGGGTTTGTGAAAATTAGAGTTTGGAATAAAATATACAAAATTTTATTTTAACTAACTATATAAAATTATTTTAATTAATATAATTTACACAAATAGAATTTAAATTGAGAAAAACAAGAGTTTAGGATTTTTTAGGAATTATAACATATGATATATACATAGTTTATAATATAGAAAATAATAATATAATTTTAATTTGTTTTATATAAAATAATAATTAATTTGAAAGAAAAAAGAAAAAAAATGAGAGAATAAAAACCTGATGGGGCTGGGGTTTGAACCCAGTCCCCTTTGCTTGCCAAGAACAATCTATACCACTGGGCCATCCACATGCACGCGTCATCAGAGGGAGAGGAAGATGTTTTGTGTGTTGAATCTCAAAAAATCAGGAAAAGCAAAAGGCCTGGGGTGGTGTTGAACCCAGGTCCTTTGATCATTCATACGCGCGCCTTACCGCCTGGCTGGGAGAGCCCTTCTGATGGTTGAATGGCAATTAACCATAATATATTAAGCCTTCTAATTATCCTGAAAAAAAATAACAAAACAAATGGTACAAGGCAGGATTCGAACCCTGGCCCTATAGTCAAATATGCGCATGGCTTTCCACTAGACCACACCGTCTGTGGTGATTGTAAACGGCAAGCAGTTAATAAAATATAATATGAATTATTTGAATTCAAAATGCGTGCGAATGAGGTCTTCTTCTTCCTTGAGACTGGCCATATTACCTACGAATTTTGCTATAAATGCACCTGCGAATTTTCATACGCACATAACCTGTGTATTTACAAACACCAAGCAAACAACAAGATTTCTTAAAATTAATGAGAGCAATGAATTCCTGGAGGTCCATACAACATCACTACGTTCCTGGAACTCATTTATATGTGATAAATTGCAAAACCCCAAACGAAGCACATAAACCCTAGCCATGGCTTCCTATGATTCCTGCGGTTAAACTCAAAAAGAAATGTCCAGAAAGCATCTAGGTCATCATACAAACAAGATTTATTAAACAAAAACAGATGAAACATTATGAATGATCACAATCGAAAAGTCAAGAAAACGCCATGAACATGTATTCGGTTTGACCATTACAACATGGTTTTGATGCCTATGATTATTGAATCATGATAAATGAAGGTCAAGGAAGCTAATGCAACCTTTGTGAAGCCTTGAAATTGCCTTAATCTCAAAATCCGAATTTGAAGTTTTCTTATGATTTTTTGAAGTGTGAAACCTACCTTTGAGCTGCTGGATTTCGTGTATGAGGCTAGGGTTATGATCAGCATATATAGGTGAATGATTCTAGGTTAAAAAATTGATGGATCATGTGGAAGAATTGATTTAAAAAGATTGGGAAAGATAGTGCTTTGAATTTCAAATATTGGCTCATGAAGACTTGCTATTTTTGTATCAATCACATGATTCCATTCCTCTTTGATTCTAATCACCAATTAAGACTTTCTAGAATCAATCACAAAAATAAATCTTCATTTTTAATATTTTATTTAAATTTAAAATGATTTTAAGTATAAAAAAATCATAATAAATTAATTAAATAAAATAAAAATTATGAAAATATTATGGAAATTTCGTGCCTGATGTTATTGTATGGGTTGGGTCATAATTCGGCCAGCCCATTTGGAGAAAATTGCTTTTAGGCCCTCATTTTCATCATAAACCATCACAAATTTTCCCAACTTTGCAAGGGCACATCTCCCTCAATTTTAAAGTTATGAGGGTGTTCTTGGACTTTTTGGAAAGCTTGAAGAGTCCTCTAAACAACCCCATTGGTTTCAGGTCCATATCATTTACCAATCTCAAGTTATGCCCTTTTGAAGTTGTTGACTTTTTGTTGACTTTTGAAATGACCTATAATGTCTTAGCTCATATCTTCCAAATGAAGCATTTTTGGGCTTAACTTTCAACATCAAAGTTGTAGAGAATTCAATTTCCTTCAAAATGAGCTTTGGATGGAGACTTGGTGATGAAGTATGTGAAAGTTATGGCTGGTCAAAGTTCAGTTGACTTTTACTAAGGAAACCCTAATTTAGAAACTCCTGATTATTGATGATCTGGAATCTTCTTGATGAATCATGATCAACCCTTGATCAAATGATGAATTTTACTTCATATACTTGATGTTGGCAAAAAATCATGAAGTTTGACTTTGGTTTGACCACAGTTGACCTCAGTTTGACTTTTTAACTGCACTGACTGATTTTGACTTATCTGATCATCTGACTGAGCAAACTTTTGAGAAAAGTCTTGAAACTTGTCATAGGGGTTCTTATACACATATAAGATGTTATGAAGCTCACTTGAGGTATTGGAAGTCCATTTAGCCTGATTAAAGTCAAAACCCTAGTTTTGGATGCACTGCTTAGGAGGTGCATTGTCTGAGGGATTTGTCAACTCTTCTGACCAATTGTGAACCTTGTGAACCTTGTGAACCATCATAAAATGTCTTGTGAACCTCATGGGAGGTATTGTGAAACTTGTGAACCTTGTGAACCTCATGAAGTGGCTTTGTAGACCTCATGAACCTCAGGAGAGCTTTGTAATCATTGTGAATCTTGTGAACCTTGTGAGCCTTCAAGAAGTGACTTGTAGACTTCATGAATTTCATGAAAGGTCTTGAAGATGTTGAGAAGCTTATGAACCTTGTGAACCTTCAAGAAGTGACTTGTAGACTTCATGAACTTCATGAAAGGTGTTGAAAGCATTATGGAACTTGTGAACCTTGTGAACCTTCTTAGCACACAAAGTTTTGTCTTGTGAGGGCAAATTTTGGGGTGCAACAGCTGCCCCTGTTCAATTTTCTGAAACCTGAGGGGTTAGATTGGTATATTTGCCAGTCGTGACCTGGAAGGTTGAAGGGGATTGAACACAAAAGCCCAAAAATTTGCACTCACCAGTGCATTAGAGTAATACAGATGGCTAGTTGAATTGAGTGGGCTTAAAGATGTCACTAGGGGGAAAGTTCTTCAGATACATTTCTTGGAAGATAAAGCAGTCCAAAATATGGAGGTATAATGAAAGTTGTCAGGAGTCTGGAGCAGTCCTGAGGTATTGATGATATGCTTTTAGGATACTGGAGTAATACTGATGTAACAACATGTCTTCAGGAGGATAGAGCAATCAATAATGATAACTCTAAAGCAGTCTTGAAGTAATGTGATTTCAGGAGGATAGAGCAATCAATAATGATAACTCTAAAGCAGTCTTGAAGTAATGTGATTTCAGGAGGATAGAGCAATCAATAATGATAACTCTAAAGCAGTCTTGAAGTAATAATATGATTTCAGGAGGATAGAGCCATCAATAATGACAACTCTAAAGCAGTCTTGAAGTAATGATATGCTTTCAGGAGGATAGAGCAATCAATAATGATAACTCTAAAGCAGTCTTGAAATAATGATATGCTTTCAGGAGGATAGAGCAATCAATAATGATAACTCTAAAGCAGTCTTGAAATAATAATGTGATTTCAGGAGGATAGAGCAATCAATAATGATAACTCTAAAGCAGTCTTAAAGTCATGAGAAGTTATCAGGAGGATAAAGTAACCCTGAGGTGACGATAAAGCAGTCCCAAAGTAACAAGAAGCTTATCAGGAGGATAAAGTAACCCTGAGGTGACAATAAAGCAGTCCCAAAGTAATAAGAAGCTTATCAGGAGGATAAAGTAACCCTGAGGTGACAATAAAGCAGTCCCGAAGATCATAAGTTTGTTTGTTGGATAATTAACCTGAAAACAAGGCAGCATTTTGTATAATAACATTAGTTTATGCTTTATGTATGCATGTATGATATGATGTACTCAAGTAATGTATTATGTGTCTATGGATATATATGCTATGGTATGATGTAAATGATGTATGTATGATATGATACCGCCGGAAGCGTCTGGATATCTCCGTATAACAACTGCTGGCCATGGAAAATAAATCCCGATTCGTTGTTGAAGAATATATAACCCTCTGTCTGCTGGGGGATAGTAAGGTATAGATATAACCTCCCGTTGTTGGGGATGACAGGGTATAGATAACTTCCCGTATGCTGGGGATAGTAAGGATAGATATCACCCTCCCGTATGCTGGGATAGTAAGGTGTATATAACCTTCGTCTTCGTTTGATGGTAGGGTAGAGATAGTATCCCGTCTTCGTTCGTCGTACCCTTATTGGAAAGCAAATTCCTGAATATCCGTATGAGGATAAAAGAGATGGATATAAATTCCAGGGGAGATAAGACTTTATGGATTCGTCCTACTGAGAGTTTGTAACTGTCTTGTAAAGGTGAACCGGCGAAGCTTCGTTGGAATCCTTCCCTCGTTCGTCCTTAGTAAATACTATTACTGCATTTTCATGCATTTCTGGTAAACATCAATCATATTAAAAGCACACATGCATTTTTGGTAAACATTAATCATATTCAAAAGCATACATACATTCAAACACAACCAATGGACGTTTCGCTTATGTAAATAGGGTAAAAGTAAATCTGGATTCAAAAGATGGAATTTATTTATATCAAAAGGTGACCCATACACGGGTAAGTTTGTACAAGGAGACATAAACCCTAGTAAGAGGATTTTGTCATAAAGTTTTTACAAAAAAGAATCAGCTATGTGGGAAACAATCCTATTGAGTTTCAATTCTACTATTGCCATTATCTTCAAGTATCTCATCTTCTTGCTGTTGAGACGGAAATGATTGGATTGAGCTTTATCTGTTCGAGCTTGAGTAAGTAGTACAACTGGTTGCAGTTTCATGGGTGATCCAAACGAGACATAGTCATACGCTTTAATCCCTAACTTTTGCCTGGATTGCCCTTTCAGGTTTTCAATCCACCGGGATACCCTTTTTTGCCCAAGCCGCCTTTTCAGGTTTTCGACTTGCCGGGTGTACATCTTTTTATATATATCCCTAATTTTTGCCCAAACCCTTTTGGTTTGCCGGGATGCCCTTATTTTTGCCTAGGCTTGTCAACCTAGCGGGTCTCTTTTTATGCGTAGTATTTTTTAACTATGTCTGCGTTTACAGGCTGCGGGAAGTCTTCACCATCCATTGTAGTCAGTATCATGGCACCTCCTGAGAATACTGTCTTGACTACAAATGGTCCTTCATATGTTGGAGTCCACTTGCCCCTAGGATCACCTTGTGGTAATATGATACGCTTGATTACCAAGTCACCAGCCTGATATACCTTTGGCTTAACCTTCTTGTTAAAAGCTTTGATCATTCGCTTCTGATACATCTGGCCATGACAAACTGCTGCTAACCTCTTCTCATCAATCAAATTTATCTGGTCCAATCGGGTCTGAATCCACTCATCTTCGTCCAAGCCTGCATCCTTCATAATTCTCAAGGAGGGGATCTGAACTTCAATGGGCAGAACTGCTTCCATACCATAGACTAAGGAGAATGGGGTTGCCCCTGTTGAAGTACGTATTGTGGTACGATAACCATGAAGAGCAAATGGTAACATCTCATGCCAATCCCTATAAGTAACAGTCATCTTCTGTACAATCTTCTTAATGTTCTTATTAGCAGCTTCAACTGCCCCATTCATCTTTGGACGATACGGAGAAGAGTTGTGATGCTTAATCTTGAACTGCGTACAGAGATCAGTAATCATAGTGTTGTTCAGATTAGAGCCATTGTCGGTGATAATCCTCTCAGGGATGCCATACCTACATATGAGATTATTCTTAATGAACCGAGCCACAACATTCTTGGTAACAGATGCAAATGAAGCTGCCTCCACCCACTTCGTGAAATAATCAATAGCAACCAGGATGAAACGATGCCCATTAGAAGCAGTAGGCTTGATCTCACCAATCATATCAATGCCCCACATGGCAAAGGGCCAAGGAGCAGTCAACACATTCAATGGTGATGGAGGTACATGAACTTTATCAGCATAGATTTGACACTTGTGACAAGTTCTGGAGTGTTGGTAGCAATCAGCTTCCATGGTAGACCAGTAGTAACCTGCTCTCAATATCTTCTTTGCCATAGTATGACCACTAGAATGAGTGCCAAAGGTCCCATCATGCATCTCTTCCATAATCTCAGTTGCTTCCTTCTTATTCACACAACGAAGCATAGTGGAATCATGATTGCGCTTATACAGAATGCCATTACTCAGAAAGAACTTAGCAGAAAACCTTCTCAGGAACTTCCTATCTTTGACAGATGCCCCTTCAGGGAACTCCTGAGCTTCAAGATATCTTTTCACTTCATAGAACCAAGGCTTCTCCTCTGCCCCTTCAGTATCAATCTCATTGCAGTATGCAGGCTTCTCAAATCTATCAATGGTAATCTTGGGAGCTTCATCATCCCAGCTGATCTCAAACATAGATGCCATGGTGGCCAATGCATCTGCCAACCGATTCTCTCTTCGTGGAATATGTCCAAAGGTAATCTCTTTGAAATGTGGGATCAAAGACAACACATGTTCTCTGTAAGGAATGAGATTATCATGCTTAGTATCCCAATCTCCTTTGATCTGACTGACTACCAGGGCTGAATCTCCATACACATCAAGGAACTGAATCTTCATATCAATAGCAACTTTAATACCCATGATACATGCCTCATACTCAGCCATGTTATTGGTACAATAGAAACAAAGTCTGGCAGTAATCGGGGTATGACAACCTTCAGGGGAACTAATTACAATACCAACACCATTACCATGTGCATTAGAGGCACCATCAAAAACCATAGTCCATCGGGATCCTTGTTCAGGTCCGTCATATCGTCCAGGTTCTTTGGTAATAATCATAATGTCTTCATCAGGGAACTCAAAATTCATTGATTGGTAATCATCCACTGCTTGGTGAGCCAAATGATCTGCTACAACACTTCCCTTAATGGCTTTCTGAGTAGTATACTGTATGTCATATTCTGTCAAGATCATTTGCCATCTTGCAATTCTTTCGGAGAGAGCAGGTTTCTCAAATATATACTTGATTGGATCCATCTTAGAAATCAATAAGGTAGTATGGGTCAACATATACTGTCTTAGTCGGCGAGCAGCCCATGCCAAAGCGCAGCAAGTTTTCTCGAGCAGTGAGTATCTTATTTCACAGTCGGTAAACTTTTTGCTAAGGTAGTATATTGCCTGCTCTTTTCGACCAGACTCGTCATGTTGCCCCAAAACACACCCCATTGAGTTGTCTAACACTGTTAAATACATAATCAAGGGTCTTCCATCAACTGGTGGCATCAAAATTGGAGGTTCTAGCAGATATCTCTTGATTTCATCAAAGGCAGTCTGGCACTCATCATTCCATTCCATCACCTGATCTTTCTTCAACAATTTGAAAATTGGCTCACAGATGGTAGTTAATTGGGAGATAAATCTTGCAATGTAGTTCAATCGTCCCAAGAAACCTCTAACCTCCTTCTCAGTACGGGGAGCTGGCATCTCTCGTATAGCTTTCACTTTTGCAGGATCCACTTCAATACCTTTTCCACTGACAATGAAACCCAGGAGTTTACCAGATCTAACTCCAAAAGTACACTTGTTTGGGTTCAATCTCAACTTGTATTTCTTCAACCTTTCAAACAATTTGTGCAGATGATCAAGATGTTGCTCTTCATTCTGAGACCTGGCTATCATATCATCTACATATACCTCTATCTCATGATGAATCATATCATGAAACAAAGCCACCATAGCACGCTGATATGTTGCCCCTGCATTCTTCAAACCAAATGGCATTACCTTATAGCAAAAGGTGCCCCACTGTGTCACAAATGTAGTCTTCTCCATATCTTCAGGTGCCATCTTGATTTGATTGAAACCAGAGAAACCATCCATAAAAGAGAATACTTTATGCTGAGCAGTGTTGTCTACCAGAATATCAATATGAGGGAGTGGAAAGTCATCTTTGGGGCTAGCCTTGTTCAAATCTCTGTAGTCCACGCACATACGTACCTTACCATCTTTCTTTGGAACCGGTACCACATTTGCAACCCACTGAGGATAAGAAGTTACTGCTAAGAACCCTGCATTGAACTGTTTCATTACCTCTGCCTTGATCTTTTCTGACATTTCAGGACGCATTCGACGAACCTTTTGCTTCTTTGGATGACAATCTTCTTTCACTGGCAAACGGTGAACCACAATGTCTGTATCCAACCCTGGCATATCTTCATAAGACCAAGCAAAAATCTCCACATAGTCACGTAACATCTGAATCAACCTGCTTTTGACACTGTCCTCTAAATCAGCCCCTATCTTGACCTCTTTTCTGTTTTCTTCAGTTCCCAGATTCACAACTTCGACTGGCTCTTCATGTGGCTGTATAGCTTTCTCTTCTTGTTGTAACAACCTAGCAAGCTCTACAGGTATTTCACAATCGTCCTCATTTCCGTCTTCAGTTTGATAGATCGGATTCTCGAAATCATAATTGGCAATAGTAGAACTGTTATCAACAGGATCCAGAGTGGATGAGGATCTGCATTTTAGTGATGTGGGTGTGTGTAAGAACACATAGCTGATAAAGCAAAAATAAAAGAAAAGAAAGACAAGGAACACAATATTTACGGAAACGAAACGTCCACTGATTTTATTGAATGAAGTATGCAAATGAAATGACAGCCCGTAACAAGCACACCATTGTGCCCCGAGTAAGACACATGGCTTAAAAGTTTTTATTGTTCAAGAAATTACAAATTTAAAACATAACACAGTAATAGTATTTACTCCTGACTAAAGGAGATAGGGATAACATCTTCAGCTTTCCAATTATTGAGTCCAGCACCCACAGTAGGAAAAATCCATGCATCCAAGTTGTAGTCTTCATCTTGATCTCCCATAGCATTGATAACCCCTTGATAGGTGATGCGAGCAGCACGAGCACGACGAACAGCCTTCTGGGACTCTGCAGTGAAACCCAAACCAAACTTGTCAGACTTGTATGGAATATCAGGAAGCTGACCCCAAATAGTACAACCACCTTTATCCACCACAGCTCTAGCATCATTGAGGGAGGCCATTGCCATTGTTGGAGGTTTTCTGGTGACCACAGGAACTTTCTTCACAACAGGAGGAGCTACATAATCATTAACAACCCAGGGAACCACTTCAAATGTCTGACACGGAGTTTCAATGTATTCACCTTCCATTTCCAGATACTTGAAAGTGTTTACATGGCTGACAAAGTATTCTTCCTCTCCGAAGACAGTAACAACTTTTCCATTCACCGGATATCTCAACTTTTGGTGCAATGTAGAGGTCACAGCACCTGCCCCATGGATCCAGGGACGATCAAGCAGACAAGAATATGAAGGACGAATATCCATCACATAAAATGTAGCAGTAAACACCTGAGAACCAACTTTGATTGGAAGATCAATTTCTCCATGCACTACTCTTCTAGAACCATCAAAAGCCTTCACCACAATATTACTGGGTTTCAGCACAGCATCTTCAGGACTCAGCTTATTCAGGACTTCCTTGGGCAACACATTCAAAGAGGAACCATTGTCTATCAATACATGTGACAGGGTAGTGCCCCTGCATTCAATTGAGATATGCAGAGCCCTGTTATGATCCCTCTTGGCAGGGGTTAAATCAGCATCAGAAAATCCTAACCCATTGTCGTAGGTCAGGTGGGCAACACAGTTTTCAAATTGGTCAACAGAAATTGCACTGGGTACATGAGCCATCTTCAGAAACTTGATCAATGACTTGGCATGAGCCTCAGAACATAACAACAAGGACAGCATAGAAATCTTTGAGGGAGTATGCCCCAATTGATCCACAATATCATAATCACTCTTGCGAATGATTTTCAATACTTCTTCCATCTGCTTAGAGAGATCATCAGCAGCTGGCACATCAGTAGATACAGGCTCAATAACAGGACCTTTGCCCCGAGCCTCAGTGGTGGAAGTAGCAGCAGGGGTAACTGCACTCTTAGAAGCAACTGGAGGAGAGAAGACTCTTCCACTACGAGTGATCTTGCTAGATCCAACAATATTATCAATGTCAACAGGCACATCAGGTAAAGGCTCCTGCTTAACACCATGGATGTAAACATCAGACCCATAGTGCCAAGGCACAGCTTTGTCAGATGTATAAGGAATGGGACCAGGAGTGGTAATGATCAGAGGAGCCACTCTGGCTTCAGCAACAACTTTCACAGGACCTTCAGCAGTAATCTTGATTGGGCCCTGATGAGTGATTTTAATGGGACCCTTTGAAGTGATTCTTACCGGTACTTTGTCAACCATATCAACCTCTTCAATCTTCTTACCCCGAGTCAGATGATCCACCATACTTTCAACAGACGACGGAATCCTCTCAAATACTATAGTATACTTATCCATGAGACGTTGAATTCCATCTCTCAATATGAAGCAACTATCCGGCTTATAGGTACAATACAAACAATCTTCACGACAACCTGGAAAGATCCCAGCTTGTACTAACCTTTTCTTGATAACATATAGTGGTGTGGTCAACTCCATAACTGAATAGACATGCAGATCTTCATCAATGGCATTGACAGTCTTCTCGTGATTTGGCATTGGAGCTGTAATCACATTTGGAGTACCTGGTGGATCAAACTCAATCTCTCCAGCATCAATCATATCTTGAATTTTGTTCTTCAAGACCCAGCAGTTATTAGTATCATGTCCTGGACAGTTTGAATGATATGCACATCGTGCATTGGGATTGTACTTGGGAGAGGTAACATTGGGATTCTGAGGAGCCTCCCTCAGGGTAATAAGTTCAGCCTTCAACAAGTGTTGCAATGCCTGAGCCATTGACATGTTGATCTTCGTGAACTGTCTTCTAGCCCTCTGTTGGTTGCCCTGAGGCTGCTCTGTTGTTGCAGGAGTTGGATTTGAAATATGAACTGCACTAACAGACTGATGCCTTCTGTTACGATCAGGTTGACCATAAACAACATTGGATTCCTTCTTTCCAGTGGGAGGCTTCTTTGCAGCACCTGATGAAGAAGTGCCCACTTGGATCTTTCCACTCTTGATACCATTTTCTACCCGCTCTCCTGTCATGATCAACTCAGTGAAGCCAGATGATGAGCTTCCAATGAGATGACTGTAAAACGGACCATTCAGCGTACACATGAACATATCAACTAATTCCCTCACATGAACATATCAACTAATTCCCTGTCAGTTAAAGGGGGTTGAACTCTTCCAGCTAAATCTCTCCACTTCTGAGCATACTCTTTGAAACTTTCTTTGGCACCCATAGACATGCTCTGAAGCTGCATGCGAGTGGGGGCTAAGTCAGCATTGTATTGGTACTGCTTATAAAAAGCTTCAGCAAGATCATTCCAGTCTCTGATGTTGACACTCTCCAACTGATAATACCACTCCTAGCTGAGCTCCAGATAAGCTCTCTTGAAAGAAATGGATCCACAACTTCTTATCAGCAGTGTGGGGTTGAATTCTTCTGACATAGGACCTCAGATGCAGCTTGGGACAAGAGACCCCATCATAAACAACAAACGTAGGAACCTTGAAACCAATGGGTATGACTACCCCAGATATCAAACTCAAATCCTCAAAATCCAGCCCAGATGATTTCTGCAACTCCATAGCATCCATCCTATCCACCAGCATCTTGAATTTGTCTTCATTAGACTCATGGTAGTAATTAGCCTCAGAATCAGAGTCCCCCATTGAATGGTGGAGACTGCCTACCTCTTGTTCAGATTCTTCAGATTCATAGTCTTCAACTGGTTCTTTGGTCTTGGCAAGACCTTTGAACCTTCTTCCCATGTTGATCAACCCAGCAGACCTTCTAGTCTTCTTAGTTTTCTTGGCCAGCAGTGCCTTCAATTCATCCTGCCCCTTGGACAGGTTCAAGATCAGCTCTTGGAACTGTGCATTTTGTGCCTGGAGATCCTTAACTGATTGTTCAAGAGCCATTGCTGAAATAAACAGCGAGAAGATGAGAAACCTGTGCACCATTATAAACCTGTGATGCAATGAAATGATATGGTAATGCATATGCAATGTTTTCAAGGACCGCAGGATTTAAATTTGCTTAGACAAACACGAAAGTAAACTTTTATTAGTAATAACTTGTTTTGCCTTTTGGGCGTACATCAATGAAATGAAATAAAATAAGTACAAAAGATGGGGTTTTAAGTCTCCCATGGACGTTTCCTCTTTATGTTGAGGTATGAATTGAGGTTTCGTTCCTCATGAAGTTGCTTTGTTAGCTCTAGGATTCTTGCTTGGCCTTCTTTGTAATGAGCCTCGAAAGTATCCCTTTGCTCCTTCAGTTGGATCCATGATTTCTGCAAGTCTTCCATATCAGTAGGCATGTCTGGGTGAAGGATGGTATAAGCTGTGTCTCCTTCAGCAACAGGTTCCATGGTAACTGGTAGGACGGCAGGATATGGCATCATGAGTGTCTGAGCACGAGATCGCACCCATCTGAGATAAGCCTCCATAGGAATAGTGTACTTAGGCTCCAGTGTCTTGCTGTCAATCCTGTTTACTTTTCCCCATGCTCGTATGAATCTCTGACGGTACCCTTGAAGATCGTTGTCGTAGTCAAACACAATGCCCTGAATCAACATGTCATGTGGGCCATCACTTCTGGCGTAACCAAACTGTCGTAAAGCTAGAGAAGGGTTGTAGGTGATGCCTCCTCTTATGCCTAGAAGTGGCACATTAGGGAACTCCCCACAACGATCAATAATAGTGACATTCTCCATAGATCTGGAACACCAATGGATATCTGAATGCGAGAGTGACATGATCCTCTTGGACCATCTGAACCCTTGCTCATTCTTCATTACTGAGCGAGGAAGGTAAGAAATAAACCACCTAGAAAGCAAAGGTATTTTGCACATCAAAGTTCCTCTTGCCTTTGTAGTACGGGTGTGAAGAGAATGCAGGATGTCTCCAAGTAAGGTAGGTACTGGATTGTGACTCAGGAATATGTTGATGGCATGAACGTCTATGAACTGATATGGATTGGGGAACAATACTAAGCCATAAATCAACAGGGCTAAGATCTCCTCAAAAGCATCATAGCTCATGGCCTTCAAGAACACTTGAGCTTTATCCATTAATACCTTAGCAAGAATACCCTTAACTCCGCTTCTCGTTTCCAGGACAATGTCAGACTTCTTCAGATGTAGAGCTGCAGCAATAACCTCTGGTTTAAGCTCCTTCTCAAGGCCTGTGAAGGGTCTTTGATCAAGAACAGGTATGCCCAGAAGTTTAGAGAACTCCTCCATGGTTGGAACCAGCTGATAGTCGGGGAATGTAAAACAGTGGTGCTTAGGGTCAAAGAACTGAAACAGAACACTCATCATGTCTTCATTGAACCCTGAAGTGACTAGATCCAATAGGTGACCATGTCTCTTGATGAACTGGGAGTGATCAGACACTTGAGAAACCAACTCTTTAAGCTTAGCAGGTATGCTCACAAAGTTGATCCTGATGGTGTTTCTACGAGCAGAAGCCATGACCTGCAACAAAGAACAAAGATAAATCCCTTGGTCCTTGAAATGGTTAGGGAAAATGATATGCTTATGATGCATGATGATGTCATGATGTTATGCTCAATCACAAACATGTGGCACACACAAACAAGTCACACAATTGCCCTAGGTTTAAAGGCTTGCATGAGGTTCAAAGGTAAGTACCCTCCCCTGAAGTTAGATGGTTCATCCTGTCCTACAAAAGTAACCAGGTTCTAAGGGATCTCAATATCATTGATCCTTCACAAGGGTGGTTGATCAGAAGGCAACTTACTTGCCAACCAAAACCCTCCAAGTTTAAGATCTCAATGAGCGTAGTATCGAGTGTCAACCAACTTCAGTCTGCACCAAAGCCAGTTACCTCACTACTTTCTAAAGGCCAAGATAAGTTAACTAGGGTTCTAAAAGTTAGTTAGTGCATTGACAACATATGGCAGCCTCATATTATCCTCAACTTGACTTAAGGAACATAAGCACCAACCAAGAAGTCACACTAACTATGGCCACCAGATCAACCGTATCGATATACGTCGTACAGTTTCCTTGGTCTATTGCCATTTACCTATGGTACACTAGATCCGGGTTAGGACCTTTCACACATAAGAGCACCCCAACAAGATAATATAAAGCAAACAAGGCAAACAATTTAAAGTGATCTAATTCCTAAGGGTACCCCTCTTAAATTTAGATCCCCAGCAGAGTCGCCAGTTCTGTAACACGGTGGGAGAACTGACTTTAAGTAATGTTGCGGATAGCAAGAGTCGCCACCGACTTTTATTTTATCCAAATGGAAAGGGTATAAAAGAACAGGAAAGACCTTGAGAGAATATTTTGGGTCCGGGGGGTAGGTTATGTAAAGGGAAGGTGTTAGCACCCTTTACATCCATGGTTATCCATGGGCTCTTAGTTACTTAGCTCACTTTAAATTGTTTTTGAAAGTGTAGTGTGTGAATAGAAAAATTTTCAGAATAGTTAATAATAATCCATGTACGGATGTGTAAAAACTTGTTTGAAAATTTGTTTGAAGAGTTTGAAAAGTTTTTTTTTTTAAGTGAGCAAGTACATAAGAGGAACCTACCCTAAAGTTTAAAGTCTTTCTTGTTCTTTATCCTTTCATTGGTAAGACTATCCCTACTATTAAGGAGTAGGTAGTCATTACCTTGGATGTAAGGGACATGAGAGGGATATATGTTTTTATGAAGGCAACTGTGGGGTGTAATTAGCATATAGGAGGGACTATCATCATTATTCGAAGGGACTCGATTCGTAAAGGCAACCATGAGGGACTTGATGATTTTCTTTTTAAAGGGACTTGCTTTATACACCCCACTTGACCATTATTCGTAGGCAACTTGAGGGATAACCTTAGAAAGTGAGACGGCGATTAAAATCGACTTACGTGTGTGAGTGTTAATTTAATTATCTTTGATTAAAGTGATCTAATTTATTTTAAATAACATACATGTTTTGCACTCCCTAATTACTAACCATAGCAATAATTAAATAATTAAATATTACAAATTTACACCAAGGAAGCAATTACATAATTATAAGCAAAATAATAAAAAATAATTAGCAAAATAAATAAGCAAAAAATAGTAAATTAGCAATAAGTAAATAATGGGTTAGTAGTAATAAAAATTAGAAAATAGGGTTAGTCAAAAATAACATAATATCAAAAATAAAAATGAGGTTAGCAAATAATAAATAATAATAATATATAAGATTAATAAAGCAAAAATAAATATGGTTAGTAACAATAATTAGATAAATTAGATAAAAAAATATTATAATGACATAATTAGGATAATAAACAAAAAATGTGATTTTTAATATATAAACGTTTATTTAGAAACATGAATAATTAAATAATTACTATAAAAAAATTTTAAACATAATATAATTATAAGTTTTAATCATTACAAAAATTTAATTATTTATTAAAAATATTTAGACATTATATGAAGAAAATAAACTTTAAGTATCATATTCACAAAAAAACATATTTACAAAATTTTATATTAAGTATTTATATTTATAAGATTTAATTTTATTTACAAAAAATTATATTAAATAAATATATACATACTAACTATATTAAAAATTAGAAAAAATAAAAATTATTTGGAAAAATAAAATTAGGTTTGATTAAGGTTCATTTAGAAAATATTTTTAGGGTTTGTGAAAATTAGGGTTTGGAATAAAATATACAAAATTTTATTTTAACTAACTATATAAAATTATTTTAATTAATATAATTTACACAAATAGAATTTAAATTGAGAAAAACAAGAGTTTAGGATTTTTTAGGAATTATAACATATGATATATACATAGTTTATAATATAGAAAATAATAATATAATTTTAATTTGTTTTATATAAAATAATAATTAATTTGAAAGAAAAAAGAAAAAAATGAGAGAATAAAAACCTGATGGGGCTGGGGTTTGAACCCAGTCCCCTTTGCTTGCCAAGAACAATCTATACCACTGGGCCATCCACATGCACGCGTCATCAGAGGGAGAGGAAGATGTTTTGTGTGTTGAATCTCAAAAAATCAGGAAAAGCAAAAGGCCTGGGGTGGTGTTGAACCCAGGTCCTTTGATCATTCATACGCGCGCCTTACCGCCTGGCTGGGAGAGCCCTTCTGATGGTTGAATGGCAATTAACCATAATATATTAAGCCTTCTAATTATCCTGAAAAAAAATAACAAAACAAATGGTACAAGGCAGGATTCGAACCCTGGCCCTATAGTCAAATATGCGCATGGCTTTCCACTAGACCACACCGTCTGTGGTGATTGTAAACGGCAAGCAGTTAATAAAATATAATATGAATTATTTGAATTCAAAATGCGCGCGAATGAGGTCTTCTTCTTCCTTGAGACTGGCCATATTACCTACGAATTTTGCTATAAATGCACCTGCGAATTTTCATACGCACATAACCTGTGTATTTACAAACACCAAGCAAACAACAAGATTTCTTAAAATTAATGAGAGCAATGAATTCCTGGAGGTCCATACAACATCACTACGTTCCTGGAACTCATTTATATGTGATAAATTGCAAAACCCCAAACGAAGCACATAAACCCTAGCCATGGCTTCCTATGATTCCTGCGGTTAAACTCAAAAAGAAATGTCCAGAAAGCATCTAGGTCATCATACAAACAAGATTTATTAAACAAAAACAGATGAAACATTATGAATGATCACAATCGAAAAGTCAAGAAAACGCCATGAACATGTATTCGGTTTGACCATTACAACATGGTTTTGATGCCTATGATTATTGAATCATGATAAATGAAGGTCAAGGAAGCTAATGCAACCTTTGTGAAGCCTTGAAATTGCCTTAATCTCAAAATCCGAATTTGAAGTTTTCTTATGATTTTTTGAAGTGTGAAACCTACCTTTGAGCTGCTGGATTTCGTGTATGAGGCTAGGGTTATGATCAGCATATATAGGTGAATGATTCTAGGTTAAAAAATTGATGGATCATGTGGAAGAATTGATTTAAAAAGATTGGGAAAGATGGTGCTTTGAATTTCAAATATTGGCTCATGAAGACTTGCTATTTTTGTATCAATCACATGATTCCATTCCTCTTTGATTCTAATCACCAATTAAGACTTTCTAGAATCAATCACAAAAATAAATCTTCATTTTTAATATTTTATTTAAATTTAAAATGATTTTAAGTATAAAAAAATCATAATAAATTAATTAAATAAAATAAAAATTATGAAAATATTATGGAAATTTCGTGCCTGATGTTATTGTATGGGTTGGGTCATAATTCGGCCAGCCCATTTGGAGAAAATTGCTTTTAGGCCCTCATTTTCATCATAAACCATCACAAATTTTCCCAACTTTGCAAGGGCACATCTCCCTCAATTTTAAAGGTATGAGGGTGTTCTTGGACTTTTTGGAAAGCTTGAAGAGTCCTCTAAACAACCCCATTGGTTTCAGGTCCATATCATTTACCAATCTCAAGTTATGCCCTTTTGAAGTTGTTGACTTTTTGTTGACTTTTGAAATGACCTATAATGTCTTAGCTCATATCTTCCAAATGAAGCATTTTTGGGCTTAACTTTCAACATCAAAGTTGTAGAGAATTCAATTTCCTTCAAAATGAGCTTTGGATGGAGACTTGGTGATGAAGTATGTGAAAGTTATGGCTGGTCAAAGTTCAGTTGACTTTTACTAAGGAAACCCTAATTTAGAAACTCCTGATTATTGATGATCTGGAATCTTCTTGATGAATCATGATCAACCCTTGATCAAATGATGAATTTTACTTCATATACTTGATGTTGGCAAAAAATCATGAAGTTTGACTTTGGTTTGACCACAGTTGACCTCAGTTTGACTTTTTAACTACACTGACTGATTTTGACTTATCTGATCATCTGACTGAGCAAACTTTTGAGAAAAGTCTTGAAACTTGTCATAGGGGTTCTTATACACATATAAGATGTTATGAAGCTCACTTTAGGTATTGGAAGTCCATTTAGCCTGATTAAAGTCAAAACCCTAGTTTTGGATGCACTGCTTAGGAGGTGCATTGTCTGAGGGATTTGTCAACTCTTCTGACCAATTGTGAACCTTGTGAACCATCATAAAATGTCTTGTGAACATCATGGGAGGTATTGTGAAACTTGTGAACCTTGTGAACCTCATGAAGTGGCTTTGTAGACCTCATGAACCTCAGGAGAGCTTTGTAATCATTGTGAATCTTGTGAACCTTGTGAGCCTTCAAGAAGTGACTTGTAGACTTCATGAATTTCATGAAAGGTCTTGAAGATGTTGAGAAGCTTATGAACCTTGTGAACCTTCAAGAAGTGACTTGTAGACTTCATGAACTTCATGAAAGGTGTTGAAAGCATTATGGAACTTGTGAACCTTGTGAACCTTCTTAGCACACAAAGTTTTGTCTTGTGAGGGCAAATTTTGGGGTGCAACATTAGGCACATGAAGTACCTCTGAATAGTTAAACCTCCCTTGGGAAAATATCTAAGTTCGCAGTGCGGACAATTCTTCGCATAGCAAACTTCTTCGCTCAAACTTCGCACGACGAACTTTGGGTCCTATTATTTATGCCAAAATAGTGTTTCACTTCGCTTGGAAACTCGCTAAAACTTCGCACAAAAAAAAATTTGATGGTTGTTCGCACAGTGAACATGTTGATTCTTCTTCAGTTCTTTTGCTTCCTTGTCAAATCATTTGTATCTTAATTTTTTATGAATTATGCCTATTTCCTGCACATTAACACACATAGCAGGGATTAGAGAAACATGATAGAATGTAGTTTATAGTGCTTATAAGTAAGTCTATAAATATAATACTTATTCTATAGTGACATTCATTCATGCATTCTTAAGACCATAATCACATTAGAATTTTTAGTTCTTGTTCTCTCTAAACCTTTTGTCTATTCACAACATGCATTATAGGAAGAAGGATCTATTGTTGCAGATTTTGTCAGTGTGACCTAAGTATAAGGCCTTATGGCAAATTTTATCCTTAACACTGGAAAAGATAACCTCGATTTTTTTAAGGAAAAAGATGATGAAGGCATTTTCATAGGATATTCCACTTCTAACAAAGATTTTAGAGTCTTTAATAAAAGAAATCTAACAACCAAATAATCATTTTATGTTACCTTTCATGAATCTAAACCTAAAATAGTAGAAGTAGAAGTTGTTAATTATGCATGTATCTTGGAAAATACCAATCCGGAGGAAAACGATCAAGAACTAGACCAAGACCAAAGTGGAAATCAAGAAGAAGAACAAATTCAAGATCAAATCCCAGACATTCCACCTGAACATCCAAATATTTTGAAATAATGAAGACATATAAGAGATCATCCTCAATAAGGTATGTAACTTTATGGATTTTGTTTCGCAAATTGAACCAGCAAGAGTCAATGAAGCTATCGCCAATGAACATCTATATCTTTCCATGCAAGAAGAGTCAAATCAATTTGAACGAAATAACGTTTGGGAACTCATTCCCAAAGATTCATCTAATCTAGTGATTAGTACCTGATGGGTCTTTCACAAAAAGCTGGATAAAGATGGACATGTTTTAAGAATAAATCTAGACTCATTGTGAAGGGATAAAATCAACAAGATGGAATATCTTTTGATGAAACTTATGCTTCTATAGCCATATTATAAGCCATAAGGATGTTATTAGCTTTCTCGTGCATCATTTATTTCCAATTATTTCAAGTTGATGTAAAATGTGCATTTCTAAATGGATACACCCAAGAGTAGGTATATGTTGATCAACTTCCAAGTTTTGTCGACCCAACTTTTCCATACTATGTTTTCAAGCTTAAGAAAACACTATATGGACTAAAACAAGCTCACATGGCTTGGTATAATCGTCCGAGAAATTCTTTCTTGAAAACATATTTCAACAAGGACTAATTGATAAAACTCTTTTTATTAAGAAAATTGAACATGCCATCTTACTAGTTCAAATCTACGTCGATGATATTATCTTCGATGCTACTAATGAATCCTTGTGCATGGAATTTTTTAAAATTATGCATAATGAGTTCAAATTGTTTATGATGTGAGAGCTCAAATATTTTATAGGACTTCAAATCCATCAAACTAAGAAAAAAACTTTCATAAATCAAGTCAAATACTGCAAAGAGTTATTAAAATGCTTGATATAGATAAGTCCAAGGTAATATCAACCCTAATGTCAACCTCGTGCAATGTTGACAAGGATGAAAATGATAACCAATTGAAGAAAGCAAGTATCAAGGTACGGTACTAAACTCTTTTCTCTATCTAACTACATCACGTCCTAATATAATGTTTCATGTTTGTAGGCGAGCACACTTTCAAACATCCCCAGAAGAATCACATCTCAGTGCATTCAAACGCACATGAGATATCTCTATGGAACACAACAAATGGGTTTATGGTACTCTAATGAAGTGGTCTGTGACTTAATTTGGTACCCAAACTCCGATTTTGCTGGGTGCATATTAAATATGAAAAGTATCAACTATATGTGTCACTTACTTGGGAATTCTCTTATCTCATTGCATAGCAAGAAAAAAATAGGGTCACATTATCCATATTTGAGACAAAATACATTGTTGCGTGTAGCTATTGTGCTCAACTTATTTGGAGAAACAACAATTCGGTGACTGCAGTTTAAATTTTGGAATTGTCTCAATAAGACGTGACAACACTAGACCATAAACCTCACAGAAAACTAGATTCTTCACACCCAATCATAGAATGCTTAATTCACATCACGTTGTCACTCCATCAATATTTACCTAAGTACTAGTTAGACGCATTCCATCAATTTAATTAGTTTGACAATGTCATTAATAAACTAAACAATAATAAAAAGATTTTAGAGTTTTATATCTTCTTCAAGTTGTTTTCGTTCTTTTAATAACTACCAAAAACATTTTGTCATAAACAAATGGGTATTTCAACTTTGTAACATTGTTTAATATAGCATTGTTATTCTGCAAAAGAATGGTGTTTAACAAAATAATATTTAATTAAATTTAAGTTATATTATGAAAGTTGATCGGATCCATTTTAGAACATTTAAATATTTAAAAATCATAGATGAGTTATTTAAATAATAAAAAATATATAAAATTTAGTAGTGTTCATTTATAGAATCAAAGTGGGTGTAATTTCATGGATATTGATACTTTAGAAGTAATCAAATGTTGCATATAGAGTTTAAAAAATAATAATACTAAGTTAAATATAATTTTGGTAGAAATATTATATTAAAAATTTGAGTATTAATAAGGAGTTTATATGAAGATAAAAAAGAGTCCTTGTAAGAGGAGCAGTATCGAGATAAGAAACATGTACATAGTACTCGAAATCTGGTTTGACAATGAGATTAGGCAATGTGCATGAGCAGTTGGTAGAAAATATATGTAGATGATAATGATACAAGGTTGTGCTTTCAGCTGTCATTCTTTCAGGAATGAATGACTACTCACTGATTTGTGGAAGATGCATGCATAGGTAGGTAGCTTGAGCTCCTATGCTCTTTATGTTTAATTTTGGCATGGATTGGACATTGCTTTCTCTTTTTTTATTTTAAATCAAATATCATTTTTTGTCTTATTATAAATATTCAATTATATTACTAGTACTTTTTTTCTTTTTTAATTGTCATTTCTTTAATATATATATATATATATATATATATATATATATATATATATATATATATATATATATATATATATATATATATATATATATATATATATATATATATATATATATATAATTATTTTATATAATTATTTATATTTTTTAATGATTTTTTATTGGTAAATAATTTGACACTCTTGAGTTTGATTGAATATCGATTTCTAAATAAAATTAATTTAAAATATAAATATGTTGTAAAATAAATTAATATGAAATGATATTATAAGATTGGATGATAATACATATCTTATTAAATTTCAAAGTATACTACATTGTTCTTCTTTATTATTTTTAAAATTATATATTTAACTTTTTTAACTAAAAAATAAAAATAAGAATGAAGATTCATTTAGTCCTCAAGAAAAGTGCCTGATCCAATTAAATTTATAAGAAAAAAATTAAAACAATGTTTATGCTCGGAAAAATCAATTGGATAATTTATAGGATTTATGATCTCTATATTTTGTTTGGTTGAAGTTGAAGAATGAAGGATTGAGAAGAGTAAGAGGAAGAAAATAAAGTCAAATGAAAGAAAAATAAATAGAAAGTAAGATTATTAATTTGAAATTTTGTACGAGAAAGAAAATGTATAATTATAAAGTGAAATAATTTTTTTTAGTTAAAGTAATTATGCAAAAAATAAATAAAAAATTAATTAAAATAAGTATTTCAGTGCAATCAATGAAATAAAAATTAAATATCCAAAGCAAATAAAAAAACAGAGGAAAGTAAAAATATCAATCAACAAAAGTTTCAATTTAATTATTTTCAAATATTATTTTATCATTAACAAATAATAAAAGATAAATCATATTTTTATATATATTTAATTATGAGTAATAAATTTAATAAAAATCTTAAATATGATATCATTAATGATCTCTTTTTAAATTGGGACTGTTATTATCTTTTTAATTGCATGTCATCTACTCTGTTTGTTGCTTACCAAAAAAAATCTACTTTGTTTGTTTAATCTTCTTTCTAATTTAGGATAATAGTTTTTATAATTCTATTGATTGTGTACAGGGGTGGCAAAATGGACCGTCCGCCCCGTCCCGTGTCGCCCTGCCTAAAACCCGCCAAAAAAAATAGTGGAGCGGACATGCCCGCCAAGTTGAAATGAATATAAAAGTCTAACCCGTCCCGTCAAGGTGACGGGTTAGCGGGAGACGGACTTGTCTGCCTTCTTTTTTTATTATTTTTTCTATTTTTTAAATAAATTAAAAGGTTCTTCTTTCTACATTTCAATGAAAAAACATCAAACCAACATTTAAAAAGCATAATTTTTATTAGCCTAAAACTTCAACTTTTAGTGAAATAATACTCTTATCATATATAACATCACTTTTAGAATTTTATATGATCTAAATTCAAATTTCGATCCCACTGTTGCCATTTTTCATTAGTAAAATTCAAAATACTTGCCCAACAAAAGAGACAGAGAAACTAGATTAGTCCTAATAATCTAAAAACAATTTATGTACATATCACAAATTATTTTCATCGACTCTCCCAAATACTTAAATAGTGTTATTATATAGGTGCGACAAGCTTTGGCGGGTGGCGGGTTTTGGCGGAGCGGACTTTGGCGGGTGGTGGGCATTAGCGGGGCGGGTTTTGATGGGCGACGGACCTAAAATCCCAACCCAACCCGCCACTTTTTGGCGGGTGTGCGGGCCGGCCCGGCAGGCTACAAAGGGAATTTTATTAGGTTTTTATAAGAAGATTTTATCTTATACTTCTGCACTTATATCCATATCCCAATAAATTTTCAAAATGTCAATTTTGACTTTGTTATTATTTTATTATTTTAATTTTTACCGTTCCTATCTGATCATCAGACTTTCGAAAAATTAACCCCAAAAGCAATGCGCCAGAAGACTTAATAAATGACTTCCGGTATGTTTTTTTCATTCCGGAAGACTTAAAAAAACACTTCCGATATGCTAGATTTTGTTAACCAGAAGACCTATAGAATGTCTTCCGGTACGGGACAATGATATTGAGACTTACGGTTTGTGTTATTGTGTACCAGAACACTTTTATTAAGAGTTCCGGTTCGTATAAAATACTGTACCGGAACACATTAATGAAGTCTTTCAGTTCCATTTTTTTTAATTTTTAATTTTATTTTTCATGTTAAAATATTTTATATTATGCAAGTACAGAAAATCCTATATACGAAAAATACCAGATATGTCTGAATACGTCAGATGATTTTACAGCGTCAGAAAGATTTGGTACACTAGAGGAGGTGATAAGATGGATTAAAGACATCGAATTACGAAATAAATTGACGGTTATCATCACTCGTTCATATACTCAAATAGGCAAGAGAAGAAGAAGTAACAAAATAATATTTGGTTGTGATAAAGGTGAGAAATACAAGGATATTCCTAGTGGAACCGGAAGTGCGACGAAAAAATGTGGATCTGGATGGCAGAATGATGTAAAATGGTGGGTTCATAACCATGATTTACCTGATAGATTAGAAGGTCACTCATTTGTTGGTAGGTTGACAGCGGATCAGAAGCAACATGTTGCTGATTTAACAAAGAGAAAGATTTCACCTAGAAATATATTGCATTCCTTGCACGAGCAAGATCTAGATTGTGTCATTCGGATCACGAAAATATACAAGCAGAAGAGTATGATAGAAAAAGAGATAAGAGGTCCTAAAAGTGAGATACAACATTTGCTTAAGCTTATTGAGGCTGCAAGTTATGTTTATTGGAGTAGAAAAAGAGACGACTCTGAAGTTATTAAAGATATATTTTGGGCTCATCCAGATTCAGTTAAGTTGTTGAATATTTTTCCTATTGTGTTAGTTATGAATAGCACTTAAAAGACAAATAAATATAGGCAACATTTGTTTGAAATTGTTGGCATGACATCAAACGAGTTGACTTTTGCTGTCACATTTGTGTATATTGAGTCTGAGTAGACTGAGACGTTTTGTTGGGTGTTGGATAAGCTTAAACAATTGTTTGTGAAGAAATATTAGTGTCCACAAGTGATTATGACAGATAGAGATCTTGGTTTGATGAAAGCCGTTGAGATTGTGTTTCCAAGAACGAATAATTTGCTATGTCAGTTTCACATAAACAAAAATGTTGGTGCAAAACGGAAACTATGTGTGGCTCGTGATATGCAAGAGTCAATTGGCAAATTATGGACGGATGTTGTATGGGCTAGTGACGAGGTTGAGTATGCTCAACGGTTAAAAGAACTTGAGCAGGCGTGTGTTAATTGTCCTAGATTTTTTGAGTACGTGAACGACACATGGTTGACGCCACATAGACATAGATTTGTTTGCGCATGGATTAATCGAGTTCTACATCTGGGTAACACGACGACTAATCGGTGTGTTTTATTTTAGATATAATTTTTTTTTGCACATTTTGTATTTTTCTTAAGTATTTTAAATATGTATTATTTTAGGGTTGAGTCTGCTCATTGGAAGTTAAAGCAGTTGTTGGGTAACAGTATTGGTGACATGGTCAAATGTTAGGAGGTCGTGAATGATAACTTAAAGTTACAAATTGGCAACATTAGAGCTTCTTTTCAAAAGAGTTTCTATGAAGTTGTGCATGCCTATTTAATTCCATTTTACACAAATTTATGTAGTTTAGTGTCTCGAGCTTCATTGAGGCGCATTGATGAAGAGTTAACAAGAATTGATTATGTTGGAACGAACAAGGACAAATGTCGTTGTAATCTTAGAGCAACATATTGATTACCTTGTGCGTGTGAGTTGACATGATATAGAATTAGTGGTATTTTGATACCAATTGACGTTGTGCATGTTCATTGGAGGAAACTAAGCATGGAAATTAAGTTGGAGAAAGACTTAGATGAGGAATCAAGGGTGGGTATGAGTTGTGCAATGGATGAGTTATGGAAAAGGTTTAAGTCACTAGATGTTGTTGGAAGAAGGGCATTAAAAATTAGGGTTTATGAACTTGGATTCCCCAAAACGACTTCTTTGTGTCCACCACCTGAAAAAATAAAAACCAAATGTGGAGTTAAGAATAAGGGCAAAAAACATTGTAGGGTATGATGTTTATAGGGACACTTCGTATCATGAGTATGTTGATCAAGTATCTCAATCTTCACAACGACAATCTCAACCATCACAAAATTCAAAGAAGAAATATCAACCATCACAACCTTTGAAAAAGAAGTTGAAATTATCACAATCTTCACAATCATCTAAGCGGTTCATCCTTCAATTTCCTAATCACATTTGGTCATTTATTAATGATGTTGTCAATGTATTATCAGATGGTAATTGTGGATTTAGAGTCATTGCTTCATTGCATGGTTATGGTGAAGATGGTTGGCCAATGGTTCAGCGAGACTTGGAGTTGGAAATTATACATAATGAAATATCAAATTTGTATGCCAATTTATTTACTGATCGGTTAGCAGAAGTGAGAGATTCTTTAAGGATAGAGGGAATTGGTCCTCAACCACCAAATAAATGGTTGAGTCTACCAGACATGGGTTACTTGATTACGAATCGGTCTAATGTGATACTTGTCTGTTTAGGATTCGAATGCTTGTCTTTCTTCCCTATGACAACTACATTTTCACTGAATGTCTCCTTTTATTGCATTGGATTTATAAACTCAAATCATTGGGTTCAGGTAAACATTGTTATAATTAGATATTTTATTATTATTTAAGGATAGAGGGAATTGGTCTTTTTAATGTTAAATAATTTTTTATTTTATTTTTGTATCCAGGTTAACATGAAAGAAGGATTTCCATTGCCACCAGTGACAACAGATTGGAAGAACTTACACTATCCAGCAGCAACATCATGGATGCTAGGATTTGCAGGACGTTTACAACATTGGCAACAACTTACGTCTATATTACCAACACATTATGAATTATAAATTATGTTATGTATTTTTATTCATGAATTATATTATATGTTTTCAACACATTATGAATGATAAACTATGGTATTCAATTTTAATTTCAATTTTTAAGTCTAAAAAGTATCACATAAAAATAAACATAAACATATAGTTCCAAAAGTTAATACATTAAACATATAAGTTCAAAAGTTAATATAATAATTATCACATATAAGTCTAAAAATTATCACATAAAGATAAACATAAATATAAGTCATTATGAACGAGCAATACGTAAAGCTTCGAACAAATCAGCAAAATGTGGGTTATCCTCTTCAGCCTCAGTCTGTTAAACGTAACGATGAATAAATGTAGACACACGACCCCAGGTAGGATCAGATGGTCCCGCATCGTACTCAGGATCAGACACAACTCTCAGCTCATCAAGTCTAGGAGGTATCAATCGAGGATGCGAGACACGATAATACCACTGGAGATATCCATCGTCTGTCTCAAATGTGATATTGGTCGGTGCTGTCAGACGAATCACCTGCCCAACACTCTGAATGTAACTAATCCACTCAACATCGATATCCCCAGCCATCGTATAATCAATAGGTGAAGGTGGAATATACTGATGGTATCCAAACTGTCGAATACACCTGTCAGACATATATGGAACAATAGTGTCACCCCACCTCAAACAACCCCTGTATAGAGAAATCTTATCAAACATACGGTGAACTCTATGATCCTCGAATGGCCTCCATATGACATTGGTAGGTGTCAGCTCATCCAGAATAGGTCGCAAGTTATCCACCTTTAACACACCTTGTATGTAGGTCCATCTCATCACTCGCGGGAGACCACAATTATTAGTTGGTATCCAATTCTCTCCTTTTTTTCCAAGTGTTGGAAACTATTCATGAATCCAGCACTGTTACAAAAAAAATTATAACATAATAATTAAATATAACATAATGAACATAATAAAATTAACACCGAGCTGTTTACAACTGAACATGGACGCTTCTCTGAGATACCTATACAAGGTAACCAATGTAGTTGCTCCCAACTATAGTTTGATAAGCCATTCAAGTCCATAAATAGTGCCAGGTATCATGCCTCAACAAGAGTAAAGGTCTTTTCTGTAAAAATCGTGCAACCCACTAACATCATCAAATAATATCTAGTCGCATATGCCCATGATGAAGCAACTTTATGCTCTACAAATCGATTATATAACCACTCCAGCTTATAGTATGAACCCCTGCAATCACATACCTATTTTTGCGCCACTCTCTGTGACACTCCTAGGTAGTCAACAACCCATTTAATAGCTAGGTCTTCACTGATATGTTGAGGGCTCTAGAATACCCCCTGATGGGCAGGTGAAGCAAACAAGCAACGTCATCCAGAGTAATACTCATTTCACCAAAAGGCATGTGAAATGAAGAAGTCTCTAGATTCCATCTCTCAACAAATGCGGAAACCAAGTTTGTATCTATCTTCAACAAATTGATTCTCTGTAGAGAAGATAAACCAGACCTAGATATCCAAGCCTCCATCTCTGTGAAAGCTGTTGTGGAACCATATAACTCAGCTTCAATCCATGCACTGCGACCTTCAACTCTTTCTTTGCACCTCTCTCCTGAAAACAATTAAAATTAAGCAAATTATACAATACAACATTGAAATTTCAATTTTTATTCAATACTAAATAATTATCATTTACTTACCTCTCTGAACCATATACGTCTAGCGACATGATGTTCGTACTTAACCAAAATACTGGTATAGTACGGTCCTCCTAGATATCCAACGGGTTCTACTACTGTTGTAGATGTACCAATATGATCTTCCTGTGTCACTCTCGAAGTACCGCCCTGTCCCATAGAGCGAACAGGTATCCTACCATCTCTTCCTCGTGTGCGTACCACTGCCAAAAAAATATTATTAAAATAAAAAAAATAAACCGGAACACATTATGTAAGTCTTCTGAAACAAAAATTCGCAAATTTGAACTACCGGAAGACTTAATCAAAGACTTTCAGTTCTGCACATCCAACAATAATCGAACCGGAAGACTTCATATAAAGAGTTTTGGTATTACATTAATGATTCAGAAGACTTACTTGAAGAGTTTCAGAAGATTTGGTGAAAATTCTCTCTGCCGGAAGACTAGGCGCAGTGAAAAATGAAGGGAAAAAATTACTCTTTTTACTATTTATATGAGGACATTTTTGTCCAATTTTTTTTGTAGGGGTAAAGGTATAAATGAAGGGGTATATGGTAAAATCTTCTTTTTGTACATATTAAATTTTCTGCAGTTATTAAAGCAATTGAAATTGAAAAAGATAAAGTTTGGGTTAAACATTAGATTGAGAGTGACTCTCTTTTGATAGTCCAATTTGTTTTTCAAAAGATTCATTAGTTTCTTCGAATCTAAGAAGTAGATTGACACATTCTAAAAAAATTAGCTAGTATGTCTTTTATTATTACTCATATAAATGAAATACATGTGTGGATTTTTTTTTCTTGTGATCTTTGACGCATATAGTACTCTTTGATTTTTTATTTATTACATTCTCTGAAAATTAGAAATGATTTTGTAAAAAATAGATAAGATTTGTCTTTTTCAGATTTGATTCATCCTGAAATGGTCTTGACCCAACTTCCCACTCACCTCTAAAGAGAATATTATTTCTCTTAGACAAAATGGTCCAACAAATGGCGAACCAAATTAAAAATATCTTATTAGTGGGAACTCTTCCCTTTAAGAGATTATGGAACATGGCCAAATGAGACAAATCTTCTACCTGCATAATCACTCTGCAATCTTTCCATATCAATACGCTCACCCAACACTAGACATTAAAATAATAAATTGTTCAAATCCAAATCCTTCAAAAAAAAACACAGAGTACCTTGAATTTTTGTCCTGAAGAAAACCTCTATGTGACAATTTATCCTTCATCAGTAACCTATTAAGAATGAGGCATCATCCGAACAGTAGAATTCTTGATGGTAAACTTGACAACCATAGTTGTTCCAGATACCACAATTGATTATGGTATAAGATCAGTTACGCCTTCGGAGTTGTCAAAACAAGGAAGTCATACTGTATAAAATAACATCCATTGGTGCTCCAGATCCACACAAATATGTCATCGCCATTTTTCTGTTGAGAGACCAATTGTAGTAAGTTCTCAGAGCCGATAATTCTTGCCTCACATTTTAGCGATGGTTTTATGCTCTAAATGCAAATTCTAGAACCTAGAATCTTCTTTAAAATAACCCATATCTTCCAATTTGCACCACTTGTTTCTAGAAAAAGCATAGATAGTCGAAAAATCACGATACAATGGAACCTTTCCAAGTCACTTATGCAACCAAAATTGATTCCTATTTCTCGATATCTCCCTACATGTGATGCCATTATTGAACCAATCAACGACCTCCCTTATTTCTTCCTAGTGTCCATAATATCCCTTAACCAAAGAGAATAATTATTCTTCACTTATCCCTATCCAGACTTGCCAACCTTGATTCAACATTACCATGCCTATAGTTGTAAGGCTGAACAATATTGCATTTTGATTCGATAAAAACCACCATTTCCATTTACTAATATGGACCCACTTAAAGGATTGTAAATCTATTATACCTAATACTCCCTCCTTTTTAGGTCTGCAAACATATTTCCACCCAACCCAACAAATCCCCTTATTCTTTGCGCAACCTTTCCATAAGAAGTCTCTTTGGATATTTTGTCAAGATATTCACCACCTTTTTTGGTGCCTTAACAAAATATAGAGAGTAAATATGAATATTACTTAACACTGAATTTATCAAATTAATCCTACCACCAAGAGATAGAAAATCCACCCCTTCAAGCTGATAGTTTCCTCTTAAAAGACTCCATAATTGGTCTCTATGTAGACACCCTTCTATGATTTGATCCACACTACAATATAGGAACTGATATGCAAACTGCATGAAATCTTGTGAGATATTCAATCCTTACAGTTTGCTCTAAAAAAAGTTCACTCTAAGGCCAGAGAACAACTTGAATCCCTTAGTAGAGCCTTGATACCTCATATTATTCCATGATCTATTACCCACTAGAATCGTGTCTTCTGCATATTATAGAATATTATATTTTATCGAACAATTGACTATGAAACCTAAAAAGTTACCAAAGCCCTCCACTATTTGTATCAAACTGGCCAAGCCCATAGCCTCCTCTTAGGCTTAATTTAAGGACCCTCAGGAATCTTAAAGGTTCCTTATCTCAAGCCTAGAAGTTACTCAGCCTTCCCCAACCACCTTTTAGGCTTTGTTCAAGGACCCATGGGCCTCTTATAGGTAACCTAGCCTCCTATTGGGCTTAAACACAAGGACCATCAAAGGCTTCCTAAAAGCATAGTAACAAATCCTTTAGAATCAAACACATGTAGTAGTTTCCCTCTCCCTAATGGATGACCAAGATAGCCTCCTCTTGGGCTTTGTATAATTGAACCTCTCCAGATAAAGGAATGCCTGATGACCTCAAACTTTTATCAAACAAAAAAGATAAAACACTCTTCATACATAGTCAATTTCCCATAAAATTTTCATCCTTCCATATTAGGATTCATATAAGATATAAACAATCAAGAGTCAGTCTCTCACAAATAAACTTCACACCTGGGCTTCAAAATCAGGACACAAATACACTTTCCATACATAGTCAGTTTTCTTTATTTAGCTTCAACCCTGGGCTTCAATCAAGGCACATATAAATCACACATTTACCTCTTTAGAGATAACAAATTCTCTCTACTGAGTATCTTTTAGATTCTACCTTAGGCTTCAATCAAGACACAAACAGTTAAACACTTTACAGTCAACTAAACATTACAGTCATAGTCTTGGACTTTAACTAAGCTAATAACATCCAAATAGTCATAGTCTTGGATTTTAACTAAGCTAATTCCCAACAGTCATAGTCTTGAACTTTAGTTAAGCTAAACATTCAACCTTTCTTGAGCTATGCAAATTTAGATAACCCATTCAACTTTCCTGTGCTATGCAATTCAGGTCAACCATTCAGTCTTCCTTCAGCTATGCAATTCAGGGTACCCATTCAGCCTTTCTTGAGCTATGCAAATCAACACAACATTCAGCTTATGCCTTAAGCTATGCAATTCAAGCACCCCTTTTATCAGTTACAACAAACTTTTTAGCTTCAATCCTGGGCTTTGATCAGGACACAAACAAACTTTAAACTTCAATCTTGGGCTTTGATCAGGATACAAATACAAACACTTTGAGCATCAACATCTTGTGCTTTAATCAAGATACAAATCACACCTCCTCCTAGCTCTAGCCTTTTAGGAGGAACTACGATGCTCTAATCCCTCAATTCTCTTTTTGGGGGTACGTAGGAAAAATGTCGTAAGATCTTTGCAAGCACACCAAACAAAAAACAACAATAGGTTCTCAGACCTATCCAAAAACATCAAAAAATTATGAAAACACAAAAACAACTTCATCCTATATTACCAACACTCATTTCATTCCCAGACCCAAATCAAAGAAACCCCACCAATATAAAAAAGAACAAATTTTGCCCTATGCTTAGGAGAAATAATCTGTAAAGGGATACAAAACCATGTGGGCATCTGTTAAACAACAGTATGTAAAACGGGTGAGTTTAAGATATCTTTTCCCTTCCATAACCAACTTCATCAGGAAAAAATAAGAAATCAGAAAGTAGCAAAAATGAGATAGTCATTAAAGACCACAAAAATCGAGCTACAGGATAGCGGTGCCAAAATGAATGTGTTTCAGCAGGTGGATGGACAGAGAGTGAGCTCTTGAAGACATTGAAGATGTGTCTTATATTTTCCATTCATTTCTATGCATGTGCTCAGGGGGAGAACATCTTAGATAGGAGTTTCCTCTTAATCTAAGGATCTACTGCAGGGGTGCAGTCTACACCAAGCTTGTGGTGAGTGTCAAGCAAATTTTTCCATCCAGGAGGGATGAAGATGTCAAGTGTGATGTCTTGACATTGTATTGTTGCAAGTTGGGGTAACTTAGCAATACAAAATGTCTAATTCCTAATGGATGCTCAAGGAATTATTGAAGAATCGGGGAGAATTTATTTTTATCTGCAGATTAAAGTCATTATCTGAGAAAGTGGTCTCTAATAGAATGTTGATAGGAGTGCATGCAAAGTGAAGACACGTGTCTGACATGATGTCAAGGCATTGTCATTAGACATGTTTGCATGTAACATAATTCTTTGGAAGGTTCTTAGTCTCATTACTTATTTACTTTTGCCAAGTTTAGGCTAAAAAGGGGGAGAATAATTGTTTTCTGGTGTTTGGGTTCATTCGTGCAGTGGCGGTGCAAGAATGTTGGAGGAAGATGTTTTGTCATTTTAACATCTATTTTTCTATTTTCTGTTAAAGCTCATCCTGGATTCTTCGTGGCAAGTATATGAGTGAGGGGAGTTCTTTTCATCATCCTCATCATGTACATTAATAGGCATCTGGGAATTCCGGGAGTTTGGGTTTTAGCCAAAATTTGTCAAAAGGGGGAGATTGAAAGCTCTCTTTGTTTAACTAAATTATGCTAAAACCCAATGTCAAAGAAGATGTTGAAACCTGAGGATTAAAACTGAAGAAGACAAAGATGTCAAAGAAGATGTCCTAACAGTTGGACTCGACATCTTGGGCAGATGCAATACGTTTCTAATTATGTGATAGATCTGTTATAGATTTATTACATGGATCAAGGACAAAGACAGAAATCCCAACAATAGAAGACTATATAAAGAGACTTAGACCTAGGGTTAAAATAACCTTTGTAACTTTTTTATCACTTGTGACTTTGTAACCTAAATACTTTGTAAAATAAGGGTTTAGGGTTTGAGAGTCATTGGCTCTCTTAGAGTTAGAAGTCTCCCCTCTATAGTATGGGATGCAAGGTGGAAGGCAGAGATACAAGGAGCACGACCAGAATCCTTTTGGTAATAGTTTGTGTAATGTTCTTGGACGAAGCTTTGAAGTAAGTCCAGGATAAATTGTAGGTCAAGAAACTGTGACAGGTTCTGGAGATCAGCAGAAGACAAAGTCATCACAGGGAGTGATGAAGGATGTGAGAAGGAGTCTCATATCAAAGGTTGTAAAAGACTAGAATTTAGCCTTAGATAAAGATGTTCATTGAAGGTAGTGATTAAGATAAAGTTGTAAGCCGTGAGTTTAACTTTAGGGTAATACTACAAGATAGTGAAGTCTTCATCCTGGATTGGTATCCCCCATATGTAGGTTTTCTAACACCGAAATGGGTCAACATATTCTGTGTACTTTACATTCTTCTATTTACAGTTTTTTGTATTGTGTGCTTGACTGAGATGTCCCAACATGATGTCTCAACATCTGTTGGTGATTATGTTGGATCACTTCAAAACATCAGTTGTGTATTTCCCTTGTTTCCTAAAATGCAGTAATCATTGTCTTAACATTAAGATAGGACATTGGAGTATCTACATAACCAGAATTTCAATTAGTTTTGGATTTATATATTGTTTTTGTTATGTGTTAACAACATGTCCAATACGGATGGTGTAAGCCCAACAACCGACTATTACATATATATCACTACATGAGCAGCAAATAGGTATGTTTATATTCACAATTTACTGTAAACCCTTTTATTCATAGACTAACTTTATTTTTGGAGTGTTAACCTTGCAGACCATCAATCACAACCGCACCACAACATCTATAAACTACCACATCAAAGACCTGCACCAACAATCGATGTTCCATAACATAATAATGAAGCCATATGTGGGGATTGACTTCTAATTTCTACGAATTCCCAAAATCATATCACCGATTCAATCTAATATCACATGATTAAATACAAAACTCAATTTATTTAATTAATACACTAAAAAGGAAGTAAAATTGAATCCTCCAACAAAAGATCCTTCAAAATCTTCTGGATCAAGCTCTTCTTCAACCTTAGTTAGAAACTTGGTCGATGGAGATGTGTTCAGACAAATAGAACCTCTACCATAAGGATATGTTAAATCAGTCTCTCTAAGCAAGAACCAGAAATATGATAGGTTGATCTTAGGCTTTCAATATCATGAGAAGGTGGATGGGAATCTGAATGCAACTCTTTCATTGATCATTATAACTATTATCGCTATTAACTTTGTATCACAAATCCTTATAGATGAAGGAATTTCACGCAACCTCGTATACCTTAGAATCTTAACTGAGTTAGGCTCAATGAAACAAGATGTAAGTCCATCCGAAGGCCAGAGCCTTTTGGAGTTCAAAGATTCTTCCATTCGTCTATGCGGGCAAGTAAACTTATTGTCTCCATGGGAGAAGGAAATAAGAAAATACCATTAACATTATTTTCTTTGTGATTCCATGCAAAGTGTCTACCTTTCCCAACCATTCCTGGTAGTTCTAGATGTGTTGGCCCCCTTGCCCACCTGAAGATAAAGTACCACAATGATTCTAGAATATTTATTCTAGTTAAAGTCGGCCTTCATGGAGCACATCAAATAAATGAAGCAATATTGAAGAATCCCTTGTAAACAACCATCTTGTCTGATTAAAGAGGATAAGAAGCTTATAAATCAACAAACATAGTTTACCTCGATGTTCTTGAAGATAAACCTTTAAAAGGTGACAAACTAGGTCCCTCGATTGGTATCAAGACTAAAACCTAAGGCCACTCCCAGATGGGGAGTTCGAGTTTGTCCAACTGAATAATAATCTGATGAGGACAATATAGATAGGATCCAACCTACATCAAAATAAATAAAGGACTAATTGAATTATTAAAGGAAAACAATAATATCTTCACATATCTCCCCATGAGATGCCAAACATAGATCCCAGTGTAGCATTCCACCAACTGAACATTGATCCCTATACCCATAACTTATCCTAGAGGAGAAGGCAATAATCTCTCGAGAAATGAAGCTGACAACGAAGACAATCCAAGGTTTAGAATAGGCTAATTTTATTTTTTGAAGTTAAATACTCTAACTGGCTATCCAATGTTCTACCAATCAAGAAAGCTTCATGGAAAGGGGGATGTGAGTCGATTATACCAATCATAATAGGGCATGTCCCAGTGATTTGTATTTATTCCCAAACATAGACAAGTTGGTTCATAATTTAGCCAGGTAAAGTTTCTCTTATTTATGGATGCATTCTACGACTACAATAAAATACCCATGTACAAACTAGGCAAGGAAAAGACTAATGACTGAGCAAGCCAAATACCAATATAAAATGATACCATTTGGTTTGAAAAATGCAGGAACAACATATTACAATATGATGTATAAAGCGTTCAAAGAAGAAATATCAAGATCAATACTAGTACTAGAAATAAGAAGAAATATCAAGATCAATACTAGTACTTGAAAAATGTGTGAAATTAATCCTGAGGATCTTATGTTCAGATGGGCCGACATAGGAAGAAAAAACTCACAAGATGGAAAGCTAATACAATTGGGAAGGTTCGTACAAGATCGATACTAGTACTAGAAATAGGTCTTACATTATGGAAACTTTGACCAGAGAATCCATCTCAAGGACGTGGAACATTGCACGTCTTAAACGATATTATAGCTAAGTATTCCAAAGTTTTCTCCGAGATTGGAATTACTCACATTCGTATGTAATACTTTGAATGAATAATATAGTGCTCCTTTTTGGAGTTATGTTGATTTTGTTTAAAATAAAACAAGAACCAAAGGCAAATATGGAACATTAAGACTTAATTGAAACCCCCCATGGTAGCTATCCATGCAAGAGCGTAGGCGATGAAGCCTAAGATATATCAAATACTAACCATGCTCAAACCTGGGGGAAGAGAACAAAACTCGACATTTGGCCAAGCATGGTCCTCAACGACGTCAAAGCTTACACTGATTCTTAACAAAGGGATGGGTAAGGACTATCAATCCATGAGGAAGAATAAAGAAATGAAATAAAAATGCAGGAGAATAAAGTTATGAAACAAAATTTCAAGCGAATAAAGTGATGAAACAAAATTTGAGGTGTATAAGTAATAAATAAATGGTAAAATGCAGAAGTAAATGCAATAAACCAAGCAAAGAGAATCAAATAAATTACTATAAATTGATAAATGTGTTTAGGTAAAATTACAAAATCCTTAACGACATGAAAGATTAAATAATTATTGTTCCTCTTCATCAAGATCCCCACCCTCTTTGGTATCCTCCTGGTCACCAATGATCTCTTCCTAAATAACCTTCTTCTGTGGACTCTTACTCTATCAAGGAATCTGAATTCCCATGTACAACACCTCATCTTAGGGGTGTTCACGGTGCAGTTTTTCTGTTAAAAGTCATTCGAGCTAGAGAGAAAAACTTGTGGATCAGTTTTGTTCGGTTGAATTTTAAAAATAAAATCTAACGAAAACAAACCCGTACATTTTAGGTTTGTTTATTTGCTTTGGTTTTTTATAAGATTTTCATTGAATCGTATATACACGTATAGAGGACAACATAACCTTGTGTTTAGTCATTCATACATTACTAAATGATAATTAAAATTCATCATATTTGGACAATAACTTCTCATTTAATATACAAAAATAATATTAAACAAAGTGGGATAAAAAATATAAGTGTAGCATAAAAAAATATCAAAGACATTATAATGAAACAAAAAAAACAGAGGAGATGAGAGGTTATAAAAGATGAAAAATAATGAAGAGATGATATATTCGAGAAGAAGGGGAGGTTCAATAAAAATAAAATTTGAAGAGAGAACAATAACATAAAAATGAGAATATGAAAAAGAAATAACATAAGAGAGGATAAATTAGAAAAGAATAGGAAAGATGGACCAGGAAAAGAAGATGAGAAGAATGTGTGATACTTCTTAGAGAGATTTAATAAAGTTAAAATTGAAACCCTAAATGTGAAGAAGAGAAAATTGTTTGCAATTGTAAGGCTAAGGTAAAATAGGTTTGAGTTTGGGTTAGATATGAGTTAGGTGAAGTTTGGGTTGTAACATAATTAAGTTTGGTTTTCTTTAGTTTAGTTTGTGAAGTACAAATTGCAAATTAAACTGAATCACACAGTTATTTAAAAAAAGGCTCAAATATACTCGAACCAAATGCAATTTTTTATGTTTTTTGATTTGGTTCAGTTTGGTTATCAATTTTCTATAGGACTGGTTCAGTTTTAAGTACCCTCACCTTAACTTGGTCATATGAATTTTGGAAGGCATTAAAGACTCCCTATATACCTTCATTAATGACATCATTATATTCCTCCTTCAAATTTTTCTCATGCTCGTTATGAGATTGTGTCTCATGCTGCAAAGCCTCCTCAGATGCAATAACCTATGAAGAAAACTCTTCCTTGGCATTCATCTCCATTTATAAGTCTTTTCTTTATCACCCAAAGACATTTGAAGGTTAATCATCTTGGTAGCCTAGGAGGAATGAGCATCATGGCCATCCAATTCCTTTTTTGAGATCAACCTACTTCACTACCTCCTTTTACAACTTATCTGCCTCATTCTGTAACCTTTTCACTTCCTTATGAAACTCATAGACTTTCTCAAATTAACTATAGTCTGCTCGTACACATCAGCTTCATTTTTAATCTCCCATTGCTCCTTCTCTTTAGAATGTTACATGGAAAGAGTTTTTCTCCCCAACCAGCAGCTTCCATGGTCAGCAAGGAAGCATTGTGGAACATGACAATATCCCGCTTGATTAAAAATGTATGTGCTTCTTGAGAAATTTATTTGCTTCTTGAGAAATCTAAGGTACCTCGGAAGGAAAAGTAGTTGGAAATTTGGGAGGAGTCGTTTTAGGGTAAATAAGAATGATACCCATGGTGTCAGAGCCAAAAGGCTTAGAACTCTTCTCAAGTCCTTCTTCCTCAATAGAATTATTATCTAGACCCCATTTATTACTACCACTAGCGGCCTCATATTGATGGTCATTGGATTTCTTACTCCGTCTTTCGCCATGATAAGAGGAAGTTGATTTTTCTTGAGCGGTGAGTGATGCCTCAACCATTGTGGAAGGGAAAACCAAGACAAATACCAAGCCATCATAGACATTAGGATCCTTTCTAATGTTAAGGAAGTTCAATAACTAACCAGGTGTTTAACTACCTTATCTAATTTTCGTTCCTGTGCAGGTGACAAAGCTTTCCAATTTTTTGCCACATTGAAGAAAAATGAGAGTTTCAAATGGACTAGAAAATGTGAGGAGTTACCCTCAAAGATGAAGGCATTCATAGCATCTTCGCCCATCTTGATACACTCAATAGCAACTTTACCTTTATATCTCAACTATCTGTTACGGAACAAGCTTTGAGCTCAATACTTATCCATGAAATAGATAGAGTGGAACTACCTGTTGACTCTATATTTCTAGGATTGGCATAAATCTTGTAAAAAAAATATAGCAGCAATATGCTAGATTGGATATATTATCTTGCTAAAGAAAAACAAGTTGAGCAAGAAGTCTTATTGTGCATCTGAACATGTTATGTTGAATTGTTTCAACATCTGGAGCAACATGTCGAAGAAGATGTCCTATGCATAGGGGTGACAAAATGGACCCGGCCCGTTGGGCATGCCCATTTTACCCGCATGTTAGTGCAGGGTGGGCCAAGGGTTTAGGCCCTCACCATCTAAAGTGTCTGCCCCACCCTGCCCCATTTTCTTTGCGGGCTTTTGCGGGCATGTACATTTACTTAAATTTTTTGCATTTTTAGGTTTAAAAAGTGCAATGCCGACGGGCTTTCCTCGCCCGCCCTCATTTTATTACGGGGAGGGCTTAGGTTTTTGGCCTGCATCCTCAACTTTGACCGCCCCGCCTCGCTCCATTTTTTGTGGATTTTTGCGGGACGGGCCTAAACGGGCGTGCATGCCCGTTTTCCACCTACCTATGCAGTCCATTCGACATCATGGACTGGTACAGGTGGATTGAAGATTTTGTTATAATTTAACAGAAGTAGAATAATCAGAGGATATAAAGCAATCCAATGTGGCGCTGATTTAAAGGTCTTGAAGATTCAAATCTAAAATAGAGAAGAATATTGAAGAATATATACTTTCTAAATATAGTGATATTTTAGGAAGTTATAGATTGAAGATCTTTTTGTAGCATAACTTTCTGCATAATTTTAACAGGTGTTATGCTGCATTTTTAGAAGGCCCAAATCTAGTTGGGAATAGGTTATAAAAAGGAGTCTTATAACCTAGGTTTGGTTACCAACCAAAGATTTAAAAGTTGTATCATTAGGGTTGAGTTCTTGTAGCAGCCATATGCTAAAATATGTAATCTTAAGGGTTGTTTCTTTGTAAACCTCGAAGCTGCTAAGTAACGTGTATAATGTTCTTGGAGTAAGATTTTAAGCAAACTCTAAGGCGTTGTCATGGAATTTTTTCTTCCGTTTTACCTTGTTGTTTAGGTGAAGAGCTGTCAATATCAGCAACTGAGAGTTGAGGACTGTGAGACATCATTGTGGTTATTGTAAGTGAGATGGTTTCTCATATTTAGGAGTTCCTAAGTGTCGCTCCCGAAGATTTGCATCCCGGTGCAGACGCGAACGGTCGGCGAAGAGGAGAAATGAGGGTAAACTGAATAGAGTCGCCAGGTAGGCATTTTTATCCCGAAGGAAAGGTAATGCTGCATAAACCTAGAAAAATATGGATAAGACGGTTGCGAACCAGAGAAACTGAGAAAGGGGGTTGGTTACAACCTGGGAAGGTATTAGCACCCAGATTGTCCGTCGTACTCGACGGGATCCACGCTTAAAAGATTGTGCTTAAAGGGGTAGTGTATGTGCTATCTGTGTGCAAGAGCTCGAAAAGAATATACAAGTGTTAGTGCAAAAGAGAAGTGAAATGCTCAGGAGATGAGGCTTAAAAGAATGCTGGAAGAGGGGGAATGACAAAGAGACTTTTGTTCGATAACAGTTAAGTTATTCCTACGTATCCTCTTGTGCAATGAGGAAGTCAGAACACCGTAGTTCGACTCAAAGGAACTGAAAAATAAATTGACTGTGAACTGCTTGCTTGCATATGCTCAAGTGTATGACTCGTCTGGCTCGATTGCTAACTGTCTTGCATTAGACGGAAGAAGCAAGTTCTCGTTTGTGAGTGAGTGTGATGAGAAAAGAATCCCGAAGGAAACGATTATTGTTTGTTTTTGTGTTTTCAGTTTTGTTATTGTTTTTGGTGTTTTGCATAAATTAATGAGCTTAAGCCTAAATCAAGGGCTTGTAAACTCATTATATCCTCCCTTGATTAGGGATAATGAGAATACTTAAGTATGAGATAAGCATCTCAACTTAATTACCATGATGATGTAGGATTAGGATCATTAACCTACTTGGGATTATTTAGATGTTTTTGGGTTTTTATTTAGTGTTAAGTAATGAGTTTAATCTCTAATCACAGATTAGTGAACTCATTACACCATCCTAATAGAAGGATAATAGATGAGCACACTTAAGCTAAGGAAGATACCTCAACTTAATCCATGGTTAGGGATTAAATTCATTATATAACAAGCCTTTATTAAGTGGATTTTAATTAAAGGTGGTAAGATTAAGAAGTGTGTTTTATGGTTTGTAAGACAACTTGAGGAGGACTTGTCCATTAAACACTAGGGTTAGTCCTTCTTAACCATAAAGGAAGAATTAGAACCCTAATGTAAGGCACAAGTTACAAGATGAAGTCTTAGTGATTATTAAGGTGAATTGATTAAGAGGTTTAAAAAAATTAAGGGTTTAACACTTATGATTAAAGTTATACACTTCATCCTAAGATAAGTATGCAGGCATAACCCTAATTCCAAAGTCCTAAAACCTTAAAGGTTTAGTCTCTAATGATGAGATGAGAAAAGAGACACAAAGAAGACTCAAAGGAAAAAACTAAGGGGGACTAATCAAAACCCTAATTATTATCATGCTTGAGTGTTCCTATTGTTTGTGAGGCTTAAGAAAGATCTTCAAGGAAGCCACCAATGGAAGAAGTAGAAGAATAGGAGGATGAAGCAGAAGAATAAGTTACTTACTTCAATGAAGAAGATAAGTGACTTAAAGAAAGAAAGTGAGAGAGATGGAACACAAGTGAACAAGTTCACTTAAGAGACAAGTAAAAATGAAGCAAGTATGCAATATGAAGGTATGAGAAGAGGTGGGAGGTGAAGGCAAATCCACCTCCCAAACAACTTACCATTAACCTGAAAAGTTAGTACAAGATGCAATATGAAAGGAACGAAATGAAATGAAGCAAATGTAAGTGAAAATACCAAGACCATAAGCATGCACATGATGCAAATGATGCTATGATATGATGCAAAGGCGTACAAGATGCATGTGTGTGTTCATACAAGAGGATGAATGCAAATGAAGCATGTAGGAAGCATGTAAACACATGGATGTTTATGAAATGAAATGGATGCAAAGCATAGAAAATGTATGGATAAATGATCAAGCAATGTTCAAGAAATGTCTTAAGATGTCTAAGATGGCATACAAATGCTTGGAATGACATGGAAAGTTCATATGTTCATGCAATGCAATGGAAGATGCAAGTAAAGATGCAAAATTAGGGTTACATGGCAACATGAGATGCAAATGACCAACACAGAAGCATATGACATGATAAAAAATTGCAAATGATCTCAAACAAACCCTAATCCCATATGATATCACACCCCAAAGGAGAAGGTCTAACTCTTAAACTATTGAAAGTTATGATTTTTCTAAGTTTGCTAGGTTTTTTTGGTGCTTCAAAAGGAAAAATGAAAATCAAATTGAAAATGCAAGATAAATTCATGCAAAAAATATTTTAGATACTACATGATATGTGTAAAACAATGCAAAAAGAACCATCTCCAAACCATTCATGGTTTGGCAGAAAAGATTTTTCAAAGGTTAGGGTTTAAAAATGTGATTTTATGAACCCTAAATTCAAAGAAAATTGTCAAGTTATGATCAAAACCAAAAAGAAATTTGTATAAAGGGTTTGAAAATGTTTCTAAATGTGTTAGAATGCAATATGAATTTTTTGGTGATTTTTAGAAACCTAAATGCTATTTTTATTCATTAATTTCCATTAAATAATTAAAATGAACATTTAAATACTTTAAAAATACTTTTTAAATGAAAAAAATAAAATAAAAATTATTTTTGGTTTCTGAAAATTAATAAAAGTCATGACAAAAAATTTCAGATTTGTTTAATGATTTTTGCTTTTTTAAATGATTATATGAAAAGAAATAGATAAAAAATGAATTAAAAATGAATAAAAGGAAAAGTATGTCAATCTGAAGGCTGAGATTCATAGTTAGGGGGAAAGGGTTGACTGGCGCACAATCCAGTGGCTGGGATTTAATCTGGATAATTAATTTTGATTAATTTAATTAAACAAGAATTAGGGCTAATGACATAATCTGGACCACTGAAATACGCGCGGGATTCCAATCTAAGGGCCAGGATTCAAACTTCACTAATTACACTGATTAAACCCTAACCATTTTCAGATGACCGGAACAGTGGTCCGGTCATCTTCTCCGGCGAACCAAAATGCTATCTCTCTCCCTAAGCTTCTAAAACCCAGTCTTTTTGCCTATAATCAAACCCCAAACATCATACAACAAGAATCATCCAACAAAACAAATTTATTTCACGTATTAAAGCTGAATCGAAGCAAATTAGTTTTAGGTCAAAAAATTTTAGAGAGCTCATACATGCTTAAAACTCAATCATTTTTGAAACAAAACACATCCGCATGATCAGTGAAGCATAAAGAATCATTTAGGAACTTAAAAAAGCATTTTTTGGAAAAAATGTTCTTGAGGTTACCTGAGATGAAGCTTTGCTATCTGGAGCTTTCTGGCCACTTCCTTGGTGCTTTTCCACTCCAATGAACCCCTTGATGCTTCTGGCAAGCTTGAAATAAGTTTGTATGGACTGTTTTTGAAGTTTCAGTTCAGAGCATGTCAAAATCATGTTTTTGTTTGAGGTAATTTCAGGCCAATGTGAGGTGTGGGAAATGGTCCTGGGGTTGTGTGGAGATGATTGGTGAAAGAATTTTTTATTTTTGATGGCTGAGTTAGGAGATTCGAAGATATGAAGTTTTGAGAGGATTTTGTGTAATCTGAGCTTGGGTGAGTTTTAGGCTAATGTGTTGTCTGTTATGGCTTGCATAATGTCCATATATTATGTCTTGATATGTCAGAAGAGTGGTTGTGGCCTATGCTGATTGGTATGGGTGATTTTGCAAAAAGTCAAGCTTGGTTGTACTTGAGGTATGGGCACGGGTCAGGGCTGGATTTACGCATAGCTGGGTTCAGCTGAGATCAAGGAGAGATTATGGATCAGATTTGATGAGCTGGAACACATGGAACTAGGGTTTGTATGAGTTTTGCATATTTTCACTCTTTGGTGTATCTTGTGATTCAAGGCATGAAATGATCCAATTCTTGGGCCAATTCTGAGTTTTTAAAGTTGCTTGATCATGTTATGAAATATTTGGGCACATTAGAAGTCATTAGAAGCCTTGGCAAGTGGTTTTGCAAAAACTCCTCCTTGGTGCATTCTTGAAAATTATAGGATTTTTTCCAACTTTGAAGAATCATAACTTGAGTTACATAATGAATTAGAACATGTTCTTGTACTTTTTGAAAAGGGAAAGACCTAATATACAACTTTCATGACCAAAATTTTTTCATTTGATGCATTTTTGGTTGAGAAAGAGGAGGTTGAAGAACTTTCCCAAAATGGAAAGTTTCCATTACAAGTCATTTCCATTTTTGGCAACTTTTCAAATGACCCAAAATTATTCAATATTGTGAACTTACAACCTCTTCTAAGATCAAATAAATATCATAGAACTTCAATTTGATGAAAATACCCCTTTGGTTCCATTGTTGGGGGCCTTAGATGCCCTGATTTTGACTTAACTTGCTCAAGAAGTTACCCAGTGAACATATGACTTCCACAATGAATTTCTTCATCAAACTTGGTACACATGATCCTTATAACATCTTAAGAACATTAGAAACAAGAATGGCCCAAAAAGATTGGAGTTGAGGCCTTTGAAACCAAAACCCTAATTTTGGTCATTTGTTTAGTGAAAATCCTAGCTCTGCTTCCATGCCTTGCCAGTTCTTGTGATTTCTTGAATTCCTTGGACTTTGAGGGATATAATATGATGGTAGAACACACATGAACCCTATTGGAACACCTTGAAGCCTTTGGGATGGCTCAGATGGAATCTTGGATTGCTTAGATCACAAACCCTAGATGCAGATGAACTTGAACTATGCAGATGAAACTAAAATGCAACATGTGGTAGTATGCTTATGCTTATGCAAAAATGAAAGATCACAAGCCATGGTGTGATAAAGAGTGAGGGCAAATTTTGGGTGTTTACAGCTGCCCATATTCAAACATGAGTTAGTTATGCATGATGTAAGCGCCTGGCTTATCAGACAAACAAGATAACTTGTGGTTGAATACCAAAGACAGTCCAAAATTTGCACTCGCTGGATTAAAGAAGAAAAGGGATATAAATTGTAAAAGACAGTATAACATGATTATCAAATGCGGGCGATGGAGGACAACCATCGAGCAGAGGACGACTGCTGGGGATAAAGTGGTAAGTAAAGCAATGACGGGGACGGCTGACAAGCTGGGTAAATAAAGAGACCATGACGGGGACGGCCATCAGGTAAGGAGATAAAATTCTCTAGGGATTAAAGTAAAGGCAATGATGGGGATGGCCATCAGGTTTGAAAAGTAAAGTAAACAACGATGGGGACGACCACCGACTTAAAGAATAAATGAAATAATGATGAGGGACGGTCATCAAAGGTGAAGGACGATCACCTAGCCGGGGACGGCTGCTCTTTATCACGACATAGGACGAATGTCGGATAGAAAAGGGACGACGATGGGGATGGCCATCGGACAAAATGATGAAGGACGATCATCAAGAGGTGAAGGACGATCACCTAGCAGGGTACGACTGCTCTTTATCACGACATAGGATGAATGTCGGATAGAAAAGGTCGACGATGGGGACGACCATCGGACAAAATGATGAAGGACAGTCATCAAGAGGTGAAGGACGATCACCTAGCAGGGGACGACTGCTCTTTATCACGACATATGACGAATGTCGAATAGAAGGTTCCACTAATGGGTATTCCACTGGGGAAAGGATGAGGGACAGTCATCCAAAGGTGAAGGACGATCACCTGGCAGGGTACGGCTGCCGAAAATATCACGACATAGGACGAATGTCGGATAGAAGAAAAGTGTCTTTGTTGGTGACTCACTGGGGATTGGTAAACACGGACGAGTGCTTACGCTCAAGAATAAAAGGTATAAGTGTTTGACGATGTGTATAGATTAAAGATGCGGACGAGCATCCTTAGGACCATGATACAGACGAGTATCGGTAGAAACAAACGCTGATGCGTGTTCAGAGATGATGATACAGACGAGTATCAACTGGTTAACAAAGAACACGGACGAGTGTCAGATATGTTTGGGGAGTGATATATATACAAAATACGGACGAGTATCAAAGACTTCTGTATAAGTGAGTATAGATTTGTTTATGAAGTATGAGCAAGACACGGACGAGTGTTCAACTTGCTGGGGAAAGTATGACACAGACGGGTGTCAAAAGAGAACGTGTATAAGTTATGAACAAATATTTGTATGTGAGAGTGTAAAAGATGTTTCGGAGACCCGTGGGGATAGGATGAGACGGACGGGTGTCAAAAGGAGTGTGTTATAAATGAGTGCTTTGTTTGCAACAGGCGTTTTGGCAACCATGCTGGGGAGAGGTGACACGGACGAGTGTCAAAAGAGTATGTATGTATCCGTATTTGAGAGTGCAAAGGGGAAGCTTTGGCTTATATCTGCGGGGAATAATACGACACGGACGAGTGTCAAAAAAAGGTATATATGAACAGGCATTTGTGTTGGAGAGTGCAAAGGGGACACTTTGGCTTTTATTTGCAGGGGATGCGAGCTTTTATATTCATATTGTTGATGAGATACTGATGGTATTGTAGGTGACTGGCTCGAACCTGGCTTGTGATCATGAAAATGTTTGATTTTTGCCGTAATGCTCCGTATTAGATGGAATGCTACGCTTATTTTGTGAATATGATGCAAATGCTATGATTATGCAAAAGAGAAACCGATTCGGGATTCGGATCCTGCTGGGATAAAGATCTCTGGCTGATCTGCTTGGAGGAATGTCCCGACTGGGGAAGAGATCATTGGATCTATCTGGAGATATAGCTCTACTTGGGGGAAATAGATCATTGGTAGATCCATCCGCAAGATGAACTCAGCTGGTGAGAAGGAAACTTTCGTCACTTTGTTGTGTAAGAGTTTCAGGTATTGCTCTTCTGGGGAGAGGCTGGAAATTCTGTGGGGAGATTGGCTAGGGATGCTCATGTTGAGTAGACCTGTGCTGGGGATGAGGAGGCTTTGACCACTTCGCTGGGGAAAAAGCATTCCAGATATTGCTTGGGGAGGAGGTATGCTGGGGAAGTGTGTTTGGCATGCCCCATGCCGCGTATTGAATACCTGCAATTTGTTAAGACAAAGGAAATGCACAAACATCCTGAGGTATCCCTAACCGGATTCAGTCATATGAGTTAGATATTCCTGAAAGTAAACATATTTCCTGCAAGCATTTTATTAAAAATGGCTCATTTGTTTTATGCAAGTATTATATCATGAATATTGGACATTTTGCAAACGAAACAAAAATGATAAAGAAGTGTGACTGAAAATTCTGATTTTATTAATCTGGGTGCCCTGAATTGGCAAGTACAGTCAAAGAAACAAATCCCCTGGAACGAGGAGATTGCTATAAATTGAGAAAAGTAAAAGTGTTGGCAATGCTGACGACGCTCCGGTGAGCTTCCTTTGCTATGACCTGTATGACCTTGACGTTCTTTTCATCTTGCTTTCTGAAGAAGGTTGATTCTGACTGATGCTTTGTACTTTTGAAGCTTTCCATATTGTGAGTGATACAGATGAATTCAGAAATGCAGTTGTTCGCTTATTCCCTGATTTTGCACGGATCGACCTTTCGGGTTTTCAATCCACCGGGATACCCATTTTTGCCTGAGATGTCCAATGCGGCTTTTCAACTCAGCGGGTGTACATTTTTTTTATAATTTTTCCCTTATTTTTGCCCGAGTCTTTTATTCTGTTTTTGACTCGCCGGGATTCCCTATTTTTGCCTGGACTTACATTCTGTTTTTATGTCCAGCGGGTCATTTTATGCGAAGTATTTTTTAACTGCATCTGAATTCACAGGGGACAAGAAATCTTCACCATCCATAATAGTGAGCATCAGTGCTCCATCGGAGAAAACCTTCTTTACTATGAACAGACCATCGTAGTTTGGAGTCCACTTGCCCCGGTGGTCTGTATGAGGAGGGAGAAGTCTTTTCAACACAAGATCTCCTACTTGGTATTCCCGAAGCCTGACTTTCTAATCGAAGGCTTTCTTCATCCTTTTCTGATATAACTGCCCATAACAGATGGCATCTAGCCTTTTTTCTTCGATCAGATTCAGTTGATTGTACTGAGATCGAACCCATTCTGCTTCATTCAGCTTTACATCCATTAGTACCCGTAAGGAGGGTAGCTCAACTTCAACAGGTAGGACGGCTTCCATACCATACACAAGTTGATAAGGCGTTGCCCTAGTAGATGTTCTGATTGAGGTTTGATACCCATGCAAGGCAAATGGTAGCATCTCATGCCAATCTTTATAGGTAACCACCATCTTTTGCACAATCTTCTTGATGTTTTTGTTAGCTGCCTCAACATCGCCATTCATCTTTGGACTGTAAGGAGAAGAGTTGTGATGCTGGATTTTGAAGTCCCGATAAAGTTATGCCATCATTTTGTTGTTCAAATTGGAACTATTATCAGTAATGATTCGCTCGGGAACTCCATATCGACAGATGATGTCTCTTTTCAGAAATCTGGCTACCACTTGTCTGGTGACGTTTGCATATGAAGCTGCTTCAACCCACTTGGTGAAGTAATCAATGGCTACCAGGACGAATCTGTGGCCATTTGAAGCAGTCGGTTTGATCTTTCCAATCATGTCAATGCCCCACATGGCAAAGGGCCAAGGTGAAGACATCACGTTCAAAGGATTTGGAGGCACATGCACTTTATCTGCATAGATCTGGCATTTGTGGCACTTTCTGGCATAGGCACAACAATCTGCATCCATTGTGATCCAGTAGTAACCTGATCGTAATAATTTCTTAGCCATTGCATGTCCTCCAACATGGGTACCGAAAGAACCTTCATGCACCTCGTGCATCAACAAGTCTGCTTCTTTCTTATCAACACATCTGAGCAGAACCATATCAAAGTTTCGCTTGTATAATGAACCATTAGCATTAAGGAAGAAACTACCGGCCAACCTTCTTAGTGTCTTCTTATCATTGGATGATGCCCCAGGTGGGTATATTTGATCCTTTAAGAAGCTTTTGATGTCATGAAACCATGGCTTGTCATCTTTAGCAATGTCCATAGAGAAAACGTATGCTGGTCGGTCTAGTCTTGATACCGAAATCCGAGGCACATAATTTGCAGTTTGAACCTTGATCATGGAGGAAATGGTAGCTAGAGCATCTGCGAACTGATTTTCGTCTCGAGGGATGTACTAAAGTTTGACTGTTGTAAAGAAAGTCAATAATCTCCTTGTATAGTCACGGTATGGAATCTGATGCTCTTGGTGAGTGTACCATTTGCCGTTGGTCTGATTGACTACCAAAGCTGAATATTCGAACACAGTTAATGTCTTGATCCCGAGGTCAATAGCTTCCTCAAGACCCATGATACAGGCTTCGTATTCAGCTTCGTTGTTAGTGCAGGCAAAGGTGAGTTTTGCCGAGAAAGGCATATGAACTCCTTTAGGTGTAATGAGCACTGCACCAACTCCACGACCATTCATATTAACAGCCCCATCAAACATCATAGTCCATTCTTCTTCCGGGTCAGGCCCTTCAGTGTGAACAGGCTCTTCATGATCTTTTGCCTTTAGGAACATGATATCTTCATCAGGGAAGTCAAATCTCATGGGCTGGTAATCATCAATGGGTTGCTCAGCTAGATAGTCAAACAGTACACTGCCTTTGATGGCCTTTTGAGATGTGTACTGAATGTCATACTCTGTCAGAATCATTTGCCATCTTACAACCCTTCTGGTAAGTGCTGGCTTCTCAAATATGTATTTGACAGGGTCCATCTTTGAAATCAACAAGGTAGTGTGAGTCAACATATATTGTCTTAGTCGGCGAGCAGCCCACGCTAAAGCACAACAATTTTTCTCGAGCAGTGAATAATGTTGTTCACAGTCGGTAAACTTTTTTCTTAGGTAGTATATTGCATACTCTTTTCGACCAGACTCGTCATGCTGGCCCAACACACACCCCATTGATCCTTCCAATACTGTCAGGTACATTATTAGAGGTCTTCCTTCAACTGGAGGCATAAGAATTGGAGGTTCTTGTAGGTACTCCTTGATTTTGTCAAAAGCCTTCTGACAATCTTCGTTCCACCTGACCGTTTGTTCCTTTCTTAACAATTTGAACAGGGGCTCACAGGTTGCAGTGAGATGGGATATGAATCTTTATATGTAGTTTAATCTACCTAAGAACCCCCGAACTTCTTTTTCAGTCCTAGGTGCAGGCATCTCCTGAATGGCTTTGACTTTGTCAAGATCAACCTCAATTCCTTTTTCACTTACAATGAATCCCAGCAGTTTACCGGATCGTACCCCGAATGTGCATTTGTTGGGGTTCAACTTCAGCTGGTACTTTCTCAGGCGCTTGAACAACTTCAGCAGATTTACCAGATGATCTTCTTCAGTGAGGGACTTGGCAATCATGTCATCCACGTAGCATTCAATTTCTTTGTGGATCATGTCATGGAATAATGTTACCATAGCCCGTTGATAAGTCGCACCGGCATTCTTCAGTCCAAAAGGCATTACCTTGTAACAAAATGTGCCCCAAGGTGTGATGAAGGTTGTTTTCTCCATGTCCTCGGGTGACATCTTGATCTAATTATACCCGGAAAATCCATCCATGAAGGAAAATACCGAGAACTGAGCTGTGTTGTCGACCAATACATCAATGTGAGGTAATGGGAAGTCATCCTTTGGGCTAGCTCTGTTCAGATCCCGATAATCCACACACATCTGTACTTTGCCATCCTTTTTAGGTACTGGTACAATGTTAGCAACCCACAGCGGGTAACTAGTTACAGCAAGGAAACTGGCGTCCCACTGTTTTTGTACTTCTTCCTTAATCCTCATGGCCATATCTTGGCGAGTACGGCGTAGCTTCTGCTTTACTGGAGGGCAATCTTCTTTCAAAGGCAGCTTGTGCATAACAATATCCGTATCCATACCTGGCATGTCTTGATAGGACCAAGCAAAGACGTCGACGTATTCTCGAAGCATGTCAATGAGCTGTACTTTTACTGAAGGCTGCAGACTGGCCCCAATTTTTACTTCTTTCAAATCCTCTTCGGTACCAAGATTAACTGTCTCAACCTTCTCCTGATGAGGAGTAATCACTTTCTCTTCTTGCTTCAACAACCTGGCTAACTCTTCAGGTAACCCATAGTCTTCTTCAACCCCTTCATTGGCTTGATTAATTGGATCGTCGAAGTCATACAAGGTCATAGCAGTGCTGTTGTCGGTGCAATCTGGAGGATAATCTCTGCAAGGGTTGAGATTTGTTCGTTTTAGTGATCAATTTTAATCTTGTTTAGAAAAAGTGAAAAATGAAGTTATTTATTTTGAAAACATTGCCATTTTATTGTTTTGTACAAACGTGAAAAATGAAAAGACATCGAGCGGAAAAAGAGACTTGTTTGCAAAAGATGTCTAATATTCATTGATAATTCGTTTGCACAAAATTACAATATGGCCCTATTACAAAATGAGTCCTGACACCTTGGGAAAGATGCAGGACTTGATGCATGCTGAAAAAAGCAGGAAATAATAATTACTCTGCAGGAGTAACCCTTATAATTTCCTAGGAAGACCAGTTAAGGACTTGGTGCCTCGGGATCCTTGGATGTATCCAGCTCTCCAGGTTGCAGTCGCTTTCCGCCTCGTCTTCCAGGTTGTTGACAGCATCCGGGGTGAGCATCCCCCCACTGATGAACTTGGGCTCTTTATCAGCCTCTGATTGATCTTGTCAGAATGGTTTGTAACCCAAACCGAATCTGTCATCCTTCTTCTCCACCGGTAGCAGCTTGCCCCAGCCTTGGGCATTACCATCTTCAACAACCTTCCGTGCCTGCTGATAGGAGACAATTGAAGTACCCATCCTATCCTCCTGGGATGCAGCAAATACTTCAGTCGTCACCTCATTGACGTTCAGAGCCTCGAACCCCTGGCTCATAGTTTCATGGATTCCACCATCCATCTCAATGTACTTGTATGTAGCCAAATGGCTAACAAAGATGTCCTCTTCACCACAGATGGTGATAATATGTCCTTCCCATTCATATTACAATTTCTGGTGAAGGGTCGACGTTATTGCGCCAGCGGCGTGAATCCATGGTCGACCCAACAAACAGTTGTAGGCCGACTGAATGTCCATCACATAGAAAGTAGTCTGAAAGACCTGCGGACCAATTATCACAAGCAGATCCACCTCTCCAAGAACAGACCTTTTGGAGCCATCAAAATCCCTGACCACAAGATTGCTTAGCCGGAGAGCAATTCCATCATATTCGAGCTTGACAAGAGCTTTCTTCGGCAGGACATTGAGTGAAGTCCCGGTGTCCACAAGAACATGAGAGAGTACAACCCCTTTGCACTCCAGGGTTATGTGCAAAGCCTTGTTGTGGTGACGTCCTTCTGTGGTTAAATCAGCATTGGTGAAACCTAACCCATGGCTAGTATTGACATTAGACACCATTGTCTCAAGCTGATTCACTGTGATCTCCTCTGGCACATAGGCAGCATGCAGAACTGAGTAGTGCATCCCGATGAGCTTCGGAACACAACAGCAGGGATAATATAGAGATCTTAGAAGGCGTCTGGTGGAGCTGATCCACAACTTTGTAGTCATTTCTTTTAATTATCCTCATAAATTCACCCACATCCTGGTCAAAGGATGATTTATGAGTCTCTTTTGATGCATATTCTTCAGGTACCACAGTTTTTCCTTTGGCTTTGGCAGCAACCTCTGCCTCAGTATTAGTTCTTGGAGCTTGTGACGCGAAGAGACGTCCGCTTCGGTTGAAGCCTCCGCCTCCCCCGACATTATCCACTTGGGGAGTAAGAACTTAAGAATCAAGAAGGAATTTATCTCCGTTGCAGTAAAGGTCAACACCATAATGCCATGGTACATCATTGTCTTTATCATACGGAATTGGCCTTGGCACCGTGATGGTGACTGGGTTTACTATAGCAGAAGTTGGAACCGTTATCGTCTGTGGATCATAGAAGATAGTGACAGGACTTCTTGTGGATGTTGGAGGTGATGAATTGAAGCTTGTTTGTTGTTGAAACTGTTGCTGAGATTGTCGTTGAAAGTTGTTGGAGCTTGGGACCGTTGTTGGGTCATAATAAATAGTAATTGTGGAGACGTCGTGGTTGGTGGTTGCTAAAGTTGTAGAAGGAGACGAAATGGAACTGTTGTTTGTTGAAGTGAAGGAAGAAATGGTTGCTGAAGTTGTAGATGAATCGGTAGGAACAATTGTTGTTAAAGTTGTAGAAGAATCATTTGTTGTTGACAAAGGAGTTGCTGGTGTTGTAGAAGCTGTTGTGGTTATTTGCAGAATGCCTTCTTTAATCAAGCCACTGATGCCATTCTTCAAGCTTGTGCACGCATTCTTGGAAAACTTGCAAAATTCACAACAGGCCTCACAACCTGAAAACACTTGGCATTTTAAAAGCCGGGCTTTAACCTCTGCCAGAGGTGTCTGAATACTTGCAATATCTTCAATAAAACTCATGGGTGAGCCTTCCTCTATAGCATTAATCCTTGGCCCAATGTGGCTTGGCATAGGATTTTTCATTACATTGGGAGGTGGTGCAAAGTTTAGGGCCTTTGAATCTACCAGATCCTGGACCTTCATATGCAGAGCTCTGTATTTTTCCGTGGAATGACCAGGTGCGTTAGAATAAAAATCACACATAGCGTTGACATCATAATTTCTTGGAAGATTCTGAGGATCAGGCGGAGCCAATGTCCTCAAGTCAACAAGATTGAGCTTCAGGAGTTGTGGCAGCAATGTGGCATATGGCATTGGAATAGGGTAAATCACCCTGTTGATCTGAGATGGCCGCTGTTGGAAAGGGCGTTGTTGTTGATTGTTGTTATTATTGTTATATGATCTCTGTTGAGAAAACTGTGGTTGTTGAGGAAAGTGATGTGGTTGTTGAGTATACTGAGGAGGTGGGGTAGGAATAGTGACGGCAACAACTGATCTGGGCAGATATTGGAGTCTCCCTCTTCCCATGTGCACAGAGTTTGTTTCACCAGATCTACGAGGCCCATGAAATGGCTTCCTTGCACTGCTTGAACTGGCACCGTTGTCGGAGATCTTTCCCATCTTCAGTAAGCTTTCAATTATTTCCCCGGCTATTACCACGTCTACAAAGCTGGTGGAAGAAAATGCAGCCAATCTGTCAATATAGGTACCCTGGAGAGTATTCATGAACATGTCTGCCATCTCCCTTTCAGACATCGGGGGTTGAACGGAAGCAGCTAGTTGCCTCCACCTTTGGGCGTATTCTCTAAAGCTTTCTCGGGAAGACTGTGACATTCCCATCAGAAGGGTTCTGTTTGGAGCCATGTCCAGATTATACTGATACTGACGAATGAAAGCTTCAGCCAAGTCTTTCCAATTTCTTACTGTGGCTCTGGTCAAGTGAGAATACCATTCCCGGGATGCCCCTGTCAAGCTATCCTCAAAGTAAAACATCCACAGCTTCACATCCATGGTGTAGGCTTTCAATATCCCCAGGAAAGACTGAAGGTGGGTACGTGGGCAGGATGTGCCATTGTATCTTTCAAAGCAAGTGGGTTTGAACTTGTGAGGAATTCTAACCCCTTCCACTAATCCCATGTCCATGACATCAAAACCTAGAGAGTTTTGGGATTCAAGAGACCTTAGCTTCTCTATAATTTCATCCAACCGAAGGTCGTAAACTTCGTCACCAGCCCCAACCACAGTAAACTGTTCTTCTTGAGGGTCTTTCTACAAGGCCCTCCCTCCAGTGTTACCTTGGGTGTTTCTTATAGCATTGATGTCTGGGTTCAGATGAGGTCCAAACTCTGGTGGATCAGTGCGAGGCTGCACGTGATTGTTGTTACTGGTACCCCCCGTACCTGGATGGTGTTCCTCAGGAGTTTGTCGCTCAACGAACTCCCTCAGTCTTTCCTGGCTTTGAGCTAAACCAATCATCACTGTCATAAATTGATTCATTTGGGCCCTTATCTCTGTCCTCTCATCAGCCATTTGGGTCCTCACATCAGTCAAGTCTTGCTGAACTTGATCCATTTGTAATCTCGGAAGGTTGTTTCTTGTCGGATATCGGTGCACTCTATTGACGGGGAACACTCTTCTGCGAGCAATGTTTCCTGAAACCACAACAAAGTGAGAAACAACAAAACAAAAACCTACAAAACAAAGAAATGATGTTAGTATGCAATGCAGGATTCCTATTTGTCTTCCAAGGGTATCCGGTTTGGTTCTTTGGTTTTGACCTTTCCAGACCTCGAGGAAATGATGATGTTGCAGAGAGATTAAGCCCACAAAATAATACAAACCATATATTACAAACGAGTGAAGATACATAGTTTGATTATAATAAAGTTTCCATGGTGGATCAAAATACAATAACAAAATCAAAAGTACAAACAAAAGGATGTACAAATACAAGGAAATTAAACATCCAGTCCAAAGTCATCCTCTATGACTTACTTCAGAGAGCCTCGGTCACTGGACCAACCGAGTGCTCTGTGATAGTCCTGATGAGGAAGTTCCTGGTGGCAATGGCACTAGTCAACTTCTTATGCTTATCCTGATCTTTTGACCTATTTAACCCCGCTCGGAGCTTCAACTCTGAGATCTCTTTCTGTGCTGCTAACATAGCTGCCTGATGCTTCTTCTCACTAGCCTCCAACTGCTCTATCTTAGCTTGAGTTATTTGATCTTCCTGTGTATGAGCCTCAGTGATCCTGATCCACCTAGCCTGGCTCTCCTCTAAGTAATGCTCAGCTCTAGCCTTCTGAGTTTTAGCTTCCTTGCAAGCATTCTTCAGTACTAACTCCCCTGCTCTAGCCTTTCTGATGTAGTCATCCGTCTTCTCAATCTTGGTCAAGTGCTCAATACGGAGCTTCTCTAACCTCTCATTATCTAGCCGACTGTCATTCCTATCCCAGAGGGTCTTCTTCAAGGCTTCAGAGAGTTGAGTATTCATTTCTTTCAGTTTCTCAAACTCTTCTAAACTGACAGTGGCTGCAGGATGCACTGCTGATGGTCCAGGTGTATCCTCTAAGGTGAATGGCATCCGGGTGATCTGCCCCCTGGTACGAGACTAATCAAGATACTGTGCCGAGGCTATGTTGTTACACTTGCCCATAATGGTTGTCCCCTTAGTCTGAATGTTGTCCCAGGCCTAGGCTGCCTGTTTGACAATAGCAGAGTTGTGCTGGATGTCACAATAGAGGGATTCTGTCAAATCTTGCCCTCTTGGGGGATGAACCAAAGCATACCCTAATTATCTCTTAAAAATCAAAGGGTTGTAGTTGATGCAACCTTTTACTCCAATCAAAGGCACATTGGGATACTGTCCACAGCTAGTAATGATGTCTTTACCCTTGGTGCTCTGAGTGCACCATCTGATGTCTTCTGATGTAAGGGCAATCAATATTTTAGCCCAATTCCTTGGCTGATGAGGGTTCAGGAAAGTGTCTGACTTCGGCAAATGTCTTAACAACCAACAGTAATAGAGGGGAGCACATCATCTGACCAATCTTCCTCTTTGCTTCTCATTCCTCTGGTGCACTGAATAGTAGAAGTCTCCAAGCAGGGTAGGAACTGGGTTCCTTAATAAGAACAGGTGAATAGCATTCTTGCTCACAAACTTTGGCTCGTCTGCAAACAAGATAACTCCATATATGCTGAGGGCTAGAAGTGCACAAACATCATCCCACTTCCCTGTTGCAGCACGCAGGGTGGTCTGGGAAATCAAGAAGTCTAAGTGAAGGCCTGGGATCCCAGCCTTGGTGGTCATGCTCTGATCAATGAGAATAGGCTCCAAGTGCAAGGCCTTAGCTATATCTTCATTCTTGGGAGCAACCATCTCAGGGTTGAAGGGAATCCCCCTCCTGATAGGGACACCTAACAACATGGAAAATTCTTCTAACAGAGGTCCCAACTGAAAATTAGGGAATGTAAAACATCTGAGAGGAGGATCATAAAACTGTAAGCAAGTGTGGATCATGCTTCTCTGGGATGCATCCAGGTCCATGATCATGTCCAATATGCCTCCATAATGTTCCATGAATAGAGGAACATGATCAGGAGTGATGAGAGACTGGATCTGTCTGATGCCTGTCAGAGTGGGCTCAAAGAAGTGGTATGTGATGTTGCTCTTCCTCGAAGTGTCCATGCTGACAATGGATGATGGTGAAGAAGACTGAGAGAATCCCTGATGAAGGTAACTGCTGAAGACTGATGAAGATAACTAGAGAAGGTGATGAAGAAGGGTCTCTGATGAAGACAAACTGATGAAGGTGCTGAAGAAGATAAATGAAGAAGTCTGAGTAGTAGAACAGGTCAAAACCAAACCAAAGATATAATGTGGATACCCTGTAAAACAAATAGGCAAATGTTAAATGATGCAAAATGATGTATGCAGAATGATATGCAAAGGGTTTGTGATCAAGTGTTGGATCTGTTATCTGCCTTGATAGGGTCCATATGTGTTCATAAGTCCGGATGGCGGCTTAGAAAACTAGTAACCAGGCGGGGGACTCAAATAAAGAGTCACAAGTCCAGGGTTTCATAAGAACTGTCCCAAAATAATAGAACCTTAACAAATCTAGTAACAAGGGTATGATGAGGCCAAAGGTTCCTGCAAACCTGTAAACATCCCAACCCCCTCACATGTATTGTTCTAGAACAAGGATCCTCAAACTTGGATCAGTTATGAGAAGTGTAAACACTTCTAACCCGGAGGTACATTGTTTACAATAACCATAAAAGATACTCCTTTAATTCACCCCAGTTGCTGAAGGTCATAAAAAGGTCATCCAGACTTTGCAAGCTTCCCATATAGCCCTAGTACTACAGGAAATCCGTAGCACAGAGTTCTCAAGAAGAAACCCATGTCTGAACCGTGTCTCATATTCCCGCACCAGACCGAAATGGAATGGGAAAGAATATGAAGCCACTATATCCTATGTGTCCCTCAGGATCCCAGTATGGAACCTTAATCACTCAACAATCCCTCCCACCAAGGAAACAACGGATCCAACACAAATGATAATGACAGTATGTAATGCATAAAATTGTAAATGACAACAATAAATAAAGCTGTACAGAAAATAAATAAAGAAATAAATAAACACAAGTAGCACATAACACCCCTGTAAACACAAATCAAACAAGCGCTAGGAGGAACCCACAAAAAGAACCAGAAGCCCTGGTTGCAATATATGCCTCCCCAACAGAGTCGCCAAGCTGTCGCTCCCGAAGATTTGCATCCTGGTGCAGACGCGAACGGTCGGCGAAGAGGAGAAATGAGGGTGAACTTAATAGAGTCGCCAGCTAGGCATTTTTATCCCAAAGGAAAGGTAATGCTGCATAAACCTAGAAAAAGATGGATAAGACGGTTGAGAACCTGAGAAACTGAGAAAGGGGGTTGGTTACAACCTGTGAAGGTATTAACACCCAGATTGTCCGTCGTACTCGACGGGATCCACGCTTAAAAGATTATGCTTAAAGGGGTAGTGTATGTGCTATCTGTGTGCAAGAGCTGGAAAAGAATATACAAGTGTCAGTGCAAAAGAGAAGTGAAATGCTCAGGAACTGAGGCTTAAAAGAATGCTGGAAGAGGGCGAATGACAAAGAGACTTTTGTTCGATAACAATTAAGTTATGCCTACGTATCCTCTCGTGCAATGAGGAAGTCAGAACACCGTAGTTCGACTCAAAGGGACTGAAAAATAAATTGACTGTGAACTGCTTGCTTGCCTATGCTCAAGTGTATGACTCGTCTGGCTCGAGTGCTAACTTTCTTGCATTAGACGGAAGAAGCAAGTTCTCGTTTGTGAGTGAGTGTGATGAGAAAAGAATCCCGAAGGAAACGATTATTATTTGTTTTTGTGTTTTCAGTTGTTATTGTTTTTGGTGTTTTGCATAAGTTAATGAGCTTAAGCCTAAATCAAGGGCTTGTAAACTCATTATATCCTTCCTTGATTAGGGATAATGAGAATACTTAAGTATGAGATAAGCATCTCAAATTAATTACCATGATGATGTAGGATTATGATCATTAACCTACTTGTGATTATTTAGATGTTTTTGGGTTTCTGTTTAGTGTTAAGTAATGAGTTTAATCTCTAATCACAGATTAGTGAACTCATTACACCATCCTAATAGAAGGATAATAGATGAGCACACTTAAGCTAAGGAAGATACCTCAACTTAATCCATGGGTAGGGATTAAATTCATTATATAACAAGCCTTTATTAAGTGGATTTTAATTAAAGGTGGTAAGATTAAAAAGTGTGTTTTATGGTTTGTAAGACAACTTGAGGAGGACTTGTCCATTAAACACTAGGGTTAGTCCTTCTTAACCATAAAGGAAGAATTAGAACCCTAATGTAAGGCCCAAGTTACAAGATGAAGTCTTAGTGATTATTAAGGTGAATTGATTAAGAGGTTTAAACAAATTAAGGGTTTAACACTTAGGATTAAAGTTATACACTCCATCCTAAGATAAGGATGCAGGCATAACCCTAATTCCAAAGTCCTAAAACCTTAAAGGTTTAGTCTCTAATGATGAGATGAGAAAAGAGACACAAAGAAGACTCAAAGGAAAAAACTAAGGGGGACTAATCACAACCCTAATTATTATCATGCTTGAGTGTTCCTATGGTTTGTGAGGCTTAAGAAAGATCTTCAAGGAAGCCACCAATGGAAGAAGTAGAAAAATAGGAGGATGAAGCAGAAGAATAAGTTACTTACTTCAATGAAGAAGATAAGTTACTTACTTCAATGAAGAAGATAAGTTACTTACTCCAATGGAACACAAGTGAACAAGTTCACTTAAGAGACAAGTAAAAATGTATCAAGGATGAAATATGAAGGTATGAGAAGAGGTGGGAGGTGAAGGCAAATCCACCTCCCAAACAACTTACCATTAACCTGAAAAAGTTAGTACAAGATGCAATATGAAAGGAATGAAATGAAATGAAGCAAATGTAAGTGAAAATACCAAGACCAGAAGCATGCAAATGATGCAAATGATGCTATGATATGATGCAAAGGCATACAAGATGCATGTGTGTGTTCATACAAGAGGATGAATGCAAATGAAGCATGTAGGAAGCATGTAAACACATGGATGTTTATGAAATGAAATGGATGCAAAGCATAGCAAATGTATGGATAAATGATCAAGCAATGTTCAAGCAATGTCTTAAGATGTCTAAGATGGCATACAAATGCTTGGAATAGCATGGCAAGTTCATAGTTCATGCAATGCAATGGAAGATGCAAGTAAAGATGCAAAATTAGGGTTACATGGCAACATGAGATGCAAATGACCAAAACAGAAGTATATGACATGATAAAAAATTGTAAATGAGCTCAAACAAAACCTAATCCCATATGATATCACACCCCAAAGAGAAGGTCCAACTCTTAACCTATTGAAATTTATGATTTTTCTAAGTTTGCTAGGTTTTTTGGGTGCTTCAAAAGGAAAAATGCAAATCAAATTGAAAATGCAAGATAATTCATGCCAAAAATATCCTAGAACTACATTAAATGTGTAAAACAATGCAAAAAGAACCATCTCCAAACCCTTCATGGTTAGGCAGAAAAGATTTTTCAAAGGTTAGGGTTTAAAAATGTGATTTTATGAACCCTAAATTCAAAGAAAATTGTCAAGTTATGATCAAAATCAAAAAGAAATTTGTATGAAGGGTTTGAAAATGTTTCTAAATGTGTTATAATGCAATATGAATTTTTTGGTGATTTTTAGAAACCTAAATGCTATTTTAATTAATTAATTTCCATTAATTATTTAAAATGAACATTTAAATATTTTAAAAATACTTTTAAAATGCAAAAAATAAAATAAAAATTATTTTTGGTTTCTGAAAATTAATAAAAGTCATGACAAAAATTTTCAGATTTTTTAAATGATTTTTGCTATTTTAAATGATTATATGAAAAGAAATAGATAAAAAATGAATTAAAAATGAATAAAAGGAAAAGTATGCCAATCTGAAGGCTGAGATTCAAAGTTAGGGGGAAAGGGTTGACTGGCACGCAATCCAGTGGCTTGGATTTAATCTGGATAATTAATTTTGATTAATTTAATTAAACAAGAATTAGGGCTAATGACATAATCTGGACAAGTGAAACACGCGCGGGAATTCCAATATAAGGGCCAGGATTCAAACTTCACTAATTACACTGATTAAACCCTAACCATTTTCAGATGACCGGAACAGTGCTCCGGTCATCTTCTCACGCGAACCAAAATGCTATCTCTCTCCCTAAGCTTCTAAAACCCAATCTTTCTGCCCAGAATCAAACCCCAAACATCATACAACAAGAATCATCCAACAAAACAAATTTTTTTCACGTATTAAAGCTGAATCGAAGCAAATTAGTTTTAGGTCAAAAAATTTCAGAGAGCTCATACATGCTTAATACTCAATCATTTTCAAAACAAAACACATCAACATGATCAGTGAAGCATAAAGAATCATTTAGGAACTTAAAATAGCATTTCTGGGAAAAATGTTCTTGAGGTTACCTGAGATGAAGCTTTGCTATCTGGAGCTTTCTGGCCACTTCCTTGGTGCTTTTCCACTCCAATGAACCCCTTGATGCTTCTGGCAAGCTTGAAATAAGTTTGTATGGACTGTTTTTGAAGTTTCAGTTCAGAGCATGTCAAAATCGTGTTTTTGTTTGAGGTAGTTTCAGGCCAATGTGAGGGGTGGGAAATGGTCCTGGGGTTGTGTGGAGATGATTGGTGAAAGAATTTTTTATTTTTGATGGCTGAGTTGGGAGATTCGAAGAGATGAAGTTTTGAGAGGATTTTGTGTAATCTGAGCTTGGGTGAGTTTCAGGCTAATGTGTTGTCTGTTATGGCTTCCATAATGTCCACATATTATGTCTTGGTAGGTCAGAAGAGTGGTTGTGGCCTATGCTGATTGGTATGGGTGATTTTGCAAAAAGTCAAGCTTGGTTGTACTTGAGGTATGGGCACGGGTCAGGGCTGGATTTGGGCATGGCTGGGTTCAGCTGAGATCAAGGAGAGCTTATGGATCAGATTTGATGAGCTGGAACACATGGAACTAGGGTTTGTATGAGTTTTGCATATTTTCCCTCTTTGGTGTATCTTGTGATTCAAGGCATGAAATGATCCAATTCTTGGGCCAATTATGAGTTTTTGAAGTTGCTTGATCATGTTATGAAATATTTGGGCACATTATAAGTCATTAGAAGCCTTGGCAAGTGGTTTTGCAAAAAACTCCTCTTTGGTGCATTCTTGAAAATTATAGGATTTTTGCCAACTTTGAAGGATCATAACTTGAGTTCCATAATGAATTAGAACATGTTCTTGTACTTTTTGAAAAGGGAAAGATCTAATCTACAACTTTCATGACCAAGAATTTTTCATTTGAAGCATTTTTGGTTGAGAAAGAGGAGGTTGAAGAACTTTCCCAAAATGGAAAGTTTCCATTACAAGTCATTTCCATTTTTGGCAACTTTTCAAATGACCCAAAATTATTCAATCTTGTGAACTTCCAACCTCTTCTAAGATCAAATAAAGATCATAGAACTTCAATTTGATGAAAATACCCCTTTGGTTCCATTGTTGGGGGCCTCAGATGCCCTGATTTTGACTTAACTTGCTCAAGAAGTTACCCGGTGAACAAATGACTTCCACAATGAATTTCTTCATCAAACTTGGTACACTTGATCCTTATAACATCTTAAGAACATTAGAAACAAGAATGTCCCAAAAAAATTGGAGTTGAGGCCTTTGAAACCAAAACCCTAATTTTGGTCATCTGTGCAGTGAAAATCCTAGCTCTACTTCCATGCCTTGCTAGTTCTTGTGATTTCTTGACTTCCTTGGACTTTGAGGGATATTATATGATGGTATAACACACATGGACCCTCTTGGAACACCTTGAAGCCTTTGGGATGGCTCAGATGGAATCTTGGATTGCTCAGATCACAAACCCTAGATGCAAATGAACTTGAACTATGCAGATGAAACTAAAATGCAACATGTGGTAGTATGCTTATGATTATGCAAAAATGAAAGATCACAAGCCATGGTGTGATAAAGAGTGAGGGCAAATTTGGGGTGTTTACACTAAGTAGAAGTTGCATTGGTAGTGATTAAGTGAGAAGGCCATAAATTAAGTGGTTTGCTGAGGATCTTTGAATTGATACTACATAGTGGATTTCCTTCCTGGCTTGGTAGCTCCCATAGTAGATGTGTTTCCATCGAACTTGGTTAAAAAAATTTGTGTGTTGTTTATGCTTTTCTCTATTGTATTATTGTGTATTATGCATTGTCTTGATGGATTTGTCATTTCAGATGTCTCAACATCCTATAGGATATCTGGAATCTGTCATATTAGAATGCAGTACTATTATTGTTCGTACTTTGCCATGCTATCTGTATCAGAAAAAATGTCTCGTCATCTTACTCAATATCTGGTTCTGCTATACCAGCATTTTAATTGGTATCAGAGCAGGCATCTTGTCTGTTTCTGGATGAGATCCGAGGAGGATACATTTTGGGTCATGGTCAAGGTAGAAGATATCTACTGAAAAGTTGTTTGAACTTGATAGGTTCATATTTTTGTGTGAATGGTACCTAGAAGTGGAGGATAGACTATTATGTTGTTTTATCTTAGTGATGCGCTGCAGTTGCAATAAGTTATATTTATTTTCAAACCTATGATGTTTTGTGGTGTTACCTAGAGTATGAAGCCAGGGTTCATATGCGACACCTGAAGGTTTTGTGGAGTTTGTGCTTTGATCCGTTGTATATCTATATGGAAACTCTTGTTGTTGAGAAGATTGTTCTTCTCTAGAGTCATATCCTATGGTGATAGGACATTTGCAAGTCTGCTTCAGTTGACTTTGCCAATGATACTTGAAGATTTTGTTCAAGTCAACTCATAAAGGCATTGTTAAGTGAGGTTGTTGTAAAGAGATTTGAAGATAGCAGAAGCATATTTTTTCAACAGACCTATCTCTAGTCTGTGGATATCTTGGTGTGCTCCTTGGAATGATGTTATATCTCAAGATAGAACATCACATCAGAATTATACATAATTTTGTTATCTAAAGGAATGGTTTAACATATGCTTTAGGAGCTAAACTAATGTGGTTGAATCACATGTGTTTGTAACTTATTCTTGATCTGGAAGAGGAGGCATATGGATGGTGTGTCTGAGAAGGTTTTAGCCCTGGAACTTATCTTAGATGTGTGTTTTGTTCAAGGTGTGATCAACATGTTTGTTACTCCTGAGAACGGTTTATTTCTGGTCCTTGATGCAGGAGTGAAGAGCCTGAGCTTCAATGAGTATTACCTCTAAGAGACTCCTTGTACATGAAGGTTTAGCTGTTAAGTTTTTGTGTGTCATCTGGAAGATTCATCTGTTCAGAGGTGTGTGATCTTGTGGAGCCAGAAGAGTTTTGATTGTGTATGCTAAAGGTAGATATGATCTAACCACAATCTGTGTTGCTTTTAAAGGGAAAATGGTGCGATTCTCTGAAGTTCTCTTTGCAGATACTCATAGGGAGTTTCTCATGTGTTGGAAGACCTTAGAGACATAGCAGACACAATGTCTTGACACCTCTGTATTGAGAACTCATTCCTCTCAATAGGTCTGGCTTCTAGTTTCCTACAAACAGGATAAAGGTTGTTTACTCAAACTTGATATTACCTATCAAGTCTATGAGAATATGGAACTCTTGTTCTGGTGTTGTGGAGTTGTATCAACCTGTATAAGTTGATTGGTGTCAGTATGGTTGGAGTTTCTTCCAAGTTGTCTGGGATGAGGGGTCCAGTTGTTATCTGGAAAAGGTGGATTGGGTATGAAGACATCTAACATCTCAAAATCAAACAAGAGGTATGACTACTGAGTTCTAAGAAGAAGATTCTTGAGATGTCCCTACTGCTTCATGTGTTTGTGTTTCTACCTGGATGTTTGATCAGCTACTGATGGTTGATCCCCTTGTGTTCACCTGCAGGTGTTATGTATATATTACTATGGAGGTTGTCTTCAAAACCATAGTAATTTGTGAAGCCTTCTGTGACTGAAACTGATGTTTGAGAAGATGTTGGAACATCATCTCAAGTGTGCATGATTGTTCAACTAAGGTTGTTTTGCTCATGATGGAGTAAAAGATCAAGCCACTGATCCTCTTGGATATCCTGACTGGTTGTTAAGAATCAAAAGATGTCATATGGTTGTAGAAGAAGATGTCAGACCATTTGCCCTACCTTGTGTGAGAAGGTAATCTTATCTGACTAATAGTAAATACTTTGACGGGAGACTTAGTAGTTGTCTATTGTTGTTGTTATGCATATAATTAAGGGTGAATACTTTGACGGAAGACTTGGTATTTGTCTAGATGTTACGCATTTCTGCAGTCTGAACATTATGGTTCAGGAAGTGTGTTGAGAATTGTTTTCTGAGTGGTTGTGATCATGGAGTTAGGAAGATAACTACCTGAGTTTTAAATCTTGCAGGTGATTTAAAACGTCTGGAAATATTATGAGAGCATGTAACTCTTGTTCTATTAAGGGAGGAAGTTTTTTCAAGTGGCAGAAGAAGGACCTGGATTCAATAGTTGGATGTTGACTCATAATGTTCTGAAATCTAGTTCAACATCAGAATCTCAGTTGATGAAGTGGCACATCAACTTAAGATAGGATGATTACAGGAATTAAAAATTGAATGCTTTAAAAAGATTGTTTTCTTGGCATTTTGTTGGAGCTACAAGAAGAAGAAGACATTACATGACTTAGAGATTTGAAGTGTATTTGATAGTAAGCAAGTGGAACATGTTATTTGAAGATCAATTTTAGTGGGTAGAACATGATATCTTTGTGAGAATGTTGACAAACGTGAAGAAGATAATTTGTGGCAGTTGGGTTTTTCATATGAGGATTCATAAATGAGGTGATCAAATTGTGACAATTGGTTGATCTCTATAGTGGATTCGAAGAATCAAGATAATAAGAGTGTGGCAGCTGGTTGGTCTTGAGGATTATCTTGGAACAAGTTACTCTTGGGAAGAAGGGTGATGAGTTTAAGACTCAAGGAGTTTTGTTCTTCTTAAAGGTGGATGAGCATTTATTTCTCTTTTTGGAGTTCTGATTCAAGCTGGTGGCACAGTGTTGTTGAAGGTATTCAGTTCTTCGATTACTATGCTATAGTAAGTCCAGTTGGTGGAGCATATCAAGAATCATGGTGATAATTTCTTGGTGTTTGGAAGATGTTCTAACTTGTGTTAGGATATTATCTGGGATGGTTGTCTATAGTCTATCTAAAAAGAGTCTACCTAATCATACGGGAGAATGATGAAGTAGAAGGTCTGCCTTGGAAGGAGAATGTAGAGAAGACTTAAGTAGACCAGGTAGTGATTTCTTGATCCGAATGTCAAAGTTAGATGATTGGATGTGCATCGTTTGGAGGGTCTTGCTAAGAAGAAAAGCATGTGAAAGGGACATAACCCTATTGTCAGGTCATGCTAGAGAGAAGTTGATCAGTTTGGCAAGATGTTGAGTTTTAGAGCATGTGAAGATAACAAACCAAGAGGGAATCATGTGAGTATTGGTACAAGGGATGATTGTGTTCAACTCGTGGGTTGAACAAAGAGTGAGCTCTTTAAGACATGAAAATGCGTCTTATGTTTTCCATTCATCAAGGTACAAAGGAGCACATGTCATCCTTGATAGGGGGAGTGTTACAATTTTGTGGAGCTAACTGTATCAGAAGTGTGTGGACAAAGAAGATTACATCATCTGTTGTTTGTTTATGAATCTTTCTTGGATAACAAATACCTTGTCAGGAGCTGGGTATGAGTCTAATCTGATGAAGATGTGCATGTGACTGATGATAAAGACTTTGTTGGGAGATGGGTATTTATCTGATGGGTGGATGTAATTCATGTTTCTGAAGTCTTTGTTTCAGGAATTGTGTGAGAGTTTATTTCTCTCTTGTGTGATCAGGAAATTGTGATAACCTGATTATGATGTAAAGGGTGTGTTCTTTAGTCTGTAATGTGAAGTCGATGTTCTACATGATGTTACTACATCATTGTGTTATTTTTCCTAGAAGGTAATCTAGGACTATATGTGTGAAGTTGGAAGTGCAACATTATTATCAAGAGTGGCAGCTTTGACATAATATGGATTAGAATGGGCAGATTCTGATCTAAGTGTTAGTGGTATGTGTAACACGGTGGGAGAACTGACTTTTAGTCATGTTGCGGATAGCAAGAGTTGCCACCGACTTTTATTTTATCCAATTGGAAAGGACATAAAAGAACAGGAAAGACCTATTTTTTAAAAAGACTTGAGTTCGGGGGGTAGGTTATATAAAGGGAAGGTGTTAACACCCTTTATATCCATGGTTATCCATGGGCTCTTAGTTACTTAGCTCACTTAAATTGTTTTTGAAGAGTGTAGTGTGTGATTAGAAATTTTTCTAAGTACTTTGTAATGATCCTCGTATGGATGTATACAAAGCCTTGTTTTGAAAAATGTTTAAGAAAGTGAGGTGTAAAAAGTAATTTTAAGAAGTGAGCAAGTAACTAGGAGGTACCTACCCTATACTAAGTCATTCATGTTCTTATATGTTCTTTCAAGAGTAATACTATCCCTATTATTAAGGAATAGGTAGTCATTACCTTGGATTTGTTAAGGGACAAGCGTAGGGTCATCGTATGGTCATAGAAGGCAACAGGTAGGGGTGTCTTTAGCAATTCGTAGGGACTTCATCATTTATTCGAAGGGACAAGATCATTATTCCATAGGCAACCTCGAAGGGACTTGATCTTTTAAATCTATAAGGATTTGATGATTTATACGTGAAGGGACTTTGCTTAAGACACCCCTATATTTGAGGGACTTTACCATATTAAAAGGCAACCAATAGGAATACCCTAGGAAGTGCAGATGGCGATCAAAGATTGACTTACGTGTGTGAGTGTATATTTTTAAATATTTATCTTTTTTAAATTAAATTATCTAATTCAAATTAATCACAAATATGTTTTCACACCCTATTTACTAACCTCACAGTTAAATATTTACAAAGAAAAATAAAGACGGAAAAATAAATCTATAAGTTATTACAAGGCTTTGGCAGATACATAATAATCAGATAAAAATGAATTATAAAGCAATAATAATAGATATAATAAAATAATAAATAAACAATAGTAATAGAGCAATAATAATAATAATAATAATAATAATAATAATAATAATAAAGTAATAATAAAAAATAAACAAGATTAGAAATTTAATTAGAGGAATAATTTAAGGTTAATTAGAAGTTATTAGAATTAGTGAAAAAAAGAAATTAGATTTAGAATTAAAGATTTTTTAAGAAAATACAACTTTAATTAATTTTAATTATTTACATTAATTAATTTATAAAAATAACTAATTATGTACAACATTAATATTTTTTAATAAAATTATTAATTAAGTTTCTTTTTATTATTTACGAAGAAAAAAAAAGATTATGAAAAACATTAAATTATTAAGTTAATAGGTGTATTTAAAAATTAATTATACAAGATTTTAGAATTATTATTATTTAGAAAAAAAAATCAATTAGACTTTATTTACAAATATATAAATATAATAGAAATTATATACAAAATAAATCTGATTTTAGAAAACATGGAAAAAAATATTTATTTGGTTTTGATTTTTATTTAGAAAAATATTTAAGTTAATAAAATAATTTATATATATTAATAATAATTATTATAATAAAAGAAAATGATTTAAAAAAGAAAATTGGAAAAATATCAAAAAAATACTCACATGAAGGAGCCTGGGTCTCTAGCTTCCTCCCACACGCCTCTGACCAGCTGGACTACCAACGTTTTGTGTGTATAAACTGGGCAATGATCATTATATTTTAAACCTACTAAAATAAATGATTAACAAAAAAAAGTTGGCCTCAGCCGGATTCGAACACATGTCCTTCTCTCTTCAAAGCCAAGTCTTTACCATTAAGCCACATGGGGCGCTTCTGTTAATATAATATCAACAAATCATAATATATAAAATATGTTGAATATACTGAAAAATAATAAAAGGATGGAACTCACAAAGGTTCAAACTCAGGTCCTCCATAACGCACACCCAATGCCTTTGCCAACTGAACCACTGCTCGCGTGATGTTATTTATTGAGAACCATTATATTATAAGAGATACCAAATATTTGAATTTCAGAACCACGCCAATTTCATCATCTTCTTCCTCAGAATTCACAGGTTTTCCTGCGAATTTTGATGGGAGCTTTCCTGCGAAATTTGCTGCATCCTTAAACCTGCAAATTTCATATCTCACAAAATACTTACAATTTCATCAAATTGATTTCACAAACATGATTTATATTATGTCTTTGATTGATTTATGGTCTTGGATGGTATTTATAGTGATTAAATCAAGAAATCCTAATTCGAACAAGATGAACCCTAGAATGGTATCTAACGAATTGGCCACGGGTTCTCCAATGTTTTTGCCCAGAATTCATCATTAACTATATCTAAACATGAACCAATAAGAAAATTTGGTTATTAATGCTCAAACAATCAAGAACGAAAAAAATCAAAATATGAGAAAGGGACAATAAGATTCTTCAATATGTGGTGTTATAGATGAATGTGATGATGCAAATTCACTCTATGGATGTCCAGGAACAATTTTCCATCTTTGTTTTGCTTTGAAAATGCCTCTAGGGTTGAAACCGAATCAAGCTTTTTTTGAAGAATTTTTGAATTTGTCTTTGACTTGTGGCTGCTCCAAAACCTCCCCTTGTGTTTGTCTTAACTTGTATACTTATAGAGGAGTGAGATTAGGTCAAAAATCTGATGGTTTGTATGGGCTTTTGGGTAGCTTGAGTGTGAAGAAATCCCTCTCATAATTTTGTCCAAAAATCAAATGATACCCTTCCTAATTGGTGGTGCACGAAATTGGATGAGATCAAATCAACTTGAATGTCATTTAAGAGCTTCTAGAAGAAGAATCAAATCAAATATTTGTATTTTCATATTTTATTTTGATTTAAAATTAATTTTAATGAATAAAATCCAAATATATAATAAATAAATTATAAAAATCAGAAATTATTTGAATTGGGTCGTGCTTGATGTTATCATGAAGATTGGGTTGTAAAATGATAGGCCCATTTGGAAATATTTGGTTTTAAGACCTTATTTTCTTCATACACCCCTTGAAAATCTCCCAACTTTGACAAGGCATAAATCCCTCACATTTAAGGCTATGAAGGTGTTCTTGGACATTTTGGAAAGCTTAAAGAGTCCTCTAACAAACCTCTTTGGTCTCATGTCCATATATTATACCATTTTCAAATTATGTTCTTTGGAAGATGTTGACTTTTTGTTGACTTTTGAAATGACCTGTAATGTTTTAGCTCATACTTTCCAAATGAAGCATTTTTAGGCTTGGATTGTGATACACAAAGTTGTAGAGAATTCAATTTCCTTCAAAATGATATTTGGATGGGAAATTTTTGATGAAGCATGTGAAAGTTATGGCTGGTCAAAGTTCAGTTGACTTTCCTTAAAAAAAACCTACTTTAGAAACTCCTGATTCTTGATGATCTTAAACTTCCTTGATGAATCATGATCAACCCTTGATAAAATGATGAATTTTACTTCATAAACTTGATGTTGGGCAAAAATATTGAAGTTTGACTTTGATTTGACCACAGTTGACCTCAGTTTGACTTTTTAACTACTTTGACTGATTTTTGCATATCTGCTCATTTGACTGGTCAAACTTATTGGGAAAGATTTGAAATTGACATGGGGATTCTTGAATACATGTGGGATGTTAAGAAGCTCACTTGAGGCCTTGGAAGTCATTTTAACCTGAGGAAACCCAAAACCCTAGTTTTGGACACTTTGCTTAGGAGGAGGCATTGTCTGGGGAAACTTCCACACTTCTTGATCAATTGGGAGCCTTGAGAACCATGTGATCATTTAGAAGTATTGAGTGATATTGTATTGATTGTGGGAGGGAAAATTTTGGGGTGCAACAATATGTTATGGATATACATAATTGTTTCATGTTGAAAACTTCATTAGCTGTAAGGATAGAAGCTTGATATCAGATAGTGTGATCTGATCAGAATGGTTGTATATTAGTTGTAAGGACAAAAGCTTGATATCCAACAGTGTTTCTATATTGGACTTGGCAGACCATGTATCTGAATTAAATCATGGTGAGATTATGCTCAACTTGTGCAAGAAGTGGCAGTTCATCAGGTTGAGAATGTGGCAATCTCTATGTGTTTTTCATCTGGTGTCAAGTGGTCATTTTTTAGAAGGAGCTTTGGTTGTTCATGTTTGGGGGAGTTAAGGATGATGTCAAAGCTTTGGTTTTTTTTCATCTAGACTATTACTGCAAGGGTGCAGATTTTTGTGGAGCTTGCATGCTTTTCAGATTTGTACATAATGGTTATTTTTTATGAGGATATGTGATGTCACACATCATGTTGAAACATGTACGACTAAGTGTGGCTGAGTGTTCTCAGGATGATGTGTTTTCTTAGTTGTGTAAAGCTAGTTGGGTTGAAACATAAGCTTAAGTAGGAGGAGTCTGAAGAATAGATGTGGTTGTTGTTGGGCAAGATTAGTTGTTGGCAGTAATTTGTCATGATTCTGGAACATGAGAGACTTGAGTCTTTGTTTTGTGTCTTTAGTTGTTGTGTGTTCATATCCTTTGGTTGGATAGATTATGTTTTTGTGTTTGTTATGTTTGTCAACTTGTGGCAAACATAGGGAAAAAGGTAGTGTTCAGATATTGCTTAAGTCTGAGGTCAGTCTTTGCAGTTATTTTGCAAGGATGTTAAATAGAATGTTCTATCATGAGTTCATTTGTTTTTGCAGTTTGCACGTTTTTTTGTGTCCTGTTTTTATTGTTTTAAACACAAATAGAGTCTTGTGTTTAGAATGTGTTCTCTCTTGTGCTCTAAATGAAGAATGTCATGTGTGTCTAAAGAGCAGTGTCATTCTATCTGGGAGAATGTATTTTTCTCTGCAGTTCTGAAGGAATTGTGAGTTGTGTTGATGATGTACTCTCTCTCAAAAGCTAGTGGACAGTGTGTAGTAAAATGTCAGAACATGTTACATGACATGTTTTTCTTGAGCCAAATAAGGTGTTATTTTGGACGGTGTTGTCAGATGAATGTGCAACACGTGTGTTTGACTAGGCCTGAATGTTATTATTGGGAGAATAAAGTCAGAAGAACTAATGGAGTTCAAAACTATTGTGGATGGCTCATAATAATTATGGTAAAAAAAATTGCTCCTAAAATCAAGATCCTTGACCAAGACTACTTTGAAGGAAAGATCGTTAATTTCTAAGTTGCTGCGTGGCTATTTATAGAGAGCATTTCTCCTCATTCTCCCTGTGAGTGTTTTTCGTTTTCTCTTATCTCTTATGGATTTTATGTGTATATGGATGAGTACTGCATGGGTTTGGTGTAGTGAAGGCTTTCGTTTCCAATTTTTGGCTAAAAAGGGGGAGAAAGGGTTTGCTCATATGGTGTGTATGAAGTTTCTATTCCATTGGATGTGTCAAATGTGTTCCAGGTGTGGTTCAAAAATGTCAAGAAGGATGTTGGTCGTTAGTAATTATGACTTGTGTCATGAGTTATGAACATAATTGTAACTTGTGTTTTGAGTTACAAGGGGCGATGGTTAACTTGTCCATGTCGACTGGGGATGTCTGATCAAATATTGGATGCTATAATCCCGTATGTCACCCATTGGTCTCCTTGAGGGGGAGTGGTTCTCAGCCTGTGAGGAATGCTTCTGGATCAATAATGGTCAAGAGTAGTAATGGATTAGTTCGGCCAAGACTTCAGGACTTTCTACTCGTTGTCCACTACTATTTCCACTAATGCTGAGGAAGGTTGTTGAGAAAGATGTCAAGCAACATGTCCTGACAAGATGAAGACTGAGGAAATTGTTGTTGTTGTAATCTTTGTTTCGCTGCTGTAATTTTTATTATATATTTGTTTTAGCCAAAATTTGCCAAATGGGGAGATTGTTGACTATGTATTTCTAGGATTGGCATAAATCTTGTAAAACAAATATAGCAACAATATGTTAGATATGATATATTATCTTGCTACAGAAAAACAGGTTGAGCAAGAAGTCCTATTGTGTGCCTGAACATGTTGAGTTGAATTGTTTCAACATATGGAGCAACATGTCGAAGAAGATGTCATATACAGTCCATTCGACATCATAGACTGGTACAGGTGGAATGAAGATTCTGTTATAATTTAACAGAAGCAGAATGTTCAGAGAATATAAAGCAATCCAATGTGGTGGTGATTTAAAGGTCTTGAAGATTAAAATCTGAAATAGAGAAGAATATTGAAGAATATATACTTTCTAAATATAGAGTGAAATTCTGGTATGACAGACTCAGATGTCTAATATGATGTTGAGACATCTTATCTGTTACTTATAAACATGGTAAGGTATACATATCAGTACTTAAATAATTTTGTTATATCAGAGTCAAACATGCTTCAGGATGTTGGGACATCTGATAGGACATTCAGTTCAGGTACTGCATAAAACATAAAAGATAAAAAGAACACAGCAGAAGTTTGTTAACCCAGTTCAGTGTATAACCACACTTACATCTGGAGGCTACCAAGCCAGGAGGAAATCCACTATAAGTAATATTAATTCTAGACTTAAACCACCCTGTTTAATCTATCACTTAATAACTACCCAATGCAATTTCTACCTAAGACACAACTTAGATATGAGTACCCTACTCACTCCCCCTCAATCACACAGTGATCTTTTACAATGATTAATAAAATTGAAGTCACACTTCAAACACAACAGCTTGATCTTACTTAGAAGTTTCAATCAAGACACAATACTTCTCTTGCTTACAAGCTTCGAGAATCACAAGTGAAACAGCCACAATAGTGTTACTTGTTATGCACGGCTGACACAAGGACACAACCCTAATAATGTTTACATTTTCGGTTCATTGGGTTGATTCTAAACTAGGTTACAAGGTTTCTTTTATAACCTATTCCCAACTGGATTTGGGCCTAAACAATCACAACAATAGCTGCTACAAATATGCAGAAATATCTGCTACAAATATGCAGAAATATCTGCTACAAATATGAAGAAATATCTGCTACAAATATTCCAAAAGATCTTCAACTTCTAAAATATCTCTAAATATAGAAACCTATATTTTTCAATATTTGTCTTCAATTTAAATTGAGTCTTTAAGATCTTCTAGATCAGCACCACATATGATTGCATAATATCTCCAGAATATTCTGCATAATTCAGATCTGATAAATCCAATGTCATCACCTTGAATTAGGGTTTGTTACTTCCTAGATTCTAGGTGATTTTGTTCTTCTGATTAATCTGAATCTTCATAACAAAACTCCCTACAGATGCGCCTTGTTCTGTTTTTATCCATCCATAATTAATTCCAGATAACTCTCCTTAAATATCTCAGATCAGTTAGTTATTAATTAATTCTGGTAACAGGTCTGAGATGTCTCAACATCTGTTGGGACATCCTGAAAAACTGAACTTACTTCATTTACTGATACAATGTCACAACATCTGATGGGACATCCTGTAAACTGAACTTATTCCATCAACTGATACAATGTCCTAACATCTGGTGTGACATCCTGATATCTTGACTTAAGTTCATTAACTGTTACTCTGTTTGACAGTGTCACAACATTTGGTGTGACATCCTGAACTAAGTTCAACACTTCTTGTTTGATATCTATATGTAACATATGACAGTAATGTTGTCATGACAGTTGCAGATGTTTCAACATTCTCTTTGACATCTGTCATGACATTTGCAGATGTTTCAACATTCTCTTTGACATCTGTCATGACATTTGCAGATGTTTCAGCATCTTCTTTGACATCTGTCTGTAGCATATGACAGTAATTCTGTCATGACATTTGCAGATGTTTCAACATCTTCTTTGACATCTGTCTGTAACATTCTGTCATGACATTTGCAGATACTTCAACATCTTCTTTGACATCTGACTGTGACATATGACAACATCTGTTGGGACATCCTGAATTAAGTTCTTATACTCTGTTTGATAATGTCCCAACATCTGATAGGACATTCTGAACTGAATTCAACATCTTCTTTGACAACTTCCACATTTATCTGTGCCACCATGTCAGGACATCATGTTTGACATGTTCTTCCAGAATCTATACCATGTTAATATGGAACTTCTTATTCAACATTTTCCAGCCATATTAGTTTTACCAAACATAATGCCAATCATAGAATAATAGCATTAACAATCTCCCCCTTTGGCTTATTTTGGCTAAAACTAATTTACATACAGGTGTAATAGTACCTTATGTAGAAGTTCCTTAACATCATATCTTCATATCAGACCTCACACTATTACTTCTCCCCCTTTTTAGCCATAAAAAGACAAAGGTACCATAATAAAAATAGAGGTATATAATCTTCATAAGCTTGAAACACACACAAGCTTCACAATTCCTCAAGCATCAAACATAAACTGCAAAGAGCAGCTTTATATAATATAGCCTTCTAGACTCTTAGGATTCTCCTTATCTGGTTAAGGTATTACTCCCCATTAACACCACAAAATCAAGTGCACATACTTGTAACACACTCCCCCTATCTAGGATACTCCATGCTTCTCTGTACATTGATGAAAGGAAAACATAAGACGCATCTTCATGTCTTCAAGAGCTCACCCTCTGTTCAATTCCCAATTGAACACATTCACTTCTTGTACCAAAGCATACCTGATTCCTTTCTGGGTTTGTAGTTACCACATACTACACAAGATGAACATCTTCTAGCACACAGGTTCTTGACACTAAGCCTTTACACACCAAAGGCCATACAATCCAGATAAAACACATCCAAACTAATTATGAAATTAGAATGAATGTCCACAAACAAACTTCCAAGAAATCAATACCTGATATACTTCTGATGGATCAACAGAGATGTGCTCTTCAGTTGAGGCCTTGTGCTGGTCCTCAGATGTTTCAACATCTATTGGGACATCCTGTTGAGCAGGAGTGTCCTTTGCAGCCTGAGTTTGTTGATCTTCTTGTGGGGCTGGCATAGTGTTCAGAGAGATAGATATGCCACTTACCACTCTTTGCTCAGATAGGATTTTGGTTACCAACTCCTTTATGGAATCATCCACATATTCAGAAGCTTTTGGAGTGTTGTACAATGGTGAAGGTATGCCTTTGGTCTTGCTGAAAACTTGATCTTTTTGGAGTTCTTGGCTTTTTAGCACGAGGAACAATTCCAGTCTCTTCTACATGTTTCTTCCAATATAGATCATCTACTTCATCATTCTCCCATATGATTAGGTAGTCTAATAATAGAAACCATGTAGATAAACACCCCAGATAATGTACTAACACTTAGTTAGAACATTTTTTTTATACACCAAGACCTTATCACCATGATCCTAGATGTGCTCCACCAACTGGACTTACTATAGTATAGTAATCCAAGAACTGAAAATCTTCAACTACACTGTGCCACCAGTTAGAATTAGAAATCCAGAAAGAGTGATAAACTCTCATCCACCTTCAAGAAGAATAAATCCTCTTGAGTCTTCAACTCATCACTCCTCTGCCCAAGAGCAATTTGTTCCAAGACAATCCTCAAGAACAACCAGCTGCCACACTCTGATTATCTTGATTCTTTGAATCCACTTTAAAGATCAACCAATTACCACATTTTGATAACCTCTTTTATGAATCCTCATATGAAAAAGCCAATTGCCACTTTTGTCTTCTTCACGTTTATAATAAAGCTTCCAAAGATATCCTGATCAAAAAAGTTGATCTTCACCAATTAGACTCTGATGTTGAACTAGATGTTTAAACATTATTAGCCCACATCCATCTGTTAAATTCAGTTCCTTCTTCTGCCACTTGAAAGAACCTCCTTCCTTTATAGAACAAGAGTTACATGCTCTCATAGACTTGATTTATCCATCAAGTTTGAGTAGACAACCTCCATTCTATTGGTTTTGCAGAAGTTCTTACCAATAACACATATTGATGAGAAACTTCCAATGTTTCTCCAAAGTCTTCAAACCTGCCACTGTCTGATTATTCAGAAGGAATAGTTAAGAACTACACCTCAAAACTATACCAAGGATGCCACCTTTCCTTGAGTAAAGCAGTCTAAACAAATTTATGATATCTCCACCTATCTTAACTCCATGATGAGCATTCTGGACTACACCTAGATCAGAAATAAACCAATCCAAGTAGTCACCAAGATTATGATATGTTCATGGTCTTTCATCTCCATCTTCAGAATCAACAATATCCAGACAAGTTCTTCCCAAGAAACTTTCCAGAAATACATAACTCTTGTCACACAAGACTGAAGCCAATGCTACAGCTTATGCAATACCTCTCCCATGATTCTGCACAAACTCTGATGATAAGATGTTCCAACATCTTTTTGAACATCACCAATCTTGAATCACAAGGATAATCAATCAAATATTTGTGAATTCCACAAACAAAAATTGATCTTAAATCCTTGTATAATACCTTATCAAATAGTTCTACACAATCTGATCTTTTACTTTTGAAGGATTTTAAGGTTAGCTCCAGATAAGATTAGCAAGATCTCCTCATGTCATGGATAAACAATACTCCAGCTGAGCATGTACTCCACAAATTCTCAATTTCACACCCCTGATGAACATACAAAGAGCACAACTGATAAATATCCACACTTGATTTTATATTCCAAAACAAATGCTCTTAGTTTGCTTGCTACAAAGGGTTTATACTGCCACTATCCATGACTAGTAGTGGAAGAGACTACCAGTTCAACAACCATTCTGATCAGACTTCCCAATCTGACATTCTTCCCTTGCTTCTAGCAATTGTTGGTCACATTGATAGCTTTAATCATGACCAAAGTCATGCATTTTTCACCCACATTTGTAAATACATTTAGAAGCTTCTTCATCTTCAGATTCATCATTAGATTCATCAGTATTCTGAGTAACCTCTTCCAGCTCCAGCCTTTGAAATACTTCCTCAAGCTTTTTCTTCCTGGCATCCAGATTTTTGCAAGTGTTCTTCAGATCTGCAATCAAGGCAGCTTTGGATATGGGAGTCTTTGCTTTTGAAGGTCCAGCAGATGTCCTAGTGGAAGCTTCAACATCAGCAGCATGATGGCTCAAGAAAAGTTTGTAATGGAAGGCCAGAGGACTTTTTCTTTTGCATACTGAATCCTTCTCAGTGAGGATACCTGGATACTGGCTTAGTATGATTCCACATAGAAGAGAGGAAAAAGCAATGGGAAGCTTTGTTGCAGATGTTCCAACATGCTTCAATGTCTGATAAAAAATATAAGCCCCAAAGTACAGCTTTGCTTGGGTGCCCACAGCATATATGAACCTGCTCAATTCAGTTGCTATTGAGGAGGTATGGTTGGTAGGGACCCAATTTGAAGTGCCAATCCTATGCAGCATTGCATACTTCCTTGTCAGCAAGCTAACAGAAAATTTCCCTTTGACTGGCCAAGCTTTGAATTGATTAGCAGTGATGACCTTGCACACATGGTTATTTATCTTTCCCAGCTCATTAGGTCCATTAGATTCTCTTCCTAGATAGTGGTTGATAACCCTAGAAGAGAATTCCACACATTTCCCTCTTACATACACCTTTCTGAAGTCATCTGATTTACCATCATCACAGTCCTCTTGAAGGTTGACAATGAATTCCTTGACTAGCAGCTCATAGCAAGGTGAAAAGTTTGATACTGTCTTGAATAAACCAGCAGAAGAAATTAGGTCAATTACCTCAGTGCACTCAAGTGCATTTCTGCCCAGCTCTCTTTCAAGTGCTACCCTTCTTTGGTATACAAATTTCCATCTGCTCACACTTGACACATGATGGAATGAAACATTGTCCAGAGGAGCTTCTGGAACAGCAGAGGTGGACCTTGAGGGTGCTGGTTTCTTCTTTGGTTGGGATGTTGGGACATCCTCTTCAACATCTGAATCTGGTGGAGTTACAGCTTTCCTCTTTTGGGTATTCACCTTGCTCCATTGTTTAGTAGGACCAAGTATCACTTTGACCTTGTCTTTCTTTGGAGTAGGCTGCTTCTTTTCAGGAGATGAATGTCCTGTAGTCTTCTTTTCCTTTCTAGCCCTAAGCCTTTTGGCTATGCTAGGGTCCACAGAAGCAATGATCATTATCTAAGTCTTCAACGTGTAGCATAGATGCCTCCTCTTCCAGGTTAGGAGTAGGTTCTAAACATATGTGATCATCACACATTTGTCTAGCACCCAAAGCATCCATCATCACACCAGTTTCCTTCTTCTGAAACACAAAACTAAGCTTGGTTCATAAACTGTTGATGTGTAGTGTGGTGTTAAGCCATTAGGATTGACATATCAATTCAGCTTCTTTCTTGATGAAACTTCCTTCAGTTCATGATTTAGACAATCATAAACATGTATCTTCACAGGAGAGATTTTCTCCAGCTATACCTAAACAACATAGGACACCATAACCAAGAAGGATATCCTCATTAGGTCACCATAAATAAGCTTAAGAGATAACTTATCAAGATTTTCACTCCCGCATGAAAGATTTGATAATTATACTCTTTTGTTTTGGCTCCAACCTCTTCTTTCATCAAGAACCACAACATTCTGAACTAAGTGTTCTCCAATTCTCATAGAAAACAAAATACAAGCCTCCTTCAAATATAGAATTCTCAGAACCAAGATGTCAGGACATTCTGTTTGACATCATAGCTACACAACAATTCACCAGCAAATTTCCAGCCCTGATAACACCAGACTGGTCCAATATACACCATATGATGAATAGTCCATCCTCCACTTCTAGGGACCATTCAAACACCAATATGAACCTCTCAAGTTCAAACAGCTTTTCATTATATCCTCCTTCTTCCTTTACCATGAACCAGAAAGTATCCCCCTTAGATCTCATCCAGAAACAGACCAGGATGCCTGCTCTGATACCAATTGAAATTCTGGTATGACAGACTCAGATGTCTAATATGATGTTGAGACATCTTATCTGTTACTTATAAACATGGTAAGGTATACATATCAGTACTTAAATAATTCTGTTATATCAGAGTCAAACATGCTTCAGGATGTTGGGACATCTGATAGGACATTCAGTTCAGGTACTGCATAAAACATAAAAGATAAAAAGAACACAGCAGAAGTTTGTTAACCCAGTTCAGTGTATAACCACACTTACATCTGGAGGCTACCAAGCCAGGAGGAAATCCACTATAAGTAATATTAATTCTAGACTTAAACCACCCTGTTTAATCTATCACTTAATAACTACCCAATGCAATTTCTACCTAAGACACAACTTAGATATGAGTACCCTACTCACTCCCCCTCAATCACACAGTGATCTTTTACAATGATTAATAAAATTGAAGTCACACTTCAAACACAACAGCTTGATCTTACTTAGAAGTTTCAATCAAGACACAATACTTCTCTTGCTTACAAGCTTCGAGAATCACAAGTGAAACAGCCACAATAGTGTTACTTGTTATGCACGGCTGACACAAGGACACAACCCTAATAATGTTTACATTTTCGGTTCATTGGGTTGATTCTAAACTAGGTTACAAGGTTTCTTTTATAACCTATTCCCAACTGGATTTGGGCCTAAACAATCACAACAATAGCTGCTACAAATATGCAGAAATATCTGCTACAAATATGCAGAAATATCTGCTACAAATATGAAGAAATATCTGCTACAAATATTCCAAAAGATCTTCAACTTCTAAAATATCTCTAAATATAGAAACCTATATTTTTCAATATTTGTCTTCAATTTAAATTGAGTCTTTAAGATCTTCTAGATCAGCACCACATATGATTGCATAATATCTCCAGAATATTCTGCATAATTCAGATCTGATAAATCCAATGTCATCACCTTGAATTAGGGTTTGTTACTTCCTAGATTCTAGGTGATTTTGTTCTTCTGATTAATCTGAATCTTCATAACAAAACTCCCTACAGATGCGCCTTGTTCTGTTTTTATCCATCCATAATTAATTCCAGATAACTCTCCTTAAATATCTCAGATCAGTTAGTTATTAATTAATTCTGGTAACAGGTCTGAGATGTCTCAACATCTGTTGGGACATCCTGAAAAACTGAACTTACTTCATTTACTGATACAATGTCACAACATCTGATGGGACATCCTGTAAACTGAACTTATTCCATCAACTGATACAATGTCCTAACATCTGGTGTGACATCCTGATATCTTGACTTAAGTTCATTAACTGTTACTCTGTTTGACAGTGTCACAACATTTGGTGTGACATCCTGAACTAAGTTCAACACTTCTTGTTTGATATCTATATGTAACATATGACAGTAATGTTGTCATGACAGTTGCAGATGTTTCAACATTCTCTTTGACATCTGTCATGACATTTGCAGATGTTTCAACATTCTCTTTGACATCTGTCATGACATTTGCAGATGTTTCAGCATCTTCTTTGACATCTGTCTGTAGCATATGACAGTAATTCTGTCATGACATTTGCAGATGTTTCAACATCTTCTTTGACATCTGTCTGTAACATTCTGTCATGACATTTGCAGATACTTCAACATCTTCTTTGACATCTGACTGTGACATATGACAACATCTGTTGGGACATCCTGAATTAAGTTCTTATACTCTGTTTGATAATGTCCCAACATCTGATAGGACATTCTGAACTGAATTCAACATCTTCTTTGACAACTTCCACATTTATCTATGCCACCATGTCAGGACATCATGTTTGACATGTTCTTCCAGAATCTATACCATGTTAATATGGAACTTCTTATTCAACATTTTCCAGCCATATTAGTTTTACCAAACATAATGCCAATCATAGAATAATAGCATTAACATAGAGATATTTTAGGAAGTTGTAGATTGAAGATGTTTTTGTAGCATAACATTCTGCATAATTGTAACAGCTGTTATGCTGCGTTTTTAGAAGGCCCAAATCCAGTTGGGAATAGGTTATAAAAAGTAGTATTGTAACCTAGGTTTGGTAACCAACCAAAGATGTAAAAGTTGTATCATTAGGGTTGAGTTCTTGTAGCCGTTGTATGCTAAAAGATGTAATCTTAAGGGTTGTTTCTTTGTAAACCTCGAAGTTGCTAAGTAACAGGTATATTGTTCTTGGAGGAAGCTTTTAAGAAAACTCTAAGGTGTTGTCATGGAAGTGTGTCTTCTATTTTACCTTGTTGTTTAGGTGAAGAGCCGTCAATACCAGCAACTGAGAATTGAGGACTGTGAGACATCATTATAGTGATTGTAAGTTAGATGGGTTTCTCATATTTAGGAGTTCCTAAGTAGAAGTTGCATTGGTAGTGATTAAGTGAGAAGGTCGTAAACTTAGTGGTTTGCTAAGGGTCTTTGAATTGATACTACATAGTGGATTTCCTTCCTGGCTTGGTAGCCTCCAGAGTAGATGTGTTTCCATCGAACTGGGTTAACAATTTTGGTATGTTGTTTATGCTTTTATGTATTGTATTGTTGCGTATTATGCATTGTTTTGATGGATATGTCATTCCAGATGTCTCAACATCCTATAGGATAATTGGAACCTGTCATATCAGAATGCAATATTGTTATTCTTTGTACCTTTCCATGTTATCTGTATCAGAACAAATGTCTTGTCATCTTACTCGACATCTGGTTTTGCTATACCAGAATTTCACTACCTATCTATTTTGTGAGAAAAGTGTTTAGGGGCATTGAGGCCCACTATCAAAAGATAGAAAAGCTTGCATTGACACTATTAGAGACCGTAAGATATTTAGGCCTTATTTTTTAGAGACATTGAGTATTGGTGAAAATATAATACTTCACATGCAAACTCGTAAAGACACCGGATCTAGACAAAAGAATGGTATCCTAGGAAATATAACTGTTTAAATATGACATCTAGTACATTCCCAGGGAAGCATCAAATCATAATTTTTGGCAGGTTTTCTTGTAGAGTTGAGAATGCTAATCAGTGGGGAGATTTCCCCCGCCTGGATCATGTCAGTGGATGAAGCCTCTAACGTGAAAAATACTGATGCTAGAATAATGATAGAAGTACTCGGTGACATATTGAGCAAGCAATCATTAAGGTGTGAAGTTATGTCTAGCAATAATTAGGTCGAGCATGAATATCTCATTGCTAACATGTCCCTCACCCTGAGTTAGGCGCGTCAATTTTGAATGCTAAGAGTGACTCTTAGTTGGTAGAAAATCAATTCTTCAAAGAGTATCGGGTGAATGAACCACAACTTATCAAATATTTGAAGAATGTGTGTGACTTTTCCGAGCACTTCAAGGCTTTTAAGATAATGCATGTGCCCAGGTAACAAAATTTCAAGACATATTTGTTGTCCAAGCTCTCTAATTCAAAGAAGACATGGTTCAACCATACTATAATATAAGAAACACTTGCAATCCTTAGAATATAGGTAAGGGAGACAAACAATATCAATATCTCCCTAAAAATCAGTTAAATAATGCATATAATCCATTATTTGCAGTCAGACAAACTGCCACAAGATGAGTTAGAGGCGAAACCAATTGATAACACTAAATTTATTGATATTTTGTTATGTTATTACTTTGTTTTTCTTTATTTTCAGGTTTTTTATGTAATCGGGGCCTAAATCGAGAAAAGGAGCGAAAAAGGAGCTGAAACGGACAAAAATCAAGAAATTTAGCTTTTTACACTTACGGCATCCACCATGGCTGGTGCCATGGGGTCAACCATGACGTGGACACGTCTCAAGACCACTCCACAACTGCCAAGAGCCCATGATCCCCCCTTTCTCCACCAAATTACACCCATGGCGGGCGCCATAGGCCTGTGGCGGGCGCCACAAGGCAAAAGTTGTTCCCTCCTCTTTTTAGTGGAGGGGGCATCCTGGTCTTTTCTTACAATTTGTTTTCCTATAAATAGGGCCTTAGATTTTCGTTTTCAATCATCCAAACTTAGAATCTCTTAGGCATATATCAGTTTTAAAGTAGTAATCACTTCACATCTGGGTGTTACTACAATCGAGTGATCGAGTCTGTATACGTCTGTGTGATCGAGTTTTGGAGCACTCTGGGAGGAAGTTAATCCTACCGCCATTTTAATTCCAGTTCATATTTTATTTTTCCGCACTCGCTTTATTTGATTTACTTTCCGCATTGCTTTACTTTACTTTACTTTATTTCCGCACTTGCTTTACTTTACTTTTATTTCTCACACTCGCTTTAAATACCTTTATTTCTCGCACTCACACTACTTTTATTTACTTTCCGCACTCGCACTACTTTTATTTACTTTCTGCGCTCGCACTAATTACTTTTATGAAAAATAATAATGAGAACTTTTACTTTACCATGTCTAACTAAATCCATAAAGGTTAGAATGTAAGGATCGTAATTGAACCAGTAATCTGTACAAGTGTTCGTAGAAACACTTAAGGGCTATTTTAACTTTCAATTTAAGTTTAATTGTTTTTAACTATTTCAATAACAGCCAAAAGCGCTTTGTCTAGTTCATTAGGAGTTTTTAGATTAAAAAGAAAAGGGATTTTAAAACCATTTTCGGACGCGTTAAGAAGTTTAGAGTCTGGTTCGTGAGAACCTCTTTTTGCTAAGAAATCCAGGTTAAAATACTTTTCAACTTAGTTAAGATACTATATTTCTTAAAAATAGGTTTACTACTCTAACGCAGTACGCACATTTTTATCCGTGACAATAGGATGGGAAGATTAGAGAGTACAACTTGGTTCTGAATACGCGAAAGCGACAGTTCCTGTTAAATTGGTTCTTTTCAAAGTGGAAAACATTGCTCATAAGTAGTTCTATTAACAAGTACCAGATTATCAATTGATTATGTGAATTACATTCGAGCCTGTCTTTATTAATTGTTTAAAATTATTATTCTATTTACCATTGCGCACTCTTTAAAACCATTATATTCAATTGCCTTAGATACACACCATAACAACAGGTACGATAGATTGACATTTGGTCTCTGTGGATTCGACAATCTTTTATATTACTCTGACGTGTTCGTACACTTGCGAGAAACACGCATCACCAATCCACAAGCATTCATTGAAGTACATTATGATGTTAGGAAATATATATAAAATAGGAAGTGCCTCTTCTATATTAAGGTGTCGAGGTGAACATTAAATTACCCTGGTCTTAGCTGAATTTCATCAAGGCTCTTGTGGCAGCCATATTGATGGGTGAGCCTTGGCCTATAAGCTATTAAGAAAAGGATACTACTGGCCTTTACTAATGAGAGACATCCTGACTTTAGTCAATAAATGTGACAAATGCCAAAGATATGCTAATCTACACCATGCACCATGTGAGATCCTTGACATTTCCTTCTTACCTGAGTTTTGACGGTCCGTTACACTTCCACATCAAAGTTCATCTTTTCCTGTCAGCTTTTCACACTCTCACCAAATCTCTTGGGTTAAAGTATTTACACTCAATAATCATAACATGCAAATTCAACTCATGAGCTTGAATAACATCTATTTTCATCTCAAACACACACAACACACACTTTTTGAGGACTTTTAAGGTTGTAACGGGGCTTAGTGACAAGGTAAGTGGGATAAACAAACAAAAGGGAAAAACAACGGGCTTTTAGGCTCAGACGCGGTGTCATTTCTCTCATCACTATGTAACTTGCACTTTTCATACTCACGGGTGTTGGACACAACTTATTAGGATTTTCCAGTTTCTTTCCTCAAGTGTAACTTTGAGGTTATTTTTTGATTTTTTTGAACTAGATCCTCCTATCTGTAAGTGCATTCTTTCTTCTTTTTTTTCAAGGCCTTTTTCTTTATATTTTTCTCTTTTTTCTTTTTCTTTTCTTCTTTTTTTCGAATGCACTTACTTACTTATTGTGAGTGTCTCAACCCCAAACTTAGAGTTTTTACATAGGTCGGAAGTTTATAACACCTATCCGAGCAGGGTGAGGGAGTGTTCAAGCTTATGGTTTACATGATGCGATAGATAACAAACAAAAGGGTACATGGCTCAAAGGGGCTGACAAGGGATAAAATATGAGGGTTGGCTAGAAAGGCTCAGGTCTAACAAAAACAAGTGTCTTAGTGTGTATATGTGTGCATAGGAAATTCAACATACGAATATGCAAGATAAGAGTGACAAAGTCATACTGGATAACTCTCATGATAATAATGTGTTTGGCTTTGTAGAATCCTCACCATGTTTGGTATAACTTACAGGTCCCGAAGTACCTTTAGTGTGATGAAGCTTCTTCTCAATCTCGGGTGCAAAGTACTCCCGTATCAGTCCAGTGTCATAAAGTCATGTCCAATCATTCATTTCAGCAGTACCAACTTTTGGGGTTTACTGGAGAGCAAGTATGGGATGCGTCTCTTCATTCACTAACTACAAGGCTCATCATTCATCCGGGACAAATACCTTCAATATGTAACACAATAAATACAAAACACATTAATCAAAGTAAAAAGAAACAATAAGAAAATGAAACAACATAATCAAAAATACTGAAAGCCATAAAAAAAAACCCACACTTGAACCAAACATTGACCTCAATGTTTTAGTACAAGTTAGAGAGGGGAACTCACTAAGTGTCAATGCAGAGGGGACACATTATAAAAAAATTGAAATCACGCCTGCCTGACACGGTCGACCGTGTCAATCTTTTGTCCACACTCCACCAAACCATTTTTTATCACCCTATAGTGGAGCTTACATGGGTCGTGCCAGATGACATGGGAAACCATGCCAGCCAACTGTATATCCATTTTTTTCTTTTTCCATCATCCCCTGACACGGGTCGTGTCTGGTGACGTGGGTGGCCATGTCAGGCCCCTATTTTTCCATAATTTCGCCAATTTTTTTATTATTTGTTTCCTATTTCTTCACTGGTGCAGTGTATGCTGTTGATCTCTACTCAAAATCTCATTCTTTGGGATGCCTCCGCTATCCTATGAAGGACTCTGTGTGTACCTAAAAAAACAAAAAACAATGAAATAGTTAGAAATAAAACTCGTGGGTTTCCTCCCATGAAGTGCTTCGTTTAACGTCGCATGGTTCAATGGTTCACTCCCCATTGTTATAAGGGATACCCAGAATACCCCCATAAAACTAACCTAAATAATTTCAAATCACTTAACATCAATAGAAAATACCCAGAATCCCACAGGAGTCACTTAACATAAAAAATCATAAAAATCAACCGTATTAGCGCCTTGGCCAACATAGGTCGTGTCATGGGACACGGTGTTGCACCCCAAAATTTGCCCTCACAATACAAGACTTTGTGTGCTAAGAAGGTTCACAAGGTTCACAAGTTCTTAATGCTTTCAACACCTTTCATGAGGTTCATGAAGTTTACAAGTTACTTTATGAAGGTTCACAAGGTTCACAAGCCTCTCAACATTTACATAACCTTTCATGAGGTTCATGAAGTCCACAAGTTACTTCTTGAAGGTTCACAAGTTCCATAATGCTTTCAATGCCTTTCTTGAAGTTAATGAAGTCTACAAGTTACTTTATGAAGGTTCACAAGGTTCACAAGCTTCTCAACACTTACAAGACCTTTCATGAGGTTCATGAAGTCTACAAGTCACTTCTTGAAGGTTCACAAGGTTCACAGGATTCACAATGATTACAAAGCTTTCCTGAGGTTCATAAGGTCTACAAAGGCACTTTATGAGGTTCACAAGGTTCACAAGGTTTACAATACCTCCCATGAGTATCACAAGACACTTTATGAAGATTCACAAGGTTCACAAAGTTCATAATTGGTCAAAGGAGTTGACAATTCCCTCAAACAATGCACCTCCTAAGCAGTGCACCCAAAACTTGGGTTTTGACTTTAATCAGGCTAAATGGACTTCCAATACCTCAAGTGAGCTTAATAACATCTTATATGTGTATAAGAACCCCCATGTCAAGTTTCAAGACTTTTCTCAAAAGTTTGCTCAGTCAGATGATCAGATAAGTCAAAATCAGTCAATACAGTCAAAAAGTCAAACTGAGGTCAACTGTGGTCAAACCAAAGTCAAACTTCATGATTTTTTGCCAACATCAAGTATATGAAGTAAAATTCATCATTTGATCAAGGGTTGATCATGATTCATCAAGGAGATTCCAGATCATCAGTAATCAGGAGTTTCTAAATTAGGGTTTCCTCAGTAAAAGTCAACTGAACTTTGACCAGCCATAACTTTCACATACTTCATCACCAAGTCTCCATCCAAAGCTCATTTTGAAGGAAATTGAATTCTATACAACTTTGATGTTGCAAGTTAAGCCCAAAAATGCTTCATTTGGAAGATATGAGCTAAGACATTATAGGTCATTTCAAAAGTCAACAAAAAGTCAACAACTTCAAAAGGGCATAACTTGAGAATGGTAAATGATATGGACATGAAACCAGTGGGGTTGGTTATAGGATTCTTCAAGCTTTCCAAAATGTCCAAGAACACCCTCATAGCATTAAAATTGAAGGATATGTGCCCTTGCAAAGTTGGGAAATTTTTGAGTGGTGTATGAGGAAAATAGGGTCTTAAAACCATAATTCTTCAAATGGGCTGAACTTTTTGTGACCCAAGGTGTTCCATGACATCATGCACGAAATTTATTTAATATTTTCATAATTTTAGTTATTTTATTTTATTTATTATGATTTTTTATATTAAAAATCATTCTAAATTCAAATAAAATATAAAATATGAAGATTTAAAATATATTTTGATTCTAGAAGGTCATGAAAGTTAATTGGATCAAATTGATATGAGAATTATGGTGATTGTCTTAAAATAGTAAGGTTACATTCAAAAATATTTGAATTTTAAGACATGATCTTTTTCAATCTTCAATGATCAAAAAGTCCAAACAACCCAACAATTTTTTGACCTAATTTCATCTACTATAAATACATAAACACATCACAAGCATTAGAAAAAATTTTTGGCTGCCTCAAGAGTAAGTTTCAAATCTTCAAAAATTCATCAAAAATTCACAAATTCAGATTCTTCCTTAGAGACTCTCTCTCAAGACATTCTAAAGGTTGCAAAACACTCCTTGGACATCACTGAACCTATTCCAATCATCCTCATCATCAAATTCATGCCAAATCATACAAACCAAATTCATATTCTTGCCTTTCTTTTGATTTTTTTTTGAATTTCAATGATTTACGTATGATTAATTGATTTTGATTACATAATATGTTTGTTTGGTTGTGTAGATGGTTTTTGGATAGTTGGATTTAAGTTTCGATGCAGGAATCATAGGGCACCATGGAGAACTAAATTATTGGTTAATCTGTTGTAATCTATTTTCGTCGATACATCGAAGGCTGCAGTAGTGATAAACATTACAGGCTGACAGGTAAGTCAGGTAAGTACTACTGTTTCGATTTGCTCCGAATTTTTTCCAGAAATTCAGAAAAAAAATCGACAAACAATACTCTTTTAGAATAGAATTCTAAAAGATTTCGACCCTCAAAATCGCAAAATCCTCTTTTTTCTATTTTATTTGATTTATTTTCTATTTTCATATTCTCAAAAAAATCTTAAAAAAATTGTGCGTTCTTTATTTGATTTTATTAGATTTTTAGCATCGTTTTAATATTTTTTAAATTTTATTTTAATCGCTTTTCTTATTTTTCATTATTTTAAAATCTGCAGCAATTTTATTTGATCCTGTTTATGTCATTTTTTATTCTTCCAATAGTATATACCAAAAATAGGCAGGTGGGAGGAAAAAGATGGTGTGTGGCATGCGCTGGTCGCCCTAGTGACAAAGACCTAAGGCCCACAACCTAGTGGCAAGGAACTGAGGTTTGGAGCATTTTGATGAAGAAACGTGGGTGTCCCAGTGGCAAAGAACTCAATGAAGCAAAAAGGGCAAACCCCCAATATTTTTGGTATCTCTAACTTTATTTTTCCCTTTTTCATCAAATTATGTATTTTCTTTGAATTTCCTTATTATTATTATTAAACTAATTTCTAAAAGATAAAACAAAATCCTTTTTTTTTAAAACTTATATTTTTTTCATAAACCTTAATTTTTTCCCTAAACCTTAATTTTAAACCTAAATCTTAATTTTTTTTCATAAACTTTAAACCCTAAAAATTTAGCCTTAATCTTTATCTTAAAACCCAAATTTCGCCATAATTTTTACCCTAAAATTTTTTCCTAAACCTTAAATTGTTTTTTAAACCTTAAATTTTTTCTCAAACCATAACCCTAATTGTTTTCTTAACCTAGTCTGCAAACTTTTTTTTTTCTTCTAATTTATTCACTCATTTTTATGTTATTCATTCACTGTTTTCCTGATTATGTAACTGCTTCGCCTTTGTAATAATTGGTTTTTATTATTTTCCGCCATTATTATTATTATTATGTAACTGCCCCTAAGCCATGTAATAGTGTAGGAATTTTATTTTCTGCCTTTTAATTTCTGCCATTTATTTTTCATATTAACTGCGTGGTTAGTAAATAGGGTGTGGAAACTATTTGTAATTAAAATTAATTTAGATAATTAACTTTAAAAGATAAAATATTTGAAAATAAACACTCACACACGTAAGTCGATCTTTGATCGCCATCTTGCACTTCCTAGGGTATTCCTCTTGGTTGCCTTAAAATAAAATGGTCAAGTCCCTCGAATATAGGGGTGTCTTAAGCAAAGTCCCTTCATTTATAAAATCATCAAGTCCCTATAAATTTAAAAGATCAAGTCCCTTCGAGGTTGCCTACGGAATAATGATCTTGTCCCTTCGAATAAATGATGATAGTCCCTACGAATTGCTAAAGACATCCCTTAAGTTGCCTTCATTGACCATACGATGACCCTACGTTTGTCCCTTAACACATCCAAGGTAATGACTACCTATTCCTTAATAATAGGGATAGTCTTACCATTTAAAGGATTCAAGAACAGAAAAGACTTAAGCTTAGGGTAGGTTCCTCATAGTTACTTGCTCACTATTTCAAAACAAATTTCAAACACTTTACAATTTTCAAACACAAGTTTTTTACGCATCCGTACATGGATCATTATCAAACTCTTATGAAAATTTCTATTCACACACTTCACCTTTTCAAAAACAATTTAAAGTGAGCTAAGTAACTAAGAGCTCATGGATAACCATGGATGTAAAGGGTGCTAACACCTTCCCTTTACATAACCTACCCCCCGGACCCAAAAATCTTTTTAAAAGGTCTTTCCTGTTCTTTTATGCCTTTCCTTTGGATAAAATAAAAGTCGGTGGCGACTCTTGCTATCCGCAACATAACTAAAGTCAGTTCTCCCACCGTGTTACAGAACTGGCGTCTCTGCTGGGGATTTAAATTTAAGAGGGGTACCCTTAGGAATTAAGATCACTTTAATATTGTTTGATTTGTTTGCTTTATTATTATATTGTTGGGGTGCTCTTATGTGTGAAAGGTCCTAACCCGGATCTAGTGTACCTTAGGTAAATGGCAATAGACCAAGGAAACTGTACGACGTATATCGATACGGTTGATCTGGTGGCCATAGTTAGTGCGACTTCTTGGTTGGTGCTTATGTTCCTTAAGTCAAGTTGAGGATAATATGAGGCTGCCATATGTTGTCAATGCACTAACTAACTTTTAGAACCCTAGTTAACTCATCTTGGCCTTTAGAAAGTAGTGAGGTAACCGACTTTGGTGCAGACTGAAGTTGGTTGACACTCGATACTACGCTCATTGAGATCTTGAACTTGGAGGGTTTTGGTTGGCAAGTAAGTTGCCTTCTGATCAACCACCCTTGTGAAGGATCAATGATATTGAGATCCCTTAGAACCCGGTTACTTTTGTAGGACAGGATGAACCATCTAACTTCAGGGGAGGGTACTTACCTTAAACCTCATGCAAGCCTTTAAACCTAGGGCTATGGTGTGACTTGTTTGTGTGTGCCACATGTCTTTGATTGAGCATAACATCATGACATCATCATGCATCATAAACATAGCATTTTCACTAACCATTTCAAGGACCAAAGGATTTATCTTTGTTCTTTGTTACAGGTCATGGCTTCTGCTCGTAGAAACACCATCAGGATCAACTTTGTGGGGATACCTCCTAAGCTTAAAGAGTTGGTTTCTCAAGTGTCTGATCATTCCCAGTTCATCAAGAGACATGGTCACCTATTGGATCTAGTCACTTCAGGGTTCAATGAAGACATGATGAGTGTTCTGTTTCAGTTCTTTGACCCTAAGCACCACTGCTTTACATTCCCTGACTACCAGCTGGTCCCCACCATGGAGGAGTTCTCTAAGCTTCTGGGTATACCTGTTCTTGATCAAATACCCTTCACAGGCTTGGAGAAGGAGCCCAAACCAGAGGTTATTGCTGCAGCCCTACATCTGAAGAAGTCTGGTATTGTTCTAGAAACGAGAAGTGGAGTCAAGGGTATTCTTGCCAAGGTGCTAATGGATAAGGCTCAAATGTTCTTGAAGGCCATGAGCTATGATGCTTTTGAGGAGATATTAGCCTTGCTAATATATGGCTTAGTATTGTTCCCCAATCCAGATCAGTTCATAGATGTTCATGCCATCAACATTTTCCTGAGTCACAATCCAGTGCCTACATTGCTTGGAGACATCCTGCATTCTCTTCACACCCGTACTACAAGGGCAAGGGGAACTTTGATGTGCTGCATACCTTTACTATCCAAGTGGTTTATTTCTCACCTTCCTCGCTCAGTAATGAAGAATGAGCAAGGGTTCAGATGGTCCAAGAGGATCATGTCACTTTCTCACTCAGATATCCATTGGTGCTCCAGATCTATGGAGAATGTCACCATCATTGACCGTTGTGGGGAGTTCCCTAATGTGCCACTTCTAGGCATAAGAGGAGGCATCACCTACAACCCTTCTCTAGCTTTACGACAGTTTGGTTACGCTCGGAGTGATGGTCCACATAACATGTTGATTCAGGACCTTGTGTTTGACTACGACAATGATCTTCAAGGTTACCGTCAGAGATTCATACGAGCATGGGGAAAAGTAAACAAGGTTGATAGCAAGACACTGGAGCCTAAGTACACTATTCCTATGGAAGCTTATCTCAGATGGGTGCGATCTCGTGCTCAGACTCTCATGATGCCATATCCTGCTATCCTGCCAGTTACCATGGAACCTGTTGCTGAAGGAGATACTGCTTATACCATCCTTCACCCAGACATGCCTACTGACATAGAAGACTTGCAGAGATCTTGGATCCAGTTGAAGGAGCAAAGGGATACTTTCGAGGCTCATTATAAAGCAAGCCAAGAAAGAATCCTGGAACTAACAAAGCAACTTCACGAGGAGCGGAATCTCAACTCATACCTCAACACAAAGAGGAAATGTCCATGGGAGACTTAAAACCCCATCTCTTGTATTTATTGCACTTCATTTTTGTAATCCCAAGAGGCAAAACAAATTTATTACTAATAAAAGTTTACCTTCTTGTTTGTTTAAGCAAATTTAAATCCTGCGGTCCTTGAAAACATTGCATATACATCTATACATCATATCATTGCATCACAGGTTTATTGTGTACAGGTATCTTATCTTCTCGCTGTTTATTTCAGCAGAAATGGATCTTGAACAGACAGTCAAAGATCTCCAGGCTCAGAATGCCCAATTCCAAGAGTTGATTCTGAACTTGTCCAAGGGATAAGATGAGTTGAAGACACTGCTGGCTAAGAAGAAGAGTCCTGAGGACAACAAGGATGGTCAGTTGGAACAATTGCAAGCTGAGATAACAGAAATGGGGATCCAGATGAATGGCCAAGTGGCTCTTATCCAAAGTTTAGCTCAGGGGCAAGAAGAGCTGAGAACCTTTGTCCAAAAACTTCAAAGTAATGGATTCAGGAATCTAATTGTCAATCAACCTCCATTAAAACAAGTTGATCTGGTTGAAAGGAAGATGAGGATAAAAGAAGGTAAGAAACAGGTTGCCATTGATTGTTCTTCAGTTGAAGAAGAAAGACCTGATAAGGTTAATCCACCTCAACACAAGAAATATAGAAGGCAGTTTATCAAGTTCAACACTCCAATGTCACAAGTTCTGCAATGCTTGTTGGAGATGAAGCTAATTTCCTTGGAAAATCCTCCTCAAAATCCTAAAACTTCCTCTCCTCGCTATAATCCCAAGGCAAGGTGTGAGTACCACTCCAACAGTCCTGGACATGATACTAATAACTGTTGGGCATTGAATAAGAAGGTTCAAGATCTGATTGACGAAGGAATCCTAGAGGTTACTCCAGAAGGTCAAGTTGAATTTTACCATCGTCCATCAAACACCGAAGCTGCAAGACAAGTAGCCCAAAATAACAAGAAAGGAAGAATACCTATGCCTGTTGAGATATGGGGCACCTTGGGGCATCCAAGTGGAAAATTTGATTTCATGGTGAAGTATACTGCTCCTCAAAGTTCACAGATTGCAATTGAAGACATTCAGCCAACTGGATGGGACAACATTTGAATTTTTTATTTGTAATTTCTTTTATTTGTTTGAACACTTACTATTATGTTAAACTTTTGTTTTCTTTAATGCATTGCATATGTTTGTCTTGAATTAATCCATTCGTTCCACTATATTTTGAATTATGCTTCTTATTTCTCTCTTGTGATATTTAACTCCTGATAAAGCTATAAACCTGTAGAGGGAGGATGACGAAAACAATACCATAATCTTATGCAGTATGCTTTTGAACAGACTATGCTGACGATGTACAGGCATTGTTTTAATTCCTAAACAGTGGAGATATAAGGAAGTTAATCCCTAGTCAACCCTTTTGAGCCTATGAAGTAGGAGTTTTTATTCTCATGCAAATTAAAACCCTTATTCATAACCTGGGGCAGGGTAGTTACTCGGTTAACTCAACTATGTCAATTGTTTGTGTTGTACACAACTAATGATGGTTCTCTGTAATCATTAAACCTGACAGTCAATATCTAGCAACAACAAAAAAAAAGCTCACTAAGTCAAAACCTATGAAGGAGACTTAATATAAAAATTAAGACATCCCGCTGACTGTAACCTTGAAATAAACAGTTCAGGCAAAAAGAAGGGATAACAAAGTCAAAAGAAAAAAGAGGTCACTATGAATCCTCAACAAAGAAAGATGACTGAATGTTCAAATAAATTTTTGGTTTCTGAACCATCACAAATATCAGTGTTACAATACCAAAACTCTTTGGAACTTCAATGCATAAGTTAACTGAGCATAGGACTGAAGAACATCATGGAGATTGGGTTGGGGACAAATAAAATTTGAGCCTATATCCTTTGTTTCTTAAACCATGAACCAGGCCACGTTATAACCCGTTAAAAGTCCTAACTGAAGCATGGTTAGTTCGAAAGTGTACTGCTACAAAAAGGTATCCTGACTCCTTTAGGGCTTGTTATAAAACTTGAGTTAATATCACAGTTTTCACAAAAAAAAAAAAAAAAAGAAAAAAAGTTTTTCTAAAACAACTTGTTTCAAAACTTCAAGACAGACATAAGCATTGCATTTTTGAATATATTTGTTTGCATATACCTGAGTGTTTGACAAATGGAGAAACTTACAGGATGAATGTTCAATGAACCAAAGTCCTTCCGATGAACAAAGTTGCTTCCTGGATCAAAGCCCATGTATACAAAGGGGCATAATCATTATCTCCCAATCAAGGGGGCATGCCATGATACTGCCTAACTCATTTGGGGCAATCAGGACAAGATTCAACTATGTTTAAGCAGCCAGAGGCAGATCTCCTCATCTATCTGAAGTGCCAAGGATAACATTACAAAGTTCATAATGCCAGGGGCATAGTCACTGTTTCCCAATCAAGGGGGATACTAAGTTATTGTTCAATTCATTCGGGGCAATCAGGTCCAGATTCAACAATGCTTAATAGCCAGGGGCAGTTTTCTTCATACAGTTGAATTACCAAAGGTGACATCACAGAATTCACAATGCCAGAGGCATATGCTTATGGGGCATTCTGCTTGTTTCTATTGAGGTAGCTACATTCAGATACTTCCATTATGGGACAATTCATCCCCAACCAAGGGGCAATGCTTTCTTTTCAAATCTAGTATCCGAAGCGGATATGGTCCATCACAATTTGAAGACACGTTCCTCTCATTGTGTTACCTTGATATTAGATTCTCGGCAGAAGCCATTGTGGAAATTAATTGTCTACGCCAGTAATATCAGATGGTGTCAGTATCATGTCTTCAGATCCAGCTATGAGGATTTCTGGGAAGGTATTCAGGAAAGTTAAGAATCTCAGGAGCTTCAAATCCAATTGGTTATACACTCTCGAAGTTGAAACAATTCTGTTTTCAAGTTCAGCTTTACTTTTCCCTCTGAATCCAGATTTACTTTTACCCTATTCACATAAGCGAAACGTCCATTGGTTGTGTTTAAATGCATGTATGCTTTTGAATATGATTGATGTTTACCAAAAATGCATGTATGCTTTTGAATATGATTGATGTTTACCAGAAATGCATAAAAATGCAGTAATAGTATTTACTAAGGACGAATGAGGGAAGGATTTCAACGAAGCTTCGCCGGTTCCTCTTTACAAGAAAACTACAAAACTCACAGTAGGACGAATCCATCTTCATAAAGTCTCATCTCCCCTGGAATTTATATCCATCTCTTTTATCCTCATACGGATATTCGGGAATTACTTTCCAATAAGGGTACGACGAACGAAGACGGGAAGTTATATCTACCCTACTATCAAACAAAGACGAAGGTTATATATACCTTACTATCCCCAGCATACGGGAGGTGATATATACCTTACTATCCCCAGCATCCGGGAGGTGATATATACCTTACTATCCCCAGCATTCGGGAGGTTATCTATACCCTATTATCCCCAGCATCCGGAAGGTTATGTATACCTTATTATCAAACAAGACGGGAACAAGATCCTCATATTCCTCAACAACGAATCGGGATTTATTTTCCCTGGCCAGCAGTTGTTATACGAAGATATCCAGACTCTTCCGGCAGTATCATGTCATACATACATCATTTACATCATACCATAACATGCATATCCATGAGTGCATAGTACATTACCTAAGTGCATCATATTATACATGCATACATAATACATAAACTAACACTATGATACAGAATGCTACCTTGTTTTCAGGTTAATTATCCAACAAATGATCATCAGGATTGCTCTATCCTCCTGAAGACATGCTGTTACATCAGGATTACTCCAGTCTCCTGAAAGCATATCATACTATTACCTCAGGGTTGCTTCATCCTCCTGACAACTTCTCATTGTTTCAAGACTGCTTTAGAGCTACTGATTGCTCTATCCTCCTGAAATCATATTATTACTTCAAGACTGCTTTAGAGCTATTGATTGCTCTATCCTCCTGAAATCACCTTATTACTTCAAGACTGCTTTAGAGCTATTGATTGCTCTATCCTCCTGAAATCATATTATTATTTCAAGACTGCTTTAGAGTTATCATTATTGATTGCTCTATCCTCCTGAAATCTTATTATTACTTCAAGACTGCTTTAGAGTTATCATTATTGATTGCTCTATCCTCCTGAAATCATATTATTACTTCAAGACTGCTTTAGGGTTATCATCATTGATTGCTCTATCCTCCTGAAGACATGCTGTTACATCAGGATTACTCCAGTCTCCTGAAAGCATATCATCAATCTCTCAAGATTGCTCTATCCTCTTGAAATTATATTGTTACCTCAGGACAGCTCCAGCCTCCTGATAGCTTTTCACCCCCCCTGAAGACATGCTGTTATATCAGGATTACTCCAGTCTCCTGAAAGCATATCATCAATACCTCAGGACTGCTCCAGACTCCTGACAGTTTTCATTATACCTCCATATTTTGGACTGCTTTATCTTCCAAGAAATATATCTGAGGAACTTTCCCCTAGTGGCATCTTTAAGCCCGCTCAATCATATTCAACTGTATCACTCTAATGCACTGGTGAGTGCAAATTTTTGGGCTTTTGTGTTCAATCCCCTTCAACCTTCCAGGTCACGACTGGCAAATATACCAATCTAACCCCTCAGGTTTCAGAAAATTGAACAGGGGCAGCTGTTGCACCCAAAAATTTGCCCTCACAATACAAGACTTTGTGTGCTAAGAAGGTTCACAAGGTTCACAAGTTCTTAATGCTTTCAACACCTTTCATGAGGTTCATGAAGTTTACAAGTTACTTTATGAAGGTTCACAAGGTTCACAAGCCTCTCAACATTTACATAACCTTTCATGAGGTTCATGAAGTCCACAAGTTACTTCTTGAAGGTTCACAAGTTCCATAATGCTTTCAATGCCTTTCTTGAAGTTCATGAAGTCTACAAGTTACTTTATGAAGTTTCACAAGGTTCACAAGCTTCTCAACACTTACAAGACCTTTCATGAGGTTCATGAAGTCTACAAGTCACTTCTTGAAGGTTCACAAGGTTCACAGGATTCACAATGATTACAAAGCTTTCCTGAGGTTCATAAGGTCTACAAAGGCACTTTATGAGGTTCACAAGGTTCACAAGGTTTACAATACCTCCCATGAGTATCACAAGACACTTTATGAAGATTCACAAGGTTCACAAAGTTCACAATTGGTCAAAGGAGTTGACAATTCCCTCAAACAATGCACCTCCTAAGCAGTGCACCCAAAACTAGGGTTTTGACTTTAATCAGGCTAAATGGACTTCCAATACCTCAAGTGAGCTTAATAACATCTTATATGTGTATAAGAACCCCCATGTCAAGTTTCAAGACTTTTCTCAAAAGTTTGCTCAGTCAGATGATCAGATAAGTCAAAATCAGTCAATATAGTCAAAAAGTCAAACTGAGGTCAACTGTGGTCAAACCAAAGTCAAACTTCATGATTTTTTGCCAACATCAAGTATATGAAGTAAAATTCATCATTTGATCAAGGGTTGATCATGATTCATCAAGGAGATTCCAGATCATCAGTAATCAGGAGTTTCTAAATTAGGGTTTCCTCAGTAAAAGTCAACTGAACTTTGACCAGCCATAACTTTCACATACTTCATCACCAAGTCTCCATCCAAAGCTCATTTTGAAGGAAATTGAATTCTCTACAACTTTGATGTTGCAAGTTAAGCCCAAAAATGCTTCATTTGGAAGATATGAGCTAAGACATTATAGGTCATTTCAAAAGTCAACAAAAAGTCAACAACTTCAAAAGGGCATAACTTGAGAATGGTAAATGATATGGACATGAAACCAGTGGGGTTGGTTATAGGATTCTTCAAGCTTTCCAAAATGTCCAAGAACACCCTCATAGCATTAAAATTGAAGGATATGTGCCCTTGCAAAGTTGGGAAATTTTTGAGTGGTGTATGAGGAAAATAGGGTCTTAAAACCATAATTCTTCAAATGGGCTGAACTTTTTGTGACCCAAGGTGTTCCATGACATCATGCACGAAATTTATTTAATATTTTCATAATTTTAGTTATTTTATTTTATTTATTATGATTTTTTATATTAAAAATCATTCTAAATTCAAATAAAATATAAAATATGAAGATTTAAAATATATTTTGATTCTAGAAGGTCATGAAAGTTAATTGGATCAAATTGATATGAGAATTATGGTGATTGTCTTAAAATAGTAAGGTTACATTCAAAAATATTTGAATTTTAAGACATGATCTTTTTCAATCTTCAATGATCAAAAAGTCCAAACAACCCAACAATTTTTTGACCTAATTTCATCTACTATAAATACATAAACACATCACAAGCATTAGAAAAAAATTTTGGCTGCCTCAAGAGTAAGTTTCAAATCTTCAAAAATTCATCAAAAATTCACAAATTCAGATTCTTCCTTAGAGACTCTCTCTCAAGACATTCTAAAGGTTGCAAAACACTCCTTGGACATCACTGAACCTATTCCAATCATCCTCATCATCAAATTCATGCCAAATCATACAAACCAAATTCATATTCTTGCCTTTCTTTTGATTTTTTTTTGAATTTCAATGATTTACGTATGATTAATTGATTTTGATTACATAATATGTTTGTTTGGTTGTGTAGATGGTTTTTGGATAGTTGGATTTAAGTTTCGATGCAGGAATCATAGGGCACCATGGAGAACTAAATTATTGGTTAATCTGTTGTAATCTATTTTCGTCGATACATCGAAGGCTGCAGTAGTGATAAACATTACAGGCTGACAGGTAAGTCAGGTAAGTACTACTGTTTCGATTTGCTCCGAATTTTTTCCAGAAATTCAGAAAAAAAATCGACAAACAATACTCTTTTAGAATAGAATTCTAAAAGATTTCGACCCTCAAAATCGCAAAATCCTCTTTTTTCTATTTTATTTGATTTATTTTCTATTTTCATATTCTCAAAAAAATCTAAAAAAAATTGTGCGTTCTTTATTTGATTTTATTAGATTTTTAGCATCGTTTTAATATTTTTTAAATTTTATTTTAATCGCTTTTCTTATTTTTCATTATTTTAAAATCTGCAGCAATTTTATTTGATCCTGTTTATGTCATTTTTTATTCTTCCAACAGTATATACCAAAAATAGGCAGGTGGGAGGAAAAAGATGGTGTGTGGCATGCGCTGGTCGCCCTAGTGACAAAGACCTAAGGCCCACAACCTAGTGGCAAGGAACTGAGGTTTGGAGCATTTTGATGAAGAAACGTGGGTGTCCCAGTGGCAAAGAACTCAATGAAGCAAAAAGGGCAAACCCCCAATATTTTTGGTATCTCTAACTTTATTTTTCCCTTTTTCATCAAATTATGTATTTTCTTTGAATTTCCTTATTATTATTATTAAACTAATTTCTAAAAGATAAAACAAAATCCTTTTTTTTTAAAACTTATATTTTTTTCATAAACCTTAATTTTTTCCCTAAACCTTAATTTTAAACCTAAATCTTAATTTTTTTTCATAAACTTTAAACCCTAAAAATTTAGCCTTAATCTTTATCTTAAAACCCAAATTTCGCCATAATTTTTACCCTAAAATTTTTTCCTAAACCTTAAATTGTTTTTTAAACCTTAAATTTTTTCTCAAACCATAACCCTAATTGTTTTCTTAACCTAGTCTGCAAACTTTTTTTTTTCTTCTAATTTATTCACTCATTTTTATGTTATTCATTCACTGTTTTCCTGATTATGTAACTGCTTCGCCTTTGTAATAATTGGTTTTTATTATTTTCCGCCATTATTATTATTATTATGTAACTGCCCCTAAGCCATGTAATAGTGTAGGAATTTTATTTTCTGCCTTTTAATTTCTGCCATTTATTTTTCATATTAACTGCGTGGTTAGTAAATAGGGTGTGGAAACTATTTGTAATTAAAATTAATTTAGATAATTAACTTTAAAAGATAAAATATTTGAAAATAAACACTCACACACGTAAGTCGATCTTTGATCGCCATCTTGCACTTCCTAGGGTATTCCTCTTGGTTGCCTTAAAATAAAATGGTCAAGTCCCTCGAATATAGGGGTGTCTTAAGCAAAGTCCCTTCATTTATAAAATCATCAAGTCCCTATAAATTTAAAAGATCAAGTCCCTTCGAGGTTGCCTACGGAATAATGATCTTGTCCCTTCGAATAAATGATGATAGTCCCTACGAATTGCTAAAGACATCCCTTAAGTTGCCTTCATTGACCATACGATGACCCTACGTTTGTCCCTTAACACATCCAAGGTAATGACTACCTATTCCTTAATAATAGGGATAGTCTTACCATTTAAAGGATTCAAGAACAGAAAAGACTTAAGCTTAGGGTAGGTTCCTCATAGTTACTTGCTCACTATTTCAAAACAAATTTCAAACACTTTACAATTTTCAAACACAAGTTTTTTACGCATCCGTACATGGATCATTATCAAACTCTTATGAAAATTTCTATTCACACACTTCACCTTTTCAAAAACAATTTAAAGTGAGCTAAGTAACTAAGAGCCCATGGATAACCATGGATGTAAAGGGTGCTAACACCTTCCCTTTACATAACCTACCCCCCGGACCCAAAAATCTTTTTAAAAGGTCTTTCCTGTTCTTTTATGCCTTTCCTTTGGATAAAATAAAATTCGGTGGCGACTCTTGCTATCCGCAACATAACTAAAGTCAGTTCTCCCACCGTGTTACACACGGGCACCCGTGTTGTCCCTCTGGCATCATTAAAATTGACTTCCAATCCCAAACCTCCTAACATGGTCCGTGTCATAGGACACAGACACTCGTGTTAGATCAATGGATTCTTCAATCAACAATGTTTTGATCATAACTTTTGATCTGTTAGTTTGTTTGGTCCTCGTTCGAAGCGTCAGAAAGCTAATGAAGAGAACTATAACATAGTACAGATAAGAGACTTGTTTTCCCAATATTTTTCCATGCTTGTTGAATTTTAGGTCCATACATCTATTACTTCCTTCCAAAAACTCTTTTGAATTCCCATAACTTCCATTTTCTTCGCACAAGTTCTTTGGGCTTTTCCACTCAGACCTGAAACCATAGAGAAATACCAAACCAAAGCATAAAATGCAACATAATTGAAATAAAACAACAAATCATAAAATGCATAAATAAAATACGACAAGTAAAATTGACTTGAAAAACAATGAAAATACAAAACAAAGTGTTACCGATTTCGCGGATTCATGCCAAATAATTGACGAAAAACTAGTAGAAATGGTGACCGATCAATCAGTAGCGCATTGTCTTGACCATAATCAGGATTAGGATGCATATTCATTAACACATTACATGAACCAACAACTTTTAAATATGCGGTTTAGGCAATATAGTCTTTTCGTGCTCAAGCTTGGCAATAACAACAACATTGCACACAAGCTCTAGACAGTCATCTTAGCCATCGTGTATCTTCATGTGATTACATCCTTTTATAGACAAAAATAGATTCATTGGAGGATAGCTGGATATTGAAGGAATGTCGTTACACAAGGATAAAAATAGTACAACCACAACTCTCCTTTTCAACAATTTAAGGTTAATGGAGAGGTAATGGATTAAAACGCTTTGTACTATATACTTTTCCTTGTAAACGGTAACCTTATCTTTTGATATTCTGAGGATTCTGATTCTGAGATGATTGAAGCATGAATAGAGAAGTGATAACTGGGTATTCAGAATCTCAAGTCTTCAGTGTCTTCAGAACTTATTCACCAAAACCCTGTCTTCAGAACTTCAACACTTTTCTTTGAAACCCTTGGTCGTCAGAACCTTAAGTCTTCAGAGTCTTTAGAACCTTATTCAATAGAACATTGTCTTCAGAGTCTTCAACAATTAGTTTTTCAGAACCTCGATCTTCAGAAACCTTAAGTCTTCAGAACCTTCAACACTTTGTTCAGCAGAACCTTAAGTCATCAGAGTTCTTCAGCACTTAGTCTTTAGAAGATAACAACTTCAAAAGCTTGACTGGCTTCAGAAGTAGAACATTAGTACCACACATAGAACACAATTCAAGAGAGCATTGCAGAAACAACATAAAGTCATCTTAGGATCTTTCTGATTGTGATCAAATACAGAATCATCCTTGCTTCCTTGGAACAAAATCGACTTGTATTACACATAATAACTCACACATGGTCTTTATCGATCATCTAAATTCTGTTTGTTAGATCTAAGAACATCTTTAAAGTGGTATGCATAATAACAAACATTATAACACCAAATTGTTCTCACACAAATACTCCATTGTTATCATCAAAACATAGATATATGATACAAAACAAATTATGGTTCTTACAGTAGTCAGGCACCTTTTCATTATTCTTTATGTTGATATTATCATACTGCTTACGTAGAGACTGAAGCTTCACCTTCTTCACTGATGCATCACCGTTGTAGAATTATTCCAATGTGTCTCACTCAACCTTCAATGTCGTCTAATCGGAGATTTTACCAAATATGTTAACATTCACACACTGATGGATGTAAAACAGCGCCTTCTGATCCTTCTTCCTTAGATCATGTTGACCATTCCTTTGTGCTACTGTCGTATTCGCTGTAACTGGAGCATAACCTTTGTTAACGAGATCAAGAACATCTTGAGTGCCAAATAACATATGCATCAAAATCATCCACCAATTACAATTCTTGCCATCGAACATTGAAAGCTTAGTACTCAAATCACCGTTTTCGTTCATCTTTGAGCTTGTGCAATTCACTTAGGTATCACTAAACACTAGTGTTTCCCAATCCCGTATACTCAAGAAATGTGATTATTTTATGATTCTAATCAAGAAATTAAACATAAATTCAAGAAACAAATCAATCAAACAACGATTCACTATTCACTCGTGTTTCCTTGTGTTTCCCTGTGGATCTGAATTGGAGCTCTAAATACCAATTGTTGGTGCACAAGGTGAAAAATATGAAGATGGAAGAGAAATATAGTATATATATATATATATATATATATATATATATATATATATATATATAACAAATTCAAACAAACTTCCATTACAATTTCACTAACGGTTACACAGAGAATGGTTAATCCACTAATATTGCGTACAACGTGTTACATCTCATTACTTAATGGCTAAACACACTACTACTTATATACATAAAAAATAATGCCACATATGCAACATACTAAAATACCGAATTACACTTCAACACTTTATATAGGCAACTAAAGCCCAGACTCAAAATTTACCAAGTGAAAAAATATAAAACTACAAGTTACACTTCGACATAACAATTATATGATGTATTTTACTCAATCAAATACAATTGACTCCTACTACTTTGGCTAGATACTTCTATACAATCAATTTCTAGATTTCTACAAATATGAATTATAACTAACAGGCCACCTAATGTATTTTTTTGATACTTCTCATCCCAATGCTTTTCTTCAACTCATCAAATTTGAGTTTCTTCAGGGTTTTGGTGAGTATATAAACTAGTTTCCATTTTGTCTTGAAATTATCAAGTTCAAGCTTTCCTTTTTTAATGTTATCCCCTAGAAATGATACTCCATCTCTATGTGTTTACTTTTACCATGACACTCTGAATGATTCACAAGGTCAATAATTGACTTGTTGTCGACAAACAACTTAATTGTCCTAGGTTCCATTATCTTGAGCTCTTTAAGCAACATCTATATCCATGCTGCTTGACATGCTGCATATGATGTAGCCACACACTCAACTTCATAATATAACAAAGCCACAATACTTTGTTTCTTTGAGCTTAATGAGATTGGAGCACCTCCAATCATGAATATGTAGCCTACAATTCTCTTCTTTTCATCTTGATATCCACTAGAATCTGAATTAATGTAGCCATATACTTATGCATTTGTGTTTGTCTTATATTTCTTATACATCAACATACCATGATCAATCGTACCTTTGTTGTATCTCAATAATCTTTTGACTGCAGTGAGATAACATTCTTGGGGTTTCTCCAAAAATCTTCTCAATAATCCAACATTTCAACAAATGTATGGTATGATATTGCAAAGATACCTAAAGGATCCTGTTGCACCCCAAAATGTGCCCTCCCACAATCAAGACAACCTCTCTCAAGACTTCTAAATGACTATAAGATCCTCAAGACTCCCAATTAGTCAAGAAGTGTGGAAGTTTCCTCAGACAATGCCTCCTCCTAAGCAAAGTGTCCAAAACTAGGGTTTTGTGTTTCTTCAGGTTAAAATGATTTTCAAGACCTCAAGTGAGCTTCATAACATCCCACATGTATTCAAGAATCCCCATGTCAAGTTTCAAGGCTTTCCCAATAAGTTTGCCCAGTCAGATGATCAGATATGCAAAAATCAGTCAAAATAGCTAAAAAGTCAAACTGAGGTCAACTGTGGTCAAATTAAAGTCAAACTTCAAGATTTTTTTCCAACATCAAGTTTATGAAGTAAAATTCATCATTTGATCAAGGGTTGATCATGATTCATCAAGTAATTTTCAGATCATCAAGAATCAAGAGTTTCTAAATTAGGGTTTTCTTAAGGAAAGTCAACTGAACTTTGACCAGCCATAACTTTCACATGCTTCATCAAAAAATTCCCATCCAAAGCTCATTTTTAATGAAATTGAATTCTCTACAACTTTGTGTATCACAAGCCAAGCCTAGAAATGCTTCATTTGGAAGGTATGAGCTAAAACATTACAGGTCATTTCAAAAGTCAGCAAAAAGTTAACATCTTCCAAAGGGCATAATTTGAAAATGGTAAAGGATATGAATATGAGACCAAAGATATTGGTTATAAGACTATTTAAGCTTTCCAAAATGTCAAAGAACACCTTCATAGCCTTAAAATTGAGGGATTTATGCCTTGGCAAAGTTGGGAAATATTTTAGGGGTATATTGAGCAAATGAGGTCTTAAAACCAAAATTTTCCAAATGGGCTTGCAATTTTGTAATGCAATCCTTACAATGACATCATGCACGACCCAATGTTTATTTTTTTAGATTTTTATAGTTTATTTTATATTTATTTGGATTTTATTCATTAAAATTCAATTTAAATATATATAAAATATGAAAAATCAAATAAAGCATGAAATCTTTGATTGAAAATCATTTGAATTATATTTAGAATGATTGGAAATAAACTAAAGTCAGATTGGACCAAAAATAGAAAGGATAGATGAGATTTTTTGAATATTTGAAAGTGAGGAAACTTGATGATCAAGCAATCTTCACAAGCCCATAAATCCACAAGTTTCTGACCTAATTTGAATCACTACATATACACAAACCTAATGCAAGACACACGAATTTTCTGCCTCCAACAACCAAGAACAATCTTCAACTTTTTCAAAGAAAATTCAAATTCGGATTCTCACTTTTTGTTGTTTTTCAGGCAATTTGAAGGTTTAAACATGATCCTTGAACATCATTGATGCTATCCCAACCTTCATTCGCATTCAAATCATCCCAAAACTCATAAACCGATTTGCTTTATTCTTGGTTTTGAATTTTTTCGATTTTGCTTTTTCATGCATTATAAACTATGATTGACTAATGTTTTGTGTTTGCAATGAAGCAAGGATTGTTTCTGGGTGGTTAGATTGGAGTTTCGTGACCTAAATTGAGATATGTCATTATTAGGGTTTGAGCTTTCGTTTTAGGGCTTCACGCAATATGCCATATAAATACTGTTTGAGACCATAATTAAACTAAATAAACTGTGTAGATCATGTTGCATTATCAATTTGTGGAATTTGTACGTTTTTGTAGAAGTATGTGTTTCGCAGGTCTTGTTTGCATGAAAATTTGCAGGAAGCTTCGCAGAAAAATTCGCAGGTAAACCTGCGAATTTCAGAGGAAGAAGATGAAGTTCTTGGCGCCATCTGGGAATTCAAATATTTGATTTAATATTTTATTGTATTATTTCTATTATATATCAACAAACACTGGTTGGCCTAGTGGTCAGAACGTACGCGTGTGGATAAAAGGTCCTGAGTTCGAACCTGGGTGAGGATATTCCTTTTTCTCAGTATTTCCATTATTCAGCAAGTTTACTATATAATTATTTGTTGTTGTTTATTAATAGACGCTCCCCATATGGCTTAATGGTAAGGAGACTGACTTGGCAGACGTGAGGTCATGGGATCAAATCCTGGTGTCCAACAAATTTTTTTCATTTTAATTATATTTTGAAGGTTTAATATATAATTGAATGTTGCTGGTCCTTATCACCACCAGTGCGCAGCTCAGATGGTTATCATCCTCTTCATCCAGGTTAGGGACTTGGGTTCAAATCCCAGGTCCATCCTTTTCCTTATTTTTCTTCTTTTTTTAATTTTCTTGGTTTTTTTATAATTAAACTTAAGTAATAAAATCAAAATATTTTCTAAATAAATAACCATTAATTTTTATAAATCTTATATTTTTAAAAAACTCATAATTATTTCTTAATATTTATTTTAATTAATTGTATTTTTCTAATAATATTTTTTGTACATAATTTTTATTATATATATTTTGTAAATAAAAACTAATTTATTTTAACTAATTATTTTCTAACCCTAATTATTTTCTAACCCTAAAACTTTAACCTAATTTTCTTTAACCCTAAATATTATTTTTTTAATAACTTTTTTATTTTGTATAAATACCTTATCCTTTTATTATTATTATCATTTAAACTTATATTATTTTTCTTATAAACTCTAAAATTCTAACTTATTTAATTTAAAATAATTTTCTTTAAAAATTCTAATTTCTCTTTTATTTCTTCATTATTATTTTCTTTTTTTTCTAATGTTTATTATTATTGCTTTATTTATTATTATTGCTTATATTTGCTTTATTATTATTATTATTATTATTATTATTTATTTTTTTCGATTATATTGTAATTATCCCGAAGCCTTGTAATAATTCATAGATTTATTTTCCCGTCATTATTATATTTATTGCGTGGTTAGTAAATAAGGAGTGCAAACATAATTGTAATTAATTTAATTTAGATAACTAATTTAAAAAAGATAAATATTTAAAAATATACACTCACACACGTAAGTCGATCTCTGATCGCCATCTTGCACTTCCTAGGGTATTCCTCTTGGTTGCCTTCTTTAAATGGTCAAGTCCCTCGAATATAGGGGTGTCTTAAGCAAAGTCCCTTCACTTATAAAATCATCAAGTCCCTACAGATTTAGAAGATCAAGTCCCTTCGAGGTTGCCTACAGAATAATGATCTTGTCCCTTCGAATAAATGATGATAGTCCCTACGAATTGCTAAAGACACTCCTTAAGTTGTCTTCTATGACCATATGATGACCCTACGCTTGTCCCTTAACACATCCAAGGTAATGACTACCTATTCCTTAATGATAGGGATAGTCTTACCATTGAAAGAACATACGAGAATATGAAAGACTTAATCTAGGGTAGGTACCTCTTAGTTGCTTGCTCACATTTCAAAATACTTTTTACACCTCACTTTCTTAAACATTTTTCAAAACAAGGCTTTGTATACATCCATACGAGGATCATTACAAAGTACTTAGAAAAATTTCTAATCATACACTACACTCTTCAAAAACAATTTAAGTGAGCTAAGTAACTAAGAGCCCATGGATAACCATGGATATAAAGGATGCTAACACCTTCCCTTTATATAACCTACCCCCCGAACCCAAGTCTTTTAAAATAGGTCTTTCCTGTTCTTTTATGTCCTTTCCACTTAGATAAAATAAAAGTCGGTGGCGACTCTTGCTATCCGCAACATGACTAAAAGTCAGTTCTCCCACCGTGTTACAGATCCAATGATTTTTTTTGTATAGTGTTCCACTTAGAAACTAATCATTTGTCTCCTTCACCAACCCTTCTCCCGTTTCTAATGGTGTAATAGTTGCATTATGATTTCTCATCTTGAACCTCTTCAAGATATCTTGGGCATACTTCTTTTGGTGAATGAACACTCTTTCACATGTGTCTTTGAATTACACCTCTAAGAAATATGAAAAATTCCCTAGGTTGTACATTTCAAAATCCCGCATCAACTTCAATTTTACTCTTCTGAGTTCTGCTTCGTCTTCACCTATAATCAACTAGTCATCTACATATAGGCATAAGATGATTCTACTGACCTTGTCTGTATCATTGACATACACTCCATGTTCAGAGACACATTTTGTTAAACCAACTTCGATCATGAAACTATCTATTTTATTATTCAAAGCTCTTAGGGCTATCTTCAAACCATAGAGAGACTTCCTCAATATATACACATTCAACTCTTGTCCTTTTGATTTAGAATCCAGGTGGTTGACTGAGATAGACTTCTTCTTATAAAGGTCCATTCAAAAGTGTTGATTTTACATCCCACTGATGTATATTCCACTCTATGTATATTGTTGTCGAGCCAACAATTATGATTGTCTCCAGCCTCGCAATAGGTGTGTAAACTTTGTCAAAATTAATATCATATTTTTTGTAGAAAACCTCTCGCTGCTAGTGTTTCCTTATGTTTGGCAATTTCACTGTTTGGCCTTCGTTTAAGCTTGTGAACCCACTTCACAATAATTGTCTTCTTGATTGAATATTCGACAATCTCTTAGGTCTTGATCTTCTTGATTTTCCTAAGTTCTTCTTTCATGGCTGCTAACTAATTTTAATCATTCTTTGTTTGATCCAAATTGATTGGTTTTACTTCAGCCATCATCATCGCTTCTTCTATTAAGTCACCATCTGCATCGACTAATTGATATGGAAATATCTTGTATCTAGCTAGCATTATCGACTCAATTCTTACTCTAGTCGATCTCGTAGCATTTTGATAATGTGGCTCTTAATTTCTATTGGTTGTGACGTTAGTCCGTTGGTCTTCATCAAGCATATTTGTGACTGTTTCATACTCTTTCCAAATTGACCCTTAACTCCACTCTCACCCTTTGATTTCATCCATTAAAACATCTCAATAGATCATAACTTTATCATCATTTGATGAATATGGCTTGTATTCCTTAGTCGGATGATAACCTATGAGCACCATTGTGTGACTTCAATCATCTATTTTCTTCCTCAATTGTTCAGGTACATGCTTGAAGCATATTGATTCAAACACTCTAAGATGACTAACAGTCGACTTCACACCTATCTAAGCCTCATAATGAGTACTCTCTAATATCTTTTTTGTTGGACATCTGCTTAGAATGTATATTGTTGTCGAAACTGCTTCACCCTAAAATGTCTTTGGATATATTTAGCTTTCAACATGCTCATAGTCAGGTTCAATATACTTCAATTCTTCCTCTTAGCTATGCCATTATGTTGAGGTGTATAGGGTTCAATGATGTCATGCTATATACCTTTCTCATTTCAAAACCTAGCAAATTCTCGAGAGGTGTATTCACCATCACCATCAGTTCTCAGTTTCTTTAACTTGTATCCACTTTGTTTCTCAACATGCAATTTAAACTTCTTGAACTACGTGAATAATCCATTATTTCTTTCAATAAGGTAAATCCACATATATTTGGTGAATTCATTTATGAAAGTTAGGAAATAGAACTTACCTCCATTTGACCTTACTTCAAATTATCCACACACATCAAAGTGAACTAGCTCCATCTTTTCCTTCAACCTCATGTGCGAGTCATGTCTAAATGCTTTCCTATCCTATTTTTCTTTGCATCATTCCTCACAAACCTGAATTGGTTCATTCACATGGGGTAAGCCATACACCATATTCTTCTGCTTGAGCATACCTAAAATTCTAAAGTTTATATGTCAATACATGTGATGTCATAGCCAATTTTTGTCTTTTGCTGCAGTCGAAGCAAAAGACTTAAGATCAACTATGTTGATCTCTACCTTGAAGGACTTAAGATCAACTATGGTTCCTGCAGAATCAGCCTTCCATCACTATGATACATCTTCATCTGATTCTTTTCTAGCTTCATGTTGTACCCTTTTGCAAGTAATTTACTTATGTTTATCAAGTTACTTATCATCAAAGGTACTTACAACACATAAGTGATGTTGGCTTTTCGACCATGCCTTTCTTGATTGAGTTAGAGTGATTCTTTGAGCTCTTGTTTGACTTCTCATCATTCATAAAATTCTTTCCATGCTTCGCCTTCTCTTTCCTAGATTTCTTGATGAATCTTTCTTGTAGTGCATGTTCAACCACCTTCTCCCCTTTCGAGTTTCTCTGCTTCAACCTTATCTCATGAGCCTCTAATGAAGCTTGAAGTTCTTCTAACTTTATATCAGCTAGTTCTTGGACTCTTCATTTGACACTACAATGTTATCAAAATTCACAGTCAGAAATCTCAACAGTTTCTCAATCGTTTGCAAGTTGTTGATTGATTCACCATACACCTTCACCCGGCTTGTTAACATTACCACGTGTGAAAGGTATTCTAATACCGATTCATCTTTCTTCATTTGAGTCATCTCAAATTGCTTTTTCAACGTCTGTAACTTTACCTTTTTTAGTTTTTCATCTCCACCGTACAAGTTTTTCAACTTGTCTCACACTCCTTTAGCCGTTTCTTCTTCAATTGTCTTCTTAAAGATATTAGGATTCACATATTGGTGGATCAAGAACAAAGCTTTTCCATCTTTCCTCCTTTGATCCGTGTGCACAGATTTTTGAACATCATCTGCATTTACTTTTAATGTTGGTACTCTATCATTCACGATTTCTAACAGATCTTAAAATTTGAAGAACAACTTATGGGTCTGTTTGTTTTAGCTTTAAAAAAAATGGATTTTTTTTCTTTGTATTTTCAAAAATGAATTTTTTCTTTGTATTTTTAAAAATGGATTTTGTAAAATCGTTTTTCAAAATATTACAAGTTTTTTTTTATAAATTATAAGATTAATTTTGACATCGTACAACGTAAATATACATTATTGAATATCAAAATATAGTCGAAATTAAAATTTTTGAAAAGAAAAAAGTATCTCAAAAATGATTTTTATGAAAATCTATTTGAAATAGCTTTAAAATTAAATGATTTTTTGAAATTTTGTTATCCAATTTACATGAAACAGGTGTGCCAATTGCTTTGTCTAGTTTTTTTTACTTTTTTTTAAATTGTTGTATGTTGGTATAAAGTTGAGAAATGAATGAATTAGTTTTTTTTACTTTTTTTTAAATTGTTGTATGTTGGTATAAAGTTGAGAAATGAATGAATTTAATATAAGTTTGAAAATGTGTGTTAATTTATTAAAAGAAATACTATGAAAGAATGCATTTAATAGAAAGTAACAATATTTGAAAGCAAGAAAAAGGTTACAATATAGGTGTGTCTGACATATGAAAAGGGGACCATATGCATGGCTCACTCTCTGATCTCACTCATACTCTCTGTTTAGGGCAGACAGACAGGAAACTAGGCAGAAAATTGGGACTACAATCGCATCAAACAACTTTAGCAAACTGAAGTAGACCTTCCTGAAAGAGACCTACCCATTACTATACTTGTGCTTCACAACCTCATTTCGCCATAACTTCACTCCAACTCTACACATGTACACACTTGTGCCTTTTTTCTTTATTCTAAAACAACTATATATTAAAATCATGATTCAAATCTATTTTGCTCATACAAACTTAATCATTTAATGTATAAGTTTTTCATAAGGAAAATTATATCCAAATTTTTTAAGGTTCTTTTTGTAGTGGTTTTCTATTTTTATTTATTTTTAAATTTTTAAAATAAAATTAATTTTTATTTTGAATTTTAGAATTTTTTAAAATTAAAACCACTTTTGATTTTTGAGTTTTGAAAATTTAAAAAATTAATATCAATTTTAAGTATGAAGATAAAAATAAATATTTATGATAAGCATCTCTTAATTAAAATAATTCATTTATTATAGAGTTAAATATGTTTTTGGTCCCTATAAATATTTTAATTTTAATTTTTAATTCTTATAAAAAAACGTCGAGTTCTAGTCCCTATAAAATTATTTTTGCACGAAGTTTTAGTCTCTCTATACAGGGACTAAATCTTCGTGTAAAAATAATTTTCTAGAAATTAAAACTGACGTTTTTTTATTGGGACTAAAAACTAAAATTAAAATATTTATAGGGACTAAAAAATATTTAACTCATTATTATATTTACAAATAATTAAAATATTATAAATATATAAAATATTTGTTTAACAAGAAGAATTATAAAATGGTGATGGTTGATCTATTAAAGTTGTGGTTGACTATGATAATGTTGAGAGAGATTATATAGAGTGGTACATCTCATATTACAAATTGATTTTATAAGAATGTATTAGAACAAACTCTAATATAATATCAAAACTTATCGATTAAACTTTGAATCGTCCACTATTTAAATCTACACACCAAATTCAAAAGAGTGTTAGACATAAGGATATATATTGCGAAAATTTCAAGATGTGATTGAAAATAAAACATAGAAAAAGTTTATATAAAGCGATGTCTTTTATCTTATAAGTTCGATTTTGTAAAGATGATTTCAGTCAGAATCTTATAACATATGATAGTTACAGTGGTGGTTGACGATTTTGACGATAGTTAAATTAAAGATTATGTATGTATGTATGTATGTATGTATGTATGTAAGTATGTATGTATGTATGTATGTATGTACGTAGGTATGTACGTAGGTATGTATGTACGTACTGGTGATCAATGATGATTAATTATGATCAAAGATGATTGCATTAGTTGTTGATAATTAGAATAGTAGTCGAAATAATGATAATAATATTATAATATTAACGGATAATGGTCTACCATCATTATAGAAAGTAATGTTTTAATTTTAAAAACACCAGATAAAAAGTTTAAAACTCACCTTTTTTTATTTTATTTTAAGTTTTGATAAAAAAAAACAATGATGTTTTAACTTTAAAAACAAAAGATAAAAAGTTTAAAACTCTTTTTTATTTATTTCCCTGACATATTGAAATTGACTTTTAAAGCCAAAATTAGAAAACACACAAACACATGCAGCAAACATAAACTTTTTCTTTCCTAATCTCTATTCTAGACTTAATTCTCTCTATTTGCTTAATGGCGTAAGACACATTATTTTTAGGAAACAATTTCTCTATCCATTACAAAAAAAAATAGTTAGTATATATTCAATCAATCATATAAATAGTTAGTGTACATTCAATCAATCATATGATATTATTTAATTTTTATTTATTTAATTAAATAAAATAATCATTTGTTGTTTCCAATATATTTTACACTAAAGAAAACCTTACCCAACTTTTTGAGTTGGTAAAATAAAAATTCACCTTATATTTATGTATGTCATTTGTTTGCAATGGTGAAGTATAACACACAAAATTTAAAAAAAAAAGTTTGTTTTTGTCTATGTAGTTATTGTTTTTTTTTGTTCTTGAAAGTTTTTTTTATTTCATTTTTGTATCTTATTTTTTTTTATACGATTTAATTCCTAAAGTCAAAATCTGCTGAAAATTTTTCTTGTGAATTTTGATTTTAGGAGTTAAAACAAACGCAAATGTAAAATATGGGGATAAAAACAAAAAATATAGACAAAATACTTTTTTGATATTTTAACTATATATTTGAATTCAGATTGATCTCTTAATTAGTTTTCGTGTCAGATTGGTCTCTTAACTCTTAAAACGTGTTATTTTAGTCTTTTTTTTGTCTAATTAACGACCAGTTTTCAATTTTTTATCGCTAATTAGATAAAAATGACTAACATAACACATTTTAAGAATTAAGGGACCATTTTGATACGAAAAATAATTAAGATATCAATCTAAACTTTGAGGGTATAGTTAAAAGATCAAAAATAATATTTACCAAAAATATATATTACAGGACAAAAATAAAAAATTTAGTTACTTAGTAGAACGAAAATACTATTTAAATCATTAAAAGATATTAATCAAAATTGAATTATCATGATTCTCCTAAATTCACTTTGATGGTGGCAAATTCACCCTAGATCTTATATTTTGGCGTTTAGTTAGTGTGGAATTACCCATTTGTATAGTTGTTTCAATGTTTTAATCCAAATAAGTGGTTTATATGTAAAACATATATTTATCTTTTGAATTTTGTTTTTCTTTAAAAAGTAATTTTGAGCCGGTTTGTTTTGTCTATTTTCAAAAATAATTTTTTTTAGTATAATATAATTTTGTATAAAAAATATTATAAGAAAATCAAATAAAAAATTGAGTGAGGTATTCTTATTCCAGAAGTAAGTTTAAAAGATTTACTCTAAATCGTAACCATTGATTTTCCTTAATCTAACGGTTTTAATTGAGAAAAATATTCCAAAAATAATTATATTAAACGATTCATTAGAATCGTTAGATTAATGAAAATCAATGGTTATGATTTGAAATAAATCTTTTAAACTTACTTCTGGAGTAAGAATATCCCCTTAAAAAATCACTTAATTTTAAAGCTATTTCAAATGATTTTCATAAAAATCGTTTTTTAATGCAATTTTTTTAAAAAATATTGCGATTTTGACTATGTTTTGATTTTCAATAACGCATGTTTATGTTATAGGATGTCAAAGTTAGTCTTTCAATATAGAAAAAAACGAATATAATTTTTTTTGTAATATTTTGAAAAACGATTTTATAAAATCCATTTTTTTATAAAACTTGATTAATATTGATAGAAAATTAATCTTTTACAATTTGATTTTCATTATAGGTCCAACAAGAGTTTTTGTTTTGGTTTGCTTTTTTGGCTAGACCACGCACCTCTCTATTGACCTCTTGTAACACGGTGGGAGAACTGACTTTAGTTAAATGTTGCGGATAGCAAGAGTCGCCACCGACTTTTATTTTATCCAAAAGAAAGGGCATAAAAGAACAGGAAAGACCTTAAAAGATTTTTGGGTTCGGGGGGTAGGTTATGTAAAGGGAAGGTGTTAGCACCCTTTACATCCATGGTTATCTATGGGCTCTTAGTTACTTAGCTCACTTTAAAATATTTTTGAGAAGTGTAGTGTGTGATTAGAAATTTTATTAAGTACTTTATAATGATCCATGTACGGATATATATAAAGCCTTTGTTTTGAAAATTGTTTGAAAATATGAAATGTTTTTGAAGTATTTTGAAAAGGTGAGCAAGTACATAAGAGGAACCTACCCTAAGTTAAATCTTTACTGTTCTTAAATGTCCTTTAAATGGTAAGACTATCCCTATTATTAAGGAATATGAAGTCATTACATTGGATATTATGAGGGACAAATGAAGGGACATCTGTGATTAGGCAACTGTAAGGTGTATTAGCAATTCGAAGGGACTTATCATCTTTTATTCGAAAGGGACAAGATCATTTACGAAGGCAACCATGAAGGGACTTGATCTTATTATCTTTAAAGGGACAAGATGATATTAATAATAGAAGGGACTTTGCTTTATACACCTTACTTGGCCTTTTATTTAGGCAACATGAGAGGTAACCCTTAAGAAGTGAGATGGCGATCCAAGATCGACTTACGTGTGTGCGTGTACATGTTCATATATTTATCTTAAAATTAGTGATCTAAATTGATTTTAAAAGCAAACATGTTTTCACACCCTATTTTACTAACCATGGCAATTTAAATAAATAATAAAAATTCTACCACTATTACATAATTTATACAATTACATTATAATAAAATAATTTAAATAAATAAGTATATAATAAATAAATAAGAAGGTTAGTAACAATAAATAAAATAAATATAAAAGAGGTTAGTATAATAATATAATATAGCAAACAAAAAAAGTTCAAATTTAAATAAATAATCATTTTTAAGAATTTTAAGAAAAGAAATAAATAATACTAATTATATACTAATAAATATGATTAATAGTTTAATAAATTTATTATATATATGCATATTAGAAATATTTAATAATTATAATTACAAAAATAAGAAATTAAAATCATAAAAGAAAATTAAGGTTTTTAATTGTTTAGAAAAAATAAATTAGGGTTATAAATAAAATTAGGGTTTTAAAATAAATTAGGGTTTATAAAGAAAATAATTAGGTTTTATATAAACATATTAGAATTTTTAATATACAAAATTATTAAATAATATACAACTATATAAAAAAATATAATATAAGTTTTAAAAGAAAAATAATTTACATATCTTGTTTTAGAGAATTATTTAAATTAGTTTAGAAAATAATATAAAGAAATAATAAAAGAAAATAAAACAAGAAAAATTAAAAAAAAAAAAAAAACAGGACCTGGGATTTGAACCCAGGTCCTTTACCTGGAAAATCAACAGCATTACCACTGGGCTAGCGCGCGCTGGCTGTCAACATATTGCCTTCATATGCTTTTGTTCGTATCTTGAAAAAATGTTGAAAAAAACAAAACAAAACCAAAAATGGCCTGGGGAGGTTTCAATCCCAGGACCATTCCTTTACTAACAAACGCGCATACCAACTGAGCCAAGCTATTCTTCTGAAATAATAACAACAACAATACCATAAAATATAATACCCAATTTTTAAATATGAATTTGGCGCCAGACTTCATCTTCCTCATTCAAATTACCTGCGAATTTTCCTTTGAATGTCCCTGCGAATTCTATTGCAAATTTTTAAAACCAGAATCCTATGTTTTTCAAACATCAATCAAATCGTAATATCAATTCAAATTAAAAGCCCAGATCAATTATAAAAGTCTCATAGGTCACAACCATGTCTTTAGATTTCGTTTAGAGGCCCTAATTGCTTGGTTCCCGAATTGGAGCTTCAAACCCTAGTAATGGTGGATTTCGATACAGTCCATAAGAATTGAATTAAATCATCCAGAAAGTTTCTAAACATCACAACAAACACAAATCCATAGTTAGTTTTCATTATTAATGCACAAATCATTCAAATCGAAAAAAATGTAAACATGAACAAGATGCATTCGGGTTGTGTGTATGAGCATGGATTGGATGCATTTAAGAGTTGGTTTCGACTCAATGAAGCTCCAGGAACCTCCTTGTGTCTTCAAAATACCTTAAAACCTCTTGAATTAGGGAAACCAAAAATTGAATTTGGATGGTTTTTGTGAAGTTTGAAAGTGGTATTAGAGGCTGCAAAAATTCGTCTCCTAGGCTACTCAAGGTTCTATGTATATATGTGAATGAGATTAGGTCAAGAAAGACTATCATTCTTTGGACTTTTTGGATAATTGAAGATTGAGAAAGATATGTCATAAAACTTTATTTTTCTTTGATCCATCAGTGCTATTTTGGGACAATCTTCATAACTTTTGTATCAATTAGATCCAAATATTATTTATGACATTCTAGAAGCAAAATCCTTTTCAAATATATAATTTTTATATTTTATTTCAATTTAAATTGTATTTTAATGAATAAAATTCAAATATATATGAAATAAAAAATAAAAAATCAGAAAATAGGTGGGTTGGGTCATGCTTGGTGTTTTTGTAAATATGGGATGACAATTTGGTGGGCTCATTTAGCAAAAATTGGATTTAAAGCCTTATTTGCTTCATAAGTTTCCCTAAAATTTCCCAACTTTGCAAGGGCACAAATCCTTCAATTTTAATGCTATGAGGGTGTTCTTGGACTTTTTAGAAATCTTAGAGAGTCCTCTAACCAACATCTTTGGTCTCATGTCCATATCTTTTACCATTATCAAGTTATGCTCTTTTGAAGTTGTTGACTTTTTGTTGACTTTTAAAAGGACCTATAATGTCTTAGCTCATACCTTCCAAATGAAGAATTTTTGGGCTTGGCTTGTGATACACAAAGTTGTAGAGAATTCAATTTCCTTCAAAATGAGCTTTGGATGGAAAATTTTTGATGAAGCATGTGAAAGTTATGGCTGGTCAAAGTTCAGTTGACTTTTCCTGTGAAAACCCTAATTTAGAAACTCCTGATTCTTGATGATCTGAAATCTCCTTGATGAATCATGATCAACCCTTGATCAAATGATGAATTTTACTTCATATACTTGATGTTGGCAAAAAATCATGAAGTTTGACTTTGGTTTGACCACAGTTGACCTCAGTTTGACTTTTTAACTTCTTTAACTGATTCTGACCTATCTGATCATCTGACTGAGCAAACCTTTGGGAAAAGTCTTGAAACTTGTCATGGGGATTCTTAAACACATATAAGATGTTATGAAGCTCACTTGAAGTCTTGGAAGTCCATTTAGCCTGATAAAAGTCAAAACCCTAGTTTAAGATGCAGTGCTTAGGAGGATGCATTGTTTGAGGGAATTGCCAAACTTTCTGACTAATTGTGAACTTTGTGAACCTCATGAGATGTCTTGTGAACCTTGTGAACCTTGTGAAACTTGTGAGCCTCTTAGTAAACAATTTCTTGTCTTGTGGAGGGCAAATTTTGGGGTGCAACAGCTGCCCCTGTTCAATTTTCTGAAACCTGAGGTGTAGATTGGTATATGTGCCATTCGTGACCTGGAAGGTTGAAGGGGAATGAACACAAAAGCCCAAAAATTTGCACTCGCCGGTGCGTAAAGTAACACTGATGATTAGTTGTATATACTTGATTGGGCTTGAATATGCCACTTGGAAGGACTGGAGATGGGCTTAGAGATGCCATCTAAAATATCAGGATGTGATGATGTCTTTATGTTGATACTGGATATCAGTACTAGGTCTTTGTATAAGCCGTCTCTGAATCATTTATGCAACATGATTTGAGTTGTTGAATGGACCAGTAGAAATAAATGTTGTGATGATTATCTCTTCTGGAAGTATCTTGGATTTAGGAATGGATCTTTGTACAGACCGTTTGCCTACTCTCCCAGGTCAAAAGAACGTCCGGATTTGTTCTTCTGAATAATGTCTTGAACCAGGGAATAGATATTTTTACAGACCGTTTTCCTGCTATTCAAGGGCCAAAAGAACGTCAGGATTTGTTCTTCTGAATAATGTCTTGAACCAGGGAATGGATCTTTTTACAGACCGTTTGCCTGCTATACAAGGGCCAAAAGAACGTCAGGATTTGTTCTTCTGAATAATGTCTTGAACCAGGGAATGGATCTTTTTACAGACCGTTTGCCTGCTATTCAAGGGTCAAAAGAACGTCAGGATTTGTTCTTCTGAAAAATATCTTGAACCAGGGAATGGATCTTTTTACAGACCGTTTGCCTGCTATTCAAGGGTCAAAAGAACGTCAGGATTTGTTCTTCTGAAAAATATCTTGAACCAGGGAATGGATCTTGGTATAGACCGTTTGCCTGCGTTTTCCTGCTATTCAAGGGCCAAAAGAACGTCAGGATTTATTCTTCTGAAAAATATCTTGAACCAGGGAATGGATCTTTTTACAGACCGTTTGCCTGCTATTCAAGGGTCAAAAGAACGTCAGGATTTGTTCTTTTGAAAAATATCTTGAACCAGGGAATGGATCTTTTTACAGACCGTTTGCCTGCTATTCAAGGGTCAAAAGAACGTCAGGATTTGTTCTTCTGAAAAATATCTTGAACCAGGGAATGGATCTTTTTACAGACCGTTTTCCTGCTATTCAAGGGTAAAAGAACGTCAGGATTTGTTCTTCTGAAAAATATCTTGAACCAGGGAATGGATCTTTTTACAGACCGTTTGCCTGCTATTCAAGGGTCAAAGAACGTCAGGATTTGTTCTTCTGAAAAAATATCTTGAACCAGGGAATGGATCTTTTTACAGACCGTTTGCCTGCTATTCAAGGGTCAAAAGAACGTCAGGATTTGTTCTTCTAAAAAAATATCTTGAACCAGGGAATGGATCTTTTTACAGACCGTTTGCCTGCTATTCAAGGGTCAAAAGAACGTCAGGATTTGTTCTTCTGAAAAATATCTTGAACCAGGGAATGGATCTTTTTACAGACCGTTTGCCTGCTATTCAAGGGCATCTTGAGCAATGTATGGATCATTTCTGACCTGTTGTAAGTTGTTGATATTGTTTTATCTGCATATAACTATCCTGCAAGGAAAAAGTTAGTTTATGCAATATGTATGCATGTATAGTATGATGCACCTAAGTAAATGTATTATGCATTTATATATAAGTTATGGTATTATGTAAATGATGTATGTATGAATCATGCAGCCTGAAGCGTCTGAATATCCTTGGTATAACAACTTCTGGCTAGGGAAAATAAATCCCGATTCGTCATTGAAGAATATGAGGAACTCGTTCCCGTCTTGTTTGATAGTATAATATTTATAACCTCTCGTCTTCGCTCGTCGTACTTCTATTGAAGGAATAAGTTCCTGAGTACCTCGACTGAGGATAAAAGAGATGGACATAAATTCAAGGGGAGATGTAACTTGAAGCATAGATTTGTTGTACTGGGGATTTGTAGTTGTCTTGTGGGGATGAACCGGCGAAGCTTCGTTGAACTACTACCCTCGTTCGTCCTTAGTAAATACTATTACTGTATTTCATGCATTTATGGTAAGCATCAATCATATTCAAAGCATATATACATTCAAACATAACCAACAAACATTTTTCGCTTTAGGTAAATAGGGTAAAAGTAAATCTGGATTCAGAGGGAAAAGTAAAGCTGAACTTGAAAACATAATCATTTCAACTTCGAGAGTGTATAACCAATTGGATTTAGAGCTCCTGAGATTCTTAACTTTCCTAAATACCTTCCCAGAAATCCTCATAGCTGGATCTGAAGACATGATACTGACACCATCTGATACTACTGGCGTAGACAATTAATTTCCACAATGGCTTCTGCTGAGAATCCAATATCAAGGTAATACAATGAGAGGAACGTGTCTTCAAATTGTGATGGACCATATACGCTCCGGGTATTAGATTTGAAAAGAAAGCATTGCCCCTTGGTTGAGGATGAATTGTCCCATGATGTAAGTATCTGAATGTAGTTACCTCAAGAGAAATAAGCAGAATGCCCCACAATAATATGCCCCTGACATCATGAACTTTATAATGTTACCCTTGGTAATTCAAATATATGAGGAGAGCTTCCCCTGACTATTAAGCATTGTTGAATCCGGACCTGATTGCCCCAAATGAGTTAGGAAGTATCATGGTCTGCCCCCTTGATTGGGAGATAATGACTATGCCCATTTGTATACATGGACTTTGATCCAGGAAGCAACTTTGTTTATCGGAAGGACTTTGGTTTATTGAACATTCATCCTGTAAGTTTCTCTGTTTATCAAACACTCAGGTATATGCAAACAAATATATTCAAAAATGCAATGCTTATGTCTGTCTTGAAGTTTTTTGAAAAAGAGTTATTTTAGAAAAAATAATTTTTATGAAAACTGTGATATTAACTCAAGTTTTATAATAAGCCCTAAAGGAGTCAGGATACCTTTTTGTAGCAGTACGCTTTCGAACTAACCATGCTTCAGTTAGGACTTTTAAAGGGTTGTAACGTGGCCTGGTTCACGGTTTAAGAAACAAAGGATAAAGGCTCAAATTTATTTGTACCCAACCCATTCTTCGTGATGTTCTTCAGTCCTATGCTCAGTTAACTTATGCATTGAGGCTCAAATGAGTTTGGAATTATAACACTGACATTTATGATGGTTCAGAAACCAAAAATTTATTTGAACATTCAGTCATGTTTCTTTGTTGAGGATTCATAGTGACCTCTTTTTTCTTCTGACTTTGTTATCCCTTCTTTTTGCCTGAACTGTTTATTTCAAGGTTACAGTCAGCGGGATGTCTTAATTTTTCTCCTTCATAGGTTTTGACTTAGTGAGCTTTTTTTTTGCTAGATATTGACTGTCAGGTTTAATGATTACAGAGAACCATCATTAGTTGTGTACAACACAGATAATTGGGAAACCAAAAATTGAATTTGGATGGTTTTTGTGAAGTTTGAAAGTGGTATTAGAGGCTGCAAAAATTCGTCTCCTAGGCTACTCAAGGTTCTATGTATATATGTGAATGAGATTAGGTCAAGAAAGACTATCATTCTTTGGACTTTTTGGATAATTGAAGATTGAGAAAGATATGTCATAAAACTTTATTTTTCTTTGATCCATCAGTGCTATTTTGGGACAATCTTCATAACTTTTGTATCAATTAGATCCAAATATTATTTATGACATTCTAGAAGCAAAATCCTTTTCAAATATATAATTTTTATATTTTATTTCAATTTAAATTGTATTTTAATGAATAAAATTCAAATATATATGAAATAAAAAATAAAAAATCAGAAAATAGGTGGGTTGGGTCATGCTTGGTGTTTTTGTAAATATGGGATGACAATTTGGTGGGCTCATTTAGCAAAAATTGGATTTAAAGCCTTATTTGCTTCATAAGTTTCCCTAAAATTTCCCAACTTTGCAAGGGCACAAATCCTTCAATTTTAATGCTATGAGGGTGTTCTTGGACTTTTTAGAAATCTTAGAGAGTCCTCTAACCAACATCTTTGGTCTCATGTCCATATCTTTTACCATTATCAAGTTATGCTCTTTTGAAGTTGTTGACTTTTTGTTGACTTTTAAAAGGACCTATAATGTCTTAGCTCATACCTTCCAAATGAAGAATTTTTGGGCTTGGCTTGTGATACACAAAGTTGTAGAGAATTCAATTTCCTTCAAAATGAGCTTTGGATGGAAAATTTTTGATGAAGCATGTGAAAGTTATGGCTGGTCAAAGTTCAGTTGACTTTTCCTGTGAAAACCCTAATTTAGAAACTCCTGATTCTTGATGATCTGAAATCTCCTTGATGAATCATGATCAACCCTTGATCAAATGATGAATTTTACTTCATATACTTGATGTTGGCAAAAAATCATGAAGTTTGACTTTGGTTTGACCACAGTTGACCTCAGTTTGACTTTTTAACTTCTTTAACTGATTCTGACCTATCTGATCATCTGACTGAGCAAACCTTTGGGAAAAGTCTTGAAACTTGTCATGGGGATTCTTAAACACATATAAGATGTTATGAAGCTCACTTGAAGTCTTGGAAGTCCATTTAGCCTGATAAAAGTCAAAACCCTAGTTTAAGATGCAGTGCTTAGGAGGATGCATTGTTTGAGGGAATTGCCAAACTTTCTGACTAATTGTGAACTTTGTGAACCTTGTGAACCTCATGAGATGTCTTGTGAACCTTGTGAACCTTGTGAAACTTGTGAGCCTCTTAGTAAACAATTTCTTGTCTTGTGGAGGGCAAATTTTGGGGTGCAACAGCTGCCCCTGTTCAATTTTCTGAAACCTGAGGTGTAGATTGGTATATGTGCCATTCGTGACCTGGAAGGTTGAAGGGGAATGAACACAAAAGCCCAAAAATTTGCACTCGCCGGTGCGTAAAGTAACACTGATGATTAGTTGTATATACTTGATTGGGCTTGAATATGCCACTTGGAAGGACTGGAGATGGGCTTAGAGATGCCATCTAAAATATCAGGATGTGATGATGTCTTTATGTTGATACTGGATATCAGTACTAGGTCTTTGTATAAGCCGTCTCTGAATCATTTATGCAACATGATTTGAGTTGTTGAATGGACCAGTAGAAATAAATGTTGTGATGATTATCTCTTCTGGAAGTATCTTGGATTTAGGAATGGATCTTTGTACAGACCGTTTGCCTACTCTCCCAGGTCAAAAGAACGTCCGGATTTGTTCTTCTGAATAATGTCTTGAACCAGGGAATAGATATTTTTACAGACCGTTTTCCTGCTATTCAAGGGCCAAAAGAACGTCAGGATTTGTTCTTCTGAATAATGTCTTGAACCAGGGAATGGATCTTTTTACAGACCGTTTGCCTGCTATACAAGGGCCAAAAGAACGTCAGGATTTGTTCTTCTGAATAATGTCTTGAACCAGGGAATGGATCTTTTTACAGACCGTTTGCCTGCTATTCAAGGGTCAAAAGAACGTCAGGATTTGTTCTTCTGAAAAATATCTTGAACCAGGGAATGGATCTTTTTACAGACCGTTTGCCTGCTATTCAAGGGTCAAAAGAACGTCAGGATTTGTTCTTCTGAAAAATATCTTGAACCAGGGAATGGATCTTGGTATAGACCGTTTGCCTGCGTTTTCCTGCTATTCAAGGGCCAAAAGAACGTCAGGATTTATTCTTCTGAAAAATATCTTGAACCAGGGAATGGATCTTTTTACAGACCGTTTGCCTGCTATTCAAGGGTCAAAAGAACGTCAGGATTTGTTCTTTTGAAAAATATCTTGAACCAGGGAATGGATCTTTTTACAGACCGTTTGCCTGCTATTCAAGGGTCAAAAGAACGTCAGGATTTGTTCTTCTGAAAAATATCTTGAACCAGGGAATGGATCTTTTTACAGACCGTTTTCCTGCTATTCAAGGGTAAAAGAACGTCAGGATTTGTTCTTCTGAAAAATATCTTGAACCAGGGAATGGATCTTTTTACAGACCGTTTGCCTGCTATTCAAGGGTCAAAGAACGTCAGGATTTGTTCTTCTGAAAAAATATCTTGAACCAGGGAATGGATCTTTTTACAGACCGTTTGCCTGCTATTCAAGGGTCAAAAGAACGTCAGGATTTGTTCTTCTAAAAAAATATCTTGAACCAGGGAATGGATCTTTTTACAGACCGTTTGCCTGCTATTCAAGGGTCAAAAGAACGTCAGGATTTGTTCTTCTGAAAAATATCTTGAACCAGGGAATGGATCTTTTTACAGACCGTTTGCCTGCTATTCAAGGGCATCTTGAGCAATGTATGGATCATTTCTGACCTGTTGTAAGTTGTTGATATTGTTTTATCTGCATATAACTATCCTGCAAGGAAAAAGTTAGTTTATGCAATATGTATGCATGTATAGTATGATGCACCTAAGTAAATGTATTATGCATTTATATATAAGTTATGGTATTATGTAAATGATGTATGTATGAATCATGCAGCCTGAAGCGTCTGAATATCCTTGGTATAACAACTTCTGGCTAGGGAAAATAAATCCCGATTCGTCATTGAAGAATATGAGGAACTCGTTCCCGTCTTGTTTGATAGTATAATATTTATAACCTCTCGTCTTCGCTCGTCGTACTTCTATTGAAGGAATAAGTTCCTGAGTACCTCGACTGAGGATAAAAGAGATGGACATAAATTCAAGGGGAGATGTAACTTGAAGCATAGATTTGTTGTACTGGGGATTTGTAGTTGTCTTGTGGGGATGAACCGGCGAAGCTTCGTTGAACTACTACCCTCGTTCGTCCTTAGTAAATACTATTACTGTATTTCATGCATTTATGGTAAGCATCAATCATATTCAAAGCATATATACATTCAAACATAACCAACAAACATTTTTCGCTTTAGGTAAATAGGGTAAAAGTAAATCTGGATTCAGAGGGAAAAGTAAAGCTGAACTTGAAAACATAATCATTTCAACTTCGAGAGTGTATAACCAATTGGATTTAGAGCTCCTGAGATTCTTAACTTTCCTAAATACCTTCCCAGAAATCCTCATAGCTGGATCTGAAGACATGATACTGACACCATCTGATACTACTGGCGTAGACAATTAATTTCCACAATGGCTTCTGCTGAGAATCCAATATCAAGGTAATACAATGAGAGGAACGTGTCTTCAAATTGTGATGGACCATATACGCTCCGGGTATTAGATTTGAAAAGAAAGCATTGCCCCTTGGTTGAGGATGAATTGTCCCATGATGTAAGTATCTGAATGTAGTTACCTCAAGAGAAATAAGCAGAATGCCCCACAATAATATGCCCCTGACATCATGAACTTTATAATGTTACCCTTGGTAATTCAAATATATGAGGAGAGCTTCCCCTGACTATTAAGCATTGTTGAATCCGGACCTGATTGCCCCAAATGAGTTAGGAAGTATCATGGTCTGCCCCCTTGATTGGGAGATAATGACTATGCCCATTTGTATACATGGACTTTGATCCAGGAAGCAACTTTGTTTATCGGAAGGACTTTGGTTTATTGAACATTCATCCTGTAAGTTTCTCTGTTTATCAAACACTCAGGTATATGCAAACAAATATATTCAAAAATGCAATGCTTATGTCTGTCTTGAAGTTTTTTGAAAAAGAGTTATTTTAGAAAAAATAATTTTTATGAAAACTGTGATATTAACTCAAGTTTTATAATAAGCCCTAAAGGAGTCAGGATACCTTTTTGTAGCAGTACGCTTTCGAACTAACCATGCTTCAGTTAGGACTTTTAAAGGGTTGTAACGTGGCCTGGTTCACGGTTTAAGAAACAAAGGATAAAGGCTCAAATTTATTTGTACCCAACCCATTCTTCGTGATGTTCTTCAGTCCTATGCTCAGTTAACTTATGCATTGAGGCTCAAATGAGTTTGGAATTATAACACTGACATTTATGATGGTTCAGAAACCAAAAATTTATTTGAACATTCAGTCATGTTTCTTTGTTGAGGATTCATAGTGACCTCTTTTTTCTTCTGACTTTGTTATCCCTTCTTTTTGCCTGAACTGTTTATTTCAAGGTTACAGTCAGCGGGATGTCTTAATTTTTCTCCTTCATAGGTTTTGACTTAGTGAGCTTTTTTTTTGCTAGATATTGACTGTCAGGTTTAATGATTACAGAGAACCATCATTAGTTGTGTACAACACAGATAATTGGCATATTTGAGTTAACCGAGTAACTACCCTGCCCCAGGTTATGAATAAGGGTTTTAATTTGTATGAGAATGAAAAGCTCCTACTTCATAGGCTCAAAAGGGTTGACTAGGGATTAACTTCCTTATATCTCCAATGTTTAGGAATTGAAACAATGCCTGTACATCGTCAACATAGTCTGTTCAAAAGCATATTGCATAAGATTATGGTATTGTTTTCGTCATCCTCCCTCTACAGGCTTATAGCTTTATCAGGAGTTAAATATCACAAGATAGAAATATGAAGCATAGTTCAAAATATAGTGAAACGAATGGATTAATTCAAGACAAACATATTCAATGCATTAATGAAAACAAAAGTTTAACATAATAGTAAGTGTTTAGGCAAACAAAAGAAATTACAAACGAAAATTCAAATGTTCTCAAAGCCTCTTCCTCTAAACTCGTCACTCCAGTTATCTGGAAACTTTGATGCTTGATGGATGATAGAAGAACTCAACCTGGCCTTCTGGCGTAACCTCGAGTATTCCTTCGTCAATTAGGTCTTGAATCTTATTCTTCAATGCCCAACAGTTATTTGTGTCGTGTCCGGGACTGTCGGAGTGGTACATACACCTTGCTTTGGGATTATAGCGAGGAGAAGAGGTGTTAGGATTTTTAGGATAATTTTCCAAGGAAATCAACTTCATCTCCAACAGGCATTGCAAAACTTGTGACATTGGTGTGCTGAACCGGATGAACTGTCTTCTACATTCCTTGTATAGAAGTGGATTAACCTTACAAGGCCTTCTTTCTTCCATTGAATGATGGTCAGGAGTAGCTTGTCTCTTTCCTTCTTTTATCATTATCTTCCTTTCAACCAAGTCGGCTTGTTTCAACGGAGGTTGATTGATGATTAGATTCCCAACTCCGTTATGTCGAAGCTTATTGACAAAGCTTCTCAACTCTTCTTGATCCTGGGCCAAACTCTGGATAGGAGCCATTTGGCCATTCATCTGAATCCTCATCTCTGTTATCTCAGCTTGTAGTTGTTTCAGCTGATCATCTTTGTTGTCCTCAGGATTCTTCTTCTTCATGTCCTTAGAGAGGAGTGCTTTCAACTCTTCTTGCCCCTTGGACAAATTCAGAATCACTTCTTGAAACTGAGCATTCTGAGCTTGAAGATCTTTGACAGATTGTTCGAGATCCATTTCTGCTGAAATAAACAGCGAGAAGATAAGATACATGTTCATAAGAAACCTGTGATGCAATGATATGGTATGTAAATGCATATGCAATGTTTTCAAGGACCGCAGGATTTAAATTTGTTTAAACAAACAAAAAGTAAACTTTTATTAGTAATCAATAAACTTGTTTGCCCATTGGGCTTACAATAAAAATGAAATGAATACAAAAAATGGGGTTTTAAGTCTCCCATGGACGTTTCCTCTTTGTGTTGAGGTATGAGTTGAGATTCTGCTCTTCGTGAAGTTGTTTTGTTAGCTCCAGGATTCTTTCTTGACCTCATTTGTAATGAGTCTCAAAAGTATCTCTTTGCTCCTTCAACTAGATCCAGGACCTCTGTAACTCTTCCATGTCAGTGGGCATGTTTGGATGAAGAATGATATAAGAAGTATCTCCTTCAGCAACAGGATCCATGGTAACTAGCAGGATAGAAGGATATGGCATCATAAGAGTCTGAGCACGAGATCGTACCCATCTGAGATAAGGTTCCATATGAATAGTGTACTTTGGTTCCAGAGTCTTGCTGTCAACCTTGTTCACTTTACCCCATGCTCGTATAAACCTTTGACGGTAACCTTGTAGATCGTTGTCGTAGTCGAACACAATACCCTGAATAAGCATGTCATGAGGACCATCACTCCGAGCATAACCAAACTGACGTAGAGCTAAGGAAGGATTGTAGGTAATGCCCCCTCTTATGCCAAGGAGTGGCACATTAGGGAACTCCCCATAACGGTCAATGATAGTAACATTCTGTCGCTCCCACCAAATTACACCCAGGTCAGAAGGGGTACAGACGCGAACGGTCGGCGAAAGGAGAAGAAATGAATAGAGTCGCCAGCTAGGCATTTTTATCCCGAAGGAAAGGTAATGCTGCATAAACTTAAGAAAAGATATGGATAAGACGGTCGCGAACCAGAGAGACTGAGAAAGGGGGTTGGTTACAACCTGGGAAGGTATTAGCATCCAGATTGTCCGTCGTACTCGACGGGATCCACGCTTAAAATATTTGTGTTTTAAAGGGGTAGTGTCAGTGCAATTTGTGTGTCAAAGCTGGAAAGAATGCAAGTGTCAGTGCTTGAAGAAAGTGAAGTGTATAAGAGAAGTGTCAGTGTAAGGAGTGAGTGAAGTGTTCAAGAATATGAGGCTTAAAGAATGATGCTGGAATGAGGGGGAATGGACAGAGACTTTTGTTCGATAACTGTTAAGTTATGCCTACGTATCCTCTCGTGCAATGAGGAAGTCAGAACACCGTAGTTCGACCCAAAGAGACTGAAAGATAAATTGGCTTGTGAATTGCTTACTTGTCTATGCTCAAGTGTATGACCTGTCTGGATCAGGTGCAAACTGTCTTGCATTAGACGGAAGAAGCAAGTTCTCGTTTGTGAGTGAAGATGATGAGAAAAGAATCCCGGAGGAGACGATTATTGTTTGTTTTTGTGCTTTCAATCTTTTATTTCTTTTTGATGTTTGTCATAAGTTAATGAGCTTAAGCCTAAACCAACAGGTTAGTAAACTCATCACATCCTCCCTCTGATTAGGGGTAATGAGAATACCTTAAGTATGAAGTAAGCACCTCACACTTAATCACTATGATGTAGGGTTAAGATCATTAACCTACTTGTGATTAATTAGATGTTTTTGTTGTTTTTGTTTAGTGTTAAGTAATGAGTTTAAGCCATAATCAGGGATTTAATGGACTCATTACACCATCCTAATAGAAGGATAATAGATGAGAACATTTAAGCTGAGAAAGACTCCTCAACTTAATCAATGATTAGGGATTAACCTCATGACAAAACAAAGCCTTTATTAAATGGATTTTAGTTAATGATAAGATGAAGAAGTGATTTTATGGTTTGTAAGACAACTTGAGGGGGACTTGTCCATTAACACTAGGGTTAGTCCTTCTTAACCAATTAAGGAAGAATTAGAACCCTAATGCAAGGCCCAAGTTACAAGCTTGATGTCTTAATGATTATTAAGTGGATTGATTAAAGGATTTAAACACATTAAGGGTTTAACACTTAGGATTAAAGTTATACACTCCATCCTAATAGAAGGATGCAGGCATAAGCTTAATCTCAAAGCCTTAAAACCTTTAGGGTTTAGTCCCTGATTATGAGGTGAGGAGAGAAGACTCAAAGATGACACAAAGGCAAAACTAAATGGGGAACTAATCAAGCCCTAATTGTTATCATACTTGGAGGTCCTAGGGTTTGTGAGGCTTAAGAGAGAAAGATCTTCAAAGAGCCACCAAGGAGAGAAGCAGATGAAAGGAGCAAGAAGCAAAAAGAAGCAAAACAACTTGCTTCACTTAAGAAGACAAGTTGCTTGAAGAAAGAAGGTAAGAGATAAACATGAATGAGCAAGATCACTCTAATTCACATACAAAATGCAGCAAAGAAGGTATGAAAGAGATGAAAAGAGATTGTGATAAGTGAAGGCAAATCCACTTCTCAAAACAACTTACCACCTGGAAAGTTAGCCAAAAGAAATGAAATGCAATGTAAATGAGATGAAATTCCATGATGCAAACCAAAGTCAGAAGCATTTACATGATGTTAATGATGCTAAGAGATGATATAAACATGAGGAAAGACATGAGAATGATCATACAAGGACAATGGATGCAGATGAAGCATGCTTTGAACCATGAATGCACATGAAGAGTTATAAAATGCAAGGGACATATAACACGGAAAATGAAAGATGAAATGATCAAACATGATTCTAATATGTCCTAAGATGTATTATGAATCATGTGGATGCACAAAATGTCATGGCAAGTCATTGGATGCAAGCAAATGAAAAATGGATGCAAAGGAAGGCACAAATCAGGGTTACATGCATCATGCAATGCAAAAATCCAAAACCATAAGCAAATGATATGATAAAAAATTGAAAATGAAATCAAAGATACCCTAAACCCATACAAGTTCACTGCCCAAAGGAGGGGATCCAACTCTTAACCTAGTGAGAGTTATGAATTTCCTAAGATTGCTAGGGTTTTAAGGTACCTCACCAAGAAAAATGCAAAACAAATTGAAAATGCAAGATCAATTCAAACCAAATTTATCCTATAAACTACATGCCATGAAGAATGAAATGCAAGAAGAATCATCCTCAAACTCTCAAGGGTTAGGCAGAATGAATTTTTCAAAGTTTGAAACAAAATATTGCCTAAAAATGAATTTAATTCCTATGAAAATGATCAAAAGGCATCAAGAAAAAAAAGGAAATTTGGTTTGAGGGTTTGATAATGTTTCTAAATGTTTTGAAATGCAATGTGAATTTTTTTGTGATTTTTAAATACCTAAGTGCATTTTTAATTAATTAATTTTCATTAATTAATTAAAAATAAACATTTAAATGATTTAAAAATAATTTTTAATGCAAAAAATAAAAATAAAAATATTTTTGGGTTTCTGAAAATTAATGAAATGTTTGACAAAAAAATTCAGAATTTTTTAACATGTTTTGCTATTTTTTAAAATTCGTGCAAATAAAATACAAACAAAATGAATTAAAATTGGTTAACAGAAGAATGAATCGATTCAAGCTTGGATGAATCGATTCATGCTGATCAATTTTTGAGAAAACAGAATTAGTTAAACAGCATGAATCGATTCATCAAAGGATGAATCGATTCATTTTGCGAAATCCAGGAACCATTCAACAGCATGAATCGATTCAAGCCAGAATGACTCGATTCATTATGCGTGATTTTCCAAAAATTCATAATCAATGAGAACAAGAGAACCAAAATGAAACAAGCATATCACCCCAAACATGAATCAATCACAAAATCACATTTACAATGTATCAACAACAAGATTCGAGCAAAATCAAGAACACTGCAAAAATTTCAGAACATGCATACACACTCATTTCTCAACCATTTTCAGTGTTTCAAAGCTTAACATGATCAGTGAAACAAACTCTATCATCCTATAACAAGAGATTGCATTTCTGGAAAAAAGGTTCTTGATGATACATGAACTGGAGCTTTGAACTTTGGAGCTTTCTGGCCTCAAACTTGGTGCAATCCCTCTCCTTTGAACACCCTGATGATGAAATGAAGCTTGGAGAGCTTTGAGAATGGCTGGTTATGGCTGTTTTGCTCTGGTGTAGCAGAAATGGAGGTCTTGGTGTGTGATGTTTCAAGCTGTTTCAGGGGGTGATTCTTGTTCTATGGATGATTTGTGGTTTGTTGGTGAAGAAATTTTTGATCTTTTAAGGCTGTGTGAGGAGATTCAAAGAGAAGAAGTTTGGGACAGATTTTGTGCAAGTTGGATTGTGTGTTGTTTCTGGCTTGTGTTTGTTGCTATATCACTCCCATAATGTTTGAGTAGGCTGTGGAGCAGGTTAGTAGAGGCTGCTGATCACTATTCCAAAAGCATGGGAGAAATTGCAAAAAGTCAAGGTTTGGTGTACTTGAGGTATGGGACATGGCAGAGAAGATTTCTGTGTTTGGATTTCCTCAGCCAGCTTTAAGGAGGACCCTTGGATGGTTTGTGAAGGACTGCAACATTTGGATTGCAAGGTAGCATGTGTTTTGCCAATTTCCAACTTTGTGCATCTTGTGATTTTTGGCCATGGACATGTGACATCTCTTGGGAAATATGCAGCAAAATGCACCATATAATGCTGCTATGACACTTTGATATTGATTAGAGATCAAACAAAACCAAAGGAACCCTTCTTGCAAGATTTCCCTCTTTGTGATTTTCATGAAAAATGGTTTATGATACTTGGACATCAAGGCATGAAAAATGAGAAATTTCTTGGGCCAATCTGAATTTTAGGCATTGCATTGTGTTTGTATGAAGATTAGAAGTCACTTTGAAGTCATCTTTGGCCTTGGCATGAGGTTTTGCAACTTTCCCTCTTTGGTGCAAAAGTGAAAATTCAATGATTTTATCCAACTTTGACAAGCCATAACTTTTGATCCAAAATGAATTAGAATGAGTTCTTGTACTTTTTGAAAATGGGAGGATCCAATCTACAACTTTCATGACCAAAGTTTTCTCATTTGAAGCATTTTTGAATCAATTTGAGGAGGTTGAAAAACTTTCCCAAAATAGCAAGTTTGCATTACAAGTCACTTTCCCAAAAAGGCAACTTTGCAAATGGCTTGAAATTTCCCAATTTTGTGAACTTCTAACATCTTCTATGACCAAATAAAGATCAAACACATTCAAAATGATGGAGAACACTCTCTGGTTGGGTCATTGGGGGCCTCAGATGCCCTGATTTTGCACTGACTTGCTCAAGAAGTCATCTCTTGATCAGATGCCTTCCCCATTGAATTTCTTCATAAAAATTGGTATGCATGATCCTCATAACATATAGAGACCAATAGAAACAGGAATGACCAAAAAAGTTGGAGTTATGGCCTCTGAAACCAAAACCCTAATTTTAGGTCATCTATGCAGTTAAACCTGGCTCTACTTCCATGCCTTCCTCAGTTCTTGTGATTATTTGACTTTTTTGACCTTTGGAGGATAAAATAAGATGATTGAACACACATGGACCCTCTTGAGATGATTGAAGACCTTTGGAGTGGCTCAAATGGCTCAGGGATGGCTCAGATCACAAACCCTGGATGCAGATGACTTTGAATCAATGCAGTGAAGCAAAAATGCAATATGAGATGCTATGATTGAACTTATGCATATGAAAAGATCACAAGCCATGGTGGAATGAGTGAGGGCAAATTTGGGGTGTTTACAGCTTCCCCTATTCAAACATGAGTTAGCTGTGCAGGATGTAAGTGACGGCTTATCAGGCAAACAAGATAACTTGTGGTTGAATACCAAAGACAGTCCAAAATTTGCACTCACTGAATGAAGAAGAAAAGGGATATAGATTGTAAAAGAAAATAAAGTATGATTATAAAGTGCGGGTGACGGAGGACGACCGTCGAGCAGGGGACGACTGCTGGGGATGAAGTAATGACGGGGACGACCGACATGCTGGGGATATAAGAGATTATGATGGGGACGGCCATTTAGTAAAGACATGAGACTCTCTGGGGATTATAAGTAAATGATGGGGACGACCATCGGGAAGAAATAAATGAATTAAATGATGAGGTACAGTCATCAAAGGTGAAGGACAATCACCTAGCAGGGGACGGCTGCCCTGTTGAGGATAAGATGAGGGACGGTCATCTTAGGTGAAGGACGATCACCTGGCAGGGTACGGCTACCAAAAGTATCACGACATAGGAGGAATGCCGGATAAAAAGGTCGGCGATGGGGACGGCCATCAGATAAGCATGATGAAGGACGATCATCAAGAGGTGAAAGACGATCACCTAGCAGGGTACGGCTACTCTCAGGGTTAATCATGACATAGGACGAATGTCAGATAACAGAATCAACGATGGGGATGACTATCGGATAAAATGATGAAGGACGATCATCAAGAGGTGAAGGATGATCACCTAGCAGGGGACGGATGCTGAAAATATCACGACATAGGACGAATGTCGGATAGAAAAGGGGTTCTAATGAATAGAGACTCCACTGGGGTGATGAAGGACGATCATCGAAAAGGTGAAGGACGATCACCTGGCAGGGTACGGCTGCCGAAAAGGTATCATGACATAGGACGAATGTCAGATAGAAAGGAAGTAATTCAACAAGATTTGTTGGGGATTCTTCTGGGGAAGGGTAGACACAGACGAGTGTCTAAATCCTAGAGATGAAGGTATAAGTGTTTGACACGGTGTATAGATTAAAGATGTGGACGAGCGTCCTTAAGACTATGATACGGACGGGTATCAGGTAGAAACAAACGCTTGACGCATGTTCGGAGATGATAATACGGATGAGTATCAACTGGTTAACAAAGAACACGGACGAGTGTCGAATCTGAGGGGGTTTAAGTGGTATATACAAGATACGGACGAGTATCTGTATGAGTAAAAAGTGATGAGTGAGACACAGACGAGTACTCAACTTACTAGGGAAAGCATGACACGGACGGGTGCCAGAAAAAGTGTATTATAGACAAGTATTTGATTTCCAGAGTGTTTGGATAACTATGCTGGGGGGTGACACGGACGGGTGTCAGGGATGTGTATGTGTAAACATGTGTTGTGAATGCAAAGGGGGCGCTTTGGCTTTCTGCTGGGGATATGACACAGACGAGTGTCAAAAAGAGTATCTGTAATATATAATTGTCTGTTTGCAAGGAATGCTCGGGCGACTTTACTGGGGAATGATGACACGGACGGGTGCCAAAAGGAGTGTGCGTTTGTATTTGTGAGTGTAAGGCAAATGCTTTGGCTCTCTGGTGGGGAATTGTGAAATATTCTGTGTACTATTGACGGATGGTCAGTATTTACAAGTGTTTGATTCAAAACATGGCTTATGATCATGCAATATGTTTGATTTTTGCCGTAATGCTCCGTATTAGACGGAATGCTACGCTCTGTGGGAAATATGATGCAAATGCTATGATTATGCAAAGATACCGATCCGGGATTCGGATCCCGATGCTGTGAAGATCTCTGGCTGATCTGCTTGAAGTAGACATCCCTGCTGGGGATGGGGATCATTGGTAGATCTGACAATCATGACTCTGTATGGGGAAGTAGGTTATCGATAAACCTATCTTGATAATGAGGGACCCAGCTGAGGTTGGTAGAAGCTTTCTTCACTCTGTTGTGAGGTCTTCAGGTATTGCTTTTTCCGGATAGGGGTTGAAACTCTGTGGGGAGATAGTTCCCTGTCTAGCACTCGGCTGGGGAATAAGAAAGAGCACTGAAAGATCTTCCTAGAGATTTTTGTGGGGATCCCGCTGAGGATGATACTGGTCAACTCAGCTGGGGGTATGAACACCTTCTAGTGCTGCTCTTTGAAGGAAATGTTGGAGAAGTGATGCCCGACAACTCTGATGGGGGAAAACATCTCCGGTGCTGTCTGGAAGGTGTGCCGAGGAAACAATGATTTGGTAGCTTACTGGGGAGAAACTTTCATGCCCCATGTTGTGCTTTGAATTACCTGCAAACCTGTAAAGACAAAGAAACGCACAAGTACCCCCGAGGTATCCCTTACTGGATTCCAACATAGGAGTTTAGACGCCCCCGAGAGTAAGTATATTTCCTGCAAGCATGTAGTTTAGGAAAGACGCATCTGTATTCATGCGATCAACAAATTAATGACATCGGACATTTCTGCAAATAAAAGAGTACGAGACAGTGTGTGACTGAAAATCTGATTTTATTAATTTGTGCCCTGAATTGGCAAATACAGTCACAGAAACAAATCCCCTAAAATGAGGAGATTGTTACAAATTGAGAAACAAAAAGATGCTGGCAATGCTGATGACGCTTCAAGGAGCTTCCCTTTTGCTATGACTCGTATGACATTGACGTTCTTCTCATCCTGCTTTTGAAGAAAGATGATTATGACTGATGCTTGAACCTTTCGGAGCTTACCATGTTGTAAGTGATACAGACGAATTCAGAATGCAGTTGTTCGCTTATTCCCTTATTTTGCGTGGATCGCCCTTTCGGGTTTTCAATCCACCGGGATACCCATTTTTGCCTGAGTTGTCCGATATGGCTTTTCAACTCAGCGGGTGTACATTTTTTTATTTATTTTCCCTTATTTTTGCCCGAGTCTTTTGTTCTGTTTTTGACTCGCCGGGATGCTCTGTTTTCGCCTGGACTTACATTCTGTTTTTATGTCCAGCGGGTCATTTTCATGCGAAGTATTTTTTAACTGCATCTGAATTCACAGGGGACAGGAAGTCTTCACCATCCATAGTACTGAGCATCAGTGCTCCACCAGAGAAAACTTTCTTTACTACGAATGGCCCTTCATAGTTTGGAGTCCACTTGCCCTTGTGGTCTGTATGAGGAGGGAGGAGTCTTTTCAGTACAAGATCTCCTACTTGGTACTCTCGGAGCCTGACCTTATGATCGAAGGCTTTCTTCATTCTTTTCTGATACAACTGCCCATGACAAATTGCAGCCAATCTCTTTTCTTCAATCAGACTAAGTTGTTCGTATCGGGACCGGACCCATTCTGCCTCGTTCAGCTTAACATCCATCAGTACCCGCAGGGAGGGTAATTCAACTTCAACAGGTAGGACTGCCTCCATACCATAAACAAGCTGATATGGTGTTGCTCCAGTGGATGTTCTGATTGATGTACGGTACCCATGCAAGGCAAATGGTAGCATTTCATGCCAGTCTTTGTAGGTGACTACCATTTTCTGCACAATCTTCTTGATATTCTTATCAGCTGCCTCAACAGCGCCATTCATCTTTGGCCTGTAAGGAGAAGAATTATGGTGTTGGATCTTGAAGTCCCGACATAGCTCTGCCATCATTTTATTGTTTAAGTTGGAACCATTATCAGTAATGATTCGCTCGGGCACTCCATACCGACAGATGATGTCTCTCTTCAGAAATCGGGCTACCACTTGCCTTGTAACATTTGCATAGGAAGCTGCTTCAACCCACTTAGTAAAATAGTCAATGGCTACCAGGATGAATCTGTGGCCATTTGAAGCAGTCGGTTCAATCTTGCCAATCATATCAATGCCCCACATGGCAAAGGGCCAGGGTGAAGACATCACATTCAAAGGATTAGGAGGCACATGCACTTTATCCGCATAAATCTGACATTTATGGCATTTTCTGGCATAAGCACAACAGTCTGCATCCATTGTGATCCAGTAGTAGCCTGATCTTAACAACTTCTTAGCCATTGCATGCCCTCCAGCATGGGTACCAAAGGATCCTTCGTGCACCTCGTGCATTAACAAGTCCGCTTCTGCCCTATCAACGCATCTGAGGAGTATCATATCAAAGTTTCTCTTGTAAAGGGAACCATCAGTATTTAAGAAGAAACTACCAGCTAGCCTTCTTAATGTCTTTTTATCATTGGAAGATGCCCCAGGTGGGTATGTCTGATCCTTCAAGAAGCACTTAATGTCATGGAACCAAGGCTTATCATCTTTGACAATGTCTGCTGAAAATACATATGCCGGTCTATCAAGTCTAGATACTGAAATTCGTGGCACAAAGTTGGCATTTTGTACTTTGATCATGGATGAAATGGTAGCCAGAGCATCTGCAAACTGATTTTCATCTCGAGGGATATACTCAAGCTTGACTGTTGTGAAGAAAGTCAATAACCTTCTTGTATAATCCCGGTAAGGTACCAAATGATCTTGGTGGGTGTACCATTTGTCGTTGGTTTGATTGATTACCAGAGTTGAATCTCCGAACACAGTCAAAGTCTTGATCCTGAGGTCAATGGCTTCCTCAAGACCCATAATACAAGCTTCGTATTCAGCTTCGTTGTTATTGCAGTTAAAGATGAGTTTTGCCGAGAAAGGCATGTGAACTCCCTTAGGTGTAATGAGCACTGCACCAACACCACGACCATTCATATTAACAGCCCCGTCAAACATCATAGTCCATTCTTCCTCTGGGTCAGGCCCTTCAGTGTGAATAGGCTCTTCATGATCTTTTTCTTTTATGAACATGATGTCTTCATCCGGGAAGTCAAATATCATAGGCTGGTAATCATCAATGGGTTGCTCTGCAAGATAATCAGACAATACACTACCCTTGATGGCTTTTTGAGATGTGTACTGAATATCATATTCTGTGAGGATCATTTGCCATCTTGCAACCCGTCGGTAAGTGTTGGCTTCTCAAAAATGTACTTAACTGGGTCCATCTTGGAGATCAACAAGGTAGTGTGGGTCAACATGTACTGCCTTAGTCGGCGAGCAGCCCACGCTAAAGCACAACAAGTTTTCTCGAGCAATGAATAACGTTGTTCACAGTCGGTAAACTTTTTGCTTAGGTAGTATATTGCGTACACTTTTCGACCAGACTCGTCATGCTGGCCCAACACACACCCCATTGACTCTTCTAATACTGTCAAGTACATGATTAGAGGTCTTCCTTCAACTGGAGGCATAAGGATTGGAGGCTCTTGTAAGTATTCCTTGATTTTGTCAAAAGCCCTTTGGTAGTCTTCGTTCCACCTGACCGTTTGTTCCTTTCTTAACAGTTTGAACAAAGGCTCACAGGTTGCTGTAAGGTGAGATATGAACCTTGAAATGTAGTTCAATCTACCTAGAAACCCCCGAACCTCTTTTTCTGACTTCGGTGCAGGCATTTCTTGAATGGCTTTAACCTTATCAGGGTCAACTTCAATCCCCTTTTCACTTACAATAAATCCCAGTAGCTTACCGGATCGCACCCCGAATGTGCATTTGTTGGGGTTCAATTTCAGTTGGTACTTTCTCAGACGCTTGAATAACTTCAACAGATTTACCAGGTGATCTTCTTCTGTGAGGGACTTGGCAATCATGTCATCCACATAACATTCAATTTCTTTATGGATCATGTCGTGGAATAATGTTACCATAGCACGTTGATAAGTGGCACCAGCGTTCTTCAGTCCGAATGGCATCACCTTATAACAGAACGTGCCCCAGGGTGTGATGAAAGTTGTCTTCTCCATGTCTTCAGGTGACATCTTGATCTGATTGTATCCTGAAAATCCGTCCATGAAGGAGAACACCGAGAACTGAGCCGTGTTATCAACCAATACATCAATGTGAGGTAAAGGGAAGTCATCTTTCGGGCTGGCTCTGTTCAGGTCCCGATAATCCACACACATTCTCACCTTGCCATATTTCTTAGGTATTGGTACAATGTTAGCAACCCACGGTGGATAGCTAGTTACAACAAGGAAATCGGCGTCCCACTGCTTTTGTACCTCTTCCTTTATCTTCATTGCCATATCCGGGTGAGTACGGCGCATCTTCTGTTTTACTGGCGGGCAGTCTTCTTTCAGAGGTAACTTGTGTATGACAATGTCGGTGTCCAACCCTGGCATATCCTGATAGGACCAAGCAAAAACATCCACGTACTCTCGAAGCATGTCAATCAGTTGCTCTTTCACTGAATCTTGTAAGCAGGCCCTGATCTTAACCTCTTTCACATCTTCTTCCGTACCAAGATTAATCGTTTCGACCTCCTCCTGATGAGGGGTGATAACCTTCTCCTCTTGCCTTAACAACCTAGCTAGCTCTTCAGGTAGCTCATAATCTTCTTCAACCCCTTCATCAGCTTGATTGATTGGATTGTCAAAGTCATACGGAGTCATATCTGTGTTGTTGTCGGTGCAGTCTGAAAGGCACTCTCTGTAAGGGTTTAGATTGGTTTATTTTAGTGATCGATTTTATCTTATTTAGAAAAAGTGAAATGAAGTTATCATTTTGAAAAACATTGCCATTTTATTTTTGTACAAAAAGAAAAATGAAAAACAGTGAGCGAAAAAGGAAAAGACTCATTTGCAAAAGATGTCCGATATTCATTGATTGATCTGTTTGCACAAAATTACAAGATGGCCCGATTACAAAATGAGTCTTGACATCTTGGGCAAGATGCAAGACTTGATGCATGCTTAAAAATACAGGAAATAATAATTACTCTGCAGGAGTAATCCTTATAATTTCCTGGGAAGACCAGTTTGAGACATGGCTCCCCGGGGTCCTTGGACGTATCCAGCTCTCCAGGTTGCGCTCATCTTCCGACTCATCTTCCAAGTTGTTCACAGCATCCGGGGTGAGCATCCCCCCGCTGACAAAGTTGGGCTCTTTAGCAGCCTCTGATTGATCTTGTTGAGTTGGTTTGTAACCCAACCCAAATCTGTCTTCTTTCTTTTCTACGGGCAACAGCTTGCCCCAGCCTTGGGCAGTACCCTCTTCAACAACCTTCCTGGCTTGCTGATAAGATGTTATGGAGGTTCCCAGTACAACAAATGCTTCATTAATGTTCAGGGCCTCAAACCCCTGGCTCATGGTTTCATGGATTTCTCCATCCATTTCAATGTACTTATACGTAGCCAGATGGCTAACAAAAATGTCCTCTTCCCTACAGATGGTGATGATATGGCCTTCCCACTCGAATTTCAGCTTCTGGTGAAGGGTAGACGTAACAGCGCTAGCGGCATGGATCCAGGGTCTACCCAACAAACAGCTGTAGGCCGGCTGAATGTCCATCACATAGAAGGTAATTTTGAAGGTCTGCGGGCCAATCATCACAGGCAGATCAATCTCCCCAAGCACTGATCTTTTAGAGCCATCAAACGCTCTCACTATCAAATTACTTGGACGCAGTGCCAAGCCATCATACTCCAGCTTCACTAAGGCTTTCTTTGGTAGAACATTGAGTGACGACCCAGTGTCCACTAGTACATGAGATAGAACAGCACCCTTGCACTCTAGGGTGATATGTAAAGCCTTGTTGTGGTTACATCCCTCAGTTGTTAAGTCAGCATTGGTAAAGCCCAGTCCATGACTGGTATTGACATTTGCCACCACAGTTTCTAGCTGATTAACGGTAATCTCCTCTGGCACGTATGCCGCGTGCAGGACTTTCAGTAATGCATTCCTGTGAGCTTCAGAACACATTAACAGGGATAATATGGAGATTTTTGAGGGAGTTTGGTGAAGCTGATCCACCACCTTGTAATAACTTCTCTTTATGATTCTCATAAACTCGTCTACATCTTGTTCAAAAGATGCCTTCTGAGTTTCCTTGATAGCTGGCTCTTCAACCACCACACTCTTTCCTTTTGCTTTGGCAGCAACTTCTGCTTCAACATTAGGTTTCTGAGTTTGCGAGGCAAAAAGGCGTCCGCTTCTGGTGAAGCCTCCGCCTCCCCCAACATTATCAATTTGTGGAGAAGAGGTTGAAGAATCCAAAGTGATTTTCTCCCCGTTGCAGTAGAGGTCAGAGCCATAATGCCAAGGTATGGCATTACTGCTTTCATATGGAACTGGTCCGGGCACCGTAATGGTAACTGGACTGACTGTTGTAGAGGAGGGTACTGTGATGGTGTGTGGATCGTAGTAAATTGTGACTGGCGACCTGGCAGGAGGTGCCACTGTTTGTTGCTGAAAGTTGTTATTTGGAGGAACAATTGATGGATCATAGTAGATGGTGACTGCTGAGATATCTTCATCAATTTCTGCTGGTGTTGTAGAAGGTTCGGCTGAATAAATGGGTGCTGATGTTGTAGAAGGAAGAGTTGTTGACATTTGATTTGCTGAAGTGATGGACGAAGCCATTGTTGATGATATTGATGAATCGGTCGGAAAGATTGTTGCTGCTGTTGTAGGAAACTCAGGAATTGTCGTCAAAGGAATTGCTGGATTTGTAGGTGCCGTTGTTGAGATCCGAAGTATGCCATCTTTGATAAGACCATTTATTCCGCTTCTCAAGTTATCACACCCATTGACTGCAATGTTGCAATACCCACAACCGAGCTCACACCCGGGGAATATCTGGCACTCTAGAAGCTGAGCTTTAATTTCGACCAAAGGTGTTTGAATCTGTGCAACATTGGTGATCAAAGTAGAGTGCTTGCCCTCCTCAATGGCACTAATCCTTGGCCCACCATGGTTAGGCATAGGATTCTTGTTGACATTTGGAGGGGGTGCGAAGTTGAGGGCTTTAGAATCCACCAGATCTTGTACTTTCATTTGTAAAGCCCTGCATTTCTCAGTATTGTGGCCAGGTGCATTGGAGTGGAAAGCACACCTGGCGTTGACATCATAATTCCTTGGGAGATTGGAGGGATCTGGTGGTGCCAATGTCCTTAATTCAACCAAGTTGAGTTTCAGGAGTTGTGGCAATAAGGCAGATAAGGCATAGGGATAGGGTCAATCACCCTATTTGCCTGTGACGGTCTTTGCTGAAAAGGTCTTTGTTGTTGATTGCTGTTGTTGTTGTTGTAGGTCCTCTGTGGCGGATACTGAACTTGTTGTTGATAATGCGGCTGTTGTTGTGGTTGATATGCTGGTTGCTGAGGGATCGGAGCTGGAATAGTGACAGCTGCCACTGATCTGTGAACATACTGAGGTCTGCCCCTGCTGGCATGGATGGCATTTGTCTCACCAGTCCTTCTGGGTCCCACAAAAGGCTTCCTGGGATTACCGGATGAACTTGCACCATTATCAGAAATCTTACCCATCTTTAATAGACTCTCAATTCTTTCACCAGCTATAACTATGTCAGCAAAACTGGTGGAAGAAAAGGCAGCTATCCTATCAATATATGTTCCTTGTAGAGTATTCATGAACATGTCGGCCATTTCTCTTTCCGACATGGGTGGTTGGACAGCAGCAGCGAGCTGTCTCCACCTCTGGGCATATTCCCTGAAGCTTTCTCTGGAGGATTGAGACATTCCCATTAGGAGGGTCCTGTTGGGGGCCATGTCCAGATTGTATTGGTACTGCCTGATGAAAGCTTCAGCTAGGTCCTTCCAGCATCTGATAGTAGCTCTGGTCAAGTGTGAATACCACTCTCTTGAAGCTCCAGTCAAGCTATCTTCAAAATAGAACATCCACAGTTTTTCATCCATGGTGTATGCCTTAAGTCTTCCCAGAAAAGACTGGAGGTGAGTTCGTGGACAGGAAGTTCCATTGTATTTCTCAAAGCACGGGGGCTTGAACTTGTGGGGAATCCTTACCCCATCCACTAACCCCATGTCCATTACGTCAAAACCTAAGGAGTTTTGAGACTCCAAAGATCGCAATTTCTCAGCAATTTCGTCAAACCTTCTATCATAGACTTCATCTCCAGCTCCCATTACAGTAAACTGCTCTTCTTAAGGATCTTCTTGCAAGATCCTGCCTGCAGCAGTGTTGCCCTGTGCATTTCTTGGGATGTTGGCCTCCGGATCTAGATGAGGTCCAAATACTGGTGGGTTAACATGAGGCTGACCTCCCTCATTATTACTAGTTCCTCCAGTCCCAGGATGAGGTTCCTCGGGGGTTTGTCTTTCTACCAATGCCCTTAGCCTTTCCTGACTCTGGGCCAAGCCAGTCATTATAGTCATGAATTGAGCCATTTGGTTCCTCATCTCCACTCTTTCATTAGCCATTTGAGTTCTGACCTCAGTCAGGTCCTGCTGTACTTGATCCATTTGGATACCAGGAAGGTTGTTGCGAGTAGGGTACCGGTGCAGACGGTTGATAGGGAACACTCTTCTGCGAGCAATATTTCCTGAAGCACAACAGAGTTAGAAACAAACAAAATAATGACAAAACCTACAAAACAAAACAAAAGTTAGTATGCAATGCAGTATGCTTATTTGTTTTCCAAGGTATCCGGCTTGGTTCTTGGTTTTGACCTTTTCAGACCCCGAGGAAGATGCTTTGATGTTGTTGAGAAAAAGGAACCCCACAATGGAAACAAACTAGAATATATTACAAATGGCGAATCATACATAGTTTGTTTTACAACATATGCCCATGAAGGGTCAAAATACAACAAAAGAAAAGTACATCAAATGAAAACAACAACAATCAAAAAGTCAGACATCAAGTCCAAACTCATCCTCCTTAACCTCCTTCAGAAGTGCCTCGGTCACTGGACCAGCTGGATGCCCTGTGATGTTTCTGATGAGGAGGTTTATGGTGGCAATGGCAGTGGTCAGCTTCTTGTGCCTGTCCTGGTCCTTTGACCTCTTCAAACCAGCCCTGAGCTTCAACTCTGAAATCTCCTTCTGGGCTGCCAGTAAAGCTTCCTGTTGCTTCTTTTCATTGGCCTCTAACTGCTCAATCCTGGCCTGAGTTTTCTGATCTTCTTGTGTCCGGGCTTCAGTGATCCTGACCCACCTAGCCTGACTCTCTTGCAGATAAAGCTCAGTCCTAGCCTGCTAGTACTTGGCTTCTTTACAGGCATTCTTCAATATTTGCTCCCCAGCCCTTGCTTTTTTGATGTAGTCCTCTGTTTTCTCAATTTTAGCCAGATGTTCCACCTTAAGCTTCTCCAACCTCTCAATGTCCAGACGACCATCACTCCTTTCCCAAAGAGTCTTCTTCAGAGCTTGAGACAGATTCTCATTCCTTTCCTTCAGCTTTTCAAACTCTTCCAGGCTGACAGTGGCTGCTGGCTGTGCTGTGGATGGTCCAGGTACATCTTCAATGGTGAAGGGCATTCCAGTAATCTGAGCCCTAGCATTAGACCAGTCATAGTACTGAGCTGAAGCAACATTATTGCACCTTCCAAGAATAGCCATCCCTTTTGTCTGGATGTTGTCCCAAGCTCAGGATGCTTGTCTGACAGCAGCTAGATTAGGTTTTATCTCACAATACAAGGTCTCAGCTAAATCTTGCACTCTAAGAGGGTGAACCAAAGCATAGCCCAGTTGCCTTTTAAACAACAAAGGATTGTAGTTGATGCAACCCTTTACTCCTATCAGAGGTACATTTGGGTATTGCCCACAGCTGGTGATTATGTCTTTGCCTTTAGTGCTCTGGGTGCACCATCTGATGTCATCTGAAGACAAAGCAATAAGTCTCTTAGCCCAATTCTTTTGCTGATGAGGATTCAAGAAGATATTTGTCTTAGGTAGGTGTTTGAGCAGCCAAGTGTGAAACAGAGGAGCACAACATCTCACTAACTTCCCCCTTTGTTTCTCATTCCTCTGATGAATGGAGTAATAGAAATCTCCCAGCAATGTGGGCACTAGGTTCCTCAGAAGGAAAAGATGAATGGCATTCTTGCTGATAAATTTGGGCTCATCTGCAAACAGTACAACCCCATATATGCTGAGAGTTAGTAATGCACAAACTGCCCTCCATTCTCCCAAGGAAGCCTTCAGGATGGCCTGAGAAATCAAGAAATCCAAGTGCAAACCAGGGATCCCAGCCTTTGTAGTCATGCTCTGCTCAATCAAACTTGGTTCCAAGTATAGTGCTTTTGCCACTTCTCCATTGCTGGGAAAAGTCATTTCTGGGTTGAAGGGGATCCCACCCCTGACAGGTACTCCAATCAATGATGAAAATTCCTCCAACAGAGGTCCTAGCTGGAAGTCTGAAAATGTGAAGCACCTTAAAGGAGGGTCATAAAACTGTAAGCATGTGTGGATCATGCTTCTCTGAGAAGGATCCAGGTCCATAACCATATCCAGGATACCCCCATAATGCTCTCTGAATAATGGGATGTGGTCAGGGGTGATAAGTGACTGGACCTGCCTGATGCCAGTCAGCACAGGCTCAAAGAAATGGTATGAAATGTTGCTCTTCCTGGGTGCCATGACTGCTGATGAAGAACTGAAGACAAGTGCTGATGAGGATCAAGACTGGTACTGGAGATGAGCCACTAATAGGCTGATGTTGGTGATGATGAAGATGACCGAAGCAAACAACTGATGCAGATAGCTGAAGCAGATAGTTGATGAAACAGAGGTCTATGCAGATGAAGGGGTCAAAACCAAGCCAAAATATAAAGTGGATACCCTGAAAAACAAATAAACAAATGTTAAATGATGCAATGATGATGTATGCAAATGATATGCAAGGGTTTGTGATCAAGCTGGATCTGATTATCTGTCTTGATATAAAGTCCATGTATGTTCAAGAAATCCAGATGGAGGTTCAGAAATCCAGTAACCAGGGAGGGGGACTCAAATAAAGAGTCACATGTCCAGGGTTAAATCACAAGAACTGTCCAAATTGAAGCATTCTTAAACAAAACAAGTATCAGGGTATGATGTGGCTAATGGTACCTGCAAACCTGTAAACAGCCCAACCCCCTCACAGGTGATGTTCTAGAACAAGGATCCTCAGACTTGGATCAGTTATGAGAAGTGTAAACACTTCTAACCCAAAGGTACAATGTTTACAATAACCATAAAAGAGCCTCCTCTAACTCACCTCAGTTTCTGAAGGTCATAATAAAGGTCATCCAGACTTAGCAAGCTTCCCAGATAGCCCTAGCACTACAGGAAATCTGTAGTACAGAGTTCTCAAGAAGAAACCCACATCTGAACTGTGTTTCATATTCCCGCACCAGACCGAAATGGAATGGGAAAGAACATGAACCACTCTAGCCTAGGTGTCACTCAGGTCCCAGGTATAGGACCTCAAACTCTCAATGAAACCCCACCCACCAAGACAGAAGAACAGATCCAGCAAAATGGCAGTATGACAGTATGATGTATAAAACTGTAAATAAAGCAATAAACAGGATTGTACATAAAGCAATAAAATAAATACATAAACACACATAGCACATAACACCCCAATAAACACAAATCAAACAAGTGCTAGGAGGAAACCACAAAAAGAACCAGAAGCCCTGGTTACAGTATAAGGGTCCCCAGCAGAGTCGCCAAGCTGTTGCTCCCACCAAATGACACCCAAGTCAGAAGGGGTACAGACGCGAACGGTCGGCGAAAGAGGAGGAAATGAATAGAGTCGCCAGCTAGGCATTTTTATCCCGAAGGAAAGGTAATGTTGCATAAACCTAAGAAAAGATATGGATAAGACGGTCGCGAACCAGAGAGACTGAGAAAGTGGGTTGGTTACAATCTGGGAAGGTATTAGCACCCAGATTGTCCGTCGTACTCGACGGGATCCACGCTTAAAAGATTTGTGTTTTAAAGGGGTAGTGAAGTGTATAAGATAAGTGTCAGTGTAAGGAGTGAGTGAAGTGTTCAAGAATATGAGGCTTAAAGAATGATGCTGGAATGAGGGGGAATGGACAGAGACTTTTGTTCGATAACTGTTAAGTTATGCCTACGTATCCTCTCGTGCAATGAGGAAGTCAGAACACCGTAGTTCGACCCAAAGAGACTGAAAGATAAATTGACTTGTGAATTGCTTACTTGTCTATGCTCAAGTGTATGACCTGTCTGGATCAGGTGCAAACTGTCTTGCATTAGACGGAAGAAGCAAGTTCTCGTTTGTGAGTGAAGATGATGAGAAAAGAATCCCGGAGGAGACGATTATTGTTTGTTTTTATGCTTTCAATCTTTTATTGCTTTTTGATGTTTGTCATAAGTTAATGAGCTTAAGTCTAAACCAACGGGTTAGTAAACTCATCACATCCTCCCTCTGATTAGGGGTAATGAGAATACCTTAAGTATGAAGTAAGCACCTCACACTTAATCACCATGATGTAGGGTTAAGATCATTAACCTACTTGTGATTAATTAGATGTTTTTTTTTGTTTAGTGTTAAGTAATGAGTTTAAGCCATAATCAGGGATTTAATGGACTCATTACACCATCCTAATAGAAGGATAATAGATGAGAACATTTAAGCTGAGAAAGACTCCTCAACTTAATCCATGATATGGGATTAACCTCATGACAAAACAAAGCCTTTATTAAATGGATTTTAGTTAATGATAAGATGAAGAAGTGATTTTATGGTTTATAAGACAACTTGAGGGGGACTTGTCCATTAACACTAGGGTTAGTCCTTCTTAACCAATTAAGGAAGAATTAGAACCCTAATGCAAGGCCCAAGTTACAAGCTTGATGTATTAATGATTATTAAGTGGATTGATTAAAGGATTTAAACACATTAAGGGTTTAACAGTTAGGATTAAAGTTATACACTCCATCCTAATAGAAGGATGCAGGCATAAGCTTAATTTCAAAGCCTTAAAACCTTTAGGGTTTAGTCCCTGATTATGAGGTGAGGAAAGAAGACTCAAAGATGACACAAAGGCAAAACTAAATGGGGAACTAATAAAGCCCTAATTGTTATCATACTTGGAGGTCCTAGGGTTTGTGAGGCTTAAGAGAGAAAGATCTTCAAAGAGCCACCAAGGAGAGAAGCAGATGAAAGGAGCAAGAAGCAAAAAGAAGCAAAACAACTTGCTTCACTTAAGAAGACAAGTTGCTTGAAGAAAGAAGGTAAGAGATAAACATGAATGAGAAAGCTCAGTCTAATTCACATACAAAATGCAGCAAAGAAGGTATGAAAGAGATGAAAAGAGATTGTGAGAAGTGAAGGCAAATCCACTTCTCAAAACAACTTACCACCTGAAAAGTTAGCCAAAAGAAATGAAATGCAATGTAAATGAGATGAAATGCCATGATGCAAACCAAAGTCAGAAGCATTTACATGATGTTAATGATGCTAAGAGATGATATAAACATGAGGCAAGACATGAGAATGATCATACAAGGACAATGGATGCAGATGAAGCATGCTTTGAACCATGAATGCACTGGAAGAGTTATGAAATGCAAGGGACATATAACATGGCAAATGAAAGATGAAATGATCAAACATGATTCTAATATGTCCTAAGATGTATTATGAATCATGTGTATGCACAAAATGTCATGGCAAGTCATTGGATGCAAGCAAATGAAAAATGGATGCAAAGGAAGGCACAAATCAGGGTTACATGCATCATGCAATGCAAAAATCCAAAACCAGAAGCAAATGATATGATAAAAAATTGAAAATGCAATCAAAGATACCCTAAACCCATACAAGTTCACTGCCCAAAGGAGGGGATCCAACTCTTAACCTAGTGAGAGTTATGAATTTCCTAAGATTGCTAGGGTTTTAAGGTACCTCACCAAGAAAAATGCAAAACAAATTGAAAATGCAAGATCAATTCAAACCAAATTTATCCTATAAACTACATGCCATGAAGGATGCAATGCAAGAAGAATCATCATCAAACTCTCAAGGGTTAGGCAGAATGAATTTTTCAAAGTTTGAAACAAAATATTGCCTAAAAATGAATTTAATTCCTATGAAAATGATCAAAAGGCATCAAGAACAAAAAGAAAATTTGGTTTGAGGGTTTGATAATGTTTCTAAATGTTTTGAAATGCAATGTGAATTTTTTTGTGATTTTTAAATACCTAAGTGCATTTTTAATTAATTAATTTTCATTAATTAATTAAAAATAAACATTTAAATGATTTAAAAATAATTTTTAATGCAAAAAATAAAAATAAAAATATTTTTGGGTTCTGAAAATTAATGAAATGTTTGACAAAAAAATTCAGAATTTTTTAACATGTTTTTCTATTTTTTAAAATTCGTGCAAATAAAATACAAACAAAATGAATTAAAATTGGTTAACAGAAGAATGAATCGATTCAAGCTTGGATGAATCGATTCATGCTGATCAATTTTTGAGAAAACAGAATTAGTTAAACAGCATGAATCGATTCATCAAAGGATGAATCGATTCATTTTGCGAAATCCAGGAACCATTCAACAGCATGAATCGATTCAAGCCAGAATGAATCGATTCATTATGCGTGATTTTCCAAAAATTCATAATCAATGAGAACAAGAGAACCAAAATGAAACAAGCATATCACCCCAAACATGAATCAATCACAAAATCACATTTACAATGTATCAACAACAAGATTCGATCAAAATCAAGAACACTGCAAAAATTTCAGAACATGCATACACACTCATTTCTCAACCATTTTCAGTGTTTCAAAGCTTAACATGATCAGTGAAACAAACTCTATCATCCTATAACAAGAGATTGCATTTCTGGAAAAAATGTTCTTGATGATACCTGAACTGGAGCTTTGAACTTTGGAGCTTTCTGGCCTCAAACTTGGTGCAATCCCTCTCCTTTGAACACCCTGATGATGAAATGAAGCTTGGAGAGCTTTGAGAATGGCTGGTTATGGCTGTTTTTCTCTGGTGTAGCAGAAATGGAGGTCTTGGTGTGTGATGTTTCAAGCTGTTTCAGGGGGTGATTCTTGTTCTATGTATGATTTGTGGTTTGTTGGTGAAGAAATTTTTGATGTTTTAAGGCTGTGTGAGGAGATTCAAAGAGAAGAAGTTTGGGACAGATTTTGTGCAAGTTGGATTGTGTGTTGTTTCTGGCTTGTGTGTGTTGCTATATCACTCCCATAATGTTTGAGTAGGCTGTGGAGCAGGTTAGTAGAGGCTGCTGATCACTATTCCAAAAGCATGGGAGAAATTGCAAAAAGACAAGGTTTGGTGTACTTGAGGTATGGGCCATGGCAGAGAAGATTTATGTGTTTGGATTGCCTCAGCCAGCTTTAAGGAGGACCCTTGGATGGTTTGTGAAGGACTGCAACATTTGGATTGCAAGATAGCATATGTTTTGCCAATTTCCAACTTTGTGCATCTTGTGATTTTTGGCCATGGACATGTGACATCTCTTGGGCAATATGCAGCAAAATGCACCATATAATGCTGCTATGACACTTTGATATGGATTAGAGATCAAACAAAACCAAAGGAACCCTTCTTGCAAGATTTCCCTCTTTGTGATTTTCATGAAAAATGGTTTATGATACTTGGACATCAAGGCATGAAAAATGAGAAATTTCTTGGGCCAATCTGAATTTTAGGCATTGCATTGTGTTTTTATGAAGATTAGAAGTCACTTTGAAGTCATCTTTGGCCTTGGCATGAGGTTTTGCAACTTTCCCTCTTTGGTGCAAAAGTGAAAATTCAATGATTTTATCCAATCTACTTTTTGAAATTTCTTGTACTTTTTGAAAATGGGAGGATCCAATCTACAACTTTCATGACCAAAGTTTTCTCATTTGAAGCATTTTTGAATCAATTTGAGGAGGTTAAAAAACTTTCCCAAAATAGCAAGTTTGCATTACAAGTCACTTTCCCAAAAAGGCAACTTTGCAAATGGCTTGAAATTTCCCAATTTTGTGAACTTCTAACATCTTCTATGACAAAATAAAGATCAAACACATTCAAAATGATGGAGAACACTCTCTGGTTGGGTCATTGGGGGCCTCAGATGCCCTGATTTTGCACTGACTTGCTCAAGAAGTCATCTCTTGATCAGATGCCTTCTCCATTGAATTTCTTCATAAAAATTGGTATGCATGATCCTCATAACATATAGAGACCAATAGAAACAGGAATGACCAAAAAAGTTGGAGTTATGGCCTCTGAAACCAAAACCCTAATTTTAGGTCATTTGTGCAGTTAAACCTGGCTCTGCTTCCATGCCTTCCTCAGTTCTTGTGATTATTTGACTTCTTTGACCTTTGGAGGATAAAATAAGATGATTGAACACACATGGACCCTCTTGATATGATTTAAGACCTTTGGAGTGGCTCAAATGGCTCAGGGATGGCTCAGATCACAAACCCTGGATGCAAATGACTTTGTATCAATGCAGTGAAGCAAAAATGCAATATGAGTTGCTATGATTGAACTTATGCCTATTAAAAGATCACAAGCCATGGTGGAATGAGTGAGGGCAAATTTGGGGTGTTTACACATTCTCCATAGATCTACAACACCAATGAATATCTGAATGTGAAAGTGACATAATTCTCTAAGACCACCTGAACCCTTGTTCATTCTTTATCACTGATCGAGGAAGGTGAGAAATAAACCACCTAGACAATAAAGGTATGTAGCACATCAGAGTTCCTCTTGCCTTCGTAGTACGGGTATGAAGAGAGTGTAAGATGTCTCCAAGCAATGTAGGCACTGAATTATGAGTCAGAAATATGTTGATGGCGTGTACGTCTATGAACTAGTATGGATTAGGGAACAACACTAAGCCATAGATTAATAAGGCTAAGATCTCCTCAAAAGCATCATAGCTCATAGCATCCAAGAATATCTGAGCTTTCTCCATCAATACCTTAACAAAAATACCCTTAACTCTACTCCTTGTTTCTAAGACAATGTCTGATTTCTTCAAATGTAGGGCTGCAACAATGACTTCAGGTTTAGGCTCTTTCTCTAAGCATGTGAAGGGTTTCTGATCCAGGATAGGTATACCCAGAAGCTTGGAGAACTCTTCCATTGTAGGAACCAGATGATAGTCGGGGAATGTGAAGCAATGATGTTTAGGATCAAAGAACTGAAATAGGACACTCATCATGTCTTCATTGAACCCTGAAGTGACCAGATCCAGTAAGTGACCATGCCTCTTGATGAACTGGGAGTTTTCAGAAACTTGAGAGACCAATTCTTTAAGCTTAGGAGGTATTCCTACAAAGTTGATCCGGATAGTATTCCTACGAGCAGAAGCCATGACCTGCAACAAAGAACAAAGATAAATCCTTTGGTCCTTGAAATGGTTAATGAAAATGCTATGCTTATGATGCATGATGATGCTATGATGTTATGCTTAATCATAAACATGTGGCACACACAAACAAGTCACACAATAGCCCTAGGTTTGAAGGCTTGTATGAGGTTTAAAGGTAAGTACCCTCCCTTGAAGTTTAGTTGGTTCATCCTGTCCTATAAAGTAACCAGGTTCTAAGGGATCTCAATATCATGGATCCTTCACAAGGGTGGTTGTTCAGTAGGAAGCTTACTTGCCAACAAAAACCCTCCAAGTTTAGAATCTCAATGAGCGTAGTATCGAGTATCAACCAACTTCAGTCTGCACCAAAGCCGGTTATCTCACTACTTTTCTAAAGGCCAAGATGGGATAACTAGGGTTCTAAAAGTTAGTTAGTGCATTGACAACATATGGCAGCCTCATATTATCCTCAACTTGACTTAAGGAACATAAGCACCAACCAAGAAGTCACACTAACTATGGCCACCAGATCAACCATATCGGTATACGCCGTACAATTTCCTTGGTCTATTGCCATTTACCTAAGGTACACTAGATCCGGGTTAGGATCTTTCACACATAAGAGCACCCAACAGATAAGTATAAAGCAAACAAAGCAAACAATTTAAAGTGATCTAATTCCTAAGGGTACCCCTCTTTTATTAAATCCCCAGTAGAGTCGCCAGTTCTGTAACACAGTGGGAGAACTAACTTTAGTTAAATGTTGCGGATAGCAAGAGTCGCCACCGACTTTTATTTTATCCAAAGGAAAGGGCATAAAAGAACAGGAAAGACCTTAAAAGATTTTTGGGTTCGGGGGGTAGGTTATGTAAAGGGAAGGTGTTAGCACCCTTTACATCCATGGTTATCCATGGGCTCTTAGTTACTTAGCTCACTTTAAAATGTTTTTGAGAAGTGTAGTGTGTGATTAGAAATTTTCTTAAGTACTTTATAATGATCCATGTACGGATATATATAAAGCCTTTGTTTTGAAAATTGTTTGAAAATATGAAATGTTTTTGAAGTATTTTGAAAAGGTGAGCAAGTACATAAGAGGAACCTACCCTAAGTTAAATCTTTACTGTTCTTAAATGTCCTTTAAATGGTAAGACTATCCCTATTATTAAGGAATAGGTAGTCATTACCTTGGATGCTATGAGGGACAAGTGAAGGGACATCTGTGATTAGGCAACTGTAAGGTGTATTAGCAATTCGAAGGGACTTATCATCTTTTATTCGAAAGGGACAGGATCATTTACGAAGGCAACCATGAAGGGACTTGATCTTATTATCTTTAAAGGGACAAGATGATATTAATAATAGAAGGGACTTTTCTTTATACACCTTACTTGACCTTCTATTTAGGCAACATGAGAGGTAACCCTTAAGAAGTGAGATGGCGATCCAAGATCGACTTACGTGTGTGCGTGTACAAGTTGATATACTTATCTTAAAATTAGTGATCTAAATTGATTTTAAAAGCAAACATGTTTTCACACCCTATTTTACTAACCATGGCAATTTAAATAAATAATAAAAATTCTACCACTATTACATAATTTATACAATTACATTATAATAAAATAATTTAAATAAATAAGCATATAATAAATAAATAAATAAATAAATAAGAAGGTTAGTAACAATAAATAAAATAAATATAAAAGAGGTTAGTATAATAATATAATATAGCAAACAAAAAAAAGTTCAAATTTAAATAAATAATCATTTTTAAGAATTTTAAGAAAAGAAATAAATAATACTAATTATATACTAATAAATATGATTAATAGTTTAATAAATTAATTATATATATACATATTAGAAATATTTAATAATTATAATTACAAAAATAAGAAATTAAAATCATAAAAGAAAATTAAGGTTTTTAATTGTTTAGAAAAAATAAATTAGGGTTTATAAATAAAATTAGGGTTTTAAAATAAATTAGGGTTTATAAAGAAAATAATTAGGTTTTATATAAACATATTAGAATTTTTAATATACAAAATTATTAAATAATATACAACTATATAAAAAAATATAATATAAGTTTTAAAAGAAAAATAATTTACATATATTGTTTTAGAGAATTATTTAAATTAGTTTAGCAAATAATATAAAGAAATAATAAAAGAAAATAAAACAAGAAAAATTAAAACAAAAAAAAAACAGGACCTGGGATTTGAACCCATGTCCTTTACCTGGAAAATCAACAGCATTACCACTGGGCTAGCGCGCGCTGGCTGTCAACATATTGCCTTCATATGCTTTTGTTCGTATCCTGAAAAAATGTTGAAAAAAAGAAAACAAAACCAAAAATGGCCTGGGGAGGTTTCGATCCCAGGACCATTCCTTTACTAACAAACGCGCATACCAACTGAGCCAAGCTATTCTTCTGAAATAATAACAACAACAATACCATAAAATATAATACCCAATTTTTAAATATGAATTTGGCGCCAGACTTCATCTTCCTCATTCAAATTACCTGCGAATTTTCCTTTGAATGTCCCTGCGAATTCTCCTGCAAATTTTTAAAACCAGAATCCTATGTTTTTCAAACATCAATCAAATCGTAATATCAATTCAAATTAAAAGCCCAGATCAATTATAAAAGTCTCATAGGTCACAACCATGTCTTTAGATTTCGTTTAGAGGCCCTAATTGCTTGGTTCCCGAATTGGAGCTTCAAACCCTAGTAATGGTGGATTTCGATACAGTCCATAAGAATTGAATTAAATCATCCAGAAAGTTTCTAAACATCACAACAAACACAAATCCATAGTTAGTTTTCATTATTAATGCACAAATCATTCAAATCGAAAAAAATTTAAACATGAACAAGATGCATTCGGATTGTGTGTATGAGCATGGATTGGATGCATTTAAGAGTTGGTTTTGACTCAATGAAGCTCCAGGAACCTCCTTGTGTCTTCAAAATACCTTAAAACCTCTTGAATTAGGGAAACCGAAAATTGAATTTGGATGGTTTTTGTGAAGTTTGAAAGTGGTATTAAAGGCTGCAAAAATTCGTCTCCTAGGCTACTCAAGGTTCTATGTATATATGTGAATGAGATTAGGTCAAGAAAGGCTATCATTCTTTGGACTTTTTGGATAATTGAAGATTGAGAAAGATATGTCATAAAACTTGATTTTTCTTTGATCCATCATTGCTTTTTTGGGACAATCTTCATAACTTTTGTATCAATTAGATCCAAATATTATTTATGACATTCTAGAAGCAAAATCCTTTTCAAATATATAATTTTTATATTTTATTTCAATTTAAATTATATTTTAATGAATAAAATTCAAATAAATATGAATTAAAAAATAAAAAATCAGAAAATAGGTGGGTTGGGTCGTGCTTGGTGTTTTTGTAAAGATGGGATGGCAATTTGGTGGGCTCATTTAGCAAAAATTGGATTTAAAGCCTTTTTTGCTTCATAAGTTTCCCTAAAATTTCCCAACTTTGCAAGGGCACAAATCCTTCAATTTTAATGCTATGAGGGTGTTCTTGGGCTTTTTAGAAATCTTAGAGAGTCCTCTAACCAACCTCTTTGGTCTCATTTCCATATCTTTTACCATTCTCAAGTTATGCTCTTTTGAAGTTGTTGACTTTTTGTTGACTTTTAAAAGGACCTATAATATCTTAGCTCATACCTTCCAAATGAAGCATTTTTGGGCTTGGATTGTGAGACACAAAGTTGTAGATAATTCAATTTACTTCAAAATGAGCTTTGTATGGAAAAATTTTGATGAAGCATGTGAAAGTTATGGCTGGTCAAAGTTCAGTTGACTTTTCCTGTGAAAACCCTAATTTAGAAACTCCTGATTCTTGATGATCTGAAATCTCCTTGATGAATCATGATCAACCCTTGATCAAATGATGAATTTTACTTCATATAATTGATGTTGGCAAAAAATCATGAAGTTTGACTTTGGTTTGACCACAGTTGACCTCAGTTTGAATTTTTAACTACTTTGACTGATTTTAACCTATCTGATCATCTGACTGAGCAAACCATTGGGAAAAGTCTTGAAACTTGACATGGGGATTCTTGAACACATATAAGATGTTATGAAGCTCACTTGAAGTCTTGGAAGTCCATTTAGCCTGATAAAAGTCAAAACCCTAGTTTAAGATGCAGTGCTTATGAGGATGCATTGTTTGAGGGAATTGTCAAACTTTCTGACTAATTGTGAACTTTGTGAACCTTGTGAACCTCATGAGATGTCTTGTGAACCTTGTGAGCCTCTTAGTACACAATGTATTGTCTTGTGGAGGGCAAATTTTGGGGTGCAACACCTCTCTACTAATGTTTTTGAATGTTACTTTTCCTAAAGCCTATCAAAAGAGTTGACGCATTTTTGATTAGGGTTCCCATATGAGTCATATCGTTTTTGCTGTTATTTCTCGTTTCACACGTTTTATTCCTTTCATGTACGCCCATATCATGTCCACCATATATTTGCAACCACTATGGATATAAACTTTCTCAGCTTGTTTTTCCTTCTTTGTCTTTAGGGTGTTTATCAACGTTTGTGTTTTGGCAGTAGTAACGTTGTTGTATCCATTCTGGTTCCATGTTACTTCAGCTACCTTCCTACCATTATCATTTCTAAAGATCACTACTAGGTTCCATTCACTTTGGATAGCAAGGTTAGTATCGATGTTGTTACAAATCCTTTTATCTTGCAAGTTCTCATTATTATGCTTTTTGTTTTGATTGTTGTTGATTTCGCCTTTTCCCTGCTTGATTTCCTTTTGTATGTTGTTGATCCGAGCTCTTTGATCATTTTTGGGGTATATTTTGGGATTCGTTTTTCTTTGAGCTTTCAAGTCTCCATGATGAAGACGATGTTGATTGTAGTTCGCCTGGAAGTTTTGATCAACAAGATGAAGGTGAGTTTAGTCAGTATTTCTGGTCTTCATTTTGCTATTTTTTGTGCCTCAAAGATAGGATGTTCTATATGCGTTGTGCTCCCCAATCATGATAGTTTACGCATACAGATAACACTGGTAGCATATCTCTTTTCCATTGATCGGTGGTGCTTGTATGCTTGTTCGGATAGTTATAGTTATTAATCCTCTCAGAATCTTTGGTGTTACTATTTGACTATATAATATGAGTGTTAATTTTGTCTGGATCATATTTATGTTCCCTACTCTGATTATTTTTGTTATATTTATAATTATTATGCTCAACATCGGCCTGGTTACTTTGGTGTTTATGCGATTTGTTCTGATCCCGATGGAGATTTTCTTTTGTTCTCGATGTTTCTCCCTGGTTCCATGTATTATCAATGTTTAACCTTTTCAAGATTTGCATGTTGTACTCCAATGATTAATAATTTCTCTCTCTCTCTCTCTCTCTCTCTCTCTCTCTCTCTCTCTCCGGTGTTGTGGAGATTTGTTTTGTAGAGTTTCAGCATCTTCTCCTCTTCCCAATTCTCACTAGTTAGGGTAGTATTTATTTTCCCTTTATTCTTGCAATCGTTTTTCTTGTTGTCCTTATCTTTGTTGTTGTTGGTGGTGGTGTTGTTGTTTATTATATCCCTTATGCAATCTTCAGGATTTTAGAGTTTTCCTTGATTTTCCTTGGGTTGCTCATGAATCCGAATGCCTTTCACCCAAGTAGTGTTCTTTCTTTCTATATTGCCTTGTATATTCTCTCTATCGTTTTGATTGGTTTTCCCATGATTGTCATTACTCAAATCAGCTTTAGCGTTGTTCATCATCGAGTGGAGGTTGCCCGTACTTATTTTGCCCTGGTAAGTTTGCTTATATTCTTGTTGCAACATTCTTTATCTTTGATTTTCAGTAATTTGATTCTCATAAGTATGATTGGTTTGATTGTATGTTGTTTTTTGTATTAGAACAAGATTTATTCATTCCCTTAAAAAGTTTTGATGATAACAAAGTATTTAAATAGAAACAGGGTTTAATATAATGGTTATTCAAGTGTGCAAGATCAAAAATGTTATATCTACCCTCCCTCTAGAGTATCCTTGATCAAGTAATAATTTACTAAGATGATCATACCATACCCCAAGGGCTTGTTTGAGACCATACAAAGCTCGTTTTAGTTTATAAACATGATTATGATACTCATGATTTTCAAAACCGGGAGGTTGTGAAACATACACTTCCTTATTTATGTAAACATTAAGGAAATCACTTTTCACGTCCATTTGAAATAATTTGAAGTATCTAGAGCACAATAAGAAATAACATAAGACATGGCATATAAGTAATACATGTGGTTTAAAATAAACTTACACACAAAGAAAGAAGTGAAACAATATTTCCTCATAGACGAAAGACGGAGGAAGTAATCACGTCCATTTCTAAGATATTTTAGATTGAAGGTGTGAAACGTACACAAGAAAGGGGGTTGAGTTGTGTTTCCTGTTCCTTTAAATTAACTTCTGGTCAGAGTTTTAGAATCAGAACTGATGTTCAAATTCTGTTTATTTCATTTGGCAACAGATACAAAACAGAAGTAGAGTAAATAATCAGCAAAAGACACAAAATATGTATCCTAGTTCCTCCCCTTACACTTGCTCAGACCCATGGTCTGAGACTTTCCCTTACTTAGAGCACATGTCTAAGACTTACCCTTTTCATAAAGAACATGTCTATGACTTCACCTACTACACCATCTTCTGATTGAGAGTTCCCTTGGTTAGAGCATGTAACTCCCTGTATAATATTTATCTAGAATAATATCATACAAGAGTTTGTTTGGTACTGACACCATCATAAGTGTCTAATGACACAATTCACATTCTTGACCAATTCTAAAAACAATACAAACTATGGTACAAGACATGGAAATTATACTAAAATAAAAATACTAAGATCAATACAATATCCATCATTGTACAAAAGATAAATACACATTAGAAAAACTAAGTCTATGCTTCACTTGAAATATCCCGAGCATAGCTCCACTTGTAAACCAAACCTGCAAAAGAAACATGAAAAGAAACAACAATAGTGGGGTAAGATATCAACATCTCAATGAGTTCCCTATCTTTTGGATTCTCTTGGCTTTACAAGGTTCTAAAAAATGTTATTCAAGTCAGGGGAAAGCCTAGACCTTGAGTTCACAATCTCACACTCATATTAAACATGTCTTGAGTTCACTAACTCAAAAAGTATCGCTAATCCGAAAACCACCAAGGTATCCCCTTTTCTCGTCCTCTTCTACGTCTAGAAGTCGGCACAAGTCATGGATCCCGATATTTACTTGGCATACGAAATGGATTCGGATCCGAGGCCTGTTAACCTTGAATCGTCACTTCACATGGCATGTTAACCTTCTCAAGTCTCTACCTGTAGGTTCCATTCGTACTGCACGCGGGAATCAAACCTGCCAAGTAACCATGCGTACATTCCAGAGGAGCCCCTGGCTCATGAAACGGCATCTCAGGGAAAAAACGGTTTCGTTTATGTAATTTCACTCAAATGGGATTGTGTACAACATTCCTAATACCTGTTAACCTTTTCCACAAAATAACACATCCAAACGGGTTCACACACGTGTTCCATATATTGTCTCACTCACCACTAGACCATTACTCGACTAAGATACTTCTCTAAGCATCGAATTTTACAAGAGTTATGGAGGTTTGATGATGCATCAAAGAAGATATGCAGGAGAAATACTGAAGAGATTCGAGATGCAAGATTGCAACCCAACTTTGACTCTAGCTAAGCCTAAATTGCAATTGTTGAAAGATTCAGATTCGGATGATGTTGACCCAACCCAATACATAAGACTTATTGGGTCTCTTTGATATATTTGTCACACAAGGCCTGACTTAGCATACAATGTTGGTATGGTGAGTAGATTCAGGCAGAAGCCAAAGGTATCGAACCTAGAAGTGACGAAGAGGATACTGAGGTATCTGAAAGGAACTCTCGACTATGGAATTTTGTTTCCTACAGTTGATGAAGGAAAAGAATGCAAGTTAGTAGGATACACTGATTCAAGTTGGTGTAGTGCTGATGAGGATCGAAAATCAACAACTAGATATGTGTTTATGTTAGGTTGTGCACCAATTGCTTGGAGTTCGAGAAAGGAGCCATTAGTGGAATTCTCATCATGTGAAGCAGAGTACATAGCTGCATATCTTTGTGCATGTCAAGCAACATGGATGGTGAATCTGGTCGAAAAGATTACAACGAAGAGTCATGGAGCAATCAGCATGAAGATCGACATCATGTCAGTTATCAATCTGGCAAAGAATCCAATAGTGCATGGTCGAAGAAAGCACATCAAAATAGGGTTCTATGATCTTCGAGAGTATGTAGTGGAAGGGAAGATGAACTTGTAACACTGCAAAACTGAGAATCAGATTGTAGATATCATGACGAAGGGGGTGCATATCGAAGTATTCAGAAGACTAAGAACTATGATGAATGTAGATAGCTTAGACACAATGAAGTATGTAGTGTGTTGAAAGTGTAATTTATTATATCATATTTGATTTATATTATATTTGATTTAGTTTTAAATTTAGATTTGATTTAGTTCAAAAATAGATATTTTGGACTTTTACAGTTTTGGGCTTTTGGCTTGAGGTGCAAGCAAACCTAATTCTATAAATAGGAAGTATCCTTCTTGTAATCAAATCATTCCAACAAATTGTAATTCACAGTTTGCAGTTGCAAGTGAATAGAACGAAAAACCCCACAGTTTGTGGGTAGCAAAACTTTCTCTCCAAATTCTCTTAGAACCCTAATTTCTTTTCTTTCACTATTTTCTTCTTTTCTTTGTTATTGTTGCGCTAAGAACCTTTCTTCTTCATAAAGAAAGGGATAGACTTCTCATAGGTTTTGAGTTAATTCCAACAACATCATCGTTGTTAAATGACTCATCATCTCCGTTTGTGACACATAAGCGTTTTTGGAACGAAGTTTGTGAAAAAGGTCACCGACGCATACATTGTCTAACATAAAGGACTAAATTGTGGCAAAAAAAAAATTAAGGACTAACTTGTAATAATAAATAATTTAAAGGATCCAGACAATATTTTTGTCTAAGTTGTACAACTTATATCTTAAATTTTAAGCAAAAAATAGATGTCTACTTAATTAATCATCTTATAAAAACTACTTATTTAAATTTATTAAACTCTCATGATGCTTGTGTAATACTTGGACTAATAGAAAGAAATGTTCCCACACAAATAAGTAGTAATAACAATTTGCTTAATAAGACATTATGAACCATAAACATCTAATGATAATAGATAATAAAAAATAAAAAATTAATCAAAATAAAACAAGACAATATTTAAAATAATATCTTAAAAGACCAAAAAAAAACGTAAATCAAAGGTTTGAAGTGTTTATGAAAGGTTTAATGGAATTTGTGATGGTTTAAATGGAGAGTCATGGTTGTGTTGTGAGAAAGATGAATATGGTTATGATGGTGAAAAATGTTTTCTGTATGATTTGAATATTGGTGTGAAAGGTTTAGAAATTGAGGGTGAAAGGTTTGAATAATGGAAATTTAGTGTTATTGGAAAAAAAACTTGAGAGAATGAAAGATATTTTTTTTGGGATATTTTCTTGGTGGTGTTTTGGGTGTTTGGAATTTGTGTACAGGATTTCAATGGGAAAATTTTGTGTGATGATGAGAAAAAATCCTTGGTATTTATAGGAAAACACGAGGTTAAAATTTTAATTCTGATTGATTTGTTTTTTTAAGGTTTATATGAATGAGACTGATTGGGATTTGATTTGTAGTTTGGGGACTAGGTTTATAAAGATTTGGAAAGTATACATGGGCTCTTTGATGTAATTGGATTTGATATGATCTCGGATTAATGAAAATGATTTGATTTTGATGATTTGGTTTAATTTTGCATTTTTTGTGTGGAAATTTTGGTGTTTTTGTGAAAACAATGAACAAAATATTAAAATAATAATAATTTAAAAAATAATTAATTAAAAGAGAAAATAATATTAAAATGTTCCAATAAGTAAATACTTGACCTTTTATTGAATTTTTAATAATAATAACAAAAACAAAATAAATAAATAAATAAATAAATAAAAGGGAAATAGTAGGGTTCAAAACCGCGACCTTGCACTTGACAGTCCTAGACACTTACCAACTAAAATAATTGACATTTTTGATTTTGAAATGCTAAAGATAGAATAATAAAATAAACCCGAGAAAAATTTAGGGTACGACAATTTCTCCAATTTAATTTCCTTCAACATGATAGCATGAGTGACATCAGGATTCATGTAATCATGGTGGAAGATAATTAAATACAAAGAGAACCCAATATTTTGATCATAAAAGGGAAATGAGAGAAATAAATTAGACAAAAAAGGGTTAAAAAAAGCGATCATCACCGAAAAGATCGTTATATGAAAAACATAAAGGATATTGTCACAGTGGAGGTGCTTAGATCCAAAACATAAAAAATATCATCACCACAGAGGTGCTTAGATCCAAAACATAAAAGAGATCGTCACCGCAGAAGTTCTTAGATCCAAAACATAAAAAGAGATCGTCACCACGGAGGTGCTTAGATCCAAAACATAAAAGAGATCACCACCACAGAGGTGCTTAGATCCAAAATAAATAAATAAAAGAGATCGTCAGATGGAGGTGTTTAGATCCAAAACATAAAAGAGATTGTCAATATGGAGGAGCTTAGGTCCAAAACATAAAAGATATTGTCATTGCGGAGGTGTTTAGATAAAAAAAACTTAAGAGAGATTGTCACCTTGGAGGTGCTTAGATCCAAAACATAAGAGAGATCATGATCGCAGAAGTGCTTTGATCTAAAACATAAAAGAGATCGTCACCGTAGAGGTTCTTAGATCCAAAACATAAAAGAGTTGATCACTGAGGAGGTGCTTAGATCCAAAACATAAGGTATATCGTCACCGCATAGGTGATTAGTTCTAAAACATAAAAGAGATCGCTGGGGAAATGAGAGGTCAAAACCTACTCACGAGTTAGCATGGATCATTTAATATTACCTTCTTCTTATGGAGATTCCAGAAAGGACTCACTGAGGAGCAAGCTTGTTGGGGAACGACTCTTAGAAATGACTATGTGGAAAAAATTTCCATTGGGGAAACTAATAAGCATTCCTGCTTGGAGAATTTTAACGGTGTTACACGGGATTTGACTTGTACAAGAGGTCATAGTACCCTGTATTATACTATGAATACATACTTTGTGTGGATGTATGTCGATTCCAGTGCTAATGCAAGGTGTGTTGCTGAGGATTGGAAGTCTACGAGAGGTCACCTAATCCTTGTTTATGTTATGAGATGTTTTAAGTTCATGCATGTGTCAATGCATGATTTATTTTGGGTTGATGCACATGCTATATGATATGATTGAAATGAAATGCATGGTCGATACATGTAATGGATATGCGCCAATAGATATTATGCTTTAAGGTAGGTATGTCAAGCAAGACTTAGATGAAAAAATCCAATCAAGGTTTAAAATTGAAATGTCAGTGAAGATTAGACTTTGGTGCGCCAACGAGGGTTGGATTTTTGAGATGTGTGCCTCAAGCTAAGTAGGAATTTGAAAGGTGAATTGCCAAACGAGAGATGGGTTTAAAAGGATATATGGGAATTGGTTTTGATGGATTACCTGACGAGAACTGGATTTGATTGCTAGACAAAAATAGGACTTGAAATGATTCTTCAGACGAGAATTGGACTTTGAAATGATTTACCATACGAGAAGTGGACTTTGAAAAGATTTTCTATACGAGAATTGGAGTTTGAAATGATTTGCTAGTCAGGAACTAGACTTTGAAATGATTTTCCTAACGGGAACTGGACTTTGAAATGATTTGCCATACGGGAACTGGATTTTGAAAATGATTTGTCAAACGAGAATTGGCCTTTGAAATGATTTTCCAGACAGAAACTGGACTTTAAATTTTTTTCCAGACGAGAACTTGACTTTGAAATGATTTTCCATGTGAGAATTGAACTTTGAAATGATTTGGCAGATGAGAACTATATTTGAAATGATTTTCCATACGAGAAATTGGTCTTAGAATGCTAATGAAAATTGGGCTTTGAAGGACCTAAATGACATAATACTAACGATAGTCAATCCTTGGGAATGATGGAGAATGCCACACATGACTCGTGCTATAATGATTGAGACTTTTTTTATGCATGAAGTATGATGACTCATTATGCAATATGGGTTCGAAATTCATGAAGTGTGAAGACTGATCAATTCATGCAGCATGTTGAGTTTGTTCCAAGGGAGATTAGGCTTCAGGATTAGTGCCATGTGGGATAGGTCTTTTATAATGGGCCAAGCAATGTTGGGATTTTGTAAAGTGTCAAGCGTGATTGGGATTTTGAGAGGTGCCAAACGAAGTTGGGCTTTGGAAAGATGTGTCGAGTAAGGTCGGGATTTTGGCATTTGAGGCGCCAAGTTAGTTCGGTTTCTTTGATTGTAAATGTTTGGTGCCAAGCAAGATTGGGCTTTTTGGCAGTAGGTATTGGGTGCCAAGAAAAATAAGGCTTAGTAAGATGCCAATCAAGGTTGGACTTTTGGGGTGAATGCTAAGTGAGGTTAAGATTTTTGTAGATGTTTATGTTACAAGGCTTTTTTATGAAGCCAGATTCATGTTATGGGAATACGCCAGATGAATGAAATGATAAGCATGATTTTGATGCTATAGAAATGCGAACATGATTGATTAATGAGGATGAGTTGAATGCTTTAACAAATGCCCATGTGGTGGAAAATGGAATAGCTAAGACTAGAAGGTGATTTAAGTCATCTTGTCAAAAGTTGGTAGGATGTTATGCTAGCGTGATCTCTCGACACTCATGTTGAACTCGATAGTTGTTGATGTACAACATAGTTTCCTTGAGCAGCTTGAAAGTATAGAGAGGACTTGCTCCTAATGAATCATTTCTTGGAGAGGTTTATTTTGATCGAGCCTTGCGGCGATCTTCCCTAGTATTGATATAGTGTTGGAGGGATTTTATCCTGATTAATAGTGTCTTTAGGAGATTTTCCTCTTTTGTTAGGGTCTATGAAGACGTTTCCTGAAAAGGATCTTAAATCACATTATGTTGTGATATGATCTTGATATGGACTACCCCAGTATTCAAATCTTTAAAGGCTTTCCCCTGGTCATTATGATTTAGATTTAAAATGACCTAGGTTAGCCAATTCTTTGAATGTTTTTCCCCTAATCAATAGGATCTTCAGATGATATGCCCATGATTATAAGGATTTACTCCGGATCGATAAGATACCTAGGTAATTTTCCCATAGTCAAAAAGTGTCCTGAAGCACAATGCCTCTAATCAGATCATTGTTGAAATTTTCTCGATGCTAAGTGTTGTATTGCGAGTAAAATTGTTCTTTTTGAAAATTAATTCTAACTCAATGCTCATACAAGTTTTAAAATAAAAAATTGTTACATATATGGTGTGTACAATAAATGATATTTGGCCATGAGGTTGGCACATATGAATATGTGAAAAAGGGTAAGACAATGGGGTTAACGATGATTTAACAAACATTTGGAGTCAGTCTAACCAAATATCGTGAACCGTAACGTGGTTGGGTTCACGATATTTGGAAAAAAAAAGATACATGACTCAAAATTTGACCGAACCCACCCCTTCCCTTTGATGTTCTTCATTCCTAAATTTAATTAACTCAAGGGATGCATTCAGTCGGCAAGATAATTTTGGTAGTCATGATGATGGAGGTAGATACAGTTGTTTGAACCACTGATGAGATTCTTGAGGTGGCAGTCACCTACTTCCATTTACAAGCTTGTTTCAACTTCTTTTTTTGTTGCTTTTAATCCCTATTTTTGCATGGCCTTTTCTTAGAACAATTCTTGTGAGATTTTGCTTTTGATTCAGAGAGTATTGGATGATGCGTGTGAGGTAGAAGATTTGGTGTGGAATGGTTCTCTTGAGATTAGAATGCATTATCAAATTAATTGAAATCTACCTTGCCCTAGTTAAGATTAAGGGTTTTTATGAATTGAAATCTACCTTTTCTTAGAACAATTCTCGTCAACCATGTCTTACTAATAAAAGCATACGTCGATAAATTCGGTTATTTCGTTTATATTATTCTCCTTCTAAGTTTGTTAATAGGTGAAAAACGAGAAAAAAACATTATACATGGCAAGTGATGGCATAAGAATGAATGAATACAAAAATATTAATTCTACAAACATGCAGGCTCATATTATTGAAAATACCGATCAAAGAGTATAAATTAAAAAAAAAAAAACTTAGCAAGAAAGAAATTACAACTGGAGAAAAGCCTAATGATTCTAGGGATGAACTTCCTTGTTAACCATCTGACTTTCAGAGATGCTTCTTGACGTTATTACACTTTTAAAGGAAGGGGTGACCGTTCACCAATGGGATTCCTCCTTCCAAAGTTAACTACTTATCATCGATCAGGTATTCGACCTCGTGTTTTAGAGCCCTGCAATTTTCCTTCGTAATCCCTTGCGAACCAGCATGGTACTTCTTGAGACATGCTTCAAGTTCATTAGTGAGTATTGGGAAATCAACTAGAGTGGATCAGGTTAGAGAAATGGGAAGCAATATGAGTTTTCATTTTATGATATTCAAATGTATGTTCATGTATGCAAATGCATGAAAATGCATGGGTATGCAAAAATATTTTTATGTTTCATTTTCTAGTTATGTTTAAAGTTTCTTATGCATATGCAATGTATGTGTCACATGCATGCATAAGATAGTGACATGCATAAGAAAACCCATACGAGTTTAGAGATTGTAAATGATATAAGAACACCCTATTTTAGGGAGGCTCCCTACACAAGGTTGATTCTAAATCTTTAGTATCCAATCCCCTCACAGGGTGGCTCTAGGGTTTTATTGGTAGTTCTAGAACAAATCCAAGGGCATGGACCACATATGAAATTTAATCGTGATAGGGCCTAGCCCTCCCACGGTAAAATCTTAAAGGGCCTCCCTTCAACATAGCCTTCGTATAAAGAAAGTCTAAACATTCTAGTTCTAGAAGAGGTCCCTAGAGTCATGAACCAAATTTAGAGTTTCATCACAAAGATGGGCTCACCAACTCATGACGAAATATTTGAAATGATCTACTACAGGCGAAGCTGTCATTAAAAACTCCATAAAATATGCATCTCAATGGCCAAAACAAAACAAACCCCTTTCTTAATCTTACGTTTCTTCTCGAGCTCTGGTATTGAGTTTATTTTTAAACAGAAACTAAAACCCACAATGTTAACATAATATATTAAATAATAAAGAAATAAATAAAAATAAATTTAAAAAAATTAAACAAACCATACAAATCTAGAACTAAAGGATATGCATGTCTATCTTTAGGGGATAGTCACCAGTAGATTCGCCAGCTATCACGTCTAAGAAAAATGACCTCGTGAGCGCATCGCACGCTCATGGATGACTAACAAAGTCGCCACAAACTTTTATTTATTCCGAAGTAAAGGAAAAATAACGATAAAAACCTAAGGAAAAAGAATTAGATGATCATCACAACCAGATATGGGTTCGGGAGTCAATTATGCGAGGGGAAGACATTAGCACCTCTCACATCTGTTATACTCAATGGAGACCTCCTATAGTTTTAGGGATAAAGGTTTGCTTAAGGAATGTCTTCAATGTTTTATTTATTTATTTAAATATTTACAAAAACAATGAAAAAAAGATATTTACAAGGAAAAAAAGTTTTTTAATTAGTGTGTGTGACATGGTTTCAAAACCTCGTGCCTACGAATTCTCAAATTGCAATGAGAAAATAAGAGCATCGAAGTTCGGTACAAAAGTAGTGTTTGATGGTTGACTATATAGAATATTGTTTAAGTCAAGTTCTTGTATTAAAACATTAACGTGTATGCTCGCACGATGGAAACATAAGCATTTATTTGTATTTCACATCAAAATAACTTAACTTATCATTTTTATGATTTTTTTTTTGAATTCAGTGCACAGGGGCACAAAAGAGATTTGACGTGTTGAAGTTGATTTTAAATTATTTTGAATTTGAATATTTGATCGATGTAGTGTGAGCCAACCAATCGGTTATTCAGAACCTAGTAGATTTTGAAAAATATTTGACTTATGTCCAAGTGGTTTATTTACGAGCGGCGTGAATATTATGGATAAGTTTGTATGTTGTGATTTTTTATATTTTGTGATTAATGTTTGTGGTCAAAATCATAATAAAACAACCTAAACATAAGAGAAAAAATAAAAGAAACCCTATTAAAAACAAGAGAAGCATATTTTTGTAATTTTATACTAATAAGTAAAATTAAATAACTTAAATAAAATAAGGAAAAGAAAACCAATAAAATGAAATTAAATGGAATCCTAAATTTATCATGGTGACAAATGAGATTCTTTGTATTCTATTTTATGTTTATAATTAGAAAGAAACTACCCAAATGAATGAAAAGAAAAGCTAAAAATTAAAATCCACTAATTATAAAATTGATATTTTTGTATTTTTGATAACTATTAATAATAACTAAGCTAAATTAATAAAAAAGAGGAAAAAAACCTAACAAAACTAAATAAGAAAACTTATAATGATATTTGGTTTGAATAAAGTATACAACTTATATCTTAAATTTTAAGAAAAAAACAGATGTCTACTTAATTATTCATATTATTATAATTATTTATTTAAATTTGTTAAACTCTTATGATGCTTGTGTCATACTTGGACTAATAGAAAGAAACGTTCCCACACAAATAAGCAATAATAACAATTTGTTTAATAAGACATTATAAACCATAAACAACCAATGATAATAGACAATAAACAATTAATAAAAAAATAAAACAAGACAATATTTTAAATAAGATTTAAAAAGACCAAAAAAGGGTAAAGCAAAGTTTTGAAGTGTTTATGAAAGGTTAACTGGAATTTGTGATGGTTTAAATGGATATGGTTATGATGGTGAAGAATGTTTTTTGTATGGTTTTTTAAAGTAATTGAAAGGGTGATGATGGTTAAAATTGGTGTTAGAGGTTTAGAAAGTGAGGGTGGAAGATTTGAATAATGAAAATTTCGTGTTATTGGGAAAAAACGTGAGAGAGTCGAAAAGAAGTTTTTTTGGATATTTTCTTGGTGGTTTTTTGGGTGTTTAATGGAAAAATTATGTGTTACACTAGGTTAAAATTTTAATTTTAATTGATTTGTTTTTGGTCATATTTGTATGAATGAGACTGACTGTGATTTGATTTGTAACTTGGGGACCAAGTTTGTATAGATTTGGAAAGTATCCAGGGGTTGTTTGATGTAATCTCTAATTAATGAAAATGATTTAATTTAATGATTTGGTCTAATTTGGCATCTTTCATTCGAATTTTTGATGTTTTTGTGAAAAAAATGCATAAAATATTGTTAAAAACTTAATTAATAACGAAAAATAATATTAAAATGTTCCTAAAAAGTCAATACTTGACCTCTGGTTGACTTTTTAATAATAATAATAATAATAATAATAATAATAATAATAATAATAAAAAAAAAGAAGAAGATAAATAGTGGGGGTTCGAACCCATGACTTTGCACACATTCCTAAACACTTATCTAGTGAACTAATTAACATTTTTGATTTTGAAATGCTAAAGTTAAAATAATAAAAAGAACCCGAGAAAATTTTAGGGTACGACAAAGTGAACATGATAACCATTAAATAAAACAATATTAATAATAAAATGTCTTGGTATAGTCTCAAAGAGTTACAAAAAAATGTCACCTTTGTTCAATCTAACACATTAAAGATAGTGAAATTTTTTGGTGAGCATTTGTTAACCTGAATTATCTTGTTGAAAAAAGTCAACAAAGTGCTACGATAAAGAAATACTATGTGTTAGTATTTTTACAAGCTTTCACATGAGCGAACTACGTCGACGAGAACGTGTCGACCAGCGTGATGAACATGGTTTGGAAGAATCTCAAGAACATGTCTAGTTGATCTTTTGAAACCATTTTGAAGTTGAAACGTTCGACGGATGTCAAAGACTTAGGATATTTTGGAATCCAAAGACTTGAAGAAAGTTTTCTCAACATTAGAGTTTTTCATAAACTACCTTCGATAAGAAGGCAATTATTTTCTTAGAGTAGTCACGAGCGTGGGATAATGGTTTTCAGCGGTTTGTAATTTCTGACAACGAGGAGGTGTTTTAGTAGATTGAATTGCATGTTCTTGATATTGTCTAATTTCTAGGAACAAACTGTCGGAGACGGTTATCTTTAATTTAGTATAAATAGCAGGCTCATGCATTGCAATCAAGGTCACAAAATTCATATATTTCTCTATAGAACTGGAGTGCCCGAGTCAAAGAGAAAAACAGTTTGTGAGGTACACGTATGGATATGCGTCCCTTTATTTCATTGTTTTAATGTTTCCTTAATCAAAACATTTTTCTTTAATTGTCGTTTACTGCATTTTCTATTTAATTTCATTTATTGTACTTTTTATTTATTACATTGATTCAATTTTTTTTCGCTATTAAAGTTTGTGTTTATTTTCTATTCGTATATACATTCACATTTAATTCAAAAACACTTTTTCTTGTACATGTTTTGAACTAATTGCTTCTGTGATTTTTTGAGTTAATCTTATAAGCAAACTAAACTTGTGATTGTTTGCTAAAAACACATGCGAAGAATACTTCAATTGCTCTATCTACTATGGGAGATTTTACTCCAAGGGCTTCTACACGACCGAATATTTAGGCCACGCCTTCCACAACACAAGTGGAAATTGAGGGTTCACTCACCCAGATCGTGGTAGGCGACTATCTATGCCCATCACAACATGTAAGTTAGGGAAGTCTAACTCTTGATCCTGAACTTGAAGCGTCCCAAGAGGACATGTCGTATATTAGGCGAGGCCAAAGGAAATTGCGTGCCATATAGGAGGTTCAACGTCTTCCCCGATCGTATTGCCCTTGTGCTTCTAGTGCACCCTGACCCATGTATAGCTAGAGATATTCAAGATTCTGTCTCTGAGAAGTATTTTCTCATCTTGACTACCAAACAAAGGTCACCCGTGAAAAGGAATTTTCATTCTAGACTATTGTTCATATAGTAACAATAAAATAAAAGTATATATTTAAGATTATTGCCACCACAGGGACTGATGCGATTTTAAGGTGTTCAATAATTCTTATGATTTTAAGAAAGGTTTATAAAAGTTTGTTGTTGTAAAACTTAATAATTAAATAATGGTAATGAGGTTTGTGTTTTAACATATGAGAAAGCATGTAGGGGTTACATTTCATCGTCCTATATTCATGTACTATCATGATCAGTAATATGCATTTCTAATTAGCGGTTAACATTACCACCCATCACTTTGTGTTTGTTGTTTATCTCTAAATAAACAATATGAAATCAATTGAATTGTATATTATAATATTTCTAATCCTATTAACCAATATAATATCATTAATATTCAATAGTATCTCTGGATTCTAAATCTAAATCTATCTCTAGAATTTATCATATAAAAAATCAAAATCTTTGATATTTTAATGAAATGTATTTCTCAATATTATTTCAAAACCATGAAAACATGTTCTAGTTTGCTAATCTAAAACAATCACTAAGAATGAAGATGGTCATCATTATTAAGGCATAATTAGAATTACATAAAACACCATGATCAAGATTTATATAAGAATATTCATATGAATGCATATGACCCTAAAAAAAAGAAACTAACTACTAACTATTCATACTTATAGAGGTTTGTAGTAGAAATATCTCTTAGTGAGACATTTAACTCGCCCAAAGAGCTTGTATTTTTTCACCACAATTTGATTTCCAACTCATCCAAATAGGAATTTCCACCTTGATTTTCTACGTGAGGCCCTTCTTTCACCTAACTAGACAATATTCCTTCACCTTGAAGTTACTTAACATGTAAGGAATCTCTCAAATTGCCTTGCTTTGCTAAGCGAGATTGTCATCTTTGTGTAGAGAGAAACTCTTTACTTCATTATTAAGTAACTTAGTTTGGAAGAATTATTTGAATCTTTTTGTTCCGCCTTAGTCGGCCTAGGAGTCAACCCCACTAGTTAATTAATTCATTTAAAGAGGATATCTTTGCCTAGGTTGCCTTGCATCTAGATGAGCGAGATTTTTCTTGGCTTGGGGTGGTGACTATCTTTTTTGCTAGGCGAGCCCCTATTTCTCCTAACAAGGTATTTTCCATTTTTCTTGATGATATTTGTGATTTCATTGACTATTTTGAAATGTGCTTATGAATAACATAGTTAAAAAGATCACACAAGTAATTTATCGTCTTTTCATTATAAATCGGGGATGTTTCATGTAATTACTTGTGATTTAAGTCAATAAGTGATTATATTAAACAAGTATATTTGTTAGTTATCAAAGACCACCTTCGAAAGGATTATGAGGTTTTTTAAGGACGTTTCAAGGTCGTCACCTTAGAATGCGACAAATATATAGAGGAGCATCAAGGCATTTCTTCCTTGTTTTCAAATATTGAAGATACAGTGGAAAATTTTAGCTATCTCAACACTTTGGTTGATAAAGTGAAATAACTCGTGTAGGAAATGACAAGAAAGAATGAAGCTCTGGTTTCTAATCAGGCATCATTATCCATGGCAGAAGACATTCTTGATAAGGAAATCTGATCCTTGGATTTCTTGGAAAAGTAAATAAGAGCATCAGGTTTCTTTAAAGGAATCTCAAAAAGATAAAAAAAAAAGAATAAAGACAGCTCCACAAGATGTGCCTTGATAATATTTACTTGTCCAAGGAATATGTAAAGTCATTAGAATATATTTTATCTATTGCACAATATTCTTTCGAGAAAGCTTTGCACCAAGAGGACACTTTTATCCGACAATGCATATCTCATGAGACCAAGTTTGTGTTGATCAGAAATTGGAGAATGGTTAGTCGGTCTCCCTTCAGGATTAGGGAAGCTCACAATCATTTAGTACTTTAAAAAAATATATATCCAGGTTAACCATTCCCAACATGCCTTTTATATTTATATAAACTTTGTGATAACTATTTTGATAACATATTTTTATTTACTTTTATTTTTACTTGTAATGGTGTTTACACTAGATCTCGAGTTTGCTACTCTAGGGGTAGATTTTTTTTCTCAAAGTTGTGCTCATAATTTTTTGTATGTTGCGGAGGAACGTTCCTAGCCAAGGGTCAATACCCTATCCATAACCCCGTGTGAAGACCTGGTTCGAGGTTGACATAATTGGGACCTATCTCACTTAAGGGTTTTTTATTTACTCGTGAGTTTGCATTATATGGTTTATTTCTTTGGTTTTATACTTTTTGAGATCATCGGTCTATCTTGTAGGTTGTTTGGAGAAAGTATCTCCTAACTACCTGATAAGGGAATTTATATTGATCTCCTTGGCCTTTTCCTTCCCTTGTTTGCTAAAGTTGCAATGTAAGGCTTTATGTGTCCTTCGTGCTCCACCTAGATTGACACAAATGCTAACTAGCTCATCATGCATGTTGTGATAATTTAGCTTTAGGTGTACTGGGGAGGATATTATGCCCAATGTCTTAGCGAAAGTTTTTCCTAGAATGCAATTGTACAAGCTCTAGAAGGGGACAACCAAGAAATAAAGTTTTACGGTGCTTGTATTTCTCCCCTCTCTCTAGGTAATCATTTGTTCAATTTATCCCCCACGGACGAGTCAATGTTTCCTTTAAGGAGTGTAGGTCAGACCCCTCCCCTCATAAGGCCACAAAATCTATTTCTTCAAACAATGTTTTTTTTAAGAGCTAGAAATATATAATATCACAAAAATTTCAACCATAGATTAAGATTAGGGATACATAGAAAATGGACATGGTGACCATTATCACCAGGGGAAGATATCATTTAGGATTTCTTCCACTTTCTCATTATTCAGAAACCTCGAGATAGATCTCTCATAATTAAATCACCAATATGTCTCTTCATCGTACCATGAAGGGATTGTTCAACCATATGATGCCACTTGTGATAGAGGTAATGTAATGGAAAATTCCCCATCGACCTTCTTCCTCTTTGCTATTGTTGCCCTTCTTCTATGTGCTCCTATCTACAATTTTGATGTCTTTCTTAGGGGATGACTTCTCCTTTTCTAGGGGTCCATTTCCTCCCATATTATTCCCCAAGGTCCCATGACTCTTTTCTTTGGCCATCTCCTACCCATCTTCCTGGGTGTATCAGACAAATGACCTTTCTTAATCAATTTATCAGCCACATCATTCATTTGAAAGTAATTGTTTGTGTTATAGGCGTGACACTTTTTGAAACAACAATTTTGGACATGCCTATCCTTAGAGATTATTGTTATCCATATTTGAACCTTTGTTATAATTGACATTGAGATTTTCTCACCTTATTTGGATAGGATATCCTTCTCCTAATTCATGTAGGGTCACACCATGCTCAATGGATCTCTCAACTTATAAGCCCCTTTGTGCCCAAGTTTTTCCTTAGAACATGGAATCTGATCAGAAGCCTTTTTTGAATATCCAACACTTTAATCATTTGTTTGTATCTCCCACAACCACGGCTACCTTTGTGAATTAGTCTATGTATCCATGAAGAGTATCATTCCTCTCATGCACGATTCATGTGAGGATTGCCATGGTTGTTGGATACTACTTGTGAATAGTGAATTAAGCGATAATGGTGTCACATAAGTCTTTTCAAGAGTTGATGCTCCTATCAGGTATGTTTTTTACTATGTCATAGCATCTTCAATAAGGTTGAATGCAAAGATTTTACACTTTGCAGCCCCTTTACTTTATAGTAGTTTAGCTAGTTATCCATGTGTTTAACGTGTTCGTCGGGATCCCCAGTTCTATCATAGTTAGATAGATTTAGAGGCTTATCTAGGAATCTTAGCATTCAATTTCTAAGGATAAGCACATATATCAGATTCCTTTTCCTCTATAGATCCGAAACATATGTTTCGAGCCTTTCCCTTCTCAAGATATGGCGAACTTCGGTTGGGATGCAATTTTCACTTATTTTCTCATAATCGGACAAGTGAGACATGTGTCTCCTTCTCCAATGAATACTCGAGATGTGTAGATCTTTTTTACGTGGTGTGATAGTCCTATCTGAGATTGGCTTTGGGACAACAACTGGTTGGCCATATAAGGATGCTTCTAGCACTGTGCTATCTCTTTGAGGAGAAAATCACAAAATATATTTTATTCTTAAGATCATATCAACCAGGACTTGGGTATTTTATTGATGGACTAGATTATACAGGTTATTCGATTTACTAGTTGCTCCTTGCACACATATATTAACTTGAAACACATATAGGTCAGGAATTACTTCTTGTCTAGGAGCTAGAGGCTATAGGGGACAAAGATTTGACGACTTGCTTTGGATTGTCCTTTGGATGATTCTTGCGGAAGCCATGTCTTGCAGCATTGATTCAAATGGAGAAGTCATGAGGGTTGGATCTTCCACTTCTAGAGGAACTACATATGCTCTAGTGATAGAGGTGGATGTAATAGTTATTGCAGATCGAGTGTTTCTTCATGTTGTCATAGTTTTAAGAAGTCAATGTAATATTTTTGGGAGACAAATTGATGATTCAGTGAACGAAGATCGAATATCTAAATCTTCGATGGAGAAAACGGTGGATCTTCAAAGAAATTCAAGGGAATCATATATCGATTTTTACATACAACATCACTATTTCGTAATGAAACTATAATTGTTAGTGAAACAACGAAGTTAATCTAAGGAACAGTGGCGTGTACGTGCAGTTATAACTCTGGCGTATAAGTCAATGTGAGTATGAGAAATATGCAAAGTGAAAAGGAATTTGAAATTATCCAGAAATGACATGTCAATTTTAGAATCACCTACCCTTGTTGATAGTGAGGGGTCACTTATTTCCTGTGTTTGCATTCTGATCATTTGCTTGTGGGTTTGGGCATTATAGACGACATATATTTGAAATATTTGTCTAAATTGAGGGCTGCCCCTAGTCACCTTAATTGCGGCATTTGGATTTCCTTCATTGTTGCCCATAACACCTTCTTTGTGTTGGATTTGAAGGGGTGAATTTAGTCCCACATTACTTAGAGATATGGTTTGTGTTGTGTTTATAAATGGAGACAATCCTCACCTTACAAGTCAGTTTTGTAAGAATGAGTTTGACCAAAATCTGATAAGATGGTATCAGATCCAATCCTAGATCCATTGTTGGACTTCCCACATCGTCCATGCTTCGAGCTCATTGATACCCAAGCGTGAGGGATGAGTGTGTTGGAATTTACGCCGTAATTGCAGTTCATCCCTAGTTGTCTTAATTGCGACATTTGGCTTGTCTTCATTGTATCCCCCAACACCTTCATTATGTTGGGTTTGAAGAGGTAGATTTAATCCCAGATTACTTAGAGATATGACTTACGTTGTGTTTATAATTCGGGGAAATTTTCACTTTAGAAATTGTTTTGTAGGGATGAGTTAGGTTCAACTAAACTTCGAATATATATATATATATATATATATATATATATATATATATATATATATATATATATATATATATATATATATATATATGCCAAAAATAGTTTTTAACACTGCTTTTAGGCAAAAGTGATCTTATATGTTTTAAAAAAATCGCTAAAAAAATGATTTTAAAGGGCAACCTAAGAAAGCGCAGTTAAATGCCTTATAAAAGGACATATCTTAAAAAGCGCTTCCTAGAAAGCGCTCTTAAAGGCCCCACCTTAGAAAGCGCTTTCTACAAACGCTCTTATAGGTATAATTTAAGAAAGCGTTTTAGAAAAAAAACGCTCTCTAAAGTCAATTATTAACTTAAATATATTAAACTTTCATAATCACAAAATGACAAAATGCGGGATCGAACCCACACCATTGAGGTAGGGAAAGACATTGTACATTAGAATTATTTTAACATATAAACTAAATTACTTTAACATATAAACTAAATTATTTTAACATTAAAATTTATTTAGTGTTTATTTACTAATACATTAGAGTTTATTTATTCAATTTAATTTGATTCTAATAATTTCTAATAATAATTTATTTATTTGAATATTTTTGCTACATTAATTTATTTTTTATTTTTGTGGTAAGGAAGCAACTAATATAGAAATAAATACTAAATATATAATATATACATTTTAACATATAAACTAAATTATTTTAACATATAAACTAAATTATTTAACAGATTTTTTTTAGTATTTATTTAATAATACATTAAAATTTATTTATTCAATTTAATTTAATTCTAATAATTTCTAATAATAATTTATTTATTTAAATATTTTTGCTATATTAATTTATTTTTTATTTTTGTGGTAAGGAAGCAAATAATATAGAAATAAATACTAAATATAATATATATATATATATATATATATATATATATATATATATATATATATATATATATATATATATATATATATATATATATATATATATATATATTCAACATATAAACTAAATTATTTTAATATATAAACTAAATTATTTTAACATTAGAATTTTTTTAGTATTTATTTACTAATACATTAGAATTTATTTATTCAATTTAATTTAATTCTAATAATTTCTAATAATAATTTATTTATTTGAGTATTTTTGCTACAATAATTTATTTTTTATTTTTGTGATAAGGTTTATAAACTGATTTCGTGGTTAGTTAGAATCATGATATTGGATTGTAAATTATGATATTGGTTTATAAACTGATTTTGTGGTTAGTTAGAATCATGATATTGGTTTAGGTTATAAACAAATTATGATATTGTTTGTATGTGATAAGGTTTATAAACAAATTATGATATTGAATTGTAAACTGATTTTGTTTGTGATGGTGATGGATTGTAAAATGATTTTGTGGTGATGGATTGAAATTATGTTTTGAAGATTCTGTTTTGAAGTTAGTTAGAATAATTTGATATGAACTTTTGAATGGATTTTAGAAAGTGTTGTTTTTTATGACTCATAATTGGTCAATTAATGATATTTTATTTTATGATACGTGTACAGGGGGTCTTAGTAATTCTAACCTATCTGGATATTGTGTGGGTCTAGAAGGTGTTCACATCTCTACAGGTAATTAGTTGTTCTTTCTCGCCACTGTAATTAGTAGTGCTTTGAATGAACTGATATGATGGGGTTTCTAACTTATTGAATTTTCTATATATAAGGGTTACTTGTGATCAAAGTGTGAAAGTCGGATTGTTTCCCTACAAGAATATTTTTTGTTTTTGTTTTTGCTTAGTTTAATTAGTATAACTATGGATAAAAATGGATGTCTTCAAGTCGATTGTCGGAAGAGTACAAGAATAGGGGATCCGAATTTGTTAAGTTTGATGTTATGCACGCCAAAAACCCCATCCGAATAAGATGTCCTTGCTTGGGTCATTGTTTTGTGGGTCGGGTTGACGCAGTTCAGTTGGCATAACATTTAAAGAGGCATGGAATTGAACGAAGTTATACATGTTGAAATTTTTATTGTGAGAAAAGTAACGGGAATGTTGAACTGGGGGATAATACGACCTATGCTTCAAACGAAAATGGCATAGATACATACAATTATGATCGAGTCGAAGAGATTGCAGAAGTACTTGAAGATGATCTTAAGGATTGTCCTGAAATGTTTGAGATTGGTAAGCGATGCAGAGAAACCGTTGTATAATGGTTGTACTAAATTCACAAGATTGTTTGCGGTATTAAAGTTGTACAACCTAAAGGCGGACAATGGATGGTCAGATAAAAGTTTCACAAAGTTATTGGCCCTTATGAAAGATATGCTTCCAGAGGATAATGTTCTTCCCAGTCGAACATATAAGGCTAAAAAGATGTTGTACTGATGGGCGGAGACTTAATGTGTCTAACGGTATCTAAACTGCAAGTGCACAGCCTATCACAATAGTAATAAAAAGATGTCGAACCCACAGGGACTTTGTAATCACTCTAGTGCTAGAAGGTTTGCTAGTTTAGCTAAGGCGGAAATTTGTCACGGTTATGGTTTTAAGGATTAAAAACGGGAATTAAACTTAATTAAGGAAATAATGATAAGGCGGTCGGTATGTAATAATATTAACCTATGCGGGTCAATCTAGTCTAAGCTTATAAAGATGTTTCACTTAAATAATTTTGTAGAGATTACCAGTTTAAAAACCCTCGACTCACACTCTCGTGGTTTTATCTCGGATCATACTCCTAAAGCTCTATGTCTGCTCTCGCTAGCCCATAAGTATTTAAAAAATAATTTTTGAAAACTTAATAAGTCTAATTCGTTTTAAAGCGCTCTCGCTGTATTTAAATCGAATGCCTAACTTTAGCTATCCGGTTAAAATCTCACACTCTCGTGGTCTCAACCTAACCTATTTCACTTCTCTTACTCTCGTAACAAAAAGCTTGATTTTAATTATAAAAAGTCACATCCAGAATATAAGTTCGTAAATTTTTTTAGCTTAGATTCGATTCATCCGTTTTGGTTGCTTTATTACATACCGACTCAATTAATTTAGCTACTCATATTAATTAAAACAACAGACAAACACAAAATGAAATTAATAAATATTAAAACATGCATTATATAATGATAATAGGAACTTAACATAAATAAATAAACTTAATATTAATTGCAAAAATAAAACCTGAACAAATAAATTCTTCGGCTCTTCTTCCACAATCTGGCAAGCTTGGAGCGTCGGAATCGAAATAAAAGAAACGAAATCTGAGGCTTAAAAAATCTAATTAAGATAACAATTTCCTAATGTTGGAAATTGTTATTAAAGGGTTTGGAAATTAAAAAGAAAGCAACAAGAACAAAAGCTGGAAATAAAACTGGATTGTAAAAACGGCAGAGCTTCCGCATAAAATTTCAATCAAAAACTCTGTCCTTTCTTCATCTGATTCTTTGATATTTATAGAAGAGAAATTTGACAGTTGAAGAATAGGAACGTGGGCTTTGGTTCTTCAGTTTTGAGAAAATCCAGGAGAACATGCTTTACTGGGCGTTGTTGAGGTTGAGAGATTATATGAGTCTCTGAAGACTCTTTCTATTCGTTGGCACGTCTTCAATTTTATTCAAATAAATTAAATAACCCTTGTAACGGTCGTAACATTGGTGTAACAGGCAGATTTCTCATATTTAGCGCGTCACGGTCGTGAGACCATTGTGACGATCGTGAGACCTCAAAAAGGAGCGTCACGGTCGTAAGACCCTTGTGACGACCGTGAGAGCAACAAATTATGCAGTTTTTAGCAGAATTGAGCTCTCTCTTTTCTTTTCATGCTAAATTTTGTTCCTTTGATCTTTTTCCATAATTTTGGCTCTAGACATATTATACCTGCAATGTGGCATAAAAAACTCGAAATAATTGGGAGTTAAAAGGACGAATGTATGATAAAACGGACTAAAAACATAGTAATAATACGATGTGATTTCTCGTTATCAAACTCCCCCATACTTAAACCTTTGCTTGTCCTCAAGCAAATAATCAATTGAAAAATGATCGGACAACTTTCATCAGACGCATACACATAGCATACCATACGAGAAGTCATTTAGTTAGATAGACCGATACTAGAGTATAACACTAACGATACACTAATGACACAAGCAACAAGCTAAGTCGTCGACTTCCCTTTAAACGAAACATTTAGTAATTCTGTTGTGATTCTACCTAGAGTCCTTCGTTCTTATTTCACCCGGTTTCGTTCTAGCGCAATCACATTAAGCCCTTTGTCTTAGCACACACGTAGTGGAGTAGCCGGTTAATGACTTTGATCCTTTATTAGCACGGGGTCTGGTACACGAATGTGGCACCCCTTTACATGTTATCCAAATTGGAGGTTGTGGGGGATCGAGCCGTAGCACGCCCTACCAAGTTCAGAACCAGATACCTCTGAACCAACCAGCAATGGACTCCTTCTTATATTACTCATCTCTTATATGCGACCGTGTACTTTGGTGCAAATTTTCTTTTTATGGCAGCGAGATATGAAGGATTGTTTATAGATTAGGCATCAAACACTTTTGTTCATCGGCTCCCCACGTGGTTTGTGTCTAGACGGTGCTGACTGCTAGTATAAACTACTAGGGGTTACTTTAGAACTAAGACTTAAGATATAGGCATAACAGTTATCGAAATGGATTGCTTAAGTAGGAAGTCTAAGGTGTCAAGACTGTATTGATCTTGTTGGATCTTTCTCAGCTTCCTAACTACGATTTCATAGGTATGTCGAGTTATGTGAAGATAAAGCAAAAAAATTTCGGTATGGCTAAATAAAGTGGGGAAGAATTGAAACTTAAGAAATATCATCAATATTACTTGTTCAATTGAAAATGCGGAAAGGAAAAATACAAGGAATGGAAAACGGAAAGGTACCTCTCCCACACTATATCAGACATTGTCCTCAATGTTGTGATATAATAGCGGGGAAATACGATACAAAAACAGTATGCAAAACTAAAAGAAAAACTAATGCTACTGACGACCACGGCCTCAGCTTCTGGTGCGGGAACGTCTGGTAGGAGTGGCTTCCTCATCAGAACCAGTGACAGTAAGAGCGATGACGTCCATCTGCAAAGCTTCTAACTCGCTGAAGATCTCACCTAACTTTTCATTCGTTGCTTCCTGGTTTTTGACAACAGTGGCAAGGAGTGCATCATACGGCTCCCACTGCTTCCGCTCAAGTGCGACATTCATCTGGTTTTGCTGGTGAATGGCACAGAGGATGTCTTCAAGGGTGATCTCAGCAGAAGGCGGCTGCCTGGTAGAAGTCTCAGGTATGTCCTGAACTGGCTCAGCACGATCCATCTCCTCTTGCATCTCATCCACAGGTGCATCAGGCTGGTCGTCAGTAATTGGAACATGGCCTGTGGGAGCTGGTAAATCAAATAGCCAGTTGGATCTGTTTGATGGATCAATTCGGTTCCTGCAAGGCAAAACGATATTATAATAAATGGTGCCTTGTATCACAGGGTTGAACCTGCCATCCTCACGCTGAGAGATCATGTGTGCAGACTTGCAGTAGTTCATTGTAAGCAGCTCCGGTGCCATATAAGGCAGATTAGTGAGGTGGTCACCAAGATTCAACTGTATAGCTAGGGAAGTGACAATCCCGCTAATATAGAAGGGTGTGGCGCCTCTTTGTGCTACGGATTGAATGTGGGCCAGTAGGAACGGAGCGGCGTTGATGCGCTCTTCATTCAAAGCACAATGCAAAAACAGGAGCTCTTTAGAATTGAGCTTATGGTTGCTCTCCCTTGCGAAGATGGTGTTGCAGATGATACGATGAAAGTACCGGATCGCTGGATTATGAATGTGAGTGGCGTTGAGACTATGATAGGTTGAAGCACGGCTATTGGTAATGTTGTACCATAGAGTAAAAGCTGCTTCATTGAAGTTGTCAGGCACACGAAGGTGGGCACCGTCACCGTGACTGAAGCCTAGAAGTTCTGCGACTCTGGTTTGAGTGAGTTCAAACTCTCTGCCAAGCATTCGGAATTTTGCGATACCTGTGAGTTGGTTTGTGGATCCAGAGGGTGTGATGTATTGAAAAGAACTCAGGAACTCCAAAGTGAGGTTTGCAAATGTTGGTTGCGGTTGGCTCCATAAATCCCATAAGCTGACTTTTTCAAGAAGTAGCTTCACTCCGTCGAACAAGCCTAACTCTCTCAGACAGTCGAGGTCGACGTACCGAGTCGTTTGGAGCTCGCGGGTTTAAAACTTTTCAAACTTAGCTCTCTGTGCTGCTCATTGTTCTCCTTCTCTAAATTGGATGTTTGCCATTGCATGCAAAGGAAGTTTAGCGTGAGATAAGTGTTGGAGGTTTTGTGATGAGAATGTGAAGAAGGTGGATTGATTTATAGTGGAGTGAAAGGAATTTGTGGAGTTGGAATTGAATGGGGAAGTTGAATGGAGTGGATGGATTAATGGTGAATAATGGGTTGTTACGGGAGAGAAAGGGGTAATGGACGGTTAGAAGATTTTGGGAAAAAGAAGTGGAGAACGAAGGAGAACGGCCTCTGTAACTCAGAGGTCGTGCATTTCAGATTGTCACGATTGTGAGGGATAGGTTACGGTCGTGATGCGCTCATTTGCCCGTTACGATCGTGAGGGATAGGTTATGACCGTGATGTTCACAAAATTTTAAATTTCAATAGAATATTTACCTCATTCCAATCCATCTATAATTCATATCATATTAATTAATTAATTCCAACATAACAACATAACAATGGATCAATATATAACAGCATTAGATTTCATCACGCACACATTCATCAAAATTTCCAGCAATCAATTTTTGAGAAATGAAGTATCAGTATATGTTCTTACTGATAGTAACAAATAGCACACAATACTAATCAAACATGCAATTGTAATTTTGGTAAATGCACTAAATTATGAAAACACGTAAATAGACTGAATGAAAAATTGCATTAATTGAAATACTTTGTTTTTGACAGAACATAAAGAAATTGCAGTAATAAAAATGAACTAGGAAATGTTGCAAAAATTCAAAACTAACTAGAAACAAAAAGCAAAAAGTAAAATTAAGCAAATCACTACAGCTTATCAAAGTCGTTTCTTCAGGTCTTCAAGTACGGAATTTATATGGTAAAATTGTTCACATGTTAAATCAGTTAAGCCTATAATGTCCAATCTCATGCTCTTAACTTCATCCTTAACAACATTAATGTCAGCTTGGTATACTTCAAGAGTCGTCAAAATTTTGTTTAAGCTGTCAGCATATCCTACTTTGTTGATTTCAGGGGTCTCAATATCTTCATCAATGTGGTTGATGTCATGGTAACCAGGAGGGGTCTCAGGGTCACTCTCTTCATCAGTCATCATATCATCCCTAATTTGGTAGGATTGTGGTGTTTCAGGTGTTGTTGGATGGTCAGGAAGAGTAAGCTCATAAAGCCAATTATCTCTGTAGTGAACGCTGACTTTAGCATGGTTCGGCAAGGTGAACAAGGTTACGATTTCATTCCTAATCAGGTACTCGAATGGTGGTTGTCCTATGTTTCCTATTATTCGGCGGTTAAAGCAGAAATCCAAATTCATAGGGCGAATGGTACCGAAACGGGTGCACTTGTGTAACTGATATCTAAGTCCGAGGGCGTTAGCAATCATGGTGACTAGGCCTCCTACCATTATTGGTAGATTAGGTTCCTCCTGGATGCGGGTAAAGGTCTGCATCATGAAGGGTACAACATTTACGGGTTTGCCTTCGGTCAAACAGGACATTATGAATATCTCGTCCTTAGATACTTCAGTAAGGTTCTCTTCCTTTCCAAAAAAGGTGTGGGCAAGGATTTTGTGAAAATAGCGGATAGCGGGGTTGTGTATTTCATTATTTTCCATGCTATCCGGCTCAGGGTGGTAGTTTCCTGTTAAAGTTCCCCAGAAGAAATCTAGCTCAATATCCATCAGTTCTACCTGGGTGGTAGTAAAAGCAAAAGGTCCGCTAGGAAATCCTAGTAGGTCAGCTAGTTCCTTGTGGTTATAGACATATTCGATACCGAATAGTCGGAAACTAATAAATCCTTTCCGTAGTCCAAATCCGCGCTCAGGTAGGTAAACTAGGGAGCTTAAAAATTCAAGGGTGAGCTCGCGGTAAGTTATAAACTTATATTTTATGAGAGCTTTCTCCCATCCAAGCTGGTTAAACATGTATAGGATGCTATCATTGATACCTAAGGTTTCCATAGTTTGTTCGTCATAATACAGAGTCAAGTCCATGTGTCTCTGTGATAATTCCTCAAATTTCCTCCTTTGGTTCCTACCTCTAAATATGGTTTCCATGAAGTTCCTTGGTTGGTTAGCCATAGTTAGTGTTAAAGCGGGAGAAACAAATCAGGGGAGAAAGAGGTAAGGTAGAAAAGACTTTAGAAAATCTGTAGCAAGGTAAATTTAAAAATGATTTAGAAAACGAAAGTTAAAAATAAAGAAAATGAGGAAAGAAATAGATAAATAAAGTCAATAATAAAAATGAAATAAAACAATAAAATGGGTTGCCTCCCACTAAGCGCTGTTTTTATCGTCATAAGCCTGACGTAGTGCTTAGTGCTAGATTAATCAGGGAAGTTAGTGGACAACTCTAAAAGTTTTAAATTATTCGCATAATCTCTGTTTTCAATATTATGGTAATGTTTTAATCATTGTCCGTTTACTGTGAACGGTTCACTATTCCTACCCTTAATTTCTATTGCTCCGCTCGGGAACACTTTAGTAATTTCAAAGGGTCCTGGCCATCTAGATTTTAGTTTTCCAGGAAAGAGCCTAAGTCTTGAATTGAAGAGGAGCACAACGTCTCCCACACTAAATTCTTTCCTAGACAGGCGCTTATCGTGCCAACGCTTGGTTCTTTCTTTGTATATCTTAGTATTCTCGTATGCGTCCAACCTTAATTCTTCAAATTCATTAATGTCGAGGATCTGCTTCTCTCCAGCGGCAATGTAGTTTATATTAAGTGTTTTAATCGCCCAATATGCTTTGTGTTCTAGTTCAACCAGGAGATGACAGGCCTTCCCCTACATTAGTTTGAAGGGTGTAGTTCCTATGGGTGTCTTGTAGGCTGTCCTATAAGCCCATAAAGCTTCATTAAGTTTAGATGACCAATCCTTCCTAGATATGGCGACATTCTTCTCTAGAATTTTTTTTATTTCTCTGTTCGAGACTTCGACCTGTCCACTTGTTTGCGGATGATACGGTGTTGCTACACGATGTCTGACTCCATACTTAGATAATAATTTGTCGAATATTTTCGAAATGAAATGCGAGCCACCGTCACTAATGACAAGTCTAGGCACACCAAATCTTGGAAAGATTATATTCTTGAAAAGCTTAATTACTACTCGTGTGTCATTTGTAGGAGAAGCTATAGCCTCGATCCATTTTGAAACATAATCGACAGCTACGAGTATGTACTTGTTACCGAAAGAGGATGGGAATGGTCCCATGAAATTGATTCCCCGGACATCAAAGACTTCTACTTCTAATTTCCTCTTTGAGGCATTTTATCTCGTCTTGAAATATTACCGGTGCGTTGACACCGATCGCAATTTATAACAGCGATGTGGACATCTTTCCATAGGTTAGGCCAAAATAGGCCGGCTTGTAAGATTTTTGCACAAGTCTTGGAAGTGCTTGCGTGTCCGCCATAGGGAGATGAATGACAATGAGAAATGACATCTTCTATTTCTTCTTCGGGTATGCACCGACGGAAGATTCCGTCAGGTCCTCTTTTAAACAATAATGGTTCGTCCCAATAGTAATACTTGAGATTGTGGAAGAATTTCTTTTTCTGCTGATAGGTTAAGTCTGGTGGAAGTGCTCCTGCAGCTAAGTAGTTGGCAATGTCAGCGTACCATGGCAGTCCTACGGTTGTTTGGATTGTTTCCACGACTTTTGGTTCATTTATGTCTAACCGAGCTGGGCCGCTTCTTATTTGTGCTATCAGCTGTTCATACGGAAAATCGTCGTTAATCGGCACTTGTTCGGGTTTAATACCTTCTATTCTAGATAAATGGTCCACTACGACGTTTTCAGTGCCTTTCTTATCTTTGATTTCGAGATCAAACTCTTGTAAGAGTAAGATCCATCTCAGGAGTCTTGGTTTAGCATCTTTCTTGGTTAGTAAATATCTGATAGCAGCGTGGCCTGTGTAGATGATTATTTTTGCTCCTACTAGGTAGGAACAAAATTTATCAAGCGCGAAGACAACTGCTAACAACTCTTTTTCAGTAGTGGCGTAGTTCAATTGAGCAGAATCTAAAGTTCTACTGGCATAGTAAATTGCGTGAAGTTTCTTGTCCTTCCTTTGTCCTAGAACTGCGCCTACAGCATAGTCACTCGCATCGCACATGATTTCGAAAGGTAATCTCCAGTCAGGTGGTTGCATGATTGGTGCGGTGATGAGGGCTGTTTTTAGAGTTTCAAATGCTTTAAGACAATCCTTATTGAATATGAACTCAGCGTCCTTCATTAATAAATCGGTAAGAGGTTTAGTGATTTTCGAGAAATCTTTGATGAATCGTCGGTAGAAACCGGCGTGTCCTAAAAAGCTTCGTATTTCTCGAACGGTCTTAGAGGTGTGAATATCTTTTATGACTTATATCTTTATCAACTTCAATTCTCTTGTCAGATATAACGTGTCCTAGTACGATTCCTTCTCTGACCATAAAATGGCATTTTTCCCAGTTAAGTACGAGGTTTACTTTTACACATCTTTCTAACACCATTTCTAAATTTGATTGACATCCTTCAAAACTTTGCCCGCATACAGAGAAGTCGTCCATGAACACTTCCATGATGTTATCTATGAAATCTGTGAAGATTGACATCATACATCTTTGAAAGGTTGCAAGAGCGTTACATAATCCAAAGGGCATTCGTCTATAAGCGAACGTTCCATAAGGACATGTGAATGTAGTCTTCTCTTGATCATCTGGGTGAATAGGGATTTGGAAAAATCCTGAGTAACCATCTAGATAACAGAAATATGAGTATTTGGCTAATCGTTCTAACATTTGATCTATAAAAGGTAGTGGGAAATGATTTTTCCGAGTGGCTTTGTTTAGTTTTCGATAATCGATGCACACTCTATGTCCGATCACTACTCTTTGTGATATCGATTCGCCTTTAGCATTTTTCACAACAGTGATACCTCCTTTCTTTGGTACTACGTGTACTGGACTAACCCATTGACTATCAGAGATTGGATATATTATTCCAGCGTCTAGTAGTTTCTTAACTTCTTCTTTTACTACAGTGCTAAGGATTGGGTTAATTCTTCTTTGAGATTCTCTAGAGGTTTTGCAATCTTCTTCTAGCATAATACGATGCATACAGATTGAAGGACATATTCCTTTGAGATCAGATATGTTATATCCTAATGCAGTTGGGTATTTCTTTAAGACATCTAAAAGTTTCTTCGTTTCGAGTGTTCCTAAACCGAAATTGATTATAACTGGTCGCGTACATTCAGTGTTTAGAAATTCGTATCTTAGGTTCTTAGGTAAGGTTTTTAACTCTAATTTAGGTTTCTTCTTGCTTGGCATGGGATCCGGTGTAAGTGCTAAACTTTCACGTAGACTATCATCCTGATACGGTTCACGCCAATTGTCATCTTCGAAAATCGGAGGGATTTAAATTTTCATAATTTCAGAATAAGTAGTTTCTTTCATTCCCATCTCTCTTAAACACTCGTTAATGACATCTAATAAATAGCATGTGTCCTCTATAGCTGGTGATTGTAAGAATTGTGTTAAAATAAATTCAACTTTCTATTCACCTACTTCAAAGGTTAGCTTTCCTTTCTTTACATCTATAATAGCTCCAGCGGTAGCTAGGAATGGTCTTCCTAGTATGATAGGTGTAGTGGAGTCTTCAGTGATGTCCATTATTATAAAATCAGTAGGAATGTAGAATTGACCTATCCGTATTGGGACATTCTCTAGTATGCCTACAGGATATTTAATAGAGCGGTCGGCTAGTTGAACAGACATTTTAGTAGGTCTTAATTCTCCCATATCTAGCCTTTTGCAAATTGTTAAGGGCATAACACTGATACTAGCTCCTAAATCGCATAGAGCTTTGTCAATGACGAATTTTCCAATTACACAGGGTATAGAGAAACTACCTGGATCTTTTAACTTGGGAGGCATGTTATTTTGAATTATTGCGCTACACTCAGCAGTAAGTGTAACGGTTCCGTTATCCTCTATCTTCTTCTTATTGGATAAGATTTCCTTTAGAAATTTAGCATACGAGGGCATTTGAGTGATAGCTTCTGTAAATGGAATAGTAATATTTAACTGTTTCAAAAGTTCAACAAATTTCTTAAACTGACCCATCGTCTTGGAATTGGTTAATCTCTGAGGGTACGGAATCGGTGGTTTATAAGGTGGTGGAGGCACATAAGGCTTTTATTTCTCCACTGCCTCTTGATTATTATCTTCCTTTTCTTCTGGTTCATTCTCCTTTTCAGTCGTCTTATCCTGCTTTTGGCACATGGCTGGATTGTCAAGTCTTGGATCGGCAGGTCCGTCAAGTTCTTTGCCACTTCTTAGTATCACAGCATTGGCCTGTCCTTTTGGGTTAGGTTGGGGTTGTCCAGGAAATACTCCAGTTGGGGAAGCGGTAGGTGCTTGTTGTTGAGCTACTTGTGAAATCTGAGTTTCAAGCATTTTGTTATGTGTAGCTAACGCATCTACCTTGCTCACCAATTGCTTAATCTGCTCGCTAGTGTGTATGTTTTGGTTCAAGAATTCCTTGTTTGTTTGAGATTGGGTAGCTATGAAGTTCTCCATCATTAATTCAAGGTTTGATTTTCTAGGAACATTAGGAGCAGTCTTTTGATATCCTGGTGGTGTAGCTGGCGCTTTTCCTGGTGTGTATAAAGCATTGTTGTTCTTATAAGAGAAGTTCAGATGATTCTTCCAACCTGGGTTGTATGTGTTCGAGTACGGGTTTCCTTGAGCATAATTCACTTGATCTGTGAGAATTCCTTCTAATAATTGACAATCATGGACAGCATGTCCTGGAACTCTACATAACTCACAGTTAGGTGTTACCGCAGCCACGGTGGCTGTTGGTGTTATGGCCAAGTTGTCGATCTTTTGATTAAGTGCATCAAACTTTGCATTAACTTGGTCCATACTACTCACTTCGTACATACCTCCTTTTGTTGGTTTCTCAGTTGCGACTCTCTCGCTTCCCCATTGGTAATGATTCTGAGCCATACTCTCGATAAGTGCATAAGCATCATTATATTCTTTGTCCATTAGTGCGCCGCCTGCGGCATCGTCAATCGTCATTCTTGTGTTGTACAAGAGTCCATTGTAGAAGGTATAGATGACCATCCATTCTACTAATCCGTGATGTGGACAAAGTCTCAGCATATCTTTGTAGCGTTCCCAAGCTTCGAAAAGTGACTCGTTTTCCTTTTGCTTAAATCCGTTGATTTGAGCTCTTAGCATAGCCGTCTTGCTAGGTGAGAAATATCTTGTCAAGAAGACTCTCTTTAATTCCTCCCACGTAGTTACTGAATTCGAGGGTAAAGATTGAAGCGAGGCTCTTGCTCTGTCTCGAAGTGAGAAAGGAAAAAGGCGTAATCTGATTGCTTCTTGGGTAACTCCATTAACTTTCACTGTATCTGCGTACTGCACAAATATCGAAAGATGAAGGTTCGGATCCTCGGTAGGATTTCCGGCGAATTGGTTTTGTTGCACAACTGATATTAGCGAAGGTTTCAACTCGAAATCGTTTCGGTTGATAGCTGGCGCGGCAATGCAGGAATGCGGCTCAGCTTGTGAAGGACTAGCGTAATACTTGAGCGGATGATTTGGTTCTTCATCCATTTCTGCGTCCTTCGATGTTCCAACTGGTTTAGGTGGATCAACTTGAAGATCTGGAATGTTGTATTTTCGTTGGTATTCGAATATTCGTCTTCTTAAATGTAAGAAGCGTTCTAATTCAAGGACTGGAGGTTGCAAGTCTTCGCCTTGAGAGCGAGTACTTGGCATACACTCGGTAAATTAGATTAGGGAAAATAAATTGTTGCCTTAGTCTAGACAGTGCTACTCTAATAGTGCACTAGCGACTAAATCAAGGTCCCCGGCAACAGCGCCAAAAACTTGATGGGCGAAGACTTAATGTGTCTAACGGTATCTAAACTGCAAGTGCACAGCCTATCGCAATAGTAATAAAAAGATGTCGAACCCACAGGGACTTTGTAATCACTCTAGTGCTAGAAGGTTTGCTAGTTTAGCTAAGGTGGAAATTTGTCACGGTTATGGTTTTAAGGATTAAAAACGGGAATTAAACTTAATTAAGGAAATAATGATAAGGCGGTCGGTATGTAATAATATTAACCTATGCGGGTCAATCTAGTCTAAGCTTATAAAGATGTTTCACTTAAATAATTCTGTAGAGATTACCAGTTTAAAAACCCTCGACTCACACTCTCGTGGTTTATCTCGGATCATACTCCTAAAGCCCTATGTCTGCTCTCGCTAGCCCATAAGTGTTTAGAAAATAATTTTTGAAAACTTAATAAGTCTAATTCGTTTTAAAGCGCTCTCGCTGTATTTAAATCGAATGCCTAACTTTAGCTATCTAGTTAAAATCTCACACTCTCGTGGTCTCGATCTAACCTATTTCACTTCTCTTACTCTCGTAACAAAAAGCTTGATTTTAATTATAAAAAGTCACAGCCAGAATATAAGTTCGTAAATGTTTTTAGCTTAGATTCGATTCATCCGTTTTGGTTGCTTTATTACATACCGACTCAATTAATTTAGCTACTCATATTAATTAAAACAACAGACAAACACAAAATGAAATTAATAAATATTAAAACATGCATTATATAATGATAACAAGAACTTAACATAAATAAATAAACTTAATATTAATTGCAAAAATAAAACCTGAACAAATAAATTCTTCGGCTCCTTCTTCCACAATCTGGCAAGCTTGGAGCGTCGGAATCGAAATAAAAGAAACGAAATCTGAGGCTTAAAGAAATCTAATTAAGATAACAATTTCCTAATGTTGGAAATTGTTATTAAAGGGTTTGGAAATTAAAAAGAAAGCAGCAAGAACAAAAGCTGGAAATAAAACTGGGTTGTAAAAACGGCAAAGCTTCCGCATAAAATTTCAATCAAAAACTCTATCCTTTCTTCATCTGATTCTTTGATATTTATAGAAGAGAAATTTGACAGTTGAAGAATAGGAACGTGGGCTTTGGTTCTTCAGTTTTGAGAAAATCCAGGAGAACATGCTTTACTGGGCGTTGTTGAGGTTGAGAGATTATAGTAGTCTCTGATGACTCTTTCTATTCGTTGGCACGTCTTCAATTTTATTCAAATAAATTAAATAACCCTTTGTAACGGTCGTAACATTGGTGTAACGGGCAGATTTCTCATATTTTGCGCGTCACGGTCGTGAGACCATTGTGACGATCGTGAGACCTCAAAAAGGCGCGTCACGGTCGTAAGACCCTTGTGACGACCGTGAGAGCAACAAATTATGCAGTTTTTAGCAGAATTGAGCTCTCTCTTTTCTTTTCATACTAAATTTTGTTCCTTTGATCTTTTTCCATAATTTTGGCTATAGACATATTATACCTGCAATGTGGCATAAAAAACTCGAAATAATCGGGAGTTAAAAGGACTAATGTATGATAAAACGGACTAAAAACATAGTAATAATACGATGTGATTTCTCGTTATCATGTACTCTATTGGCATGAGCTATGATAAGATACATGCATGTCCAAACGATTGTGTCTTGTTTCTAAACAAGTATGCATTGTTAAATGAGTGTCCTAAATGCGGTGTTTCTCGATATAAAAAGAAGTTATCTCTAGCAAAAATCTTATGGTATTTTCCTATAATTTTGAGATTCAGACGCATGTTTCGTAGTGAAACTGATTCAAGACATTTGATTTGGAATGCAGATGAAAGAATTATTGATGGAAAGTTTTGACATCCGGTAGATTCACCATAGTGAATAAAATTGATGATGATTATCCTGAATTTGGAAAAGAAGCAAGAAACCTTCGCTTGACATTATCTACTAATGGAATGAACCCACATGATATTCAATGTATCTCATATAGCATTTGGCCTGTGATTTTAATGATTTATAACCTACCTTCATGGCTATGTATGAAGCGTAAGTACATGATGTTATCTATGTTAATTTCTAGGCCTAAACAACCAGGGAATGACATAAACGTATACTTGACACCCTGAATCGAAGATTTAAAGTTTTTGTGGGAAAATGGTGTGGAGGTTTATGATGGGTATAGGAAACAAAGTTTCAACTTGAGGGAGATGTTGTTTGGCACAATTAATGATTTTCCAGCATACAGAAATCTATCAGGGTACAACATAAAATGTCAATGTGTGTGTCCTATTTGTGAAGATAAAACATATTGGACGTGATTGGAGTTTGGTCAGAAGAATTTCTTTCTCGGTTATCGTAGATTCTTAAATTCAAAACATCACTACCGTGGGTGGAGAAAAGCCTTCAATGGAGACACAAAATAGGGTAGAGCTCCACCTATATTTATAGGTGATCAAATATTTGAAAAGGTGAAAGATGTGAGTACTCAGTTTGGCAAGCCTTTTGCACATATACTTGTCCAGAAAAGGGTGGAAGAAGAGGTCAATGTTTTTTGAACTGCCATATTGGAAGTTGTTGTATGTAAGATATTTTCTCAATGTTATGCATATTGAAAAGAAATGTGTTTGACAGTGTTGTTGGTACGTTACTCAATATACACTCAATATAAAAGGAAAGTTTAAGGATGACCTTAAAGCAAGAAAAGACTTGATAGTGATGGGGATAAGAACTGAATTAGGACCCTTGAAGAAAGGAAAATAAACATATCTATCTCCTGCTGCATATACTCGATCTAGAAAGGAGAAAAATGTATTGTGTAAGTTTCTAAGTGAAGTTAAAGTTCCAGAAGGATACTCTTCATATATTAGAAGACTTATGTCTATGAAAGACCTCAAGTTAAAGAGCTTAAAGACGCATGACTGTCATGTTATAATGGAACATTTTCTACCAATAGGTATACGTTCTATTCTGCTTGAAAAAGTAAGAAGCACAACAACTAAATTGTGTTTTTTCTTCAAGTAAATTTAGAGTAAGTTGATTGATCCTACGATCTTACCAACATCGCAAAATTAAATAGTTATTACTTTTTGTGATCTTGAAATGTATTTTCCTCCCTCCTTTTTTGAGATAATGGTTCATCTAGTTGTTCATATGGTGAAAGAGACACAATTGTGTGGACCGGCTTATATGAGATGGATGTACCCTGCTAAACGTTATATGAAAATATTATAAGGGTATGAGAAAAACCGAATTCGACCAGAGGGTTGTATTGCCAAACGATACATTGTTGAAGAAGTGATTGAGTTTTGTACTGAATATTTGGCCAATGTACAATCAACTGGACTCCCTGAATCTCATTTTGTCGGGAAAAAAGCAGGAAAAAAGCTAATTGGAAATGAAGTTGTGACAGTATCAAGGGTCGAACGGGATCAAGTGCATTTGTATGTTTTGCACAATGAGAATGAGGTTGAGCCGTATGTTGAAATGCAAAAGGATGTTCTTCGAGGTTTAAATCCAAATATATATATATATATATATATATATATATATATATATATATAAATATATATATATATATATATATATATATGCGAATTGGATAGTACGAGAGCACAGTTAAAGTTTCATACATTGGTTTAAGGATCACATTTTCGAAAAGTATTATTCAGACCCCGCTTCAATAATAGAAAGATTGAGATGTTTAGCATATGTGTCGCTCCCGAGATTTTCATCCTAGTACAAACGCGAAAGTGGCGCGGAAAAGTTAGAGTCGCCAGCCAGACACTTTTATCCCGAAGGAATGGGAAAGGTAATGTTGCACAAACCTAAGGAAGAAGGAGAAGGACGAGGCCTTGCGAACCAAAGATCTGGGTCCGCAAGTCAGTTACGAATTGGGAAGGTATTAGCACTCCAATCCGTCCGCCGTACCCGACGAGATCCACGCTTATAAGTCTGTTTCAAAGGGTGAAAAAAACAATATGTTGTTTGAATGAAAGAATGACTATCTGGAATGGAATGGAAATGAGAAAAGAAATGGAATTAAAAATGGACATAAAGGGGGAAAATGTAAGGAAAAAGAATGATTATGCTCGAATGGGCCCTACCCCACTACCTACGTACCTCATCGGGATAAATGACGATCAGAGACGCCGTAGTTCGTCTAACTAAGGCTGAAACTTGTTTGTGTTTTTTAGGATGACGTTGCCATAGCTCTAGCTCAGGTGTTACCGGCTCTGACTCGAGGGTGTTTACCGTATCGCTGTTTGAACTGTCGAGACAAGTCATGTTCGTCCGCAAAGAGTATGAGATGAAATGAGAAGACATGGTGTCTTGGTTTGTTGTCTTTTAGAAGAAGTGTTTTGAGTTTGTGTTTGTTGTATGTACAACACTAAAGACTATGACACAGGAGTGAATACTTTCCAAGATCGCCCCCAATGGAACGTTTGTAAAGCATCCTAGAAGAGTGAAGGAGACCTCCACTAATCATTTCCCGTATAGCTTAAGGCTCGTGACGCATTGTACACATTTTCCTTTATTACGTGTTTTTGATTTTCTTTTAAGATGAGAAGTGAGACTCAAGTTGTCAAAGGAAAAAAACTCTAAGGGAAACTAGACTTACCCTAAGTTAGTTGAGTTTGAAGATAACTTATGGTTAGTGAGGTTTAAAAGATTAAATCTACCTAAGAGATATTAGACTAGAAATGCAAGTACAAAACGTTAATAATGAACATTATGGTCTTCCTAGGTCATGGTGGGTAAAAACGTATATGAAACGTAAATGGGATGAAACGATGGATCGGGTGGGTCGATTGCGTGGTGCTGAGACGCACGACTTATGGTGTGCAACATACAAGGCTTGCTTTTGGGTGTAATGGAGTGGAACGATGGTAATCAAGGAATCCTAAAGTCACATGAAACTTTATTTATTTATTTATTTGAAAATTTACTCGACGTTGGATCGAGTATCTTATTTATTTTTTGAGATTTTGGTTTTCTATCGATTCGTTTTATCTTTTCTATCCTAGTTATAGAAACTACACAAGTGTTACATCACAAAGTACAAAGTACAAAAATAAAATCGAGGCATGACAAAACATAATCCAAGTCCATAAGCAAATCCTCGGAAAATACCTTACACAAAAAGGAAATGTTAGTAAGAGAAATGAACATGAATATGCATAATATGACGAAAATGAATTAAAATGACAAAAATATCAAAAGTCATGGAAAAATGTGAAATTATTTCCCTAGAGTCTCAAACCTGATTATAACATTGTGTTAAAAAATCTCTTAAAAATTCAAAGTCTAACTATGTCAAATGGTCCCCTAAACTTACCTAAAGTTCAATCACAATGTTATGAAAATCACAATATCAAAACAGTGGATAAAATGGCCTAAAAAATACACCAAAAATATTATAGGTACTTTCATTTGTCTTCTAATCATAGCAAAAGGAATGGGCCAAAAATGTTGTAGGAAGTGGTAGAAATAAAATGTACAAATTTATGTGTCCATGAAAGAATTCAATAGAAAATCAATTAAATTAAAAATCGAAATTAAATTGGAAAATGATTAAATTCAGAAAGTAAAAATTGGGAAAGGTTCTAAATTGAGTTAATATCCTACTATAATTTTTGGGGATTTTTATTATTCATTTTAATATTTTTTATGAATTAATTTGAAAGGGTGTTTAAAGCATAAAAATAAAAGAAAGAGAATAAAGAAAGGGGGTGTATGAAGAACTTTAATAGTTTAAAAAAAACAATGGGCTCGTATTGGGGGTGTTAATAACAACCTGCGCTAGGCCCAAACATGCAGGTGGCCTGAGGGTGCATTGAGCTTATGGTGGGCGGCACGCATGTGATTGACATACAGGGGTCCAACCAGACGGTGACAAGTGTCACCGCCGGATTGGACCGGAAAAAAGAAAATCCTATCCCTAATTCCAAAATGGGTGGTGGATAATGATCTTTATGAGATTTTATTTTCAATATTTTATAAAATTAAAAGAACAAAGTCTCTCTCTCTCTATCTATCTCTCTCTCTCTCTCTCTCTCTCTCTCTCAACACCAATCTCGTTCTCCTTCATCTTCATCTCATAGAACCCTAGCGGTGGCGACAATGGCTTCCCCACCACTGATAACATCTCCTAACCCTCACCTTCTTCACACAAACACCATCTTATTTTCCCTCCTCTATCCAAATCCGTAAACGATTTTCTCAACAAATTCCTTAAACTACCGGATCGGAGATTCACATAGAAAAAAATCTTAGCCTTATATCTACAACAATAAAGCACGACCAATCAATGATTCGAAGAGGAGAAATGATGATACTCACTGATTGAAATACTATCTTGAAGATCCTTCACACGGAGAGAGTTTCGATCGATCACAAGAATCGGGTTCGGCAATCCGCGGCTTGGCTCCGACGCTCTTTCGATATTTCCAGTGAGTTGTTAGCTATTCTTACAAGATTTTGTGGTTGCGATTTTCTGATTGTGTGTTGATGCTCTTCGTATTCTACAGGTACTGACGAAGCTGAATGATGAAATTTGCTATGGTGGATTGAAGTTTCTTAATTATTGCAGGTACGGTTGTTTGGCTAAAGGTTGATGGAAGGTGTAAGGGAGAAGTTGTGGTTTCCGCTTATAGATTGAAACCTGAGGCTATAGTTGATGAAGGTTAATTTGTGGCCCGTGATAGAAAGATGAAACTTGAAGACGATGCAGGTTGATGAGATTCAGTTAGGATGGATGAAGATTGATGAAGCTTATCCTCTTCTCTTGCACAATCCGCTTGTTTTGGCTTGTTTGCGATAACGATGCCAACAAACCTCTTCGGTAAGCAATCCCTAACCGACCTTCTTTTCGCTCTCTCTTCTTCTAATATGTTCTTGTTGGTTCGGAATATTTGCAATTGCTTGTTGGATTGATGATATTGTTTCGAATTATTTGTAGGTCACCGTCACATAATAATGAAGATCATCATTGGAGCATCGGTTGAAGAAGAAAGCAACAAGGTTGAATCCGAGATGATGGTGCTTGAAGATGGACTTGAAGGGTGACGACTTTTTGAAAGAGGGAGATTGAAGATTCACCTGCCGGCTTGGTATCTCGTTTCGGTAAGCATCAAAATTCCGATTGCATTCTTCTTTTCCCTATATCTGAACTTGTTGGATTCATAGATCTTCTTCTTCCAACTCTGTTTTCTCCGATGGTTCTGTTTTGTTGGAGCTGTATTATGCAGGCTTGGTTGTAACAATGTGGCGATGATGAAGATATGAAGGGGTGAGATATTCGAAGGTGGCGATGCAAATGGTAAAGGGGAAAGATGAGGATCAAGAAGGATTGAAGAGTAGTTGATGAAAGAAGATGATGCAGAATGAAGTTCTGCAAGAAAGAATGATGAAATTCAAAGGGAAAAAAGTGGTGAAGAGAAGTGCTAAGAGTCGAAGCCGGAAGAAAAAGAAGAAGTGAATGAATCCTGGTTTATATACAATCAATCTGAAGCTTTCGAAAGTTTTTCGGTTAAGAGTTAGTTGGTTCAGTTTGGACTCTGTTATAGTTTGTTAGGGGTTTATGATTTTTTCTCTGTAGCTGTAACTGTGTTTTTTCCTCTGCTAACTGAATTCTGTTATTATCAGTTATGATTTTTTTTTCTATATCCCTTTTTATTTCTAGTTTTTCTGCTATGTGAATGGTAGTGAGATGCCACAAATTTTTTGTATTTCTCAAAACCCTATGCAACAGCTTGAGTTTGAAATATATTATTGGGTCTCTTTAATATTCGGTTCAAAAGACTGGCCTTCAAATGAAACAAAAACCTTCGGATAGAAACAATAATAAAAATAAAAGAACATTTCTATTGGATTTATTTGGGTGATGGATTTAACTTATTGGATTTCAAATCAAATTTTTGAATTGAATTAGGAATAAAATGGATACAAAATAGAAATAAAATATGGTTTAATTGGAGAATAAAGACAATGAATCTCGAATGCCTATTAAATTTGAACTTGAAATAATGTTGAACTCCAAGTCACCCATTTGCATAAACCTTCCATCTTCGTATGCCTAAAGACGAACCTCAATCCATAAATCTTAATTAACTTGCAATTGAAGCAAACAAAACCAATTTGAATGACAAATGACCTTAGTCCATATCAAACAACAGAAATAAATCTTGTCGAAAGAATGCATAGACACATAAAAAGAGAACCATAACCAAGGACCAATGACCGATTATAGACTAATCATTGAACACTCCGACGATTGATATGAGAACGAATAAGGGAAATCCTGCTCGGGGTATGACGCGAACGAAATAAACGTCTTCCACTTATTGAGCCATGAAAGGTAACCTTGCGCCCACAATCACAATACATTATGGTACGCCCGATTATGGTTATATGACTTAATAGAGAATGCAGACGATATGAAGTATAAGCCAGTTAGTGGTAACGAATTAAAGGGCAAATTTTGGGGTGTTACAGCTACCCCTATTCAATCACTGTAGACCTGAATGGATGACAGTAGTTGCTTTCAGACATTTGAGGTATGCAGGGATTGAATACCAGAAACAACCAGAAAATTTGCACTCTGTGGCAGAAGAACAGGGGAATAAACTCAACTGAATGAACTCTGCTTGGATATAATTATGATGAGAAGAACAACAAACATGAGGATGCCTTTTGGGTGAGGTCAGATGGCTACTGACTTGCCACGCTGCGGGTGGACTTTGATCAATCGAATTTTAAGATACTTTTCCACTTTGAGGATGGACTCTTGCCAATCTGCGGTTGGACTTCAAGATATTTTGCCGCACTGCGGGTGGTCTTTGGAAATTTGCCACACTGCGGGTGGACTTTGAGAATTTGCCACACTGCGGGTGGACTTCTCCTCATTGCGGAAGACTTTAGAGATTTGCCACACTGCGGGTGGACTTCTGCTCACTAGTGGGAGACTTTAGAGATTTGCCACCCGAAGATGGACTTTGGCCAGTCTGTGGCTGGACTTTTGCTCGCTGTGGGAGACTCTTGCCCACTGTGGGGGACTTTTGAAACTTGCCACCCGAAGATGGACTTTGGCCAGTCTGTGGCTGGACTTTTGCTCACTGTGGGTGACTTTTTGCCCACTGTGGGGGACTTTTGAAACTTGCCACCCGAAGATGGACTTTGGCCAGTCTGTGGCTGGACTTTTGTTCACTGTAGGAGACTTTTTGCCCACTGTGGGGGACTTTTGAAACTTGCCACCCGAAGATGGACTTTGGCCAGTCTATGGCTGGACTTTTGCTCGTTGTGGGAGACTCTTGCCCACTGTGGGGGACTTTTGAAACTTGCCACCCGAAGATGGACTTTGGCCAGTCTGTGGCTGGACTTTTGCTCACTGTGGGAGACTTTTTGCCCACTGTGGGGGACTTTTGAAACTTGCCACCCGAAGATGGACTTTGGCCAGTCTGTGGCTGGACTTTTGCTCATTGTGGGAGACTTTTTGCCCACTGTGGGGGACTTTTGAAACTTGCAACCCGAAGATGGACTTTGGCCAATCTGTGGTTGGGCTTTTAGAATTTGCCACCCGAAGATGGACTTTGGCCAGTCTGTGGCTGGGCTTTGAAATCTGCCACCCGAAGATGGACTTTGGCCAGTCTGTGGCTGGGCTTTGAAATCTGCCACCCGAAGATGGACTTTGGCCAGTCTGTGGCTGGGCTTTGAAATCTGCCACCTGAAGATGGACTTTGGCCAGTCTGTGGCTGGGCTTTGCATATGTTGAATTGCATGGCATGTTGCCCCATGACACTGAGGATGTTATGTCTTGAGTATTGTTAATGAACTGGTGTGAATGTAAAAGAAATTCCTGACGCGGAAGTAATAAGTCTCTGCTAACTCTGTGGGGAAACATAATGATCGTGGATTCGATCTCAAGAAGCCCTGTGGGGATAACATCTCTGTTGAAGAAGAGCGTGAATAATTCATTTGTCCCGAATTACCACCTTTGCCAAAAATAAATTGGACTTTAGATTTGAGGACCGTGCCGGGGGATATCTCGACTATTGGGGATTATCCACTCTTATAGATCTGTTGGGGAGGAAAATGATTTATCTGAAATTCGTTAGGGGAATAGGAATTACCTTAGATCTGTTGAGGAACCGAGATTAAGGAAACCAGCCAAAGGAAAAACTTGGTGACTTTACTGGGGATAACTTCGATTTGTCTGTTGGGGATGACAAAACCGAGACACGTCCTGTTGAGGAGGAAAATAATTCAAGTTGTCTCGTGTTGGGTATCATTTGCTTCTGTACGGATTCTACCTCAAGAGGATTTTACAAAAGAATTGGTGTCTTTAAACTCTTAGGTATCGTAACGACTGCATGAATCAGCGTAATAACCTTGCTGGGGAGGTAACCATTGCCAATGCAGATGAGCTAGGAGCTGTAAGAAACATTGAATGAGATAATTGGCTTGACGAGCGACCGCTAGATGGGTAATGGACTCAATCAGTAAGAATTATGACCAGAGGGTGCCATAAAAAACTCTTCGAGAGTGTAAATGTATTGGTACTCTGAACTTCGGGTTACTGCCTCCGATCGTCTGTCTTCGGGAAAGGATGAATTCTCGTACTATAAGGGTGGCCTGCCCCAGTACAAGTATTTGAATAGTTTTGACTGACTAATCTTAGCTCTTGGAGAGATTTGAATCTCGAAGTGATTGCCCCAGTTTGGCTGAATTTTGAAGAGATTGCTCGACGTAACTGCCCCGGATGGGTAAGCTCTTACCATGGTTGGTCGGGAAAGTCCTTACTCAATGGAGTTTTTGCATAAAAGTGCACCTCGACGTGACTGTCTTTCAGGAGTTTCAGACTTTTCAACTTGGCAAGCTTAAGCTTCTGGATTGAATTTCCGCATGTAAACCATTTATAATGTCAAACAAATGTATGCAAGCAAAAAATGTTTGTTCTTAGAATGAAAATTCTAATGCAGCACACATGTTAATCTTGAAGTTTTGAAAAGAGATCGCAAACCTTCTTGAGCGAATCACTGGTTAAGATATGACATTATTTTGAATGAAAGTATGTACAAGCAATACCAACAAATGTCTTTTAGCATAACTCATAGGAGTCAGGAACACGGTCTCGTAGTAGTACACTCTCAAATTAACCCTGTTTCAGTTAGGACTTTTGAGGGTTGTATCGTGGCCTGGTTCACGGTTATAGAAACAAAGGATATAGGCCCGAAGTTTATTTGTGCCTACCCACTCTTCGTGATGTTCTCCATTCCTATGTCCAGCTAGTTTTCACAAGCATTCACCTTCCATAAGGGTTTCATGTTGATTGAGGAACCATTGTTGCTATCAGTTCAAGCACCAATCGGGTTATTGTTGAGAGTCAGTCACTCCTCTATCTTTCGTGTTTGTGCCACACGCCTTTGTTCTTGCTTAAGGATCTCTCTTGTGTAATCCTTTCCGTCTTTCACTTTTTCGTTATTTTGCTTTATCACTAACTTTTGCCTGGACTGATTCTTGTGAATCTTGGATTGTGAAGTCCAGCGGGATGCCCTAACTTTTGGCTAAGTCGCTTGTTTTCAAGTTTCGACTTAACAGGCTTTTTCATTTCTCTTTTTTTTGAACGAGTCGTGTGACATTGTTTGTCTTGATTGCTTTGCGAGGGTTATGACTGCCTCATTCTTTGGTCGATGAATGATAACCATTGTGGTTTTCAATCTTTGGACCTTTTGAATTGGATAACCATTGTGGTTTCTGGTCTTTGAACCTCTTGATTAGCATAGTGGGATGTAATGGATCCTGAAATACACTCCTTTATGAAAGCCTGAACGCTTGGTCCGACTAGCTGACCTCTACCCTGCCCCTAGGTTACATGTAAGGGTTTTTTCATTTGAAAAGAAACTCCTACTTCAAGGCTCAAAGGGGTTAGCAAGGGTTTATCTTCCTTATATCTCCAGTGTTTAGGGATTTGAAACAAAGCATGTACATCGTCAACAAGGTCTTACTCGAGAGCACACAATTAGAGATTTTGCGTTTTTGTTTCGTCATTCTCCTTCATAGAGTTTAAGCATGACAATTGGTATTGTGATGTACATATGCAAAATTATAAGTGAATGCGAATGAATTACTTCAAGAAAAACATGTGAGTTTTATTATTGTTAACATTCAAAAGCAAACAAATTTCATACATGTAGACAAATGTTTAACACATAAAAGAAACTACCAATGGAAATGCAGTAAAGAAACTGAATATTGTCGTAGTTGAGGAGGCTTGGCTCCTTCTGGACCTGTCAGTCTTGGATACTTTCAGTGATCAATAGCTCTTTCACGGACTTGTAGTCTTCAATTTGCAGTGGTATAACTAACCACGACAATCATACCTCTTCTTCTAGTTATTCTGACTCTAACACGAGACATCTGAAGGAAAAAGTGAAGCTGGGGAGTAAAGTTGCCCCATAAGGTTGCTCGGAAAGACCTGACGATCTTCTGCCTACGTATCTTCATTGACCCATGACCAATGAAGAATCAGAGCGACGTAGTTCCCCTCAATAGGGATGAAAAATAAACAATGAAGAAAGGAAAACACATAAATGCCATCACTGAGAGTATTTAAATACTGTCGGCTTTATTTGCTTCATGAATACCCTGGCGTCCTGGGTGATTAACTCGAAGACTTCAGCTTAACCTGGACCATCTATTGGAACAACCGTGACATCGATCCCACTGTGATTAGGCATCGGATTCTGGAGTACCTTTGGATGAGGAGAAAAATTGATTGCCTTGGACTCAATTAGGTCTTGTACCTTATTCTGAAAAGCCCAACATTTCTCAATATTGTGCCCCTAGGCACCTGAATGGAATTCGCACCAGGAGTTTGAATCAAAATTTGGTGGTAGATTATCAGCAGAAGGAGCCCTTATGGTACGGAGCTCAATCAGGTTCAACTTCAGAAGTTCTGGAAGCAATACAACATATGGACATGGGATAGGATCAAGTCTGCGGTTCTTCGCTCTTGTTCTTTCCTGAAATGGTTTTTGTGCTTGTTGTTGCTGACCCTGAGATTGTGATTGAAAATTTCGTTGTTGACATTGCGTTGGACGCCTGACATGTCCCTGTACTCTCTTACTCATACTCAGTCGGGGAGCGAATGAAGGTTGTTGATGTAGTCTCTTTGAAGACTTGTCCTGAACAATGATTCTAGAAGAAGGAAAATTGACCACCTCTTTTGTATTCCTGCATGCTTTATCTTGCGGTACTTCCGACCCGGTCAGTCCAAAAGTGATTACGCCTTTGTCAATTAAGTCTTGCACTTGATGTTTAAACGCCTTGCAATCATTAACATCATGTCCGGGAGCTCCAGAATGAAAAACACAGTAAGCGTAGGGATTCCAACTTTGGTGAAGTTTACCGGAAGGAGAAGTTAGCTTGCGATACTCAATCAACCCCATTTTGAACAGTTGTGGGCATAATTCAGCATAAGACACGGGTATCAGATCAATAACCCTTTCTTGCTCCTGTTGATGACGGGTTGCTACCAATGGAGGAGCTACAAACGAAATCTGTGGAAGTATTTCTCCGGGAAACCAAGGCGTAGCAGCTGAGGAGGATCCATGATAAGGAAAGAAAGTGCTCACTTATTTGGTATCGATTGGTGTAGGATCATTTAGCTCACGTGTGGAGTTGGTTTCTATCTGATGCTCTTCCTGACTGCCAAGTGGTGATTGCTGGTGAAGAGACTCAAACTGTAGAGGAAACCCACCTAACTAACCTTGATTTAGTAGACATCCCAAAGAGATGGGAGAAACATGACCTTCTATTTGAAAAGCAGACACACAACCATTTTCCTTTTTCGACATAGCATTCATGATTCCTGTAAGCAGTTTTATCTGAGTCTTCATCAAGTTGAATTCTTCTCTCAGCAATTTTTGATCCTTGGACAATGCTCGAATGTCCACTATAAAATGCCCCAGTTGGGCCTTCATCTCAGTCACCTCCGCTCGGAGTTGTTCCATGTCTATACCTTGACAATCGTGATTCGAATTGGCCATTCTGGAGAGAAACCAAGTCAGGATAAGAAGTTGTCTCTGAACACCTGTCAAAAATGCAAGGATGTATACAAATGCCATGTTCGGTTATTTCTAAGGGATCTATCTGTTTTGACCCAAGTTTTGATGCAGAAAAATCCGACAATTTACTTCAGATATGTGATCCTTAGAAGTAACTAAACATGTATGCTAAGATGCCATGATGTCATGTATGCAACTGGCATGTGGTCAGCGGTCTGACGTTGGTGTGGATCAGATAACCAAGTGTTGGTGAAGAGTCATAATATCAGTATCTCTGTGCATAAATTCTAGAATTCTCAACCAAGTATCATATAGGGCCAGATCATATCATGGAGTACTATTGGCAAAAGCGGGTATGTTGGAAGTTTAGGGTTCCTGCAAACCTGTAAACCCCTCCCAATCTCGCGGGTGTGCTACTACGGGTCAACATCACGGACTCTCAAAGCCGAGTAGCAATAATACATTCACCATTTCCGAGAAATGGCTCATGACCAAATCAGGGAATCGGTTTGGCATTATGTACTACCCAGGGAGGCCTCAGCTGAATTCCAGAAAAACAAGTATCCCTCATAAGTTCTCGGCTTCAAGCACTAAAGTCGAGAAACAATAATACATTCATCCCGAAGGGTACAATACTATAGTCATACGACCAGTTGCTTTAACTAGGTTCCTATGAGAGAACAAGGTCATCCTATGCGATTTCCTAGTGGGCCCTCAGGTGCGAATGGGTTTGCCACAAAATGTGGTCTGCCACTGTCACCATTGGAGAGGGTTGTTTCCACTAAGGTCCTCGATGATCGGTTCCCAGTGTTAGCAGCTCAGTTAAGAACATTCTATGGCCTGCCTAGGCAGTATAGAACATATCCCAAGAGAGCCTGATCTGGGTGTGGGACTCGTGAAAACTACACGTGCTCAAAACCACGCAAGCCATACGACTGTCCACTCTAAATCCTATGTGTATACTCAAGCCGGGTATTTGGCTTATCTCACAATAATCCCATCCCGCCAAGGAAAACCAGAACAGCCAGTACAATATATGCCAGTATATGCAACAATAAAGTAAAGTGCAGAAAGCTGTAAATAAAGTCGTAAAGTAAAGCGATAAACTGTAAACAAAACAGTAAAGCTAAACTAAAGCACAACAGTGAATGAATAAACACCCAACGAAAACAGAAACAGACAAGCGCTAGGATTGACTCTCAAAGGGGAAACCAGAGATTCTGGGTTCGGTCCCCAGCAGAGTCGCCAACTGTCGCTCCCGGGATTTTCATCCTAGTACAAACGCGAAAATGGCGCGGAAAAGTTAGAGTCGCCAGCCATACATTTTTATCCCGAAGGAATGGGAAAGGTAATGTTGCACAAACCTAAGGAAGAAGGAAAAGGACGAGGCCTTGCGAACCAAAGATCTGGGTCCGGAAGTCGGTTACGAATTGGGAAGGTATTAGCACCCCAATATGTGCGCCGTACCCGACGGGATCCACGCTTATAAGTCTGTTTCAAAGGGTGAAAAAACAATATGTTGTTTGAATGAAAGAATGACTATCTGGAATGGAATGGAAATGAGAAAAGAAATGGAATTAAAAATGGACAGAAAGGGGGAAAATGTAGGGAAAAAGAATGATTGTGCTCGAATGGGCCCTACCCCACTGCCTACGTACCTCATCGGGATAAATGAGGATCAGAGACGCCGTAGTTCGTCTAACTAAGGCTGAAACTTGTTTGTGTTTTTTAGGATGACATTGCCATAGCTCTAGCTCAGGTGTTACCGGCTCTGACTCGAGGGTGTTTACTGTATCGCTGTTTGAACTGTCGAGACAAGTCATGTTCATCCGCAAAGAGTATGAGATGAGATGAGAAGAAATGGTGTCTTGGTTTGTTGTCTTTTAGAAGAAGTGTTTTGATTTTGTGTTTGTTGTATGTACAACACTAAAGACTATGACACAGGAGCAAATACTTTCCAAGATCGCCCCCAATGGAACGTTTGTAAAGCATCATAGAAGAGTGAAGGAGACCTTCACTAATCATTTCCCGTATAGCTTAAGGCTCGTGACGCATTGTATACATTTTCCTTTATTACGTGTTTTTGATTTTCTTTTAAGATGAGAAGTGAGACTCAAGTTTTCAAAGGAAAAAAACTCTAAGGGAAACTAGACTTACCCTAAGTTAGTTGAGTTTGAAGATAACCTATGGTTAGTGAGGTTTGAAAGATTAAATCTACATAAGATATATTAGACTAGAAATGCAAGTACAAAAAGTTAATAATGAACATTATGGTCCTCCTAGGTCATGGTGGGTAAAAACGTATATGAAACGTAAATGGGATGAAACGATGGATCGGGTGGGTCGATTGCGTGGTGCTGAGACGCACGACTTATGGTGTGCAACATACAAGGCTTGCTTTTGGGCGTAATGGAGTGGAACGATGGTAATCGAGGAATCCTAAAGTCACATGAAACTTTATTTATTTATTTATTTGAAAATTTACTCGACGTTGGATCGAGTATCTTATTTATTTTTTGAGATTTTGGTTTTCTATCGATTCGTTTTATCTTTTCTATCCTAGTTATAGAAACTACACAAGTGTTACATCACAAAGTACAAAGTACAAAAATAGAATCGAGGCATGACAAAACATAATCCAAGTCCATAAGCAAATCCTCGGAAAATACCTTGCACAAAAAGGAAATGTTAGTAAGAGAAATGAACATGAATATGCATAATATGACGAAAATGAATTAAAATGACAAAAATATCAAAAGTCATGGGAAAATTGTGAAATTAATTCCCTAGGGTCTCAAACCTGATTATAACATTGTGTTAAAAAACATCTTAAAAATTCAAAGTCTAACTATGTCAAATGGTCCCCTAAACTTACCTAAAGTTCAATCACAATGTTATGCAAATCACAATATCAAAACAGTGGATAAATGGCCTAAAAAATACACCAAAAATATTCTTGGTACTTTAATTTTTCTTCTAATCATAGCAAAAATAATGGGCCAAATATGTTGCAGGAAGTGGTAGAAATAAAATGTACAAATTTATGTGTCCATGAAAGAATTCAATAGAAAATCAATTAAATTAAAAATCGAAATTAAATTCGAAAATGATTAAATTCAGAAAGTAAAAATTGGGAAAGGTTCTAAATTGAGTTAATATCCTACTATAATATTTGGGGATTTCTATTATTCATTTTAATATTTTTTATGAATTAATTTAAAAGGGTGTTTAAAGCATAAAAATAAAAGAAAGAGAATAAAGAAAGGGGGTGTATGAAGAACTTTAATAGTTTAAAAAAAACAATGGGCTCGTATTGAGGGGTGTTAATAACAACCTGCGCTAGGCCCAAACATGCAGGTGGCCTGAGGGTGCATTGAGCTTATGGTGGGCGGCACGCGTGTGATTGACATACAGGGGTCCAACCGGACGGTGACAAGTGTCACCGCCGGATTGGACTGGAAAAAAGAAAGTCCTATCCCTAATTCCAAAATGGGCGGTGGATAACGATCTTTATGAGATTTTAATTTCAATTTTTTATAAAATTAAAAGAACAAAGTTTCTCTCTCTCTCTCTCTCTCAACACCAATCTCGTTCTCCTTCATCTTCATCTCATAGAACCCTAGCGGCGGTGACAATGGCTTCCCCACCACTGATAACATCTCCTAACCCTCACCTTCTTCATACAAACACCATCTTATTTTCCCTCCTCTATCCAAATCCGTAAACGATTTTCTCAACAAATTCCTTAAACTACCGGATCGGAGATTCACATAGAACAAAATTTTAGCCTTATATCTACAACAATCAAGCATGACCAATCAATGACTCGAAGAGGAGAAAGGATGATACTCACCGATTGAAATACTATCTTGAAGATCCTTCACACGAAGAGAGTTTTGATCGATCACAAGAATCGGGTTCGGCAATCCACGGCTTGGCTCCAACGCTCTTTCGATATTTCTAGTGAGTTGTTACGCTATTCTTACAAGATTTGTGGTTGCGATTTTCTGATTGTGTGTTGATTCTCTTCGTATTCTACAGGTACTGAAGAAGCTGAATGATGAAATTTGCTATGGTGGATTGAAGTTTCTTAATTATTGCAGGTACGGTTGTTTGGCTAAAGGTTGATGGAAAGTGTAAGGGAGAAGTTGTGGTTTCAGCTTATAGATTGATACCTGAGGCTATAGTTGATGAAGATTGATTTGTGGCTCGTGATAGTAAGATGAAACTTAAAGACCATGCAGGTTGATGGGATTCAGTTAGGGTGGATGAAGATTGATGACGCTTATCCTCTTCTCTTGCACAATCCGCTTGTTTTGGCTTGTTTGCGATAACGATGCCAACAAACCTCTTCGGTAAGCAATCCCTAACCGACCTTCTTTTCGCTCTCTCTTCTTCTAATATGTTCTTGTTGGTTCGGAATATCTGCAATTGCTTGTTGGATTGATGATATTGTTTCGAATTATTTGCAGGTCACCGTCACATAATGATGAAATCATCATTGGAGCATCAGTTGAAGAAGAAAGCAGCAAGGTTGATTCTGAGATGATGATGCTTGAAGATGGACTTGAAGGGTGACGACTTTTTGAAAGAGGGAGATTGAAGATTCACCTGCCGGCTCGGTATCTCGTTTCGGTAAGCATCAAAATTCCGATTTCATTCTTCTTTTCCCCATATCTGAACTTGTTGGATTCATAGATCTTCTTCTTCCAACTCTGTTTTCTCCGATGGTTCTGAGTTGTTGGAGCTGTATTATGCAGGCTTGGTTGTAACAATATGGTGATGATGAAGATATGAAGGGGTGAGATATTCAAAGGTGGCGATGCAAATGGTAAAGGGGAAAGATGAGGATCAAGAAGGATTGAAGAGTAGTTGATGAAAGAAGATGATGCAGAATGAAGTTCTGCAAGAAAGAATGATGAAATTCAAAGGGAAAAAAGTGGTGAAGAGAAGTGCTAAGAGTCGAAGCCAGAAGAAAAAGAAGAAGTGAATGATTCCTGGTTTATATGCAATCAATCTGAAGCTTCCGGAAGTTTTTCGGTTAAGAGTTAGTTGGTTCAGTTTGGACTCTGTTATAGTTTGTTAGGAGTTTATGATTTTTTCTCTGTAGCTGTAACTGTGTTTTTTCCTTTGCTAACTGAATTCTGTTATTATCAGTTATGATTTTTTTCTATATCCCTTTTTATTTCTAGTTTTTCTGCTATGTGAATGGTAGTGAGATGCCACAAATTTTTTGTATTTCTCAAAACCCTATGCAACAGCTTGAGTTTGAAATATATTATTGGGTCTCTTTAATATTCGGTTCAAAAGACTGGCCTTCAAATGAAACAAAAACCTTCGGATAGAAACAATAATAAAAATAAAAGAACATTTCTATTGGATTTATTTGGGTGATGGATTTAACTTATTGGATTTCAAATCAAATTTTTTAATTGAATTAGGAAAAAAAATGGATACGAAATAGAAATAAATATGGTTTAATTGGAGAATAAAGACAATGAATCTCGAATGCCTATTGAATTTGAACTTGAAATAATGTTGAACTCCAAGTCACCCATTTGCATAAACCTTCCATCTTCGTATGCCTAAAGACGAACCACAATCCATAAATCTTAATTAACTTGCAATTGAAGCAAGCAAAACCAATTTGAATGAAAAATGACCTTAGTCCATATCAAACAACAGAAATAAATCTTGTTGAAAGAATGCATATACACATAAAAAGAGAACCATAACCAAGGACCAAGGACCGATTATAGACTAATCATTGAACACTCCGACGATTGATATGAGAACGAATAAGGTAAAGCCTGCTCGGGGTATGACGCGAACGAAATAAACGTCTTCCACTTATTGAGCCTTGAAAGGTAACCTTGCGCACACAATCACAATACATTATGGTACGCCCGATTATGATTATATGACTTAATAGAGAATACAGATGATATGAAGTATAAGCCAGTTAGTGGTAACAAATTAGAGGGCAAATTTTGGGGTGTTACAATATGGTCCAAGTTTGGTTGTGTTTTCTTATAGCGTATATATAATTAATTGATACACATTTTATACTAAAGAAAAAGATGATAAAAGTACTAATTAATTGACCCTAACGGTTCAATGTTGTTTTCATACATTGGTTCACTTGTCCGCCAGCATATTCCAATTACCAGTGATAATTGGAGAAATCCATTATTGAAAGCTGGTAAAAATAAGATATGGAGTGAGATACAGCTACTTAATTACCAAATATGATTGATGTGTTATTAGATTTTTTTTACTTATATTAGTACACTTATACTAACACACTTTATGTTTATATGTGTATGTTGTTTTGTAGAGGTCATTTAATATTGATGAAAGTCGACGGAAGTATTGTCTCCAATTGCCGGAAAGAGGCATAGGGGACTTCGAGCCTTATTATCAAACAAATATCTGAGGGATGATGAAAAAAATTTGTTGAAGCAGAACTTTCACACTTGTATACATATTTGACTACACCGAAAGAATGAGGGGCTTTTATAGCCAAACGGAAAATCGAAAAATTCAATATAAACTTGTTTATCTTTTTATGTCTATTAATTATATTATATACTTGTTACATTAATTTGTTATGATATGAATTAAACTAGTTTATCCAAGATTTGAGTGCCATTAATCGCCAAAGAGCATCAAAACCTACATATCCATACAGAAAAGGGTGTTTGGGATATGCACGCTTACATCAACAAATGGTAACTATATATAAATGATATGATCTTATTAATTATCTCAATATGTTATAATTTATGATCTTATTATTTGTCTCAATGTGTAGTTGGAAGAGGATAAAAGTGAAGAAAAATCTCTTCCGGGACATCTTTTGTGGAAGGCTGCTCGTGTGGGTAAGAGTGGAGTTGCTAGTGAAGAAGTTCAACATGTTTATAAGGAATGTGTAAGTATAACATTATGTCTTTAAAATATAATTAATTTTTAATCTCCACTAATAATTTTCGATTTGTCAATGAATTTCAAGAGACTCTATCTAAATCCTTAACCATCGGTGAGGAGGATTACAGGAGCATTCTTAGTCGAGTACTAAATGTTCCTGAGTATTCCGATCGGGTGAGGGGTAAAGGATTTTGTGTGACTCCATCTTCCTTGTATAAGCAATCAAAGAGAAAAAATCCTAGAAATCAAGAAGTGATTCAATCATTGGAGAAACTAAAAGCACAAGTTCATGAACTGCAAAAGGATAAAGAGAGATATTAGGCGGAAAAGCGCGGTTCCGGGTTGAAAGATATTAGTGACAAATCTAGTATCAATTGTGAAAATAAAATTCCTGAGGTAATTAGCACATATTTATTTTAATTAAATTAACACATCTATTTTAATTGACCTCTATACACACTAACAAATATGCATTCACTATTGCTTCAGGACATTTCCTCTTGTTTGTCGTATTTGTCGTCACCGACTTATCGTATGGTTGGTAAGGGAAAAATGCATAACATAGCGGGAGAGTTACTTCACCATAATCCGCTCCCTCATGGATATCTGAAAGTGTCAGTTGATATTGCTATAGATAGGGATGCATTACTACCTATATCTAACATGGTTTCAGAGATAATATTGGTGGGAGATGCAATAGGCTCTCGTTTGTTGCATGGCTGTCATACCTCATTTTCATAGATGATAAGGTAAGTTTAAAATCATTATGAATCTCTTAGTATTCAAATGTCAATTCTGAACCATTATGAAAATAATTCTGAACCATTACGTACATTTTTTTACAATATGGTAATGTTAGACTCCTACAGAATTTGCATCTAAGGATAAAGGGATTTTTCCGAATAAAGAGTCTGTTGCATCACAACAAAGACACGTACATTTAAAGTGTTATTCTATGATCCGAATTCAAAAGTTTCATGATTTTCTATTTTACATAACTTATATGATTGTCAGGTTCCTGCTCAAGCTTCACAACAGGTCATGAACAAGAAAAAGGTTCCTGCAAGAACCATGCCCGCAAAAGAGCTCCTACAAATCGCTTTCGGTTGTGTCTTGAGACACTTGTGTCAACATCAGAACTTTTGTTATATTTTACAGTGTATTGCACCCCAAAATTTGCCCTCCACAAGACAATGCATTGTGTCTCAAGAGGTTCACAAGGTTCACAATGTTTATAAGACATCTCATAAGGTTCACAAGGTTCACAATTAGTCAGAAAGTTTGACAATTCCCTCAGACAATGCATCCTCCTAAGCAATGCATCTTAAACTAGGGTTTTGACTTTTGTCAGGCTAAATGGACTTCCAAGACTTCAAATGAGCTTCATATCATCCTATATGTGTTCAAGAATCCTCATGTCAAGTTTCAAGACTTTCCCAAAAGATTTGCTCAGTCAGATAATCAGATAGGTTAAAATCAGTCAAAGCAGTTAAAAAGTCAAACTGAGGTCAACTGTTGTCAAACAAAAGTCAAACTTCATGATTTTTTGCCAACATCAAGTATATGAAGTAAAATTCATCATTTGATCAAGGGTTGATCATGATTCATCAAGGAGATTTCAGATCATCAAGAATCAGAAGTTTTTTCACAGGAAAAGTCAACTGAACTTTGACCAGCCATAACTTTCACATGCTTCATCAAAATTTTTCCATCCAAAGCTCATTTTGAAGGAAATTTAATTCTCTACAACTTTGTATCTCACAAGCCAAGCCCAAAAATGCTTCATTTGGAAGGTATGAGCTAAGACATTATAGGTCCTTTTAAAAGTCAACAAAAAGTCAACAACTTCAAAAGAGCATAACTTGAGAATGGTAAAAGATATGGACATGAGACCAAAGAGGTTGGTTAGAGGACTCTTTAAGCTTTCCAAAATGTCCAATAACACCTTCATAGCATTAAAATTGAAGGATTTGTGCCCTTGCAAAGTTGGGAAAGTTTTGAGAGCTTTATGAAGCAAATGGGGTCTTAAAACCATAATTCACCTAATGGGCTTGCTTTTTTATGATCCAAACACTTCCATGACATCATGCACGAAATAAAATTTATTTATTCATAATTTTATTCATTTTATTTTATTTATTATGATTTTTTATGTTAAAAATCATTTTAAATTAAAATAAAATATAAAATGATGGATATTTGATTTGATTTGGTTTCTAGAAAGTCTTAAAACATATTTAGACTTGATTGATACAAAAATAATGAAGATCATACCAAAATAGCAAGGCTAGATCAAGAATATTCAAATTTTAAGATCATATCTTTCTCAATCTCCCAAAGTCCAAAAGTCCATAGTTTTGTGCAAAATCTTGACCTAATTTCATTGTATCATATATATACAACATGAAGACAAGCCAAAGTCAGGAATTCACAGCCTCCAACACCATATTCAAACTTCACAAAATCATCCAAAAACTCCAATTCGGATTTCAAGGTAGATGGAATTTCAAAGAGTTCTAAGGATTGTAATGTGTTCTATGATGTTCATATAACATGTTTGGATCATAAACAGCATATGAGACACCCTCATTCCCATGAACTGAACTCGTATTCATCTCACATTTGATTTTTTCGGTTCCATGAAATCACTGCATTTTAATTGATTTTGTTTGCTTAATCGTGTTTGTGTGATGATGTAGAAACTTTCTGGATAAATCTTATTGAGTTTAGCCGCAGGAATTGGGAGATGCCATAGCTAGGGTTTGTAAACCTAAATTAGGGTTTCACGATTCATTGAATATAAATGAGTTTAAAGGACATGGTTTGATTGTACAAACTGTGAGGATCACGTTTCATCCATCAATTTAAGAAAATTTCACTGTTTTCATGATGTTTGAGAATTCGCAGGGATTAGCACGCAGGAAAAATCGTGAGTAAATTCGCAAGAGAATTCGCAGGAAAACCTGCGAATTCCAGAGGAAGAAGATGACCTTTGGCGCCATCTGCAAAAATTCAAATTATTGATTTAAATATTTTTTGAATTAGTTTACGTTATGTTACAACTAAAGCGCTTGGCTCAGTTGGTTTGTATGTCTGGCTGGTAAATGAATGGTCCTGAGATCAAAACCTCCCCAGGCCATTTTGGTTTTGTTTTTATGTTCAATATTTTCGCAGGTTAAAGAACAAAAGGATTACCACCTGGATTATTATCACAAACGCACTCGCAACCTGGTGGAAGGCTTGCTGGTACAAGGGTAGTGAAGCCTAGGGCGTGGGTTCAATCCCTGCCCCAGGTAAGTTTTGTTTTTTTATTTTCTTTAATTATTTTGTTTTATTATTATTGTTTTATAATTTATTTTTACAATAAAATATATCCAAATAATAATATGTAAATATATAGGTATAACTTCATATTTTTTCTAAAAAATTCTAATTTATTTTTTCTAAAAATTTTAATCCTATTTTATTTTATTTAAATTAAAATATGTAGATATTTATTTAATAATCAAGTTAATAATGTAAATTAAATTAGAAACCCTAGTTTTATTTTTCTAAAAATTCTAACCCTAATTTCTAAAAACCCTAATTTTTTTTAAAACCCTAATTTATTACCTTAATTATCTTGTTTAAATATTAAACTTAAATTTTTTTTCTAATGTATATAATTAATTAATTAATCATGCTTTATTTTGTAAATAAATTAGTATATGGTTTATTATTTTTATTTCAAAAAAATTCTTAAAAAATGTTTATTTAATTTTAAAATATTTAATTAACTTGCATATATTTTATATTTTGTGCTAACCTTTTTTTCTTATCATTATTTTATTACTAACCCTTTTTATTTATTGCTTATATTTATCATTTAATTATTTTTATTATGTAACTGTAAAAGTGTTGTAATAGTCGTAGTTTTTTATCGTTTATTTATTTATAAATATTATTGCTTTGGTTAGTAAATATAGGGAGTGATAACTTATTTGCTTTAAAATTAATTTAGATCACTAATCATAAAGATAAATATTTGAACATATACACGCACACATGTAAGTCGATCTTTGATCGCCATCTCACTTCCTAAAGGTTATCCCTCCTGTTGCCTAAATAAAAAGGTCAAGTAAGGTGTCTAAAAGCAAAGTCCCTTCTCCTAAAATATCATCAAGTCCCTTTCAATATTATAAGATCAAGTCCGTTCGATGTTGCCTTCGTAAATGATCTTGTCCCTTTCGAATAAAAGATGATAAGTCCCTTCGTATTGCTAAGACACCTTACAGTTGCCTAAACACAGATGACCCTTCACATGTCCCTTATAACATCCAAGATAATGACTACCTATTCCTTAATAATAGGGATAGTCTTACCATTGAAAGAACATTTAAGAACAGTAAAGATTCAAATTAGGGTAGGTTCCTCTTAAGTACTTGCTCACTTTTCATCAAATTACTTCATTACACTTTACATTTTCAAATAATTTTCAAAACAAAGTCTTTATATATATCCATACAAGGATCATTATAAAGTACTTAAGGAAATTTTTAATCACACACTACACTTCTCAAAACAGTTTAAAGTGAGCTAAGTAACTAAGAGCCCATGGATAACCATGGATGTAAAGGGTGCTAACACCTTCCCTTTACATAACCTACCCCCCGAACTCAAAATCTTTTTAAGGTTTTTCCTGTTCTTTTATGCCCTTTCCTTTTGGATAAAATAAAAGTCGGTGGCGACTCTTGCTATCTGAAACATTTAACTAAAGTTAGTTCTCCCACCGTGTTACAGAACTGGCGACTCTGCTGGGGAATAATAAAAGAGGGGTACCCTTAGGAATTAGATCACTTTACAATTGTTTGCCTTGTTTGCTTTATACTTATCTTGTTGGGTGCTCTTATGTGTGAAAGATCCTAACCCGAATCTAGTGTACCCTAGGTAAATGACAATAGACCAAGGAAATTGTACGGCGTATACCGATATGGTTGATCTGGTGGCCATAGTTAGTGTGACTTCTTGGTTGGTGCTTATGTTCCTTAAGTAAGTTAAGGATAATATGGGGCTGCCATGTGTTGTCAATACACTAACTGACTTTTAGAACCTTAGTCATCCCATCTTGGCCTTTAGAAAGTAGTGAGATAGTCGGCTTTGGTGAAGACTGAAGTTGGTTGATACTCGATGCTACACTCATTGAGATCCTAAACTTGGAGGGTTTTGGTTGGCAAGTAAGTTGCCTACTGAACAACCACCCTTGTGAAGGATCAATGATATTGAGATCCCTTAGAACCTTGTTACTTTATAGGACAGGATGAACCATCTAAACTTCAGGGGAGGGTACTTACCTTTAAACCTCATGCAAGCCTTCAAACCTAGGGCTATTGTGTGACTTGTTTGTGTGTGCCACATGTTTGTGATTGAGCATAACATCATAGCATCATCATGTATCATAAACATAGCATTTTCACTAACCATTTCAAGGACCAAAGGATTTATCTTTGTTCTTTGTTGCAGGTCATGGCTTCTGCTCGTAGGAACACTATCCGGATGAACTTTGTAGGAATACCTCCTAAGCTTAAGGAGTTGGTCTCTCAAGTTTCTGAAAACTCCAAATTCATCAAAAGGCATGGTCACCTACTGGATCTAGTCACTTCAGGGTTCAATGAAGACATGATGAGTGTTATGTTTCAGTTCTTTGATCCTAAACATCATTGCTTTACATTCCCTGACTATCAGCTGGTTCCTACAATGGAAGAGTTCTCTAAACTTCTGGGTATACCTATTCTTGATTAGAAACCCTTCACAGGCTTGGAAAAAGAGCCTAAACCTGAAGTCATTGTTGCAACCCTACATTTGAAGAAATCAGACATTGTCCTAGAAACAAGAAGTGGAGTTAAGGGCATTCTTGCTAAGGTATTGATGGAGAAAGCTCAAGTGTTCTTGAAGGCTATGAGCTATGATGCTTTTGAGGAGATCTTAGCCTTGTTGATTTATGGCTTAGTGTTGTTCCCCAATCCAGACCAGTTCATAGACATACACGCCATCAACATATTTCTGACTCACAACCCAGTGCCTACATTGCTTGGAGATATCTTACACTCTCTTCATACCCGTACTACGAAAGCACGAGGAACTCTGATGTGTTGCATACCTTTGCTATCTAGGTGGTTTATTTCTCACCTTCCTCGATCAGTGATGAAGAATGAACAAGGGTTCAGGTGGTCCAAGAGGATTATGACGCTTTCTCATTCAGACATTCATTGGTGCTCTAGATCTATGGAGAATGTTACTATCATTGACCGTTGTGGGGAGTTTCCTAATGTGCCACTCCTTGGCATAAGAGGGGGCATTACTTACAACCCTTCCTTAGCTTTACGTCAGTTTGGTTACGCTCGGAGTGATGGTCTTCATGACATGTTGATTCAGGGTATTATGTTCGACTACAACAATGATCTGCAAGGTTACCGTCATAGGTTTATATGAGCATGGGGTAAAGTAAACAAGGTTGACAGCAAGACTCTGGAACCAAAGTACACTATTTCTATGGAAGCTTATCTCAGATGGGTGCGATCTCGTGCTCAGACTCTTATGATGCCATATCCTGCTATCATGTCAGTTACTATGGAGCCTGTTGCTGAAGGAGATACCTCTTATACCATTCTTCACCCAGACATACCCACTGACATGTAAGAGTTACAGAGGTCCTGGATCCAGTTGAAGGAGCAAAGAGATACTTTTGAGACTCATTACAAAGCAAGTTAAGAAAGAATCCTGGAGCTAACTGTAAACACCCCAAATTTTCCCTCACTTATTTCACCATGGCTTGTGATCTTTCATAGTTGCATAAGTTCAATCATATCATCTCATAGTGCATTTTTGCTTCACTGCATTGGTTCTAAGTCATCTGCATCTAGGGTTTGTGATCTGAGTCATCCCTGAGCTATCTGAGCCGCTCCAAAGGTCTTCAATCATCTCAAGAGGGTACATGTATGTTCAAGTATCATATTATATTCTCCCAAGGTCAAGGAAGTCAAAGGAATCACAAGAACTGAGAAAGGCATGGAAACAGAGCCAAGCTTAACTGCACAGATGATCTGAAATTAGGGTTTTGGTTTCAGAGGCCATAACTCCAAATTTTTTGTTCATTCTTGTTTCTATTGGTCTCTATGTGAAACAAGGATCATACATATCAATTTTCATGGAGAAATTCAATGGGGAAGGCATCTGATCAAAAGATGACTTCTTGAGCAAGTCAATGCAAAATCAGGGCATCTGAGGCCCCCAATCATCCAACCAAAGGGTATTCTCCATCATTTTGGGTATATGTGATCTTTATTTGATCTTAGAAGAAGTTAGAAGTTCACAAAATTTAAGAATTTCAAGCCATTTGCAAAGTTGCCATTTTGGGAAAGTGACTTGTAATGCAAACTTGCCATTTTGGGAAAGTTTTTCAACCTCCTCTTTTTGATTCAAAAATGCTTCAAATGAAAAATTATTGGTCATGAAATTTGTAGATTGGATCATTCCCTTTTCAAAAAGTACAAGAACTTGACCTAATTCATCATAGAACTCAAGTTATGGCCTTGCAAAGTTGGGAAAAATCACTAAATTTCACTTATGCACCAAAGAGGGAAGTTTGCAAAAACACTTGCCAAAGCCAAATGAGACTTCTAATTGACTTCTAACCATTACATAAACATCATACATGACATAAAATTCAGAATTGCCCAAGATATTTCTCATTTTCATGCCTTGAATTACAAGTCACCATAAGGCATTTCTCATGAATCTTCAAGAATGGAATTTTTGCAAAAGGGACTTCTAATGATTGGATTAGTTGCTAAGTGACCTCAAAACATTATAGCAACTTCATATGGTCCACTTTGCTGCAAATTGCCCAAGGGATGTCACATATCCATGACCAAAAACTTCAAAATGCAACAAGTTGTAAAAAGGCAAAACATGTGACATCTCACCCTACATCCATTTCAGATCACCTTAAAGCATCCCATGGCCACCCTTGAAGCCAACAGAACTCAGAGCAGCCCTAGGATAGCCTCTTCCACAGCCCATACTTGAGGTACACCTACCACTGACTTTTTGGCCAATTTCCCCATGCCATTCCCACAGTGCATGTCACTTCCTCAGACTCCTTCCAATAGTTTAGGGATGGGTTATGGATCATAAAACAGGCTGGACATGAGCTAGAAGGATACACACAATCAGATTCACAAAAACTGCAAGTTTCCTTCATCTCTTCAAAACTCCTCCCACAGCCATCACACTTCAATTTTCTCTTCACCAACAAGTCACACATCCTCCATAGAACCAAAATCAACCATTAAAATAGCCAAAAGCATCACATACACCAACTGCAAAACCTGTTATACCAGAACTAAAACTTCCAAATCAGCCACCATCAAAGGTTTTGAAGCACTACATTGGTCTCAGGAGGTTCAGAGGAGACTCTTTGCACGAAGGAGAGGTCTGGAAAGCTTACATTTGCAGTTCATCGTCTCAGGTAAGCTCAAGAACAAAACTTTTCAGAGCTTGTTTCTTTTGTTACAAAATGAAAATAAATGTTATGTTGGTCATGCTGATAATCTTAGAATTAAAAATGATGAATAAATGACTATTTTGTGGCTCTCTGAAATTTCACCCGTGAAAACATTTTGATTCGATTCTCCTTGTTCTTGAGTTGTAAATGATGTTTGAGGGCTGATTTGAGTGGGGTTTGGGTAGAGGATCATTTCTGGGTGGTTGATTTGAGGTGGGGTGACCTGTGGAGTGTTTTAGGGTTTTGTCACGCCGGAGAAGATGATCGAAGCTCCTCTCCGGTCACCTGAAAGTGTTTAAGCCCTAAACCCTAATTAGTTTGCCAGATTGCTTCGTGGCCTTTGGATGAAGATTAGATTAATTTTTGAATGGTTCAGATTAGGTCACTTAACCCTAATTCAGTTTTATTAAATTAATTAAGTTTAATTAGTTTAATTAAATCAGAGTGAATCTCAACCCTTAAAAAGCGCGCCAGTCAACCCTGGGATCTCAACTTTAAACCTCAGCCTCAGGATCCTCCTACTTTTCCATTTAATTTGTTTTATTTCATTTTACTTCTATTTAATTTCTACGAATTTTTAAAAATAGTAAAAAAGGTCCAAAAATTCTGAAAATTTTTATTCAAGCTTTTATTAATTTTCAGGACCCAAAAATATTTTTATTTTTATTTTTTGCATTAAAAATTATTTTTAAATCATTTAAATGATTATTTTTAATTAGTTAATGAGAATTAATTAATTAAAAATACATTTAAGTATTTAAAAATCCCAAAAAAATTCAGAGAGCATTTTAAAACATTTAGAAATTTGTATTGCAAACTCACAAGATAAATTTCTTTTTGGTTTTGATCACACTTTGACAATTTTCATTTGAATTAGGGTTCTTTAATTTGAATATTTTTAACCCTAACTTCAAAAATTCATAACTTTTGATCCAAGTTGAGTTTGTTAATGGTTCTTTTTGCATTGTGTTATGCATACTTTCAAGCTTCTAAAAACATTTTTGTTTCATTTTTATCTTTCATTTTCAATTTGTTTGACATTTTACCTTTAGGATCACCCTTAAAACCTTAGAAACTTAGAAAAATCATAAGTCCCTTAGGGTTTAGCTTCTGACCTTCCCCTTTGGGAAGTGAACTTGTATAGGTTTAGGGTCCCTTTGATTCCATTTTCAATTTTTTATCTCATGTTTTGCTTCTGATTTTGAATTTTGCATTGCATATTGTATGTAAACCCTAATCTTGGCTTTCATTTGCATTCATTCTTCATAAGCTTGCATACATGAACTTGCCATGACATTTTGTGCATCCACGTGACATATAAGACATCTTAGGACACATTGGAATCATGTTTGATCATTGCATCATTCATTTGCCATGTTTTTGCTTTCATTTGATGTCATATGCATTCATGGACTTTCATATGCCTCATTTGCATTTTCATCCTTTGTATGATCATCCTCATCTCTTGACATGCTTTTATATCATCCCTTTGCATCATTAGCATCATGAACATGCTTCTGGTTTTGGTTTGCATCTTTGCATTTCATCTCATTTTCATTTCATTTCATTTCCTTTTGCTAACTTTTCAGGTGGTAAGTGTTTGAGAAGTGAATTTGCCTTCACTTCTCATAATCTCTTCTCATTTCTTTTATGCTTTATTTGCTGCATTTTACTTGTGAATTAGAGTGAGATTTCTCATTCATGTTCCCTCCTCACTTTCTTTCTTCAAGCAACTTGCCTTCTTAAGTGAAGCAAGTTGTCTTGCTTCCTTCTTTCTTCTCTTCCTTCTTCCTGCTTCTTCCATGGTGGCTTTTCCTTGAAGACCTTCTTGCAATCCTCATGAACCCTAGGAACAACCAAGCATGATCACAATTAGGTTTTGATTAGTCCCCCATTAGTTTTGCCTTTGTGTCATCTTTGTGTCTTCTCTCCTCATCTCTTAATCAAGGACTAAACCTTAAAGGTTTTAAGGCTTTGTGATTAGGGTTATGCATGTATCCTTCTATTAGGATGGGGTGTATAACTTTAATCCCAAGTGTTAAACCCTTAATGTGTTTGAATCCTTTAATCAATCCATCTAATAAATCACTAAGACATCAAGCTTGTAACTTGGGCCTTGCATTAGGGTTCTAATTCTTCCTTAATTGGTTAAGAAGGACTAGCCCTAGTGTTAATGGACAAGTCCCCCTCAAGTTGTCTTACAAACCCTAAAATCCACTTCTTAATCTTACCATTAACTAAAATCCACTTTAATAAAGGCTTTGTTTTGTCATGAGGTTAATCCCTAATCATGGATTAAGTTGAGGAGTCTTTCTCAGCTTAAATGTTCCCATCTATTATCCTTCTATTAGGATGGTGTAATGGGTCCATTGAATCTTTGATTATGGCTTAAACTCATTACTTAACACCAAACAAAAACTCCAAAATCATCTAAATAAATTCAAGTAGGTTAATGATCTTAATCCTACATCATGGTGATTAAGTGTGAGGTGTTTACTTCATACTTGAGGTATTCTCATTACCCCTGATCAGAGGGAGGATGTGATGAGTTTATTAACCCTTGGTTTAGGCTTAAGCTCATTTTCTTATGACAAACTCCAAAAGAAATAAAAGATTGAAAACACAAAAACAAACAATAATCGCCTCCTCCGGGATTCTTTTCTCATCTCATTCACTAACAAATGAGAACTCGCTTCTTCCGTCTAATGCAAGACAGTTAGCACCTGAGCCAGACAGGTCATACACTTGAGCATAAACAAGTAAGCAGTTCACAAGTCAATTCATCTTTCAGTCTCTTTGAGTCGAACTACGGTGTTCTGACTTTCTCATTGCACGAGAGGATACGTAGGCATAACTTAACAGTTATCGAACAAAAGTCTCTGTCTTTTCCCCCCTCTTCCAGCATTATTCTTTTAAGCCTCATTCCTGAGCATTTCACTTCACCTTTTGCACTGACACTTGCATTCTTTTCCAGCTTTTTGCACACAGATAGCATTGACACTTAAACACAAATCTTTCAAGCGTGGATCCCGTCGAGTACGGCGGACAATCTGGGTGCTAATACCTTCCCAGGTTGTAACCAACCCCCTTTCTCAGTTTCTCTGGTCCGCAACCGTCTTATATATCTTTTCTTAGGTTTATGCAGCATTACCTTTCCTTCGGGATAAAAATGCCTAGCTGGCGACTCTATTCACTCTCTCTCTTTCGCCGACCGTTCGCGTCTGTACCCCTCTTGACTTAGCCTCATTTGGCGGGAGCGACAGCTTGGCGACTCTGTTGGGGAACCTTATACTCCAACCAGGGCTTCTGGTTCTTTTTGTGGGTTCCTCCTAGCGCTTGTTTGATTTGTGTTTAAAAGGGGTGTTATGTGTTATGTGTGTAATTTATTTTGCTTTATTTACTGCTTTATGTACAACTTTATTTATTGCTTTCATTTACAGTCTTGCATATTTCATACTGTCATTGCTGGATCTGGATTGTTGTTTTGGTGGGTGGGGTTCCATTGAGAGTTTAAGGTCCTATACCTGGGACCTGAGTGACACCTAGGCTAGAGTGGTTCATGTTCTTTCCCATTCCATTTCGGTCTGGTGCAGGAATATGAAACACGGTTCAGATGTGGGTTTCTTCTTGAGAACTCTGTGCTACATATTTCCTTTAGTGCTAGGGCTATCTAGGAAGCCTGCTAAGTCTGGATGACCTTCATTATGACCTTCAGAAACTGAGGTGAATTAGAGGAGGATCTTTTATGGTTATTGTAAACACTGTACCTCCGGGTTAGAAGTGTTTACACTTCTCATAACTGATCCAAGTCTGAGGATCCTTGTTCTAGAACATTACCTGTGAGGGGGTTGGGCTGTTTACAGGTTTGCAGGAACCCTTGGCCACATCATACCTTGTTACTATCTAAGTTTAAGAGTACCTCATTTTGGACAGTTCTTGTGATTAACCCTGGACATGTGACTCTTTATTTGAGTCCCCCACCCTGGTTACTGGATTTCTGAGCCCTCATCTGGACCTTTGAACATACATGGACTTATATCAAGATAGATAATCAGATCCAGCTTGATCACTAACCCTTGCATATCATTTGCATATATCATCATTGCATCATTTAACATTTGTTTATTTGCTTTTCAGGGTATCCATATCATATCTGGTTTGGTTTTGACCCCTTCTTCTGCATAGATCTCTACTTCAGTTGTCTTCATCAGTTATCTGCTTCAGTTATCTCCATCCTCACCAGCACCAGTCTGTCAGTGGTCCACCTTCAGCATCTCAGTCTGTGAATCTTCATCAGCACTTATCTTCAGCTTCTTCATCAAGCACTTATGGCTACTCCCAGGAAGAGCAACATATCCTACCATTTCTTTGAGCCTGTGTTGACTGGTATCAGGCAGGTCCAGTCACTCATCACACCTGATTATATCCCTTTGTTTAGAGAGCATTATGGAGGAATCCTGGATATGGTTATGGACCTTGACCCTTCTCAGAGGAGCATGATCCACACATGCTTGCAGTTTTATGACCCTCCTTTGAGATGTTTCACCTTTCCAGACTTTCATCTAGGGCCTTTATTGGAAGAGTTTTCTTCATTGATTGGAGTACCTATTAGAGGTGGAATCCCTTTCAACCCAGAGATACCAGCTCCCAGAAATGAAGAGATAGCAAGAGCACTGTATTTGGAGCCTGCCTTGATTGAGCAAAGTATGACAACAAAAGCTGGGATCCCTGGTTTGCACTTGGACTTCTTGATTTCTCAGGCCATCCTGAAAGCTTCATTGGAAGAGTGGAGGGCAGTTTGTGCACTGTTAGCCCTTAGCATATATGGGGCTATATTATTTGCAGATGAGCCCAAATTTGTCAGCAAGAATGCCATCCATTTGTTTCTCTTGAGGAACCCAGTACCCACATTTCTAGGAGATTTCTATTATTCCATCCACCAGAGGAATGAGAAACAAAGGGGGAAGTTGGTAAGATGTTGTGCTTCTTTGTTTTACACCTGGCTGCTTAAACACCTGCCTAGGTCAGATGCTTTCTTGAATCCCCACCAACAGAAGAATTGGGCCAAGAGGCTCATTGCTTTGACTTCAGATGATATCCGATGGTGCACCCAGAACACCAAAGGCAAAGACATTATCACCAGCTGTGGACAATACCCAAATGTACCTCTGATAGGAGTGAAGGGTTGCATCAACTACAATCCTTTACTGTTTAAAAGACAATTGGGATATGCTTTGGTTCACCCTCCCAGAGGACAAGATTTAGCGGAGACCCTGTATTGTGAAGTGAAACCTAATTCAGCTGCTGTCAAATAAGCATCCTAGGCTTGGGACAACATCCAGACAAAAGGGGTAGCTATTCTTGGAAGATGTAACAATGTAGCTTCAGCTCAGTACTATGACTGGTCCCGTACCAGAGCTCAGATTACCAGAATGCCTTTCATCTTGGAAGACATACCTGGGCCATCCACAGTACAGCCTGCAGCAACAGTGAGCTTGGAGGAGTTTGAAAAGTTGAAGGAAAGGAATGAGCAGTTATCTCTAGCCTTGAAAAAGACCCTTTGGGAAACGAGTGATGGTCGTCTGGACATTGAGAGATTGGAAAAGCTCAGGGTGGAGCATCTTGCCAAAATTGAGAAGACAGAGGATTACATCAGGAAAGCAAGAGCTGGAGAATAGATATTGAAGAATGCCTGCAAGGAGGCTAAGATTCAGAAAGCTAGGGCTGAGCACTATCTACAAGAGAGTCAGGCTAGGTGGGTCAGGATCACTGAGGCCCGTACACAAGAAGACCAGAAGACTCAAGCCAAGATTGAACAACTAGAGGCCAATGAGAAGAAGCAACAAGAAGCTTTGTTGGTAGCCCAGAAGGAGATTTCAAAGTTGAAGCTCAAGACAGGATTGAAGAGATCAAAGGACCAGGACATGCATAAGAAGCTGACCACTGCCATTGCTACCAGGAACCTCCTCATTAGGACCATTACAGAGCACCCAGCTGGTCCAGTGACTGAGGCACTCCTGAAGGAGGTCAAAGAAGATGAGTTTGGACTGGATGTCTGATTCTTTGTTTGTTGTTGTTTCCATTTGATGTACTTTTCCTTTTATTGTATTTTGACCCTCCATGGGCATGTGTTGTAAAACAAACTATGTATTATTCCCCATTTGTAATATATTTTAGTTTGTTTCCATTTGGGCTTTTCTCTCAACAACATCAAGGTCTGGAAAGGTCAAAACCAAGAACCAAACCGGATACCTTGGAAAACAAATAAGCATACTGCATTGCATACTAACTTTGTTTTTTGTTTTGTAGGTTTTGTAATTATTATTGTTTCTAACTTTGTTGTGATCTCAGGAAACATTGCTCGTCGTCGAGTGTTCCCTGTCAACCGCACGCACCGGTACCCGACTCGTAACAACCTTCCCGGTATTCAGATGGAACAAGTCCAGCAGGATCTGACTGAGGTCAGGAATCAGATGGTCAATGAGAGGTTGGAGATGAGAAACCAGATGTCCAAATTCATGGCAGTGATGACTGGCTTAGCCCAGAGTCAAGAAAGGTTAAGAGAGCTGGTGGAAAGACAGACTCCTGAGGAGCCTCATCTTGGAACAGGAGGAACTAGCAACAATGAGCGGGGCCAGCCTCGTATTGACCCACCAGTATTTAGACCTCATCTGGATCCAGAAGTTAACATCCCGAGAAATGTGCAAGGTAATACTGCTGGGGGGAGAATCTTGCAAGAGGATCCCCAAGAAGAACAGTTTACTGTTATGGGGGCTGGAGATGAAGTATATGACCGGAGATTGGACGAAATTGCTGAAAAGTTAAGATCTTTGGAGTCTCAGAAATCTTTGGGCTTCAATGTGATGGACATGGGACTAGTGGATGGGGTGAGAATTCCCCACAAATTCAAACCCCCATACTTTGAAAAGTACAATGGTACCTCCTGTCCTCGCACTCATCTGCAGTCTTTCTTGGGAAGGCTCAAAGCGTATACCATGGATGAAAAGTTGTGGATGTTCTACTTTGAAGACAGTCTGACTGGGGCTTCGAGAGAATGATATTCGCATTTGTCTAGAGCCACCATAAGATGTTGGAAGGATTTGGCCGAGGCTTTCATCTGTCAGTATCAATACAACCTAGACATGGCTCCCAACATGACCCTTCTTATGGGAATGTCTCAATCTTCTAGAGAAAGCTTCAGGGAATATGCCCAAAGATGGAGACAGCTTGCCGCTGCTGTCCAACCACCCATGTCAGAGAGGGAAATGGATGACAAGTTCATGAATACATTGCAAGGGACCTATATTGATAGACTGGCTGCTTTTTCCTCTACCAGTTTTGCTGACGTGGTCATAGCTGGTGAAAGGATTGAAAGTCTATTGAAGATGGGCAAATTCTCCGACAGTGGTGCGAGTTCCTCCAGCAATCCTAGAAAACCTTTTGCAGGGCCCCGAAGGGCAGGTGAAACAAATTCCATTCATACAAGCAGGGGCAGGCCTTAGTATGTTCACCGGCCAGTAGCAGCAGTTACCATTCCAGCTCCGATTCCTCAACAATCAGCATATCCTCAACAAAAATTACCACAGTATCAACAACAAGTTCATTATCCGCAACAAAGGTTGTACAACAACAACAATAACCAACAGTAGCGCCCCTTCCAACAAAGGCCATCACAGGCAAACAGGGTGATTGACCCAATCCCAATGTCGTATGTTGCACTCTTGCCACAACTCCTAAAGCTCAACCTAGTTGAGTTAAGGACATTGGCACCTCCGGATCCCACCAATCTCCCAAAGAACTATGATGCAAATGCCAGGTGTATATTCCACTCAAACGCACCAGGACATAATACTGAAAAGTGCAGGGCCCTACAGATGAAAGTCCAAGATCTGGTGGACTCAAAAGCTCTCAACTTTGCACCTCCCCCAAACGTCACAAGGAATCCAATGCCTAGTCACAACAGGCCCAGGATTAATGCTATTGAGGAGGGCAAACCATCCACGTTAATTAGTAGTGTTGCACAGATCCGAACACCTCTGGTTGAAATCAAAGCTCAGCTGTTAGAATGCCAAGTGTTCCCCGGATGTGAGCTTGGCTGTGGATATTGCAATATTGCTGTCAATGGATGTGAGAGACTGAGAAACGGCATAGATGGTCTTATTAAGGATGGCATCCTTCAGATTACAACAACAACAACTACAACTCCAACAATTCCTTCATCAACGATCACAGATACTCCTACAACGTCAACAACCATTGTTCCAACAGATTCTACTATAACTCCAACAACTGCTAGATCAATCACTTCAACGGATACAAGTTCAGTCACCATTCCTTCTACAACGACAACACCCATTATTCCTTCATTCCCTGCTACAACTTCAGCACTTGTCCAGTCAACAGTACCTCCTACAACATCAGCAACAGTTAATGAAAGCGTCTCAACGGTTACGATTTACTACGATCCCGCAAATATTCCTACCAACAACTCACAACAAAGTGCTACTCCTGTTAGAGCACCAGTTACCATATACTATGATCCACACACCATTGTGGTCCCCTCTGCAGCTGCTATCAGTCCGGTCACTATCACGGTGCCTAGGCTAGTTCCTTACGAAAGCAATAATGCCATCCCTTGGCATTATGGCTCAGATCTGTACTGCGAGGGGCAGAAAATCACTTTAGAATCATCAACTTCTTCACCTCAGATAGACAATGTGGGGGGAGGCGGAGGCTTCACTAGAAGCAGACGTCTCTTTGCCTCGCAAATTCCAAGACCCGTTGCTGAAGCAGAAGCTACTGCTAAGGAAAAAGGGAAGAGCATGGTACAAGAAGAACCAGTTGCTAGAGAAGTTTTGAAGACTCCTTTTGATCAAGAGGTTGATGAATTCATGAGGATTATAAAGAAAAGTGATTACAAGGTGGTGGACCAGCTTCACCAAACGCCTTCCAAAATCTCCATACTATCATTGCTAATGTGCTCTGAGGCTCATCGGAACGCACTATTGAAAGTCCTGCACGCAGCTTATGTGTCGGAGGAGATTACTGTCAATCAATTAGAAGCTGTGGTTGGAAATGTCAACGCTAGTCACGGACTAGGATTTACCAACTCTGATCTGACAACGGAAGGTCACAATCACAACAAGGCTTTGCAAATTACCTTGGAGTGTAAGGGTGCAGTTCTTTCTCACGTACTGGTAGACACAGGGTCATCCCTCAATGTCCTACCCAAGAAAGCCCTTATGAAGCTGGAGCATGATGGATTGGCATTACGCCCAAGCAATTTGGTAGTGAGAGCCTTTGACGGTTCTAAAAGATCAGTTCTGGGAGAGATAGAGTTGCCAATAATGATTGGCCCACAGGTTTTCAAAACGACCTTCTTTGTGATGGATATACAGCTTGCATATAGCTGTCTATTGGGTAGACCATGGATACACGCCGCTGGCACCGTGACGTCAACCCTTTACTAGAAGTTAAAATTCGAGTGGGAGGGCCAAGTCATTACCATTTGCGGGGAAGAGGATATCTTCGTTAGCCAGCTGGCTACTTTTAAGTATATTGAAATGGATGGAGAGATCCATGAAACCATGAGCCAAGGGTTTGAGGCCCTTAATATTAATGAAACATCCGATGTGTCTGGGACCTCCATCACGTCATATCAACAGGCCCGGAAGGTTGTTGAGGAAGGTACCGCCCAAGGCTAGGGCAAGTTGCTGCCCGTGGAGAAGAAAGAGGACCTATTCGGGTTGTGTTACAGACCAACTCGACAAGATCAACCAGAGGCTGCAAAGGAGTCCAAGTTTGTCAGTGGGGGAATGCTCACCCCAGATGCTGTGAATAGTTTGGAAGATGAGTCAGAAGATGAGCGCAACCTGGAAAGCTGGATACGTCCTAGGATCCCGGGGAACCATGCCTCAAACTGGTCTTCCCAGGAAATTATAAGAGTTACTCCCGCAGAGTAATTATTATTTCCTGTTTTTTAAGCATGCATCAAGTCCTGCATCTTGCCCAAGATGTCAGGGCTCATTCTGTAATCGGGCCATCTTGTATTTTGTGCAAAGATCAATTAATGAATATCAGGACATCTTTTGCAAATGAGTCTTTTCTTTTTCGCTCACTGTTTTTCATTTTTCATTTTTTGTACAAAAATAAAATGGCAATGTTTTTCAAAATAATAATTTCGTTTTTCACTTTTTCTAAAGCAAGATAAAATTTGATCACTAAAATGAACAAATCTAAACCTTTGCAGAGAGTGCCCTCCAGACTGCACCGACAACAACACAGCTATGACTTTGTATGACTTTGACAATCCAATTAATCAAGCTGATGAAGGGGTTGAAGAAGATTATGAGCTACCTTAAGAGCTAGCCCGGTTGTTAAGACAAGAGGAGAAGGTTATCACTCCTCATCAGGAGGAGGTTGAAACGGTTAATCTTGGTACGGAAGAAGACTTGAAAGAAGTCAAGATCGGGGCCTGCCTGCAAGATTCCGTAAAAGAGCAACTGATTGACATGCTTCGGGAGTATGTGGATGTTTTTGCTTGGTCTTATCAGGATATGCCAGGGTTGGACACCGACATTGTTATGCACAAGCTACCTCTGAAAGAAGACTGTCCACCAGTAAAACATAAGTTGCGCCGTACTCGCCCAAATATGGCAATGAAGATAAAGGAAGAGGTACAAAAACAGTGGGACGCCGGTTTCCTTGCTATGACTAGTTATCCGCCGTGGGTTGCTAACATTGTACCTGTGCCTAAGAAGGATGGAAAGGTGAGGATGTGTGTGGATTACCGGGACCTGAACAGAGCCAGCCTAAAAGATGACTTCCTTTTACCTCACATTGATGTATTGGTCGACAATACGGCTCAATTCTCGGTATTCTACTTCATGGATGGATTTTCAGGATATAATCAGATCAAGATGTCACCTGAAGACATGGAGAAGACAACTTTCATCACACCCTGGGGCATATTCTGTTATAAGGTAATTCCATTCGGACTGAAGAATGTCGGTGCCACCTATCAACGGGCTATGGTAACATTATTCCACGACATGATCCATAAAGAAATTGAATGCTATGTGGATGATATGATTGCCAAGTCTCTCACAGAAGAAGACCACTTGGTGAATCTGTTGAAGCTATTCAAGCGTCTAAGGAAGTACCAATTGAAGCTGAACCCCAACAAATGCACATTCGGGGTGCGGTCCGGTAAGCTGTTGGGATTTATCATAAGTGAGAGAGGGATTGAAGTTGACCCTGACAAAGTCAAAGCCATTCAAGAAATTCCTGCACCGAAGACCGAAAAAGAAGTTCGGGGGTTCTTAGGTAGATTGAATTACATTTCAAGGTTCATATCTCACCTTACAGCAACATGTGAACCTTTGTTCAAGTTGTTAAGAAAAGAACAAACGGTCAGATGGAATAAAGACTGCCAGAGGGTTTTTGACAAAATCAAAGAATACTTACAAGAGCCTCCAGTCCTTATGCCTTCAGTTGAAGGAAGACCTCTAATAATGTACTTGACAGTATTAGAAGAGTCAATGGGGTGTGTGCTGGGCTAACATGACGAGTCTGGTCGAAAAGAGTATGCAATTTACTACCTAAGCAAAAAGTTTACCGACTGTGAACAACGTTATTCACTGCTCGAGAAAACTTGTTGTGCTTTAGTGTGGGCTGCTATCCGACTAAGGCAGTATATGTTGACCCACACTACCTTATTGATCTCCAAGATGGACCCAGTCAAGTACATTTTTGAGAAGCCAGCACTTACCGGAAGGGTTGCAAGATGGCAAATGATTCTCACAGAATATGACATTCAGTACACCTCCCAGAAATCCATCAAAGGCAGTGTATTGTCTGACTATCTTGTTGAGAAACCCATTGATGATTACCAGCCTATGAGATTTGACTTCCCTGATGAAGACATCATGTTCATAAAAGCAAAAGATCATGAAGAGCCTATTCACACTGAAGGGCCTGACCCAGAAGAAGAATGGACCATGATGTTTGATGGGGCTGTTAATATGAATGGCCGTGGTGTTGGTGCAGTACTCATTACACCTAAGGGAGTTCACATGCCTTTCTCGGCAAAGCTCACCTTTAACTGCACTAACAACGAAGCTGAATACAAAGCTTGTATTATGGGTCTTGAGGAAGCCATTGATCTCAGGATCAAGACTCTAACTGTGTTCGGAGATTCAGCTCTGGTAATTAATCAAACCAACGGCAAATGGTACACTCACCAGGATCATCTGATACCTTACCGGGACTATACAAGGAGATTACTGACTTTCTTCACTACAGTCAAGCTTGAGTATATCCCTCCAGATGAAAATCAGTTTGCAGATGCTCTGGCTACCATTTCGTCCATGATCAAAGTTCAAGCTGCCAACTTTGTGCCTCGGATTTCAGTATCCAGACTCGACAAACCAGCATACGTATTCTCTGCAAACCTCGTTGAAGATGATAAGCCTTGGTTCCACGACATCAAATGCTTCTTGGAGGATCAAACATACCCACCTGGGGCATCATCCAATGACAAGAAGACATTAAGAAGGCTTGCTGGTAGTTTCTTCCTGAATACTGATGGTTCCTTATACAAGAGAAACTTTGATATGGTACTCCTCAGATGTGTTGATAGGGCAGAAGCAGACTTGTTGATGCACGAGGTGCACGAAGGATCCTTTGGTACCCATGCAGGAGGGCATGCAATGGCTAAAAATTTGTTAAGATCAGGTTACTACTGGATAACAATGGATGCAGACTGTTGTGCTTATGCCAGGAAATGTCATAAATGCAAGATTTATGCAGATAAAGTGCATGTGCCTCCGAATCCTTTGAATATGATGTCTTCACCTTGGCCCTTTGCTATGTGGGGCATTGATATGATTGGCAAGATTGAACCGACCGCTTCAAATGGCCACAGATTCATCCTGGTAGCCATTGACTATTTTACCAAGTGGGTCGAAGCAGCTTCATATGCAAACCTCACCAGGCAAGTGGTAGCCCGATTCCTGAAGAGAGACATCATCTGTCGGTATGGAGTGCCCGAGCGAATCATTACTAATAATGGTTCCAACTTAAACAATAAAATGATGGCAGAACTGTGTCGGGACTTCAAGATCCAACACCACAATTCTTCTCCTTACAGGCCAAAGATGAATGGCGCTGTAGAGGAAGCTAACAAGAATATCAAGAAGATTGTGCAGAAAATGGTAGTCACCTATAAAGACTGGCATGAAATGCTATCATTTGCTTTTCATGGGTACCGTACGTCAATCAGAACATCCACTAGGGCAACACCGTATCAGCTTGTTTATGGTATGGAGGCAGTCCTACCTGTTGAAGTTGAATTACCCTCCTTACGGGTATTGATGGATGTTAAGCTGAACGAAGCAGAATGGGTCCGATCCCGGTACGAACAACTGAGTCTGATCAAAGAGAAAAGATTGGCTGCAATTTGTCATGGGCAGCTGTATCAGAAAAGAATGAAGAAAGCCTTCGATCAGAAAGTCAGGCTTCGAGAATACCAAGTAGGAGATCTTGTGCTGAAAAGACTCCTTCCTCCTCATACAGACTACAGGGGCAAGTGGACTCCAAACTACGATGGTCCATTCATAGTAAAGAAAGTTTTCTCCGGTGGAGCACTGATGCTCAGTACTATGGATGGTGAAGACTTCCTATCCCCTGTGAATTCAGATGCAGTTAAAAAATACTTCGCATAAAATGACCCGCTAGACATAAAAACAGAATGCAAGTCCAGGCAAAAATAGGGAATCCTGGCGAGTCAAAAAACAGAATAAAAGACTCGGGCAAAAATAAGGGGAAAAAATGTACACCCGCTGAGTTGAAAAGCCGCATTGGACAGCTCAGGCAAAAAAGGGTATCCCGATGGATTGAAAACCCGAAAGGGCGATCCACGCAAAATAAGGGAATAAGCGAACAACTGCATTCTGAATTCGTCTGTATCACTTACAACATGGCAAGCTTCGAAAGGTTAAAGCATCAGTCAGAATCAACCTTCTTCAGAAAAGCAAGATGAGAAGAACGTCAATGTCATACGAGTCATAGCAAAAGGGAAGCTCACTGAAGCGTCATCAATATTGCCAACATCTTTTTATTTCTCAATTTTGTAAAAATCTCCTCATTTCAGGGGATCTATTTCTTTGACTGTACTTGCCAATTCAGGGCACAAATTAATAAAATCAGATTTTCAGTCACATGTTGTCATGTATATTTTATCTTTATTTGCCAAAAATGTCCGATGTCTTTAATATTGATCGCATAAATACAGATGTGTCTTTTTCTAAATTACATGCTTACATGAAATATATTTGCTCTCGGGAGTGTCTAAAGCTCCTATGATAGAATCCAGTAAAGGATACCTCGGGATACTTGTACATTTCTTTGCCATAGTAGGGTTGCAGGTATTCAAAGTATGACATATGGCACGAGAGCTTTTTCCCAGCAAGCTGCCAAATCATTACTTACTCAGCACATCTTCCAAATAGCGCCAGAGATGCTTTCTCCCCAGCTGAGTTCCTCATCCTCAGAAGGATCCTCATGGACATCTCTAGGAAGATCGTTCAATGATCATTCCTCCCCGACCGAGTGTCAAACAGGGAACCATCTCCCCGCAGAGTCTCAACCTCTATCCAGAAGAGCAATGTTGAAGATTTCACAACAAGGTAACGAAAGCTTCCGCAAATCCCAGCTGGGCTCCTCATCATTAAGATAGGTCTATCAGTGGCCTACTTCCCCGAGCAGAATCATATATCAGTTTTACCAGTGTTCTCATCCCCAGCTTGGATGTTCTTTCAAAACAAGATCAGTCAGAAACCTCTACGGCAACGGGATCCGAACCCCGGGTCGGTATCTTTTGCATAATCATAACATTCGCATCATATCCTCCCTCAGAGCGTAGCATTCCGTCTAATACGGAGCATTACGACAAAAATCAAACATATTGCATAAATCACAAGCCATGTTTGCATCAGTCACCTGTGAATACTGACATACCATCAACAACATACAGGATACCACTCAATTTCCCCAACAGAAAGCCAAAGCGTCCCCTTTGCACTCACAAAAAACATATTAATACACTCTCCTGACACCCGTCTGTGTCACACATCCCCAACACAGTTGCCAAAAACCTTGCTTATTATGCTTTCCAGACACTCGTCCGTGTCATCCTATCCCCACAGGTCGTTGAACACCTTTTATATTTATAGATTCACAACTTATACATTTCCTCTTATGATACTCGTCTGAATATTTCTCTCCCCAACAAGTTGAACACTCGTCTGTGTCTCACTCATGTTTATTTTTACTCATACAGATACTCGTCCGTATCTTGTATATACCACTTATTTCCCCTCAGATTCGACTTTCGTCCGTGTTCTTTGTTAACCATTTGATACTCGTCCGTATCATCATCTCTGAACATGTGTCAGCGTTGCTTCTATCGACACTCGTCCGTGTCATAGTCTTAAGGATGCTCGTCTGCATCTTTAATCTATACACAATGTCAAACACTTATACCTTTTACTTCTTTGTAAGCACTCGTCCGTGTTTACTATTCCCCAGAAAATCCCCAGTGAAATTATTTCTTTTCTATCTGACATTCGTCCTATATCATAATACTTTCGGCAGCCGTACCCTGCCTGGTGATCGTCATTCACCTTTGGATGACCGTCCCTCATCTTTCTCCCAGCGGAGTCTCCATTATTGGAACCCTTTTTATCCGACATCCGTCCTATGTCGTGATATTTTAGCAGTCGTACCCTGCCAGGTGATCGTCCTTCACCCTCTTGATGATCGTCCTTCATCATTTTATCCGATGGTCGTCCCCGTAGTTGATCTTGTTATCTGACATTCGTCCTATGTCATGATAAACCCCGAGAGCAGCCGTACCCTGCTAGGTGATCGTCCTTCACCTCTTGATGATCGTCCTTCATCATGTTTATCCGATGGCCGTCCCCATCGTCGAGCTTCTCTATCCGGCATTCGTCCTATGTCGTGATACTTTCGGCAACCGTACCTTGCCAGGTGATCGTCCTTCACCTTTGGATGATTGTCCCTCATCTTACCCCCAACAGAGCAGCCGTCCCCTGCTAGGTGATCGTCCTTCACCTTTGATTTCATTAACCCGATGGTCTTCCCCATCGGTGACTTTATCTATAATCCCCTGAGAGTTTTATTGTATTTGGTGGTCGTCCTCCATCATGATCTTTTTATTTCCCCAGCATGTCGGTCGTTCCCGTCATTACTTCATCCCCGGCAGTCGTCCTCTGCCCGACGGTCGTCCTCCGTCGCCCGCACTTTATAATCATACTTTATATTCTTTTACAATCTATATCCCTTTTCTTCTTCATAACCAGTGAGTGCAAATTTTGGACTGTCTTTGGTATTCAACCACAAGTTATCTTGTTTGCCTGTTAAGCCGTCGCTTACATCCTGCACAGCTAACTCATGTTTGAATAGGGGCAACTGTAAACATCCCAAATTTGCCCTCACTTATTTCACCATGGCTTGTGATCTTTCATAGTTGCATAAGTTCAATCATATCATCTCATAGTGCATTTTTGCTTCACTGCATTGGTTCTAAGTCATCTGCATCCAGGGTTTGTGATCTGAGTCATCCCTGAGCTATCTGAGCCGCTCCAAAGGTCTTCAATCATCTCAATAGGGTCCATGTATGTTCAATCATCATATTATATCCTCCCAAGGTCAAGGAAGTCAAAGGAATCACAAGAACTGAGAAAGGCATGGAAATAGAGTCAAGCTTAACTGCACAGATGATCTGAAATTAGGGTTTTGATTTTAGAGGCCATAACTCCAATTTTTTTGGTCATTCTTGTTTCTATTGGTCTCTATATGACACAAGGATCATACATATCAATTTTCATGGAGAAATTCAATGGGGAAGGCATCTGATCAAAAGATGACTTCTTGAGCAAGTCAATGCAAAATCAGGGCATCTGAGGCCCCCAATCATCCAACCAAAGGGTCTTCTCCATCATTTTGGGTATATGTGATCTTTATTTGATCTTAGAAGAAGTTATAAGTTCACAAAATTGAAGAATTTCAAGCCATTTGCAAAGTTGCCATTTTGGGAAAGTGACTTGTAATGCAAACTTGCCATTTTGGGAAAGTTTTTCAACCTCCTCTTTTTGATTCAAAAATGCTTCAAATGAAAAATTCTTGGTCATTAAAGTTGTAGATTGGATCATTCCCTTTTCAAAAAGTACAAGAACTTGACCTAATTCATCATAGAACTCAAGTTATGGCCTTGCAAAGTTGGGAAAAATCACTAAATTTCACTTATGCACCAAAGAGGGAAGTTTGCTAAAACACTTGCCAAAGCCAAATGAGACTTCTAATTGACTTCTAACCATTACATAAACATCATACATGACATAAAATTCAGAATTGCCCAAGAGATTTCTCATTTTCATGCCTTGAATTACAAGTCACCATAAGGCATTTCTCATGAATCTTCAAGAATGGAATTTTTGCAAAAGGGACTTCTAATGATTGGATTAGTTGCTAAGTGACCTCAAAACATTATAGCAACTTCATATGGTCCATTTTGCTGCAAATTGCCCAAGGGATGTCACATATCCATGACCAAAAACTTCAAAATGCAACAAGTTGTAAAAAGGCAAAACATGTGACATCTCACCCTTCATCCATTTCAGATCAGCTCAAAGCATCCCATGGCCACCCTTGAAGCCAGCAGAACTCAGAGCAGCCCTAGGATAGCCTCTGCCACAGCCCATACTTGAGGTACACCTACCACTGAATTTTTGGCCAATTGCCCCATGCCATTCCCACAGTGCATGTCACTTCCTCAGACTCCTTCCAATAGTTTAGGGATAGGTTATGGATCATAAAACAGGCTGGACATGAGCTAGAAGGACACACACAATCAGATTCACAAAAACTGCAAGTTTCCTTCATCTCTTCGAAACTCCTCCCACAGCCATCACACTTCAATTTTCTCTTCACCAACAAGTCACACATCCTCCATAGAACCAAAATCAACCATTAAAACAGCCAAAATCATCACATACACCAACTGCAAAACCTGTTATACCAGAACTGAAACTTCCAAATCATCCACCATCAAAGGTTTTGAAGCACTCCATTGGTCTCAGGAGGTTCAGAGGAGACTCTTTGCACGAAGGAGAGGTCTGGAAAGCTCACATTTGCAGTTCATCATCTCAGGTAAGCTCAAGAACAAAACTTTTCAGAGCTTGTTTCTTTTGTTACAAAATGAAAATAAATGTTATGCTGGTCATGCTGATACTCTTAGAATTAAAAATGATGAATAAATGACTATTTTGTGGCTCTCTGAAATTTCACCCGTGAAAACATTTTGATTCGATTCTCCTTGTTCTTGAGTTGTAAATGATGTTTGAGGGCTGATTTGAGTGGGGTTTGGGTAGAGGATCATTTCTGGGTGGTTGATTTGAGGTGGGGTAGCCTGTGGAGTGTTTTAGGGTTTTGTCCCGCCGGAGAAGATGACCGGAGCTCCTCTCCGGTCACCTGAAAGTGTTTAAGCCCTAAACCCTAATTAGTTTGCCAGATTGCTTCGTGGCCTTTGGATGAAGATTAGATTAATTTTTGAATGGCTCAGATTAGGTCACTTAACCCTAATTCAGTTTTATTAAATTAATTAAGTTTAATTAGTTTAATTAAATCAGAGTGAATCTCAACCCTTAAAAAGCGCGCCAGTCAACCTTGGGATCTCAACTTTAAACCTCAGCCTCAGGATCCTCCTACTTTTCCATTTAATTTGTTTTATTTCATTTTACTTCTATTTAATTTCTACGAATTTTTAAAAATAGTAAAAAAGGTCCAAAAATTCTGAAATTTTTTATTCAAGCTTTTATTAATTTTCAGGACCCAAAAATATTTTTATTTTTATTTTTTGCATTAAAAATTATTTTTAAATCATTTAAATGATTATTTTTAATTAGTTAATGAGAATTAATTAATTAAAAATACATTTAAGTATTTAAAAATCCCAAAAAAATTCAGAGAGCATTTTAAGCTCATTTTCTTATGACAAACTCCAAAAGAAATAAAAGATTGAAAACACAAAAACAAACAATAATCGCCTCCTCCGGGATTCTTTTCTCATCTCATTCACTCACAAACGAGAACTCGCTTCTTCCGTCTAATGCAAGACAGTTAGCACCTGAGCCAGACAGGTCATACACTTGAGCATAGACAAGTAAGCAGTTCACAAGTTAATTCATCTTTCAGTCTCTTTAGATCGAACTACGGTGTTCTGACTTCCTCATTGCACGAGAGGATACGTAGGCATAACTTAACAGTTATCGAACAAAAGTCTCTGTCTCTTCCCCCCTCTTCCAGCATTATTCTTTTAAGCCTCATTCCTGAGCATTTCACTTCACCTTTTGCACTGACACTTGCATTCTTTTCCAGCTTTTTGCACACAGATAGCATTGACACTACCCCTTTAAACACAAATCTTTCAAGCGTGGATCCCGTCGAGTACGGCGGACAATCTGGGTGCTAATACCTTCCCAGGTTGTAACCAACCCCCTTTCTCAGTTTCTCTGGTCCGCAACTGTCTTATATATCTTTTCTTAGGTTTATGCAGCATTACCTTTCCTTCGGGATAAAAATGCCTAGCTGGCGACTCTATTCATTCTCTCTCTTTCGCCGACCATTCGCGTCTGTACCCCTCTTGACTTAGCCTCATTTGGCGGGAGCGACACTAACAAAACAACTTCATGAGGAGCGGAACCTCAACTCATACCTCAACACAAAGAGGAAACGCCCATGGGAGACTTAAAACCCCATCTTTTGTATTCATTTCATTTTTATTGTAAGCCCAAGGGGCAAAACAAATTTATAACTAATAAAAGTTTACTTTTTGGTTGCTTAAACAAATTTAAATCCCGCGGTCCTTGAAAACATTGCATACGCATTTACACACCATATCATTGCATCACAGGTTTCTTATGTACATGTATCTTATCTTCTCGCTGTTTATTTCAGCAGAAATGGCTCTTGAACAAACTGTCAAAGATCTCCAGGCACAAAATGCACAATTCCAAGAGTTGATTCTGAACTTGTCCAAGGGACAAGATGAGTTGAAGACACTGCTGGCTAAGAAGAAGAATCCTGAGGACAACGAGGATGATCAGCCGAAACAACTACAAGTTGAGATAGCAGAAATGAGGCTCCAAATGAATAGCCAGGTGGCTTTTATCCAAAGTTTAACTCAGGGTCAAGAAGAGCTAAGAACCTTAGTCCACAAACTTCAAAGTAATGGAGCCAAGAATCTAATCGTTAGTCAACCTCCATTAAAACAAGCTGACTTGGTTGAAAGGAAGAGGAAGATAAAAGAAGGTAAGAGACAGGTTGCCACTGATTGTTATTTAGTTGAAGAAAAAAGACCTGATAAGGTTAATCCACCTCAACACAAGGAATGTAGAAGGCAGTTTATCAAATTCAGCACTCCAATGTCACAAGTTCTGCAATGCTTGTTGGAGATGAAGCTAATTTCTTTGAAAAGTCCTCCTCAAAATCCTAATACTTCCTCTCCTCACTATAATCCCAAGGCAAGGTGTGAGTATCACTCCGACAGTCCCGGACACAACACTAATAACCGTTGGGCACTGAAGAATAAGATTCAAGACCTAACTGACAAAGGAATCCTCGAGGTTACACCAGAAGGTCAAATTGAATTCTACTATCGTCCATCAAACGTCGAAGCTGCAAGACAAAGTGCCCAAAGTATCAAGAAAGAAAGCCTAACTATTCCTGTTGAGATATGGGGCACCTTGGGACATCCAAATGATAAATTTGATTTCATGGTGAAATATACTGCTCCTGAAAGTTCACAGATTGCAATTGAAGACATTCAGCCAACTGGATGGGACAACATTTGAACTTTCTTTTGTAATTTTTTTGTTTTCTTTAAACACCTGCTATTATGTTAAACTTTTGTTTTCATTAATGCATTGCATATGTTTGTCTTGAATTAATCCATTCGTTTCACTATATTTTAAATTATGCTTCATATTTCTATTTTATGATATTTAACTCCTGATAAAGCTATAAGCCTGTAGAGGGAGGTTGACAAAAACAATACCATAATATTAGGCAGTATGTTTTGAACAGACTATGCTGACGATGTACAGGCATTGTTTCAATTCCTAAACAGTGGAGATATAAGGAAGTTAATCCCTAGTCAACCCTTTTGAGCCTATGAAGTAGGAGTTTTTATTCTCGCACAAATTAAAACCCTTATCCATAACCTGGGGCAGGGTAGTTAGTCAGTTAACTCAACTATGCCAATTATTTGTGTTGTACACAACTAATGATGGTTCTCTATAATCACTAAAGTCTGCAAGTCAATATCTAGCAAAAGAAAAGCTCACTAAGTCAAAACCTATGAAGGAAACTTAGTAAACATTGAGATATCCTGCTGACGATAACCTTGAAATAAACAGTTCAGGAAAAAAGAAGGGATAACAAAATCAAAAGAAAAAAGGAGGTCACTATAGAAGATGACTGAATGTTCAAATAAATTTTTGGTTTCTGAACCATCACAAATGCCAGTGTTACAATACCAAACTTCTTTGGAGCTTCAATGCATAAGTTAACCGAACATAGGACTGAAGAACATCATGGAGATTGGGTTGGGTACAAATAAAATTTGAGCCTTTATCCTTTGTTTCTTAAACCGTGAACCAGGCCACGTTACAACCCTTTAAAAGTCCTAACTGAAGCATGGTTAGTTTGAAAGTGTACTGCTACAAAAAGGTATCATGACTCCTTTAGGGCTTATTATAAAACTTGAGTTAATATCACAGTTTTTACAAAAATTGTTTTTCTAAAATAACTCTTTTTCAAAACTTCAAGACAGACATAAGCATTACATTTTTGAATATATTTGTTTGCATATACCTGAGTGTTTGATAAACAGAGAAACTTACAGGATGAATGTTCAATAAACCAAAGTCCTTCTGATAAACAAAGTTGCTTCCTGGATCAAAGTCCATGTATACAAAGGGGCATAGTCATTATCTCCCAATCAAGGGGGCAGGCCATGATACTGCCTAACTCCTTTGGGGCAATCAGGACAGGATTCAACTATGTTTAAGTAGCCAGGGGAAGATCTCCTCATCTATCTAAGTTACCAAGGGTAACATTACAGAGTTCATAATGCTAGGGGCATAGTCACTGTTTCCCAATCAAGGGGGCATACCAAGTTACTGTTCAATTCATTCGGGGCAATCAGGTCCAGATTCAACAGTGCTTAATAACCAGGGGCAGCTTTCCTCATGTATTTGAATTACCAAGGGTAACATTACGAAGTTCATGATGTCAGGGGCATATTATTGTGGGGCGTTCTGCTTATTTCTCTTGAGGTAACTACCTTCAGATACTTCCATTATGGGACAATTCATCCTCAGCCAAGGGGCAATGCTTTCTTTTCAAATCTAATACCCGGAGCGTATATGGTCCATCACTATTTGAAGACACGTTCCTCTTATTGTATTACCTTGATATTGGATTCTCAGCAGAAGCCATTGTGGAAATTAATTGTCTACGCCAGTAGTATCAGATGGTGTCAGTATCATGTCTTCAGATCCAGCTATGAGGATTTCTGGGAAGGTATTCAGGAAAGTTAAGAATCTCAGGAGCTCTAAATCCAATTGGTTATACACTCTCAAAGTTGAAATGATTCTGTTTTCGAGTTCAACTTTACTTTTCCCTCTTTATTCAGGATTACTTTTCCTCTTTTACTAAAGCGAAAAACGTCTATTGGTTGTGTTTGAATGTATGTATGCTTTTGAATATGATTGATGTTTACCAGAAATGCATAAAATGCTTGAATATGCTTGATGTTTACCAGAAATGCATAAAATGCAGTAATAGTATCTACTAAGGATGAACGAAGGTAAGAGTTCAACGAAGCTTCGCCGGTTCATCCTCACAGGACAACTATAAATCCCCAGCAGGGCAAATCTATCTTTATAAATACTTCAAGTTATATCTCCCCTTGAATTTATGTCCATCTCTTCAATAGAAGTACGACGAACGAAGACGGGAGGTTATAAATACTATACTATCAAACAAGACAGAAACAAGTTCTTCATTTTCTTCAGCAACGAATCAGGATTTATTTTCCCTAGCCAGCAGTTGTTATACAAAGATATTCGGACGCTTCAGGCTGCATGATTCATACATACATCATTTACATCATAGCATACATATCCATAAATGCACAATACATTTACTTGAGTGCACCATGCCATACATGCATGCATGCACATTGCATAAACTAACCTTTTCCTTGCAGGATAGTTATATGCAGATAAAACAATATCAACAATCTACAACAGGTCAGAAAAGATCCATACTTTACTCAAGATGTCCTCGGAGAGTAGGCAAACGGTCTGTACAAAGATCCATTCCCTAATCCAGGATACTTCCAGAAGATTTCATCTATCTGGTCTTGAATAGCAGGCAAACGGTCTGTACAAAGATCCATTCCCTGGTTCAAGATATTTTCAGAAGATTTAATCTATTTCCTCGGAGAGTAGGCAAACAGTCTGTAAGAAGATCCATTCCCTAATCCAGGATATTTTCAGGAGTTAATCTTGACACTTTTTTTTTGTCCTCGGAGAGTAGGCAAACGGTCTGTAAGAAGATCCATTCCCTAATCCAGGATATTTCCAGAAGATTCCATCCATCTGGTCTTGAATAATAGGTAAACGGTTTGTACAAAGATCCATTCCCTAGTTCAAGATATTTTCAGAAGATTTAATCTATTGGCTCTTGAATAATAGGCAAACGGTCTGTACAAAGATCCATTCCCTAGTTCAAGATATTTTTCAGAAGAACTAATCCTGACGTTCTTTTGACCTTGGAGAGTAGGCAAACGGTCTATACAAAGATCCATTCCCTAATCCAAGATACTTCCAGAAGAGATAATCGTCACGAAGATTTATTTCTACTGGTCCATTCAACAATTCAAACTATGTTGCATAAACAATTCAGAGACGACCTATACGAAGACCTAGTACCGATATCCAGTATCAACATAAAGATATCATCATATCCTGATATTTTAGATGGCATCTCTAATCCCATCTCCAATTCTTCCAAGTGGCATCTTCAAGCCCACTCAAGCATATACAATTAATCATCAGCTTTACTCTACGCATCGGCGAGTGCAAATTTTTGGGCTTTTGTGTTCAATCCCCTTCAACCTTCCAGGTCACGACTGGCACATATACCAATCTAACCCCTCAGGTTTCAGAAAATTGAACAGGGGCACAGTGGACACTGGTTGTTGGTTGTCATTAATCCTACAAAAGAAGTGGTTTATATGAAATCATTGGAGCAGATTGGTCAACATATGAGAGTATGAAGGAAGTGGTTGATACGTAAGTGAGATTGTTCAAAATATTCGTGTGTATTTGTATATTTAATCATTTCTGTGAGATTTTTCTAAATTTACGTTTTTCTTTTATAGATCTATACTAGTATATCGAGTACAAAGAGATGCTCGAGTAGCACGGACTAAAACAAGCACTATTTCATAGATCCATGTGCAGGTAGATTAATTTAATTTTCACAATATTGCTTATTAGTGATGCTACTTGATAACACAAAACAATTATATATTAATTATTATTTGTTAATCTATGTGTAGTGTCCTCAACAGAAAAATGACATAGACTACGAGTACTATGTTTTGAGGTTGATGAGAGAAATCATTCATTTGGATCGATTAGAGATTCCTATTCAGATATGCATGGATTTATAACTTAGGATTTATTTTAATATTTATCGGATATGTCATAATTTAGTATTTTAAACTAACTAATGCATATTTTATTTTGTTATGTTGTACTTTGATGAATTCGCGTGTCCTCGTTACACACCCTCAAAAGTGGATGAAATTATGGAGGAGTTGTGTGAATATATTATTGAAAAAAAGAATATTTTAAGGTATAGGATTATGTAAATGAAATGGAACCATTTTTTTGTAAATGACTTGTGGTATGTAAATGAAATGACTTGAATTGTATATATAGTTTTGGATTGAAATGATATTAGTGAAATGATATTAGTTTTGAGATGTAAATTGACTTGAATTGTATAGTTTTGGATTCAAATGATTTATATTGGTATTTGCATAAAAAATGGATTGAAATGGTTTATACAGGTTTATTGAAATGTGAATTATACAAGTTTCTCCATAAAAAAATTATACAGGTTTCTGCATAAAAAATGGTTAAAATATGATTTTTAGAAAAAAAAAATCATTAAAAATTATACGTATAGAAAAGATATCGCTTTTAAGAAAAAACACTCTCTATAGTCCACAAAAGAAAGTGATTTCTCTAAAAATCGCTCTCTAAAGGTATAGAAAAAATATAATTAAAATTATTAGTATACTTTAGAGAACACTTTCAAAAGCGTTGTCTAACGAGGGACAAAAAAAAGCGCTTTTTACTCAAAAAACGCTCTCTAAAGGTATATAAAAAATATTAAAATTTTCTACGTATACATTAGACAGCGTTTTTAAGAAAAAAGCGTTGTTAAATGTCTACTTAAGAAAGCGCTTATCCTTTAAAAGCGCTTTCTAAAGTAGGCCTTTAGCAACGTTTTTTCCTTAAAAAAAACATTGTCTTTTCCTACGACAACGCCACCTTAGACAACACTTCTAAGTGTTGTTAAAGGTAAAAAAAGTGATCTCTTTGCCCTTGTTTGACGTAGTGTATATATATATATATATATATATATATATATATATATATATATATATATATATATATATATATATATATATATTCAGAATCAAATGACACAAAAATGTCAAACTTAGCAACATGACATCTTTGATAACTTTTATATATATATATATATATATATATATATATATATATATATATATATATATATATATATATATATATATATTCATAATCAAATGACACAAAAATGTCAAACTTAGCAACATGACATCTTTGATAACTTTTTACCGTATATTCATATATAAAAATCCACGGTTGGATTGAAATTTGTTATCATATAAATCATGTCTATACAATTTAACATCAATCGAAAAGCATTGACATGTCTACAAGATACATAAAAAGGAACGTCTTACAAAACTTCATGAAAACAAATAATTTTTATCATTCTCTTTTACATATCAAATGATTTTTGATTGATATGAAATTTTATGGATGTGATCAATATGATAATAGCTTTCAATCTAATAGTAGATTTTGTTATATGGACTTAAGGTGAAGAGTTATCCAAGGTGTCATTTTTCAAAGTTTGACATCTCTCTCACACATACGGGTGTCAATGAACCCTTTAACCCCCTTAACCTTGAGTCGGGACTAGTTTAGAACACAGAAAATGTAATTACTTTACTTGAAGATCAAAATTTTGGTATTTAGGTTGGAACAACAGAAAATGTAATTACTTTACTTGAAGATAAAAATTTAGGTATTTAGGTTGGAACAATATATTAGAAAAATACCCTTACTATGATAAAAATAAGTCACTAATTTCGTATCCTATGCATGGATAGAAAATATAATTAAGAAGAAATATAGACATGCTTGTAAAAAGTGTAAAAGTGCAGACGTAAGTGTACTAATGAAGGGAAAACAAGCTATATAACCGTACTAAGATGAAGGCATTGTTTTGCTGATACCCATTCCTTACCTTTACCTGTAAATTTCTGTATGATAGCATAGCATTAATTAACATCTCTTTTTCACTTCTAGTTCCATAGTTCTAGCTATATAGCTTCTGTACACAAGACAGTGTTTCGATCCTCTGCTCTAAACTCCACTATATTTATTTTATACACATCATTTATTGCTACTTTTTCTTTTATTTTCCTTTCTAATCATCTTCTCCTTTTTCTGTTCCCACCGTTCTGTCTGCACCAAAAATGAGACTAAAATCACTAACTTATCTCTGTCTTCTGTTCATCAATCATGGACCACACACACACCATTGAACTTGTTTTTTATCTTCTGTCAAGTCACTGTGTGATGACCTCTTCCTCTGATCTGATCATCTGTGTTAAAGCTTCTGTTCTGTAGGTTTCTTATTGGAAGGATAAGATAATAACCATGCATGCTTATAATTTATTACTATTACTAACCTTTAATTTACTACTAGTTCTAAATGATTGGAGTTTTCATAGTCAGTGAGGTTTTAGGTTTAGGGTTTACCTAGCTAGTAGCTACTACTATAGACTAGAGTTCTAAATACTGTGATAGAATAAATTAAAAGCGATTTGATTCTGATGAAATATTAATCAGTTTTCATTAAATAAAAATAGACATGTCACTGCATGCTTTCACACAAAGGTAAAGTCATTCTAACGAAGAATACTTGATTATATATCATCTTATGAATAAAAGTTTGGAATGAATTAATGTAATGCAGAAATGTGACGTAGCAAAAGTTGAGGCAATGACAGTCACTAAATGCTAATAACATGCATGAAGTTAATACACAACATGGTTCATATTCAATGCTATAATTTGGATGCACATGAGGAGGGAGAGGGATGGCTAGGTAAGCAAGGTTGGTTATATTATATATTTGGCACAGAAAATTTTGGATCAGTTAGAGACAGAAACTTATGCCATTTCTTGCTGGTCTAGCATTTATTTCATTTTTTGTTGTTATCATAAGGAGATTTTTGTTGTATAATTCTTAATGCTAATGAGAAGTAGATTTGGATCTTCTATATGCATAATGCATTCAACTCTATAGTTTTAAAATTTGTTTTATATAAAGGGTATATTCTTCATTTTTACTTCTTTAAAATTAGTAAGATTTAATATAAAAAATTTGATTTAATACGAGAATTTATTTAAAATATTGTTTGAAGTATTTATTATCAATTAATGTGTCATACTACATTTTTCGAATATTTTTTAATGGGGTTTTGAATAAAGATAAATTATTGAATTTAGAAAGAAAAAATAAAAAGGATACATGACACAAAACTTAACGCATAAAACATTTATCGAAAACGATAGTTGAAAATGTTCAACTTATCCTTCAAAAAACTTTAGAAGCATAAATAGGAAGTCAATAACACAAAGTATCTTAATAAAAAAAGTCTACATTGACTAATCTATTTACACGTACGAGGATTTCTCACTTAAAAGATATGAGATATCTTATATCTAAAGGATCTTATAGTATGTAAAATATTTTTTCATTTAATTAAAAGATGTTTATGGACAATATTCATATTAGAACATATACAATTGAACAACATTGAGTTAATTTCAAGTTAAAGATTTTTCCGATTCCTCCTATTATCATATTCAATAGCAAGCATGAAATAGAAGAGCAAAACATTACAATCATTTTAACATGACAGTTTAAAAGTGTTTTACATGGTGAAAGTTATAATGACGAGAAACGAAGCAAGACTAAAATAGAAAAATTAAAGAAAAGAAGAAAAAACAAGGATCTCTACTAATTGGACGTGATTACCATGGAACATAGTTGATCCTGAAGGAAAATAACATTACAAGTCTTTGGAAAAATTGTGTTGTGACAACATATCAACGTGTTGCGATTTTGAAGGCAAATAACATTACAAGCCCTTGGTCGGGCCGCGGCCATAAATAAACACCGCGGCCCGAGTTTTCTTAGGACATAACCTTGTATACTTATATGAAAATGTTATGTTAATGGAATGTCTTTTGTTATTTTTATAATATATATAATCTTAATGTTTTTTATTACCTGATCACCCTTCAACTGATTTGGGGTTTAACCTATTAAACTAGTCGTGGAATATATTAAAGTTTTGAATTAAGTATTTTAGTCGACTACTACATGATGGAACTAAGAAACTCTTGTATTTATTTTATTTTATTACTTAACCTCGAATTATGACTTACCAAAATAATTAAGTAATCATACAAGTGGATAAAAGTCCAATATGAAAAATCGAGCTTGGTCAATATATTTATGAGGCAAGTAATTGTGCAATATAACAATACTACTTTGAGAATGTGTGGGTTGATTTTAACTCAACTATACGTAACTGTAGGTGAGGATTATTTCTACTTATAAATACATATGTCTAGGTAATATATTCTCCAATGTGAGACTCTTTAAAATGGTATGTGACCAAATAATGGAAACTTGTTAGCAAGTGGCCCAAGAGATCTTAAACCAGACACTGATATCATGTTAAAGTCTTGTTTAAGATCTAATACCAATTTTGTAAAGTTGAGTTTAAAGTTACTCACCCTCTTAGGGTTTGCCTTAGCTTATGTTATATTGTTTGTCAATTTAGTCTTTTGGTTTGTTTATCGTAATTGAGTCTCCTCACATAGTTACACATTCTAGGGTTGAGTGCTAATTTTTTTCCGCATGCATAATTATTGATTCAAATAAAAGCATGATTCAAATCGTGCCAAGTATTGATTCAACTAAACACTTTATTTATGTTGAAACTTAAAATTTTTGAAGTGTGATTCGAGTCGTGGATTTGTGTGGTTCAAATAAAAAATTGATGTATTTCTCATTCAAATCATGAAAAAGGGTGGCCCAAATAAAAAATTAATCTGAAAAAATAGGATTTTACTGTTGTATTTTTTATTTGAATCAAAGAAAAATCCAGACTCGATAGAGGTTTTAATTTGAATCATAAAAGGCTTGACTTGAACCAAATATTGGATGTTGATTTTGGATATTGATTATATATTTTTTATTTGAATCATATAAACAATTTTATTAGTTCTTAATTCTTGATTCAAATCATTCACTCTCTTGAATAGTCCTAAACCATTTGCTCTTAACTCGAATCAAAATGGAAATTTTATCTCATTTTAGTTTCTTATCTCTAACACATATATGAATCATTTTTCAAAATTCCTCTCATAACATCTATGATTAGAACACAAAACATTTTCTCTCAAACTTTCAAAAATCATTTTGAGTTTTTGTTTTGAGTTTGAAACTGAAATTTCTCTTCATCTTCAACCTCCAACTTCTACTATTGTTGTTTGGCTTAGCTTCTCAATATAGCTAGGGAATGAGATATGTGTGAAGATGTTTGTTTGTGATTAACAATTTGTGAAGGTTTGAAGATTTTAGGTTGACATCTTTGTATGATTTTGGATGGGATTAATAATCCAATTGTGTAAAAAGAGTTTTTTCTCCAAGATTGCTTTGGTAGAGCTTTGCGGATGTTGCTATAGACGAAGATGGAGTTTCTATTGCCTTAAGACAAATCAAGTCTAAGACAAGGAACCAATACAACTTAGGAGAAGTTGTTGTGGAATAGATGCTTGGAGCATAATTCTTGAATTTGGAAGTTGGAAGTCAAAATCGAGTGAAGATCTTGCAAATACCAGTTTAATACATTGTTTACATTTGAAAAGAATATTAAGATCGAAGATTTTCAATTTTTTAGCATTATCTTGAATGTTGTGGATCTATTAAAAGACTCTAAAAATTGTCAAATCATAATGGATGACAACAAATTTTCAATGAGAAGCCACTGAGAATGGAGTAGGCACAAAGCGAGGATGAACATGTTGAAACACTACACATATAGCGTACATGTTCTCTTTTACATTTCGTTTAGGTTTTAATGTTTTCTTAGAAATTGCATGGTGATAGGTTATACTACATTCATAGCGTTTTCATATATAAAAGTTAGGTATGTGTTAGATATAGATTTTGAACGATATTCAAATCTAATTAAACCTATAAATTGCAATAATAAATATCATAATAAATTGAGTAGCTTCAATTTACACACTCGTGTAATCTGAATTTAGATAAATTGAAGTGTTGATTGTGTTAGTCTCTGCATCTTCTATACATTTTGTTTCTAGTTTAAGTGTATACGATAATTCTTCTAATCACATATATATATTGTAAAAAAAATCCGATATGCCGAGAGATTTTATTAAACTTTAATTTTGAAAGAAAACCTGTTTTAAATTGGTCTTTTGCGAATAGTTTATTATACCCTATTCTAGATGATTCAAGTCATTATTCTCCCTCGACAATTGGCTTCAGGGCTGGTCTTTTGATCAAGTCTTAGGACTCTAAAAGTTGAGAGTATGGGTAAGGATAATCTGAAGAGAGGGTACAATAGAACCCTAATTTTTAAAGGCAAAACTTATGTGTATTGGAAGGATAATATGTATGTTTACTTAATACCAATAGATAAAAATTGTGGTTACCTGACACGAATATACCTTTTATCTATGAAAGGGATGTCAATGGTGTATCCACTATCTCAAAAGGATTAGACATGTGACGAAACTAAAAAAACATCTTATAACTTGAAGGTGAGAAACATATTCATTTATACGTTTATCACACATGTGTATTACTCAATTTTGTATCATAAGATTAAAAAGTCAACTTGAAATGATCTTCAAGTTCTCTAAGGGGGTACTGAAGATGTAAAGAAATCTAAAAGTAACATGTTGACAAAGGAATATTGACTATTCTGTATGGAACCCGATGAAATTGTGGAATCCATGTATATGTGTTTTCTCCACTTAATCAACAAGCTAGAAAATTTTGGTAAATCCTTATCTAACTAGGAATGTGATAACAAACTTTTGAGATCAATATGCAGGAAATGACAACATAAGGTAACCTCCATTAAGGAATAAAATGATCTACAAACATTGGAAGTATCAACCTTTTTTGAAAAACTTATTGAGCATAAGAATAAATTGGAAAGATTTCATGCAATTGAAGAAGAAAGACAGAGTAAAATAATTGAAACAAGACATCTCCTTGAAATCCTTCTTTTCCAAGGCCAGAAAAGTATAAAAGGATGATGACAATTCAAATGAAAATTCTTCCAAAGAGGAAGAAATGAGTTTATTCGTGAAATTTTACAATAGACATGTTAAGAATATTTGTATATAAAATAGTCTCATATCGACTATAACATGTAATTAGATGTAATCTCTCTATATATAATACAATCTATGTAGTTCCTTTTAAACACACAGTTTATTCAAATGTCTCTAACTCTCTTATAATTCAATATGGTATCAAAGCCTGGTTAAGATTCAATTGTTCGTCGTGCTTTACCCATTTAACCCACTGTCTCCGGATGAGAACAAACTTTGGGTGACTCATTCTGGTCACCACCATACCGCCGCTTTTCCGGCTATGATCGGACTTGTCGTCGCTCCCGATGTTATTCTAGAGAGATACATATACCTCTGGAATTGCCTCTTTTATATTGGAAAGTATTCAAAATATGATTGTCGTCCACCTTACCACACGCCATTTCTCCTTCTGCATGTGGGTCTTACACGCCACTACTATAGCAATGCGTGACAGCGCATCTGGAAGCCCCTACTATTTTGATTTCCATCGTGTAAACACCCCAAATTTGCCCTCACCCTTTCACACCATGGCTTGTGATCATTCTCATATACATAAACACAATCATATCATCTCATACCACATTCTTGATTCACTGCATAGTTTCTAAGTCATCTGCACCTAGGGTTTGTGATCTGAGCAATCCCAAGGCATCCTGAGCCACCCCAAAGGCCACCAATCAACTCAAAAGGGTCCATGTGTGTTCTTATATCATATTCCATCTCCACAAAGTCAAAAATGCAAAGGAGTCACAAGAACTAGGGTTTGAGTGGATGCAGAGCCAGGCTAGACTGCACAGTTGACTGAAAATTAGGGTTTTGGTTTCAGAGGCCATAACCCCAAATTTTCTGGTCATTCTTGTTTCCATTGGTCTCTATATGGTATAGGGAGTATGCATATCAATTTTCATGAAGAAATTCCATGGGGAAGTCATCTGATCAAGGTTTGACTTTTCAGACAAGTCAGTGTAAAATCAGGGCATCTGAGGCCCCCAATGACCCAACCAATGGGTGATCTTCATCACTTTGAGTGTATATGGTCTTTATTTGATCATGGAAGAAGGTTGAAGTTCATAGAAATCAAGAATTTAGGGTTTTTGCAAATGTTGACTTTTTGGGCATAGTTGACTTTTCAAGAATGCATCACTTTAGGTCATTTTTCAAGCCATGATTCTTGATCCAAAAATGCTTCAAGTGGAAAAACTTTGGTCATGAAAGTTGTAGATCTCATCTTTCCCTTTTCAAAAAGTACAAGAACATGATCAAACTCTTCTTGGATCAAAAGTTATGGTGTGACAAAGTTGGCTAAAATCATTGATTTTCAAGGCATGCCTCAAATGGAAATTTTGCAAAGTCATGAACCAATGCATTATGTGACTTCTAATTCACTACAAACCAGCACACAAACATCATGTAAGTCCTAAAATTCAGAATGAACTAGGCATTGCTCATGTTTCATGACTTTTGGAACAAGATTTTCACATGTGAACCATAAAGCAACAACTTGCAAAAGCACTCATAACATTTCACCAACTTGCTGCCTTGAATGCTGGACCAAGCCTAGCCTTTCCCTTCACTTTGCTGCGCAGACCATGCCCTTTGTACTTGGCTAGAAGTTGCCCATGCCCTCTCTTACAAGAAGTGGACATATTTGCAAAAGTGGCTACACCTATCCATAAAGCACAAGTCACATCCTCTGACCAATCAGATTTGTTTATACTTTCCATTTGCAAGCTAGACATAACACTAAGCAAGGCTGAAACCCTCTCATTCCACACATTCAAAAAAACACTCCCATTTGCATTTTGCTTCGAATCCCTCTGCCCAGCCACCAAACACTCAAGCCAACTTCACTAATCATCTCACCTTGCCTCATTGAGTAGAAAGCACCAAGAGCCAGGCTTGATTTGAGCAAGAATACCCCATTGCCATTCTTCACCTCAGCCTGCATTTTCCATCGAATCTCTCTCCACAAGCCATGAACACTTAAACAAACTCCACACACCAACTCTCCTTGCTTCACTGACCAGAAACCACTCACTACTTTGGCCTGAAACACCCCATATCTCAAATACGATTTTCATACTTCCTTGGTCAGAGCTTCTGCAAACTCTCTCAGGAGTTTGTTTAAACTCCAACTAAGCATCCAAAGCTTCAAAGGGAGATCATTGGGACCTGTTTGAGCCAAAGGACCATCCAGAAAGCTCCTGAATCAGAAGTTCAACCTCAGGTGACTCCATGAACTTTTTCCCAGAACTCATTTCTCTTGTTAAAATCTTGTTGTGTATGTTACACTGATCATTGGGATCTCTTTACTTTTGAAAATAAGCCAGAAATGAGCATGTTATGTTGTTCTGAAAGTTTGACCTAAAAATTTCATTGCTTCGATTCTTGTTTGTGTGTGAGTTTAAATGTGATTTGATGCTGGATTCGTGTTTAGGGTGAGTGGAAGATGATTTCTGGAGAGTTAGAGCTCTTAAATTGGCCTAGGGAGAGAGATTGATTTTGGGGATGGCCGGAGAAGACGACCGGAACACTGTTCCGGTCGCCTGAATGTCATTAGGGCACAATTAGGGTTTAATCAGTGTAATTAGCAAGTTTGAATCTGGGCCGTGAGATGTGGCGGGCAGTCAATTCGCGCGCTGGCCAGTTTAAACCTCCACCCTAGGATTTGAATACTTTTCACTAAATCAGATTTATTTCATTTATTTTTATATTTATTTCAATTGAATTGCACAATTAATTAAAAATAGCAAAAATGTCTTAAAAATTATGAAACTTTTTCTTAAAAGTTTTATTAATTTTTAAGACCCAAAAATATTTTTATTTTATTTTTTATCATTAAAAAGGTATTTTTAAATATTTAAAAGATTATTTTTAATTGGTCAATGGGAATTAATTGATTAAAAATACTTTTAGGTATTTAAAAATTACAAAAAAATTCATGAAATGTTCTAAGACATTTAGAAACATTGTCCAACTTTCAAACCAAATTTCTTTTTTGATCTTGATGCATTTTAAGAATTTTTCATTGAATTAAATCATATTTTGTGCATTAATTTGATCCTAAGTTCAAAAATTCATTTCTGCCTATTGGAGAAGGTTGAGACATTGATTCTTCTTGCATTGTTTTGTGTTTGGCATGTAGTTTCTAGGGTAAAATGGCCATGATTTGATCTTGCATTTTCTATTTGTTTGACATTTCTTTTGTTAAGAACCCTAAAAAACCCTAATAACTTAGAAAATTCATATCTTGAGATTGGTTAAGAGTTGAGAGTTCCCCTTTGGGCAGTGGTTCATTATAGGTTTAGGGTTTCTTTGGGTAGCATTTTCCATTTTTTATCTTAGGGTTTGCTTCTGTTTTGGGTTTTTGTTTGATGTTTGTTCCATAAACCCTAATTTGGGCTTCCATTTGCATCCCTCTTGCATTCTCTTGTATAACATGACTTGTCTTTGCATTTTGTGCATTCTTGTGATTCATTTGACATCTTAAGACATATAGGAAGCATGTTTGATCATTGCATCACATATTTGCCATGTCATTTGCCTTGTATGCTTCATAACATTTCATGCTTGTTCATGCTCCTTAACTTGCATCATTTGCATCCATGATCTTGTATGAACATCCCCATGCCTTGCCTCATGTTTGCAGCACCTCATAGCATCATTTTCATCATCAACATGCTTCTGGTTTTGTTTAGCATCATACCATTTCATCCCATTTTGCATTGCATTGCATTTCTTCCTAACATTTCAGGTGGTAAGTAACTTGAGAAGTGAATTTGCCTTCACTTCTCATAACTTTTCTTCTCATCTCTCTTGCATACATTGCTGCATTCCTATATGTGTTTGAGATTGAGCTTTCTCATTCTTGTTCTTCCCACTTTCTTTCTTCAAGTGACTTGACTTCTTGAGTGAAGCAAGTCACTTTGCTTCTCTTGATCCTTTCATCTGCTTCCTGGTGGCTCCATTGAAGACTTCTCTTGAAAACCTCACCAACCTTAGGAACAACCAAGCATGACAATGATTAGGGTTTTGATTAGTCTCCCCTCTTAGTTTTACCTTTGTGTCTCTTTGTGTCTTCTCTTCTCATCTCATAATCAGGGACTAAACCCTAAAGGCTTTAAGGCTTTGTGATTAAGCTTATGCCTGCATCCTTCTCTTAGGATGGAGTGTATAACTTTAATCCTAAGTGTTAAACCCTTAAGGTGTTTAACTCCTTTAATCAATTCACCTAATAATCATCAAGACATCACACTTGTAACTTGGGCCTTGCATTAGGGTTCTAATTCTTCCTTAAATGGTTAAGAAGGACTAACCCTAGTGTTAATGGACAAGTCCCCCTCAAGTTGTCTTACAAATCATAAAACTCACTTCATCATCATACCATTAATCTAAAATCCACTTAATCAAAGGCTTGTTTTGTCATGAGTTTAATCCCTAATCATGGATTAAGTTGAGGAGCTTTCCTCAACTTAAACATTCTCATCTATTATCCTTCTATTAGGATGGTGTAATGAGTCTGTTTAATCCTTGATTATGGCTTAACCTCATTACTCAACACTAAATAAAAACACCAAAAAACATCTAAATAATCACAAGTAGGTTAATGATCTTAATCCTACACCAAAGGTGATTAAGTGTGAGAATCTGACTTCACACTTAAGGTAATTCTCATTACCCCTAATCAGAGGGAAGATGTGATGAGGTTACTAACCCATTGGTTTAGGCTTAAGCTCATTAACTTATGACACACTTTCAAAAGCAATAAAAGACTAAAATATCAGAAACAAACAATAATCGTCTCCTCCGGGATTCTTTTCTCATCTCATTCACTCACAAACGAGAACTTGCTTCTTCCGTCTAAATGCAAGACAGTTTGCACCTGAGCCAGACAGGTCATACACTTGAGCATAGACAAGCAAGCAGTTCATCAAAGTCAATTTTACCTTTCAGTCTCTTTGGGTCGAACTACGGTGTTCTGACTTCCTCATTGCACGAGAGGATACGTAGGCATAACTTAACAGTTATCGAACAAAAGTCTCTGTATATTCCCCCTCTTTCCAGTATCATTCTTTAAGCCTCATTATCATAAGCAATTCATTCTCATTCCTACACTGACACATCTTTTATACACATCACACTTCTTTTACACTGACACCTGTACATCTTTTTCCAGCTATTTTATATACAGATTGCACTGACACTACCCCTTTAAAACACAAATCTTTTAAGCGTGGATCCCGTCGAGTACGACGGACAATCTGGGTGCTAATACCTTCCCAGGTTGTAACCAACCCCCTTTCTCAGTCTCTCTGGTTCGCAACCGTCTTATCCGTCTCTTTCTAGGCTTATGCAGCATTGCCTTTCCTCCGGGATAAAAATGCCTAGCTGGCGACTCTATTCATCTCCAGTGAGTTCACGGCTGTGTGTTCTCATTGTCCCTTTCGCCGACAGTTCGCGTCTGTACCTTCATATGATCCATTTTCATTTGTCGGGAGCGACACATCGCTAGTGTCGATGTCCTTCCCTTTTCTCGTTCTGTACTCACTTTTCAATTTCAAGCCATCAACTCTCATGTGAAACACCAATTTTTCCACATTTACTAAGGTTACACTTATCATGTGTAAGAGACTAATTAGAACATTCAATGAATCATCTGTGCTTGCATCCCACTATCATGGTCATGGTGGATGAAACAAAGGACGCATTGGCCAACATCATCGTATTCGTCGTAACTACTACAATTGTTACAGTCATATTAAAGTTAAATGTTGTACAAAGGCAAGAGAACAACAATGAAAACCTATGGTTGTTGTTACCACTCAACCAACTATCATCAAAGAAGTTATTATTCATGTTGGTGATTATAATGAGCTCCTTTATTTTAAAGCAGCTCATCAACCATCATCTTCTAGCACTGTTGTTCAATCTGGTAATCTTGTAGCCTTTGTTTCTACATCGTTCTCCATTGGTCCTTATATCCGTAATGCTGGTGCCTCTAATCATATGATTGGAAATTAATTTATTTTATCTCACCTGTCTTATTTTGATTCTTGGCCTTCTGTCACTGTGGTAGATGGCTCTAAAATTAAATTTCAAGGCCTTGGTCAGACACACCCACTTTCAAACTTGTCTTTAGATTATGTGCTTTATATTTCTGGTTGTCTTTTCAATATAATATATGTTAGGGGTAGAAATAGGCTGAGACGAGTTAGGCTTTGCCGGGCCTGAGTCTGGCCTGCTAAAAATTTCAAAGTCTAAGTCTGGCCTATGGCCTATCGTAGGCTTAATTTTGGGTCTGATTGTGGCCTTTTCCATGGCCTATTAGCCTACATAAAAGCCAATTGTATTTGAAAATATGTAAATAAGCAATTACATTAATGTTTAAATATACTAACGAATTAAAAGATCAATGAGACTAAATTCTTATTTGCATTGACTTATTCAAGTTTACATATTAACATAAGTTTTGTGATATTATATATTTGAGAGAACTTATGAAAACAACTTATGACATTGTTTATTAGGGTTTTTTAAACTTATTTTCATAAGTTCTTCAAGATAACTAAGTTTTACTTTTTTATTTTAATTTAAAATACAAATATAATAATAATAATAATAAAATGATTCATATTTAGTTAAATAGGCCGACCTGATAAGCTTAAAAGGTTTTTTTTATGGTATCTTCCCTAGCCTTCTTAACTAAATAAGCTTATAAAAAATCCTAGGCCTTTTCTATTTGAAAAATATTTTTTGGCCTGACCTGAGCCTGTGTAGGCTAGACCGTAGGTCCATGTTAGTTGATTTTTCCTATTCCCACACCTAATTGAAGTTGCATAATCCTCATCCGACATTGTAATCAACTAGCGCAAGTATACCTTAGACATTTTCAATGAATGGACCAAGCACATGGATGAAAATTTAACTCTTCGAACTTAGGATAAGAGATCTTCAGAACATAAAACTCGAATTCAATAATCAAGCAGCACTCCATATTGCATCTAATCCGGTTTTCCATGAATGGACCAAGCACATAGAAATAGATTGTTGTTATGTAAGAGACAAGGTACTATTTGGAGAAATCACCACAGATTTTGTAAAATCCAAAGGCCAATTAGCTAACATGTTTACGAAGTCTCTTAGGGGTTTTCGAGTGGATTACATTTGTAACAAGCTCGGCTCATATGACATATATGATCCAACTTGAGGGGGAGTGTTAAGAATATTTGTATATAAAATAGTCTAACATCGACTATAACATGTAATTAGTTGTAATCTCTCTATATATAATACAATCTTCGTAGTGCCTTTTAAACATAGTTTATTCAAACGTCTCTCACTCTCTTATATTTCAATAATATATATATATATATATATATATATATATATATATATATATATATATATATATATATATATATATATATATATATGGAAATGCTAACACACACCCAAAATTGGTAGGGCTCACACAAAAATACACTAAGTATATTTTCTTTCTATTTTTTTCTTCATCTTTCTAATATGTGTCTCACTCAAAAATACACTATAAGGCGTATGTTGCTAATGCACACCTTCATGGGTGTGTATTAGCATAACCATATATATATATATATATATATATATATATATATATATATATATATATATATATATATATATATATATATATATAAAGAAACATTAGCTCAAGCATTTGGACCATAATCCGATAAAATTTAAGAAATAACATACACATAAGAAATAAGAAGAAGAAAAATATAACCAAATCACTTGTTATAAAAATTTAGTTATTGTCGTATTGTATGTCCAAGCCTTAGAAAGCCCAATAACAAGAAAGATACCTACTAGAAGAAGGATAATCATACCAAAATTAGTAGAGTTTATATCGTTTGGGAAGACGGGGATATAAGTTCTTCTTCTTCTAGTTCAAGCTCAGATGATCATGAATATAAAAATCTATGATTAATGACCCACAAAAGGGAAATAGACTTAGAGGTATATGATTTTGATTTTGATTTTATTTCGTCTTATAATCAATTGTTGAAAGCTTTTAGAGAAATGCACGGTGATGCCTTAGATGCATTTAATAAAACCTATTTATAAAGAAAAACGATTTCAAAACTGTAGAGAAAGGTTTCCAATCTTAATAGTGCCTTGGAATCCTTAAAGGAAGCTCATGAATCTCTCGTAAGTGAGCAGTTATGTGTTTCAAATATTTTAGAAAAAAGGTAGTTAAAATGGAATGTGATTTTTGTCTAGCTTTGAAAATTGAAAACAAAAATTTAAAAAGACAATTGACACATGTCATTTCACTATCTAATGTTATTTCTACATTTTCAAGTGACAGGGGGTAAGAACCCCCCCCCCCCCCCAACCCCCAAATCACAAATTCAAGTGACAGGGGGTAAGAACCCCCCCCCCCCCAAATCACAAAAATATATTGAAGGAATATAACTTATCAATATTATAGTGATAAAGACCAGATTATTCCTATTTGACATATCCTAATACTAACCCCCAACTACCCAACTACAATTGGGAATCTATTTCAATTTATTGATATCTTGTGAAATAGTATTTGGAAATCTTAATAGATTCTCAATACAAGTAAAGGAAAATATATCTAATCATATTTTTTGATCGTATTGTGCTTTTGTTATATTAGCTTTGTTGTTTGCTAACTTTACTTGAGTAACAAGTTAAGTCATGGATTATTAAAATTTATAAGATTGTTGTGTTTTTGTCTATCTTCTTATAGTTGAGCTTAATTTATCTTAATTGTTTTGTTTGCATCTTGGTCATTCATTTATTTTTAATCTGCATCAAAATTATTTTTTCATTTGTAAGTATGAAAGGAAAACTAAGAGGGGGGTTGAATTATATTTGCTATATTTTTCTTGTTTTTATGCAAAGTTCCTTAATTTTTGATTTTATCGGAAACAAATGGTTGTTTGCTACTCTGATATGAATATAAAATGCAGAAAAATAAATGCAGAAAAGTAAAGGACACACAAGAATTATAGTAGTCCCCATATCAACCAATGGTACATCTAGTCCCTCTACTCCTTAAGGATTTTCCATTGTGATTAGATCCTTGTACAAATTTTCACCAAGACTTCTTTACAACCTTTAATACATGCACAAACACCAAACCCTATGGTGGACTTTGAATCATTCCAACCAAAAGACATTTTTCTCAATCACCAAACACCATGATGATCCTCACAAAAACTAGAAAGTATATCACTTTTTATTTACAAGCATTTTTCACCAACACCCAATGATGAAAAATAAATACACACACTTAGTAGATAATTTGTTGATGGCATGAATTCCAATTTCACACTAGATAAATTGGATTATCTTCATAATACCATAATTTCAAATAATACAACTTGAATGCTCAAATTTTGTTTTGAAACTTTTATGATGTATAAAAAATATGCATGATTTCAAAACTTGAAAGAAATAATGATGAACACTTTTAAAGAATATTTGAATTGTGTAATTTTTTAAGAGGTAATTTGTATATTTGTGTATAGAGCCTTATATACATCCTCAGGAAACTCTATTAATATATGTATGGATTTTAAATGGTTCCACGAAGCCTTGCAATGATTTACAAAGATGATGTTTTATGAAAATGTGATGTTTTTGAACTCGTAATCGATTACCAGTAAATATGTAATTGAATACAACTTGTAACATTCATATTTTTCAAACTTATAAGACTCACAATCTATTACAACTTTGTTGTACTCAATTATGATTGAAATAGAAGTAAAAAAAAACTTGTATGGTTAGGTTTAACTTGTTTGAATGCATTATAATTAACAAGATTATAGATAAAGTTTGAAAGAATTTTCCATGTTACTTTAATCATGATCATTTATCTTAATTCTTAACTTGATTCCCAAAGCTAAAACTTCTTGAATAACTTCATCATATATAAGCATTTGTCATCAAGCACTTAGTCATTTTCTTCTTTGATAATCATTGTCTTCATCAAAACCATATTAGATAGAGTACATATTCTTTTTTATGATGACAAAATATATTGATGGAAGGTTTTGTTTGACATTTGATGTTGAGCATATGACTCCACACACAAGAGGGTAGGTGAATTGCGGGCTTTTGAAAAATGATGGTTTAAAATAATTTTTTTACTGAATCAAAGTTCAATTTTTTAATAGTAGCAAAAATTCAGAGTAAAGAAAATATGTGGAAACTAAATAGATAAGGGAAAAGAGATGACACATGGATTTATAGAGGTTCACTCAAAATGAAATGACCTACTCATCTCTCCAAGACTTGATCTTGATAGTATCCATTAATGCTTATGATATTTTAGTAGGTTAAACTCACGAATCCCCTTAAAAAAGGAAAAAAAAATGAAGTTTTAGGTTTACTTCAAACCAAACAGTGAACATTTAATGAAAGCAGATAGTCTTCCTTCTAAACACAAACAAAGCGTCGAGCGGTTAGTCCACAAGCTAACATGAGATTTTACACGGACTTATCTTAAACTGTTATGGATTTTAGAACTGGCTACCTTCCGAGCTAAACTGAGGTTTTACATAGACTGTCCACAAGTTGATCTTGAACCAAGTTGAGCTTTTACATCAGGATGAGCTCAAAAACCAGTAAGATTTTTCATTGGTTATCTTCAAGAACCAAAATAGAGAGTTTTTCCTTAAGTAACTCAGCTCATAAATCAAATGACGTCTTAATATTAAATCCCTAACTAAATATTTTAATGGGTTTAACTTTGAACCCAAAAAACACTTCCTAAGGAAGGGATATTCACTAAAGAGGAAAACAAACCCTTGGTTAATTTTCTATGTTACCCTTTCCAGAAAATTTTTCTATGTACTAATGCAATAAAAATATTAATGGATACTAGAAAATTAAAAGGAGATAAAGGAACATGAAAAGATACACAGAGATATATAGTGGTTCAAATTTTGTCCTCGCTTTACCTACTCCATTCTTCAATGTTGTTAATTAACCACTAGAAAATAATAACGATCTTCCACTATTTTGATAAGTTTCATACAAGTATTTTGATTACAATAAACTATCACATGATAATTCCCTCTGTTGACGGAGACACTGAAATTGCTAACAAAAATAAGATCTCTACAAATCTCGATCCAATAACCTTACTATCCACAATAACCTATTCCAAATATTCGTGTGTGGCAATCTTTCTGATCCCACTAATTTCTTGTCAGAGTGATTGGCATTAGCTAAGTGTTCATTAGACAACTCCTAACTTTGTCTGCGATAAATATTTCTCCAACTCCACCAAATAAGGATAAATTTCAACTCCGTCTTACGGTCAATTGATACTTGATCTCACCAAAGTATTACTTGAATCATATTGAAAGATCCTCTTTGATAGATAACAATAAAGACTAAATTGCATTCAAGAAATGATATATGCACTTGTTACAAACATAAAACTTCACATAAAAACATTAGATACCCTAATGTACCATTGGTCTCCTTCAACACTCAATATTTAGAGATGAAGGTCCTCAATAATGGAAAAAGACTAAGAATGAAGATAATAAATAGTTCCATTTTCTCTCATAAACACTCTAAAACATAAGGTGTTAGTCATGGAATTAAATGAATGTGAAAGAAGAACGCATACATAAGGTTCCCTCTAATTTTTGGATAAATGAGTCTTGGTTCTTTATTAATTTCATGAGCTTGATTAATCATGAACAACACTTCAAGATTAATCAACTCACTTTGTCTAGTTCACTAAAAACAACAACAAACTACACAAGAACAATATATAACAAAAAGAAGGTAATCTTACATGACTTAACACTCTTGACGTTATTTTAGAGAAGAAAATAAAAATTAATGGTGTTGGATATAGACACACAAAAGGAGGAAAGGAAAAATTGACATCTTTGTCTCTATGGGTTTCACCCACATGTTTCACACACTTACATTTTCATGTATGTGTTGATTCAAAATCAATTGTTGCTTTCATCAAAGAAGCAACTATTTAAATCTAAGATAAAAATTGGATTTTTGTGAATCTATGATTTAAGTCAAGAATAAATTATGGTTCAAATTACAAGATATTGTGATTCCAATCTAATTATATGCTTGATTCAAGTCAATCTGAGCAAAGTACAAATTTGGCTTCATGGAAACATATGATTCGAATCAAAATTAACATTTGATTCGAGACACATGAGGTTGTGATTTAAATTAGGTTCATTTGTTGATACAAATCAATTCATCCAGGGGAAAATTAAATTTTTCACAAGGCTCCATATTCGAATCAAAATTAACACTTGATTTGAATCAAGTTACTCAACATCCATATTTAAGTATTCTAACTGCTGATTCAAGACATGCTTGTTGGAAGGACAAAGAAGCAAATTACAAGGCTTAAAAAGAGACATTATCATGAATCAAACTCTCTAATTATATTCAGGGGTCTTTGTGGTACAATCTCTAAATAGCTAAAGCGATTACAATAAAATTCAAATATGGATAAATTACAAACACATGAATAATAAATGATAAGAAAATTACAAATATATAAATAAACTATAAAAACTACACTCAAATTAGTAAAAACATAAAATAAAATAAAAAAGTAAGCGGTATCATACGATAATGTCAATGCACTTTCGGTCTCCCCCTTTTTGATGTTGGAAAATTTGGAGATGTTAATGTTGATCAATCTATTTTGAAATATATTTGGAATTTTATGGAATAGATGAATCTCAGTTTCCTTAGTGTACAACAATTTGCTTGAGTTATAAAAGCTATAAAGTCTCCTGTATTAAACATTTAATGCACATAAATATTTATAATATCTCGATATACCTTCTCCCCATTTGACAAATATCAAAAAGAGAGAAAAGATAGAGAGAAAGCACATGACAAATAGTTGAATCCATGATAATACAAAAGTCAAACTTATAATGTCATAACAACGAACTAAACATACACCATATAAATTACCGACGAAACCAATTATCACAAACATGCAAATTTAATAAAGGACCAATAAGAGAATAGCATAAAGAGAATCATAGAGATATCATACATACATGACTAAAATACTTTGTCATAAGATACATAATCCAAAATGTAGTCAAATATCAAAAAATATACAGGCAATCAAAATGATATAATTATCCAGATATGCTAATATTATGATATGCATGAAAAAGAAAAATAACTAAATCAAGGTAATAAGTTGTTTCGTCATGATGAGGTGAAGCAATTGTAGGATCTGGAATGGGGTTATAAGTAGGAGTGGAAAAATGATCTGCCCGTCGCGTCTCGCCTTGCTCCACCTCGTATTGAGCCCGCCAAAAAAAGGCGGGGAGGACAAGCTCGCCAAGTGGAAATGTGCATAAAAATCTAGCTCGACTCTCCAAGGTGGCGGGCTGGCTCGCCTACTTATTTATTTATTTCATTTTTAATAGATTAATAAGCTTGTTTTTACATTTCAATTAGATTTTTTTACTTATTTTTTAGAAATTTTTTTATAAAGCATCTTTTTAACAAATTTTACTTCAAAACATATTGCATATATTCTCAAATAAATGTATAAAATAAAACCGTGAAGAATTGAAATTATTAGAATTAACTAAAAAATAATGTGTGAAAGGTGGGTCAAGCTGAACAAATAGGTGCGGTGGTCTATCACGGGTGGCGGCTTTTGACAAGGCGGGCTTTCGCGGGTGTCGGTCTTTACCAGGGCCAGGATTTGGTGGGCAGCAGGCTCAAAATCCTAACCCAACCCGCCATTTTTTGGCGGGTACGCAGGCCTGTCCGATGGGCCACGACCCATTTTTCCACCCCTTGTTATAAGGCTCTAAATCAAGACCAGGAGAACAAATAGGAAATACTATAGAGGATCGACCAAGGTGCTCTACAACAGCTTTCACATTATCTACCTGAGCATAGACTCGAGTTTCACCACTCTATATCTTTACTTTCAACTCTTCCTTCAACTTTATCCTGCTATCTTCACCTTCCTTGGCAACACCTTTAATCTGTTTCATGATTCTCTCCTCTCTAACTTGATTATCCTCCAAAATATTCCTAATCAGCTCATCAAGATAAGATTTTCACATCAGTAGATGAAAAAACATTGCAAGTTTCACCAGCCTCATAAGAAGGGTCATCCACCGACTCTACAATTTGTTCATCATATATCTGCCTTCCAGATTTCTCAAGGTAATAGTAGACACCATTTGTGTCCCCATAGTATCTCATCATAACAACTCCAGATTCGTCTAGAATCTTTGGAGCCTCAACCAAATCCTTAACCTCAGACACAATAACAATGCTCTTAAGTATTAGTTGCACAAAATTACAAAGGTCTTTGGGATTATATTTGAGGTGGGAATTTGATCAATAATAACCTTCACCTAATTTACTTTGATTTTAGTCGGTATAGCTCACATCAAGTAGAGGTCATTATTATCAGCTTTACCCTAATTCTTAGGTTCCATGTAAAGTATCTTAATAATGATCCAGTGCAAAATGCACATGTCAAACTTCACTTGACTGATAGGAAAGTTTGACATGATAATATTCTCTGCCAAAAACTTAGAAATAGATCAAACAAAGTGAAATCTATCATAATCAGGAGATCTAGAAAATGACATATTTGGTCCCTCAAATTTCAAACTGGGATACTTAGTAAAATCACTATAAGTAAATTTCACAACATCGTCTTTGAACTTGCTCTCAAGACCAACAGTGGTGAAATCAAGGTTATTGTAGAAGGCCTTGACATTATCAGGGTTAAGCTTTTTGTTTAGTCTAATAAACTTCAATAAATTGTGATTAGCAAAAGGTTTCAAAAATTTATATCTTGACTCAACTTCTGAAATGGAATCAACATAATACCTAGGATTAACAGGCATAATCAGAAATTTCTCTTGCTAAAATCACAGACTATCCTCGAGAATAATGTGTTTTACCTTGTAGCACATTGCAGCAATAACTTGACACTTATATGATATATTCTTTGACATCCTTGTATCATAAGTTTCTTCGCTAGCTTGAAATTGTGTCCTTGCCTTTTTAGGAATTGGTGGAGAAGTTGATGAGGAGATTGGCCTTTTACCCTGTTGCTAGTCAAACAAACTCTTTTGGGTAAGATGAGAGGCCATTGTTGATGATGATGAGAAAGCATTCGATGGTGAAGATGGAATGAAGATTATGATGATTGATGAAGATGAATGGGTGAAGATATGAATGTTATTATTTTCCGCACAAATGGGTGTGAGTGAGAAACAATTTGAAAATGGAATGGAAATGAAGTTAAATGAAGTTGAAAAGAAATTATTAAAATAGAATTGAATGAAATTCAAAAATAAAATGTGTCATTTGGGTTGTGATTCGAATCATGTGCAATTATTGATTTGAATCACACATTTTTTATTTTGAATAAATATCATATGATTCGAGTTAAGTGTTAATTGTGATCCGAATCACGAGTTTTATTTTATTTTTAAGAAAATAGAACTTTTATTCGAATTAAGAACAATGATTGATTCAAATCAATTTGAAAGACCTCAAAAAGTCACATTTCTTAGACTTTTGATTTGAATCATGCTTAAAGCTTGATTTTAATCAGGCAGTCAAATTTAGAAAAAAAAATTAATGCAATAAAAGGTTTTAATGTGTTGAATGAATTTGATTATGATTTTTGATAATAAATACTTTTAATGAAAATGTTCAAAATAAATTTTAATGCAAATTGATTTTGATATATAAATGCTAAAATTGTTTTAATGCAAGAAATTATTGGTGATTCATGAATGAATTATGCATATGTATGCAATGAACGGACGAAATAAACTTAAGTCGATGCATTGAATAATCAAATTATTTAAAGCATGAAATTCACAAACATATCACATACACATCCACATTTCAAACATACAACACATTTAGGCAATGAATAATTACAACTATGTATACTAAAAAAAATAAGGGTTGGAACGATTATACCAATTTTGATGATCTAGGCTTAACTTGTTGCACACGAGAATGATTAATAATCATCAATAAAAAATATCACGAGCTATTATTATGATCAATCATATACTAATTGGATAAAACTCCTCTTGTACATCTGAAGAGTACTATCGGACTCTTCTTCATAAGGTTTCATATGAACTTTGGATGGTGATGGTTTGATTTTTAACGATTGACGCATCTTTTAAATCCCGAATAACTGATTCAAATCTTTGACAATCATCGACACTTTAAGGAATACATTTATCCTAGAATTGTTTTAATTGTTGAAACTTCAGAGAATCATTTTCAATAGCCACAGTGGTGTTATAAATGTTGTTACACATTATGGTGTTACATACTAACTGAAATGTTTTAGTTATAGAAATGTTCATAGAAACAATAATACCACTGAAATGTATTATCCATATTTGTTATTTTATTGAGATGAATAATTATAACTTGTTGTTTTAATATTTAATCATATTCATGCAATGTGTTTGTAACTTGTTTTAGAAATAGTCATTGTAACTTGTGTTATAAATGTGTTAGAAATAACGACATTGTGTCTTCTTAATACCTTATTACATGTGTTTAATTTTTTGTTTGGAATAAATGATGTGTTGTGTTATTACTTATGTGTTAGAACTTAGAAATACTCAATAATGTGTCTTCTTATAACTTAAATTTGTGAATCCTTTTGGATGTAGTATTGTGTATGTTTCTACGGTCTCTCTACTACATATTTCTAGTTAGTATGTTTTCCTGGTCTGAATCATTTTTGATGAAGTATTGTGTGACGTGGTTTTGAAGTTCATGTTAGTGTGTCTGTTATATGTTGCTATTTTTCTTAATTTATGCAGACATGGCGATGTGACAAACACCTCTCATACAACCTTTGTTATTACAAAAAGTAAAATAAAAACGAGAGGTGTCACGATGTTGACCAAGGTGAAAATATCCCATGAAAGCGGTGTTTGCTTCCTGCTTAATTTTGATGTAAGAACCGACAAGGCTTATGGTGAACACACTTGTGATTTTAAAGGTTACTTAGCATTACAAGGTAGAAGAAAAATGATTATTTTGATAGATAATTGACAAGATATTGACGGTGATTTGAAATATAACATATGGACAAATATTACAATATTTATTGTGAATTTTATGATTAATTTTAGGGTGAAATATGTTTGTGGTCCTCCTAAATATCTCAATTTTTTATTTTAGTCCCTCAAAATATTTCCTTCAAGGAATGGTCCTCCTAAAAATTTTCATCCATACTTTTGGTCCATAATACTAAAATTGTCGCTAAAACTATCAATAATTTAGTTGCTAAGTAATAAATCGTCGCTAAAACCGTCGTTAATTTTGTCGCTAAGTTGTAAAACTCGTCCCTAATTTGCAAGAGGGACCAAAAGTGTGGATGAAAAATTATATGAGGACCATTCTTTGAAGGAAATATTTTGAGTGACTAAAATTGAAAATTAAGATAGTTAGGAGGTCCACAAACATATTTAACCCTTAATTTTACAATTATAGATGATCATTTATTTATTTTTAGTTTAATACTTATAGCAACTCTATTATGTAAACATATGAAATATTTATTGTTTCAGAGGATAAAATGAATGGATTGGATATGCTGGTGAGTATTAGATGGGCTTTAAGACATAGCTCACACATGATTATATTAAATATCCAAGTGATGAATAAGATCCTTCATACGTGAAATATCCATTTATTGATAAGAAAGTTTGGGAGGATTTTGAAAAGTCTCGCACCACTCCTGATTTCTTGGCTAAGACCCAAAAAGGAAAGAAGAATAGAGATTGAAACAGTTATCCCCATAGATCGTGTCTTGAAGGATATGATTAACTTGAACAAAGAATGACAAATGAAAAGAGAAAACAAAGGGAACTAGAAATGGAAGATCCTTCTAGAAGCCTTGATCATATTCATATCCACCATCATGCCATGAGAAACAGAATAGGGCACATCAAAGGCCATATGGCAAGTTCACATCAGAGTTTACTTGCAAAGTTGATGAAAATATTGTAAGTATATACTTTTTCAACATTAATTATTTTATTTAATTCAATTTGGTAAAGATAAACTTTTATATGTGTTTTAGGGTGCATTGGTTCAACAATCCAAAGTTGGTATCTTCATTCCACGAGATTGTTATGACATCTTGGTAGAAGTGATTGGAACCGAGGAGCAAGTTTGGCATGCTCGTAGTCTTAGAAGAGGTGTCGGCTTGAAGTTACATTGTTTTGATTATCTTTGTTACTGTTTGTGTATTTTAATTTTTGTATTGTATTTCAGTTGTTTTTATATTGCATCAATTGAAGTTAATGAGTGTATTCAACCATCCAATTTCAGATCAGTTAGAATTATCTGAGAAAATAGTTGAGAAAGTTGTTATGGATGGTGCAAGCACGCAAGGAAGTTGTTATTCCTCATGACACAATATTAAAATCACACCACCTCAACTAGATAACACTCAGGCACTATCAAGGATGATAGAGGAGATTCCAGACATATGCGATTTACATTAAAACATGAAGAAAAATAATCTTTTATACTTCATAAGAGTTGTCTTATGGAATTTTTTAAGACAAATAATTGGCTGGACATACTCATACTACAATTGTGGTGCTCGTAAGTATAATTTTACGGTGATTTCAATTTATATTCATTGTTTGCCTACTTTAACATAAAGATTTGACTTTTGAATTAACTTTAAATTAGGCTCATGCATGAGATGTATGTTGAAAGGAAATTAAGAAAGTATTGTTTCTTAGATCCATTGAACATTCAATTTCAAGTTATGAGAGCTAACACTATCAAGATATACATAGAAATTAAATTGGTTAATTAGAATAAAGAATGTTACATGAGACCATTTTGCCAAGCGTTAGTATATATTAATTTTTTGTTTTCATTTATAAATCAATTTTATACACATTATTATTTATTCTAAATGTTTATGCAGAAACCATTGACAACTAGTTATTATATGTCCAAAGAAAAATGTTGTAATTATGATATGCTCGTTACACTATAAACTTAATGAAGATACACATAAAGTTTTGAGCGTGAAAGTGTTATTCTTCGGAATAATCAAATTTTACCTTTGGTTTTGAATAGTTTTTATTCATGTTTAATTTTTTTGGACATTTAGAGCTATGTAGGGATATAATTTTGTGAAACGTAATCTACTTGGTAGAAAGCCAAAGTTCTATTTTCCAAAGGTAGGTATTACTTGTGCTTTTGATATTATTTTATTTTAGGTAATGTATTACGTGTGCTTTTGTGTGTATTAATTAGTAACTATATGAAAATTATTTGTAGTCACAAAAATAACTCGACAGTTCTTCATGTGGATATTATGTTATGAGACATGGATATTATCTTCGAAGGCATAGTGATATCATGGGTTAAGGTATTAAATTTATCCATATACATGTAATTTATTTATATTTATTAAGTTAATGTTGTTGTTGTTAGCTTATCATAATTTATTTATTTTCTCAAATTATAGACGTTTAGCAGCGAAACATCATTATCACAAGAAGGTATATATGACATCCGATCAAGTTGGGTCGGCACCTTCCTATCTTATTGTGAATCTCAACAACACTAGTTTTTCTTGGTTGTTGTAAGCATTGTATAGATTGTGTCATTATAGGTGTAAATATATATATGTTCAAATTAGGGGTGATAATTCGACTCATACCCACTAGGTACCCACACAAAAATGCCCATAACGGGTAGGGTAAAAACTCGCAAAATGGGCTCAGGCATGGGCACAGATAAATAACCACTAAAATAAGTTGGTATGAGTGCGGGTATGGGTACCTTAGTACCCAACCCCTCCTATACACGCGCAATATATATTTATATATTAACATTTATACTATTATATAAAAATGCATGTTTATCAATTTTTTTAAAAACATAACCAGTATAAAGTACCTTACACTTTAATATAAATGTTTGTTTGTTTTATAGTTCAATAATAAAATCTGAGTTATTTTTAAATGTTGTTAAAAAAACATTAAAATATCTGATATTTCATAATTGATCGATTTATTTTTACTAAAAATGTGGGTAACAAGTATAGGTATGGGTATTTAAGTACTCATAGGGTACGAGTACATACATTGACGCCCACGTGAGTATTGGCTTGGTTACGAGGATTTTTTTAAAACTTGAGTATGGGGATGAGTACTATAATACTTTGCCCAAACCTACCAATTGACATCCCTAGTTCAAATATGTATATGTTCTCTTGGTAGAGGTTTTGTGTATCCCAAATGTAATTATAGGTATTGTAAGCATTATACATTTGGTTTTGTAAATGAAGTAAATTTGGTATTTTGTGTTTATATTCTGTATAAAATAAAATGATATGATTTTATACATAATTTGTAGTTTCTATGTAAGAATACAATACAACCTAGTCAAAATGAGATTTAAAATACATGATCAATGACAAAAAAAATTGGTTAAACCCCTAAGTTATTATATCAAAATCAACGTAAATAATGAGTTTTTTTCGCTCGATTATTAAAAAAACTAAGAGATATGTGATGTGCGCAACATAGTTTTGAAAATATAAAAAGTTTTTATGTCACATTTTGTTACTCTGTTTGTTTAACCGAGGTAAAATCTCCTTTGTATATGAGGTAAAATAGGTATATTTGTAGTAGTACTATATTTAAAGTGTATTAGTCATTAGAAATTCAAATACATAGATATGGTTATAATTAAATAAGTTATAGCCAACATTAAACTTGAGAACTCACATCGATATGAATGTATCACCAAAATATAATTGATCAAACCATCAACAGGGATACATAAAATTTATAATACATTGAATCTAATCCCAACAGTTAATAGTTTAGCTATGCATTTCCACTGTAATGGTGCATAATATATCGATAAAGAATAAAAAATCAAGGAAGATATCTCAAACTACAATTCAATCTACCTCGACCTTATTTTACTTCAAGAAATCTCACAATATCTAAGGAGTTAAAGTATTTCACCAAATCTTAACATTCCTTAGATTATTCTTCAATAAGTTCAAGCCCATCCGTATTTAATTTTCTATGAAATGTATGGATGATATCCAGTTAAATAGGATTACCTTATACCTCAATATATGCAAATTCACATGGACAATGGATATCACATGTTGTTCTAATGTGGCATCCCAATCAACCTTATCAACACCTACACGTTTCACTCTTTTCATCTCCTTTGCAATATGATTTTTGTAAATTCTTGACACAAAACTTTGTAATCTTGCATAAAAATAAGTATTATGTTGATGCTCAATATTCATGATAATTTTCTAAAATGATACCTTGATTGAACCAAATTTCAATTTCAACATAATGTTGACAACATCCCTTTTTCTATATAGATCTCCTACGCTATTATACATCATACTTTTGAGTCTTCAATAAATTGACTCGGCCCTTAAAGTTTAAGTATATAACTAAATTAAAAATAAATACTTATATTTACATAATAATGTAAAAATATATTATAGTTTTTTCTATAGAGTGATATCCTTCATTCCGTACCGACTAATCCACCCGAGAGCTTTCGTCTCACGTAGCCTCCGAGAATTGGTCTTAAGCTCCTTCAAACTCAAAACCTCAAGGAGAACAAACCCTTGAAACTCAAACACCCTCCCACTAGGTCAACCCTCTCGAATTGAATATATTAAATAATTACTTGTTAGTTGTTGTATTCCCTAAGAGCATGATTTAGTTAGTCCATAGACCAAAAATATTTTCATGTGAGGATAATCCCATGTTTGATTAACAAAATCAACAAAAATAGGGATGTCAACAAATACTAACTCAAAATATTGTATGTGTCAATTGTACTCAATGAATGGTTAAAATACATGATCTTACTCCACATACAAATTTGGCAATTGATTCTTCTCTCTTCGAATCAACAAACAACTTGAATTTTGCCTCAACATTTTAAACTGAAATGTACTTAATAGGTTTAATAATGTTGGGAAAACAACTTCAATTGCATTCATCAAGACGAGGTCTTGATCAATCACCATTACCTTGGAAATCAACTTCTTCGATGTGAACTATTTCATAAGTTTCTCGAATGCTCATATAAAATTTCCTTTATGTTATTCATGTTCTAAGTAAACCAGCAAAGAATTTAAACTCATCGATGTAACACCAACAATCTAAAGTGCTGGGAGTCGATACTTGTTAGTTTAATATGTGTTGTTAAAAATCAACATCGAATGACACATTCAGAAGCTTCATTGAATCATATATTAAAGTCTTATGTTTCTTACCCAACACCCATTCTTCTCACTATGAATCAAACACATTAAGTGTTGCATTTATGTTTATGAGTCACTCATATTAGTTAAACATATTTCTACAATGGATATTAAACCCTTTTGTTAAATGTGACAGCTGAACTTCAATTGTTTTTATAGTTTCTACCTTTCTAATAATCATGAACTATATTGTCGCTCAAACCTCTTCTCATGTTAATTGTATTAAAACAAATAGTAACTATGATAATACCACTGTTGTTCTCCAACACTTGTGTCCATAATGATACTTCTTCGTGAGATAAATATCTATAAAAAATCGAAAAATTCCGATGAAGATGATGTCAATCCAATCCAATATAAAAAAAATTATTAGGTCACTAAGATATCTTTGTCACACAAGACCTGACTTAACATATAATATTAATATGGTGAGTAGATTCACATATATCTCTATAAAATTCAAATGGTAAAAGTATCAATCATAGTTAAACATATTTCTACGATGGAGAAAAAATCATTTGAGTAGATCCACATATTCCATATTCGTCTATTTCATGAAACTACATAAAAGAAAAAAATACACTATCAAATTTCTGCATTTTTAATAAATGCATAAAATACCACATTTAATAAAAAAAATAATAAATATCACATTTGTGCACTATTCTCAAAACTTCTACCACGTTTTTTCATTCCTTGAAAAAAAAATTAAAGGTTTTTTGCAGTAAATTATTATAAAAAATTGATTTTTTATTTTATTTTTAAAAAGAGATAAATTTGATTTATTTAAGAATAGAGGTGTAATGGATAGTGGTAAGGGTGTTAGATACAAATCTCCATCTTAAAAGTAAAAAATATAATAATAAAAAAAACATTTATACACTACACTTTCTTAAGAAATGCAGAAAATACTTCATTTAAGAAAAAATAATAAGATATTACATTTGTGCACTATTCAAAACTTCTTCCACCTTTTTTTATTTTTTGCTAAATATTTGCTTCTTTTAGAAGTTTTTTATATTATTTTTTATTTATTTAATATATATATATATATATATATATATATATATATATATATATATATATATATATATATATATATATATATATATATATATATATATATATATATATATATATATATATTTTGAAAAATAAATTATAAAGAGATAAATTTGATTTATTTAAAATATAGAGGTGTAGGTTATAGTGGTAAGGGCCTTAGATAAAAGCCTCCATCTTAACTATTGTCGTCTTAGTTTTGGGCTCAATTACAAACCGATTTGAATCCAACATCGATAACAAAATAAAGAGAATTACTTTCTCACTCCCAAAGTGGCTTTGAAAATATAAGTTTATTTGTTTTTAACTTTAAAAAAATGGATTTTATTTTATTTTTAAAAATAGATTTTATAAAATTAATTTTATTTTTAAAAATATATTTTATAAAATTATTTTTAAAATATTACAAGTTTTCTTAATTTTTTATTTTAAATTGAAAGACTAATTTTGATATCCTATAATATAAATATATATTATTGAAGATAAAAAAGAAAGTCTAAATCACAATTTTAATAACAATTGTATCTAAGAAATAAATTTTATAAAAAAATTTGAATTTTTTTTTAAATTAAATAATTTTTTGAAATTTTGATATAAAAAAATATTTAATAAAATGATGAAATATTTAAAATATAATTGTAAAAATAACTATTCAAACTACAAATTTTTATTTGAATTTCTTATGAAAAAAAAATTGTAAGTTTATTTGAAAGTATACTCCCTCGTAACAACACAATTTTTAAAAGTTTTCTTTTTTATCAATTGAAAGTATACTTCCCCGTAACAATACAATTTCTTTTAAAAGTTAGTTGAAAGAAATGAAATTGTTGTGAGCATATGATGCAACTCCTCTGGACTTGAGTATTACAGCAGAAAAAAATGATATTGTTTAGATAAAAACTACACTAAAACTCTTTTTGAAAGTGTCCATGTTAGGAATAATTTTAACATACCCGATATCTTTTAAAAAAGTGTTAAAGTTTGAAAGATTTTATTTTTTATTTTCTAAATGTATTTTTTTTTTCTTGTGGCGCGAACACGAGGCAAAGACAGTCGGATCCTACCGCGTGGTGGTTTAGGACGGGGCGTTTAATCGTCGTTGGTTGCCGAGGATAATGCTTTTGTTCCTACTCAACTTACGATACTGCAAATGTAATGCAATACGTGTTATGTTTCTGCTAAGATGGCTTGTAGAGAGGCCATCTGAGGGGTGTCTTCTACAAAATCTCCCCTAGATATGGTCTCTCTCATAATAGCCACAACACAATGGATGTGACACTCTATAAAACCATTGTATGTAGCCATATATCATACTACATGGACAAGGAGATGACACCCAACATACATCCTTTGGTCCCAGATGATCAAAGTATGCTGCAAAGATCTCAGTAAAATCCTTGAGGAGGATAATGTCATAAGTAGAAACAATGGGGTCTATGGGCATACCCTAGATATACACAAACTAGCGCACAACCCACTCAAGTAAATGGGGGTACATAAGCTAAGACCCAGAGGCCATCCATCAGGAGTACAATGTTATCTCTTCCAAGGCTCATGTCTCATATTGATCGACATAAAACAAATGTCATCTGACACGATGCGATCAAGAGCTACTTGGAACTACTCGGTCGCTTGATTCCATTTGAGTGGGATGATCAACCATGCACACGACAAAGCTTCAGAGTAGTCTTCCACATATTCTCAATCGTCAATTCATGGAAAATACTATTGGATTCATGCCTAAATATAGTTCATATGAAATATTAGTAACATAATTGCGTAACATATGTATTGTGACGTTAATATTAATAAAGGTGCAAACATTTTATCGTAAATAGACAACTATTTCTAGTCAACTATTGAGTCTTCCATATACCACCCTCAAACAAGAAACCCCTTTAGTTATACTAATGGATCCTCTCCAAGTCAATAAGTAGATAACATCAACATAGACCGCACTTTTGCCTGCAAAATTGGACGTGTCGACTAAAACTAATAGGTATGACCTCGATGCACACGTTGTGTGGTATGCAACATTGCAACATCACCATCATCATCCACTACTATAGCCAGATGGTGCTTATAGAGGTCCACCAAGAAGGAAAACCTAACATGACATCCTCTAGTGTCATCTAACTCCCGCCGAGACTTTCTTGAGTCAACTCTCAAATAAGTAACCATCATGTTTAGTGCCTTAAGTCTACTGATCTTGGAGTAGTTTAATAGTTTTCTCTGGATGTGAAGATGAAAGAGGCATGAGAGCCCATCAAGTGTGATGGACATTTCACATAATGGAAGATGAAATGATGATGTCTCTATATTCCATATCTCAATAAATGTACAAAATAAACAATGGTTAAGATAACCATAATCATTCCTGCATATATCATGCAACACAGATAGCTACATGATATCTGAAACCATGGCTCATCAGGTTGTGCTTGCTATGCAACCTTCTTATTGTGGCTGATACATTTTAACGTATTGAGGTACTACAAAAATAAATACATTGTTAGACAATCAAAATATTATTACACAAATGCTTAAAAGATCAATAAAAATATTTATACTTCCTCGTTATCCCATGTGTGTATAGCCTCATAGTTTGGATACAAAGGAAGCAATGAAAGGTTTGAGGGACCACTTGAGAAGCCCTCGGGGGAAACAACGCCTTCTGGTTAAGGAGGGGCTTTTAGGACAGCCATGGACATGTGAATCCGAGAAGACAATGTCATAGAGACGTGAAAAATGTCTCTCCAATAGCATGTGACGGGGGTCTAGCCCCCTACGAACAAAAGCTTGTTAGGACACTCTACCATGTCTCAATTTTTTTTATTGTCAAACATTTTTTTCTGCAATCAAACAAGCACAAAAGAAAACAAAAATCAAATAACATGATAATTAAATTCCAATATCCGAATTGGGGTTCAAATTGTATAATTCAGATTACATGCAAATCAGAACCAAAACCGGATAATAGAGCATGCGAACCCTAAGCTCCAATGCTAAAAAAACTCAATACAAGGCAATTCAGGACAAACACAATAAACATTTCTATTGCATCTAACCCTAAATTATTATACCTTTAGTTTATTTAGACAATGCATGTGAAATAAAAAAATGAGAGAGATTGAGCAACTTATCAATGTAATGGAAAATAACTTCAAATAAGTGCAATGCATCATATGAGAGATGTGATAAGTTTCAATGAAATGGATAAAAACTATGAGAAGACTTGAAAATGAGGAGAACAAGTTTTGTAATCATAGATGAAAATATGAAGGGATGAGGAAAGACCCGAGTTTACTTAAACATAAGCGTTTAAATTCCAATCTCCAGATTAAATTTGGATTTTGGAATCCATATTATTTTTAAATTGTGTGGCCTTTATCCAATTTGGATGTGATTTGTTAGATGTGTCTAGATTTCAAAGGTTTTTAATATCTAACTTTGAGAGTATGTTTGGATGGGGTAATTGAGAATTTTTAAGGAATTCAAAATTTTAGATAATTCAAATGATTCAATTAGAATCCATTCAATTTTAAATTCTATTGTTGGATAGAGTATTAAAATGATTCATTTTAAAAAACTTGGGGCAATTTTTATAATTTTGAAAGTTTTTGGGTCAAATCTAAAATATGAAAAATAAGGACCAATTTGTAAATTTTGAAAATTATTAGAGACTTATTTGTAATTTTTGGAAAATTTCGGGGTGAATTTGAAATTTTCATAAAATATGAGGATTATTTTACAAAATTTGAAAATTAATGATAAACAATTTAACATTCATATTATATATATAATGATGAAACAATTTGAAATTCCTTATTTTTTGGTGTCATTTTAAATTACTTAAATTTAACATGAATAAAATACTCCATAAATTTAATCATTTTAACAATTCCCCATTTTTTTTATCCAAACAATGAATTTTGATCAAATCATTTCAAATTTCCTAAAAAAATTACTTTCTCTCACTAAAATGCTTCATCGAAACACAAATTTAAAATATACTTTCTCAATTTTATTATAAAGTGTTTTATTTGTACTTTTTCCGTATAGTGTTTTATTTGTATTTTTTTTCGTGTCTTAAATATCTCTCTCTTTAATTAATAAATAAGAATATTTCAGTAAAAATACTAATTTTATTATTAAAATCAATATATTTAATTTTTTTTAAGAACCTCGTAAAACACAAATAAAACAATGAAACCGATGTAATATTAAACAATACCATTATCATAATGTGACAATTTTAGGTAATTTAATCATAATTTATAACGACAAATGTTCAAAGGATTAAAATGAAAAAATTGGTGAGTGAGTAGTAATAATTTGTTTGGCAATTAGGTTACCCTTGCGACATTTCCCCAAAACAAAAACAAAAACAAAAATTTCCAACAAAAAACCTTCCGCATAATTCCACAACACAAATTGCTGTTTCATTCAATTATTACATTCACGCTCTGTTTTTCTTTTTTCCTTTAACGTTATTCCAAATCTGGATTTCAAAACAAAATTCTTCGTTTCTCGGATTATCATTAATAGATTCAAATCATAGCCATTTGAATCTCAAAAAAACGTTTTTTTTGTTAATCTTTGATTCATTCTCTCTCAAGCCAAACACCATTGAGAAAAAAAGGTGTGTGGCAAATGGGGGCGTATAGAGCTGATGATGATTATGATTATCTGTTTAAGGTTGTTCTGATTGGTGATTCTGGTGTTGGAAAATCCAACCTTTTGTCTAGATTCACCAAAAATGAATTTAGCCTTGAATCTAAATCCACCATTGGTGTTGAGTTTGCAACCAGAAGCATTAAGGTTGATGATAAGGTTATCAAGGCTCAGATTTGGGATACTGCTGGCCAAGAAAGGTTAACAACATTCCTTTCCTCTTGTTCCACATTTTCTCGTTAGGTTTTTGTTTTTGTTTTGATTAATGTATGAATTTCTATGATTTGATTCTGATAGATATAATATCTCTGTAGCACTGACACCTCGGAGAAAAGTTATGTCTATGTCAGACATTTGTGATTACGTTTAATATTGATATATGACATATTCAATTATATCTTGTTGATTATGGAATTCCTATATAGGTATCGAGCAATTACGAGTGCATACTATAGAGGAGCTGTGGGTGCTTTACTAGTCTATGATGTTACACGCCATGTTACATTTGAGAATGTGGAGAGATGGTTGAAGGAGCTGAGAGACCACACAGACGCCAACATTGTCGTGATGCTTGTTGGGAACAAAGCTGATTTGCGTCATTTGAGAGCGGTTTCAACTGAAGATGCCACGGCTTTCGCTGAAAGAGAGAACACGTTTTTCATGGAAACGTCTGCGCTCGAGTCCTTGAATGTTGAAAATGCCTTCACTGAAGTGCTGACACAGATATACCGTGTTGTGAGCAAGAAAGCACTTGAGATAGGTGATGATCCAGCAGCGTTACCGAAAGGACAGACAATTGATGTTGGATCGCGTGATGATGTATCGGCTGTGAAGAAATCTGGATGCTGCTCTTCTTGAGCTTAGAGTAAAATGTAAACCTATGCCATGTTTATATTCTTATAGAGATCAATCAGTTTTGCCGCATGAAAATGATTGTCTAGACTCTAGAGAGCTTCACTCCTAACTTTTGGTATTGGTCTGTAGCAAATCTGTTCAATATTAGTTAGATGTTCAGGAAACAGGCACTTTCATTTTTCTTGGTTCATCTTTCTGTTGAAGCTATTCATTTATTTAAGTTCAGGTTTATTGAATATTTACAGTGACTCGGTTTAGATTTATCTAAGTTCAGGTTTATTCAATATTTACGGTGCCTCGATTTAGATTTGTTTGTACTTTGTAGTATATGAGTATTTTTAGTCGAAATAGTATTTGGTTGGAAAAAGTATAATTTTACAGATGTTTAATTTCTGAGTCCACTATAGGACTAATCTTTAAATTAGAAGCTGAACATTTTCAATCATTGAAGATATTGTCCAGTGTTGTGAATTTAGACATTAAAAGAGTACAAAAATGTAAGTTCAGGATTTGGTCTCAGCTGCTAGCAAGTTCTCCAGTTCTCTAACAAAACTACTAATATTTTGCCCATAAAAAAATGAATAGCCAAATTCCAATTTATTGTATTACAAACCATCTTAATAATAAACCTAATATATTACTATGGCTAAAGAAAAGTAAGTTGCAAATACATTGAGACAAACTAGTTTTCAAATTGTTTATATAAAAAACATCAAAAACAACTTGTACAATAAAACAAAGTGAATGTAAAGTTACATCTTGTTAAGAAGAAAATAAAAACACAGTTTGTTTTCTCAAAACAAGAAGTTTCTAAACTTCCATAGAGTAGAGCATTGCAATCAAGGTGAGGCTTCAGGGCACTATGAACAAAAGACAGCTCTGATGTGACTTCATTCCAGTGAATGGGGCCTGCAAATAAGTGATGTGAGTTAATAAAAAAACATATATATTATCATAATAATATGAATGCAAACCAATTCTAATGGCGATTTCTCCCTTATCAGATATCATCGTTTAATCAATCTAAGCTGATTCATTATAGTTCAGACTTCTTGCCTCTGAATTTAACAATCATTTTATTATCATGATTTGTTCCGATTCCATTGTCCCAAGTCCATTCAACACGCGGAAACAGCAAAACAAACAATACATAGCAAAGAATCCCAGCAGAGAAATTTAATTCAGTAATTTAAATTCCTTTTCCAGATTTTAAAATGTGACTGCAAAATTCAATCTGCTAACCGATATCAAATACCAAACTAATTGTGTGCGTGAAACACTAAACTTGGAGATTGATTAACTCCTTATACGGCAAGATAAGGAAAGCACCAAAACTTCATGTATGCAATAAACCCAACATGGAAAGTTAAGAATATTTTTTGATGGCCATAGGCACGTAAATGGCATACTGCACATTAATTTAGTTAATGCAGAAGAAAAAAAAACTATTGTTCAGCAAACTAGGCATTGCGGTTATGCTAGGTTGGAATAGAATCGAAAGAATGGGAGTGTAGGTATGTCCCAAAACATAATCTTTTTTACCAGCTCATATAATTTGCAATCCAACCAAGTATAAGCTACGCATGCAATTCGTCAAGAGTATATTTTTATACAACAATGTTAATAGCTATGAAGCACAGACACCCTAAATACGACACCGACAAGACAATATTGATAATAATTTGAAAAATAAATAAATTAAAGGTAATTACAAGTGTCGTTGAAGGTGTCGGTGCCAGACACGGACACGCCACTTTTCAGAGGTGTCGGTGCTTCATAGGTTAATAGTGACTAATGCATCAATTCATAAACCATAGGTCAGTGTTTGCAGTAATATCACCAGATTTACAAATGACAACAACAACAATCAAGCCTTATCTCATTACGTGAGGTCGGCTACAAGAATCAACATCCGTCATAATGTTCTATCTCGGATCATGTTTTATCCAAATCGTTAATCTGAAGATCTTTCTTAATACTAAATTGATAGTAATATCAAAATGTTAGCCTTACAATAGATTCACAGCTGAATCAACAATTCCCAAGACTCCACCATGGTGAGAAGTTACCCTATTTTACATACAAAGTTTTTTTTGGTAACCAAAAACCACCTTATATAATTGAATTACAACATTGTATCATCAACAAAAATCACATAAGCATATTATTCACAAGCAACATGAGGAATTCCAAATACAAAATCTATCATCAACAAAAATCACATAGCATACATAATAAATTATTCACAAGCAACTTGAGGAATTCCAAATACAAAATCTATCAAAAGATAATGTATGACTCAAATTCATTCTCTTACTAACTGAGCAATGGAGTGCTAACCTTACAGGTTAACCCTCTCTCTACCGCACGAGAAGCTACCGTTCACCAAAATACCCTGGTTCCACCGGGGAACACTCATTGATCTCCCTATCTATCTATCCATAAAATTGAATGACCCAAACATATAAAAAAGCAAACAAACTTTATTACATTTTCTAGACTCTTAACAACTCAATTGAACCTCTGTCTATAATTACAAATAACCACGATGACAATTCAAAATGAATATAGAAATACCCCCAATTTAAAATGAAAGAAACATACCCAAAAGAAGGAAGTGAAATAGCAAGACAAGAACAGTAGAAAGGATGAAATCACTGGGGTTGAGGAGGTTTGTCCTTGTCGTGATGAGATGGAGAAGGTTTGTTATTATTGGAGTTGAAAGAGGGTATGGGATTTTCACCTTTGATGAACCAACCAAGCGCAAAGAAAGCAGTTCCAGCAAGAATGGCGGTTCCCCAAGCGTGAGAGTACCATTTACTGTACTGTCTGACGGCGAACTTCCATTGATCTCTCAGGGTTGCGGTATCTGGAATTGCCGTTTCTGGTGGGTTGACATGGGTTTTGTTCCGTGAATATTTGGTAGATGCATGATCTCCGGTTGAAGAAGGTGGAAGAGGGGTTTTGGGATTATTCTCGCTCATGATTGAAATGGAAATTGAAGCAAATGATTCTTTGCTTTCTATGTGACTTCATTTGCAAATTACGATCACAACCTTATCAAAATATTTAAAATAAATAAGACAAGTTGAAATTCATTATTTAAAGACGAATAAATAAGACAAGTTGAAATTCATTATTTAATGTCATCTTCTTAAAATTCAATCATCAAATTCAAATATATTACAAAATCAAAAAATTCACAAGAATATTTCCATGTCTAGAATACGAATTACAATCTGGAACCCATTTTTCTTCTTCCCTTCAGGCAGAGCCATTGTTGATGTTAACAATATACACTTTCCATGCTATGTATGAATGTACTTTTCTAAAGCACCACCTATGGGAATTCAATCCAAAATTGACACGCCTAGACCTCAATGATTTCACTTCAAGAAAGAAAAAGCTTTACAAAAGAAAACATACCAAAACTCATTGAGGATCTACCCTTATTGTTGGAAACATTCCACTATATTCAAATTCATCATCATTATTCACATAAGGATGCTTTCCATTTCCCGCACCCGCTTCCTCATAATTTTCTGTTGTTGAAGTTGATTCAGAATTCGGGTTCACTCCAACAAGCTCGATTATGATCTCAATCTCTTTTGCAACCTCGGCCATGGAAGGTCTGTCAGCTGCATACTCTTTGACACACCTCAATCCAAGTTCAACATACCTCTCTAAACCTTTTGGTCTTGTCCCTTTGAGTATACTTTGATCGAGAATCGAATGAAGGTTGTATAAGTCTTTTGATGTATCCATTACCCTCATTACCTCTCTTACAATGTATTTTCCTTGCTCTATTGGCTTTCTTGATGTTGCTAGTTCCAGCATTAGCACTCCAAAGCTATATACGTCACTCTTTTCTGTCAATTGTTGGGTCATGTAGTATTCAGGATCCAAATATCCCTTCATAGAATAAAAGGAAACATGTTTTCATTATCTACAATTTCAGATTTATTAAAGAAACTTTCCTTAACAATAAGGCTATTTAAAAATGAAAGTGAAAAGTATATTTTACAAACCATGGTCCCTTTGACTTGAGTAGTAACATGGCCTCTATCGCTATCAACAAGAAGTTTGGAGAGACCGAAATCAGCCACTTTAGCGACAAGGTGATTATCAAGTAGGATATTGCTTGATTTTATGTCTCTGTGTATGATTGGTGGGTCTGCTAGTTCATGTAGATAGGTCAGACCCCTGGCCGCACCCAATGTAACTTTGAGCCTTCTTATCCAATCCATCCATATCCCGGATTTTCCTGCAGTGACAAAGTCGAACGATATTTGAGTCTATTATGATACCATATGGTTACATGCAGATTGTTGAAGAAATTGAAGTACCTGTGAGACTGTCCATTAAAGTGCCATTTGGAACATACTCGTAGACGAGCATCTGTTCGCCTTTCTCGTAACAGAAGCCAACGAGACTAACAAGATTCTTATGATGGAGCCTTGATAGAAGTTCGATCTCAGTTTTAAACTCAACAGCACCCTGCATAGATTCTTTTCCGGCCCTTTTGATTGCAACCAATTCACCAGTGGGAAGAGTACCTTGGTAAACCTGATAAATGGGGATGACTAATTAGATTTTGCAGTAAACACAAAGCAAACAATTTGGAAAAATACTCGTGGTGAATGTTTCTGGCATAATCGATATCATTGAAACTCTTTCAATATAAAAGAAGACATAGGATTGAATAAAAGCGAAGGTATGTGATGTCATTAATATGAACCTGTCCGTAGCCGCCTGATCCAATAGTGTTGGCTTCTGCGAAATTGTTGGTGTATTTCTTCATCTCATCAAATGAAAACCATCTCGCCCCTTTCAACTGCGGAGCAGCTCCACTATTCTTGTTCTGTTCCCAGTTTACTGCGTTTAAAATGATATGAGAATCAATAAAAAAACATTCGTTGAAAAATTTCTTGCCAAGTACAAACTAGGCCAAGCTTGGAGTAACCAATTCTTACCAAAAGGGTTCAACTCGGAAGATCTTGTTCTTTTTTTGCGAATAATGTATAGCCCTATAAGGATCGCCAGTACAAGAAATACCAATATTCCAACAACTGCACCAATTATTGCGCCCGTATTCGATGACTTTGATCCATTAAGTTCTCCTAAGTAACATAAAAATGACAGTTAGTTAGAGAGGAGAAATAAGACAGAATAGACATAATTCAGAATTTGTAGTTAATTCGGAAAATCACCTCCATAATATGAATAGCTAAGACCAGTGAAGACGTAAGGGGTGAAAAATGCTGGAGGTTTGTAAATTTGGTTGCTAAGCACAAAAGCAGTAGTTGAAACTCCAGTGGCATTGAAACGATCGGCTTGAGATGGAAAGATATTAAGAGTCAACTGAAAATTATCAGTAGTTTTAACCTTGGTAGGATTACTAAGAGAAACTGAATCCACTGGAATATTATGTAGTCGAAAAGTATCCATCAACGACTGCTCAATTTCCGTGTAGTAACTTGTGTTACTATAATTCGAGAAACTAAAAGCTCTGGATGATAGATTTCCAATGTAGGGAAATGCACATTTACAGTTTGGGCTGGCAATTTGACTGTTACTGCATGAAGTAGGTGAACAGCCATTTGTTGGTGTCGAATACGAGGGAATGACTTGAGGAGCTTTGCAGTAAACCTGATTAGAAACTCCATTTTCTAGACAAATCTTGTTTTGAGCGAGTCTGCAAAAACATTCGATAAAATTTCAGAACATAAACCAGTGTCAAGTAGTTCGAGTCCATGTAAAAAAAGATATCATATGCATAATGAAGCTTACCTCAAGTCGAAATTCAATTTCTGGTTTCCCATCTCGAGGTCGGTAATACCATTGTTTTGCAAATCAATGAGTTGCAGACTTCTTCTGTAGCCACTGCTGAGATTTAATGTGCCACTGAGCTGATTGTCCTTCAGTATTCTGTTAGACAAATTTCAGTAACTAAGCATAAGCTGATTTTCATGAAAAGCTTATTGAAATAAGTTCAAAATATAAACTATGCATAAGCTGATTTTAATGCGATGGAGAAACATACACTGTCGTCAGATCAGGCAGACTAGAAGCATAAACCCAGGAAGGAATATCAGAAGAATTGAAATTATTGTCACTCAGATCCCTGAAAGTTTTTTCATAAGAATCTGCAAATTAAAATCACTATATAATGCATAATGCATGATTTATAGTTGTTGCATGAAATTAATCATGCATTTCTTGTAGATCATATGATTATAATTAAGTATTCGATCCCCTTTCAAAGCGATAAATAAAGTACAACGTAACGTCCGCGTTATACTACTTACACGTAGGTGAGACGAGCCATTCCAGTAAGATCCGGCAGAGAGCCATTCAGTGCATTGTGAGATAAATAGCTACAAAAATATATTCAATACAAATAGATTCTTTAGAAAAAGATTTAATGATAAATATGAAGCTTAACAAGTCATGTTTCTTTGATTTTCTTACATCTCGCTGAGTCTTTCGAGATTGTTCAAACTGTTAGGCACTCTCCCGCTTAATCGATTCTTGTCAAATCGTCTGTATACAGAGGAGAAAATATTCAATTCAGACAAAGAAATTCAGAGATAACATAAATTGTGAGATTGTAAGCGAAGCCACAATATACTTACACAACTTCCACTTTGCTCAGAAGGCTTATACTGCCAGGAATACTGCCGATGAGTTGATTGTGGTCGAAAAGCCTGGCAAATACAAACCGTCCTTATAAATTTGTAGACATTTATGAAAATTTTAAATAGAATGATTCGAAAGTTACGTAATACCGAAGCTAATTTCAACTTACACATGTTCTAGAATCATGCTGGAGTTAAAAAGTGTTGGTGGTATTGGACCTGAGAGTTTATTGTTCCCCAAATGACTGCAAGAAGTCGACATAATATTCGATCATTCACCGAAATGAAATGTTATCGTAGAAATATCAAGCAGAAATTGAAAATGCGAAAAGACATACAAGTGCTGGGCCATAAGGAGCATGTCAAGACCCGGTCGCCCTTGATTATCAGAGACAGGAATAGACCCTTCCAGCTGGTTATCATCAAGATCCAACCAATCAAGGATGGCTAGATTTCCAAGTGTACGCGGAATATTTCCATTGAACTTATTCGAATTCAACGCTCTACATGAAAATCAATAACGCGTTAAGTGTTTCATAATTGCGTTATCTAAGTACATGAACATGATATAGCAGAACTATGAAGTTGGAATCCTTACAAAAAGGTCAGCTTCTTTAAAGAACCTATTGAATCCGGAATAGGGCCCGAGAAGCCACAATTAACCAATGCCCTGGAAAAAAACAGTTAAAACGAAACATATCAATATCAAAATTATACTAATTCAACGAAGAAACTCAGTTTATATTGAAATTTATCTTTCTTTACTTACAAGGAATTGAGGTTTTTCAAATTTCCAATTTCCTTCGGAATCGTTCCTGACATGCCTGTGTTATACGAAAGATCTCTATATGAACAAAAACAACATGTTATTAGTTTAACATACAACTGAATATAGCAAAAATTTCAAATGAGAAGTAGAAAATTTACAGCATCTGGAGTTCAGATAAGGACTGAATTGCAGAAGAAAGTTGACCCTCCAAATTCAATCCTGGTAATTTCCTGAAAAAATTATCACCTTATCAGATTCAATTAATTTCTACAAAGCAAAGGAAAAAACCATTTGAACGGAACAAAGAAACCAAGAACTAACAGTTCAATGATTCTAGAATTGGTGCAACGAATTCCATCCCATTCACTTCCACAAGGATCAGAACCAACCCAATTTAACGGTTTGTTTTTCCACGATTGTATAAGAGACGAAAGAGCCGTAACTGCAACAACACAATTTCCATTAGAAACTAAAGTCTCCAACAATGTTGCTCATAGCTTCAAACTATACAAACTATAAGTTAACTGTCAAATTTTTGAATTTCCATGCACAAACATAGATTTCATATTCTTATGTCATAACAAATCACGAAAATTTGAATTAAACTTACAATCTCCACTATCTGTCTGTGATGCAACAATCACAACCTGGAACAGAAGTAACACCAGAAGTGGAAACAGTTTATGTTGATGTTCCATTACTCAAAAGACTTTTATTTTTTTTCTGATATTGAATTGAAACAAGAATCAAATAATAAATTTTTTCTAAGATGTGTTTAACAGGGATAGAAACAAAGCCACCTTGTATTAAAATTAAGAAAACAAAAATCAACTTAAAATAGAGCAGACGCGTTTTAAGACATGGTATGCTAACTAATTCATTTTACTAAGTCAATGGCTTTTACATTTGATTTTCAACAATTAGAATTAGTATGGAGTTTAATTTTAATTCCAAAATATTGCCACTAACTTAATTAATATATTCCATAACAAAATAAAAGTGATACAATTGAACAAATAATTTGCCGTCCCAAATGATGATAAAGTAGTGAATAATGATGCCAATTTAAATTATTATTAATACTATGATCAACAAACCACATATATATGCTAATACGTACAACGAGTTGGTATGAAATATTGGTATTATGCACAAGTGTCAACGAGGAATACCCAATAAAAAAGTGTTGATGAATGAAAAATATTGCATAGTTGTTTGGACAGGCTTTTGGATTGGGGCAATTTGGAGCGGCAACCGAAGTGGATGCCAAGGAGACATCATGTTTTGTGTACGAGACAAAAACAAAGAAACAAGACATTTCACTTGTTTGTTTTGTATTTACTATGAACTAGAATGTGATGAAAAAAAAAGTTGGAATACGTTCATATTAAAAAACAATTCATTAATAATTCAATATATGTTTTTAACCGCCATATAAATATATGCAATATAGTAATTTATATTTTATTGGACAAAAACATATAATAGAGGTAGATTTTATGAAATTAACAATGATCATACTTTTATTAAAAATATTGTTTTGGGCGTTTATAAGATTCAAGAAGCGGATTTTGAGTTGAAAGGAAGGTACACATAACAAGTAAACAAATAGTTCGGTGGAAAGTAGATAAATCTTTGTTCTAACTACAAATAGAAAATATCTCTCTTCAATGTATTAATCAGTGTGTGATTCAATCTGATGGTTATCTGCACAACACGACACATCATATGCGAGCTAATCAACTATTTTTGATATATAAGAATAAAACGCATCATTTTATATATTCAAATTCATTCTCACTCACACATTATTTCTAATTTTTGTCACTGACTTGGGTGTTGGAGTGTCACTGATACTTCCAAGTCTTTAGTTTCTTCATGCAAATCTTGAAGTACAATGAGCTACCAATTTACTAAACAAAGTCTACAACCTAGTTCACCAACAAAAGTCACAATTCTTTGTTGACAAGATACTCAAGAATTGAAGAAAACCTTCAATATGCTCCACTAAAGGACAATACTATATAAGAAGCATGCTCACGGGGAAATTATGACGTCACACCAAAGTCGCCCCCTATAGCACAACTAAACCACTAAGAGAAATCTTGAGGTCACCATCTCACAACTGACATTGAGAGAAGAAAACTCATCCTCCCAGTTCTAAAGGAAGGAACGATAGTCATACTCCTCCTGAAGTTCTCCACCGTCATTGCTCATCGATACTTCATTTTTTCATAAGGGAAATATATAATTTAGATTCTACAACTCTGAAATGAAAGAAGAACTCATTGTATGTTTGCATCCTCGACAACAAGATCCTAAGATCTTTGAAGAAGCCTTTAAAGCTGCAAAGTTACAAAGGAACCGTAGACCCAAAAGAAAATGTTTAACATGTAGAGAACATGATAAATTACTACCACGCCGAATGGGAGATGAAGTGTAAACTCTTTGCACTAACCCTGGCCTAAGCCGCAATGATATGGTTTAAAAGCCTTCTTGATGGGAGTATTGATTTATGGAAGGATCTATGTGACGCCTTTACTTCCTAGTTTACCGCATGAAAGCAACAGTCCACCAACATGGTCGTACTGAGAATGGTCACTCAAATAAGAAACCTTGCGTGATTATATTGATGGTTTCACAAAAGTGGTAGTAGAAGTGGGGGCACGAATGATGGACTAAAGTATGTTGGTTTTTCAAGAAGGGGTTAAGGCCGAATTCCATGTTTCGGAAAAAGATAGGGCTTGAAAAAGCTTGTAATCTAAGTTATTTTGCTTAATAGGGATCAACTTTATATCAATTATGAAGAGGAGATATTGGAAAAACACACACATACACACACAGACCGATGAGCAAGAAACCCCGCATAAGATCAGACACCCGAAAGAGATAGGGAATGTCATATAGAAAATGGGGATCGTGGACCCCATTCTAGGATTACCTCCTACACTCCCTTGAATACTTTGATGGAAAATCTTTGGAAAGAATGTGTGAACACTAAGTTCAAGGAAACTAAGATCATGAATCCCTACCCAATCAGATAATCATTCAAGATGGACAAGTACAAATATTTTCGTTTCCAAAAGAGTCATGACCGCAACAAAAATGAGTGCTTTTATCTAAAGGATGCGATAAAAGAGATGATTAAGTAGGGGCGACTTATTGAGTACACCCGAGATAGTGACTATAAAATATTGGACAAGTGATGTTAAACACAAGGGGGCGAATTGTTGCATTTAAAAATCGTGATTAATTTAAAAGTTTTCTTACGTAAAATAATATTTTGTATTGGTATTGGAAAACTATGAATTTTGGTGTAGTTTTAAATGAGGAGATGCTTCATTTATATAGTAGAAAATGAGTCTAAAAAAGAAAACAATATGTTGAATATGTGACTCCACACACAAGAGGGGAATGGGGGTGAACTGTGGATTTTAGAAAATCGGTAGTTTGAAAAAATTTCTTTATTATTATCATAGTTTAAAAATATTTTGATAAAATCGTTTTCTCAGAAAATAAATATGCAGAAAATTAAGAGTTTAGAGTAAGAGAAATGACATAAGGATTTATAGAGGTCCTTTTGGAATTAACTGACCTAATCCTGTCCCCGAGAAATGACATAAGGATTAAGCCTCTGCATGGCGGTTCTCATTTCTTGCTGCCCCTACATTATACCCTGCATTGCTGCCATGAACTCCCCCATCTGAGTGCGAAACTCGTTCAACTCAGTCTGTACTGTATTCATGATTTGACTCGGGTAGCGTACTGGTATGGCCGATACTTCTCTTGAAATGGTCAAATAAATTAGGAAATCCAGATAACTCGTTAGTATGCAAAAATGATATGCATGAAGATGCCATGTCACCGATCCCATTTCATTCTGATCGGGGGACAGATACCCCACGGAGTGCCACATCATAAGATAAATTATGTGAGTGTGTGCGAAGAAAGTGCTGAGCATCGGGAATTCAATATCAAAATAAAATTGCCAGGATAGAAAAGTTGAAACAATGGCACCTGAAAACTTCCATAAAGCAAAAAATATGCCAACATGCGAAAACTTATACAATCACTTGCCAATAATACTGAAATTCGGGAAAATGTCATAATCCACAACAGAAAGACAAGAGATTCCTTCAACAGCTCTGAAGGTAATCTTGAAATACAATAAAGCAATTCACATGCATCAAAGAAATCTACGTCTCCTGACTTGAGCTTCGTGCAGTCTGCATGGCCAGCTGGATCAAGAGGCTTCAGCTCCTGAGGTACCCCTCTGGTTTAATGATCCCTGAATCAATTAGATATTGGACATTGTTCCTAAAGGCTTTGCACTCGTCGATGGTATGTTCGAATGTTCTGGAGTGGAATTCACACATAACATCCATATTGTAATCTAGGGGAATGGGGTAGGGCATTGGAAAGGCATTCCTTGACTGAATCAAAGAACTCTCAAGCAAACGGGCAAACACTTGACTAGGAGGGCTGAGACTTGGAGTAAACACTTCTTCAGTCTGCTTGAGTTTGAGTCTCCCCTGTTGTTGATAGTTCTGATGCTGAGATGAATTCGAACACCCGAAGTTCTTCTGCACTTTCTTCCTTATGTTGGATCGGTGAATGAGTAAAGGTGACTGGCGCGATGTCTTTACGACCCAGAGTGGAGGCACACACCCCTGATTGTGGATAATTTTTGCGGTAACGAAAGGAGGAGTACCTTCCATTGATATGAAATCCCTTGATATATCCCCGCTGATCGGTGCGAACTCGATCACCTTTGAATCAATGAGCTCTTGAACTTGATATTTGAACCTCTTACAGTTCTCCACATGATGACCGGGTGCCCCAGAATGGAAAACACACCTGGAACTGGCGTCAAAATCTAGAGGAAGATTTTTGGGTGTGGCTGTCACGGTGACAAGTTCAACCAGATTAAGCTCGAGCAAACAAAGAAGCAATTTCGTATATGACACCAGAATCAAATCAAACTTGGCTTCAGACATCTTCGGCCTTTGTCCGCAGTTTCTGCCTTTACCTTCCCTTTGATGAACTGGAAGAGTATGCAAATTGAGAGGCTTAGGATCCCAAAGTTGAGGAGAGTTTCCGCGAAATGCTTCCTGATCTTGGAACAAAACCACTGAACTGGGAGGACCAACAACTTCTGCAGCAATAAAGGGGACATGGTGCCCTTCTTGGAGCTCTAGGGCTTCCCTGGTCTGGTTCTCTTGTTTCTTCAGTTGGTAAACTTTCTCTATCAATAACATGTGGCCATGGCACAAGGTCTGCATGTCCATCAAGAGTTGTTCCATTCGGATTTTCATTTCGGCTATTTCTTCTCGACATTGTTCCATGTCTATATCTTGATGACTGTGATTCAAATTGGCCATTCTGAAGAGTAACCAAATCAGGATAAGAATCTGTCCCCGGACACCTGTAATGAGAGTAAGGATGCATGCAAATGCCATGTTCGATTATTTCCAAGGGATCCATCTGCTTTGATTCCAGTTTGGATATAGGAACATATAATGACATGGTTCAAACATGGGATCTTTGGAAATAACTGAACATATATGATAAAATGCCATGATGTTATGTATGCAACAGGCATGTGATCAAGGATCTGATGCTGGTGTTGGGCGGTGAACCAAATGTGAATAGTCACTTTTGTCTTTGTATAGATACTTCAGAACTCAGAATCAATGCAACATAGAACCAGATCATACTACTGGACAATACTGGAAAAATGGTTATGATGAAGTTTAGGGTTCCTGGAAACCTATAAACCCTCCCAATCTCACGGGTGTGCTACTCGGGTCAAACATCACGGACTCTCAAAGCTGAATAGCAATAATACGTTCACCATTTCCGAGAAATGGCTCATGACCAAATCAGGGAATCGGTTTGGCATTATGTACTACTCAGGGAGGTCTCAGCTGAGTCCAAGGAAACAAGCATCCCTCATAAGTCCTCAACTTGAAGCACTGAATCAAGAAACAATAGTACATTCATCCCGAAGGGTACAATATTATCGTCATACGAACAGTTTTCCTTAACTGGATTCCTATGAGAGAACCAGGCCATCCTATGCGAGTTCCTAGTGGGCCCTCTGATGCGAGTGGGTTTGCCAACAAATGTGGTCTGCCACTGTCATCACTGGAGAGGGATGTTTCCACAAAAGTTCTCAATGATCGGTCCCCTGACTGCACATAACTATCAAGGTTGTGTATTGCCCCAGAAAGATTTCGGCATCAATACATTTCCGAGAAGGTCGCAAGTCAAGGTGTGGAACTCACTACTACCAACATAGCAAGATGCCGTGAAGCCAAAGTGGAACCACTCTAAGTCCTAGGGTGCACTCGAGCCCCGGTTACGAGCTCATCTCACAGTAACTCCCATCCCACAGAAAAAATGAAAACCAGCACAGCCAGACAGTCCAGTATAATATGATGCATGGAAAATAAATACTGGAAGCAATAAATAAATGCTGTAAAGTAAAGCTGTAAAGTAAAAACTGTAAATAAAAACAGTAAAGTTAAACTAAAGCACACAACAACAAATAGATAAACACCCAAAGAAACAAAACCAAACAGGCGCTAGGATTGACTCTACGAGGGAAACCAGAGAGTCTTGTTGTTATCCCCAGCAGAGTCACCAGTTGTCGCTCCCGGAATTTTCATCCTAGTACAAACGCGAAAGAGGCGCGCAAAAGGTAGAGTCGCCAGCCATGCATTTTTATCCCGAAGGAATGGGAAAGGTAATGCTGCACAAGCCTGAGGAAGAAGGAAAGGACGAGGCCTTGCGAACCAAAGATCTGGGTTCGGGAGTCGGTTACGACCTGGGAAGGTATTACCACCCCAGATCATCCGCCGTATCCGACGGGATCCACACTTGCTTGTTTGCTTCAAAGGGTGAGAAAAATATAACTGATGCTGAACAAAACTGCTACTGGAATGGGAATGAGAAAGGAACTGGAAAAGAGAAAGAACAGAAAAATGTAGGGAAAATAAAGAATGTGCTCGAACGGGTCCTACCCCGCTGCCTACGTACCTCATCGAGATAATGAGGATCAGAGTCAACGTAGTTCGCCTAACTAAGGCGGGAACTATTTGTTTGTGTTTTTTATGGCTTGAACTGCGTATGTCTATGCTCAGGTGTTGCAGGCTCGTCTGGTACGAGTGCGTTTACCGTCTTGCATGCGAGACAAGTCGTCCCGAGTTCGCGTTCAGAATGAATGAGATGAGAAAAGAAGTTCCCGCAGGAAAGTCGCTTATTGTTTGTTTTTGCCTTTTAAGAGTTTTGTATGAATTTGACACAAGGAAGTGAATTCAAACTCTTTTCCATGGAATGTGTACTTGCTACTACATTCCAAGATGGAATATTAGAACAAGCACACCAAGCAAGGAGAATTTATCCAAGACTTGTTTTCTAGGATTAGGTTTTAAGTTCACTAGCTTGTTGAACTTTATTAAGTGTTTTTTTAGCTTTTATGAAGAAGTGTCTTTTATGTTTTCTTTGTGAAATAACCTCTTGATGAGACTTGTGCATCATGCTAGACAAGCTTACACTATTCCAAGATGGAATGAATGTAAGTGCCCCATGGAATAAGGCTATACACAAGGGATCATTTCATACATCTATTAAGTCTTTTTTTTGGATTTTATTTGAAGATGAGAAAGAAAGACTCAAATGGAGAAAGGGAAAAACTAAGGGGGACTAAGACACAACCCTAAGTTATTTATTAAAATGGTGGTCCTAATGGTGAGTGAGGCTTTTCTAATCCTAAAGAGCAAAAGGAAAAGAGAAAAGAAAAAAAGGATGCAACTTGCTTCCTAAGGAAGATAAGTTGGTCCTAACAATGGGGAAATCCTACCAACCACAAATATGGAAGAAAAAAGAATTAAATGCATAAAAAATTAAAAGAATAAGGTGTAAGGAAACATACCTTTCCCTCCCTACAAAACAAAGTTTAGTGTGTATTTTTTATTTAAAATAATAAAGCAAACATGCACTAATTAAATCCTAATGACTCTAGGACTCAATCTAAAATCTATCTTAATTCTAGAAGACTAAAAATACTAAGATGAAAATACAGCACCTATTACAGCCCTTAATACACAAATAGCTATGACAACAATGCATAACACAAAGCCACTTTTTACAGCCAGCATGCAGCATGAAAAGGCAGGTGTAAAAAGTCAAATACAACATGCAAGCATAACAAACAACATGTATTTTACAGCACCTATATGCAAGAACAACTATAGAATGCAAAATACAAATTTGATTATTTTCATTTTTTAATGCACAAACTCAATGAAACATGTGTCAAATTCATCATGAACATGCATTTGAGCATAGGTCAACATACATAAATGAAAGAACATGAACATTTTGAAGGATTATGCAAGAATGCATCACATGGTTGATTATGCAACAAGTAATGCAAAAATGTGGCACATGAATATGACATATGAACATGATGATCATTGATTATGAACATGCAATATGATAGCTCAACAAGAATGTCAAACTTAATGCAAAATTCAGAATTGAATTGATGTAAATGATATGATCAAGCATGCAACCAAATGCACATACATACATGATTATGCAACATATCTTGATACAATGAAATGCAAGATGACTTAATGCAATGCAAAAGATGTAAAATCAGAATGCAACATGATTATTCACATGCCAAATGATGCACAAACATAGCAAAAAAATGCAAGAAATCAAGTTATACACAAAGGAACACAAAAATACATAATACGCAACATGAATGGAAACGCGTCGAAACGACTCGAAATGGGGGAATGAGATGTCGAAACTAACCTAGAAAATTCCCTAAAATCAATACCTAAACATGTATGAACATTAGAGGCACTACAAAGCAAGACTAAGCTATCAAATAAGCCAAGATTCCAAAATTTAACAGCTTTAACCGGTTAACCATTTGGTTAACCGGTTAACGGACCTAAAACTGCATTGTTTTGTGGCTAAAACGCAAGCGTTAACCGGTTAACACTGAACCAGAATGTGAAAAAAGTTAAGAAATAAGTGATTTTGGCCACAAACTCACTTCTAATGATCCCTTACCTACACATGGTCATGCTAACACGAATTTCTACTTAATTGGAGCTTATTTACACATGCTAGATCCTATAACTATCTACACCTTAAATTCTAATCCATTAAAAATCACAAATCGCAAGCAACACATAACGAAAACGAAATCGATCGCAAGCAAAACGAAAAGTAATTAAAGAACGCCAAAAGTGGCAAGATGAAGAGAATAACTTAAAGGAGAAGTGATTTAGATCACCAACCTACGAAGCGGAGAAGTGCTTCGGTGGATGTTGCAAGAATCAGAGCGTGATTGAAAAGAAAACCACGAAAACCGCGAAACCACAAAATAAATGCGTTCTTGATGCTTGAACCTTCGTGCACTTCCGATAAGCCGAAATTCTCACAAAAATCAGTAGCTTCTTCTTCCACAATCCACAAAATCAATGGAGGTTGGAGGCTAAGCTTCAAGATCTTCAAGTTTCAATGTGAAACTTGAAGAGCTTCTTCAAAAAGCTTTAGTGAAAAGGGAAAATGGAGGAAAAGTGAGAGAGAGAAAAGTGATTGTGAGAGAGTGAAAATTTTGGAAACTTGTGGGAACCTTTTTGCATTGAAGGGATTTATGATTATATAAGGGCTAGGATTGGAGCTAGGTATGAGAATGGAGCTAGGTTTAGGAATGGAGCTAGGTTAGTAGTTAGTTAGGGTTAGGGTTGGAGAAGGAATATTAATATTCCTTGGAACACTCTAGAAGATGGTAGAACATGGTAGAAGCTTCCAAGGGAAATGGAGTGGAATTGAAGTGGAAAAACAAGAGGGAAAGAAATGAAAGAAAATGTGGAAGGAAAGTGGAAAGAAAAATGGGGGGAAAGGTGAAATTAACCACTTTTCAAATGATTTTTTCTTCTCGATTTTTTTATGATTCCTCCATCATTTCTTGACCAAATTTGAACCATAGGATCATTGTAACCCTAATTGCATGATTTTGATCTTAAAAGTCAGGAGTCGACCTTTTTTACCTAGCTCGGTTGCCTTTTCCCCGATTCCTCGATTTTTAGTCATCTGGCCAGTCGAACCTCTTCCAAAATGATTTTGTGGACGAAATTTGAACCCTAGGAACTTGACATCATATATAAGAAAAAGGAATCCACTTTGATTCAAAAATTCATGGAGAAGACCAGTATAGGTGAAACCCTAATTTGGCCCTTTTCATCAGGAAATGTTGCACTGCTTGCCTTCTCTAATTAAACCAAATCTTTCCATGGCTTGTGGCTTCAAATGAAGACTTGTGGGATATTGTGAACCCTTAGCATGATATTGAGAAGCTTTGTGACCCTTTGATTTCCTTTGTATAGCCTTCAGTTGCTCCATCCATTGACCACATGCCTATGCCTCAACTATGCTACACATGATGCAATGTTTTTGATTATTTAATGAACTTATGTATGCTAAATGCTATGCAAAATGTTGAGGATATGATAGGGAAAATTTTGAGGTATTACACCCCCTTATACAAGAAAAAAATGAAGTTTCAGGCTAACTTCCAACCAAACAACGAACATCGGAGATAAGCGGTTAGTCTTCCTTTCAAACAATGATTGAAGCGGTTAGTCCTCAAGATAAATCAAGATTTTCTACTGACTTATATCGGAACAAGGTGAGCTTTCGAACCGGGTTGAACTCATGAACTGAACCAAGGTTTTGACCAGACTGACCATGAACCACTAAGATTTTAAACCAGACTTATCTCAAACTAAAGAAAGCTTTTGACCGAGATGAGCTTACAAACTGAACCAATGTTTTTACCAGGATAAACCAAAACCAAATTGAGATTTTGAACCCAAAGAAAGCTTTTAACTGGGTTGAGCTTACCAACCGAAATAACAACTTATAACCTAAATCCCCAAACCAAAGCTTTTAAAGGGTTTAACTTTGAATCCAAACAAACACCCCCTTATAGATAAATTATTCAACTAATATTAAAATATTCCTTGGTGAATTTACAATTATAACTCTTCCAGACTACAAGATTCCTCACTAAAAAAGAACTTTCTTGAAAGCGCTACAGCTAATTTTAAGTGAGAGAAAGTGAAAAATATTTTCAAAGAGTGAGTGAGGAGTGAGATAGGAAGATCACTTTTTTATGTGGATATTTTTATGATGATTTACAACATGTTCTTTCTTTGATTCATTATTGTTGAATATTCTAGTAACCTTTACAAAGATAGTTTGACTTGTACTATGTTTATCCAAATTAGAAAATTCAAGTTCATATTTGTTATTTGAAAATATTTGACTACTCAACACATTATCCAAGCCAATTTTCCATTTTTCATATTTTGAAAATGACTTGGTTTAATTCAGTCATTTTTTACTCAAAAGAAAAAAATTTATTGTATGTTGAATTTTTTATTAACTATAACTCCATTTTTGTGATATTAGCCTCACTTTCTATTTTTCTTTAATAGTTTTCTTTTGTTTTGAACATTTTCTAGAAAGTTTCAAAAAGTCATCATGTAATTCATTAAAATCATTTTGTAATTCATCATGTGAAGGTTTATCATCAATTTCAGAATCATTAACTTTGTGTTCTTCATCACATGAATGATGTGATACCATCAATGCCTTGCTTGCATGATCTTCATATGAAAATGAACTTATTTCATTGTCATCCCATACCACATATGCTTTATTTTTCCTTATTTCTCTTGAATTTATTCTTCTTTTGAAATGCAGGGCATTTATTTTTAACATGTCCTATTTCTCCACATTCAAAGCAAGTAATTTTCCTTCTTGTTTCTTTAATACTCATTTCCTCTGTCCTTTATTTTTCTAAATAATTTTTCAAATTTCTTGATTAGATCATCATATTAATCACTAGTGGACTCATCCTCTTGATTTTTATCATCATTTTTGTCTCTAGTAAGACAATAAGTTTTGAATTCTTTACTTGAACAACATGTTTCTCGAATCTTTCAAGTTCTATCTCATGCTCTTAGATTTTTCTGAACAATGCTGCAAAAGTCATTTTGGATTGGCTCTTATTTTCTGATATCGTCGTCACTTTCAGTTGCCATTCCCTGTTCAAAGATCTAAGAATTTTAAGTTTGATATCTTCATAGAAAAAGTCTTACCAAACACCATTAAGTGGTTAATCAACCGCGTGAATCTTTTTTACAAGTCAAGAATTAATTTGTGGGGATGCATCCTAAACAATTCATCATACTCTTGAGAAAATGGGTTTAATTTTTTCTCTTCCCTTTCATGGTTCCTTCATGAGTGACTTCTAACGTATCTCATATTCCTTTCATGGTGTTGCATTGAGAAACACAAAAGAAATCATCCATTCTAAGTTCCGATTCAAGCATGTTTTTTGCCTTCTTGTCATAGAGAACTTTTTTCTTATCATCTTTATCCCAATAACTTTTGATCTTAGATGTACCAACACCATTGACAACACTTGTGGGAATTAACAAACCATTTTCTCCAACACAGTAAAGATGCTTGTTGTTACTACCACACTCTCTAAAATTAAGATATGTGGAAGCTATTTCGCAATCTTTAGGAACAAGTTACCTATAACCAACTCTGGTGGCAATTGTAAGTATTGAGTGCAACCTAAGATGGGAGATTAAATTTTCCAGTATTTTAGACTTTTCAAGCGATGGTTCTTATGTTCTTATTATTATTGAAATAAGTGTTTGATCTTAGACTGAAAATGAGGAATAAATGTAGAAAAATAAAGAATACAATGATGTATACAAATTTCCCTTACCAACCAAAGGTACATCTAGTCCCCTCACACTTTGTGAGAGATTTTCACTATTGTTAGATCTTTGTACAAGTCTCCCACCAATACTCCTCCAACAATCTTCTAACAATAACAAATAAGCAAAACACTTCCTTGTTTTCATAAACACTAAAATAATGGTGGACTTTGAATCACCTTGATTCGAATGACCTTTTACAACAATCACCAAAACACTCTGATGGTCACAAAAACTAGAAATCACACTACTTCCTGTTTACAAAACAATTCACTACAAACTTGCTGATCAAATACAACTTTTGAACAAATATGAATATATTATAAGAGTTATTAGACTTGAATCAGATTATGTATAAATATTGATCAACCCTTCTGATGAATAATACAAATATAATACATCTAGATTGCTCATAAACTTTTCGTACTTATATGAAAGTTATGTAGAAATTTTTTCATGTAAAACAAATTTGAATTGATGTAAAAGTTTGAGTGGATAAGGTGAACTTTAATCTGAAAAATATGGTTTAAAAAGAAGATGAAATACCTTTTTAAACATTGGCAATGTTTAATGAAAATGATCATGAATCATGTAGTAATGATTTGGAAAAGGTATAATGAATCATTGCAATGAAGAGATATCATAAAAGTTTCAGAATTTTAAAAAAGTACTTAGGTGTAACTAGTTTCATAAAAAACTCAATCGGTTGAATTTTTGGAAAATGCTTTGAAAATATGAACATTGAAGACCATGAAACATGTTACACAATTTTGTCAATTGGTTGAACTTTTAATAAATACCTTGAAAAAACTTGGACATACCCAAAATGCAATCAGTTGTACCTTTTATGCAACCAATTACATTAAGTGTAAAACGTTTGGACATAGGTAAAATGCAATAGATTTCACTATTTATTCAATTGGTCGCATCCATATAGAACCAAAAGTTTTCCCTTTGAAGCTTCATTAAATGAAAGTGTATCCAAAAAGGAATGTTTGGAAAAATTTAGTGCATAAAACGATGAATTTTCTTGAGCATCTAAAGATTATATTAACATTTGAATTTCCATTAAAGTACCTTGACAAATCATCCAATCTATTGAATTCTTGAGCTGATTCAATATTGATACTTGATTCCAATATTTTTGTTTTTTTAATCTTTCTTCTAAGATAAGTTTTCATATTTATCAAAACCAATCTAAGAAGGATGAACACATATTATTCATAGTCTATAACTCACCGACCATTCATGCACCAAGGCAGGCAAGAAGCGACTGGGGCATGGCCATTGAGTCAAAAATCTCCCCCATAGAGATATGTTCCCCTAAGTCTTTCTTAAACATGTGACACCAATGAATAAGCGACCTTTCCTCCTGAGGCACTCCATGCTAAAAAATGATTGTCAAACTTCTCCGAACCGCAAACACTAATGAACGCATAGCATTTTCCATTACGATCTGGTTGAGGGAATCATTGACCTTAAACTGTGTTAGGGAATAAGCAATAAGTAACAATCCAATGGGGGCCTTGACAACACACACCATGAGAGGTATGACCCTACAAATATTTTTTATATGTTGTATTATTTTGTTACATTTAATTTTATCTACAAGTCAAAAATAGACTAGTTAGAAAGTAAAACACCTAAGAAATATTCAAGATAAAAGGACTTCCCCATGTTGCTCATCTAAGATGACATGCCTAACCTCTTTTGAACTGACATCCAACAATAAGTGTGTGTCGATGTTCCACTTCCTTTGTTTCCTCGTTGCAACATTAGAAGTGACAACACAATCAACACATCCTACACTATCAAAGCAATATACCGATTGACTTTTAAACAAAATCTCCTTTTGAGACAAATCATCCATCTTATAGACTTAAGATTTAGAGACCTCTAAGAAATTATTATGGCACCATAACTTGGAGAACTTATCCAACATTGAGAAGGAGACTAAGAATATATCATACATATGTTGGCATCTGCCACTTCATGGAGGGGAGTAACCAAGAAGTACTGATCTTTGAAATGTTTTATGATCTTCGAGTAGACCACAAACATCTTGGTAAATTTACAAAGAGATATTAGACCTTATCCAAATGATGAATCATTATAGCTGTGTTAAGATTTAAAGAGTTGTACAAAGAATGATATGGTTGACACATATCTCTTATATTAACACTAGTATTAGAAAACCTTTATGTATGTCTGGTTCACCTGTATGTAATTGTGAAAGGGAAATTAAAATGATTAAATACATCGACCTCAAAATTGTTGAAGGGAATGCGGAAACCTATCAAGGAGAATAACCAGTCGTGAAGAGGAATGACACATCCATAATATTTATTACATATTCTCTTATCTTATTGAATAAGAATCAACATCCCCCTCATATTTGGAAGGTCCCACTATTGTGCGGGCATGGTATAGATCACCCTCATGGGAAAAGGTATGGACAATATCTAATGTGTCTTGGTCCACCAACACCGATGAATTATCCCTTATGGCCTAATAATTGAAAGCGTTTAAAACAATTTTGTAAAATAAACAAAGAATACACACCAGAATAAATAAAGAAACTAAAATCAAGGTAAGTAGCAAAAATATAACGAAAATCTAGGTAATAGCAAAAATATAAACATATAAGAGTTGACAAAATTGTAACAAGATTTATACAAGTTTGGCCTAACCACTTGACCTACTATGGTCTCCAAGAATTTCTTCATGAGATTTTCCATTGTATCATATGTGAGATTTTCACAGGTTATGGACACATAACTTCTTCCAACCAAGGAGAAGTTTTAGAACGACTATCATCCAAACCAAACACGAGATTTCACACCAGGATAATCCTGGAACCAACCTAAGCTCGTACACTAGATTGAGCTCTGGAACCAAACAAATATTTTAATAGACAATCTCATGAACAAAACAACAGCTTTTACACCAGACCATGCTCACGAACCAAGCAAATATTTTGAGTTGATAATCTCAAAAACCAAACAAGATATTTTTACTAGTTTAAATCACAACCAAACAACAACTTCGCACAACATATTATATACACAAGAGACAAAGACATATTATGTAAATTACAAGAATAACCCCAACACTAGGACAAAAAATCCTGATTGATATTTAGGGGTGAGTATAGGCCAGGCCAACTAACAGGGGCCTAAGGCCTAGCCTACATAGACCAATGCCAAGCCAGGCTTTTTTTAAAACAGAAAATGCTTGGGCTTTTTTATAAGCCTACTTAGTTAAATAGGCTAGGCCACAGGCCATGGGAAAAGCCTTATAGGCCTACCAGGTCAGCCTATTTATTAAATATGAATTAATTTATTGTTTTTATATTGTATTTTATTCTTGATACAAAAATATAAGAGTAAAACTTAGTTATATTTAAGAACTTATGAAAATAAGTTTAAAGGAATCATATGAATAATGTTATAAGGTGTTGCACCCCAAAATTTTCCCTCCCACAATCAAGACAACCTCTCTCAAGACTTCTAAATGATCATAAGGTCCTCAAGACTCCCAATTGGTCAAGAAGTGTGGAAGTTTCCCCAGACAATGCCTCCTCCTAAGCAAAGTGTCCAAAACTAGGGTTTTGTGTCTCCTCAAGTTAAATTGATTTTCAAGGCCTCAAGTGAGATTCATAACATCCCACATGTATTCAAGAATCCCCATGTCAAGTTTCAAGGCTTTCCCAATAAGTTTGACCAGTCAGATGATATGATATGCAAAAATCAGTCTAAGTAGTTAAAAAGTCAAACTGAGGTCAACTGTGGTCAAATTAAAGTCAAACTTCAAGATTTTTAGCCAACATCAAGTTTATGAAGTAAAATTCATCATTTGATTCAGGGTTGATCATGATTCATCAAGAAAGTTTCAAATCCTCAAGAATCAGGAGTTTCTAAATTAGGGTTTTCTTAAGGAAAGTCAACTGAACTTTGACCAGTCATAACATTCACATGATTCATCAAAAATTCCCCATCCAAAGCTCATTTTGAATAAAATTGAATTCTCTACAACTTTGTGTCTCACAAGCCAGACCTAAAAATGCTTCATTTGGAAGGTATGAGCTAAAACATTACAGGTCATTTCAAAAGTCAACAAAAAGTCAACATCTTCCAAAGAGCATAATTTGAAAATGGTAAACGATATGGACATGAGGCCAAAGTGGGGTTTGTTAGAGGACTCTTTAAGCTTTCCAAAATGTCCAAGAACACCTTCATATCCTTAAAATTGAGAGATTTGTACCTTGGCAAAGTTGAGAAATTTTTGAAGGGTGTATGAAGAAAATAAGGTCTTAAAACCAAATTTTTCCAAATGGGCCTATCATTTCGCAACCCAATCTTCATGATAACATCAAGCACGACCCAATTCAAATATTTTCTGATTTTTATAATTTATTTATTATTTATTTGGATTTTATTCATTAAAATTCATTTTAAATCAAAATAAAATATGAAAATATAAATATTTGATTTGATCCTTCTTCTAGAAGCTTTTAAATGACATTCAAGGTGATTGGATACCATCCAATTTCGTGCAAAGACAATTTGGTAACATATAATTTGATTTTTGGATAAATTATGAAAGATATTTCTTCACCTTCAAGCAACCTATACAACTCCAACAAAGGCCCAATTTCTAACCTAAATTCACTCTATTATATATACACAACAAAGACATAAGGGGAATTATTATTTTTTTGGAGGACAAGAAGATCATATTCATATTTCAAAATTTCACACAAATTTCAAAAGAATCCTTGAAGCATATTCATGTTTGAAGGTTGCAAACAAATCCTTGAAGCATCTTGAACATATCCCAATCATCTTCATCATCAAATTCATGCCATAATGCCCAATCCGAATCATTTTTTCTTTTGTTTTTTTTATGCTTTTTGATTTCATATATATATATATATATATATATATATATATATATATATATATATATATATATATATATATATATATATATATATATATACTCAATATAAATTGCATTTAACCATTATTCTGTGTTTGTTGTGAGGTATGGATGATTTCTGGACAATTACTTTGAAGTTTCATTGCGGATTCAAGAAGGTCACGGGGAAGAAGATGAAATATTTGGCGCAAGATTTTTTCAAATATTTTGTTTTATATTTTATTTCATTGTTTGATTATGTAAACAGTTTCTATCACAAGCCCGCGCTTGTCCCAGTGGTAAAGGACTCAATGAATGGCAAGGGCGTGGGTTCAAACCTAGTTTATGGCATTTTTTTAATTATTCTTATTTTATTATTATTTATTTATTTACATTTTATATAAATTTCTTATTATATAATATGTATTTTCCTATGTTATTTCCAGGTGCCCACAGCCTAGTGGCAAGGAACTGAGGTTTGGAGCCACAACATTTTGAGGAAGAAACATGGGTTCTTCATAATTTTCTTTTTTTTTAAATTTCCTTAATTACCTTAATTTATCTTTTAAACATGGTTAACCTATTTTTTTTAATTAACTTTTTTTTCAACAAATCTTTTTTTATTAAATTTAGGTTAACATTTTTATTAGTATTATTACTTTTATATTTAGGTTTATAATTAAACCCTAATTATTTTCATAATTAAAACCTCAATTTTTTTAAAAACCTTAATCAATCTTTAAATTTTCTTAATTTAATTAATTTTCATAATTCATTTTTTTTAATTTATTTAATTGTTAGTTTATTTTAATATAAACTGATTATATATTTTCTTTTGTAAAACCCAGCCTTGGGACATTTTTTTTACTAACATATTTTTTTCTTTTTTATTATATAATAGGTATTTGTTATACTTATTCAAACATAAGTGTGCGCTTGTCCCAGTGGCAAAGGACTCAATGGCAAGACAAAGGGCTATGACATTTTTTGCCAAATTGGTTATTTCTCTCCCTTTTCTTTAATTATCAAATAATATATTTTCTTTTAAATTAAAACCTTAATATTTTTTAATTAATTTGAAACTTAATTTTTTTTTATAAACCTTAATTTTTTTCATAAACCTTAATTTTTTCCCTAAACCTTAATTTTAAACCTAAGTCTTAATTTTTTTCATAAACTTTAAACCCTAAAAATTTAGCCCTAATCTTTATCTTAAAACCCATATTTCGCCCTAATTTTTACCCTAAAATTTTTCCTAAACCTTAAAGTTTTTTAAACCTTAAAATTTTTCTCAAACCCTAACCCTAATTGTTTTCTTAACCTAGTTTGTAAACTTTTTTTTCTAATTTATTCATTCATTTTTATGTTATTCATTCACTGTTTGCTTGATTATGTAACTGCTTCGCCTTTGTAATAATTGGTTTTTATTATTTTCCGCCATTATTATTATGTAACTGCCCCTAAGCCATGTAATAGTGTAGGAATTTTATTTTCTGCCATTTATTTTTCATATTAACTGCGTGGTTAGTAACATAGGGAGTGTCAAGAAATAAATGAACCATGGACTTAGAAAATTAATAATCAAGATAAATATCTGAAAACAACACTCACACACGTAAGTCGATCTAAGATCGCCGTCTGCACTTCCTAGGGTATCCCTCTTGGTTGCCTTATTTAAAATGGTCAGGTCCCTCGAATATAGGTGTGCCTTAAGCAAAGTCCCTTCACGTATAAATCATTAAGTCCCTACAGATTTAAAAGATCAAGTCCCTTCGAGGTTGCCTACGGAATAATGATCTTGTCCCTTCGAATAAATGATGATAGTCCCTACGAGTTGCTAAAGACACCCCTTAAGTTGCCTTCTATGACCATACGATGACCCTACGTATGTCCCTTAATAAAATCCAAAGTAATGACTAACTATTCCTTAATAATGGGGATAGTTTTACTCTTGAAAAACATATAAGAACATGAATGACTTAATCTAGGATAGGTACCTCTTAGTTGCTTGCTCACATTTCAAAATACTTTTTACACCTCACTTTCTTAAACATTTTTCAAAACAAGGCTTTGTATACATCCATACGAGGATAATTACAAAGTACTTAGAAAAATTTCTAATCACACACTACACTCTTCAAAAACAATTTAAGTGAGCTAAGTAACTAAGAGCCCATGGATAACCATGGATATAAAGGGTGCTAACACCTTCCCTTTGTATAATCTATCCCCCAAACTCAAGTCTTTTAAAATAGGTTTTTCCTGTTCTTTTATGTCCTTTCCATTTGGATAAAATAAAAGTCGGTGGCGACTCTTGCTATCCGCAACATGACTAAAAGTCAGTTCTCCCACCGTGTTACATAAGGTATTTTCATAAGTTCTTTCAAACAAATCATCTCACAAATTTATGCTACTAGGTAAGCTCAGATAAGTCAATGAAAACAAACATTTAGTCTTATTATACTTTTGATTCTCTAGTTTATTTAAACATTTGAGGAATTTCTTATTTACACACATTTAAATGATATAGGCTTTTTAAATAGGATAATAGGCTAATCAGGCCTTCGAAAAGGCCAGACTTAGGCCAAAACATAAGCCTTTGATAGGCTACAGGCCAGGCTAAGGCTTGAAATATTTTAGCAGGCCAGGCTCAGGCTTGGCAAAGCCTATCTCGGTCCAGCCTATTCCCACCCCTATTGATATTTTTCCGCTCATAAAGCACTATGAAATTTTGTGAAAAAGAAAGAAATGAAATGGAAAGAGTAGAAAGTGACAAGAAGCACTTTATTTATAGGAGAAGGTTTTGGCTTTAAAAGTAAAAAGTTCCATGGGCATTCAAATGAGCTAAATAGGGCTAATTGATAATGAGCTTCAAAATTTCGACAACCCTAATTCCAAAAAGGAAACCATACACCATTTATGTGTCTTAATCGATTAATAATGTTCTTGATCGATTACAAAGCTTTTTTCTTGCTCTAATTGATTGGATAAGGTCCCTAACAGATTAAGGAGTGTACAAAAGCTTCCTAAATGATTAGGATCACTATTGGTCAATTCCATAAGCACCTTGATGGTTCCTCTATAGATTTTAAGGTGTTTTTAGCCAATTTAGAGATGTTTAGAATTTTTTTAGGTGAGTGTGTGCATTGCCTTAGTAATTTAATAATTATTCTAATGTCTTTACAATACTCTGATTACTCAAACATGAACTAGAATTATTTTAACATTTCCTTTCTTTCACAATCTTTGTGACTCTTTTTTTGAATCTTCATGACTCCTTTTTGATTCATCACTTCAACTAAGATTTGACTACTTCTGACCGATGATATTTGATAAATCTTCTTGATAGACACCATCATCAAATACTTCATGATTAGAGACCATCAAGGATTCCACCAAATGCCACTTGAAATTAGGTATTATTCTTATTGAGATTGACTTTAACATCTTGATTTTTTTTAAATATCTCGATCATCACTTGACTAATGAAGACTCGCATCATAGTATATTGATCGTAAAAACCATCATGATCATCTGATTGTTGTAAATAGTTGTACTTACAAGCATATAAATTCACATTTCTCCTTTTTGAATGATGACAATGCATCTATCATGAAGGTGGAGAAAATAGAAAAGTAGAGATAAAATCTTGGAGTTGTTAAACTCCCTTTGAAAAATTGAGAGTATACCTTACTCCCCCTGAGATTATATTTTCCCCCTTTGGAATTATTAAAAAGTTGAAATAATAATCAAGTAGGTAAACAAATTTAAAAACATAGATAAAAAAAATTATATATTAATTTCAAATTTGGAATATCTTCTAATATAAATGCTTTCAAAAATTAAACTTTTATAAATTAATCCCTATTATGAATCGGATACCTTGGAACAAAGTATACTAGGTTTCTTTATGATCAAGAAACCCACAAGGGTTAGGGTTTAGGTTAACCAAGGATAACAACAAGGATTGGTTATAAACTGCTATTCTTTCCTTTCTCTTGAAACAAGATTACAAGTATACAAGAATAACAATTAACCTCTCTCAATTTTGAATTAGGGTTTTATCTTCCTATTTTCCCTTATACAAAATATGAGAGACTAGTATGATATTTATAACAAAACTAACACACTAACCTAATGGGCTTTTTAAAAATTACCCATTACAAGCTAACTTAAGCAATTGGATCCATAACACAAGACCCAATTAAACAACAACATGTGAGTGAACTTCGATGGCATGCTATTCGTACTAGGGTTTGTTCCAATATTCCACAAAATCTCCACCTTGGAACAAACCCTATACCAACAAGAAACAAACTAGCTTTCTTCATGCGGCTTTATCAACTGCATATAGTGGAAAAACTTGCAACTAGGCAACGTCTTGGTGATCATATCAGCAACATTATGATCTGTCAAAACCTTTAGCACTTGGACTTCTCCACGCTCGATTACCCATCTGACGAAATGCAGCCTCACATCAATGTGCTTGGTTCGCTCATGATAGGATGAGTTCTTCGATATGCATATTGCACTTTGACTATCACATTTAACAGTGATACCTCGACCTTGAAGTTTCGGCTCATTTGCAAAATGTTCAAGCCATAATGCTTCCCTTACATCTTTAACTAGGGCGATATATTCCGCTTCAGTGGTTGATAAGGCAACAACCTTCTGAAGTGTTGCTTTCCAACTAATTGATGTGCTAAATATAGTGAAAACATATCCAAAAATATATTTTCTAAAATCCATACAACCTGCATAATCAGAGTTTACATATCCTTCGATTTCAGCTTTACTATCTTCACCCAAGGCTCCCCATAAATTAGGACTCTGCTCATAGACCCATTTATGTACCCTAGAATCCACTTCAATGCTTTCTAGTGAGCCTTTCCAAGATTCACCATGTACCTGCTTACAAGACTTACTGCATATGTTATATCGGGTCTAGTACCGACCATAACATACATCAAAGAACCTACTATATTTTCATATGGAATGCTATCCATATAATTTATTTCGACATCAGTACTGGGACACTGATCTATACTCAGGTTGAACTGAGGGTTTGTCGGAGTTACAACAAGCTTTGAATTCGACATACCAAACTTTTCGAGAATCATCCATAGGTATGCCTCTTGAGATAAGCATAATTTCGACTACTTTCTATCTCTCCGGATGTCAATCCCAAGAATCCTGGACGTAGCTCCCAGATCCTTCATGTCGAACTCCTTATTGAGTTCAGCCTTTATCCGCCTTACATCTTCGACATTGTTTCTTGCTATTAGAATATCATCCATATAAAGAAATAAAATAACAAATGAATTACCCGGTAAAAATCTAAAGTAAACATAATGGTCGAACTGACTTCTGATGAGACTTATGTATTCCATGAACTTGTCGAATCACCTATACCACCATCGAGGAGATTGTTTCAGCCCATATAAACATCTCTTCAGTTTTCACATATACTCTTATTTCTTCTCTTCGACATACCCTTCAAGTTTCCTCATCAGGATTATTTCATCAACTTCACCATACAAGAATGCAATTTTCACATCCGTCTGTTCTAGTTCAAGGTCAAACTGTCACCATGGAAAGCAACATTCGAATGGATCTGTTCTTCACAACAGGAGAGAACACATCATTAAAGTCGACACATTCTTTATGAATGAATCCCTTAGCGACCAACCTTGCCTTCTATCTCTTTGACGTCTCTCCTTCGATTCTTTCCTTAACTTTGAAAATCCATTTATAGTTGACTAACCTAGCTCCAATAGGTTTCTTGATTAGTCCCCAAGTTTTATTATCATGAATATATTTTATCTCATCATCCATGGCATTCAACCATTCAATCTTATTTCGAATCCTCATAACTTCCTTATAGTCTCTAGGTTATTCGTCTAGAACCTCACTTGTAGAGATTAAGGCATAATTTATAAGATCTGCATAACCAAGTCTTTGAGGTGTGTTGTACCCCAAAATTTCCCTCCCACATTCAAGATCATGTATTTCAAGAGGCCTCTTAATGGTCACAAGATTCTCAATTGGACAAAGGAATTGAAGGTTTCATCAGACAAAGCCTCCTCCTGAACAATGTATCTTAGAACTAGGGTTTTGAGTTTCCCCAAGCAAAATGGAATTCCAAAGCCTCAAGTGGACTTCATAACATCCCATATACCTTAAAGAATCGTCATGTCAAGTTTCAAAGCTTTCCCAACAAGTTTGGTCAGTCAGATGCTCAAATACCTAAAAATTAATTAACTTGGTCAAAAAGTCAACTGAGGTCAACTGTGGTCAACATAAAGTCAAACTTCAATATATTTGGTCAACATCAAGATCACGAGGTGAAATTCATCATTTGATCAAGGTTTGATCATGATTCATCAAGGAAGCCTCAGAATCATCAAGAATCAAGAGTTACTAAATTAGGGTTTTGTGTAGAAAAAATCAACTATACTTTGACCAACCATAACATTCACATACTTAATCAAGAATTTCCCATCCAAATCTCATTTTCAAGGAAATTCAATTCTCTACAACTTTGTGTCTCACACACCAAGTCCAAAAATGCTTCATTTGAGAGATATGAGCCAAGACATTACAAGTCCTTTAAAAAGTCAACAAAAAGTTAACTTCTTCCAAAGTTCATAACTTAAAAATGGAAAATAATATGGAGATGGGACCTAAAGGAGAAGTTAGAAGACACTATAAGATTTCTAAAAAGTCATAGAACACCTTCATGGGATAAAAATTGAGGGAGTTATGCATTTTTGAAGTTGGTTAATTTTGAAGAGGTGTATGAAGCAAAAATGGCCAAAACTCAAGATTTCTCCAAATGAGCCCATAATATTTCAACCCAAACTTAAAGATGAGACTATTCACGACCCAATGATTAATTTTTATGATTTTTATTATTTATTTTATATTATATTGAATTTTAAACATTTAAATTCAATTTTAATTGAAATAAATCATAAAAAATCAAATATTTGATTCCAAAATTATTTTGGGATCAAATATTTGATGATTAAGATGATTGATCATGGTCAAATTCGTGCAAGACTAAAATAGCATGATTTCATATGATTTTTTTGATAATTTTGGCAACTTGGTTTCTTCACCTATAAGCAATCACAAATCCATCTTCTAAGACCCAAAAATCTTAACCTAATTACACTACCATATATTCACAACAACATCACAAGACAAAGAGACAATTTTTTTAGAGAACAAAAAGAAACAAATCGGCGGATCATACGTTAATCTTACCTGGTCACGCTAATATACATGTCATGTAATATGCAGGTCATCTTATTCATACCTATATGAAGGTCATCTTAATATACTTCTTTTTCGTTATATATATATATATATATATATATATATATATATATATATATATATATATATATATATATATATATATATATATATATATATATATATATATATATATAGTTTTCTTTATTATTTATTTTACTTTGTTTGGATGAATCGTGTCGATATGTTGTTCGCATATTTATGTGCATGAGGCGTGGTATTTACGTTTATCTGATCCAGTTGCGATGACCGCCTATACGGTAACAATTTGTATATTACTTTAATTTTTTGTAAATTTTCAACGATCCAACGTCGTTAGAAACTAATTAATTAAAAAAGTAAAAATGGTAAAAATAATAATCTTTTTTTTTAAATCCTAAAGTACAAAAAAAATATTTTTTAAATTAATGATTAATTAGATTTAAATTTCTTTCTTTTTCATGAAATAAATTATTCATAAAAAAATCAATTAATTAGTTTCACTAAACAAATATTAAATATTTCTCTCTCTCCAATTCTTTTTTCCTGATTTTACGTTCTTTGTCATTTATAATTCCTAGAACAATTGTATAGGATGCACAAAGCCTTGTAATAGCTAGATTTACTTTTCTCGCACGATTTTCCTAAATATTGTAACTGCCCATGGGATGTAATAGCGTAAGAATTTTTATTCTTTCTGCACTTTGTTTTCTGCAAGGATTTTCTAATTATGTAACTCTCCCAAAGCCTTGTAATAGTTTAATTTGAGTTTTTACTTTTTGCACCTTATAACTATTAGATGTATGAATAATATGATTGTATGGTAAGATAAAATCAACCGTTAGATCACTAACTCAAAGATTATAATAAGTGTAATTAACACACTTCATTCACACACGTAAGTCGGTCGTTATATGATCGCCATCAGCACTCCTAGGGTTTCTCCTTTTGGTTTCCTTACAAAAACATGGTCAAGTCCCTCGAACGTGGGGGTATCTTAGTAAAGCTGCCTACGAATAAAATCATCAAGTCCCTTCAAGATAAAAGATCATAGTCTCTTCGAGTTGCCTACGAAATAATGATCCCGTCCCTCGATGACCCTACAAAAATGATGATCGTCCCTTTGAAATACTAAGATACCCCTACAAGGTTACCTTCTATGGCCATACGATGACCATACGCCTATCCCTTTAAACATCCAAGGTAAAGACTGCTTACTCACTAATAGTAAAGACAGTCTTACCCCTAAAGGAAATAAATAACAAGAAAGACTTTACAAACTTAGGGTAAGTAGTTCTTAAGTACTTGATCACTTCTTTTCAAAACACTCTTTACACCCCACTTTTCAAAATACTTTTCAAACTAAACACTTTGTATACATCCATACGAGGATCATTGCAAAGTTAAAGACTTATGAAAATATTTTCTAAACACACACTACACTATTTTTCAAACAAAAGTAAAATGAGTTAAGTAATTAAGAGCCCATGGATAACCATGGATACAAAGGGTGGTAACATCTTCCCTTTGTATAACTTACCCCCAGAACTCAAATCTTTTTAAAGGTCTTTCTTGTTCTTTTATTCCTTTTCCTTATTGGATAAAATAAAAGTCGGTGGCGACTCTTGCAATCCGCAACATAGTTTTTGGAAACAAAAACACACAAGCCAGTTATCCCATCGTGTTACAAGGTGGCTTGATGACTCTTCTCGACATGTCTCTTGCCATCAGGTAGTCCTTATCATTCTCCTCATCTTCGACATCAGTTTTTGCTTCTTCTTCAACTTCATTTGGGTCATGCAATTTAGCATCACTATGCTTCACCTCAATAGGAATGTATACCTGTTCCAGCTCTTCGACAACATCATCAGTTTTCTTGACAACCATCTCAGCTTCACTGAAAACTACATCTCAACTGGTGATACACCTCCTATGACCTGGATCTAGGCACCATAGCCTATAAGCTTTTACTCCTTCAGGGTATCCCATTAACATGCATTTCAAAGCTCTAGGTTTGACCTTGTCTTGCCTAATGTGTAGGCAACACAACCAAATACTCTCAGTTTGTCGATATCTGGTGGATGTCTCGACCAAACTTCTTCAGGTGTCTTCATATCTAATGCAGTCAACGAACATCTGTTTATCAAATATGTTGTTGTCGAAATAGCCTCAGCCCAAAACACTTTCTTCAATCCAACACTAACCAACATGCATCTAACCCTTTGGAGGAGTGTTCGATTGAATCTCTCAGCTAGACCATTTTGCTGAGGAGTACCTGTTATAGTCTTATGTCTTGTAATACTGGACTCGACACAATAACTGTCGAAAGCTTCGTTAGAGAATTCAAGGCCATTATCAGTTCTCAACCTCTTGACCTTTCTACCAGTTTGAGTTTCGACTAGAACTTTCCAACTCTTGAAATTCTCAAGAGTTTCATTCTTCGTCTTCTGAATGAATACCCATAATTTTCTGGAATAATCATCAATTATGGATAGAAAATACCTTGCACCTGAATGTGAAGAATACCTCACAGGCCCCCAAATATAAACATGTATGTAATCAAGGGATCCATGTGTTCTTTGTTTACCTTTGTTAAACTTCACCCTACAAGATTTTCCAAATACACAAGGTTCACAAAACTCCAAATTCTCGACTTTGTCACCACCTAGTAGATTCTGTTTTCCCAGTTCGAACTGGCCTTCGCTGATATTGCCCAATCTCATGTGCCATAATTTTGTCTTCGACACAGGTTTCATGGATACTATATTTGTCAAACCACTTACAACCTCAGCCTTGAGGGTATACAAGCCTTGTTTCTTCATGCCTCTCAAGACTTCCTTCGACCCCTTTATGACTCTTAGGATATTTTTCCCTCCTAGAAAAACATATCCCTTCTTGTTGAATTCACAAAGAGAAATCAAATTTCTCTTAAAGTCAGGTACATACCTGACTTCAGTCAATAGCCTTATTGACTCATCATGGAGCTTGAATCTCACAGATCCAATACCTGCAATTTTGTAAGCTTTGTTGTTTCCCAGCTGCACTGATCCACCATCTTGATCATATAATTCCTCGAACAAATATTTGTTTGGAGTCATGTGCCAAGTGCAACCTGAATTCATAATCCATTATTTTCTTGAGTCTCCGCTTGAAACCACAAGAACATCATATGAGTCAAAATCATCTTGAACAATGGTTGCGTTTCCATTATCCTTACCTCAATGATCTTGCAAGCGTTCAAGGCACGTCTTTCGAATGTGATCCTCTTTATTACAATGATAGCATCGAACACCAGATGATTCACCACCATAATACTTCTGTTGACTTTTACCCTTCTTCTTGTCGAACTTACCATCCTTTCGCAAGAATTTTGCCTTAATGACCAAACCTTCATTAACTGTCGAAGATTTATGCTCCTTCCATTTGTTCAAGTTATTATATTACAAGGCAGGTTGAACATCTTCAAAGGTCAAGGACTTTCTTCCATACAAGGGGGTTACTTTGAAGTGAGCATGTGTTCTGAGCAAAGTGCATAACAATAACATCACTTGATCTTCATCATCGATCTTCACATCAATATTTTCAAGATCAAGAATAAACTTGTTGAACATATCCAACTGCTCAACCAAAACTTTGTCTTCACTCATCTTGAATGAATACAAGGCTTGCTTCGGGTAGAGTCGATTCACCAACGATTTGGTCATGTACAAACCTTCAAGTTTCAACCATAACCCTGACGCTGTTGTCTTTGTAACACCCCAAAATTTTCCCTCTTATTTATAACCAATTTCAAGTAGCTTATGCTTTATTTCCACCCCATCTAGCATGTTCTTTCATTGCATAAAAAATATTAAAAAATAATAAAATAAATCATGTATCGTTGGTTAACGAATAAGGCATGTGGTCGAGGTTTATTTAGTGGAAAATCAATAATCAGAGCTCAAGGTCAAAACAGGCTCAGAACGGACGACGTAGGTGTATTTTGAGGGTTTCCCACCAAAAGGAAGGAAAAATCAAAATTTGCTTGCGTTAACCGGTTAACACATTGGTTAACCAGTTAATGTGTGGGAATTTTTCCAAATTTTCAAAATTCAGCTTGCCTTGCTCCACCACTTTTCCACTTCACACTGCCTTATACTTTGGCCACTTTCTAGACTTTTCTACCACCTTCCAAGGGAATATTCTAAGAATATTCCAAAGGAATATTATAAGAATATGCCAATGGAATATTCTAGGAATATTCCCAACTAACTTCAACTAACTCCTAACCTAATTCCCAAGCTAAGTCAAAACCTAGCTCCTAACCCAAGTCATTCTCCAAACCTAACACATATATAAGTGATTTTCATTCCAAACCAAAGGGACACATTTCATTTTATCACTTTTTTCTATCATTTTCTTCTCCCATTTTCCCAACTTCACACAAAAGCTTCATCATCATAATTCTTCAAGTTTTGCATTGAAACTTGAAGAATTAGAAGCTAAACCTCCATCACCACATTGAATTCAAGGATTATTGAAGAAAGTGCTAATGTTTTGGTGTTGATCTCATAACTTAGAAGAGATTCTTGAAGAAGTTCATCCAAATCACATTTATTTTGCGTATTCATGTGCAAGAGCTTTGGAGCTCCGGATATCCGGTTTTCTCTTCTATTGCATATCGGTTCGTCATTGCAACAATCACCAAAGCAAGCCTCCGCTTTGTAGATTGGTGAACTCATAATCACTTCTGTTTTTAAGTTATTTTGCACTCTTTTCGACTTTTGGCATTCTTTGCGTTTTGGTTGATTTGTGATGCATATTGTTATGTTTCGATCTCTTGACATGTTTATGGTTCCGATTAGTGCCTTATCCATGCATTTAGGGGTTAATTTTGTGCTAACTTGGTAGTAAATGAATTAGGAACCTTAGAAATAAGTTGGTAGCTAGAAGTGCTTTTTTCTGCTTTTATTTTTTATTTTGGTTCAGTGTTAATCGGTTAACACATCTGTTAACCGATTAACACATTGTGTTTCTGCAGATTCTGCAGAATTTGGCAGTGTTAACCGGTTAACACATCCGTTAACCGATTAACACTGAGCAGTTTTGTATTTTTTTTGTGCATTTTAATGTATGTTTGCATGTCATTCCATAATTAATCATCTTAGATCATTAGGACATCATTTTAGGGAGTTTTTAGAAGTGTTTTGATGCATGATCATGTGGTTTTGACGCCTTTCGACATGTATGTTTGCTAGCTTCCAGTTTTGTGCATAATTGTGAATTTTGTGTTCATGATGATTTGTGAAGATTGTTACCATAATTGAACTTCTTTGTTAGTATGTTAATGATGGATTAAAGTTCTGTTTTGCACTGTATTGGTGATTGATGCATGTTTCGGATACTTGCATGCATAATCGAAAAGGTTGCATGTTACTTGAAATTGCACAATTCATATGTTTGCATTCATTCTTGCTTGTTTTTTTATTTCATTTTATTGTTGATGATTGTTTCATATTAGGATGCAATAAAATACATGTTCACTCCATTGTTTGTTTGCATTAAAGTCTCACTTTTTGGAAAATGCATATATTTGCTTTTGTATGAAAAATACATTGAAAGTGTTGAAATTGCTTGCATATTCCCATGTTCATAATCATACTAATCATGTTGCATCCACTGATGTTATTATGTAGAGCATTTTCGTGCATTGTTTCTCATGCATTTGCATTGTAAAAATGATGTAATTCTGCCATGTTTTCACTGCCGTGTTTTAAAACAGAAGATGTTAAATGCATGTTGTGTTACATTGTTTTTGAATTTTGTACACATGTTTCCATGCTGTTTGGTAGATGTAATAAGCTATTTGCATTTTATGTGTATTTTGGTAGATGATTGTATGCTGAAGCGCTGTTGTAGCTGCTGACTTTGTGTTTCGCTTAGCTTTTAGGCACCCTTAGGCTTAAGTTTGGGTCTAGTTAGAATCATAATCATTTTAGGACATGTTTGGCACATTATTGCTTTCCTTTTTTTTAATCATTTTTTATTAATTTACTAACCTTTTTTAGGGGCTAATGGTAGGTATAAAGTGTGGGTGTGTGCCTACATTCAACCTTCTTCCTTACCCTTTATTTTAAGCTTTCTCCTTTGTGTTTGCGATAAGCATTTTATGCTTCTTCAACACTTCACTCTCTTCGTTCCCCTTGAGTTCTAATCTCATATTCAATCCTTGAAGTGAGTTAGAACTTGTTCTTCTCTTTAGGATTAGAAAAACTCATTAACCATAGGATCTCCATTAAACAATAACTTAGGGTGAGCCTTAGTTTCCCTTAGTGTTTTCCTTTCTCGATTTGAATCTTCTTCTCTCATCTCTAAATAAAATCAAAACACATAATAAAGGTTGAGCTTTCTTATGTGCCAAAGAACTTTGCCATGGGATACTTGCACGTATCCCATATGAGGATGAGGTGTAGGGTATCTATCATGATGAATAAGTATTAGCATGAGGATGTTTCACAAACAACACTTAAAAAACATTTCTGGGTTTATTGTTGTATAGGAAGACTGAATTTGAGATGGTAAAATGTAAAAAGGCGTGGTAAATTGCACAATCAGTGCCACATAACCAAATAATTCAGGTCCAGACAACATGTGTGGTAAAAGATGATTTTGGGTATTATAAGGGGGACTTTATAAATAAAAAAACTTCAGGAGAGGAATAACAAATCTCGCCATAATGGTAGGGGTTTCATATAATTAACCCTATATTTTGTTTATGCAAGAATTTATTATATTTAAAATGATTTATCTCATATTATATGTGTATCATAATATGAAAATATTATTTCTTATTCATCTTGATATTAAAAGTAATTTGAGTATATTTTAGATTATTGTGATTTGCAAAATACTTATGGAGAAAAGTTATAGAAAATATTAATGACGTGAATTCATTGTTTATTTTGTATTGTGATTTTTATTTGAATATGTCTTAAAATATTGTTAAATATGAAACATGAATTTATCACATAGAATTTATTATGTATATGTTAGTTATGCAAGAAAATTATTTATGTCAAAAGAATAAAAATAAGTTCAATGGTGTTGTATTTATATGGAGTTTATAAATTACATGTTTGAACCCACTTCATGAAATTAAAATTATTCATGACAAATTTGTATGATCATGGTTGTTGATTTCGATAAAAATTTAATGCATTAAATACATTTTGAATCTATTTAAGTGGTTGAAAACCTTAAATTAAAAAGGTTAGGAAATGATGAAGAATGACATAAAATTTGTGTATATGATAAAATGAATGACAAAAATATCATGATGATAGTTTATCGAAACTGTCAAGAATATATATATATATATATATATATATATATATATATATATATATATATATATATATATATATATATATATATATATATATATATATATATATATATATATATATATATATATGAAAGCTGTACTAATATGACAAAATTGTCATGGTTTGATGATTGATGATAAATACTATCAAGAGTACATAAAGTAATCATATACATGGTTAGTTGAAAAATTGAATATTCAAAATTTATTAAAGTTTGGAAAATCTTGCAATTATTTGACGAAAGGATGGAGAAAATGATGTCTTTAGATATTAATTAAAGACAATAAAGACATCATTAGAGATGTGGAACAAACTCATATCTAATTAATCATTAATAGTAGAAACACAACTCACACTTGATTAACGTTAAATCTTGAGTTCAATGAGAAAAGTACACTAATAGAGTGATTGAAGTACTTAATGATAGATACATCCCAAGTTAAAAGTACTTGGACCATAAGAATAAGTGTGGTAGGATGCAGTTTTTCTCTTAATAGACATATAACATATGTTTGCTGGAATGCATAATTATGGATGCATTTATGATATAGTCTACCTATATGAGAATGAAGTGGTGCCGCTTCACAGAGTTCAATGATTTGACTCTTAAATTCTCATGAAAGGGATATAAGATGCAAAGACTTATTTAATATGTCATTTTGATAATTCGATCAATGATACCGAGATTTCAAGTATGAGTTATGCACGCTTGTTCTAATGAATAATTGGTTCAAAGCTTGTCTACCAATCTATTCGGGGATGAGTGAAAACTTAACTTACTAAGTATTGGCTCAAATCCTAAGATACCTTTATCTGAAAACAAGAAATTTCCTGAATAATGGATTTAAATATATTTTTAAAATGGTGGGGGATTGTCGGATAAATTTCCAAAATATTTAATTGATAAATAATAATGATTAAATCGAACCAAAGACCCTATAATTATTGGATGCATGGTCATAAGGTGCAACCACCATACCAACACAAGTTTTCATGAAAAGATTTGTTGTTATTGATATATAATGGTTCACGAATAGTCATGTTGAAACCATTGAAATATTGTTTCTCCTTACTAATTGGTACAAATTTTTCTATAAATAGAGATATTTGTTAGGCATAAAAGACACACGAAAAAATATATGTTTTCAAAAGTCAAAATATATATTTAAACCATTCCTTTATTTTTCTAGTGCACGAGAATAAGTGGATGGACTTTATTAATCGATTAATGTGAATGTGTGATTCATGTTAAGATTTCCAAAGTATCCTGAAGGGGATTTGTCGGATTATCCATTTGCATTCAATCTTACTGAATTGGTAGAGCGAATCGAACCTAAAGCTTAGTGTAAACACACACTTTGAAATATATTTTGTGTGTCTTTCATCATAACATCTTCATTTTCTTATTCAAGTTTTGTAACAGACCCCAAACACAAGATCTAACATTAAGATTCCTAAGGAATATCTAAGAAAATTCAATGTTTGCAACATGATTTTATCTGGGGGCATATTAGTGATGATAAGGAGATGCATACCATTCATTGACAAAATATTTGCAAATCCAAGCAGCTAGAAGGTTTGGGATTAAAACATCTTGTCAAGATGAACGAAGTGTGTCTTTCCAAACTGATTTGGAAGCTTCAAAGTGGTGATGAGGCTTTATGGTGCCAAATTTTGAAGATAAAATACCGCAGAAAAGGAATTGATGGTAAGATTAAAGAAATCAAACTTTATAATTCGAGCTTGTGGAAGAACTTGGCTAGAGAGTGGGTGACCAACAGTAACTTTGTTCAGTGGGAAATTGGTGATAGGGCTACGATTAAATCTTGGGATGATTGTTGGGTGCATGTTGGTGTTAAGCTTTGCACTATTAGGCTTAACCCTGGCTTGTGTTGCAGATGCTATGCTCATTGACTTGGTTGATAGTAATGGAAATTGGAATTAAAGCGTTATTATGGATAACATTCCTGGGCATTTTATGCAGCAAATTTGCGCAATAGGTCCTCCCCAAAGGAATAATAGGCATTAGGACTGTAGCATTTGAAGCAAAACTGCTAATGGCTTGTTTTCCATAGCAAGTTATTACGAGATGCATAACACTTCCATCCATGTTGTTCATGCTAGCCAGTGGAGCAGGATTTGGACTCTTGATGTTCCTGAGCAAATCCGTTTCCATGTTTGGATGATCCAAGTTTAAGGTTTGAAAACTAATCTACTTCTTTTTCAGTGTAAGCATCAGGATCCGTTTTTTGGCAGTTGTAATGGTGTTGTTGAGTCTCTTTTTCATGTGTTTCATGATTGCTAGGTTGCTAAGAATGTGTGGTTGAGTTTGGTTCCAAATAGTCACTGTTCTTCCTTTTTCTCCCTTGATCTTGATGAGTGGATTGCTTTGAATCCGTCTAAGAACTCGAGTTGGATTGGGCTACTTTATGGGCTACTACTTGCTATAAAATTTGGATGTGGAGAAATCCATGATGATCTCAAGAGCCTCGATAATTATTGTATTAAGTATATTCTCCGCAAAGCAAATATGCGTGCGGAAGCTAGCCTCAATTCTAACTTTTTTTATTGTATTTTCGAATTTTTACCCTCCTTCTTGTTTGGGTTTATTTAATAAGATGTTGATGTGATTCGTTTGTGTTATCGCTGTTTGGGCATAGATCCTCTTTTTCAAAAAAGTTAATAAGTAACTCTTGTGACCATGGAACACTTGCTCTCAATAAATAAAATATTAACAAAAATATATTAACAATTATTCTGTGTAAATGAAAAAGTGCAAAGTAAACTTTCTAGGAAAGGGATGGAGTATGTCAATAGCATCGATATGTCATATTTAATTAAACCATATTGCTCTATTTCTTAGATTTAAAATCTAACAATAATGTTTACCAAAAAAACTACCAATAACAACAGAGTTGGTACTTGAGGAAAGAAAATAGGAACATTGACTTTATGTAATATCCTTATTGGATGGCTATGTGAACATGGACAAAGTATACTATAAGAAAAATTAAAGACACTAAATTGGAAAAGGTTGGATATCTTTTTTGTTGTAACTTGTAATATAAAAATTCATCCAATTGGCCATTTTTTAACTTTGTTAAAAAAACGTTGGCAAAAGGATGGGGTCAAACCTACTAATTTTTATGAGAAAACCTCAATCCTTTTAGTAGTACAAGACTACACGTGTGTGTAAGTTGTAATTAAATACATATAGCAGACAATTTATCTGTTGGTTGATATACTTTTGTGAGAAATATTCATGTTCTTAAACACATAATTTTATAATTTTGATGAAACAAATTAATGGAAAAAGTTGAAAACAGATTTTTCAAATCCTAATATTGATCGTGACATACGGATCATTGTTAGTTGTAAAGATATTAGAGCATGTGATTAATTTAGTTTCTATGTATTATAATTATTATTCCTGATATGAAAGTACTTGTTTTCCCTTATTAAAAATATATTTGAAATGCTTTGCAAAGATAGAGATAGAGATAGAGATGAAGACGACCTAGAGAGTCTCTCTCATTAGGTAGCTTTTAAAAAATGACAAATATTAGAAAGAATAATTCTAATTTTAATATGATTATTATATATAAGTCAATGTTTGGTTGAGTTATGAGGAGGTCTGAGAATCATCATAACAGTTTTTATGAGCAATCATATAAATGAGAGAAATACCGTCTACTAACTCAAAATTTTAAGGTGTTGACTTTATGGATCTTTTCACTAGTAAAATATTCATCACACTTTTTTATCCGATGTGAGACTCATATTCACACTTGATATATCAATAATCTCTCCCTCAAACGTGAGTACATTCATTCTTATGAGTATGTTTTCCATCGGATGAAAGTTTTTTTCAATCCATATCTACCTGCACCGCATGAACACTCTTGCCAAGAAGACTTTCGATACAAGGAGTCCTAGTCAAACTAGGCTCTGATACCACAGTTGGGTCATGAGGGACTCCGGAGATCATCACACCATGCTTTAGGAGCAAACAGACAAGTGAGAGAGACCTCACATATTAACCCAAAATCTTAAGTCAACAAGGGTATGAGTCACCTCTCTTATAAACCAATTATTTCCTTCATTCCTACCTGATGTAAGACTTTAGCACTTTCGCACTTGAAACCCAACAGTCTCATGATAATAACAAGCGAAAGAATAAAATTTAAATATTTCATTTTATTTCTATATGATTTTTAGTTTATGTTACTCTCATGATTGAGAGAGAGAATGAATTAAGCATTCACAACAGAAGTGTAACCGATTACGACCCTTTAAGTAGAGTTCATAATCAAACAGAAACATTGTATGACCGAACGGACCGACCTGCTGTGATGCCACTTTATAACATCCTAAATCCTACATACAATTTTAATGCATAATTTAATAAAATTGCAACCACAAAGGGTGTCACTCGCATCAAACATATTCTGCTCTGCAACATGGATTATAAATTTTACATAAACACTTATCATCGCATGCTCACCTTCACTTAGGGTATCATCGCAATGAAATCATAATTAAAGTAATTAAAACCCATGTTGTACTCGTTCCATTTAGTCTAAACTTCAACTTCCATAAAAAAATAAAGAGTTTAAATAAATCAACTTAACAACCACATCAGTTATAATACTTCAACATAAACATGACATAAAAAGTGAAATCAAATGTTCCCAACCCGATGTTACATGGTCAGAGCAAGACCATGCTAAAGAAAATGACAAACTATTAGAAGTCACTCCAATAGCTATCTTACATTTGCTTTAACAATGCTACTCTTGAGTATTTGCACGATGACCATGTAAAGGCAACATTCAAATAGAAGGGGTGAGAATTCATTTTAATAATAAATGGTATAGAATGAAGAATAAAGTACAACATCTACACAATCATGCACAACAATATATCACATTCTCACATCCAAATCATAATTAACATCATACACGACAATATTTCAATTATCATCAACATCATACAAAACCAAATCTCAATTATCATTAACATCAAATGCAACAACATCGCATCCAACAACACATCGACAATAATAACCAGTACAAATGTAACACGTATACAATGTACTCAACATCGACTCGACATGCATGTGGTACCAAATATGAACACTTAAATTCATCTCACTCCATGATCCCCACCATAGGATCGATTCCCTCTTGGAACTGTAGCACACCAAAATCACTACCATCACCATAGGTAACGCTTCACTAATCCCCCATAATAGGAATCAGTTACTCGCACTCGATCCATCACAATGTGATTGATGCTCACCAAAACTAGTTGCCATCAGTATAGGTAACTCTTCACTAATCCCCCATAATTGGAATTAGCTAACCATACACGGTCCATCACCATAGGTTCGAGTCTCACCAAAACTGGACTGAAGCCCATACACCAATATGCATGACTCTTAAATAACATGCATTAACATAACAAGGTTCACCAAAAGGATCCCCACACACATCTCATCATTTATGCATCACATCATTCATCATGCAACAACCAATTCAAGTTACCACGTGAATAATATCGACAAACAACAGTAACTCATCAACATCTTAATATCATCGACATAACAACATAATTATTACACCATAATATTACAACAATCCAACGATTCATCAACAAAACATATAAACCAATAAATTTATTAACATAGTAGGCACGCGAATAATATTAAAACATATCAACAATCACTACCATGTTATAGGTCTGAGCGTTAGCTTTCTAACGCTTCAAACGACATCAAAATCGGACTTACAGAATAAAAGTTATGACCAAAATCGTCGGGATATGTCAATAATTCTTAAACCGAACGTATGAACATGAACTTCACCAACACAATAGGCATAGGAATAATACTCAAATAATTCATATATCACCATCAAATTATATCTATGAGCCCCATATTTCTAATGCTTTAAACCTCAACCTAAAATTATTCACGAGTTGAAAGTTATGATCAAAATCGTGCACGAAGATGTTACAATAAAGTTGTTGTTTTTCTAAAATTTACAGCATGGTTTTCATCTTCATCACCCCCAAAAATGTACATGAAATAATCACTAAAACTATTTTATCCATGAAATAAAGTTATAGTCCTCTGTTTCATCTATCCAACGCTTCAAACAACACTCCATTTGGACTTACGGATCAAAAGATATGGCCGAAACGAATTCGACCGAAAAACACAAATAGAGGCTCATGTGCTGAGTGCAGTCGCGACCGACAGAATGCATAGTTGTCTGTGTTTTTATCATTGGAGGCCTTATGGACCTCCAATTTTGATTCCTTAAAAACCTAAATGCTCATAAAATTACAACCCATAAAATACTCTAATTATCTCAAGTTAATTTACAATTTTAACACAATTAAATCATCTAATCATTATTTTAAGATTATGTGTAAAACCTTCTAAATTGCAACAATGGTGTATATAGGTTCAATCATCAAACCGAAAAAAAAAATACACACATATAAGGCACACAAAATCCATCATATAATCTTCATATAACAACAATCATAGCATCATAATTCAAAATTATGAATCAAAACATCAAACTCTAAGGAGGTTAAGGGTTCCTCCATTCTACCCTTTTACGATACCCTTTACTATTGGAACAAGTTCTCACCCTTACATGATCTCCAAATGTATAGATCGTCGTTGATAACGGACACCTATATGGGGATTTTCCCTGTTAAGACCCTTATGTTTTACCGCCAAGGAGGATTCTTCTGGCGCGAGGACAATCTCGATATCTTGAACTTGTTTCCTTGCAATTTTATTTAGATAAAGGATCGAGTTGGGGATACGTCATCGGTCTTAACTTCGCCCTTTCACTTGACTTATAGTGGAAGGGTAGATTTAAGGTCATCGAATTCACTTGGTTTCCTCTGCTTTTCAGGTGAAGGGAGTCGAACTGTCGACCACAGGATGGAGGACGGTTTTTCTGATGAAGCTCTAGGGGTTGAAAACTTCCCTGTTGCGGACAAGTCGTGGATCATGGATGATCCCCAAGAGACATCTTCTCAGTTTACTATGAACGACTCGGATGCGTGGAACCGAGTAGAAAGAAGAAATAATGGGGGACCCTGTGAACTGGTGGGCATGTCCTCCCAAGCCTGAGCAGAGGACATGCTCCCACTATCCTTCTATGCAATTTCCAATGTACGAGTTTGTGTTCCACGAGGCCGGATATCGTTTACCTTTTATCGAATTTCAGGGGGAAATATTCACACACCTCAAGCTTGCACCCTCTCAGCTTCACTCCAACACTTTGGTGTTCATTAGGGCCTTTGAGTTAGTGAGTCGTTATCTGAAGATAGGTGCAATTGTGAGCCTTTTCTTTAGGGTATTTCATATTCAAAGGAAGACTCAGGGACCGACACAACTGGGTGTCATTTAAGCAACCGAGCTGACTTTTCATGGCATACTTGGAGTCCGTCAGTGACTTTAAATTCAGGTTTTACGTAATCCAACCGTGTACACAGGTGGCCAAGGATTCCTTTTATTACAAAGAAGTTGTTATTGGTAAGGAGAGGATGGTGGCCTACTTCCCGCTAGAGTGGGTGGATGCGCATTTCCAACATGGGAGTGACTACTATATCACGAAACCTGAAGATTTGAATGTTGATGACACGACTTCATACCATGCGCTCGTAAATTTTGTTGCGAGCTTCCTCTCATCGGACCTCGTGGACTCAGACGAACACATGCTCCTGAAATTCGATGGGACGCCTGTTATGCAAACTAGGTTGATTAGTTCCAAAGCCCTCCTCATATATCTGAATGATGACGCGACGATGAAGCTTTTTGGTGGAATTTGATATTGTTTCCTTAACCTCGAGCCTTTAACTTGTATCTGACCTGTTTATCTTTTGTTGTGATGATAAGATGACCGATATGCGCGAACGTCTCGTCAAAGCTAACAAGGGAAATCTGAAGAAGGGGCCGAATACCAGGGTCGAGGCCGTTAAAGATCATGCTACGCTTGAAGGGTTTTTCACTTCGGGCATTCCCTCTCTATGAAGTACTTCTACAGGGGCTTCTCCCCTTGGGAAAAGACAAAGAACTGAGGGGGAAAAGACCTCTCCAACCAAGGCAACATCTGTCTCCTTGTGAAAATTCGAGCTACCCCCGTGCTTTATTCAAACATCGATGTTCGATGAAGGGTCATTCATTCGGGTTCCTGACCTAGACATTGCTGTTATCTTAACTGCAAGTTCTATATTCTTATAATTGGCATTAATTTTATATAACAAATATAGCAACAGTGTGTATGTACAGGATCTTTGCAAAGAAAGAATACATAAAGCAAATAATCCTCTTGTATGCGCCCAAACATGTTGTGTTGAAATGTTTCAACATCTGGATCAACATGTCGAAGAAGATTTCAAGACAGTTTATTCGACATCATGAACTGCTGAAGATGGATTGAATATTCGGTTAGGTTTCAACAGAAACAAAATATTATTGAAGATTTAAAACAATCCAATGGTGTTGATGTAAAAGATCTTGAAGACTCAAATTTACATTGAAGACAAATATTGAAAAATATAGAGTTTCTATATTTAGAGATATTTTAGGAATTTTTACATTTGAAGATCTTTTTGTATATTTATAGCATATTTTTCTGCACATTTTGTAGTAGCTATTGCAGTGATTTAAATATGGGACAGAGGTAACCAATTTTCATTGGGTCCTTGTGTGTGAGTGAAACTTTGGTTGCATATGGGAAACCATTGGAAAATGCCTTTAGGAACTAAGAATCTCCTAAATCGACATTTAGCAATAGTGTGACCCCTCTTGCAACAATAGAGACAAGTCAAAGTTGGTTTAGAGTCTCATTTACTAGTTTGATCCTTCACCACATAGGTGTATTTTTTATATGAATTATTTATAGAATTTCTAAAATTTGAACGATCAATTGAAAATTTCATCTTTAGTTGTGATACTTTGTCTAGTTTGGCTTGAAGAGTTTTGAATTCTTTTTGCCAAATACAACAAGTTTCACAACTATGAAAATTAGACCATCCTTGCTTGTCTTTCTTAATTGGTTCCACCATGGAGCGCTTAAGAGCTTCCAATGCTTTTTGAGAGCTTCCATGGAGCGCTTAATTGGTTCCACCATTGAGCGCTTAAGACAATTTTTCAAAGTTATCATATTTGCCATGACTTACTTGCTTTTTGCCCTTTTTGTGAGCCATACGACAAATGTTTACTTTCTCTTCCTCATCACTTGAGCTATCGTTACTAGAGACTTCACTATCGCTTTCCTATGCGATATATGATTTCCTTGCTTTGTTGCCTTTGTTTTGATATTTATCTTCGCCTTTGTCTTTTTTCAACATAGGACATTCTGGTTTGTAATGACCGGGTTTTCCGCAATTATAGCACGACCCTTTTGACTTATTACTCTTACTTTGATCTTGCTTAGAGGGATTTTATTGCCTTTTATAATTGACGAGACGTTTATCCGAATGAAAAATTGCATTCTTTCTAAGGTACTTATTGTATCTTCTCACAAACAACCCCATATCCTCATTTGATTCATCATCTTCGTCATTTGACTCACTCTCACACTCATTGTTGGTGGATGGTTTGGAAGTAGAAGCCTTCAATGTGATAGACTTCTTCTTCTTCTCGTTGTCTTTAGATTTTTCATTCTTTTATTTCTTTTCACTTTCTTCATGCTCATGTAGATTCAAGAGCTCTTGCTCATATTCTTGTAGCTTGCTAATTAACTTGGTAAAATCCAAAGTTCTTACATCATTGGCTTCCTTGATTGTCGTGGCCTTTGGTAACCATTCCCTAGTAAGACATCTTAGAATTTTTTTAGTAGTTACATCATTAGGAGTGGATTTATCAAGAGCATTTAAATGATTTAATAAGTAAGAAAATATCTTTCCCAAATCACCAATGGTTTCCCCTTGGTTCATGTGAAAACGATCAAACTCTTGTTGCAATGTATTGATTTTAGCTAGCTTCACGCCATCAGTTCCCTCATGGGTAATCTGTAATGCTTCCCACATAGCTTTAGTTGTGGTATGATGTGAGACTCTAAAATATTCATCAGCTGCCAAAGAGGAAATTATCATATTTCGAGCCTTCCAATCATAACTATAGTTCTTTTTATCTTTTTCATCCTATTGTGCTTCGGATTTAGGTACTTCAACATTATTCACGTCGGTCATAGTTATTTGTATAGGACCATCCTGAATAACCTTCCATATCTTTCTATTAACATATTTGATATGAATCTGCATACAATCTTCCAGTGACCATAGTTTTCTCCGGTAAAAACGGGTGCTCTATTATACGCCCATGTTGGATCGTTATCCATTTTCTAAAAAGTTATATGTGAAACACTAGATGAATCGGTGCTTGTGATACCACTTTTTAGACGATGGCGTGAATCTAGAAGGGGTTGAATAGATCCTTTTTAAAATTTACTTTTCGAAAATTAATTGAAAAATATTTTGTGGAAGTTCCCCGAAAAAATCGCGTCTAAATAAAATCAAGTTACTGGTGATCGGATATGCGTTCAAAACCGAATGGGATATAAAGGATCAATTGATGAATCAATTCAAAGCTAATTAATCACTTAAATTTAGCACAATTGAATAAGTCACTACCAACAATGAATATGGATAATAAATAAGCATAAAAATTAAGAAGTAATGTGTTTTGAGTTTTTATCAAACACTTGGTGTGCACACCCACAAAGTGTGTTTTGACAAATAGTGTAGTGCAGAATTTTTCTCAAGTTGCTATCCAAATGTGATAGCAACAATTTCACAAACATTTGGTAGGTACACACCAATGCAAAACTGAATTTTAAAACAACACTACTTCAACTTGTGCAGAAAAATTAACAAATGAAAAATGCGAAGGACACACGAGATTTGTTTAGGCAGTTCCCCCACCGTCCTCGCTAAGGGTACTCTATCCCAATTCACAAACTGAATTGGAATCTTTTATTAAAATTGCAATGTTTATACAAGGAGAAAATAGGAACAATAAACCAATCCTAATTGTAGTTGTTGCTATAACTCTCCTTGCCCCTTGATTTGAGATGAACCAAGTTCTTCACACGCGTCGAACAAACCTCCGATTAATTACTTCTCTCTTGCAAGAATTCACAATTCTCCAAACTTTGAGCACAACTGCTTTGATTCGATGCTTGTGAACCCACACTGTTCTTCGCAATCCTCCGATTACCGTGATATGAATGAACGATCACCGTGATCTTCAAACCTCTTTACTCGGCTGAATATATGAACAAATGGTGCGTGTAAAACCAATAAATCACAATGATTTTAGAGGACAAGCCCTCAAGGTTTATTCAAGAAAAATTCACAAATCTCTCAACCCAAACTGAAATTGCAATTTCAACATTTGAACGTTATCACCTTGAATCTTGCACTTTGATCAACAAAATTTTTTGTGTGTAGTTGTTGATGAATGCTGGAGAAGGAGAAGATGAAGAGATCACTTGTGTATCTATTTCACTTTTCTTGTTTGTTTGCACAAAATAATATCACAACTATTTATATGTGTTAGTAAAAGAAAGGAGAAAATTAAAACAAAATAAGAGAGAGAGAGAGAGAGAGAGAAGAATTAGAGGCACACACATCATTAATGCGTCGACCTACTTAAGAAATTGAGTCAACCTATTTAGAGTATCAGGATTGCGTCGACCTATAACAAGCTTTGAGTCGACCTGTTTGTATATTTGAGTCAACCTAAATACTGCCCTGAGTCAGCCTGTTGGGACCCGAGTGTTCCAGGTGATGTTATCTTTCATTTGAGTCGACCTAAAACATTCATTGAGTCGACTCAAATTTTTCCAACTGAATGAGGCGACCTATTTAGGTTAATGAGTCGACTCATTCCTTTTGAAACACCACAAAAACTCTTTCTGATGAATTTTTCCAGCTTCTTGTAATCCCATGAGTCTTCCTGAATCATAATAGTTTTGAGATCATTCAAAATACCCCTTTACTTCTCACATAGTGAAGTTTGAGCTTGTATGCCATTTAATAATTTTGGTTTATGGGACTTAGTCCCTTTCTAGTGTAACATATGACAGCATCCGGCATGGTGGTCGACTTTTGATATAAATATTGTTTTTATTTCTAACTTGCGCATTGTTATTTTTATAAATATGTATATTTATCATAAGCTAACCTATACTAACACTATAACAACAATAAAATATGAACACATAAAAATTATTACATATCTACAACATAGCTTCACAAACAAATATATATATATATATATATATATATATATATATATATATATATATATATATATATATATATATATATTAACTATATATGGTATGCAAAAAATAAAGGATGAATGATACTCACAAACTCCAAAGCTAGCAAAGGTTGAGCTTATTATGTAGAAGAAAGTGAAGGTGTTTTGATGGAGGTTGTTGTTGTGGTGAAGATGATGAATGTTTATGGATATTTTGTAAGTAAAAAAAAAAAGAATTTTGACTTTTAAAAATATATAATAAATGTGCTAGATTTTGAGAATTTAAGTGTGGTCTTGTTAGTGTAAAATGAGAGAAAGAGAGATCTTATTTATAGTGTAAATGAGATGGGAGTGTTGATGTGGCAATCCATGTGACTTTATGAGAATGATTCTTGGTCATTGATAAATCCAAGTTGACAATCCATGTGAAGTATGAGAATGATTTTTTTATCATTGATAAGTCCAAGTTGGCAATCCACGTGAAGTGTGAGAATGATTCTTGGTCATGGATAAGTCCAAGTTGAAAATCTATTTGAAGTGTTTATACTACATTGTAGTGGATCCCACTTGCAATTTTTTCTTTTTTGGACATGAAGACAAACAAAAGAAAAGTAGTAGTAATAATAATAATAAATAATATTAATAAAACTAATAATAATAATAATAATAATAATAAAAGATAATAATAATTAAAAAAATGATAATAATAATAATAATAATAATAATAATAATAATAATAATAATAACAAATAATAATAATAAAAAGAAATTTAAAATGGTTATTAGAAAAAGAAATTATGTTGAATTAAATAAATTGAAGTTAAACTAAATCAAAGATAAACTAAATAAATTGAAATTGAAATTAAACTAAATTTAATATAAAATTTAATTAAAATATAAATTAAAACCAAAATTAAACTAAGATAATTCTAAATAAACTAAAATAATTATCTAAATATAAATCATAAAAATCAAGAAATGGTATGGAAAGATAAAAATCGGTTAAAATGCATGATTAATGATCAATGAAATGTTTATGCGAAAATGACTGACTTATGATTAATTTTTGATATTGTGATAAAAATGTGTCAGATGAATGAAAAATGCTAAAACGCCTGGTCAAAATTTAGGGTATGACACAGTGTCCTTGAAGGTGATGGAGAGGAACTTGCATTTCAAAGAGTCTGAAGCTTCGATAACCACCATATGTGTTTTAATGGAGGTGACATGCTCTTGAAGTTCGCTTATACCATTGAACTCGACGAGCGAAGGTTGCTTGAAACTTTCTTATACACCCCCCATAAATTATGTTAGAGAGAGGCTGGAGATCCAAAACTCTTGTCTCCTCATTGGTATCTGCCTTTTGTTAGCGTTGTTGGAAGTTAAGAACGTTGTCCTTCAAAGTCAGGTGTGGTGATATAAGTCCTCCATAGCATCGTGCATCTCTATTATGGTCTCATGGTCGCTGTTGAAGTTGTAATCAACTGGAGTAGCTGCTCGTTTGTTCACCATATTGAAAAGGATCGATGAAGGGGACAGTGGTCGTTGATTAATAGAGTGGCCTATCTCATTTTTACTATGGATCCACGGTTGGCGCCAATTGTACTTGCTAAAAAGCATAATGAGGACAACCCCTTGTAGTGTATGGTTTTTTGTGGTGTTTTAGGGTTGTTTTGTTGTATTTATGGTTAGCTCATGTAGATTGTGAGAGACTTTGTATACAACTTTTATGGAAAAGATTGGAGATCCCCTTCCTTATCCTAAGGCTGAGGTATTTTATATAAGCTCCCTGAGCCTGGGCCAAAAAATGATAACCCCACTTGCTTACCAGAAACTGGAGGAGAAAAAACTCGTTCTCCCTTGAGTTGGGGAAAATACAGTTTTTTTATTGATTCTCTTTTTATTCCATTTATTTAGTAAGTGTGTGATGAGAGTTAATTTGGGCGACCCAAGCCAAACTAGGTGGTAGGGGTGTTCATTAGTTCGGGAAAATCCGAACCAAACCAAACCAATGTGTTTGGGTTGCGGATTTTTCCAGTTTGAGTAAAAACTGAACCAAACCAATTAAAATCAATGTTAATTGGTTTGAGCACGAATTTATAATTTGCTACTCGTAAACCCAAACCAATAACAATCAACATAATTAAATCATATAATAAATTCGTAATTTCAATTGAGTTATTACTTATATATTTGAATGAAGAGAATAATTGTTATAGCAATTATCGAGTATAATCCATAATGAAAGAAATAAATAGGCATAATAGTCTCTAGATATTTATAATGAAAAATGGAACGATATTTTTTAAATTATCACAAGCATGTCAATCAATTATGAAATATAGAGAAATCAAACATCATAAGTCACAACCATTATAAATCAAACTCACAAATTGCAAACTTCAAGTATCTGTAAACCACAAGTTTCTTCCCAAATCGCAAACCTGAAATCATAAGTATGTGCAAACTACAAACCTTCAATTTTATGCAATGAAATGGAGTATGAGTATGCAATAATTGTTTTAAGTTACTAAATATTTAAGTGAAATACAACAACTATATGACTACGGTGGTCATAACTTATTTAAAAACATGTGTGTCATTTGTTCAATATTTATTTTTCATATTTTAGTGTGTAAACAAATAATTTTAAAATAATTTTATTTTTGTATAGTTATTGTTAATATATCCGATCAATTCAATCCATACCAATCCATTGTTTTTTGGATCGGTTTGGTTTGGACTTTGTTGCAAAAATATAGAAATCCAAACCAAACCAATTCATTTATTTTTGGGTTAAATACTATTTTCCCCCTGCCAAACAAGCGAGTTTCATTTTTCCCCCCTTAAGAAAAAAAATTTTGGTCCCCCCCTCAACTTACTCAGATTATGTTTTACCCCACCCCTATTGGCACATGTGGCGCATTTTTGTTGACTTGGCATGCTGAGTGGGTTGCCACGGTGGATAAACTTAGGTTTATCATAGAATAAGTTTGCATTCGTGATCTTCAGCTTGTTCCTTAGTTTGTTCTTCATTCTCCCTCGTTTATTCTTCATCTTGTTCTTCATTCTCCCTCGTCAGTTCTTCAGGTACTGTGTTCATCGTTTGTTCTTCAGCTTTCGTGTTCGTCGCTTGCAATGGATTCAAGTTACAGTTCTGTAAGTCACTATTCACATGGAGATTCGATCGCTCCGTGTTGTGGATGTCGTCTACCTATGAAGATGTTTGTTGCTAAAACCGTACAAAATCGCAACCGGAAATTCTAGAAATGTCGAAAATCTGGGGTAACAACTGTTTGATGTTGTAGTTAAGAATTTTGGGGTTTTTTTATTATTTTGAGTTTATGAATGTTGATGTTGTTGTAACAAGTGAATGATTTTGCAAGCAGTGAATAGTTGTGATCTTTTCATCTGGGATGACTTAGCTACCCAGTCCTTGATGGAAATGTCCAAGCCTGAAGTTGTTTGCAAAAATTGTGATGTGTTAATGGCTAAGATTGATGGCACAGAAAAGAATATTGGAAAAGCAAAGATGAAGATAGATGAGTTGAAGAGGAAAAATATTTGATGGAAGATTGCATTTATGTTGTCTTGCATTATGTTTCCATTAGTGTATAAGTTATTGTAATTGTCAGATGAAAAATTTTCAGCTAGATTAGGTTGTTTTAGTTTAAGGTAGATTAGGTTGTTTTAGTTTAAGTTAGATTTTTTGGTTTGTTTTAGTAGGTTTGGTTTGTTTTAGTGCTTTGACATGTAAGTGTGATGTAACCTTTAAAGGTTGATGAAATATCAGTTGATCCATTTTGTGTCTCATTCCAATCATTTGATCCATTTGAAGAGAAATTTTTATAATGCATTTGAAATATCGGAACTGGAAAACTCAATTACAATGCATAAGTGGAACTAATAATATTATAGCGGAACTGAGAATATCAATTACAAGTGGAAATGTCATAAGCATAAGTGGAATTGGCATAAGCCACAAAATATAAAGACGGAATTCATAGCATAAGCCACAAAGCATAAGTGGAATTGGCATAAGCCACAAAACATACATGACACAAAACAAACAAGACAAAATTCTTGATATATGACACATAACATAAAAGACAGAATTCTTGAACTATTTCTTCATTTTCTTCTTGGCACGAGTAATGGTAGATCCTTGTTGTGTTAAACCTCCTTCATCTTCTTCTGCCACAATTATTGGTTGATCTGTGGTTGAACCTGACCCAATAATGGATTTTTGAAACCACTTCAGTCTGATTCTCTCACTTGACCTCTTCTTGACTGTTTTCACTTCTTTTCTCATGTTGTCTGGCTTCACATCAGATGTAGTTGTAGTAGCATCAAGCAGGCTTGATATGACTTCATCAGTAATTTCTCCAAAATAATCAGTTGTTTTTGTTGGTTCTTGTGCTTGTGTTGATGCTTGTTGTAGGACTTGGCTTGTTTGTGTTGGTTCTCCTTGTGCTTGTGTTGCTGATTATTGTAGGACTTCTTGTGACTGTGTTGGTTCTTGTTGTTCTTGATGACTTGCTTCATTTGGTGATTCAGTTGAGGTGACCTTCAATTTTTTCTGTTACAAACCAAATAAATATGACAGTCATGTACAATATAACAGTCATGTACACTAGTTCAAACCAACCAACTATAACAGTCATGTACCCTAGTTCAAAACAAACAACTATAACAGTCATGGAAGCTAGTTCAAATACAACAGACATACCTTTCTCTTCAAGCCATTAGGATCTTGTCCAGTGCTTTTACAAGTTTGAGAATTGTGACCAAACTTGTCACACTTTGTACACCTGTAAGACACACCAGGTAGTCTTCTCCTAGCACCATGTTCACCAATCTCCCTAATCCTTAGCTTTTTGGGCCTCCCATGTCCTTTTTTGTACATTGGGAGAATGAAGAACCAGATGAAGAACAAACGAGGGAGAATGAAGAACAAGCTGAAGATCATGAATGCAAACTTATTCTATGATAAACCTAAGTTTATCCACCGTGACAACCCACTCAGCATGTCAAGTCAACAAAAATGCGCCACATGTGCCAATAGGGGTGGGGGAAAACAGAATCTGAGTAAGTTGAGGGGAGGACCAAAAAAAAATTTCTTAAGGGGGGAAAAATGAAACACGCTTGTATGGCAGGGGGGAAATAGTATTTAACCCTTTATTTTTCATTGATTCGGGTATCAAATTCTCTCAAAACCGAACTAAACCGACCCATGAACACCCCTACTGGGTGGCCTGTCGCCCAAATATTGGCGATTTAATGTGCCTCATGTCAAGCAATCTATCACCGAATTCTTACAGCCTTGTGGCTTCACAAGGAAACTCACAATTCGCCAGTGTGCTTGACATTCCTTCTTCTTCATATATTATTCCTTCTTAGAGCTTAACAAATCTATCCCAGAACAGATCTCTTTTTAAATATGTTCTTTTTAATGAGACCAAGGAATCACTTAGAGGTCATTGAATTCATTACAATAGCATTGCTTATTATGTGATAAGAGGTTGGGTAATGAGGCATCATAATTTCTTCTATTGGAAGGAGGAAATATTGACAGATTGATGTTTTAGCTGAATCATGTTGTTTTCCATGATAATGTTTTGGATAGATAGTAGTAAAAGCTTGATCATAGTGAAACCAATTCAACTAAAGAAGTACAGAAGATTCCGTCGCCGCAATAAACTTGTTTGAAATACATAGGTTTTAGGCAATATGATCCGGCGACCTTCGTAGCAGGCCCAAATCTACTTAAGCGTAAGCTGAAAGTTTCATGTGCAATCAAACAATCAATGAGACAATGATTGCATATCACAAGAAGCTCCCAGTATTTTTGTTATAACCGCAAGGAGATAAAACCAGAATAGTATTACATGTTCATCAGTGCTAAATGTAGTGTCCAGGAGATAAAAAAGCACTCAACTGTTCCCAGACTTTATGTGAAGAAAAGTGTTTATTTAATTAAGATTTCAAGTCACATGATGCTGGAATAACTGCATTACAAATTACCAACACAGAATGGGATCACCGTCAGATCCATTATAAAGATCAATGGATACAATATTTATAAGTAGTGACAGTATACATTCATCCTATCAATTGGAATAAGGTTAAGCCGCATTGCGTACTTCGGCCTTCTTCAGCTCTTTAGCTGAAACAGATTTACTCAATAATCAGTTTCAAGCTTTTAGATGTCTGAATAATAGAACAAGCAGAAAAATACAGTTTTTTAGAACTTACCAGCTTTTTCTTCATCTCTCTTTTTAGCAGCTTCTGCTCTTTGTTGACGAATTAGAGCTAATCGTTCTGCATATCATGCCAACAAAGAAATTAAACATTAATCATTGGAAGAAATCTTTACTAACGCGCGTTGATTTGGTTAAACAAATTCAGCTTATGCTCAAAAGTTATTACTGGTACCTAAATCTTTCTTTGATTGATCTGTTTTTCCTTGCTCTTGCAGCCTCATATAGCGTTCATGAGCTTTCTGTTTCTCTATCTCCTCTCTACAAACAGGAGGCAAAATTTAAAGATATTCAGATCAGAAGCATTACCCTCTTTTAAAGAAGCAAATTAAAAGTACAAACCTTTCACGCCTTGAAAGTTCGGTTGTCTTTTCAACCTGCAAACGCGCGAAAACTAACATTATTCTTCCAAAATCCTATGAAAATCTCTATGAAATGACCAAAAAGGAAAAGTTGAACTCACATCAACATCTCTGGCTTTCAAGTTCTTTGGCTTTACCAAGTTAGGATTTTCAATCTCAATAATCCCTTGAGTCCCTTTTTTCTTCTGTATGCATTATTAAGTAGCAGCAAATTCACTCAATTGATCATAGAAACAAAAAAAAAAATAGTATGTAATTTTTTTCCAAAAAGTACAAAGATTGTGAGATACTAACTCTAGTTTCTTCCTCAGATTGTTCTCCAGCTTCATCCCCGGATACTTCCTCAGGCTCCTCTTCATGCTCAGCTTCTTTCTAATATAAAAGTTAATCATAACTATAGATTATATAAACAAAAGCATCTACATGTGAGTGATCACATGCATGCTTCATGAGAGTGGAGCAAAAGGAGGCTGAAGAAAACCTGTCTAAAAGTTCGAGGACGGCTAACGGTTCCAGCAACTGCAACAATCAAAACAACTTCTAATTTATAAGAAAACAATTTAAATTTACTTTATCTTTTGATATAGAAATAGCTTATAGCATAAGCAATCTAAGTTGTTTATCTAAATTGAGCTTAATCATGACATCAAAAACTTGATCACACCAGCCACGCTACTCTATAACACTACTGCTACAACAAAGCATTAAAACAAACAACTTATAGCTCATAATACAAATTTTGCAACGAAGGAGAGGCTTACGGAGGTCTTCCTGGGTGGAGAACTGGCGGCGGCCGGTGGGTTTGCTCTTGAATTTTCCTCTTCCCATTCTCAACTCACAATTCAAGTTCGATTGCAGAGACAACACTACCTGTGAAATAAAGGATCTTGGAATCAAATTTTGGTTGTTTCTATTCAAGTTTGCGTTTTAATGTTTCGAATAGCGTAGTAACCATGCAAGTATATTCATACAAATATTTAATATCTTTTTAACTTTATTATGTTTCTATATTTTGTCACTCTGGCCACAATGGGTTGTCATTTTTCTACATTTTAAAATCTATATTTTTGCAATTTTTAAATAAGATATAAGAGAATGTTGCAATATTTTGTCACTCTGGCAATTTATAAAATAAAATTTAAGAATAAAAATATAAATTTATTTTTTGTTAAGGCATTCATACATTTAAAAAAGAAAAGATATAAGAGAATGTTGAAGGGCAAGAACCCTACAAAAATCAACAAAAGAAAAATTAGTTAAGGTAAGTTTATTTGAGAAATAGTCATCATAAGTGCAATAGGGGAGAGATGATATGATTTTGAAAAAATAGAGGTGGGATAGAATGCTCTTGCAAAAACACTATTCATCACCTTCATCATTTAACCCAATGGCACCGGTAACTAACGGTTCTATCTGTGATCCTTTATTGGCTTCCTTCCAAATACCATGGTAATGCTTATACGAACCTAAAGAATCCTCAAAGGTTGCCCCACAACCTGAGAAGAAAAGCTTTGCTCGAGCTTTGTCAATCATCTATAATATTCTGTTATCACAACTACCTCAACCTTGTGTGTTAAAGAGGATAGTATAATGTTACACACCAAAATTTACCCTTTTATTTCTAACCATAATAGCCTTTCGCCTCACATTCATATGCATTGTTCATTAGGTCATAATTCATTAATCATGCATTAGGCTTTTGAGACATGGGATTCCAGTGTTCTTTGTGGCTCAAGGCTCCTTTTATTAAGCGATAAGCATCAGAGGCTTCAGGATTTATTTTGCTCAGTGATTCGGTATCCACTTCTTGACAACACATTGTGAGTACAATAGAGAATTCACAGCTTATTTCGTATGTCGTACTTCGAAAAATACGATCCTAGAATAAACAACAGAGTCGCCACCTAATTCTATTTATTCTATTTAAAGAAAAGGGAGATATAGATACAACCTAATAAAGGATAAGAAATGGTTTACGAAACCAAATTCTAAGTTCGGGAGTCGGTTACGCAAGGGGAAGGTATTAGCACCCCTCACGTCTGTTGTACTCAACGGGAACCTCTTAGCTAATTATGCGATTAAATGTTTGATCTTAAGTCTTTGTCTTCTAAATGATTGTTAATATGTTTGTTCTTAAAGAAAAGTTTTAAATTAATATTAAGACGGAGAAAGGATTAAAGTTTTTTTATTATTGTGCTCGCGAAGGATTAAAATCCTCGTGCCTACGTATTCCCTTGTGCAATGGGAAAGTCAGAGCTTCATAGTTCGTGCTACTACGGTTTGTGGTTTTTAATCGAACGATTGTTCTAAACGCATTCTACTGCTAAGCGTTGGCTTATACTCGCGGTGGAGGTTGAAGCGCTAGCTTGTTTGCGAGATAGAATGATTTAAACAATGTTCGTTTTAGAGAAAAGTGTTTGACTTTTGTTAAGGTGTTTTAAACGAAAGGGCGAATGAACCACGTCGCGTGGGGCTAGCCCATGAGTGATTGCATTCCAAAACGTGCGGAGTGCTAGACTCCGGAGTTCCGTCTTTCACTGATTGATTATGAAAGTGATTTAAATTGGTTGGTAAGTTTTAAGTTGTTTAAGTATGAAAGAGTGAATGAACCACGTCGCGTGGGGCTAGCCCAGGAGCGGTTCACTCTAGAACGTGCGGAATGCTAGACTCCGGAGCTCTATTCTTTCGTATTTGAAATTATAAAATGATTGAGATATTTTGATATACAAACGATGATTGAACCACGTCGCGTGGGGCTAGCCCAGGAACGATCCAATCCAGAACGTGCGCAGTGCTAGACTCCGGAGCTCTGTTTTTGTAAGTTAATTTGTGCGATTAGATATTATTTTGTTTTTAGACGTTTTAGAATTAACGTGTTTAATAACGAAGGAGTGAACGAAACACTACGCGTGGGGCTAGCCCAAGTGTGGTTCATTCCAGAACGTGCGGAATGCTAGACTCCGGAGCTCTGTTCCTTGTTAAATTAATTAAGACGCGTAAAAGTCGTACAGACGGTGATCACATAGTGACCGACTTACGTGTGTGCAAAAATGCAGGCGTATGAATTGATTAAATGAAGTGGATTCGATTCCTAATTCCTAAAGGCATTCCTAGTGAAAACGAAACCGGTAAAATAAAGGCGGAAGAAATAAATTACGTACAAAAACGGGAGAGGGATACAATAATAATTTTACACGAGAATGCGATGAAATAAAGGGTCTCGTTGTAATTTGCCCAAGAGAAAACGTGTGTGTAGTTTACGAATTAATCGGAACCGTTGGTATTAAATATTGTATAAAAATGTGAGAAATAAATAAAATAAATAAATAGACTAAATAGAGTGAAATAAAAAATAGAATAAATTAAATAGAACGAAAATAAAAATAGAATAAATTAAATAGAATGAAAATAAAAATAAACAAATGGCCTCATATCGGTCATGATTGATTTATCGTGGCTTTGTTATATCATCGGCCCAAATAAAAATCAAAACGGAATTGAAAAGCAAAGACACATCTTTTTGAATTTTTAGTTTATCAACAACTAAACAAAATTACGACTAAACTTAAAAACTAAATTTAAATAACTTATTACACAATAATATTTTTTATATTTTTAAGTGTTAATCACATATATAATTTACCTCTAACATTAATAAATAAATTAAACAAAACTATATTTTGAAAGGAAGAAACTAAGTCAATCTAATAACTTAAACTAATAAGGTATTTTTTTAATAATTTTAATAGATAACAAACTAAAATATAAAAAGAAAATGATGAATGATACTCACAAACTTCAAGGCTAGCAAAGGTTGAGTTTGTTGTGTAGAAGAAAGTGATTGTGTTTTGATGGAGGTTGTTGTTGTGGTGAAGATGGTGAATGTTTATGGGTATTATGTAAGTAAAAAAAAAAATTTGACTTTGAAAAATATGTAATGAATGTGCTAGATTTTGAGAATATAAGGATGATCTTGTTAGTCTCAAATGAGAGAAAGATAGATCTTATTTATAGTGTGAATGAGGTAGGAGTGTTGATGTGGCAATCCATGTGACTTTATGAGCATAATTTTTGGTCATTGATAAGTACAAGTTGGCAATCCATGTGAATAGTGAGAATGATTCTTGGTCATTGATAAGTCCAAGTTGGCAATCCATGTGACTTTATGAGAATGATTTTTGGCCATTGATAATTTCAAGTTGGCAATCCATGTGAAGTGTTTGTACTACATTGTAGTGGACCCCACTTGCTATTTTTCCTTTTTTGAATATGAAGAAAAACAAAAGAAAAATAGTAATAATAAAAATAAATAATAATAATAAAACTAATAATAATAATAATAATAATAATAATAATAATAAAGAAAAAAAATTGAAAAATGATTATCAAAAAATAAATTATATTGAATTAAATAAATTGAAGTTAAACTAAATAAATTGAAATTAAACTAAAATCTAAATTAACTTAAATAAAATAAATTCTAAATTAGAATTGAACCAAAATAAAATTTAAATTAAAACTAATTCTAAAATATCTAATATAATCTAAACTCCTATTCTTAAAGCGAAATAAGTAATTCTAAAAAAATAAAATATGACATTAAAAGTAAAATAAATAGAACTGCATGATTAATGATTAATTGATTATAATGCAAAAATGACTGACTATCAAATAATTCGATAAAAATGTGCCAGATGAATAAAATTTGAAAAAAAACCGGTCAAATTTTAGGGTGTGACACCGTACATTATTCAGTTGCAATACCAAGCAACAAGTTTCATGAGCAAAGTCAGGCAGACTCAGAACAAATGGCAGTAGTCAACTTCCCATGTTTCCCTCCTTTTTGCGCTAAAATTCAAAATTTTAATGTGTTAATCGGTTAACACATATATGTTAATCGATTAACACATGCCTTTTTGCCCAAGAAATTCAAATTTCCAACACAATAGCAATTACAATCGAATTCATTTTGCCTTGCATCATGAGAATATTCTAGAGTGTGCATTTTATAACTCATTCTAAAGCAAATGCCAAACCAAAATCCAAACTCACTTCAAGAGATAATCCCAAAGCACACTCCCAAACCTAGAGCATATTTAAATGAATTTGCTTCAAACCTCACACATCAACATTCATAATTTCATTTTTCACTCTCAATTCTCTATAATTTTCTCTCACTTTTCCCCTCATCTCTCTCACATTTCAAAACCCTCACCAAAGCTCCTTAACCAAAAGCTTCACAAATTGTACATTGCAATTTGTGAATCCTAGAGCTAAACCTCCATTGTACCATCTTTCATTAATCAATTCTGCAGTAGAAGTGTTTTTGGATCTTGATCAAGTTTTTGGAATCACTTCTTGAAGAGCTTTTGGCATATTTTTGGAGTATTTGCTTAGATCTTCATTTTTCTTGATAAAGCTTCTTCGATCTTTGGGTTTCTTGTTGTTAAGCATCAAATTTTGTTCGCAATAATCACCAAAGCAAGTCTCGACATTGTAGGTTGGTGATTCTTAGATCTACTTTTTAATTTTTGCTTAATTTGAGTTTTCACAATGTAGTTCTTGTGTTTTTAGTGTGGATTGATCCATTGATTATTTTGATTCTTGATCTTGATGCTTAATAGATTCAATTGGTGTTCGATTGCTATTATTTGATGTAATTTTTTTGTACAATTTCATGCCTGGTCATATGGTGGTTATTTGGTTAAGTTGTTGTTAAGTGCTTTTCATTGTTGATTTTTTGATGTCATAACAGTGGTAATCGATTAACACCAGGAGGTTAATTGATTAACACTACTGTTTTACGTGTTTTTTGTTGTTTTGAAGGTGTTAGTCGGTTAACCTCCTAGTGTTAATTGATTAACATTGTTGTTGAATGTGTTTTTATTGCTTATTTGGATCCATTTTCATGTTTAATTATCATGGCTTAATATGAAATGAATTTGTGGATTTTTCTTGAGCTGTTTAGCCTCATCTTGTAGTATGTATGAGATTCTTCGACACATGACTTGTTGAGTTGTTAAAACATGTTCATGATTGTTTGTGTGCATTCTTGATGCATTGTTCAATTTTATTACACACTTGTATGTTGTTGCTTACTTGTTTATGATTGTTCATGATGCATGTTCATGATTAACAATTCCATTTTGTTGATGCAGGTTCTCGATGTTTGCTTATTGTTGTAGGATACATGTTCATATGATGCTTGTTCGTGATTAATTTCTTTGCATTCTTGATGCATATTCAATGTTGCTTGTTGTTTGATTATAATTCCATGATGTACTGTTAGAATGTTGATTATATGCTCATACACATTGTTGAATGTTGAATTTACATGTTGTGTATTCACATGTTGATTGAGAATGGATACATGTTCATGTTTGGTTATTCAATGATTGTTGCAAGTTCATTTTGATCGATTCTTCTTGTGATACATGTTTAAATTCTTGGCTTGAACTTGTGATGCATGTTCATTCTCATTCTTTCATGATGTTTTCAAGTGCATTATATTATGTTCTGATGCATATACTCTTGCCTTGTTCTGCTTGAGCTGTTAAATGTTGCTTGGCTTGGTTTGTGTTGTTGATTGTTCTATTTATGTAAGTTGTTAAATGTTGTCTTGCTTTGTTTCCTGGAATTTTATTACTATGCAGGGCTGGAACACTGTTCTAGCTGCTGTTTTTAGCTTTTTGTTTTTTTATTTGTCTTTTAAATGCTCCCTTAGGGCCTCATAGTCCAACTTAATTTTTTATTAAACTTAGAGTAGGATATACTTTAGGTTCTAATCATTTGCATGAAAAATTTAGGTAGCTTCCCTCCTAACCTCAATCTTAGCTACACCTCTTGTATGATAACATTAGGTGTAGCTCCCTTTCTCATCTCAACTATAGGACCATATTTTCATGATAACTTATAGGCTTGAGTCTCCCCTAGTATTTTCCTTTTAACCCTTGTGTCTCTCTTTTGTCTCTAAAACTAAAACAAAAACACTTAATAAATGCAATATGTGTATAGTATGTCATGAGTTTTGAGTACATAGGGTATGATGAGCAGGAGAAGTCCTTGACTCTTCTAGAATACTTTGTGCGCGAGACGCTTAAATCATTGTGCAAAGTATTTGTTCCAATTTTCATAAACTGTAGTGTTATGCATATAGCAAACAAAAACAAATAAAGACATTTCTTTTAAAAGACTTCCAAAAACTTTCACTCGTCTTCCTTCAAGATTCTTTCTCCCTACATTTTTAAGGACATGTTAAATTCGTTCTACCGCAAACAGGTAAACGCATAAATCTCTATGCAGTGAGTAACAACACCTAACTTCTAGAATGCTAACGTTAGCATCGTCCACTTAAAAAACACCTTTGGTAACCTGTAGTCCCACGAACTATGGATGTTCTAATTCTTCATTGGTTAATGAAGATACATAGGCACGAGACTGTGAAGTCTTGATGAGCCTAATTTCCACTTTCCCCCTTTCACCTGTAGTCATCTGAACTACGTTGACTCTGATTTTCCCATTGCAAAAGAGAATACATAGGCATAAGACGACGATGTCTTATCGAGTCCTTTTGTTTTTTCTCTTTTCTTTCTTTCTTTCCCTTTAGCAAGTAGGCTTTAGATTACCACACCCTTTGATTAGAACAACAAGATTGGATCATGTTGAGTACAACATATGCGAGGGGGTGTTAACACCTTCCTCTCGCATGATCGACTCCCGAAACCCAGATTTGTTTGTGATGACTATGTCTTTTCCCTTTGAGGTTTCTTTGATCGTTTCTTTTCCCCGTTGGGATAAATAACGTTGGGTGGTGACTCTATTTTTGCGCCGATTGTTTTTCGCGGTGCGAAAAATAGCAATCCCCATCCCTAAGAAAGAGTACTTGGCCGGTTTAGAATCCTTCAAACATAACTTACACGGTCATATTGTTTGGATGAAGAGTACAACACCTCTCACTATGGTTTCCTTGAAGAGCAATTTAACTCCTCTATGGAAGGATATTTCAAGATGGGGCACAACAAAAAATCGCGTAAATTGTGGCGGTTAAGTTACGGCGGTTAGTGAAAACCGCCACAATAAATGAAAGATTACGGCGGTTTATTTAACCGCCATAATGTTAGTAATGAAATGGCGGTTTTAACCGCCATTATTTACCTATTATTTTTAAAATTCCTCACCAATTAGCGCGCTTTTTTTATTAATGATTCCCTTTCAATTTTTAACTCTTCATTTTACCCCTTCATTTTTCTCAAATTTTAGTTTTAACATTAAAAAAATTAAATTAACTTTTTTATTCAAAATTTATTAAAATTATTAAAAATTGAATTGGAATTAATTAAAAATTGAACCAGTTCCCTCGCTCCTTCATCTTGTCTTCCGCAAAACCTTCTTTCGGATTAACTTCTGCAAAACCCTCTCCCGACCTAACTTCTTCCGGCCTAACTTCCGCAAAACGTTCTTCCGGCCCGTCATAGCTCTCCATCACTTTCTCTTACCTCCTTGGTTAGTCCTCTCCATCACCCATCTCCTTTCCATCGATTTACTCTTCAAATTCATGTTTTTTGTTTCAATCTATGAAATTGTTGTATAGTTTAGCTATTGGTATTTGTTTTGGTGATTTATCATATTATCAACGATCTTCTTGCTCAAATTTCAATTCTCTATTTTGGTATAAACCCTAATTTTTTGAAAACCCTCTTTTTGCTCAGGTTTGTTGCAGTTTCACAATCGGCAGTTCTACAGCTATGTAATATGCAGTTTCGTAATCGGAGAATTTCAAGGTAAGATAATCTCTAATATAAAATAAATTATAAATTGACTTTTTGCTTCAATCAGTCAATTCTCGTCTCATTCGTAAACCTGTAATATTTGTTAATGATACCGTTAATTGGGTTGTAACTGAAACTAGATTGCCATGGGTTGTTTCTCTTGATTTATAAACTGACTTTTTGCTTCAATCAGTCAACTCGTCTCATTCGTAAACCTGGAATATATGTTAATGATACCATTTATTGGGTTGTAAGTGAAACTAGATTTCCATGGGTTGTTTCTCTTGATTTAGGTCTTTCTGTGAAAGTAAACGCATTGCATATGCATCACATTCACCAATAGGTATTTCTGTAGATTTTAATGTGGCTAAGACAAAGTAAGATTTTGTTTTTCATCCATCAATTTTTGTTTTTCATTTTCAAAATATTTTTCCAAAGAAATGTTCTTTTCTTCTAGGGATGAAATTAATTTCTTTTGAGATGAAATAGTTTTATACAAAATTTTACATTCTTTTAATAATTCATCTATAACATCTTGTGCATCATTATCATAAACAGAAAAGTTGCTACTAACCTCATCTTTTTCATCATCAGAGTGATGTGAAGCCATTAGAGCCATGTTTACACATTCATCGCTTTCCGATTCCGACAAGGAACTTATCTCATTATCGTCCCAAGAAATGTACGCCTTCTTGTTATTGATCTCCTTCTTGCCTTTGAATCCTTCTTTCTTTGCAAGTTTCGGGAAATCCAGCTGATCGTACTTGGAGATCGGGATCCGATGTAGCCGCGTCGAACGTGGATGAGCACAGTTGATGATGGAGAAATTGAGGGGGGGTACCTGCACAGGCACTCCGATGCTAAAGTCAGATGGTGAGCAACGAGTGAGCAAGTACAATATTTTGGGTCAAGATTTGAATACATGACCCTCTCAAATGAGAGGGTTTATATACTGGTCCAAGTGGGTGTTTATTGGCCCAAATTATTGGGTGCGGATCACGGATCCCGCAATAATCGATGGTGGTTAGGAACTAGCCGTTAGGGCAAGAAAGAACCTACTCGACTTGCCTTATGTCGAATAACTTTAATACCGAGCGAGTCACCTGTCGAGCAGTCGATCCTCAGGGTTCCGAGCATAACTGGGTTTGTTGGGCTGTTGGGCCGCGAGATAGATATGGCCCAATTCTAAGGGATGGGCCAGTCCAGAACAGGAGCCCCGCAACTCGTTGCTTTTGGTCAAGGAAGTGATGACTTAAAGGTAGCTCGATGCTCAGAAATATTGGCGAATTTCGGAGGATTGATCTTCAGATTATTCTGCTTGTAGGTTGGTGCAGGGTGTTGCACCCCAAAATTTGCCCTCACAATACAAGACTTTGTGTGCTAAGAAGGTTCACAAGGTTCACAAGATTCACAATGTTTTCAAGACCTTCCATGAGGCTCATGAAGTCTACAAGTCACTTCATGAAGGTTCACAAGGTTCACAAGCTTCACAATACCTCCCATGAGGTTCACAAGACATTTTATGATGATTCACAAGGTTCACAAAGTTCACAATTGGTCAGAAGAGTTGACAATTCCCTCAGACAATGCACCTCCTAAGCAGTGCACCCAAAACTAGGGTTTTGACTTTAATCAGGCTAAATGGACTTCCAATACCTCAAGTGAGCTTCATAACATCTTATATGTATACAAAAAACCCCATGACAAGTTTCAAGACTTTTCTCAAAAGTTTGCTCAGTCAGATGATTAGATAAGTCAAAATCAGTCAAAGCAGTTAAAAAGTCAAACTGAGGTCAACTGTGGTCAAACCAAAGTCAAACTTCATGATTTTTTGCCAACATCAAGTATATGAAGTAAAATTCATCATTTGATCAAGGGTTGACCATGATTCATCAAGGAGATTCCAGATCATCAATAATCAGGAGTTTCTAAATTAGGGTTTCCTTAGTAAAAGTCAACTGAACTTTGACCAGCCAAAACTTTCACATACTTCATCACCAAGTCTCCATCCAAAGCTAATTTTGAAGAAAATTGAATTCTCTACAACTTTGATCTTGCAAGTTAAGCCCAAAAATGCTTCATTTGGAAGATATGAGCTAAGACATTATAGGTCATTTCAAAAGTCAACAAAAAGTCAACAACTTCAAAAGGGCATAACTTGAGATTGGTAAATGATATGGACCTGAAACCAATGGGGTTGTTTAGAGGACTCTTCAAGCTTTCCAAAATGTCCAAGAACACCCTCATACCCTTAAAATTGAGGGAGATATGCCCTTGCAAAGTTGGGAAATTTTGTGATGGTTTATATTGAAAATGGGGGTCTAGGACCAATTCTTTCCAAATGGGCTTGCTAAATTGTGATCCAATCCATACACTAGTACTATGCACGACCCAAACCATGGAAAATCTGATTTTTATTATTTTTATTTCTATTTAATTTGATTTAAATCATTAAAAATCATTTTAAATATAAATAAAATATGAAAATAAGAGATTTTATTTGGATAATGCTTCTAGAAAGTCTTAATTGTTGATTGAAGTTGAAAGAGAAAGAAATCATGTGATCTATCCAAAAATAGCAAGCTTTCATGAGCCAATATTTGAATTTCATGACACCATCTTTTTCAATCTTCAAGTATCAAATCTTCCACACAACTAATCAATATTTTGACCTAGAATGATTCACATATATATACTAAACACAACCCTAGCCCTCATTCACGAATTTCCAGCATCAAAAGGTAAGTTTCATAGCTCAAAAATTCAAGCCAAAACACCAATTCGGATTCTTCAATCCAAGAGGTTTCAAGGTAAAATAAAGACATAGACGTGTTCTTTGATCATCACTGAGGCTAAAGCATCACTCACATTCATCCAAATCATGCCATAATGCCTCACCCGAATTCAATTTGTTCATGAATAATTTTTTTTCGATTACATTAATTTGTTGTGTTTCAATGAAATTTGCTTGGCTAATGTTGTTTGTTATGTGCTATAGATCGTTTCTGGACAAAAAAATTGAAGCTTCCTTGCCTGGAATAGATTCGGCCATTGCTAGGGTTTAACTCTTGAAATTAGGGTTTGATGATTCAATAAGTTTAAATGAATTCTGGACACATAGGAATGTTCTATGAGACGCAAGGATCATAAAACTGTAATTAATTTCATGAATCATTGCTGTTTGGTATGAGTTTGATTTTCGCAGGTTTGATACCATGAAGAACTTGTAACAGATTTCGCAGGAAAAAAGGAAACAAATTTCGCAGGAAATTTGGGGAAGAAGAAGGTCTTTGGCGCGTTCTGGGAATTCAAATTATAGTTTAAAATATTATGTTTGATTGCTGGTTGGTTATCACAAGCGCTGGCTTGTCCCAGTGGAAAGAAACGCTTGTGTTTGTTGAAAAGGCCAGGGTTCGAATCCTGCCTTGTACCATTATTTTGTTATTTTTGCAGGATAATAAGAAGACTTAATATATTATAGCTTATTGCCAACAAGCTAGCAGTTAGGCTCTCCCAGCCAGGCGGTAATGCGTGCATGCTTGTAATCAGAAGGTCCTGGGTTCGATTCGCACCCCAGGCCTTTTGTTTTCATTATTTTTTCTGGATTTTGCAAGACAACGCATAAAAACAATTAGAGTCAGTCTGTTATCACCAATGCATGGGCAGCCTGATGGTAAGTTTTGATGCTGGCAAGCTTGAAGACCTGGGTTCAAACCCTGCCAAGGTAAGTTCTTATTTTTTGTCACTTTTTTCTATTTTCTTTAATTAATTAGTTTATTTGTTTATATTCTTAATAAAAAAATAAATCATATATATATTCAAAATTTGAAATAACATCATATTCTCCAAAAGTTCTAAACTTTCTATTTTTTTTATTATTATTCAAAAATTTATTTTATTATTTTATGTAATTATAATATATAGGTATATATTAGTTAAAATAATTTTGTATCTAAATAAACCCTAATTTTCTAAACAAACCCTAAAATATTTTCTAAAATAAAACTTAATTCTATTTTTTTTTCTAAATAATCTTATTTTCTAATTCTAAATAACTTTATTTTTTTTTTATGTAAGTATTATGTATATTTATTTATTTATTTAATATGATTCATGTAAATATGATTATTTTTTATGAACATGATATTTAAAATATTTTTTTTAATAATTGTTGATATATATATATTTAGAAATAATTAAATTTGAAAAGATTAAAATTTATAATTTATATTATGTTTAAAAATTTTATGTTATAGTAATTATTTAAATATTCATATTTCTAAATAAGTGTTTATATATTAAAATCCAATTTTTGTTTATTATTCTAATTATGTCATTATAATTTTTTTTTATTTCTATTTACTTTAATTATTGTTACTAACCATGTTATTATTTATTATTATCTTATATTTTTATTATTATTTCTCTAATCTTGTTTATTTTTCTAATTATTATTTCACTAATTTTTATTATTTATTAACCTCTCTTATTTTATTATTACTAACTTTTTTATTATTATTTAATGTTATTATTATTACTAACCCCTATTTCCTAATTTTTATTACTACTAACCCATTATTTATTTATTGTTAATTTACTATTTTTTGCTTATTATTTATATTTTGCTATTTATTTTGCTTATTATTATAATTTTGTAAATGCTCCCGGGTGTAAATTTTTGTAATATTTAATTTATTTAATTTTTTGCTATGGTTAGTAATTTAGGGAGTGCAAAAACATGTATGCTACTTAAAATAAATTTAGTTCATTTAAATTAAAGATAAATAATGTTGAACACTCACACACGTAAGTCGATTTCTAATCGCCATCTCACATTTCTAAGGTTATCCCTCAAGTTGCCTAAATCATAAGGTCAAGTGGGGTGTATAAAGCAAGTCCCTTTAAAAATAAAAAAAATCATCAAGTCCCTCATGGTTGCCTTTACGAATCAAGTCCCTTCGAATAATGATGATAGTCCCTCCTTTATGCTTATTACACCCCACAGTTGCCTTCATAACCAGATGTCCCTCTCATGTCCCTTACATCCAAGGTAATGACTACCTACTCCTTAATAGTAGGGATAGTCTTACCAATTAAAGGATAAAGAACAAGAAAGACTTAAAACTTTAGGGTAGGTTCCTCTTATGTACTTGCTCACTTCAAAAACTTTCCAAACTCTTCACAATTTCAAACAAATTTTCAAAAAAAACAAGTTTTTACGCATCCGTACATGGATCATTATTAACTCATATGAAAATTTTTTCTATTCACACACTTCACATTTTCAAAAACATTTTAAAGTGAGCTAAGTAACTAAGAGCCCATGGATAACCATGGATGTAAAGGGTGCTAACACCTTCCCTTTACATAACCTACCCCCCGGACCCAAAACATTCTCTTAAGGTCTTTCCTGTTCTTTTATACCCTTTCCTTTTGGATAAAATAAAAGTCGGTGGCGACTCTTGCTATCCGCAACATAACTTAAAAGTCAGTTCTCCCACCGTGTTACAGAACTGGCGACTCTGCTGGGGATAACATATTAAAGAGGGGTACCCTTAGGAATTAGATCACTTTAAAATTGTTTGCCTTGTTTGCTTTATACTTACTTGTTGGGCACTTATGTGTGAAAGATCCTAACCCGGATCTAGTGTACCTTAGGTAAATGGCAATAGACCAAGGAAACTGTACGGCGTATACCGATATGGTTGATCTGGTGGCCATAGTTAGTGTGACTTCTTGGTTGGTGCTTATGTTCCTTAAGTCAAGTTGAGGATAATATGAGGCTGCCATATGTTGTCAATGCACTAACTAACTTTTAGAACCCTAGTTATCCCATCTTGGCCTTTAGAAAGTAGTGAGGTAACCGGCTTTGGTGCAGACTGAAGTTGGTTGACACTCGATACTACGCTCATTGAGATTCTAAACTTGGAGGGTTTTGGTTGGCAAGTAAGTTGCCTTCTGATCAACCACCCTTGTGAAGGATCAATGATATTGAGATCCCTTAGAACCCGGTTACTTTTGTAGGACAGGATGAACCATCTAACTTCAAGGGAGGGTACTTACCTTTAAACCTCATGCAAGCCTTTAAACCTAGGGCTATGGTGTGACTTGTTTGTGTGTGCCACATGTTTGTGATTGAGCATAACATCATGACATCATCATGCATCATAAGCATAGCATTTTCCCTAACCATTTCAAGGACCAAGGGATTTATCTTTGTTCTTTGTTGCAGGTCATGGCTTCTGCCCGTAGAAACACTATCAGGATCAACTTTGTGGGGATACCTCCCAAACTTAAAGAGTTGGTTTCTCAAGTGTCTGATCACTCCCAGTTCATCAAGAAACATGGTCACCTATTGGATCTAGTCACTTCAGGGTTCAATGAAGACATGATGAGTGTCATGTTTCAGTTCTTTGACCCTAAGCACCATTGCTTTACATTCCCCGACTATCAGTTGGTTCCAACCATGGAGGAGTTCTCTAAACTTCTGGGCATACCTGTTCTTGATCAAAGACCCTTCACAGGCCTGGAGAAAGAGCTTAAACCAGAGGTTATTGCTGCAGCTCTACATCTGAAAAAATCTGACATTGTTCTAGAAACGAGAAGCAGAGTTAAAGGTATTCTTGCCAAGGTGCTAATGGATAAGGCTCAAATGTTCTTGAAGGCCATGAGCTATGATGCTTTTGAGGAAGTCTTAGCCTTGCTGATATATGGCTTAGTATTGTTCCCCAATCCAGATCAGTTCATAGACGTTCATGCCATCAACATTTTCCTGAGTCACAATCCAGTGCCTACATTGCTTGGAGACATCCTACATTCTCTTCATACCCGTACTACAAGGGGAAGAGGGACTTTGATGTGCTGCATACCTTTACTTTCTAGGTGGTTTATTTCTCACCTTCCTCGCTCTGTAATGAAGAATGAGCAAGGGTTCAGATGGTCCAAGAGGATCATGTCACTTTCTCACTCAGATATCCATTGGTGCTCCAGATCTATGGAGAATGTCACCATCATTGACCGTTGTGGGGAGTTCCCTAATGTGCCACTTCTAGGCATAAGAGGAGGCATCACCTACAACCCTTCTCTAGCTTTACGACAGTTTGGTTACGCCAGAAGTGATGGCCCACATGACATGTTGATTCAGGGCATTGTGTTTGATTATGACAACGATCTTCAGGGTTACCGTCAGAGATTCATACGAGCTTAGGGAAAAGTAAACAGGGTTGACAGCAAGACACTGGAGCCTAAGTACACTATTCCTATGGAGGCTTATCTCAGATGGGTACGATCTCGTGCTCAGACACTCATGATGCCATATCCTGTCGTCCTACCAGTTACCATGGAACCTGTTGCTGAAGGAGACACAGCTTATACCATCCTTCACCCAGACATGCCTACTGATAAGGAAGACTTGCAGAGATCATGGATCCAACTGAAGGAGCAAAGGGATACTTTCGAGGCTCATTACAAAGCAAGCCAAGCAAGAATCCTAGAGCTAACAAAGCAACTTCACGAGGAACGAAACCTCAACTCATACCTCAATACAAAGAGGAAACGTCCATGGGAGACTTAAAACCCCATCTTTTGTACTTATTTCATTTCATTTTCTGTAAGCCTAAAAGGCAAAACAAAGTTATTACTAATAAAAGTTTACTTTCATGTTTGTCTAAACAAAGTTAAATTCTGCGGTCCTTGAAAACATTGCATATGCATTACAATATCATTTCATTGCATCACAGGTTTATAATTGTGCACAGGTTTCTCATCTTCTCGCTGTTTATTTCAGCAATGGCTCTTGAACAATCAGTTAAGGATCTCCAGGCACAAAATGCACAGTTCCAAGAGCTGATCTTGAACTTGTCCAAGGGGCAGGATGAATTGAAGGCACTGCTGGCCAAGAAGACTAAGAAGACTAGAAGGTCTGCTGGGTTGATCAATATGGGAAGAAGGTTCAAAGGTCTTGCCAAGACCAAGGAACCAGCTGAAGACTATGAATCTGAAGAATCTGAGCAAGAGGTAGGCAGTCTCCACCATACAATGGGGGACTCTGACTCTGAGGCTAATTACTACCATGAGCCTAATGAAGACAAATTCAAGATGCTGGTGGATAGGATGGATGCCATGGAGTTGCAGAAGTCATCTGGGCTGGATTTTGAGGATTTGAGTCTGATATCTGGGGTAGTCATACCCATTGGTTTCAAGGTTCCAACATTTGTTGTCTATGATGGGGTCTCTTGTCCCAAGCTGCATCTGAGGTCCTATGTCAGAAGGATTCAACCCCACACTGCTGATAAGAAGTTGTGGATCCATTTCTTTCAAGAGAGTTTATCTGGAGCTCAGTTAGAGTGGTATTATCAGTTGGAGAGTGTCAACATCAGAGACTGGAATGATCTTGCTGAAGCTTTCTATAAGCAGTACCAATACAATGCTGACTTAGCCCCCACTCGCATGCAGCTTCAGAGCATGTCTATGGGTGCCAAAGAAAGTTTTAAAGAGTATGCTCAGAAGTGGAGAGATTTAGCTGGAAGAGTTCAACCCCCTTTGACTGATAGGGAATTGGTTGATATGTTCATGTGTACACTGAATGGTCCGTTCTACAGTCATCTCATTGGAAGCTCATCATCTGGCTTCACTGAGTTGATCATGACAGGAGAGCGAGTAGAGAATGGTATAAAGAATGGTAAGATCCAAGTGGGTGCTTCTTCATCAGGTGCTGCAAAGAAGCCTCCCACTGGGAAGAAAGAATCCAATGCTGTTTATGGTCAACCTAATCGTAATAAAAGGCATCAGTCTGTTAGTGCAGTTCATATTTCAAATCCAACTCCTGCAACAACAGAGCAGCCACAGGGCAACCAACAGAGGGCTAGAAGGCAGTTCACGAAGATCAACATGTCAATGGCTCAGGCATTGCAACATTTGTTGAAGGCTGAACTTATTACTTTGAAAGAGGCTCCTCAGAATCCCAATGTTACCTCTCCCAGGTACAATCCCAATGCACGGTGTGCATACCATTCAAACTGTCAGGGACATGATACTAATAATTGCTGGGTCTTGAAGAACAAAATTCAAGATATGATTGATGCTGGAGAAATTGAGTTTGATCCTCCGGGTACTCCAAATGTGATTACTGCTCCAATGCCAAATCACGAGAAGACTGTCAATGCCATTGATGAAGATCTACATGTCTATTCAGTTATGGAGTTGACCACACCACTGTCTGTTATCAAAAAGAGGTTAGTACAAGCTGGGATCTTTCCAGGTTGTCGTGAAGATTGTTTGTATTGTACCTATAAGCCAGATAGTTGCTTCATATTGAGAGATGGAATTCAGCATCTCATGGATAAGTATACTATAGTGTTTGAGAGGACTCCGTCGTCTGTAGAAAGTATGGTGGATCATCTGACTCAGGGTAGGAAGATTGAAGAGGTTGACATGGTTGACAAAGTACCAATAAGAATTACTTCAAAGGGTCCCATTAAAATCACTCATCAGGGTCCAATCAAAATTACTGCTGAAGGCCCTGTGAAAGTTGTTGCTGAAGCCAGAATAGCTCCTGTGGTCATTACTACTCCTGGTCCTATCCCATATACGTCTGACAAAGCTGTGCCTTGGCACTATGGGTCTGATGTTTACATCCATGGTGTCAAGCAAGAGCCTGTAGCTGATGTGCCTGTTGATGTTGACAATATTGCTGGATCTAGCAAGATCACTCGTAGTGGAAGAGTCTTCTCTCCTCCAGATACTTCCAAGAATGCAGTTACTCCTGCTGCTACCTCCACCACTGATGCTCGGGGCAAAGGTCCTATTATTGAGCCTGTATCTACTGATGTGCCAGCTGCTGATGACCTCTCTAAGCAGATGGAAGAAGTATTGAAAATCATTCGCAAGAGTGATTATGACATTGTTGATCAGTTGGGGCATACTCCCTCAAAGATTTCTATGCTGTCATTGTTGTTATGTTCTGAGGCTCATGCCAAGTCCTTGATCAAGTTTCTGAAGACTGCTCATGTACCCAGTGCAATTTCTGTTGACCAATTTGAGAACTGTGTTGCCCACCTGACCTATGACAACGGGTTAGGATTTTCTGATGCTGACTTGACCCCTGCCAAGAGGGATCATAACAGGGCCTTGCATATTTCAATTGAATGCAGGGGCACTACCCTGTCACATGTGCTGATAGACAATGGTTCCTCCTTGAATGTGTTGCCTAAGGAAGTCCTGAACAAGCTGAGTCCTGAAGATGCTGTGCTGAAGCCCAGTAATATTGTGGTAAAGGCTTTTGATGGTTCTAGAAGAGTAGTACATGGGGAAATTGATCTTCCAATCAAAGTTGGCTCCCAGGTGTTTACTGCTACATTTTTTGTGATGGATATTCGTCCTTCGTACTCTTGTCTGCTTGGTCGTCCCTGGATCCATGGGGCAGGTGCTGTAACCTCTACATTACACCAAAAGTTGAGATATCCGGTGGATGGAAAGGTTGTTACTGTCTATGGAGAAGAAGAATACTTTGTCAGCCATGTGAATACTTTCAAGTATCTGGAAATGGAAGGTGAATACATTGAGACTCCGTGTCAGACATTTGAAGTGGTTCCCTGGGTTGTTAATGATTATGTAGCTCCTCCTGTTGTGAAGAAAGTTCCTGTGGTCACCAGAAAGCCTCCAACAATGGCAATGGCTTCCCTCAATGATGCTAGAGTTGTGGTGGATGAAGGTGGTTGTACTATTTGGGGTCAGCTTCCTGATATTCCATACAAGTCTGACAAGTTTGGTTTGGGTTTCACTGCAGAGTCCCAGAAGGCTGTTCATCATGCTCGTGCTGCTCGTATCACTAATCAAGGGGTTGTGAAGGACCAGATTAATGCTGTAGGAGATCAAGATGAAGACTACAACTTGGATGCATGGATTTTTCCTACTGTGGGTGCTGGACTCAATAACTGGAAAGCTGAAGATGTTATCCCTATCTCCTTTAGTCAGGAGTAAATACTATTACTGTGTTGTGTTTTTAAATTTGTAATTTCTGAACAATAAAACTTTCAAGCCATGTGTCTTACCCGGGGCACAATGGTGTGCTTGTTACGGGCTGTCATTTCATTTGCATACTTCATTCAATAAAATCAGTGGACGTTTCGTTTTCGTAAATATTGTGTTCCTTGTCTTTCTTTTCTTTTATTTTCGCTTTATCAGCTATGTGTTCTTACACACACCCACATCACTAAATGCAGATCCTCATCCACTCTGGATCCTGTTGATAACAGTTCTACTATTGCCAATTATGATTTCGAGAATCCGATCTATCAAACTGAAGACGGAAATGAGGACGATTGTGAAATACCTGTAGAGCTTGCTAAGTTGTTACAACAAGAAGAGAAAGCTATACAGCCACATGAAGAGCCAGTCGAGGTTGTGAATCTGGGAACTGAAGAAAACAGAAAAGAGGTCAAGATAGGGGCTGATTTAGAGGACAGTGTCAAGAGCAGGTTGATTCAGATGTTACGTGACTATGTGGAGATCTTTGCTTGGTCTTATGAAGATATGCCAGGGTTGGATACAGACATTGTGGTTCACCGTTTACCAGTGAAAGAAGATTGTCGTCCAAAGAAGCAGAAGGTTCGTCGTATGCGTCCTGAGATGTCAGAAAAGATCAAGGCAGAGGTAATGAAACAGTTCAATGCAGGGTTCTTAGCAGTGACTTCTTATCCTCAGTGGGTTGCAAATGTGGTACCAGTTCCTAAGAAAGATGGTAAGGTACGTATGTGTGTAGACTACAGAGATTTGAACAAGGCCAGCCCTAAAGATGACTTTCCACTCCCTCATATTGATATTCTGGTAGACAACACTGCTCAGCATAAGGTATTCTCTTTTATGGATGGTTTCTCTGGGTACAATCAAATCAAGATGGCACCTGAAGATATGGAGAAGACAACATTTGTAACACAGTGGGGCACCTTTTGCTATAAGGTAATGCCATTTGGTTTGAAGAATGCAGGGGCAACATATCAGCGTGCTATGGTGGCTTTGTTTCATGATATGATTCATCATGAGATAGAGGTATATGTGGATGATATGATAGCCAGATCTCATAATGAAGAACAACATCTTGATCATCTGCACAAGTTGTTTGAGAGGTTGAAGAAGTACAAGTTGAGATTGAACCCAAACAAGTGCACTTTTGGAGTTAGGTCTGGTAAGCTCCTGGGTTTCATTGTCAGTGGAAAAGGTATTGAAGTGGATCCTGCAAAAGTGAAAGCTATACGAGAGATGCCAGCTCCCCGTACTGAGAAGGAGGTTAGAGGTTTCTTGGGACGATTGAACTACATTGCAAGATTTATTTCCCAGTTAACTACCATCTGTGAGCCAATCTTCAAGTTGTTGAAGAAAGATCAGGTGATGGAATGGAATGATGAGTGTCAGACTGCCTTTGATGAAATCAAGAGATATCTGCTGGAACCACCAATTTTGATGCCACCAGTTGATGGAAGACCCTTGATTATGTACTTAACAGTGTTAGACAACTCAATGGGGTGTGTGTTGGGGCAACATGACAAGTCTGGTCGAAAAGAGCAGGCAATATACTACCTTAGCAAAAAGTTTACCGACTGTGAAACAGGATACTCACTGCTCGAGAAAACTTGCTGCGCTTTGGCATGGGCTGCTCGCCGACTAAGACAGTATATGTTGACCCATACTACCTTATTGATTTCTAAGATGGATCCTATCAAGTACATATTTGAGAAACCTGCTCTCTCCGGAAGAATTGCGAGATGGCAAATGATCTTGACAGAATATGACATACAATACACTACTCAGAAGGCCATTAAAGGAAGTGTTGTTGCTGATCATTTGGCTCATCAAGCAGTGGATGATTACCAGTCAATGAATTTTGAGTTCCCTGATGAAGACATTATGATTATTACCAAAGAACCTGGACAATATGACGGACCTGAACAAGGATCCCGATGGACTATGGTTTTTGATGGTGCCTCCAATGCACTTGGTAATGGTGTTGGTGTTGTGATTAGTTCCCCTGAAGGTTGTCATACCCCGATTACTGCCAGACTTTGTTTCCATTGTACCAATAATATGGCTGAGTATGAGGCATGTATCCTGGGTATTAAAGCTGCTATTGATATGAAGATTCAGTTCCTTGATGTGTATGGAGATTCAGCCCTGGTAGTTAGTCAGATCAAAGGAGATTGGGATACCAAGCATGATAACCTCATCCCTTACAGAGAGCATGTGTTGTCTTTGATCCCACATTTCAAAGAGATTACCTTTGGACATATTCCACGAAGAGAGAATCAGTTGGCAGATGCATTGGCCACCATGGCATCCATGTTTGAAATCAGTTGGGATGATGAAGCTCCTAAGATTACCATTGATAGATTCGAAAAGCCTGCATACTGCAATGAGATTGACACAGAAGGGGCAGAGGAGAAGCCTTGGTTCTATGAAGTGAAAAGATATCTTGAAGCTCAGGAATTCCCTGAAGGGGCATCTGTCAAAGATAGGAAGTTTCTGAGAAGGTTCTCTGCTAAGTTCTTTTTGAGTAATGGGATTCTGTACAAACGCAATCATGATTCAACTTTGCTTCGTTGTGTGGATAAGAAGGAAGCAATTGAGATTATGGAAGATATGCATGATGGAATCTTTGGCACTCATTCTAGTGGTCATACTATGGCAAAGAAGATATTGAGAGCAGGTTACTATTGGTCTACCATGGAAGCTGATTGCTATCAACACTCCAGAACGTGTCACAAGTGTCAAATTTATGCTGATAAAGTCCATGTACCTCCATCACCATTGAATGTGTTGACTGCTCCTTGGCCCTTTGCCATGTGGGGCATTGATATGATTGGTGAGATCAAGCCTACTGCTTCTAATGGGCATCGTTTCATCCTGGTTGCTATTGATTACTTCATTAAGTGGGTGGAGGCAGCTTCATTTGCATCTGTTACCAAGAATGTTGTGGCTCGGTTCATTAAGAATAATCTCATATGTAGGTATGGCATCCCTGAAAGGATTATCACTGACAATGGCTCTAATCTGAACAACACTATGATTACTGATCTCTGCACGCAGTTCAAGATTAAGCATCACAACTCTTCTCCGTATCGTCCAAAGATGAATGGGGCAGTTGAAGCTGCTAATAAGAACATTAAGAAGATTGTACAGAAGATGACTGTTACTTACAAGGATTGGCATGAGATGTTACCATTTGCTCTTCATGGTTATCGTACTACAATACGTACCTCAACAGGGGCAACCCCATTCTCCTTAGTCTATGGTATGGAAGCAGTTCTGCCCATTGAAGTTCAGATTCCCTCCTTAAGAATTATGAAGGATGCAGGCTTGAATGAAGATGAGTGGATTCAGACTCGACTGGACCAGTTAAATTTGATTGATGAGAAGAGGCTAGCAGCAGTTTGTCATGGCCAGATATACCAGAAACGAATGATCAAAGCTTTTAACAAGAAGGTTAAGCCAAAGGTATATCAGGCTGGTGACTTGGTAATTAAGCGTATCATATTACCACAGGGTGATCCTAGGGGCAAGTGGACTCCAACATATGAAGGTCCATTTGTAGTCAAGACAGTGTTCTCAGGAGGTGCCATGATACTGACTACAATGGATGGTGAAGACTTCCCACAGCCTGTAAACGCAGACATAGTTAAAAAATACTACGCATAAAGAGAGACCCGCTAGGTTGACAGGCCTAGGCAAAAATAAGGGCATCCCGGCAAACCAAAAGGGTTTGGGCAAAAATTAGGGATATATATAAAAAGATGTACACCCGGCAAGTCGAAAACCTGAAAAGGCGGCTTGGGCAAAAAAGGGTATCCCGGTGGATTGAAAACCTGAAAGGGCAATCCAGGCAAAAGTTAGGGACTAAAGCGTAGGACTATGTCTCGTTTGGATCACCCATGAAACTGCAACCAGTTGTACTACTTACTCAAGCTCGCACAGATAAAGCTCAAACCAATCGTCTTCGTCTCAACAGCAGAAGATGAGATACTTGAAGATAATGGCAATAGTAGAATTGAAACTCAATAGGATTACTTCCCACATAGTTGATTTCTTTGTTGTAAAAACTTTATGACAAAATCCTCTTACTAGGGTTTATGTCTCCTTGTACAAACTTACCCGTGTATGGGTCACTTTTTGATATAAATTAATTCCATCTTTTGAATCCAGATTTACTTTTACCCTATTTACATAAGCGAAACGTCTATTGGTTGTGTTTGAATGTATGTATGTTTTTGAATATGATTAATGTTTACCAAAAATGCATGTATGCTTAATATGATTGATGTTTACCAGAAATGCATAAAAATGCAGTAATAGTATTTACTAAGGACGAACGAGGGAAGGATTTCAACGAAGTTTCACCGGTTCCTCTTTACAAAACAGTTACAAAACTCTCAGTAGGACGAATCCATCTTCACAAAGTCTTATCTCCCCCGGAATTTATATCCATCTCTTTTATCCTCATACGGATATTCGGGAATCTACTTTCCAATAAGGGTACGACGAACGAAGACGGGATGTTGTATCTACCCTACCATCAAACGAAGACAGGAGGTTATATATACCTTGTTATCCCCAGAAGACAGGAGGTTATATATACCTTGTTATCCCCAGAAGACAGGAGGTTATATATACCTTGTTATCCCCAGAAGACAGGAGGTTATATCTACCTTATTATCCCCAGTAGACGGACGGTTATGTATAATATATTCTTCAGCAACGAATAGGGATTTATTTTCCCTGGCCAGCAGTTGTTATACGAAGATATCCAGACGCTTCCGGCAGTATCATATCATACATACATCATTTACATCATACCGTAACACACATATCCATAGATACATAGTACATTACCTAAGTGCATCATATTATACATACATACATAAAGCATAAACTAATACTATCATACAAGATGCTACTTTGTTTTCAGGTTAATTATCCAACAAACAAACTTATGATCATCAGGATTGCTCTATCCTCCTAAAGACATGCTGTTACATCAGGATCACTCCAGTCTCCTGAAAACATATCATATTATTTCCTCAGGATCACTCCAGTCTCCTGAAAGCATATCATATTATTTCCTCAGGATCACTCCAGTCTCCTGAAAGCATCATATTATTTCCTCAGGATTACTCCAGTCTCCTGACGGTTCTCTATAATCTCAGGACTGCTTTATCCTTCTGATAACTTCTCATTGCTTCAAGACTGCTTTAGAGTTATCATTATTGATTGCTCTATCCTCCTGAAATCCTATTATTACTTCAAGACTGCTTTAGAGTTATCATTATTGATGGCTCTATCCTCCTGAAATCCCATTATTACTTCAAGACTGCTTTAGAGTTATCATTATTGATTGTTCTATCCTCCTGAAATAATATTATTACTTCAAGACTGCTTTAGGGTTATCACTATTGATTGCTCTATCCTCCTGAAGACATGCTGTTACATCAGGATTACTCCAGTCTCCTGAAAGCATATCATCAATCTCTCAAGATTGCTCTATCCTCTTGAAATTATATTGTTACCTCAGGACTGCTCCAGCCTCCTGATAGCTTCTCATATATCAATATTGCTTTATCCTCCTGAAGACATGTTGTTACATCAGGACTGCTCCAGCCTCCTGATAGCTTCTCATATATCAATATTGCTTTATCCTCCCTGAAGACATGCTGTTACATCAGGATTACTCCAGTCTCCTGAAAGCATATCATCAATACCTCAGGACTGCTCCAGATTCCTGACAGCTTTCATTATACCTCCATATTTTGGACTGCCTTATCTTCCAAGAAATATACCTGAAGAACTTTCCCCTAGTGGCATCTTTAAGCCCACTCAAGCATATACAACCAACCATCAATATCACTCTATGCACTGGTGAGTGCAAATTTTTGGGCTTTTGTGTTCAATCCCCTTCAACCTTCCAGGTCACGACTGGCAAATATACCAATCTAACCCCTCAGGTTTCAGAAAATTGAACAGGGGCAGCTGTTGCACCCCAAAATTTGCCCTCACAATACAAGACTTTGTGTGCTAAGAAGGTTCACAAGGTTCACAAGATTCACAATGTTTTCAAGACCTTCCATGAGGCTCATGAAGTCTACAAGTCACTTCATGAAGGTTCACAAGGTTCACAAGCTTCACAATACCTCCCATGAGGTTCACAAGACATTTTATGATGATTCACAAGGTTCACAAAGTTCACAATTGGTCAGAAGAGTTGACAATTCCCTCAGACAATGCACCTCCTAAGCAGTGCACCCAAAACTAGGGTTTTGACTTTAATCAGGCTAAATGGACTTCCAATACCTCAAGTGAGCTTCATAACATCTTATATGTATACAAAAAACCCCATGACAAGTTTCAAGACTTTTCTCAAAAGTTTGCTCAGTCAGATGATCAGATAAGTCAAAATCAGTCAAAGTAGTTAAAAAGTCAAACTGAGGTCAACTGTGGTCAAACCAAAGTCAAACTTCATGATTTTTTGCCAACATCAAGTATATGAAGTAAAATTCATCATTTGATCAAGGGTTGACCATGATTCATCAAGGATATTCCAGATCATCAATAATCAGGAGTTTCTAAATTAGGGTTTCCTTAGTAAAAGTCAACTGAACTTTGACCAGCCATAACTTTCACATACTTCATCACCAAGTCTCCATCCAAAGCTCATTTTGAAGAAAATTGAATTCTCTACAACTTTGATCTTTCAAGTTAAGCCCAAAAATGCTTCATTTGGAAGATATGAGCTAAGACATTATAGGTCATTTCAAAAGTCAACAAAAAGTCAACAACTTCAAAAGGGCATAACTTGAGATTGGTAAATGATATGGACCTGAAACCAATGGGGTTGTTTAGAGGACTCTTCAAGCTTTCCAAAATGTCCAAGAACACCCTCATACCCTTAAAATTGAGGGAGATATGCCCTTGCAAAGTTGGGAAATTTTGTGATGGTTTATATTGAAAATGGGGGTCTAGGACCAATTCTTTCCAAATGGGCTTGCTAAATTGTGATCCAATCCATACACTAGTACTATGCACGACCCAAACCATGGAAAATCTGATTTTTATTATTTTTATTTCTATTTAATTTGATTTAAATCATTAAAAATCATTTTAAATATAAATAAAATATGAAAATAAGAGATTTTATTTGGATAATGCTTCTAGAAAGTCTTAATTGTTGATTGAAGTTGAAAGAGAAAGAAATCATGTGATCTATCCAAAAATAGCAAGCTTTCATGAGCCAATATTTGAATTTCATGACACCATCTTTTTCAATCTTCAAGTATCAAATCTTCCACACAACTAATCAATATTTTGACCTAGAATGATTCACATATATATACTAAACACAACCCTAGCCCTCATTCACGAATTTCCAGCATCAAAAGGTAAGTTTCATAGCTCAAAAATTCAAGCCAAAACACCAATTCGGATTCTTCAATCCAAGAGGTTTCAAGGTAAAATAAAGACATAGACGTGTTCTTTGATCATCACTGAGGCTAAAGCATCACTCACATTCATCCAAATCATGCCATAATGCCTCACCCGAATTCAATTTGTTCATGAATAAATTTTTTTCGATTACATTAATTTGTTGTGTTTCAATGAAATTTGCTTGGCTAATGTTGTTTGTTATGTGCTATAGATCGTTTCTGGACAAAAAAATTGAAGCTTCCTTGCCTGGAATAGATTCGGCCATTGCTAGGGTTTAACTCTTGAAATTAGGGTTTGATGATTCAATAAGTTTAAATGAATTCTGGACACATAGGAATGTTCTATGAGACGCAAGGATCATAAAACTGTAATTAATTTCATGAATCATTGCTGTTTGGTATGAGTTTGATTTTCGCAGGTTTGATACCATGAAGAACTTGTAACAGATTTCGCAGGAAAAAAGGAAACAAATTTCGCAGGAAATTTGGGGAAGAAGAAGGTCTTTGGCGCGTTCTGGGAATTCAAATTATAGTTTAAAATATTATTTTGATTGTTGGTTGGTTATCACAAGCGCTGGCTTGTCCCAGTGGAAAGAAACGCTTGTGTTTGTTGAAAAGGCCAGGGTTCGAATCCTGCCTTGTACCATTATTTTGTTATTTTTGCAGGATAATAAGAAGACTTAATATATTATAGCTTATTGCCAACAAGCTAGCAGTTAGGCTCTCCCAGCCAGGCGGTAATGCGTGCATGCTTGTAATCAGAAGGTCCTGGGTTCGATTCGCACCCCAGGCCTTTTGTTTTCATTATTTTTTCTGGATTTTGCAAGACAACGCATAAAAACAATTAGAGTCAGTCTGTTATCACCAATGCATGGGCAGCCTGATGGTAAGTTTTGATGCTGGCAAGCTTGAAGACCTGGGTTCAAACCCTGCCAAGGTAAGTTCTTATTTTTTGTCACTTTTTTCTATTTTCTTTAATTAATTAGTTTATTTGTTTATATTCTTAATAAAAAAATAAATCATATATATATTCAAAATTTGAAATAACATCATATTCTCCAAAAGTTCTAAACTTTCTATTTTTTTTATTATTATTCAAAAATTTATTTTATTATTTTATGTAATTATAATATATAGGTATATATTAGTTAAAATAATTTTGTATCTAAATATACCCTAATTTTCTAAACAAACCCTAAAATATTTTCTAAAATAAAACTTAATTCTATTTTTTTTCTAAATAATCTTATTTTCTAATTCTAAATAACTTTATTTTTTTTTATGTAAGTATTATGTATATTTATTTATTTATTTAATATGATTCATGTAAATATGATTATTTTTTATGAACATGATATTTAAAATATTTTTTTTAATAATTGTTGATATATATATATTTAGAAATAATTAAATTTGAAAAGATTAAAATTTATAATTTATATTATGTTTAAAAATTTTATGTTATAGTAATTATTTAAATATTCATATTTCTAAATAAGTGTTTATATATTAAAATCCAATTTTTGTTTATTATTCTAATTATGTCATTATAATTTTTTTTTTATTTCTATTTACTTTAATTATTGTTACTAACCATGTTATTATTTATTATTATCTTATATTTTTATTATTATTTCTCTAATCTTGTTTATTTTTCTAATTATTATTTCACTAATTTTTATTATTTATTAACCTCTCTTATTTTATTATTACTAACTTTTTGATTATTATTTAATGTTATTATTATTACTAACCCCTATTTCCTAATTTTTATTACTACTAACCCATTATTTATTTATTGTTAATTTACTATTTTTTGCTTATTATTTATATTTTGCTATTTATTTTGCTTATTATTATAATTTTGTAAATGCTCCCGGATGTAAATTTTTGTAATATTTAATTTATTTAATTTTTTGCTATGGTTAGTAATTTAGGGAGTGCAAAAACATGTATGCTACTTAAAATAAATTTAGTTCATTTAAATTAAAGATAAATAATGTTGAACACTCACACACGTAAGTCGATTTCTAATCGCCATCTCACATTTCTAAGGTTATCCCTCAAGTTGCCTAAATCATAAGGTCAAGTGGGGTGTATAAAGCAAGTCCCTTTAAAAAAAAAAAATCATCAAGTCCCTCATGGTTGCCTTTACGAATCAAGTCCCTTCGAATAATGATGATAGTCCCTCCTTTATGCTTATTACACCCCAAAGTTGCCTTCATAACCAAATGTCCCTCTCATGTCCCTTACATCCAAGGTAATGACTACCTACTCCTTAATAGTAGGGATAGTCTTACCAATTAAAGGATAAAGAACAAGAAATACTTAAAACTTTAGGGTAGGTTCCTCTTATGTACTTGCTCACTTCAAAAACTTTCCAAACTCTTCACAATTTCAAACAAATTTTCAAAAAAAACAAGTTTTTACGCATCCGTACATGGATCATTATTAACTCATATGAAAATTTTTTCTATTCACACACTTCACATTTTCAAAAACATTTTAAAGTGAGCTAAGTAACTAAGAGCCCATGGATAACCATGGATGTAAAGGGTGCTAACACCTTCCCTTTACATAACCTACCCCCCGGACCCAAAACATTCTCTTAAGGTCTTTCCTGTTCTTTTATACCCTTTCCTTTTGGATAAAATAAAAGTCGGTGGCGACTCTTGCTATCCGCAACATAACTTAAAAGTCAGTTCTCCCACCGTGTTACACAGGGGAAGTGGAAACGAAAAGGTGGTGTGTTTTGGGATTTGTTCCAATTTAATGCTCTGACGGCTAGTATAGGGCCTAGCGCGTAAGCTATTATTGCCTAGGGATAGGGGTCACGCTTCAAATGCACGTGTCATTTTCCCTATAAATAGCAATCTTGTCCCACAGAGGGAACTTTTTGCTTCGTTTTCTACCTCCCTTCACTGCTCGTGCTTCTGTCTGTCGTTATCCGCTGTCGATCACTGCAAACCGTCATCGACCACCGCGCTTCTCAAGATATTTTTCTGCAATGGCGTCTCAAGGCCAAGGTTAGAACTTTATTTTGGCTTTTTTAGACTTAGTTTTTAAGAAGTAGTGATGCATGCGGCTTAGGTTTCGGTTTTATCAGTAGATTAGAGTAATGTATAGATTTTAGGTTGTAGTAGTAGTCGTATTTCTGCCTACTCTGAACCCTGGTTCACGGTGGGCGGTGGTCTTGGTCGACGCTCGACGAAGGCTAGGGTTTTGCAAAGAGCTCACGTCTGTTGTGAATCACGCGTTTTAATGATTCCCGCTGAGTGTTGACCGCCTGTCTCGAACGTCGATTGCTCAGGGGCTTTTGGTCGGGACCCTGTTTTCTGGCCGTTGCGCGCCCTTTCACTTGATATGTAGTGGAAGGGTCGATTTGATATTCTGATTGAATTAACTGACGCCTTTCCTCTACTTTTCAGGTGAAAATGTGCTCGTTGATCCTTTCGACATATCCTCGAAAGGGAGTTCATTGGAGGATTCGGGCTCCTCGACGACTCTCCCGTCTGACTCTGAAAGTTCTTCGGGAGATTCAGAGGCGACTGAAGCGAATGACGCCGGGATAGCATCTGGGGATGAGGTTGGCGCCCATGAGGTTATGCAAGAAGAAGAGAAGGTGTTGGCGCCCGAGGAGTAGGTCATCGAAGATTTGCTGGACAAGGTCTCGTCTACGCCCGACCGCATGCGGATCCTCTGCCAGTAGTGGGGGATCCCGATCACTAGAGAGTGACCTGCTCGGGCGACGATGACAGGGTTTTCTCGGAGTTTGGCGGAAGAAAGTTTTCGATGTACGAATATGCCATCACAACCCTGGGGATTAGGATGCCTTTTAGTGACCTGGTATGCTCAGTGCTTGGTTACTTGGGGGTAGGGCCCTCGCAACTGCACCCCAACTCCTATGCTTTCATGAGGGCATTTGAGTTGACGTGTGTGCACCTGGGGGCGGGGCTACCCTCCCTCTCTTCTTCTGGCTGTTCTATCTGCAAGCCAGGTGGGACGTGGAACCGCTCGGAAAGGGTTCATATCTTTCAAGCAACGAGCTAAGATTGTTAAGGCGCATTCAGAGTCTATCCGGTCATTCAAAGGTGACTATATCCTGATCGAGCCTTTGACTAAAGAAGCGACTAGGTCGATCAGTTTCATGGGGAATGATACTGATGAGAATGATGTGCCCCGGTTGGACGTTGAAGGTCGTCTGATCCGTAGGAGGATCTGGAGGTTCCCTTTCTCTTGGGATTACGGTCACTACGGGCGACCGGTGTGTGATTTTTTTCAAATAGGGGATGCTCTCGGCGAGGATGATGCAACCAGCTTCGAGGAATTTCGTAAGTTGGTGTCGTCTTTCACTCCGATCCCAATGGTCGACGGGGAGGGGAAGGTGATGCTGGCCTCTGATGGAGGGGAAGCCGTGGAACGTTCGCTGATCGACGTCACATCCCTCTTGGCCTGCAAAAGCGGGCAAGAATTGTCTGACCTATTTGGTATTTCTTGTTTTATTTTTATTGTTGTTGGTTTGTTGTGATTCCATGCTCGTGATCGGTCTGACCCTCGTTTCTTTTGTTTTGCAGGCTCGATGAAATCTCTGGACAAGATCCAGGAAAGACTGATGCAAGGCAACAAACGGAAGGCTAAGACTATCCAGACCCGACTGGTAGGAAATGATACGAGCGGCTCTGGCTCGGGTTCTATCGCTCGAGGATCTCCGGGCGTGACTTCGGGTTCAACCCTCAAGAAGCATAAAGTTGGAGCGGTCGTTACAGATTTGAAGACCAATGCCCCCGCAAAACCGAAACATCCTTTGCCTCCGTGTTTCGTGCAGCGGAACTTATTTGAATGCACATCTTTGGAGGTTGATCGGGCAGATTCGTTGTATCTTGAGTAGATGGATCGTCCCACTCGGAGGCTGTCCTTGGCGCAGGATGCTAGCGCGGTGATGCGGGTGCTGTCGATGGCATCCATGTTTGCCGAGGGGAGTTCTGGGCAGGAGCTCGAAATTACCTGCTTGAAGACTCTCTTGGCTGCTTCGGAAGAGAGAGCAATGAAGGCCGTCGAGGATGCTGAGACCGCGACCAAAGAATTGACGGTGCGGGCGGACGTGATTGCTAAGCTGGAGGAGGATAAAAAAAAGGTTGTCGACCAGAACAGGAAGCTGAGAGATACATTCTTACCCAAGGACGAAGAAGACGAGGATACCAAGGGGTTGATGAGTCGGGCGTATTTCGTTGCCCTGTTGGATCAGGATCTGGAGGATTTGAGGGACTTGACTAAGTTGAGTTTCCATAATGTTGTGGATCAGATTAAGGCCCTCCATCCCGAGCTGAACCTCGATGCTGATCAAATCAGCTACTTGTACAAATTCGTGGATGGTCGGGTCATAGTCCCTGATTACATGGTCGTGGATGATTCTCAACCTGGGGAGTCAGAGTAGCCGATCCAGCCTGCCGTCCAGCAACCTCTGAGCGAAGATTAGCTAGAGGCGCAAGAGGGGGATGGTAATTAGGTCGGCATGTGAGCCTAAATTGCATGTAATTTAGAATCTTTGCTTGGGGACGTGTTCCCCTTTTTTATGTAATTTCGAACAAGTCGGCCTTTAGGGGTCGCAACCTTTAAATTAAAATTTCCGTCCTCGGTGGTCATTTTATGATTTATGCAGTGTTTTAGTTATGTGTATGAATATCCGTCCGTCGGAGGACTTTTATTTTAAATGTCTTTTTCCGTTAAGTGTTATGCGCTTGTTTGGTGCGAGGAATACGACATAATGGTCAATAAGGGGATGAATGCTCGTAAGGGAATGTGATACATCAGTTTGGGGGACCGATCAGATGTATAGAGGTTGGTCTTGGGTCAGAATCTGGGTCAAGATTGTGGCTCGGATCTCCGTGGCTTAAACGTCCCATCGCGAGCTGGGGTTCTGCCTGGTCGTGGTACTTAGGCGACGTCGGGCTCCTTCGAGTACCCGTTCGTGCGACAGTTACCTTCCTCGTCGTGACGGGGAGGTTTTGTTGGTCAAACGTTTCGGCCTGCAATGCTTGTACCTGGGCATGCAGGTTTGGTCGGACCTTTTGCTCCTCGCAGGGGGGTAAGGCGACCTTCATACTAGCTGTAGTATTGCTTAAGTTTCTCGGCGTTCCACGGCCGTGCGAGTTCTTCCCCTTGAAGATCTTCTAGGTAGTAAGCCACGTTCTCGGTTTTTACTCGGACGCGATACGGGCCTTCCCAGTTTGGTGCTAGTTTTCCTTCTCGGGAGTCTTTGTGGTTTTTTCTCAATACGAGGATCCCGACTTCGAATGCTCGTTTAATAACTTTCGTGTTGTGTCGAGCTGCGATTTTTTGTTTGAGCATGGCTTCTCGAAGAGCTGCTTCTGATCGGATCTCTTCGACCAAGTCGAGCTCCTCCCTTAGCGTTTTTGAGTTAGTATCTTGGTCCATAGGTGATTTTGTGCGCATGGACGGTATGTGCATCTCTATGCGGATGACAGCTTCGGTTCCGTATGCTAGTCAGAAAGGGGATTCTCCGGTCGTCGAATGAGGTGTGGTCCTGTACACCCAAAGAATGTTGTGTAGCTCTTCGACCCAGCGTTTTTTGTGTTTGTCCAATCTCCGCTTGAGGTCTCTCAAGATTACCCTGTTAGCAGCTTCGGCTTGCCCGTTAGTCTGGGGGTGTTCGACAGAAGCGAAGATTTATTTGGTTCCAACCAAGGATACGAATTCCTGGAAATGTTTGTCGGTGAACTGTGTTCCATTGTCCGTCACGATGGCGAGCAGTATTTCGAATCGAGCGAGGATGTTTCGTTTGAAGAAGCGTAGGATGTTTAGTGCGGTGATTTTGGCTAAGGCCTCTGCTTCGATCCATTTGGTGAAATAGTCGACGCCCACGATGAGATACTTGTTTTGGCTGGTGCCGACGACGAAGGGTCCTAAGATGTCCAGTCCCCACCAGGCGAACGGCCATGGGGACAACAGTGACTTTAACTCATTAGGGAGCGCTATGTGTACGTCACCATGTCGTTGGCATTTGTCACATTTTTTAACGTGCTCCTTCGTATCGTCTTGCATCGTCGGCCAATAGTATCCTGCTTGTAGAATTTTGCGAGTGAGTGATCTCCCACCGGGGTGTTGTGAGTTGATCCCCTTGTTGACTTCCCTCAACACGTGTGGGATGTTTTCTTCCTCGACGCATCTGAGGAGTGGCGTGGAGAAGCCTTGGCGGTACATCTTCCTTCCGACTATCGTGTACGAGCACGATCTACGCTGTATGGTGTTGGCTGTTTTCGGGTCTGTTGGCAACTCGTCTTTGGTCAAATAATTTAATATTGGGGTCATCCAACAGTTAGTGTCACCTATGACGTTGATGTCCATTGGGTTTGACGTTTTACCAATGCTGGGTTGAGGGAGTATCTCTTGTATGACAGATTTGTTGCCCCCCTTCTTTTTGGTGCTCGCCAGTTTGGACAATATATCCGCTCGGATGTTGTTTTCGCGCAGGACGTTCCTGACTTCTACGGATGTGAATCGTTTTAGTTTCTCCCTGACCAAGGCTGAGTATTCGGCCATGTTGTCGTTCTTGGCTTGAAAATCGCCCCGTACTTGGTTAGCGACCAACTGGGAGTCTGTGCATATTATAATTTCTTCTGGTCCTAGGTCGTCTGTAAGGCGTAAACCGGCCAAGAAAGCTTCGTACTCTGCTTGATTATTGGATGTGGGGAAAGAAAAGGTTAAGGATGCTTCGATGAGTGTCCCTTCCTCGTTCTCTAGCATCACCCCGGCCCCGCTGCCTGTCGAGCTAGATGATCCATCGACGAAGATGGTCCATTTAGATGGAGATGTTGCAATTTGCTCGGTGAAGGTAAGCTCTGCTACAAATTCGGTGAAACCCTGAGCCTTGAGGGCCTTCCATCCTTCGAATTTGATGTCGAACTCGGATAATTCTAACGACCATTTTAGCATCCGTCCGGCCATGTCTGGCCTTCCGAGCATCTGTCTGATGGGTTGGTTTGTCCTGACGACTATAGTATGGGCCAAGAAGTAGTGTCGTAACCTCCTTGCTGCGAAGAGTAGGGCTAGAGCTACCTTTAGATTTGTAAGTATTTGATTTCGAGACCGTTCAATGCCTTGCTCGTAAAGTAGATGGGTTTTTCCCCCTCGGGGAGCTCTCGAATAAGGGTAGCGCTGATTGCCTCGTTCTTGATGGTTTCTTGCGCCTCTGGCCTGGAGGTTTCCTTGGATTTCGTGAGCTGTTTGAGGTGGCCATCCTTGATGAGTATCTCTATTGAGTCCTTCAGGTGGATGCAATCCTCGGTGTTGTGTCCATGGCTCTTGTGGAACCTGCAGTACTTGGTTTTATCGGTGCCCGATTTGGCGGGTAGTTGCTTGGGGAAGCGCAGCCCCGCTTGACGGAACTCCGAATTAGCACATTCAGACAGTATTTTCTCCCTCGACACTTGCAAAGGTGTATATTCAAGGAATCGGCCCACCGGCCCTCTCTGCTCCCGCGGTTCACGGGAACGATCTTCCTTTCTTTTGTCGCTTCCCCGACGAGATGTCGAGGGGTCGTCGGATTTGGAAAGGTTTGCGTCCTCTCGACGTCGGCTATCGCGGACGGAACTGGCCTCCTGTATTTCCTCGTATTGGATATACGCTTGGGCTTTCAAGAGGAACGCATCTAGAGTGGTGGGTGTCTCAATACCCACTGCTCGGTGGAAATCGATAGACGGGTATAATCCACGCTCCAGCAAATATTTCTTCATGTCGTCCGTGGTTGGGACTTGGAAGGCTTCTTTATTGAACCTCTCGATGTAGGTTCTGAGGGGCTCGTCTTTGCCCTGGATTATGGCTTCAAGTGATGCTTCCGTCTTTGGATGGCATCTGGAAGCGGTGAAATGTCTGGAGAATGTTCGACCGAGCTGTCTCCAGGAAGTGATGGATTCGAGCTCAAGGCTTTTATACCAAGTCATCACCCATTTCCTTAGCGTGGTCGGAAAGAGACGACATTTGATTGCTCCTCGGACGCCCCTGTAGTCGAGCAGAGCGTCGATGTTCTCAATATGTTCGTCGGGATCAGTTGTTCTGTCATATGAACCCAATGGTGGGGGCTTCTCGAGCCCTCTTAGCAATCTGGTGGCCATAATCTCATATGAGAGGGGCCCTCTAATATCGTCGTCGTCGCTAGAGGTGATTGAACGGGATCTTGAACGGCATTTTCTGTCTCGTCGTGGGGACGGAGTGTTTGATATGTTCTTCTTCGATCGTTTCGGGGATGGAGATCGTGATCGTCTTCCTTTTCAGAGAGGGGAATGACGATCGTCCTCTTGTGACCCGTGATGATCCTTGGTCGGCACTACCGAACGATGTCTCTGTGGAGGCGACCGACCGCGGTTCCGGATAGAAGATTCGTCGTGGTGGCCTTTATCTTTCTTTCTTCGGGGGGAAAGGTTGCGTTGGCCTCGGTGCCTTTTGGGTGATCGAGATGATCGACGACCAGTTTCTTCGAGACGGGCTATCTTCACATCGTATTCCAGGATCAGGAGATGGGCCTGATTGATTGTTTCAACCAATGCGGCGAAGTCTGATCCGGTGGGCATGGCCACGGAAAGTATGATTTCTGGTTGGCTCTCGAGCGGCTGATCGCGCTCGGGAGATGGTGAAGTTGTCTTTCCGTCCTGGCGATCCTGGATAGTTTCTTCGTGTGAGGGGGTGAAAAGGTTGCTCCCTCATTGAGTAATGAGGACACCATCAGTAGTACGGGCTTCGCATGGGATGTCGTTAGCGGCCATGGATCTTTATGAATAGTAACTTTAGTTCTTGAAGTTCTTTGGTGAAAAAGAACGGGGAAGTTTGTTTCCCACAGACGGCGCCACCTGATCGTACCTGGAGATCAGGATTCGATGTGGCCGTGTCAAACGTGGATGAGCACAGTTGATGATGGAGAAATTGAGGGGGTGTACCTGCACAGGCAATCCGATGCTAAAGTCAGATGGTGAGCAACGAGTGAGCAAGTACAATATTTTGGGTCAAGATTTGAATACATGGCCCTCTCAAATGAGAGGGTTTATATACTGGTCCAAGTGGGTGTTTATTGGCCCAAATTGTTGGGCGCGGATCACGGATCCCACAATAATCGATGGTGGTTAGAAACTAGCCGTTAGGGCAAGAAAGAACCTGCTCGACTTGCCCTAGGTCGGATTACTTTAATACCGAGCGAGGGACCTGTCGAGCATTCGATCCTCAGGGTTCCGAGCATAACTTGGTTTGTTGGACCGTTGGGCCGCGAGATAGATATGGCCCAATTCTAAGGGTTGGGCCAGTCCGGAACACCAGCTTTATGTGATCTTGCTTTCCACATTCATAATAAGTAACGTCTAGCATTGATGTGGGTGCTTCCTTTTTCCTGAAATGTCTATTATTTTTAGCATAAAATGAATTTTTATTGTATTAAAAAACTTACCAAGCTTCTTTACAAGAAGCATGAAATTCTCATCTTCCGATGTCTCCTCATCTTTATCGTCTTTTTATTCAACCTTCAAGGCAATGTCTTTGGACTTCTTTTCTTAACTTTCGTGTTTCTCGAGCCTTCCAAGTTCCAACTCGTGTTCTAGAAGTTTTCCAAATAGAGATGCGGAAGTCATCGTTGAGAGACTCTTATTTTCCGAGATAGCGGTCACTTTCGATTGCCATTCTCTTGTCAAGGATCTTAGGACTTTGAGGTTGAGATCATCATTTGTAAAGGTTTTTCCGAGAGCAATCAAATGGTTTGTTAGATGGACGAATCTCTTATGTAATGCAACTATAGATTCATCGGGCTTCATGCGGAACATCTCATACTCTTGACTTAGTGTGTTTAGCCTTGATATCTTTACTTCGGAGGTTCCTTCATGTGTTTCTACCAAGGTGTCCCAAATCTCCTTTGTTGATTTACATTGAGATATGCGAAAGAACTCATCCATACTAAGAGCACTTTGTAGAATGTTGATTGCCTTATTCTCATTTAAAATCCTTTTCTTATCATCTTCGTCATATGTACTTTTCAACTTTGCGGTTCCAACGCCATTGACAACATTCATCGGATTATGTAGACCATTTTCAACTGCTTCCCATATGCCTTCTCCTTGGGCTTCTAGATGTGCCTTCATTTTGATTTTCCGAAAATCGAAATATTCTCCGGAGAAGAGTGGGGGCTTGTTGCTACTTCCACCGTCTTTGAAAACCAAGTTTGTGCTTACGGAAGCCATGTTGAATCTTTTAGCAACAAGTTACCTATAACTTGCTCTGGTGCCAAATGTAAGATCAGAAAGAGCCTAAGAGGGGGGTGAATTAGGTCTTAGATAATTTTTCCGGAATTTTATCGGTGGTTGAATTTTTCTTGTTTAAGGTTATAAGTTATGAAAGCGGTAAAGCATAAAGGTAAACGATACCTGGATTTATATTGGTTCCCATTACAGATTGATAGTACTCCAGTCCCCTTACGACTCGTAAGAGATTTTATTATAGTTTTAGAATTGTAAAGCCTATCACACCAAAACCTGGTGAAGCCTACTTTCTAACAACTATACAAATAATGTGTTGAAGAACAATCCTCTTAACAACACCAACCCTTGTGTCCAACAATCCTGGATCACAAGTCAACAATAGAGAAAAATCACTTGATACAATTTGATAATAAGATGAAAGTTTGATATCAATCTTCTTTGATTGATCTTCTCCTTGAATCAAAATTCACTCAAGAATTCTATACAAGTGTTCAAATTTAAAATGAAATGAGATGAACAAATATGAACACTTTTATAAAAATTTGAATTATGTGAGAGTGATTGAATATGAGTTTTTATGAAAATTCTAGGAGGTGTTTTTCAAAATGAAATTTTCAGAATATATATGTTACAAAACACCTATTCAAAGAGGTATTATTTGTTCATGAAAAGGTATGAAAAGGTATGAATATTTAAAAAATATTTTTCATGAAGAGGGGCCAAATTTGACAAAAGCATATAGTGTTAATCAGTTAACCAAATGGGTTAACCGGTTAACGCTTTAAAACGTTAACTTCAGGATTTAAAAATTGGGGCTATTAACTGGTTAACCCATATGGTTAACTAGTTAACACTGTTATAAAACCAAAAATAATTTGTTTTAAAGTGTTAAACTAGTTTGTAAAATTATACCAATTATTGTATACATCATGCTAACATAAATTATGATTATTGAACACTTGTATATCAATTCAAAGGTGAGTTTTGATATACCTTAAGATTGTGTCCAAAGCTTGAATCTTTATGAATATGAAAATGAAGTTTGATCACATAATGTCATTGCCTTTGATAGATCATGTCCTTGTGCTTGATAACATTGGAAGCTCTTATCTTTTTGCAATCATGAAGTGCATAGAAGCTTGTTGTCTTCATCAAAATTCTTGAGGCTGAAGCATGCTTCTACATTATCAGTGCCAAGGCGACTTTTTCGATCTGTTGATATCTGAGCTCGGGGCCTTGAAGGGCTTTTCTCGTGAAATAGATAGGTTTTTTCCCGTCGGTAGTTTCGCGGATGAGGATGGCGCTGACAACCTCGGTAGCTACAGACAGGTATAGGTATAAGGTTTCCTTTTCAAGTGGTCGCAATAGGACTGGAGGTTCGGAGAGTGCCTTTTTTAGGTGGAGCAATACTTTTTCACACTCTTCAGTCCATTCGAAGGTGGCCCCTTCTGTAGTAGTCTGAAGAAAGGAATGGCGTGTTACGCTGATTTAGCGACGAAACGGGACAAGGAGGCGAGCATGTCGTTAAGAGACTGAATAAATTTCTTCGAGTTTGGGGTTGGGAATTCCAAAAATGCTCGACATTTGTCGGTGTTGGCCTCGATCCCTTGTTCGGTGAGATAGAAATCGAGGAACTTCCCTGCCCGGACGCCGGAGGTGCATTTTTCAGGGTTGAACCTCATTTTGCATCTCCTCGCCTGCTCGAAGACTTTTCGGAGATGTTGGGCGTGGTCGTCCTCTTCGTGTGACTTCACGATCATGTCGTCCATGTAGACCTCGAGCATGTCCCGGATCTCCTCTCGGAAGACCTTGTTCATCATGCGTTGGTATGTGGCCCCAGCGTTCTTCAGTCCGAAGGGCATCACGATGTAGTAGTAATTTCCTATCGGGGTCATGAAGGTCATGTGCCTCTTGTCTGTGTTCGACATAGGGATCTGATTATATCCTCTATATGCGTCCATGAAAGACAAGAGTTTAAAACCTGCAGAGCTGTCGACCAGTTTATCTATGTTAGGCAAAGGAAAAGCATCTTTGGGACATGCCCTATTGAGATCAGTATAATCAACACACATTCGCCATTTTCCGTTATTTTTCTTAACAATGACTACATTAGATAATCAGGTTGTGTACTGGGCTTCAGAAACAAAATTTCCCTCTAAGAGGTCTTGTATAGCCCGCTCGGCAGTCTCCGCTTTCTCGGGAGACTACTAGCGCCTACGCTGTGCTACGGGCCTAACGGTCGGATCTAAAGCTAATTGATGACAAGCGACCTTGGGGTCGAGCCCGGGCATCTCAGCAGCGCTCCACGCGAATAGATCCACGTTCTCCTTGAGACAAGTTGCGAGTTATTCCCTTGTTGTTGTTGGTAGCCTAGTACCTATCTTCACAGTTTTGTCGGAGTCGTCGCCTAGAGGGATAAGCTCGAACTTGCCGTCGGGGATTGGGCGAACTGGATGAGTTGGAATATGCCCGTTGAAGGGGCCCTGTGCTTCAGTGTCGTCTTCGTCGAGACGACTGTCGATATTGATGGAATTGACCCGTGGGAAAGGTGGTTGCTCTTCGACTCTAGGCTTTTTGCTGCTCTTGGAGGTGTTGATTATGGTTTATCCTTTGATCGCCGCATCGTAGAATCTTTGGGCAGCTTCGATGTTGCCGTAGATCGTGACTATGTGACCCAACTTGGTGTAGTACTTCATTTTTAAGTGGACGGTAGATGGGACTGTTGTTAACTCGGCCAGAGTGGGTCGGCCAAGGATGTAGTTGTAGAGGGAAGGGCACTCGATCACCAAGAATTGGACTTTGACCTCTCTATTTGTTTCCTGCTCTCCGAACGTGACGAGGAGTTCCACGTATCCTCATGGTTTTATAGTGGCCCCATTAAATCCTTGGAGGTTGTACCCAACATGGGGTTTTTCTTGTCTAGCTTGAGAGTTTTGAATAGGTGGATGTACATAATGTCCACTAAACTGCCTTGGTCGACCAGGATACGTCGGACGTCAAAGCGTGCCATTTTGGCCCTTATCAATAAGGGGATGCTCGAATTAGGTGACTCGCCTGGTAGTTCCTCGAGGAAGAAAGATATTGGACTGGACTTTCCCCGAGATTTTGTCAAGGTTACCAGTTGATCAGGTGCGGTCAACAGGAGCTCGTCGAATTTTCGTTTTACCAAAATGATAGCGTTTTCGCTGTTTACTCCTCCTCCTGATATAACTAAAGTTGCTGGGAAGTTTTCCCAAGTACTGAGGGCAGCAAGTCGTCCTCCCGTGCAGACATCGGGGAGGTGGAAATCTTTCGGGCGCGATATGCACATAGCTACTTGATAGGGAGAACCGTCGGACGGAGTGTCTTCGTGGGTTCTCTTCGCGGTCTGATCCTCGTGTCGGGGATCATCGTTTCTTTTGATGTACTGCTTGAGATGGCCTTCTTTAATCAGGATTTCGATCGCGTCTTTCAGATGAACGCAATCTTCAGTCACGTGCTCGTGACTTATGTGAAAGCGAAAATATTTGGACTTGTCAGTGTGGGGCTTGGGTGATGTAGGTTTGGGGAACCTCATCCTGCCCTGTTTGAACTCAGAATTGATGCACTCTGAGAGGATGAGCTCGCGGGGAGCAGTCAACAACGTGTATTCGGAGAAACGCCCCGCTGGTCTTCTTCCTTCGCGGACCTCGCGGGGTTTTTCATCTCTTCGCTTCTCCCCGGTACAGCGAGGAGCATTGTAGTCTTCTTGTTTGGAACTTGTTGCGTCATCGTGATTGCGATTGTTCCGGACACTATGAGTGACTTGTTTCTCCTCGTACCTGATGTAAGATTGAGCTTTGTGGAAGAGCTCGTCGAGGGTGCGAGGAGATTATATCCCAACTGCTCTGCTGAGTTCGCTTCCGGGGAGGAGCCCTTTCTCGAGGAGATACTTTTTCATGTAATCAGTCGTATCCACCTCGACGACTTCTTGGTTAAATCTCTCGATGTACGAGCGTAATGTTTCGTTTTTCCCTTGCACGATGGCTTCAAGGGTTGCTTCATTCTTGGGGTGGCGTCGGGAGGCCGTGAAGTGCTTCGTGAACGTTGACTCCATGCTTCTCCAGGATGTGATAGATTTCGAGACCAGGCTTTTGTACCACGCCATGGCTCCTTTCCTGAGGGTTGTCGAAAACAATTTGCAGTTGACATTCTCGGTGATGTCATTGCGGTAGTCGAGCATAGCATTGATGTTGTCGACGTGGTCATCAGGGTCAGTCATCCCATCGTACACCGCCAGATTCGGGGGTTTCTCCATGCCCTTAGGGAGTGGTGCCTCCATAATAGCCCGGGAAAGGGGACAGTGAGGGTCGTCTTCGTCACTCCTCAGCGGGGAGTAGTCCTCGTTCCTAGGCTCTCTGATCACGTCGAGGGGAAGTCCTCGGTTGGTCGGTCCCGTGGCGCACCCTGGACTTATTCTTTATTCTTCAGACGTCGTTTCGGGTTGGAAAATCCAGAGGCTGGTGAAAAGAAATGACTTTTCCTAACTCTACAAGGAGGTTTGATTTTGTATTTCATGCAAGTTATTTTTTTTGGAAAATCACAAAGAAAAGGTCTTGTTCTGAACCAATTTTTTGTTAATTTTCTTAGCACTACTACATCATGTTATGCACTGATATTTATGGTGAAAGAGGAAATAACTGCTTTCGATTGAATTACCATACCTAGTTATTATTTTAGTCTCTTCATGTGTCTTTAAAAAGCTTAAGATTGTCATTATGCTACTAAATTTTCAGCCTTTGTATTTCTTTATTTAATTTGGAAACACTATATTCTATGATTGAGGTATGATAAAAGTATGCAAATTTTGTGTGTCAATGAACAATTATAGCTTTTAAATAAGATATCACTTTCATCTATGTGATTATCGTCAATATGTGTCTTGAATCAAGACTTGAGCAGATTGTGCAGCTTCTGAACTAAATCATCTAAGTAGGAGTTTTCTAGCCCCTGACTGAGCAAGAACTCCCTCCATTGAGCATGATTCTTTCTCACTAGATGACCCAATTGACTCTCACTGTCTAGTACAGTTGTCACTGCCTTGCACACAGCTTCCCTGGTAAAGAGTCCATCTTCTTCAGTTTTTTCTACCTCTATTCCTACTTTTAAATCTCCGCTCATTATTCTTGCATTGATGAATTGATCTCCTGCGTGAGGCAGTAGTACTAATTGACAGTCATTTATCATGGCCTCTGTTAATGATCCAGATCCGCAATGAGTCACAAAGCAACCCACAGATGGGTGGCTCAGGATCAATTGTTGTTGAACCCAGTCCCCTTCAACTACCCCTCTTCCCTTTATTCTCTCACTAAATCCTTCGGGCAGAGCTTGTTTCATTGTTTCAGCTCCTATTGGTGGTTTTAAGGCAGCTAGAAAAGGCATTCCTGTCAGTTCAAAACCCAATAACAGTTCCTTAAATTGATTACTCTTCAAAATGCATTCACTTCCAAAGGCACAAAAAATCACTGTTTTGGGTTTGAAACCTCCTAGCCAAATCACCCATTTTTCTTCTAAAGTAGAGATTGGTGGATCTGGCAAAACTGGCCCTGCCAAAAACACCTGCTTTCTCATTTGCTTTTCAAGATAATCACAATAAGGGCCTTCCATTTCTCTGCTAGTTTTGAAAATGATAGCGTCACAGCTGGTAAGAGAGATCAATTGTCGCTCCATAAATGAAATATCTTTGCCATAATCCTTTAAAGTGGACGTGGCTAACCCTCTTGCTTCATGAGGTTGAAGTTTGATAGATGACGGTGGAAAACCTGGTGGAGGGTCAAGCAAATCCTCTTCTGTTAATGGCTTCTCATGAAGTTTTCTTTCGGGGCTTATCAGATACCCCACAGTGGCAGGGCTGATTGTGCAGTAATGTAAAGCCTTAATGCCAAACTGGCTTGCTAATGCAGGTAACCAATATGTGAAATCGAAGAAGACCATATCTGGTCTAAGCTCTCTTAGAGATTCTTCAATGATAGGCTCAGTGAGGTCCATTGCAGTCATGAGAAGGGAATGCAACGAGAAAGGAATTTCTGCAGTTGTTTCAGATCCACGAGGAAGACCGTTGACATCTGGTATCGTGATTGGAACGAAGGAGATGCGATCTGGGTGGAGATTGAAATGCTCCAATTTTGATATAGTATTTATGGGCATAAGAAAAGAAATCCTGTGGCCCCTCTCGGCAAGTTTGTTGGATATATGGAGATATGAGGTAAGATGGCCTAATGCAAACCATGGATACATTGCAACATGAAATTTGTTGGCAGCCATAGTTGATAAAAAGGAATTAAGGATATGTAAACATTCTGAAATCACATAAATGTGGCACACTTGCTAAGTTAAGAGCTAATATGAAATGTACTGCATAATTGTTTGAAAAATGGAACAAAGAAACTATGAGATAAGAATATGAATATAACATTTTTCAAAAATCATGAAATTTATGTGCTCATCCACTTTTCTAGAAGTGGTTTCGTCATGATCTTTCTCATGCCAAAGGCTCAACTATAAAAAATTGGCAATTAACATTTCACACTAATAACAAAAGTTGAACATGAAAATTGAGAAAATAATTTATCTGGTATAAATTATGTAATTAAACCATATTAGCATATCGAATTCGAATGGATTACATGTTCTTTTGTAAATTGTTTGATCGTCTTTGAAAGTGTTGGTAGCATATTTACTCATTAAGTCTAAAAAACTAAATATCGCCATTTAATTAGATCAGTACAAAAGATGCTACCAGTGATACAAAAGATGCAAGAAATTGTGCAGGCAAATTCTGCCATGCAAAAAAAGATGCAAACTTCCAACAAATTTGACAGTAGTACACTTCCAAAATTTTCTCCCGTTCCACATCTTTTTAAAAAGACAAATTATTGAATAAAAAGATTAAAGGACGGGATATAAAATCTAACCATCAAACAATTAGAAAAATGATAGTTGGGCATATCCAATCTATCTTTCAAAAAAAATTCAAAAACACAAATAGTAAGTGAATTTCACAAAGTGTAATTATCGATAAAAAAATCTACATTGACTATTCTGTTTGCACATGCATTTTTTTTTCTAAAAATATGAGATATCTTGAATCTAAATAAACGAATAGTGTGTAAAGTATTTTTCTATTTAATTAAAAGATATCAACGGACATTATTCACATTAGAAAATGCACGAATGAGCAACATCATGTCAGTTTCAAGTCAAAGATTTTTATAATTCCTCATGTTAGCATATTCTACAGAAAACATGATATCGTGTAATTTAACTCGAAAAAATGTGCAAAATCCAAATTTATATGAGAAATCTCTCAAGAATATTCTTAAATTATCTCTAAATATGCCACCACAAGTTGATATTACAAGATTTGCTCTTGAAGCTTTATCTATGTTACAACACTTAATCCAATTATGATTATGACTAGGAAAACACTAATTAACTTGTATGATTCTAAAAGGATGTTGATATTTGATGTCAAAATATTTAATAATTATAAATTCGTAAATTGAAAAATACATGTGCCCCTTGAGAGAAGTAGATGTCATATAGATCAATTGTTTAACATGAAGAATGTCTCTATCAAAGTCAATTTTGTCATTTTGAAACCTGATATTGTTTCTTGTGTGTCAAGTTTTCTAAACAATTATTATGATGAGTCATGATCAGATACTGAATTTGAGGGTCCTAACTTCTACCAACAAATTTGAATAAGCTTTCATAACTAGTTATATCAATGTTAATGTCAAACAATCACACCATTCAATTTCAAAAAAGTAAGGTGTACCTACATCTAAGAAATAAGTGGTTTGTAGCTTCCACATCATGATTACAAAAAGAGCACCTATGAACCATATGCATTCACATTTGAATATGGTTGCATTCTATTGAAATAACATCATGCATTAACTTCCAAGTCACTAATAACTTTATAAGAGGTATGTAGGGATGTCAAATAAACTTTCTCCAAGAAGGCTCAATGTCCCTTCTGATACAGTTGTAGGAATCTTTAAAAGAAAGATCATCATTTGCAGGTTTTGTCCAAATGAGTTCATCAATAATAGATTATCAAATGACAAGTTAATCTTCAAAATGTCTTCAACAATTTGAGGAGTCAAAATGGATAAGCCACGAGAAATATTCACTAGCAATACTAGGTGTAAATTCTTAATTTTGTATCTCAATCAATTGTCAGTTCATAAATCATTGTCCTTCTCATTACCAACCTACCATCTACTATATTCCTTTAGAGAAAAATAAATGTTTAATGTCATACCATATTGAAGTAAAATATGATGTATGATTCGTTTTTTGTGCATGAAATATCTATTAATAAGCATAGAAGACCATTGATTATTAGTAGTCAACAACTTTCAACAAAGAGATAAACACTCAACTTTGTTTACTATTTTAATATCGCTTATACCAAGATCTCATTCACAAAAAGGTGAGCAAATAATCTTCCAAGATAAATTAATCAACTTTCTACTTACTATGCTACATGTCAATACAAATTTTTTGATGTAAGAATCCAATTTGTTAAGAAGATTGATTGGTCATTCATAAATCCTAAGACTATACATAAACATGTCTTGTATGACCGACTAGACCAATAGAACTCTACCCATCATAAAAATAAAATGGCCATTCCAATTAGCTATCTTGACCAATACTTTATTTGTTATGTTCTGAAGATGTTGAATTATAGGTTTTCCTTTAAATATAGGAACTCCAAGATAATTAAATGGTGTTTCCACAATGAATCGAGTGTAATGTGCCTCATCCTAAATTCAGGAGTAGCTCCACCATAAAGGTTACACTTAATTTGACTAATGTGTTGATCATATTCTTGAAGAAAATGGTTAGTGACTTGAGCATTTTTTTTTGTAGCTTTGAAAAATATCATAAGGTCATGTGCAAAAAAAAGTATGGCTAGGAATGATTGTTTTACCAACTGATATACATGTCAATTTATCCTGATCCACCAAAATAGATAAAATCTACTAAGTGCTTCTTCGACAATGCATAAGAACAAGAGAGATAGAGGATCGTCTTGCCTCACTCCTCCAAAGCAAGAAAAAAATCATGCAACTTTACCATCATGATTGACAATTTGGCTAAGTGCAGAATGTTAAGATTCCAATCACAAAACTTTTCATAAAAATCATATTCAAGAAGAACTCTAATATGATATTACAAGTCTAAATTATCAAAAACTTTTGTATTGTTTATCTTCAAAGTCATACTACCTTCAAAGAATTTATTGTTCAACAAATTAATGGTTTCAGCTGTAATTTCAATGCACTCATAAATATGTATGCCCTTAATAAAGCCTCTTTGATGTTCCGAAACAACTTTTGGCCAACATGTCTGTAGTGATCTTAGTGATGATTTTGAATTGAAAATTTGCAAGTTTAAGAAATTTATACTGCTCAACAGAATTTGGCTCATGTTGTTTAGTTATCAAAATCACATAAGTCACATTGATTGAATTGAGATTAGAAAGAATCCAACATTGTTCAAAAATTTGATTCATTGAATCGATCACATATGTCCCTACTATATCCTAATAAGCTTGGAAAAAACATCTCTCAGAGCCATCAGGACATGAAGTAGAATCATTATCCATATTTTTCATTACATTCTTAATTTCCTCTAACTGAGACATTCTAGTGAGATATTGATTAAGCACGTGAGATATAAGTTATACGATAGTTATCTCCACTAGATGAATATAATTACAATTGCTTTATGAATTAAACTTTATACTATGTTAATATGAGATAACTTGAAATTCATTTGTGTTTGAAAAATCAAGAAGAAGAAGAAGAAGAATTATTTAAAAATGTTATAAAACAAATAAAAATCAATTCTTTGTAAAAATTTAAAATATTTTTAAAAATATTTTTATTTTTATTTTTTCATGGAATAAAATATTTAAACATTTTTGTGAAATATTGAGAAAAAAATCAATAAAAAATGATTAAAAAAACCAGAGAGTTATTAATTTTTGAAATCATTAAATAAAATAACAAAAATTCAAAAATTTGAATTTATGAAAAAGACGCCAAGAACATGGGCCAAGAACACGCGCGAAGGGAGTTTTGCCCAAATTTACAAATTCAATCGTATCTAACTTGAATGACTTTAAGATGAATATTGCTAAATGTCTCTTTGTTGAGAATATGTTTAAGAGATCTCAACTTAATAAATAAAACAAGCATATGGCAACCAACCGCACTAGTATTTCAGTTATCAATAACCAATTATTCACAACTATCATCCAGAGCTAAACCGTCAAAAATTTGAATTGCCTACCTGAATCAAACCTACATTTGTCACAATGGAAAAGAATAGGGGAAAAGAATAGGGTAATAGTCCAAATGGTTCTTAATCAAAGTGAAGCAATTTAGTGTTTTTTAATTATCTAGGCAATTCTCATTACAAATATCTCTGTCGAACCTAAGAGAAGAGTAAGCATCATCTTTTCTCTCATTGGTCTAAGTGTAATAGTTATCACTAATGTCAAAATGCATAAGCTTATTTTCATTTGTGCAACTAAGAAACTCATCGGTAAAAGTTCTTTTGGAGAACATCTACCAAGTTTCTCATGAGAACCAATAACTACATTAAAATCGTCTATCATGCACTAAGGGTCGGGATTGGTAAGTTGAAGATTTGCAATGAACAATTTAATGTGATCCACTAATATAGAAAAAGTTACATGTTCAAACAATCTTAACACAAGATTTCATATTTATCGCACCAAAAACAGGTAGGTTTGAATCATGATTCTATCTAAAATTTAATGCACATCTCTTACACACTTGATTTTTTAAGACACTCATCAAGAAAATGAGTGTAATAAATCATTAGTTCAAACGATCAAAAGCAAATTAGACTTTTGTTGGTCACAAATATTTTTAATAGTCAATTAAAAGAAATATTAATATTTTTAATAGTTAACCTATTAAAAGAAATAGTCAACCTAATATCAAAATTTCTCACTCCTTTAACATTCCAATAATTAATTTTATTGAGTGGTGTTGTGTTTATCCGACATGGCTAATTAATTGATTTTCATTCTAGGTTGAGTAAAATTATGCCTTCCCCTACCTTTTTTTCTTGACCAAAGTAAATTATTCTTAATGTGGCTCAAGAAGATTATCTTCGTCATTTTTTCTTGACCAAAGTAAATTATTCTTAATGTGGCTCAAGAAGATTATCTTCGTCACAAAGGTTATTATTCTTCTTCTCAAATGCAAACCATCACTAAGATCTCTCACTGAAGTTTTACCACTATTTTTCTATAGCTAAAAGATCAGATTCAGGTTGCTCTCTTTTATCATCAGCCAGATCTTTTTCAATCACTAAATTCTCATTAAAATCATTGGCAGTCTCTACTACCATTCACTCTTAACAACCCCAACATGCAATACTGGTTAACTTTTGCAGCAATACTGGTTCAAAGTAATTTCCTATACTCATGATAAGATTCAAAATAACACATGGGGAGAACACACACAGTTGGCAATAACTTAATTTGAGGAGTTTAAGGGAATGTTTGGCAGTGACTGAAAATCTTACTTTCTAGTTATCAGTACAAATCCTCTTTTGATTTTTCCATTGAACAATTGGCTTATGCCATCTTCTATTTGTACTTTTCTATTTACAAAAGTTCATCGTGAAATCAATATTATTGGAAAAACCCCAAATACAGTGTCAATATTGCTAACCCTTACATAGCTCACTTTCACAACATCAGTGGTTCAAACAAATCAGACTAAAACTACAAAAGGCTGCCATTTCCTGCAAAAATCAAACCCGTGTCGACAACTCTAATCTTTAACTCTTCCCATATTCCCAGCATCGGTTCATCTTCAATTGATATCCAGTTTTACTAAGGCATAACTTCTAGTCTTGTTGAATATACTTACCAAGAAAAAGGATCACTGATATGGTCTAGCCATTGCAAAATAAGCATCTGGTTTAACTGACATGAGCAACTCTACAACAGTTACTTTTTTTGGAAGGGGAATCCTGAGACCTGGTTCAACGATGCCTGCTTGATAAAATCCAGGAGAACATTTAACAGCTTTAATAGCAGTTTATGCTAAAACATTAAGCATCGAAAATCGAAAGCAATTAAAATTTACCTGGGGAAAGCTTTTTCCCTCCATACAGCTCCCTTGCCAGAGGATTATCAGCCCACTGATTAACCGCCACCCGACTCAAGGGTTGAAAACCAACTATCTTCCCCTCACTAGTGAAAACCACCTAATTTCATATAATTGCAAGGGAAAGCAAACATTAGTGAATAATACAAAGCAAACAGGACAAATTTTCTTCCATGAACAGGATACTCTAATAACTCGTGAAATTAAAATTCTAATGATTAGTCATGCATTAATGTAACGAAGAAACACGGAAACAAAAGATGTAATAGTGTGTTACATACAATGTTCTAAAAATATGGAGTACCTGATAACTAGCAATATCCTGCAAGGAAACTTTTGCATCGGCATCTATATCCTCTGAAGACGTAGAAAGTGAATCAATGCATTCACCTTGCAAGTAAGTCGGCAATTCTCCAATCCAAGCACTGATACCATCTTCTACCTTAATTTCATCGGACCAGCCATAAGCATCCTTCACCTTAGCTACAGTTGACACACAAAACTCTTCCACCTATCCATGTAAGAGATGAAAGAAAGAACATTATAGACAGAAGTAGAAGACACTGTTTAGTGTAAAAAGATAAACAGACTGTGTAATTGATTCCACGCGGAATGTGGGAGCAAAGCCTCCTTAACATGAGATATAACCTTTGTACAGACCATATATAAGTTTAAGAGAAAGTAGCAATGCATAAAAGAAAGAATGTGACATATAAGGAACAAGTTTAATGATGTACATGGTATTTACCTATTCCTAAACAGCATGCAGATTTTGCATATATTAATACAATTAGTAAGAAAAAAAGATAGACAGCAAACCTTTGTAGTATCCCAAAAGTCATGCATAATGTTGACTTCAGATGTTGGTAGAGACATCTGTTCTACAGGATGTTTCCTTTCCTTGCTTAAATGGGGTAAACGAAATTGACCCAAAGCACTGATTGCTACAAGAAACATGCCACTTGCAAGAGTGGCTGATAATATTTTTGATAAAGAACCCCCCTACAAACAAATATGACAATCAGCTAAATTCCAAGAATGCAAGATACGCTGTCCCAATAGAGTCATATAACAAAACCCAACCCATGAGCAAAAAAATATAACTTCCAATAGTTTTACTGAGAAGTGTCTAAGATCCCTTATTTGTATGATAATAAATTTACGGAAAACTATACTTTCCCTCAGCAACAGCAGCTAGGTGAATTTCTACTTCTACACCGTTCTCTTGTAAAATTGGAAATTTAATTTTCCCCTCTTTTTTGAGGAACAAAATACAAGTTTGTACAACCTCCTCCGCCATAAATATAGGACCCCTATGAATAAAACACGAGATTTAATAAAGTTGGTTGTGGTATTAAATTTGTTAACGATTGATATTTTTACACATTTACCCTTCATGAGAGAGAATTAATCAATGCTTTCATAAACTTGAACACTAGTTTTTGACACAGAACACAGTTGGGCACGGAGTTTGATCTTCCTCTCCACTTAAGAGAGTTGAAATTTGAAACACTTAAATAACCAAAAAGGGACATGTGATTATGTTTTTATCAGGCTTTGGAAACTTTGCAGTCACATCAGAGGATACTTCCGGATTTTATCATGTCTCGTGAAAACAAGTCTTTTGAAAGCTACATTTAGAAAGTTTTAAGAACAAACAACAGACATTTGATTACCTTTCTATTGGAAACATTGGCATACTTGGCCGCCACTCCACATGATAATTCCTTCTCCGATAAGGAATAGGGATCCACATAGTACATATCTAACGTTTCTGCCAAACCAACCTGCGATTTCGTTTAATATGTAAGAGAATATATATTTATTGTATGTGTTGTATGCAAGATATTGATAGCATAGTTGTCGCATAACTTAGGTGACCCTAAGAACTATGCAGTACAGCCTTCTATTGCATAGAGTATAAGCAATATGTAAAATCTAATAAACAGTGCAATAATGAAGTATTGAACTAAGCCTTAGAAGGTCACCATATTCGAACTTACCAAACAAAACATGGATGTTAGGATTAAGGTAGTATTTGCATGCAGACCAAATGGGACAGAAAGACATATTCTGTTATGTTCTCTTTGAGGTATGAAACCAAAATGTACCACTTCTTCTGCTTTATATCCAATTTATTCTACTTGTAATATTCATCAAACACAAAACAAAGCATATTGTTTTGCCTTCTTCTAATGTTTATCAAACACTCACTAATTTAATAATCTGATCAATTTAGAAAGTTTTTTGAGACTTTCAAAATTTATTTCATTTTCAAATTATTATTAGAAAACTTTTAAGAATGAATAAGGTTCAATTAGTTGTCCATGTTTCTCTTTTTCTTTTTTGCTCCTTTCGACAAAGAAATCATAAATTATCAAGAAAGGTTCTTGCTGTGTCTCCCCGCATTAGTTATGTGCTTGTACAAGTATGATACCCTTGTTTCGAAGGCAAACTATCATTTGGCAAACTAGCAACTTGAAGTGAGAAAGATGGGAGACCCCTCACAACCCGTAAACATTAATATTTGACCAAAGTTAAAGGTCTTGGAATATTCTTTTCCTTCTCTTTTATAATAAAAACTGGGGACGAAAAAAGTTGGGCCACAACTACTAATAATCTATACCTATATATTCATGATATCAAGTTTTGGTGTAGCCATTTTCTACCAATTTTACCCTTTGTTTATAATTTTGTCTTTCTTTACCCAACCAAATACTCTTTTTTTCTTTTTTTTTAAATAATCACATAAAGTTGTGAAACTTTCATTATTCTAATGAAAAAATTGGACATACAGACATGTTAGTGCCCATTTGCATGCCAGTAAAATATAAAATTATCACTAAAAATATAAAAGTCGGTGCAAAAGTAAAATGTAAAGTACCATTTGAGAGTGGGTCAAAAGAACTTCCAACCTATTCTCTGCAGACATCTTCCAACCCTGAAATTTTGCATCTCCCATTATTTTGGGGTCAATATCTAACCGATATGCAGGTACAAACTCACTCGTCCAAGCACTGAAATCAGAACCACCAATTTTCTCTAATTTTCCATAACAGGAAGGTTTCCACCAAAAGCGCCCTGATTTTATTTTCACAGGCTTGAATTCATCCTTCATCATGTGATATTTATCCAATAGACTTCTTGCATTTTCAACTATCTCGTCTTCATATAATTTGTGCAAGATGACCGCAGAATCCTTTGATTGTATCCTTTCAGACTTTTGAAACCAGTGAAAGGAACCATTTCTACTACCACCCTGTGATTTATCAAGAAATTGTTTTTGAGTACTTTGGAGAGCAGAGATGCAAACAACTTCTGCAAGCACGGAGATGAGATATTCATTGGATGAACTGAGAGTGAAAGATGCAGGAACCTGCTCATATGAAACGCATAAAAAGAACCGAACATATCAGTATCAGGGACACCTGCAGGACAGACATTATAATATGACATTACAATTTACAAAAGCAATTGAGATAAAAACTTAAAAAAAAAAAAAAAAAAAACAAGCAGAAGGTACCAAACCTCTCTAGGGTTTTCAAGATCCTCCATTTTTCGTTCTTCTCCTGGTTGAAAGACAGTGAGATCAAAGGTCCAAATCTGCTCCAAAACCACTTGCCTAAATGTCATAGTCAAGACATTCTTAGATGTGGTGTTGGAAAATATATCTTCTGAGAGAGACTTTTTGAGCTTAGCAGCCCTTTCTTTAACTTGCCTAGCCGGTAAGAACTGCCAAAACACAACATTTGAAATTCATCTAAGCCTTAAAAAAAGGCTTATGAGAGTTAATGTCATGTTTGAATTGATGGACTAGAACAGAGCGGAGCGGAATGGAACCTAATGAATGAAGTGAAACGAAGCGGAATGAATAAGATACCCCATTCTATTGTTTATGTATTTTGTTAATTTGATGGAATGAAACATAACTAATTAATTCATTCCGTTACATACACCCCATTCCGCTCTATAAATTATTTGCAAACTCATACTATAGAATCGGATTAGTTATCACTCCATTCCGTTCCATTAGATTAGTTATCACTCCATTCCATTCCGTTGCAAACTAATACTATAGAATCGGATTAGTTATCACTCCATTCCGTTCCATCAGATCCCACCAATCCAAACATACCCTACCTTAATTCAGCCTATTTCCATCACTATTTCCTCAATATTTCAAAGTATACCATGTTTTTTCAGCACTCACTTTCATCATAGTTCAAAATATAATATAAAGCAACATAACATATAGGTACATTTTGAAATGACGGAAATGAAGCATCCCTCTAAGAACCCAAACTCATAGAGTTTAATTTTCAATTTGACAAATTCAAATAACCAAATTGGACAAAAAAATGTACCAGCCGAGTAGAAATGGTGCCGTGGTCGTTGGAAGAAGCAGGAAAAACGGTTTCAATAACCATAGCATCCATACCAGCGTCAATGTGTTCGGCGGCTACGTCGCCGCCATCAGCCGCACCTGCCGTAATAGCCTGACGGGAGTCAACAGCTCCGACGAGAGTTAGTTGAGCCAAATCATTTTCGTAGGTTCTAACACACGGGAGTCTCTTTTGGTCTGATGTATCGGCAATTGCTTGCAAAACTTGTTGCTCGGTCACCGGAATTGTCTTCGGAGGAACACAAGAGAGGACAAAGATGTGGGGTTTGGAGTTTGTAAGGTGCTGCGTTGGGAAGAATAGTGAGAATTTGGAATTGCGGCGAAGGGAAACGAAAGGGGTGAAGAGTGAAGTGCTGGTTATTGCTATAGAATCCATTGCCGTTGGTATTGCCGGAGAGAGAGTTCTTCGTATAAGATTTGAAAGTTATGGATCCTCTGCTTCTTTTTTCTTCTTGGCCCAAATATACATTCCTCTGGCTTTGCTATCCCCAACTAAGGAATTAACATGTCACCCCTCATTTATCCTTGGCATCTCCCATTTGTAGCGAAATTTCATTTTGATTCTTCCAAAATTGTTAGAAAATATTATTTTTTTGGTTAATATTGGAAATTTCATCATTATATCAGAAATTTCGCAAAAAATATTATGTCAAAATTTGCATTTAACACACATACCAAAATTTTCAACATTTTTGATATTATCTATCATAAATTTTGAAATTTCTGGTGAAATTATATCAGAAATATAATATTTGCATAAAATGGAGAAATTTTTCGGAGATTTTAAATTTTCAGTATACCGAAAATTTTAATTCTTAAATTTTTTATATATGTCCAGAACTTCAAAAAAATATTAATAATTTCAATATTTTGGCCACATCGCCCTGCATAAATGGTTTCACATATAATAAATACATAATATCCACAAGATTACATAGAAAATTAAGTTGACTTCCTAAGTTCTTCCTCCTAGTGTCTAATATGTCTTGTATATGCCGATTCTCATGCTTTTACTTCTTTAGTAGGATTATGTCTCCAAGGGTCAGTGACGGGAGGCAATGAATCATCAAGTTTTAATTCCCAATGGTTGTCGTTGACAAAGCCAACAATAATGATTTTATGTCTGCTCGTATACATAGGTGGAGCTATGGTAAAAGGAAAAAAGGTAATGTTAAATGTATGTGACAATGAGACAAAGACGACAATATACCTACTTGTAATAGGATAACCCATATCAGGAATTAACATCTATTTTTCTCTACCTTGCACACTCAAGTGTTCTACTATTAAGGAATTCATAACTTCAACAATTGTGTCATAAAACAATTTGGAAAACAATTTAGGATGTTGATGAACCTGAGTATCCAACTATGTCCGGACCAACGACCATGACTCTTCGCCTCATCCAAGTAAAACTGCAATAGCCCGAAAACCACAATTTAGATTGTCAGTCATGTCAACGAAGTCATCAATGTATGGATGCAAGAAACCAGGAAACAAAGACAAGTAAATATGCCTAGAAGATACATTGGTTGGTTGAGTTTGACCCAATAATATAGAAGGTTAACTTTTTGTTGTGTTTGTGCATGATCTCTTTGTAGTCTGACTCCTCTATGAGCCCTCGCCATACTCCCACTATGAAGGATCACGATGCACATCACTCTCTTCACCCTTTTTGATCTTCTTAACTCCTTTTTTTGGCTTTTACTTCACTGACGATGGAGACATATAAGTTGTGGTTGGATGTGTTAATTCCCGATTTTTTTCTTCAACGCCCTCTGTCCTACAATATCCAAATAATTGAAACATTTCTTCAACTCTTCACATTCTACTTCTAAATTCATCTTTGTGTCATTATCGTCATGACCGTTAGCATGTTCTTGGATGTGTAATTTCTTTCAAAAAACATGAATTATTTCTAAAGGAACATGCAAAACCTTGTATTTGTAAATCAGCAAGTTGACATGCACAAGGTAACTCATATGTAGATCTAACGAAGCAACCACAAATATCCTTGTTTGTACCAAATTTTTTTACCCTTTATAGTTATTTCCCCATGTATTGTATATACTTCCTTGAAACAAAATCGTGAAAGTTGGCATAGAATTGAGTGTTATACAAATGCTCAATATTGACAATACTTTTTTGAAATGACACTCTGAATGAACCTAACTGCAACCTCAGCATGGTGTTCACAGCATCCCAGCTTCGACATAAATCTCCCTAACTTGTAGTCAACATGTTTTTCAGTCTCCAATGACTAGACTCCACCCTAAATCACAATAATTAAACCATAATGAGACAATAAGATAAATTATGCTTAGTAATAATATCGAAAAGAAATTGGTAGACATGTTCGTTGTTGTGTTCCCTAAATGAGTGACTATGTTAGTCCAAGCAGCCACAAACCTTTCTTCATATGGTGTCAATCAGGTTTCATTCACATACTTAACAAACAAAGATATATCAGCATCAAATAGTCTCAAAGTGCTTCAAGTGTGTGAGATACTCAGTTTCTTTATTAGCATACATGATGTTGTTCCATATACCCACGACATTTCATGTCTTTCTACTTTAATATACTCCTTACATTTCATGCTAACATTTTTGGTAATATGGAACAAACATAATAGATGTATTGAATTTGGAAACACAACTTGAATTGCATTCATTGATGCAAGTTCTCGGTCCGTCACAACAACATTGGGTAGAAATTTCTCAAAAGAAAACAACTATTTGAGCTTTTTCAATGCCCACGTGAAGTTCTCCTCCCTTTCATGTTCCAAATAGGAAAACCCACAGAAAATGTCAACTTTGTTGACGTAACACCAACCATCCCAGGCAATGGTAACTGATACCAGTATGTTCACGATTCAAATAATCAAAAATATGATAAATCAAAGTATGTCAAAATGGTATCAAGCTTTGATCAAGATCCATATTACCTATTGCTCTTGTATATACAATAAAAAATCAACACCAGGTAAAATATATTCAACAACTTCACTGAATCAGGATATGTCCATAAGATACCGGCAACAACATTTGAGTCTTCCATATTTCTTGTCCAACACATTTATTTTTCTTTATGAATAAGAGTAAACATTTGCATTTCCGTCAATGAACCTCTCTTTCTCGCATTGTATGTAGCTCTAGCTTTATACACATGGATAATACTGGTGAGGTTTTCTGGATCTTTGTCTTTCAAGGCAGAAACTATGTACCATGGAGTCATATTGTACTTCATCATGACATTTACAAATTATCTCTCATGATCTTTTAGACAATCCAATATGTCATGGCCATATAATTCCTCTGATATTTTATAAATGTGAAACTCACATCTAACTATCACCTTCCAACCAATACCACTTGGCGAAGATCTCAACCTAAAAGGACATTTCACTTTCATACTATAAATGTCATCTGAAGATTTACTACTTTCGGATGTATTTTTTCTCTTATAATTTCTTCCTCTCTCACAACCCATAATTAATTTATCCTTCCTACCTCGTTGGTCATTTGCAGTATCTGAACGAACAGTCGCAACTGTAATATCGTGTTGCTTGTCAATATGTTGTGCTCAGGCTAATACTGCAACTTGGTTCTCAAATGTTTATCATTTACATTACATGAAAAGTATATGATTAATATCATATCCAACGAAAATATTAAATTTGAACTTGTTACATAAAAAACATACTTTGTATATGATGAAGAACTGCGTGTAATCGCTACACGAATCTGTAGATGACCCTGTCGGTTTCGGACCGTACAAAGCAAGCATTTTTGAACTAGCAGCTTTGTTACCGAAAATTTCGATTGCATGCGAAATTTCCGGTATACCGGATATTTCAAAATTTTCGGAAGTTTTTGTTGAGTACCAAGAATTTTCAAATTTTCAAGTATTGGGGCAAAAAATTGTATGATATTCATCGGATATTTTGAAATTTATGGTATGAAATACCGGATTTTTTGAAACTTCCAGTACAAACACAAAAATTCTCAAAATTTGTACAACAATGCCTATCGAAAATTTGAAACAACTATCAATAATTTTGAAATCTTAAGTAGAATTTTTTTTTTTTTTGGAAAAATGATAAATTTTTTAGGTAAATAATAACATAAATATTTTTGGAATACTGAAAATATAAAGAGTGTCAGATACGAAATGGGGTGGTAGGTTAAATTCTCTCTCATCCACTTCTAAATTACAAATATAAAATTTTAATTTGTTAATTAAGTGATCAAAATGTGAAAAAATATTAATGCAGATGAAATAGATTTGAGTGTATACTTGCTAAATGTGTAATATCTGATAATGCCTGTGATGTTAGAAATTGTTGTGAAGTTAGAGCTATCTTGTCTAAGAAATTGTTTTTTTTTTAACTTTATAATTTTTTTCAAGAAAAATATTTAAAAGTGAAAATTAACTTGTTAAAAAAGCTAAAACATTAATGTGATTGAATTAAATGATGTTTTTTCTCTATTATTTAGATTAAATTAAATTATCTTAAATTATGTACATGGTCTTTTAAGTTATTTAAAAATATCAAGTTGATTATTTTTTATAAAAAAAATCTTTGATACAATAAATTGTAAACAAATATACCATTTGAACTGGTTTTTCGCGCTGATGACGAATATGTAATTAATTTTGCGTTTAATTGTGTATTTTGGTCGAATCAATGATTTTTTATTATGTATTTCGTCCAAAAAAAAAAGACCAAATCGTTACAAAAACAGAGCCCGAAATGACCTACTTATAGTAAAAAAAACATAAAGGACTACATTGTTACAATTAAATAACTTAAAAAATCATGTAGGTAATTTAGTCTTAAATATATGAGAGAATTTTAAAATGTAGAATATCTTATAAAAATTGTTGGGGTGAAATCTAATTGTATTAAAAATATATGATTGCTAGTAAGGGTGGTAAAACAGATCGTCTGTCCCGCCCCACCCCGTAAGCTCGCCAAAAAAAGGTGGGGCGAGCATGTCCGCCAAATGGAAATGGTCATAAAGATCTAGCTCGTCCCGCCAAGATGGCAAGTTAGAGAGCAGTGGGTTTGACCGCCTACTTATTTATTATTATTATTTTATATATTAATAGTTTTTTTTACATTTCAATTAGATTTTTCACTTATTTCTTAGAACAATTTTTATAATTTAACAAATTTTACTTCAAAAAATATTGCATATATTCTCAAATAAATATATAAAATAAAACCATCAAGAATTAGAATTACTAAAATTAACTAAAAATGGTGGGTTTAAGGTGGAACCAACTGAACGAATAAGTGCAGCGGGCTTTCTCGGGATGCGGATTTTGGCGGGCGGACTTTTGTGGGATGGGCTTTGGTGAGCAGCAGACCCAAAAACCCAACTTAACACACCATTTTTTGCGGGTGTGTGTGTCGTGCAACACCCTGTTTATTTAATTAACTATTTAATTAAATATCCTCGTATTATTTGTGTTGATTTGTGTTGATTGACGGAATTGTGTTGTGTTGAGTTGTTATGTTGGTTTTAGTCGAATTAATTTAATTAAGTTGATTTAAGTTGTGTTATGGTTAGTAGAACTAATTAAGTTGATTAAATTGTGGAAATGTCGATTTAAGTGGTGTTGTTGTTAGTTGAGTGAATTAATTGATTAAGTCGAAGAAATAGTGTTGGAATGATACTAGTTTATTAGTGGGCTTACTTGTGATTATAAGTAGTAAGTAGAAGGGGTGTACGACTAATAACATAGAGATTGCTGGTGTGTGGAGTAAGATTAATTAGATTATTTTTAATTAATATTTACTCAACCATGGTATAAAATGGATAGTTAGCATAATTATATGAGTGATGTCATTATTATTATATTATTATTATTAGTATTATTATTATTATTATTAAAAAGTCAAAGTGAATTGGTAATGGTGAGTGGAGGAAAATAAGGAGAGTTATAAGGCAAGTTGAATAAAGGAAATTAGTTTAGTTAGAAGTGGCAGTATGAGAAAATGGTTTAGCAGTGAAGAAAATAAGGTTTGGAAGCCGTTACAGAGAAGTTGCAGAGGAAAGAATGCATAGAGATTGCAAGAGCGAGAGTCCAATCGGAGAGTTAGAGTCGCCTTCAATCCAAGGTAGGGATGTGGTTCTAACTATATAATCCAGAATATGTGATGAATACATATGGGATTGGGTATATGAATTGTTTCTGTCAGTCGCGGTGTAGTTTGGTTAAATAAGTTGTTTTGTTGAATAAGTTGTTTTGGTTGAATAGGAGAATTGAACTGTGTTGTTGAATTAATCGTAATTTGATTATTTGGTGTTAATGGTGTACGCATATGTTTTGTTGTTATTGAATTGGTGTATTGGTTGTTTGGTAAATTAGTCGGAGAGGGAATTGTGAAGGAATTACATAGACGGAAGATGAAGGAGAGAAACAGAAAAGTTGCAAATTTTGGTTGTGGGACGACTGTCCCATTTGCCTAATGTCTGTCAGAGATGTGTGATGCTCGTTACCTCCCTAGGACGATTGTCGGTGTCATAAGCGTGACGAGGGTCGCACGGGGTCTGGGGGAAATTGGTGTTTTGTTCTGCGTGGTGGTTCTTTTCGTTGTCTGCAAGATTGACTTATCCTACTTTTAGTCCAGTAATATAATTAAGTTGAAGAACATTATTTGAAGTAGTAGTGATCATGATAAGTATTCGACAGAAAATTAAATAGTAATAATGTAATGAATTAGTAGAAGAAAAATAAGAAACAGTAAGGTAACATTGGTAGCAGGTTTTGATAAGTCCTTTTATTGAAAGTGTTGCAGGAATTTGACAGAGGTGTGATAATAAGCTAGTAGTAAGTAGTAATAACAGAGTGTAGTAAATAATTTAATTAATCGGTTTTAGCCAAAACTTGTGTGAATAGGAACACAATATAATTGGTTGTACTGGTGTCGTGTTGTCTGTTATAAGTTGTAAAGTTGTTGGTTGTTGTTTTATGTTGCAGTGCCTTAGGAATGGCAAGAATATAAGTTGCAAGCCTATGACCAAAGTTGAATGTTGTGGTGTTTCTTGGTAGTTATAATTGTTGTTGATTGACAATCATGTTGAGTCGTATTACATAACATTATTTAAGTTGGAGCTGATGCTCAGTAAGTTGGTCTGAATTGGCAAAATAAAGTTGAAGGCTTATGCCTTGTTGTTGACGCCTCTATTAATTGACAAGATTATAAGTTGGGAGGTCTGCTTCAATGATACCACATGCATTACATTTGTCTAAGTTGCATTTCCGAGTTGCATAGTATGTTGTTGTGTTGTATCTCGTGTTGTTTAAGTTGTTTGTGAGTTGTGAAGTGGTGGTTTATATAATCCGATTTAATATGTTATTTCATATTCTTGATTATATTGTTAGATATCTCACCCCTTCTGTTTGAATGTTGCTCTCTGTTGGTAACATGCAGGTAATCCAGAGTAGAGCGGTGTACCTTAGTAGTTAATTTGAGTCAGTGTTGTCGCTCTGATACGTAGCACTTGAGGGGATAACACATGTTTTCTATTGATGTCGTATTTGATTATGTTGTTGAATTTTTAGTTGTTTTTGTTAAAGATTGTTGTCTTGAGTTGTTTTGACGTTGAATACAAGTTAAACTATTTTAAGTTGAATTTTATAAATCGGTTGCGTGATGATAAAGTATTTTGTTTTAAAGTCTAATCAAGTGTTAAATGTTCTTTTTAAAATTGGAAATGTATCATCTCATTTGAATTGTTGGAATTTTATACTCTAATTTTATTAATAATTACCGGATAGAAATGAGGTGTTACATACCGGCGTGTTGAACCATAATCTGTTTTGCCACTCCTAATTACTAGAAAATGGTTCTAACTTAAAACACTTTAATTATTTACAATTGACATTCTACCAACTAAAATATTTTATACAAAAATATTTAATATTCTTTTTCGTTCTATATATATAATATATTGTATTTATGATTCATTTTATTTCTATAACTTAAAAAAAATCATTTTGATTTTTCAATTTTTATGAATCTATCACGTTAATCTTTTTAATCTAAATGTCAATAACAACTATAATTTTCTATCTAAATGTCATGTAACATTTAACTTTTGTGATCGATTTAACGATGCAAAAACCGATTACTAAAAAAGTTTTTTTTTTAGTTTTTGATATATTTTTCATCTTTTTCATTAAAACTTCAGAGTGCCATTGAAACCTGATTTGTTTTTTAAGATAACATATTTTATTAAATTAATTTCCAAAATAACAATATTTTAAAAAAAATTACCAAACTAACATAGTTTAGATGCATGTTCGCCAATCCATTTGGAGAACATGTTCATTTTCTAACTAATTCGCCAAATGGATTGGCATGATTTAAAATTTTTTAACCAATTCGCCAAATGGATTGGCGAATGAGTGTAATTTGGTACATGCATTCGCAAAATGGTTTGTTGTGCATGTGTTAGTGTTATTTTTGTGTTTGTTATATATATATATATATATATATATATATATATATATATATATATATATATATATATATATATATATATATATATATATATATATATATATATATATATATATAAAAGTATATATATATATATATATAAAAGTATATATATATATATATATATATATATATATATATATAAGTGTATATATATATATATATATGTATAAGTATATATATATATATATATATATATATATATATATATATATATATATATATATATATATATATATATTTTCTTCTATAAATATATATACACTTATATATATATATATATATATATATATATATATATATATATATATATATATATATATATATATATATATATATATATTTCTTTTATAAATATATATATATACTTATATATATATATATATATATATATATATATGTATATATATATATATATATATATATATATATATATATACTTATATATATATATACATATATATATATATATATATATATATATATATATATATATATATATATATATATATATATAAGTATATATATCTATATATATATGAATGAGTATACATAGATATATACTTATATAAATATATATATACTCATATATATATATATATATATATATATATATATATATATATATATTTATATATATATATATATATATATATATATATATAAGTATATAAAAGAAAATTATAATATTAAAGAAAATTATATTAAAAGAAAATTATTCATATAAAAGAAAATTAGAGAATCTGACAAAGAGAAATATAATTTAAAAGAAAATTATTATTAATAATCCAACAACGATAGTACAAAAACTAATTTCCCGCCCGATCTAAATGTCCCCCAGTACCACATCCACGGGGATGACCCCGTCTTCGAACTCTACCACCAGGTGGTCGAGGTTCCGCTTGTATTTGTGTGTTTGGTGGATGCGGTTGTTGTTGAGTCCATGATTCTGTTTGTCCCCAATTACGTGGAAGGTTGCTGCCAAAGGCGCTGCTGTAACTCAGTTGTGTGCCCATGTTTTCAAAGTTGGGTCGGATAGGTTGGGCTGGGTTGGATTGGGTTGGGTGAGGACGATAAGCTTGACCAAATGAGGATATTGCCTCGTTTTGAGAACGAAACAAAGGTGGGGGGCTATAGGTTGGTGTGGATATGAAGGGGTTGTCGGGGGTATATCGGTGTTGGTAAGGCTCTTGTTGTTGTGATTGGGTTTGTGGCATGAAGGGGTTACATGTTTAAAGGAATGGTCTATGGGTGTTTGAAGTCGATGGCTGGAATTCGATGGGGTAGTCATGTTGTGGGGTTGGTGGTTGAGCGTATGTTGCGGCCTGCGAGCGCGGGTCAATTAAGTATGGGTTATCAGACACCCATTGTTGCGTAGTAACTGACCTAAACCAAACTAAATATTCTCTAGTTGGTTTGACATTTTGAAGCACTTGGTCAGTTAGGACATGTTGACGTCGATCCATCCATTGTTGACGTAATTCCCTAGCAAAGTCTTTCCAATCTTCCATATTCCACATGTCACTTACTCTTTTCAAATGCCATTCTCCCAAACATGTCGGAGGGCCCGGAATATCCTGTTGCATTCCGAACTGCATTTTCACCCGATCTGTTTGGTGCATTTCAATCGTAGTGAATCAGATGATTGGTGTTTTTGCTGTCCAAATTTCAGCATCCTCTGGGTTAGGCTCATGTTCGAGGGCTAAATATGGCCGCCAAATGAACTACTTAAAAAAAATCCGTTTAGTAAAAAAATATTTTAGTGAATAATATGCATTAAAACGAAAAGATATTTTTTATATATGACAATACCTGATCGATCCCCACGTGGTCTAACAAACTGCGATATAAAACTATGGAACTTCTTGGATTTCTACTATAATCCATCCCAAGATCGGACCAGCTAAGCACAATAGATTTAAAAGCATTTAGATACAATAACAATTTAAATATTTAAAATTTAATATGTTTGGAAATAAAAATTAATAGTAGACTTACTGGTTTACGTAGGGGAACGGGCATGGATTCATGTTGCGTGGGGCAAGCATCGACAGTCTTGAATACCCCCAAGCTTGTAACAAAAATGCACAACCAAAAAATGTACAAGTATCCTTTGCGGCATTTTTACAAAGGCTACTGTACAAATGTGCCAAAACAGCCGAACCCCAACTATATGTATTTACATTGTTGATGTTTCGCAACAATGGTAAATACATCATATTTATTGTGTTTCTGGTACCGTCAGGAAATAAAAAATGACCGAATAAAAGCATAATATAACACCGAGTTTTTTGAATTTTTTCTAACTCGGTTGATTCTTCGTTTAAAATAAAACTAGCATAGTGGGCTCTAAGGACTCCTAGATTAATACCTGAACCCCTGCTACGAGTATTTGTTGGTTGCTCCTCGTCAATGAGAGGGGCACCCAGCAAGTCCGCTACTATAGAAATTTCATGGTTGACCTTACCAAAGACAACTTTGCCGGATACACGTAACCCCAAAAGCATATAGACGTCTTCCAATGTGACAGTGCATTCACTGAACGGCGGGTGAAAGGTGTGTGTCTCGGGCCTCCACCTCTCTTGTAGTGCCAAAATGAATTTTGTGTCTATAGAATTGTTGTGCACCTTTATGACTTCACCAAATCCGCATGAACGTAGATACGGTTCAATGATCGGATCAAACTCTATGTAGTCGTGCACCCGACATCGAAATCTTTTTACATTCTGTAAAAATATTATTCGAAATAAGTTAAAATATGCAAGAGTAAAAAGTATATATAAATATATGTGTAAAAAAATATACGAAGATAAAACTTACAAATGACGCGATATTTTCGATTGTGCCTCGATGTTGATCTCCCATTGTTAGTAAAGCCATTGAAAATATTTTGTAAAAAATGCCTAGACCAATTTATGAATTGATTGTGTGATTTATGCCTAGACCAATTTATAGAATGATTGTGTGATATATGAATTTTTAGGTTTGATTGTGTGATTTATAGAAATATTTGTATGCAGTAGCCACACCTTGTGACGAATTGAAACAAAAATACTTGTACATATTCGCCACACCATGTGGCGAATTCAAACAAAAACACTTGCACATATTCGCCACACCATATGGCGAATTCAAACATAAACTTGCTTGCATGTTCTCTGATTGGTTCAACAGCATAGTTGTGGATTCTTCATCTTCATTCTGATTGGCGAATAAAGGTCTTGAAGGATCACCAACTCAATTCACATGCATTCAATGGAATCTTGACCATGGCAGGACATGGCAGGACATTGAAACCAAGCACGAATCTCTGGTTTTTTCAGCTTTAGCAGGTATGTTCAGTAGCCATGTTGATTGGCGAAAGTATGTAAGAATTCGCCAATCCATTTGGCGAATAGGTTTAAATCAGCCTTGGTTAGCCAATCCATTTGGCGAACGTGTTTATACAGGTTAGGGTTTAGTTTAGTTTATTAAGTTTATGTTAGTTAGGGTTTAATTAAGGTAATGTTAGTTAGGGTTTATTTAAGTATGTTAGTTAGGGTTTATATATGTAGGGTTTATTAAGTATGTTAGTTAGGGTTTAATTAAGGTAATGTTAGTTAGGGTTTATTTAAGTATGTTAGTTAGGGTTTATATATGTAGGGTTTATTAAGTATGTTAGTTAGGGTTTAATTAAGGTAATGTTAGTTAGGGTTTATTTAAGTATGTTAGTTAGGGATTATATATGTAGGGTTTATTAAGTATTATATATATATATATATATATATATATAAATGTAAGTTAGGGTTTACTTATTAAGAAGTATGATATATATATATATATATATATATATATATATATGTAAGTTAGGATTTACTTATTAAGAAGTATGATATATATATATATATATATATATATATATATATATATATATATATATATATATATATATATATATATATATATATATATATATATATATATATATATGTGTGTGTGTGTGTGTGTGTGTAGGTTAGGGTTTGTTAAGTTAATACATTTAAGAAGTATGTGCAGAAGATAAACCTATATGTGCAGAAGATAAAACATATGTTGAAAAATAATATAGTCTATATGTGCAGAAGATAAGACATATGTGGAGAAGATAACCCTATAGGTGCAGGAGATAAGCCTATGAGACAACTAGTACACATTAATTCAGAATAGTAAATATATCCATAAAATAATTTTTTACTTTACTATTTATAGATTATTTTCATATCTTCATTGTACCATAAACTTCAAAACATTTTCGTATCTAAAAGTGTCTTTGTATATGAACTATGTCTCAATTACCCCAGTATATGATCAACGCCCATATAAATGGCAAAATATTTGAATGTAACCATTCTGGTTTCGACTTTCGTAACACCGAGGTTACTCGGTTCTCAATCACCCGACAATCCAATTTTGCTCATCTAAAAAAGAGATTGGAAAACAAAATGCAGCGTGGTCCAGTGGACGTCATTATTTACAAAAATCCAGTATTCTATGAGGATAACCAGGTCATGTATTTGCAATTAACTATATCTGATGACGAAAGTGTTCGTACTATGTTTCTAAGCCATGAGTATTCTGGTTTCAATGATATCGAGCTCTATGTCACGCTTCACCAACAACAAATGTCTCAGACCATTGATCCTTCACAAATCTTTTTCGAATCTGACAATGATTTGGCTGAAGTCGATGTTGTTGATGAGGACGAGGAACAAGAGGAGGCAGTAGTTGATGAAATGGTCAATGAAGACGAGGTCCCGGCCAGTCATGTATATCGTCCTCCTCCACACATGACAAACTTGAACTTGGGAAGTGAAGTCCCATCTTTAGACATATTTTATGATCCGTATCCACAAAGACAAGGTGCATTAAAGGAGGGTGACCATTTTCGAACAAAAGAAGAATGCGTTCGAGCTATAAAATTTTACCACATGGATTTATCAGCTGATTATAAGGTCGACCGAACGAATCCTACACTATATATGATACGTTGTCGTAACGTGGTGTGTCCGTTTCGATTGACAGCATCATACAGAAAGAGAAGTGAAGATTGGAAGGTTGCTTCTATGGGACCGGAGCATACTTGTGTAATAACCAACTCATTGCAGGATCATCAGCAACTGAGCTCTCAACTAATATGCAACGATATCCTATCAATCGTTGTCGACGATCCTTCGGTAAAGGTCAGCACGATAATTAAGCACATAGTACAGAAGCACAATTATACTCCATCATACAGGAAAGCGTGGATTGCTAGAACTAAGGTTGTTGCCGTTGTATTCGGAAATTGGGAGGACTCGTACAAAGAACTCCAAAAGTTTTTGCTGGCACTAAAGCACTATGCACCAGGGACCGTTGTCATCCTTGAGACCTTGCCGGCGTATACTTCGAAAAGTCATTGTGTTAGTGGAAATGGCATATTCCACCGACTCTTTTGGACTTTTGAACCATGTATAAAGGGTTTTTCCTTCTGCAAGCCTATAATCCAAATTGATGGAACATGGCTCTACAGAAAATACAAAGGAACTCTATTGATGGCAGTGGCACAGGACGACAACATCAATATCTTCCCAATTGCATTCGCTATAGTCGAGGGAGAGACTGCCGAGGGATGGAGTTTTTTCCTTAAAAATCTTCGCTTGCACGTGGCTCCCCAGTCTAACTTATGTTTGATTTCGGACAGACATGCATCAATTGAGAGTGCATGGAAGAATGTTGATAACGGCTGGCAGGAACCGCCTTCAACACATGTCTATTGTATTAGACACATCGCGCAAAACTTCATGAGAGAGATCAAAGACAAGACATTGCGGAAGAAGGTCGTGAACGCAGGGTACTCATTAACTGAACCGTCATTCAAACATTATCGTGACGAAATCAGATTGACAAATGAAGATGCGTTCAGATGGATAAACCAGATTCCTTTGGATAAGTGGACCAGGGCCTACGACAAAGGACAACGCTGGGGTCACATGACAACAAACCTCGTGGAATCAATGAACTCTGTTTTCAAAGGAATTCGCAACCTACCGATAACCGCTTTGGTGAGGTCAACCTACTTTAGGCTCAGAGCACTTTTTGACACCAAGCGTTCAAAGTGGAGTTTAATCCTACAGTCTGGTCAAGTGTTCAGCGATAGTTCTATGACATTCATAAAAGACGAAGCATCCAAATCTAACACACATGTGGTCACCGTGTTTAACCGCAATAAGGGACATTTCAATGTTGTTGAGATCATGGATCACAACGAAGGGAAACCGAGGGGATCCTATCGGGTAGAACTTGATAACAATTGGTGCGACTGTGGAAAATTTCAAGCCTTTCGCATGCCTTGCTCCCATGTCATAGCGGCATGTTCGAAGGTTCGGCTGGACCCTTCAGGCTTACTATCCCCTGTTTACCAAGTGCACAATCTTTGTAACGTCTACAACAAAAGCTTTCCGGTTGTTGCAAATGAGGACTACTGGCCCTCCTACAACGGGGAAATAGTCTGGCACAATGAGAACATGCGAAGAAAGAAAAAATGGCGTCCTAACAGCACGCGTATTCGCACCGAAATGGATACGACGAATAAGATGGTGAGACTGTGTAGTTCATGTCGTCAGCCCGGTCACAATCGTAAAAAATGTCCCAACGTTGGACCAAGCTCAACATCATAAATTAAACCATTGTAACCGTATTTATTTTAAATAGAAGTCTAGTTTGTTTCATTCATATCAGTAAAATCATACAACCACAAACACGAACATACATAAATAAAACAAGGAAATACATGATTCAAAACATGACCGTACATAAATAAAACTAAAAAATACATAAATTCAAACATGACCATACATAAATAAAACAACTGGAACATTCAACATATCTAGCCTATCAGAACCATCAGGACAACTTTACCTCCGCCTAACATCATCGAAAGAACACCTGCATCATTGACAACTTTTCTCCATTTCGTCACACCAGACTCCACAACCCGCTTCTCAATTTTAATTATCTTTTCTTTGTGGCCGATCTCTCCTTCTAACCAGCGGGTTAATTCTCTATGCAAGTGTTCCAAAGTTTGGGGGTTCCATAACAACATCTTCAAAGGAGGCTTTGTTGCCGAGAAAAACATCAAAGCATTTTTCTTCAAAATATCAAATTTTGGAAGCGGTTCTTCTGATGTTGAGGAAGACAGTGTCAATGCAAAACTAGATGGACGAGGAGAAGCCATGTTGTAAGAGGGAGAGATTGAAAGGAATGAATGAGAGAGGGTTTGTAAGGAAGGAGTGAGATAAATATGATGTGTATGAGTGATAACCGGGCATATGCATTTATAGGAAAAAATTTGCAAGCCCTAAACATGCACAACATACCATTTGACGAATGCATGTATCAAATTAACACTCATTCGCAAAATGGATTGGCGAATTAGTTAAATTTTTTTGAAACAAACCAATCCATTTGGCAAATTAGTGAGAAAATTCACTTGTTCTACAAATGGTTTGGCGAACATGAATCCAAACTATGTTAGTTTGGTAATTTTTTTTAAAACAGTGTTATTTTGAAAATTAATTTAATAAACTATATTATCTTTAAAAAAAATTCATTGAAACCTATTTGAAAAACTCATCGTCAATCTCTTGGGTTACTAATTTATTATATATGGAAAAAATGAATTGGTTAATAACAAAGTTTAATTATGGACTTTAGCCCTCTCTTCTCACGGAAAAATTCATGATTTTTTTATAAGGTGTCAATGTGTTCAATATGAAAAATAACATGTCTACAAATAATATTTGGTATCGGGAATGAATACACAAATGCAATCTTTATCTTTAGTAATTTAGATAGAGTGAGATTCAATGATTATGAATTACATTTTACTCCCTTAAATGTGAATTATATTTTGAAATGATCATTTCAATCGGTAACCTAAAGTGTGTGTTCATATGAAAATAAATATGAAAACTAAATTAAATCACACATATTTATTGATTGATTTTGAGTAACAAAATAAATAAAAATAACTAATGTCATTCAATTTGTATAATTTAAAGACTTCAATTTAATTAAAAAATTAAAATGAATATGAGTACAACATACCTATATTAAACCATAAATAAATAAAAAAGTTATTGAAAATAGATTTGGTTTTCAATATTGTTATGCATTATCAATATAAAATATTTTATTCAATATGCATCATAATTATTATAAGTGATATTTTAGGGTTTCATTTGATTTCCGGTTGTTTTGCTGCCGAGAATACCATAGGAAAAAAAAGGCATAACTTGCTTCTGCAAATTTCTCCGATTTCATTCTATAGGTAATCACATCAATTTTTTAATTTTCGACATAAATTGTTTATCCTCTGTTTACACATTGATACGAATTTTTGGATTTTTTTTTTCAAATTCAATGTTATCAGAAAATACTAACAAATTCATATCTTTAGGGGTTTTTCTCGTATTAATTTATCCTCTGTTTACACATTGACATGAAATTTTAGAATTTTCCGCAAATTCAATGTTATAGGAAAACACTTACAAAATCATATCCATTAGGGTTTTTTATTTTCTCGTGTTTCTTTGCCACATTATTTTTTAAAAAATTATTAGAGAAAATTTAGTGTTAGCAATGCATTGATTAGTGAAATTTTTTGGTTGTGTGGTAAGTTCAATTTTTGTATGGAATTGTATATGTATTTTGTGCGTGTTTGTTCTGCATTTTGAAGTTTTCATTTATTGATTTGTTTGCATACTTTTGTTATTCGTGTTAGAATCAGAATTTGAGCTATGGGAAAGAGGAAAGCAAAAACAAAGCCTCCTCCAAGGAAACGAATGGATAAACTTGACACTTCCTTCAGTTGCCCTTTCTGTAATCATGGCAGCAGCGTTGAATGCCGCATGTAAGTATTCATTTCATATGCTTCTCCTTGCAATTGTAAAGGGTTTGTGTCTCCTTTTCTTACGTTTTAGGTTTTAATGTTTATTCTAAATAATTTCTTGGGTTTGTAATACACAATGATGAAGAAATAGAAGGGATATAAACCATCAAATTCAAGTTGAGTGACTGAAATGGAGGAGGGTTTCAAGGGTTTTATGTGACACAAGGGTTTTAAGACTTGCGATGTTGTACGAGATAGAATGTTGGGCGGTTAAGAATCAACACGAGAATAAAGTTAGTGTAGCAGAGATGAGGATGTTGTGTTGGATGTGTGATAAACTAGACAAGATAGGATTAGAAATGAAAATACTTGAGTGAGTGTCAGGGTAGCATATATAGTAGAGAAAATGGTGGAGAATAGATTTAGGTGGTTTGAGCATGTTGAGAAAAAGTCCGTTGATTTTGTGGTAAGGAGAGTGGATATGATGGAGAGAAGTCAAACAATTAGAGGAAGAGGAAGATCTAGAAAGACTATAAGAGAAGTTATTAAGAATGATCTTCAAATTAATGATTTGGATAGAAGCATGATGCTAAATAGAGCATTATGGCGAAAGTTAATCCATATAGCCGACCTCACTTAGTGATAAGGATTGGTTGATCCATATTAGCTCATACGTTCCTTTGAAAGCACCTTTGAAACATTCTTGTTTGAGCTATGTTATTTATTATGACAATTTATTATCATCTAGTTTCACAATATTTAACATTTTCGTTATTGTTTACACGATCATGATGGATTAAGAATATTAGTTGTTTTGAAGCTCATTTTTGGTGTGTTCTTTTGACAGTGACATGAAGAACTTGATAGGAGAAGCTTCTTGCAGTATTTGCCAAGAGAACTTTAGCACTACTATCACAGGTTTGTTTCAAATGTAGTGTTCAGCATTTACTAGTTACTATGTTGATTCTATTGGTACTGCGTATCAAAGTGGGAAATAGCTATGGATAGCATAACAAGAAACTATTTTGCTGATCTTTACAAGAAAAACAACTTGATATTGATGAGTTTCCCTTGATACTTGGTTTCGATGATGTGTTTAACTTTGTGACCCTATGACATTTTGAAAATGTGAAAAATTAAGAAAACATATCTACTCATAATTATTTTTGCAATCTTTGAGAAAACATCAGCAATAAGTTTCTTTGTCTCTTCATTTCTTGTTTGTAATTTTTTAAAGAAAATGAAAACAGGTTTCCCTCATTTGTATTCAGATTGAGAAATGAATGTTTTGCTTTATTATTGAAGTGAGTTTAAAAGTCAGATATTCTCGAATTTATGCATTGGAAATCTAGCTAATAATCTGTTTTCCACGTGTTTTGCAGCTTTATCCGAGCCAATAGATGTGTAAGTTCAATCAATATGTGAAAAACACCCTCCCTTCTTCACTTTTGTCTCTTTCCATGTCTTTTCATATTGATGACTCAAGGAGCCTGTTTGTAACTTTGCAGATACAGTGAGTGGATTGATGAATGCGAACTGGTGAACAACCAGGAAGATGATGGTGCGTAGATCAACATTTAGAATCCTTTTCTAATAGGTAGTGGATGCGATAAGTGGTTAACGCAATATCTATCTTCTCCAACCACTGATTTTGTTCAACTCCTGTCGTAAGCACAAGTGTGCATCTAATGATTAGTTCGTGCGTAACTTTAATAGTAATTGTAATAGCATGTAAAACCGAACATGGAGATGATTGTTCTATGTAGATGAAGCTATTTTGAAAGCTAATATGCAATGTCCAAGTTTGTACTTCTGATTGTGTGCATGTTGCATGTGCAAAGCTTTTATTTTGTTCTTTTACTTTGGACGTGACTTGGTAGAGTAGCTGTCTTCTGAATTCTGTACATGTGATAATTTTTCCCTAATAACGTTTAATGTTTGATATTCTTCTCTAACTAGGAGGAAAGGTGACAAACCGTAACAACTATCTATTGAACTGGTTTAATGAGATTGAAATTCTCGACTCTTATACAAATGATCGTGCTAAATTCTGTTGGGGAAAATTCAGTCACAACAATATAATAATGAATAACGGAGATGATGAGAATGAGAGAGAATGAGAGAGACAATGTATAGCTAAAAAACTAAATGGAAAAACAAATTTTGTACAAAATTAACGACAAGAATTCAGAATATCAAACATTAACACACCACCCGGAACACTATCGGGCACATGATCACGATTCTATAATCATAATCCAGATAAGATTACACCCCACTGGGCACACAACTTATGCAATACATAATCAATAAATAATCATAAATTCACCACATAGAAATTGTTAATGCAACAACAATTCAATGTAAAGAGACCGGCACAACGACTATAGTAGGCACAACGACTATACTATAGGCAACAAGAATGCAATGTAACGAGACCGAGACAATGACTCTATGCAACTACAATGAAATTGGTATCATTTGGTTCGTATAGAACCCGGTCTCTTTTTCATAATCATAATTTCTGTCGGAATTCAAATATATCGCTCACACCTCGTAGAGCATACAATTATCCATGTCGCTCACACTCCACCAGGCACACGGCAAGATTGTTCACATCCTAACAGACACACGATCATTTAGTTCATATAGAACTAAATCCCTTTCTCAGAATCATGGATAAGATGCTCACGCCCCACCGGACACATGACTTATCCCACGACTTATGCAATGCAAGACATGATAATTGACTCATGAATATATATATATATATATATATATATATATATATATATATATATATATATATATATATATATATATATATATATATATATATATATATATATATATATATATATATATATATATGCGTGCACGCACACGTAATTCAACCTAATGAATTACCCATAATATTATCACAGCAACATACATTGATATTCACTTAAACAATGTATCACACCCACAAAGGTCACCAACAACATTTTATCACATCCATCAATAACATATAAACAACACAAATGCTTCACATTTATATGTTAGTAGCGTATCACATGACAATATACAGATCACACACATCTCAAGCAACACAGAATACGACAACATGCCATTTTACATAAACACACAGTAATTAAATCAGCTACTGCCTTCGAAACCATTTTTTAATGAAAATTACATCACTCTAGGTTTCTAACGCTTTGAACGAAGAACAAAATGGAGTTACGATTCTCAAGTTATGACTCAAACAGTGCAAGGGAAAAACACAAATGCAATCAAGCGCGGGTTTCAACGCGATTTTGGTCCAAAACATAATCAAAATAGCATCAATCCATCAATTACCACATGAAAACAACATTCTAAACAATTTCTCACAATATCAATCATGAACATAACATGTATCGTGATTATTTCTTCTTCTTTCTCTTCTTTTCTCTCTTTCTCCTATTTTTTCTTTCTATTTCTCTTTTCTCTTCTTATCTCTATCTTTCTATTTCTATAAAATATCTCTTCTTTTTCAAAATATCTCATTCTTTTCTCATAATTCTCATTCTACCCCTTTTCTCCTCGTTATATCACCAACTATCTCTTAATATTATCTGATATAAATAGAGATGGAAAATACAGTGGGAAATGAAAATTGAAAAGAAAATATCTACAAATGTAAATATTTTATCCATCTGAAAAATTAACCAATTAATCAAATATCAAGAAAAATACAATTAATCCACATAAATCACACAATTTAAATACATAAATAAGATTAAACAAATCGGGGTGTTACAACCGACTTTCAAAAATCTCTTGTATCACTTACCATTCAGTCAAAATAAAGATATTTGATTTACAGTCATTCATGGCACCATCATCATCAAACCTAGGTCTCTTCCAATGAGTGCAAACCTCGTCAATTCTTATTGAGTCACAAAGTTTCACCTTTTTAGAAGTAACACAAACACATGAAAGATCATATGTTTTTACAATTGTGCATCCACACTCTGCGCTATCAGAGCCTACATTATCAACTCGTTTAGCCTCTTGAAAAATATAATTCAAACTCGCCCTAGAAATGTTACCGGCCAACTGAGAATATAAAATGTTGTCTTTAAATTTGTGTTCCAAAATTGTGATGCTCCGACCAAATGATGTTTGTATCTCATTATGTTGGTTTTGAATCATGTGGTTTACGGAGTCTCAATCTCTACACAAATCGCTCATACTATTTTCCAACCAAATTTTCAAAATAGCATGGGCAAGCTTAACATGTTAGTTGTTGTATTTGCAAGGTGTCTAACATTATCAATCCATGCATAAACAATTTTCTCCTTCACCTAGTCAAGAATTGTGTTTTCAACATATTTCAAAAATCTAAATACTTTTCACACACTTTCCTGAAATTCATAACAAAATCGACATATACTTCTTTTGTGGAAGAATTTATTATACGATTCCATGTAGGGGTGTACATGAGTTGGGTCAACCCACAAAATCCGGTCAAACTCACTCAAAAAAATCCATAAAAGTGGGTTGGGTCGGGTAATTAGATAGACATGAGTTTAAAAACTTAAAAACCCATTAAAAAATTGAGTTTCGAATAAAGCAAGACCCAAATCCACAAAACCCACTTACCCACTAATCAAATATTTATTATTACAATTTTAATAATTTTGATGAATACGGATTTAATTGTTACAATTTTTGAGAAGATAAAAATGTTGAATAATTTTTATGAAAAAATATGATGATTCATCATTTAGTTTTTTTTTTTTTAAAGTTGTTGATTTATAAATATCAACAACTTGTTTACATTTTGAAAGAAAATACAAAGAAATGTCATTGTCAAAGATTGAACCCAAGACTAATAGCTTATCCCACCCAGCAAGCAATTGTCAACTGAGCTACTCCACCCACCCATCATCATTTAGTTATTTAACATTAATAAAATAAAAAAATTATTTGGGCAATCCACTACCCAACACAATCCAACCCAAAAATTAGTGGGTTTGTCCAAACCGATCCACTGATATTACAAATGATTATTTTACATCACCCAAACCAGAGTGTCCTATATGGGTTGGGTAATGCATTTAGCAAAACCCAACCCAAACCGACCCATGGACACCCCTAATTCCATGCATCCATTATTTTTTCCATAACTGCATCTGCCTTCACAATTTTTTTATCTTCGAACTCTAACTTTTTTGTCCCTACCGCATGTTTAACCCGACCTCTCACATTCTTTATTATGTGATACCAATCAAGTAATGCATTAGAAGAAGGAAATATCTTTGCAATTGAATTCATTAATGCAATATCCTGTCAGTAACAATCACTTGGAATTTTTATTGAACTGATAAATAATTAATATATTTCTTGAAATATTCCAAAGATGAATCTTCGAAATAAAAATAATCTAACTTATAGGATGCAACTCAGAATGATCTGGGTTGAGGGTGTAAGGAGTGTGTCTAGAAATAAATCTTCAAAAATTGAAGATATTTTTAAAAATTCACATGATAATATGATATATAAGAAAGATATAGGGTGCATTAAGAAATCCTCTAAATTAACTTTTAGAGTAGCCCCGTGTATTCAATCATTTCAACCAGCCACATTTCATGGTTCATAATTCTCTGTTTTTTCTCTCTCAAAAATGGGTGGTGGGTGGCTTTTTGTGCTTGCAATCAATGATGCTGCACATATTATAGGCAAAAATGGTTATCATCATCTTAAGCACAAAATTACTTTCAAGTGAGATTCTAAAGCCATGCTTAAATGAATTAGAACACGAGTCACTTGCTATGTTGCAAGGCACACGTGCAATCACTACACTTTGTATTCATTCATCTTTGACTTTCACCAAAAACTATACAGTATCTGCAGTTTATTTTAACCAATACAATGAGAATATTTCAATAAGTGAAATATTCATATCCTCAGTACAAATAGAGAATATGAAGTTAGAAACTGTGGTAAAAAAAAAAAAATCTTGTCGAGGAGATCCTCAAATGAATCAGAAACTGTGTCAAAATTATATTTCTGCCAAAGATAAATGAAAAAAATTGTGAAAAGTAATTATTCTTTTCATCAGGTCAAGCCGTTTTCTCTGTCTTTCCATTTTCCTTGCTACTGACGATGTTTTTGAAATTTAGAATGCCAGTTAGTCCACGTCCCCGAGCAAGCTGTTCCAGTTCTTCAAATCTATGCTTAAGAAGTTCTACTTCTTCTGCCAATTCATCATTTCTTTGCTTCATATCCTAAAGAAGAAGGAAGATTGATGACTTGTATATTAAACTTGGACTGATAAATGGGTAGCAAATGAAATATGTAATGTTAGCATTGGAACTTAAGAAGCATGATAAGATAATTGAAGTTAAGAGGAAATAATATATATAAACAAAGTATTAGAGCAAGTTTGAAAACAAGAACCAAAATAAATAAACAACTAAAATTGAAAGGGAAAGAAAACTTGACAAGTTTGAAACTAAAGAAGATACATGGTGTCAAGTATATGTGTACTAGATGATTATTTGAAATTACCTCTAGATCTTTTCTTCGTAGCTCCTCCTTTCGTGCTTCAGATCTAGCACTTCTTTGTACCTCAAAGATCAAAAGAAGACCTGCAACCTTAGATTAGAACAGAGACAAACAATCAAGAACAAGGCATGTATGAGACTCTGCACACAAGTTATTTTAGTACAAAATGAATTCTATTCTCAAGTCCTGTGTTTGAGAGTCAATAACAGTATAACTCAAATTTTGACCCCCAACAAGTATGTTGTATTTGGCTCTACACTATTATTTTGTTGAGTGACAAAACAGAACAAGATAAATTTGATTCATGAATATAAACATATCGCATAACAGAGAAAACTCAACTCAAGTAACCAACAAAATTGACCAACTCTGTGTTTGTCCGTAGAGTCAAGGTTCACCAAGTTTTTTGAATTTTGCCTTAATTTATTTTAGAGTCCTGGGACCATAACTCGTAATAGTTTAAGAGTTAACTCAATAGTATAACATATTACCAACTCATTTGTCGAATATAAAACTAACACTAAGTGCCGAGTTTAATGTGATGTTTCAAAATTACAGTAACTACCAACACAAGGTATAATAAACCTCAAAAGTCAAAACAGCTAATAAAGAGAGCAGCAAAAAAATTTCATTCAATGTAATTTCCCCTCAAAACGCAGACCATGCTTAATATTTTGAATGCAGTTGGTTAACCATGTCCCATTTCACAGAATAACTTTCATTTATTGCTTTTAGTTCTTAGCAAAGTTCTACATCACCCAGCAGCACGTGGCAGATTCCACCAATGAATGGTTATAATTTCCCACATAAATGAAATCCATGTTTCAATAATAATGAAGAATAAGTAAAATAGCTTTAGTCAATTCCAAATTATAAGTTCATATTACCGAGAAGACAAAGAGTTCTCCAATAAGGTCTACAGCAGCTTGAACAGCTTTTTCCTCATTCAAAGGGCGAATTTCACCATCCGTTGCATGGCTATATATGCGTCTTTGCATCTTTGTTGTGATTTGATGATTAGACTGTTTCAAAAATAAAAGGCAAGAAAATCAACATTATAGTTTCTCTTAACTTCACATCCAAGGTCAATGTACAACTCAGTATTAACATTACAGTTTCTCTAAAACATAGTTATACCTAAATCAAAAAGCATATCAAAGAATGTTTCATTTAAAACAGGACTTGCCATAGTGAGTAGAGAAGAATAAAAGTTAGAAGACATAGTCAAAATTCTAACTGGAAGCAAAGGACTAAAAGGCATAGATGAACCAAAATTTAATTTTTCTGTTAGGATCAGTATTTTAATACCAAACACATTTGATGAGTATGGCTTTACTAGTTAGATCTCTCTTATTAGGAACCAAATGGAATGATAATAGAAGCTTTGGAGAAGAGGATTTGGCATAAAAAAAAAATTAAGACATGTGAACTATGTTCTCTAGATTCTAATATGGCAGAGATTTGGAAGAAAATGGATAGATGAAAGGAATTTAATCATTATAGTACAAGAGAATGAAGACGAAGAAGAACAACGCACTCACAAACTGTCAAATTTGTGACCAAATCAAGCCAATAGACAATAAGACAGTAACTCTAAATCCTTCTTATATGATCCCGAATCAAGCTCAAGAAAGATCAAACGGCGAAATTCCAGTGGCAGTGACTCGGACAGCTAGGGTTTCAAAGGTTTGCTCCTTTCCCCCTTTAACAAAAAGCACCATTTCTCGGTTTCCTAAAACCAACAAAATTTGAATCCCTACATTCTCTCCGACACCTCTAGAAAAAAAATGTCTACGTCGATGTCAGTGTCTAAAACCGACACCAGTGATTACAGTTAATTTATTCATTTTTTTCAAATTATTACTGGTATGGTCGGTGTTGGTGTAGTTTTTCCGCCCCTCACCTACAATTTAACCTAAGCCCTTACACTCAACAACCTCAACTACCCAACCAATTCTATAACCACTCTTAACCGCTACACGGAAAAGTCTGAACCATTTCAAACTAACAGAACATATAAAAAATAAATCACAAATTGAATCCTCATTTCCATAAACCCTAAATTACCTGAGCCATATTAACGATGAGTTGACGGAATCTAGGATGAATAGCAGCTTGTTGTTTGAGTCTACTAGCAACCGGTTTACTCAGCGTTTTCAAAGCGAGCGTTCCAAGCTTCAATAGTGGAAGCATCGTTTAATCGAAAATCGAATTTGAGTCTAATCTATGAAAATGTGATAATGATGCTGAAAATGAGATTATGACTTGAATTTATTGTAACTATTGGGTGCTTTTGAAATTGGCATGTTAGGTTATGTTATGTTTGCTTGATGAACAAGATTTTTTTTAGAGAGAACGAGTTTTGATACGAAATTGTCAATGGAATTTTATTACGATTTGAACGAATAGTGGCTTTCCACGAAATGAATTGGTTGCGTTTGTTTACACTCACGGTCACGATTTGTTTTCCCGTTTATTTGGACGGTTAGAAAACAAACGGGTTTTAATAATTTTTTAATCTAAATTGTATATTAACATACGTCATTAGTTCTTCAAATATTCAAGTCAAATTGTTAATTACTAGTATGATTTTTTTCTTCTAAATAAATGAATAATCTAATGGTTGTGGTTAACTATTTAAAGGTAAACCACTTAGAATGTCGTTTTTTTTTGGTTGAAACAGGCAAAAACAAAACAAAAAACAAAAAAAAAAAAATTATTGAGGTGTTTGTCACTTCAATATGAATAAATCTGATGTCGGTTGTCATTTTCAAACTTTCATAGACATCCCACAACTCTGAAGTATAGTTATCACAATTCTCACTGGATTTGGAGAATCCATGGATCCATTCTCCTTGATCTCCTCTAATAATACCGTCACACCCGACTTTCCCGTATTTGTCTGTAGCTCCATCAATATTAATTTTAACTTTTCTTGTAGCAAGAGCCTCCCACTTGATGAAAACTATCTCCCGCCTATGATCATGGTTGCCTCCAAGTGTTGTATTAGCTTGATTGCAGTCTTGGACAAGCATGTTGATGTGTTGCTCCATATTAGGAGGTCTTGAAAATGTTTCTTCATAGATCTCATTGTTGTGGTAATTCCAAATATTGTAGCAAGATGTTGCCCAGAACTCAGTCCAGTCCTTATTGCTTTGCCATCCTATCTTGTTGGATAAATTATAAGAAATTCAATTTCTTAAATCACGGACTGCTGATGCCCATAATGCCATAGCACGAGGGCAGTCCTAACGCACATGAAGGATATCCTCCTCAACATCGAGGCACCACGGGCACATAGCACTGTGCAATTCCTCCACTGAAACGACTTTTTCTCAAATTCGTGAGCATGCCATTATGTACACAATCCAAATGAAGGTTTGAACTCATTGATGCCCGAAAAGTAGTCCTTGATATTACAACTAATAAAGCAACAAAGGCTACAAGCAAGAACCTGCTCCACTTAATTAGAGAGTACTTGAATAACAATAAGGAGATTATTATTTCACATGTTTACCGATAAGCTAACACGTGTGTTGATGCTTTGGCCCAGTTTGGGTTATCCCTTATGCATGAGACTTGTGTGTTTAATGAGTGTCCTTCCTTTATTACGTTGTTGTTGGATCAGAATGTGTTTGGTTTAACAATTTCGCTCTTCGTGGTGGTGTAGTGTGCTCTTTCTTTCCTAGGCTTTTTGCCCTCCCCATTATAAAAAAAGAGAAGAAATAAGATTCCTGAAAATATATATAAATAAGAAATGAGTATATTCATGTTTGTTATAAGATTGAAAGTAATTATTATTGGGTATACAAATTTCAAGAAAAAAAAGAACTTCTCATAATTTCTCATATTCCTATGAAATTATTCTCAAATAAAAGGATGAGAATATGGATTCCCATGAAATTACATATATATATATATATATATATATATATATATATATATATATATATATATATATATATATATATATATATATATATATATATATATATATATATATTTTAAATTAATTAAAATCTTAAAATTTTCAACGAATAACAAAATGTTTGCCAAACAAATTTTAAAAAAATTCTTTCGAATAATTTTTTATCTTTATTTTTTCGGGGTAAATAATTCCTGAAAATAATTTTTTACTCCGTAAAACAAACCCCCTATATAAAAAAGTGGCACAAGCAATGCCATCAACCACCATACAATCAGTTCAGTTATAAAAGTCAAAGTTTGAAACAGCAAAAAAAAATCACGTTGCATCCCAATCAAAATACAACAGCAAAATAAAAAGTCCCCCTAAAAAACTAATAAAACAATCAACTGCTAGATAAAACAAGGAACATCAAATTAACTCCAGACTCAAACCATTCTCACCTACCACCAACAACACGCTCAGAGACAAAAATCCTAATAAAGGAGACCCACCCTTTGCCGCAAGAATCCCCCTAAACCACTGTTTCTCGATTATGCATTGTATCAGCCTCAACTTACTACATACTCAAATTCAAAATCAACATCGCAAAAGGATAGCTTCGTCGTAAGTCAGGCCAAAACAGAACCTCTTTATACCAACAAGAAGGCTTTACCCTACACCCCCACACTTAATCCCATACCCCCACATCAAATTTTTTTTGACCAAATTGCCCTTGTATAAATAGTTAATAAATCAAATTTACTTTCCATTTTTACCATTCGTCCAAAGTTACAGAGAGAAAAAAAATTTCGCTTTTCAGACGTGTTTACCGGAAGACTATAAGTAAGTCTTCCGGAATGGAAATTTGTTTACCGGAAGAGTTTGTGAAAGTCTTCCGGTACCGGAAGACTTTATGAATGTCTTCCGGAATGATTAAAATGACTACCGAAAGACTTCATCAAAGTCTTCCGGAATGCTGCGTTTTAAATTGACTACCGAAAGACTTTGATGAAGTCTTCCGGAATGGTTTTTTTTTAAAAAGTGTGTACCGGAAGACTTGAAGAAAGTCTTCCGAAAATTTATTTATTTTTTAATTTATTTATTTTAATTAAATCATTGTTTTATTGTTTTTTTTCCAGTGGTGCGTTCACGAGGCAGAGATGGGAGGATACCAGTTCGATCGATGGGACGGGGCGATACGAGTAGGACACGCGCAGATGATGTTGGTACATCTGCAGCTGCAGCAGACCCTGTGGGGTATCCTGAAGGTCCGTACGATACCAGTATTTTGGTTTCGTACGAGCATCATGTGGCGAGACGTGTATGGTTTGGTGAGGTAAGGAAATTATAATTATTTAGTTTTGAATAAAAAACCGAAATTATTAGTAGCTATTATATAATTTGTTTAATTTTATTTGATTTCAGGAGAGAGGGGCAAAGAAGGAATTGAAGGTGGCGGGACATGGGTTGAAGTTGACCCAAATGGTTCCACAGCAGCTTCCACCGGAGATTGAGGGTATCATATCTAGGTCCGGTTTAGCTTCCTTACAGAGATGAAGTTTGAAGAAGATTGATGCAAACTTGGTTTCTGCATTTGTGGAGAGGTGGCATATAGAGACATCTTCATTTCACCTGCCGTTCGGTGAAATGACGATTACTCTAGATGATGTGGCATGTCTGCTTCATTTGCCTATCGGGGGGGGGGGGTATTCTGGAACCCTCAACCCATCAGTGAGGAGCTAGCCATTGAGTGGGCGGTTGACTATCTTGGAGTGTCATCGAGAGTGACACTTTTCCAGGTTCATGAGTGCAGAGGTTCGTACTTCAAGATAAAGTGGTTATATGATCGATTCGTAGAGCATCGAGCAACTTCATCATGGGCATTTGCGACCAGATGTTATTTGATGGTGTTAGTGGGTTGCACGATCTTTGCGGATAAGTCGTTTACACTCGTGGAGGCGCGATACTTGGCATTATTTAGGGACCTGAATGAGTTGTTCAACTATAGTTGGGCAACAGCTGCATTGGTGACATTGTATAGGTTTCTTGGAGATGCGTCTATGTTTAGTTGCAAACAGCTTGGTGGTTATCCGACTCTCCTACAGGTATATATTTAAATTCAGTTTATTGATATTTTTTTAGTCTAATGTTAATTTTATTATGTTAAAGTTATATATTTAAATTCAGTTTATTGATTTTCTTTTAAGTCTAATTTTAATTTTATTATGTTCATTATGTTATATTTAATTATTATGTTATTGTTTTTTTAACAGTGCTGGATTCATGAGTATTTTCCTACACTTGGGAAAAAAGGAGAGAATTGGATACCTGCTCAGAACTGTGGTCTCCCGCGAGCAATGAGGTGGACGTACAAACAGGGGGCGTTAAAGGTGGATGAGTTGCGACCCATTATGGATGAGTTGACACCGACCGATGTCATATGGAGGCCGTTCGAGGATCATAGAGTTCATCGTCCTTTTGATGGGATTTCTCTATTTAGGGGTTGTTTGAGGTGGGGAGATACTATTGTTCCATACATGCCTGACAGGTGTCTTCGACAGTTTGGATACCGTCAGTACATTCCACCTGCACCTATTGATCCTAGGATGGCTGGTGATATTGATATTGAGTGGATTAGTTACACCCATAGCGTTGGCCAGGTGATTCGTTCTGCTGCACTGGCGACTACCCCATTTGAGGTAGAGGATGGATACCTTGAGTGGTATTATCGTGTTTCGCATCCTCGATTGGTACCTCCTACCCATGATGAGCCGCCAGTTGCATCTATTCCTGATTACGATGCGGGACCATCTGATCCTGCATGGGGTTCTGTGTCTACCTTGATTCATCGCTACCTTCAGCAGAATGCAGCTGAAGAGGATGATCCACATTTTGCTGATCTGTTTGCAGCTTTACGTATTGCTCGTTCACAGTGATGTATAGTTATGTTTATGTCATATTATTTTTTAGACTTTGTTTCTTAATATATTGACATTTGAACTTATATGTACAATCATATTTATGTTATATGTTATTTATAGTTTTTCGACAAAAAAATTGAAATTAAAATTTAATTCATGAATGTGAAATTAAAAATGAATAACATAGTGAAATTAAAACATATAATATAATTCATGAATAAAAATGAATAACATAGTTTATAATTCATAATGTGTTTGTAATATAGGCGTAAGTTGTTGCCAATGTTGTAGACGTGCAGCAAATCCTACCATCCACGATGTTGCTGCTGGATAACGAAAGTTCTTCCAATCTGTTGTCACTGGTGGCAATGGAAATCCTTCTTTCATGTTAACCTATATTCAAAATTAAACAATACATTATTTAACATTACTCAAATAATTTACTAATAATATCAAATTATAACAATGTTTACCTGAATCCAATGATTTGAGTTTACAAATCCAATGCAATAAAATGAGACATTCGGTGAGAATGTAGTTGTCATAGGGAACAAAGTCAAACATTCGACTCCTAGACAGACAAGTACCATGTTATACCGATTCGCAATCACGTAACCCATATCTGGTAGAGTCAACCATTTATTTATTGGTTGAGAACCACTTCCCTCTATCTTCAAAGAATCTCTCACTTCAGCTAACCGATCAGCAAATAAATTGGCATATAAAGCTGATCTTTCATTATGTATAATTTCCAATTCTAAGTCCCGACAAACCATTGGCCAACCATCTTCAGCATAACCCCGCAATGAAGCAATCACTCTAAATCCACAATTACCATCTGACAATACGTTGACAACGTCATCAATAAATGACCTAATATGATAAGGAAATTGAAAGATGAACCGTTTAGATGATTGTGAAGTTTGTGCTAATTTTAACTTCTTTTTCACAGGTTGTGATGGTTGAGATGGTTGAGATTTCTTTTTTGAATTTTGTGATGGTTGAGATTGTCGTTGTGAAGATTGTGATGCTTGATCAACATATTCATGATACGAAGGATCCCTGTAAACATCATACCCTTCAGGTTTTTTGTCTTTTTTCTTGACTCCACCTTTTGTCTTTATTTTTTCAGGTGGTGCTAACAAAGAAGTCGTTGTGGGAAATGCAAGTTCATAAACCCTACTATGTAATGCCCTTCTTCCAACAACATCTTGTGACCTATACCTTTTCCATAACTCATCCATTGCAGATTTTATACCCACATCTGATTCCTCATCTAAGTCTTCTTCCAACTTAATTTCCATACTTAGTTTCCTCCAATGTACATGCACAACCTCAATTGGTATCGGAATACCACTAATTCTATACCCTGCCAACTCACACGCGCAAGGTAATCCATAGGTTGTTCTAAGAGTACATCAACATCTGTCTTTGTTAGTTCCAATATAATCAACTCTAGTTAACTCTTCAGCAACGCGCCTCAATGCAGCTCGCGACACTGAAGTACGTAAATATGTGTAAAATGGACTTGAATAGACATGTGCAACTTCATACACACTCTTTTGAAAAGAAGCTCGAATATTGCTAATTTGTATCTTTAAGTTGTCATTCATGGCCTCCCAACATTTGACCATGTCACCTATACTGTTCCCCAACATCTGCTTTAACTTCCAATGAGCAAACTCAACCCTATAATAATACATATTTAAACTAAGTAAGAAAAATACAAAATTCACAAAAAGTATATTTTGGGATCTAAATCAAAACATACCGATTAGTCGTCGTGTTACCCATATGTAGGACTCGATTAATCCATGCGCAAACAAACCTTTGTCTATGTGGTGTCAACCATGTGTCGTTCACGTACTCAAAAAATTTAGGACAATCAACACACTCTTGCTCAAGTTCTTTTAAATGTTGAGCATACTCAACCTCATCACTAGCCCATACAACATCCGTCCATAATTTGCCAATTGACTCCTGCATATCAGGAGCCACTAATAGTTTCCTTTTCGCACCAACATTTTTGTTAATGTGAAACTGACATAGCAAATTATTTGTCCGTGGAAACACAGTCTCAATGGCTTTCATCAAAGCAAGATCTCTATCTGTCATCATAACTTGTGGAAATAAATCTTTCTTCACAAACAATTGTTTAAGCTTATCTAACACCCAACAAAAAGTCTCAGTCTGCTCAGACTCAATATACGCAAATGCGACAGCAAAAGTCAACTCGGTTGATGTCATGCCAACAATTTCAAACAAAGGTTGCCTGTATTTGTTTGTCTTATAAGTGCTATCCATAACTAACACAATAGGAAACATATTCAACAACTTAACTGAATCTGGATGTGCCCAAAATATATCTTTAATAACTTCAGAGTCATCTCTTTTTCTACTCCAATAAACATAACCTGCAGCCTCGATAAGCTTAAACAAATGTTGTATCTCACTTCTAGGACCTCTTATCTCTTTTTCCATCATACTCTTTTGCTTGTATATTTGTGTGATCCGAGTGACACAATCTGGATCTCGCTCGTACAAGGAATGCAATATATTTCTGGGTGCAACCTTTCTCTTTGTTAAATCAACAACATGTTGCTTCTGATCCGCTGTCAACCTACCAACAAATGAGTGACCTTCTAATCTATCAGGTAAATCATGGTTATGAACGCCACATTTTACATCAATCTTCCATCCAGATCCATCTTTTGTCGGAGTTGACCTGATCTTAAATGGACATCCGCATTTTTTGGTCGCACTTTCTATTCCACTACGAATATCCTTGTATTTCCCACCTTTATCGCAACCAAATATTATTTTGTTCTTTCTTCCTCTCTTGCCTGTTTGTGTATCTGAACGAGTGATGATGACCGTCACTTTATTTCGTAATCCGGTGTCTTTGACCCATCTTATCACCTCTTCTCGTGTACCAAATCTCTCTATCGTTGTAAATACATCTGATGTATTCACACATATCGGTTCTTTTTCGTATAAAGGTACTGCACCTACAAAATAATTTTTTTTTAAAAAGAATAAAAAAAAATAAAATAATTAAAAAAAAATTACAAACCGGAAGACTTTATGAAAGTCTTCCGGTATTGTACTCTTACAATACCGGAACACTTACATAAAGTCTTCCGGTACACATATTCATTGATACCGGAAGACTTAATAAAAGTCTTCCATACCGGAACACTTTTATTAAGTCTTCCGGTGAGTAAACAACACAATACCGGAAGACTTACATAAAGTCTTCCGGTATGTTAATTAACGTACCGGAACTCATCTACAAAGTCTTCTGGAACGTCTATTTTGGGACCAATTTTTACTATAATCTGACGGTCTGACACAAATGGTAAAAAAAATAATAATAAAATAATAATATAATAAAATATAATAAGGTTAAAATGGGCATTTTGAAAAAATTGCGGGGGTAAAGGTATGGGTGTGGGGGTATATGGTAAAGCCTTCTACCAACAAATGAACCTAAAAGCAACCTCCTTAATACAACTGTTCCGAAAAAGAGCAACATCCAACTACAGAAACCAAGTTAGCCAAGCCTTGAAATAACACGATCTGATCCTCCTAAAGCTCCAAATCTGATTTTCGGACTGCTCCGATTCATTTGGTCATAATTCCTAGACACACTTTAGGACTCATACACCAAACACCTAAGTCATCCTTAATAATGCTAGACTTTAATTTAAGCCATTTTCATGTTGTAATCTTTGATTCTTCTTCGATTTTCTCAGGGTTGACTTCCTTATTGCCAAAAATTCTTTTATTTCTGCTCTTCCATATATTCCACACGCAAGCAGACCAAATAACAACCAGCTTCATTGTAATAGTGTTGCCTTCTTCTGCCAGATTTTAAAACTGCTCCAAGAGTTTCCACACCTCATTCTGGAGAGTCGAATGCACTCTGATCCACTTGCATATACCTCTCCAAACATGCAGACATAAGACACTCGAAAAAATATGAGAAACTGACTCCTCCCTACCACAGTCTTTCGAACACCCAGTATGACCAAGATCCAACACCCCACTCTTGGCCAGGTTATCTTTTGATGGAATTTTGTTCTGAAGCAAATCTCCATACCATACACGACACCTTTAATGGAATTTCCATGTTCCAAATCTTAGTCCAAGTTTAGTTTGCTGCAAGTTAAGTATTTGACGATTGATTATTATACACTTTTTTCACTGAGTACTCGTTTGATGTTACATGACTACCTATATCAAGTTCTAATAAATTCTTCCACCACTTTGAGCCTCCCTCCCCTCCAATGTTTATGACTCCATTACTCAAACCATATTATTCACTAGAGCAACCAAATGCCACTGCCCTCTTTTCTAATTTTCCAAACCCACTTCCATAATAGTGCCAAATTGAATAATCTAAGATTTCTAACCCCCAAACCCCTACTTCAATCGGTCTACATATTTTCTCCTAACTCGCCCAATTGATTTTTCTTTTTTCCCTCAAAATCCCCCATAAAAACTATTTACAAATTGATTAAAGATTAGAAATCATACACGTTGGTGCCTTGAAAAAAGAGAGGAAGTAAATCGGGATCGTGTATATAAATATATATATATACATATATATATATATATACATATATATATACATATATACATATATATATATATATATATATATATATATATATATATATATATATATATATATATATATATATATATATATATATATATATATATATATATATATATATATATATATATATATATATATATATGAGGAGGGATATTCTTACTCCAAGAGTAAGTTTATAAAACTTACTGCACATCCTTACCCTTAAATCATTTTTAATCAATGGCTGAAAATAATCAGTAATTTTTCTCTCTCCATATTTAATTATTGATTATTTGCAGAAAAATTACGACTTATTTTCAGCCATTGATTAAAAATTATTTAAGGGTAAGGATATGAAGTAAGTTTTATAAACTTACTCCTGGAGTAAGAATATCCCTATATATATATATATATATATATATATATATATATATATATATATATATATATATATATATATATATATATATATATATATATATATATATATATATATATATATTGAAAAATATCAGATCATTTTATAAGATGAAAATCTGATTTAATTTGATTTGCTTTGAAGAAAATATTTATTTTAATGTGCCTGAAAGATTTGTTTCAGATTTATTTTATTAAAGATTGTGTTGAAATCGGATATGAAGAGAGAATGATTAAAGATTCATTCCATGAAGAGATTTACTTATATATGTTTTATTTACAAGATTTGAATTTGTACTTAATGAGAAAATATTCAACCTCTATTAAAGACGATTTAATGTGTGATTTAGTTTTTGCAAAGAAATTTATTTTGAATCCTTTAGTTGAAAAGTTGGAAGTAAATATTTTATGTTATTTGTTCAAAATTCATAATTTTGTCACGTGGACATATATCAAGTCAAATGTCCCCCGATCTGTCAGACATTTGTCTTGGACTGGTTACTTGGAGAGCAAGACAAATTGAAGTGTATCTTATCCTTTTATGATTTGTTTCCTTTTCTTTTTATATCAGAAATATAAGTGCACAAGCTTGAGTTTGGATTTGGAAAAGATCTTATTTTAGCAAGATTGCATGTGAAATGCTTAATTTGTATCAATCAAGAATCTCAATCTTTCTAATAAATATTTGATTGATCATGTGTGTTTTTGGAAATTGATTTGAATCAAATACAACAAGAATAGTCAAGAGATTCAAATTTATTCAGGGTGAACAATTAAGATTGGAAATCATCATTATTAAAGATTGATCTCACGTGCTTTTTAGAAGTCTAACCGAATTCATGATGTAATACCCCGTATTTTATTTTAAAACTCTGGACAATGTTAATTGGTAATCATATTATTTCGGAATACTCTAAGAAATTTTAATGGAACTAAATAGAGTAATTCATGAGATTATATTTTATTAATTGATATTTTCCGACTCCGAGGTTTTATAAAATAGCGGATTAAGAGACATTTTCGGATACTCTCTAATTTTGACCTATCGGTAAAAATATAAGCTTTTATATTTTTATATATATAGAAAGATTATGAGAGAAAGAGAAAGTTGGTAAAGAAAGAAGAAAAAAGAAGAAAAGGAGAAGAGAAAAGAAGAAGAAGAGAGAAAAAGCCCTAAAGCTCCAATTCTTCATTCCCGATCATCCGTCCGTCGAATCAACTCAATCTTTCCGCCAATCTTCATCTGTCGAGGTGGGTTCTTAGTTAGAAACTTTTATCTTTGATTTTGGTTGAGTTTTAGAAATGTTTGTGGTTAGGGCTTAGTTGGAAACCAAAGAAAAATCAGAAGTTTAACGGTTAAAACTCGATTAAAACCTACCTAAAATACTCATAATATGATAATGGATACATTTGATCATGTCTTGTTGCATTGGTTGAAGTTTGGGAGTGTTTGGGTGTGGGAAGAGTGTTTTCCCGTAAGGCTGGAATTTCTGGACTGGTGTAGCTCGCTCAGCGAACATACCTCGCTCAGCGAAAGTTCCAGGACGATTTTCGCTCAGCGAGAAGGAGCTCGCTCAGCGAGACCTGTAGTTTCAAATTTTGGTTTTTAATTCGTAACTTATGATTCGGGTGTCCGTTTTGAGCGTTCCACATATCGTTTTGAAGCTAATAGCATAATCTATCTATTAAGATTAAGAAACATTAATTTCGAGCCGACTTTTACCCGACTATTTCTTTCAATTGACCAAAACTTGATAAAATGGAACTTGTGAGTTAATGGAAATAGAGAAAGGTACGACTTGTGAGGTATCTAGGTTTCCCTTAAACTCGTTTGAATTATTGATTTATGTTTTGTTTTTAGGATCCTTCGTAAGGTCTTGTATAAGTCTCTATGTGCTATTTTTGTGTCAATCTTGAGTAAGTCTTGAGGTGGGTTATCCTTAGTCCCACATGAAGCATCCGTAAAGATTGAAGCATGTGTTATGTCTTTTCCTCCGTAAGGTCTTGTATAAGTCTCAAGTGGTTGCTATGTGTTTCACTAGAGCATCCGTAAGGACTTGAGGTAGACATTTCCCTTTGTGTTTTGAAATCATGTGTGGACCTTAGTTCCCCTATGTCCTTGCTTCTTGTGTAAATTGGTTGTGAAGTATGCGAGTTTCTTTGGAAATGACCCTTAGAGCCGAGAGAACTCTAAGATAGTGAACCCACTGAGATGTTTTATCTCACCCCATGTTGATGTTGTTATTTCAGGTACTTCAGGTTCTGCTAAGGGTAAGGACAAGGCAGCTTGATTATCCTTACTAGTTGATGGCTTAGTCTTCCGCTGTGGACTTTTGAGATCTTCAGATCTAGCTCTTAGATCTTTTTGTAGTTGAACATCTTGTACTACTATATAGCCTTGTTTAGTACCCTATATTGTAGTGGCTATATTTAATACAATGTGTTGCTATGAACTTATTTGTATTTCAGTACCAAATTATTAATATTATATATGAAAAATATGCTTTATGTATGTCTTTTGTATATGGGTATTACAGTTGGTATCAGAGCAGGTCGTATCCTCGACCTAGCCTTGAAATATTATAAGTGTTTCCTTCCGTTCCTACACATTGACTTGCGATAGGACTAAATGTTATGTTTATGGTATTGAGCTTGATCAACTTAATCTTGTTTTGATGACATTTAGGAAATATGGCTGGTAGACGTGGAACTCGTGCTCGACCCAGTGTCACTCCTCCTGGCAGCGATCAAGCAGGTAGCGATGTGAATGCTCCTATGTTCCAATTTATGCAGCAGATGTAGCAACAACAACACCAATTCATGCAAGAAATGATGCATCAGATGAGTGGGGGCCTTCACCCTCACGTGGTTGCTGCTGGAGCTGCGGGTGGAATATTTAGAGACTTCTTCCGCATGAACCCTCAGGAGTTTCATGGCGGGTTGGATCCGGTTAAGGCTCATGAATGGGTGACTGGAATGGAGAGGATATTCCAGATTGTGATTTGCAGTGAAGAAGACAAGGTGGCCTTCGCATCACATTTACTAAAGGGTCCTGCTGCTAGGTGGTGGGAAAGTGCCTCCAACTTGATGATGGTACAAGAAATTCCAAAAGTGTGGCAACAATTTAAGACCGTTTTTATGGACAAGTATTTCCCGAGTTCCTTGAGGACGCAAAAAGAGTTTGAATTTCAACAATTGAGGCAAGGGAGAATGATTGTGGCCAGTTATGCTGAGAAGTTTGAGGACATGGCGGCCTACTCTAGGCAGGCTATGTATGCCCCTGATGAAAGGTGGAAAATTGACCAGTTCTTGTTTGGGCTAAGGGCCGAGATCTCGCATAGTGTCTCGCAAAGGGAATTCACTACTTACTCCGAGATGTTGAGGCAATGCTATGTTGCGGAACATAGTTTGAAGAAAGTTCAAGCAGAAGTCAGTACCAGAAGAGTGGTTCAAGGAGATAGGGGGAGGGCTAGTCAATCTTTTAGGACGAGGCCTCAACCCTTCAAGGGGAAACAGGTGTCGAGTCCTAGATCCAGTGCTCCTCCTTCTTGCCCCCGATTTCGGAAGAATCATTTTGGAAGATGTGAGTAGAACGGTGTAATTTGCTATCATTGTCAAAAGGAAGGACATATTTCTAGGGATTGTCCCCAGAGGAAGGATCTGACTCAAGGGAGAGTTTATACTATGGACGCCAGGAAGACAAAACTCGAGAGTTCCTTGATTGCGGGTAATTGTCTTATTAACAACCATCCTTGTCTTGTTTTATTTGATTGTGGAGCTACACACTCTTTTATATCTACTATTTGTGCGAAGCGACTTGGGTTGCAAATTTTTCCCTTGTCCCCTTCAATGGTGGTTACTACCGCTATGGATGAAACAGTCAAGACGCCGCTTAAGTTTGAGAACTGTACGTTGTCCGTGGATGGCAGAGTCTTTCAGATTGACCTCATTTGTTTGCCCCTTAAGAAAATTGATGTTATCTTGGGAATGAACTGGTTGTCTGCTAATTCTGTGTTTATTGGGTGTGAAGAGAAGTTGATCCTCATTCCCTCCGTTGAAGTGCCTCCGAAAGATGTTTTGGCAACGATCTTAGAAGGTACGATTGGAATGGTAAATTTTCTGTTTGAGCAAGAGAAATCTATTTTGCTTGTCCTTACTAAAGAGGAGAGTATTGACCAGCAAGTTTTGAACATTCCGATAGTTTGTGAATTTTCCGACGTCTTTCCTGAAGATGTCACTTCCTTACCTCCGATGAGGGAAGTTGAATTCTCAGTTGACCTGATACCGGGAACGGCTCCTATATCCGTTTCCCCTTATCGGATGTCTCCGCTCGAGTTGAAAGAGTTGAAGGATCAGTTAGAAGGTTTAATGGCAAAGCATTTTGTAAGACCTAGATTCTCACCGTGGGGAGCTCCGGTGTTGTTAGTAAAGAAAAAGGATGGTGGTATGAGGCTGTGCATCGATTATCGAAAGTTGAACAAGGTTACAATGAAGAATAAATACCCCTTACCGAGGATAGATGATCTTCTAGACCAATTGAAAGGAGCCTACGTGTTCTCGAAGATTGATCTGAGATCGGGCTATCACCAGATTCGTGTGAAAAGTTCTGATGTTCCGAAGACTGCGTTCAGAACCCGTTACGGTCATTACGAATTCTTAGTAATGCCTTTCGGTGTGACGAATGCTCCAACTATTTTTATGGACTACATGAATCGGATAATTCAGAATTATTTGGATAAATTTGTGGTGATCTTTATCGATGATATTCTTATCTATTCTCGTACTCCGCAAGAGCACGAAGAACATCTAAGGATTGTCCTATCGATACTGCAGGAAAAACAACTTTTTGCTAAGTTTAGTAAGTGTTAATTATGGATGTCAGAAGTCAAGTTCCTTGGACATGTTATATCACAAGGAGGTGTAGCTGTAGACCCGACAAATATAGAAGCTGTAATTAATTGGGAGAGACCGAAGAATGTTACCGAAGTGAGAAGCTTCCTAGGTTTGGCAGGTTACTACAGAAGATTTATTAAAGGTTTTTCCCAGATGGCGTTAACGTCAACTAAACTCACTAGGAAGGACTTCTATTTCGAATGAGACTCTGATTGTGAACAAAGTTTCGTGTGGTTGAAGGAGAGATTGACAACTGCTCCAGTCTTGGTTATTCCCGATCCTAACAAATCTTACGAAGTGTTCTGCGATGCTTCGAAGATGGGTTTAGGAGGTGTTCTCATGCAAGAGGGACAGGTGGTGGCGTATGCTTCCAGACAGTTGAGAGTTCATGAGAAGAATTATCCTACGCATGATTTGGAATTAGCGGCCGTGGTGTTCACTTTGAAGGTGTGGTGACACTATTTGTATGCTGTGCGTTTTGATATGTTTAGTGATCATAAGAGTTTTAAGTACCTCTTTGATCAGAAGGAGCTGAATATGAGACAGGGAAGATGGATGGAGTATTTGAAGGATTATGATCCTGAGTTGAAGTATCACCCCGAAAAAGCAAACAAAGTAGCAGATTCCTTGAGTAGAAAGGTGTTTCATAGTGCCGAATTGATGGTATTAGAGTATGCATTGTTAGAAAAGTTTCGAGATCTTAACCTTCAGTTTGTTTGGACTCCGAATGGCGTAAAGTTTTGGATGAGAAGCTACAAGGACTGTTACTCCAACCGGGTTTCGTGAGAGCATTAGATGAGATCATCCTATTTAATCAAAGAATTTGCATTCCGAATGACGATGTGTTAAAGAGAAGGATTCTGGAAGAAGCACATAAAGGTTCTTTTACGATACATCCAGGTTCTTCGAAGATGTATCAAGACTTGAAGAGGGAGTATTGGTGGTCCGGAATGAAAAAGGACATTGCGGTATTTGTGTCAGAATGTGCGGTGTGTCAGCAAGTGAAGATTGAGCACCAAAAGCCAGGTGGATTGTCACAACCTTTGGACATTCTAGTTTGGAAATGGGATAGTATCTCTATGGACTTTGCAGTAGGTTTGCCGAGTACTCAGGGTGGCCATGAATCTGTTTGGGTGATTGTGGACCGACTAAAGAAATCTGCGCATTTCTTAGCCGTGAGGACTACATATAAGGGAAGTCAGCTTGCAAGGTTGTTTATTGCTGAAATTGTGAGATTGCACGGTGTTCCGTCCAGTATTGTATCAGATAGAGATCCGAAGTTCACTTCGAGATTTTGGAAGGTGTTCCAACAAGCCATGGGTACGAATTTGCGTTTGAGTACTTCTAATCATCCTCAAACGGATGGCCAGACGGAGCGTACGATTCAAATGATGGAAGATATGTTGAGGGCACGTGTTTTAGAGAGCAGAGGAAATTGGAAAGAACTTTTGCCATTGATCGAATTTTCGTACAATAACAGTTATCACACGAGCATCAGAATGGCTCCGTATGAGGCTTTGTACGGAAGAAAGTGAAGAACACCGCTGTGTTGGTCAGAAGTGGGTGAAGATAGAATTCTAGGACCAGAAATTATTCAAGAGACTACGGAAAAGATTTGTATGATCCGAGAAAAGATTAAGCAAGCCCAAAATCATCAGAAGAGTTATGCTGACAATCGAAGGAGACCCCTGGAATTCGGGGAAGGCGATCATGTGTATCTGAAAGTCACTCTGAGATTAAGGTTGAAGGGACCGTTTAAGTCGCGTAAGTTAAGTCTGAGATACGTAGGACCGTATCAGATCCTAGAAAGGATTGGTGAATTCGCTTACCGTTTAGCCTTGCCGCCATCTCTATCTGAAATGCATGATGTTTTTCATGTATCCCAACTTCGTAGGTTCATCCCCGATCCTCTTCAGCTTATTCTGTCGGATTCTATCGAGATAGAAACGGATTTGACCTTTGAGCCCAAACAAAGTCGTATTGTTGGGAAAGAAACCAAGGTACTGAGAAATAAAGAGATACCACTTGTTAAAGTGCAATGGGACGAGACGCATCCGGGCGATGCTACGTGGGAGTTGGAATCAGAAATGCGGGAATCATATCCTCACCTGTTCAGGTAATCTTCCAAATTCGTGGATGAATTTTATTTAAGGGGGGGGGATATAATACCCCGTATTTTATTTTAAAACTCTGGACAATGTTAATTGGTAATATATTATCTCAGAGTACTCTAAGAAATTTTAATGGAACTAAATAGAGTAATTCATGGGATTATATTTTATTAATTGATATTTGCCGACTCAGAGGTTTTATAAAATAGCGGATTAAGAGACATTTTCGGATACTCTCTAATTTTGACCTATCGGTAAAAATATAAGCTTTTATATTTTTATATATATAGAAAGATTATGAGAGAAAGAGAAAGTTGGTAAAGAAAGAAGAAAAAATAAGAAAAAGAGAAGAGAAGAGAAGAAGAAGAGAGAAAAAGCCCTAAAGCTCTAATTCTTCATTCCCGATCATCCGTCCGTCGAATCAACTCAATCTTTCCGCCAATCTTCAACTCTCGAGGTGGGTTCTTAGTTAGAAACTTTTATCTTTGATTTTGGTTGAGTTTTAGAAATGTTTGTGGTTAGGGCTTAGTTGGAAACCAAAAAAAAAATCGGAAGTTTAACGGTTAAAACTCGATTATAACCTACCTAAAATACTCATAATATGATAATGGATACGTTTGATCATGTCTTGTTGCATTGGTTGAAGTTTGGGAGTGTTTGGGTGTGGGAAGAGTGTTTTCCCGTAAGGTGGAATTTCTGGACTGGTGTAGCTCGCTCAGCGAACATACCTCGCTCAACGAAAGTTCCAGGGCGATTTTCGCTCAACGAGAAGGAGCTCGCTCAGCGAGACCTGTAGTTTCAAATTTTGGTTTTTAATTCGTAACTTATGATTCGGGTGTCCGTTTTGAGCGTTCCACATATCGTTTTGAAGCTAATAGCATAATATATCTATTAAGATTAAGAAACATTAATTTCGAGCCGACTTTTACCCGACTATTTCTTTCAGTTGACCAAAACTTGATAAAATGGAACTTGTGAGTTAATGGAAATAGAGAAAGGTACGACTTGTGAGGTATCTAGGTTTCCCTTAAACTCGTTTGAATTATTGATTTATGTTTCGTTTTTAGGATCCTTCGTAAGGGCTTGTATAAGTCTCTATGTGGTTACTATGTGTTTCACTAGAGCATCCGTAAGGACTTGAGGTATCCGTTGTGTATGCATGAGCGTTAATTTGAGAAGTGTAGACTATAAGTCCTCCGTAAGGTCTTGAGTAAGCCTTGAGGTGGGTTGTCCTTAGTCCCACGTGAAGCATCCGTAAGGACTTGGGGAAAGTGCTATGCTATTTTTGTGTCAATCTTGAGTAAGTCTTGAGGTGGGTTATCCTTAGTCCCACAGGAAGCATCCGTAAAGATTGAAGTGCGTGTTATGTCTTTTCCTCCTTAAGGTCTTGTATAAGTCTCAAGTGGTTGCTATGTGCTTCACTAGAGCATCCGTAAGGACTTGAGGTAGACATTTCCCTTTGTGTTTTGAAATCATGTGTGGACCTTAGTTCCCCTATGTCCTTGCTTCTTGTATAAATTGGTTGCGAAGTATGCGAGTTTCTTTGGAAATGACCCTTAGAGCCGAGAGAACTCTAAGATAGTGAACCCACTGAGATGTTTTATCTCACCCCATGTTGATGTTGTTATTTCAGGTACTTCAGGTTCTGCTAAGGGTAAGGACAAGGCCACTTGATTATCTTTACTAGTTGATGGCTTAGTCTTCCGTTGTGGACTTTTGAGATCTTCGGATCTAGCTCTTAGATCTTTTTGTAGTTGAACATCTTGTACTACTATATAGTCTTGTTTAGTACCCTATATTGTAGTGGCTATATTTAATACAATGTGTTGCTATGAACTTATTTGTATTTCAGTACCAAATTATTAATATTATATATGAAAAATATGCTTTATGTATGTCTTTTGCATATGGGTATTACACATGACCTAAATCCTTACAGGCTTTTGGAGTTGGACTTTTGTGGTTACATAAGGAGTTCATCTCATTTGTGAAGACTCATACCTCAAGAGAAAATATCTACTCATTAGGAAAATTTTGTCTTAGTTGAGTCTTTATTTTTGTTTGTATTTTGTACACTTTCTTCATGTGCTTCAAATCCAAATGAGTCGAATTAAGTATTGAGTTTTAAGGTTGTTATACCAACCATTTTATTGTTGTAATTCTCTAAACACTTGGAGTAGAGAAAAATGGAGGACAATAAAAGAAGATATGATTTTTGAGTGAAGAGGAATGAATGAAATGCTAAAAATGTTGAGAAAACAAATATATAGACGCATATTTTATCATAGATTAATAAGGTTAAGATCTCCTCAAAAGCATCATAGCTCATAACATCCAAGAACACCTGAGATATCTCCATTAATAACTTAGCAAGAATACCCTTAACTCCACTTCTTGTTTATAGGAAAATGTCTGATTTCTTCAAATGTAGGGCTGCAACAATGACTTCAGGTTTAGGATATTTCTCTAAGCCTGTGAAGGGTCTCTGATCAAGGATAGGTACACCCATTAGCTTGGAGAACTCCTCCATTGTAGGAACCAGCTGATAGTCAGGGAACGTGAAACAGTGATGTTTAGGATCAAAGAACTGAAATAGGACACTCATCATGTCTTCATTGAACCCTGAAGTAACTAGATCCAGCATGTAACCATGCTTCTTGATGAATTGGGAGCTTTCAGAAACTTTAGAGACCAATTCCTTAAGCTTAGGAGGTATCCCTACAAAGTTGATCCGGATAGTGTTCCTACGAGCAGAAGCCATAACCTGCAACAAAGAACAAAGATAAATCCTTTGGTCCTTGAAATGGTTAGTGAAAATGCTATGCTTATGATGTCATGATGTTATGCTCAATCACAAACATGTGGCACACACAAACAAGTCACACAATAGCCCTAGGTTTAGAGGCTTGCATGAGGTTTAAAGGTAAGTACGTGATAACACGTAAATGTATCGTATTTTTAGACCCGACTTGCATTCAATTTAGTTTCGTTTTATTTATTTTCCATGATATATGCTTTATTATGCTGATATTTATTACATTTTCAGGTAACTTGGATTAAATCAGATTAGAAATAAAAAGGGAAGAAAAGGAACCGAATCGGGCGAAAAACAAAAGAAATGGAACAATTTGCATACAAGGAGTTATCTGACGAAAATGGCCATAACTTTTGAACCGTAAATCGAAATGACGCCCCGTTCGAAGCGCCGGAAAGCTAAGACTGAGATCTGCAACCTGAATCTGGAAATTATGGGTGTCACGGTCGTGACACCCCTGTCACGACCGTCATGGCAACAAAATCTGGAAAGACAGAACAGCAGCGACAGAAAAATGAAGAAGAAGAAATTTTGTGGGTGTGACGATCGTCACACCTCCATTACGACCGTCACATGCCTTTTTCAAGTGTCACGACCGTAACAACATCATCACGACCGTAACACGCTCAAAATGCATCATCACGAGCGTGATGGCTCCATTACGACCGTCACGCTTTCAAATCATAAAACTGCAGAACTTGGAAACAGAAGTTACAAAATCATCCCATTCATCCCACCTTCCTTATTTCTCTCAACTTCAACTCAACCAAGAAGGATGCTGAGTCTCCCTGATTTTCCTCAACAAGTGGAATACTGATGGTCCGATTTTCACTCCAACGAACGAAATCGTATGCTTATAAATATCGAGGAGTTAAAAGAGAAAGGGGGTTCTTCGGGCGGTTATTGTCGTACCGAAGCTCTGCCAAAATTCACCTGCAACCTTTGTTTTATGTTCTTCATTGTTTTCATTGCTTTAATTACCATTTCCTTGTAAGTGATAGTTTCCAACATTAGGAAACTATCACAGTAGTTAGTATTTTCTTTTCAAAACTCAGAACTCGATATTGAATAATTCCGTAAGCTTCAATCTTGCTGACATTTGTGGAAGAGGTTGCTTGAAGAATAGTCTCGGTATCAGGTTTCGATGTTATTGCAATTAATCTAGAATTTTATTGTTTAATTATCATGTATGCTTTACTGTGCCTTTATTATTATTTATGTTTTTCTGTCTTAAATTATATGTCTAGCTAAATTGTCTTGGGTCCGGCGTATGAGGACCGTCGTTACCGACGGGACTCGGTAGAAAATACTAGGTGCGAATTAACGATTAAAATTCTGTTTTGGTTATAATTTCTATGCATAATTTAATTAGCATTGTCACGAGAGTGAGATGTTAGTTAACATTGTTTTGTCACGAGAGTGAGAAACTAATTAAGGTTAGAACCGGCACAGCGAGAGCGTGGGGATCGAACCAAATAGTGGAAATTAGGTAACTTATCTAAATACAGCGAGAGCGCTTTAGAGACGTTTAGGATATTATTAGCTTTCAAAACACGTTTCTTAGTTACCGGGCGAGCGAGAGCAAAATCTTGGGATTAGGAAGTGTGACTTTAGTTAAGACCGCGAGAGCGTGAGGCAGAGTCTTTAAGCTGGTATATTCTACAGAACTAGCTATAGTCGTAATTAGTACCGAATTCTATAAAGTCCCTTAGGAGCGCGGAATTCATATCCCGGCCTCGTTTTATTCTTATTTTCTTTCTTAGATTTATTTTAGTTTCAGTTCTAGTTTCCCTTAAACCATAAAAATATCATTAGCCTTAGCTTTACAACGCAACAATAGATAACGGTAGGTTGACATTGGTCTCTGTGGATTCGATATCTTTATTACTACGCGATAGGCTGTGCCCTTGCAGTTAGAAACCGTTAGACGTATAGTTTACCGCGATCAGTACCCTTCCCCTGAAGTTTAGTTGGTTCATCTTGTCCTACAAAAGTAACCAGGTTCTAAGGGATCTCAATATCACTGATCCTTCTCAAGGGTTGTTGTTTAGTAGGCAACTGACTTGCCAACCAAAATCCTCCAAGATTAGGATCTCAATGAGCGTAGCATCGAGTATCAACCAACTTTAGACTTCTCCAAAGCCGGCTATCTCACTACTTTCTAAAGGCCAAGATGGGTTAACTAGGGTTCTACAAAGTCAGTTAGTGTAATGACAACATATGGCAGCCTCAGGTTATCTTCAACTTACTTAAGGAACATAAGAACCAACCAAGAAGTCACACTAACGTAGCCACCAGATCAACCATATCGGTATACACCGTACAATTTCCTTGGTATATTGCTACTTACCTATGGTACACTAGATCTAGGTTAGGATTTTTCACACAAAAGCCCAACAGATAACATAGAGCAACCAAGACAAACAATTAAGTGATCTAATTCCTAAGGGTACCCCTCTTTTATTTAGTAACTCCTCAGCAAAGTCGCCAGTTCTGTAACACGGTGGGAGAACTGACTTTCTATAAATGTTGCAGATAGCAAGAGTCGCCACCGACTTTTATTTTATCCAAGTGTGTAATACCCAAAAATTTGCCCTCATATTTATTACCTTAACTGGCTTATCGCTTCGCATTTCATCTGCATTTTTCACTAGGTCATAATATTCATAATCCTGCATTTGCATTGAATTCATAAGGCATGGGATCAAAGGCATGTTCTTGAGATCTGGGATTTTCCTATTCGTAGGTGATCTATTTGGCCATTATATTCGAGATGAGACAAAGGTTGAATTCACATCATCGTGACACATCTCATTTGATTGGGACTTATCGGGGTTATGACTGAGTTTTGCTATGAACTGTGGTTTTGTCGATTTTCAATGTCTCGAGCCGTATTTGTCATTCAAATCATGAGTTAAGGGTTTATTTTCCTAATCTTGTGGAATTGAAGAGAATTTCCTTACGAAGTCTATTCATATGGGAATTTTATTATTCTAGGAATTCCATCGTTACTTGAGGCGCATGTTATTGGAGATTATGGCACATGTATAATCAATTAAGGTTTCGTATCAAAGATCGTGGGACGTCAAGTCGAGATATTTTGGGGATGGAGGTGCATGTATGAATCAGGGTACAGAAGGTGAGGTTGTGAAGTATTGGTACACGTTGATTTGGATTCATTCGTGAAATATTCATCCAAGATTACTTAATACCATGAGTTCGGAACATACAAGTTAGGGTCCAAATATCTTACGAGATGTGTAGGATATGGTCATCAAGTCTGCTTTCCTCAATTCATACTCAATACTCAAGTCCATATCTTCTTCATTTTATGCCTGACTTTTAAGCCCATTTCTCTATTAAACCAATATTCATTCATTTAGAGTTTTATTAATACCATGGCCATTATCCAAAGTTGGGTCGACATTCGATTTCAATCCCTTTTTTATTAAAGTCCAATATCTTTTTTTTCTCCTTCATATTTCTTAAACCAATTAACCTTTCCATCTTCCATGCCCCTTTGAAGTCACTATATTGTGAATTTTTCAGTCCATTTTATCATCAACCAAATTCATTTTAACCCATTCTCAAATTACTTATAAAAAAAACAATATTTCATCTCATTTAAGTGTTATTGTCACCATTCCAAGTCATTTAACCAATTACCAAATATCTCTTTTCACCAAAATTCTTTCATTTTTCCATTTCTTTCAAATATTATTTTCTTAATCAATTTCCTAAAACCAAATTCATCTACTTATCCATATCAACCACACAAAAAAAAGATTCTGTTATAAAAATATAAAAAATTCCTGTTAGAAAAATATAATGAAATAACTGAAAGAATAAAAGGAAAATTAATATAATTAATATTGAGATTACACCAAAAAAAAAACATTCAGTTACAAATGTAACTGATATAACAGAAATTACTAACAGAAAAATACAGTTACAACAGAAAACCAAAAAGAAAAGAAAAGGAGAGAAAATCAGTTTTTTCTCTAACTGAGAGGAAAAAGCAGAACTGGAAAGAAAATGAGGCTTTTGCATCACTCTTCGATCTCACCCTCCACATTCCTCATCAATCTTCCATCATCTTCAAGATCTCAACAACAAAACAAAGAGGAGAACTCTAACAAACTCGGAGGGGGAGATAATCTATCAGAAACTGCTCTTGATTCTTCTCTCCGATCCCAAATCTCCCTCTCGGCTTCAACTTCGTCAACTCTTCTTCAGCCTTCAACATCTTTGTCATCTTTCATCACCTTCATATTTTACCCTCAATCTTCATCATCATCAATTGAACAACCTGCAAAATAAAGAAAACCAGAACAAAAAGATTATCAATAATTTACCACTGCAATTCAACGAGAATTCATAGGAATCACCGAAAAGCTCCATCAACAAACGTGCAAAATTCTCAGCACTTCTCATCAATTTTTCGGCAATCAACCTCGAACCCCTTCAATCCTGCATTCTCTATTTAGCCTGCGGCTTCATCTTTATCCTCGGTTATCAATGTTCCGCATCTTCATCTTTCATCTTCAGCCTCTTCATCAAAACCTCGCCGTCTGTATCAATCATATCATAACACAGAGAACTCCATCAAACCAACAACCAACTCGCACCCGCAATCAAGAACACGCTTTAGGAACAATAACAAATCTACAAAAGAAATGGCATGAACGCATAAACAATGGCGTAATCACAACGAAATCTTCATCGCTGCACACCAGAATAGATATCGATCCACGATCGCAATAACGTAACTCACAACAACAACCGAGTTCCAGAATTCGATCTCGCATCAAAGCAAAATCTCGGAGAAGAATAGAATTTGAGAAGGTATCGTACCTGAGTGTTCGTAGGAGCCATTGGGAGGAAATCACAGTGGATCCTCATGTTGTGGACGTTTTCGAGAGCGGTGAATGAAACACCGGTGTCGGCTTCTAGAGAGGGATTCAACGACTTTATCGAGTGAAGGAAATCGGAGAAGACGAAGTTGAGGTGTGTAACGTCGTTGGTGTTCTGAAGAGCGGTGATGTTGATTTAGACTGAGGCGGAGTTATGATGAAGATGAAGCGGAAACAAGGTTGGTGGTTAGTTATTATCACCAGCGGCGACAGAAATCTTTTTCCGACAAGGGTTTCTTTGAGATGAAAGGGGGAATAGAGGCGCTGCAAAAGAAGAAGAAGATGTCGTGGCGGTGGTATGGATCAGATTTGATGAGAGAACGACCGTGATGGTGTTGTTTTCGCCGTCGGTGCAATGGGAGGGAGACGCCACCGACGCGCCGTTGGGAAGAAGAAGAAGTGAACTTGTTGCTTCTTGTTATTTTGTGAGTTTAGGATTACATAAACAATTCTGGATTGGGCTCAACATCCTATCAGTACCATGGATCCATGTCCACACCCCCCAATCGCTAATACACCATCCTCACTAATGTTCATGTGAATTGGGCCTTCAGCCACCATGAAAATCCTAAATGCACCACCTTGATTCCTAATTGCACCCCTTCTGCGGGTTTCAAGTAAGTTATTTGGGCTCAGCCCATAAAACTGTTAATTGCACCCTGCGATTGCTAATGCACCCCTATACGAAATTTGTGAGGGAACTGGGCATGCACCATGGAAATGCTTTCTGGACCCTTATTTCATTAATCCACCTCTCTGGTCTCTTTATTGTCTTTTCCTTATAAACTTCTAATGAATTTCTTGTTAGAAATTGTTAATTAATTTTCTTATTAATTAATTTTTGTGGATTAATACTTAATCCATTTTTCTTGTAATTTTTAATTAGAATTTTTTTGTTGATAATTTTAATTATGGTTTAGTCCTAATTTTGGATTAAACGGTTCATGAGCCTTTTTGATCGATTTCTATCGATTTCGATTATGGTGGATCCTCATGAAGCAATTATGGAAGATAAGCATTTATTTTGCTTATGGGGATTACAACACCTTGCATGAAGTTTTTGGATTTCTTTTATGTGAAGAATCGGCACTTCGATCAAGTAAGTAATCTCGATTCTCCACTTTTAAGCATCATTATAGTTGTATGCGGCTTAGGACCATATAGCTTAAGGTGCATATTGAGCCCTCCCACCTGAGGCACTGGATTTATTTGTGATTTTTGATGATATGTATCAATTTCGGAACTTAGGGATTAGGTTATGAACCATTAGGATCGCTTCCTTTAACTTCCCCTTAAAATCCGCTTTTTTGCCCGTTTCGTCGCAATTATTAAAAATAGTTTTAGGTGGGATAAAATTCTGGAAAAATTAATGAGTGATTCTCGTCCTCTTAATTAATTTTTCATAATTTTTGTTTCCGGATTTGGGTGGTTTTAATAATTAATTTGGATTTTAGATTACAAGCTGTCCCAAAACGGAGGATTTTGACATAAGGGACAAAAAACCAATTTTTCCCCATAGATGCGAGACCTATTTTTTTCGTGTGATTAATCACTGAAATTTGTGACATTTTGATGCTCCTTAGGCATTTTTTTCATAATTTTTGGTGCCCTTTTTGATCCACTTTGTGCAGTTGTTTTTCGGCGATCATGCCTTGTTACATTGATCATTAGGGAATTGTTTTGGCACTTTGGTGCATAATTTTATGAAATCCTTTTAGACCATGTTAGATAATGATTTCAAAATTCCAGGGATTTAATTTCATAATTTTTAAAGCCTTTTTACTATTTTTCCATGTCACTTAGATTATAGGTCCAAATATGTGTTTATTTGCTCCATAACCTAGATATTAGAAAGGCATTCATGTCATTGGCTTGAGAGACTTATTGGTAACTTTTAGGAGTTAATTATAGGTCACTTTTAGGTCCTTAATTCCAGTTATAGGCCACTTTTTAAACCATACTCATTTGGTTTGTTTTAGTGTTTCAAAGTGCATCTTTACTTGAACTAATTTTGTCTTAAACTTGTTTCTCTTCTCCTCTAATTGTTAACATGAATTATGTGGGAATAATTAATGCCTATCCATGCATTCTAATTGCATATCATATCTTTTATACTACTGACCCATAATCATTTCATGCATATTCACATGCCATTCTTCCTTAACTTTCATCATTTGTGATCTTATGCGATGTTTGCTTCATTTCTTCTCACATATTCTTCTCCTTGCTCCATATGCTAAACTTTTGCATCCATGATGGTGTATTCATTCATACATGTTCATAAGCATTAACTACTGACTTTGATGCTCATTTAATGCATTAATCCATGCTTTTAATCCATATTCATTCATACTTCATCCATAAGCCCTAACTTGCATTTAGGTGAACTTAGGTGAACGTTTTGTACATAGTTTGACATAGTTTGATCTTGTGAGGTATTCTAGCATACTTAGAGACCTATAGAATTTAGCTACCGACTTTAGAAGTCATGTAACCTTTAGGTACCTTCACCTTTAGACTTAGGTCTTACTTTGAACTCTAGTTCCCTTCTAGGACGTTTATGGTGCTTAATCGCTTTTATGCTTTGATTTTACTTTCAATATGCATTGTCATGCTAACTTTTGTTTTGTAGGGGGGAAAATTGAGGTAATACTCACTTCATTCCTATCTCTTATGCATTATAATTGTGTTTGCATTAATATTTGTGTTTGCCTTAGCACCTCGTGCTTTTCTCTTTGGCTTTCCCTTTCTTTAGAGACAACTTAACTTCCTTAGGAAGTAAGTTAGTTTCTAACTCTCTTTTCTTCTTTTCATTTTCTTCCTTAGGATTAGGAAACTACACAAACCATTAGGACCACTTGTGAATAAATAAACAAAATTAGGATTGAGTCTTAGTCCCTTAGATTTTGCTTTTTCCATTTGAGTCTTCTTTCTCATCTCCAAACAAAAATCCAAAAAGACTTAATAAATGCATGAAAGGATCCCTTGTGTATAGCCTTATTCCATGAGGCACCTGCACTCATTCCATCTTGGAGTGGTGTAAGCTTGTCTAGCATGATGTACAAGTCTTATCAAGGGGTTTTTTCACAAAGGAAAATTTAAAAGATACTTCTTCATAAAAGCTATAAAAACACTTAATAAAGTTCAACAAGCTAGTGAACTTAAACCCTAATCCTAGGAAACCAGTCTTGGATAAATTCTCCTTGCTGGGTGTGCCTGTTCTATTATTCCATCTTGGAATGTAGTAGTAAGTACACATTCCATGGAAAAGAGTTTGAATTCACTTCCTTGTGCCAAATTCATACAAAAACTCTTAAAAGACAAAAACAAATAATAAGCGACTATCCTGCGGGAGCTTCTTTTCTCATCTCATTCACACAACGCGAACTTGCGACGACTTGTCTCGCATGCAAGATGGTAAACGCACTCGTATCAGACGAGCCTGCAACACCTGAGCATAGACATACGCAGTTCCATCTTTAAAAAACACAAACAAATAGTTCCCGTCTTAGTTAGGCGAACTACGTCGACTCTGATCCTCATTATCTCGATGAGGTACGTAGGCAGCGGGGTAGGGCCCGTTCGAGCATATTCTTTATTTTCCCTACATTTTCCCCATTCTTCCTTTCCATCCTCTTTTTCAGCTTCCTTTCTCATTTCACTTCCATTCCAGTTAGCAGTTCATTTGTTCAACAACACTTTATTTTTCTCACCCTTTGAAGCAAGCAAACAAGCGTGGATCCCGTCGGGTACGACGGACGATCTGGGGTGCTAATACCTTCCCAGGTCGTAACCGACTCCCGAACCCAGATCTTTGGTTCGCACGACCTTGTCCTTTCCTTCTTCCTCAGGTTTGTGCAACATTACCTTTCCCATTCATTCGGGATAAAAATGTCTGGCTGGCGACTCTACCTTTTCCGCACCACTTTCGCGTTTGTACTATGATGAAAATCCCGGGAGCGACAAAGTGGAAAGGACATAAAAGAACAGGAAAAAGCTATTTTTAAAATACTTGAGTTCAGGGGGTAGGTTATATAAAGGGAAGGTGTTAGCACCCTTTATATCCATGGTTATCCATGGGCTCTTAGTTACTTAGCTCATTTAATTGTTTTGAAAAAGGAAAGTGTAGTGTGTGTTTAGAAAATTTTCTAAGTACTTTGTAATGATCCTCGTATGGATGTATACAAAGCCTTTGTTTTTGAAAATATTTGAAAATAGTGAGGTATGAAAAGTATTTTTAAAGTGTGAGCAAGTAACTATGAGGTACCTACCCTAGACTAAGTCATTCATGTTCTTTTATATTCTTTCAAGGGCAAGAATGTGCCTATTATTAAGGAATAGCTAGTCATTACCTTGGATTTGTTTAAGGGACGGGCGTAGGATCATCGTACGGTCAACAAAGGCAACTTGAAGGGTGTCTTTAGCAATTGGGAGGGACTATCATCTTTTAAACCGAAGGGACAAGATCATTGTAGGCAACATCGTAGGGACTTGATCTTTTAACCGGTGAAGGGACAAGATGATTTTATTTGGTAGGGTTTTGCTTAAGACACCCCCATATTCGAGGGACTTGACCGTTTTAAAGGCAACTTACGAGAGGTAACCCTAGGAGGTGCAGACGGCGATCATAGATCGACTTACGCGTGTGAATGATTTATTTTCAAATATTTATTCTTTTTATTTAATTTTCTAAATTCGATTAATTATAATTAGGTTTTCACTCCCTATTTACTAACCATAAACAATAATAATAAATGGAAAAAATTAAAAGGCTGAATAATAAAAGGTCCCTAAACTATTACAGTGCTTCGGGGCAGTTACATAATTATGAGGCGAAAAAATAAAATATTTACAGTCGAGAAACAATTACATAATTATAATGGCGAAAACAGAAACATAATAGAGCAACAATAACAAGTCTGGTTATGAATAACATAAAAAAGCGGATAAGGTTTAAGGTTTAAAAAAAAACATTTTAGGGTTTATGAAAATAGGTTTTAAAAGTTTTCTTAAAGAGTATTAGGGTCTTAAACAAATGAATTAGGCTTTGTAAAAATAAATTAGGGTTTGTAAAAAATTAATTCATAAAAAAACCTAATTACTAATTATTATTAATTAATGAAAATAAATTAATAATTATATACAAAAAAAGTTTCATTTTAATTCATATAATATAATAAAATTAAAAGAGATAAATTATAGAAAAAAGGTTTATATAAAAAAATATAAGTTTTTAAAAAAATGGGTTTTGTTTATCTTTTAGAAATTAGTTTAATAATAATAATAAGGAAATTCAAAGAAAATACATAATTTGATGAAAAAAAGAGAAATAAAGTTAGAGATACCCAAAATGTTGGGGGTTGGTGTTGAACCCCTGTCCTTGCCTTTACCAACAAAAACCTTCAGCCAGTACGCCACCCTCAGGATAACCAAGCCAAACTCTTGCCACTTGAGCCAACGCGCACTGGTGAGCAATACCTGGGCACAAGATATAATATATTTAGTTTGCAAATAATAGAACAAATAATAAAAAGATGGGGGGGACCTGGGATCGAACCCAGGTCCTAATGCTCACACGCGTGAGTTCTTGCCACTAAGTTATCATACACATTGTGAAATAAAATAGAAATAAAACATAAAATATAAAACTTAAATTTTAAATTTCCAGATTGGCGCCATCTGACTTCATCTTCTTCCCTTTTCCTGCGAATTCTCCTATGCTTTTTCCTGCGATTTTAACTACAAATACAGTTTCATAGGAAATCCTATGTTCTTTCAAAGATCATGAAACCTGTAATATTTTGTCAAATTGATCACACCATTGTGATCCCCACATCATTTACAACTTATCTATGTCATTAGAATCAATTTATATTGGTTAAATTACAAAGCCCTAAAATGAAGCTCAAAACCCTAAGTATGGCAACTATCGTATATGGCTATGGAGCTTCAAATGATTCATCCAGAAAGCTTATATGCTTCAATTTAAACATAAAACAACAATCAATATTAGTTTATGATGCATAAAATTGAAGAATCGAAGAATCAAAAAGTATGAGAAATAATGAATCGAATTATGCGTTCTAGCATGTTTTAGATGTTGCAAATGGTTGAGACATGTTAAATGATCATCAATGAGTTGATTGCAATCTTTGTTATGCTTTGAAATTGCCTCAAACCCCAAAACCGAATCTTACTTTTCTCTTGAAAATTTGATTTTTGAATGTGCCTCCAAAGTCTGATTTTCTCGTCCCCTTGTTGCTGGTCATGTTTTAGTATATGTATGGAATGATTAGGTCAAAAAAGATTGGGCTTTTTGATGTGTTTTGATGTTACTTGATGTTGAAGAAACAATCAACCATGATGATTCAAAAAATCAAATATAACCTTGCCAATTATGCCTTGCACGAATTTGGAACATCTTCAATCAGCTTAAATGTAATATATTTGGTTCTAGAACAAATATTTGATCCAAATATTGACTTTTTATATTTTATTTTTATTTAAATTGAATTTTAAAAAATAAAATCCAAAATAATAAAAAATAAATTATAAAAATCAGAATAATTGGTTATTGGGTCGTGCATGACTTTATCTTTGAGATTGGGTTGCAATTTGATGGGCCCATTTGGAAAATTTTGAAGTTTAGGCCTTATTTGCTTCATACACCCCTTGGAAATTTCCCAACTTTTACAAGGCACAACTCCCTCAATTTTAAGGCTATGAGAGTGATCTTGGACTTTTTAGAAATCTTAGAGAGTCCTCTAACAAACCTTTTTGTTCCCATGTCCATATATTTTACCATTTAGAAATTATGAGCTTTGGAAAAAGTTGACTTTTTGTTGACTTTCAAAATGTCCTATAATGTTTTAGCTCATACCTTCCAAATGCAGCATTTTTAGGTTTGGCTTGTGAGACACAAAGTTGTAGAGAATTCAATTTCCTTCAAAATTAGCTTTGGATGGGAAATTTTTGATGAATTATGTGAAAGTTATGGCTGGTCAAAGTTCAATTGACTTTTCCTATCAAAACCCTAATTTAGAAACTCATGATTCTTGATGATCTGATATTTTCTACATGAATCATGATCAACCCTTGATAAAATGATGAATTTTACCTCATAATCTTGATGTTGGCAAAAAATCTTGAATTTTGACTTTAATTTGATTATAGTTGACCTTAGTTTGACTTTTTTTTACCAAGTTGACTGATTTTTGAATATTTGAACATCTGGCTAGTCAAACTTATTGGGAAAGCTCTGAAACTTGACATGGGGATTCTTGAAGACATGTGAGATTTTATGAACCTAACTTGAGGCCTTAGAAGTCCATTTATCTTAGAGAAATTCAAAACCCTAGTTCTGGATCCATTGTTCAGGAGGAGGCTTTGTCTGATGAAACCTTCAATCCATTTGAGCAATTGTGAACATTGTGAACCTTGTAAACCTTGAGAGAACTCTTGAGACACATTGCTTTGATTGTGGGAGGGAAACTTTTGGGGTCCAACACCATCCATTCATGTTCAAATTCAAATTTTGTATATAATGTCAAATGCATTCCATTTCCATTCAAATTCCAAGTGATAGTTGTGCCATATAGTATCCGTTATTTTGGCAACGTGATATAATTGTTATTTTGTTCCAAAGAACAATACACCTTTGTTGTCATTTATTCATTTCAATAGTACATGGGTGCAAATTAAACAGGTTTTGTCATTAATAAGGACAACCAAGAATTCAAGCTTCTTTCGGAAGAAATTGAGCGTTGGTTTACAAAAATTGATCACATCTTTGAACACACACGAATTCAACATGAAGAAGTTCTAACTGCAGTCCACAAAACAAGTGTGTGGATAAAATGCAGTGACACCCCCATCCTATTGCCAGTCACATAAATGAAAACAAAAAATCAAGGAACTGATATAAAAAAATCCAAGATTTAGAAGAAAATGTCACAATAAAAAACCAGTATAAGCTCCCAAATGACAAAAAAAATTCTACATTGGATGCTCATAATAGCTTTACACCAGCACACTGATAAAGAAAAAGCTAACAGAAAGAATTCATTACAAATTGAAGAGAAAAATCTCAATCTCAAAAACTTCGACCCCAATCTCCACTCTCACTTCTCAGCAAACTCCTTTAAGCACCTTATAACAGAAAAATGACTACTCACAAACTTCATAACCAACTCTAACTAAAATCTCACCTGAAAACCCAAAAATACCCTCTTGATCTTCATCCATATAAGAACACAGTTGTTGCAGATTCATGAACTCTCCTCATTCTCTATGATTCTCCATCTTTAAACCTTCATCTGCTTCTTCATTCAACTCTCTCATTCCCCCTCCATTCATCATCTTCATCTTCTTCATCAACTGCAACGTTTTCGCTCAGCTCCATCATTATCTTCAGCCGCAACACTTCATCATTTCATTTCTCTATATCTTCAATACACAACATACAATCATCAAAAAGTCATTTACATATCAACTAATAGAAATTCTGTTACAAGGTGATCATAAAAAATAATAGAAAAACTCTTCAATCATTTTCTCTACGAATCACTCTTCTCAAATCAAACTTCATACTCCATCTTCGTCCATCGCGATGCCACTCTTCATCACCTTCAATCATCGATCTTCATTCATCTCAGGCTCTAACAAACTTTCCTCAACACTCAATCTCTAAGTCTTCCCTCTCCCGATTCTGAAATCAATCAACAAAATCATGACATAATCAGTCAAACAGAACGTTAAAAAAACCAATATTGACTCGCACGAGGAAATGCAAAACAAAGAAGAAGAATAAATCTAGTGTAGATAAAGTGAAATTTGTATCTCTTGAAGTCGTTCTTCGGTTTACAGGTTCGAATTCTCCTCTTTGGTTACTGGAATTTCGTTGATAATTTATTATGATTCTTGGTTGGTGTTCGTTCGATCCCGTAGTTTAAGTAAGATTTTTAGGAAAATAGTCGGATATTTGAAATCAGGAGAAAATTAGGAGGGGTTTAATGAAATGAAGTTAGGTGGAAGTGGTGGTTCCGCCGAATTCGACAGTGGCCTCCGCCACACAACCGTTTTCTCCGGCGACGAAATTAGGGTTTGTAAAACTTGAGGGAGTTGAATGCACGTTTTGAGAGAGAGAGAGAGGAATCTGATATTTTCTTTTTTTGATTTATGAAGAGGAATTTGTATAAGATAAGTTAATGCATCGTTGAAAGTTATGGATATCATTTAGATAAGATTGCGGTTCGGTGGTCCACTCCGGCGGTGACAAGTGTCACCGTCTGGTAGGACCACTAGATTTTGACCACATGTGCTTACCCTACCGTAATAACCACGCATCCTTCATCTTGAGCTGTAAGATTCATCATCAACCTCATCAGCATGATCTGACGGACCATATCAAGTCAAAGAGTTGACTGAGAATCCACATGGTGCACTTGCAGGCTATGCACTAATGGGCCTACCAATTTCCTATCTGCACCCTATGTTTTCTGGCCCATATCATTTTAACTTGAGAAATTACTTTCTGACACCCCTTGACTTTCCTTTAATTTCTTGTATATTTCTTTTCAAAATCATTTTTAAAAAAAGTTGTGCCCAATAAAATAATTCCTGAAAATTAAAAATAATAGTTTAGCATATTAAAAAAAAATTGTGACAAATTTTAATTCTCGTTTTTCGACTTTTCGGATTTAATTTCGATTTTTTGTTTTATATACCTTTTAATATTTTGCACTTTTACATGTTAATTCATTTGCTCATAATTTTGCATGCTCATATTATATTCCGCTTACTAACGAGTTCTTTTGTGTAGGAGGTATTATTCGAGGACTATGCTTAATGATTCTGATTTTCGTTATGCTTTGATGTATTTTTTATGGTTCTTATGCTTTCATGATGTAATAGTTTAGGATACTTTTTCTGTTTGTATGGTATATGTAAATAGGGTAGAAAAAGATAAAAAATGAAGCGCTTAGAAAACCAAATTTCAAAAAGGGAAGAAAAGAAATATTCAATCCAACGTCGAATTAATTTAAAAAAATTAATGAATAAAATGCATATGCTTTTAGGACTTCCCCCGATTACACCTTCGTTCCACTCCAATAAACTAAAGCACAACCTTGTATGATACGAACCATAAGTCGCATGTCTAGCACAACACAATCGACCCACCCGATCCATTATTCCATTCCTTTCACGATTTATCATACGTTTCACCAACCATAACATAGGAGGACCATGTTCATTACTTTTTATATACTCTCATTCCTTGTTTAATATCCACTTAGGTTGGCTTCTTCCTTTCAAACTTCACTAACCATAGGATCCCCATTGCATAATAACATAGGGTGAGTCTTAGTTTCCCTTAGTGTTTTCCCTTTCTCAACTTGAGTCCCTCTTCTCATCTTTATGGGAAAAAAATAATGAAAGTGTGTACAATATGCCACGAGCCTTAAGCTATATAGGAAATGATTAGTGGAGGTCTCCTCCACTCTTCTAGAATAATTTACAAACATTCCATTGGGTGCGACCTTGGAAAGTATTCACTCATGTATCATAGTCTTTAGTGTTTTACATACGATAAACACCAAAATCAAAACACTTCTTCTAAAAGAAAATAAACCAAGACACCACGTCTTCTCTTCTCATCTCCCACTCTTTGCGGACGATTATGACTTGTCTCAACAGCTCGATAACAAGATGGTAACGCACTTGATTCAGCGACCCTGGAACACCTGAGTTAGAGCTATGGAAACGTCATCCTAAAAAACACAAACAAATTCCATCCCTAGTTAGGGGAACTACAGCGACTCTGGTTCTCATATCCCATGAGATACGTAGGCAGTGGGGTAGGGCCTATTCGAGCATACTCTTTATTTTTCCTAAATTTTTCTCGTACCTTTTCGATCTCTTTTCCAGTCCCCTTTCTCATTCCAATTCCAGATAGCATTTCTTGTATTCAGTAGCAACTTTATTCTTACCCTTTGAAATAGACTAATAAGTGTGGATCCCATCGGGTACGATAGACGATCTGGGGTGCTAATACCATCCCAGGTTATAACCGACTCCCGAACCCAGTATCTTTGGCTCACAAGACCTTGTTCTTTCCTTTCCTTTTCGGTTTGTGCAGCATTACCTTTCCCATTCATCCGGGATAAAATGTCTGGCTGGTGACTCTACCTTTTCCGCGTCACTTTCGTGTTTGTACTAGGATGAAAATCCCGAGAGCGACAGCTGGCGACTCTGTTGAGGACCGAACCCAGAATCTCTGGTTTCTCCTATGAGAGTCAATCCTAGCGCTTGTCTATTTCTGTTTTCTTTAGGTGTTTATTCACTTACTATTATGCGCTTTAGTTTAGCTTTACTGTTTTATTTACAATTTATCACTTTACTTTACTTACTTCTTTTCGCACTTTACCTTACTGTTGCATATACTAGCATATACTGGCTGTTCTGGTTTTCCTTGGCGGGATGGGGTTACTGTGAGATAAGTCGACTACCCAACTTGAGTGTATACATAGATTTTAGAGTGGACACTCGTATGACTTGTGTGGTCTTGAGCACGTGTAGTTTTCACAAGTCTCACACCCAGATCAGGCTCTCTTGGAAGATGTTCTATACTGCCTAGGCAGACCATAATATGTTCCCACCTGAGCTGCTAACACTGGGGACCAATCATCGACGACCTTAGTGGAAACAACCCTCTCCAGCGGTGACAGTGGCATACCACATTATGTGGAAAACCCATTCTCACCCGAGGGCCCACTGAGAACTCACATAGGATGGCATTGTTCTCTCGTAGGAACTCAGTTAAAGCAACTGGTCATATGAAAGTAGTATTGTACCCTTCAGGATGAATGTACTATTGTTTCTCGATTTCAGTGCTTGAAGTTGGGAACTTATGGGGGGATGCTTGTTCTTCCCAGACTCATCTGAGACCTCCTTGAGTAGTACATAATTCCTAACTGATTTCTTGATTTGGTCATGTGCCATTTCTAGGAGACGGTGAACGTATTATTACTGCTCGGCTTTGAGAGTCCGTGATATCGACCCGGAGCATACAAATGAGATAGGGGGACTGTTTACAGGTTTGCAGGAAAATTAACCTTCAACCTAACTTGTTCCTGATACTTGAGTTTTCTGTTGGCACATACTTGTGATCTGGTATTCTTGACAGTTGATATTCAGGAAAATCATGGAACATTCCAACAATGTCTAGTATATGCAACAATGATCATATGCCAATGCGTTGCATAACATCATTTGCATGCTTGAATTTTTAACACATGTTTATTCATTTGCAGGGTTGCATATCCCATCCTTGATTCCAATTGTGGGTATTATTCTTTGAGCATGGAAAAGAAGAAAAGGGCTAAATGTTTCTATCTTTGTCAACTCCGTAAAATTGGAATTAGGGGATGGAATGCCCTAAAAAATGAAAAAACAAGTCATACGCATTCATTTCATGCATTTAATATTTTCATTTTAACAGGTTATCTGGATTTCTTAACTTATTCAACTACAGGAAATATAGTTGGTCAATGCGTTCATCGATATCCGACCCGCAGAAACCAAGTAAGAATGGATGAGCAAATGCAGAATGATTCATAGAGCTCCGACAGAGAATGGACCAGTTCATGGAACTGATGACTGGCATGGCCCAGAATCAAAATCACCTTAGTGATGGTTAAGCAACCCCGAGGAAATGTTAACAATGAAACACCTACTGGAAAAGTTGATTTGAATGCTGCCCATAACGGAGTGCCGACTCCAAATGGGACTGCGACCCGTAATGTGGGTTTGGAAGACACACAAGAGGACCAGTTCACTCTACTAGATGTTGATATTGGTAATATGAACGAGATTAATGATCGAAGGTATGACGAGCTGGCAGAGAAGATTAAGGCCATGGAATGTCAGAATTCCCTGGGCTTTGATGTATCCAATCTGGGGTTGGTGCCTGGTGTCAGAATTCCTCCTAAGTTCAAGGTGCCCTCATTCAACAAGTACAACTCTAGTATGTTCCCTAGAATTCACATTCAGGCATATTTCTGAAGGATCTCAGCTCATACTGATGATGAGAAATTATGGATGCACTTCTTCCAAGATAGCTTATATGGAGCTTCGTAGCTGGTACATGAAGCTAAGTAGGGTTTCTATCCGAAGATGGAAAGACTTAGCTGAATATTTTCTCAAGAAGTATCAATATAATATTGATATGGCTCCAAACCGCACCTAGTTGTAGAACTTGTCTCAATGATCTAAAAAAGGTTTTAAGAAGTATGCCCATAGGTGGCGCGAGCTGGCTACACAGGTTCAACCTTCGTTGCTAGACCGGGAAATGGCAGACACATTTATGGGCACCTTACAAGGTGCATTCTTGGATCGTCTGGCCGCTTTCCCGTCCATCGGTTTTTCTGATATCGTCATTGTTAGAGAAAGGATAGAAAACTTTCTGAAATTAGGAAAGATCCAGGATGTAAGTGGTGCTAGTTCTTCTGGTGTGAAAAAGCCTTTTGGAAACGACCAAAGAAGAAGAAAAGGAGAGACCAATGTTATATATAGGGGCCCGGGTAGAGATCGTTCTCAAGGATACTACCAAACAGCTGTAGTGACTATTCCTACACTACATGGTCAGCAACAACAACAAAGGACAAGAGCGAGGGACCGTAAATTTGACCTTATCCCATTGTCGTATTCTGTATTGCTTCCAGAGTTTCTTAAATTGAACATGGTCGAACTCCGTATCATGAGGGCTCCTTCTGATGACAATCTACCACCAAATTTTGATGCAAACGCCAGGTGCGAATTCCATTCGGGTGCCTAGGGGAACAATATTGAGAAATGTTGGGCTTTTCAAAATAAGGTACAAGACCTAATTGACTCCAAGGAAATCAATTTCTCCCCTCCCCCAAATGTACTCTGAAACCCAATGCCTAATCACGGTGGAGTCGGAGTGAACCTTTTAAATGAAGGTGCCAGGGTTGTTATACCAGAAGGTCTGTTCATCAACTGAAATCTTCAAATTAATCACCCAGGTTTGCAAGGGTTTCTGTAGAAGCAATAAAGCCAGAAATATTAAAATACTCCCATTAATGGAAATTGTGTGTTTGTCTTTCTTCCATGCATTTTCTTCCCTAGTGATGGGAACTACGTCACTCTGATTCTTCATTTCTCATGGGTCAATGGAGATACGTAGGAAAAAGATCGTCAGGTCTTTGCAAGCAACCTTCTGGGGCAACATTATTCCCCGACTTTACTCTTTCCCCCAGACGTCTCGTGTCAGAGCTTTAAGGTCATAATAACTAAAGAGGATGTATGATTGCCATGTTGGGCATGCGACCATTTACTTGAAGATTACAAGTCCATGAAAAAAAGCTATTGATAACTGAAAGTATCCAAGACTGATAGGTCCAGACGGAGTCAAGCCTCCTCAACTATGACAATGTTCAGTTTCTTTACTACATTTTCATTTGTAGCTTTTATCTGTTTGCTTAAACATATGTATGCATGCATGAAACTTGTTTTTTATAAATATTAATCATAATAAAACAAATATGTTTTTCTTGAAGTAATCCATTCGTATTTACTCATGATTTTGTGTGTGCATTGTGTAACACCCCAAATTTTCCCTCTTCATTTTAAGCATCATATCACATCATATTCATCATACTCATATCATTTTCTCAGCATCATATCATGGAAAGATGAAGCATAACATCCCTCATGTCCTAGCATCAAGCATATGGTCATCTGGGGAGGTTCTTGAAGCATTTCAAGCCATGACTAGGGTCCCATTTAGTTTGTACAAGTTCTATGGTGAGTATATACTCCATTTACAAGTTCAAGTCCATTGGCAAAATCTCAGAGGATTGCATGATCATCAGAGATCTCAGGACAAGGCAAAACTCCTGTACAAAGCACCCAAATTAGGGTTTGTGATTCAAGCACCAAGATCTAACAACTTTGAACATTTATTTTGGGCCAAGTCTTCTATATGTTAATAGGATCCTATGTGTCAAATTTCATGAGAAAATTCCATGTGGAAGTCAGTCAATGCCTTAGTTGCTTGCAGATGAAGCAAAAAGTCAACAGAGCCCATAAAAAGTCAAATGTGCAATTTCAAGGGGTCTAACCCAAATTTTTTGGCCAAGAGGGGTCCTTACAATGTTATAAGAGGTTTGGAATGCCTAAAGTTCAAGAATCATGGAGGTTTGAAGGGTTTTTCAAAAATGGCACAAAGTTGGTTTTAAGGATTTTCCAAATTTGGCAACTTTTGCCCTAATTTTCAAATGGCCTTAACATGATCAAAAATTCTTCAAATGGACCAAAGTCAAACATGAAAGTTGTAGAGTAAGGGCTCCCATTTTCAAAAAGTACAAGTACATTTTCACTGGATTCCTAGAACTCCCTAGAAGGCCTTCGAAAATTTCATCATCCTAGGGCAAATTCTCACTTTCCAAAAAGCCACCAAGTGCAAAAAGGCTCAAACTTGAACTATGTGACTTGGTACTGGCCCAATCTTGTTTCCAACTTAAAATGCATTGCATTAGGACCAATTTTCTCCAAAGAAATGGTCATTTTCGTGCATTTTGAAAAAATTCCTCCAAAACATGCAAATTGGCAAAAATCATGAAACAAGTGTGACACTTGAATTTAAGGGCCAGGAATGACTGGATTTGAATCAAGGGTGGAAAATGAAAGTTACATGTGCTGAGAGGCCCAAGAGAGCATGAGCATAGCATGCTTATTCCACCAAGTGAAAAAGATGCAAATTCACACTTTTCTCATTTCTGATTCGTGCACTTTCTCTCACACTTTCAGCATTGCTTTGTGAGGTCATAACAAAGAGAATTAGGGTTTCATCAGATCTCAGATATCTCTCATTCTCAACTTTCATGAAACCTTGCATTTCTTCACATATCTCTTGATTCTCTCACTTTCTCCACAAAACTCTTCCATATTCTTGATCAGTGAATCATATAGATCAAGAATCAACCACTCATTTAAGCTTAAAACACTGGAATAGAAGCTTGCCATTGAGAAGAAAATTGTCTTGAAACCTCAGATCCAGTCCATTGCAAGACCTTAGATGCATTTATTTTGCATCTAAGGAGTAAGAGGAGTGATTTGCACGCATTGGTTGGTTTTCTAGCTCACTATTTCAAGATCTCCATCTCAGGTATGGCTTGAAATCTCATGTTCTAAAAATGAAATTGAATTGTTGCTTTGTGTTCCTTGATGTTTGCTGGTCATGCTGCACTTTATGGATTTGAATTTAGTGCATTGTAGTGAAAGTTATGTGCATTTCAAGTTTGATGGTTAATCTTTATTTTGCTCGATCCGACCAATTCTTTGAGTTTTAAGTGTTTTTGATGCCATATTTGAGTTCAGGAGTGTTGAATTAGTTAATCTGGGCTATTTATTTTCATTTATTGATGGATTTTTGGTACTGATTTGGTTTCCGGTGCCAGAGCCCTAGCTCCGGTCACCGAAATTTGTTTTGTGTTCAATTAGGGTTTCATGTGAAGAAGACAATGTCTCCACCCTTGGATCACCCCATCCTGCGCTTGAGAATGCGCCACGGAGCCCTAGGGCTTGCATCCGTCTCCTTGTTATAATTCTGTTTTTATTTAATTCTTTGTGTGATACACTCCATATTAAGTACCGTGAGCTAGCCAATCCCAGCGCTACCTGGTGCCATCTCAATTAATGAGGTTGGCAGCCACAGCCGTTTGATGGATCATACGGATCCTGTTTTCCAACCTTTTATTCCATTAATTCAGCTAATATCCACAATAAGCCATGGTCAGCGCATGCAGCCTTGGGCTTAGTCAGAGTTGATTTTCGCACCCTCCCAATCACCAGGCCCATCTTATTTACGCATATAACCCTTACTTTTCTCACCTCCTTCCATATTCATTTAATTTCTTTTTTCCAATTTTATTTTCTTTTATATTCAGTTCCATTTCAATTTATTTAAAACACTTTCCTTCACATAAAAAATCCTACAAAAATCATGAACCTTATTTTGTGTCTCTATTATTTTTTCATATTTTTATTTTATTTTTTTCCATTATCCATGTGTCTGAATTAATTCACCATTGCACCTAGCTTCTTTTGAATCCTTTCTTGACCACTCTGTCTTGTTTAATTTCCATAGGCTTCAATATTTGGATTTTTGATCCCATTCTTTTTGCTTTGTTTTCTTAAGACATTGTTATTTTCATGTGATTTTTCTCTGGATTTTTAGAAACCTATTTCTTGAGTCTTGGTCTTGTAACTTGTGATGTAAGTTTTCTATCCTAACTTGTGTTCTTACCTCCATTAAACCTAGTTTGCTTCTGAATCTTTTCAAATCCTTTTGTCTAGTGGATATAACATGTTTGAAGATCATTTGGTTTCAATTGTGGAATTTTTATATGGCTGGTTGATTTATTGTGGATTTTATCTTGAACCTTGTCCCATTTTGCTTCCTTTGAACCTTTAAGTCTCTCATAAGCCTAGAAGGGCACTTGTGCCCATTTCTTATTCTCATTTGGGATCCCTTTGGGGTGTGGGTACCTTCCTGGTCCTAGGATAGGTTTTGAGTCCTCTGAATTTTGGTGTTTGCTTCTTCTTTAAGTCATTTGCTTCCTTAGGTGCTTTTACTTCATCTTATTGTTTCTTTTGCTTCCATTTTGGTATTTTTTGGTCTTGTACCTCTTTTCCCTTCATCTTGTTGGCTTCATAAGCCATTCTTAATCTTGTTTTGGTTCTGGTTGTGAGCTTTGAGTCTTTATCTTATGCATTTTGCTTTACATATTTCATAAGTGTGCATTTGTCTTCATATGTGTTCATGTTGCATCATTTTGTCTCATAAGCTTCTTCTCCTCATTTCTTTGAGTTGCATTTGCATTGTGCATATGTTCATACCATTTCACTTCTGATTGTGTGATGTTATCATGTTATCTTGCTCATTTTGATTCACTTGTATGCATACTAACCTTGCAGGGGCTATGGTAAGTGTGAGATGTGGGAATTGAGTTCCACATCTCCAAATCTCATCTTCTCCTCTTATGTTTATGCTAACCATTTGTTGTTAGGCTTAGGCCTTTCTCATCCCTTATTCTATCTCCTTCTTCTCTTCTTCTTTCCTTCTTCATTAGGATAGAAACCTCATTAACCTTAGGACATCCATGCATGTTAACACTTAGGATTATTTTAGTCCCCCTTTAGAATTTTTCCTTTGAGATCCTTTTGGTTCTTCTTCTCTTCTCATCTCATAACTCTAAAAAACACTTTAATAAGTTTGAAGTGATGTCTTGATCCATAGCCTTATCCCATGAGATATGCTTGTAGTCTTCCCATATTGGGATAGTACAAGTTTACCTTGTGATGCACAAGTCTGATCAAGGTATCTTCTTCATAAAAGAAAAGCATAAAAAACACTTCTTCATCTGTAAATAACCAAAACAATTAATAAGTAAACAAGTTAGTGAGCCTAAGCCCTAATCTTTGGGTTCAAGTTTTGGGGATCTTCTCCTTACTTGAGTGTGCTTGTTCTATTATTCCATCTTGGAATGTAGTGACAAGTGCACATTCCATTGAAGAGAGCTTGAGTTCACTTCCTTGTGACACTCTCATAAAAGCTTCTAAAAAACACAAACAAACAATAAGCGTCTTTCCTTCGGGAATTCTTTTCTCACCTCTTTCGCTCCGTACGCGAACTTGCTCCTACTTGTCACTTTGCAAGACGGTTACGCACTCTTCGTCCGAGTCTGCAACACCTGAGCAATGGCATAGGTAGTTCAAGCCTTAATTCACAAGCAATTTCCTTTTAGTACCCCTAGTTAGGGGAACTATGGCGTCTCTGATCCTCATTGTCCGGATGAGGTATGTAGGCAGCGGGGTAGGGCCCGTTAGAGCACAATCTTTATTTTCCCTACATTTTTCTCTTTTGTTTCTTATTCAGTTCTTTTTTCAGTTTCTTTTCCAGTTCATTTTCATTACTTTGCAGCAGTTTTCATACCCTCACCCTTTGAAACAGTATTCTTTGCAAGCGTGGATCCCGTCGGGTACGGCGGATGATCTGGGTGCTAATACCTTCCCAGGTCGTAGCCGACTCCCGAGCTCAGTCTCTTTGGTTCGTAGGACCTGTGTCCTTCCTCTTTCTTTCTTCTGGTTTGTGCAACATTACCATTCCCTTTCTTCGGGATAAAAATGCCTGGCTGGCGACTCTATTCCTTTTTCCGCGCCACTTTCGCGTTTGTACCAGGATGGAAATCCGGGGAGTGACACATTGCAAAACCAATTGTCGTGCTTAAACTCTATGAGGGAGAATGACGAAACAAAAATGCAATAATCTCTAATTGTGTGATCTTGAATAAGACCCTGCTGACGATGTACATGTTTTGTTTCAAATCCCTAAACACCAGAGATATAAGGGAGATAGACCATCGCTAACCACTTTGAGCCTTGAAGTAGGAGTTTCTTTTCGCACGAAAAAACCCTCACATGTAGCCCAGGGGCAGGGTAGGTGTCAGCTATATGGACTGAGCATTTAGACATTCATAAAGGAGTGTATCTGTGGATCCATTATACCAATCAAGAGGTCTAAAGACCAGAAACCACAATGGTTATCCAAATCAAGAGGTTTAAAAATCGGAAGCCACAATGGTTATCCTTCATCGACCAAAGAGTGAGGCAGTCATAACCCTCACAAAGCGATCAAGACAAACAGTGTCACACGATTTGTTTAAACAAAAAAGGAGAGAATCAGGAAAAAAAGCCTGCTAAGTCGAAACTTGAAAACAAGCGACTTAGGCAAAAATTAGGGCATCCCGCTGGACTTCACAATCTAAGATTCACAAGAATCCGTCCAGGAAAAAGTTAGGGACAAGCAAAAGAATGCAAAAGCGAAAGACAAAAAAGATTACACAAGAAAGATCCTTAAGCAAGAACAAGGTTGTGTGGTACAGACACAAAAGACAAAGGGGTGACTGACTCCCAACAACAACTTGATTGGTGTTTGAAACGTTAGTAGCAATGGTTCCTCAACATCACAAAACCCTTATGAAAGGTGAGCGCTTGTAAAACCTAGCTGAACATAGGAATGAAGGACATCACGACAAGGTGGGTACAAATAAACTTTGAGCCTATATCCTTTATTTCCATAACCGTGAACCATGCCACGATACATCCCTCGAAAGTCCTAACTGAAACAGGGTTATTTTGAGAGCGTACTACCACGAGATATCGTTCCTAACTCCTATGAGTTGTGCTAAAATATCCTTGTTGGTATTGCATGTACATGATTTCAAAAAATGAAGTCAATGTCGTATCTTAACCAATGATTTGCTCACAAAGGTTTGCGACATCTTTTCAATAAAAAACTTCAAGTTTAACATGTATGTCGCATTGGAATAATCATTCTCAGAATAAAATATTCTCTACTTGCATACATTTGTTTGACATCATAGAAGTTCACACATGGAACCTCAGTCCAGAAGCTCAATCTTACCAAGTTGAGAAGTTTGAAACTTCTGAAAGACAATCACGTCGAGGTGCACGTTTTCGAGAAAACTTCAATTAGTAGGGACTTTCCCAACTAGTTGTGGTAAGAGCCCGCCAATCTAGGGAAATTACGTCGAGCAATCTCTTCAAAATTAAGCCAAACTGGGGCAATCACTTCGAGTTTAAAATCTCTCCAAGAGAAATTAGCATGGGTATTCCCTCAAAGATTAGTCAATCAAGGGCAAAACTATTCAAAGACTCGTATTGGGGCAGTCCACCCCAATAACACGAGAATTCATTCTTTCCCGAAGACAGACAGTCAGAAGTACCTATCCAGGGTTCATAATACCGGGGCAAAATACCTCATGATGAAGCGAGATCTTAGGGAAAATTCCTTCACATACCATACAGTCTGGTGTATTCAATTCGAGATCCAACGAATCTCTTCAAGACTTTGAAAACACTAAAGAATTTTTGATGTCAGGTTTTCTATAAAATCCTCTTGAGATAATTTCTTTTGGTAGATATTACAATATGCAAGACAATACTCAGAATGAATGTTCAGTGATCGATCCCAACGGGGTACTGGAAGGGTTCTTCCCTGATCAAAGAATTTCTCCTCGGTCATTATAGTTTCTTCATCTGATCATCATACACAACTAAAGTCCAGTGGTTATTGGCATTTTCATGATTAAAGTCCAATCTCTGTTGGCATCTCCTCAAGTAGGGAAAATGTGTCCACCCTCTCGTTTCAAGATGAGTGCATCTTAGTCTCATCCTAAACTTAAAAGAAAGACCGAAGCCTGTTCGAAAGCAAGAGACATTTATGCCTCTCGACGATTCGTCAGCCTGTCCAGAATTTTGAGTACTGGGAAAATTGTACTTATGAAGGGTTTCGATGTGTTTTACCCAAAAAATTTCCCTCACATATTCAATACAATATGTCTCAAGAGGTCTCCTAATGGTCATAATATTCTCAATTGCTCAAAGGGATTCAAGGTTTCATCAAACAAAGCCTCCTCCTAAGCAATAGATCTCAAATTATGGTTTTGTGTTTCTCAAGGAAAATTAGGCTCCCAAAGCCTCAAGTGGACTTCATGGTATACCATATACTTCAAAGGATCCTCATGTCATGTTTCAAGATTTGCCCTACAAGTTGGGCCAGTCAGATGCTCAGATAATCAGTAATTAATTAACTTGGGTAAAAAGTCAATTGTGGTCAACATACAGTCAAACTTCAAGATTTTTGGTCAACATAAAGATTATGACGTAAGATTCATCATTTTATCAAGGTTTGATCATGATTCATCAAGAAAATATCAAATTCATCACAAATCAAGAGTTACTAAATTAGGGTTTCTTAAGGAGAAAGTCAAATGTACTTTGACCAGCCCTAACTTTCACATGCTTCATCAGAAATTTCCCATCCAAAAAAGCTCATTTTGAAGGAAATTCAATTCTTTAAAACTTTGTGTCTCACAAGCCAATGCCAGAAATGCTTCATTGGAGAGATATAGGCTAAGACATTACAGGACCTCTAAAAAGTCAACAAAAAGTCAACTTTTTCAAAAGCTCATAACTTGAACATGGAAGATCAAATGGACATGGGACCAAAATGAGTGATTAAAGGATACTTTAAGCTTTCTAAAAAGTTATGCATTGTTAAAGTTGAGCAAGTTATGCATTGTTAAAGTTGAGCACATTTGAGGAGGTGCATAAGGCAAACAATGACCAAAACTTGAGTTTTTGACAAATGGACCTATCTTTTCACAATCCAAACTTAATCTTAAGATAGTACACGACCCCTAAGTCATATTTTCTGATTTTTCTTTATTTATTTCATATTTTATTGTATTTAATTCATTTAAATTCAATTTTAATCAAAATAAATATGAAAAATCAAAGGTTTGATATTTGGACTATTTTAGGATCAAATATTGAGAGTTATTTAAATAATATTTGATCAAAATTCGTGCAAAACAAGAGGAGAAAGATATGATGGCCAAATATGACTAAAATAGAAAGTTTTCTAATCAAATTTCAATCGAATCCTATCATCCAAAAAAGATTGAATCTAAGCCCACAAGTTGAACTAATTTAGTCTTCTATAAATACATAACAATTGCCGATGTTAAGAGGACGAAAAATTCTGATAAAAAAAAGCACAAAAAACTTCAAAAAAATTCAAGAGTAAGTAGGATTCAGTTTTAGGGTTGCAGCCATTTCCAAGGAGATTTGAAGGTCCAAACACGTTCCTGGGGTTCCTCTGAAGGTGTCCTAATAATCACCTTGCTCCAAAGACTCTTAAAATTCCATAACCGAATTTGTTCTTTTGGTTTATTTTTCAATTTTTGATTTCATAATTTTACGCATGATACATCTAATTTGTTTGCATATTAGTGTTTCTTATGATGTTTGCAAACTATCTGGGCAATCAAATTGAAGTTTAGGTGCAAGAATCATGATTTTCCATTATTAGGGTTCAAGGTCGTGACTTTGGGGAACCCTAGCTAGAGGCAATTTCAGACCAATTTGAATGGACCAATGAACTTAGAGGATAATTTCTAATCAAACCATGCCTTTAGATTATATTGATATTGCGTGGTTTAAATTTTTGAAATGTGCAGGTGTTATAGTGATGGATAAAACCGTCACTATAGGTTCTAGTGACGAATCCAAACCGTAGGTAAAAACCTGGACGACTGGAGAAAGAAGAAGGCTTGCGCGTGCATGTTTTTATTTTTGAATTCATTCTTAATATATGATAAATGTTTGTTATTCCTTTGACAGCTGAAGCAACATGGCTTGGTGGTAGGAGCGTGTGTTGGTTATCTCAAGGACATGGGTTCGATCCCAGCGCCCCCTTCCTATTTTTTGGGCCTTTTTCCTATTTCCCTTTTTGTTTATATATATATATTTTTAATTTCTTTTCTTTCTCTTTTATTTTAAAAATAACCATTTTATTTAAATTAACATTTTCTAACCAAAAATAAGTAATTTATTAATATTTTCATAAGAATTATAAAATACAAAAAAAAAACTTTTTTACATAATTAATTCAAATTAAATTTATTTCATCAAATTATTTCTTTTTAATCTAACATTTTTAATATAAAAAAACCAATTAATCAAAATCTAAGACTTTTATTTCCTTCATATTTTTCTTATCAATTTTATTTTTTAGAATAATTGTATAGGATGCGCGAAACTTGTAATAATTTATTTTTTTCTCACACAATTTTCTTTTTTCGAATAATGTAACTGCTAAAGCCTTGTAATAGTTTTAGGTTAATTTTCCGCACTTATCATTTTTTGTCAGGTTTTTATTTATGTATCTCTCCCAAAGCCATGTAATAGTTTAAATTAGGGTATATTTTCCGCACTATAAACTGTTATATGTATGCTTAATAGGATTGTATGGTAAGACTAAAATCCACTGTTAGCTAACCCTAATTTTCAAGACTAAAATAATTGAATTGAATACTATTGCACACTCACACCTCTAGGGTAACCTCTCTTTATTGTCTAATGAAATATGGTCAAGTCCCTCGAACGTAGGGATACTTTAACTTGTTGCCTAAATAAATATCATCATAGTCCCTTCGATATAAAGATCACAGTCCCTCTATGACCCTTCAAGTCGCCTAAGAATAAGTGATTTAGTCCCTCGATGACCCTACAAAAAAGAGCATAGTCCCTCGACGTCCCTTCAAAGTTGCCTTCGAATAAATGATCTTGTCCCTACGAAAATGATGATAGTCCCTTCGAATTGTTAATGTATCTCTACATGTTGCCTTCTATGACCATAACGATGACCCAACACATGTCCCTTACAAATCCAAGGATAAGACTACTTACTAACTAATAGTAAGGACACTTCTATCCCTAAGGAAATGAAATAACAAGAAAGACTTTACAACTTAGGGTAAGTAACTCTTAAATGCTTGCTCACCATTTTCAAAACAAATACTTTTTACACCCCACTCTCTTTTTCAAAATAATTTCAAACAAGTAAACACTTTGTATACATTCGTACGAGAATCATTACAAAGTTAAATCTTTACGAAAATATTTTAAAGCACACACTACACTTTTCAAACAAAACAAATAAAGTGATCTAAGTAATTAAGAGCCCATGGATAACCATGGATACAAAGGGTGCTAACACCTTCCCTTTGTATAACTTACTCCCCGATCTCAAAATATTTTAAAAGGTTTTTCCTGTTCTTTTATGCCTTTCCTAAATTGGATGAAATAAAAGTTGTTGGCGACTCTTGCTTACCGCAACATATTTTGCGACAAATATTAAAAGTCAGTTCTCCCACCGTGTTACAAAACTGGCGTCTCTGCTGGGGAGTACTATTTAAAGAGGGGTTACCTTAGAGTATTAGTGCGCTTTATAATCTATTTGACTTGTATGCTTTAATTTTAAGGGTTTTGTCTTGGGGATACTGTGAGAAAGATCCTAACCCGGATCTAGTGATACCTTAGGTAAGTGGCAATAGACCAAGGAAATTGTACGGCGTATACCGCTATGGTTGATATGGTAGCTACAGTTAGTGTGACACTTAAGTTAGTACTGATATTCTTCAAGTTAGTTGAGGATAATATCAGGATGTCATATGGTGTCATTTACACTAAATTACCTTTAGAACCCTAATTGACCCATCTTGGCCAGTAGAAAGTAGTGAGATAGCCGGCTTTGATGCAATCTAAAGTTGGTTGATACTCGATGCTATGCTCATTGAGATTCTAATCTTGGGATGTTTTTGTTGGCGAGATAGTTTCCATACTGAACTATAACCTTTGAGAAGAATCGGTGATATTGAGATTCCTTAGAACCCAGTTACTATTGCTAGGACAGGTTGAACCAACTAAACTTCAGTGTGGAGGGTACTTACCTTTGAACTTCATGCAAGCCTTTAAACCTAAGGCTCTTGTGTGAATTGTTTGTGTTTTCCATTTGCTTGCTTTAAACATAAACATAAGATCATAACATCATGACATCATAACATAACATTTTCACTAACCACTTCAAAGACCAAAGGATTTATCTTTATTATTTGTTGCAGGTTATGGCTTCCGCTTGCAGAAATACTATCTGAATCAACTTTGTAAGGATACCTTCCAAGATTAAGGAACTCGTCTCAAAAGTTTCTGAGGACTCTCAATTCACCTAAAGGCATGGTTGTCTACTTGGTTTGGTTACCTCAGGGTTTAATGAAGACATGGTGAGTGTTTTATTCCAGTTCTTTGACCCTAAACATCACTATTTCACATTTCCCGATTATCAATTGGTGCCTGTAAACACCCCAAATTTGCCCTCACCCATTCACACCATGTCTTGTGATCATTTCATATGCATGAACTCAATCATACCATCTCATATCACATTTTTGATTCACTGCATAGATTCTAAGTCATCTGCATCTAGGGTTTGTGATCTGAGCAGTCCAAGAGCCTCTTGAGCCACTCCAAAGGTCATCAATCACCTCAAAGGGGTCCATATGTGTTCAAGTATCATATTATATCCTCTCAAAGTCAAGAATGCCAAAGAATCACAAGAACTGAGATTGGTATGGAAGCAGGGCCATGCTTGACTGCACAGATGACCTAAAATTAGGGTTTTGGTTTCAGAGGCCATAACTCCAAGTTTTTTTGGTCATTCTTGTTTCTATTGGTCTCTACATGGTATAGGGAGTATGCATATCAATTTTCATGAAGAAATTCCATGGGGAAGTCATCTGATCAAGAGTTGACTTTTCAAGCAAGTCAGTGCAAAATCAGGGCATCTGAGGCCCCCAATGACCCAACCAAGGGGTGTTCTTCATCATTTTGATTGTATATGATCTTTATTTGATCATAGAAGAGGTTGGAAGTTTACAAAATGCAAGAATTTCAAGTCTTTTGCAAAGTTGACTTTTTGGGCAAGTTTGACTTTTAATGAAAATGTCATTTTATGCAACTTTTTCAACCCTTACTTTTTGATTCAAAAAAGCTTCAAATGGAAAAACTTTGGTCATGAAAGTTGTAGAATGGATCTTTCCCTTTTCAAAAAGTACAAGAACATGACCTAATTCATTTTGGATCAAAAGTTATGGTTTGTCAAAGTTGGCAAAAATCACTAAATTTCAAGTCATGCACCAAAGAGGCAAAGTTGCAAATTCACTTCTCAAGGCCAATTAAGTCATCAAATGGGCTTCTAATCCACACAACATGATCACACAACACCTAAAGTTCAGAATGCACCCAAGGAATCACATGTTCTATGGCCCATGGATCAAGTTTCTTTCATAAGAACCAAAGGCAAGGCAAGTTGCAAAACTCATGATAACTTCTCATCCACTTGCTGGCTAGTTGGCTGATCAATCCTAGACCCTTCCTCACATCATGCTGCGCAGCACACCCTCCTTGTACTAGGCTAGCAAGTTGCCCATGCTTCTCTTACACAAAGTTGACATTTTTGCAAAAGCACCCATACCAATCAATAAAGTACATGTCACTTCATCTGACCAATGGGAATTGTTTATGTGAATAAAATGCAAGCTAAACATAAGGAGAAGCAAGCCTGAAACCAGCCATAACACAACATTCTCATCTTCACCCTCTTGAGCAAAAGCTTTCGAAACTCTCAGCACAAGCCTCTAACACACAAACAAACTTCACCAATCATCTCACCATGCTTCACTGAACACAAACCAACCACCAAAACAGCTTGAAACTCAAAGAATCACAAATACGATTCTCACACCACCCTGAACAGAACTTGTTCAAACTTCCAAACCAGCCATCACCAACTCTTTCTAAGCATCAAGGTTTCATCAGGGGCCTAAAAGGAGTGGATTGCACAAAGAGAAGAGGTCAGAAAGTTGCAAGTTGAAAAGCTTCAAACTCAGGTAGCTTCATGAACATTTTTTCCAGAAATGGATTTTTAAGTTTCTAAGTTGTTCTTCATGTCTTGCTGATCACTCTGTTGTTCTTGGTTTTGAAAATGGCTGAGAAATAAGCATTTAATCTTACTCTGAAACTTTTCTGACCTAAAAATGTTTGCTTTCGATTCATGTGATTGATGAAAGATAAATGAGTTTTGAGTTAGGGTTTTGATTCAGGGGGATGTGGGGATGATTTCTGTTCTTTTAGATTTCATTTTAGTGAAGTTTTGAAGATTTTGGAAATTTTCAGGTGGGGTTCCCACCGGAGAAGACGACCGGAGGTCTTCTCCGGCCACCTGAAAAAGATTAGGGCTAATCCCTGTAATTAAATGTAGTTTGAATTGTGAGCGTTGGATGAGTTGACTTGGTCCATTCCCGCGCGTGTTCAAGGGCCCAGATTCATTCACTTAGCCCTAATCCACGTCATTAACCCTTTTAATTCAGTTTAATTAATTTAAATATGATTTAGCTCAGTTTGAATATAGGCCACTGGATTATGCGCCAAGTCAACAATTCCTTCCCCAGAATCAATCCTGGCCCTCCATTGCGCATACTTTCTTTTTATTTCATTTTTAATTCATTTCTTTTGTTTTATTTTGTACATTTATTTTAAAATAGCAAAAATTATTTAAAAATTCTGAAAATTTTTATACACACTTTTATTTAATTTCAATACACAAAAACATTTTTATTTTTATTTTTTGCATTCAAAAAATATTTTTAAATATTTAAAAGTTTATTTTTAATTAATTAATGAGAATTAATTAATTAAAAATACTTTTAGGTATTTAAAAATCACCAAAAAATTCATGAAACATTTAAAAACATTGTCCAACCCTCAAACCAAATTTCTTTTTTGATCTTGATGCATTTTGAGAATTTTTCATGGAATTAAAATCATTTTAAGGCATTATTTTGATCCAAACTTCCAAAAACCATTTATGCCTAACCATTGAGAGTTGGACCTTGATTCTTTTTGCATTGCATTGTGTTTAGCATGTAGTTTGTGAGATTAAATTGGCATGATTTGATCTTTCATTTTCCATTTGTTTGACATTTTTCTTGTTAAGGAACCCTAAAACCCTAGAAATTTTAGGAAATTCATAACTTTTATTAGGTTAAGAGTTGGGACTTCTCCTTTGGGCAGTGAGTTAGTATAGGTTTAGGGATCCTTTGAGTGCATTTTCAATTTTTTATCTTGATGTTTGCTTCTGGTTTTGGTTTTTGTTTGATGCATTGATCATAAACCCTAATTTGAGCTTCCATATGCATCCATCTTGCATTTGCTTGCATACCTTGACTTGCCATAGCATTTTGTGCATCCATTTGATTCATTTAACATCTTGAGACATATAGTAAGCATGTTTGATCATTGCATCTTGCATTTGCAATGTTGAATGCCATATGCATTTCATAACTTTTCATGTTTTGTTCTTGGTTCTTAACTTGCTCCATTTGCATTCATTTGTTCATATGATCATCCCCATGTGTTGTTTCATGTTTGTAGCATCTCATAGCACCATTATCATCTCATATGTGCTTCTGGTTTTGATTTATGTCATGCCATTTCATTTCATTTTGCATTACATTGCATTTCTTTCACTAACTTTTCAGGTGGTAAGCAACTGTGAGAAGTGAATTTGCCTTCACTTCTCACATCTTCTCTTCACCTCTTTTATGCATCTTTGCTGCATTTTTGTATGTGTGTGAGATTGAGCTTGATCATTCTTCTTCATCCTACTTTCTTTCCTCAAGTGACTTGTCTTCTTGAATGAAGCAAGCTGCTTTGCTTCTCTTGATCCTCTCATCTGCCTCCTGGTGGTTCCATTGAAGATCTTTCTTGTAAACCTCACAAACCTTAGGAACAACCAAGCATGACAATGATTAGGGTTTTGATTAGTCTCCCCACTTAGTTTTACCTTTGTGTCTCTTTGAGTCTTCTCTTCTCATCTCATAATCAGGGACTAAACCCTAAAGGCTTTAAGGCTTTGTGATTAAGCTTATGCCTGCATCCTTCTATTAGGATGGAGTGTATGACCTTAATCCTAAGTGTTAAACCCTTAATGTGTTTAACTCCCTTAATCAATCCATCTTAAATATCATCAAGACATCAAGCTTGTAACTTGGGCCTTGCATTAGGGTTATAATTCTTCCTTAATTGGTTAAGAAGGACTAACCCTAGTGTTAATGGACAAGTCCCCCTCAAGTTGTCTTACAAACCATAAAAATCACTTCATCATCTTATCATTAACTAAAATCCACTTAATAAAGGTTTTGTTTTGTCATGAGTTTAATCCCTAATCATGGATTAAGTTGAGGAGCTTTCCTCAGCTTAAACATTCTCATCTATTATCCTTCTATTAGGATGGTGTAATGAGTCTGTTTAATCCCTGATTATGGCTTAACCTCATTACTCAACACTAAACACAAAAACACCAAAAACATCTAAATAATCATAAGTAGGTTAATGATCTTAATCCTACACCATGGTGATTAAGTGTGAGAATCTGACTTCACACTTAAGGTATTCTCATTACCCCTAATCAGAGGGAAGATGTGATGAGTTTACTAAATCCATTGGTTTAGGCTTAAGCTCATTAACTTATGACAAACCTTCAAAAGCAATAAAAGACTGAAAACTCAAAAAACAAACAATAATCGTCTCCTCCGGGATTCTTTTCTCATCTCATTCACTCACAAACGAGAACTTGCTTCTTCCGTCTAATGCAAGACAGTTTGCACCTGAGCCAGACAGGTCATACACTTGAGCATTGACAAGCAAGCAGTTCACAGTCAATTCATCTCAGTCTCTTTGGGTCGAACTACGGTGTTCTGACTTCCTCATTGCACGAGAGGATACGTAGGCATAACTTAACAGTTATCGAACAAAAGTCTCTGTATATTCCCACTCCTTCTAGCCTTATTCTTTAGCCTCATTATCATGAGCATTTCTTTCTTGTTCTCACACTGACACTATAAATACTACACTTCACACTTCTCATACACTGACACCTGTACATCTTTTTCCAGCTCTTTATACACAGATTGCACTGACACTACCCCTTTTAAAACACAAATCTTTTAAGCGTGGATCCCGTCGAGTACGACGGACAATCTGGGTGCTAATACCTTCCCAGGTTGTAACCAACCCCCTTTCTCAGTCTCTCTGGTTCGCAACCGTCTTATCCATATCTTTCTAGGTCTATGCAGCATTACCTTTCCTCCGGGATAAAAATGCCTAGCTGGCGACTCTTTTCTTTTCCAGTGAGCTCACTGCTGTGTGTTCTCATTGTTCTTTTCGCCGACCGTTCGCGTCTGTACCATATTTGAGCCAGTCTCATCTTTTGGGAGCGACAGCTTGGCGACTCTGCTGGGGACCCTTATACTGTAACCAGGGCTTATGGTTCTTTTTGTGGGTTCCTCCTAGCGCTTGATTGATTTGTGTTTACGGGGGTGTTATGTGCTATCTGTGTTTGTATATGTTTTATTTCTGCTTTATGTACAGTTGCTTTATTGCTTTCTTTATAGCTTTGCATATATCATATTGTCATACGGTGCTGGCTGGATCTGTTTGGTTGTTTTGGTGGGTGGGGTTCTATTGAGAGTCAAGGTCCTATACCTGGGACCTGAGTGACACCTAGGCTAGAGTGGTTCATATTCTTTCCCATTCCATCTCGGTCTGGTGCGGGAATATGAAACACGGTTCAGATATGGGTTTCTTCTTGAGAACTCTGTGTTGCAGATTTCCTGCAGTACTAGGGCTATCTGGGAAGCCTGCTAAGTCTGGATGACCTTTAGTATTGACCTTCAGAAGCTAAGGTGAATTAGAGGAGGAGCTTTTATGGTTATTGTAAACACTGAACCTCCGGGTCAGAAGTGTTTACACTTCTTATAACTGATCCAAGTCTGAGGATCCTTGTTTTAGAACACCACCTGTGAGGGGGTTGGGCTGTTTACAGGTTTGCAGGTACCCTTGACCTCAGCATACCCTGTTACTTTGTTTTGATTAAGAGTACTCCATCTTGGAACAGTTCTTGTGATTCTAAACCCTGGACATGTGACTCTTTATTTGAGTCCCCCACCTTGGTTACTGGACTTATAGACCTCCATCTGGATTTCTTGAACATACCTGGACTTATATCAGGGCATTTGATCAGATCCAGCTCAGTCACAAACCCTTGCATATCATTTGCATATATCATCATTGCATCATTTTAACATTTGCTTATTTGTTTTTCAGGGTATCCATACTTTATTTTGGCTGTTTTGACCCCATCATCAGCATAGACCTGCTTTCATCAGTATCTACTCCAGTTATCAGCTACCTGCATCATCAGTCTCAGCCTGTCAGTGGCCCATCATCAGTATTTTTCTCCATCATCAGTACCAGTCTCAATTCTTCTTCAACAACATGGCACCTAAAAAGAGTAACATCTCCTATCATTTCTTCCAGCCTGAGCTAGCTGACATCAGGAAGATTCAGACCCTGATTACTCCAGACCATATACCACTGTTCAGAGAGCACCATGGAGGCATACTTGATGTGGTTATGGATTTGGACCCTTCACAAAGGAGCTTGATTCATACTTGCCTGCAGTTCTATGACCCCCCTCTGAGGTGCTTTACCTTTCAGGATTTTTAGTTGGGGCCTTTATTGGAGGAGTATTCATCATTGGTCGGCATACCTGTCAGGGGTGGTGTCCCCTTCAACCCTGAGATGGTTTTTCCTAGTAATGAAGAAGTGGCAAAGGCCTTGTATTTGGAACCAGTTCTGATTGGGCAGAATATGACCACCAAGGCTGGAATCTCTGGTCTACATCTGGATTTCTTAATATCTCAGGCTACCCTGAAAGCTTCTTTGGGAAAGTGGAAGGCAGTCTGCGCTTTATTGGCCCTTAGCATATATGGGATCATATTATTTGCAGATGAGCCTAAGTTTGTTAGCAAGAATGCAATCCATCTTTTCATTATGAGGAACCCAGTGCCCACCTTACTGGGAGATTTCTACTACTCAGTTCACCAGAGGAATGAAAAACAGAGAGGAAGATTGGTGAGGTGCTGTGCTCCTTTGTTCCATACTTGGCTGCTCAGACATTTGCCAAAGACTGATGCATTTCTGAATCCTCACCAGCAGAGGAACTGGGCTAGGAGACTCACTGCTTTGACTTCAGCTGACATCAGGTGGTGCACTCAGAGCACCAAGGGCAGAGACCTCATTACCAGTTGTGGGCAGTTTCCCAATGTACCCTTGATATGAGTAAAGGGTTGCATCAACTACAACCCTCTGCTATTCAAAAGACAACTGGGCTATGCATTGGTCCACACTCCTAAGGCACAAGATTTGGCTGAGACCCTCTACTGTGAGAATAAGCCTAATTTGGCTATTGTCAGGCAAGCATCCTGGGCTTGGGACAATGTCCAGACTAAAGGAGTAACCTTTCTGGGGAAGTGCAACAATGTGGCATCAGCACAGTACTATGAGTGGTCCCATGCCAGGGCTCAATTTTCTGGGATGCCCTTCACCATGGAGGATATACCTGGGCCATCCTCAGCACCACCTCCTATCACTGTCAGTTTGGAGGAGTTTGAGAAATTAAAAGAGAGAAATGAGAAGCTAACTCAGGCTCTACAGAAGACCCTCTGGGAGAGGAGTGATGGTAGGTTGGATATTGAAAGGTTAGAGAAGCTGAAAGTGGAGCATCTGGCCAGAATTGAGAAGTCAGAGGATTATATCAAGAAGTCAAGGGTTGGAGAACAGATCTTGAAGAATGCCTGCAAGGAAGCCCAGTTCCAGAAGGCCAGGACTGATTTGTATCTGAAGGAGAGTCAAGCTAGGTGGGTCAGGATCACCGAAGCTCGTACTCTGGAAGATAAGAGAACTCAGGACAAGATTGAGCAGTTGGAGGCTAGTGCAAAAGAGCAACAGGAAGCCCTGCTAGCAGCCCAGAGAGAGATCTCAGAGTTGAAGATCAGAGCTGGTTTGAAGAGGTCAAAGGACCAGAGTCAACACAAGAAGCTAGCTGCAACTGTTACTACCAGGAATCTCCTTATTAGGAATCTTACAGAGCGTCCATCTGATCCTGTGACTGAGGCGCTCCTCAAAGAAGTTCAGGAGGATGAGTTTGGTCTTGGTGTTTGACTTTTGCTTGTTGTTGCTTTCATTTCATGTACTTTTCTTTATGTTGTATTTTTGACCCCTCAGAGGGCATGTATTGTAAGAAACAAACTATGTATCATTTACCTTTTGTAATATATATATGTATCAGTTTGTTTTATCTGAGTGTCTTTCAAGCAACAACAACATCTTCTTCAAGGGTCTGGAAAGGTCAAAGCCAAGTGCCAAGCCGGATACCTTGGAAACAAATAAGCATATTGCATTGCATACTAACCTTTGTTTGTTTTGTAGGTTTATTTTGTTGTTGTTGCTAACTCTGTTGTGATATTCAGGAACTATTGCTCGACGACGGGTGTTCCCACTCAACCGTCCACACAGATATCCAACCCGCAACAACCTTCCGGGGATACAAATGGACCAGGTACAACAGGACCTTACTGAGGTCAGAAACCAAATGGCCAATGAAAGATTGGAAATGAGGGCTCAGATGACACAATTTATGGAGGTGATGAACAATATGGCTCAGACCCAAGAGAGATTAAGAGCAATGGTAGAAAGGCAGAATTAGGAAGATCCCCATCTAGGGACTGCTGGGACAAGCAACAATGAGAGGGTCCAACCTCATGTCAACCCCCCTGTATTTGGACCCCACCTTCATCCAGAGATCAACATCCCTGCTACTGCACAAGGGAATGCTACTACAGGTAGAGTACTGCAAGAAGACCCCCAGGAAGATCAGTTCACAGTGATGGGAGCTGGGGATGAGGCCTATGACAGAAGGCTGGATGAAATTGCTGAAAAATTAAGATCCTTGGAGTCTCAAAACTCTTTGGGTTTTGATGTTATGGACATGGGCTTAGTGGACGGGGTCAGGATTCCCCACAAATTTAAACCACCGTGCTTTGAAAAGTACAACGGGACTTCCTGCCCACGGACCCACTTACAATACTTTCTGGGGAGGTTGAAAGCATATACCATGGACGAGAAGCTATGGATGTTTTATTTTGAGGATAGCTTAACGGGAGCTTCAAGGGAATGGTACTCGCATCTGACCAGAGCAACCATCAGATGTTTGAAGGACTTGGCAGAGGCCTTCATTAGACAATACCAGTATAATTTGGATATGGCTCCCAACAGGACCCTCCTGATGGTAATGTCCCAATCATCTAGGGAAAGCTTCCGGGAGTACGCCCAGAGGTGGAGACAGCTTGCTGCTGCTGTCCAGCCACCTATGTCAGAGAGGGAGATGGCATATATGTTTATGAACACCCTCCAAGGGACATACATTGATAGGCTAGCTGCCTTTTCTTCTACCAGCTTTGCAGATGTCGTCATAGCTGGAGAAAGAATTGAGAGCCTGTTAAAGATGGGCAAAATTTCTGACAACGGTGCTAGCTCATCCAGTAACACAAGAAAGCCTTTTGTGGGCCCAAGAAGAACTGGTGAGACCAATGCTATCCATACCAGCAGGGGCAGGCCCCAATATGTTCATAGGTCTGTGGCAGCAGTCACCATTCCCGCTCCAGTTCATCCCCAACCAGCTTATCAACCACCGCAGCAAAATTATCAGCAACAAACTCAATATCCTCCTCAGAGAAATTACAACAACACCAACAACAACAATCAGCAAAGACCATATCAACAGAGGCCATCTCAGGCCAATAGGGTGATCGATCCAATCCCTATGCCCTATGCCACATTACTTCCACAACTCCTGAAACTCAACCTGGTTGAGCTAAGGACATTGGCACCTCCAGATCCTGCCAGTCTACCCAGAAATTATGACGCCAGCGCCAGATGTGCTTTTCACTCAAATGCACCTGGCCATAGTACAGAGAAGTGAAGAGCTTTGCACATGAAAGTACAAGACTTGGTGGACTCCAAAGCCCTAAATTTCGCACCGCCACCAAATGTTAACAAGAACCCTATGCCAAACCATGGTGGTCCCAGAATCAATGCTATTGAAGAAGACAAGCCGTCTTACTTAATAACCAGTGTGGGTCAGATTCGGACACCTTTGGTAGAGATCAAAGCTCAACTCCTTGAATGTCAAATATTCCCGGGATGTGAGCTAGGGTGTGCTTATTGCAACATTTCAGTGAATGGTTGTGATAACTTGAGAGGTGGCATAGATGGTCTCATCCAGAATGGCCTGCTTCAAATCACCACATCAATACCTACCAATCCAGCAATCTCCTTAACAACAGTTCCCGAGTCTACTACAACTGCAACAACCATTGTTCCAAACAACTCTTCAGCTTCATCAACAAATGTTTCATCTGTTACTTCAACGGACCAAATATCAACGAACATCCCTTCTACAACTTTAGCACCACTTCATTCAGAATCTCCTACAACAACAACATCCATCCTTCCAACAATGTCTCCTACAACTTCAACAACAAATGTCTCAAAGGTTACAATTTATTATGATCCCGAAAATGATTCTGCCTACAACTCACAAAATGCCACTCCTATCAGAGCACCAGTCACAATATACTACGATCCACATACTATCATGGTCCCTTCTACAGCTGCCATCAGTCCAGTCACTATCACGGTGCCTGGGCCAGTACCTTATGAAAGCAATAATGCCATCCCTTGGCATTACGACTCTGATCTATACTGCGAAGGACAGAAAATCACTCTTGAATCATCAACCCCTGCGCCACAAATAGACAATGTGGGAGGAGGCGGAGGCTTCACTCGAAGCGGACGTCTCTTTGCTCCACAAATTCAAAGACCCACTGCCGAAGCAGAAGCTGCTGCCAAGGCAAAAGGGAAGAGCATGGTGCAAGAAGAGCAAATTGTTAAAGAAGCTTTGAGAACACCTTTTGATCAAGAAGTTGATGAGTTCATGAGAATCATCAAGAAAAGTGATTACAAGATAGTGGACCAGCTTCACCAGACGCCTTCCAAGATCTCTATTCTATCATTGCTTATGTGCTCCGAAGCTCATCGGAACGCACTACTAAAAGTCTTGCACGCAACTTATGTGCCAGAAGAGATTACAGTCAGTCAGTTGGAGGCTGTGGTTGGAAATGTTAATGCTAGTCATGGACTAGGTTTTACCAACACTGATTTGACTACGGAAGGCCGCAATAATAACAAGGCTTTGCACATTACCATGGAATGTAAAGGTGCAGTTCTTTCCCATGTGCTGGTAGACACAGGATCATCCCTCAATGTCTTACCTAAAAAAGCCCTTGTGAAGTTGGAGTATGAAGGATTGGCGTTACGCCCCAGTAACTTGGTAGTAAGAGCCTTTGACGGCTCTAAGAGATCAGTTCTGGGAGAAATTGAGTTGCCTGTAACGATTGGCCCACAAACTTTCAAAACGACCTTCTACGTGATGGACATTCAGCCTGCCTACAGCTGTTTGTTTGGTAGACCATGGATTCATGCCGCTGGCGCAGTTACGTCTACCCTTCACCAGAAGTTAAAATTCGAGTGGGAAGGCCAAGTCGTTACAATCTGTGGAGAGGAGGATATTTTTGTCAGCCACCTGGCTACCTACAAATATATTGAGATGGATGGGGAGATCCATGAAACGATGAGTCAAGGGTTTGAGGCCTTGAACATAAATGAAACATCTGCTGTACCTGGAACCTCAATGACATCTTACCAACAAGCCCGGAAGGTTGTTGAAGAAGGAACCGCTCAAGGCTGGGGCAAACTGTTGCCTGTGGAGAAGAAAGAGGATAGATTTGGGTTGGGTTACAAACCAACTCAACAAGATCAAGCAGAGGCTGCTAAGGAGCCCAACTTTGTTAGTGGGGGGATGCTCACCCCTGATGCTGTCAACAGGTTGTTGAGACAAGAGGAGAAGGTTATCACTCCTCATCAGGAGGAGGTCGAAACAATTAATCTTGGTACAGATGAAGATGTGAAAGAAGTTAAAATCGGGGCTTGCTTACAAGACTCAGTGAAGAGACAACTGATTGACCTGCTTCAAGAGTATGTGGATGTGTTTGCGTGGTCTTAACAAGATATGCCAGGGTTGGACACCGACATTGTTATGCACGAGCTGCCTTTAAGAGAAGAATGCCCGCCAGTTAAACAGAAACTGCGCCGTACTCGCCCGGACATGGCAATGAAAATCAAAGAAGAAGTACAAAAGCAATGGGACGCCGGGTTCCTTGCTGTAACTAGCTATCCACCGTGGGTTGCTAACATAGTACCCGTGCCTAAGAAAGACGGCAAAGTGAGAATGTGTGTTGACTACCGGGATCTGAACAGAGCCAGCCCGAAGGATGACTTCCCATTACCTCACATTGATGTATTGGTGGATAACACGGCTCAGTTCTCGGTATTCTCCTTTATGGACGGATTTTCAGGATACAATCAGATCAAAATGTCACCTGAAGACATGGAGAAGACAACCTTCATTACACCTTGGGGCACGTTCTGTTACAAGGTAATGCCATTCGGTCTGAAGAACGCTGGTGCGACATATCAACGGGCTATGGTGACATTATTCCACGATATGATCCATAAAGAAATAGAATGTTATGTGGATGACATGATTGCCAAGTCCCTCACTGAAGAAGATCACTTGGCGAATCTGCTAAAGCTATTCAAGCGTCTGAGGAAGTACCAGCTGAAATTGAACCCCAACAAATGCACATTCGGGGTGCGATCAGGTAAGCTGCTGGGATTTATTGTAAGCGAGAAAGGGATTGAAGTTGACCCTGATAAAGTAAAAGCTATTCAAGAGATGCCTACACCGAAGACAGAAAAGGAAGTTCGAGGGTTCTTAGGACGACTGAACTACATTTCAAGATTCATATCTCACCTTACGGCAACCTGTGAACCCCTGTTCAAGCTGCTGAGAAAAGAACAAACGGTCAGGTGGAACGAAGACTGCCAGAAGGCTTTTGATAAGATCAAGGAATACTTACAAGAGCCTCCAATCCTTATGCCTCCATTTGAAGGAAGACCTCTGATAATGTACTTGACAGTATTAGAAGAGTCGATGGGGTGTGTGCTGGGCCAGCATGACGAGTCTGGTCGAAAAGAGTATGCAATATACTACCTAAGCAAAAAGTTTACCGACTGTGAACAACGTTATTCACTGCTCGAGAAAACTTGCTGTGCTTTAGCGTGGGCTGCTCGCCGACTGAGACAATATATGTTGACCCACACTACCTTATTGATCTCCAAAATGGACCCAGTTAAGTACATATTTGAGAAGCCAGCACTTACCGGACGGGTTGCAAGATGGCAAATGATCCTCACCGAATATGACATCCAGTACACCTCTCAGAAAGCCATCAAGGGCAGTGTATTGTCTGAATATCTTGCTGAGCAACCTATTGATGATTACCAGCCTATGAGATTTGACTTCCCTGATGAAGACATCATGTTCATAAAAGCAAAAGATCATGAAGAGCCTATTCACACTGAAGGGCCTGACCCGAAAGAAGAATGGACTATGATGTTTGATGGGGCTGTTAATATGAATGGTCGTGGTGTTGGTGCAGTACTCATTACACCTAAAGGGGTTCACATGCCTTTCTCGGCAAAACTCACTTTCAACTGCACTAACAACGAAGCTGAATACGAAGCTTGCATTATGGGTCTTGAGGAAGCCATTGACCTCAGGATCAAGACATTGACTGTACTCGGAGATTCAGCTCTGGTAGTTAATCAAACCAACGGCAAATGGTACACACACCAGGATCATCTGATACCTTACAGGGATTATACAAGGATGTTATTAACTTTCTTCACAACGGTCAAGCTTGAGTATATCCCTCGGGACGAGAATCAGTTCGCGGATGCTCTGGCTACCATTTCGTCCATGATCAAAGTTCAAGCTGCCAACTTTGTACCTCAAATTTCAGTGTCCAGACTTGACAGACCAGCATATGTGTTCGCAGCAGATGTTGTCAAGGATGATAAGCCTTGGTTCCATGCCATTAAGGGATTCTTGGAAGATCAAACATACCCACCTGGGGCATCTTCAAATGATAAGAAGACATTAAGAAGGCTTGCTGGTAGTTTCTTTCTGAACACTGATGGTTCCCTATACAAGAGAAACTTTGATATGGTACTCCTCAGATGCGTTGATAGGACAGAGGCAGACTTGTTAATGCATGAAGTGCATGAAGGATCCTTTGGTACCCATGCTGGAGGGCATAACATGGCTAAAAAGTTGCTAAGATCAGGTTATTACTGGATCACAATGGATGCAGACTGTTGTGCCTACGCCAGGAAATGCCATAAGTGTCAGATCTACGCGGATAAAGTGCATGTGCCTCCCAATCCTTTGAATATAATGTCTTCACCATGGCCCTTTGCCATGTGGGGCATTGATATGATTGGCAAGATTGAGCCGACTGCTTCGAATGGCCACAGATTTATCCTGGTCGCCATTGACTATTTCACCAAGTGGGTTGAAGCAGCTTCCTATGCAAATGTTACAAGACAAGTGGTAGCCAGATTTCTGAAGAGAGATATCATCTGTCGATATGGAGTGCCCGAGCGAATCATTACGGACAATGGTGCCAACTTAAACAACAAAATGATGGCTGAGCTATGCCGGGACTTCAAGATCCAACACCACAATTCTTCTCCTTACAGGCCAAAGATGAATGGCGCTGTTGAGGCAGCTAATAAGAATATCAAGAAGATTGTGCAGAAGATGGTAGTTACCTATAAAGACTGGCATGAAATGTTATCGTTTGCCTTGCATGGGTACCGCACGTCAATCAGAACATCCACTGGGGCAACACCGTATCAGCTTGTGTATGGTATGGAAGCAGTCCTCCAGTGGAAGGAAGACCTCTAATCATGTACTTGACAGTATTAGAAGAGTCGATGGGGTGTGTGCTGGGCCAGCATGACGAGTCTGGTCGAAAAGAGTATGCAATATACTACCTGAGCAAAACGTTTACCGACTGTGAACAACGTTATTCACTGCTCGAGAAAACTTGTTGTGCTTTAGCGTGGGCTGCTCGCCGACTGAGACAGTATATGTTGACCCACACTACTTTATTGATTTCAAAGATGGACCCAGTTAAGTACATTTTCGAGAAGCCAGCTCTTACCGGACGGGTTGCAAGATGGCAAATGATTCTCACGGAATATGACATCCAGTACACCTCTCAGAAAGCCATCAAGGGCAGTGTACTATCTGAATATCTTGCTGAGCAACCTATTGATGATTACCAGCCTATGAGATTTGACTTCCCTGATGAAGACATCATGTTCATTAAAGCAAAAGATCATGAAGAGCCTATTCACACTGAAGGGCCTGACCCGGAGGAAGAATGGACTATGATGTTTGATGGGGCTGTTAATATGAATGGTCGTGGTGTTGGTGCAGTACTCATTACACCTAAGGGAGTTCACATGCCTTTCTCGGCAAAACTCACTTTCAACTACACTAACAACGAAGCTGAATACGAAGCTTGCATTATGGGTCTCGAGGAAGCCATTGACCTCAGGATCAAGACATTGACCGTGTTCGGAGATTCAGCTCTGGTAGTTAATCAAACCAACGGAAAATGGTACACACACCAGGATCATCTGATACCTTACAGGGATTATACAAGAAGGTTATTGACTTTCTTCACAACAGTCAAGCTTGAGTATATCCCTCGGGACGAGAATCAGTTTGCAGATGCTCTGGCTACAATTTCATCCATGATCAAAGTGCAGGCTGCCAACTTTGTACCTCAGATTTTAGTATCCAGACTTGACAGACCAGCATATGTGTTCGCAGCAGATGTTGTCAAAGATGGTAAGCCTTGGTTCCATGACATTAAAAGCTTCTTGGAAGATCAAACATACCCACTTGGGGCATCTTCCAATGATAAGAAGACTTTGAGAAGGCTTGCTGGCAGTTTCTTCCTGAACACTGATGGTTCTTTGTACAAGAGAAACTTTGATATGGTACTACTCAGATGCGTCGATAAGACGGAAGCAGATTTGTTGATGCATGAAGTGCACGAAGGATCTTTTGGTACCCATGCAGGGGGGCATGCCATGGCTAAGAAATTGTTAAGATCAGGTTATTACTGGATCACAATGGATGCCGACTGTTGTGCCTATGCCAGAAAATGCCATAAATGCCAGATTTATGCAGACAAGGTGCATGTGCCTCCCAATCCTTTGAACATAATGTCTTCACTATGGCCCTTTGCCATGTGGGGCATTGATATGATTGGCAAGATTGAACCAACTGCTTCGAATGGCCACAGATTCATCCTGGTCGCCATTGATTATTTCACCAAGTGGGTTGAAGCAGCCTCATATGCAAATGTCACAAGGCAAGTGGTAGCCCGATTTCTGAAGAGAGATATCATCTGTCGGTATGGAGTTCCCGAGCGAATCATTACTGATAATGGTTCCAATTTAAATAACAAAATGATGGCTGAGTTATGCCGGGACTTCAAAATCCAACATCACAATTCTTCTCCTTACATGCCAAAGATGAACGGCGCTGTTGAGGCAGCTAATAAGAATATCAAGAAGATTGTGCAGAAGATGGTAGTCACCTACAAAGACTGGCATGAGATGCTACCATTTGCTTTGCATGGGTACCGCACGTCAATCAGGACATCCACTGGGGCAACACCATATCAACTTGTGTATGGTATGGAAGCAGTCCTACCTGTTGAAGTTGAATTACCCTCTCTACGGGTACTGATGGATGTTAAGCTGAACGAAGCAGAATGGGTTCGATCCCGATACGAGCAACTGAGTCTGATCGAAGAGAAAAGATTGGCTGCAATCTGCCATGGGCAGTTATATCAGAAGAGAATGAAGAAAGCCTTCGATCAGAAAGTCAGGCACCGAGAGTACCAAGTAGGAGATCTTGTGCTGAAAAGAATCCTCCCTCCTCATACAGACCACAGGGGCAAATGGACTCCAAATTATGAAGGACCATTCGTGGTAAAGAAAGTTTTCTCTGGTGGAGCACTGATGCTCAGCACTATGGATGGTGAGGATTTCCCGTCCCCTGTGAATTCAGATGCAGTTAAAAAATACTTCGCATGAAAATGACCCGCTGGACACAAAAACAGAATGTAATTCCAGGCAAAAATAGGGCATCCCGGCGAGTCAAAAACAGAATAAAAGACTCGGGCAAAAATAAGGGAAATAAGCAAAAAGTACACCCGCTGAGTTGAAAAGCCGCATTGGACAACTCAGGCAAAAATGGGTATCCCGATGGATTGAAAACCTGAAAGGGCGGTCCATGCAAAATAAGGGAATAAGCGAACAACTGCGTTCTGAATTCGTCTGTATCACTTACAACCTGGTAAACCTCGAAAGGATCAAGCTTCAATCAGAATCATCTTTCTTCAGAAAGCAAGACGAGAAGAACGCCAAAAGTCATACAAGTCATAGCAAAAGGGGAAGCTCCTTAAAGCGTCGTCAACATTACCAGCATTTTGTTTCTCAATTTGTAACAATCTCCTCATTTTAGGAGATATGTTTCTTTGACTGTACCTTGCCAATTCAGGGCACATAAATTAATAAAATCAGATTTTCAGTCACGTTTCGTCTCGTCCGTTTTATTTTCATTTGCAAAATGTCTGATGTCTCCAAAAATTTGATTGCATGAATACAAATGCTTATCTTCAAAAATAAAAACACGTGCTTGCAGGAAATATGCTTACTCTCAGAAGTGTCTGAACTCCTATGACGGAATCCAGTAAAGGATACCTCGGGATTACTTGTGCGTTTCTCTATCTTTTCAGGATTGCAGGTATCCAAAGCGCAGCATGGGGCATGTAAGCTTCATCCTGGCAAGCTGGCAAATCAACACTCAGTCTTAGCACCCGAAGTGCTTTCTCCCCAGTTGAGTTACCACTTGTTACTTCTCCCAGCCGAAGTGCCATTCATTCTTCCTCAGCTAAGTACAAAACCAGGGAACCATCTCCCCACAGAGCTTCAGCCTCTATCCAGAAGAGCAACGCATAAAGGAATCGCAACAGAGTGACGAAAGCTTCTACAAACCCCAGCTGGGTCTTTCATTTACAAGGATATGTCTATCAGTGACCTGTATCCCCAAGCAAATACATCTCATCAGATCTATCAATGATCTCATCCCCAGCTGGGACGTCCACTGCAAGCAGATCGGTCAGAGATCTTCACAGCAACGGGATCCGAGTCCCGGATTGGCATCCTTGCATAATCATGGCATTCGCATCATACTCACTCACAAAGCGTAGCATTCCGTCCAAAACGGAGCATTACGGCAAAAAATCAAACATATAGCATAATCATAAGCCATGTTTTGAATCAAACACTTGTGAATATCGAGATCCATCAACAATATACAGAATACCCCCCAGATTCCCCAGCAAAAGCAGTTGCCTCACATTCACAAACACCAGTATATACTCCCTTTGACACCCGTCCGTGTCATCATTCCTCAATAAAGTCGCCCGAGCACTCTTTACAAACAAGACTACCCGTATTACAGATACTTCCTGACACCCGTCCGTGTCATACCCCCAGCAGAAAACCAAAGCATCCTCTTTGCACTCACAAAAACTTGTATATATAAAACTTTCCTGACACCCGTCCGTGTCATTTTCTCCAGCACAGTAACATAAACACTTTGTATACCAGATACTTGTTTATACTACATTTTTCTCCTTTTGACACTCGTCCGTGTCACCTCTCCCCAACAGGATAAATACCCGTCTATACACCACTTATACTTATTACACTTATACAGATACTCGTCCATATCTTGTATACACCATTTATATCCCCGCAGATTCGACACTCGTCCGTGTTCTTTGTTAACCAGTTGGTACTCGTCTGTACCATCATCTTAGAGCATGCGTCAAGCGTTTGTTTCTACCTAATACTCGTCCGTATCATAGTCTTAAGGATGCTCGTCCGCATCTTTAATCCATACACTGTGTCAAACACTTTGTCTTCATGAATATAGACACTCGTCTGTGTCTAATATTCCCCAGAAGAGTCTCCTCAGAATCAACACTCGTCCGTGTTCTCTGTTAACCAGTTGATACTCGTCCGTATCATCATCTCTGAACACGTGTCAGTATTTGTTTCTACCCGATACTCGTTCGTATCGTAGTCTTAGGGATGCTCGTCCGCATCTTTAATCTATACACAAACATCTAAACACTTATACCTTTCGTTTCTTGGATATAAACACTCGTCCGTGTTTACTATTCCCCAGTAAATCACCAGCAAAGCAGATTTCCCTTTTTTTATCTGACATTCGTCCTGTGTCATGATAAACCCTGAGAGCAGCCGTACCCTGCTAGGTGGTCGTCCTCCACCTCTTGATGATCGTCCTTCATCATGCTCATCCGATGGCCGTCCCCATCGTTGACCTTTTATCCGACATTCGTCCTATGTCGTGATATCTAGCAGCCGTCCCTTGCTAGGTGATCGTCCTTCACCTTTTTGATGATTGTTCTTCATCATTTTATCCAATGGCCGTCACCATTGTTGATTTGGTTATCTGACATTCGTCCTATGTCATGATAAACCTTGAGAGCAGCCGTACCCTGTTAGGTGGTCTTCCTCCACCTCTTGATGATCGTCCTTCATCATGCTCATCCGATGGCCGTCCCCATCATTGACCTTTTATCCGGCATTCGTCCTATGTCGCGATATTTTCGGCAGCCGTACCCTGCCAGGTGATCGTCCTTCACCTTAGATGACCGTACCTCATCTTATCCCCAACAGAGCAGCCGTCCCCTGCTAGGTGATCGTCCTTCACCTTTGATGACCGTACCTCATCATCTGTTTATTTCATTTATTCTTTAACCCGATGGCCGTCCCTGTCGTGGTCCCTTTTCTTTTTAACCCGATGGCCGTCCCCATCGTCGGTTACTTTACTTTATGAACTTGATGGCCGTCCCCGTCATGTTTCATTAATCCCCAGAAAATCTTATAGCTTTACTTGATGGCCGTCCCCGTCATAATTCTTTTTATCCCCAGCATGTCGGCCGTCCCCTTCATTGCTTTATTTCCCGCATTTTTCCCAGCATGTCGGCCGTCCCCGTCATTGCTCTTTACCCAGCAGTCGTCCTCTGCTCGACGGTCGTCCTCCGTCGCCTACACTTTACAGTATACTTTATTTTTCCTTTACAATCTATATCCCTTTTCTTCTTCATTCTGTGAGTGCAAATTTTGGACTGTCTTTGGTATTCAACCACAAGTTATCTTGTTTGCCTGTTAAGCCGTTGCTTACATCCTGCACAGCTAACTCATGTTTGAATAGGGGCAGCTGTAAACACCCCAAATTTTCCCTCACCCATTCACACCATGGCTTGTGATCATTTCATATGCATGAACTCAATCATACCATCTCATATCACATTTTTTATTCACTGCATAGATTCTAAGTCATCTGCATCTAGGGTTTGTGATCTGAGCAGTCCAAGAGCCTCTTGAGCCACTCCAAAGGTCATCAATCACCTCAAAGGGGTCCATATGTGTTCAAGTATCATATTATATCCTCTCAAAGTCAATAATGCCAAAGAATCACAAGAACTGAGATTGGTATGGAAGCAGGGCCAGGCTTGACTGCACAGATGACCTAAAATTAGGGTTTTGGTTTCAGAGGCCATAACTCCAAGTTTTTTTGGTCATTATTGTTTCTATTGGTCTCTATATGGTATAGGGAGTATGCATATCAATTTTCATGAAGAAATTCCATGGGGAAGTCATCTGATCAAGAGTTGACTTTTCAAGCAAGTCAGTGCAAAATCAGGGCATCTGAGGCCCCCAATGACCCAACCAAGGGGTGTTCTTCATCATTTTGATTGTATATGATCTTTATTTGATCATAGAAGAGGTTGGAAGTTTACAAAATGCAAGAATTTCAAGTCTTTTGCAAAGTTGACTTTTTGGGCAAGTTTGACTTTTAATGAAAATGTCATTTTATGCAACTTTTTCAACCCTTACTTTTTGATTCAAAAAAGCTTCAAATGGAAAAACTTTGGTCATGAAAGTTGTAGAATGGATCTTTCCCTTTTCAAAAAGTACAAGAACATGACCTAATTCATTTTGGATCAAAAGTTATGGTTTGTCAAAGTTGGCAAAAATCACTAAATTTCAAGTCATGCACCAAAGAGGCAAAGTTGCAAATTCACTTCTCAAGGCCAATTAAGTCATCAAATGGGCTTCTAATCCACACAACATGATCACACAACACCTAAAGTTCATAATGCACCCAAGGAATCACATGTTCTATGGCCCATGGATCAAGTTTCTTTCATAAGAACCAAAGGCAAGGCAAGTTGCAAAACTCATGATAACTTCTCATCCACTTGCTGGCTAGTTGGATGATCAATTCTAGACCCTTCCTCACATCATGCTGCGTAGCACACCCTCCTTGTACTAGGCTAGCAAGTTGCCCATGCTTCTCTTACACAAAGTTGACATTTTTGCAAAAGCACCCATACCAATTAATAAAGTACATGTCACTTCATCTGACCAATGGGAATTGTTTATGTGAATCAAATGCAAGCTAAACATAAGGAGAAGCAAGCCTGAAACCAGCCATAACACAACATTCTCATCTTCACCCTCTTGAGCAAAAGCTTTCGAAACTCTCAGCACAAGCCTCTAACACACAAACAAACTTCACCAATCATCTCACCATGCTTCACTGAACACAAACCAACCACCAAAACAGCTTGAAACTCAAAGAATCACAAATACGATTCTCACACCACCCTGAACAGAACTTGTTCAAACTTCCAAACCAGCCATCACCAACTCTTTCTAAGCATCAAGGTTTCATCAGGGGCCTAAAAGGAGTGGATTGCACAAAGAGAAGAGGTCAGAAAGTTGCAAGTTGAAAAGCTTCAAACTCAGGTAGCTTCATGAACATTTTTTCCAGAAATGGATTTTTAAGTTTCTAAGTTGTTCTTCATGTCTTGCTGATCACTCTGTTGTTCTTGGTTTTGAAAATGGCTAAGAAATAAGCATTTAATCTTACTCTGAAACTTTTCTGACCTAAAAAAGTTTGCTTTCGATTCATGTGATTGATGAAAGATAAATGAGTTTTGAGTTAGGGTTTTGATTCAGGGGGATGTGGGGATGATTTCTGTTCTTTTAGATTTCATTTTAGTGAAGTTTTGAAGATTTTGGAAATTTTCAGGTGGGGTTCCCACCGGAGAAGACGACCGGAGGTCTTCTCCGGCCACCTGAAAAAGATTAGGGCTAATCCCTGTAATTAAATGTAGTTTGAATTGTGAGCGTTGGATGAGTTGACTTGGTCCATTCCCGCGCGTGTTCAAGGGCCCAGATTCATTCACTTAGCCCTAATCCACGTCATTAACCCTTTTAATTCAGTTTAATTAATTTAAATATGATTTAGCTCAGTTTGAATATAGGCCACTGGATTACGCACCAAGTCAACAATTCCTTCCCCAGAATCAATCCTGGCCCTCCATTGCGCATACTTTCTTTTTATTTCATTTTTAATTCATTTCTTTTGTTTTATTTTGTACATTTATTTTAAAATAGCAAAAATTATTTAAAAATTCTGAAAATTTTTATACACACTTTTATTTAATTTCAATACACAAAAACATTTTTATTTTTATTTTTTGCATTCAAAAAATATTTTTAAATATTTAAAAGTTTATTTTTAATTAATTAATGAGAATTAATTAATTAAAAATACTTTTAGGTATTTAAAAATCACCAAAAAATTCATGAAACATTTAAAAACATTTAGAAACATTGTCCAACCCTCAAACCAAATTTCTTTTTTGATCTTGATGCATTTTGAGAATTTTTCATGGAATTAAAATCATTTTAAGGCATTATTTTGATCCAAACTTCCAAAAACCATTTATGACTAACCATTGAGAGTTGGACCTTGATTCTTTTTGCATTGCATTGTGTTTAGCATGTAGTTTGTGAGATTAAATTGGCATGATTTGATCTTTCATTTTCCATTTGTTTGACATTTTTCTTGTTAAGGAACCCTAAAACCCTAGAAATTTTAGGAAATTCATAACTTTTATTAGGTTAAGAGTTGGGACTTCTCCTTTGGGCAGTGAGTTAGTATAGGTTTAGGGATCCTTTGAGTGCATTTTCAATTTTTTATCTTGATGTTTGCTTCTGGTTTTGGTTTTTGTTTGATGCATTGATCATAAACCCTAATTTGAGCTTCCATATGCATCCATCTTGCATTTGCTTGCATACCTTGACTTGCCATAGCATTTTGTGCATCCATTTGATTCATTTAACATCTTGAGACATATAGTAAGCATGTTTGATCATTGCATCTTGCATTTGCCATGTTGAATGCCATATGCATTTCATAACTTTTCATGTTTTGTTCTTGGTTCTTAACTTGCTCCATTTGCATTCATTTGTTCATATGATCATCCCCATGTGTTGTTTCATGTTTGTATCATCTCATAGCACCATTATCATCTCATATGTGCTTCTGGTTTTGATTTATGTCATGCCATTTCATTTCATTTTGCATTACATTGCATTTCTTTCACTAACTTTTCAGGTGGTAAGCAACTGTGAGAAGTGAATTTGCCTTCACTTCTCACATCTTCTCTTCACCTCTTTTATGCATCTTTGCTGCATTTTTGTATGTGTGTGAGATTGAGCTTGCTCATTCTTCTTCATCCTACTTTCTTTCCTCAAGTGACTTGTCTTCTTGAATGAAGCAAGCTGCTTTGCTTCTCTTGATCCTCTCATCTGCCTCCTGGTGGTTCCATTGAAGATCTTTCTTGTAAACCTCACAAACCTTAGGAACAACCAAGCATGACAATGATTAGGGTTTTGATTAGTCTCCCCACTTAGTTTTACCTTTGTGTCTCTTTGAGTCTTCTCTTCTCATCTCATAATCAGGGACTAAACCCTAAAGGCTTTAAGGCTTTGTGATTAAGCTTATGCCTGCATCCTTCTATTAGGATGGAGTGTATGACCTTAATCCTAAGTGTTAAACCCTTAATGTGTTTAACTCCCTTAATCAATCCATCTTAAATATCATCAAGACATCAAGCTTGTAACTTGGGCCTTGCATTAGGGTTATAATTCTTCCTTAATTGGTTAAGAAGGACTAACCCTAGTGTTAATGGACAAGTCCCCCTCAAGTTGTCTTACAAACCATAAAAATCACTTCATCATCTTATCATTAACTAAAATCCACTTAATAAAGGTTTTGTTTTGTCATGAGTTTAATCCCTAATCATGGATTAAGTTGAGGAGCTTTCCTCAGCTTAAACATTCTCATCTATTATCCTTCTATTAGGATGGTGTAATGAGTCTGTTTAATCCCTGATTATGGCTTAACCTCATTACTCAACACTAAACACAAAAACACCAAAAACATCTAAATAATCATAAGTAGGTTAATGATCTTAATCCTACACCATGGTGATTAAGTGTGAGAATCTGACTTCACACTTAAGGTATTCTCATTACCCCTAATCAGAGGGAAGATGTGATGAGTTTACTAAATCCATTGGTTTAGGCTTAAGCTCATTAACTTATGACAAACCTTCAAAAGCAATAAAAGACTGAAAACTCAAAAAACAAACAATAATCGTCTCCTCCAGGATTCTTTTCTCATCTCATTCACTCACAAACGAGAACTTGCTTCTTCCGTCTAATGCAAGACAGTTTGCACCTGAGCCAGACAGGTCATACACTTGAGCATTGAAAAGCAAGCAGTTCACAGTCAATTCATCTCAGTCTCTTTGGGTCTAACTACGGTGTTCTGACTTCCTCATTGCACGAGAGGATACGTAGGCATAACTTAACAGTTATCGAACAAAAGTCTCTGTATATTCCCCCTCCTTCTAGCCTTATTCTTTAGCCTCATTATCATGAGCATTTCTTTCTTGTTCTCACACTGACACTATAACTACTACACTTCACACTTCTCATACACTGACACCTGTACATCTTTTTCCAGCTCTTTATACACAGATTGCACTGACACTACCCCTTTTAAAACACAAATCTTTTAAGCGTGGATCCCGTCGAGTACGACGGACAATCTGGGTGCTAATACCTTCCCAGGTTGTAACCAACCCCCTTTCTCAGTCTCTCTGGTTCGCAACCGTCTTATCCATATCTTTCTAGGTCTATGCAGCATTACCTTTCCTCCGGGATAAAAATGCCTAGCTGGCGACTCTTTTCTTTTCCAGTGAGCTCACTGCTGTGTGTTCTCATTGTTCTTTTCACCGACCGTTCGCGTCTGTACCATATTTGAGCCAGTCTCATCTTTTGGGAGCGACAGTGCCCATAATGGAAAAATTATCTAAACTACTGGGTGTACCTATTCTTGATCAAAAGCCTTTCATAGGTCTAGAGGAGGAGCCTAAAACTGAAATTATTGCAGCAGCTTTGCATTTGAAGAAGTCAGATATTGTATTGGAAATACGAAATGGAGTTAAAGGTCTTCTTGCTAAAGTCATGATAGAGAAAGCTCAGGTGTTTTTAGATTCTATGAGTTATTATGATTTTGAGGAGATCTTGGCCTTGTTTATTTATGGTTTAGTGTTGTTCCCTAATCTGGACCAATTCATAGATGTGCATGCAATTAACATATTTATGACTCATAATCCCGTGCCTGCCTTGCTTGGAGATATTTTGCACTCTCTTCATACTCGTACTACGATGGCGTGGGGGACTCTGATGTGTTGCATACCTCTACTATCGAGGTGGTTTATTTCATACCTTCCTTGATTTGTGATGAAGAATGAACAAGGTTTGAGGTGGTCTAGAAGGATAATGTCACTCTCTCATTCAGATATCCATTGGTGTTCCTGATCCATGGAAAACATCACTATAATTAACCGATATGGGGAGTTCCCTAATGTGCCACTCCTTGGCATAAGGTGAGGCATTACTTATAATCCTTCTTTAGCACTACGTCAATTTTGTTATACTCGGAGTGACGGTCCTCATGTTATGATTATTCAAGGCATTGTGTTCGATTATGAAAACAATCCTCAAGGTTATCGTCAAAGGTTTATACATGCTTGGGGCATGGTGAATAAGATTAATAGCAACAGTCTGGAACTAAAATAGTCCATCCTTATGGATCCTTACCTCATATGGGTACGGTCTCGTGCTCAAACTCTTATGATGCCATATCCTGCTGTTCTACCGGTGATTGTTGAGCCTATTATTGAAGGAGATGTTCGATACACCATTTTTCATCCAGACATGCCTACTGACTTGGAAGAGCTACAGAAACCTTGGATCCAACTGAAGGAGGAAAATGATATCTTTGAGGCTCAGTTCTATGCTAGTGAGGAGAAAGTGTTGGAGCTAACAAGGTAACTTCATGAGGAGCGAAACCTCAATACATATCTCAAAACAAAGAGGAAATGTCCAAGGGAGACTTAAGTCTCAAATGTTTTTATTTTCTTTGTAACTTTTCTTATTTTTCCTTCATTGTAAGCTCAAGGGGCGGTTATATTTTGAACTTACTAATAAAAGTTTGTTTCCATTTTTCTTTAACAAATTTAAATCCTACGAGGTCCTTGAAAACATTGCATATTCATTTACATGACATATTATTTCATAACAGGTTTCCATGACGTGTCTCTTATCTTCTCGCTATTTATTTCAGTTGAAATGGCTCTCGAACAGACTGTCAAAGATCTCCAAACCCAGAATGCTCAATTTCATGAAGTGATCCTGAATTTGTCCAAGGGGCAAGAAGAGTTGAAATCCCTCCTCAATAAAGACAAGAAAAAGAAGAATCCTGAAGACAATAAGGATGATCAGTTGGAACAACTGCAATCCGAGATGGAAGAGATGAGAATCCAAATGAATGGTTAGGTGGTTCTTATCCAAAACTTAGCCATGGGCAAGAAAAGTTGAGTGTTTTCGTCATTAAACTTCAAGACAACGGAGTCAGGAATCTAATCATCAGTCAACCTCCATTGAAACAAACTGACTTGGTCTAAAAGAAGAAGAGGATAAGAGAAGGAAAGAGACAAGTTACTACTGATAGTCTTTCAATTAAAGGAAGAAGGTCTTATATGGTTAATCCACCTCAACACAAGGAACATAAAAGACATATTATCAAAATCAACACACCAATGTCGTAAACTTTGCAATGCTTGTTGGAGATGAAGTTGATTACCTTGAAATACCCTCCTTAGAATCCCAATACGTCCTCTCCTCGCTATAATCCCAATGCAAGGTGTGCATATCACTCCAATTGTCCCGGACATGACACTAATAACTGTTGGGAATTAAAGAATAAGATTCAAGACCTGATTGACGAAGGATTCCTTGAGGTTACGCCAGAAGACCAGATTGAATTCTTCTATCGTCCATCAAACATCGAAGCTGCCAGACATCCAGAGTGATAAGTTTAGAGGAGGAGGCTTTGAGAATATTTGAATTCTCATTTGTAATTTTTTTGTTGGATTAGACACTTACTATTATGTTAAACTTTTGTTTTCGCGATAATGCATTGCATATGTTTGTCTTGAATTAATCCATTCGTTTTCACTATATTTAAACTATGCTTCTTACTTCTCTTTTGTGATATTTAACTCTTGTTAAAGCTGTAAGCCTTTAGAGGGAGGATGACAAAGACAATACCATAATTTCATATAGTATGCTTTCAAACAGACTATGCTAACGATGTGCATGCATTGTTTCGATTCCTAAACAGTGGAGATATAAGGAAGTTAATCCCTAGTAAACCCTTTTGACCCTATGAAGTAGGAGTTTTCATTCTCACGCAAATTAAAACCCTTAATCATAACCTGGGGCAGGGTAGTTCCTCGGTTAACTCAATAATGCCAGTTGTCCTTTTTGTACACAACTAATGATGGTTCCCTGTAATCATTAAGTTCGAAAGTCAATATCTAGCAAAAGAAAAGCTTACTAAGTCAAAACCTATGAAGGAGACTTAGTAAAAATTAAGACATCCCGCTGAATGTAATCTTGAAACAAACAGTTCAGGAAAAAGGAAGGGATAAAAAAGTCAAAAGAAAAAGAGGTCACTACAAATCCTCAAAAAAAAAGATGAATGGCTTTTCAAATAAACTGCTGGTTTCTGAACCATCACAAATGTCAGTGTTACAATTCAAAAACTCCTTTAGAGCCTCAATGCATAAGTTAACTGAACATAGGACTGAAGAACATCACGAAGGATGGGTTGGGTACAAATAAAATTTGAGCCTTTATCCTTGGTTTCTTAAACCGTGAACCATGCCACGTTATAACCCTTTAAAAGTCCTAACTGGAGCAAGGTATCTTGACTCCTTTAGGGCTTATTATAAATCTTGAGTTAATATCACAGTTTTTACGAACATTGTTTTGCTAAAATAGTTATTTTTCAAAACTTCAAGATAGACATGAGCGTTGCATTTTGAATATCATTGTTTGCATATAACTAAGTGTTTGATAGCAGAGAAGCTTAAATGATGAACATTCAATAAACCAAAGTCCTCCTGATAGACAAAGTTGCTTCCTGGGTTTGACTCAGTTGGATCAAAGCCATTGTATACAAGGGGCATGGTCACTATCTTCCAATCAAGGGGCATGCCATGTTATTATCCCATTAATCTGGGGAAGCCTGGTCAAGATTCAACGATGCTTAACAGCCAGGTGTGGGTCTCCTCATCTGAATTTCCAGAGGTAATATTACCGAGTTCATGATGCCAGGTGCATGTTATTATGGGGCATCCCGTTTATTTCTCTTGAGCCAACTCCTTTCAAATACTTCCATTCTGGGACAAATCATCCTCAAATAGGAGCAACACTTTGTTTTCAAATCTAATCAGATCAAATTTAGTTGTAAGCTCTTTAACCATTACTCGGGGAATACACAATCCACCATAGTCTGAAAGCATATTCCCCTCATTACATTGCCTTGATATCGAGTTTACGCAAAAGCCATTGTGGAAATTAATTATCTATGCCAATAGTATCAGATGGTGTCAGTATCATGTCTTAGTATTCAGTCATGATAATTCCTAGAAAAATACTCGGGGAAGTCAAGAATATTAGAAGTTTTGAATCCATTGGTTATTTTGAATGAATGTATGCTTTTGAATATGATTGATGTTTACCAAAAAATATATACATGTAAAATTACAATAATAGCATTTACTAAGGACTCTTGGAGGTTAGAATCCCCAATAGAGCTCATGTACAATAGATCTCCATAGGCTCATCCCCACAGAGTAATCTCCACAGAGTTGTTCCAGCAAATCATTTCAAGCAGTCTCTTCCCCAACAAAGATTATATTTCCAACACTACAAATCTCCGACACGATTCTCTTCTCCAACAGAATTCAATTAAGCCTGTTATCCCCCAGAAAAGTTGATACCTGGTCAAATAGTACATCAGAGGAATGTCTATCTCTTTTATCCCCATTCAGGGTATTTAGGAACTTAATACTTCAATAAAAAGCATGAAGAACGATCGACTCTCCTCGACTGAGATTTAAAGTAATGTCTTCATCATCCCCAACAATGAATAAGGATATATTTTCCCCAACTAGCAGTTGTTGCAGGAAGCTACTAATGTGCTTCAACTACATAATTTGTCCATACATCATCTATAGCATATCATGACATACGCATCCACAACGTATACAACATTCTCATTTATATTAAGAACATCATCATGCAATGTATGACATACATCAAGTAACCTCACATAAAACTAACTTTTCCTTTTCAGGATAGTTCGCGATCAAATGAATATTGTCGTCTCCTAGAGACAGTTCAGAGACGATCAAGACAAAGAACTAGTTCTGATACTTAGTTCAGGATATTTTCCTAGAGACAATTTAGAGATGATCAAGACAAAGATCTAGTTCTGATACTTAGTTCAAGATATTTTCCTAGAGATAATTCAGATACGTTTAAGACAATGATCTAGTTCTAATACTTAGTTTAGTATATTTTCCAGAGACAGTTCAGAGACGATCAAAACAAAGATCTAGTTCTGATACTTAGTTCAAGATATTTTCCAGAGATAGTTCAGAGAAAATCAAGACAAAGATCTAGTTCTGATACTTAGTTCATGATATTTTCCAGAGACAGTTCACAAACGATCAACACAAAGATCTAGTTATGATACTTAGTTCAAGATATTTTCCAGAGACAATTCAAAGACGATCAAACCAAAGATCTAGTTCTGATACTTAGTTCAGGATATTTTCCAGAGACAGCTTAGAAAAGATCAAAACAAAGATCTAGTTCTAATACTTAGTTCAAGATATTTTCCAGAGACAATTCAGAGACGATCAAGACACATATCTAGTTCTGTTACTTAGTTCAGGATATTTTCTAGAGAAAGTTCAAAGACGATCAAGATAAAGATCTAGTTCTGATACTTAGTTCAAGTTATTTTCCAAAGATAGTTCAGAGACGATCAAGACAAAGATTTAGTTATGTCACTCATTTCATAATAACATTCAGATATAGTCAAACATAGACACATTCTGATACTTCTATCAACAGACACTTTGGATGACATCTATAAGCCCATCTCCAAATACTCCGAATGACATCTTTAAGCACATTCAAGCAATACAATCAACCAACATTGTTACTTTGCGCACCAACGAGTGCAAATGTTTGGGCTTTAAGGGTTCAATCCTCTTACACCTTCAGGTCATGAATGGCGTGCACGCCAGTCTAACCCCCCAGGTTTCAGAAAATTGAACAGGGGCAGCTGTTGTACCCCAAAATTTTCCCTCACATCTTCAAGACAATATTTCTTAAGAGGCCTCCTAATGGTCATAATATTCTCAATTGCTCAAAGGGATTCAAGGTTTCATCAGACAAAGCCTCCTCCTAAGCAATAGATCTCAAATTATGGTTTTGTGTTTCTCAAGGTAAATTGGGCTCCCAAAGCCTCAAGTGGACTTCATGGTATCCCATATACTTCAAAAAAATCCTCATGTCAAGTTTCAAGATTTTCCCTACAAGTTTGACGAGTCAGATGCTCAGATAATCAATAATCAGTTAACTTGGGTAAAAAGTCAATTTTGGTCAACATACAGTCAAACTTCAAGATTTTTGGTCAACATCAGGATTATGAAGTAAGATTCATCATTTGATCAAGGGTTAATCATGATTCATCAATAAAATATCAAATTCATCACAAATCAAGAGTTTCTAAATTAGGGTTTCTTAAGGAGAAAGTCAATTGTACTTTGACCAGCCCTAACTTTCACATGCTTCATCAGAAATTTCGCATCCAAAGCTCATTTTGAAGGAAATTCAATTCTTTAAAACTTTGTGTCTCACAAGCCAAATCCATAAATGCTTCATTGGAGAGATCAAATGGACATGGGACCAAAATGAGTGATTAAAGGGCACTTTAAGCTTTCTAAAAAGTCAAAGAGCACATTCATATGATAAAAATTGAGAAAGTTATGCATTGTTAAATGTAGATGTCTAGAATTGGCAGAATTTTTGACCAACAAGAAATATTGAATTCAGTTCAGAATGTCCTATCAGATGTTGGGACATTATTAAACAGAGTATAAGAACTTATTTCAGGATGTCTCACCAGATGTTGGGACATTGTGTAAATGACTTAAGTTCAGTTTTTCAGGATGTCCCAACAGATGTTGAGACATCTCAAACCTGCTACCAGAATTAATTAATGTCTAACTGATCAGAGATATTTAAGGAGAGTTATCTGGAATTAATTATGGATGGATAAAAATAGAACAAGGCGCATCTGTAGGGAGTTTTATTATGAGGATTCAGATTAATCAGAAGAACTAAATCACCTAGAATATAGGAAGTAACAAACCCTAAATTCAAGGTGGAAGCTGCATGCGTTTAGGACTGGATTAACCTACAGAAAGCCCAAATTACAAACACCTATTTAATCAACAGAAACTCACAGAATTGTGAACGGATTCCAGAAGACCAAATAGGGTGTTTATTGTTTTAATAGCAGGTTGTTTTCATTGTACCACTTTATGAGCTTTTAAGCAAAAGTGCATTTGTGACTTGATTGAAACTGTGAAGTAAGATCAAGCTGTATTGTTTGAAGAATGTCTTCGATTTTATTAAACTTGTAAACTTGATCACTGTGTGATTGAGGGGGAGTGAGTTGGTACTCATATCTAAGTTGTGTCTTAGGTAGAAATTGCATTGGGTAGATATTAAGTGAAAGATTAAACTGGGTTGTTTAAGTCTAGAATTAATATTACTTATAGTGGATTTCCTCCTGGCTTGGTAGCCTCCAGATGTAAGTGTGGTTATACACTGAACTGGGTTAACAAACTTCTGTGTTGTTTAATTTTCTTGCACTTTAAGTTTTGGTTAAATCTGTCAAGTGTTGGGACATCTCATAGGACATCTCATACCTGATCACAGAATTTCAATTGGCATCAGAGCAGGCACCCTGCCTGTTTATACTGGGTGAGATCTAGGGAATAGAAATTCTGGAAACATGGACAGAGATATAGGATCAGTAAATAGACCACCTATACTGGATGGTTCTAATTATGACTACTGGAAGCCAAGAATGATTGCATTCTTAAGATCACTTGACAACAGGGCCTGGAGAGCAGTCAACATTGGATGGGAACATCCTATCCAAGACACCAAAGATGGATCAAAAGTGTTGAAACCTGAAGAAGAATGGAGTAAGGAGGAAGAAGATTCAGCACTAGGCAACTCCAAGGCCTTAAATGCTTTATTCAATGGCATTGATAGGAACATCTTTAGACTTGTGCATCACTGTGAGCTAGCCAAAGATGTGTGGGATACTCTCAAAACAACTCATGAAGGAACATCAAAGGTAAAGATGTCAAGACTTCAACTTCTCACCACTAAATTTGAAAACTTGAGAATGAAGGAAGATGAGACAGTTCATGAATTCTACATGAACATTTTAGAAGTAGCTAATACTTCTGGAGCTTTGGGAGAAAAGATGACTGATGAAAAACTTGTAAGAAAGATCCTCAGATCTTTGCCAAAAAGATTTGACATGAAAGTCACAACAATAGAAGAAGCTCAAGACATATGCACTATGAAAGTTGAAGAGCTCATTGGTTCCCTTCAAAAATTTGAGATGGGAATGAATGACACAAATGTTAAGAAGAACAAAAGCATAGCCTTGGTGACAAATACTGATGAAGAAGAAGATGATGAATCAGAAACTGTTAAAAGCTTATCAGACAACATTGCTATGCTTGGAAGACAATTCAAAAAGATTCTCAGAGGGATGGAAGGCAAATCCAAACCCAGTGGAAGATACACAAACTCTTCTGAGAACAAGAGACCTTATGATGCTAACAGAAGGTCAAATTATGCTGAAAAGACCAGTCAAGAAAAAGGAATCAAATGCCATGGATGTGAAGGATATGGACACATCAAGAATGAATGTCCTACCTACTTAAAAAGGCAAAAGAAAGGACTATCTGTAACCTGGTCTGATGAAGACTCAGGAGGTGATTCAGAAGAAGAATCAGCTAAGCATATCACTGCTTTAGCTGGATTATGTGAATCTGAAAGTGATTCCAGTGATGGGGAGCTTACTTTTGAAGAACTTGAGCAAGCATACAAAGATCTATACAAAAGAAGCACTGAAATATGCAGTGAGGTTATAAAGCTAAAGAAGCAGAAGGAGGCACTAGAAGATGAAAAAGCAAGTGATCAAGAAATCATTGACACCTTGAAAAGTGAAGTAAGTCTTCTCAACTCCAAATTGGAACACATGTCCAAATCTGTTAGAATGTTGAATAGCAGCTCAAATACACTGGATGTTATTCTCAACAACAATAAGCATTCAGGGGATAAAAGTGGACTGGGATTTAACAGAGTACATAAAGATAAAGCTAGCTCTAGCAAAACTACTTCAAAATCCATACTGTCAAACAAGATGTCCCAACAGATGCTTCAACATCAGGAAAAGAACACAAAGTCAAACATAATGTTCCAACAGATGTCTCAACATTCTGAAAAGAACAAAATGAAGAAGAAGTATCAAAGATGGAGATGTCATCATTGTGGAAGATTTGGACATATCAAACCTCATTGTTATAAGCTGCATGGATATCCAAATCAGATGTATCAGCAACCTTCTAAGCAGAAAATAGAAGTTACCAAGAAAGTGCTGCATAAACATCAAAGAAATCAGCAACCTCCTAAGCAGAAGGCAGAAGTCATCAAGAAGGTATGGAGACCTAAAGCTAGCATTCAGGCTGATCAAAGCTACATACACAAGAACAAGATCAACAATCAATCTTGGAGATCTACCAATGAACAACACACAGGGCAGAGGCATCAAAAGAAATCTCAACTCAAATGGTCAAAGAAAAGTACTGCATATATAGCACATACATCACTAAGAGTATCAGCTAAAGAAGACTGGTACTTTGACAGTGGATGTTCAAGACACATGACTGGATTGAAGAATCTGCTAGTAAACTTAAAGTCACATTCATCCAGGTATGTAACCTTTGGAGATGGAGCTAAAGGAGAAATCAAGGGAGTTGGGACCTTGGACTGTCAAGATGTTCCAAGACAAGATGATGTGCTGTTGGTTAAAGGTTTAACTGCTAACCTGATCAGCATAAGTCAATTATGTGATCAAGGGTACAGTGTAAACTTTACTAAAACTGAATGCATAGTGACTAACAAAGAAAAAGAGGTTGTCATGAAAGGAGCCAGATCTAAAGACAACTGTTACATGTGGGAATCTCAAGACTTCAGTCTTACTTCAACTTGCTCCTTAGCTAAAGAAGAAGAAGTGAAACTATGGCACCAAAGGCTAGGTCATCTTCATTTCAGAGGCATAAAGAAGATAATATCTATGGATGCTGTAAGAGGTATTCCTAAACTGAAGATTGATGATGGCAAAATATGTGGTGAATGTAAAATAGGCAAGCAAACCAAGATGTCCCATCCAAAGCTCCAACATCTGACAACTTCCAAAGTTTTGGAACTATTGCATATGGATCTTATGGGACCTATGCAGGTTGAAAGCCTTGGTGGTAAGAGGTATGCCTATGTGGTGGTTGATGACTTTTCAAGGTATACATGGATAAATTTTATCAAAGAAAAGTCTGATGTATTTGATGTATTCAAAGACTTATGCCAAAGAATACAAAGGGAAAAAGCCAGCTGTGTGATCAGAATAAGAAGTGATCATGGAAAAGAATTTGAGAACCAAAAGTTCTTAGATTTCTGCTCTTCAGAAGGAATCAATCATGAATATTCTTCACCAATCACTCCTCAACAGAATGGGATTGTTGAGAGGAAGAATAGAACTATTCAAGAATCAGCAAGAGCTATGATCCATGCTAAAAAGTTACCTTTGTACTTCTGGGCTGAAGCTATGAACACAGCTTGTTACATCCACAACAGAGTTACTCTAAGAAAAGGAACTTTGTCCACAATCTATGAAGTCTGGAAGGGCAGAAAACCCACAGTTAAGTACTTTCATGTGTTTGGAAGTAACTGTTATATTCTGGAAGATAGGGAGCAAAGGAGAAAAATGGATCCTAAAAGTGATGAAGGGATTTTTCTTGGATACTCAATAAACAGCAGAGCATATAGAGTATTTAATTCTAGAACCAAGGTTATCATGGAGTCTATAAATGTGATAATTGATGATGCTCCTACAGATGTCCCAGAAGATGTTGGAACATCTGTTGATATCAAGATTGAAGCTGAAGAAAAGAGTGATCATTATGACTTCACTCAAACTGATGCAAGGACAGAACAATCCAGCAAACCTCCCTCCATCAGAATACAAAAGGATCATCCCAAAGATTTGATAATTGGTGATCCCAACAGAGGTGTGAGCACTAGATCAAGAGAGGTGATTTCAGGTTCCTGTTTTGTTTCAAAAATAGAACCTAAAAACATCAAGGAAACTCTTACTGATGAATACTGGATTTGTGCTATGCAAGAGGAATTAGGTCAATTCACAAGGAATGAAGTGTGGAATCTTGTTCCTAGACCTGATGACATAAATGTGATTGGAACAAAATGGGTGTATAAGAACAAGTCAAATGAACAAGGAGTTGTTACAAAGAACAAAGCTAGACTTGTAGCTCAAGGATACACACAAATTGAAGGAGTAGACTTTGATGAAACCTTTGCACCAGTAGCAAGGCTTGAATCAATCAGACTACTTTTGGGAATTGCTTGTATCTTAAAGTTCAAGCTATTTCAAATGGATGTGAAAAGTGCCTTTTTAAATGGTTATCTTAATGAAGAGGTATATGTAGAACAGCCTAAAGGATTTGTTGATCCAAGCTGTCCAAATCATGTATACAAACTAAAGAAAGCTCTTTATGGTCTGAAGCAAGCTCCAAGGGCATGGTATGAAAGACTGACTACTTTTCTTATCAAGCAAGGGTACAAGAAAGGTGGAATTGACAAAACCTTGTTTGTTAAAGATGAAGAAGGAAATGTCATGATTGCTCAAATATATGTAGATGACATTGTCTTTGGTGGGATGTCTGATAGGATGGTCAAACATTTTGTCAACCAGATGGAATCTGAATTTGAAATGAGCCTAGTAGGAGAGTTAACCTACTTTCTTGGTCTGCAAATAAAGCAAATGGAAGACTCCATGTTCATTTCCCAAAGCAAGTATACCAAGAACATAGTCAAGAAATTTGGAATGGAAAATGCTACTCATAAGAGAACTCCTGCCCCCACACATTTAAAGCTGACTAAAGATGAAAAGGGTGAGAATGTAGATCAAAGCTTATACAGAAGCATGATTGGAAGCTTGTTATACTTGACTGCTAGCAGACCAGACATAGCATTTGCAGTAGGTGTATGTGCAAGATATCAAGCTGATCCAAAAGTAAGTCATCTCAATCAAGTCAAGAGAATTCTTAAATATGTTAATGGTACTTGTGACTATGGCATAATGTACTTTCATGGATGCAAACCAATTCTCACTGGCTTCTGTGATGCTGATTGGGCTGGAAGTGCTGATGACAGAAAAAGCACTTCAGGAGGATGCTTCTTTCTAGGAAACAATTTGATTTCTTGGTTCAGTAAGAAACAAAATTATGTATCCCTATCTACAGCTGAAGCTGAATATATAGCAGCTGGAAGCAGTTGTTCTCAGTTGGTTTGGATGAAGCAAATGCTCACTGAGTACAATGTCCCACAAGATGTCATGACATTGTACTGTGACAACTTAAGTGAAATTAACATATCAAAGAATCCTATCCAACATAGCAGGACCAAGCATATTGATATCAGACATCATTTCATCAGAGATCTTGTAGAAGAAAAAGTGATTTCATTGGAACATGTAGCTACAAATCTGCAGTTGGCTGATATCTTTACCAAAGCATTGGATGCTACACAATTTGAGAACTTAAGGGGCAAATTGGGAATCTGTTTATGTGAGATTTAGAAGTTAATGAGATGTGCCAACATGTCATATGACATTGTGTGGCATAAGTACCAGATGGCAACACCAGTCTGGTCAAGAACCTTGGGTATTCCATTCCTAATCATTTTCAATGTAACGGCTACTTATATAATAACAGCTCCCATTCAGCTATCCATATTCTCATCATACTATCAAAAGCGAATTGCATCATCTAGCTGTTCTTCAGAAATCATCAACCCTAAATCTCTTCATCCATCTTCTTTGAAAATGTCTCAAAACCCTAACACTCCTGAAGAAGTTCTCAACAAAGAAGATGTGGTTCATGCAACCCCCATCTCTGTAGTACCCATGAAGTCTACCCCATTGGACGAAATCAGAGGAAGTGCTCCTCATGCTAAAAAGCCAAGAACTCCAAAAAGAGCAAAAGATCAAGTCTGCAGCAAATCCAAAGGCATTCATTCACCAGCAAACATGCCTCCAAAATCTTCTGAATATGTGGATGCTTCCATAAAAGAGATAGTTAACAAGATTCTTTTTGAACAAAGAGTGGTTAGTGGCATATCTATCCCTCTGAACACCATGCCAGCTCCACAAGATGATCAACAACCTCAAGCTGCAAAGGACAGTCCTGATCAACAGGATGTCCCAATAGATGTTGAAACATCTGAGGATGAACAAAAGGCTTCATCTGATGCTGCTGTAGAAGAATCTAAGGACCAGAAAAAGGCCTTAAATGAAAGTGATGAAGAAGAATCGGAGGATCAAACCAAAGCCTCAACTGAAGAGCATATCTCTACTGATCAACCAGCTGAAGAAGAGACTGCTCAATCTCCTCCTGTGGTGAATCTTGAGCAAGATTCTGATACAGAGATCATTGCCTCTGTAAGACCTAGCATAGCCAAAAGGCTCAGATCTAGGAAAGGAAAGATGCAAGCAGGACATGCAGTTCCTGAGAAGAAGCAAGCTACCCCAAAGAAAGACAAAGCCAAAATTGTCTTTGGTCCTACAAAACAATGGAGTAAAGTCCAAACTCAAAAGAGGAAAGCTATCACTCCCTCAGACTCAGATGTTGAAGCAGATGTCCCAACATCTCCTCCAAAGAAGAAAACAACACCCTCTAGGGCTTCAACTGCTGTTCCAGAAGCCCCTTTGGATAACATCTCATTTCATCATGTCTCAAGTGTTAACAGATGGAAGTTTGTGTACCAAAGAAGGGTTGCACTTGAAAGAGAGCTGAGCAGTAATGCACTTGAGTGCACTGAATTAATTGACCTCATCTCTGCTGCTGGCCTCTTCAAAACAGTTTCTAATCTCTCTCCCTGCTATGAGCTTCTTGTCAAAGAATTCATAGTCAATCTTCAGGAAGATTGTGCCAATGGTAAGTCTTCTGAATTTAGAAAAGTTTTTGTTAGAGGCAGGTGTGTAGAGTTCTCTCCTCAGATCATCAACCAATACCTTGGAAGAGAGTCTGATGGACCAAATGAGCTAGGGAAGACTGATAACCAAGTCTGCAAGGTTATCACTGCAAATCAGGTCAAGGCTTAGCCAGTGAAAGGAAAGCTCTCAGTGAGCATGCTGACAAGAAAATATGCCATGCTGAACAGGATTGGTACAGCAAACTGGGTGCCTACCAACCACACATCTTCAATATCCACTGGTTTGGGCAGGTTTATTTATGCTGTGGGCACTCAGACTAAGCTGGATCATGGTGCCTACATCTTTGATCAGACCTTGAAGCATGCTAGCTCATCTGCAACAAAGCTGCCAATAGCTTTTCCTTCATTGCTGTGTGGCAGAATTTTTGACCAACAAGAAATATTGAATTCAGTTCAGAATGTCCTATCAGATGTTGGGACATTATTAAACAGAGTATAAGAACTTATTTCAGGATGTCTCACCAGATGTTGGGACATTGTGTAAATGACTTAAGTTTAGTTTTTCAGGATGTCCCAACAGATGTTGAGACATCTCAAACCTGCTACCAGAATTAATTAATGTCTAACTGATCAGAGATATTTAAGGAGAGTTATCTGGAATTAATTATGGATGGATAAAAACAGAACAAGGCGCATCTGTAGGGAGTTTTATTATGAGGATTCAAATTAATCAGAAGAACTAAATCACCTAGAATATAGGAAGTAACAAACCCTAAATTCAAGGTGGAAGCTGCATGCTTTTAGGACTGGATTAACCTACAGAAAGCCCAAATTACAAACACCTATTTAATCAACAGAAACTCACAGAATTGTGAACGGATTCCAGAAGACCAAATGGGGTGTTTATTGTTTTAATAGCAGGTTGTTTTCATTGTACCACTTTATGAGCTTTTAAGCAAAAGTGCATTTGTGACTTGATTGAAACTGTGAAGTAAGATCAAGCTGTATTGTTTGAAGAATGTCTTCAATTTTATTAAACTTGTAAACTTGATCACTGTGTGATTGAGGGGGAGTGAGTTGGTACTCATATCTAAGTTGTGTCTTAGGTAGAAATTGCATTGGGTAGATATTAAGTGAAAGATTAAACTGGGTTGTTTAAGTCTAGAATTAATATTACTTATAGTGGATTTCCTCCTGGCTTGGTAGCCTCCAGATGTAAGTGTGGTTATACACTGAACTGGGTTAACAAACTTCTGTGTTGTTTAATTTTCTTGCACTTTAAGTTTTGGTTAAATCTGTCAAGTGTTGGGACATCTCATAGGACATCTCATACCTGATCACAGAATTTCATTAAAGTTGAGCAAATTTGAGGAGGTGTATAAGGCAGGCAATGACCAAAACTTGAGTTTTTGACAAATGGGTCTATCTTTTCATAATCCAAACTTAATCTTAAGATAGTCCACGACCCCTAAGTCATATTTTCTGATTTTTCTGTATTTATTTCATATTTTATTGGATTTAATTCATTTAAATTCAATTTTAATCAAAATAAATATGAAAAACCAAAGATTTGATATTTGGACTATTTTAGGATCAGAGATTGAGAGTTATTTACATAATTTTTGATCCAAATTCGTGCACAACAAGAGGAGAACGATATGATGGCCAAATATGACTAAAATAGAAAGTTTTCAAATCAAATTTCAATCAAATCCTATCATCCCAAAATAGATTGAATCCAAGCCCACAAGTTGACCTAATTCAGTCTTCTATAAATGCATAACAATTGCAAATGTCCAGAGGAAGAAAACTTCTGAAGGTTTCCTAATCATCACCTTGCTCCAAAGACTCTTAAAATTCCATAACCAAATTTGTTCTTTTGGTTTATTTTTCAATTTTCGATTTCATAATTTTACACATAATACATCTAATTTGTTTGCATATTTGTGTTTCTTATGATGTTTGCAAACTATCTGGGCAATCCAATTGAAGTTTAGGTGCAAGAATCGTGATTTGCCATTGTTAGGGTTCAGGGTCGTGACTTTGGGGAACCCTAGCTAGAGGCAATTTCAGACCAAATTGAATGTACCAATGAACTCAGAGGACAATTTCTAATCGAACCATGCCTTTAGATTGTATTGATATTGTGTGGTTTAAAATTTTGAAATGTGCAGGTGTTATAGTGACAGATAAAACCATCACTATAGGTTCTAGTGACGAATCCAAACCGTAGGTAAAAACCTGGACGACTGAAGGAAGACGAAGGCCTGGGCGCACGTTTTTTATTTTTGAATTCATTCTTAATATATAATAAATGTTTGTTATTCCTTTGACAGCTGAAGCAACATGACTTGGTGGTAGGAGCGTGTGTTGGTTATCTCAAGGACTTGGGTTCGATCCCAGTGTCCCCCTATCCTATTTTTTGGGCTTTTTTCCTATTTTCCTTTTTGTTTATAAATTATTTAATTTCTTTTCTTTATCTTTTATTTTAAAAATAACCATTTTATTTAAATTAACATTTTCTAACTGTCATACCCTAATTTTTGACCCTAAGATTTTTCGCATCTCATCTGCATTTCGCATACAAACAAGATCACGCACTGGTTAGTTTATCCTTCTTAGGTGCAGGTCTATGCTTCGCAGAGGATCACCGTGATTTTTCTTGTTTCTATCTGTTTATATTTACTAACTTCTAACCAAAATACCAAAAATATGTTACCGTTTGCTTCTTCTCTTCTCTGTGTTGCAGGATTTAAAAGACAGGGCAGTGATTTCAATTCAGATGCGTCTGTTCAGTCACAATTCGATTCAGATGGACGTTTGACCTAATCTTGGTCAAACTATCAGAAGATTGTTTCAATTGCAAGTTGTGCGTGCCAGTGAATTTTCCTCAGACTGTGCGTATTCAAAGTTCAAGACTGTGTTATGTGCGAAGTCATCAGTTATCAGACAGTGTTTTGTGCGAAGTTTGGTTCGAATCTTTAGTGTTCATCAATTCATCAAGGGTTCACATATGGATTTATTTTCCTTAGTGTGAATTCGAATAGTCAAGGCAATTTTTCAAATGATGGGCGTAGCTTGAGTTGTGAATTATTCAGTGGTTCAGGAGGATTCATGTTCAAGTGGCTTGTGCAAAAAAAATCAAGATTTGATTCTGGGCTTAAAATCAAGACTTCATCCATCATCCATTTTTCCATTTTTAAACCATTTTATTTTCAAATTTCTATTATCTAAATATTCAATAACCATCCATTTTCAATATCAATATTTGATATTCATTTTTTAATCCATTCACTTCAATTTAGCCGATTATCCACTTTCTTTACCATATTCTTTTTCTCACATTTTTTTAACCAAATATCCATATAGTCATTTTTATCCTAAAACCATTAAAATTTCATTACATTTTTCTAAATGCATTTTTTTATATAGAACCATTTTTTTTTCATCCACTCATTATAGCCCATTTACATTTTAGAAAAAAAAGAAATAAAAATAAAATAAAGAGCCATGTTTCTCTTCCAAGCCCATGAGGAAATATCACAAGAACACAAAAAGTGTCATAAGCCCATTACATTTTTTTAACCCAAATATTTTTTGTGCAAAGTGTTAAACAACGCATCAAACGCACTTCAGCCATTTGAAGCCAAGCCGTCTTCGTAAACACTTGAAACACAACAAAACAACAACAAGACCAAGCCACTCAGTCCTTCATTTTTTCCAGCAAACATCCTTGCATCGGTTCACAAGCCTCAAGCCACAGCTGCGGAATGAACACAACCCACACACCGGCTTCAATTCCAGCAACTAAATGCAAGCCAAACATTAGCCAAGCCAGCTACTTCTCCAAGCCCTCACACGCAAACATCAAGCCGCAAGCTGCAAGCAGCCAGCACACCGAAACCGTGACTCTAAAACGCAGCCAAACAACAAGTGAAACGCAGCAGTTTCCAACGCAAGTTGCACACGAGAATCTCGCACATCAAAACACAGCAAAACGAATTCAAACGGCAACCGTGAGCTTCTTCATTCCCTTTATAAATTTAAGACCTCTCTCATTCAAATCTCAAGCTTAAAAAGCCACTAAAAATTCTTCCCAAATCGATTTTCAAATCCATCAAGCTTCAAACCTCCTTTCACTTTTCCCCCCAAATCCTTGAATCCGAAAACTCTCTTCCAACTCTTCCCTTCAAATATTCTGAAATCAACAACAGCATCACACTTCAACAATCATCAACAACAAAACGGAATCGACACAAATCGGATTTGAAAAAAATTAAAGAGAGAGAGACCGAAAAACTGACGGTGGTTGTTGATTTGAAGGAGAGAATCGCGAAAACGTAGGTGGTGCTATTGCCTTGTGAATAGTGTTCGCAAAATTGAAAGAGTGAGAGAAGAAGGTGTTGCTATCATCAGGTACAGCGGCGACGAATTTTTTTCCTCTTCGGATGAACAGTGCCGATGGCACCTTATGTTGGAGAAGAAGCTTCTGCGTTTTTGTTTCCTTTTCTTTATTTTTTTTCTTTATTTTGTTTGTTTATTTGGTTAAATAAGAAGAGTGAGTTGGTTTGGGCCTTGTGCCATATAGCTTCAATTATTAACCTCACCCCATGACCCTGCGTGTATCCTCCTCTTGGAGGTTCTTTCTTTTTAATTCTTTTTCTTTATTTGTTCTTAGTTTGTTTTTTTAATTGGTATTCTGTATTTTTTGTATTTTTGTTTGATCATTCATTTGAAAAGATTAAAAAAAAAAGAAGATTCCGGTGAAAACATTTTATAAAAATATTTTAGTGATTTTCATTTTTGAATTTCTTTATGATACTTTAGTTTTCTTTTAATTCTATTTGTGGTTTTTTTTATGGATTCTATTTTAGATCCATATTTCCTCTTCTATTATTATTTTTTTTCTATTTTATTATTTTGGTCGATAAGATCTCCGATTCGACGATTATTGGTTTTCGAAGATGTTTAATCTTCATTATTTCAAATCTATGGATGAATGATCATTTGGATCATTCTCCATACTTTGGAATCGTGATAGGTTGCCTTCGATAATCCAATGTGAAATCTCGATTAAGATTAGACCGTTACCTTTTCTTTTCGTGCGACATGTTTTCGGAGAATGGTTCATTATATCATTTCTCTAACATGTATTAGCACAAATATTTTCCACCTTAATTGGTGGTGGCCGACCTCATTTGTAGGGTAATTACTCCGTAAATTACTCGACGATTGCTTAACATAGACCTAAACTTGTCCCGAATTCGGAATAAGATCCATTTGGATCCGGTTGCCTCGATTTTGGTTATCTTTTTGTGGTTGTGTTTGATTAAGTTCATCATACCATTTCTATGTAAATATTATAATAATACTATTAATATACTAACCATTTAAATTCAATCTCTCGCGCCTTATCCTCTTTATTTCAATCTCTCACTCCTTATCTCTTTTATTATGCTTTTATTATACTATATTATTCATCATATTGTTTATGTTTATATTGTTATGCTTGTGATTTTTCTTTTGTCCATTTGGACACAAAAACATTAATAAAGGATTAAACATCTAAAAGATTTGTGACTTTAATTTCGGACTATGGTTACTATCCTTAGCATTGGACTTGGAGTTCCGGACTTAGATTTTAGGATCTATCCCTTTGCTTGAGTTGTTATGGATTGAAGACTTTGGCTCCGATTGAGTTTACTTGTTTATGAAGATGGAAATCCGATTGTTTCAAAGAATGTGCATCACACGGTTTGATCGTTCTTCTTTTAACTTTTACATTCAAGTCTTAGGGTAGTCCCTTCATCTCTTCCCACTTCTTAAATTTTCAAATCTTCTTCCTATTTTCAAAAACTTTCTTTTGTTTTCAAACTTCAAACATTTTCGCAATCAAACCTTGACTTAGGTCAAGTGATTTTACCTTTTTCATTTCATTTTGTAGATGTTTAGAATTGGCAGAATTTTTGACCAACAAGAAGTGTTGAATTTAGTTCAGGATGTCACATCAGATGTTGGGACATTATCAAACAGAGTATAAGTAAATGAACTTAATTCAGGATGTCACACCAGATGTTGGGACATTGTATCAGTTAATGAAGTAAGTTCAGTTTACAGGATGTCACATCAGATGTTGTGACATTGTATCAGTAAATGAAGTAAGTTCAGTTTTTCAGGATGTCACACCAGATGTTGTGACATCTCAAACCTGCTACCAGAATTAATTAATGACTAACAGAACTAGCAAATTAAGGAAAGTTATCTGGAATTAATTATGGATGAATGAAACAGAATAAGGCGCATCTGTAGGGAGTTTTGTTATGTGTCTTCAGCATAATCAGAAGAACTGAATCACCTAGAATCTAGGAAGTAACAAACCCTAATTCAAGGTGGTGGTAGCATGCGTATCAGGATTGGATAAACCTACAGAAAGCCCAAAATCCAAACACCTATTTAAGCAACAGAAACTCTCAGAATAGAGTACGAATTTAAGAAGACCAAATAGGGTGTTTTGTGTTTTAATAGCAGGTTGTTTTAATTGTAACACTTTATGAGCTTTTAAGCAAAAGTGTATTTGTGTCTTGATTGAAACTGTGAAGTAAGATCAAGCTGTTTTATTTGAAGTATGACTTCAATTTTATTAAACTTGTAAACAAGATCACTGTGTGATTGAGGGGGAGTGAGTTGGTACTCATATCTAAGTTGTGTCTTAGGTAGAAATTGCATTGGGTAGATATTAAGTGAAAGATTAAACTGGGTGGTTTAAGTCTAGAATTAATATTACTTATAGTGGATTTCCTCCTGGCTTGGTAGCCTCCAGATGTAAGTGTGGTTATACACTGAACTGGGTTAACAAATTCCTGTGTTATTTAATTTTCCTGCACTTTAAGTTTTAGTTAAGTCTTCAAGTGTTTAAACATCTCATTCGACATCTCATACCTGATCACAGAATTTCAATTGGCATCAGAGCAGGCACCCTTCCTGTTTATACTGGGTGAGATCTAGGGACTGCAAATTCTGGAAACATGGACAGAGATGTAGGATCAGTAAATAGACCACCTATATTGGATGGATCTAATTATGACTACTGGAAGCCAAGAATGGTTGCATTCTTAAGATCACTTGACAATAGGGCCTGGAAAGCAGTCAACAATGGATGGGAACATCCTGTATAAGACACCAAAGATGGAGCAAAAGTGTTGAAACCTGAAGAAGAATGGAGTAAGGAGGAAGAAGATTCAGCACTTGGCAATTCCAAGGCCTTAAATGCTTTATTCAATGGCATTGATAGGAGCATCTTTAGACTTGTGCATCACTGTGAGTTGGCCAAAGATGTTTGGGACACTCTTAAAACAACTCATGAAGGAACATCAAAGGTAAAGATGTCAAGACTTCAACTTCTCACCACCAAGTTTGAAAACTTGAGAATGAAGGAAGATGAGACAATTCATGAGTTCTACATGAACATCTTAGAAATTGCCAATACTTCTGGAGCTTTGGGAGATAAGATGACTGATGAAAAGCTTGTAAGAAAGATTCTCAGATCTTTGCCAAAAAGATTTGACATGAAGGTCACAGCAATAGAAGAAGCTCAAGACATATGCACAATGAAAGTTGAAGAGCTCATTGGTTCCCTTCAAACATTTGAGATGGGAATGAATGACACAGTTGTAAAGAAGAACAAAAGCATAGCCTTGGTGTCAAATACTGATAAAGAAGAAGAAGATAATGAATCAGAACCTGAAGAAAATTTATCAGAAAACATTGCTATGCTTGGAAGACAATTCAAAAAGATTCTCAGAAAGATGGAAGACAAGTCCAGACCAAGTGGAAGATACATAAACTCTTTTGAGAACAAAAGACCTTATGATAGAAGGTCAAATTATGATGAAAAGACCAGTCAAGAAAAATGGATTAAATGTCATGGATGTGAAGGATATGGACACATAAGAAATGAATGTCCTACTTATTTAAAAAGACAAAAGAAAGGTCTCTCTGTAACCTGGTCTGATGAAGACTCAGGATGTGATTCAGAAAAAGAATCAGCTAAGCATATCACTGCTCTAGCTGGATTATGTGAATCTGAAAGTGAATCCAGTGATGGGGAGCTTACTTTTGAAGAGCTTGAGCAATCATACAGAGAACTGGTTAAAAGGAGCACTGAAATATGCATGGAAAATGTAAAGCAAAAGAAGCAAATTAAAGCACTAAAGGATGAAAAAACAAATGATCTAGAGATCATTGACACCTTGAAAAGTGAAGTAAGTCTTCTCAACTCCAAGTTGGAGCATATGTCCAAATCTGTTAGAATGCTGAACAGTAGCTCAAGCACACTGGATGTTATTCTCAACAACAATAAGCATTCAGGGGATAAAAGTGGACTGGGATTTAACAAGGTTGAAGCTAGCACCAGCAAAACTACTTCAAATTCCATACAGTCAAACAAGATGTCCCAACAGATGCTTCAACATCATGAAAAGAACACAAAGTCAAACATAATGTTCCAACAGATGTCTCAACATCATGAAAAGAACATAATGAAGAAAAAGTATCAAAGATGGAGATGTCATCATTGTGGAAGATTTGGACATATCAAACCTCATTGCTATAAGTTGCATGGATATCCAAATCAGATGTATCAGCAACCCCCTAAGCAGAAGACAAAGGTCATCAAGAAGGTATGGGTACCAAAAGCTAGTCTTCATGCTGATCAAAGCTACATGCCCAAGAACAAGATCAACAAACAACCTTGGAACTCTACTAATGGACAATGCACAGGGCAGAGGTATCAAAAGAAATCTCAATACAAATGGTCAAAGAAAGGTGTTGCATATATAGCTCATACATCACTAAGAGTATCAGCTAAAGAAGACTGGTACTTTGACAGTGGATGTTCAAGACACATGACTGGATTGAAGAATCTTCTAGTAGACTTAAAGTCATATTCATCCAGATATGTAACCTTTGGGGATGGAGCTAAAGGAGAAATCAAGGGAGTTGGGACCTTGGACTGTCCATATGTACCAAGACTAGATGATGTGCTGCTGGTAAAAGGTTTAACTGCTAACTTGATCAGCATAAGTCAATTATGTGATCAAGGGTACAGTGTAAACTTTACCAAAACTGATTGCATAGTGTCTAATAAAGAACAAAAGGTTGTCATGAGAGGATCCAGATCTAAAGACAACTGTTACATGTGGGAACCTCAAGACTTCAGTCTCACTTCAACTTGCTCTTTAGCCAAAGAAGAAGAAGTGAAACTATGGCACCAAAGACTGGGTCATCTTCATTTCAGAGGCATAAAGAAAATCATATCTATGGAAGCTGTGAGAGGTATTCCTAAACTGAAGATTGATGATGGCAAAATATGTGGTGAATGTCAAATAGGCAAGCAAACCAAGATGTCCCATCCAAAGCTCCAACATCTGACAACTTCCAAAGTTTTGGAATTATTGCATATGGATCTTATGGGACCTATGCAGGTTGAGAGCCTTGGTGGTAAGAGGTATGCCTTTGTGGTGGTTGATGACTTTTCAAGGTATACACGGATAAATTTCATCAAAGAAAAGTCTTATGTATTTGATGTATTCAAAGACTTATGCCAAAGAGTACAAAGGGAAAAAGCCAGCTGTGTGATCAGAATAAGAAGTGACCATGGAAAAGAATTTGAGAACCAAAAATTCTTAGATTTCTGTTCTTCAGAAGGAATCAATCATGAATAATCTTCACCAATCACTCCTCAACAGAATGGGATTGTTGAGAGGAAGAATAGAACTATCCAAGAATCAGCAAGAGCTATGATCCATGCTAAAAAGTTACCTTTGTACTTCTGGGCTGAAGCTATGAACACAGCTTGTTACATCCATAACAGAGTCACTCTAAGGAAAGGAACCTTGTCCACAATCTATGAAGTCTGGAAGGGCAGAAAACCCACAGTTAAGTACTTCCATGTGTTTGGAAGTAATTGTTATATTCTGGCTGATAGGGAGCAAAGAAGAAAAATGGATCCTAAAAGTGATGAAGGGATTTTCCTTGGATACTCTATAAACATCAGAGCATATAGAGTATTTAACTCTAGAACCAAGGTTATCATGGAGTCCATAAATGTGATAATTGATGATGCTCTTGCAGATGTTACAGAAGATGTTGGAACATCTGCTGACAGCCAAACTGAAGCTGAAGAAAAGAGTGATCATCCTGACTTCACTCAAACTGATGCAAGGACAGAACAATCCAGCAAACCTCCCTCTATCAGAATCCAGAAGGATCATCCCAAAGATTTGATAATTGGAGATCCCAACAGAGGTGTAAGCACTAGATCAAGAGAGGTGATTTCAGGTTCCTGTTTTGTTTCAAAAATAGAACCTAAAAACATCAAGGAAACTCTTACTGATGAATACTGGATTTGTGCTATGCAAGAGGAATTAGGTCAATTCACAAGGAATGAAGTGTGGAATCTTGTTCCTAGACCTGATGACATAAATGTGATTGGCACTAAATGGGTGTATAAGAACAAGTCAAATGAGCAGGGAGTTGTTACAAAGAACAAAGCTAGACTTGTACCTCAAGGATACACACAAATTGAGGGAGTAGACTTTGATGAAACCTTTGCACCAGTAGCAAGGCTTGAATCAATCAGACTACTTTTAGGAATTGCTTGTATCTTGAAGTTCAAGCTATTTCAAATGGATGTGAAAAGTGCCTTTCTAAATGGATATCTTAATGAAGAAGTATATGTAGAACAGCCTAAAGGATTTGTTGATCCAAGCTGTCCAAATCATGTATACAAACTAAAGAAGGCTCTTTAAGGACTGAAGCAAGCTCCAAGAGCATGGTATGAAAGGCTGACTACTTTTCTCATCAAGCAAGGGTACAGGAAAGGTGGAATAGACAAAACTTTGTTTGTTAAAGATGAAGAAGGAAATGTCATGATTGCTCAAATATATGTAGATGACATTGTTTTTGGTGGGATGTCAGACAGGATGGTTAAACATTTTGTCAATCAGATGGAATCTGAATTTGAAATGAGCCTAGTAGGAGAATTAACCTACTTTCTTGGACTGCAAATAAAGCAAATGGAGGACTCCATGTTCATTTCCCAAAGCAAGTATGCTAAGAACATAGTCAAGAAATTTGGGATGGACAATGCTACTCATAAGAGAACTCCTGCCCCCACACATTTAAAGCTGACTAAAGATGACAAGGGTGAGAATGTAGACCAAAGCCTATACAGAAGTATGATTGGAAGCTTATTATATCTGACTGCTAGCAGACCAGACATAGCATTTGCAGTAGGTGTATGTGCAAGATATCAAGCTGATCCAAAAGTTAGTCATCTAAACCAAGTCAAGAGAATTCTGAAATATGTTAATGGTACTTGTGACTATGGCATAATGTACTTTCATGGATGCAAACCAATTCTCACTGGCTTCTGTGATGCTGATTGGGCTGGAAGTGCTGATGACAGAAAAAGCACTTCAGGAGGATGCTTCTTTCTAGGAAACAATTTGATTTCTTGGTTCAGTAAGAAACAAAATTGTGTATCCTTATCTACTGCTGAAGCTGAATATATTGCAGCTGGAAGCAGTTGTTCACAGTTGGTTTGGATGAAGCAAATGCTCACTGAGTACAATGTCCCACAAGATGTCATGACATTGTACTGTGATAACTTAAGTGCTATTAACATATCAAAGAATCCTATCCAACATAGCAGGACCAAGCATATTGATATCAGACATCATTTCATCAGAGATCTTGTGGAAGAGAAAGTGATTTCATTGGAACATGTAGCTACAAATCTGCAATTGGCTGATATATTTACTAAAGCCTTGGATGCTACCCAATTTGAAAACCTAAGGGGTAAATTGGGAATCTGCTTATATGAAATTTAGCAGTTATGGAGATGTGCCAACATGTCATATGACATCGTGTGGCATGATCACCAGATGGCAACACCAGTCTGGTCAAGCACCTTGTGTATTCCACTCCTAGAAATTCTCCAAGTAACGACTCTTATAAGAATATCAGCTCACTTTCAGCTATTCATCTTCTCATCATTCTCTCAAAACAACTTGCATGCTATAGCTAACTTTCAGAGATCATCAAACTCAACCAATCTTAATCTCTTTCTTCACCACATTCTAAAATGGCTCAACATCAAAACCCTAACCTCTCTGAAGAAATCCTCAACAAGGAAGATGTGGTGCATGCAACCCCCATCTCTGTGGTACCCATGGATTCAACTCCAATGGACGAAATCAGAGGAAGTGTTCCTCTTGCTCAAAATCCAAGAACCCCTACTGTTAGAAGGGCAAAGGAACCTGTTGTTAGCAAAGCCAAAGGGAAACCTTCATCATCAAATACCACTCCAAAAGCTTCTGAATATGTGGATGATTCCATAAAGGAGCTGGTAAACAGGATCTTATCTGAGCAAAGAGTGGTGAGTGGAATATCTATCCCTCTGAACACCATGCCAGCTCCACAAGAAGAACAACAAAATCAGGCTGAAAAGGACACTCCTGCTCAACAGGATGTCCCAATAGATGTTGAAACATCTGAAGACCAGCAAAAGGCCTCATCTGATACTGCTGATGAAACATCTGAGGACCAGCAAAAGGCCTCCACTGATAGTGATGAAGAAACATCTGAGGACCAGCACAAGGCCTCCACTGAAGATCAAACCTCTGTTGATCCACCTGCTGAAGAGGAGACTGCTCAACCTCCTCCTGTTGTGAACATAAAGCATGATTCTGATACATAAATCATTGCTTCTGTCAACCCTAGCATAGCCAAAAGGCTTAGAACTAGGAAGGAAAAGAAGAATACAGGACATGCAACTCCTGAGAAGAAGCAAGCTACACCTAAGAAGGACAAAGATAAAGTTGTCTTTGGTCCTACAAAACAATGGAGCAAGGTGCAAACACAAAAGAGGAAAGCTGTCACCCCTCCAGATTCAGATGTTGAAGAGGATGTCCCAACATCCCCACCAAAGAAGAAACCATCACCCTCAAGGTCATCAACTGCTATTCTAGAAGCTCCTCTGGACAACATCTCTTTCCATCATGTTTCAAGTGTGAACAGATGGAAGTTTGTTTATCAAAGAAGGGTAGCACTTGAAAGAGAGCTGAGCAGTAATGCACTTGAGTGCACAGAGGTAATTGATCTCATCTCTTCTGCTGGCCTATTCAAAACTGTCTCCAACTTCTCTCCTTGCTATGAGCTGCTAGTCAAGGAATTCATTGTAAACCTTCCAGAAGATTGTGCTGATGGTAAGTCTGCTGACTTCAGAAAGGTATATGTAAGAGGGAGATGTGTGGAATTCTCTCCTAGGGTTATCAACCACTACCTTGGATGACAATCTGATGGTCCAAATGAGCTAGGGAAGACTGATAACCAGGTTTGCAAGGTTATCACTGCTAATCAGGTAAAGACTTGGCCAGTCAAGGGGAAGCTGTCTGTTAGCCTGCTGACAAGGAAGTATGCCATGCTGCATAGGATTGGCACTGCAAACTGGGTCCCTAACAACCATACCTCCTCAATAGCAACTGGATTGGGCAGGTTTACATATGCTGTGTGTCGCTCCCACCAAATGACACCAGGGCCAAGAGGGGTACAGACGCGAACGGTCGGCGAAAGGAGAGAAGGAAATGAATAGAGTCGCCAGCTAGGCATTTTTATCCCGAGGGAAAGGTAATGCTGCATAAACCTAGAAAAGATATGGATAAGACGGTTGCGAACCAGAGAGACTGAGAAAGGGGGTTGGTTAAAACCTGGGAAGGTATTAGCACCCAGATTGTACGTCGTACTCGACGGGATCCACGCTTAAAAGATTTGTGTTTTAAAGGGGTAGTGTCAGTGCAATTTGTGTATCAAAGCTGGAAAGAATGCAAGTGTCAGTGTAAAAGAAATTTGAAGTGTATAAGAGAAGTGTCTGTGTAAGAACAAGGGTGGAGAGCTCAAGACTATGAGGCTTAAAAGAATAATGCTGGAAGGAGGGGGAATATACAGAGACTTTTGTTCGATAACTGTTAAGTTATGCCTACGTATCCTCTCGTGCAATGAGGAAGTCAGAACACCGTAGTTCGACCCAAAGAGACTGAAAGGTAAATTGACTTGTAAACTGCATAATTGTCAATGCTCAAGTGTATGACCTGTCTGGCTCAGGTGCAAACTGTCTTGCATTAGACGGAAGAAGCAAGTTCTCGTTTGTGAGTGAATAAGGTGAGAAAAGAATCCCGGAGGAGACGATTATTGTTTGTTTTTGAGTTTTCAGTCTTTTATTGCTTTTTGAGGTTTGTCATAAGTTAATGAGCTTAAGTCTAAACCAAAGGTTAGTAAACTCATCACATCCTCCCTCTGATTAGGGGTAATGAGAATACCTTAAGTGTGAAGTCAGCATCTCACACTTAATCACCATTGATGTAGGATTAAGATCATTAACCTACTTGTGATTATTTAGATGTTTTTGTTGTTTTTGTTTAGTGTTGAGTAATGAGATTAGGCCATAATCAAGGATTTAATGGACTCATTACACCATCCTAATAGAAGGATAATAGATGAGAACATTTAAGCTGAGAAAGACTCCTCAACTTAATCCATGATTAGGGATTAACCTCATGACAAAACAAAGCCTTTATTAGATGGATTTTAGTTAATGGTAAGATGAAGAAATGATTTTTATGGTTTGTAAGACAACTTGAGGGGGACTTGTCCATTAACACTAGGGTTAGTCCTTCTTAACCAATTAAGGAAGAATTAGAACCCTAATGCAAGGCCCAAGTTACAAGCTTGATGTCTTAGTGATTATTAGGTGAATTGATTAAAGGATTAAAACACATTAAGGGTTTAACACTTAGGATTAAAGTTATACACTCCATCCTAATAGAAGGATGCAGGCATAAGCTTAATCACAAAGCCTTAAAGCCTTTAGGGTTTAGTCCCTGATTATGAGGTGAGAAGAGAAGACTCAAAGATGACACAAAGGTAAAAGCTAAATGGGGGACTAATCAAAACCCTAATTGTTAACATGCTTGGAGATCCTAGGGTTTATGAGGCTTAAAAGAGAAAGAATCTTCAAAGAGCCACCAAGGAGAGAAGCAGATGAAAGGAGAAAGAAGCAGAGAGAAGCAAAACAACTTGCTTCACTTAAGAAGACAAGTTGCTTGAAGAAAGGAAGTAAGATGAACAAGAATGAGCAAGCTCAATCCAATACACATACAAAATGCAGCAAAGGAAGTATGAAAGAGATGAAAAGAGAATGTGAGAAGTGAAGGCAAATTCACTTCTCAAAGTAACTTACCACCTGAAAAGTTAGTGAAAGAAATGAAATGCAAGGCAAATGAGATGCAATGTCATGAGGAAAACCAAAGTCAGAAGCAAATACATGATGTTAATGATGCTAAGAGATGATACAAACACATGACAAGAGATGAGAATGATGAAGCAAGCATAAGGATGCAAATGAGGCATGTATTGAACCATGAATGTTTATGAAAAGTTATGAAATGTAATGGACATGTAACATGGCAAATGAAAGATGCAATGATCAAACATGATTCTAATATGTCCTAAGATGCATTATGAATCAAATGAATACACAAAATGTCATGGCAAGTCAATGGTATGCAAGCAAATGAGAAATGGATGCAAAGGAAGGCACAAATTAGGGTTTCATGCACCATACAAAGCAAAAATTCAAAACTAGAAGCAAATGACATGATAAAAAATTGAAAATGCAATCAAAGGAAACCTAAACCTATACAAACTCACTGCCCAAAGGAGGGGATCCAACTCTTAACCTATTGAAAGTTATGAATTTTCTAAGATTGCTAGGGTTTTGGGGTACTTTGTCCAGAAAAATGCAAAACAAATTGAAAATGCAAGATCAATTCAAACCAATTTTATCCTATAAACTACATGCCATACAAGATGCAATGCAAAAAGAATCATGATCCAACTCTCAAAGGTTAGACAGAAATGAATTTTTGAAGTTTGAAACAAAATATTGCCTTGAAATGAAATTAAATCCAAAGAAAATGATCAAAAGGCATCAAGATCAAAAAAGAAATTTGGTTTGAGAGTTGAACAATGTTTCTAAATGCTATGTGAATTTTTTTGTGATTTTTAAATACCTAAATGTATTTTTAATTAATTAATTTTCATTAATTAATTAAAAATAAACATTTAAATGATTTAAAAATAATTTTTAATGCAAAAAATAAAAATAAAAATATTTTTGTGTTCTGAAAATTAATGAAATGCTTGACAAAAATTTTCAGAATTTTTTAAAGTGTTTTGCTATTTTTTAAAATTCGTACAAAATAAATATAAAACAAATGAATTTAAAATGATTTTAATGAGAAAACGGGAAAGTCAGCCAATCTGATGGCTGAGATTCAAACTCACAGGGGCGGGAATTGACCTGGCACGCTAATGGACGGCTCACATTCAAACTTGCCTAATTATGATTAAACCCTAATCCAGTGCCCTAATTACTTTCAGATGACCGGAACAGTGTTCCGGTCATCTTCTCCGGCAAGCCAAAATCTCAATCTCTCTCAAAACGCATCAAAACCTCACAAAACTCTCCAGAATCAACCTATGAACATCACTAAACATAAACCCTAAGTCAAACAACATTTATTTTTCGTGAATCAAAGGAAACAAGCAAAAACATTTTTACGGGCAAACTTTCAGAACATCATAACATGCTTGTTTCTGGCTCATTTTCAAAAGTAAATAGATCCCCATGATCAGGGCAATATATAGAACATATTTCTAACAAGAAATCAAAGTTCTGGAAAATTTGTTCATCATGTTATCTGAGATTGAGCTTTCGAAACAAGGACTTTCTGGCTGCTTCTTTGGTTCAAACAAGCTCCAAAGATCCTCCTTTGAAGCTTTTGACACTTAGCTGGAGTTTATATGGCCCCTAGAGAGAGTTGGCAGAAGCTCAGGCCAAGGGAGTGTGAAAATCGTATTTGTGATGTGGGAGGTTTCAGGCCAAAACAATGGTTGGGAAATGATCAGAGGATCATGGTGAGTGATTTGGTGAAGTTTGCTTTGATGTTTGATGCTTGTGTGATCAGATTCGAAGGAAAGTGCATAAGAGGTGAGTTTCTTGAACTATGGCTTATGAGAGGTTTCAGGCTTGTGTGTGTGATGCAAATGAACCCTTGGAGTGTGTTTGTAAAGTCTGGATTGGGCAGAGAGTTGTTGGTGGCCTGTTGTGATTGGTATGGGCAAGTTGCCAAAATGTCAACTTGACTTGTACTTGAGGTATGGGAAATGGTATAGCTTGCTTTTTGGCTTGTCTTAGCTCAGCTGTGATTAAGGATGTCCATGGAATTGGTTTTGAGACAAATCAGCAAGTTGAGTGAAGTTATGTAGTGTTTTGCAAATTTGTGAACTTTTGGCCCCTTTGGAATTTCTTAATGCACAAGCCATGAATTTGGACAAATCTTTGGTGCATTTTGACCTAGAAGCAATGTACTATGATGTTGTGATGTATTGAAGTGTGTTTGAAGTCATATTTTGCCTTGGCAAGAGACTTTGCAACTTTGCCTCTTTGGTGCATAACTTGAAATTATGTGATTTTCCCCAACTTTGACAAGCCATAACTTTTGATCCAAAATGAATTAGAATGAGTTCTTATACTTTTTTAAAAGGGAATGATCCATTCTACAACTTTCATGACCAAAGTTTTCCCATTTGAAGCATTTTTGAATCAAAAAGCAAGGGTTGAAAAAGTTTCCCAAAATGGCAAGTTTCCATTACAAGTCATTTTCCCAAAATGGCAACTTTGCTAATGGCTTGAAATTCTTCAATTTTGTGAACTTCTAACATCTTCTATGATCAAATAAAGATCATACACATTCAAAATGATGAAGAACACCCTTTGGTTGGGTCATTGGGGGCCTCAGATGCCCTGATTTTGTACTGACTTGCTCAAGAAGTCAACCCTTGATCAGATGACTTCCCCATTGAATTTCTTCATGAAAATTGATATGCATGATCCCTATACCATATAGAGACCAATAGAAACAATAATTACCAAAAAAATTGGAGTTATGGCCTTTGAAACCAAAACCCTAATTCTAGGTCATCTGTGCAGTCAAACCTGGCTCTGCTTCCATCCCTTTCTCAGTTCTTGTGATTCTTTTGGCTTCTTGATCTTGGGAGGATATAATATGATGCTTGAACATACATGGACCCTCTTGAGATGATTGAAGACATTTGTAGTGGCTCAGATGAATCTTGGATTGCTCAGATCACAAACCCTAGATGCAGATGACTTTGAACCAATGCAGTGAAGCAAAATTGCAATATGAGATGCTATGATTGAACTTATGCATATGAAAAGATCACAAGCCATGGTGTGAATGGGTGAGGGCAAATTTGGGGTGTTTACAGCTGCCCCTATTCAAGCATGAGTTAGCTTTGTAGAATGTAAGCAACGGCTTAACAGGCAAACAAGATAACTTGTGGTTGAATATCAAAGACAATCCAAAATTTGCACTCATAGAATGAAGAAGAAAAGGGATATAGATTGTAAAAGAAAACAAAGTGAATTATAAAGTGCGGGCGACAGAGGACGACCGTCGAGCAGAGGACGACTGCTGGGGAAAGAGCAATGACGGGGACGACTGACATGCTGGAGGTATAAGAGATTGTGATGGGGACGGCCATCAAGTAAAGCTATAAGACTCTATGGGGACTATAGGTAAACATAAAGGATGAGGTACGGTCATCAAAGGTGAAGGACGATCACCTAGCAGGGGACGGCTGCTCTGTTGGGGAATAAGATGAGGGACGGTCATCTAAGGTGAAGGACGATCACCGGGCAGGGTACGGTTGCCAAAAAGTATCGCGACATAGGACGAATGTCGGATAAAAGGTCGACGATGGGGACGGCCATCGGATAAGCATGATGAAGGACGATCATCAAGAGGTGAAGGACGATCACCTAGCAGGGTACGACTGCTCTGAGGGTATCATGACATAGGACGAAGGTCAGATAACAAGATCAATGATGGGGACGGCCATCAGATAAAATGATGAAGGACGATCATCAAGAGGTGAAGGACGATCACCTAGCAGGGGACGGCTGCTAAAAAAGTCACGACATAGGACGAATGTCGGATAGAAAGGGGTTCTAATGAATAGAGACTCCGCTGGGGGTGATGAAGGACGATCATCGAAAAGGTGAAGGACGATCACCTGGCAGGGTACGGCTGCCGAAAAGGCATCATGACATAGGACGAATGTCAGATAGAAAGAAAATAAATTAATGGGATTTGCTGGGACAAATAAACACGGACGAGTGTCTATATCCAAGGAATGAGAAGTATAAGTGTTCGGGTACTGTGTATAGACTTAAAGATGCGGACGAGCATCCTTAGGACAATGATACGGACGAGTATCAGGTAGAAACAAATGCTGACACATGTTCAGAGATGATGATACGGACGAGTATCAACTGGTTAACAAAGAACACGGGCGAGTATCGATTCTGTAGGGACTCTCATGGGGAATAGTAGACACAGACGAGTGTCTAAATTCAAGAAGACATAAGTGTTTGACACGTGTATGGATTAAAGACGCGAACAAGCCTCCTTAAGACTATGATACGGACGAGTATCAGGTAGAAACAAACGCTTGACGCATGTTCTGAGATGATGATACGGACGAGTACCAACGGGTTAACAAAGAACACGGACGAGTGTCGGATCTGAGGAGGTATGAGTGGTGTATACAAGATACGAATGAGTATCTGTATGAGTGAAACAAGAATAATAAGCATGAGTGGTGTACAGGAGTGTTTAACTTGCTGGGGAGAGTGACATGGACGAGTGTCAAAAAGTATATTATAAACAAGTATATGCTTTACAAAGTGTTCAGGTAGCTATGTTGGGGAAGGTGACACGGATGGGTGTCAGGGAATCTGTATGGATATATGTATCTGTGAGTGCAAAGAGGACGCTTTGGCTTTCTACTGGGGATATGACACGGGAGGGTGTCAAAAAGTATCTGTAATATATAAGTGCCTGTTTGTAAAGAATGCCCGGGCGACTTTACTGGGTAATCATGACACGGACGAGTGCCAGAAGGAGTGTTCATTTGTATTTACAAGTGTAAGGCAAATGCCTTGGCTCTCTGCCGGGGAGTTTGGGAAGTCTTCTGTATACCACTGACGGATTGTCAGTATTTACAAGTGTTTGATTCAGAACATGGCTTATGATTATGCAATATGTTTGATTTTCGCCGTAATGCTCCGTATTAGACGGAATGCTACGCTCTGCGGGGAGAATATGATGCGAATGCTATGATTATGCAAAGATACTGATCCGGGATTCGGATCCTGTTGCTATGAAGATCTCTGGTTGATCTGCTTGAAGTGAACATCCCAGCTGGGGATGAGACCGTTGGTAGATCTGACATATGGGACTCTGCTTGGGGATATGGGTCACTGATAGACCTATCTTTGGTAATGAGGGACCCAGCTGGGGTTTGTAAAAGCTTTCTTCACTCTGTTGTGAGATCTTCAGGCGTTGCTCTTCTGGATAGAGGCTGAAACTCTGCGGGGAGATGGTTCCCTGGCTTTTGTACTTGGCTGAGGAGGAAATAACAAATGGAAACTCAGCTGGGGAGAAAGCACCTCCGGTGCTAAGACTGAGTAGATAATGATTTGCCAGCTTGCTGGGATGAAGCTTTCATGCCCCATGCTGTGCTCTGAATACCTGCAATCCTGAAAAGATAGAGAAGCGCACAAGTAATCCCGAGGTATCCCTTACCGGATTCCATCATAGGGGTTAGACACTCCCGGGAGTAAACATATTTCCTGCAAACACGTATTTTTTAGAAGAGAAGCATCTGTATTCATGCAATCAGTATCTTAAAGACATCGGACATCCTTGCAAACGAAAATGAAATGTACGAAACGAAACATGACTGAAAGTCTGATTTTATTAATTCATGTGCCCTGAATCGACAAGATACAGTCAAAGAAACAAATCCCCTAAAATGAGGAGATTGTTACAAATTGAGAAATAAAAGGTATTGGCAATGTTGATGACGCTTCAGGGGGCTTCCCTTTGCTACGACTCGTATGACTTTTGACGTTCTTCTCGTCTTGCTTTCTGAAGAAGGATGATTCTGAAAGAAGCTTGATCCTTTTGAAGCTTACCAAGTTGTGAGTGATACAGACGAATTCGGAATGCAGTCGTTCGCTTATTCCCTTATTTTGCATGGATCGCCCTTTTGGGTTTTCAATCCATCGGGATACCCATTTTTGCCTGAGTTGTCCAATGCGGCTTTTCAACTCAGCGGGTGTACATTTTTTATTTATTTCCCTTATTTTTGCCCGAGTCTTTTATTCTGTTTTTGACTCGCCGGGATGCCCTATTTTTTCCTGGACTTACATTCTGTTTTTATGTCCAGCGGGTCATTTTTATGCAAAGTATTTTTTAACTGCATCTGAATTCACAGGGGACGGGAAGTCTTCACCATCCATAGTACTGAGCATGAGTGCTCCACCGGAGAAAACTTTCTTTACTACGAATGGCCCTTCATAGTTCGGAGTCCACTTGCCCCTGTGGTCTGTATGAGGAGGGAAGAGTCTTTTCAGCACAAGATCTCCTACTTGGTATTCTCGAAGTCTGACTTTCTGATCGAAGGCTTTCTTCATTCTTTTCTGATACAGCTGCCCATGACAGATTGCAGCTAATCTCTTTTCTTCAATCAGATTCAGTTGTTCGTATCGGGATCGGACCCATTCTGCTTCATTCAGTTTAACATCCATCAATACCCGCAGGGAGGGTAATTCAACTTCAACGGGTAGGACTGCCTCCATACCATAAACAAGCTGATACGGTGTTGCCCCAATGGATGTTCTGATTGACGTACGGTACCCATGCAAAGCAAATGGTAACATCTCATGCCAGTCCTTGTAAGTGACTACCATCTTCTGCACAATCTTCTTGATATTCTTATTAGCTGCCTCAACAGCGCCATTCATCTTTGGCCTGTAAGGAGAAGAATTGTGATGTTGGATCTTGAAGTCCCGCCACAGCTCTGCCATCATTTTGTTGTTCAAGTTGGAACCATTGTCAGTAATGATTCGCTCGGGCACTCCATACCGACAGATGATGTCTCTCTTCAGAAATCTGGCTACCACCTGCCTTGTAACATTTGCATACGAAGCTGCTTCAACCCACTTGGTGAAATAGTCAATGGCAACCAGGATGAATCTGTGGCCGTTTGAAGCAGTCGGTTCAATCTTGCCAATCATATCAATTCCCCACATGGCAAAGGGCCAAGGTGAAGACATCACATTCAAAGGATTTGGAGGCATATGCACCTTATCCGCATAAATCTGGCATTTATGGCATTTTCTGGCATAGGCACAACAGTCTGCATCCATTGTGATCCAGTAGTAGCCTGATCTTAGCAACGTTTTAGCCATTGCATGTCCTCCTGCATGGGTACCAAAGGATCCTTCGTGCACTTCGTGCATCAACAAGTCTGCCTCTGTTCTATCGACGCATCTGAGGAGTACCATATCAAAGTTTCTCTTGTAAAGGGAACCATCAGTATTCAGGAAGAAACTACCAGCTAGCCTTCTTAATGTCTTCTTACCATTGGAAGATGCCCCAGGTGGGTATATCTGATCCTCCAAGAAGCACTTAATGTCATGGAACCAAGGCTTATTATCCTTAACAATGCCTGCTGCAAATACATATGCTGGTCTGTCAAGTCTGGATACTGAAATCCGAGGTACAAAGTTGGCAGCTTGAACTTTGATCATGGATGAAATGGTGGCAAGAGCATCTGCAAATTGATTCTCGTCTCGAGGGATATACTCAAGCTTGACCGTTGTAAAGAAAGTCAATAACCTCCTTGTATAATCCCTGTAAGGTATCAAATGATCCTGGTGTGTGTACCATTTGCCGTTGGTTTGATTGATTACCAAAGCTGAATCTCCGAACACAGTCAAAGTCTTGATCCTGAGGTCAATGGCTTCCTCGAGACCCATAATGCAAGCCTCGTATTCAGCTTCGTTGTTAGTGCAGTTAAAAGTGAGTTTTGTCGAGAAAGGCATGTGAACTCCTTTAGGTGTAATGAGTATTGCACCAACACCACGACCATTCATATTAGCATCCCCGTCAAACATCATAGTCCATTCTTCTTCTGGGTCAGGCCCTTCAGTGTGAATAGGCTCTTCATGATCTTTTGCTTTTATGAACATGATGTCTTCATCAGGGAAGTCAAATCTCATAGGTTGGTAATCATCAATGGGTTGCTCAACAAGATAATCAGACAATACACTGCCTTTGATGGCCTTCTGAGATGTGTACTGAATATCATATTCTGTGAGAATCATTTGCCATCTTGCAACCCGTCCGGTAAGTGCTGGCTTCTCGAAAATGTACTTAACTGGATCCATCTTTGAAATCAACAAGGTAGTGTGGGTCAACATATATTGCCTTAGTCGGCGAGCAGCCCACGCTAAAGCACAACAAGTTTTCTCGAGCAGTGAATAACGTTGTTCACAGTCGGTAAACTTTTTGCTTAGGTAGTATATTGCATACTCTTTTCGACCAGACTCGTCATGCTGGCCCAACACACACCCCATTGACTCTTCTAATACTGTCAAGTACATGATTAGAGGTCTTCCTTCAACTGGAGGCATAAGGATTGGAGGTTCTTGCAAGTACTCTTTGATTTTGTCAAAAGCCCTCTGGCAGTCTTCATTCCACCTGACCGTTTGTTCTTTTCTTAACAGTTTGAACAAAGGCTCACAGGTTGCTGTAAGGTGAGATATGAACCGTGAAATGTAGTTCAACCTACCTAGGAACCCCCGAACTTCTTTTTCTGACTTTGGCGCAGGCATTTCTTGAATGGCTTTAACTTTATCAGGGTCAACTTCAATCCCTTTTTCACTTACGATAAATCCCAGCAGCTTACCAGACCGTACCCCGAATGTGCACTTGTTGGGGTTCAACTTCAGTTGGTATTTCCTCAGACGCTTGAATAACTTCAGCAGATTTACCAGGTGGTCTTCCTCTGTGAGGGACTTGGCAATCATGTCATCCACATAACATTCAATTTCTTTATGGATCATGTCATGGAATAATGTTACCATACCCCGTTGATATGTTGCACCAACATTCTTCAGTCCGAATGGCATCACCTTGTAACAGAACGTGCCCCAGGGTGTGATGAAAGTTGTCTTCTCCATGTCTTCAGGTGACATCTTAATCTGATTGTATCCTGAAAATCCGTCCATGAAGGAGAACACCGAGAACTGAGCCGTATTATCAACCAATACGTCAATGTGAGGTAAAGGGAAATCATCTTTCGGGCTAGCTCTGTTCAGATCCCGGTAATCCACACACATCCTCACCTTGCCATCTTTCTTAGGCACAGGTACAATATTAGCAACCCACGGCGGATAACTAGTTACAGCAAGGAACTCAGCATCCCACTGTTTTTGCACCTCTTCTTTGATCTTCATTGCCATATCTGGGCGAGTACGGCGCAGTTTCTGTTTAACCGGTGGGCAATCTTCTCTTAAAGGCAGCTTGTGCATAACAATATCGGTGTCCAACCCTGGCATATCCTGATAAGACCAAGCAAAGACATCTACATAATCCCGAAGCATATCAATCAACTGTTCCTTTACTAAATCTTGTAAACAGGCTCCGATCTTAACCCCTTTTACATCTTCTTCCGTACCAAGATTAACCGTTTCGACCTACTCCTGATGAGGAGTGATAACCTTCTCCTCTTGCCTTAACAACCTGGCTAGCTCTTCAGGAAGCTCATAATCTTCTTCAACCCCTTCATCAGCTTGATTGATTGGATTGTCAAAGTCATACGAAGCCGTAGCTGTGCTGTTGTCGGTGCAGTCTGAAAGGCACTCTCTGCAAGGGTTTAGATTGTTCATTTTAGTGATCGATTTTAATCTTTGTTTAGAAAAAGTGAAGTAAAGTTATCATTTTGGAAAACATTGCCATTTTATTTTTGTACAAAAAGAAAAATGAAAAACAGTGAGCGGAAAGGAAAAAGACTCATTTGCAAAAGATGTCCGATATTCATTGATTGATCTGTTTGCACAAAATTACAAGATGGCCCGATTACTAAATGAGTCTTGACATCTTGGGCAAGATGCAAGACTTGATGCATGCTTAAAATATACAGGAAATAATAATTACTCTGCAGGAGTAACCCTTATAATTTCCTGGGAAGACCAGTTTGAGATATGGCTCCCCGGGGTCCTTGGACGTATCCAGCTCTCCAGGTTGCGTTCATCTTCCGACTCATCTTCCAAGTTGTTCATTGCATCCGGGGTGAGCATCCCCCCGCTGACAAAGTTGGGCTTCTTAGCAGCCTATGATTGATCTTGTTGAGTTGGTTTGTAACCCAACCCAAATCTGTCCTCCTTCTTCTCCACAGGTAACAGTTTGCCCCAGCCTTGGGCAGTACCCTCTTCAACAACCTTCCTGGCTTGCTGATAAGATGTCATGGAGGTTCCCAGTATAGCAGATGCCTCATTAATGTTCAGGGCTTCAAACCCCTGGCTCATAGTTTCATGGATCTCTCCATCCATCTCAATGTACTTGTACATAGCCAGATGGCTAACAAAGATGTCCTCTTCCCCACAGATGGTGATGATTTGGCCTTCCCACTCGAATTTCAGCTTCTGGTGAAGGGTAGACGTAACAGCGCCAGCGGCATGGATCCAAGGTCTACCCAACAAACAGCTGTAGGCCGGCTGAATGTCCATCACATAGAAGGTAATTTTAAAAGTCTGCGGGCCAATCATCACAGGTAGATCAATCTCTCCAAGCACTGATCTCTTAGAGCCATCAAATGCTCTTACCACCAAATTACTCGGACGCAAGGCCAAGCCATCATACTCCAGCTTCACTAAGGCTTTCTTTGGTAGAACATTGAGTGAAGACCCGGTATCCACCAGTACATGAGATAGAACAACACCCTTGCATTCTAGAGTGATGTGTAAAGCCTTGTTGTGGTTACGTCCCTCAGTTGTTAAGTCAGCATTGGTAAAGCCCAGTCCATGACTGGTGTTGACATTTGCTACCACAGTTTCCAGCTGATTAACAGTGATCTCTTCTGGCACGTATGCTGCGTGCAAGACTTTTAGTAATGCATTCCTGTGAGCTTCAGAACACATCAACAGGGATAATATGGAGATCTTTGAAGGAGTTTGGTGAAGCTGATCCACCACCTTGTAATCACTTCTCTTTATAATTCTCATAAACTCGTCTACATATTGCTCAAAAGATGTCTTCTGAGTTTCTCTGATGATTGGTTCTTCAGGTACCACACTCTTCCCCTTTGCTTTTGCAGCAGCTTCTGCTTCGGCATTAGGCCTTTGCAATTGTGAGGCAAAAAGGCGTCCGCTTCTGGTGAAGCCTCCGCCTCCCCCAACATTATCAATCTATGGATAAGAGGTTGAAGAATCCAAAGTGATTTTCTCCCCGTTGCAGTAGAGATCAGAGCCATAATGCCAAGGGATGGCATTACTGCTTTCATATGGAACTGGTCCAGGCACGGTGATGGTAACTGGACTGACTGCAGCAGAGGAGGGTACTGAAATGGTGTGCGGATCGTAGTAAATGGTGACTGGTGATCTGGCAGGAGATGCCACTGTTTGTTGTTGAGAGTTGTTGTTTGGAGGAACATTTGACGGATCATAGTAAATGGTGACTGCTGAGATATCTTCATATATTTCTGTTGGCGTTGTAGAAGATTCTGCTGAATAAATGGGTGCTGATGTTGTAGAAGGAATGGTTGTTGACATCTGGTTTGCTGAAGTGATGGACGGAGCCATTGTTGATGATATTGATGAATTGGTTGGAATGATTGTTGCTGCAGTTGTAGGAGACTCAGGAATTGTTGTCAGAGGAATTGCTGGATTTGTAGGCGCCGTTGTTGAGATCTGAAGGATACCACTTTTGATAAGACTGTCTATTCCGCTTCTCAAGTTGTCACACCCGTTGACTGAAATGTTGCAATACCCACAACCGAGCTCACACCCGGGGAACATCTGGCATTCTAGAAGCTGAGCTTTAATTTCTACCAGAGGTGTTCGAATCTGTCCAACACTGGTTATCAAGAAAGATGGCTTGTCTTCCTCAATAGCATTAATTCTTGGCCCTCCATGATTGGGCATGGGATTCTTGTTGACATTTGGAGGGGGTGCAAAGTTGAGGGCTTTAGAATCCACCAGATCTTGTACTTTCATTTGTAAAGCCCTGCATTTCTCAATGTTGTGGCCAGGCGCATTGGAGTGAAAAGCACACTGGGCGTTGACATCATAATTTCTTGGAAGATTGGAAGGATCAGGAGGTGCCAATGTCCTTAGCTCAACCAAGTTGAGTTTCAGGAGTTGTGGCAATAAGGCAGCATAAGGCATAGGGATAGGGTCAATCACCCTATTTGCCTGTGGTGGTCTTTGCTGTTGATTGTTGTTGTTGTTGTTGTAGGTCCTTTGTGGCGGATACTGAACTTGTTGTTGATAAAGTGGTTGTTGTTGTGGTTGATATGCTGGTTGCTGAGGAATCGGAGTTGGAATAGTGACAGCTGCCACTGACCTGTGAACATACTGAGGTCTGCCCCTGCTGGCATGAATGGCATTTGTCTCACCGGTTCTTCTAGGTCCCACAAAAGGCTTCCTGGGATTAGTTGACGAACTTGCACCATTATCAGAAATCTTACCCATCTTCAGAAGGCTCTCAATTCTTTCTCCATCTATGACTACGTCAGCGAAGCTGGTGGAAGAAAAGGCAACTAGCCTATCAATATATGTTCCTTGCAGAGTATTCATGAACATGTCGGCCATTTCTCTTTCCGACATGGGTGGTTGGACAGCAGCAGTAAGCTGTCTCCACCTCTGGGCATATTCCCTGAAGCTTTCCCTGGAGGATTGAGACATTCCCATCAGAAGGGTTCTGTTAGGATCCATGTCCAGATTGTATTGGTATTGCTTGATGAAAGCTTCAGCTAGGTCCTTCCAACACCTGATAGTTGCTCTGGTCAAGTGAGAGTACCACTCCCTTGAAGCCCCAGTCAAGATATCCTCAAAATAAAACATCCACAGTTTCTCATCCATGGTGTATGCTTTAAGTCTTCCAAGAAAAGACTGCAAGTGAGTTCGTGGACAGGAAGTTCCATTGTACTTCTCGAAGTACGGGGGTTTAAACTTGTGGGGAATCCTTGCCCCATCCACTAGCCCCATATCCATGACATCAAAACCTAGGGAATTTTGAGACTCCAGAGATCTCAATTTCTCAGCAATTTCATCAAACCTCCTGTCATAAGCTTCATCCCCAGCTCCCATTACAGTAAACTGCTCCTCTTGGGGGTCTTCTTGTAAGATCCTTCCTCCAGTAGTATTTCCTTGAACATTACCCGGGATGTTGACTTCCGGATGTAGATGAGGCCCATGTACTGGTGGATTAACATGAGGCTGTCCCCTTTCATTGTTACTTGTTCCTCCAGTTCCCAGATGGGGTTCTTCCGGGGTTTGTCTTTCTACCAATGCCCTCAACCTTTCTTGACTTTGAGCCAAGCCATTCATTACTTCCATGAATTGGGTCATTTGGTTTCTCATCTCCAGCCTTTCATTAACCATCTGAGTTCTGACCTCTGTCAGATCTTGCTGTACTTGGTCCATTTGGATACCAGGAAGGTTGTTGCGAGTAGGATACCTGTGCGGACGGTTGAGAGGGAACACCCGACGGCGAGCAATAATTCCTGAACCACAACAGAGTTAGAAACAAAATAAAGTAATGACAAAACCTACAAAACAAAACAAAAGTTAGTATGCAATGCAATATGCTTATTTGTTTCCAAGGTATCCGGCTTGGCACTTGGTTTTGACCTTTCCAGACCCTGAGGAATATACTTTGATGTTGCTTGAGAGAAAGAGAACTCAGTGAAACACACTGACAAATATATTACAAATAGTGGATCATACATAGTCTGTTTTTACAACACATGCCCCTGAAGGGTCAAAATACAACATAAAAAGAAAAGTACATCAAGTGGAAATAACAACAAGCAAAGAAGTCAAACATCTAATCCAAACTCATCCTCCTTAACCTCCTTCAAAAGTGCTTTAGTTACAGGACCAGCCGAATGCTCTGTGATGTTCCTGATAAGAAGATGTCTGGTGGCAATTGCAGTGGTCAGCTTCTTGTGCCTGTCTTGGTCCTTTGACCTCTTCACACCAACCCTAAGCTTCAATTCTGAAATTTCCTTCTGGGCTGCCAGCAAAGCTTCCTGTTGCTTCTTTTCATTAGCCTCCAACTGCTAAATCTTGGCTTGAGTCCTCTTCTTGAGTGCGAGCTTCAGTGATCCTGACCCACCTAGCTTGACTTTCCTCTAGATAGAGATCAGTCCTAGCCTTCTGAAACTGGGCCTCTTTACAGGCATTCTTCAATATTTGCTCTCTAGCTCTTGATTTCTTGATGTAGTCTTCTGCTTTCCCAATCTTGGCCAGATGCTCCACTTTAAGCTTCTCCAACCTTTCAATGTCTAGACGACCATCACTCCTCTCCCAGAGGGTCTTCTTCAGAGCTTGAGACAGATTCTCATTCCTCTCCTTCAGCTTCTCAAATTCCCAGGCTGACAATGGCTGGAGGTGGTACTGTGGATGGTCCAGGTGCATCCTCAATGGTGAAGGGCATCCCAGAAATCTGAGCCCTAGCATGAGACCATTCATAATACTGAGCTGAAGCCACATTATTGCATCTCCCAAGAATGGCCATCCCTTTGGTCTGTACGTTGTCCCAAGCCCAAGATGCTTGTCTGACAACATCTAGATTAGGCTTTATCTCACAATACATGGTTTCAGCCAAGTCTTGCACTCTAGGAGGGTGAACCAAAGCATAGCCCAATTGTCTCTTAAACAACAAAGGATTGTAGTTGATGCAACCCTTCACTCCCACTAGAGGTACATTAGGGTACTGCCCACAGCTAGTAATTATGTCCCTGCCTTTGGTGCTTTGGGTGCACCATCTGATGTCATCTGAAGTCAAAGCAATAAGCCTCTTAGCCCAATTCTTCTGTTGGTGAGGATTCAGGAAGGCATCAGTCTTGGGTAAGTGTTTAAGCAACCAAGTGTGGAATAGAGGAGCACATCATCTCACCAACTTTCCTCTTTGCTTCTCATTCCTTTGGTGAACAGAATAATAGAAATCTCCCAGCAAGGTGGGCACTGGGTTCCTCAGAAGGAAAAGATGAATGGCATTCTTGCTGATAAACTTGGGCTCATCTGCAAAAAGTATAACCCCATATATACTGAGGGCTAGCAATGCACAAACTGCCTTCCATTCTCCCAAGGAGGCCTTTAGGATAGCCTGAGAAGTCAAGAAATCTAAGTGCAAACCAGGGATCCCAGCCTTTGTTGTCATGTTCTGCTCAATCAAAGTAGGCTCCAGGTGCAGTGCCTTTGCCACTTATTCATTGCTGGGAGAAGTCATCTCAGGGTTGAAAGGAATTCCACCCCTAATAGGCACTCCAATCAGTGATGAAAACTCCTCCAGCAGAGGTCCCAATTGAAAGTTCTGGAAAGTGAGGCATCTCAAAGGAGGGTCATAAAACTGTAGGCAGGTGTGGATCAAACTCCTCTGAGAAGGGTCTAAGTCCATAACCATATCAAGGATGCCTCCATAATGCTCTCTGAATAATGGGATGTGGTCTAGAGTGATAAGTGCCTGGACCTGTCTGATGCCAGTCAGCACAGGCTCAAAGAAGTGGTATGAAATGTTGCTCTTCTTGGGTGCCATGACTGCTGATGAAGAGCTGAAAACAAATGATGATGATGATGAAGACTGGTACTGGAGATGAGCCCCTGATAGGCTGAGGCTGGTGATAAAAGTAGCTGAAGCAGGCAACTGATGAAGATAACTGAAGCAGATAACTGATGAACATGGGTCTATGCAGATGAAGGGGTCAAAACCAAGCCAGATGTAATATGGATACCCTGAAAAACAAATAAACAAATGTTAAATGATGAAAATGATGAGTATGCAAATGATATGCAAGGGTTTGTGATCAAGTTGGATCTGATTATTTGTCTTAATATAAAAGGCCCATGTATGTTCAAGAAGTCCAGGTGGAGGTTCAGAAATCCAGTAACCAAGGTGGGGGACTCAAATAAAGAGTCACATGTCCAGGGTTAAATCACAAGAACTATCCAAAGTGAAGCATTCTTAAACAAAATAAGTATCAGGGTATGATGTGGCCAACGGTACCTGCAAACCTGTAAATAGCCCAACCCCCTCACAGGTGGTGTTCTAAAACAAGGATCCTCAGACTTGGATCAGTTATGAGAAGTGTAAACACTTCTAACCCGGAGGTATAGTGTTTACAATAACCATAAAAGATCCTCCTCTAGTTCACCTCAGCTTCTGAAGGTCAATAATAAAGGTCATCCAGACTTAGCAGGCTTCCCAGATAGCCCTAGCACTACAGGAAATCTGTAGCACAGAGTTCTCAAGAAGAAACCCACATCTGAACCGTGTTTCATATTCCCGCACCAGACCGAAATGGAATGGGAAAGAACATGAACCACTCTAGCCTAGGTGTCACTCAGGTCCCAGGTATAGGACCTTAAACTCTCAATGAACCCCACCCATCAAAACAAAAAACCAGATCCAGCCAGATAACAGTATGACAGTATGATATATAAAGCTGTAAAGAAAGCAATAAATAACTGGACATAAAGCAGTAAATAAAGCAAATATACAAACACAATAAACACATAACACCCCAGTAAACACAAATCAATCAAGCGCTAGGAGGAACCCACAAAAAGAACCAGATGCCCTGGTTACAATATAAGGGTCCCCAGCAGAGTCGCCAAGCTGTCGCTCCCACCAAATGACACCAGGGCCAAGAGGGGTACAGACGCGAACGGTCGGCAAAAGGAGAGAAGGAAATGAATAGAGTCGCCAGCTAGGCATTTTTATCCCGAGGGAAAGGTAATGCTGCATAAACCTAGAAAAGATATGGATAAGACGGTTGCGAACCAGAGAGACTGAGAAAGGGGGTTGGTTACAACCTGGGAAGGTATTAGCACCCAGATTGTCCGTCGTACTCGACGGGATCCACGCTTAAAAGATTTGTGTTTTAAAGGGGTAGTGTCAGTGCAATTTGTGTATCAAAGCTGGAAAGAATGCAAGTGTCAGTGTAAAAGAAATGTGAAGTGTATAAGAGAAGTGTCTGTGTAAGAACAAGGGTGGAGAGCTCAAGACTATGAGGCTTAAAAGAATAATGCTGGAAGGAGGGGGAATATACAGAGACTTTTGTTCGATAACTGTTAAGTTATGCCTACGTATCCTCTCGTGCAATGAGGAAGTCAGAACACCGTAGTTCGACCCAAAGAGACTGAAAGGTAAATTGACTTGTGAACTGCTTAATTGTCAATGCTCAAGTGTATGACCTGTCTGGCTCAGGTGCAAACTGTCTTGCATTAGACGGAAGAAGCAAGTTCTCGTTTGTGAGTGAATGAGGTGAGAAAAGAATCCCGGAGGAGACGATTATTGTTTGTTTTTGAGTTTTCAGTCTTTTATTGCTTTTTGAGGTTTGTCATAAGTTAATGAGCTTAAGTCTAAACCAAAGGTTAGTAAACTCATCACATCCTCCCTCTGATTAGGGGTAATGAGAATACCTTAAGTGTGAAGTCAGCATCTCACACTTAATCACCATTGATGTAGGATTAAGATCATTAACCTACTTGTGATTATTTAGATGTTTTTGTTGTTTTTGTTTAGTGTTGAGTAATGAGATTAGGCCATAATCAAGGATTTAATGGACTCATTACACCATCCTAATAGAAGGATAATAGATGAGAACATTTAAGCTGAGAAAGACTCCTCAACTTAATCCATGATTAGGGATTAACCTCATGACAAAACAAAGCCTTTATTAGATGGATTTTAGTTAATGGTAAGATGAAGAAATGATTTTTATGGTTTGTAAGACAACTTGAGGGGGACTTGTCCATTAACACTAGGGTTAGTCCTTCTTAACCAATTAAGGAAGAATTAGAACCCTAATGCAAGGCCCAAGTTACAAGCTTGATGTCTTAGTGATTATTAGGTGAATTGATTAAAGGATTAAAACACATTAAGGGTTTAACACTTAGGATTAAAGTTATACACTCCATCCTAATAGAAGGATGCAGGCATAAGCTTAATCACAAAGCCTTAAAGCCTTTAGGGTTTAGTCCCTGATTATGAGGTGAGAAGAGAAGACTCAAAGATGACACAAAGGTAAAAGCTAAATGGGGGACTAATCAAAACCCTAATTGTTAACATGCTTGGAGATCCTAGGGTTTATGAGGCTTAAAAGAGAAAGAATCTTCAAAGAGCCACCAAGGAGAGAAGCAGATGAAAGGAGAAAGAAGCAGAGAGAAGCAAAACAACTTGCTTCACTTAAGAAGACAAGTTGCTTGAAGAAAGGAAGTAAGATGAACAAGAATGAGCAAGCTCAATCCAATACACATACAAAATGCAGCAAAGGAAGTATGAAAGAGATGAAAAGAGAATGTGAGAAGTGAAGGCAAATTCACTTCTCAAAGTAACTTACCACCTGAAAAGTTAGTGAAAGAAATGAAATGCAAGGCAAATGAGATGCAATGTCATGAGGAAAACCAAAGTCAGAAGCAAATACATGATGTTAATGATGCTAAGAGATGATACAAACACATGACAAGATATGAGAATGATGAAGCAAGCATAAGGATGCAAATGAGGCATGTATTGAACCATGAATGTTTATGAAAAGTTATGAAATGTAATGGACATGTAACATGGCAAATGAAAGATGAAATGATCAAACATGATTCTAATATGTCCTAAGATGCATTATGAATCAAATGAATACACAAAATGTCATGGCAAGTCAATGGTATGCAAGCAAATGAGAAATGGATGCAAAGGAAGGCACAAATTAGGGTTTCATGCACCATACAAAGCAAAAATTCAAAACCAGAAGCAAATGACATGATAAAAAATTGAAAATGCAATCAAAGGAAACCTAAACCTATACAAACTCACTGCCCAAAGGAGGGGATCCAACTCTTAACCTATTGAAAGTTATGAATTTTCTAAGATTGCTAGGGTTTTGGGGTACTTTGTCAAGAAAAATGCAAAACAAATTGAAAATGCAAGATAAATTCAAACCAATTTTATCCTATAAACTACATGCCATACAAGATGCAATGCAAAAAGAATCATGATCCAACTCTCAAAGGTTAGACAGAAATGAATTTTTGAAGTTTGAAACAAAATATTGCCTCGAAATGAAATTAAATCCAAAGAAAATGATCAAAAGGCATCAAGATCAAAAAAGAAATTTGGTTTGAGAGTTGGACAATGTTTCTAAATGCTATGTGAATTTTTTTGTGATTTTTAAATACCTAAATGTATTTTTAATTAATTAATTTTCATTAATTAATTAAAAATAAACATTTAAATGATTTAAAAATAATTTTTAATGCAAAAAATAAAAATAAAAATATTTTTGTGTTCTGAAAATTAATGAAATGCTTGACAAAAATTTTCAGAATTTTTTAAAGTGTTTTGCTATTTTTTAAAATTCGTACAAAATAAATATTAAACAAATGAATTTAAAATGATTTTAATGAGAAAATGGGAAAGTCAACCAATCTGATGGCTGAGATTCAAACTCACAGGGGCGGGAATTGACCTGGCGCGCTAATGGACGACTCACATTCAAACTTGCCTAATTATGATTAAACCCTAATCCAGTGCCCTAATTACTTTCAGATGACCGGAACAGTGTTCCGGTCATCTTCTCCGGCAAGCCAAAATCTCAATCTCTCTCAAAACGCATCAAAACCTCACAAAACTCTCCAGAATCAACCTATGAACATCACTAAACATAAACCCTAAGTCAAACAACATTTATTTTTCGTGAATCAAAGGAAACAAGCAAAAACATTTTTACGGGCAAACTTTCAGAACATCATAACATGCTTGTTTCTGGCTCATTTTCAAAAGTAAATAGATCCCCATGATCAGGGCAACATATAGAACAACATTCTAACAAGAAATCAAAGTTCTGGAAAATTTGTTCATCATGTTACCTGAGATTGAGCTTTCGAAACAGGGACTTTCTGGCTGCTTCTTTGGTTCAAACAAGCTCCAATGATCCTCCTTTGAAGCTTTTGACACTTAGCTGGAGTTTATATGGCCCCTAGAGAGAGTTGGCAGAAGCTCAGGCCAAGGGAGTGTGAAAATTGTATTTGTGATGTGGGAGGTTTCAGGCCAAAACAATGGTTGGGAAATGATCAGAGGATCATGGTAAGTGATTTGGTGAAGTTTGCTTTGATGTTTGATGCTTGTGTGATCAGATTCGAAGGAAAGTGCATAAGAGGTGAGTTTCTTGAACTATGGCTTATGAGAGGTTTCAGGCTTGTGTGTGTGATGCAAATGAACCCTTGGAGTGTGTTTGTAAAGTCTGGATTGGGCAGAGAGTTGTTGGTGGCCTGTTGTGATTGGTATGGGCAAGTTGCCAAAATGTCAACTTGACTTGTACTTGAGGTATGGGCAATGGTATAGCTTGCTTTTTGGCTTGTCTTAGCTCAGCTATGATTAAGGATGTCCATGGAATTGGTTTTGAGACAAATCAGCAAGTTGAGTGAAGTTTATGTAGTGTTTTGCAAATTTGTGAACTTTTGGCCCCTTTGGAATTTCTTAATGCACAAGCCATGAATTTGGACAAATCTTTGGTGCATTCTGACCTAGAAGCAATGTAATATGATGTTGTGATGTATTGAAGTGTGTTTGAAGTCGTATTTTGCCTTGGCAAGAGATTTTGCAACTTTGCCTCTTTGGTGCATAACTTGAAATTATGTGATTTTTCCCAACTTTGACAAGCCATAACTTTTGATCCAAAATGAATTAGAATGAGTTATTGTACTTTTTGAAAAGGGAATGATCCATTCTACAACTTTCATGACCAAAGTTTTCCCATTTGAAGCATTTTTGAATCAAAAAGCAAGGGTTGAAAAAGTTTCCCAAAATGGCAAGTTTCCATTACAAGTCATTTTCCCAAAATGACAACTTTACAAATGGCTTGAAATTCTTCAATTTTTTGAACTTCTAACATCTTCTATGATCAAATAAAGATCATACACATTCAAAATGATGAAGAACGCCCTTTGGTTGGGTCATTGGGGGCCTCAGATGCCCTGATTTTGTACTGACTTGCTCAAGAAGTCAACCCTTGATCAGATGACTTCCCCATTGAATTTCTTCATGAAAATTGATATGCATGATCCCTATACCATATAGAGACCAATAGAAACAAGAATGACCAAAAATTTTGGAGTTATGGCCTTTGAAACCAAAACCCTAATTCTAGGTCATCTGTGCAGTCAAACCTGGCTCTGCTTCCATCCCTTTCCCAGTTCTTGTGATTCTTTTGGCTTCTTGATCTTGGGAGGATATAATATGATGCTTGAACATACATGGACCCTCTTGAGATGATTGAATACCTTTGTAGTGGCTCAGATGAATCTTGGATTGCTCAGATCACAAACCCTAGATGCAGATGACTTTGAACCAATGCAGTGAAGCAAAATTGCAATATGAGATGCTATGATTGAACTTATGCATATGAAAAGATCACAAGCCATGGTGTGAATGGGTGAGGGAAAATTTGGGGTGTTTACACTGTGGGCACCCAAACAAAGCTGGATTTTGGGGCTTATATATTTGATCAGACATTGAAGCATGCTGGATCATCTGCAACTAAGCTGCCAATTGCCTTCCCTTCCTTGCTGTGTGGAATTATGCTTAGTCAATATCCAGGTATCCTCACTGAGAAGGACTCCATTTGCAAAAGAGAAAGTCCTCTGGCCTTCCACTACAAGCTGTTCTTGAGTCATCATGCAGCTGATGTTGAAGCTCCCTCTGGGACATCTGCTGGTCCTTCAAAGGGAAAGTCTCCAATCTCCAAAGCTGCCTTGATTGCTGAGATGAAGATCACATGCAAAGAACTGGATGCAAGGAAGCAGAAGCTTGAGGATATTATCCAAAGGTTGGAGATTGAAGAAAGTGCTCAGAAAGTTGCTGCTTCTGATGAGGAGACTGAGGAAGAGGAAGACACTGATTATGAGGAGTCTGAGTGAAAATTGTATGTGAGGAATATGTAATGACAGTCTCTGCACTGTAATTTTGAATTAGTAACTTTGGCCCCAATTTATGTCTAACAAGGGGGAGAACTGAACAACAACAACAATCTATGATGCAAATTACTGATTAATGAAAAACTTCTGCTTGCTTCTGAACTAAAGCTGTGATTTTAATGAAAATTTCTGTTGCAACAAAACTGAATACATGTATGTTTGAGGGGGAGTAAACTCTCACATGACTCAACAGAAAAGAACTGCTGTACTCTGATAAAAGAACTTCTGCTGCACTCTGATAACCAGAAAAGTATGTTAGCCAAAAATTAGCCAAAGGGGGAGTTTGTAGATGTTTAGAATTGGCAGAATTTTTGACCAACAAGAAGTGTTGAATTTAGTTCAGGATGTCACATCAGATGTTGGGACATTATCAAACAGAGTATAAGTAAATGAACTTAATTCAGGATGTCACACCAGATGTTGGGACATTGTATCAGTTAATGAAGTAAGTTCAGTTTACAGGATGTCACATCAGATGTTGTGACATTGTATCATTAAATGAAGTAAGTTCAGTTTTTCAGGATGTCACACCAGATGTTGTGACATCTCAAACCTGCTACCAAAATTAATTAATGACTAATAGAACTAGCAAATTAAGGAAAGTTATCTGGAATTAATTATGGATGAATGAAACAGAATAAGGCGCATCTGTAGGGAGTTTTGTTATGTGTCTTCAGCATAATCAGAAGAACTGAATCACCTAGAATCTAGGAAGTAACAAACCCTAATTCAAGGTGGTGGCAGCATGCGTATCAGGATTGGATAAACCTACAGAAAGCCCAAAATCCAAACACCTATTTAAGCAACAGAAATTCTCAGAATAGAGTACGAATTTAAGAAGACCAAATAGGGTGTTTTGTGTTTTAATAGCAGGTTGTTTTAATTGTACCACTTTATGAGCTTTTAAGCAAAAGTGTATTTGTGTCTTGATTGAAACTGTGAAGTAAGATCAAGCTGTTTTGTTTGAAGTATGACTTCAATTTTATTAAACTTGTAAACAAGATCACTGTGTGATTGAGGGGGAGTGAGTTGGTACTCATATCTAAGTTGTGTCTTAGGTAGAAATTGCATTGGGTAGATATTAAGTGAAAGATTAAACTGGGTGGTTTAAGTCTAGAATTAATATTACTTATAGTGGATTTCCTCCTGGCTTGGTAGCCTCCAGATGTAAGTGTGGTTATACACTGAACTGGGTTAACAAATTCCTGTGTCGTTTAATTTTCCTGCACTTTAAGTTTTAGTTAAGTCTTCAAGTGTTTAAACATCTCATTCGACATCTCATACCTGATCACAGAATTTCAATTTAATAAATGCTAAACTACATAAGCATATCGAAACTTTTCTTCTCAAAAACTTTAAAACATTCAAAACTCACTCAATTGTTTTTGTGCCCTCGTGCACGTTTCTTTTAACTTTTTTTTTATGTTTAGATATGATTCATTCTTTCTAGCAGAATTATTCGCTAAAGAATGACGACTTATCTTTACATTTTAAAATCAATTCAACTCATTTGCCTTTTCACAATTTGTACCACGAACTACGAGGTTTTGATCTCGCATTGCACTTTGTGGGTACGTAGGCATGAGACGTTCGTCTCTTCAAACACAAAAATCTTAAAAAACATTCCTCTTCTCATCTCTTCAATCTTTTTTCAAGCAAACTAATTTCAAACCAAAAAAGCAGTAAATATTTCAAAGGGCTCCCGTGGAGTACCACAGACATTTTGGGTGCGTAAAACCTTCCCAATTTGTAACCTATCCCCTTACCCGTTCTCTGTTTGTTTCTTTTAGCTTTTGCTTTTGGATTCATTAGGTTTTATTCGTTCTTTTTCCTTTTCCATTTAGAATAGAATAAAAGCGCGGTGGCGACTCTGTTTACCTTGAGTTAAGTTAATCAATAGCTTATACTCATGATTTTACCGCTACAGAAAAGTGGCGACTCTGCTGGGGAGTCAATCTCTAAGTGGATTCGGCCTACTTTGATTTATTTACTACTTTAGTTTGATTTGTTTGTTACTTGGTTGTTCTGTTTCGGTTTTGGTGATCCTCTGTGAGATAGATTCTAACCCGGATCTGAGTGGAACTTATGATAGGACGGTGATATTCGAAGCGATACCCGATGGAGTAGTCCAAAGCGATATCAATTTGATAATCTCCACTCGGTTAGGCTCTCTTGGATTATCAATGTCATGACGAGTAATCGTACGTGGCATTATTTTTCGACCTTGAGCTGATCATACTGAGGACCGTAGAACCCTTAACCAATCTAAGCCAATTTAGGAATGTAGTGCGGAAACTATCTGAGTGTAAACTTAAGGTGGTTGTCACGCGATACTACACTCGGACGAGGTCTATTTTAAGAATGTTATCGGTTGGGGAGTAATCCAACGTACCGATGATATTCTAAAGATGGTTGTTAACTCCGGGAACCTCTGTTAGCACCCTTTTGGTTTTTTGCAGGTACAATGAAGACAAAACCTTAGTACTTACCTGTGTGGGTTGGTGTTCTGTTACCTTGACTCCATGTTCGTGATTCGAACCTTTGAACCTGTGTGCTTTGCGTGATCTTGTTTGTGGTTGTTGCATCTAAATATTCATCATGATCATCTTCACAACCATTTTTCAAGGAAAATAATTCTGATTATTGCAAATATTGGAAAAAACAAATATCCCTTTTGTCAAGATTTTTCATGACTATATTCTCAATGTCAATCTTGTTTGCAATAATCGAGTTGTTTTTCTGAAAATGGGAGTGAACATTTCATATCATAGCATCCTCGCATATTCTTGCGTTCATCCGAGTTGTGTGGGAACTCATCCCGGTTGTTTCTTTCCTCAGTTGTCTGTTGATCTGTCAAGCTGACTCCTCACCACATATACGGTACTAGAGCTACTAACAGATTGAGAGCTATCAGATTGAGAATGGAACACCAAGAACAACATAACATGGAAGTTCGGATGGAGATTGATGAGTTGAAGGCCGGTATGACCAGGCTCACTGAAATGATGCAAGTTCTGATTGCTCGAGGCGAACCACCTCAAAGGACTGTTATCTCTGAAGTTTTTACTGATGTTGTTGATCCTCCTGTTGTTCAGCAACCAGTTTCTACTTGGCCAGAATTTGGGTTACCTCCGGATTATGTGCCAGTTTCTGCAACTGCTCAAATGGGTGGTCCATCTGTTGTGCCAGTCTTTTCAGCTCCGAATTTTGTCGAACCTCAACCTGTTGTGCACACTACTGCTCAGACTACGTATCAGAATTCTCCTTTCTTGTACCAAGCTGCTGGTCCACAAGCTGAAAGTCAGGGTGAACCTGGATATATGGACGAAGTTAGAGAACAATGTTTGACTCTTGAGAAGAGGGTAAGAGGTCTAGAAGGAAAAGATGTCTTTGGTTCTGCTGCGATAGACATGTGTTTGGTTTCCGACTTGGTTCTTCCTGATAAGTTCAAGGTTCCTGTATTTGAGAAGTACAATGGTCATACTTGTCCAAAGATTCATCTGCTGATGTATTGTCGCAAAATGGCTGCGTATGCCAAAGATGACAAGTTGCTTATTCATTGTTTTCAAGATAGTCTGAGTGGTGCTTCTATGAAGTGGTATGTTGGACTTGAGAAGAGTCACATCCGAAGCTGGAAAGATTTATCTGATGCTTTTGTAAGGCAGTATAAGTACAACCTGGACATGGCACCTGACCGTCGTCAACTTCAAAACATGTCACAGAAAGAGAAAGAATCATTCAAAGAGTATGCTCAGCGTTGGAGAGAGCTAGCTGCTCAAGTGGAACCACCTTTTCCCGAAAAGGAATTAACTGGTTTGTTCATGGACACGCTTCAACCGTTCTTTTGGGAGAAAATGGTTGGAAGTGTTTCATCTGGTTTTTCTGATCTAGCCACTATTGGAGAAAGACTAGAGGAAGGTATCAAGAAAGGTAAGATTACCAATTCTGAATCTCCCAATGCTGCAAGAAAGTCTTTTGGGAACTTTCACAAGAGAAAAGATGGTGATGCTTATGCTGTTTCAACTGAGAGGAGGCCTTATCGCCCGCAACAACGATACGTTCAACCATATGTAGCTGCAATTGCTCCTATTGTTAAAACTCAACCTGCTCAAACTCAAGTTCAAGTTCCAGCTCAACCAGCTCAAGCTCAAGTTCAAATTCGAGCTCAAGCTCAGGCTCCTCATCCTGCTGCTGGACAAAATCAGTATCGCAATAGGCCAAACTTTGATCCTATTCCGATGACTTACACTGAGTTGTTTCCTTCCTTGATTAAGAGTAGTTTAATTACTACTAGGCCTCCGCCTCCTGTTCCAAATCCTTTTCCGGTTAGTTATAGAGCATATCTTCGTTGTGATTTTCATCAAGGTGGAACTGGTCATGACTTGGAACATTGCTTTGCACTGAAGGCTAAAGTGCAAGAACTTATCAGGAACAATATCCTTTACTTTAATGATACAAATCCTAATGTTGTCAACAATCCTTTGCCGAAGCTTGGGAAGTGAATCTTCTAGAGGAATTCAACAGTCAAATTTTCTCCAAGGCCAGAATCTCAGACGAGACAGCTCATCCTTGTTACTGATGGATCACTAGGCCATTGTTTCTTTATGTTCGCAATTTTCTTCAATTGTATTGATTTGTTTGCTTTTAAATTTGTTTGTACTTTCATGTTGGTTTTAATGAAATGAGCATTGCTTTGTTCTGATTCAATTTCGTTTACTATTTGCATCTTTAAGCTTTGCATTTCAAGTTCATTTATCTTTTCTCAAGCTTTCACAATGATTGGAGGGAGGATGATGAAAACGAGATACCCATAATTGTTGTTGGTATGCTTTCAATTGAAACTTGGCTGATGATATACAAGCATTGTTTCAAATCCCAAACACTGGAGAAATAAGGAAGCTAATCCTTTGTTAACCCATTTGAGCCTTGAAGTTGGAGTTTCTTTCTATTTGAAAAAACCCTCAATTTTAACCCAGGGATGGGTAGTTCTCGATCAATTCGAATGTGCATTCAAGTACAAGAGAATCATGCAAGACACCTTTCAATAAAGGTTGCAATCTCAAGCTTTCCTTCATACACATCAAAGAAGTGTTGAAGATGTTTCTCAATTCAAAAGCCAATGATGGTTCGTCGTAATCATTAAGCCATGCAGTCATTATCTTTCAAAAAAAATGGTATTAAAAAAAAAATCATAGCCCGCTAAGTCAAAACCTATGAAGGAGACTTAGGCAAAAACTGGGGCATCCCGCTGGCTGTAAGTTGAAATGACACAGTTCAGACAAAAGTTAGGGATAATAAAAGAAAGATTTATCAAGAGGTCATCAAAATTCTCAACAAAAATAAGATGTGTGGATCAAAGTCCTCACCAGAAATAACAAAAGGAAGATGTGACTGCTATCTCAAAATCCTTTGGCTTATGAACCATCTTCATCTGTACAATCCCAAATGTTTTGGAACTTGGATGCATAGGCTGAGTTAATTGAATGTAAGACTGAAGTTCATCATGAAGTTGGGTTGGGAACAAATAAACTTTGAGCCTATATCCTTTGTTTCATAAACCGTGAACCAGACCATGTTACAACCTTCAAAAGTCCTAATTGAATCCAGGTTTCTTTTGAAAAGCATACTACAATGAGGTTGCGTAAACTGACTCCCAAGTTCGTTACCAATCATTTGTTTTCTTACCTGTGCTTTATCTTTAATTTTTGTCTCAACCGCCGTGTTGTGACAAGTTTTTTATTTACTTTACATCAATAAATTTCATTCCAAAAATGATTCTTGATTTCAAACTTTGCATTGAATTTTGCATTAAAATTACCAGGTTTGTACAAACACTTTTTATTTGCAAATAAACTTTCCTCATCAAGGAATTTTCAAATAGTTGAGAAAACTTGGTCAGTGATCTTATCAGGGGCAAGTTCTTCCCAGGTCCTATGGTTCAAGAGTTGTTGCTCAACGCAAGTTATTCTCAGAATTGGTTAGTCAGAAGATTCTCTGCAAGTTTCATACTGGATTTATCTTCTCAACATTCATTTCAAGAACTGAAGCCATGATCAGTTTATTCTTCTCAACAGTTATTTCAAAGATCTGTGTATTTACTCCGGCAGTAATCAAGAATTGAATCCATTATCAGTTTACCTTTATCAGTTATTGAACTTCGGGCAACTTTCTTCAAAGAATCCTCAAGCAACTTCGCATGACTTTTCTCAAAAGATTTCTAATTTGATACAGTTTACTGGTATGACAGAGAATTTGTTCAAAGAGCAGTAGCATCTCTAATTTCCGAGCAGAATGGCAGTGATCTCTGTGTTGAGGAATCAGTCTTCCTTTCTTTTCCACTCCTCTAAGAGTCTAAACTGGTTGTCAGCATTTTCTCTCATATTATCTCCTTGGGTGTGTTATTCCCCAGTCTTGTTTACATTTGCATATTTGAGTGTTTTAGTCCTCATTATGCGTTTTCTCGGGTGTGTTATTCCCCAGTTTTGTTTACCTTTGCATATTTGAGTGTTTTAGTCCTCATTATGCGTGTTCTTGGGTGGTTTAGTCCCTATTTTCGTAAATGTCTGCATACTGAGTGTTTTAGTCCTCATATGCATTTCTCGAGGTCTTGTTGTTTTCAACTTCTTACTTTTTGGTCAAAGTCCAACTTACTTGGCATTTGTCTGTCTCTCCAGAACTTTTTCTTCACCTACTTGTTGTGTCTTCTCATATATTACACCCTTTTTATCCGATTGCCATTCTCAGATGTCCATAGTGAAGTCATCATTGATTTGATGTACTGTCCCGGACTTTTTTCCATCTCATTCAGTTCTGTTCCTGAATGTTGTGATTCACATTTTATCTGATTGCTATTCTCGGATGTTGTGATCACTTTCCTTCCGGTTGCCATTCTCGGATTTCCATGTTGGAGTCATCATTGAGTTGATGTACTTTCCCGAAATTTTCCCATTTCATTCAGTGTTGTTCCTGAATGTTGTGATTCACTTTTTATCTGATTGCTATTCTCAGATGTTGTGATTACCTTTTTCCGATTTCCATTCTCGGATATCCCTAGTAAAGTCAGTAATGTCATCTTTGGATGCTTCTGGTGTACTTTTTCGGGACTTTTCTCACTTCATTCAGTGCCATTCCTGGATGTTGTGATCCTTTTTTTCCAATTGCCATTCTTGGACATTTTCGTCTCAGCTGAGCCATGTTATGGTCTCTAGCATGCTGCTTTTCCCCGTTGGAGTTTTATGCTCCTTATCCCCAGAGTTTATTTCTTCTTCATGTGTCGTTTTGTCCCTCACGGATTTCTCTGCATTTCACATATTTCCTCTGCATTTCATATACATCTCATATGCTTTCATAACATTTTCATCTGCATTTTCATATACATTTTATTTGCTTTCATATTATTCTTATATCTGTTCCATATCATTTTCACATCATTTTCATATCGTTCGTTTCATTTCATTCCATTTTTTGGCATCTTAGGATCAAAAATTGTTTTTTTTTATATTTAAGTATCTTCCATCTTGTCGAAACGAAGATTTCAATCTTCATTATCTCTGGATTGAAGAAACTTAAATAGGGGCATCTGTCATACCCTAATTTTTGACCAAGATTTTTCGCATCTCATCTGCATTTCGCATACAAACAAGATCACGCACTGGTTTGTTTATCCTTCTTAGGTGCAGGTCTATGCTTCACAGAGGATCACCGTGATTTTTCTTGTTTCTATCTGTTTATATTTACTAACTTCTAACCAAAATACCAAAAATATGTTGCAGTTTGCTTCTTCTCCTCTCTGTGTTGCAGGATTTAAAAGACAGGGCAATGATTTCAATTCAGATGCGTCTGTTCAGTCACAATTCGATTCAGATGGACGTTTGACCTAATCTTGGTCAAACTATCCGAAGATTGTTTCAATTGCAAGTTGTATGTGCCAGTGAATTTTCCTCAGACTGTGCGTATTCAAAGTTCAAGACTGTGTTATGTGAGAAGTCATCAGTTATCAGACAGTGTTTTGTGCGAAGTTTGGTTTGAATCTTTAGTGTTCATCAATTCATCAAGGGTTCACATATGGATTTATTTTCCTTAGTGTGAATTCGAATAGTCAAGGCAATTTTTCAAATGATGGGCGTAGCTTGAGTTGTGAATTATTCAGTGGTTCGGGAGGATTCATGTTCAAGTGGCTTGTGCAAAAAAAATCAAGATCTGATTCTGGGCTTAAAATCAAGACTTCATCCATCATCCATTTTTCCATTTTTAAACCATTTTATTTTCCAATTTCTATTATCCAAATATTCAATAACCATACATTTTCAATATCAATATTTGATATTCATTTTTTAATCCATTCACTTCAATTTAGCCGATTATTCACTTTCTTTACCATATTCTTTTTCTCACATTTTTTTTAACCAAATATCCATAGAGTTATTTTTATCCTAAAACCATTAAAATTTCATTACATTTTTCTAAATGCATTTTTTTATATAGAACCATTTTTTTTCTTCCACTCATTATAGCCCATTTACATTTTAGAAAAAAAAGAAATAAAAATAAAATAAAGAGCCATGTTTCTCTTCCAAGCCCATGAGGAAATATCACAAGAACACAAAAAGTGTCATAAGCCCATTACATTTTTTTAACCCAAATATTTTTTGTGCAAAGTGTTAAACAACACATCAAATGCACTTCATCCATTTGAAGCCAAGTCGTCTTCGTAAACACTTGAAACGCAACAAAACAACAACAAGACCAAGCCACTCAGTCCTTCATTTTTTCCAGCAAACATCCTTGCATCGGTTCACAAGCCTCAAGCCACAGCTGCGGAATGGACACAACCCACACACCAGCTTCAATTCCAGCAACTAAATGCAAGCCAAACATTAGCCAAGCCAACTACTTCTCCAAGCCCTCACACGCAAACATCAAGCCGCAAGCTGCAAGCAACCAGCACACCGAAACCGTGACTCTAAAACGCAGCCAAACAACAAGTGAAACGCAACAGTTTCCAACGCAAGTTGCACACGAGAATCTCGCACATCAAAATGCAGCAAAACGAATTCAAACGGCAACCGTGAGCTTCTTCATTCCCTCTATAAATTTAAGACCTCTCTCATTCAAATCTCAAGCTTAAAAAGCCACTAAAAATTCTGCCCAAATCGATTTTCAAATCCATCAAGCTTCAAACCTCCTTTCACTTTTTTCCCAAATCCTTGAATCCGAAAACTCTCTTCCAACTCTTCCCTTCAAATATTCTGAAATCAACAACAGCATCACACTTCAACAATCATCAACAACAAAACGGAATCGACACAAATCGGATTTGAAAAAAATTAAAGAGAGAGAGACCGAAAAACTGACGGTGGTTGTTGATTTGAAGGAGAGAATCGCGAAAACGTAGGTGGTGCTATTGCCTTGTGAATAGTGTTCGCAAAATTGAAAGAGTGAGAGAAGAAGGTGTTGCTATCATCAGGTACAGCGGCGACGGATTTTTTTTCCTCTTCGGATGAACAGTGCCGATGGCACCTTATGTTGGAGAAGAAGCTTCTGCGTTTTTGTTTCCTTTTCTTTATTTTTTTCTTTATTTTGTTTGTTTATTTGGTTAAATAAGAAGAGTGAGTTGGTTTGGGCCTTGTGCCATATAGCTTCAATTATTAACCTCACCCCATGACCCTGCGTGTATCCTCCTCTTGGAGGTTCTTTCTTTTTAATTCTTTTTCTTTATTTGTTCTTAGTTTGTTTTTTTAATTGGTATTTTGTATTTTTTGTATTTTTGTTTGATCATTCATTTGAAAAGATTAAAAAAAAAAGAAGATTCCGGTGAAAACATTTTATAAAAATATTTTAGTGATTTTCATTTTTGAATTTCTTTATGATACTTTAGTTTTCTTTTAATTCTATTTGTGGTTTTTTTTATGGATTCTATTTTAGATCCATATTTCCTCTTCTATTATTTTTTTTTCTATTTTATTATTTTGGTCGATGAGATCTCCGATTCGACGATTATTGGTTTTCGAAGATGTTTAATCTTCATTATTTCAAATCTATGGATGAATGATCATTTGGATCATTCTCCATACTTTGGAATCGTGATAGGTTGCCTTCGATAATCCAATGTGAAATCTCGATTAAGATTAGACCGTTACCTTTTCTTTTCGTGCGACATGTTTTCGGAGAATGGTTCATTATATCATTTCTCTAACATGTATTAGCACAAATATTTTCCACCTTAATTGGTGGTGGCCAGCCTCATTTGTAGGGTAATTACTCCGTAAATTACTCGGCGATTGCTTAACATAGACCTAAACTTGTCCCGAATTCGGAATAAGATCCATTTGGATCCGGTTGCCTCGATTTTGGTTATCTTTTTGTGGTTGTGTTTGATTAAGTTCATCATACCATTTCTATGTAAATATTATAATAATACTATTAATATACTAACCATTTAAATTCAATCTCTCGCGCCTTATCCTCTTTATTTCAATCTCTCGCTCCTTATCTCTTTTATTATGCTTTTATTATACTATATCATTCATCATATTGTTTATGTTTATATTGTTATGCTTGTGATTTTTCTTTTGTCCATTTGGACACAAAAACATTAATAAAGGATTAAACATCTAAAAGATTTGTGACTTTAATTTCGGACTATGGTTACTATCCTTAGCATTGGACTTGGAGTTCCGGACTTAGATTTTAGGATCTATCCCTTTGCTTGAGTTGTTAGGGATTGAAGACTTTGGCTCCGATTGAGTTTACTTGTTTATGAAGATGGAAATCCGATTGTTTCAAAGAATGTGCATCACACGGTTTGATTGTTCTTCTTTTAACTTTTACATTCAAGTCTTAGGGTAGTCCCTTCATCTCTTCCCACTTCTTAAATTTTCAAATCTTCTTCCTATTTTCAAAAACTTTCTTTTGTTTTCAAACTTCAAACATTTTCGCAATCAAACCTTGACTTAGGTCAAGTGATTTTACCTTTTCATTTCATTTCTTAATAAATGCTAAACTACATAAGCATATCAAAACTTTTCTTCTAAAAAACTTTAAAACATTCAAAACTCACTCAATTGTTTTTATGCCCTCGTGCACGTTTCTTTTAACTTTTTTTTATGTTTAGATATGATTCATTCTTTCTAGCGGAATTATTCGCTAAAGAATGACGACTTATCTTTACATTTTAAAATCAATTCAACTCATTTGCCTTTTCACAATTTGTACCACGAACTATGAGGTTTTGATCTCGCATTGCACTTTATGGGTACGTAGGCATGAGACGTTCGTCTCTTCAAACACAAAAATCTTAAAAAACATTCCTCTTCTCATCTCGTCAATCTTTTTTCAAGCAAACTAATTTCAAACCAAAAAAGCAGTAAATATTTCAAAGGGCTCCCGTGGAGTACCACAGACATTTTGGGTGCGTAAAACCTTCCCAATTTGTAACCTATCCCCTTACCCGTTCTCTGTTTGTTTCTTTTAGCTTTTGCTTTTAGATTCATTAGGTTTTATTCGTTCTTTTACCTTTTCCATTTGGAATAGAATAAAAGCGCGGTGGCGACTCTGTTTACCTTGAGTTAAGTTAATCAATAGCTTACACTCATGATTTTACCGCTACACTAACCAATAAAAAATAAGTAATTTATTAATATTTTCATAAGATTATAAAATACCAAAAAAAATACTTTTTACATAATTAATTCAAATTAAATTTATTTCATCAAATTATTTCTTTTTAATCAAACATTTTTAATAAAAAAATCAATTAATAAAAATCTAAGACTTTTATTTCCTTCATATTTTTCTTATCTATTTTATTTTGTAGAATAATTATATAGGATGCGCGAAACTTGTAATAATTTATTTTTTCTCGCACGATTTTCTTTTTTCGAATAATGTAACTGCTAAAGCCTTGTAATAGTTTTAGGTTTATTTTCCGCACTTTACATTTTCTGTCAGGTTTTTATTTATGTATCTCTCCCAAAGCCATGTAATAGTTTAAATTAAGGTTTATTCTCCACACTATAAACTGTTAGATGTATGCTTAATAGGATTGTATGGTAATACTAAAATCCACCGTTAGCTAACCCTAATTTTCAAGACTAAAATAATTGAATTGAATGCACTTGCACACTCACACCTCTAGGGTAACCTCTCTTTGTTTCCTTATGAAATATGGTCAAGTCCCTCGAACGTAGGGATATCTTAACTTGTTGCCTAAATAAATATAATCATAGTCCTTTCGATATAAAGATCACAGTCCTTCGATGACCCTTCAAGTTGCCTATGAATAAGTGATCTAGTCCCTCGATGACCATACGAAAAAGATCATTGTCCCTCGACGTCCCTTCAATGTTGCCTTCGAATAAATGATCGTGTCCCTATGAAAATGATGATAGTCCCTTCGAATTCTTAAGGTATCTCTACATGTTGCCTTCTATGAATATAGCGATGACCCTACGCATGTCCCTTACAAATCCAAGGATAAGACTACTTACTAACTAATATTAAGGACAATTCTATCCATAAGGAAATGAAATAACAAGAAAGACTTTACAACTTAGGGTAAGTAACTCTTAAATGTTTGCTCACCATTTTCAAAACAAATACTTTTTACACCCCACTCTCTTTTTCAAAATAATTTCAAACAAGTAAACACTTTGTATACATTCATACGAGAATAGTTACAAAGTTAAATATTTACGAAAATATTTTAAACTGCACACTACACTTTTCAAACAAAACAAATAAAGTGAGCTAAGCAATTAAGATCCCATGGATAACCATGGATACAAAGGGTGCTAACACCTCCCCTTTGTATAACTTACCCCCCAAACTCAAAATCTTTTAAAAGGTCTTTCCTGTTCTTTTATACCTTTCCTAAATTGGATGAAATAAAACTCGATGGCGACTCTTGATTACCGTAACATATTTTGCGACAAATATTAAAACTCAGTTCTCCCACCGTGTTACACTATGTCACTCTTTTGTCATAATTCTTATTGATTGAGTCCATTACCCCGCTAGAGGTCACTCGCCAAGCCAATTCTCTCGTTCATCACTTCCAACAACTACAAGCTCATATGTGTTGACAATGGCTACCTCCCCAGCAAGGTTATTACTCCAATTCATACAATCACTATGATACCTAAGAGTTTAAAGACACCAAGTATTTTGTAAAAGCCTTTTGAGATAAAGTTCGGGCAAAAGCAAACAATCCCCAGCACGAGACTACTTGAAATCTTTCCACCTCAGCAGGATGTGTTTCGGTTTTGCTATTTGCAACAGAAAAATGGAAGTTATGTCCAACAGAGGGCATCACAAACTTTTTCTCTTCAACAGGTTTCCCGGATTATGTTCCTCAGTAGATCTAGGGTGGCTCCCGTTCCCCCAGCAGATATCTGTCGCTCCCGGGATTTTCATCCTAGTACAAACGCGAAAGTGGCGCGGAAAGGTAGAGTCGCCAGCCAGACATTTTTATCCCGAATGAATGGGAAAGGTAATGTTGCACAAACCTGAGGAAGAAGGAAAAGGACGAGGCCTTGCGAACCAAAGATCGGGGTTCGGGAGTCGGTTACGACCTGGGAAGGTATTAGCACCCCAGATCGTCCGTCGTACCCGACGGGATCCACGCTTGCTTATTTTGTTTCAAAGGGTGAGAAAATACGAATGCTGCTGAATAAAACCGCTACTGGAATAAAGGGAATGGAAAACGAGAAATGAATTGAAATGAGAATGAAAAGAAAGGGGGAAATGTAGGGAAAATAAAGAATATGCTCGAACGGGCCCTACCCCGCTGCCTACGTACCTCATCGGGATAATGAGGATCAGAGTCGACGTAGTTCGCCTAACCTAGGCTTACACTCGTTTGTGGTTTTTTAGGATGACGTTGCCATAGCTCTAGCTCAGGTGTTACCGGCTCTGACACGAGGGTGTTTACCGTATCGCTGTTTGAACTGTCGAGACAAGTCATGAAGAGTATGAGATGAGAAAGAAGACGTGACTTCTTGGTTTGTTGTTTTTTAGAAGAAATGTTTTGAATTTGGCACAAGGAAGTGAATTCAAACTCTTTTCCATGGAATGTACATTTGACTCTACATTCCAAGATGGAATAATAGAACAAGCATACCCAGCATGGAGAATTTATCCAAGACTGGTTTCCTAGGATTAGGGTTTCAGTTCACTGGCTTGCTGAACTTTATTAAGTGTTTTATTGTTTTTCTTTTGAGATGAGAAAGAATGACTCAAGTGGGAAAAGGGACAAAAACTAAAGGGGACTAAGACACAACCCTAAGTTATTTATATTTACAAAGGAGATCCTAAAGGTTAGTGAGGTTTTCTAATCCTAATGAGCAAAAGGAAAAGAAAAAAAAGAAATAGGATACAACTTACTTCCTAAGGAAGATAAGTTGATCCTAACAAGGGGGGATCCTACCAAACACAAATATGGAAGGAAAAATGAATAAAATGCATAAAAGAAATGCATAAAAAATAAGGGATAAAGTTAAGTAAACTTACCTCAATCTTCCCCACTACAAAACAAGTGGTTAGTGCACATTTTTATTAAAAAGAATAAGGCAAAACACACATTAATTAAATCCTAATTAAACTTGGACCTAAACTAGACTCTATTTAAATCCTAAAGGAACTAGAAAAAATGCTAAACCAAAAATACAGCACCTATTACAGCCCCTATTACACAAACAGCCATGAAAACAATGCATGATACAACTCAGCTTTTTACAGCCAGCATGCAACATGAAAAAGTAGGTGTAAAAGGTCAAATGCAGCATGTACACATAACAAACAAATTTTACAGCAGCTATATACAAAAACAGCTATGAAATGCAAAATTCAGAATTGCTTATTTTCATTCTTTAATGCACACCCTCAATGCAAAGATCACTAAACACATCACAAGCATGCATTTAACATGGATCAACATACACCAATGCAAGAACATGAACATTTAAGATTATTCAAGAATGCATCATGTGGATTATGCAACCAGTAATGCAAAAATGAATCACCTAAACATGACATTTGAACATGGTGATTATTGATTATGAACATACAACATGATAGCTCAATAAACATGCTAAACTCAATGCAAAATTCAGAAGTGAATTGATAACATGCTATGATCAAACATGCAAACAAATGCCACCAAATGCACATATATACAATTATGCAAAATGCAACATACATCAACATAATGAAATGCAAAATGATTTAATGCAATGTGAAACATGTAAAAACAGAATGCAACATGATTATTACATACCTAATGATGCATGAACATAGCAACAATATGCAAGAACTCAAGCCATACACAAAGAACACAAAAAACACATAATATGCGACATAAACGGAATCGTGTCGAAACGACTCGAAACGGGGGAATGAGCTACTGGAAATGGACCCAAAAATTCCCTAAAATCACTACCTAAACATGTATGAACATTAAAGGCACTAGGAAGCAAGATTGAGCAATCAACTAAACCAAGAACACAAAACTTGACAGCGTTAACCGGTTAACCATATAGGTTAACCGGTTAACAGACCCAAAACAGAGGCAGTTTGTGGCAAAACGCAGGTGTTAACCGGTTAACCCCATGCGTTAACCGGTTAACACTGAACAGAGTTGAAAAAAAGCTTTTGAAAAAAGTGCTTTTGGCCACAAACTTGCTTCTAGACAATCCTAACATACCTAGGGACATGCTACCACTAATTTCGACTTATTCGGAGCTTATTAACACATGATAAAACCTATATCTATTAACACTTTAAAAACTAATTCAACAACAATCACAAAAATGCAAACAACACATAATCGACGGAATTAATTCAAGCAAAGCGAAAAGCACTTAAAGAATGCCGAAACGGCGAGATGAAGAGAATAACTTAAAGAAGAAGTGATTAAGATCACCAACCTACGAAGCGGAGGATTGCTTCGGTAATTGTTGCAAGTATCGAAGCTTGAATCGAAGAGAAAACCGAAAACCGAGAAACCGCAAAATAAATGCGTTCTTGAGCTTGAATCTTTGGTGCGCTTCCGATAATCCGAAATCTTCAACAAGATCGCTAGCTTCTTCTTCTACGATCCACCATTAATGGAGGTTGGAGGCTTAAGCTTCAAGATCTTCAAGTTTCAATGTGAAACTTGAAGAGCTTATTCAAAGAAGCTTTGGTGAAAGGAGGGAAAATGGAGGAAAAGTGAGAGAGAAAAAGTGATTATGGAAAAAGTGAAAAATTTGGAATAAATGGTGGGAACCCTTTTCAATGAAGTGATTAATGGTTATATAGAGATTAGGCTAGGAGTTAGGTTTGGGTTTGGGGCCCAAAAATTAGGTTTGGGATCCAAAATTAGGTTTGGAAGTTAGTTAGGGTTAGGGTTGGAAAATGGAATATTCCTTGGAATATTCCTTGGAATACCCTAGAACATTCCTTGGAATACTCTAGAAGATGGTGGAAGGTGGTGGAAGTTTCCAAGGGAAATGGAGTTGAATTGGAGTGGAAAAATGGAATGGAAAGAATGAAAGGAAGTGTGGAAAGAAAGTGGAAGGAAAAGCGGAAGGAAAAGGGGAGGAAAGTGGTGAATTCTTCCTTTTTAATGGGTTAGCTTGAAAGTGGTGTGGATTATTTTTGGTACATCATTTTCTCTCGAACTCCAATGTTTGCCAAGCCTCGATCGACCACACACCTCATGCAAAGGACGATGAATGACTTATTTATTTTTTCAAATGCGATGCGATGATATGCGGAATGATGCAAGAATGAAGCGTGAATCGCTCGAGGTTGATGATAAATAAGAGGGCAAATTTTGGGGTGTTACAGCTGCCCCTATTCAATCACTGTAGACTTGAATGGATGACAGCAGCTGCTTTCAGACGTTCGAAGTATGCAGGGATTGAATACTAAAACAACCCGAAAATTTGCACTCGCACTGGAAGAACAGAGAAATAAGCTCAACCAAACAAACTCCGCTTGGATATAATTATAATGGTGAGAATCATGAACGGGGGATGCCTTTTGAGTGATGCCAGAAGGCTACTGGCTTACCACACTGTGGGTGGACTTCAAAATACATTGCCACTCTGCGGGTGGACTTTTGAGATTGCCACGCTGCGGGTGGACTTTGGAAATTGCCACGCTGCGGATGGACTTTTGCCAATCTGCGGTTGGACTTCCGATACTTTACCACACTGCGGGTGGATTGCTGAATAACTTGCCACACTGCGGGTGGACTTTGAAGGTTTGCCACACTGCGGGTGGACTTCTGAAACCTGCCACGCTGCGGGTGGACTTTGGAAATGATGCCACCCTGAGGATGGACTTTCGCCAATCTGCGGTTGGACTTCAAAATACGTTGCCACACTGCGGGTGGACTTTGGATATGATGCCACCCTGAGGATGGACTTTGACCAATCTGCGGTTGGACTTCAAAATACATTGCCACACTGCGGGTGGACTTTAAAGAGTTGCCACACTTCGGGTGGACTTTTGCTCGCTGTGGGAGATTTTTGAAACTTGCCACGCTGCGGGTGGACTTTTGATATGATGCCACCCTGAGGATGGACTTTCGCCAATCTGCGGTTGGACTTTTGCTCACTACGGGAGACTTTTGAGATTTGCCACCCGAAGATGGACTTTGGCCAGTCTACGGCTGGACTTTTGCTCACTACGGGAGACTTTTGCTCACTACGGGAGACTTTTGCTCACTACGGGAGACTTTTGCTCACTACGGGAGACTTTTGCTCACTACGGGAGACTTTTGCTCACTACGGGAGACTTTTGAGATTTGCCACCCGAAGATGGACTTTGGCCAGTCTGCGGCTGGACTTTTGCTCACTACGGGAGACTTTTGAGATTTGCCACCCGAAGATGGACTTTGGCCAGTCTGCGGCTGGACTTTTGCTCACTACGGGAGACTTTTGCTCACTACGGGAGACTTTTGCTCACTACGGGAGACTTTTGCTCACTACGGGAGACTTTTGCTCACTACGGGAGACTTTTGAGATTTGCCACCCGAAGATGGACTTTGGCCAGTCTACGGCTGGACTTTTGCTCACTACGGGAGACTTTTGCTCACTACGGGAGACTTTTGCTCTCTACGGGAGACTTTTGCTCACTACGGGAGACTTTTGCTCACTACAGGAGACTTTTGCTCACTACGGGAGACTTTTGAGATTTGCCACCCGAAGATGGACTTTGGCCAGTCTACGGCTGGACTTTTGCTCACTACGGGAGACTTTTGCTCACTACGGGAGACTTTTGCTCTCTACGGGAGACTTTTGCTCACTACGGGAGACTTTTGCTCACTACGGGAGACTTTTGCTCACTACGGGAGACTTTAGCTCACTACGGGAGACTTTTGCTCACTACGGGAGACTTTTGCTCACTACGGGAGACTTTAGAGATTTGCCACCCGAAGATGGACTTTGGCCAGTCTACGGCTGGACTTTGCATATGCTGAATTTGCACGGCATGTTGCCCCATGACACTGGGGATATTATGTCTTGAGTATTGTTAATGAACTGGTAACTGTAAAAGAAATTCCTGACGCGGAAGTGATAAGTCTCTGTTGACTCTGTGGGGAAACACAATGATCGCGAATTCAATATCAAGTAGCCCTGTGGGGATGACATCTCTGTTGGAGAGGAGCGTGAATAATTCATCTGTCCCGAATTATCACCTTTGCCAAAAATAAATTGGACTTTTAGATTTGAGGGTCGTGCCCGGGGATACTCGGACTATTGAGGAATATCCACTCTTATGGATTTGCTGGGGATGACTAGAAACCGAGACACATCCTGCTGAGGAGGAACGATTTCAAGTTGTCTCGTGCTGGGGATCAGTTGCTTCTGTATGGATTTTACCTTTAAGAGGATTTTACAAAAGACTTGGCGTCTTTAAACTCTTAGGTATTGTAACGACTGCATGAATCAATGTGATGACCTCGCTGAGGAGGTAACCATTGCCAATGTGGATGAATTTGTATCTGTCAGAAGTGTTGAACGAGATAGTTGACTTGACAAGTAACCACGGTATTCTAGACTCCGGGTAAATGCTTCTGATCGTCTGTCTTCGGGAAAGAATGAATTCTCGTACTATTGGGGTGGCCTGCCCCAGGATGAGTACTTGAATAGTTTTGCTCTTGACTGACTAATCTTCGCTCTTGGAGAGATTTGAATCTCGAGGTGCTTGCCCCAGATTAGCTGAAATTTGAAGGGATTGCTCAACATAACTGCCCCAGATTGGCTCAGTACTTTAATTTTGAAGAGATTGCTCGATGTGACTGCCCCGGATTAGCTGTCTCTTACCATGACTAACTGGGGAAATCTCTGCTCAATGAAGCTTTATTCGGATAAGTGCACCTTGACGTGACAGTCTTTCAGAAGTTTTGGTCTCCTCAACCTGGCAAGCTTGCTTCTGTATTGAATTTCCGCATGTGAACCAAATATGATGCTCAACAAATGTATGCAAGTGAGAAAATGTTTATTTTTAGAATGAAAATCCTAATTCAACAAACATGTTAATCTTGAAGCTTTGAAAATGGATCGTTAACTTTTGTGAGCGAATCACTGGTTAAGATACGACCTTTATTTGAATGAAAGTATGTACATGCAATACCAATAAATGTCTTTTAGCACAACTCATAGGAGTCAGGAACGCGGTCTCGTGGTAGTACGCTCTCAAATTAACCCTGTTTCAGTTAGGACTTTTAAGGGTTGTATCGTGGCCTGGTTCACGGTTATAGAAACAAAGGAAAAAGGCTCGAAGTTTATTTGTGCCCACCCGCTCTTCGTGATGTTCTTCATTCCTATGTTCAGCTAGTTTTCACAAGCATCCACCTTTCATAAGGGTTTCGTGTTTGATTGAGGAACCATTGCTGCTATCCGTTCAAGCACCAATCAGGTTATTATTGAGAGTCAGTCACTCCTCTATCTTTTGTGTTTATGCCACACGACTTTGTTCTTATTTGAGGATCTTTCTTGTGTAATCCTTTCCGTCTTTCGCTTTTGCGTTATTTTGCTTATCCCTAACTTTTGCCTGGACTGATTCTTGTGAATCTTCGATTGTGAAGTCCAGCGGGATGCCCTAACTTTTGCTTAAGTCGCTTGTTTTCAAGTTTCGACTTAGCGGGCCTTTTCTTTTCTTTTTCTTTTTGTATTTTGAACAAGTCGCGTGACATTGTTTGTCTTGATTGCTTCACGAGGGTTGTGACTGCCTCATTCTTTGGTCGACGAAGGATAACCATTGTGGTTTTCAATCTTTGGACCTTTTGACTTGGATAACCATTGTGGTCTCGGGTTTTTGGACCTCTTGATTAGCATAGTAGAATGCAACGGATCTCCAAATACACTTCTTTATGGAAGTCTGAACGCTTGGTCTGACTAGCTGACATCTACCCTGCCCCTGGGTTACATGTGAGGGTTTTTTATGTGAAAAGAAAACTCCTACTTCAAGGCTCGAAGGGGTTAGCAAGGGTTTATCTTCCTTATATCTCCAGTGTCTAGGATTTGAAACAATGCCTGTACATCGTCAACAGGGTCTTACTTGAGAGCACACAATTAGAGATTTTGCGTTTTTGTTTCGTCATCCTCCCTCATAGAATTTAAGCACGACAATTAGTATTGCGATATACATATGCAAAATTATAAGGGAATGCAAATGAATTTACTTCAAGAAAAACATGTGAGTTTTATTATTTCTAACATTCAAAAGCAAACAAATTTCATACTTGTAGACAAATGTTTAACACATAAAAGAAACTACAAATGGAAATGCAGTAAAGAAACTGAATATTGCCATAGTTGAGGAGGCTTGGCTCCGTCTGGACCTGTCAGTCTTGGATACTTTCAACGATCAATAGCTCTTTTCACAGCCTTGTGATCTTCAATTTGCAGTTGCATGCCCAACCATGGCAGTAATACTTCCTCTTCTAGCTATTCTGACTCTGACACGAGACGTCTGGAGGAAAGAGTGAAGCTGGGGAGTAAAGTTGCCCCAAAAGTTTGCTCGGAAAGACCTGACGATCTTCTGCCTACGTATCTCCATTGACTGATGACCAATGAAGAATCAGAGCGACGTAGTTCCCCTCAATAGGGATGAAAAACGAACAATGAAGAAAGGCAATCACATAAATGCCATCACTGAGAGTATTTGAATACTGCTGGCTTTATTTGCTTCATGAATCCCCTGGCGTCCTGGGTGGTCAGCTTGAAGACTTCAGCTTAACGTGAACCATCTGGTAGAACGACCGCGACACCAGTTCCATTATGATTAGGCATCGGATTATGAAGTACATTTGGGAGAGGAGCGAAATTGATCGCCTTGGAGTCAACTAGGTCCTGTACCTTGTTCTGAAAGGCCCAACATTTCTCAATACTGTGCCCCTGGGCACCTGAATGGAATTCGCACCTGGCGTTAGCGTCAAAATTCGGAGGTAGATTGTCAGGAGCGGGAGGTCTCATGGTGCGAAGCTCCACCAAATTCAACTTTAGCAGCTCTGGAAGCAATACAGCATATGGGCATGGGACGGGGTCGAGTCTGCGATTTCTCGCTCTTGCTCTTTCTTGAAACGGTCTCTGTACCTGTTGTTGCTGACCCTGTGGTCGTTGTTGTTGAACCTGTGGAGTAATAGTCACTGCAGCCGTTTGGTAGTAACCTTGAGAATAACTTCTGTCTCGGCCCCTATACGCAGCATTCGTCTCGCCTTCTCTTCTTCTTTGGCCATTGCCAAAAGGTTTTCTCACACCAGAAGAACTAGCACTGCTTGCATCCTGGATCTTTCCCATTTTCAGAAAATTCTCTATCCTTTCTCCAGCAATGACGATATCAGAAAAACCAATGGACGGGCAGGCGGCCAGACGATCCAAGTAAACACCTTGCAAGGTGCCCATAAACATGTCTGCCATCTCCCGATCCAGCAAGGGAGGTTGAACCTGTGCGGCCAGCTCACGCCACCTCTGGGCATACTGCTTAAAACTCTCTTTAGGTCCTTGAGACAAGTTCTGCAACTGAGTGCGATTTGGAGCCATATCAATATTGTATTGATACTGCTTGAGGAATGCCTCAGCTAGATCTTTCCAACTTCGAATAGAGACCCGACTCAGCTTCATGTACCAGCTCAACGAAGCTCCAGATAAACTGTCTTGGAAGAAATGTATCCAAAGTTTCTCGTCATCAGTATGAGCCGAGATTTTTCCGAAGTACGCATGAATGTGAGTCCTAGGACACGTGCTGCCGTTGTACTTGTCAAATGATGGTGCCTTGAACTTTGGAGGGATTCTGACTCCTGGTACTAACCCGAGGCTGTTTACATCGATACCCAAGGAATTCTGACATTCCATGGCCTTGATCTTCTCTGACAGCTCTTCGTACCTGCGATTGTTGATCTCATTCATGTTACCCATATCAGCATCCAGTAGAGTGAACTGGTCCTCTTGATTGTCTTCTAAACCTGCATTACGTGTTGCGGTCCTATTTGGATGAGGCTCTCCGTTACGGGCAGCGTTAGGATCCACATTCTCAGTCGGTGTTCCAGCATTAGCATTCACATGAGGTTGCTCAACCATCAACCGGAGACGCTCCTGGTTCTGGGCCATGCCAGTCATCATTTCCATGAACTGATCCATCCTCTGTCGGAACTCATTGAGCTCAGTCTGTACTCGATCAGCCATCCTTACTCGGTTTCTTTTGGTCGGATATCGGTGAATGCGTTGACCAGCTATTTTGCCTAAAGTTGAATAAGTTAGGAAGTCCGAATAACCTGTAAAAATGCAAAATATGCAAATCATGCAGTAAATGCATATGATATGTTCATGAGGATGCGACATGCGGCCCTGCAAATGAGTAAGCATGTGTTAGTAATGCAAGCATGCGGATGATGTTATGCAATGCACTGGTGTGTGATCAATGATCTGATGTTGGTGTCGGTGCATGGTCTCAAAATCCAGATATCACAATAATCATCCCTCTGATCCGGGGTCCATAACTTAAGAACAGAAATCCAGATCACAAAACTGAATCAAAGGCAAAGTGGGTATGCTGAAGGTACCAGGGTTCCTGCAAACCTGTAAACCCCTCCCAATCTCACGGGTATGCTACTCGGGTCAACATCACGGACTCTCAAAGCCGAATAGCAATAATACGTTCACCATTTCCGAGAAATGGCTCATGACCAAATCAGGGAATCGGTTTGGCATTATGTACTACTCAGGGAGGTCTCAGTTGAGTCCGGAAAAACAAGCATCCCTCATAAGTCTCCAGCTTCAAGCACTGAATCGAGAAACAATAGTACATTCATCCCGAAGGGTACAATACTATCGTCATACGAACAGTTTGCTTTAACTGAATTCCTATGAGAGAACCAGGCCATCCTATGCGAGTTCCCAATGGACCCTCGGATGCGAGTGGGTTTGCCAACAAATGTGGTCTGCCACTGTCATCACTGGAGAGGGGTGTTTCCATTAAGGTTCTCAATGATCGGTCCCCTGACTGCACATAACTATCAAGGTAGCGTATTGCCCCAGAAAGATTCCGGAACCAATACATTCCCGAGAAGGTCGCAAGTCAAGGCGTGGAACTCACTACTACCAACATAGCAAGATGCCATGAAGCCAAAGTGGAACCACTCTAAGTCCTAGGGTGCACTCAAGCCGGGTATTTGGCTTATCTCACAGTAACTCCCACCCACAGAAAAAAAATGAAAACCAGCACAGCCAGACAGTCCAGTATAATATGATGCATGGAAAATAAAATACTGAAAGCGGTAAATAAATGCTGTAAAGTAAAGCTGTAAAGTAAAAACTGTAAATAAACAGTAAAGCTAAACTAAAGCACACAACAACAAACAGGTAAACACCCAAAGAAACAAAACCAAACAGGCGCTAGGATTGACTCTACAAGGGAAACCGGAAGAATCAGGTTAGTCCCCAGCAGAGTCGCCAGCTGTCGCTCCCGGGATTTTCATCCTAGTACAAACGCGAAAGTGGCGCGGAAAGGTAGAGTCGCCAGCCAGACATTTTTATCCCGAATGAATGGGAAAGGTAATGTTGCACAAACCTGAGGAAGAAGGAAAAGGACGAGGCCTTGCGAACCAAAGATCGGGGTTCGGGAGTCGGTTACGACCTGGGAAGGTATTAGCACCCCAGATCGTCCGTCGTACCCGACGGGATCCACGCTTGCTTATTTTGTTTCAAAGGGTGAGAAAATACGAATGCTGCTGAATAAAACCGCTACTGGAATAAAGGGAATGGAAAACGAGAAATGAACTGAAATGAGAATGAAAAGAAAGGGGGAAATGTAGGGAAAATAAAGAATATGCTCGAACGGGCCCTACCCCGCTGCCTACGTACCTCATCGGGATAATGAGGATCAGAGTCGACGTAGTTCGCCTAACCTAGGCTTACACTCGTTTGTGGTTTTTTAGGATGACGTTGCCATAGCTCTAGCTCAGGTGTTACCGGCTCTGACACGAGGGTGTTTACCGTATCGCTGTTTGAACTGTCGAGACAAGTCATGAAGAGTATGAGATGAGAAAGAAGACGTGACTTCTTGGTTTGTTGTTTTTTAGAAGAAATGTTTTGAATTTGGCACAAGGAAGTGAATTCAAACTCTTTTCCATGGAATGTACATTTGACTCTACATTCCAAGATGGAATAATAGAACAAGCATACCCAGCATGGAGAATTTATCCAAGACTGGTTTCCTAGGATTAGGGTTTCAGTTCACTGGCTTGCTGAACTTTATTAAGTGTTTTATTGTTTTTCTTTTGAGATGAGAAAGAATGACTCAAGTGGGAAAAGGGACAAAAACTAAAGGGGACTAAGACACAACCCTAAGTTATTTATATTTACAAAGGAGATCCTAAAGGTTAGTGAGGTTTTCTAATCCTAATGAGCAAAAGGAAAAGAAAAAAAAGAAATAGGATACAACTTACTTCCTAAGGAAGATAAGTTGATCCTAACAAGGGGGGATCCTACCAAACACAAATATGGAAGGAAAAATGAATAAAATGCATAAAAGAAATGCATAAAAAATAAGGGATAAAGTTAAGTAAACTTACCTCAATCTTCCCCACTACAAAACAAGTGGTTAGTGCACATTTTTATTAAAAAGAATAAGGCAAAACACACATTAATTAAATCCTAATTAAACTTGGACCTAAACTAGACTCTATTTAAATCCTAAAGGAACTAGAAAAAATGCTAAACCAAAAATACAGCACCTATTACAGCCCCTATTACACAAACAGCCATGAAAACAATGCATGATACAACTCAGCTTTTTACAGCCAGCATGCAACATGAAAAAGTAGGTGTAAAAGGTCAAATGCAGCATGTACACATAACAAACAAATTTTACAGCAGCTATATACAAAAACAGCTATGAAATGCAAAATTCAGAATTGCTTATTTTCATTCTTTAATGCACACCCTCAATGCAAAGATCACTAAACACATCACAAGCATGCATTTAACATGGATCAACATACACCAATGCAAGAACATGAACATTTAAGATTATTCAAGAATGCATCATGTGGATTATGCAACCAGTAATGCAAAAATGAATCACCTAAACATGACATTTGAACATGGTGATTATTGATTATGAACATACAACATGATAGCTCAATAAACATGCTAAACTCAATGCAAAATTCAGAAGTGAATTGATAACATGCTATGATCAAACATGCAAACAAATGCCACCAAATGCACATATATACAATTATGCAAAATGCAACATACATCAACATAATGAAATGCAAAATGATTTAATGCAATGTGAAACATGTAAAAACAGAATGCAACATGATTATTACATACCTAATGATGCATGAACATAGCAACAATATGCAAGAACTCAAGCCATACACAAAGAACACAAAAAACACATAATATGCGACATAAACGGAATCGTGTCGAAACGACTCGAAACGGGGGAATGAGCTACTGGAAATGGACCCAAAAATTCCCTAAAATCACTACCTAAACATGTATGAACATTAAAGGCACTAGGAAGCAAGATTGAGCAATCAACTAAACCAAGAACACAAAACTTGACAGCGTTAACCGGTTAACCATATAGGTTAACCGGTTAACAGACCCAAAACAGAGGCAGTTTGTGGCAAAACGCAGGTGTTAACCGGTTAACCCCATGCGTTAACCGGTTAACACTGAACAGAGTTGAAAAAAAGCTTTTGAAAAAAGTGCTTTTGGCCACAAACTTGCTTCTAGACAATCCTAACATACCTAGGGACATGCTACCACTAATTTCGACTTATTCGGAGCTTATTAACACATGATAAAACCTATATCTATTAACACTTTAAAAACTAATTCAACAACAATCACAAAAATGCAAACAACACATAATCGACGGAATTAATTCAAGCAAAGCGAAAAGCACTTAAAGAATGCCGAAACGGCGAGATGAAGAGAATAACTTAAAGAAGAAGTGATTAAGATCACCAACCTACGAAGCGGAGGATTGCTTCGGTAATTGTTGCAAGTATCGAAGCTTGAATCGAAGAGAAAACCGAAAACCGAGAAACCGCAAAATAAATGCGTTCTTGAGCTTGAATCTTTGGTGCGCTTCCGATAATCCGAAATCTTCAACAAGATCGCTAGCTTCTTCTTCTACGATCCACCATTAATGGAGGTTGGAGGCTTAAGCTTCAAGATCTTCAAGTTTCAATGTGAAACTTGAAGAGCTTATTCAAAGAAGCTTTGGTGAAAGGAGGGAAAATGGAGGAAAAGTGAGAGAGAAAAAGTGATTATGGAAAAAGTGAAAAATTTGGAATAAATGGTGGGAACCCTTTTCAATGAAGTGATTAATGGTTATATAGAGATTAGGCTAGGAGTTAGGTTTGGGTTTGGGGCCCAAAAATTAGGTTTGGGATCCAAAATTAGGTTTGGAAGTTAGTTAGGGTTAGGGTTGGAAAATGGAATATTCCTTGGAATATTCCTTGGAATACCCTAGAACATTCCTTGGAATACTCTAGAAGATGGTGGAAGGTGGTGGAAGTTTCCAAGGGAAATGGAGTTGAATTGGAGTGGAAAAATGGAATGGAAAGAATGAAAGGAAGTGTGGAAAGAAAGTGGAAGGAAAAGCGGAAGGAAAAGGGGAGGAAAGTGGTGAATTCTTCCTTTTTAATGGGTTAGCTTGAAAGTGGTGTGGATTATTTTTGGTACATCATTTTCTCTCGAACTCCAATGTTTGCCAAGCCTCGATCGACCACACACCTCATGCAAAGGACGATGAATGACTTATTTATTTTTTCAAATGCGATGCGATGATATGCGGAATGATGCAAGAATGAAGCGTGAATCGCTCGAGGTTGATGATAAATAAGAGGGCAAATTTTGGGGTGTTACAATATCATACGGATTTTTCTCTTCCCCAAAAGACTTCTGAAGATTTCCTTGCCCTAGCAGAGTAATGATGATTGATAATCCCCAAGTAGAGATTCGTCTTCCCACGATAATTTATTTCATACAAGAATTCAATTATTCCCGGCAACCAGTTTAATGCTTCCCTTCCCTACATAGGTTTGAAAAATTCAGGTTGATAGAGAGTTCTCCTCAGTAGAGCCTTGACAAGACTTTTCCCAAGCTAAGTCGGAAAGTTGTCGGTCCCCCAACAAAGTCTTACGCGTGAGATGCAATCCTCGATAGTTGAAGTATCCCCTAGCAGGGTCCTCAAATCTAAAAGTCCAATTTATTTTTGGAAAAGGAGATAATTTGAGACAAATGGATTATTCACGCTCTTCTCCAGCAGAGATTTTATCCCCGCAGGGCTTCTTTAGATCGAATTAGCGATCATTTCATTCTCAGCAGAGTCAGCAGGGACTTATTACTTCCTCATCAGGAATTACCTTTGCATTTGCATAATTTCATTGACATACTCAAAACATAACTTCCCCAAAGTCATGGGGCATCATGCCGTGCAATTCAACATATGTATACCCAACATAATCTAGGTTTGATATGTCTAAAGTCCAACCGTAGATTGACCAAAGTCCATCCTCAGGATGGAAAATTTTTGAAGTCCAACCGTAGATTGGCAAAAGTCCATCCGCAGGGTGGCAAATTTCTGAAGTCCAACCACAAATTGGCGAAAGTCCATCCTCAGGGTGGCAAATTTCTGAAGTCCAACCGTAGATTGGCCAAAGTCCATCCTCAGGGTGGCAGATTTCTGAAGTCCAACCGTAGATTGGCGAAAGTCTATCCTCAGGGTGTCAAATTTCTAAAGTCCAACCGCAGATTTGCGAAAGTCATCCGCAGGGTGGAAAATTTCTGAAGTCCAACCGCAGATTGGCGAAAGTCCGTCCTCTGGATGGCAAAGCACCAAAAGTCCCTTGTAGTGTGGCAAAAGTCCAATCGTATATTGGCCAAAGTCCATCCTCAGGGTGGCAAATTTCAAAAGTCCCCCGTAGTGTGGCAAAAGCCCTCGTAGTATGGTAAAAGTCCAACTGTAGATTGGCTAAAGTCCATCCTCAGGGTGGAAAATTTCAAAAGTTCCCCGTAGTGTGAAAAAAAGTCCCCTGTATTGTGGTAAAAGTCCCTCGTAGTGTGGCAAAAGTCCCTTGTAGTGTGGAAAAAGTCCCCCGTAGTGTGGAAAAAGTCCCCGTAGTGTGGCAAAAAGTCCCCTGTATCGTGGCAAGAAGTCCAACCGCAGATTGGTGAAAGTCCGTCCTCAGGGTGGCAAAGTATTTGAAGTCCAACCGCAGATTGATGAAAGTCCGTCCTCAGGGTGGAAAAGTATCTGAAGTCCAACCGTAGATTGGCAAAAGTCCGTCCTTAGGGTGGAAAAATATCTGAAGTCCAACCGCAGATTGGCGAAAGTCCGTCCTCAGGGTGGCAAAGTATCTGAAATCTAATAGCAGATTGGCGAAAGTACACTCATAGTGCGGCAAGTTGGTAGTCATCTGACTTCATCCAAAAGACATTAAGGTTATGTTGCAGCCTAGCGAAAGTCCATCCGTAGTGTGACACGCCAATAATCGATCAACGTGGTACAAAAAGACAGACTTTCAAAGTCCACTCGTAGCGTGGCAAGTCAGTAATCTTTTGGCATCATTCAAAAGGCATTCCCCGTTTATTATTATTCCCATCAGAATTATATCCGAGTAGAGTTCATATGGTCGGGTTTATATCCCTTTTCTTCTTCTCCACAGAGTGAAAAGTTTCTGGTTGTTTCTAGTATTCAATCCCTGCATACGTCAAACGTTTTAAAGCAACTTCTATCATCCATTCAAGTCTACAGTGATTGAATAGGGGCAGCTGTAACACCCCAAAATTTTCCCTCATATTCATTATTAACCTAAATGGCTCATGTTTTCATTCATCTGCATTTTCAGTAGGCCATAACTTTGCATTCATTCACTGGGATTGACTCACTAAGACTCGGGATCAAGCTTTTTCTGGTGATTGGATTTTTTCGGTTCAAAAGTGATTCATTTGGTTATTAAACTCAATGCAAGGTTAAGGTCTCGTTGTTATGAGCACTTTATCACCCAATGTTGTTTCTCAAAGGCCTCGAGAAATTAGGTCTTCATCATCGTTCTCATTGGAGAAGGATATGGGCTAGGTTGGTTCATCACAATTTAAATGACAATAAGTTCAAGATTGATTCGTGTCTAGCATTATCTCTCGACAAATGATTCAAGACGTTAGGATATCCGAAAAGGAATAGTTTAAAAATGTTGAAGATTTATTTCAAATGTGGCCATTAAGTTCAATTCAAGTGAAGTATCAATATGGAATTAGGTCATAGTCCATTTAGTATTCAAGGCTTTAGCATTCAAATGAGTTCAAGGTGTTACCATCCATTCAAGTTCAAATTCAAATTTGGTCTATAATGTCAAATGCATTCCATTTCCATTCAAATTCCAAGTGATAATTGTGCCATCTAGTCTCCGTTATTTTGGCAACGTGATATAATTGTTGTTTTGGTCCAAAGAACAATACACCTTTGTTGTCATTTATTCATTCCAATAGTAGATGGGTGCAAATTAAATATGGGTTTTCATTAAAAAGGACAACCAAGAATTCAAGCTTCTTTCAGAAGAAATTGAGCGTTGGTTTACAAAAATTGATCACATCTTTGAACACACACGAATTCAACATGAAGAAGTTCTAACTGCAGTCCATAAAACAAGTGTGTGGATAAAATGCAGTGGCACCCCCATCCTGTTGCCAGTCACATAAATGAAAACAAAATAAGCAAGGAACTGATATAAAAAAATCCAAGATTCAGAAGAAAATGTCACAATAAAAAATCAGTACAAGCTCCTAAATGACAAAAAAAATCTACATTGGATGCTCATAATAGATTTAGATCAGAAAACATAAAAAGAAAAAGCTAACAGAAAGAATTCATTACAAATTGAAGAGAAAAATATCAATCTCAAAAACTTCGACCCCAATCTCCACTCTCACTTCTCAGCTAACTCCTTCAAGCACCTTATAACAGAAAACTAACTACTAACAAGCTTCATAACCAACTCTAACTAAAATCTCACCTGAAAACCCAAAAATACCCTTTTGATCTTCATCCATATAAGAACACAGTTGCTGCATATTCATGAACTCTCCTCATTCTCTCTGATTCACCATCTTTCAACCTCCATCTGCTTCTTCATTCAACTCTCTCATTCCCCCTCCATTCATCATCTTCATCTTCTTCATCTTCTTCATCAACTGCAACGTTTTCGCTCAGCTCCATCATTATCTTCAGCCACAACACTTCATCACTCCATTTCTCTGTATCTTCAATACACAACATACAATCATCAAAAAGTCAGTTACCTATCAACTAACGGAAATTCTGTTACAAGGTGATCATAGAAAATAACAGAAAAACTCTTCAATCGGTTTTCTCCGTTGTAACACGGTGGGAGAATTGACTTTTAGTTATGTTGCGGATAGCAAGAGTCGCCACCGACTTTTATTTTATCCAAGTGGAAAGGACATAAAAGAACAGGAAAGACCTTAAAAAAATTTGAGTTCGGGGGGTAGGTTATATAAAGGGAAGGTGTTAGCACCCTTTATATCCATGGTTATCCATGGGCTCTTAGTTACTTAGCTCACTTTAAATTGTTTTGAAAAGGTGTAGTGTGTGATTAAAAACTTTCTAAGTACTTTGTAATGATCCTCGTATGGATGTATACAAAGACTTGTTTTTGAAAATCTGTTTGAAATGTGAAGTGTAAAAAAAAGTATTTTGAAATGTGTGAGCAAGTAATTAAGAGGAACCTACCCTATATTAAGTCTTTACTGTTCTTTTGTTCTTTCAATGGTAAGACTATCCCTATTATTAAGGAATAGGTAGTAATTACCTTGGATGTGTAAGGGACATGTGTAGGGACATCTGTATGTAGGCAACTGTAAGGTGTCTTTAGCAATTCGTAAGGACTTATCATCTTTTATTCGAAGGGACAAGATCATTTATCGTAGGCAACCTCGAAGGGACTTGATCTTATAAACTGAAGGGACTTGATGATATTTGTGAAGGGACTTTGCTTAAAACACCTTACTTGACCTTTTAAAATAGGCAACATGAGAGGTAACCTTAGAAAGTGCAAGATGGCGATCAAAGATCGACTTACGTGTGTGGGTGTGCATATTCAAATATTTATCTTTTAAAGTTAATTATTCTAAGTTAATTTTAATCACAAGTATGTTATTCACACCCTAGAATTACTAACCATACAATAAATATATTCATAATAAATATAAAGCAAAAATATAAACTAAACTATTACAAAGCTTTGGGACAATTACAATATAATCGAGAAATAATAATAGAAAATATAATAATAAATAAACAATAATTTAAATGTTAGTAATAATGAAATAATAATAAGAAGGGGTTAGTAAAATATAAAGAAAATAAAAATTTAAAAGAGAACATTATTTTTAGGTTAAATAAACCTTAGAAATTTTTTTAGAAGAAAATATAACACTTTAATAATAATAAACAAAATATTAAACAATTTACATAAAAAAAATGATTTAATTAGGGTTTGTAAAATATTAAGTTAAATATTAGGATTAGTAAAAAAAATTAGGGTTAAGAAATTAGGGTTTATGTTTTATTTAAGAAAATCAAAGTTTTGCCTAGGCCAGTCAACCTAGCGGGTCTCTTTTTATGCGTAGTATTTTTTAACTATGTTTGCGTTTACAGGCTGTAGGACATCTTCACCATCCATAGTAGTAAGCATCATGGCACCTCCTGAGAATACCCTCTTGACTACAAATGGTCCTTCATATGTAGGAGTCCACTTGCCCCTAGGATCACCCTGTGGTAGTATGATACGCTTGATTACCAAATCACCAGCCTGATATACCTTTTGCTTAATCTTCTTATTGAAAGCTTTGATCATCCGTTTCTGGTACATCTGACCGTGACACACAGCTGCCAGCCTTTTCTCATCAATCAAATTTATCTGGTCAAGTCGAGTTTGAATCCACTTATCTTCATCCAAGCCTGCATCCTTCATGATTCTTAAGGAGGGGTTCTGAACTTCAATGGGCAGAACTGCTTCCATACCATAGACTAAGGAGAATGGGGTTGCCCCTGTTGAAGTACGTATTGTAGTACGATAACCATGAAGAGCAAATGGTAACATCTCATGCCAATCCTTGTAAGTAACAGTCATCTTCTGTAGAATCTTCTTAATGTTCTTATTAGCAGCTTCTACTGCCCCATTCATTTTCAGACGATATGGAGAAGAGTTGTGATGCTTAATCTTGAACTGCGTGCAGAGATCAGTAATCATGGTGTTGTTTAGATTAGAGCCATTGTCTGTGATAATACTTTTGGGGATGACATATCTACATATGAGATTATTCTTAATGAATCGAGCCACAACATTCTTAGTAACAGATGCAAATGAGGCTGCCTCTACCCACTTTGTAAAGTAATCAATAGCAACCAGGAAGAAACGATGCCCATTAGAAGCAGTAGGCTTGATCTCACCAATCATATCAATGCCCCACATGGCAAAAGGCCAAGGAGCAGTCAACACATTCAATGGAGCTGGAGGTATATACACTTTATCAGCATAAATCTGACACTTGTGACATGTTTTGGAATGTTGATAGCAGTCAGCTTCCATGGTAGACCAATAGTAACCTGCTCTCAATATCTTCTTTGCCATGGTATGACCACTAGACTGAGTGCCAAAAATCCCCTCATGCATGTCTTCCATAATCTCTGTTGCTTCCTTCTTATCCACACAACGAAGCAAAGTTGAATCATGATTGCGCTTGTACAAAATTCCATTACTCAAAAAGAACTTAGCAAAAAACCTCCTCAGAAACTTCTTATCTTTGACAGATGCCCCTTCAGGAAACTCCTGAGCTTCAAGGTATCTTTTTACCTCATAAAACCAAAGCTTTTCCTCTCCTCCTTCAGTGTCAATTTCATTTCAGTATGCAGGCTTCTCAAATCTTTCAATAGTAATCTTGGGAGCTTCATCATCCCAACTAATCTCAAACATAGATGCCATGGTGGCTAGTGCATCTGCCAACTGATTCTCTCCTCGTGGAATATGTCCAAATGTAATCTCTTCAAATTATAGGATCAAAAACAACACATGCTCTCTGTAAGGAATGAGATTTTCATGTTTGGTATCCCAATCTCCTTTAATCTGACTAACTACCAGGGTTGAATCCCCATATACGTCCAGGAACTGAATCTTCATCTCAATGGCAGCTTTGATACCCGTGATACATGCCTCATATTCAGCCATGTTATTGGTACAATAGAAACAAAGTCTTGCAGTAATTGGGGTATGACAACCTTCAGGGGAAATGATCACAACACCAACACCATTGCCAAGCGCATTAGAAGCTCCATCAAAAACCATAGTGTAACACCCTAATTTTTGCCCTAAGATTTCTTCGCATATCATCTGCATTTTGCATACAAACAAGATCGCACTGGCTTTCGAGTTTCTTCTCAGATATAGGGTCTATGCTTCGCAGGGGATCACCTTTATTTTTACTGCTTTATATTTGTTTATATTTACTGACTTCTAACCAAAATACCAAAAATATGTTGCAGTGTTCTTCTTCTTCTCTGTGTTGCAGGTTTTCAAAGACAGAGCAGTTATTTCATTCAGATGCGTTTGTTCAGTCACAATTCGATTTCAAGGGGATGTTTGACCTAATATTGGTCAAATTATCAGATAAATTGTTTCGGCTGCTAGTTGTGTGTGCCAAGGGTTCATTTCTTGGACAATGTGTTTCAAAGTACAAGTTGGGTTGTGTGATAGTGTTTTTTTTGTGCGAAGTTTGGTTTGTTCATCAGTTCACCAGTGATTCATCTGAGGATTTATTTTCCTCAGTATGAATTCAGTTTATCAGGGCGTGAATCAGACAATTTTCAGATGACAGTTGTGGCTTGAGCTGCAATTTATTCAACTGTACAGTGGTTCTTTGGTTGGCTGCTTTCACTTTCATCAGAGGCTTGTGCAAGGAAAAATCGAGATTTGTTGTGGGCTTGAAAACCAAATTCCATTTCTTATCCATTTCTTGATCAAACCATTTTACCCAAATTTTCAATAACCATTTTTCCAATTTCTTTTCGATTACCCTATTCATACCCTTTTTCTTTCGATTATCAAAATTATTACTCTTTGAACATTTATCCATTTTTTTTTATTAATATCCATTTTCTATATTCATTATCATTTTTTTTCTATTCCCATATTTTTATTAAATATCCATATAGGGTTTTCAAATATTTCTTAAGCTCATTTTTTTTAGCCCAGTTATTTTTTTATCCCAAATTTTAGAAATTAATAAATAAAAAAGAAACCAAATCCATTGCTTTTATTTTATTTGTTAGTTTTCTTTTCTTTCCCAAACCACAAGCCACACAAAATACACCATAAGCCTCACATTTCAAGCACTTTCCATCAGGCCCCACAACGCCACAATCCGTACTTCAAGCCGGCTGCAAAATGAAAATAAGTCATGTCTTAGCTCCTGGCCCACACCTTCACAACTTGCAAGTCTCACGTGTAATCCGTAAGCTGCAACATCAATAAACAAAGCCTTTTCCGCACGCCTGACCCTACCTCACACCAAGCCGCGTCACCTCAGCTTTTGCTACACACTACAAGCTACAACAAGCAACCAATGCATCCGTACGTGCTGCAAAACAAATTTGCCAAGCACTTTCCAAGCTTAACGCATCATCTAAGCCACAAGGCCAAGCCAACAACTGCAACCTGCACAAACACACGCAAATACCGCAGCTCAAGCTAAAGCCCATCCGCAGCAGCCATACAAAGCCAAACAAACAAAGCCTCAGTACAAGCCTTCTCCAGCCGCTTCTCGCATACCTCACGCGTTATACACCTGAAAAAGCAAATCAAAACGCACAACAAATGAAACAAAACGTAGCAAAACGAATTGACGCGAACGCACACGAGAATCTTGCCAAAGCCAAAACGCAAACAGATTTCCTTCAAAACGGCATCAATCCGAATCCAATTTCTTCTATTTAAACAAGTCTCATTCTCTTCTCATTTTCAAGCTTACATAACCTCTTAAACCCCTGCAAAAATCCCAATTCAATTTCAGAAACTCAAAATTTCAATTTCATCTTTCATCAATCTTTCAAAACTCAAATTCATCATTAATCTTCTTTCCAACCTTCAACCATAAACAATAACCAAAAATCGAATCCAAATTGAAAGAGAGAAGCCGAGAGTTTGAGAAGAAGAAGAAGTGAGAAGCCTTTGTTTCGGAAGGAGCTCGCGAATTGAAGAAGAAAAGAGAAGAAATCGTGTGAGAGAGAGGAGTTGTTTTGTTGTTTCGTGAAGGTGAGACATGGCCGCCGTATACCCCCTGTTTCTCCCCTGTTTGTGCCCTAATTTGGCGTTGAAGAAGAAGAAGAGCATTTGTCTTTTCTATTTTTTGTTCTTTTTTTTAATTTATTATAAGTTTTGTTTATTTTTTTTTGTTTAAAGAATGTGATATTGGTTTGGGTCATGGATCTATATCCATTTGTTACCACAACCTACCCGTGGATCATATACTCCCCTCCCCTTTCTATGTTTTTTTTTTTTTTTAATTTATTCTCTTCATTTTTTTTTTATGATTTGGTATTATCTCATTTTTGATATAAAAGATTTTTGAATATTCTTTAAAAAAAGGAGATTTAGAAAATTATTTCAAAAGTATTTAGAAAAAGAATTTTTAGAAATGATTTAAAAAAATATTTCTACTTCTTTTTTTTTGGATCTATTTCTTTTAGATCCATTTTCTTCATCTTTTTAATTTTGGTCGATGACAATCTTCCGATTCGTAGATTGTTGATTTCCGATTAGGTTTAATCTTCATTATTTCAAATCTATGGATGAATGATCATTTGGATCATTCTCCATACTTTGAGATCGTGATAGGTTGCTTTTCGATGAAATTCAACGAAAATCTCGATTAAGATTAGACCTTCCTTTTTCTTTTAGTTTGACATGTTTTCGGAGAACGATCCATAATATTGTTTCTCTAACATGTATTAACACGAATATTTTCCACTTTAATTAGTGGTGGCCGGCCTCATTTGTAGTGTAATTACTTTGTAAATTACTCGGCGATTGCTTAACATAGACCTAAAGTTGTCCCGATTCGGATTAAAGATCCACTTGGATCCGGTTGCCTCGACTTTATTTTTTCTTTTCGTGGTTGTGCTTGATTAAGTTCATCATACCACTTTATATTGTAAATGTTATAATATTGTGAATATAATCTGTTTAAATTTAATCTCTCGCACCTTATCCTTTTATTTTAATTCCTTGCTCCTTTATCTCTTTATTATGCTTATCATATTATATCATATATCATTTGTTTGTGTTTATATCTTTTGCTTGTTTTTTTTATTTTTGTCCATTTGGATATCAAAACACTAATAAAGGATTAAACACTTAAAAGACTTGTGACTTCTAACTTTGGACTAATGATTACTCTCCCGAGCTTTTTTGGAGAATGGACTTAGACTTTAAAATCTCCCTCCTTGCTCAAGTTGGAATGGATTAGAAACCTCGGCCTCAGGTTATTTCATTAGCCTTTGAAGAGGGAATTCCGAACTTTGAAGAATTGTGCATATTATGGTTTGGTAAACTCTTTTCTTAACTTTTAATTCATGTATTAGGATTAGTCCCTTCATCTCCTCCCCATTCTTAAATTTTCAAAACTTCTCCCTATTTCAAAAATATTCTTGTTTTTTAACTTCAAACACTTTCATAATCAAACCTTGACTTAGGTCAAGCGATTTTTAAACTTTTCACTTTGTTTTCTTAACCAAATGTTAATCCATGTAAATATATTAAAACCATTTTCTTACATACTTTAAAAAAATACAAAACTCACTCAATTGTTTTTGTGCCTTTGTGCACTTTTCTTTTCACATGTTTAGATATGATTCATCTTTTCTAGCGGAATTATTCGCTAAAGGATGACGACTTATCTCTACATTTTAAAATTAATTCAACCCATTATTTCTTTTCAAATTTTGTACCACGAACTACGAGGTTTTGATCTCGCATTGCACTTTGTGGGTACGTAGGCATAAGGCGTTAAAACCTTATCAAACACAAAAATCTTAAAAAATATTCTTCTCCTCATCTCTTCCATCTTTTCAAGCAAACCAATTTCAGACCAAAAAGCAATAAATATTTCAAAGGGCTCCCGTGGAGTACCACGGACGAGTCAGGTGCCTAAAACCTTCCCGGTTCGTAACCAATCCCCTTACCCAATCTCTGTTTGTTTCTTTTAGCTTTTGCTTTTAGACTCCTAGGTTTTTATTCGTTCTTTTACCTTTTTCCTTTCGGAAATAAAGAAAAGCGCGGTGGCGACTCTGTGTACATCGAGTTAAGTTAATCAATAGCTTACACTCACGATTTTACCGCTACAGAAAAGTGGCGACTCTGCTGGGGAAAACATTTCTAAGCGGATTCAGCCTACTTTGATTTATTTATTGCTTTGGTTTGACTTGTTTGTTATTTGATTGTTCTGTTTCGGTTTTTGGTGATCCTCTGTGTGAGATAGATTCTAACCCGGATCTGAGTTGAAACTTATGATAGGATGGCGATATTCGAAGCGATATGCGATGGAGTAGTCCAAAGCAATATCAATTTGATAATCTCCACTCGGTTTGGCTCTCTTGGACTATCAATGTCATGACGAGTAATCGTACGTGGCACTATTTTCCGACCTTGAGCTGATCATACTGAGGACCGTAGAACCCTTAACCCATCTAAGCCAATTTAGGAACGTAGTGCGGAAACTGTCTGGGTGTAAACCTAAGGCGGTTGTCACGCGATACTACACTCGGAAGAGGTCTATTTTAAGAATGTTATCGGTTGGGGAGTAATCCAACGTACCAGTGATATTCTAAAGATGGTTGTTAACTCCGGGCACTTCTGTTAGCACCCTTTTGGTTTTCTGCAGGTACAATGAAGACAAAACCTTAGTACTTACCTGTGTGGGTTGGTGTTCTGTTACCTTGACTTCATGCTCGTGACTCGGAACCTAAGCCCGTGTGCCTTGTGTGATCTTGTTTTTGTTTGTTGCATTTATGCCATCATACATTCATGAGCATTGTTCGTAAGATTTCAAAGGACTTATAAGGGACTTTTGCAAAATTTCAGATGTCCATGGTTATGACTTTTGAAAGGAGGAACACAAAGAAGTACACCTTCAAGAATCCTAATGTTGTAGAGTTGAGAAAGCTAGGAGCTTTAGTTGTTGATACCCAAGAGTTCCGAAGATGTCATGGGAAGCTTTTGTATATGTTGGATACCGATGTACCTGAGGGGATTCTCCCTACTTTAGCTCAGTTTTATGACCTGTTGCATCATTGTTTCACTTTTCCAGATTATCAGCTTGTGCCGACTTTGGAGGAGTATTCTCATTGGTTAGGTTTGCCTATTCTGGACAAGGAGTTTCTTTTCACTGGTTTAGAGAAAGAGCTTACTATCAAGGTCATCGCCAAAGCACTTTTTCTTAAGGAATCCAATCTTAATGGGAAGTTTCTTCCAAAGGGGAGTGTTCGTGGTATTAATGCTAAGTTCTTGATGGGAAAGGCTTCTACTTCACTTACTTTGGGTCATAAGGATGCATTTGAGGCTATTCTTGCTTTGCTCATTTACGGGATTGTCTTGTTTCCGAACTTGGATGGTATTGTGGATGAGAATGCTATTCAGATCTTCTTGAAGAAGAACCCGGTTCCTACTTTGCTTGGAGATATGTATCATGCTTTTCACTATAGGACCTCCAAAGGTGATGGAGAGATTGTATGTTGTGCGCCTCTTCTTTATAGGTGGTTTATTTCGCACCTACCGAAGTCGGATGTCTTCAAGGACAATAGAGAGAATCGAAGATGGTCTCAGAGGTTGATGTCGCTTTCTCATAAGGACATGACATGGTATAGTTCTCATTATGACACTGGAGTTCTTATTGATAGTTGTGGAGAATTTCCTAATGTACCTCTTCTTGGTACACGTGGGGGAATAGACGACAGTTCGATTATTGTTTGAAGGATATTCCAAACAATCTTGCCTTATCCCGTTTCTTCTTTCTTAATGGTGCTGATCATATAGAGATGAAGAAAAGGATTGCTCACTCTTGGCATGTTGTTCACCAGAAAGAGAAGGGTCAGTTGGGTAGACAACACCTTCCTCCTTCCGAATGTTATATTCAGTGGGTTCGATCTAGAGCTTCCAAGCTCAAAATGCCTTATCCATCTGAGGAGCCTCTGTTTCCCATATTGCCTTTGTCTGCTTTTCTACCTCCCATTGATGAGAAGATGGCTCTTCAAGAAGAGTTAGACAAGATGAAGAAAGAAAAAGAAGAATGGTTACTTGAGAGGACTACTATGCAGGAGCAGCTTAAGGAGAAGGATGATCTTATTGAGCTACTTGAGCGACGTGTCACGAAGAGGCCGAGAGAGGATTTATTTTCCTCTAGTACTCCATCTACTATTCCTCCTACTTCCGGTGCTTGGAAGGCCATTGTTGATAAGTTGGTGAAGGATAAGGAAGATATGGAAGATCGGTACAAGAATGAGATCAAGAGGATTCGCATGAAGTATCATCCAGGATTCGGGACTTCTTTGGATATGATTCCATAGGCTTAGTTTACTCTTGCTCTTATGTATTAGGATTATTGATGTTTGTACTTCATTTGTAATCCTCACTTTGATCTTAATAAGAATGAGTCTTTAAGTATTTCAAAAATGTTTCTTTATGAATATTGCCAGTTAACTTATAATCCTTTGAAATCTTTGCATTTGCATACGCATACCATGCATCATACTTGCATTTGTCTTGCTTTTTGAGTGTTCTACAGGGATCTTATGTTGTTTCTTGGTCTTCATTCAGTTCTCCTGTCAAGCTGACTCACCGATTTGATACTCGAGCTAATCGGAGAAGAGTGATGGAAACTTTTCAACAAGAGAATCGCGAGCTGCGCGAAGAGGTTACTTATCTGAGGGAAAGCTTGGAAAGAGTGTCTGTTGTCGCTCCCGATAAATGGGAATGGCCCAAATAACAGTACAAACGCGAACGGTCGGCGAAAGGGACAATGAGAACACACAGCAGTGAACTCACTGGAGATGAATAGAGTCGCCAGCTAGGCATTTTTATCCCGGAGGAAAGGTAATGCTGCATAGACCTAGAAAGAGATGGATAAGACGGTTGCGAACCAGAGAGACTGAGAAAGGGGGTTGGTTACAACCTGGGAAGGTATTAGCACCCAGATTGTCCGCCGTACTCGACGGGATCCACGCTTAGAAGATTTGTGTTTTAAAGGGGTAGTGTCAGTGCAATCTGTGTATAAAGAGAGCTGGAAAAGATGTACAGGTGTCAGTGTAGAAGAAGCGTAAAATGTGATATATACAATGTCAGTGTAAGAATGAGAATGAATTGCTCATGATAATGAGGCTAAGAGAAAGATGCTGGAAAGAGGGGGAATATACAGAGACTTTTGTTCGATAACCGTTAAGTTATGCCTACGTATCCTCTCGTGCAATGAGGAAGTCAGAACACCGTAGTTCGACCCAAAGAGACTGAAAGATGAATTGACTTGTGAACTGCTTGCTTGCCTATGCTCAAGTGTATGACCTGTCTGGCTCAGGTGCAAACTGTCTTGCATTAGACGGAAGAAGCAAGTTCTTGTTTATGAGTGAATGAGATGAGAAAGGAATCCCGGAGGAGACGATTATTGTTTGTTTTTGAGTTTTCAGTCTTTTATTGTTTTTGAAAGTTTGTCATAAGTTGATGAGCTTAAGCCTAAACCAATGGATTTAGTAAACTCATCACATCTTCCCTCTGATTAGGGGTAATGAGAATACCTTAAGTGTGAAGTCAGATTCTCACACTTAATCACCCTGGTGTAGGATTAAGATCATTAACCTACTTGTGATTATTTAGATGTTTTTAGTGTTTTTGTTTAGTGTTGAGTAATGAAGTTAAGCCATAATCAGGGATTAAACAGACTCATTACACCATCCTAATAGAAGGATAATAGATGAGAATGTTTAAGCTGAGGAAAGCTCCTCAACTTAATCCATGATTAGGGATTAAACTCATGACAAAACAAAGCCTTTATTAAGTGGATTTTATTTAATGATATGATGATGAAGTGAATTTTATGGTTTGTAAGACAACTTGAGGAGGACTTGTCCATTAACACTAGGGTTAGTCCTTCTTAACCAATTAAGGAAGAATTAGAACCCTAATGCAAGGCCCAAGTTACAAGTGTGATGTCTTGATGATTACTAGATGGATTGATTAAAGGATTTAAACACATTAAGGGTTTAACACTTAGGATTAAAGTTATACACTCCATCCTAATAGAAGGATGCAGGCATAAGCTTAATCACAAAGCCTTAAAGCCTTTAGGGTTTAGTCCCTGATTATGAGATGAGAAGAGAAGACTCAAAAGAGACACAAAGGTAAACTAAATAGGGAGACTAATCAAAACCCTAATCATTGTCATGCTTGGTTGTTCCTAAGGTTTGTGAGGTTTAACAAGAAAGATCTTCAATGGAACCACCAGGAAGCAGATGAAGAGAACCAAGAGAAGCAAAGTAACTTGCTTCATTCAAGAAGTCAAGTCACTTGAGGAAAGAAGGTGAGAAGAAGAAGAATGAGCAAGCTCAAACCCAAACACATATCAAAATGCAGCAAGGATGCATGAAGGAAATGAAAGGAATTTGTGAGAAGTGAAGGCAAATTCACTTCTCCAAGTTACTTACCACCTGAAAAGTTAGTGAAAGAAATGCAATGCAATGCCAAATGGAATGAAATGGCATGATGAGAAACAAAACCAGGAGCACATACATGATGTTAATGATGCTATGAGATGCTACAAACATGGATCAAGACATGAGGATGATCATACAAACTTATGGATGTAAATGGAGCAAGCTAAGAACCATAAACATACATGCAATGTTATGAAATGCAAATGGCATACAACAAGGCAAATGCAAGATGCAATGATCAAACATGCTTACTATATGTCTTAAGATGTTAAGTGAATCAAATGAAAACATAAAATGTCATGGCAAGTCATGTTATGCAAGCAAATGCAAGATGGATGCATATGGAAGCCCAAATTAGGGTTTATGATCAATGCATCAAACAAAAACCAAAATCAGAAGCAAACATCAATATAAAAAATTGAAAATGCACTCAAAGGGTCCCTAAGCCCATACTAACTCACTGCCCAAAGGAGAAGTTCCAACTCTTAACCTAATTCAAGTTATGAATTTCTTAAGTTTTCTAGGGTTTTAGGGTTCCTTAACAAGAAAAGTGTCAAACAAATGGAAAATGAAAGATCAAATCATGCCCATTTAATCTCACAAACTACATGATAAACACAATGCAATGCAAAAAGAATCAAGGTCCAACTCTCAAAGGTTAGGCAGAAATGATTTTTGGAAGCTTGGGTCAAAATAATGCCTTAAAATGATTTTAATTCCATGAAAAATTCTCAAAATGCATCAAGATCAAAAAAGAAATTTGGTTTGAGGGTTGGAAAATGTTTCTAAATGTTTTTAAATGTTTCATGAATTTTTTGGTGATTTTTAAATACCTAAAAGCATTTTTAATTAATTAATTCTCATTAATTAATTAAAAATAAACTCCTAAATATTTAAAAATACTTTTTTAATGCAAAAAATAAAAATAAAAATATTTTTGGGTTTTAAAAATTGGTGAAATATTTGACAAAAAATTTCATAATTTTTAAATGATTTTTGCTATTTTTTATAAAATGTACAAATTAAATAGAAAGAAAATGAAATAAAACAAAATAAAAGGGAAAGTAATCTGATCCAATGATCCAGATTCAAAGTTGAAAGGAAATGGTTGACTGGCGCGCTAATGAATGGTCTGGATTTCACTTCAGTTAATTAATTATGATTAAATTAAATAAACACGAATTAGGGCTAATGACATGATCTGAGCCCTTGAAACACGCGCGGGAAGCTTCATCCTACGCTCCAAATTCAAACCTACCCTTAAACCCTAATTAAGCATTAATGACTTTCAGGTGGCCGGAAATGACCTCCGGTCATCTTCTCCGGCCACACTCTCCCCTGAGAATCTCAATCTCACTCCCTAGGTATCTAAAACACAATCTTTCTGCCCAGAATCCATCCCTAGACATCATACAACATGAATCAACAAACAAAAAGCATTTATTTTTCGTAACCAGGCTGAATCGAATCAAAAGGGGTTTAGGTTAAAAAGTTTCAGGAACAACATACATGCTCAATACTCAATTATTTTCAAAACAAAACATATCACCATGACCAGTGGAACATAGAGAATCATTTAAGAACTTAAAAACAAGTTTCTGGAAAAAAAGTTCTTGAGCTCACCTGAACTGGAACTTTGATCTCTGACACTTTCTGGTTGGCCCTTTGATCCAAAATGCCTCTAATGGACTTCCTGAGAAGCTTGCAGTGCTTAGTTGGAGCTTAAAATGGCTGGTTTGGAAGTTTGAACAAGTTCTGTTCAGTGGAGTGAGGAAATCGTGTTTTTGATTCAATGGCTTTCAGGCTGTTTTGAGTGTTGGTTTGTGTTCAGTGAAGCATGGTGAGATGATTGGTGAAGTTTGTTTGAGTGTTTGTGGCTTGTATGATGAGTTTCGAAAGCTTTTGCTCAAGGGAGTGAAAATGAGAAAGTTGTCTTGTGGTGTGTTTCAGGCTTGCCTCTTGTGGTGTTTGGCTTGCATTTTCTTTGTATAAACAAATGCTATTGGTCAGATGAAGTGACATGTCCTTTTGTGATAGGTATGGTTGCTTTTGCAAAATGTCAACTTTTGTGTAAGAGAAGCATGGGTCATGTTCTAGCCAAGTACAAGGTGGGTGTGCTGCGCAGCATGGTGAGGGAAAAGGCTAGGGTTGATCAGCAGGCTAGCCAGCAAGTGGATGAGAAGTTATCATGTGTTTTGCAACTTGGCTTGCTTTTTGATCCTTATGAGAAAGTCTTGCTCCATAGGCCATAAAACATGTGATCCCTTGGCCCATTCTGATTTTTAGGACTTGTGTGATGTTTGTGTAAAGGTTTGACATCAATTAGAAGTCACAAATTGCCTTGGTACAAGAATTTGCAAGTTTCCCATTTGGTGCATAACTTGAAAATTTAGTGATTTTAGCCAACTTTGACAAGCCATAACTTTTGATCAAAAATGAATTAGTTCATGTTCTTGTACTTTTTGAAAAGGGAAAGATCTATTATACAACTTTCATGACCAAAGTTTTTCCATTTGAAGCCTTTTTGAATCAAAAAGTAAGGGTTGAAAAGTTGCCTAAAATGACAAATTCATTAAAAGTCAAACTTGCCCAAAAAGTCAACCTTGCAAAAGACTTGAAATTCTTGAATTTTGTGAACTTCCAACTTCTTCTATGATCAAATAAAGATCATATACACTCAAAATTATGAAGATCACCCCTTGGTTGGGTCATTGGGGGCCTCAGATGCCCTGATTTTGCACTGACTTGCTTGAAAAGTCAACTCTTGATCAGATGACTTCCCCATGGAATTTCTTCATGAAACTTGATATGCATACTCCCTATACCATATAGAGACCAATAGAAACAAGAATGACCAAAAAATTTGGAGTTATGGCCTCTGAAACCAAAACCCTAATTTTAGGTCATTTGTGCAGTCAAACCTGGCTCTGCCTCCACACCAATCTCAGTTCTTGTGATTCTTTAGCATTATTGACTTTGAGAGGATGTAATATGATACTTGAACACACATAGACCCCTTTGAAGTGATTGATGACCTTTGGAGTGGCTCAAGAAGCTTTTGGATTGCTCAGATCATAAACCCTAGATGCAGATGACTTAAAATCTATGCAGTGAATCAAAAAAGTGATATGAGATGCTATGATTGAGATTATGCATATGGGATGATCACAAGCCATGGTGTAAATGGGTGAGGGAAAATTTGGGGTGTTTACAGCTGCCCCTATTCAAACATGATTTAGCTGTGCAGGATGTAAGCAACAGCTTAACAGGCAAACAAGATAACTTGTGGTTGAATACCAAAGACAGTCCAAAATTTGCACTCACGGAATGAAGAAGAAAAGGGATATAGATTGTAGAAGGAAATGAAGTATATTGTAAAGTGCGGGCGACGGAGGACGACCGTCGAGCAGAGGACGACTGCTGGGTAAAGGGCAATGACGGGGACGGCCGACATGCTGAGAAAGTGCGGAAAATAAAGCAATGACGGGGACGGTCGACATGCTGGGGATAAAAGGTATTATGATGGGGACGGCCATCAAGTAAAGCTGTGAGATTCTCTGGGGATTAATGAAACATGACGGGGACGGCCATCAAGTTCATAAAGTAAAGTAACCAACGATGGGGACGGCCATCGGGCTAAAAAGAAAAGGGACCACGACGGGGACGGCCATCGGGTTAAAGAATAAATGAAATAAACAGATGATGAGGTACGGTCATCAAAGGTGAAGGACGATCACCTAGCAGGAAACGGCTGCTCTGTTGGGTTAAGATGAGGGACGGTCATCTAAGGTGGAGGACGACCACCTGGCAGGGTACGGCCGCCGAAAAAATATCGCGACATAGGACGAATGCCGGATAAAAGGTCAACGATGGGGACGGCCATCGGACGAGCATGATGGAGGACGACCATCAAGAGGTGGAGGACGACCACCTAGCAGGGGACGGCTGCTCTCATGGTTTATCATGACATATGACGAATGTCAGATAACCAAAATCAACAATGGGGACGGCCATTGGATAAAATGATGAAGGACGATCATCAAGAGGTGGAGGACGACCACCTAGCAGGGGACGGCTGCTAAATATCACGACATAGGACGAATGTCAGATAAAAAAGAAAATTACTTTGTTGGCGATCTACTGGGGAATAGTAAACACGGACGAGTGTTTATATCCAAGAAACAAAAGGTATAAGTGTTTAGATGTTGTGTATAGATTAAAGATGCGGACGAGCATCCCTAAGACTACGATACGGACGAGTATCGGGTAGAAACAAATACTGATACGTGTTCAGAGATGATGATACGGACGAGTATCAACTGGTTAACAAAGAACACGGACGAGCGTTGAATCTGAAGGGACCCTTCTGGGGAATAGTAGACACAGACGAGTATCTCTATTTAAGAAGACAAAAGTGTTTTGACACAGTGTATGGATTAAAGATGCGGACGAGCATCCTTAAGACTATGATATGGATGAGTATCAGGTAGAAACAAACGCTTGACACAAGTTCTGAGATGATGGTACGGACGAGTACCAACTGGTTAACAAAGAACATGGACCAGTGTCGAATCTGTGGGGGTATGAACGGTGTATACAAGATACAGACGAGTATCTGTATAAGAGTAATATGAGTAGTAGGTATGAGTGTTTAACCTGCTGGGGAGAGTGACACGGACGAGTGTCGAGAAAGTATAGCATAAACAAGTATATGATATACAGAGTGTTTATGTTACTGTGCTGGGGAAAGTGACATGGACGAATGTCAAGGAAACTATATAAGTATGTGTGAGTGCAAAGAGGATGTTTTTTGGCTTTCTGCTGGGGTATGACACGGACGGGTGTCAAGAAATATCTGTAATACGGGTGGTATTGTTTGTAAAGTGTGCTCGGGCGACTTTACTGGGGAATGACGACACGGACGGGTGCCAGAGGGAGTATATACTGGTGTTTGGGAACGAAATGCAACTGCTTTTGCTGGGGAATCTGGGGGGATTCTGTATATTGTTGGTGAGTTTCAATATTCACAAGTGTTTGATTCAAAACATGGCCTACGATTATGCAATATGTTTGATTTTTGCCGTAATGCTCCGTACTAGACGGAATGCTACGCTTTGCGGGTGAATATGATGCGAATGCTATGATTATGCAAAGATACCAGACTGGGATACAGATCCTGTTGCTGTGAAGATCTCTGGTTGATCTGCTTGGGATGGGCATCCCAGCTGAGGGTGAGATCATTGGTAGATCTGAAGATTCTGCTAGGGGATATAGGCCACTGATAGACATATCCTTGTAAATGAGATACCCAGCTGGGGTTTGTAGAAGCTTTCTTCACTCTGTTGTGATTCCTTCGTGCGTTGCTCTTCTGGATAGAGGCTGAAGTTCCGTGGGGAGGGTGATTCCCTGTCTTTTGTGCTTAGCTGAGGAAGAATGATTGGCAATTCGGCTGGGGAAAGTAAAAAGTGGCCCCTCAGCTGGGGATAGAACACTTTGAGTGTTAGGAATGAGTGTTGATTTGCCGGCTTGCTGGGATGAAACTTTCATGCCCCATGTTGCGCTTCGGATACCTGCAATCCTGCAAAGATAGAGAAACGCACAAGTAATCCCGAGGTATCCCTTACTGGATTCCGTCATAGGAATTTAGATACTTCTGAGAGTAAGTATATTTCCTGCAAGCACATAGTTTTTAGAAGAGAAACATCTGTATTTATGCAATCAATATTTTAAAGACATCAGACATTCTTTGCAAATAAAAATGTACGAGACATCGTGTAACTGAAAAAAATCTGTTTTTATTAATTCATGTGCCCTGAATTGACAAGATACATCAAAGAAACATATCCCCTGAAATGAGGAGATTGTTACAAATTGAGAAACAAAATGCTGGCAATATTGACGACGCTTTAAGGAGCTTCCTCTTTTGCTACGACTCGTATGACTTTTGACGTTCTTCTCGTCTTGCTTTCTGAAGAAGGCTGATCCTGAGTGAAGCTTGATCCTTTCGAGGCTTACCAAGTTGTGAGTGCTACAGACGAATTCAGAGTGCAGTTGTTCGCTTATTCCCTTATTTTGCATGAATCGCCCTTTCGGGTTTTTAATCCATCGGGATACCCATTTTTGCCTGAGTTGTCCAATGCGGCTTTTCAACTCAGCGGGTGTACACTTTTTTTGTTTATTTTCCCTTATTTTTGCCCGAGTCTTTTATTCTGTTTTTGACTCGCCGGGATGCCCTATTTTTGCCTGGACTTACATTCTGTTTTTATGTCCAGCGGGTCATTTTTATGCGAAGTATTTTTTAACTGCATCTGAATTCACAGGGGACGGGAAATCCTCACCATCCATAGTGTTGAGCATCAGTGCTCCACCAGAGAAAACTTTCTTTACTACAAATGGTCCTTCATAATTCGGTGTCCATTTGCCCCTGTGGTCTGTATGAGGAGGGAGGATTCTCTTCAGCACAAGATCTCCCACTTGGTACTCTCGGTGCCTGACTTTCTGATCGAAGGCTCTCTTCATTCTTTTCTGATATAGCTGCCCATGACAGATTGCTGCCAATCTCTTCTCTTCGATCAGACTCAGTTGTTCATATCGGGACCGAACCCATTCTGCTTCGTTCAACTTAACGTCTGTAACACGGTGGGAGAACTGACTTTAAATTATGTTGCGGATAGCAAGAGTCGCCACCGACTTTTATTTTATCCAAATGGAAAGGGTATAAAAGAACAGGAAAGACCTTAAGAGAATATTTTTGGGTCCGGGGGGTAGGTTATGTAAAGGGAAGGTGTTAGCACCCTTTACATCCATGGTTATCCATGGGCTCTTAGTTACTTAGCTCACTTTAAATTGTTTTTGAAAGTGTAGTGTGTGAATAGAAAAATTTTCAGAATAGTTAATAATGATCCATGTACGGATGCGTAAAAACTTGTTTTTGAAAATTTGTTTGAAATTTGTTAAGTGTGAAAAGTTTTGGAAGTGAGCAAGTACATAAGAGGAACCTACCCTAAAGTTTTAAGTCTTTCTTGTTCTTTATCCTTTCATTGGTAAGACTATCCCTACTATTAAGGAGTAGGTAGTCATTACCTTGGATGTAAGGGACATGAGAGGGACATTCTGTTTTATGAAGGCAACTGTGGGGTGTAATAAGCATATAGGAGGGACTATCATCATTATTTCGAAGGGACTCGATTCGTAAAGGCAACCATGAGGGACTTGATGATTTTTATCTTGCTTTATACACCCCACTTGACCTTATGATTTAGGCAACTTGAGGGATAACCTTAGAAAGTGAGATGGCGATTAGAAATCGACTTATGTGTGTGAGTGTATAATATTAATTATCTTTATTTTAAATGAGCTAAATTTATTTTAAATAGAATACATGTTTTTGCACTCCCTAAATTACTAACCATAGCAATAATTAAAATATTTACAAATTTACACCAAGGAAATAATTACATAATTATAAGCAAAATAATAAAAATAATTAGCAAGATATAAATAAATAAGCAAAAATAATGAATAAACAATAAATAAATAAATAAGGGGTTAGTGATAAATAATAATTAAAAAATAAGGTTAGTGGAAATAAATGATCAAATTTAGTGAAATAATAATAATTAGAAAAAAAGAAACATGGTTAGAGAAATAATAGAAAAAATATAAGATATAAATAATAACAATATGGTTAGTAAGAATGTAATTAAAAAAAAATAAGGTTAGTAAAAATTATAATAAGCAAAAGTTAGTAATAATAAAATAAAAGAGGTTAGTAAATAATAAAAATTAGTGAAATAATAATAATATATAAAATTAATAAAGCAAAAATAAATAATATGGTTAGTAATAACAATAATAAATAAAATTAACCAAAATATTATAAGAATAAGAGATTAACAATTTTTAATATAAACAATTATATTTAGAAAGAAACAATTATTTTAATTTACAAGTTATTAAGTTATCTTTTAAATATATTATAACTACAAAATTTAATTATTATAAATTCAATTATTTCTAAACAAAAAGTTATAAAAGGTATTCACATATTATATAAAGAAAAAAAATAATTTATAAGTATATTTACAAGAAAAAATTATATTAGAGACTATATTCAATAAACATATACATAATAATTTATATTAAGAATTAGTAAATAAATAACTAGGTTTTTTTTAATGAGTATTTAGAAAAATAAATTAGGGTTTTGAAAATTAGGGTTTGTTTTTTAGAAAATATTTTCTAGGGTTTTTCTAATTTATAATATACAAAAACTAATTAAATAGTACTTATATACATTTTATAAATAAATAATAACAATCATTTTTTTTTTAGAATTTTAAAACAAAACATATATACTTTATAATTTATAAGAAAACAATATTGGCATTTTTTTTTAATTTAAAAGATATTCCATAATATAATATAGGAAATAATAAATATAAAAGAAAAAAAAATAAGAAAAAATCAAAAAAAACTGGACCTGGGATTTGAACCCAGGTCCCTAACCTGGCTAATGAAGAGAGTGACCAACTGAGCTGCGCACCATCAATGCAATAACAATGAGTCTCCCTTGGTTTTGTGCCTTAAGCTTGAAAAATCTGGAAAATAATAGAAATAAAAAGGCCTGGGGTGGGATTTGAACCCAGGACCTTTATATACACAAGCGCACGCATCACCACCCGGCTGGAAGAGCCCACCTGGTTGCAATCCAACAATAATACATAATATAATATGATTGTCAATTACATGAAAAATGAAAAAAAAAAGAATGGTGCAGCCAGGTCTCGAACTGAGGTCCTCCCATGATACGCGTATACACTTTACCACCAGACCACTGCCGCATTCGTGAATTAACTTGACATTGATATAATAAAATATTAAAACAACATTTAAATATCAGACTGCGCGCCAAGCCAGTCATCTTCTTCCTCGCACCCTTCGAAATTACCTGCGAACATTGTTGCAAATTTTCCTGCGAAAACAACATTCCCAGCAAAACCTACAAACATCAATGACCATCAAAACGGTACAATTTCACAAAATTAAGACCAGCATTATGATCTAGGCATTCACGTGATTAATCCTGTGTTCTTAGAATTCATTTAAGTTTCTTAAATCAAAAATCCCTAAACCTAGGTCCAAACCCTAACTATGGCATCTTGTGAATTAGCCACGGTTCCTTGAGTTTTCCTGCCCAGAAACATTCTATATCACACAACAAACAACATTAGCCAAGCAAAATCCATTTATATGCATTGAATTGATGTAATCGAAAAAGAGAAAAACAAGAACAAGTGTGGCTCGGGTTTAACAATATGGAGCATATGAGATGCATATGAGTGATGCTTTAGCTTCAGTGATGATCAATAAACATCTCTATGTTCTTACTTTGCCTTCAAATTCCCTGGATTTCAAAATCCGAATCTCACTTTTTGCTTGAATTTTTGATTTTTGAAACTTACCCTTGGCTGCTGGAATTCGTGTCCTAGGGTTATGCTTATGCTTGATACTTATATGTGAGTGAATTAGGTCAGAAAAACTCATTGGTTGTGTGGAGATTTGATCAAAAAAAAGATTGAAAAAGATCATAATGTAAAAGTCAAATATTTGTTCATGAAGACTTGCTATTCTTGGATTAATCACATGATTTCCTTCTTCTTTAATTCTAATCACCAATTAAGAATTTCTAGAAGCATTATCTTCCTCCAAAAATAGATTTTCATATTTTATATTTATTTAAAATGATTTTTATGAATTAAATCAATAATAAATAAAAATAAAATAATAAAAATGCTGAATTTTGGTCAATTGGGTCGTGCATAATGATATGAGGTGGATTGGATCACAACTTAGCAAGCCCATTTGGAAGGAATTGTTTCTAGACCCCCATTTTCAATATAAACCATCACAAAATTTCCCCACTTTGCAAGAGCATATCTTCCTCAATTTTAAAGGTATGAGTGTGTTCTTGGACATTTTAGAAAGCTTGAAGAGTCCTCTAAACAACCCCATTGGTTTCAGGTCCATATCATTTACCAATCTCAAGTTATGCCCTTTTGAAGTTGTTGACTTTTTGTTGACTTTTGAAATGACCTATAATGTCCTAGCTCATATCTTTCAAATGAAGCATTTTTGGGCTTAACTTTCAACATAAAAGTTGTAGAGAATTCAATTTCCTTCAAAATGAGATTTGGATGGAGACTTGGTGATGAAGTATGTGAAAGTTATGGCTGGTCAAAGTTCAGTTGACTTTTACTGAGGAAACCCTAATTTAGAAACTCCTGATTATTGATGATCTGGAATCTCCTTGATGAATCATGATCAACCCTTGATAAAATGATGAATTTTACTTCATATACTTGATGTTGGCAAAAAATCATGAAGTTTGACTTTGGTTTGACCACAGTTGACCTCAGTTTGACTTTTTAACTGTATTGACTGATCTTGACTTATCTGATCATTTGACTGAGCAAACTTTTGAGAAAAGTCTTGAAACTTGTCATGGGGGTTCTTATACACATATAAGATGTTATGAATCTCACTTGAGGTATTGGAAGTCCATTTAATCTGATTAAAGTCAAGACCCTAGTTTTGGATGCACTGCTTAGGAGGTGCATTGTCTGAGGGAATTGTCAACTCCTTTGACCAATCGTGAACTTTGTGAACCTTGTGAACCTTCAAGAAGTAACTTGTAGACTTCATGAACCTCATGAAAGGTCTTGAAGATGTTGAGAAACTTGTGAACCTTGTGAACCTTCAAGAAGTGACTTGTAGACTTCATGAACCTCATGAAAGGCATTGAAAGCATTATGGAACTTGTGAACCTTCAAGAAGTGACTTGTAGAATTCATGAACCTCATGAAAGGTTGTATAAGCATTGAGAAATTTGTGAACCTTGTGAACCTTCTTAGCACACAAAGTCTTGTATTGTGAGGGCAAATTTTGGGGTGCAACAGCTGCCCCTGTTCAATTTTCTGAAACCTGAGGGGTTAGATTGGTATATTTGCCAGTCGTGACCTGGAAGGTTGAAGGGGATTGAACACAAAAGCCCAAAAATTTGCACTCACCAGTGCATTAGAGTGATATGATTGAGTGGGCTTAAAGATGCCACTAGGGGAAAGCAGTCCAAAATATGGAGGTATAATGAAAGCTGTCAGGAGTATGGAGCAGTCCTGAGGTATTGATGATATGCTTTCAGGAGACTGGAGTAATCCTGATGTAACAGCATGTCTTCAGGAGGATAGAGCAATCAATAATGATAACCCTAAAGCAGTCTTGAAGTAATAATATGACTTCAGGAGGATAGAGCAATCAATAGCTCTAAAGCAGTCTTGAAGTAATAATATGATTTCAGGAGGATAGAGCAATCAATAATGATAACTCTAAAGCAGTCTTGAAATAATAAGATGATTTCAGGAGGATAGAGCAATCAATAATGATAACTCTAAAGCAGTCTTGAAGTAGTAAGATGATCTCAGGAGGATAGAGCAATCAATAATGATAACTCTAAAGCAGTCTTGAAGTAATAATTTCAGGAGGATAGAGCAATCAATGATGATAACTCTAAAGCAGTCTTGAAGTCATGAAAAGTTATCAGGAGGATAAAGTAACCCTGAGGTGACAATAAAGCAGTCCCAAAGTAATAAGAAGCTTATCAGGAGGATAAAGTAACCCTGAGGTTACAATAAAGCAGTCCCAAAGTGATAAGAAGCTTATCAGGAGGATAGAGCAGTCCTGATGATCATAAGTTTATTTGTTGGGTAATTAACCTGAAAACAAGGTAGCATTCTGTATAATAACATTAGTTTATGCATTATGTATGCATGTATAATATGATGCACTTAGGTAAATGTACTATGTATCTATGGATATGTATGTTATGGTATGATGTAAATGATGTATGTATGATATGATACTGCCGGAAGAGTCTGGATATCTTCGTATAACAACTGCTGGCCAGGGAAAATAAATCCCGATTCCTTGTTGAAGAATATATTATACATAACCTTCCGTCTGCTGGGGATAACAGGGTATAGATAACCTCCCGTATGCCGGGGATAGTAAGATATATATAACCTCCCGTCTGCTAGGGATAGTAAGGTATAGATAACCTTCGTCTTCGTTTGATGGTAGGGTAAATATAACTTCCCGTCTTCGTTCGTCGTTCCCTTATTGGAAAGTAAATTCCCGAATATCCGTATGAGGATAAAAGAGATGGATATAAATTCCAGGGGAGATAAGACTTTATGGAGATGGATTCGTCCTACTGAGGGTTTGTAACTGCCTTGTAAAGATAAACAGGCGAAGCTTTTGTTGAAATCCTTCCCTCGTTCGTCCTTAGTAAATACTATTACTGCATTTTCATGCATTTCTGGTAAACATCAATCATATTAAAAACATACATGCATTTCTGGTAAACATCAATCATATTCGAAAGCATACATACATTCAAACACAACCAATGGACGTTTCGCTTATGTAAATAGGGTAAAAGTGAATCTGGATTCAAAAGATGGAATTTATTTATATCAAAAAGTGACCCATACACGGGTAAGTTTGTACAAGGAGACATAAACCCTAGTAAGAGGATTTTGTCATGAAGTTTTACAAAAGAAAATCAGCTATGTGGGAAACGATCCTATTGAGTTTCAATTCTACTATTGCCATTCAAGTATCTCATCTTCTTGCTGTTGAGACGGAAACGATTGAATTGAGCTTTATCTGTTCGAGCTTGAGTAAGTGGTACAACTGGTTGCAGTTTCATGAGTGATCCAAACGAGACATAGTCATACGCTTTAATCCCTAACTTTTGCCTGGATTGCCCTTTCAGGTTCTCAATCCACCGGGATACCCTTTTTTGCCCAAGCCGCCTTTTCAGGTTTTCGACTTGCCGGGTGTACACTTTTTACATATATATCCCTAATTTTTTCCCAAACCCTTTTGGTTTGCCGGGATGCCCTTATTTTTGCCTAGGCCTGTCAACCTAGCGGGTCTCTTTTTATGCGTAGTATTTTTTAACTATGTCTGCGTTTACAGGCTGTGGAAAGTCTTCAATATCCATTGTAGTCAGTATCATGGCACCTCCTGAGAATACTGTCTTGACTACAAATGGTCCTTCATATGTTGGAGTCCACTTGCCCCTAGGATCACCCTGTGGTAATATGATACGCTTGATTACCAAATCACCAGCCTGATATACCTTTGGTTTAACCTTCTTGTTAAAAGCTTTGATCATCCGTTTCTGGTACATCTGGCCATGACAAACTGCTGCTAACCTCTTCTCATCAATCAAGTTTATCTGGTCAAGTCGAGTCTGAATCCACTCATCTTCATCCAAGCCTGCATCCTTCATAATTCTCAAGGAGGAAATCTGAACTTCAATGGGCAGAACTGCTTCCATACCATAGACTAAGGAGAATGGGGTTGCCCCTGTTGAAGTACGTACTGTGGTACGATAACCATGAAGAGCAAATGGTAACATCTCATGCCAATCCTTATAAGTAACAGTCATCTTATGTACAATCTTCTTAATGTTCTTATTAGCAGCTTCAACTGCCCCATTCATCTTTGGACGATACGGAGAAGAGTTGTGATGCTTAATCTTGAACTGCGTGCAGAGATCAGTAATCATAGTGTTGTTCAGATTAGAGCCATTGTCAGTGATAATCCTTTCAGGGATGCCATACCTACATATGAGATTATTCTTAATGAACCGGACCACCACATTCTTAGTAACAGATGCAAATGAAGCTGCCTCCACCCACTTCGTGAAGTAATCAATAGCAACCAAGATGAAACGATGCCCATTAGAAGCAGTAGGCTTGATCTCACCAATCATATCAATGCCCCACATGGCAAAGGGCCAAGGAGCAGTCAACACATTCAATGGTGATGGAGGTACATGGACTTTATCAGCATAGATTTGACATTTGTGACAAATTCTGGAGTGTTGATAGCAATCAGCTTCCATGGTAGACCAATAGTAACCTGCTCTCAAAATTTTCTTTGCCATAGTATGACCACTAGAATGAGTACCAAAGATCCCATCATGCATATCTTCCATAATCTCAATTGCTTCCTTCTTATCCACACAACGAAGCAACGTTGAATCATGATTGCGCTTGTACAGAATGCCATTATTCAAGAAGAACTTGGCAGAAAACCTTCTCAGAAACTTCCTATCTTTGACAGATGCCCCTTCAGGGAATTCCTGAGCTTCAAGATATCTTTTCACTTCATAGAACCAAGGCTTCTCCTCTGCTCCTTCTGTGTCAATCTCATTGCAGTATGCAGGCTTTTCAAATCTATCAATAGTAATCTTGGGAGCTTCATCATCCCAGCTGATCTCAAACATGGATGCCATAGTGGCTAATGCATCTGCCAACTGATTCTCTCTTCGTGGAATGTGCTTAAAGGTAATCTCTTTAAAATGTGGGATCAAAGACAACACCTGCTCTCTGTAAGGAATGAGATTATCATGCTTGGTATCCCAATCTCCTTTGATCTGACTTACTACCAGAGCTGAATCTCCATACACATCAAGGAACTGAATCTTCATATCAATAGCAACTTTAATACCCAGGATACATGCCTCATACTCAGCCATGTTATTGGTACAATAGAAACAAAGTCTGGCAGTAATTGGGGTATGACAACCTTCAGGGGAACTAATCACAACACCAACACCATTACCAAGTGCATTAGAGGCACCATCAAAAACCATAGTCCATCGGGATCCTTGTTCAGGTCCGTCATATTGTCCAGGTTCTTTGGTAATAATCATAATGTCTTCATCAGGGAAATCAAAACTCATTGACTGGTAATCATCCACTGCTTGATGAGCCAAATGATCAGCAACAACACTTCCTTTAATGGCCTTCTGAGTAGTGTACTGTATATCATATTCTGTCAAGATCATTTGCCATCTTGCAATTCTTCCGGAGAGAGCAGGTTTCTCAAATATGTACTTGATTGGATCCATCTTCGAAATCAACAAGGTAGTATGGGTCAACATATACTGTCTTAGTCGGCGAGCAGCCCATGCCAAAGCGCAGCAAGTTTTCTCGAGCAGTGAGTATCTTGTTTCACAGTCGGTAAACTTTTTGCTAAGGTAGTATATTGCCTGCTCTTTTCGACCAGACTCGTCATGTTGCCCCAAGACACACCCCATTGAGTTGTCTAACACTGTTAAGTACATAATCAAGGGTCTTCCATCAACTGGTGGCATCAAAATTGGAGGTTATAGCAGATATCTCTTGATTTCATCAAAGGCAGTCTGGCATTCATCATTCCATTCCATCACCTGATCTTTCTTCAACAACTTGAAAATTGGCTCACAGATGGTAGTTAATTGGGAGATAAATCTTGCAATGTAGTTCAATCGTCCCAAGAAACCTCTAACCTCCTTTTCAGTACGGGGAGCTGGCATCTCTCGTATAGCTTTCACTTTTGCAGGATCCACTTCAATACCTTTTCCACTGACAATGAAACCCAGGAGCTTTCCAGATCTAACTCCAAAAGTACACTTGTTTGGATTCAATCTCAACTTGTATTTCTTCAACCTCTCAAACAACTTGTGCAGATGATCAAGATGTTGCTCTTCATTCTGAGATCTGGCTATCATATCATCCACATATACCTCTATCTCATGATGAATCATATCATGAAACAAAGCCACCATAGCACGCCGATATGTTGCCCCTGCATTATTCAAACCAAATGGCATCACCTTATAGCAAAAAGTGCCCCACTGTGTCACAAATGTTGTCTTCTCCATATCTTCAGGTGCCATCTTGATTTGATTGTAACCAGAGAAACCATCCATAAAAGAGAATACCTTATGCTGAGCAGTGTTGTCTACCAGAATATCAATATGAGGGAGTGGAAAGTCATCTTTAGGGCTAGCCTTGTTCAAATCTCTGTAGTCTACACACATACGTACCTTACCATCTTTCTTAGGAACTGGTACCACATTTGCAACCCACTGAGGATAAGAAGTCACTGCTAAGAACCCTGCATTGAACTGTTTCATTACCTCTGCCTTGATCTTTTCTGACATTTCAGGACGCATACGACGAACCTTCTGCTTCTTTGGACGACAATCTTCTTTCACCGGCAAACGGTGAACCACAATGTCTGTATCCAACCCTGGCATATCTTCATAAGACCAAGCAAAGATTTCTACATAGTCATGTAACATCTGAATCAATCTGCTCTTGACACTGTCCTCTAAATCAGCCCCTATCTTGACCTCTTTTCTGTTTTCTTCAGTTCCCAGATTCACAACTTCGACTGGCTCTTCATGTGGCTGTATAGCTTTCTCTTCTTGTTGTAGCAACCTAGCAAGCTCTACAGGTATTTCACAATCGTCCACATTTCCGTCTTCAGTTTGATAGATCGGATTCTCGAAATTATAATTGGAAATAGTAGAACTGTTATCAACAGGATCCAGAGTGGATGAGGATCTGCATTTTAGTGATGTGGGTGTGTGTAAGAACACATAGCTGATAAAGCAAAAATAAAAGAAAAGAAAGACAAGGAACACAATATTTACGAAAACGAAACGTCCACTGATTTTATTGAATGAAGTATGCAAATGAAATGACAGTCCGTAACAAGCACACCATTGTGCCCCGGGTAAGGCACATGGCTTGAAAGTTTTATTGTTCAGAAATTACAAATGTAAAAAACACAACACAGTAATAGTATTTACTCCTGACTAAAGGAGATAGGGATAACATCTTCAGCTTTCCAATTATTGAGTCCAGCACCCACAGTAGGAAAAATCCATGCATCCAAGTTGTAATCTTCATCTTGATCTCCCACAACATTAATCTGGTCTTTCACAACCCCTTGATTAGTGACACGGGCAGCACGAGCACGACAAACAGCCTTCTGGGACTCTGCAGTGAAACCCAAACCAAACTTGTCAGACTTGTATGGAATATCAGGAAGCTGACCCCAAATAGTACAACCACCTTCATCCACCACAGCTCTAGCATCATTGAGGGAAGCCATTGCCATTGTTGGAGGCTTTCTGGTGACCACAGGAACTTTCTTCACAATAGGAGGAGCTACATAATCATTAACAACCCAGGGAACCACTTCAAATGTCTGACACGGAGTTTCAATATATTCACCTTCCATTTCCAGATACTTGAAGGTATTTACATGGCTGACAAAGTATTCTTCTTCTCCATAGACAGTAACAACCTTTCCATTCACCGGATATCTCAACTTTTGGTGCAATGTAGAGGTCACAGCACCTGCCCCATGGATCCAGGGACGACCAAGCAGACAAGAGTATGAAGGACGAATATCCATCACATAAAATGTAGCAGTAAACACCTGGGAACCAACTTGGATTGGAAGATCAATTTCCCCATGCACTACTCTTCTAGAACCATCAAAAGCCTTTACCACAATATTACTGGGCTTCAGCACAGCATCTCCAGGACTCAGCTTGTTCAGGACTTCCTTAGGCAACACATTCAAAGAGGAACCATTGTCTATCAGCACATGAGACAGGGTAGTGCCCCTGCATTCAATTGAAATATGCAAGGCCCTGTTATGATCCCTCTTGGCAGGGGTCAAGTCAGCATCAGAAAATCCTAACCCATTGTCATAGCTCAGGTGGGCAACACAGTTCTCAAATTGGTCAACAGAAATTGCACTGGGTACATGAGCCATCTTCAGAAACTTGATCAATGACTTGGCATAAGCCTCAGAACATAATAATAGGGAGAGCATAGAAATCTTTGAGGGAGTATGCCCCAATTGATCAACAATGTCATAATCACTCTTGCGAATGATTTTCAATACTTCTTCCATCTGCTTAGAGAGATCATCAGCAGCTGGCACATCAGTAGATACAGGCTCAATAACAGGACCTTTGCCCCGAGCCTCAGTGGTGGAAGTAGCAGCAGGAGTAACTGCATCCTTAGAAGCAACTGGAGGAGAGAAAATTTTTCCACTACGAGTGATCTTGCTAGATCCAGCAATATTATCAATATCAACAGGCACATCAGGTAAAGGCTCCTGCTTAACACCATGGATGTAAACATCAGACCCATAGTGCCAAGGCACAGCTTTGTCAGATGTATAAGGAATAGGACCAGGAGTAGTAATGACCACAGGAGCTACTCTGGCTTCAGCCACAACTTTCACAGGACCTTCAGCAGTAATCTTGATTGGTCCCTGATGAGTGATTTTAATGGGACCCTTTGAAGTGATTCTTATTGGTACTTTGTCAACCATGTCAACCTCTTCAATATTCCTTCCTTGAGTCAGATGATCCACCATACTTTCTACAGACGCTGGTCTTCTTTCAAACACTATAGTATACTTATCCATGAGACGTTGAATGCCATCTCTCAAAATGAAGCAACTATCCGGCTTATAGGTACAATACAGACAATCTTCACGACAACCTGGAAGGATCCCAGCTTGTACTAACCTCTTTTTGATAACAGACAGTGGTGTGGTCAACTCCATAACTGAATAGACATGCAGGTCTTCATCAATGGCATTGACAGTCTTCTCGTGATTTGGCATTGGAGCTGTAATCACATTTGGAGTACCTGGTGGATCAAACTCAATTTCTCCAGCATCAATCATATCTTGAATTTTGTTCTTCAGGACCCATCAGTTATTAGTATCATGTCCTGGACAGTTTGAATGATATGCACATCGTGCATTGGGATTGTACTTGGGAGAGGTAACATTGGGATTCTGAGGAGCCTCCCTCAGGGTAATAAGTTTAGCCTTCAACAAGTGTTGCAATGCCTGAGCCATTGACATGTTGATCTTCTTGAACTGTCTTCTAGCCCTCTGTTGGTTGCCTTGAGGCTGCTCTGTTGTTGCAGGAGTTGGATTTGAAATATGAACTGCACTAACAGACTGATGCCTTCTGTTACGATCAGGTTGACCATAAACAGCATTGGATTCTTTCTTCCCAGTGGGAGGCTTCTTTGCAGCACCTGATGAAGAAGTGCCCACTTGGATCTTACCACTCTTTATACCATTCTCTACTCGCTCTCCTGTCATGATCAACTCAGTGAAGCCAGATGATGAGCTTCCAATGAGGTGACTATAAAACGGACCATTCAGTGTACACATGAACATATCAACCAGTTCCCTATCAGTCAAAGGGGGTTGAACTCTTCCAGCTAAATCTCTCCACTTCTGAGCATATTCTTTAAAACTTTCTTTGGCACCCATAGACATGCTCTGAAGCTGCATGCGAGTGGGGGCTAAGTCAGCATTGTATTGATACTGCTTATAGAAAGCTTCAGCAAGATCATTCCAGTCTCTGATGTTGACACTCTCTAATTGATAATACCACTCCAGCTGAGCTCCAGATAAGCTCTCTTGAAAGAAATGGATCCATAACTTCTTATCAGCAGTGTGGGGTTGAATTCTTCTGACATAGGATCTCAGATGCAGTTTGGGACAAGAGACTCCATCATAGACAACAAATGTAGGAACTTTGAACCCAATGGGTATGACTACCCCAGATATCAGACTCAAATCCTCAAAATCCAGCCCAGATGACTTCTGCAACTCCATGGCATCCATCCTATCCACCAGCATCTTGAATTTGTCTTCATTAGGCTCATGGTAGTAATTAGCCTCAGAATCAGAGTCCCCCATTGAATGGTGGAGACTGCCTACCTCTTGCTCAGATTCTTCAGATTCATAATCTTCAGCTGGTTCTTTGGTCTTGGCAAGACCTTTGAACCTTCTTCCCATGTTAATCAACCCAGCAGACCTTCTAGTCTTCTTAGTCTTCTTGGCCAGCAGTGCCTTCAATTCATCCTGCCCCTTGGACAGGTTCAAGATCAGCTCTTGGAACTGTGCATTCTGTGCCTGGAGATCCTTAACTGATTGTTCAAGAGCCATTGCTGAAATAAACAGCGAGAAGATAAGAAACCTGTGCACAATTATAAACCTGTGATGTAATGAAATGATACGTGAATGCATATGCAATGTTTTCGAGGACCGCAGGATTTAAATTTGCTTAAACAAACATGAAGGTAAATTTTTATTAGTAATAAATTTGTTTTGCCTTTTAGGCTTACAAAAAATGAAATGAAATAAGTACAAAAGATGGGGTTTTAAGTCTCCCATGGACGTTTCCTCTTTGTGTTGAGGTAAGAGTTGAGATTCCGTTCCTCGTGAAGTTGCTTTGTTAGTTCCAGGATTCTTTCTTGGCTTGTTTTGTAATGAGCCTCGAAAGTATCCCTTTGCTCCTTCAGTTGGATCCAAGATCTCTGCAAGTCTTCCATATCAGTAGGCATGTCTGGGTGAAGGATGGTATAAGCTGTGTCTCCTTCAGCAACAGGTTCCATGGTAACTGGTAGGACGGCAGGATATGGCATCATGAGTGTCTGAGCACGAGATCGTACCCATCTGAGATAAGCCTCCATAGGAATAGTGTACTTAGGCTCCAGTGTCTTGCTGTCAATCCTGTTTACTTTTCCCCAAGCTCGTATGAATCTCTGACGGTAACCCTGAAGATCGTTGTCGTAGTCAAATACAATGCCCTGGATCAACATATCATGTGGACCATCACTTCGGGCGTAACCAAACTGTTGTAAAGCTAGAGAGGGGTTGTAGGTGATGCTTCCTCTTATGCCTAGAAGTGGCACATTAGGGAACTCGCCACAACGGTCAATGATGGTGACATTCTCCATAGATCTGGAGCACCAATGGATGTCTGAGTGAGAAAGTGACATGATCCTCTTGGACCATCTGAACCCTTGCTCATTCTTCATTACTGAGCGAGGAAGGTGAGAAATAAACCACCTAGAAAGCAAAGGTATGCAGCACATCAAAGTTCCTCTTGCCCTTGTAGTACGGGTGTGAAGAGAATGTAGGATATCTCCAAGCAATGTAGGCACTGGATTGTGACTCAGGAAAATGTTGATGGCATGAACATCTATGAACTGATCTGGATTGGGGAATAATACTAAGCCATATATCAGCAAGGCTAAGATCTCCTCAAAAGCATCATAGCTCATGGCCTTCAAGAACATTTGAGCCTTATCCATTAGCACCTTGGCAAGAATACCCTTGACTCCGCTTCTCGTCTCTAGAACAATGTCAGACTTCTTCAGATGTAGAGCTGCAGCAATGACCTCTGGTTTAAGCTCCTTCTCCAAGCCTGTGAAGGGTCTTTGATCAAGAACAGGTATACCTAGAAGTTTAGAGAACTCCTCCATGGTTGGAACTAGTTGATAGTCGGGGAATGTAAAGCAATGGTGCTTAGGGTCAAAGAACTGAAACAGGACACTCATCATGTCTTCATTGAACCCGGAAGTGACTAGATCCAATAGGTGACCATGTCTCTTGATGAACTGGGAATGATCAGACACTTGAGAAACCAACTCTTTAAGTTTAGCAGGTATGCTCACAAAGTTGATCCTGATGGTGTTTCTACGAGCAGAAGCCATGACCTGCAACAAAGAACAAAGATAAATCCCTTGGTCCTTGAAATGGTTAGGGAAAATGATATGCTTATGATGCATGATGATGTCATGATGTTATGCTCAATCACAAACATGTGGCACACACAAACAAGTCACACCATAGCCCTAGGTTTAAAGGCTTGCATGAGGTTTAAGGTAGGTACCCTCCCCTGAAGTTTAGGTGGTTCATCCTATCCTACAAAAGTAACCAGGTTCTAAGGGATCTCAATATCATTGATCCTTCACAAGGGTGGTTGTTCAGTAGGCAACTTACTTGCCAACCAAAACCCTCCAAGTTCAAGATCTCAATGAGCGTAGTATCGAGTGTCAACCAACTTCAGTCTGCACCAAAGCCGGTTACCTCACTACTTTCTAAAGGCCAAGATGAGTTAACTAGGGTTCTAAAAGTTAGTTAGTGCATTGACAACATATGGCAGCCTCATATTATCCTTAACTTGACTTAAGGAACATAAGCACCAACCAAGAAGTCGCACTAACTATGGCCACCAGATCAACCGTATCGATATACGTCGTACAGTTTCCTTGGTCTATTGCCATTTACCTAAGGTACACTAGATCCGGGTTAGGACCTTTCACACATAAGAGCCCAACAAGTAATATAAAGCAAACAAGGCAAACAATTTAAAGTGATCTTAATTCCTAAGGGTACCCCTCTTAAATAAAAATCCCCAGCAGAGTCGCCAGTTCTGTAACACGGTGGGAGAACTGACTTTAAATTATGTTGCGGATAGCAAGAGTCGCCACCGACTTTTATTTTATCCAAATGGAAAGGGTATAAAAGAACAGGAAAGACCTTAAGAGAATATTTTTGGGTCCGGGGGGTAGGTTATGTAAAGGGAAGGTGTTAGCACCCTTTACATCCATGGTTATCCATGGGCTCTTAGTTACTTAGCTCACTTTAAATTGTTTTTGAAAGTGTAGTGTGTGAATAGAAAAATTTTCAGAATAGTTAATAATGATCCATGTACGGATGCGTAAAAACTTGTTTTTGAAAATTTGTTTGAAATTTGTTAAGTGTGAAAAGTTTTGGAAGTGAGCAAGTACATAAGAGGAACCTACCCTAAAGTTTTAAGTCTTTCTTGTTCTTTATCCTTTCATTGGTAAGACTATCCCTACTATTAAGGAGTAGGTAGTCATTACCTTGGATGTAAGGGACATGAGAGGGACATTCTGTTTTATGAAGGCAACTGTGGGGTGTAATAAGCATATAGGAGGGACTATCATCATTATTTCGAAGGGACTCGATTCGTAAAGGCAACCATGAGGGACTTGATGATTTTTATCTTGCTTTATACACCCCACTTGACCTTATGATTTAGGCAACTTGAGGGATAACCTTAGAAAGTGAGATGGCGATTGGAAATCGACTTATGTGTGTGAGTGTATAATATTAATTATCTTTATTTTAAATGAGCTAAATTTATTTTAAATAGAATACATGTTTTTGCACTCCCTAAATTACTAACCATAGCAATAATTAAAATATTTACAAATTTACACCAAGGAAATAATTACATAATTATAAGCAAAATAATAAAAATAATTAGCAAGATATAAATAAATAAGCAAAAATAATGAATAAACAATAAATAAATAAATAAGGGGTTAGTGATAAATAATAATTAAAAAATAAGGTTAGTGGAAATAAATGATCAAATTTAGTGAAATAATAATAATTAGAAAAAAAGAAACATGGTTAGAGAAATAATAGAAAAAATATAAGATATAAATAATAACAATATGGTTAGTAAGAATGTAATTAAAAAAAAATAAGGTTAATAAAAATTATAATAAGCAAAAGTTAGTAATAATAAAATAAAAGAGGTTAGTAAATAATAAAAATTAGTGAAATAATAATAATATATAAAATTAATTAAGCAAAAATAAATAATATGGTTAGTAATAACAATAATAAATAAAATTAACCAAAATATTATAAGAATAAGAGATTAACAATTTTTAATATAAACAATTATATTTAGAAAGAAACAATTATTTTAATTTACAAGTTATTAAGTTATCTTTTAAATATATTATAACTACAAAATTTAATTATTATAAATTCAATTATTTCTAAACAAAAAGTTATAAAAGGTATTCACATATTATATAAAGAAAAAAAATAATTTATAAGTATATTTACAAGAAAAAATTATATTAGAGACTATATTCAATAAACATATACATAATAATTTATATTAAGAATTAGTAAATAAATAACTAGGTTTTTTTTAATGAGTATTTAGAAAAATAAATTAGGGTTTTGAAAATTAGGGTTTGTTTTTTAGAAAATATTTTCTAGGGTTTTTCTAATTTATAATATACAAAAACTAATTAAATAGTACTTATATACATTTTATAAATAAATAATAACAATCATTTTTTTTTTAGAATTTTAAAACAAAACATATATACTTTATAATTTATAAGAAAACAATATTGGCATTTTTTTTTAATTTAAAAGATATTCCATAATATAATATAGGAAATAATAAATATAAAAGAAAAAAAAATAAGAAAAAATCAAAAAAAACTGGACCTGGGATTTGAACCCAGGTCCCTAACCTGGCTAATGAAGAGAGTGACCAACTGAGCTGCGCACCATCAATGCAATAACAATGAGTCTCCCTTGGTTTTGTGCCTTAAGCTTGAAAAATCTGGAAAATAATAGAAATAAAAAGGCCTGGGGTGGGATTTGAACCCAGGACCTTTATATACACAAGCGCACGCATCACCACCCGGCTGGAAGAGCCCACCTGGTTGCAATCCAACAATAATACATAATATAATATGATTGTCAATTACATGAAAAATGAAAAAAAAAGAATGGTGCAGCCAGGTCTCGAACTGAGGTCCTCCCATGATACGCGTATACACTTTACCACCAGACCACTGCCGCATTCGTGAATTAACTTGACATTGATATAATAAAATATTAAAACAACATTTAAATATCAGACTGCGCGCCAAGCCAGTCATCTTCTTCCTCGCACCCTTCGAAATTACCTGCGAACATTGTTGCAAATTTTCCTGCGAAAACAACATTCCCAGCAAAACCTACAAACATCAATGACCATCAAAACGGTACAATTTCACAAAATTAAGACCAGCATTATGATCCAGGCATTCACGTGATTAATCCTGTGTTCTTAGAATTCATTTAAGTTTCTTAAATCAAAAATCCCTAAACCTAGGTCCAAACCCTAACTATGGCATCTTGTGAATTAGCCACGGTTCCTTGAGTTTTCCTGCCCAGAAACATTCTATATCACACAACAAACAACATTAGCCAAGCAAAATCCATTTATATGCATTGAATTGATGTAATCGAAAAAGAGAAAAACAAGAACAAGTGTGGCTCGGGTTTAACAATATGGAGCATATGAGATGCATATGAGTGATGCTTTAGCTTCAGTGATGATCAATAAACATCTCTATGTTCTTACTTTGCCTTCAAATGCCCTGGATTTCAAAATCCGAATCTCACTTTTTGCTTGAATTTTTGATTTTTGAAACTTACCCTTGGCTGCTGGAATTCGTGTCCTAGGGTTATGCTTATGCTTGATACTTATATGTGAGTGAATTAGGTCAGAAAAACTCATTGGTTGTGTGGAGATTTGATCAAAAAAAAGATTGAAAAAGATCATAATGTAAAAGTCAAATATTTGTTCATGAAGACTTGCTATTCTTGGATTAATCACATGATTTCCTTCTTCTTTAATTCTAATCACCAATTAAGAATTTCTAGAAGCATTATCTTCCTCCAAAAATAGATTTTCATATTTTATATTTATTTAAAATGATTTTTATGAATTAAATCAATAATAAATAAAAATAAAATAATAAAAATGCTGAATTTTGGTCAATTGGGTCGTGCATAATGATATGAGGTGGATTGGATCACAACTTAGCAAGCCCATTTGGAAGGAATTGTTTCTAGACCCCCATTTTCAATATAAACCATCACAAAATTTCCCCACTTTGCAAGAGCATATCTTCCTCAATTTTAAAGGTATGAGGGTGTTCTTGGACATTTTGGAAAGCTTGAAGAGTCCTCTAAACAACCCCATTGGTTTCAGGTCCATATCATTTACCAATCTCAAGTTATGCCCTTTTGAAGTTGTTGACTTTTTGTTGACTTTTGAAATGACCTATAATGTCCTAGCTCATATCTTTCAAATGAAGCATTTTTGGGCTTAACTTTCAACATAAAAGTTGTAGAGAATTCAATTTCCTTCAAAATGAGATTTGGATGGAGACTTGGTGATGAAGTATGTGAAAGTTATGGCTGGTCAAAGTTCAGTTGACTTTTACTGAGGAAACCCTAATTTAGAAACTCCTGATTATTGATGATCTGGAATCTCCTTGATGAATCATGATCAACCCTTGATCAAATGATGAATTTTACTTCATATACTTGATGTTGGCAAAAAATCATGAAGTTTGACTTTGGTTTGACCACAGTTGACCTCAGTTTGACTTTTTAACTGTATTGACTGATCTTGACTTATCTGATCATTTGACTGAGCAAACTTTTGAGAAAAGTCTTGAAACTTGTCATGGGGGTTCTTATACACATATAAGATGTTATGAAGCTCACTTGAGGTATTGGAAGTCCATTTAATCTGATTAAAGTCAAGACCCTAGTTTTGGATGCACTGCTTAGGAGGTGCATTGTCTGAGGGAATTGTCAACTCCTTTGACCAATCGTGAACTTTGTGAACCTTGTGAACCTTCAAGAAGTAACTTGTAGACTTCATGAACCTCATGAAAGGTCTTTAAGATGTTGAGAAACTTGTGAACCTTGTGAACCTTCAAGAAGTGACTTGTAGACTTCATGAACCTCATGAAAGGCATTGAAAGCATTATGGAACTTGTGAACCTTCAAGAAGTGACTTGTAGACTTCATGAACCTCATGAAAGGTTGTATAAGCATTGAGAAATTTGTGAACCTTGTGAACCTTCTTAGCACACAAAGTCTTGTATTGTGAGGGCAAATTTTGGGGTGCAACAACGTCCATCAATACCCGTAGAGAGGGTAATTCAACTTCAACAGGTAGGACTGCCTCCATACCATACACAAGCTGATACGGTGTTTCCCTAGTGGATGTTCTGATTGACGTGCGGTACCCATGCAAGGCAAATGGTAGCATCTCATGCCAGTCTTTGTACGTGACTACCATCTTCTGCACAATCTTCTTGATATTCTTATTAGCTGCCTCAACAGCGCCATTCATCTTTGGCCTGTAAGGAGAAGAATTGTGGTGTTGGATCTTGAAGTCTCGGCATAGCTCAGCCATCATTTTGTTGTTCAAGTTGGAACCATTATCAGTAATGATTCGCTCGGGCACTCCATATCGACAGATGATATCTCTCTTCAGAAATCTGGCTACCACTTGTCTTGTAACGTTTGCATATGAAGCTGCTTCGACCCACTTGGTGAAATAGTCAATGGCGACCAAGATGAATCTGTGGCCATTCGAAGCAGTCGGTTCAATCTTGCCAATCATGTCAATGCCCCACATGGCAAAGGGCCAGGGTGAAGACATCACTTTCAAAGGATTGGGAGGCACATGCACCTTATCCGCATAAATCTGGAACTTATGGCACTTTCTGGCGTAGGCACAACAGTCGGCATCCATTGTGATCCAGTAATAGCCTGATCTTAGCAACTTCTTGGCCATGGCATGTCCTCCAGCATGGGTACCAAAGGATCCTTCGTGTACTTCGTGCATCAACAAGTCAGCTTTTGTTCTATCAACGCATCTGAGGAGTACCATATCAAAGTTTCTCTTGTACAGGGAACCATCAGTGTTCAGGAAGAAACTACCAGCAAGCCTTCTTAAAGTCTTCTTATCATTGGAAGATGCCCCAGATGGGTATGTTTGATCCTCCAATAAACACTTAATGTCGTGGAACCAAGGCTTATCATCTTTAACAACATCTGCTGCGAACACATATGCTGGTCTGTTAAGTCTGGACACTGATATCTGAGGTACAAAGTTGGCAGCTTGAACTTTGATCATGGATGAAATGGTGGCCAGAGCATCTGCAAACTGATTCTCATCCCGAGGGATATACTCAAGTTTGACTGTTGTAAATAAAGTCAACAATCTCCTTGTATAATCCCTGTAAGGTATCAGATGATCTTGGTGGGTGTACCATTTACCGTTGGTCTGATTAACTACCAGAGCTGAATCTCCGAATACAGTCAATGTCTTGATCCTGAGATCAATGGCTTCCTCAAGACCCATAATGCAAGCTTCGTATTCAGCTTCGTTGTTAGTGCAGTGGAAAGTGAGTTTTGCCGAGAAAGGCATGTGAACTCCCTTAGGTTTAATGAGTACGGCACCAACACCACGACCATTCATATTAACAGCCCCATCAAACATCATAGTCCATTCCTCTTCCGGGTCAGGCCCTTCAGTGTGAATAGGCTCTTCATGATCTTTTGCTTTTATGAACATGATGTCTTCATCAGGGAAGTCAAATCTCATAGGCTGGTAATCATCAATAGGTTGCTCAGCAAGATATTCAGACAATACACTGCCCTTGATGGCTTTCTGAGATGTGTACTGGATGTCGTATTTTGTAAGAATCATTTGCCATCTTGCAACCCGTCCGGTAAGTGCTGGCTTCTCAAATATGTACTTGACTGGATCCATCTTTGAGATCAATAAAGTAGTGTGGGTCAACATATACTGTCTCAGTCGGCGAGCAGCCCACGCTAAAGCACAGCAAGTTTTCTCGAGCAGTGAATAACGTTGTTCACAGTCGGTAAACTTTTTGCTTAGGTAGTAAATTGCATACTCTTTTCGACCAGACTCGTCATGCTGGCCCAGCACACACCCCATTGACTCTTCTAATACTGTCAAGTACATTATCAGAGGTCTTCCTTCTACTGGAGGCATAAGGATTGGAGGTTCTTGCAAGTACTCCATGATCTTGTCAAAAGCCTTCTGGAAATCTTCGTTCCACCTGACCGTCTGTTCTTTCCTTAGTAGTTTGAACAAGGGTTCACAGGTTGCTGTAAGGTGAGATATGAACCGTGAAATGTAGTTCAATCTACCTAAGAACCCTCGAACTTCCTTTTCTGTCTTTGGTGCAGGAATCTCTTGAATAGCTTTGACTTTATCAGGGTCGACTTCAATCCCTTTCTCGCTTACAATAAACCCCAGCAGCTTACCAGATCGCACCCCGAATGTGCACTTGTTGGGGTTCAGCTTCAATTGGTACTTCCTCAGACGTTTGAACAGCTTCAGTAGATTTACCAGGTGATCTTCTTCAGTAAGGGATTTGGCAATCATGTCATCCACATAACATTCTATTTCTTTATGGATCATGTCGTGGAATAATGTCACCATAGCCCGTTGATATGTTGCACCAGCATTCTTCAGTCCGAATGGCATCACCTTGTAACAGAATATGCCCCAGGGTGTGATGAAAGTTGTCTTCTCCATGTCTTCAGGTGACATTTTAATCTGATTGTATCCTGAAAATCCGTCCATGAAGGAGAATACCGAGAACTGAGCCGTGTTATCTACCAATACATCAATGTGAGGTAATGGGAAATCATCTTTCGGGCTGGCCCTATTCAGATCCCGGTAGTCAACACACATCCTTACTTTGCCGTCCTTCTTAGGCACAGGTACAATATTAGCAACCCACGGCGGATAGCTAGTTACAGCAAGGAACCCGACGTCCCATTGTTTTTGTACCTCTTCCTTGATTTTCATGGCCATGTCTGGGCGAGTACGGTGCAGTTTCTGTTTAACCGGTGGACATTCTTCTCTTAAAGGCAGCTTGTGCACAACAATGTCGGTGTCTAACTCTGGCATATCTTGATAAGACCAAGCAAACACGTCCACATACTCTTGAAGCAGGTCAATCAGTTGTCCCTTCACTGAGTCTTGTAGGCAGGCCCCGATCTTGACTTCTTTCACATCTTCATCTGTACCAAGATTAATTGTCTCTACCTCCTCCTGGTGAGGAGTGATAACCCTCTCCTCTTGTCTCAACAACCGGGCTAGCTCTTCAGGAAGCTCATATTCTTCTTCAACCCCTTCATCAGCTTGATTGATTGGATTGTCGAAGTCATACGAAGTCATAGCCGTGCTGTTGTCGGTGATGTCTGGAAGGCACTCTCTGCAAGGGTTCAGTTTGTTCATTTTAGTGATTTGATTTTAATCTTGTTTTAGAAAAGTGAAATAAAGTTGTCATTTTGAAAACATTGCCATTTATTTTTTGTACAAAAAGAAAAATGGAAAAACAGTGAGCGGGAACGAAAAAAGACTCATTTGCAAAAAAAATGTCTGATATTTCATTGATTAATCTTGTTGCACAAAAAGTACAGATGGCCCGATTACAAAATGAGTCTTGTCATCTTGGGCAAGATGCAAGACTTTGATGCATGCTATAGAAATACAGGAAATAATAATTACTCTGCATGAGTAACTCTTATAATTTCCTGGGAAGACCAGTTTGAGATACTGCTCCCCGGGATCTTTGGACGGATCCAACTCTCCAGGTTGCGGTCGCCTTCATCCTCGTCTTCCAAATTGTTGACAGCATCGGGGGTGAGCATCCCCCCACTAACAAAGTTGGGCTCCTTAGCAGCCTCTGCTTGATCTTGTTGAGTTGGTTTGTAACCCAACCCAAATCTATCCTCTTTCTTCTCCACAGGTAACAATTTGCCCCAGCCTTGGGCAGTTCCTTCTTCAACAACCTTCCGGGCTTGTTGGTATGATGTCATGGAGGTTCCAGGTACAGCAGATGTTTCATTTATGTTCAAGGCCTCAAACCCTTGACTTATCGTTTCATGGATCTCCCCATCCATCTCAATATATTTGTAGGTAGCCAGATGGCTGACAAAAATATCCTCCTCTCCACAGATAGTAACGACTTGGCCCTCCCACTCGAATTTTAACTTCTGGTGAAGGGTAGACGTAACTGCACCAGCGGCATGAATCCATGGTCTACCCAACAAATAGTTGTAGGCAGGCTGAATGTCCATCACGTAGAAGGTCGTTTTGAAATTTTGTGGGCCAATCGTTATAGGCAACTCAATTTCCCCCAGAACCGATCTCTTAGAACCGTCAAAGGCTCTTACTACCAGGTTGCTGGGGCGTAATGCCAATCCTTCGTATTCTAGCTTCACAAGGGCCTTTTTAGGTAAGACATTGAGGGATGATCCTGTGTCTGCCAGCACATGGGAAAGAACTGCACCCTTACACTCCATGGTAATGTGCAAAGCCTTGTTATGATTGCGGCCCTCTGTAGTCAAATCAGTGTTGGTGAACCCTAGTCCATTGCTAGCAGTAACATTTCCAACCACAGCTTCCAACTGATTGACGGTGATCTCTTCTGGCACATAAGCTGCGTGCAAGACTTTTAGTAGTGCGTTCCGATGAGCTTCGGAGCACATAAGCAATGATAGAATAAAGATCTTGGAAGGCGTCTGGTGAAGCCGGTCCACTATTTTGTAATCACTCTTCTTGATGATTCTCATGAATTCATCAACTTCCTGGTCAAAAGGTGTTTTCAAAGCTTCCTTAACAATTTGTTCCTCTTGCACCATGCTCTTCCCTTTCGCCTTGGCAGCAGCTTCTGCTTCGGCAGTAGGTCTTTGAATTTGTGGGGCAAAGAGACGTCCGCTTCGGGTGAAGCCTCCGCCTCCTCCCACATTGTCTATTTGTGGTGCAGGGGTTGATGGTTCAAGAGTGATTTTCTGTCCTTCGCAGTATAGATCGGAGCCGTAATGCAAAGGGATGGCATTACTGCTTTCATAAGGTACTGGCCCAGGCACTGTGATAGTGACTGGACTGATGGCAGCTGCAGAAGGGACCATGATAGTCTGTGGATCGTAGTATATTGTGACTGGTGCTCTGATAGGAGTGGCATTTTGTGAGTTGTAGGCAGAATCATTTTCAGGATCATAATAAATCGTGACCGTTGAGACACTTGCTGCTGAAGTTGTAGGAGACATTGTTGGAAGGATGGGTGTTGCTGTTGTAGGAGATTCAAAATGAAGTGGTGCTGAATTTGTAGAAGGGATGTTTGTTGATATCTGGTCAGTTGAAGTAACAGATGAAGCATTTGTTGATGAAACCGAAGAGTTGTCTGGAACAATGGTTGTTGCAGTTGTAGAAGACTCGGGAACTGTTGTTAATGAGATTGCTGGATTGGTAGGAATTGATGTTGTGATTTGAAGCAGACCACTCTGAATGAGACTATCTATGCCATCTCTCAAGTTATCACAGCCATTCACTGAAATGTTGCAGTAAGCACACCCTAGCTCACACCCCGGGAACATTTGACATTCATGGAGTCGAGCTTTAATCTCTACCAACGGTGTCCGAATCTGAACCACACTGGTTATCAAGTAAGACGGCTTGTCTTCTTCAATAGCATTGATTCCGGGACCCCCTTGGTTTGGCATAGGGTTTTTGTTAACATTTGGTGGTGGTGCAAAATTCAAAGCTTTAGAGTTTACCAGGTCTTGTACCTTCATGTGTAAAGCTCTGCACTTCTCTGTACTATGGCCAGGTGCATTTGAATGGAAAGCACATATGGCGTTGGAGTCGTAGTTTCTGGGTAGACTGGTAGGATCTGGAGGTGCCAACGTCCTTAGCTCAACCAGGTTGAGTTTCAGGAGTTGTGGCAGTAATGTTGCATAGGGCATAGGGATTGGATCAATCACCCTATTGGCCTGAGATGGTCTCTGTTGATATGGTCTTTGCTGGTTGTTGTTGTTGGTGTTGTTGTAGTTTCTCTGAGGAGGATACTGAGTTTGTTGCTGATAATTTTGTTGATGTGGTTGATAAGTTGGTTGTGGATGAATTAGAGTGGGGATGGTGACTGCTGCCACAGACCTATGAACATATTGGGGCCTGCCCCTGCTGGTGTGGATAGCATTGGTCTCACCAGTTCTTCTTGGGCCCACAAAAGGCTTCCTTGTGTTGCTAGATGAGCTAGCACCGTTGTCAGAAATTTTGCCCATCTTCAATAGGCTCTCAATTCTCTCTCCTGCTATAACGACATCTGCAAAGCTGGTAGAAGAGAAAGCAGCCAGCCTGTCAATGTATGTCCCTTGGAGAGTGTTCATAAACATATCTGCCATCTCCCTCTCTGACATAGGTGGCTGGACAGCAGCAGCTAGCTGCCTCCACCTCTGGGCGTACTCCCGGAAGCTTTCTCTAGATGATTGTGACATTCCCATCAGGAGGGTCCTGTTGGGTGCCATGTCCAAATTATACTGGTATTGTCTAATGAAAGCTTCTGCCAAATCCTTCCAACACCTGATGGTTGCTCTAGTCAGATGTGAATACCATTCCCTTGAAGCCCCCGTTAAGCTATCCTCAAAATAAAACATCCATAGCTTCTCGTCCATGGTATAGGCCTTCAGCCTCCCCAGAAAGGATTGTAAGTGGGTCCGTGGGCAGGAAGTCCCGTTGTACTTTTCAAAACAAGGAGGCTTAAACTTATGGGGAATCCTGACCCCGTCCACTAAGCCCATGTCCATAACATCAAAACCCAAAGAGTTTTGGGACTCCAAGGATCTTAATTTTTCAGCTATTTCATCCAGCCTTCTGTCATAGGCCTCATCCCCAGCTCCCATCACTGTGAACTGATCTTCCTGGGGGTCTTCTTGCAGCACTCTGCCTGCAGTGGCAGTCCCTTGCACATTAGCAGGGATGTTGATCTCTATATGAAGGTGGGGTCCAAATACAGGGGGGTTGACATGAGGTTGGACCCTCTCATTGTTGCTTGTGCCAGCAGTCCCTAGATGGGGATCTTCCTAATTCTGCCTTTCTACCATTGCTCTTAATCTCTCTTGGCTCTGAGCCATATTGTTCATCACCTCCATAAATTGTGTCATCTAGGCCCTCATTTCCAACCTCTCGTTGGCCATTTGGTTCCTGACCTCTGTAAGGTCCTGTTGTACCTGGTCCATTTGTATGCCCGGAAGATTGTTACGGGTTGGATATCTGTGTGGACGGTTGAGTGGAAACACCCGTCGGCGAGCAATAGTTCCTGACATCACAACAGAGTTAGTAACAAATAATCAAAACCTACAAAACAAGGTAAAAGGTTAGTATGCAATGCAGTTATGCTCATTTGTTTCCAAGGTATCCGGCTTGGCACTTGGTTTTGACCTTTCCAGACCCTTGAAGAAAATGCTGTTGATGTTGCTTTGAAGAATTCAGATAAAACCAAACAACACATATATTACAAAAAGGTAAATGATACATAACTTGTTTTTTACAATATATGCCCTCTGAGGGGTCAAAAATACAACATAAAGAAAAGTACATGAAATGAAAGCAACAACAAGCAAAAGTCAGACACCAAGACCAAACTCATCCTCCTGAACTTCCTTGAGAAGTGCTTCAGTCACAGGATCAGCTGGACGCTCTGTAAGATTCCTGATAAGGAGATTCCTGGTAGTAACAGCTACAGTTAGCTTCTTGTGTTGACTCTGGTCCTTTGACCTCTTCACACCAGCTTTAATCTTCAGCTCTGAGATCTCCCTCTGGGCTGCTGCCAGGGCTTCCTGTTGCTCTTTTGCACTAGCTTCCAGCTGCTCAATCTTATCCTGAGTCCTCTTATCTTCCAGAGTACGAGCTTCGGTGATCCTGACCCACCTAGCTTGACTCTCCTTCAGATACAAATCAGTCCTGGCCTTCTGGAACTGGGCTTCCTTGCAGGCATTCTTCAATATCTGCTCTCCAGCCCTAGACTTCTTGATGTAATCCTCAGACTTCTCAATCCTAGCCAAATGCTCCACTTTCAACTTTTCTAACCTCTCAATATCCAACCTACCATCACTCCTCTCCCAGAGGGTCTTCTGTAGAGCCTGAGTCAACTTCTCATTTCTCTCTTTTAGTTTCTCAAACTCCTCTAAGCTGACAGTTGCTGGAGGTGGTGCTGAGGATGGTCCAGGCATATCTTCCATGGTAAAGGGCATTCCAGAAAATTGAGCCCTGGCATGGGACCACTCATAGTATTGTGCTGATGCCACATTGTTGCACTTCCCCAGAATGGTTACTCCTTTAGTCTGAACATTGTCCCAGGCCCAGGCTGCTTACCTGACAATAGCCAGATTAGGCTTGTTCTCACAGTAAAGAGCCTCAGCCAAATCTTGTGCCTTAGGAGCGTGGACCAATGCATAGCCCAGTTGTCTTTTGAATAGCAGAGGGTTGTAATTGATGCAACCCTTTACTCCTATCAGGGGTACATTGGGAAACTGCCCACAACTGGTAATGATGTCCCTGCCCTTTGTGCTTTGAGTGCACCACCTGATATCAGCTGAAGTTAAAGCAGTGAGTCTCCTAGCCCAGTTCTTTTGCTGGTGAGGGTTCAAGAATGCATCAGTCTTAGGCAAATGCCTGAGCAGCCAAGTATGGAACAAAGGAGCACAGCACCTCACCAATCTTCCCCTCTGCTTTTCATTCCTTTGATGAACAGAGTAGTAGAAATCTCCCAACAAAGTGGGTACTGGGTTCCTCAGAATGAAAAGATGGATTGCACTTTTGCTAACAAACTTAGGCTCATCTGCAAAAAGAATGACCCCATATATGCTAAGGGCCAATAAAGCACAGACTGCCTTCCATTCTCCTGAGGAGGCCTTCAGGGTAGCCTGAGAGATCAAGAAATCCAGGTGCAGGCCAGAGACTCCAGCCTTGGTAGTCATATTCTGCCCAATCAGAACTGGTTCCAAATACAAGGCCTTTGCCACCTCTTCATTACTAGGAAAGACCATCTCAGGGTTGAAGGGGACACCACCCCTGATAGGCACACCAACCAATGATAAGTACTCCTCTAATAAAGGTCCCAACTGAAAATCCTGAAAAGTGAAACACCTCAGAAGGGGATCATAGAACTGCAGGCAAGTATGAATCAGGCTCCTCTGTGAAGGGTCCAAATCCATAACCACATCAAGTATGCCTCCATAGTGTTCTCTGAATAGTGGTATATGGTCTGGAGTAATCAGGGTCTGAATCCTCCTGATGTCAGCTAGCTCAGGCTGAAAGAAATGGTAGGAGATATTACTCTTCTTAGGTGCCATGCTGCAGATGGTGAATGATACTGATGATGGGCCACTGATAGGCTGAGACTGGAGGTGTAAGTAGCTGAAGCAGGTAGCAGATAGCTGAAGTAGATACTGATGAAGCTAGGTTTATGCTGATGATGGGGTCAAAACCAAGCCAAAATGAAGTGTGGATACCCTGAAAAACAAATAAGCAAATGTTAAAATGATGCAATGGTGATGTATGCAAATGATATGCAAGGGTTTGTGACTGAGCTGGATCTGATCAAGTGCTCTGATACAAGTCCAGGTATGTTCAAGAAATCCAGATGGAGGTCTATAAGTCCAGTAACCAAGGTGGGGGACTCAAATAAAGAGCCACATGTCCAGGGTTTAGAATCACAAGAACTGTTCCAAGATGGAGTACTCTTAATCAAAACAAAGTAACAGGGTATGCTGAGGTCAAGGGTACCTGCAAACCTGTAAACAGCCCAACCCCCTCACAGGTGGTGTTCTAAAACAAGGATCCTCAGACTTGGATCAGTTATGAGAAGTGTAAACACTTCTAACCCGGAGGTTCAGTGTTTACAATAACCATAAAAGTTCCTCCTCTAATTCACCTCAGTTTCTGAAGGTTAATACTGAAGGTCATTCAGACTTAGCAGGCTTCCCAGATAGCCCTAGCACTGCAGGAAATCTGCAACACAGAGTTCTCAAGAAGAAACCCATATCTGAACCGTGTTTCATATTCCCGCACCAGAACGAGATGGAATGGGAAAGAATATGAACCACTCTAGCCTAGGTGTCACTCAGGTCCCAGGTATAGGACCTCAACTCTCAATAGAAACCCCACCCACCAAGACAAAACCAGATCCAGCCAGCACAATATGACAATATGATATATGCAAAACTATAAAGAAAGCAATAAAGCAAATATACATAAAGCAATAAACAAAAATAAATATACAAGCACAGATAGCACATAACACCCCAGTAAACACCAATCAATCAAGCGCTAGGAGGAACCCACAAAAAGAACCAGAAGCCCTGGTTGCAGTATAAGGGTCCCCAACAGAGTCGCCAAGCTGTCGCTCCCGATAAATGGGAATGGCCCAAATAACAGTACAAACGCGAACGGTCGGCGAAAGGGACAATGAGAACACACAGCAGTAAACTCACTGGAGATGAATAGAGTCGCCAGCTAGGCATTTTTATCCCGGAGGAAAGGTAATGCTGCATAGACCTAGAAAGAGATGGATAAGACGGTTGCGAACCAGAGAGACTGAGAAAGGGGGTTGGTTACAACCTGGGAAGGTATTAGCACCCAGATTGTCCGCCGTACTCGACGGGATCCACGCTTAGAAGATTTGTGTTTTAAAGGGGTAGTGTCAGTGCAATCTGTGTATAAAGAGAGCTGGAAAAGATGTACAGGTGTCAGTGTAGAAGAAGCGTAAAATGTGATATATACAGTGTCAGTGTAAGAATGAGAATGAATTGCTCATGATAATGAGGCTAAGAGAAAGATGCTGGAAAGAGGGGGAATATACAGAGACTTTTGTTCGATAACCGTTAAGTTATGCCTACGTATCCTCTCGTGCAATGAGGAAGTCAGAACACCGTAGTTCGACCCAAAGAAACTAAAAGATGAATTGACTTGTGAACTGCTTGCTTGCCTATGCTCAAGTGTATGACCTGTCTGGCTCAGGTGCAAACTGTCTTGCATTAGACGGAAGAAGCAAGTTCTCGTTTATGAGTGAATGAGATGAGAAAGGAATCCCGGAGGAGACGATTATTGTTTGTATTTGAGTTTTCAGTCTTTTATTGTTTTTGAAAGTTTGTCATAAGTTGATGAGCTTAAGCCTAAACCAATGGATTTAGTAAACTCATCACATCTTCCCTCTGATTAGGGGTAATGAGAATACCTTAAGTGTGAAGTCAGATTCTCACACTTAATCACCTTGGTGTAGGATTAAGATCATTAACCTACTTGTGATTATTTAGATGTTTTTAGTGTTTTTGTTTAGTGTTGAGTAATGAAGTTAAGCCATAATCAGGGATTAAACAGACTCATTACACCATCCTAATAGAAGGATAATAGATGAGAATGTTTAAGCTGAGGAAAGCTCCTCAACTTAATCCATGATTAGGGATTAAACTCATGACAAAACAAAGCCTTTATTAAGTGGATTTTATTTAATGATATGATGATGAAGTGAATTTTATGGTTTGTAAGACAACTTGAGGAGGACTTGTCCATTAACACTAGGGTTAGTCCTTCTTAACCAATTAAGGAAGAATTAGAACCCTAATGCAAGGCCCAAGTTACAAGTGTGATGTCTTGATGATTACTAGATGGATTGATTAAAGGATTTAAACACATTAAGGGTTTAACACTTAGGATTAAAGTTATACACTCCATCCTAATAGAAGGATGCAGGCATAAGCTTAATCACAAAGCCTTAAAGCCTTTAGGGTTTAGTCCCTGATTATGAGATGAGAAGAGAAGACTCAAAAGAGACACAAAGGTAAACTAAATAGGGAGACTAATCAAAACCCTAATCATTATCATGCTTGGTTGTTCCTAAGGTTTGTGAGGTTTAACAAGAAAGATCTTCAATGGAACCACCAGGAAGCAGATGAAGAGAACCAAGAGAAGCAAAGTAACTTGCTTCATTCAAGAAGTCAAGTCACTTGAGGAAAGAAGGTGAGAAGAAGAAGAATGAGCAAGCTCAAACCCAAACACATATCAAAATGCAGCAAGGATGCATGAAGGAAATGAAAGGAATTTGTGAGAAGTGAAGGCAAATTCACTTCTCCAAGTTACTTACCACCTGAAAAGTTAGTGAAAGAAATGCAATGCAATGCCAAATGGAATGAAATGGCATGATGAGAAACAAAACCAGGAGCACATACATGATGTTAATGATGCTATGAGATGCTACAAACATGGATCAAGACATGAGGATGATCATACAAACTTATGGATGTAAATGGAGCAAGCTAAGAACCATAAACATACATGCAATGTTATGAAATGCAAATGGCATACAACAAGGCAAATGCAAGATGCAATGATCAAACATGCTTACTATATGTCTTAAGATGTTAATTGAATCAAATGAAAACATAAAATGTCATGGCAAGTCATGTTATGCAAGCAAATGCAAGATGGATGCATATGGAAGCCCAAATTAGGGTTTATGATCAATGCATCAAACAAAAACCAAAATCAGAAGCAAACATCAATATAAAAAATTGAAAATGCACTCAAAGGGTCCCTAAGCCTATACTAACTCACTGCCCAAAGGAGAAGTTCCAACTCTTAACCTAATTCAAGTTATGAATTTCTTAAGTTTTCTAGGGTTTTAGGGTTCCTTAACAAGAAAAGTGTCAAACAAATGGAAAATGAAAGATCAAATCATGCCCATTTAATCTCACAAACTACATGCTAAACACAATGCAATGCAAAAATAATCAAGGTCCAACTCTCAAAGGTTAGGCAGAAATGATTTTTGGAAGCTTGGGTCAAAATAATGCCTTAAAATGATTTTAATTCCATGAAAAATTCTCAAAATGCATCAAGATCAAAAAAGAAATTTGGTTTGAGGGTTGGACAATGTTTCTAAATGTTTTTAAATGTTTCATGAATTTTTTGGTGATTTTTAAATACCTAAAAGCATTTTTAATTAATTAATTCTCATTAATTAATTAAAAATACACTCCTAAATATTTAAAAAATACTTTTTTAATGCAAAAAATAAAAATAAAAATATTTTTGGGTTTTAAAAATTGGTGAAATCTTTGACAAAAAATTTCATACTTTTTAAATGATTTTTGCTATTTTTTATAAAATGTACAAATTAAATAGAAAGAAAATGAAATAAAACAAAATAAAAGGGAAAGTAATCTGATCCAATGATCCAGATTCAAAGTTGAAAGGAAATGGTTGACTGGCGCGCTAATGAATGGTCTGGATTTCACTTCAGTTAATTAATTATGATTAAATTAAATAAACACGAATTAGGGCTAATGACATGATCTGAGCCCTTGAAACACGCGCGGGAAGCCTCATCCTACGCTCCAAATTCAAACCTACCCTTAAACCCTAATTAAGCATTAATGACTTTCAGGTGGCCGGAAATGACCTCCGGTCATCTTCTCCGGCCACACTCTCCCCTGAGAATCTCAATCTCACTCCCTAGGTATCTAAACACAATCTTTCTGCCCAGAATCCATCCCTAGACATCATACAACATGAATCAACAAACAAAAAGCATTTATTTTTCGTAACCAGGCTGAATCGAATCAAAAGGGGTTTAGGTTAAAAAGTTTCAGGAACAACATACATGCTCAATACTCAATTATTTTCGAAACAAAACATATCACCATGACCAGTGGAACATAGAGAATCATTTAAGAACTTAAAAACAAGTTTCTGGAAAAAAAGTTATTGAGCTCACCTGAACTGGAGCTTTGATCTCTGACACTTTCTGGTTGGCCCTTTGATCCAAAATGCCTCTAATGGACTTCCTGAGAAGCTTGCAGTGCTTAGTTGGAGCTTAAAATGGCTGGTTTGGAAGTTTGAACAAGTTCTGTTCAGTGGAGTGAGGAAATCGTGTTTTTGATTCAATGGCTTTCAGGCTGTTTTGAGTGTTGGTTTGTGTTCAGTGAAGCATGGTGAGATGATTGGTGAAGTTTGTTTGAGTGTTTGTGGCTTGTATGATGAGTTTCGAAAGCTTTTGCTCAAGGGAGTGAAAATGAGAAAGCTGTCTTGTGGTGTGTTTCAGGCTTGCCTCTTGTGGTGTTTGGCTTGCATTTTCTTTGTATAAACAAATGCTATTGGTCAGATGAAGTGACATGTCCTTTTGTGATAGGTATGGTTGCTTTTGCAAAATGTCAACTTTTGTGTAAGAGAAGCATGGGTCATGTTCTAGCCAAGTACAAGGTGGGTGTGCTGCGCAGCATGGTGAGGGAAAAGGCTAGGGTTGATCAGCAGGCTAGCCAGCAAGTGGATGAGAAGTTATCATGTGTTTTGCAACTTGGCTTGCTTTTTGATCCTTATGAGAAAGTCTTGCTCCATAGGCCATAAAACATGTGATCCCTTGGCCCATTCTGATTTTTAGGACTTGTGTGATGTTTGTGTAAAGGTTTGACATCAATTAGAAGTCACAAATTGCCTTGGTACAAGAATTTGCAAGTTTCCCATTTGGTGCATAACTTGAAAATTTAGTGATTTTAGCCAACTTTGACAAGCCATAACTTTTGATCAAAAATGAATTAGGTCATGTTCTTGTACTTTTTGAAAAGGGAAAGATCTATTCTACAACTTTCATGACCAAAGTTTTTCCATTTGAAGCCTTTTTGAATCAAAAAGTAAGGGTTGAAAAGTTGCATAAAATGACAAATTCATTAAAAGTCAAACTTGCCCAAAAAGTCAACCTTGCAAAAGACTTGAAATTCTTGAATTTTGTGAACTTCCAACTTCTTCTATGATCAAATAAAGATCATATACACTCAAAATGATGAATATCACCCCTTGGTTGGGTCATTGGGGGCCTCAGATGCCCTGATTTTGCACTGACTTGCTTGAAAAGTCAACTCTTGATCAGATGACTTCCCCATGGAATTTCTTCATGAAACTTGATATGCATACTCCCTATACCATATAGAGACCAATAGAAACAAGAATGACCAAAAAATTTGGAGTTATGGCCTCTGAAACCAAAACCCTAATTTTAGGTCATTTGTGCAGTCAAACCTGGCTCTGCCTCCACACCAATCTCAGTTCTTGTGATTCTTTGGCATTCTTGACTTTGAGAGGATGTAATATGATACTTGAACACACATAGACCCCTTTGAAGTGATTGATGACCTTTTGAGTGGCTCAAGAAGCTTTTGGATTGCTCAGATCACAAACCCTAGATGCAGATGACTTAAAATCTATGCAGTGAATCAAAAAAGTGATATGAGATGCTATGATTGAGATTATGCATATGGGATGATCACAAGCCATGGTGTGAATGGGTGAGCACACCTTGGGGCATGCCCATTGATTTTATTCCTGCTGGGTATCGTCCTCCTCATCATCCGGAGACTGCTGCATTTAATACTCTCCCACCACCACTTTGGACTACTCTTCCTCCAGTTGTGACTACTGTACCGCCCGTTGTACACGCTATTCCGCATCATGATGAAATGATTTACCATGCTGAGCCCAGTGAAGGCGCTGGAGTTGCTGAAAGACTTGATGACTTCCAGGAACGCTTTGTTGAGATCCAGAGGGAGATGAGAGCCCTGAAGCATAAGGATTTGTTCGGAAAAGATGCCTATGATCTTTGTTTGGTCCCGAATGTTAAAGTTCCTTACAAATTCAAGCTACCTGAGTTTGAGAAGTACAAAGGCAACACTTGTCCGTTGAGTCATTTGACTATGTATGCAAGGAAAATGTCTGCTCAGACAGATAATGATAAGCTGCTGATTCACTATTTCCAAGACAGTTTGACCGGGGCACCTATGAGGTGGTATATGAGTCTGGATAATAGCAAAATCAAGACCTTCAATGATTTGGGAGAAGCTTTTGTGAGGCAGTACAAGTATAACATTGATATGGCTCCAGATAGAGATCAACTTCGTGCTATGTCCCAGAAGGACAAAGAGACTTTTAAAGAATATGCGCAGTGATGGCGTGAGTTGGCAGCTCAGATTGTTCCTCCGCTGGAAGAAAAAGAAATGACAAAGATCTTCTTGAAAACGTTGGGTTCTTTTTATTATGAGAGGATGATAGCAAGCGCTCCTTCCGATTTCACTGAGATGATGAGCATGGGGATGCGTTTAGAAGAAGGTGTCTGTGAGGGACGGTTGAGTCAAGAGAATAGTAATGGTTCAAGCTCTAGAAGGTTCAACTTCGGGAAAGAGAAAGAAAATGAGACTAATGCAGTATCTCGTGAAAGTTATAGAAGACCTCACAGTCGTGGGAATCACCATTCGCAGCATGTGGCTTCTGTAACACCGATGATTAACGTGGCTCCAACTGTGCCGGCAGTTCCAAAGTATCAACCCCGTTATCAGCAACCTTCTGTGCAACAAAGTGGTAATCAACAAGTTCGGGCTAAGCCGAGTTTTGATCCTATTCCTATGCCGTATGCGGAACTGCTTCCATCTTTGATTGCAAAGAATCTTGTGCAAACTCGTCCTCAACCTCCAGTTCCAGAGACTATTCCATGGTGGTATAAGCCAGAGGCTCGTTGTGCTTTTCATCAAGGTGCCCCGGGGCATGATGTTGAGAATTGTTATCCACTGAAGTTCGAAGTGCAGAAATTGATGAGGAACAATGTTCTGTATTTTAATGATGTTAATCCAAATGTGCAGAAAAATCTGTTGCCGAAGCATGGTAATGCGTCTGTGAATATGGTTGATGGTTGTCCTGGTTTGTTCAAGATCTATGAGGTCCGTCATATTCGAAGGTCTTTGGTTGAGATGCATGCTTTCTTGAGTGAATATCACGATATTGATCATGACTATGCTGGATGTTGTATTTGCTCGGTGAATCCTCGCGGGTGCGTGATTGTTAAAAGGGATATTCAAAAGATGATGGACGATAAATTGATTGAAGTAACAGCAAAAAGAGATGAATATGAGAATGAAGTGAATGTTATTATGCCTCAGTTCAATCTTCCTGAGAGGACTGTTCCTGAGAGAGTGGTTATTTCTTTTGATAGTCGCAAAACTGCTGTTACTCCATTGGTGATTAATGTGCCTGGTCCAATGCCATATGAGTCTGATAAAGTTGTTTCGTACCGGTATAATGCTACGATGATAGAGAATGGTAGGGAATTTCCTCTTCCTACTCCAAAGTATGTGGTTAGCATTGCTGATGTAACGAAGGTTACCCGAAGTGGTAGAGTGTATGCTTCAGATCCTCCGAAAAGAGTTGAAGATACAAGTGCAAGTAAGCAGATTATGGATATTGTTGTCCAATCGGGCCAATCTGGTAATAGTGATGATGAAGTGCTAAAGTTGATAAAGAAGAGTGAGTACAACATCACTGAGCAATTGTTGCAGACTCCATCGAAGATATCAGTTTTGTCTCTTTTGATGAGTTCTGAGGCTCATAGGCAGTCATTGCAGAAGATTCTGGATCAAGCTTATGTTGACCATGATGTGACTGTTGATCAATTTGATAGTATTGTGGCAAATATCACGTCATGCAACAATTTGAGCTTCTGTGATGACGATCTGCCTGAAGAAGGAAGAAATCATAACTTGGCGTTGCACATCTCGGTGAATTGCCAAGAAGATGCTATGTCCAAGGTGCTAGTTGATACCGGCTCGTCTCTGAATGTTATGCCAAAATCGACTTTGTCAAAGCTTGCGTTTCAAGGTGCTCCCATGAGACACAGTGGGATTATCATGAAAGCTTTCGATGGTTCGAAGAAGACAGTGATTGGAGAAGTGGATCTTCCTATTCTTATTGGACCGTTTATATTCAATATTACTTTTAAAGTAATGGATATACGTCCCGCATACAGTTGTCTCCTCAGAAGACCATGGATCCACGAAGCTGGAGCTGTAACATCCACTCTTCATCAGAAATTGAAGTTTGTGAGAGAAGGAAAATTGGTGACCATTGAAGGTGAGAGGGCGATGCTTGTGAGCAATTTGTCTTCTTTTTCCTATATTGATGCTGAGGAAGAGGTGGGAACTTCGTTTCAAGCTCTATCTGTTGTGAATAATGTTGCTAAGAAGAATGCCATGCCCATGTCCTCTTTCAAGGATGCTCTGCGAGTGATTGAAGCTGGTCAGTCTAATGGTTGGGGGCGAATTATTGATGTTGTCGACAACAAGGAAGGTTTTGGTATCGGCTTTGCACCTGGTGCAGTTATCAAAGACCCAGAGACTATTCAAGAAGGCTTCCGAAGTGCCGGATTTATCAACGATCATTCCGCTGCTGCCATCATTGAAGATGATGAAGACGAAGAAATGCCAGACTTCGTTACACATGGAAAGATTTGCCAGAACTGGATTGCTGTTGATGTTCCTTTTATCATTCATTCTTCAAAGTAATTTGTTTTTATTTTCTTTCAAAAATCCTTTCACTCTGCCCAAGGTGAAAGTGATGTTTGTCGGGCTTTGTTTCAAATTTTATCATCATCAATAAAATGTTATTTTGTTATTTCCATATGTGTTTTTCCTTTTTGCTTCATTCTGAAAAATGGTAACATAAAAAACCCAAAATATAATAATTGTTTATCTGCATTATGTTTGCACTTTTGTTCATACTCTAAAATAAAAATAAAATCATTGTGCAGATTGATTAATAAACCCATTGAAAATAATGATCCTATGCCCTCTCCCAACTTTGAATTCCCTGTGTTTGAAGCTGAGGAAGAGGATGATGAAGAGATTCCCGATGAGATTTCTCGGTTGCTTGAGCACGAGGAGAAGATTATTCAGCCTCATGGAGAGTCAATAGAGATGGTCAACTTGGGTTCTGAAGATGAAAAGAAAGAGGTCAAAGTTGGAGACTTGCTTGGTCCTGATGTTAAGAAGAGGATTGTTGAGCTTCTCAGAGAATATGTTGATGTATTTGCTTGGTCTTATCAAGACATGCCAGGTCTTGATACTGATATTGTGGAGCATAGATTGCCGCTGAAGCCTAAATGTCCACCTGTAAAGCAGAAGCTTAGAAGAACTCATCCAGACATGGCAGTAAAAATCAAAGAGGAGGTTCAAAAGCAGATTGATGCCGGTTTTCTTGTGACGTCAACTTATCCTGAATGGGTGGCCAATATTGTTCCTGTTCCGAAGAAAGACGGAAAAGTCCGAATGTGCGTAGATTACAGAGATTTGAACAAAGCCAGTCCGAAAGATGATTTTCCATTGCCACATATTGATATGTTGGTAGATAATACGGCTAAGTTTGATGTGTTCTCTTTTATGGACGGATTTTCCGGTTATAATCAAATAAAGATGGCACCTGAGGACATGGAAAAGACCACATTTATTACACCATGGGGAACATTCTGCTACAGAGTGATGCCTTTTGGATTGAAGAATGCTGGTGCGACGTACCAAAGAGCGATGACTACAATTTTCCATGATATGATGCATAAAGAAATCGAGGTATATGTTGATGATATGATCGCCAAGTCGAAGACTGAAGAGGATCATGTGGAACATTTGCTAAAGTTGTTTCAGAGGTTGAGGAAATATAAGCTTCGTTTGAATCCGAACAAGTGCACATTTGGTGTACGTTCCAGAAAGTTGCTAGGTTTTATTGTTAGCCAAAGAGGCATTGAAGTTGATCCTGATAAAGTGAAAGCTATTCAGGAAATGCCTGCTCCAAGAACCGAAAAGCAAGTCAGAGGATTCTTGGGCCGATTGAATTATATCTCAAGGTTTATCTCTCACATGACTGCCACATGTGCTCCGATTTTCAAGTTGCTTCGGAAAGATAAAGGCTGTGTCTGGACGGATGATTGTCAGAAGGCATTTGAAAGTATTAAAGAATATCTGCTTGAACCTCCTATCTTGTCTCCTCCAATGGAAGGTAGACCGATGATCATGTACTTGACTGTGTTGGAAGATTCCATGGGTTGTGTGCTGGGTCAGCATGATGAATCTGGAAGAAAAGAACATGCAATTTACTACTTGAGTAAGAAATTCACTGATTGTGAGTCTCGTTATTCCATGCTTGAAAAAACTTGTTGTGCCTTAGCTTGGGCTGCAAAGCGTCTTCGCCAGTATATGCTGAATCATACAACTTGGTTGATCTCTAAAATGGATCCAATCAAGTATATATTTGAAAAGCCTGCTTTGACTGGGAGGATTGCTCGTTGGCAAATGTTATTATCAGAATATGATATCGAGTACCGAACTCAAAAAGCTATAAAAAGTAGTATCTTGGCTGACTATTCGGCACATCAACCGATTGATGATTACCAACCAATCAAGTTTGATTTTCCAGATGAAGATGTGATGTTTTTGAAAGCGAAAGTTTGTGATAAACCTTTGATTGAGGAAGGGCCGGAGCCTGGATCTCGATGGGGTTTAGTTTTTGATGGTGCTGTGAATGCACGTGGAAGAGGAATTGGGGCAATGATCATTACTCCCCATGGTTCACATATTCCTTTTGCCGCAAGATTGACTTTTCCTTGTACCAACAATGAAGCTGAGTATGAAGCCTGCATTATGGGACTTGAAGAAGCTATTGATTTGAGGATTAAGCATCTTGATGTGTATGGAGATTCTGCCTTGGTAATCAATTAGATTCAGGGTACGTGGGTAACTCATCAACCTCACTTGATCCCTTATAGAGATTATGCCAGGAAGATATCAACTTTCTTCACTAAAGTTGAGTTCCATTATGTTCCTCGTGATGAGAATCAGATGGCAGATGCTTTAGCAACCATAGCTTCTATGATAAAAGTGCACCAATGGAATGATGTTCCAATGATCAGTGTGATGCGACTTGAGAGACCAGCTCATGTGTTTGCAGTTGAAGAGGTCCATGATGACAAGCCTTGGTATCACAATATTAAATGTTTTCACCAGAGTCAAGAATACCCGCTTGGGGCATCTGATAAAGATAAGAGGACTTTGAGGAGGTTGGCAGGCAATTTCTTCCTGAATGGAAATGCACTGTATAAGAGAAATTTTGACATGGTCTTGCTCAGATGCGTGGATAGACACGAAGCAGACATGTTAATGAAAGAAATTCATGAAGGATCTTTTGGAACTCATGCTAATGGGCATGCGATGGCTAAAAAGATGTTGAGAGCAGGTTACTATTGGCTGACAATGGAATCTGATTGTTGCAAATATGTGAAAAAGTGTCATAAGTGTCAGGTGTATGCTGATAAGATTCATGTGCCACCAGCTTATCTCAATGTGATTTCTTCCCCGTGGCCTTTCTCTATGTGGGGAATTGATATGATTGGCATGATTGAACCCAAGGCTTCGAATGGACATTGTTTTATTCTTGTGGCAATTAATTACTTCACCAAATGGGTGGAAGCGGCATCGTATATTAATGTGACCAAGCAAGTTGTGGTTCGGTTTATCAAGAATAATATTATCTGCAGATATGGTGTTCCGAATAGAATCATTACTGATAATGGTTCAAACTTGAACAATAAGATGATGAAAGAGCTTTGTGAAGATTTCAAGATTCAACACCATAATTCCTCTCCTTATAGACCGAAGATGAATGGGGCTGTTGAAGTTGCGAATAAGAATATTAAGAAGATCATTCAGAAGATGGTTGTGACGTACAAGGACTGGCATGAGATGCTCCCTTTTGCTTTGCATGGGTATCGCACATTTGTCCGCACTTCAACAGGGGCAACCCCTTTCTCACTTGTTTATGGTACAGAAGCAGTGCTCCCCGTCGAAGTTGAGATCCCATCAATGAGAGTTTTGATGGAAGCCAAGTTGACTGAGGCTGAATGGTGTCAAAGTAGATTTGATCAGTTGAATTTGATTGAAGAAAAAAGAATAACAGCTTTATGTCATGGTCGGTTGTACCAGCAAAGAATGAAGAAAGCTTTTGACAAGAAGGTCAAACCTCGTGTATTCAGAGAAGGCGACCTCGTGCTCAAAAAGATTCAGTCTTTCCTTAAAGATTCTCGGGGCAAGTGGACTCCGAACTATGATGGCCCATATGTTGTTAAGAAAGCCTTCTCTGGCGGTTCATTAATTCTTGCAACTATGGATGGTGAGGAGATCACTCGCCCTGTGAATGCGGATGCAGTCAAGAAATACTTCGCCTAAAAAATAAAAGAACAACTCGCTAAGTTGAAAACCCGAAAGGGCGGCTTAGGCAAAAATGAGCGTCTCGGTGGATTGAAAACCCGAAAGGGCGGTCCAGGCAAAAATTAGAGACAAAAACAGAAATAATTATCCCGGTAGATTGAAAACCCGAAAGGGCAATCTAGGCAAAAGTTAGGGATCATGGCAAGTAACTGCGTCGACAGACTGAATCGCTTATAGTAACCGAGGATTTCAGATTCTATCCCTCAGAAGAATTATTCATCAAAGATCCTTATTCACTCATCCTTGACTGAAGTTTCGAACACAGTGGAGTTCAAAGTTGATAGGGAGAATAGTGATCATTGTATCTCAATGTAGCCCTCTTCCATGTATTTACCATTTTTCAAACTTGTAATGATCCATGGAGTCATGCCATTTGCTGACTACCATTTTATCAATGAATTTGAGCTTTTATCCAATTGTTTGCAATTCTTTATATTGTTTCTGTTTACAAAATTTCAATTTATTGTTGATGATGATTTTTGAAACAAATTTAATAAATTTAATTTTTGAAGATTTTAAAAACATTTTTCTTTTGATATATGAACAAAGAAAAGATATCAATAGTGATTCCAAGAATGGTAAAGTCTGGATGTGTGTAACTCTTCTCTCCCAAAGCAAGGTTTGATTCGGTTGTGTCCATGTGAAGTTCCTGGATAGTCTTGACAGATTGATGTTAATGATGTTTTGTCCCCCAACAATGATGTTGAACGGAGATTGTATGTATTCCCCAGAAGAGCTGCTGAAGAGGATGTTTTTAGGAATCCCGAGCTGAGATTTGATCTTTTCCTCAGCAAGTTATCTTTGAATTGAGAAGCATTGGGAATCCCCGGCTGAGCTCTTGTTCCTCAGTTTGATTGTTTGCATCCTCGAATATAGAAGTATTGATATAACAGTCAGCTTAGAGGTTTTCTTTTACCCGATGGTGGGTATAGATTTAAAATCCCTCGTAACTGCGTTTTGGCTATGATGTTTAACTTCTGATATCCCCATATGGATCCCCAGTAGGTCTGCATGTGTTGATTTCCAGCAGATTCCTATGTGATTTTTAACAGGCCTTGCACTCTATCCCCAGGTGGAGCAGGAGTGATATGATAGTTATTCCTCGTGAAGTTTGATTTTTATCAAGAATACTTCCATCCTCAGCAGATTATTACTTTCCCTCAGCAGGATGATATTCCTAGCAGATGTTGTCTTATCATGATTTAAGCCTTGTAGCAGGATTTTATTCCTTTGATGGCTTATGATATTCCCCTGCAGATTTCAAGTTGAATCTCCAGCATGTTTCCCTGCATTGTTGCCCTGAGATTAGCCGAGTATCCGGTTGTTGTGGTGTTTATGTCACATGTTTCTTATCTTTATGTCTGTTTTTTCAGCATATTCATAAGCATATTCGTACGCATAAGCATAGCATTGTTTGCTTGCATTCTTGTGTTTATCATTGTTATCTGCTCTTTGGTGTGGACTTTCCCCACAGAGTGTGTGTGTGTCGTATTCCTCTCAAGTTTAGAGTGTCGACCATTAAGCAGAAAGAGTTAATCCTTTCTAATTCCCCACTGAGTTTGTTGCTCGTGGATGATGTTGATTCAGTTTCCTCCCCAGTTTATTATCTGGATGGATTTTCCCCAGTTGAGATATTTCCTCCTCGGGATGAGTCTTGTTTGACCGTTTCTTTCCAATTTGTTCTTGGATTGAACTTTGGTCCTCTTTTATGGGTATTATTGCTTTGGAATTAAGCTATCACTGTTTGATAGTGGGCAACATTTTCTCCAGCTTGAGTATATTACTTTGGAATTAAGCTATCAGTAATCGATAGTGGGTAATATTACAAATTAATCAAGTTCTTTTACTTGTACTCCTACCCAGTAAATTCGGTAGTCGAGATTTCTGCCTCTTACCCAGTAAAAAGGTAATAGAGTTTGTTTTCATTTGCTTAAGCTCCTACCCAGTAAATCAGGTAGTCGAGATTTGTTATACCTAGTAAATCCGGTAGTCAAGTTATTTTCCTCTTACCCAGTAAAAAGGTAATAGAATTGAGATATTTTCTTCTTACCCAGTAAAAAGGTAATAGAAGTTGTTTCCATTTGATTGAGTTCCTACCCAGTAAATCAGGTAGTTGATCATACTCCTATCCAGTAATTTGATAGTCGAGTCCTTTTATATCTCTTATCCAGTAAATCGATAGTCGAGTCTTTTATATTCTCTACCCAGTAAATCAGGTAGTCGAGAATATTTTTTCTTACCCAGTAAAAAGGTGATTGAGGTTATCCTTCTGTATTTTGCTCCTATCCAGTAAAATGATAGTCGAGTCTTTTATATTCTCTACCCAGTAAATCAGGTAGTCGAGAATATTTTTTCTTACCCAGTAAAAAGGTGATTGAGGTTATCCTTCTGTATTTTGCTCATATCCAGTAAAATGATAGTCGAGTCTGTTATATTTCCTACCCAGTAAACAGGTAGTTGATGATTTCTTTTCCAATTCAGTATTTCTCCATTCTTGGATTCAAATATTTGTTTGGTTGATATTCCTGGCAGGGTGTTTATTTTTCCCTGGTTGAATTCTGTTGTTCATATCTTTTCCCAAGTGGAGTCGGTTATCCAGTGATTTATTTTCCTGGTAACTCTTTGGTCGTTTGTTGTTAAACAATTTATATAACACTTTAATAATAATAAACAAAATATTAAACAATTTACATAAAAAAATGATTTAATTAGGGTTTGTAAAATATTAAGTTAAATATTAGGATTAGTAAAAAAAATTAGGGTTAATAAATTAGGGTTTATGTTTTATTTAAGAAAATCAAAGTTTTGCCTAGGCCAGTCAACCTAGCGGGTCTCTTTTTATGCGTAGTATTTTTTAACTATGTTTGCGTTTACAGGCTATAGGACATCTTCACCATCCATAGTAGTAAGCATCATGGCACCTCCTGAGAATACCCTCTTGACTACAAATGGTCCTTCATATGTAGGAGTCCACTTGCCCCTAGGATCACCCTGTGGTAGTATGATACGCTTGATTACCAAATCACCAGCCTGATATACCTTTTGCTTAACCTTCTTATTGAAAGCTTTGATCATCCGTTTCTGGTACATCTGACCGTGACACACAGCTGCCAGCCTTTTCTCATCAATCAAATTTATCTGGTCAAGTCGAGTCTGAATCCACTCATCTTCATCCAAGCCTGCATCCTTCATGATTCTTAAGGAGGGGATCTGAACTTCAATGGGCAAAACTGCTTCCATACCATAGACTAAGGAGAATGGGGTTGCCCCTGTTGAAGTACGTATTGTAGTACGATAACCATGAAGAGCAAATGGTAACATCTCATGCCAATCCTTGTAAGTAACAGTCATCTTCTGTAGAATCTTCTTAATGTTCTTATTAGCAGCTTCTACTGCCCCATTCATTTTTGGACGATACGGAGAAGAGTTGTGATGCTTAATCTTGAACTGCATGCAGAGATCAGTAATCATGGTGTTGTTCAGATTAGAGCCATTGTCTGTGATAATACTTTTGGGGATGACATATCTACATATGAGATTATTCTTAATGAATCGAGCCACAACATTCTTAGTAACAGATGCAAATGAGGTTGCCTCTACCCACTTTGTAAAGTAATCAATAGCAACCAGGAAGAAACGATGCCCATTAGAAGCAGTAGGCTTGATCTCACCAATCATATCAATGCCCCACATGGCAAAAGGCCAAGGAGCAGTCAACACATTCAATGGAGCTGGAGGTATATACACTTTATCAGCATAAATCTGACACTTGTGACATGTTTTGGAATGTTGATAGCAGTCAGCTTCCATGGTAGACCAATAGTAACCTGCTCTCAATAAATTCTTTGCCATGGTATGACCACTAGACTGAGTTCCAAAAATCCCATCATGCATGTCTTCCATAATCTCTGTTGCTTCCTTCTTATCCACACAACGAAGCAAAGTTGAATCATGATTGCGCTTGTACAAAATTCCATTACTCAAAAAGAACTTAGCAAAAAACCTCCTCAGAAACTTCTTATCTTTGACAGATGCCCCTTCAGGAAACTCCCGAGCTTCAAGTTATCTTTTCACCTCATAAAACCAAGGCTTTTCCTCTCCTCCTTCAGTGTCAATTTCATTGCAGTATGCAGGCTTCTCAAATCTATCAATAGTAATCTTGGGAGCTTCATCATCCCAACTAATCTTAAACATAGATGCCATGGTGGCTAGTGCATCTGCCAACTGATTCTCTCCTCGTGGAATATGTCCAAATGTAATCTCTTCAAATTATGGGATCAAAAACAACACATGCTCTCTGTAAGGAATGAGATTTTCATGTTTGGTATCCCAATCTCCTTTAATCTGACTAACTACCAGGGCTGAATCCCCATATACGTCCAGGAACTGAATCTTCATCTCAATGGCAGCTTTGATACCCATGATACATGCCTCATATTCAGCTATGTTATTGGTACAATAGAAACAAAGTCTTGCAGTAATTAGGGTATGACAACCTTCAGGGGAAATGATCACAACACCAACACCATTGCCAAGCGCATTAGAAGCTCCATCAAAAACCATAGTGTAACACCCTAATTTTTGCCCTAAGATTTCTTCGCATATCATCTGCATTTTTCATACAAACAAGATCGCACTGGCTTTCGAGTTTCTTCTCAGATATAGGGTCTATGCTTCGCAGGGGATCACCTTTATTTTTATTGCTTTATATTTGTTTATATTTACTGACGTCTAACCAAAATACCAAAAATATGTTGCAGTGTTCTTCTTCTTCTCTGTGTTGCAGGTTTTCAAAGACAGAGCAGTTATTTCATTCAGATGCGTTTGTTCAGTCACAATTCGATTTCAAGGGGTTGTTTGACCTAATATTGGTCAAATTATCAGATAAATTGTTTCGACTGCTAGTTGTGTGTGCCAAGGGTTCATTTCTCGGACAATGTGTTTCAAAGTACAAGTTGGGTTGTGTGACAGTGTTTTTTTTGTGCGAAGTTTGGTTTGTTCATCAGTTCACCAGTGATTCATCTGAGGATTTATTTTCCTCAGTATGAATTCAGTTTATCAGGGCGTGAATCAGACAATTTTCAGATGACAGTTGTGGCTTTAGCTGCAATTTATTCAACTGTACAGTGGTTCTTTGGTTGGCTGCTTTCACTTTCATCAGAGGCTTGTGCAAGGAAAAATCGAGATTTGTTGTGGGCTTGAAAACCAAATTCCATTTGTTATCCATTTCTTGATCAAACCATTTTACCCAAATTTTCAATAACCATTTTTCCAATTTCTTTTCGATTACCCTATTCATACCCTTTTTCTTTCGATTATCAAAATTATTACTCTTTAATCGTTTATCCATTTTTGTATTAATATCCATTTTCTATATTCATTATCATTTTTTTTTCTATTCACATATTTTTATTAAATATCCATATAGGGTTTTCAAATATTTCTTAAGCTCATTTTTTTTAGCCCATTTATTTTTTTATCCCAAATTTTAGAAATTAATAAATAAAAAAGAAACCAAATCCATTTCTTTTATTTTATTTGTTAGTTTTCTTTTCTTTCCCAAACCACAAGCCACACAAAATACACCATAAGCCTCACATTTCAAGCACTTTCCATCAGGCCCCACAACGCCACAATCCGTACTTCAAGCCGGCTGCAAAATGAAAATAAGTCATGTCTCGGCTCCTGGCCCACACCTTCACAACTTGCAAGTCTCACGTGTAATCCGTATGCTGCAACATCAATAAACAAAGCCTTTTTCGCACGCCTGACCCTACCTCACACCAAGCCGCGTCACCTCAGCTTTTGCTACACACTACAAGCTACAACAAAGCAACCAATGCATCCGTATGCGCTGCAAAACAAATTTGCCAAGCACTTTCCAAGCTTAACGCATCATCCAAGCCACAAGGCCAAGCCAACAACTGCAACCTGCACAAACACACGCAAATACCGCAGCTCAAGCTAAAGCCTATCCGCAGCAGCCATACAAAGCCAAACAAACAAAGCCTCAGTACAAGCCTTCTCTAGCCGCTTCTCGCATACCTCACGCGTTATACACCTGAAAAAGCAAATCAAAACGCACAACAAATGAAACAAAACGCAGCAAAACGAATTGACGCGAACGCACACGAGAATCTTGCCAAAGCCAAAACGCAAATAGATTTCCTTCAAAACGGCATCAATCCGAATCCAATTTCTTCTATTTAAACAAGTCTCATTCTCTTCTCATTTTCAAGCTTACATAGCCTCTTGAACCCCTGCAAAAATCCCAATTCAATTTCAGAAACTCAAAATTTCAATTTCATCTTTCATCAATCTTTCAAAACTCAAATTCATCATTAATCTTCTTTCCAACCTTCAACCATAAACAATAACCAAAAATCGAATCCAAATTGAAAGAGAGAAGCCGAGAGTTTGAGAAGAAGAAGAAGTGAGAAGCCTTTGTTTCGGAAGGAGCTCACGAATTGAAGAAGAAAAGAGAAGAAATCGCGTGAGAGAGAGGAGTTGTTTTGTTGTTTCGTGAAGGTGAGACATGGCCGCCATATACCCCCTGTTTCTCCCTTGTTTGTGCCCTGATTTGGCGTTGAAGAAGAAGAGGAGCATTTGTCTTTTCTATTTTTTGTTCTTTTTTTTAATTTATTATAAGTTTTTTTTATTTTTTTTTGTTTAAATAATGTGATATTGGTTTGGGTCATGGATCTATATCCATTTGTTACCACAACCTACCCGCAGATCATATACTCCCCTCCCCTTTCTATGTTTTCTTTTTTTTTAATTTATTCTCTTTATTTTTTTTTATGATTTGGTATTATCTCATTTTTTATATAAAAGATTTTTGAATATTCTTTAAAAAAAGGAGATTTAGAAAATTATTTCAAAAGTATTTAGAAAAAGAATTTTTAGAAATGATTTAAAAAAATATTTCTACTTCTTTTTTTTGGATCTATTTCTTTTAGATCCATTTTCTTCATCTTTTTAATTTTGGTCGATGACAATCTTCCGATTCGTAGATTGTTGATTTCCGATTAGGTTTAATCTTCATTATTTCAAATCTATGGATGAATGCTCATTTGGATCATTCTCCATACTTTGAGATCGTGATAGGTTGCTTTTCGATGAAATTCAACGAAAATCTCGATTAAGATTAGACCTTCCTTTTTCTTTTAGTGTGGCATGTTTTCGGAGAACGATCCATAATATCGTTTCTCTAACATGTATTAACACGAATATTCTCCACTTTAATTAGTGGTGGCCGGCCTCATTTGTAGGGTAATTACTTCGTAAATTACTCGGCGATTGCTTAACATAGACCTAAAGTTGTCCCGATTCGGATTAAAGATCCACTTGGATCCGGTTGCCTCGACTTTATTTTTTCTTTTCGTGGTTGTGCTTGATTAAGTTCATCATACCACTTTATATTGTAAATGTTATAATATTGTGAATATAATCTGTTTAAATTTAATCTCTCGCACCTTATCCTTTTATTTTAATTCCTTGCTCCTTTATCTCTTTATTATGCTTATCATATTATATCATATATCATTTGTTTGTGTTTATATCTTTTGCTTGTTTTTTTTATTTTTGTCCATTTGGATATCAAAACACTAATAAAGGATTAAACACTTAAAAGACTTGTGACTTCTAACTTTGGACTAATGGTTACTATCCCGAGCTTTTTTGGAGAATGGACTTAGACTTTAAAATCTTCCCCCTTGCTCAAGTTGGAATGGATTAGAAACCTCGGCCTCAAGTTATTTCATTAGCCTTTGAAGAGGGAATTCCGAACTTTGAAGAATTGTGCATATTATGGTTTGGTAAACTCTTTTCTTAACTTTTAATTCATGTATTAGGATTAGTCCCTTCATCTCCTCCCCATTCTTAAATTTTCAAAACTTCTCCCTATTTCAAAAATCTTCTTGTTTTTTAACTTCAAACACTTTCATAATTAAACCTTGACTTAGGTCAAGCGATTTTTAAACTTTTCACTTTGTTTTCTTAACCAAATGTTAATCCATGTAAATATATTAAAACCGTTTTCTTACATACTTTACAAAAATACAAAACTCACTCAATTGTTTTTGTGCCTTTGTGCACTTTTCTTTTCACATGTTTAGATATGATTCATCTTTTCTAGCGGAATTATTCGCTAAAGGATGACGACTTATCTCTACATTTTAAAATTGATTCAACCCATTATTTCTTTTCAAATTTTGTACCACGAACTACGAGGTTTTGATCTCGCATTGCACTTTGTGGGTACGTAGGCATAAGGCGTTAAAACCTTATCAAACACAAAAATCTTAAAAAATATTCTTCTCCTCATCTCTTCCATCTTTTCAAGCAAACCAATTTCAGACCAAAAAGCAATAAATATTTCAAAGGGCTCCCGTGGAGTACCACGGACGAGTCGGGTGCCTAAAACCTTCCCGGTTCGTAACCAATCCCCTTACCCAATCTCTGTTTGTTTCTTTTAGCTTTTGCTTTTAGACTCCTAGGTTTTTATTCGTTCTTTTACCTTTTTCCTTTCGGAAATAAAGAAAAGCGCGGTGGCGACTCTGTGTACATCGAGTTAAGTTAATCAATAGCTTACACTCACGATTTTACCGCTACACATAGTCCATCGAGATCCTTGTTCAGGTCCGTCATATTGTCCAGGTTCTTTGGTAATAATCATAATGTCTTCATCCGGGAACTCAAAATTCATATATTGATAATCATCCACTGCTTGATGAGCCAAATGATCAGCTACTACACTACCCTTAATGGCCTTCTGAGTGGTGTACTGTATATTATATTCTGTTAAAATCATTTGCCATCTCGCTATGCGTCCGGAGAGAGCAGGTTTCTCGAATATGTACTTGATTGGATCCATCTTTGAAATCAACAAGGTAGTATGAGTCAACATATACTTTCTTAGTCGGCGAGCAGCCCATGCCAAGGCGCAACAAGTTTTCTCGAGCAGTGAGTATCTTGTTTCACAGTCGGTAAACCTTTTGCTAAGGTAGTATATTGCCTTCTCTTTTCGACCAGACTCGTCATGTTGCCCCAACACACACCCCATTGAGCTGTCTAATACTGTTAAGTACATAATCAAGGGTCTTCCATCAACAGGTGGCATCAAGATTGAAGGTTCTAGAATATATCTCTTGATTTCATCAAAGGCTGTCTGGCACTCGTCATTCCATTCCATTACCTGATCTTTCTTCAACAATTTGAATATTAGCTCACAGGTAGCAGTTAGCTGGGATATAAACCTCGCAATGTAATTCAGTCGTCCCAAGAAACCTCTAACTTTCTTTTCAGTACGGGGAACCGGCATCTCTTGTATACTTTTACTTTTGCAGGATCCACTTCAATACCTTTTCCACTGACAATGAAACCCAGGAGTTTACCAGACCTAACTCCAAAAGTACACTTATTTGGATTCAATCTGAGCTTGTATTTCTTCAACCTTTCAAACAGCTTATGCAGATAATCAAGGTGTTGTTCTTCATTCTGGGACCTGGCTATCACATCATCCACATATACCTCTATCTCATGATGAATCATATCGTGAAATAAAGCCACCATAGCACGCTAATATGTTGCCCCGACATTCTTCAAACCAAATGGCATCACCTTATAATAAAAAGTGCCCCACTGTGTAACAAACGTAGTCTTCTCCATATCTTCAGGTACCATCTTGATTTGATTGTAACCAGAGAAGCCATCCATGAAAGAAAATACCTGCTGAGCAGTATTGTCTACCAAAACATCAATATGAGGAAGTGGAAAGTAATCTTTAGGGTTGGCCTTATTCAGATCTCTGTAGTCTACACACATACGTACCTTACCATCCTTCTTAGGTACTGGTACCACATTTGCAACCCATTGAGGATAAGAAGTCACAGCTAAGAACCCTGCATCAAACTGTTTCATCACCTCTACTTTAATCTTTTATGACATTTCGTGACGCATGCGACGAACCTTTTGTTTCTTTGGACGACAATCTTCTTTTACCGGTAAACGGTGAACCACAATGTCAGTATCCAACCCTGGCATATCTTCATAAGACCAAGCAAAGATTTCCACATAGTCATGTAACATCTGAAGTAGTCTGCTCTTAACACCATCTTCTACTTCAGCCCCTATTTTGACCTCTTTCCTGTTTTCTTCAGTTCCCAGATTCACAACTTCGATTGGCTCTTCATGTGGCTGTATAGCTTTCTCTTCTTGTTGTAACAACCTAGCAAGCTCTACAGGTACTTCACAATCTTCCTCCTTTCCATCTTCAGCTTGATAGATCGAATTCTCGAAATTATAATTGGCAATAGTAGAACTGTTATCAACAGGATCCAGAGTGGATGAGGATCTGCATTTTAGTGATGTGGGTGTGTGTAAGAACACATAGCTGATAAAACAAAAATAAAAAATAAAAAATAAAAGAAAGACAAAGAGCACAATATTTACGAAAACGAAACGTCCATTGATTTTTATTGAATGAAGTATGCAAATGAAATGACATCCCGAAACAAGCATACCATTGTGCCCCGGGTACGACACAAGGCTTAAAAGTTTAATTGTTCGAAATTACAAACTTAAAATAAAAACATAGTAATAGTATTTACTCCTGACTAAAGGAGATAGGAATAACGTCTTCGGTCCTCCAATTTCTGAGCCCATCACCCATGGTAGGAAAAATCCAATCATCCAGGTTGTAGTCTTCATTACAGTCACCCACAACATTGATTTGATCTCTTATGATCCCTTGATTGGTGATACGAACAACACGAGCACGACGAACAGCCTTCTGAGATTCTGTAGTGAAACCCAAACCAAACTTGTCAGACTTGTAAGGAATGTTGGGAAGCTGACCCCAAATAGAAGAACCACCTTTTGCAACCACAACCTTAGCATCCTTGAGGTAGGCCATTGCCGGAGGTATATTAGTAACCATAGGAACTCTTTCAGAAGCAGGAACAGACTGAGGAACAGGATCAGAGCTGGGAACAACTTCAAATGTTTGACACGGAGTTTCAACCATTTCACCCTCCATTTCTACATACTTGAAAGTATTCACGTGGCTAACCATATACTCCTCTTCACCATAGACAGTCACAATTTTGTTTTTCACCGGGTATTTCAACTTCTGATGTAAAGTGGAAGTCAAAGCACCTGCCCCATGGATCCAGGGGCGCCCAAGCAAACAAGAATACGCAGGACGAATATCCATTACATAGAAAGTAGAATTGAAAACTTGAGAGCCTACTTTGATCGGGAGGTCTACTTCTCCATGTACCACTCTTCTTGAGCCATTAAAGGCCCTCACCACTACATCACTCGGTCTTAACACAACATCTTCAGGACTGAGCTTGTCCATAACCTCCTTAGGGAGTACATTTAATGAAGAACCATTATCTACCAGCACATGAGACAAGGTAGTGCCTTTGCATTCAATGGAAATATGCAGAGCTCTGTTATGGTTTCTCTTGGCCGGAGTCAAATCAACATCAGAAAAGCCCAACCCATTATCACAAGTCAGATGTGCCACACATTTCTCATATTGATCCACAGAGATCTCATTTGGCACATGAGCAGTCTTCAGGAACTTGATTAAGGCTTTAGCATGAGCCTCGGAACACAGCAGTAAAGAAAACATGGAAATTTTGGAGGGAGTATGCCCCAACTGGTCAACAATATCATAATCACTCTAGCGAATGATCTTCAGCACTTCTTCTATCTGTTTAGAAAGACTTTCAGCAGTCGGCGCCTCAGCTTGCACAGGTTCAACCACAGGACCTTTGCCCCGAGCATCAGTACTTGGCCCAGAATTGGAGGTAGTAGTTGGAGTAACTGCACTTGTGGAGGTAGCTTGGGAGAAGATTCTTCCACTTCTGGTGATCTTACTAGATCCAGCAATATTATCAACATCAAGATTAACTTCATTAACAGGTGCATCAGTCAAAGGTTCTTGTTTAACACCATGGATGTAAACATCAGAACCATAATTCCAGGGTATAGCTTTATCATAAGTATGAGGAACAGGGCCAGAAGTGGTAATGATCATGGGAGCCATTCTAACTTCGGCAACAGTCTTCACAGGGCCTTCAGCAGTAATCCTGACAGGACCTTTAGAAGTGATCCTGACAGGGCCTTTGGAGTTAATCTTCACTGGTACTTTATCAACCATAGCTACATCTCTAAGCTTCGTACTTCGAGTTAGATGCTCACACATACTTTCCACATAAAGAGTCTTCTCAAACAATATAGTGTAATTGTCCATGAGGCGTTGAATGCCATCCTTCAACTTCCAGCAACTATCGGGTTTATAGGCACAATAGAAACAGTCTTCATTGCAACCTGGAAAGAATTCAGCCTGCACCAACTTCTTCTTGATAATTGATAGAGGAGTAGTCACATCTGCAACTGAGGAAACATAGGAAACCTCATCAACAACATTAACAGTCTTCTCATGATTGGGCATAGGAGCAGTGATCACATTTGGGGTCCCAGGAGGGTCAAATTCAATCTCCCCAGCTTCAATCATGTCTTGAATCTTGGTTTTCAACACTCAGTAGTTGTTGGTGTCATGTCCCGGACTATTAGAATGATAAGCACATCTTGCATTAGGATTGTATCGAGGAGAGGATGTATTAGGATTCTGAGGAGGATACCTCAAAGTAATGAGTTCCCCTTTCAACATGTGTTGCAAGGCTTGGGCCAGTGACATGTTGATCTTGGTGAACTGTCTTCTAGGCTTCTGTTGATTGTTTTGTTGTGGCTCTGGTGCTGCAGGAGTAGGATTAGAGATGTGAACTGCTCCCACATATTGGTGACTCCTGTTACGACTATGTTGACCATACACAGCATTAGACTCCTTCTTTCCACTAGGGGGCTTCTTGGTAGTGCTTGATGAAGAGGCACCCATTTGTATCTTACCACTTCTTATACCACTTTCCACGCGTTCTCCAGTCATTATCAGCTCAGTGAAACCAGATGATGAGCTTCCAATGAGGTGACTATAGAAAGGACCATTCAACGTACTCATAAACATATCCACCAGCTCCCTGTCAGTCAGAGGAGGTTGAACTTTGCCAGCCAGGTCTCTCCATTTCTGGGCATACTCCTTGAAACTCTCTTTAGCACCCATAAACATGCTTTGGAGTTGCATGTGAGTTGGTGCTAAATCAGCATTATATTGGTATTTCTTATAGAAGGCCTCAGCAAGATCATTCCAATCACGAATATTAACACTCTCAAGTTGATAGTACCATTCCAATTGAGCTCCAGACAAGCTCTATTAGAAGAAATGAATCCATAACTTCTTATCAGCAGTATGTGGTTGAATCCTCCGGACATAGGACCTTAAATGCAGCTTAGGACATGAAACCCCATCATATACCACAAAAACAGGAACTTTGAAGCCAATAGGTATAACCACTCCAGAAACTAAACTCAGATCTTCAAAATCAAGTCCAGAAGATTTTTTAAATTCCATGGCATTCATTCTGTCCACCAACATCTTGTACTTCTCTTCACTAGCAGGATCATGATAATAGTTTGCCTCAGAATCAGAATCTCCCACAGTATCATGGAGACTACCTCCCTCTCTCTCAGAATTTTCAGACTCAGAATCCTCAATCTGTTCCTTTGTCTTGATAGGACCTCTGAACCTTCTTCCCAGATTAATAAGTGTTGCGGTGAGAATCGGATACCAAGCTATTAAGTGAGCTTGAATCGCAAAACTTTTATGTTCACCACCGACTTTAATTTAATCCAAAGGGAAAAGGGAAAAAGATCGTAAAAACCCTAAATGAGGAGAAACTAGGTTCGGGGGTTGATTATACCTAGGGAAGGTGTTAGCATCCTAAGCATCCGCAGTATCCTACGGGAACCTCTTGTTAATATTTGTGTTTTTGTTATTTATTGCTTGCTAAAATTATGGGAACCTAAGGTTTTATTTCTAATGGTGCTCGCACAACATCGTATCGATGCCTACGTATCGGGTATAGAATCAGAGCACTCGTAGTTCTCCTAAGGATTAACGAACACTTGGTTACGCTCAAGGTTCGCGGGGGAAGGTAAGTGTTATGGCAAACACTCACGTGACTTTAAGAAAGTCACAAAAAGTTGTAAAATAAAAAGTCCTAATGGTTAAGGTTGAAAAGGAACTAGGGATGGCTAAACTTCCTATGACATTAAGTCAACTGCAGGAGTTCTTTCCCTTTTGGATTAAAAAGCATAAACGAAAGTAAAGTAGATAAATGAGGGTGCAAGCTCCTAAGTCTAAGGCATAGGTTGCTACTTGCAAAAATAGAATGAATAAAGTAAATGGAAATGCGAGGTAAAAGGCTTAATAACTGGGCTATGGCTCGATATATGGATCGAGAATGCGGGGGTGGAAGACAAGCGTGGTGCGTCAATTTGCTTAAGTTGGAAAGTTGTGAAGTGTAAAGACTGTGCAGATGGCGATTGCAAAACGACCGACTTACGTGTGTGAGTGAAGTGTGTAAAGTTCACTTGGTGTTGGACCAAGGCGTATTATCTTCAAAATTAATGTGCGCTTTCAATTTTATTTTAACAGGTATATGGTCATGATGCAAAATAAAATAAATACAAACATAGCGTGCATACAACCAAAACACCGAAAAATTAAAACTCTCACTAAGGGATAAACTTAAATCTAAACCTCTCACACTAATAGGATCTAAGACTAAGCTAAACAATCTCTAACTTAAACGAAGAAGAACTATACAAATATTTTTGGATTTTTATATAAAAAATAAATAAATGATTAATTAAATATGTACTAAAAAAAAATAAGATAGAAAAAAAGAAATTAAATTCGAAAAATTTTTGTTGTATATTTTTTATATGTATAAATATCTAACTAAATATAATCATAAAAATAAAATAGAAAAGAAAATTTTGAAGTTAAAATGCTTTTTATTTATTTATTTTATATGTATATATCAATATCTAACTAAATATAATAATAAAAATAAAATAGAAAAGAAAATTTTGAAATTAAAATGTTTTTTATTTATTTTATATGTATATAGATTTCTAACTAAATAATAATAATAGTAAAATAGAAAAAAAAAATTTAATTAAAAAGTTTATTATTTATTTTATATGCATATAGATTTCTAACTAAATAATAATAATAATAGAAAAGAAAATATTAAAATTAAAATGTTTTATTTTATTTATTTTATATGTATATACATTTTAAATGAGAAAATAATAAATTAACTAAATATTTAATTAACCTAATTAGTTAAAATATAAAGATTTAATTGAACTTATAAAATATTTTTTAGATTTTTTTTTATGAAAAAAGAAAAAGAGTAATGGGCTGAAATGAGAAACAGGCGCAGGCCCACAGGGGTAGTGCCTGGGCGGACCTCCAACAAAAGGGCGGGTCAGGGTTGACCCGGTTCGGTTGCAAAAAGGGGGAAAAGACCTAGGCCAAAACGGCGCCGTTTTGAAATGGGGACGAAAATCCCTCTCGTCCGTCTCACTCTCTCATCGCGAATTTCTTTCTCTCAAACTCTGTTCTCTCTCTCGCGACTCTCACTCTCTGCTCTTCTCTGTTCTCTCTCTCGCGACTCTCACTCTCTGCTCTTCTTTGTTCTGTTTTGGTTTGTTGGTGTTAGAAGGTGGCGGTGATAGTGTTCATGGTGTGTTTGGAGGTCGATTTGTGTTGTGAGATGGTTATTGTTGTTGCGTTGCTGGGCTTGTTGAAGAAGGAAAGATGTTACGGTTTGAGTGTTGTGTTGGTGAAGAGAAGAGTTGTTGTCGAAGTGTGGAAGGTATGGTGACTGTATGTGTTAGTTTATGGATGTGAGTTTGACGATGGTGAGTGAAGTGAGTGAAGATGGTTTTAAGCAGAGTGTATTTTACGGTTTACGAGTTATAGAGGGTTACAGTTTGTGCAGATTTGGATGGTTTGAAGAGTGAGTTGAAGGAGTTTATGGTGGTGGTCAATTTTGTGGTTTGTTTGGTTCTTTGAAGGTTCGAAGAGAGTGTTTGAAGGTGGGTGTGAGTAGTGAGTTTGTTTACAGTCTTTGTGTCTAGCCGAAATTGAAGAAGAGCCATTGTTTATTGTGGAAAGAATGAAGGAAAATGCTCTGCAATTTTTTTTAGAAAGAGAGAGAGCTGTGTGTGACGTATTTATGGTTTTTTGAGATTGGTGTTTGAAGGGCTATGGAGAAGATGAGGTTTACGCAGAAAAATGAGTAATAGAGTGAAAGTTGTGTTTGAGAGGTTCAGAGGATAAGTTTTGCTGATGAAGGAAAAATGAAGAGTGTGAATCGTATCAGGTTGTGGCATCTTGTGTGTGCAGAATGTGTGATGATTTTAAAATGAGGTGATGGTGGCGGTGGTTGGTGTTGGTATGATTCTTTGTGCAGAGCCCGAAAGATGAGACGGTTTGTTCAATGTTGTGGTGCAGAACAGAAGTGATAATGTGGCGATTTTGAGAAGTGTCAAAAGAGGTTATGCAGGTTTGGATGATTTGAGGTTATTGTTGAAGGTTGTTGGTGTGGAAATTTTGTGGTGGTGATTTGAAGAAGATGTTTCTGTGATGGTGGATGGAGGAAGGGTTGAAGAAATGGTGTTGAAGATGGTTGTGTTTTGTGAAATTGTAGATTGTTCTGTTTGTGTTTGTGGCGGAAAAGAAAGCTTATGCAGGTTAGGGTTTTCGCCAATTTTAGGAAGAAGAGGAAATGGTTTTGTGTGAAGGTTGTGTTATATGAAATTGAAGAAGAAGCTGGTTGTGGATGGTGATGGAGGAGCTGAGAGCGAAAAAAAATGAAAGTTTAAGATGTTGTTATGGTGGCTGAGTGTTGAAAGAGTTGAACAAGGAAAATATTCAAGAAGTTTTTTTTTTTAAGAGATTGTTTTTTGTGTGCAGAATGGAAAATGGAGGTTTGGTGTGTTGTTGAAAGGGACAAAGAGACAGATGAATAGGGTGATGTTTGAGATGTTGGTGGTGGATTTGTTTGGTCACAGGGTTTTGGATTTGATCATGTTCAGAGAATGCTTTTTGTCTTGGTGCAGAAGTTATGGATGAAAAGGAAAACAACATATGGAAATGTCTGTGTTGCTACTTGGTCCTGGCATGGTGCATGGCTGCCTCTGTTTTATGTTGTAGCTTGTTTTTGTTGTGAAAAGGTGGCTGCTGTCTTTTGCTTTATGGTTTTTGTTTGATGTTATTTTTTTAATTTTTGAAACTTGGTTTGTATGCAGTGAGGTGACGAAATGAAACTGAAAAAGAATCTAGCTATTCGGAATCGAAATCAAACCGTAAACATAAACATGGCCGCAAGAGGAATCAAACAAGATGAACAAAAATGCTGAAAAGAGATGAAGGAAAAGGAGATATTACCGACCCGAAAGTTATCGGGGTGAAGAATCCGCAATGGTAAGTGTTGCTTCTACTCCTTGCTACTGCTGGTGTTGGTCTGCTTTCCAATGGTTGTGTGGTTGTTTATGATGTTGCTGAATTTTTGTTTATGTGTCAATTTTCCTTTTCTTGTGGTTTTTTTTTTGTGAGGATGTTGCTGAATTTTTCTGTGATGTTTGATGAATGAAACAGTGCTAGCTTTATATGAAATGAATTAGGGTTTAGAATTTGAATTTTTGTCCTTGAAAACTTGTGGTTGAAGGGTTTGACAATAGGGGACAGATTCTGAATTTTGGTTGTAGTGGGAGGCTGTAGCGGGCTGTTTTGTGTGCTGAGTGCTGCTGTTTTTCTGCTGTTTTGTTGCTGTTTTTTTGTTTGCTAGTAGAGAGAAAATGGTCCCCTCTCTTGGGCTGATTTTGTAAAGTTAGAAAAAACAGAAAAATGCAAGATGATATATGATATATGTGAATGAATAATGGCTTGAATGCTGAATTTTATATGGGGCTGTTTGAATGAATTTAAAAAAAATGATGATTTATGATGACATTTAAATTGTAATTTATGTATGAATGTGTATGAATAATATGGATGAATTGTGGAATTGGCAAGTTTAAAGGTGAATGGATTATGAATGTTCGAATAATTTGTGAATGAAAGTTGAATAATTTATGGTTGGATTGTATTGATTATGAATCATGAAATTCTTATGAAAATGCTTATGAAATATGTATGAATGGTTTATGTTATATGAACATGAGAATGATTGTGATATTTGAATGAAATGTGATTATGGTATGAATATGTTTTTTAATTCTAAACTTGGCTTGCTTATTTTGTAGGGAAAAAAAAGTAGTTCGAAACATGGAATTCTTAGGCATGACCTTGAAGATTTGGCATGGAGTAACTTGGAAACTTGAAATCTAATTTCCTTAATATTGTTAAGACTTTGCAAATTTAGCTTTAAGAGCTTTGTAACCGATCCTTAGAATGTAATGACTTTCTAACTTCAAACTTTTGTTATGAACTTGTAACTTACATTAATCTTGAGAAATTTATTTGACAAGAGTTAATGGTTGGAACAAAATTGAATGGAAATTGAGATTTGAATTGGATCTTAGAGATGAAAATTGGAATGGTTTCTTGAATGAAAATAGGAAACTTAGCATTTGAATCTTGGGAGAAAAATTGGAGAGTGATCATGAGTTTAGTATTTGGATTTGAACTCAAGAGTTGCAATGAAATTGGTAATGGAAATTTAAAGACGAGACTTGGATCTTGAACTTAAAACTTGGAAATTTGGACTAGAAAAAATTGAAATAAAACTTAGAAAATAAATTGAAAACTTGAACCATGAGATTGAACTTGGAATGAAAACTAAATTGGAGTATGAATGAAATTAGATTTTGACATGGAACTTAAGACTTGAAATTGGAGTGAATCAAGAGTTTGAATTCAAAAGTTAAAATTGGATAATCGAATGAGAAATGAAATGGAATTGAATTGATATTTAAAAAATGAAATTTGAGAACCATGGAATTTAATTTTGGAAAATGAATTGAAACTTTTGGGATTGAAATAGGAATCTTGGATTTAGAATTAGGACTTGAAACTTGAGATGAAAAAAAATGAAATGAACTTGGAAAATTGACATCTTGAGATTGGAAACTTGAATTTGGGAAGAAATTTGGAATTGAACATTTGAGAATTGAATTTGAAATGAGACTAGAAAATTTAGAATTAACTTAGAAATTGAATTGAAAACTTGAAATGGAATTGAAAATAAAATTGGAATAAAAACTTGAAAGTTGAAAATAAAATTCGAAATAAACTTGACAATTAGATTGAAAGCTTGAAGAAATGGCAATAGGTTAGAAATAATTGAATGGCAATAGGTTAGAAAAATTAAACTTGGAATTTATAAACTAAAAAAAAAATTAAACTTGGAATTTAGAAATGGCAATAGGTTAGAAAAATTGAATTTGAACGAAAACTTAGAAATTGAATAAAAAATAAAAAGAAGAAATTAAAATCAAAATTTAGAAGAGGAAAATTAAATAATGAATTGATAGCTTGAAATGAAATTTTACAAATAGACTAACAAAACCCCAAAAGAGGAACCCTCATCACACGATTTAAGACGCCCCTTAAGGAAACTCGTTGCAAATCCAAAAAAAATAACTAGTATGCACAATGGTACGCTAATGATGAGACCAATGCGTGAATGAAACTTAGGGATAAAATTTGGGGTGTGACAATAAGGCCTCCTGATTTCCTAGTCTTCTTCTTCTTCTTAGCCAGCAGTGTCTTCAGCTCATCCTGTCCCTTGGACAAGTTCAGGATCAGCTCTTGAAATTGTGCATTCTGAGCCTGGAGATCTTTGACAGTCTGTTCAAGAGCCATTTCTGCTGAAATAAACAGCGAGAAGATAAGATACATGTTCATAAGAAATCTGTGATGCAATGACATGGTATGTAAATGCATATGCAATGTTTTCAAGGACCACGGGATTTAAATTTGTTTAGACAACCATAAAGTAAACTTTTATTAGTAATCAATAAACTTGTTTTCCTCTTGGGCTTACAACAAAAATGAAATGAATACAAAGATGGGGTTTTAAGTCTCCCATGGACGTTTCCTCTTTGTGTTGAGGTATGAGTTGAGATTCCGCTCCTCGTGAAGTTGTTTTGGTTAACTCCAAGATTCTTTCTTGACTAGCTTTGAAATGAGTCTCAAAAGTATCCCTTTGCTCCTTCAACTGGATTCAAGACCTTTGTAACTCTTCCATGTCATTGGGCATGTCTAGATGAAGAATGATATAAGAAGTATCTCCTTCAGCAACATGCTCCATGGTAACTGGTAGGATAGTAGGATATGGCATCATAAGAGTCTGAGCACGAGATCGCACCCATCTGAGATAAGGTTCCATAGGAATAGTGTACTTTGGTTCCAGAGTCTTGCTGTCAACCTTGTTCACCTTGCCCCAAGCTTGTATGAACCTTTGACGGTAACCTTGCAGATCGTTGTCGTAGTCGAACACAATACCCTGAATAAGCATGTCATGAGGACCATTACTCCGAGCATAACCAAACTGGCGTAGAGCTAAAGAAGGATTGTAGGTAATGCCCCCTCTTATGCCAAGGATTGGCACATTAGGGAACTCCCCACAACGGTCAATGATAGTAACATTCTCCATAGATTGAGAGCACCAATGAATATCTGAATGAGAAAGTGACATGATCCTCTTGGACCACCTGAATCCTTGTTCATTCTTCATTACTGATCGAGGAAGGTGAGAAATAAACCACCTAGACAATAGAGGTATGCAGCACATCAGAGTTCCTCGTGCCTTCGTAGTACGGGTATGGAGAGAATGTAAGATGTCCCCAAGTAATGTAGGCATTGGGTTGTGAGTTAGAAATATGTTGATGGCGTGTATGTCTATAAACTGGTCTGGATTAGGGAACAACACTAAGCCATTGATTAATAAGGCCAAGATCTCCTCAAAAGCATCATAACTCATAGCCTTCAGGAACACTTGAGCTTTCTCCATCAGTACCTTAGCAAGGATACCCTTAACTCCACTCCTTGTTTCTAGAACAATGTCTGATTTCTTCAAATGTAGGGCTGCAACAATGACTTCAGGTTTAGGATCTTTTTCCAAGCCTGTGAAGGGTCTCTGATCAAGGATAGGTATACCCAATAGTTTAGAGAACTCCTCCATTGTAGGAACCAGCTAATAATCGGGGAACGTGAAGCAATGATGTTTAGGATCAAAGAACTGAAACAGAACACTCATCATGTCTTCATTGAACCCTGAAGTGACTAAATCCAGTAGGTGACCATGCCTCTTGATGAATTGGGAGTTTTCAGAAACTTGAGAGACCAATTCCTTAAGCTTAGGAGGTATCCCTACAAATTTGATCTGAATAGTATTCCTACGAGCAGAAGCCATGACCTACAACAAAGAACAAAGATAAATCCTTTGGTCCTTGAAATGGTTAGTGAAAATGCTATGCTTATGATGCATGATTGTCATGATGTTATGCTCAATCAAAAACATGTGGCACACACAAACAAGTCACACAATAGCCCTAGGTTTGAAGAATTGCATGAGGTTTAAAGGTAAGTACCCTCCCCTGAAGTTTAGATGGTTCACCCTGTCCTACAAAAGTAACCAGGTTCTAAGGGATCTCAATATCACTGATCCTTCCCAAGGGTGGTTGTTCAGTAGGCAACTTACTTGCCAACCAAAACCCTCCAAGTTTAGGATCTCAATGAGCGTAGTATCAAGTATCAACCAACTTCAGTATTCACCAAAGCCGGCTATCTCACTACTTTCTAAAGGCTAAGATGGGATGATTAGGGTTCTAAAAGTCAGTTAGTGTATTGACAACATATGGCAGCCCCATATTATCCTTAACTTACTTAAGGAACATAAGCACCAACCAAGAAGTCACACTAACGTAGCCACCAGATCAACCATATCGGTATACGCCGTACAGTTTCCTTGGTCTATTTCCATTTACCTAAGGTACACTAGATCCGGGTTAGGATCTTTCACACATAAAGCCCAACAGAAAACTAAAGCAAGCAAAGCAAACAATTTAAGCGATCTAATTCCTAAGGGTACCCCTCTTTTACTTAATAACTCCCTAGCAGAGTCGTCAGCTCTGTAACACGGTGGGAGAACTGACTTTTAGTTATGTTGCGGATAGCAAGAGTCGCCACCGACTTTTATTTTATCCAAGTGGAAAGGACATAAAAGAACAGGAAAGACCTTAAAAAAAATTTGTGTTCGGGGGGTAGGTTATATAAAGGGAAGGTGTTAGCACCCTTTATATCCATGGTTATCCATGGGCTCTTAGTTACTTAGCTCACTTTAAATTGTTTTAAAAAGGTGTAGTATGTGATTAGAAACTTTCTAAGTACTTTGTAATGATCCTCGTAGGATGTATACAAAGACTTGTTTTTGAAAATCTGTTTGAAATGTGAAGTATAAAAAAAGTATTTTGAAATGTGTGAGCAAGTAATTAAGAGGAACCTATCCTATATTAATTCTTTACTGTTCTTTTGTTCTTTCAATGGTAAGACTATCCCTATTATTAAGGAATAGGTAGTAATTACCTTGGATGTGTAAGGGACATGTGTAAGGACATCTATATGTAGGCAACTGTAAGGTGTCTTTAGCAATTCGTAGGGACTTATCATCTTTGATTCGAAGGGACAAGATCATTTATCGTAGGCAACCTCGAAGGGACTTGATCTTATAAACTGAAGGGACTTGATGATATTTGTGAAGGGACTTTGCTTAAAACACCTTACTTGACCTTTTAAAATAGGCAACATGAGAGGTAACCTTAGAAAGTGCAAGATGGCGATCAAAGATCGACTTACGTGTGTGAGTGTGCATATTCAAATATTTATCTTTTAAAGTTAATTATTCTAAGTTAATTTTAATCACAAGTATGTTATTCACACCCTAGAATTACTAACCATACAATAAATATATTCATAATAAAAATAAAGCAAAAATATAAACTAAACTATTACAAAGCTTTGGGACAATTACAATATAATCGAGAAATAATAATATAAAATATAATAATAAATAAACAATAATTTAAATGTTAGTAATAATGAAATAATAATAAGAAGGGGTTAGTAAAATATAAAGAAAATAAAAATTTAAAAGAGAACATTATTTTTAGGTTAAATAAACCTTAGAAATTTTTTTAGAAGAAAATATAACACTTTAATAATAATAAACAAAATATTAAACAATTTACATAAAAAAAATGATTTAATTAGGGTTTGTAAAATATTAAGTTAAATATTAGGATTAGTAAAAAAAATTAGGGTTAAGAAATTAGGGTTTATGTTTTATTTAAGAAAATCAAAGTCTTGATTATAATTAAAATATACTAATAACCTATTTACAAATATATATATATATATATATATATATATATATATATATATATATATATATATATATATATATATATATATATATATATATATATATATATATATAAATAATAATAATAAACATATTGTAAAATAAATAGAAACAATTTTAAATTTTAAGAAAATAAATTATGATTTTTAAGAATATAAATAAAATATTATAATATTGTTTAGAAATTATTTTTGTGATTTATATTTAATAAATTTACCAAAATAGAATTAATATATGAAAAGAAATTGAAAATAAGAAAAAAAATGAGAAAATTGGCTAAAAAGAAAGGACCTGGGATTTGAACCCAGGTCCCTTACCTCAACAATAACCCTTCAAAACCAACTGAACCAGCGCGCGCTGGTGAATACCATAGGCAATGCAATTGTTTTATTACAAACCTGCAAAATAAATGGATTAAAAAACAAAACTGCTTTCGGCCAGACTCGAACCCTGGTCTCCACCCCAAACACGCGTATGCTTTGCCAACTGAACCACTGGAACGTTTGTGAAACATAATAAAAACAATACATAATAAAATAAATGCAAATTTTAAATCATACTTTCGCGCCATAAGTCTTCATCTTCAACCTATTACCTACGAAAAAACCTACGATTTCTCCTGCGAATTTTCCTGCACTTACAAACCTGCGAAATTCAAACTATATCGAATGCGTACGATTTTGTTCAATTAAGCACATCAACATGATCCCTACAACATGTACAATTCATCTATGTCTTCATTATTAATTTATATTTGTTAGAACATAAAGCCCTAATTTTGGCTTTAAAACCCTAACAATGGCAGAATACGATTTAGGTCACTAAACTTCAATGTTGTTGCCCATAAATCATCTACGTAGCACTACAAACACAAACCAATAATCAAATATCATTTATAACATGAAAATCATATGAATCGAAAAAAAGTTAAAAGCAAAGCAAAACGAATTCGGTTTGTGCTCATGGTGATGCTTTTGATGATGATGATGGGTGATTCATGTTCTAAATGACCTCAGGAAGCTATCCCTACCTTCAAATCAACAGAAAAAGATCAAAATAGAGGAAACCGAATTTGAATATTTTATGAGAATTTGAAGTTGGAGAATGGTGTTTCAATCCTATTTTTTCGTCCTCAGCATTGGCTTGTGTTGTATACTTATAATAGAAACAAATTAGGTCAAAAAACCAATCCCTTCTTTGGACTTTTGGATAGTTTGATCATGAAGAAAGATATGGTTCCAAAAGTGATAAAAATCAAATATTTTCATGCCTTAGATACTTTACACGAAATTTGATCCTCTCAATCATCTTTAAATGATATTTCAATCATTCTAGAACAAAAATTATATTTTTAGATTGACTTTTTATATTTTATTTTCATTAAAATTGAATTTTATAAATAAAATCCAAAATAATAAAATATAAAACATAAAAATATGGAAAAATAGTCAATGGGTCGTGTATGACCTTATCCTTGAGATTGGATTGGAATTTGGTAGGCCCATTTGGCAAAATTTGGTTTTAAAATTTCATTTGCTTCATAAACCTCCCAAAAATTTCCCAACTTTGCAAATGCATATCTCCCTCAATTTTAAGGCTATGAAGGTGTTCTTGGACATTTTGGAAAGCTTGAAGAGACCTCTAACAAACCTAGTTGGTCTCATGTCCATATATTTTACCATTTTCAAGTTATGCCCTTTGGAAGATGTTGACTTTTTGTTGACTTTTGAAATGACCTATAATGTCTTAGCTCATACCTTCCAAATGAAGCATTTTTGGGCTTGGCTTGTGAGACACAAAGTTGTAGAGAATTAAATTTCCTTCAAAATGAGATTTGGATGGGAAATTTTTGATGAAGCATGCGAAAGTTATGGCTGGTCAAAGTTCAGTTGATTTTTCCTGTGAAAACTCTAATTTAGAAACTCCTGATTCTTGATGATCTGAAATCTCCTTGATGAATCATGATCAACCCTTGATAAAATGATGAATTTTACTTCATAAAATTGATGTTGGCCAAAAATTATGAAGTTGACTTTGGTTTGACCACAGTTGACCTCAGTTTGACTTTTTCACCACTTTGACTGATTTTTGCATATCTGATCATCTGACTGAGCAAACCTTTTGGGAAAGCCTTGAAACTTGACATAGGGATTCTTGAAGACATGTAGGATGTTATGAAGCTCACTTAAGGCCTTGAAAGTCCATTTAGCCTGATGAAATACAAAACCCTAGTTTAGGATGCATTGCTTAGGAGGATGCATTGTCTGAGGGGATTGTCAAACTTTCTGACTAATTGTGAACCTTGTGAACCTCTTGAGACACCTTGTGAACCTTGTAAACCTTGTGAACCTCTTGGGACACCTTGGAACACATTGTCTTGACTAGGGGAGGGTAAATTTTGGGGTGCAACATCCGTGAACCGCTCTTCTAAAATCAAACTTCATACTTCATCTCCGTCCATCGCTATGCCACTCTTCATCACCTTCAATCACCGATCTTCATTCATCTTAGGCTCTAAAAAGCTTTCCTCAACACTCAATCTCTAAGTCTTCCCTCTCCCGATTCTGAAATCAATCAACAAAAGTACGACATAATCAGTCAAACAAAACGTCAACAAAACCAATATTGACTCGCACGAGGAAATGCAGAACGAAGAAGAAGAAGAAATCTAGCGCAGAGGAAGTGAAATTTGTACCTCTTGAAGTCGTTCTTCGGTTTACAGGTTCGAATTATCCTATTTGATTGTTGGAATTTCGTTGATAATTGATTATTGTTCTTGGTTAGTGTTTGTCCGGTCCCGTAGTTTGAGTAAGATTTTGAGGAAAATAGTCGGATATTTGAAATCAGGAGAAAAATTAGGAGGGGGTTAATGAAATGAAGTTAGGTGGAAGTGGTGGTTCCGCCGGATTCGACGGTGTCCTCCGTGTAACACCCCAAAATTTGCCCTCATATTTATCACCTCGACTGGCTTATGCTTCATATTTCATCTGCATTCTCTCGTTGGTTCATGCTGCTCGTAATCGTGCATTTGCATAGAACTCTTAAGACATATGGCCATAAATTTCTTTGGATCGAGTTTTCCTACTTTCTTAGGGTTTTCTTTCATTCAAGTCAAAGCAAGAGGTTGAATTATGTTTATCTTGGTCTCCATATCAAGGGTTCATCAAGTATTTGTCCCAAGATTTTACAAGAGGCAGTGAGCGATCAAAGCTCCATCAGGATTTACTCGAGACTGACCAGGAGCTAGGGTTGGGTTGGATTTCGACATTTTGAAGCATTCCTTCATTTAGTGCATATTTCAAGGAGGTTTAAGGGTTTCTTATTCATGGTTGAGCTCATGGGCGTTTCATTAATTGAGGATCATGTTATCACGTTCGATGGTTCTCCAAGACATTATTGTCATGTTATCTGAGATATTTTCGTGGCCAAAGATTTATTATACTCAAGGCATCGTGGCTCTTTCGAGTCTTTATTTGTGATACAAATCATTTATGGTTGAAACAGTGAAGTCGAGATTGTCATGAAGAATGCAATTTGGTTTTTCATGGGCGAACAAGAATTTTGGTGACGTACTCGTTCAAGTGTTCAGTTGATATTTCTGAGTCCAATCTTCAAATGTCCATTTCCGTATCAATTTCGTTCAATAAACCATGTTGTCTTTTCTATCCATATTTCAATCCAATAACCACATAAACCGAGATCATATTCCTAGGCCCAAATTCAACCTTAGCCCAATTACCATAACTTTGGTTTACCCACTAATCCATTTTTAAACCACATTAACACATTTGTGAGGATTTTCATTACACCCAATTTTTAGTCCATTAAATTCCAAATACACGACTAATCAACTTAAGCTGCAACCAACCTCTACATAACATATCTTGGGCCACAACAAGATTCCATGAACCAAAAAATTCCAAAACCATTTTGTAGTGATAAAAAGGTTTAACAGGTTACAAGAGGCTTTGTCAGAAATAACAGGACTTCATGGCAAGTTTAGCAAAAATATAACAAAAATAACACAAGAGTGATGAACAGAAGAAGTATTCAAATAGAAAAAACTCAGTTACATTACTGATAACAGAAATTCTACTGAGAAAATTTCAAGCGAAAAAGGCAGAAAAAGTACAGAAATTTCCCCATAACAGAACAGATTCACAAAGAAGGAGTCGATTACAAAAACTTGAGAAAATCAATACAAAAATCAGTTGAACAAACAATAACAAACTCTAACTGAATCTCTAACAGAAAAACTAACAGAAATTCCCAACTAAATCTAAAAAAACTCTTAACCGAAACTTCCAGAAGCTTCGTATTGATCAGTATATAGATATGGATTGATTGACTGTTGCTTTTTGGCTGCTTGAACTCTGAGCTTTTCTCTTCCCGATTTTCCTTCCAATTTTCAGAATCCTCCATCTTCATTCTCCACTCATCTTCATCAATCTCTGCCACACTTTCATCTTCATCTTCAACATAGACTCAATAATATCAAACCCTCCGCAATCTTCTCCAGTTCAAGAACAACTCACATCCATTTCAACCTGCAAATCACAACACGATTCGAGAACACATATCAACAAAAACTCAGAACTGCGAAGGGCAAGAAAGAGTCGAGATCGAAACAGAAAATGAGCAAAAAAGATCACAAGGTCTAAGATTCGAAACCGAACAAAAGCAAAGGAGTAGAAGAAGAGAAAATTTCATAATAAAAAAAGAGATCGAACGAAATACCTAAATTTGAAGAAAACACTAGACTCTCTGTAAACACCCCAAATTTTCCCTCACCCATTCACACCATGGCTTGTGATCATTTCATATGCATAAACACAATCATACCATCTCATATTACATTTTTGATTCACTGCATAGATTCAAAGTCATCTGCATCTAGGGTTTGTGATCTAAACAACCCAAGAGCTTCTTGAGCCACTCCAAAGGCCATCAATCACTTCAAAGGGGTCCATGTGTGTTCTTATATCATATTACATCCTCTCAAAGTCAAGAATGCCAAAGAATCACAAGAACTGGGATTGGTATGGAAGCAGAGCCAGGTTTAACTGCACAGATGACCTAAAATTAGGGTTTTGGTTTCAGAGGCCATAACCTCAAATTTTTTGGTCATTCTTATTTCCATTGGTCTCTATATGGTATAGCGAGTATGCATATCAATTTTCATGAAGAAATTCCATGGGGAAGTCATCTGATCAAGAGTTGACTTTTCAGACAAGTCAGTGCAAAATCAGGGCATCTGAGGCCCCCAATGACCCAACCAAGGGGTGATCTTCATCATTTTGAGTGTATATGATCTTTATTTGATCATGGAAGAAGTTAGAAGTTCACAAAATTCAAGAATTACAAGTTTTTGCAAAGTTGACTTTTTGAGGCAAGGTTGACTTTTAATGAAATGTCATTTTATGCAACTTTTTCAACCCTTACTTTTTGATTCAAAAAAGCTTCAAATGGAAAAACTTTGGTCATGAAAGTTGTAGAATAGATCTTTCCCTTTTCAAAAAGTACAAGAACATGACCTAATTCATTTTGGATCAAAAGTTATGGTGTATCAAAGTTGGCTAAAATCATTAAATTTTAAGTTATGCACCAAATGAGAAATTTGCAAAATCATGTACCAAGCATTCTAGTGACTTCAAAATGGCTTCAAAGCTTCATCACAGGATCATACATGACCTAAAAAACAGATTTGGCCCAAGGGATTTTGCATTGCTTGCTTTGGTTTCCAAAGATCTCTAAGTCATTTTTCATTACAAGTGCAAAAGATGGATTCTTGGCAAAGTCATTTTCCAAAGGGGCATGTGATTACCAACTGATTTCTATGCATTGCCATGACCAATTGAGACATCATGTGACAAAATTCAGCAAGGAATGCTTCATGTACTTAGCATAAAATCTCAAGAAAGCACAAGTGGGCAAGTTGCAAAAGCTAGCATAGCTCATGATCCATATGTTGCAGTCACTCTCAAGCAATCCAAGGGCTGTCCCTAACCCAAGCTGAAGCCAGACATGACCTCAAACTGCTGCTGCCATAGCCCATGCTGCAAGTACCAATCACATTGACTTTTTGGCCAAAACTCCCATACTCATGGAATAGTAAACAGCCACCCCTACTGACCTGCCCCCCAGCCTATTCACACATTGTGGGAAGATTATAGCAAAGCATTGGCCCTTGAGACAAGCCAGAACTCAGTCCCCACAAAAACTGTCAAGAAGCTTCCCTCTTTCGAAACTCATTTTTCAGCCATCACACATCCAATTTTTCTTCACCAACAAATCAAACACACTAAAAGGAACTAGAATCAACCATTGTTAGAGCAAAAAACACCATACACACAGACCTCATTTTCTGATATATCAGATTTGAATCTCTCAAAATAGCTTGTTTAAGCTCCATCCAAGCTTTCCATTAGCACCAGGGGAACCTTTGGAGTGAGTCTGCATCAAAGAATAGCTCAGAAAGCCCAGAAACAGAAGCTTCCATCTCAGGTATGGCCATGAACTTTTTCTCTCAGAGTTTGCTTTTTAAGTTATAATTTGGTTGTGTATGTCTTGCTGATCATGAGGGTGTGTTTAGAATCAAAAATGAGTGAGAAATGAGGATTTACCAGGGCTCTGAAGCTTTGCCCGTGAATCTTCTTGGCTTCGATTCTCTTCATTTGTGAAAGATAAATTTAGTTTGAGAGATGATTTGAGTGGGTTTTGAGTAGAGGAACATTTTCCTGCTTTTAATTTGATGAATGGTAGCCTGAATCATGTTCTAGGGTTTTCAACCCGCCGGAGAAGATGACCGGAGCTTCCCTCCGGTCACCTGAAAATGCTTAGCCCTAATCCCAGTCATTAATGGCATTTGAATCTCGTGCGTTGGATCATCTGACTTGGGTTGACTTGGCGCGCGTATGAGTGGTTCAGATGGGTCCACTTTGCCCTAATCACCATTAAGTCTAATTAATCCATTTAATTATTTTATAAAACTTAATTAAGGTCAGAATCAATCCAGACCATTCATTAGCGCGCGTGGTCAAACTCTCCCTCCCAGATTCAAATCTCAGCCTTTAGATTGAATTACTTTTCATTTTATTTTGTTTTATTCTATTTTCTTTCTATTTAATTTGTACAATTTATTAAAAATAGTAAAAACCATTTAAAAATTATGAAATTTTTTGTCAAGAGTTTCATTAATTTTTAAAACATAAAAATATTTTTATTTTCATTTTTTGCATTTAAAAAGTATTTTTAAATATTTAAAAGATTCTTTTTAATTAATTAATGAGAATTAATTAATTAAAAATGCTTTTAGGTATTTAAAAATCACCAAAAAATTCATGAAACCTTTAAAAACATTTAGAAACATTGTCCAACCCTCAAACCAAATTTCTTTTTTGATCTTGATGCATTTTGAGAATTTTTCATGGAATTAAAATCATTTTTGTGCATTAATTTGATCCAAACTTCCAAAAATCATTTCTGCTAACCCTAAAGAGTTGGACCTTGATTCTTTTTGCATTGCATTGTGTTTAGCATGTAGTTTGTGAGATTAAATGGCCATGATTTGATCTTTCATTTTTCATTTGTTTGGTAATTTTCTTGTTAAGGAACCCTAAAACCCTAGAAAACTTAGGAAAATCATAACTTGAATTAGGTTAAGAGTTGGAACTTCTCCTTTGGGCAGTGAGTTAGTATAGGATTAGGGATCCTTTGAGTGCATTTTAAATTTTTTATATTGATGTTTGCTTCTGATTTTGGTTTTTGTTTGGTGCTTTGATCATAAACCCTAATTTGGGCTTCCATATGCATCCATCTTGCATTTGCATTCATACCTTGACTTGCCATGACACTTTATGCATCCATGTGATTCATTTAGCATCTTAAGACATATTGAAAGCATGTTTGATCATTGCATCTTGCATTTTCCATGTTGTATGTCATATGCATTCCATAACTTTTCATGTATGTTCATGTGTCTTAACTTGTTTCATTTGCATCCATAAGCTTGTATGATCATCCCCATGTTTTGTTTCATGTTTGCATCATCCCATAGCATCATTATCATCTCATATATGCTTCTGGTTTTGGTTTGACTCATGTCATTTCATCCCATTTTGCATGGCATTGCATTTCTTTCACTAACATTTCAGGAGGTAAGTTGTTTGAGAAGTGAATTTGCCTTCACTTCTCATAATTTCTTTTCATCTCTCTCTTGCATCCATGCTGCATTTTGATATGTGTTTGAGATTGAGCTTGCTCACTCTTTTTCTTCTTACTTTCTTTCTTCAAGTGAATTGACTTCTTGAATGAAGCAAGTTACTTTGCTTCTCCTGATCCTTTCATCTGCTTCCTGGTGGTTCCACTGAAGATTTCTTTCTTAAACTTCACAAACCTTAGGAACAACCAAGCATGACAATGATTAGGGTTTTGATTAGTCCCCCACTTAGTTTTACCTTTGTGTCTCATTGAGTCTTATCTTCTCACCTCATAATCAAGGACTAAACCCTAAAGGCTTTAAGGCTTTGTGATTAAGCTTATGCCTACATCCTTCTATTAGGATGGAGTGTATAACTTTAATCCTAAGTGTTAAACCCTTAATGTGTTTAACCCCTTTAATCAATTCACATAATAATCATCAAGACATCAAGCTTGTAACTTGGGCCTTGCATTAGGGTTCTAATTCTTCCTTAATTGGTTAAGAAGGACTAACCCTAGTGTTAATGGACAAGTCCCCCTCAAGTTGTCTTACAAACCCTAAAAATCATTTCTTCATCATATCATTAAATAAAATCCACTTAATCAAAGGCATGTTTTGTCATGAGTTTAATCCCTAATCATGGATTAAGTTGAGGAGCTTTCTTCAGCTTAAACATTCTCATCTATTATCCTTCTATTAGGATGGTGTAATGGGTCTGTTTAATCCTTGATTATGGCTTAATCTCATTACTCAACACTAAACAAAAACAACAAAAACATCTAAATAATCACAAGTAGGTTAATGATCTTAATCCTACATCAAAGGTGTTTAAGTGTGAGAATCTGACTTCACACTTAAGGTATTCTCATTACCCCTCATCAGAGGGAAGATGTGATGAGTTTACTAACCTATTGGTTTAGGCTTAAGCTCATTAATTTATGACAAACTTTCAAAAGCAATAAAAGACTGAAAACACCAGAACAAACAATAATCGTCTCCTTCGGGATTCTTTTCCCATCTCATTCACTCATAAACGAGAACTTGCTTCTCCCGTCTAATGCAAGACAGTTTGCATCTGTGCCAGACAGACCATACACTTGAGCATAGACAGGCAGGCAGTTCACAAGTCAATTCACCTTTCAGTCTCTTTGGGTCGAACTACGGTGTTCTGACTTCCTCATTGCACGAGAGGATACGTAGGCATAACTTAACGGTTATCGAACAAAAGTCTCTGTATATTCCCCCTCCTTCTAGCCTTATTCTTTAGCCTCATTATCATGAGTATTTCTTTCTTGTTCTTACACTGACACTTCACTTATACACTTCACTTCTCTTACACTGACCCCTGTACATCCTTTTCCAGCTCTTTTATACACAAATTGCACTGACACTACCCCTTTTAAACGCAAATCTTTTAAGCGTGGATCCCGTCGAGTACGACGGACAATCTGGGTGCTAATACCTTCCCAGGTTGTAACCAACCCCCTTTCTCAGTCTCTCTGGTTCGCAACCGTCTTATCCATATCTTTCTAGGTCTATGCAGCATTGCCTTTCCTCCGGGATAAAAATGCCTAGCTGGCGACTCTATTCATCTCCAGTGAGTTCACTCCTGTGTGTTCTCATTGTCCCTTTCGCCGACCGTTCGCGTCTGTACCTTTATTTGGGCCAGTCCCACTTATCGGGAGCGACAGCTTGGCGACTCTGCTGGGGATCCTTATACTGTAACCAGGGCTTCTGGTTCTTTTTGTGGGTTCCTCCTAGCGCTTGTTTGATTTGTGTTTACTGGGGTGTTATGTGCTACTTGTGTTTATATATTTGTTTTGCTTATTGCTTTATGTACAGTTGTTTTATTGCTTTCTTTATAGCTTTACATATATCATACTGTCATGCTGTCTGGCTGGATCTGGTTTTGCTTTGGTGGGTGGGGTTCTATTGAGAGTTAAGGTCCTATACCTAGGACCTGAGTGACACCTAGGCTAGAGTGGTTCATATTCTTTCCCATTCCATCTCGGTCTGGTGCGGGAATATGAAACACGGTTCAGATATGGGTTTCTTCTTGAGAACTCTGTGTTGCAGATTTCCTGCAGTACTAGGGCTATCTGGGAAGCCTGCTAAGTCTGGATGACCTTTAGTTTTGACCTTCAGAAACTGAGGTGAATTAGAGGAGGAACTTTTATGGTTATTGTAAACACTGTAGAAGTGTTTACACTTCTCATAACTACTGATCCAAGTCTGAGGATCCTTGTTTTAGAACACCACCTGTGAGGGGGTTGGGCTGTTTACAGGTTTGCAGGTACCCTTGACCTCAGCATACCCTGTTACTTTGTTTGAATAAGAGTACTCCATTTTGGAACAGTTCTTGTGATTCTAAAACCCTGGACATGTGGCTCTTTATTTGAGTCCCCCACCTTGGTTACTGGACTTATAGACCTCCATCTGGATTTCTTGAACACACTTGGACTTATATCAGAGCACTTGATCAGATCCAGCTCAGTCACAAACCCTTGCATATCATTTGCATACATCCTCATTGCATCATTTTAACATGTGTTTATTTGTTTTTCAGGGTATCCATCCTATCATTTTGGCTTGGTTTTGACCCCATCATCAGCTTAGACCTGTCTTCATCAACACTTGCTTCAGCTATCAGTCACTTGCTTCAGTCACTTGCATCCTCAGTCTCAGCCTACCAGTGGCCCAACTTCAGTGTTGTCCTCAGTCATCATCATCAACACCTATTCTTCATCAACATGGCACCTAAGAAGAGTAATATCTCCTATCACTTCTTTGAGCCTGAGCTAGCTGGCATCAGGAGGATTCAGACCCTGATTACTCTAGACCATATACCACTTTTCAGAGAACATTATGGAGGAATCCTTGATGTGGTTATGGATTTGGACCCTTCACAGAGGAGCTTGATACATACTTGCCTACAGTTCTATGATCCTCCTCTGAGGTGCTTCACATTTCAGAATTTTCAGTTGGGACCATTGTTGGAGGAATATTCATCATTGGTTGGTGTACCCATCAGGGGTGGAATCCCCTTCAACCCTGAGATGGCTTTCCCAAGTAATGAAGAGATAGCAAAAGCATTACATCTGGAACCAGTTCTGATTGGGCAGAATTTGACATCTAAAGCTGGGATCTCTGGTTTTCATCTGGATTTCTTGACTTCTCAGGCTAGTCTGAAGGCCTCCCTAGGGGAGTGGAAGGCAGTTTGTGCTCTGTTGGCCCTTAGCATATATGGGGTCATTCTATTTGCAGATGAGCCTAGGTTTGTTAGCAAGAGTGCAATCCATCTTTTCATCCTGAGAAACCCAGTGCCCACCTTACTGGGAGATCTTTACTACTCTGTCCATCAAAGGAATGAAAAGCAAAGGGGAAGATTAGTGAGATGTTGTGCTCCTTTGTTCTATACTTGGCTGCTCAAGCATCTGCCAAAAACTGATGCATTCTTGAACCCTCACCAGCAGAAGAACTGGGCTAGGAGGCTTGTTGCTCTAACCTCAGATGATATCAGATGGTGTACTCAGAGTACTAAGGGCAGAGACATCATTACAAGTTGTGGACAATTTCCCAATGTGCCTCTGATTGGAGTGAAAGGGTGCATCAATTACAACCCTCTGTTATTCAAAAGGCAGCTGGGCTATGCATTAGTCCATCCTCCTAGGGCACAGGATCTGACTGAGACCCTTTATGTTGAAATCAAGCCTAATCTGGCTGTTGTCAGGCAGGCAGCCTGGGCCTGGGACAATGTGCAGACTAAGGGGGTAACCATCCTGGGGAAGTGCAACAATGTGGCATCAGCACAGTACTATGATTGGTCCCATGCCAGGGCTCAATTTTCCGGGATGCCCTTTACTATTGAAGATATGCCTGGACCTTCCACAACACCACCTCCAGCAACTGTCAGTCTAGAGGAGTTTGAGAAATTGAAAGAGAGGAATGAAAAGTTGACTCAGGCTCTACAGAAGATCCTCTGGGAGAGGAGTGATGGTAGATTGGATATTGAAAGATTGGAAAAATTGAAGGTGGGGCATCTGGCTAGAATTGAGAAGTCTGAGGATTACATCAAAAAGTCTAGGGCTGGAGAACAGATTTTGAAGAATGCCTGCAAGGAGGCTCAGTTCCAAAAGGCCAGGACTGATTTGTATCTGAAGGAGAATCAAGCTAGGTGGGTCAGGATCACCGAGGCTCGTACTCTGGAAGATAAAAGGACTCAAGATAAGATTGAACAGATGGAAGCTAGTGCAAAAGAGCAACAGGAAGCCCTGGTAGCAGCCCAGAGGGAGATCTCAGAGCTGAAGATTAGGGCTGGAGTGAAGAGGTCAAAGGACCAGAGTCGACACAAGAAGCTAACTACAGCTGTAACAACCAGGAATCTCCTTATCAGGAACCTTACAGAGCGTCCCGCTGATCCTGTGACTGAAGCACTTCTCAAGGAAGTTCAGGAGGATGAGTTTGGTCTTGGTGTTTGACTTTTGTTTGTTGTTGCTTTCATTTTATGTACTTTTATTTTCTTATGGTGTATTTTGACCCCTCAGAGGGCTTGTATTGTAAAAAGGAACAAGTTATGTATTATTTAACTTTTTGTAATATATATATGTGTTGGTTTGTTTCATCTGAGTTTTCTTCAAGCAATATCACAAGCATCTTCAAGGGTCTGGAAGGGTCAAAACCAAGTGCCAAGCCGGATACCTTGGAAACGAATAAGCATAACTGCATTGCATACTAACCTTTTACCTTGTTTTGTAGGTTTTTGTTTATTTGTTACTAACTCTGTTGTGATCTCAGGAATTATTGCTCGACGACGTGTGTTTCCACTCAACCGTCCACATAGATATCCCACCCGTAACAACCTTCCGGGCATACAGATGGATCAAATGCAGCAGGACCTTACAGAGGTTAGAAATCAAATGACCAACGAGAGGTTGGAAATGAGGAATCAGATGACACAATTTATGGAGGTGATGAACAATATGGCTCAAAGCCAGGAGAGGTTGAGAGCACTGGTAGAAGGGAGGAATCATGAAGACCATCATCCAGGGACTGCTGGGACAAGCAACAATGAAAGAGTCCAACCTCATGTCAATCCCCCAGTCTTTGGACCCCACCTGCATCCAGAGGTCAACATCCCTGCAAATGTTCAAGGGACTGCCACTGCAGGCAGAGTGCTACAAGAAGACCCCCAGGAAGATCAGTTCACAGTGATGGGAGCTGGGGAGGAAGCTTATGACAGAAGGCTGGATGAGATAGCTGAGAAATTGAGATCCTTAGAGTCTCAAAACTCTTTGGGTTTTGATGTTATGGACATGGGCTTGGTAGACGGGGTCAGGATTCCCCATAAGTTTAAGCCTCCTTGCTTTGAAAAGTACAACGGGACTTCCTGCCCCAGAACCCATTTACAATCATTTCTGGGGAGACTAAAGGCCTATACCATGGACGAAAAGCTATGGATGTTTTATTTTGAGGATAGCTTGACGGGAGCTTCAAGAGAATGGTACTCTCATCTGACAAGAGCAACCATTAGATGCTGGAAGGACCTGGCAGAGGCCTTTATCAGACAATATCAGTACAACTTAGATATGGCACCCAACAGGACCCTCCTAATGGGAATGTCACAGTCGTCTAGAGAAAGTTTCCGAGAGTATGCCCAGAGATGGAGGCAATTGGCTGCTGCTGTCCAGCCACCTATGTCAGAGAGGGAAATGGCAGATATGTTTATGAACACCCTCCAAGGAACATACATTGACAGGCTGGCTGCCTTCTCTTCAACCAGCTTTGTAGATGTTGTCATAGCTGGGGAAAGAATTGAGAGCCTGTTAAAGATGGGCAAAATTTCTGACAACGGTGCTAGCTCGTCCAGCAATACAAGGAAACCTTTTGTAGGCCCAAGAAGAACTGGAGAGACCAATGCTATCCACACCAGCAGGGGCAGACCCCAATATGTTCATAGGTCTGTGGCAGCAGTCACCATCCCCGCTCCAGCTCATCCACAACCAGCTTATCAACCACCGCAGCAGAATTATCAGTAACAACCTCAGTACCAGCAACAAACTCAGTATCCTCCGAGAAATTATAACAACACCAACAAAAACAATCAGCAAAGACCGTTCCAACAGAGACCTTCTCAGGCCAACAGGGTGATCGATCCGATCCCTATGCCCTATGCAACATTACTGCCACAACTCCTGAAACTCAACCTAGTTGAGCTAAGGACATTGGCCCCTCCAGATCCCAACAGTCTACCCAGAAATTATGATTCCAACGCCAGATGTGCCTTCCATTCAAATGCACCTGGCCATAGTACAGAAAAGTGCAGAGCTTTGCACATGAAGGTACAAGACCTGGTAGACTCTAAGGCTCTAAATTTCGCACCACCACCAAATGTCAACAAAAATCCTATGCCACACCACGGAGGTCCCAGAATCAATGCTATTGAAGAAGACAAGCCGTCTTATTTGATAACCAGTGTGGGTCAGATTCGGACACCGTTGGTAGAGATTAAAGCTCAACTCCTCGAATGTCAAATGTTCCCGGGATGTGAGCTAGGGTGTGCTTACTGCAACATTTCAGTGAATGGTTGTGATAACTTGAGGGATGTCATAGATGGTCTCATCCAGAGTGGCCTGCTTCAAATTACAACATCATTCCCAACAAATCCAACAATCTCATCAGCAACAGTTCCAGTATCTCCTACAACTGCAACAACCATTGTTCCCGACAACTCTTCAGCTTCATCCACAAATGTTTCATCTGTCATTTCAACTGACCAGATATCAACAAACATTCCTTCTACAACTTCAGCACCACTTCATTTTGAATCTCCTACAACAACAACACCCATCCTTCCAACAATGTCTCTTACAACATCAGCAGCAAACCATGAAGATGTCTCAACAGTTACGATTTATTATGATCCTGAAAATGATTCTGCCTACAACTCGCAAAGTGCTACTCCTATCAGAGCACCAGTCACAATATATTATGATCCACAGACTATCACAGTTCCTTCTGCAGCTACCATCAGTCCAGTCACTGTCACAATGCCTGGGCCAGTACCTTATGAAAGCAGTAAGGCCATCCCTTGGCATTACGGCTCTGACGTATACTGCGAAGGACAGAAAATCACTCTTGAACCATCAACACCTGCACCACAAATAGGCAATGTGGGAGGAGGCGGAGGCTTCACTCGAAGCGGACGTCTCTTTGCTCCACAAATTCAAAGACCCACTGCCGAAGCAGAAGCTGCTGCCAAGGCAAAAGGAAAGAGCCCGGTGCAGGAAGATCAAACTATTAAGGAAACTTTGAAAACACCCTTTGATCAAGAAGTTGATGAATTCATGAGAATCATCAAAAAGAGTGATTACAAAATAGTGGACCAGCTTCACCAGACGCCATCCAAGATCTCCATCCTATCATTGCTTATGTGCTCCGAAGCCCATCGGAATGCACTACTCAAAGTCTTGCACGCAGCTTACGTGCCTGAAGAGATCACTGTCAATCAGTTGGAAACTGTGGTTGGAAATGTTACTGCTAGCAATGGGCTAGGGTTTACCAACACTGACTTGACTACGGAAGGCCGCAATCATAACAGGGCCTTGCACATCACCATGGAATGTAAAGGTGCAGTCCTTTCCCATGTGCTGGTAGACACAGGATCATCCCTTAATGTCTTACTGAAAAAGGCCCTTGTGAAGCTAGAGTATGAAGGATTGGCATTGCGTCCCAGCAATCTGGTAGTGAGAGCCTTTGATGGCTCTAAGAGATCGGTTCTGGGAGAAATTGAGTTGCCTGTAACGATTGGCCCACAAACTTTCAAAACGACCTTCTACGTGATGGACATTCAGCCTGCCTACAGCTGTTTGTTGGGTAGACCATGGATTCATGCCGCTGGCGCAGTTACGTCTACCCTTCACCAGAAGTTAAAATTCGAGTGGGAGGGTCAAGTCGTTACTATCTGTGGAGAGGAGGATATTTTTGTCAGCCACCTGGCTACCTACAAATACATTGAGATGGATGGGGAGATCCATGAAACAATGAGTCAAGGGTTTGAGGCCCTGAATGTAAATGAAACATCTGTTGTACCTGGAATCTCCATGTCATCTTATCAACAAGCCCGGAAGGTTGTTGAAGAAGGAACTGCCCAAGGCTGGGGCAAGGTCTTATCTGTGGAGGAGAAGAAGGACAAATTTGGGTTGGGTTACAAACCAACTCAACAAAATCAAGCAGAGGCTGCTGAGAAGCCCGGTTTTGTCAGTGGGGGGATGCTCACCCCTGATGCTATCAACAATCTGGAAGACGAGTTGGAAGAAGAACGCAACCTGGAAAGCTGGATTCGTCCAAAGATCCCGGGGAGCAGTATCTCAAACTGGTCTTCCCAGGAAATTATAAGAGTTACTCATGCAGAGTAATTATTATTTCCTGTATATTTTATAGCATGCATCAAAGTCTTGCATCTTGCCCAAGATGACAAGACTCATTTTGTAATCGGGCCATCTGTACTTTTTGTGCAACAAGATTAATCAATTAAATATCAGACATCTTTTTGCAAATGAGTCTTTTTCTTTTCCGCTCACTGTTTTTCCATTTTTCTTTTTGTACAAAAAATAAATGGCGATGTTTTCAAAATGATAATTTTATTTCACTTTTCTAAACAAGATTAAAATCAAATCACTAAAATGAACAAACTGAACCCTTGCAGAGAGAGCCTTCCAGACAGCACCGACAACAGCACGGCTATGACTTCGTATGACTTTGACAATCCAATCAATCAAGCTGATGAAGGGGTTGAAGAAGAATATGAGCTTCCTGAAGAGCTAGCCAGGTTGTTGAGACAAGAGGAAAGGGCTATCATCCCTCACCAGGAGGAGGTCGAAACGATTAATCTTGGTACAGATGAAGATGTGAAAGAAGTTAAAATCGGGGCCTGCCTACAAGACTCAGTGAAGAGACAACTGATTGACCTGCTTCAAGAATATGTGGATGTGTTTGCTTGGTCTTATCAAGATATGCCAGGGTTGGACACCGATATTGTTGTGCACAAGCTGCCTTTAAGGGAAGAATGCCCACCGGTTAAACAGAAACTGCACCGTACTCGCCCAGACATGGCAATGAAGATCAAAGAAGAGGTACAAAAGCAGTGGGACGCCGGGTTCCTTGCTGTAACTAGCTATCCGCCGTGGGTTGCTAATATAGTACCTGTGCCTAAGAAGGACGGAAAAGTAAGGATGTGTGTTTACTATCGGGATCTGAACAGAGCCAGCCCGAAAGATGACTTCCCATTACCTCATATTGATGTATTGGTGGATAACACGGCTCAGTTCTCGGTATTCTCCTTCATGGATGGATTTTCAGGATACAATCAAATTAAAATGTCACCTGAAGACATGGAGAAGACAACCTTCATTACACCTTGGGGCACGTTCTGTTACAAGGTGATGCCATTCGGACTGAAGAATGCTGGTGCAACATACCAACGGGCTATGGTGACATTATTCCACGATATGATCCATAAAGAAATAGAATGTTACGTGGATGACATGATTGCCAAGTCCCTTACTGAAGAAGACCACTTGGTGAATCTGCTGAAGCTATTCAAGCGTCTGAGGAAGTACCAACTGAAGCTGAACCCCAACAAATGCACATTCGGGGTGCGATCTGGTAAGCTGCTGGGCTTTATTGTAAGCGAGAAGGGGATTGAAGTTGACCCTGATAAAGTCAAAGCTATTCAAGAGATGCCTGCACCGAAAACAGAGAAAGAAGTTCGAGGGTTCTTAGGTCGATTGAACTACATCTCACGGTTCATATCTCACCTTACAGCAACCTGTGAACCCTTGTTTAAGTTGTTAAGAAAGGAACAAACGGTCAGGTGGAACGAAGACTGCCAAAAGGCTTTTGACAAGATCAAGGAATACTTACAAGAGCCTCCGATCCTTATGCCTCCAGTGGAAGGAAGACCTCTAATCATGTACTTGACAGTATTAGAAGAGTCGATGGGGTGTGTGCTGGGCCAGCATGACGAGTCTGGTCGAAAAGAGTATGCAATATACTACCTGAGCAAAACGTTTACCGACTGTGAACAACGTTATTCACTGCTCGAGAAAACTTGTTGTGCTTTAGCGTGGGCTGCTCGCCGACTGAGACAGTATATGTTGACCCACACTACTTTATTGATTTCAAAGATGGACCCAGTTAAGTACATTTTCGAGAAGCCAGCTCTTACCGGACGGGTTGCAAGATGGCAAATGATTCTCACGGAATATGACATCCAGTACACCTCTCAGAAAGCCATCAAGGGCAGTGTACTATCTGAATATCTTGCTGAGCAACCTATTGATGATTACCAGCCTATGAGATTTGACTTCCCTGATGAAGACATCATGTTCATTAAAGCAAAAGATCATGAAGAGCCTATTCACACTGAAGGGCCTGACCCGGAGGAAGAATGGACTATGATGTTTGATGGGGCTGTTAATATGAATGGTCGTGGTGTTGGTGCAGTACTCATTACACCTAAGGGAGTTCACATGCCTTTCTCGGCAAAACTCACTTTCAACTACACTAACAACGAAGCTGAATATGAAGCTTGCATTATGGGTCTCGAGGAAGCCATTGACCTCAGGATCAAGACATTGACCGTGTTCGGAGATTCAGCTCTGGTAGTTAATCAAACCAACGGAAAATGGTACACACACCAGGATCATCTGATACCTTACAGGGATTATACAAGAAGGTTATTGACTTTCTTCACAACAGTCAAGCTTGAGTATATCCCTCGGGACGAGAATCAGTTTGCAGATGCTCTGGCTACAATTTCATCCATGATCAAAGTGCAGGCTGCCAACTTTGTACCTCAGATTTTAGTATCCAGACTTGACAGACCAGCATATGTGTTCGCAGCAGATGTTGTCAAAGATGGTAAGCCTTGGTTCCATGACATTAAAAGCTTCTTGGAAGATCAAACATACCCACTTGGGGCATCTTCCAATGATAAGAAGACTTTGAGAAGGCTTGCTGGCAGTTTCTTCCTGAACACTGATGGTTCTTTGTACAAGAGAAACTTTGATATGGTACTACTCAGATGCGTCGATAAGACGGAAGCAGATTTGTTGATGCATGAAGTGCACGAAGGATCTTTTGGTACCCATGCAGGGGGGCATGCCATGGCTAAGAAATTGTTAAGATCAGGTTATTACTGGATCACAATGGATGCCGACTGTTGTGCCTATGCCAGAAAATGCCATAAATGCCAGATTTATGCAGACAAGGTGCATGTGCCTCCCAATCCTTTGAACATAATGTCTTCACTATGGCCCTTTGCCATGTGGGGCATTGATATGATTGGCAAGATTGAACCAACTGCTTCGAATGGCCACAGATTCATCCTGGTCGCCATTGATTATTTCACCAAGTGGGTTGAAGCAGCCTCATATGCAAATGTCACAAGGCAAGTGGTAGCCCGATTTCTGAAGAGAGATATCATCTGTCGGTATGGAGTTCCCGAGCGAATCATTACTGATAATGGTTCCAATTTAAATAACAAAATGATGGCTGAGTTATGCCGGGACTTCAAAATCCAACATCACAATTCTTCTCCTTACAGGCCAAAGATGAACGGCGCTGTTGAGGCAGCTAATAAGAATATCAAGAAGATTGTGCAGAAGATGGTAGTCACCTACAAAGACTGGCATGAGATGCTACCATTTGCTTTGCATGGGTACCGCACGTCAATCAGGACATCCACTGGGGCAACACCATATCAACTTGTGTATGGTATGGAAGCAGTCCTACCTGTTGAAGTTGAATTACCCTCTCTACGGGTACTGATGGATGTTAAGCTGAACGAAGCAGAATGGGTTCGATCCCGATACGAGCAACTGAGTCTGATCGAAGAGAAAAGATTGGCTGCAATCTGCCATGGGCAGTTATATCAGAAGAGAATGAAGAAAGCCTTCGATCAGAAAGTCAGGCACCGAGAGTACCAAGTAGGAGATCTTGTGCTGAAAAGAATCCTCCCTCCTCATACAGACCACAGGGGCAAATGGACTCCAAATTATGAAGGACCATTCGTGGTAAAGAAAGTTTTCTCTGGTGGAGCACTGATGCTCAGCACTATGGATGGTGAGGATTTCCCGTCCCCTGTGAATTCAGATGCAGTTAAAAAATACTTCGCATGAAAATGACCCGCTGGACACAAAAACAGAATGTAATTCCAGGCAAAAATAGGGCATCCCGGCGAGTCAAAAACAGAATAAAAGACTCGGGCAAAAATAAGGGAAAATAAACAAAAAAAAATGTACACCCGCTGAGTTGAAAAGCCGCATTGGACAACTCAGGCAAAAATGGGTATCCCGATGGATTGAAAACCCGAAAAGGCGATCCATGCAAAATGAGGGAATAAGCGAACAACTGCATTCTGAGTTCGTCTGTATCGTTTACAACTTGATAAGCTTCAAAAGGACCAAGCTTCAATCAGAATCAGCCTTCTTCAGAAAGCAAGACGAGAAGAATGTCAAAAGTCATGCGAGTCATAGCAAACGAGGAAGCTCCTTGAAAGCGTCGTCAACATCGCCAGCACTTTGTTTCTCAATTTGTAACAGTCTCTTCATTTTAGGAGATTTGTTTCTTTGACTGTATCTCGCCAATTCAGGGCGCCTAAATTAATAAAATCAGATTTTTCAGTCATGTTTCGTCTTGTACATTTTTATTTGCAAAGAATGTCTGATGTCTCTAAAAAACTAATTGCATAAGTACAGATGCTTTTCTCTAAAAAATAAAAACACATGCTTGCAGGGAATATACTTACTCTCAAAAGTGTCTAAACTCCTATGACGGAATCCAGTAAAGGATACCTCGGGATCATTTGTGCGTTTCCCTATCTTTGCAGGATTGCAGGTATCCAGAACGCAACTTGGGGCATGTAAGCTTCATCCCAGCAAGCTGACAAATCAACACTCATTCTCAGCACCTGAGGTGCTTTCTCCCCAGCTGAGTTGCCACTGATAGCTTCCCCCAGTTAAGTTGCCACTTGTCACTCCTCCCAACCGAGTTGTCAATCTTTCTTCCTCCGCAGGATACAAGGTCAGGGAACCATTTCCCCACAGAGTGTCAGCCTCTATTCAGAAGAGCAACGCATGAAGGAGTCACAACAGAGTACGGAAAGCTTCTACAAACCCCAGCTGGGTCCCTCATTTACTGGAATAGGTCTATCATTGATCCGTTTCCCCAAGCAGATGCATCTCGTCAGATCTATCAATGATCTCATCCCCAGCTGGGATGCCCATTTCAAACAGATCAGCCAGAAATCTTCACAGCAACGGGATCCGAATCCTGGATCTGTACCCTCGCATATTCATGGCATTTGCATCATATTCACCCACAAAGCGTAGCATTCCGTCTAATACGGAGCATTACGGCAAAAAATCAAACACATAGCATAATCATAAGCCATGTTGTGAATCGAACACTCGTGAATAATAACCATTCATCAATATACAGAAACTTTCCCCCAGAGTCCCCAGCAAAAGTGGTTGCCTCACAATTCACAAACACCAGTATATACTCCTTTTGGCACCCGTCCGTGTCATCTTTCCCTAGTAAAGTCGCCTGAACACTCTTTACAAACAATACCACTTGTATTACAGATACTTCCTGACACCCGTCCGTGTCATACCCCCAGCAGAAAACCAAGACATTCTCTTTGCACTCACAAAAAAAAACTTATATACAAATTCTTTGACACTCGCCTGTGTCACCCTCCCCAGCACAGTAACATAAAAACTTTGTACATCAGATACTTGTTTATACTATACTCCTTTTGACACTCGTCCGTGTCGCTCTCCCCAACAAATTAAACGCTCATCTATACACCATTCATACTCATACTTATGCAGATACTCGTCCGTATCTTGCATATACCATTTATATCCCCGCAGATTCAATACTAGTCCGTGTTCTTTGTTAACCAGTTGATACTCGTCCGTATCATCATCTCTAAGCATGCGTCAAGCGTTTGTTTCTACCTGATACTCGTCTGTATCATAGTCTTAAGGATGCTCGTCCGCATCTTTAATCCATACACCATGTCAAACACTTATGTCTTCTTGAATATAGATACTCTTCTGTGTCTACCATTCCCCAGAGGAGTCCCTTCAGATTCAACACTCGTCCGTGTCCCCTGTTAACCAGTTGATACTCGTCCGTATCATCATCTCTGAACACGTGTCAGCGTTTGTTTCTACCCGATACTCGTCCGTATCGTAGTCTTAGGGATGCTCGTCCGCATCCTTAATCTATACACAGCATCTAAACACTTATACCTTTTGTTTCTTTGATATAAACACTCGTCCGTGTTTACTATTCCCCAACAAGCAATTTTCCTTTTTATCTGACACTCGTCCTGTGTCATGATAAACTTTGAGAGCAGCCGTACCCTGCTAGGTGGTCGTCCTCCACCTCTTGATGGTCGTCCTCCATCATGCTCATCCGATGGTCGTCCCCATCGTTGATTTAGCAGCCGTCCCCTGCTAGGTGGTCGTCCTCCACCTCTTGATGATCGTCCTTCATCATTTTATCCAATGGCCGTCCCCATTGTTGATTTTGGTTATCTGGCATTCGTCCTATGTCATGACAAACCTCGAGAGCAGCCGTCCCCTGCTAGGTGGTCGTCCTCCACCTCTTGATGGTCGTTCTCCATCATGCTCACCCGATGGCCGTCCCCATCGTTGACCTTTTATCCGGTATTCGTCCTATGCCGTGATATTTTCGGCAGCCGTACCCTGCCAGTTGGTCGTCCTCCACCTTAGATGACCGTCCCTCATCTTAACCCGACAGAGCAGTCGTCCCCTGCTAGGTGATCGTCCTTCACCTTTGATGACCGTACCTCATCATTTGTTTATTTCATTTATTATTTAACCCGATGTCCGTCCCCGTCGTGGTCCCTTTTCCTTTTCCTGATGATCGTCCTTCATCAGTTTAGCTCGATGGCCGTCCCCATCGTTGGTTACTTTACTTTATGAACTTGATGGCCGTCCCCGTCATGTTTCACCAATCCCCAGAGAATCTTACAACTTTATTTTGATGGTCGTCCCCATCATACCCCCTTTTATCCCCAGCATGTCGGCCGTCCCCGTCATCGCTTTACTTCACACACTTTTCCCAGCATGCCGGCCGTCCCCGTCATTGCTCTTTACCCAGCAGTCGTCCTCTGCTCGACGGTCGTCCTCCGTCGCCCACACTTTACAATATACTTTATTTTCTTTTACAATCTATATCCTTTTTCTTCTTCATTCTGTGAGTGCAAATTTTGGACTGTCTTTGGTATTCAACCACAAGTTATCTTGTTTGCCTGTTAAGCCGTTGCTTACAACCTGCACAACTAACTCATGTTTGAATAGGGGCAGCTGTAAACACCCCAAATTTGCCCTCACCCATTCACACCATGGCTTGTGATCATTTCATATGCATAAACACAATCATACCATCTCATATTACATTTTTGATTCACTGCATAGATTCAAAGTCATCTGCATCTAGGGTTTGTGATCTGAACAACCCAAGAGCTTCTTGAGCCACTCCAAAGGCCATCAATCACTTCAAAGGGGTCCATGTTGTCGCTCCCGCTAAATGAAACGGGGTCAAATAGGGTACAGACGCGAACGGTCGGCGAAGGGGACAATGAGAACACACAGCCGTGAACTCACTGGAAAAGAAAAGAGTCGCCAGCTAGGCATTTTTATCCCGGAAGAAAGGCAATGCTGCATAGGCCTAGAAAAAGATGGATAAGACGGTTTGCGAACCAGAGAGACTGAGAAAGGGGGTTGGTTACAACCTGGGAAGGTATTAGCACCCAGATTGTCCGTCGTACTCGACGGGATCCACGCTTAAAAGATTTGTGTTTTAAAGGGGTAGTGTCAGTGCAATCTGTGCATAAAAGAGCTGGAAAAGAATGTACAGGTGTCAGTGTAAAGTGTATAAGTGATGTGAAGTATGAAAGTGTCAGTGTAAGAAAGGAGTGAAATGCTCAAGATCATGAGGCTAAAGAATGAAGCTAGAAGGAGGGGGAATATACAGAGACTTTTGTTCGATAACTGTTAAGTTATGCCTACGTATCCTCTCGTGCAATGAGGAAGTCAGAACACCGTAGTTCGACCCAAAGAGACTGAAAGATGAATTGACTTGTGAACTGCTTGCTTGCCTATGCTCAAGTGTATGATCTGTCTGGCACAGATGCAAACTGTCTTGCATCAGACGGAAGAAGCAAGTTCTCGTTTATGAGTGAAGGTGATGAGAAAAGAATCCCGAAGAAGACGATTATTGTTTGTTTTTGAGTTTTCAGTCTTTTATTGCTTTTGGAAGTTTGTCATAAGTTAATGAGCTTAAGTCTAAACCAATGGATTTAGTAAACTCATCACATCTTCCCTCTGATTAGGGGTAATGAGAATACCTTAAGTGTGAAGTCAGATTCTCACACTTAATCACCTTTGATGTAAGATTAAGATCATTAACCTACTTGTGATTAATTAGATGTTTTTGGTGTTTTTATCTAGTGTTAAGTAATGAGGTTAAGCCATAATCAAGGATTAAACAGACTCATTACACCATCCCAATAGAAGGATAATAGATGAGGGTGTTTAAGCTGAGGAAAGCTCCTCAACTTAATCCATGATTAGGGATTAAACTCATGACAAAACAAGCCTTTGATTAAGTGGTTTTTTATTAAATGATAAGATGATGAAGTGATTTTTAAGGTTTGTAAGACAACTTGAGGGGGACTTGTCCATTAACACTAGGGTTAGTCCTTCTTAACCAATTAAGGAAGAATTAGAACCCTAATGCAAGGCCCAAGTTACAAGTGTGATGTCTTGATGATTATTAAGTGAATTGATTAAGAGATTTAAACACATTAAGGGTTTAACACTTAGGATTAAAGTTATACACTCCATCCTAATAGAAGGATGCAGGCATAAGCTTAATCACAAAGCCTTAAAGCCTTTAGGGTTTAGTCCCTAATTATGAGGTGAGAAGAGAAGACTCAAAAGAGACACAAAGGTAAAACTAAGAGGGGAAACTAATCAAAACCCTAATCATTGTCATGCTTGGTTGTTCCTAGGGTTTGTGAGGTTTTCAAGAACAATCTTCAAAGGAGCCACCAGGAAGCAGATGAACAAGATCAAGAGAAGCAAAGCAACTTGCTTCATTCAAGAAGTCAAGTCACTTGAAGAAAGAAAGTGAGAGAAACAAGAATGAGCAAGCTCAATCCCAAAAACATACATAAATGCAGCAAAGGATGCAAGAGAGATGAAAAGGAAAGTTATGAGAAGTGAAGGCAAATTCACTTCTCAAGTTTACTTACCACCTGAAATGTTAGAAAGAAATGCAATGCAATGCAAAATGGGATGAAATGGTATGATGCTAAACAAAACCAGAAGCATGTTGATGATGATAATGATGATATGGAGTGCTACAAACATGAGGCAAGGCATGGAGATGTTCATACAAGTTCATGGATGCAGATGGTGCAAGCTTAGAAGCATGGATACACATGAAAAGTTAGGAAGCATACAAAGCATACAACATGGCAAATGCAAGATGCAATGATCAAAGATGCTTTCCATATGTCTTATGATGTCAAATGAATCACATGAATGCTTGAAATGTCATGGTAAGTCATGTTATGCAAGAGAATGCAAGAAGGATGCAAATGAAAGCCCAAATTAGGGTTTATGGATCAAACAACAAACAAAAACCAAAAACAGAAGCAAACCCTAAGATAAAAAATGGAAAATGCCAACCAAAGAAACCCTAAACCTATATTAAACCAAGGTCCAAAGGGGAGGTTCCAACTCTCAACCAATCTCAAGTTATGATTTTCCTAAGTTATTAGGGTTTTTAGGGTTCCTAAACAAAAGAAATGCCAAACAAATTGAAAATGAGGAATCAAATCAAGGCCATTTTATCTCAAAAACTACATGCCAAATAGAATGCAATGCAAAAAGAATCAATGCCCAACTCTTCTCAAATAGGCAGAAATGATTTTTTGAACTTATGATCAAAATAATGCACAAAAAATGATTTAATTCAATGAAAAAATCTTAAAATGCATCAAGATCAAAAAAGAAATTTGGTTTGAAGGTTGAACAATGTTTCTAAATGTCTTAGAACATTTCATGAATTTTTTGGTGATTTTTAAATACCTAAAAGTATTTTTAATTAATTAATTTCCATTAATCAATTAAAAATAATCTTTTAAATATTTAAAAATACTTTTTTAATGATAAAAATAAAAACAAAAATATTTTTGTGTCATAAAAATTAATAAAACTCAGGAGAAAAAGTTTCATAATTTTTAAACCCTTTTTACTATTTTTAAATAATTGTGCAAATAAAATGAAAAGAAAATGAATTAAAATTAAATAAAGGGAAAGTCAACCAAATGGAAGGCTGAGATGCACTCTGGATTCAAATGGGTTGACCACGCGCGCTAGTGGAGGGTCCAGATGGCTTCTGACTTAATTAATTATGATTACTCTAATTAAACAAGATTAGGGCAAATGAATGAATCTGGGCCATCCAAGCTAGCGGGAAGTCAACAAGTCAAGGGGGATCTACGCTCCACATTCAAACGCCCTTAATGACCTGAGTTTAGGGCTAATGACTTTCAGGCTGCCGGAGAAGACTTCCGGTCGTCTTCTCCGGCCAGCATCTCCCCTGAAAATCCCCAAAACCCCAAAAACCTAACTAAAATGAAATCTAAGAATTGGGAAGTGATCTCCAACCACCCACGAACCAGAACCCCTAATCAAAACTAATTTATAGTTCCTAACAAGGCTGAATCGAAGCAAGAAAGAATTAGGGCACGCAAGTTTCAGAGAGCAATTAAACTCTCAATTCATCACCATTTGCAAAACCAAAGGCATACTCATGATCAGGAAGACACAAAGAATAAGTTTAGAACAAAAGAAATGATTTCTGGAAAAATATTTCTTGGGCTACCTGAGATTCGAAGCTTTCACTCTGATGACTTTCTGGCCACTTCCTTCAGTGCAATCCACTCCTTAGGACCTCTTGATGATGTTTGAATGCTTTGGAGCAATTTATGTTGGCTGGTTGATGAGTTTAGACAGCTTCTGCTTCAACTCAGTTGAAAATGGCTATGGTGAAATGGGCAGCTTCAAGCCAGTGTGAGTGGTTCCATGTGATCAGAATAATGAGTGGAGAAGGTCCGTGGTGTTTGTTTGGATGTTTGTGTGCTGGGGAGAGAGATTCGAATGAAACTGCAGCTTGGGGTGAAAAATGGCAATGGGGTGTTCTTGATCAAAACAGGCCTGGCTCTTGGTGGTTTGAGGTCTATGAAGTATGGTGAGTTGAAGTGTGGAAATGGCTTGGATGTTTTTGTGCTGGGCAGAGAGTTTCGAAGCAAAATGCAGCTGGGGTGTGTTTTGTGAATGTGATCTTGTGAAGTGTTTCAGCTTGGCCTCTTGATAGATTTTGCTTGCCAAAGGATATTGTATTTTAATCCTATAGGTCAGATGATGTGACCTGGCCTATAGTGATTGGTAAGTTTGCTTTTGCTCAAAGTCCACTTTTTGTGTAAGAGGAGTATGGCTCATGATCTAGGCTAGTACAAAGCATGGGCTGCGCAGCAAGGGTGAGGGGAAAGGCTAGCCAAAGTCAGCATCCAAGGTTGCAAGTTGTAGGAAGTGTGATCATGAGTTTTTGCAAGTTGTTGCTTTATGGTTCACATGGGAAGATCTTGTCCCAAAAGCCATGAAACATGAGCAATGCCTAGTCCATTCTGAATTTTAGGACTTACATGATGTTTATGTGATGGTTTGATGCCAATTAGAAGTTGCAATTTGCCTTGGTACATGATTTTGCAATTTTCACACTTGGTGCATATCTTGAAAATAAGTGATTTTTGGCAACTTTGTCACACCATAACTTTTGATCCAAGAAGAGTTTGATCATGTTCTTGTACTTTTTGAAAAGGGAAAGATGTAATCTACAACTTTCATGACCAAAGTTTTTCCATTTGAAGCATTTTTGGATCAAGAATCAAGGCTTGAAAAATGACCTAAAATGAAGCATTCTTGAAAAGTCAACTATGCCCAAAAAGTCAACATTTGCCAAAACCCTAAATTCTTGATTTTTGTGAACTTCAACCTTCTTCCATGATCAAATAAAGATCATATACACTCAAAATGATGAAGATCACCCATTGGTTGGGTCATTGGGGGCCTCAGATGCCCTGATTTTGCACTGACTTGTCTGAAAAGTCAACCCTTGATCAGATGACTTCCCCATGGAATTTCTTCATGAAAATTGATATGCATACTCCCTATACCATATAGAGACCAATGGAAACAAGAATGACCAAAAAAATTTGGGGTTATGGCCTCTGAAACCAAAACCCTAATTTTAGGTCAACTGTGCAGTCAAACTTGGCTCTGCATCCACTCAAACCCCAGTTCTTGTGATTCCTTTGCATTTTTGACTTTGTGGGGATATAATATGACATAAGAACACACATGGATCCCTTTGAAGTGATTGGTTGCCTTTGGAGTGGCTCAAGATGCCCTTGGATTGCTCAGATCACAAACCCTAGGTGCAGATGACTTAGAAACTATGCAGTGACTCAAAATTGAGATATGAGGTGATATGATTGTGTTTATGCATATGAGATGATCACAAGCCATGGTGAATGGGTGAGGGCAAATTTGGGGTGTTTACAGCTGCCCCTATTCAAACATGAGTTAGCTGTGCAGGATGTAAGCGACAGCTTAACAGGCAAACAAGATAACTTGTGGTTGAATACCAAAGACAGTCCAAAATTTGCACTCACAAAATGAAGAAGAAAAGGGATATAGATTGTAAAGGGAAACAAAGTATATTGTAAAGTGTGGGCGACGGAGGACGACCGTCGAGCAGAGGACGACTGCTGGGTAAGGAGCAATGACGGGGACGGCCGACTTGCTGGGAAAAGTGTGTGAAGTAAAGCGATGACGGGGACGGCCGACACGCTGGGGATAAAAGGTAAAGCTAAGACGGGGACGGCCGACTAGCTGGGAAAATAAGATTATATGATGGGGACGGTCATCAAGGTAAAGTTGTAAAATTCTCTGGGGATTAATGAAACATGACGGGGACGACCATCAAGTTCATAAAGCAAAGTAACCAACGATGGGGACGGCCATCGGGCTAAAAGAAAAAGGGACCACGACGGGGACGGCCATCGGGTTAAAGAATAAATGAAATAAACAGATGATGGGGTACGGCCATCAAAAGTGAAGGACGATCACCTAGCAGGGGACGGCTGCTCTGTTGGGGATAAAAGAAATATGATGGGGAAGGCCATCAAAGGTGGAGGACGACCACCTGGCAGGGTACGGCTGCCGAAAATATCGCGACATAGGACGAATGCCGGATAGAAAAGGTCAACGATGGGGACGGCCATCGGACGAGCATGATGGAGGACGACCATTAAGAAGTGGAGGACGACCACTCAGCAGGGTACGGCTGCTCTCAAGGTTTATCATAACACAGGACGAGTGTCAGATAACCAAAATCAACAATGGGGACGGCCATTGGATAAAGTGATGAAGGACGATCATCAAAAGGTGGAGGACGACCACCTAGCAGGGGACGGCTGCTAAAAAACAACGATGGGGACGGCCACCGGATGAGCATGATGGAGGACGACCATCAAGAAGTGGAGGACGACCACTCAGCAGGGTACGGCTGCTCTCAGGGTTTATCGTAACACAGGACGAGTGTCAGATAAAAAGAAAACGCTTTGTTGGTGATCTACTGGGGATATAGTGAACGCGGACGAGCGTTCACAACCAAGAAAGGAAAGTATAAGTGTTTGGTATCGTGTATAGATTAAAGATGCGGACGAGCATCCCTAAGACTATGATAAGGACGAGTATCGGATAGAAACAAACTAACGCGTGTTCAAAGATGATGATACGGACGAGTATCAACGGGTTAACAAAGAACACGGGCGAGTGTCGAATCTGAAGGGACTCTTCAAGAAGATAAAAGTGTTTGACACGGTGTATGGATTAAAGATGCGGACGAGCATCCTTAAGACTATGATACGGACGAGTATCATGTAGAAACAAACATTAGACGCAATGTTCTGAGATGATGATACGGACGAGTATCAACTGGTTAACAAAGAACAAGGACTATTGTCGAATCTGTGGGGATATGAGTGATGGTGTATACAAGGTACGGACGAGTATCTGTATGAGTGTATCATGAGTAGTGAGTATGAGTATTGTAGAGATGAGTGTTTATCTGCTGGGGAAGGTGACACGGACGAGTGTCAAAAGAAGAGTGTAATAATAACAAGTATATGGGTTGCAAAAGTGTAGATGACTGCGCTGGGGAAATGACACGGACGGGTGTCAAGAAAGTGTATATATAGGTATATGTGAGTGCAAAGAGGATGTCTTTGGCTTTCTGCTGGTGATGCGACACGGACGGGTGTCATGAAGTATCCGTAATACGGGTGATTTTGTTTGCAAAGAGTGTTCAGGCGACTTTACTGGGGAGTGATGATACGGACGGGTATTAAAAGGAAATATATACTGGTGTTTGGGATTTGTGAGGCAACTGCTTTTGTTGGGACTCTGGTGGGGATCTTTGTACAATGATGATGAATGGTTATTATTCACAAGTGTTAATTCAGAACATGGCTCGTGATTATGCTATGCCTTTGATTTTTTGCCGTAATGCTCCGTATTAGACGGAATGCTACGCTCTGAGGGGATAATATGATGCAAAATGCCATGATTATGCAAAGATATCAAACCGGGATTCAGATCCCGTTGCTGATCTGTTTGAAATGGACATCCCAGCTGGGGATGAGATCATTGGTAGATCTGGTGAGGTGTATCTGTTTGGGGGATACAAGTCACTGATTGACATATCCTTGTAATATGGGACCCAGCTGGGGTTTGTGGAAGCCTTCTGTACTCCGTTGTGACTTCTTCATGCGTTGCTCTTCTGGATAGAGGCTGAGGATCTCGTGGGGAGATGATTCCCTGATTCCTGTATTCTGCTGAGGAAGAATGAATGGTACAACAGCCGGGGAATGCTGTTGGCCACTCAGCTGGGGAGAGTAATGAGAGGCAACTCGGCTGGGAATAGAGCATTTCGGATGCTGAGATTATTTGTTGATTTGCCAGCTTGCTGAGATGTAACTTGCATGCCCCAAATTGCGTTCTGGATACCTGCAATCCTGCAAAGATAAGGAAACGCACAAATGGTCCCGAGGTGTCCTTTCCTGGATTCCGTCATAGGAGTTAAGTACTTTCGAGAGTAATTATATTCCCTGTAAGCATGTGTTTTTATTTTCTTAGAGAAAAACATCTGTACTCATGCAATTAGTTTTTAGAGACATCAGACATTCTTTGCAAATAAAAAATATACAAAACGAAACATGACTGAAAAATCTGATTTTATTAATTCAAATGCCCTGAATTGGCAAGATACAGTCAAAGAAACACATCTCCTGAAATGAGGAGATTGTTACAAATTGAGAAACAAAGTGCTGGCAGTGATGACGACGCTTTCAAAGGAGCTTCCTCTTCCGCTATGACTCGTATGACTTTTGACTTTCTTCTCGTTTTGCTTTCTGGAGAAGGTTGATTCTGATTGAAGCTTGATCCTTTGGAGTTTTAAACAAGTTGCTGACAATACAGACGAATTCAGAATGCAGTTGTTCGCTCATTCCCTTATTTTGCATGGATCGCCCTTTCAGGTTTTCAATCCATCGGGATACCCATTTTTGCCTGAGTTGTCCAATGCGGCTTTTCAACTCAGCGGGTGTACATTTTTTCATTTATTTCCCTTATTTTTGCCCGAGTCTTTTATTCTGTTTTTGACTCGCCGGGATGCCCTATTTTTGCCTGGACTTACATTCTGTTTTTGTGTCCAGCGGGTCATTTTATGCGAAGTATTTTTTAACTGCATCTGAATTCACAGGGGACGGGAAATCTTCACCATCCATGGTACTGAGCATCAGTGCTCCACCAGAGAAGACTTTCTTTACCACGAATGGTCCTTCATAATTTGGAGTCCATTTGCCCCTGTGGTCTGTATGAGGAGGGAGGATTCTTTTCAGCACAAGATCTCCCACTTGGTATTCTCGATGCCTGACTTTCTGATCGAAGGCTCTCTTCATTCTCTTCTGATATAACTGCCCATGACAGATTGCAGCCAACCTTTTCTCTTCGATCAGACTCAGTTGTTCGTATCGGGCCCTAACCCATTCTGCTTCACTCAGTTTAACATCCATCAAGACTCGCAAGGAGGGTAATTCAACTTCAACTGGTAGGACTGCCTCCATACCATACACAAGTTGATACGGCGTTGCCCCAGTGGATGTCCTGATTGACGTGCGGTACCCATGCAAGGCAAACGGTAGCATTTCATGCCAGTCTTTGTAGGTGATTACCATCTTCTGCACAATCTTCTTGATATTCTTATTTGCTGCCTCAACAACGCCGTTCATCTTTGGCCTGTAAGGAGAAGAATTGTGATGTTGGATCTTGAAGTCCCGGCATAATTCTGCCATCATTTTGTTGTTTAGATTGGAACCATTATCAGTAATGATTCGCTCGGGAACTCCATATCGACAGATGATATCTCTTTTCAGAAATCTGGCTACCACTTGCCTTGTGACATTTGCATATGAGGCTGCTTCAACCCACTTGGTGAAATAATCGATGGCAACCAGGATGAATCTGTGGCGGTTTGAAGCAGTTGGCTCAATCTTGCCAATCATATCAATGCCCCACATGGCAAAGGGCCATGGTGAAGACATGATGTTCAAAGGATTGGGAGGCACATGCACTTTGTCTGCGTAGATCTGGCATTTATGACATTTTCTGGCGTAAGCACAACAGTCTGCATCCATTGTGATCCAATAATAGCCTGATCTTAACAACTTCTTAGCCATTGCATGTCCCCCAGCATGGGTACCAAAGGAGCCTTCGTGCACTTCATGCATCAACAAATCTGCTTCCGTCTTGTCAACACATCTGAGGAGTACCATATCAAAGTTCCTTCTGTATAAAGACCCATCAGTGTTCAGAAAGAAACTTCCAGCAAGCCTTCTTAGAGTCTTCTTATCATTGGAAGATGCCCTAGGTGGGTATGTTTGATCTTCCAAGAAGCACTTAATGTCATGGAACCAAGGCTTATCATCTTTGACAACATCTGCTGCAAATACGTATGCTGGCCTGTCGAGTCTCGATACTGAAATCTGAGGTACAAAGTTAGCAACTTGAACTTTGATCATGGATGAAATGGTAGCGAGAGCATCTGCAAACTGATTCTCGTCCCGAGGGATATACTCAAGCTTGACTGTTGTAAAGAAAGTCAGTAACCTTCTTGTATAATCCCTGTAAGGTATCAGATGATCTTGGTGTGTGTACCATTTTCCGTTGGTCTGATTGATTACCAAAGCTGAATCTCCGAATACGGTTAAAGTCTTGATCCTGAGGTCAATGGCTTCCTCAAGACCCATGATGCAAGCTTCGTATTCAGCTTCGTTGTTAGTGCAGTTGAAAGTGAGATTTGCCGAGAAAGGCATGTGAACTCCCTTAGGTGTAATGAGTACTGCACCAACGCCACGACCATTCATGTTAACAGCCCCGTCGAACATCATAGTCCATTCTTCCTCCGGGTCAGGCCCTTCAGTGTGAATAGGCTCTTCATGATCTTTTGCTTTAATGAACATGATGTCTTCATCAGGGAAGTCAAACCTCATAGGCTGGTAATCATCAATGGGTTGCTCAGCAAGATATTCAGACAATACACTGCCCTTGATGGCTTTCTGGGATGTGTATTGGATGTCATATTCTGTAAGAATCATTTGCCATCTTGCAACCCGTCCGGTAAGAGCTGGCTTCTCAAATATGTACTTGACTGGGTCCATCTTTGAGATCAACAAAGTAGTGTGGGTCAACATATACTGCCTTAGTCGGCGAGCAGCCCACGCTAAAGCACAGCAAGTTTTCTCGAGCAGTGAATAACGTTGTTCACAGTCGGTAAACTTTTTGCTTAGGTAGTATATTGCATACTCTTTTCGACCAGACTCGTCATGCTGGCCCAGCACACACCCCATTGACTCTTCTAATACTGTCAAGTACATAATCAGAGGTCTTCCTTCAACTGGAGGCATAAGGATTGGAGGCTCTTGTAAATACTCCTTGATCTTGTTAAAAGCCTTCTGGCAATCTTCGTTCCACCTGACCGTTTGTTCTTTTCTTAACAGCTTGAACAAGGGTTCACAGGTTGCTGTGAGGTGAGATATGAACCGTGAGATGTAGTTCAATCGACCTAAGAACCCTCGAACTTCTTTCTCTGTCTTTGGTGCAGGCATCTCTTGGATGGCTTTGACTTTATCAGGGTCAACTTCAATCCCTTTCTCGCTTACAATAAATCCCAGCAGCTTACCGGACCGCACCCCGAATGTGCATTTGTTGGGGTTCAGCTTCAGTTGATACTTCCTCAGACGCTTGAATAATTTGAGCAGATTCACCAGATGATCTTCCTCTGTAAGGGACTTGGCAATCATGTCATCCACATAACACTCGATTTCCTTATGGATCATATCGTGGAATAATGTTACCATAGCCCGTTGATATGTTGCACCGGCATTTTTGAGCCCAAATGGCATTACCTTGTAGCAGAACGTGCCCCAGGGTGTGATGAATGTTGTCTTCTCCATGTCTTCAGGTGACATTTTAATCTGATTGTATCCTGAAAATCCATCCATGAAGGAGAATACCGAGAACTGAGCCGTATTATCAACCAATACATCAATGTGGGGTAATGGGAAATCATCTTTCGGGCTGGCTCTGTTCAGATCCCGGTAGTCAACACACATTCTTACTTTGCCGTCTTTCTTAGGCACAGGTACTATATTAGCAACCCACGGCGGGTAGCTAGTTACAGCAAGGAACCCGGCGTCCCATTGCTTTTGTACCTCCTCCTTGATCTTCATTGCCATGTCTGGACGAGTACGGCGTAGCTTTTGTTTGACCGGTGGGCACTCTTCTCTCAAAGGCAGCTTATGCACAACAATGTCGGTATCCAACCCTGGCATGTCTTGATACGACCAAGCAAACACGTCCACATACTCTTGAAGTAGATCAACCAGTTGCTTCTTCACTGAGTCTTGCAGGCAGGCCCCGATCTTAACCTCTTTCACGTCTTCCTCCGTACCAAGATTAATCACTTCAACCTCCTCCTGGTGAGGAGTAATAACCTTTTCCTCCTGTCTCAATAACCTGGCTAGCTCTTCAGGAAGCTCATATTCTTCTTCAACCCCTTCATCAGCTTGATTGATCGGATTGTCAAAGTCATACAATGTCATAGCCGTGCTGCTGTCGGTGCTGTCAGGAAGGCAATTTCTGCAAGGGTTTAAGTTGGTTCATTTTAGTGATCTGATTTTAGTCTTGCTTTAGAAAAGTGAAATAAAGTTATCATTTTGAAAACACCGCCATTTATTTTTTGTACAAAAAAGAAAAATGGAAGAACAGTGAACGAAAAGAAAAAGACTCGTTTGCAAAAAGATGTCTGATATTTCATTAATTGATCTTGTTTGCACAAAAAAGTACAGATGGCCCGATTACAAAATGAGTCTTGTCATCTTGGGCAAGATGCAAGACTTTGATGCATGCTTATAAAAATACAGGAAATAATAATTACTCTGCTCGAGTAACTCTTATAATTTCCTGGGAAGACCAGTTTGAGGTACTGCTCCCCGGGATCTTCGGACGAATCCAATTCTCCAGATTGCGCTCCTCTTCCAGCTCGTCTTCCAGACAGTTGATAGCATCGGGGGTAAGCATCCCCCCACTGACAAAACCGGGCTTCTCAGCAGCCTTTGCTTGATGTTGAGTTGGTCTATAACCCAACCCAAATTTGTCTTTCTTCTCCTCCACAGCTAAAACTTTGCCCCAGCCTAGGGCAGTTCCTTCCTCAACAACCTTCCGGGCTTGTTGGTAAGATGACATGGAGATCCCAGATACAGCAGATGCTTCATTGACATTCAAGGCTTCAAATCCTTGGCTCATTGTTTCATGGATCTCCCCATCCATTTCAATATACTTATAAGTAGCCAGATGGCTAACAAATATATCCTCCTCCCCACAGATTGTAACAACTTGGCCTTCCCACTCAAATTTTAACTTTTGGTGAAGGGTAGACGTTATTGCGCCGGCGGCGTGAATCCAGGGTCTACCCAACAAACAGCTGTAGGCGGGCTGAATGTCCATCACATAAAAGATAGTTTTAAAGGTCTGTGGGCCAATTGTCACAGGTAGCTCAATCTCTCCCAGAACCGATCTCTTAGAACCATCAAAGGCTCTTACCACCAGGTTGCTGGGTCTCAATGCCAATCCATCATATTCTAACTTCACCAGAGCCTTCTTTGGTAAGACATTAAGGGACGACCCCGTGTCTACCAGCACATGAGAAAGGACTGCCCCTTTGCATTCCATGGTGATGTGCAAGGCTTTGTTGTGGTTGCGGCCATCCGCTGTCAAGTCAGTATTGGTGAACCCTAGCCCATTGCTAGCAGTAACGTTTCCAACCACGGTTTCCAACTGGTTGACAGTAATCTCTTCAGGCACGTAAGCTGCGTGCAAGACTTTGAGTAGTGCATTCCGATGGGCTTCGGAGCACATAAGCAATGAGAGGATAGAGATTTTGGATGGCGTTTGGTGAAGCTGATCCACAATTTTGTAATCACTCTTTTTGATGATTCTCATAAACTCATCAACTTCTTGATCGAACGGTGTCTTCAAGGCTTCTTTAACAGCTTGATCTTCCTGCACAGGGCTCTTCCCTTTTGCCTTGGCAGCAGCTTCTGCCTCGGCAGTGGGCCTCTGAATTTGTGGGGCGAAAAGACGTCCGCTTCGAGTGAAGCCTCCGCCTCCTCCCACATTGTCTATCTGTGGTGCAGGTGTTGATGTTTCAAGAGTGATTCTTTTTCCTTCGCAGTATACGTCAGAGCCATAGTGCCAAGGGATGGCCCTATTGCTTTCATATGGTACTGGTCCAGGCACCGTAACAGTGACTGGACTGATTGCTGCTGCTGAAGGGACTGTGATTGTTTGTGGATCATAATAGATTGTAACTGGTGCTCTGATGGGAGCAGCACCTTCTGAATGGTAGGCAGAGTTGTTCTCAGGATCATAAAATATTGTGACAGTAGAGACATCTTCATGATTTGTTGCTGGAGTTGTAGGAGACATTGGCGGAAGAATGGATGTTGTTGTTGTAGGAGGTTCGAAATGGAGTGAAGCTGAAGTTGTAGCAGGAAAATTTGTTGAAAACTGATCAGTTGAGATGATAGATGAAGTACTTGTTGATGAAGCCGAAGAATTGTCAGGAACAATGGTTGCTGCAGTTGTAGGAGGTTCTGAAACCGTTGCTGATGAGATTGCTGGATTTGTTGGAAATGATGTGGTGATCTGAAGCTGGCCACTCTGAATGAGGCCATCTATGCCATTCCTCAAATTATCGCACCCATTTACCGAGATATTGCAGTAAGCACAACCCAATTCACACCCTGGGAACATTTGACATTCCAAGAGCTGAGCCTTGATTTCCACCAATGGTGTCCTGATCTGTCCCACACTGGTTATTAAATAGGACGGCTTGTCTTCTTCAATAGCGTTAATTCGGGGACCACCATGGTTCGGCATAGGATTTTTATTAACGTTGGGCGGTGGTGCGAAATTCAGAGCCTTGGAGTCTACCAGGTCTTGTACCTTCATATGCAGGGCCCTGCATTTTTCTGTACTGTGGCCAGGTGCGTTTGAATGAAAAGCACACCTAGCATTGGAGTCATAGTTCCTTGGTAGACTGTTGGGATCCGGAGGTGCCAACGTTCTTAGCTCAACCAGGTTGAGTTTCAGAAGTTGTGGCAGCAAAGTAGCATATGGCATTGGGATCGGATCGATCACTCTGTTAGCTTGAGATGGCCTCTGTTGGAATGGCCTTTGTTGACTGTTGTTGTTGGTGTTGCTGTTGTTGTAATTTCTTGGAGGATACTGATTTTGCTGATGGTACTGAGGTTGTGGTTGATAATTTTGTTGAGGAGGTTGATAGACTGGCTGAGGATGAGCTGGAGCAGGAATGGTGACTGCTGCTACTGACCTTTGAGCATATTGGGGCCTACCCCTGTTGGTGTGGATGGCATTGGTCTCGCCAGTTCTTCTCGGGCCTGCAAAAGGCTTTCTTGCATTACTGGACGAGCTGGCACCATTATCAGAGATCTTACCCATTTTCAACAGGCTTTCAATTCTCTCCCCAGCTATGACAACATCTGCGAAGCTAGTGGAAGAGAAAGCAGCCAACCTGTCAATATACGTTCCCTGAAGGGTGTTCATGAACATATCTGCCATCTCCCTTTCAGACATAGGTGGTTGAACGGCAGCAGCCAATTGCCTCCATCTCTGGGCATATTCTCGGAAACTCTCCCTTGAAGACTGTGACATTCCCATTAGGAGGGTCCTGTTGGGTGCCATATCTAAGTTGTACTGATACTGTCTGATGAAGGCCTCTGCCAGGTCCTTCCAGCATCTAATAGTTGCCCTTGTTAGGTGAGAGTACCATTCTCTTGAGGCCCCTGTCAAGCTGTCTTCGAAATAGAACATCCAGAGCTTCTCATCCATTGTGTAGGCCTTCAGCCTTCCCAGAAATGATTGTAAATGAGTCCGGGGGCATGAAGTCCCATTATACTTTTCAAAGCAAGGAGGCTTGAACTTATGGGGGATCCTGACCCCGTCTACCAAGCCCATATCCATCACGTCAAAACCCAAAGAGTTTTGAGACTCTAGGGATCTTAACTTCTCATCTATCTCGTCCAATCTTCTATCGTAAGCTTCTTCCCCAGCACCCATTACTGTGAACTGGTCTTCTTGAGGGTCTTCCTGAAGTACCCTGGCTGCAGTGGCTGTCCCTTGAACATTTGCAGGAATGTTGATCTCGGGATGCAGATGTGAGCCAAACACAGGGGGGTTAACATGAGGTTGTACCCTTTCATTGTTACTGGTGCCGGCAGTCCCTATATGTGGATCCTCTTGATTTTGCCTTTCCACCATGGCCCTCAGTCTTTCCTGACTCTGAGCCATGTTGTTCATAACTTCCATGAACTGCGTCATCTGCGTTCTCATTTCTAATCTTTCGTTTGCCATCTGATTTCTGACCTCTGCAAGGTCCTGCTGTACCTGATCCATTTGAATTCCCGGAAGGTTATTTCGGGTTGGATAACGGTGCGGACGGTTGAGGGGAAATACTCGGCGCCTAGCAATAGTTCCTGAACATCACAACAGAGATTAGCAACAACAAAACAAAAACCTACAAAACAAACAAAGGGTTAGCATGCAATGCAGTTATGCTTATTTGTTCTCAAGGTATCCGGTTTGGCCTTCAGTTTTGACCCTTCCAGACCCTTGAAGATGCTGTTGATGTTGCTTCCGAAGTAAACTTGGGTGGAACAAACTAACACAAATATATTACAGAAGGTGAAATAATACAACTTGTTCATTTTACAACACAAGCCCCCTAAGGGGTCAAAATACATCACAAAAAGTAAAAGTACATGGAATAGAAACAACAAGCAAATAGTCAAACACCAAGGCCAAACTCATCCTCACGAACTTCCTTGAGAAGTGCTTCGGTCACAGGATCAGCCGGACGCTCCGTGAGATTCCGGATGAGGAGGTTCCGGGTTGCAACAGCTGCTGTTAGCTTCTTGTGCTGAGTTTGGTCCTTGGACCTCTTCACCCCTGCTTTGATCTTCAATTCTGATATCTCCCTCTGGGTTGCTGCCAGGGCTTCTTGCTGTTCTTTTGCACTAGCCTCCAGTTGCTCCATCTTGTCTTGAACTCTCTTGTCCTCCAGGGTACGAGCCTCGGTAATCCTGACCCACCGGGCTTGACTCTCCTTTAGATACAAGTCTGTCCTTGCTCTCTGGAACTGGGCTTCTTTGCAAGCATTCTTCAGAATTTGTTCACCAGCCTTAGACTTTTTGATATAATCCCCAGACTTCTCAATCTTAGTCAGATGCTCTACTCTCATCTTCTCCAATCTCTCAATCTCCCTCATACCTTCACTCCTCTCCCGGAGGGTCTTCTGCAAAGCCTGGGTTAGCTTCTCATTTCTTTCCTTCAAGCTCTCAAACTCCTCCAAACTGATAGTGGCAGGGGGTGGTGCTGAAGATGACTCAGGCATGTCTTCTATGGTAAAGGGCATCCCAGAGAATTGGGCCCTGGCACGGGACCACTCATAATATTGTGCTGATGCTACATTATTGCACTTCCCCAGAATGGTCACTCCCTTGGTTTGAACATGATCCCAGGCCCAGGCAGCCTGCCTAACAACAGCCAGATTAATCTTGTTCTCACAATAGAGGGTCTCAACCAAGTCCTGTGCCTTAGGAGTATGGACCAGTGCATAGCCCAGTTGCCTTCTGAACAGCAGAGGATTGTAATTGATACTACCCTTAACTCCTATTAAAGGCACATTGGGAAAATGCCCACAGCTGGTGATGATATCCCTGCCCTTGGTGCTTTGAGTGCACCATCTGATATCTGCGGAAGTTAGAGCAGTGAGTCTCTTAGCCCAGTTGCTTTGCTGATGAGGGTTTAAAAATGCATCTGTCCTGGGTAGATGCTTGAGAAGCCAAGTGTGGAACAATGGAGCACAACACCTCACTAATCTCCCCCTCTGCTTCTCATTCCTCTGATGCACTGAATAGTAAAGATCCCCCAATAAAGTTGGTACTGGGTTCTTCAGGATGAACAGATGGATGGCATTCTTGCTAATGAATCGAGGCTCATCTGCAAACAGTACAATTCCATATATGCTCAAGGCCAGTAGAGCACAAACAGCTTTCCACTCTCCTAGAGAAGCTTTCAGGGTAGCTTGAGAGATCAGGAAATCCAAATGAAAGCCAGGGATTCCAGCTTTAGAGGTCATATGCTGCTCAATCAGGACAGGCTCCAGATGTAAAGCTTTTGCTACTTCTCCATTGCTGGGAAAGACCATCTCAGGGTTGAAAGGGATTCCAGCCCTGATAGGTATACCAACCAAAGATGAGTATTCTTCTAATAGAGGGCCCAACTGAAAGTCTTGGAAAGTAAAACACCTCAGTGGGGGATCATAAAACTGAATGCAGGTGTGGATCAGGCTTCTCTGTGAAGGGTCCAGGTCCATAACCATGTCCAGTATATCTCCATAATGCTCCCTGAACAAAGATATGTGATCTGGAGCGATCAGGGTCTGGATCCTCCTGATATCTGATAGCTCTGGCTGGAAGAAGTGATAGGTGATGTTGCTCTTTTTAGGAGCCATGATGCTGAAGATGAGTAGAGACAGGTGCTGATGATAATGCTGAAGTAAGGAGCCACTGATTGGCTGGTGCAGGTGATAACTGAAGCAGATGCTGGTGAAGATAGGTCAATACAGAAGATGGGGTCAAAACCAAAACCAGATGAATGATGGATACCCTGAAACACAAATAAGCAAATGTCAATATGATGCAATGATTATGTATGCAAATGATATGCAAAGGGTTTGTGACTGAGCTGGATCTGATCAAACTGCTCTGACATAGGTCCAAATGTGTTCAAGAATTCCAGATGGAGGTCTATAAATCCAGTAACCAAGGTGGGGGACTCAAATAAAGAGCCACATGTCCAGGGTTTTAGAATCACAAGAACTGTCCAACATGGAGTATTCTTAACAAAACAAGGTAACAGGGTATTCTGAGGTCAAGGTACCTGCAAACCTGTAAACAGCCCAACCCCCTCACTGGTGGTGTTCTAGAACAAGGATCCTCAGACTTGGATCAGTTATGAGAAGTGTAAACACTTCCAACCCGGAGGTACAGTGTTTACAATAACCATAACAGTTCCTCCTCTAATTCTCCTCAGTTTCTGAAGGTCAGTACTAAAAGGTCATCCAGACTTAGCAGGCTTCCCAGATAGCCCTAGCATTGCAGGAAATCTGCAACACAGAGTTCTCAAGAAGAAACCCACATCTGAACCGTGTTTCATATTCCCGCACCAGACCGAAATGGAATGGGAAAGAATATGATTCACTCTAGCCTAGGTGTCACCCAGGTCCCAGGTATAGGACCTTAACTCTCAATGAATCACCCACCCACCAAAGTAAACAACCAGATCCAGCCAGCAGTACAGTATGACAATATGATATAATGCAAAAGCAAATAAAGAAAGCAGTAAAGCAAACTGTACATAAAGCAAAATAAATACAAGCACAAATAAGCACATAACACCCCAGTAAACACAAATCAACCAAGCGCTAGGAGGAACCCACAAAAAGAACCAGAAGCCCTGGTTGCAGTATAAAGGATCCCCAGCAGAGTCGCCAAGTTGTCGCTCCCGCTAAATGAAACGGGGTCAAATAGGGTACAGACGCGAACGGTCAGCGAAGGGGACAATGAGAACACACAGCCGTGAACTCACTGGAAAAGAAAAGAGTCGCCAGCTAGGCATTTTTATCCCGGAAGAAAGGCAATGCTGCATAGGCCTAGAAAAAGATGGATAAGACGGTTTGCGAACCAGAGAGACTGAGAAAGGGGGTTGGTTACAACCTGGGAAGGTATTAGCACCCAGATTGTCCGTCGTACTCGACGGGATCCACGCTTAAAAGATTTGTGTTTTAAAGGGGTAGTGTCAGTGCAATCTGTGCATAAAAGAGCTGGAAAAGAATGTACAGGTGTCAGTGTAAAGTGTATAAGTGATGTGAAGTATGAAAGTGTCAGTGTAAGAAAGGAGTGAAATGCTCAAGATCATGAGGCTAAAGAATGAAGCTAGAAGGAGGGGGAATATACAGAGACTTTTGTTCGATAACTGTTAAGTTATGCCTACGTATCCTCTCGTGCAATGAGGAAGTCAGAACACCGTAGTTCGACCCAAAGAGACTGAAAGATGAATTGACTTGTGAACTGCTTGCTTGCCTATGCTCAAGTGTATGATCTGTCTGGCACAGATGCAAACTGTCTTGCATCAGACGGAAGAAGCAAGTTCTCGTTTATGAGTGAAGGTGATGAGAAAAGAATCCCGAAGAAGACGATTATTGTTTGTTTTTGAGTTTTCAGTCTTTTATTGCTTTTGGAAGTTTGTCATAAGTTAATGAGCTTAAGTCTAAACCAATGGATTTAGTAAACTCATCACATCTTCCCTCTGATTAGGGGTAATGAGAATACCTTAAGTGTGAAGTCAGATTCTCACACTTAATCACCTTTGATGTAAGATTAAGATCATTAACCTACTTGTGATTAATTAGATGTTTTTGGTGTTTTTATCTAGTGTTAAGTAATGAGGTTAAGCCATAATCAAGGATTAAACAGACTCATTACACCATCCCAATAGAAGGATAATAGATGAGGGTGTTTAAGCTGAGGAAAGCTCCTCAACTTAATCCATGATTAGGGATTAAACTCATGACAAAACAAGCCTTTGATTAAGTGGTTTTTTATTAAATGATAAGATGATGAAGTGATTTTTAAGGTTTGTAAGACAACTTGAGGGGGACTTGTCCATTAACACTAGGGTTAGTCCTTCTTAACCAATTAAGGAAGAATTAGAACCATAATGCAAGGCCCAAGTTACAAGTGTGATGTCTTGATGATTATTAAGTGAATTGATTAAGAGATTTAAACACATTAAGGGTTTAACACTTAGGATTAAAGTTATACACTCCATCCTAATAGAAGGATGCAGGCATAAGCTTAATCACAAAGCCTTAAAGCCTTTAGGGTTTAGTCCCTAATTATGAGGTGAGAAGAGAAGACTCAAAAGAGACACAAAGGTAAAACTAAGAGGGGAAACTAATCAAAACCCTAATCATTGTCATGCTTGGTTGTTCCTAGGGTTTGTGAGGTTTTCAAGAACAATCTTCAAAGGAGCCACCAGGAAGCAGATGAACAAGATCAAGAGAAGCAAAGCAACTTGCTTCATTCAAGAAGTCAAGTCACTTGAAGAAAGAAAGTGAGAGAAACAAGAATGAGCAAGCTCAATCCCAAAAACATACATAAATGCAGCAAAGGATGCAAGAGAGATGAAAAGGAAAGTTATGAGAAGTGAAGGCAAATTCACTTCTCAAGTTTACTTACCACCTGAAATGTTAGAAAGAAATGCAATGCAATGCAAAATGGGATGAAATGGTATGATGCTAAACAAAACCAGAAGCATGTTGATGATGATAATGATGATATGGAGTGCTACAAACATGAGGCAAGGCATGGAGATGTTCATACAAGTTCATGGATGCAGATGGTGCAAGCTTAGAAGCATGGATACACATGAAAAGTTAGGAAGCATACAAAGCATACAACATGGCAAATGCAAGATGCAATGATCAAAGATGCTTTCCATATGTCTTATGATGTCAAATGAATCACATGAATGCTTGAAATGTCATGGTAAGTCATGTTATGCAAGAGAATGCAAGAAGGATGCAAATGAAAGCCCAAATTAGGGTTTATGGATCAAACAACAAACAAAAACCAAAAAAAGAAGCAAACCCTAAGATAAAAAATGGAAAATGCCAACCAAAGAAACCCTAAACCTATATTAAACCAAGGTCCAAAGGGGAGGTTCCAACTCTCAACCAATCTCAAGTTATGATTTTCCTAAGTTATTAGGGTTTTTAGGGTTCCTAAACAAAAGAAATGCCAAACAAATTGAAAATGAGGAATCAAATCAAGGCCATTTTATCTCAAAAACTACATGCCAAATAGAATGCAATGCAAAAAGAATCAATGCCCAACTCTTCTCAAATAGGCAGAAATGATTTTTTGAACTTATGATCAAAATAATGCACAAAAAATGATTTAATTCAATGAAAAAATCTTAAAATGCATCAAGATCAAAAAAGAAATTTGGTTTGAAGGTTGAACAATGTTTCTAAATGTCTTAGAACATTTCATGAATATTTTGGTGATTTTTAAATACCTAAAAGTATTTTTAATTAATTAATTTCCATTAATCAATTAAAAATAATCTTTTAAATATTTAAAAATACTTTTTTAATGATAAAAATAAAAACAAAAATATTTTTGTGTCATAAAAATTAATAAAACTCAGGAGAAAAAGTTTCATAATTTTTAAACCCTTTTTACTATTTTTAAATAATTGTGCAAATAAAATGAAAAGAAAATGAATTAAAATTAAATAAAGGGAAAGTCAACCAAATGGAAGGCTGAGATGCACTCTGGATTCAAATGGGTTGACCACGCGCGCTAGTGGAGGGTCCAGATGGCTTCTGACTTAATTAATTATGATTACTCTAATTAAACAAGATTAGGGCAAATGAATGAATCTGGGCCATCCAAGCTAGCGGGAAGTCAACAAGTCAAGGGGGATCTACGCTCCACATTCAAACGCCCTTAATGACCTGAGTTTAGGGCTAATGACTTTCAGGCTGCCGGAGAAGACTTCCGGTCGTCTTCTCCGGCCAGCATCTCCCCTGAAAATCCCCAAAACCCCAAAAACCTAACTAAAATGAAATCTAAGAATTGGGAAGTGATCTCCAACCACCCACGAACCAGAACCCCTAATCAAAACTAATTTATAGTTCCTAACAAGGCTGAATCGAAGCAAGAAAGAATTAGGGCACGCAAGTTTCAGAGAGCAATTAAACTCTCAATTCATCACCATTTGCAAAACCAAAGGCATACTCATGATCAGGAAGACACAAAGAATAAGTTTAGAACAAAAGAAATGATTTCTGGAAAAATATTTCTTGGGCTACCTGAGATTCGAAGCTTTCACTCTGATGACTTTCTGGTCACTTCCTTCAGTGCAATCCACTCCTTAGGACCTCTTGATGATGTTTGAATGCTTTGGAGCAATTTATGTTGGCTGGTTGATGAGTTTAGACAGCTTCTGCTTCAACTCAGTTGAAAATGGCTATGGTGAAATGGGCAGCTTCAAGCCAGTGTGAGTGGTTCCATGTGATCAGAATAATGAGTGGAGAAGGTCCGTGGTGTTTGTTTGGATGTTTGTGTGCTGGGGAGAGAGATTCGAATGAAACTGCAGCTTAGGGTGAAAAATGGCAATGGGGTGTTCTTGATCAAAACAGGCCTGGCTCTTGGTGGTTTGAGGTCTATGAAGTATGGTGAGTTGAAGTGTGGAAATGGCTTGGATGTTTTTGTGCTGGGCAGAGAGTTTCGAAGCAAAATGCAGCTGGGGTGTGTTTTGTGAATGTGATCTTGTGAAGTGTTTCAGCTTGGCCTCTTGATAGATTTTGCTTGCCAAAGGATATTGTATTTTAATCCTATAGGTCAGATGATGTGACCTGGCCTATAGTGATTGGTAAGTTTGCTTTTGCTCAAAGTCCACTTTTTGTGTAAGAGGAGTATGGCTCATGATCTAGGCTAGTACAAAGCATGGGCTGCGCAGCAAGGGTGAGGGGAAAGGCTAGCCAAAGTCAGCATCCAAGGTTGCAAGTTGTAGGAAGTGTGATCATGAGTTTTTGCAAGTTGTTGCTTTATGGTTCACATGGGAAGATCTTGTCCCAAAAGCCATGAAACATGAGCAATGCCTAGTCCATTCTGAATTTTAGGACTTACATGATGTTTATGTGATGGTTTGATGCCAATTAGAAGTTGCAATTTGCCTTGGTACATGATTTTGCAATTTTCACACTTGGTGCATATCTTGAAAATAAGTGATTTTTGGCAACTTTGTCACACCATAACTTTTGATCCAAGAAGAGTTTGATCATGTTCTTGTACTTTTTGAAAAGGGAAAGATGTAATCTACAACTTTCATGACCAAAGTTTTTCCATTTGAAGCATTTTTGGATCAAGAATCAAGGCTTGAAAAATGACCTAAAATGAAGCATTCTTGAAAAGTCAACTATGCCCAAAAAGTCAACATTTGCCAAAACCCTAAATTCTTGATTTTTGTGAACTTCAACCTTCTTCCATGATCAAATAAAGATCATATACACTCAAAATGATGAAGATCACCCATTGGTTGGGTCATTGGGGGCCTCAGATGCCCTGATTTTGCACTGACTTGTCTGAAAAGTCAACCCTTGATCAGATGACTTCCCCATGGAATTTCTTCATGAAAATTGATATGCATACTCCCTATACCATATAGAGACCAATGGAAACAAGAATGACCAAAAAAATTTGGGGTTATGGCCTCTGAAACCAAAACCCTAATTTTAGGTCAACTGTGCAGTCAAACTTGGCTCTGCATCCACTCAAACCCCAGTTCTTGTGATTCCTTTGCATTTTTGACTTTGTGGGGATATAATATGACATAAGAACACACATGGATCCCTTTGAAGTGATTGGTTGCCTTTGGAGTGGCTCAAGATGCCCTTGGATTGCTCAGATCACAAACCCTAGGTGCAGATGACTTAGAAACTATGCAGTGACTCAAAATTGAGATATGAGGTGATATGATTGTGTTTATGCATATGAGATGATCACAAGCCATGGTGAATGGGTGAGGGCAAATTTGGGGTGTTTACACATGTGTGTTCTTATATCATATTACATCCTCTCAAAGTCAAGAATGCCAAAGAATCACAAGAACTGGGATTGGTATGGAAGCAGAGCCAGGTTTAACTGCACAGATGACCTAAAATTAGGGTTTTGGTTTCAGAGGCCATAACCTCAAATTTTTTGGTCATTCTTGTTTCCATTGGTCTCTATATGTTATAGGGAGTATGCATATCAATTTTCATGAAGAAATTCCATGGGGAAGTCATCTGATCAAGAGTTGACTTTTCAGACAAGTCAGTGCAAAATCAGGGCATCTGAGGCCCCCAATGACCCAACCAAGGGGTGATCTTCATCATTTTGAGTGTATATGATCTTTATTTGATCATGGAAGAAGTTAGAAGTTCACAAAATTCAAGAATTACAAGTTTTTGCAAAGTTGACTTTTTGAGGCAAGGTTGACTTTTAATGAAATGTCATTTTATGCAACTTTTTCAACCCTTACTTTTTGATTCAAAAAAGCTTCAAATGGAAAAACTTTGGTCATGAAAGTTGTAGAATAGATCTTTCCCTTTTCAAAAAGTACAAGAACATGACCTAATTCATTTTGGATCAAAAGTTATGGTGTATCAAAGTTGGCTAAAATCATTAAATTTTAAGTTATGCACCAAATGAGAAATTTGCAAAATCATGTACCAAGCATTCTAGTGACTTCAAAATGGCTTCAAAGCTTCATCACATGATCATACATGACCTAAAAAACAGATTTGGCCCAAGGGATTTTGCATTGCTTGCTTTGGTTTCCAAAGATCTCTAAGTCATTTTTCATTACAAGTGCAAAAGATGGATTCTTGGCAAAGTCATTTTCCAAAGGGGCATGTGATTACCAACTGATTTCTATGCATTGCCATGACCAATTGAGACATCATGTGACAAAATTCAGCAAGGAATGCTTCATGTACTTAGCATAAAATCTCAAGAAAGCACAAGTGGGCAAGTTGCAAAAGCTAGCATAGCTCATGATCCATATGTTGCAGTCACTCTCAAGCAATCCAAGGGCTGTCCCTAACCCAAGCTGAAGCCAGACATGACCTCAAACTGCTGCTGCCATAGCCCATGCTGCAAGTACCAATCACATTGACTTTTTGGCCAAAACTCCCATACTCATGGAATAGTAAACAGCCACCCCTACTGACCTGCCCCCCAGCCTATTCACACATTGTGGGAAGATTATAGCAAAGCATTGGCCCTTGAGACAAGCCAGAACTCAGTCCCCACAAAAACTGTCAAGAAGCTTCCCTCTTTCGAAACTCATTTTTCAGCCATCACACATCCAATTTTTCTTCACCAACAAATCAAACACACTAAAAGGAACCAGAATCAACCATTGTTAGAGCAAAAAACACCATACACACAGACCTCATTTTCTGATATATCAGATTTGAATCTCTCAAAATAGCTTGTTTAAGCTCCATCCAAGCTTGCCATTAGCACCAGGGGAACCTTTGGAGTGAGTCTGCATCAAAGAATAGCTCAGAAAGCCCAGAAACAGAAGCTTCCATCTCAGGTATGGCCATGAACTTTTTCTCTCAGAGTTTGCTTTTTAAGTTATAATTTGGTTGTGTATGTCTTGCTGATCATGAGGGTGTGTTTAGAATAAAAAATGAGTGAGAAATGAGGATTTACCAGGGCTCTGAAGCTTTGCCCGTGAATCTTCTTGGCTTCGATTCTCTTCATTTGTGAAAGATAAATTTAGTTTGAGAGATGATTTGAGTGGGTTTTGAGTAGAGGAACATTTTCCTGCTTTTAATTTGATGAATGGTAGCCTGAATCATGTTCTAGGGTTTTCAACCCGCCGGAGAAGATGACCGGAGCTTCCCTCCGGTCACCTGAAAATGCTTAGCCCTAATCCCAGTCATTAATGGCATTTGAATCTCGTGCGTTGGATCATCTGACTTGGGTTGACTTGGCGCGCGTATGAGTTGTTCAGATGGGTCCACTTTGCCCTAATCACCATTAAGTCTAATTAATCCATTTAATTATTTTATAAAACTTAATTAAGGTCAGAATCAATCCAGACCATTCATTAGCGCGCGTGGTCAAACTCTCCCTCCCAGATTCAAATCTCAGCCTTTAGATTGAATTACTTTTCATTTTATTTTGTTTTATTCTATTTTCTTTCTATTTAATTTGTACAATTTATTAAAAATAGTGAAAACCATTTAAAAATTATGAAATTTTTTGTCAAGAGTTTCATTAATTTTTAAAACATAAAAATATTTTTATTTTCATTTTTTGCATTTAAAAAGTATTTTTAAATATTTAAAAGATTCTTTTTAATTAATTAATGAGAATTAATTAATTAAAAATGCTTTTAGGTATTTAAAAATCACTAAAAAATTCATGAAACCTTTAAAAACATTTAGAAACATTGTCCAACCCTCAAACCAAATTTCTTTTTTGATCTTGATGCATTTTGAGAATTTTTCATGGAATTAAAATCATTTTTGTGCATTAATTTGATCCAAACTTCCAAAAATCATTTCTGCCTAACCCTAAAGAGTTGGACCTTGATTCCTTTTGCATTGCATTGTGTTTAGCATGTAGTTTGTGAGATTAAATGGCCATGATTTGATCTTTCATTTTTCATTTGTTTGGTAATTTTCTTGTTAAGGAACCCTAAAACCCTAGAAAACTTAGGAAAATCATAACTTGAATTAGGTTAAGAGTTGGAACTTCTCCTTTGGGCAGTGAGTTAGTATAGGATTAGGGATCCTTTGAGTGCATTTTCAATTTTTTATATTGATGTTTGCTTCTGATTTTGGTTTTTGTTTGGTGCTTTGATCATAAACCCTAATTTGGGCTTCCATATGCATCCATCTTGCATTTGCATTCATACCTTGACTTGCCATGACACTTTATGCATCCATGTGATTCATTTAGCATCTTAAGACATATTGAAAGCATGTTTGATCATTGCATCTTGCATTTTCCATGTTGTATGTCATATGCATTCCATAACTTTTCATGTATGTTCATGTGTCTTAACTTGTTTCATTTGCATCCATAAGCTTGTATGATCATCCCCATGTTTTGTTTCATGTTTGCATCATCCCATAGCATCATTATCATCTCATATATGCTTCTGGTTTTGGTTTGACTCATGTCATTTCATCCCATTTTGCATGGCATTGCATTTCTTTCACTAACATTTCAGGAGGTAAGTTGTTTGAGAAGTGAATTTGCCTTCACTTCTCATAATTTCTTTTCATCTCTCTCTTGCATCCATGCTGAATTTTGATATGTGTTTGAGATTGAGCTTGCTCACTCTTTTTCTTCTTACTTTCTTTCTTCAAGTGACTTGACTTCTTGAATGAAGCAAGTTACTTTGCTTCTCCTGATCCTTTCATCTGCTTCCTGGTGGTTCCACTGAAGATTTCTTTCTTAAACTTCACAAACCTTAGGAACAACCAAGCATGACAATGATTAGGGTTTTGATTAGTCCCCCACTTAGTTTTACCTTTGTGTCTCATTGAGTCTTCTCTTCTCACCTCATAATCAAGGACTAAACCCTAAAGGCTTTAAGGCTTTGTGATTAAGCTTATGCCTACATCCTTCTATTAGGATGGAGTGTATAACTTTAATCCTAAGTGTTAAACCCTTAATGTGTTTAACCCCTTTAATCAATTCACATAATAATCATCAAGACATCAAGCTTGTAACTTGGGCCTTGCATTAGGGTTCTAATTCTTCCTTAATTGGTTAAGAAGGACTAACCCTAGTGTTAATGGACAAGTCCCCCTCAAGTTGTCTTACAAACCCTAAAAATCATTTCTTCATCATATCATTAAATAAAATCCACTTAATCAAAGGCATGTTTTGTCATGAGTTTAATCCCTAATCATGGATTAAGTTGAGGAGCTTTCTTCAGCTTAAACATTCTCATCTATTATCCTTCTATTAGGATGGTGTAATGGGTCTGTTTAATCCTTGATTATGGCTTAATCTCATTACTCAACACTAAACAAAAACAACAAAAACATCTAAATAATCACAAGTAGGTTAATGATCTTAATCCTACATCAAAGGTGTTTAAGTGTGAGAATCTGACTTCACACTTAAGGTATTCTCATTACCCCTCATCAGAGGGAAGATGTGATGAGTTTACTAACCTATTGGTTTAGGCTTAAGCTCATTAATTTATGACAAACTTTCAAAAGCAATAAAAGACTGAAAACACCAGAACAAACAATAATCGTCTCCTTCGGGATTCTTTTCCCATCTCATTCACTCATAAACGAGAACTTGCTTCTCCCGTCTAATGCAAGACAGTTTGCATCTGTGCCAGACAGACCATACACTTGAGCATAGACAGGCAGGCAGTTCACAAGTCAATTCACCTTTCAGTCTCTTTGGGTCGAACTACGGTGTTCTGACTTCCTCATTGCACGAGAGGATACGTAGGCATAACTTAACGGTTATCGAACAAAAGTCTCTGTATATTCCCCCTCCTTCTAGCCTTATTCTTTAGCCTCATTATCATGAGTATTTCTTTCTTGTTCTTACACTGACACTTCACTTATACACTTCACTTCTCTTACACTGACCCCTGTACATCCTTTTCCACCTCTTTTATACACAAATTGCACTGACACTACCCCTTTTAAACGCAAATCTTTTAAGCGTGGATCCCGTCGAGTACGACGGACAATCTGGGTGCTAATACCTTCCCAGGTTGTAACCAACCCCCTTTCTCAGTCTCTCTGGTTCGCAACCGTCTTATCCATATCTTTCTAGGTCTATGCAGCATTGCCTTTCCTCCGGGATAAAAATGCCTAGCTGGCGACTCTATTCATCTCCAGTGAGTTCACTCCTGTGTGTTCTCATTGTCCCTTTCGCCGACCGTTCGCGTCTGTACCTTTATTTGGGCCAGTCCCACTTATCGGGAGCGACACTCTCTGATAGCTTCATCAATCTCTCGCCCTCAGTCTTCATCATTCAACCTCCAAGGCTCTACAACCTTCACGTTTCACTCTTCAATCTTTAGCAGCACCAAACCTGCATAATCCGAAAAAACATTATCCAAGTTCTTCTTCATAACCGCTTCACAACATTGTTAATTAACCTCCATCTTCATCGATCAACCTGCAAAGACGATTCACATCCAATAAACTCAGCAAATCCATAACAATGAGACGATTCGGCACACACCAAAAAAAAAGCCAATCAGTTTGAGAGAATGAGAAAAGAGAAGCTGAAGTAAAGGATCTCGCGGAATCTTGCATTTTTCTTACCAAAGTCGTCCGTCTCGCATCTCGGCGCGTTGTAACAATCTTCTGGATGCATTTTCTTCGCACAAGAGTTCTTGGTTAGAGCCTTCAGCTTATGTTTGAAAATCAAACGGCGGATGTAAAGGAGAAGAAGTGCTAGAGTGGAGACAACAATGGTTATTAGGCGTAAGGTTTGTGGGGTTGGGGATCAAGAATAGTGGAAGGCGATTGAAGAGGAAGATCGGCAACCGTAGATAGGGAGACGGAAGAGGGGCGGCGTTCTTAGGTTTAGGAATGTGCTGTCAAGAGTTTTCTACATTCAGCTATTATACAATGTTAATCTAGGTTAAAGACAACAACAACATGGACCGGGTTCTTGCTTCGGGCCCCATGGATTCAGTATTGTACCCCCCTAATTCCGGTGCATCCCAGGCTTGCAGGTATTGGGCTTAACATAGTTTCTATCAGCACTCCTAATGTAAGCCTGATTGTTTTTCTTGACTAAAACAAATTACTGCATGCACTTCCTGTCTTTTTGTTCTTTTCTTTTATTTTCTCTATTAGCTTTTGTTTGATTCAAATCCATTAAAAATATAAAAATGAATGCTAAAAATACACAAAAATTATATTAAAATCTTAATTCAATTTCGAAACATTCCAAATTTTTATTTTCTGAATTTAATCAATTTTCGATTTAATTTCGATTTTTTAATTTAATTGACTTATATTGAATTTCCACTTGGACACATAAATTTGTACAATTTATTTATGCCACTTCCCATGACATTTTTGATCCATTCTTTTTTATATGATTAGAGGACAAATTAAAGTATCTAGAATAGTTTTGGTGTATTTTTTAGGACATTTTTTCTACTGTTTTGTTAGTGGGATTTGTATAAATGTAGGATTGAACCTTAGGTGAGTTTAGGTGATCATTTAGCATAGTTAGGATTAGAATTTTTGAGATATTTTTTAACACAATGTTATAATCAGGTTAGAGACCCTAGGGAATTAATTTCACATTTTTTCCTTGACTTTTGATATTTTTTGGCATTTTAATTCATTTCCATCATATTATGCATATTCATGATTCATGTCATTCACTAACTATTCTCTTTTTTGTGCAAGGTATTTTCCGAGGATTTTTCTTATGGACTTGGATATTTTTGTGCCTCAATTATGTTTGTATGCTTTATGATGTAATAGCCTAGAACTTGTATGCTTTTATAATTTCCATAATTAGGATAGAAAAGATAAAACAAATCGTTAGAAAACAAAATCTCAAAAATGAAACAAATAAGATACTCGATCCAACGTCGAGTAAAATTTCAAATAAAAAAATAAAGTTGCATGTGAATTTAGGGTTCCTCGATTACCATTGTTCCATTCCATTCAACCAAAAGCAAGCCTTGTATGTTGCACACCATAAGTCGTGCGTCTTAGCACCACGCAATCGACCCACCCGATCCATCGTTCCATCTCATTTACATTTCATACACGTTTTTACCCACCACGACTTAGGAGGACCATATTGTTCATTATTGCCTTTTATGTTCTCATTTCTAGTTCTAGTATCTCTTAGGTAGATTTAATTTCAAACCTCACTAACCATAGGTCATCACTAAACTCCGTTGATTTAGGGTAAGTCTAGTTTCCCTTAGAAGTTTTCCTTTTATAACTTGAGTCTCACTTCTCTTCTTAAAATAAAATCAAAACACTTAATAAAGGAAAAGGTGTACAATGAACCACGAGCCTTAAGCTATACGGGAAATGATTAGTGGAGGTCTCCTTCACTCTTCTAGGATGCTTTACAAACATTCCATTAGGGGCGATCTTGGAAAGTATTCGCTCCTGTGTCATAGTCTTTAGTGTTGTACATATGAAAAACACAAATTCAAAACATTTCTTCTAAAAGACAACAAACCAAGAAGTCACGTCTTCTATTCTCATCTCATACTCTTTGCGGACGAACATGACTTGTCTCGACAGTTCAAACAGCGATACGGTAAACACCCTCGAGTCAGAGCCGGTAACACCTGAGCTAGAGCTATGGCAACGTCATCCTAAAAATCACAAACGAGTGTAAGCCTTAGTTAGACGAACACTACAACAAACAAGATCTTAGACAGCGCTTTTTTTAGCCTTAGACAGCGCTTTAAAGCGCTGTCTAAACCTCCGCTGCTAAAGGTTTAGACAGCGCTTTTTAAAATGTGAAAAGCGCTGTCTAATCCCCCACCCTTAGACAGCGCTTTGGCCAAAAGCGCTTTAAAAGACCCTCTTTTATCCTCATTTATCCCGGGAGGTACGTAGGCAGTGGGGTAGGGCCCATTCGAGCACAATTTTTATTTTCCCTACATTTTTCCCCTTTTATTCCCATTTGTTAATTCCATTTCTTTTCTCATTTCCATTTCATTCCAGATAGTCATTCTTTCCTTTAAACAGCATATTATTTCTCACCCTTTGAAAACAGACTTATAAGCGTGGATCCCGTCGAGTACGGCGGACGGATTGGGGTGCTAATACCTTCTCAATTCGTAACCGACTCCCGGACCCAGATCTTTGGTTCGCAAGGCCTCGTCCTTTCCCTTCTTCCTTAGGTTTGTGCAACATTACCTTTCCCATTCCTTCGGGATAAAAATGTCTGGCTGGCGACTCTAACTTTTCCGCGCCACTTTCGCGTTTGTACTAGGATGAAAATCCCGGGAGCGACACTCCGCCGCATAACTGTCTTCTCCGGCGGCAGAATTAGAGTTTGTAAAACTTGAGGTAAAACGTCTTGAGAGAGAGAGAGAGAGAGAGGAATCTGATATTTTCTTTTTTATTTATTTATGAAGATTAATTTTCATAAGATAGGTTAATGCATCGTTGAAAGTTATGGATATCATGTAGATAAGATTGTGGTTCGGTGGTCCACTCCGGCGGTGACAAGTGTCACCATCCGGTAGGACCACTAGATTTTGACCCCATGTGATTACCCTACCATAATAACCACGCCCCCTTCATCTTGAGCCGTAAGATTCATCATCATCCTCATCAGCATGATCTGGCGGACCAGATCAAGTCAAAAAGTTGACTGAGAATCCACATGGTGCACTTGTAGGTTGTACACTAATGGGCTACCAATTTCCTAGCTGCACCCTACGTTTTCTGGCCCAAATCATTTTAACTTGAGAAATTACTTTCTGACACCCCTTGACTTTCCTTTAATTTCTTGTATATTTCTTTTCAAAATCATTTTTAAAAATAGTTGTGCCCAATAAAAAAATTCCAGAAAATTAAAAATAATAGTTTAGCATATTAAAAAAATTGTGACAAATTATAATTTTATTTATTAGTTTATAAAATGAAAAAATAATATTAAATAAGTTACAAAATAAAGAAAATTTTGTTATATTTTAACAATAGTAGCATAACTATAAAAATTGTGAATTGTGACTATAATATTCTTTTTCTAATTATACATTCCTCTTACTCCCTCATTTCACACATAAAAGAAAATGAAGAAGACAAAAAATGAAAAATAAAAATTGCTTTAGATTTTTTTATGATCTAGTTTTATGTTTTTATTTTATATTTTGTAACTCTTTTATTAATTTGTAGGTTGACTGGTTAAACGAATGTCTCGAAATGAAAATCTATGGGAAGAAATTCCAACAGGTAGAGTTGATGATGCTCCGAGTGATGATATTGGTTGGCACTATGCTAACCTCTTTCCAGACTGAGGTAGAAATACAATGCAATGTAAGATGTGTAATAGAGTAATAACTGGTGGAATTACTTGATTGAAGGAACATTTTGCACACATGCCAGGTGAAATAAAAAGTTGTCCTAGTGTCACAACTATTGTTAGAAAAGGTATGATGAAACTTATATTAGATGGAAAGACAAAGAAAAGTGATCAAATAAAAAGAAAGTAGGAATTTATTTCACGATTAAAAAAGGGACTACAATGATGATGATGATGGAGATGGAGATGCACTGAGACAAGCTACACAAGAAAGTGTGATGTCGCATCGACAATGGCGAGATCAAAAAATATTTTGTGCAAGTGAAATTGGTAGTAGTAGTGGTGAAGCTTCATTTGGATATCCACAAGGTGATCTTCAACAAAGAATGAGAGTTGTAAATGTTGATCTAGAAAGAAATATGAGTACGGAGAAAACAAAACTTAGCGTAGGAATAATGAAAACTGCTCAAAAAAAGTTGGCTAAGGCATTGTGAAGGTTGATAATTCATGAACGTCTACCTATGAACTTGAGCACTTCTCCTTGGCTACATAGTTTGTTAGCTGAAGCTGCCAAGTTAGGACCAAGTGTTAAATGCTCGTCTTCTTATGAGATTTCAGAAATATACTTAAATGAAGAATGTAAGGAAATTCAAGATTATATAGTTGGGCTAAAGCCAATTTGGAAAGAGAGAGGGGTGACTATAATGTGTGATGGTTGGACAAATGGAATAAATCACATGCATATCTCGAACTTTTTAGTCTATTGTAGCCATGGAACAATGTTCTTAAAGTCTATTGATGCCTCTGATGTTGCTAGTAGAAACATTGATTATTATTTTAACTTGCTTGACCAAATAGTGGAAGAGGTGGGGGAAGAGCATGTTGTCCAACTTGTAACTAATAATGAGGCAACATTGAAAGTAACTAGTTTAAAATTGATGGAAAAAGACCTCATCTTTATTGGTCTCCATGTGCAGCTCATTGTTTGGATTTGTGTTTAGAAGACACTGGGAAAAAATCAAATGTCTAAAAAGTACTCAATGATGTTAAAAAGGTAACTTTGTTTATTTACAACCATAAATGGACAGTAAACTTGATGAAAAAATATACTAGTGGTAAAGAAATTATTCGTCCAATGATCACTCATTTTGCTACACAATTTTTACAGTTTGAAACAATTGTTAAAGAGAAACAAGATTTGAAAAATATGTTTGATTCTGACGAATACAATAAATATGGAAAAGACAAAGCATGAGGAGTTGCGTATGAAGCAAAAAAATTGTGATGAGTAAAGAATTTTGGAATAAGGCCATTGAAATCCTAAAGGTATTTAAACCAATTATTAAGGTGTTGAAGTTGGTGGATTGTGACGATAAACCAACAATGGGTTTTTTCTATGAAGCAGTTGATAGAGCCAAACAAGCTTTTGAGCAAAATTGTCTTTACCATGCATATTATAATGCAATCATTGGCGAAAGATGGATTTTCATGCATTCTGATTTACATTTAACAGGTAAGCTCAAAAACTTTTCTTCTCAATTTTTTTATATTCTAATGTTTGAATACATATTGATTATTAATTTACTCTTAAGGTTACTTTCTAAATCCACAATTTCAATTTGGATTCGTCCATGGAAGTCATGTAGCTAAGAAAACCATGGATGGGACCATAAAAGTGATAAGCAAATTAGAATTGGATATTGATAATCAAATAAGAGCTATCAATCAGGTGGAAAATTTATTTATGTTATATATTTATAATTTAGTACTAAATTTAGAAACAAAATATTCATTGGAAACTTATATGATATGTCATTGTAGTTATTACTTTTTCGTGATAAACAAGAGATATTTGGAACTTTACAAGCTCAAAGAGCTTGGCTTCATATGAAACCAAGTATGGTTTATAATTTGTGATAATTAATATGAAATTATGAAGTAATGCTATTTTTTTTCTATTATTGTTTTAGCTGAGTGGTGGTTGATATATGGGACTTGTGCTCATGAACTTCAAGAGAATAATTGTAAAAGTTCTTAGCCAAATAACTTCAGCTTCAAATTGTGAGTGAAATTGGAGTACTTTTAGCTACATACATACAAAGACAAGAAACAGGCTCAAGTATAAAAAACTACAAAAACTTGTCTTTGCATTTTACAATATGAAGCTAAAAATGAGGACCACCATGAGAAGAAGTCGGGAAGACATTGAAAAAATCTTTGATCCTATCAACCTTGATCATATATTTTAAGAATACTATTTATCTCCATGGATTGAAGAGAGAGAGAGAAAGGGACCATTGTTGGATTGAACTCAAAACTTACAATGGCTCCCAATTGATTCAAATGATGAAATTGAAGAAATGCCTGAGGATGATTCAAATTTAGCCCAAACACCTAGTCAAAGTGGTGAGGCTAGTTTAAGTACACCCAGTGGGGGAAATAGTGGTGGTAGCAACGACAATGGTGGTGATGGTGGTTTAAGTCCACCTAGTGGGGGAGACAGTCAAGGAATGAGTCAAGGGTCATTTAATTGTTTTCAAGAAGAAGAATATAATAGACGTGATAAAAATCTATTGCCTCATAGAAAGGAACGAGATTTATCTGATATTATGAGTGGTGGTGGTAGTAGTAGTAGAGGTCAAGGTAAACGAGGTAAGAGTAGAGGGCATGAAGCGATTGCATTAGATGATTCTTCCTCGTCAAGTATATCACAATCATTTGGGGGTTTTGGTTGTGTTGCACCATTTGAAGGTAGTCAAGGTAGTTATCCATCATACTATCAAATTCCTTCTTACATGCCACATGAAAATTATCCAAACATGCCAAATTCAAACACACCATTTTATAATCAACCTCCTATGAATTATCATGAATCGTCAATAAATTCTTCATATGACTACCAATAAATCAAGCCACCAAGAAGCTCTGGATTGTTTGATTATGTCTTTGGAGGAAGTGCAAGTAACAATGATGAAGGTGATAGTGAAAGTTATGATCCTGCTCGTCGTTTTACCATGTGGTAATTAGAGATGTAAACAATAAAATTTCCCTAAACTCTTTAAAATGTATCATTAGTTTTTTATGATATGAACTTAATATAATTAATTTATCATGAACTTTGTTTGAAAAATTTAATATAAGTAGTTATTGCTTATTAATTAATTTATTTTCAATTGTTCAAAATAAAATATTTATTAAAAATATTATTGTAATACCTCAAAATTTGCCCTCATTCTTTTTACCTTAACTGGTTTTTTCGCTTCGCATTCATCTGCATCATCCAATAGGTCATTAACAATCACAATCATGCATTTCATTCAGCTACTAAAACAGGGGACCAATGCCATCTGAAATTAGGGTTACACACCCTATATGTAATTGTCAGAGGAATCCAAGGTTGATTAAACGACCATCAATAACATCATTTCCTTGTACCTCTGTTACTCGATTAGGGTTTGCTTCCCTGGTTAAATGGTCTTCAAGGATTTTACATATGGGTACTATTTATTGTGAATTGTGTGATTGAGGTTGTGAAGCATGATTATCATGGATTTCTTCTTCCTCAACCTACCAGGGCCATTCTTCTCCGAAATTCATTGAGGTTCTGAACCAGAGTTTTATTTCTCATTATTTCTCAGAAGATCGAGGTTTCGGTCTTTCGCGTATGGAATGCCTTAGGGTTTCATGGAAAAGGCATATTGGTATTCTTGGTGCAAGAGATCGAGTTTTGGGTACGAATGGTGATCAGGACATTACTGCTCTCCCAGTTGGTTGTTGGTTGTGATTCAGATTAATTTGGTATTAATTGAAGTGGAGATTCGTTTCAAATGACGAGTTTTTGTTCAAAGTATTGGGCTAGTTCATTGTTTATGATTCAGGTTTCAACTATTTCAGGTCCATGACCATTTTCAAGCCCATAATCCATAAACCATTTTTTTTCTAATCTATTTACTCATTTTTATCTCATTTTCTATCATCCATTGTGAAAATCCACTTATCCAAGTCATTTTCTTTAACTCCATTTCATTAAACCAATTTGTCTCATTAAACCAATTTAATTTTAATCCATCCTTTAATTCCAACCAAACCATATCAAGCTATAGTCTTTCTTGGTAATTCAATTTCAAAGATAAGTAAAGCCCATTACAGTTGCCAATACCAAAAAGTGCCAATACAAAAAGGAAAAGAATGAGGGCCCTATTATATACTCCTACTGCATATTTTGGAAAAAAATAATAGAAAACAATTAGAAAAATAATCAGTTACAGGGAAAGAGAAAACGTAGTTTCTTCAAAGGGAAAAAACGAAGGTTACTTCACTCCTAAATAAAATAACTCTCAGGATCAAAGTCGGAATAAAAACTCATAACCAAACAAAATGATGACTGATATAACGGAATTCACAGCAAAAAATATTCAGTTAGAAACTAAACTCAGAATCAATAACAAAGCTGAAAGATTCAGTTACACAAAAAAATTTTCATCAAATTCATCAATAAAAATTAGGTAGAAGGAATAAAACAGAATCGGTTACAGGGGAGGGGGAAGAAATTTAGTTGCAACTGTTATAATAGAATCAGTTACAACTGCTACAGGATATAAAAAAACTGCATAAAAAAAGCAGAGAGAGGATTCGGAAACACGGTGAAAACACGTCCCTTTAAGTCTTCAATTTACACAACTCATCAACTAGACGCCTCTTGAACCTTCTTCACTCTCCAACAACCATCAAAAGACATCTGAATCTCTCCAATCACGTCATCTTCAACTTTCCACCTTCTTTGATGCAGAATGGGCAAAATGCTTGAAGGCCTTTCTCTTAAATCTTTCGAATCTTTTTCTCCTCAAGCTTCTTTCACAATCTTCAACCAACTTTGCATTAAACTGCATAACACAATAACAATCACAAAACTCACAACAGAACCATAACCAAATTACTAACTAACTTACTTGGAAATCTCCATTGAGCCCTTCACTTTCCTCTTCTATGAAAGAAGTCTTTGCTGCAGATTCAAGGGTCGAATTTCATTCTCCATTAATATTCATCTCTCACAACTTTTTCTTCTTCATCCATCCTTTCTAACCATCCTTGAACACTAGTTTTTCATCATTCTTCAATCATTCTTCACTCTCCACATTCTGATTCTTCTTCACTCTCCATTTTCGTCTGCTTCAAACCTCTCCAATCTTCATCTTCCATGTCCAGCTTCTGCATCCATATTCAACCTCATCTCAACCATCTTCATATCCAATCTTTGAATAGAACGTTAGCTAGATCCACGATCCCAATCATCTTTGTCAAATCTCAAAAACCTGCAACAAATTTAGAGTTGAATGAAAACCATATCCTGATCGTAACGGAATCAAATAGTTCAACAGCAAAAAATAGTTATCTTCTCTAAGTCGTATTATCAGTTACAACATAGAGGATTTGAATCAATGTTCAACAAAGGTTCACAAAAAAGAAGAAAATGAAGCTCAACAATTTCACCTGGACATCGATCTGCATCCTCCTGAGTTTCAACCTCTGATATCTGAAAGTCCCTCTTCGTCAAGTTCAATCTTCATCAGCGCACATCATCTTCAATCATCTTCGCAGAGCCATTAAGAAGTCGCGGCAAAGTGAAGCTTCGATCGTTCGTTTTTGCAGCGAAACAAAATCGACGGTCATCATTGTAACCAGACCTTAACCTTCATTCATCCTCTTCGATCGGAGCGCATCTGAGTATTGTTGCACTTGTTCAAACCAAGCGGATCCATCACCTTCATAGCTTTTCGTCCGTCTCCGCTTTAGATCGCTCGACAACATCCTCATCACAATATCCTTGTTTTCGTCGATTGAAGGTGCGGAATCCAAGTTTCCTTTTAATCGTGATTGCTGTTGATGTATGTTGTTACTAGTCTCGTAGGCACCGATCTGGTTTCGTGCGAGTTTAATATAAAACTTTTAGGATTTTGAGATGAGTGTGAGGTTTGTGTTAAGAGATTAGGGTTTGTAAGGGGTCACCGAAAGAAAACAAGGCCGCTGCAGGCTAGGGTTCAAAAAGAAGAAGAAGGTTTATGGAAGAAGGTTTATGGAAGAAGGTGATGGTGGCGGAGTCACAAAGATAGGAAGATGAGGGGGTATAGCGGCGGCGGAGAGTGGAAGAGGAAGGATTGAAGACTAAGGGTTTTTGTGTTTTGATAGCTCTTTGTTCATTCAACTTATTTTAGCGTTGTATTTTCAATTATGTTTGGTTCTTAAATTAGTCAATTAATTAATGGAATCATAAGGAATTAAGAGAATATCTTGAGAAATTAAGAGTAATAAGTGCAGTAAATCCCAATTAAGGGCACCGTTAGGAATTCCAAGAGATAAGAGAGGATAAGATCTTTTGAATCCCCAGCCACACCGGCGGTGACACTTGTCACTGTCCGGTAGGCTAATCCTGCAGTCAATCTCCTGCGTGCCATCCACCGTAACCACCATGGTCCTAGGCTGTGTGATCCACTTGATGAAAATACCCATAAGAAGACTTGATCGGACGTCCCAGATTGAAGTCGAAGATTGTTGACCAATTCCATAACATACACCTTCAGACTTCTGCGCCCTTGGGCCTTGTCTTTTTGCTATTTGCACCACTTTCATTAGCTCAGTTTTGCACCTTAACTAATAAAAACTGCTTCCTACGCCCCCTCTCCTTATTTCTTTCTTTTTTCTTCTTTTTAATTTCTGTTTTAGATATAGTTCAATTTTAATCCTTAAAAATATAGTAAAACTCGTGATAAAATTCTATAAAAATTACAGTAGGTTTCTAATTCATTTTAGAACTTTTCTATATTTTTACTTTATGAATTTTGGTATTTTTCAATTTAATTTCGATTTTCCATTTAATTAGTTTTATATTGATTTCTTTCATCTACACTTTAATTTGCACATTTTATTTCTCCCACCTCTTGTATGATTTTTAATAATAGAACCTGAAATAATTTTTGTTGTATTTTTTAGGCTATTTTATCCACTGTTTTGGTAGCTTAGTTGGTGTAAAATTGTGAATAGATCTTAGGTAGATTTAAGTGACCATTTGACATAGTTAGGCTATGAATTTTTAGAATATTTTTTTAACACAATATTAGGTTCATGTTAGGGACCATAGGAATTTAATTTCATTTTTTTTTCATGAACTTTACTATTTTTTTTAGTGCATTGATTTTATTCCATTTTTACATTGTAAATCCATCTAGTTTAGCTTAGGATTTTATGGTTCGTTAAGACCTAGTTTAATTAGGCTTGATCTTAGGATATTAGGATGACTTAGTATAGTTTAGCTACTGATTTTAGAATGTTGATATCATGCTAGATCCTTAAGTTTTAGGACTTAGGCTTAGAAACCCTTCAAGTGTGTTTACATGAAGCGATTAGCCTTTATATTTGTTTTATGTGCTTTATGTGCATTTTAGAAATTCTTGCAAATTTTTACACCTTTATTCATTTGTCCATATTTTTGCATCCTCATCTTCATTTCATTTACTAACACTCCTTTTGTGGTGCAAGGTATTTTTCGAGGATTCACTTATGGATTCAGACCATTTTTATTATGCCTCAATTATATTTTTGTGGTTTATACTTTGTGATGTAATAGTTGGAATTTTATGTGTGATACATATAATTAGGATAGAAAAAGATAAAATGAAGCATTAGATAACCAATTTTCAAAAAATAAAGAAAAGGAGTTACTCGACCCAAAATTGAGAAATTTCAAATAAATAAATAAATAAAGTTGCATGTGACATTAAGATCCCTCGATTATCATCGCTCCACTCCAATACACCCAAAAGCAAGCCTTGTATTTTGAACACCATAAGTCGTGCGTCTCAGCACCACACAATCAACCCACCCGATCCATCGTTTCATCCCATTTACGATTTACACACGTTTTTACCCACCATGACTTAGGAGGACCATATTATTCATTATTACCTTTTGTACTCGGATTTCTAGTCTAATATCCACTTAGGTATCTTTCAATCTTTCAAGCTTCACTAACCATAGGTCATCATTAAACTCAATTAACTTAGGGTAAAGTCTAGTTTCCCTTAGAGTTTTTTCTTTTACAATTTGAGTCTCACGTCTCACCTCTAAAGAAAAAATCAAAAACATTTAAAAGGAAAGTAGGTACAATACGCCACGGGCCTTAAGCCATATGAGAAATGATTAGTGGAGTTCTCCTCCACTCTTCTAGGATACTTTACAAACGTTCCATTGGGGGAGACCTTGGAAAGTATTCGCTCCTATATCATAGTCTTTAGTGTTGTACCCACGATAAACATCAAAATCAAAACATTTCTCATAAAAGACAAAAACAAACACAATAAGCGACTGTCCTGCAGGAACTTCTCTTTCTCACCTCATTCATTCTCAACGCGAACTCGTGACGACTTGTCTCACATGCAAGATGGTAAACGCACTCGTACCAGACGAGCCTGCAACATCTGATCCTCATTTTCCCAGTGAGGTACGTAGGCAGCGGGGTAGGGTCCCTTCAAGCACATTCTTTATTTTCCCTACATTCCCCCCCCCTTTTCTTTCCATTTACCATTTCAGTTCCAATTTCAGTAGCAATTCTTTGTTCAGCAACAATTATATTCTTTTACCCTTTGAAACAAACAAGCAAGCGTGGATCACGTCGGGTATGACGAACGATCTGGGGTGCTAATACCTTCCCAGGTCATAACCTACTCCCGAACCCAGATCTTTGGTTCACAAGGCCTCGTCCTTTCCTTCTTCCTTAGGTTTGTGCATCATTATCTTTCCTATTCATTCGGGATAAAAATTCCTGGCTGGCGACTCTACCTTTTCTGCGCCACTTTCGCATTTGTACTAGGATGAAAATCCCGGGAGCGACAGCTGTCGACTCTGCTGGGGACCGAACCCAGAATCTCTGGTTTCCCTCATAGAGTCAATCCTAGCGCCTGTTTGGTTGTGTTCTTTGGGTGTTTATTTGTTTGCTGCTTTGTGCTTTAGTTTAGCTTTACTGTTTTATTCACAGTTTATCACTTTACTTTACAGCTTTATTTACAGTTTTTTGCACTTTACTTTACTGTTGCATATACTGACATATACTGTACTAGCTGTTCTGGTTTTCCTTGGCAGGATGACATTATTGTGAGATAAGCCAACTACCCAGGTTTGGTATACACATAGGATTTAAAGTGGGCATTTGTGTGGCTTGCGTGGTCTTGAGCACGTGTAGTTTTCACGAGTCCCACACCCAGAGCAGGCTCTTTTGGGATATGCTCTACACTGCCTAGGTAGACCATAGAATGTTCCCACCTGAGCTGCTAACACTGGGAACCGATCATCGAAGACCTTAATGGAAACAACCCTCTCTAGTGGTGACAGTGGCTGACTATATTTTGTGGCAAACCCATTCGCACCCGAGAGCACACTGGGAAGTCGCATAGGATGACCTTGTTCTCTCATAGGAACCCGATTAAAGCAACTAGTCGTATGACGGTAGTATTGTACGCTTCGGGATGAATGTACTATTGTTTCTCGACTTCAGTGCTTGAAGCCGGGAACTTATGATGGATGCTTGTTTTCCCGGACTCAACTGAGACCTCCCTGAGTAGTACATAATGCCAAACCGATTCCCTGATTTGGTCATGAGCCATTTCTCGGAAATGGTGAATGTATTATTTCTGCTCGGCTTTGAGAGTTCATGATGTCGACCCGGAGCATACCAGTGAGGTGGGGGACTGTTTACAGGTTTGCAGGAAAACTGACCTTCAACCTACCTTGTTCCTGATTCTTAGGTTTTATTTTGACCCATACTTATGATCTGGTACTCTTAACAGTCGGTATTCAGGCAAATCAGAAGGCAATACAACAATGCTCAGTATATGCCATAGTGATCACATGCCATTGCATTGCATCACATCATTCGCATACTTTCATTCCTAACGCATGTTTATTCATTTGCAGGGTTGCATATCACATCCTTGATTCCAGTTGTGGGTATTGTTCTATGAGCATGGAGTCCAAGAAAAAGACTAAGTGTATTATTTCCTACAAGGTTCATCCGTCCGTTGTGAAGGAAATCCTCAAAGTGAAAGCCTTAGCTCCTCCAGAAGTTCTCAATGTCTTCAAGCAGGATTACAGGTGGATTTTGTATTTCATAGAGCCCATCAGTGACTATGCTTTCAGAGGGATGCACACCTTTGCTACAGTTTTATGATCCACAACTTAGATGTTTCGTACTTTCTGACTTCGTATTGGCACCTACATTAGAGGAGTACCCGAGCTTCCTGAGAGTTTTCGTGAAGGACTGTGCACCATTCTTGGGTCCAAGATTGACCCCGACTTCAAAGATGTAGCAACTGCTCTTTATTTGAGCAAGCCATTATTGGAAGACCGGATTGATAGCAAAGGAGGCTTCCGAGGATATCATTTGAGTTTCTTGTTAGATGAGGCTACTAAAGCAGCTGAAACAAAAAGTTGGAGTACCTTCAATGCGATCCTAGCTTTGTGTATCTATGGAATAACTTTGTTCCCGAACATGCCGAACTTCGTGGATGTCGATGTTATTCGCATTTTCATGGCAAAGAATCATGTTCCTACTCTTTTAGGAGATCTCTACCACTCTGTGCATTATAGGAATGAGAAGCGAATGGGTGGAATGTTGAATTGTTGCGCAACTGTATTTTATAAGAGGTTCACACATTTTCTTCCACAATCAGGGGCTTTTAAGAGAACGAAGAACTCACTTGAATGGTCGGAAAGGCTGATGGGCTTGCAAGCAAAGGACATTGTCTAGGTTAATCAGGGATTGCAGTGCATTGACATTTTTCATCGTTGCAGAGGATTCCCTAATGTTCCATTGATCAGGAGGAAAGGGGGAATTAATTATAACCCTTCCCTCACGGTTAGACAGTTCGGGTACGCCTTGAAGGAACCACCAGTGACTGTGGATATCATAGATTCCTTATACTTCCAATCAACAGATGGGTTCGATATTTCTCAAGAAGCTTCCAATGCTTGTCATATTCGAAAGACAAGAGGGAAGAAGACTTTAGGAGTAGGGGATTGTCGGATGTACCCACCGTTTGCAGAATGGCTAAGAGAACGGGTTGAAGTGTTACTGTTGCCATTTGGGCCTGCGCCTCTTCTATATCCCATGGTCATTGAACAGCCTACCACAGTTAGCATTGAAGAGTTCAACAAGGTGAAGGAGGAAAGAGATAGGTTGTTAAAGGAGAATACACAGTTGAGTCAAGAGCTTGCTAAGGCTAATCACGCCAGACTATAGATTGAGTGGAAAGATCAAGAAGATGTTGAGAAGCATGCTATCACAAAAAAGCAGTGTGAAGTTGACTTAGCTCGGTATGCAAGGTTCAAGTTTGCTACTAGGAGTTCTTCCAAGGAACATATTGACACTAGACGTCAACTGGATCAAAAGACCTCGATGTTTGAGAACATGAAGAAGAGGCATGCTGCTTACAGGATCAAAAGAGAGAAACAAGATAAAGTTCAAGCTGAAGAGATCACGAGTAAGCTAAAGGAGAAAGATGAAGAGATGGCCGGTAAGTTGAAAGAAAAGGATGCAGAACTTGCTAAGGCCCGAGAGGAAGCTTCTTATTACAAGGGAGGATGATCTACTACCAGAAAAAACTGAAGAGGGTTGAGGACGACCAGGTGCAGACAAAGGAATTGGTAGAAATTCCAGAGGCAGGACCGATCATTGGCCCAGACTTAGATAAAGGATCACATTGACAGAGACACCTTTTTGTTTTCTTGTATGTTGTAGGATTATCATCAGGATTGTTGATGGAATCTTTCTATCACTGCACTTCAGTTTAAGGTTCATGTTTCGTATGTTTTTTACTATATCAACAAGTGCTTATCATTAAAAGATCTCGTTACTATCATTATGTGTGTTCTTGCTTTGTGATCACCGACACATCTGGCACATTTGCAAAACACACTGGTCTTCATATTCTTGGAATTGTTTGGCACGCCTGCTACACACACCACCTTATATTGTCAACACTGCTTGTTATTTGCAGCAAAAGGAGCTTTTGTCCTCGTCAAACCCACAAAACAGGAATCAGGGGATGGAATGCCCTAAAAATTGAATAGACATGTCATATTACATTCATTAGATCCATTTCATACTAGCATTTTTACAGGTTATCTGGATTTTCTAACTTATTTGATTATTTCAGGAAAGATTGAAAATCGACATCTGTACTGGTACGCCACTCGCTGCAATCAAAGAAATATCATGAACACCGTACAAACTGAGCTGACTAAACTCCGCACCAGGATGGCCGAATTTATGAACATGATGTAGGCCATGGCCCAGGGGAAGCAAGAGCTAAGGGTTGCTTTTCAAAGACTTGATCTGCCACTGATGGACCCTCCAGTTGTCATTTTAGATGCCCAAGGCAACCCGATTCCACCCAGAGGTAACATGCCTCCTACTTCAGAGGGTGGCTATACTCCAGTTCATATGGTAGATCAATAGGAAGATCTGTTCACCCTGATCGACGAAGACATGTGATTCGGTGCAAGGGGTAATTTCCAGGACTTTCAGATGCTGGAAGAGAAAGTCAGAGCTCTGGAATGCAAAAACACACTAGGCATCGATGTTTCCAACATGGGTCTAGTTCAAGGGCTGGTCATCCCTCCTAAGTTCAGACCTCCCAGTTTTGATAAATACGATGGCAATTCTTGCCCCAAAACTCATCTACATGCTTTTTACCGCAAGATTGTTGCGCATACCAAAAATGAGAAGCTTTGGATGTATTATTTCCAGGACAACTTGTCTGGAGGCTCTTTGGAATGGTACATGAAGTTGGAGAAGACTGATGTTCGCAATTGGAAAGAGCTCGGGGAGGGTTTCCTCAAGCAATATCAATATAACATCGACATGGCTCCAAGTAGAACCCAACTGCAGAGCATGTCTCAAAAGAATTCTGAAAACTTCAAAGAATATGCGCAGCGGTGGCACGAAGTGGTAGCTAGAGTTCAGCCACCACTACTAGAGAGAGAAATGGTAGACATGTTCATGGATACCCTCCCTGGGCACTTCATAGAACGATTGGCCGGCTGTTCAACAAACGGTTTTTCTAATATCGTCCTGACTGGTGAAAGAATTGAAAACTGGATGAAGCGAGGAAAGATCCAGGTCAACGGTGCCTCTAATTCTGGGACCAAGAAGCCGTTTTCAAATGAGCAAAAGAGACAGTACGAAGAAGCGGGGGCAGTTTGTGTTCAACGAAAAAGGAGAAATCAAGGTTCATGTTACCAGACGGCATCCTTGATCATCCCAAGTGCCACACGTTCGCAACAGGAAAATTGTCGCCAACATAATCCTCAACAAGGTCGTCAGCAAAGGAGAGAAATATTTTTTGACCCTTTGCCAATGTCTCACACCGATATTCTTCAACATTTGCTTCAGTTGAAGTTGGTTGGGCTTCACAAGTTGTCCCCACCTCCTTTTCCACTACCGGATGGATGGGATGCCAACGCCCGCTGTGATTTTCATTCTGGGGCACCAGGGCATCATATTGATGGGTGTAAAGCTTTTCACCACATGGTGCAGGATTTAATCGACTCGAAAGCCGTCAACTTTGCACCAAAGACATAAGGGAGGGGATACTTGTCTTGATTTGAGGTCTTCTTATCAAAGTTTGTCAGGAAGAGTTAAAGCAATAAAGCCAGAAGTATTCCAATACTCTTATTTTGGTAGTGGTGCATCTTGTCAGTGTATTTTCATCCCTATTGAGGGGAACTACGTCGCTCTGATTCTTCATTGGTCAATGGAGATACGTAGGCAGAAGATCGTCAGGTCTTTCCGAGCAACCTTAGGTGTCAACTTTACTTCTCAGCGTTACTTTCTACAAGGTCGGAATAATTAGAAGAGGAGAAATGATTTCCATGCCGGGCATGCGGCCATTCACTTGAAGATTACTAATCCATGGAAAAGCCATTGATCACCGGAAGTATTAAAAAACAATAAGTCCAGACGGAGTCAAGTCTCCTCAATGACGACAATGTTCAGCTTATTTACTGCATTTTCATTTGTAGTTTCTATTGTTTGTTTAAACATTTGTATGCATGCATGAAACTTATTTGTTTTTGAATGATAACCATAATAAAATGCACGTGTTTTTCTTGAAGTAATCCATTCATATTCACTCATGATTTTGTGTATGTGCATTGAAATACCAACTCTCGTGTTAAACTCTATGAAGGAGGATGACAAAATGAAAACGCAAAAATCTCTAATTGTGTGCTTTTGAGAAAGACCCTGTTGACGATGTACAAGCATTGTTTCAAATCCTAAACACCGGAGATATAAGGGAGATAGACCCTCTCCAACCCATTTGATCCTTGAAGTAGGAGTTTCTTTTCGCATGAAAAAAAACCCTTGCATTTAACCAAGGGGCAGGTTAGGCGTCAGTTAGTTTGACTGAGCGTTCAAATTTCAAAAAGGAGTCCAAATCTGAGGATCCATTACCTTTTGTTGTACCAAATCAAGAGGTCCAATGACCAGAAACCACATTGGTTATCCCAATCAATAGGTCAAAAGACCGGAAACCACAATGGTTATCCCTCAAATAACCAAGAAGTAAGACAATCACGACCCTTTCAAAGCAATCAAGACAAACAGTGTCACATGATTTGTTAAAAAAAAAGAGAATAAAAAAAAGGGAAATAAAAAGCCCGCTAAGTAGAAACTTGAAAACAAGCGACTTAGGCAAAAGTTAGGGCATCCCGTTGGACTTCACAATCAAAGATTCACAAGAATCAGTCCAGGCAAAAGTTAGGGATAAGCAAAATAATGCAAGAGCGAAAATGCAAAGAGGATTACACAAGAAAGATCCTCAAACAAGAACAAAATCGTGTGGCATAGACACAAAAGACAAAGGGGTGACTGACTCCATACAACAACTTGATCGGTGCTTGAACTGTTAGTGTCAATGGTTCCTCAACCATCACAAAACCCTTTTTGAGAGGTGAGCACTTGTGAAAGCTAGATGAACATAGGAATAGAGGACATCATGAAGAGGGGTGGGTGTTGCACCCCAAAATTTGCCCTCCCCAAGACAAGACATTGTGTACTAAGAGTTTCACAAGGTTCACAAGACATCTCATGAGGTTCACAAGGTTCACAAAGTTCACGATTAGTCAGAAAGTTTGACAATTCCCTCAGACAATGCATCCTCCTAAGCAATGCATCCTAAACTAGGGTTTTGACTTTCATCAGGCTAAATGGACCCCCAAGACTTCAAATGAGCTTCATAGCATCCTATATGTGTTCAAGAATCCCCATGTCAAGTTTCAAGACTTTTCCAAAAGATTTGCTCAGTCAGATGATCAGATAAGTTAAAATCAGTCAAAGTAGTTAAAAAGTCAAACTAAGGTCAACTGTGGTCAAACCAAAGTCAAACTTCATGATTTTTTGCCAACATCAAGTATATGAAGTAAAATTCATCATTTGATCAAGGGTTTATCATGATTCATCAAGAAGATTTCAGATCATCAAGAAGATTTCAGATCATCAAGAATCATGAGTTTCTAGATTAGGGTTTTCACAGGAAAAGTCAACTGAACTTTGACCAGCCATAACTTTCACATGATTCATCAATAATTTTCCATCCAAAGCTCATTTTGAAGGAAATTTAATTCTCTACAACTTTGTGTCTCACAAGCCAGACCCAAAAATGCTTCATTTGGAAGGTATGAGCTAAGACATTATAGGTCCTTTTAAAAGTCAACAAAAAGTCAACATCTTCCAAAGAGCATAACTTGAGAATGGTAAAAGATATGGATATGAGACCAAAGAGGTTGGTTAGAGGACTCAATAAGCTTTCCAAAATGTCCAAGAACACCTCCATAGCATTAAAATTGAGGGATTTGTGCCCTTGCAAAGTTGGGAAATTTTTGAGAGGTTTATGAAGCAAATGAGGTCTTAAAACCATAATTCACCAAATGGGCTTGCTTTTTTATGATCCAAACACTTCCATGACATCATGCACGAATTAAAATTTATTTATTCATATTTTTATTCATTTTATTTTATTTATTATGATTTTTTACATTAAAAATCATTTTAAATCAAAATAAAATATAAAAGTGTGAATATTTGATTTGATTTTGGTTCTAGAAGGTCTTAATGATTATTTAGAAGTGATTGAAACTATATAAAATCAGATCAATCAAAAATAGTAAGAAGATATCAATTTTTTTCTCAATATTTGATTTGATCTTTGTTCTAGAAATTCTTAAAGGCCATTTAGAGATGATTGAAATCATATAAGATCATATAAATCAAAAATAGTAAGAAGATATCAATTTTTTTTCTCAATATTTGATTTGATCTTTGTTCTAGAAATTCTTAAAGGCCATTTAGAGATGATTGAAATCATATAAGATCATATCAACCAAAAATAGTAACAAGATATCAATTTTTTTTTTCAATATTTGAAAGCATATCTTTTTCAATCTCAAGTGATCCAAAAGTCCAAAGTAGGATACGATTTTTTTGATCTAATTACACTCACTATATATACATGAAGAGATCACAACACAAAGGGAGGAATTTGGCTGCTTCCAAGAGTAAGAACAATACTTTAAATTTTCATAAAAAATTCATAATTCGGATTCTATTTTGCAGGCTATATCAAAGTGTTTTGAAGAAACAGCTAAGTGTCATTGCTAGAGCTTGGGTTTGAATCCCAACCCCAGGTAAGTTTTGTTTTTTCATTCAATTTCTCACTATTTTCTTTATTGTTTTGTTTTATATTTAATATAAATTATATTTCTTATAAGAAAATATATTTAAATAATCATATGTAATATATATATATATATATATATATATATATATATATATATATATATATATATATATATTAACTTCATATTTTTCTAAAAGGGATCTCTAATTTATTTCCTAAAAATTTTAATCTTAGTTTTTTTTATTAAAATATGTATATATTATTATTATATATTTATTTTTGTAAATAGTTAAATTAATATTGTAATTTAAATTATAAACCCTAATTCTATTTTCTTTAAAATTCCTAACCCTAATCTTTAAATATTAAAATTAATTAAACTTTTCTAATATCTAATTAAAATAATTAATAATATTTTCTTTGTAAATAATTATTATATGGTTTATTATTATTCATATCATCTTATTTTCATCTCAAAAATTATTTAAAGTTGTTTATTTAAATCTAAAAATACTTAACTAAATTATATATATATTTTGTATATTATTACTAACCTTTTCTTCTTATAATTATCACTAACCTTTTTTATTGTTTATACTTATCATTTTATTATATAATTATTATTTAAATTGTTTTTATTATAATGTAACTGTAAAAGTCATGTAATAGTTGTAGCTCTTATTGTTTATTTATAAATATATTGTTATGGTTAGTAAAATAGGGAGTGATAACATGTTTGCTTTAAAATTAACTTAGATCACTAATTATAAGATAAATATTTGAATTTGTACACGCACACACGTAAGTCGATCTTGGATCGCCATCTCACATTCTTAAGGATACCTCTCATGTTGCCTAAAGAAAAAGGTCAAGTAAGGTGTAAAGCAAAGTCCATTCTCTCATATCATCTAGTCCCTTAAAAGATAATAAGATCAAGTCCCTTCATGGTTGCCTTCGTAAATGATCTTGTCCCTTTCGAATAAAGATGATAAGTCCCTTCAAATTGCTACATACACCTTACAGTTGCCTAATAACATTTGCCCCTTCACTTGTCCCTCACACATCCAAGGTAATGACTACCTATTCCTTAATAATAGGGATAGTCTTACCACTTAAAGGATATTTAAGAACAGAAAAGATTTAACTTAGGGTAGGTTCCTCTTATGTACTTGCTCACCTTTTCAAAATATTTCAAAACACTTCACATTTTAAACAATTTTCAAAACAAAGTCTTTATATATATCCGTACAAGGATCATTATAAAGTACTTCAGAATTTTTTTAATCATACACTACATTTTCTCAAAACAGTTTAAAGTGAGCTAAGTAACTAAGAGCCCATGGATAACCATGGATATAAAGGGTGCTAACACCTTCCCTTTGTATAACGTACCCCCGAACTCAAAATCTTTTTAAGGTCTTTCCTGTTCTATTATGTCCCTACCTTATGGATAAAATAAAAGTCGGTGGCGACTCTTGCTATCCGCAACATTTAAACTAAAGTCAGTTCTCCCACCGTGTTACAGAACTGGCGACTCTGCTGGGGATTTAATAAAAGAGGGGTACCCTTAGGAATTAGATCACTTAAATTGTTTGCTTTGTTTGCTTTACTTTACTTGTTGGGTGCTCTTATGTGTGAAAGATCCTAACCCGGATCTAGTGTACCTTAGGTAAATGGCAATAGACCAAGGAAACTGTACGGCGTATACCGATATGGTTGATCTGGTGGCCATAGTTAGTGTGACTTCTTGGTTGGTGCTTATGTTCCTTAAGTCAAGTTGAGGATAATATGAGGCTGCCATATGTTGTCAATGCACTAACTAACTTTTAGAACCCTAGTTATCCCATCTTGACCTTTAGAAAAGTAGTGAGATAACCGGCTTTGGTGAAGACTGAAGTTGGTTGATACTCGATACTACGCTCATTGAGATTCTAAACTTAGAGGGTTTTGGTTGGCAAGTAAGTTGCCTACTGAACAACCACCCTTGTGAAGGATCAATGATATTGAGATCCCTTAGAACCTGGTTACTTTTGTAGGACAGGATGAACCAACTAACTTCAGGGGAGGGTACTTACCTTTAAACCTCATGCAAGCCTTCAAACCTAAGGGTTATTGTGTGAATTGTTTGTGTGTGCCACATGTTTGTGATTGAGCATAACATCATAGCATCATCATGCATCATAAGCATAGCATTTTCACTAACCATTTCAAGGACCAAAGGATTTATCTTTGTTCTTTGTTGCAGGTCATGGCTTCTGCTCGTAGGAATACTATCAAGATCAACTTTGTAGGAATACCTCCTAAGCTTAAAGAATTGGTTTCCCAAGTTTCTGAAAACTCCCAGTTCATCAAGAGACATGGTCACCTACTGGATCTAGTCACTTCAGGGTTCAATGAAGACATGATGAGTGTTCTGTTTCAGTTCTTTGACCCTAAGCACCATTGCTTCACATTCCCTGACTATCAGTTGGTTCCTACAATGGAAGAGTTCTCCAAACTATTGGGTATACCTATCCTTGATCAGAAACCCTTCACAGGCTTGGAAAAAGAGCCTAAACCTGAAGTCATTGTTGCAGCCCTACATTTAAAGAAATCAGACATTGTTCTAGAAACAAGAAGTGGAGTTAAGGGTATTCTTGCTAAGGTACTGATGGAGAAAGCTCAAGTGTTCCTGAAAGCTATGAGTTATGATGCTTTTGAGGAAATCTTAGCCTTGTTGATTTATGGCTTAGTGTTGTTCCCCAATCCAGATCAGTTCATAGACATTCACGCCATCAACATATTTCTGAGTCACAATCCAGTGCCTACATTGCTTGGAGACATTCTGCACTCTCTTCATACTCGTACTACAAAGGCACGAGGAACTCTGATGTGTTGCATACCTTTGCTATCTAGGTGGTTTATTTCTCACCTTCCTCGATCAGTGATGAAGAATGAACAAGGGTTCAGGTGGTCCAAGAGGATTATGTCACTCTCTCATTCAGATATCCATTGGTGCTCCAGATCTATGGAGAATGTCACTATCATTGACCGTTGTGGGGAGTTTCCTAATGTGCCACTTCTAGGCATAAGAGGAGGCATTACTTACAACCCTTCTTTAGCTCTACGACAGTTTGGTTACGCTCGGAGTGATGGTCCACATGACATGCTTATTCAGGGTATTGTGTTTGACTACGACAACGATCTGCAAGATTATCATCAAAGGTTCATACGAGTATGGGGAAAAGTGAACAAGGTTGACAGCAAGACTCTGGAGCCCAAGTACATTATTCCTATTGAAGCTTATCTCAGATGGGTGCGATCTCGTGCTCAGACCCTTATGATGCCATATCCTGCCATCCTGCCAGTTACTATGGAGCATGTTGCTGAAGGAGATACTTCTTATGTCATTCTTCACCCAGACATGCCCACTGACATGGAAGAGTTGCAGAGGTCCTGGATCCAGTTGAAGGAGCAAAGGGATACTTTTGAGACTCATTACAAAGCAAGTCAAGAATGAATCCTGGAGCTAACAAAACAACTTCACGAGGAACGGAATCTCAACTCGTACCTCCTTACAAAGAGGAAACATCCATGGGAGACTTAAAACCCCATCTTTGTATTCATTTCATTTTTTTTGTAAGCCTAAGAGGCAAACAAGTTTATTGGTTACTAATAAAAGTTTACTTTCTGGTTGCTTAAACAAATTTAAATCCTGCGGTCCTTGAAAACATTGCATATGCATTTACATACCATGTCATTGCATCACAGGTTTCTTATGAACAGGTATCTTATCTTCTCGCTATTTATTTTAAGCAGAAATGGCTCTCGAACAGTCTGTCAAAGATCTTCAAGCTCAGAATGCTCAGTTTCAAGAAGTGATTCTGAATTTGTCCAAGGGGCAAGAAGAGTTGAAAGCACTCCTCTCTAAGGACATGAAGAAGAAGAATCCCGAGGACAACAAAGATGATCAACTGAAACAACTACAAGCTGAGATAGCAGAGATGAGGATTCAGATGAATGGCCAAATGGCTCTTATCCAGAGTTTGGCCCAGGGGCAAGAAGAGCTGAGAACCTTTGTCAATAAGCTTCGGCATAACAGAGTTGGGAATCTAATCATCAGTCAACCTCTGTTGAAACAAGCTGACTTGGATGAAAGGAAAGTAAGGATAAGAGAAGGAAATAGACAGGCTACTACTAACCATCCTTCAATGGAAGAAATAAGGCCTTGTAAGGTTAATCCACTTCGATACAAGGAATGTAGAAGACAATTCATCCGGTTCAGCACACCAATGTCACAAGTTTTGCAATGCCTGTTGGAGATGAAGCTGATTTCCTTGGAAAATTCTCCTAAAAATCCTAATACCTCTTCTCCTCGCTATAATCCCAAAGCAAGGTGTATGTACCACTCCGACAGTCCCGGACACGACACAAATAACTGTTGGGCATTGAAGAATAAGATTCAAGACCTAATTGACGAAGGAATACTCGAGGTTACGCCAGAAGGCCAGGTTGAGTTCTTCTATCGTCCATCAAGCATCAAAGTTTCCAGATAACTGGAGTGACAAGTTTAGAGGAAGAGACTTTGAGAACATTTGAATTTTCATTTATAATTTCTTTTGTTTGTTTAAACACTTACTATTATGTTAAACTTTTGTTTTCATTAATGCATTGCATATGTTTGTCTTGAATTAATCCATTTGTTCCACTATATTTTGAACTATGCTTCATATTTCTATTTTGTGATATTTAACTCCTGATAAAGCTATAAGCCTGTAGAGGGAGGATGACGAAAACAATACCATAATATTAGGCAGTATGCTTTTGAACAGACTATGCTGACGATGTACAGGCATTGTTTCAATTCCTAAACAGTGGAGATATAAGGAAGTTAATCCCTAGTCAACCCTTTTGAGCCTATGAAGTAGGAGTTTTCATTCTCGCACAAATTAAAACCCTTATTCATAACCCGGGGCAGGGTAGTTACTCGGTTAACTCAAATATGCCAATTATCTGTGTTGTACACAACTGATGATGGTTCTCTGTAATCATTAAACCTGACAGTCAATATCTAGCAAAAAAAAGCTCACTAAGTCAAAACCTATGAAGGAGACTTAATAAAAAATTAAGACATCCCGCTGACTGTAACCTTGAAATAAACAGTTCAGGCAAAAAGAAGGGATAACAAAGTCAAAAGAAAAAAGAGGTCACTATGAATCCTCAACAAAGAAAGATGACTGAATGTTCAAATAAATTTTTGGTTTCTGAACCATCATAAATGTCAGTGTTACAATTCCAAACTCCTTTGAGCCTCAATGCATAAGTTAACTGAGCATAGGACTGAAGAACATCATGGAGATTGGGTTGGGTACAAATAAAATTTGAGCCTTTATCCTTTGTTTCTTAAACCGTGAACCAGGTCACGTTACAACCCTTTAAAAGTCCTAACTGAAGCATGGTTAGTTCGAAAGCGTACTGCCACAAAAAGGTATCCTGACTCCTTTAGGGCTTATTATAAAACTTGAGTTAATATCACAGTTTTCACAAAAACAGTTTTTCTAAAATAACTCTTTTTCAAAACTTCAAGACAAACATAAGCATTGCATTTTTGAATATATTTGTTTGCATATACCTGAGTGTTTGATAAACAGAGAAACTTACAGGATGAATGTTCAATAAATCAAAGTCCTTCCGATAAACAAAGTTGCTTCCTGGATCAAAGTCCGTGTATACAAAGGGGCATAGTCATTATCTCCCAATCAAGGGGGTAGGCCATGATACTGCCTAACTCATTTGGGACAATTAGGACAGGATTCAACTATGTTTAAGTAGCCAGGGGAAGATCTCCTCATTTATCTAAGTTACCAAGGGTAACATTACAGAGTTCATAATTCCAGGGGCATAGTCACTGTTTCCCAATCAAGGGGGCATACCAAGTTATTGTTCAATTCATTCGGGGAAATCAGGTCCAGATTCAACAATGCTTAATAGCCAGGGGGAACTCTCCTCGTATATTTGAATTACCAAGGGTAACATTATAAAGTTCATGATGTCAGGGGCATATTATTGTGGGGCATTCTGCTTATTTCTCTTGAGGTAACTACATTCAGATACTTCCATTATAGGACAATTCATCCTCAGCCAAGGGGCAATGCTTTCTTTTCAAATCTAGTATCCGGAGCGTATATGGTCCATCACAATTTAAAGACGCCATTCCTCTCATTGTATTACCTTGATATTAGATTCTCAGCATAAGCCATGGTGGAAATTAATTGTCTATGCCAGTAGTATCAGATGGTGTCAGTATCATGTCTTCAGATCCAGCTATAGGATTTATGGGAAGTTATTCAGGAAAGTTAAGAATCTCGGGAGCTCTAAATCCAATTGGTTATACACTCTCGAAGTCGAAACGATTTTGTTTTCGAGTTCAGCTTTACTTTTCCCTCTTTATTCAGGATTACTTTTCCTCTTTTACTAAAGCGAAAAACGTCTATTGGTTTTGTTTGAATGTATGTATGCTTTTGAATATGATTGATGTTTACCAGAAATGCATAAAATGCTTGAATATGATTGATGTTTACCAGAAATGCATAAAAATGCAGTAATAGTATTTACTAAGGACGAACGAGGGAAGGAATTCAACGAAGCTTCGCAAGTTCATCCCCACAAGACAACTACAAATCCCCAGTATAGCAAATTTATACTTCGAGTAACATCTCCCTTTGAATTTATGTCCATCTCTTTTATCCTCAGTCGGGATACTCAGGATCTTATTCCTTCAATAGAAGTACGACGAACGAAGACTGAAGGTTATAAATACTATACTACCAAGACGGGAACAAGTTCCCCATATTCTTCAGCAATGAATCGGGATTTATTTTCCCTAGCCAGCAGTTGTTATACGAAGATATCCAGACGTTTCAGGCTACATGATTCATACATACATCATTTACATCATACCATAACATACATATCCATAAGTGCATAATACATTTACTTAGGTGCATCATACTATGCATGCATACATAATGCATAAACTAATATTTCCCTTGCAGGATAGTTATATGCAGGTAAAACAATATCAACAACTTACAACGGGTCAGAAATGATCCATACACTACTCAAGATGTCCTCGAATAGCAGGCAAACGGTCTGTAAAAAGATCCATTCCCTGGTTCAAGACATCTTTCAGAAGAACAAATCCTGACGTTCTTTTGACCCTTAAGAGCAAATCCTGACGCTCTTTTGGCCCCTTGTTCAAGATTTTTTCAGAAGAACAAATCCTGACGTTCTTTTGACCCTTAAGAGCAAATCCTGAAGCTCTTTTGGCCCCTTGTTCAAGACTTTTTCAGAAGAACAAATCCTGACGTTCTTTTGACCCTTAAGAGCAAATCCTGACGCTTTTTTGGCCCCATGTTCAAGACTTTTTCAGAAGAACAAATCCTGACGTTCTTTTGACCCTTAAGAGCAAATCCTGACGCTCTTTTGGCCCTTTGTTCAAGACTTTTTCAGAAGAACGAATCCTGACGTTCTTTTGACCCTTAAGAGCAAATCCTGACGCTCTTTTGGCCCCTTGTTCAAGACTTTTTTAGAAGAACAAATCCTGACGTTCTTTTGACCCTTAAGAGCAAATCCTGATGCTCTTTTGGCCCCTTGTTCAAGATTTTTTCAGAAGAACAAATCCTGACGTTCTTTTGACCCTTAAGAGCAAATCCTGACGCTCTTTTGGCCCCTTGTTCAAGACTTTTTCAGAAGAACAAATCCTGACGTTCTTTTGACCCTTAAGAGCAAATCCTGACGCTCTTTTGGCCCCTTGTTCAAGATTTTTTCGGAAGAACAAATCCTGACGTTCTTTTGACCTTGAATAGCAGGCAAACGATCTGTACAAAGATCCATTCCCTGGTTCAAGATATTTTTCAGAAGAACTAATCCTGACGTTATTTTGACCTTGAATAGCAGGCAAACGGTCTATGCAAAGATCCATTCCCTGGTTCAAGATATTTTTCAGAAGAATTAATCCTGACATTCTTTTGACCTTGGAGATTAGGCAAACGGTCTGTACAAAGATCCATTCCCTAATCCAAGATATTTCCAGAAGAGATAATCATCACAAAGATTTATTTCTGCTGGTCCATTCAACAGTTCAAAATTATGTTGCATAAACGATTCAGATACGGCCTATATGAAGACCTAGTGCTGATATCCAGTATCAACAGCAAAATATTGTCACATTCTGATATTATGGATGGCATCTTTAAGCCCATCTCCAGTTCTTCCAAGTGGCATCCTCAAGCCCACTCAAGCATATACAACTAATCATCAGTGTTACTTACGCACCGGCGAGTGCAAATTTTTGGGCTTTTGTGTTCAATCCCCTTCAACCTTCCAGGTCACGAATGGCACATATACCAATCTAACCCCTCAGGTTTCAGAAAATTGAACAGGGGCAGCTGTTGCACCCCAAAATTTGCCCTCCCCAAGACAAGACATTGTGTACTAAGAGTTTCACAAGGTTCACAAGACATCTCATGAGGTTCACAAGGTTCACAATTAGTCAGAAAGTTTGACAATTCCCTCAGACAATGCATCCTCCTAAGCAATGCATCCTAAACTAGGGTTTTGACTTTCATCAGGCTAAATGGACCCCCAAGACTTAAAATGAGCTTCATAGCATCCTATATGTGTTCAAGAATCCCCATGTCAAGTTTCAAAACTTTTCCAAAAGATTTGCTCAGTCAGATGATCAGATAAGTTAAAATCAGTCAAAGCAGTTAAAAAGTCAAACTAAGGTCAACTGTGGTCAAACCAAAGTCAAACTTCATGATTTTTTTGCCAACATCAAGTATATGAAGTAAAATTCATCATTTGATCAAGGGTTTATCATGATTCATCAAGAAGATTTCAGATCATCAAGAATCAGGAGTTTCTAGATTAGGGTTTTCATAGGAAAAGTCAACTGAACTTTGACCAGCCATAACTTTCACATGCTTCATCAATAATTTTCCATCCAAAGCTCATTTTGAAGGAAATTTAATTCTCTACAACTTTGTGTCTCACAAGCCAGTCCCAAAAATGCTTCATTTGGAAGGTATGAGCTAAGACATTATAGGTCCTTTTAAAAGTCAACAAAAAGTCAACATCTTCCAAAGAGCATAACTTGAGAATGGTAAAAGATATGGATATGAGACCAAAGAGGTTGGTTAGAGGACTAAATAAGCTTTCTAAAATGTCCAAGAACACCTCCATAGCATTAAAATTGAGGGATTTGTGCCCTTGCAAAGTTGGGAAATTTTTGAGAGGTTTATGAAGCAAATGGGGTCTTAAAACCATAATTCACCAAATGGGCTTGCTTTTTTATGATCCAAACACTTCCATGACATCATGCACGAATTAAAATTTATTTATTCATATTTTTATTCATTTTATTTTATTTATTATGATTTTTTACATTAAAAATCATTTTAAATCAAAATAAAATATAAAAGTGTGAATATTTGATTTGATTTTGGTTCTAGAAGGTCTTAATGATTATTTAGAAGTGATTGAAACTATATAAAATCAGATCAATCAAAAATAGTAAGAAGATATCAATTTTTTTCTCAATATTTGATTTGATCTTTGTTCTAGAAATTCTTAAAGGCCATTTAGAGATGATTGAAATCATATAAGATCATATAAATCAAAAATAGTAAGAAGATATCAATTTTTTTTTCTCAATATGTGATTTGATCTTTGTTCTAGAAATTCTTAAAGGCCATTTAGAGATGATTGAAATCATATAAGATCATATCAACCAAAAATAGTAAGAAGATATCAATTTTTTTTTCAATATTTGAAAGCATATCTTTTTCAATCTCAAGTGATCCAAAAGTCCAAAGTAGGATATGATTTTTTTGATCTAATTACACTCACTATATATACATGAAGAGATCACAACACAAAGAGAGGAATTTGGCTGCTTCCAAGAGTAAGAACAATACTTTAAATTTTCATAAAAAATTCATAATTCGGATTCTATTTTACAGGCTATATCAAAGTGTTTTGAAGAAACAGCTAAGTGTCATTGCTAGAGCTTGGGTTCGAATCCCAACCCCAGGTAAGTTTTGTTTTTTCATTCAATTTCTCACTATTTTCTTTATTGTTTTGTTTTATATTTAATATAAATTATATTTCTTATAAGAAAATATATTTAAATAATCATATGTAAATATATATATATATATATATATATATATATATATATATATATATATATATATATATATATATATATATATATATATATATTAACTTCATATTTTTCTAAAAGGGATCTCTAATTTATTTTCTAAAAATTTTAATCTTAGTTTTTTTATTAAAATATGTATATATTATTATTATATATTTATTTTTGTAAATAGTTAAATTAATATTGTAATTTAAATTATAAACCCTAATTCTATTTTCTTTAAAATTCCTAACCCTAATCTTTAAATATTAAAATTAATTAAACTTTTCTAATATCTAATTAAAATAATTAATAATATTTTCTTTGTAAATAATTATTATATGGTTTATTATTATTATTCATATCATCTTATTTTCATCTCAAAAATTATTTAAAGTTATTTATTTAAATCTAAAAATACTTAATTAAATTATATATATATTTTGTATATTATTACTAACCTTTTCTTCTTATAATTATCACTAACCTTTTTTATTGTTTATACTTATCATTTTATTATATAATTATTATTTAAATTGTTTTTATTATAATGTAACTGTAAAAGTCATGTAATAATTGTAGCTCTTATTGTTTATTTATAAATATATTGCTATGGTTAGTAAAATAGGGAGTGATAACATGTTTGCTTTAAAATTAACTTAGATCACTAATTATAAGATAAATATTTGAATTTGTACACGCACACACGTAAGTCGATCTTGGATCGCCATCTCACATTCTTAAGGATACCTCTCATGTTGCCTAAAGAAAAAGGTCAAGTAAGGTGTAAAGCAAAGTCCCTTCTCTCATATATCTAGTCCCTTAAAAGATAATAAGATCAAGTCCCTTCATGGTTGCCTTCGTAAATGACCTTGTCCCTTTCGAATAAAGATGATAAGTCCCTTCAAATTGCTACATACACCTTACAGTTGCCTAATAACAGTTGTCCCTTCACTTGTCCCTCACACATCCAAGGTAATGACTACCTATTCCTTAATAATAGGGATAGTCTTACCACTTAAAGGATATTTAAGAACAGAAAAGATTTAACTTAGGGTAGGTTCCTCTTATGTACTTGCTCACCTTTTCAAAATATTTCAAAACACTTCACATTTTAAACAATTTTCAAAACAAAGTCTTTATATATATCCGTACAAGGATCATTATAAAGTACTTCAGAAAATTTTTAATCACACACTACATTTTCTCAAAACAGTTTAAAGTGAGCTAAGTAACTAAGAGCCCATGGATAACCATGGATATAAAGGGTGCTAACACCTTCCCTTTGTATAACCTACCCCCTGAACTCAAAATCTTTTTAAGGTCTTTCCTGTTCTTTTATGTCCTTTCCTTATGGATAAAATAAAAGTCGGTGGCGACTCTTGATATCCGCAACATTTAAACTAAAGTCAGTTCTCCCACCGTGTTACAGTGGGTACCTATAAACTTCGAGCCTATATCCTTTGTTTCTATAACCGTGTACCAGGCCACGATACAACCCTCAAAAGTCCTAACTGAAACTGGGTTATTTTGAGATTGTACTACCACGAGACCGCGTTCCTGACTCCTATGAGTGGTGCTGAAATATCTTTGTTGGCGTTGCATGTGCATGCTTTCTATCAAAAATCAATGTCGTATTTTAACCAGTGATTCACTCACAAAGGTTGGCGACATCTTTTTACAGTAAAACTTCAAGATTAACATGTGTTTTGCATTAGAATTTTCATTCTCAAAATAAACATTTTCTGCTTGCATACATTTATTTGGCATCATAAAAGTTCACGTATGGATTCTCAGTCCAAAAGCTTAATCTTGCCAAGTTGAGAAGTCTGAAACTTCCGAAGGTCAATCTGTTGAGATGCACTTTTCAAGAAACTCCATTGAGTAGGGACTTTCCCAACAGTTGTGGTAAGAGCCAACTAATTTGGGGCAATCACGTCGAGCAATCTCTTCAAAATTCAGCCAAGATGGGGCAATCACTTCGAGATTCGAATCTCTCAAAGAGCCATCAGTCGGAGGCATTCATTCAAATTTTAACCAAACTGGGGCAATCACTTCGAGATTCAAATCTCTCAAAGAACCATCAGTCGGAGGCATTCATTCAAATTTCAACCAAACTGGGGCAATCACTTTGAGATTCAAATCTCTCCAGGAGTATTCAGTATGGGTATTCACTCAAAGATCAGCCAATCAAGGGCAATTACTCAAAGGCTCGTACTGGGGCAAGCCACCCCAAGAGCATGAGAAGTACTTTCCCCCGAAGACAGTAAATCAAAAGCACATACCCAAGGTTCAAAATACTGGAGCAGAATATCTCACGGTGGGTTAAAAAGGATCGATGATTTAAGTTCCTAAGGTACAAATACCTGCAAGTTCATGCACATTATGCTTAATGGGAAAGTAATATAGATTAAGCTTCAAGTCTAGTATGCCTATGAGAGTAAAAAAAAGACCTCATGTAGTTCACTTAGATATTTGTGGACCACTAGAAGTGTCTAGTTATATTTGTGGATCATTAATGAAGTGCCAACACCATACATTCCTCAACACAATGGCTTAGCAGAAAGGAGAAACAAAAGTATTTCCAACATGGAAAGAAGCATGCTGAAGCAGAGAAATCTACCATATGAGGTTTGAGGTGAAAATGTATCCACTGCTGCTTATATCTTGAACAGATGCCCCACAAAGAGGTTGATGAACAAAGTTCATGAGAAATCTTGGTGAGGAAGGAAGCCCAGTGTAAACCACTTGAAGATATTTGGTTCCTTGTGATACAAGCACATTCTTGATGCCAAAAGAAGGAAGCTTAACCAATGATCCTTATAGGATACCACAATACAAGAGCCTATAGAGTGTTTGATCGTGATATAAAACAATTTGCCATCAGTTGATATGGTAATGTCTTGGAAGATGAAACATGGAATTGGAATGCTGAAGACAATGATGATATTAATACTTTAGTGCATGTTCACTCTAAAATAAAGGTTGTCAAACACAAATCCAGACTTGTTTTAGAAGGCTTCATGTAGAAACATTGGGTTAATTATGATGAGGTTTTCTCACCAGTTACAAGATATGAGACCGTCAAATTAGTAATTGCCTTAACCTATAATAGAGTATGACCCATTTTTCATCTTAATGTCAAGTCAACTTTCCTAAATAGCCCTCTAGAAGAAGACATATTCAAAGTTCAACCTCCTGGTTTTTGTCATAAAAGGAAAGGAATATCTAGTTTGCAGGCTATACAAAGCCTTGTATGGCTTGAAGCAGACACCAAGGGCATGTAATAAAAGAATTAACAAATTTTTCATTGAAGCAGGGTTCATAAAGTGCAACTCTGAACTTGGTGTTTACATCAAAGGTAAAGAATGGAAAGATATCTTAATCATTTGAATTTATATGGATGACCTCCTTGTAACTGGAAGTTGTGAGACAAAAATTGAGCAGTTTAAAGATAAGCAAGCTAGTTTATTTCATGGGCATGAAATTTTTATCTACCTCAGGCGGAATGATCTTACATCAAGCCAAATATGCAAGTGAAATATTGGCAAAGTTCAACATGTTTGAGTGCAACATTGTAGTCACACCATCTTATACAAATCTGAAACTAGCGGACTCAGGTGAAGGCGAGGAAGATAAGGTAGATGCTACCACATTCAAGTAGTTGGTAGGCTCATTGAGGTATTTATGTCAAAGTAGGTCAAATATAAACTACTCAGTTGGACTGGTGAGCAGGTTCATGAGCAATCCCCTAAAATAACACTTCACTGCTGCAAAAAGGATAATGAGGTACATAAACAACACAATTCATTATGGTCTTCTATTTCCACTAGGAAAAGAGTACAATAAAGTTGAGTTGATGAGTTTCTCTAATGTTGATTGGTGTGGTGATAAGATTGACAGAAGAAGTATAATTAACTACATCTTAAAATTCTTAGGAGCACCCCTGCCATGGTGCTTAAAGAAACATACAATGATTGCATTGTCGAGTCGTGAAGCTGAATATTTTACAGGTTCTGCAGTAGCATGTCAAATAAATTAGCTTCAATCTTTGTTAAATGACTTGATGATGAAAAGTTAATCAAGTTGTTAATAGACAACAAATCAACAATCAACCTAGAAAAAAAACATTGCACATGGAAAGAATAAGCATATAGAAATTGAGTTCTATTTTCTTAGGGACCGAGTTACCTAGGGAAAATTTGAAGTTGTGTACTGTCCAACGTAAGAACAAGTGATTGATGTGTTTACTAAAGTCATTAAAAGATAAAGTTGAGAAAAGAACATTTAATCATAACTTTTGATATTTTGAATTAAGAAGAAATGTTGAGTTTAATTCAAATTATCCTAATAGAAGTTAGTTATGTTTTTAGTTGGTTATGAGACAATTACTTGTATGCACATATATTCTTCTCTCTCACTTTCATAATTTCTCTCATTTAGTCTTTTCTTCTCTCCACCAAAAACTATTATCCCCAACTCTTGTGTTTCTAATCATTTTGATGTATTATCTAGGATAAGGGATTAATTCCACACTATCTGTAAATAATTTCTTGTAAATTAATTTTTTTTTCGTCATGTAAAGCATTTAGAATATTGATATAAACTTAATGCCCCTACATTGAATAACTATTTTACGGCAGTTATAATAAGAAACAAAACTACATGAATAGTTAGTTGATTAAAATTAGTTTGAAACAATATCAAAAATAAAATCCGACCTACCGGATTCGAACCAGTGACCTAAGGATGACAGCATGGAATTCCAACTACAGTCCTCCGCTCTACCAACTGAGCTAAGGTCGGATGATGTTTACAATTTCCTGTGTTTTCATAAACTTGAATCTTTGCATATAGTCTGCTGGAAGAACCGCATGAAACACCCGCATATTTGGCCCAAACTTTCCCACGTCTCTTTTTCATGTTGATCATGCTGAGAATATTGTTTCCCTCCATCTCCCATAAACATTGTTTTTTCCATGTCACTAATCAATGTTTGTGAGATGCTTCAAACAATGATTCCTAGTGGTCATAATCTGCATCAACCATACTTATTTTTCTGAGATTCGTAGCTCTCATGAATGTAACATTTTGAATTCCTTGTTGCACTATTTCCACCCTAGTATTATATTTTGTTATGTATGAATCTCATACTAGCTAGAAGAATTCCTTTACATATGCAATACAAAACATATGAGACATTGTTCTGCAAAATGATGTCGGAGTTAACAAAGATGCACAGATCCGCGACCACTTTTTTCACAGGCCTAAGCATATACAATAGGAACAAATGAAAGAAGAAAGGTTTGTTGAATGAAGTGAAACAAGATGGTACGTGACAGAGAAAACTAGAGAAGTTTTTGCTAATGGTGTTGTGATGAAGGGTTTCAAAAATAATAGAATAAATACATTTTAAATTCTAACGATTTTTCATTTTTTTTATCCAAATAATAAATTTTATTCGAAGAATTTTAAATTCTATCATATCATTACATTCAATTATTAAAAAAAGTTTGATTTAAATACACTGATTATCTCTTATTCTTCTATTAAATGGGGGCCCTTAGTATGCAATTCATTTTAGTAGTATATTTTGTGACAAATTATTTTCTAAATCATTTTTATAAAATTAGAAGGAAGATTTCTGTTTAAAATAATAATTAATTTCATCCAAAAAAAACTGGAACCACAGAACGTACGGCTGGTCTTATCCTAGTCTTAATGATTGACGAGAACTATAGTAAGGAACCGAACCATTTGAAGTTAGTGCACTCACCTAAAACTAAAACCAATTTCTGATTTTCTCACTTAGATACCAGATCATGGCGATGGCAGTTGTTGGTGAAGCTTTTCTCTCTGCTTTCATTGAAGTTGTTCTCGACAGGCTTGCTTCTCCTCATGTTCTTGACTTGATCCGTGGGAAGAAACTTGACGTCAATCTGGTTCAACGGTTGAAGAACACTCTTTATGCTGTTGAAGCCGTGCTTAACGATGCGGAACAGAAACAGATCAAAGACTCTGCTGTTAACAAATGGCTTGATGATCTCAAAGATTCTCTCTATGTTGCTGATGATATTCTCGACCATATCTCTACCAAAGCTGCTCTTTCCAACAACAACAACAACAACAACGTCAGTACTGTTAACCACTTTTCTCGCTTTTTCAACTCTGAGGAAAGGGATTTGGTTTGTAAGCTGGAAGATATAGTTGCTAAACTTGAATACATTCTCAAATTCAAAGATATTCTTGGCCTTCAACATATTGCTACTCACCACTCTTCCTGGAGATCTCCATCAACCTCTCTAGATCTTCCATCTAACATATTTGGTAGGGATCATGACAAGGAGGCCATACTCAAATTACTCTTACATCATCATGATCATCATGTTAACATTTCTGTGATCCCCATAGTTGGCATGGGTGGGGTGGGAAAAACTACTTTAGCCCAATCTGTGTTCAACCATGATAGTATAAAGCAGAAATTTGATGTTCGAGCATGGGTTTGCATTTCTGATGATTTTGATGAACTCAACTTAACCAAGGCCATCTTAGAGGCAGTTGCAGGGACTTCTTGTAATACAAATAACAAAGAGTTACTTCATCTTGAATTGAAGGAAAGACTGTCTCAAAAAATGTTCTTAATTGTTTTGGATGATGTATGGACCGAAGACTATGACAGTTGGAACTCTCTTATAAGGCCTCTTCAATATGGAACTAAGGGAAGTAAAATTCTTGTAACTACCCGTAGTGAAAAAGTTGCTTCTATGGTCCAAACTTTTCATGCTCACCCTCTTCAGCAATTGTCTGAAAAAGATTGTTGGTCCGTTTTTGCAAACCATGCATGTCTTCCTCAAGAAGAATCCAATGAGAATATGGATCTCCAAAAGATTGGCAAAGAGATTGTTAAGAAATGTAAGGGATTGCCTCTAGCAGCACAGTCACTTGGGGGCTTGTTGCGACGAAAACGTGACATTAGGGACTGGAATAATATACTAAATAGTAACATTTGGGAAAATGAGAGTAACATCATTCCAGCACTAAGAATTAGTTATCATTATCTCGCTCCCTATTTGAAACGTTGCTTTGTTTATTGTTCCATGTATCCTAAGGATTATGAATTCAATAAAGACGATTTGATCTTGTTGTGGATGGCTGAAGATCTTTTGCAACCTCAAAAAAACGGGAAGACTTTAGAAGAAGTTGGTTATGAGTATTTTAATGACTTATCTTCAAGATCATTTTTTCAACGTTCCGGAAGTGGGAACCAATACCAGTGTTTTGTGATGCATGATCTGGTGCATGATTTAGCAACATTGCTTGGTGGAGAATTCTATTTCAGAACAGAAGAGCTTGGGAAAGAAACGAAGATCAGTACCAAGACTCGTCATTTATCATTTACCGAGTTCAGTGATCCTTTCTTGAAAAACTATGATGTTTTCAGCAGAGCAAAAAACCTTAGGACGTTTTTGAGAACCGGTTTTGACATTCATAAATTCTATAACGAAAAGGCACCATGCATCATTTTTTTGAATTTGAAGTGCTTGAGAGTTTTGTCATTTCGAGACTTTTCTGATCTTGACGCGTTGCCTGATTCAATAGATGTGCTGATCCATCTGCGTTATTTGGACCTCTCTTCCACAATTATACAAACATTGCCGGAGTCGTTGTGTAATTTGTATAATCTACAAACGTTGAAGTTGTGCGATTGCCAACATCTAACCATGCTTCCAAATGACATGCAAAATCTTGTAAATTTACGCCATCTTGATATCAGTGAAACTTATCAGTTAGAAGAGATGCCTAGAAAAATGAGAAAATTAAGTCATTTGCAACATCTGAGTTGCTTTATTGTGGGCAAGCATGAAGAGAAAGGGATCAAAGAACTGGGAACACTTTCAAATCTTCACGGATCGCTTTCAATTATGAAATTAGAGAATGTAACCAACAACTTTGAAGCATCAGAGGTGAATATGATGGATAAAAAGTACCTTGAGGAGTTATTATTCCAATGGTCTGAATATGCAAAGGACCATTTTACAAATTCACAAAGCGAGATGGATATTCTTGGCAAGTTACAGCCTTGTAATTACTTGAAAAAGCTAGTTATAGATGGATACCTGGGTACGAGATTTCCAAAATGGGTTGGAGACCCTTCCTACCACAATTTGACCGAGTTATCCTTGTATTGTTGTCATAATTGTTGCATCCTTCCACCACTTGGACAATTACGCTCTCTCAAGGTCTTGACAATCGGGGAAATGAATATGCTGGAGACTATTGGATATGAATATGGTGATTCCTTTTCTGGAATCCTCTTTCCCTCCCTTGAACATCTGGAGTTTAGGAATATGCCATGTTGGGAAGTGTGGGATCATTCTCATGAGTCAGATGATTCGTTTCCTGTATTAAAGTCTCTTGAGATTGTTGATTGTCCCAGATTACACGGAGATTTGCCATCTCATCTTCCTGTCGTGGAAACAATTAAGATTGAAAGTTGCGACCAAGTTGACTCTTCTCTCCCAAGGGCTTCTACAATACGCAAGTTATACATAATTGATAGCAATAAAGTAGCCTTGCATGAACTACCCATTTCATTGGAAGTATTAACAATTCAAGGAAGGGAAGTGACTGAGTCGGTCTTTGAAGCCATTGCCATTAGCCTAACATCTCTTCAAATTTTAAATATCAAAGACTGTTCGTCTGCGATATCATTTCCAGGAGATTGTTTACCCTTATCCTTAAAGAGCTTGTCCATCACAAATTGTAGTAATCTAAATTTTCCAAAGCAAACCCACCAACATGAGTCTCTTCAGTCTTTGAGGATCGATAGGAGTTGTGACTCTCTCACAACCCTCCCACTGGAGATCCTTCCAAACCTCACTGATCTCCAAATCTGGAGTTGTGAAAACATAGAATGCCTTTCAGCTTCGAAAATTCTTCCAAATCTCATTGATATTGAAATCAGAGACTGCCCTAAATTTGTATCATTCCCAAGAGAAGGATTGTCTGCACCCAACTTGATATCCTTGTTTGTCTCCCACTGCCTTAATTTAAAGTCATTGCCTTGTCACATAAATAATCTTCTTCCAAAGTTAAAAGTGATGAGTATATACGGTTGCCCCGAGATGGAAACATTTCCTGAAGATGGCATGCCACCTAGCTTGAGATCACTTTATGTTGGAAATTGCGAGAAATTATTGAGGAACCCATCTCTATCTTTTTTTGACATGCTTTCCGAACTTTCAATTGGAGATCTACGTGATGGTGTTGAGTCCTTTCCTAACAAGGGTTTTGCATTGCTGCCTCCCTCCCTTACCTCTCTAAGTCTTTGGCAAATGAAATGTTTGCACACGTTGGACTGCAGAGGGCTTCTCCACCTGACGTCTCTCCAACAATTAACAATTCAATCTTGCCCAAAGTTGGAGAATATGGTGGGAGAGAGGCTGCCTACTTCTCTAGTAAAACTTGAAATTTTACGTTGTCCTCTGTTGGGAGAACGATGTGTCAAAAAAGACTCTCAAATTTGGCCCAAAATTTCCCACATCCGACACATTAAGGTTGACAACAAATGGATTTAGCAAGCTCAAACATGAATTTTTAACAGGTAATTGTTCTGCACTTCTTACTGGGATTTCTATTTATAATTCAATTTTTTCTTACTTTATAAATAGTTGGCCACTCATAGCTGTGTTTTCTTACTTTATATATTGAAATTTGATAATCAGATGTTGAGATGTTTTATTTGCTAATGCAGTTGCCAGAGTTCTACTACTAATTTCCAAGTCGCATTTTGAAGGCCTTGCACACATTCTCAGCTTTTGATGGCCTTTGCTACTTAAATGTTTTGGTTTTAGATTCCTATGTATGCTGCTTGAAACACATTGGATTTTATTTATCATTGAACTACCAGATTTCCACCTGAAACAATCCACAGAACGGGGACTTGTTTAAAGTCCGCAAGTAGCAGCAGCAGTTGCTGGAAGTTCACCTCAAGAGCAGGCGGGATACCCTGCTGCCGTAGTACAAAATTCCAGCTCCAAACATCCAAAATCCAGCAGCCATAAAGAGAAACCGGTGCCAATTTAAAGAGCGAGATTTCATATAACTCCACAAATAGCATCTGCAAAGGTTGATGTGTCAGCCATATCTGCAAGTTAAAATTCCCCTCCACACAACATCCCTATCATGTTTGTGAAAGTATTGTCTTGTGATGGTTGTTGTGATTTTGAAGTTTGAGACAATGGTTGTGATGTATATAGTGAAGAGTTTGTTGACTAATATCTGTAAAAAAAGAAAAAAAAGAAAAAGAACTACAGTGGACTAAAAAGGCATGATGTTACCGCTTCATCGCTTAGCTCAATATTGATACATTCTTTCCTTGTGCTTTGACAACATATAAAGAGTTCAGTAAGAAATGAAGATTAAGATGCAATATTAAAAGAAGTAAGATAATGGTAATCTTTGCAAAAGAACAACATGGTTGAAACTCCATAAGACTAAGATTAAGCTATACATAACGGTGGAACATCATAGTTGAAATAAGCATTATTAGACCACATGAGTGTGGGATAAGTAGGTTAGTCTTAAGTTTGATAAATTTGAAATGAAGGTATGGTTGAGAATTTGAAAAGCATGGGTTTTTTTTAGCTTTTGGGATATCATTTCTTGAAACAAATGTTCCACAATTTTTAGTTTTTTGGCACAAACCTTAAAGGCAAAGTCATTGTCCAATGGTTCATTTGTTGATTACAGATTTATCCCGGTGGTAATGTAATAGTAGTATTTTATAATGGAAAGGGCAATTTAGGAATTGTAAAACCATATGATTATTTTAGGTATATATATGGTAAGAGAAACACAGTTTGCAGCACACTTACTCAAAGTACGAGTTGACTTTGTCCAAACTGCTTCTACTATCAATCTCCTGATTTCCGATCCACTTTATGGCGGTGGCGGCTGCTGTTGGTGAAGCTTTTCTCTCTGCTTTCATTGAAGTTGTTCTCGACAGGCTTGCTTCTCCTCATGTTCTTGACTTGATCCGTGGGAAGAAACTTGACGTCAATCTGGTTCAACGGTTGAAGAACACTCTTTACGCTGTTGAAGCCGTGCTTAACGATGCTGAACAGAAGCAGATCAAAGACTCTGCTGTTAACAAATGGCTTGATGATCTCAAAGATTCTCTCTATGTTGCTGATGACATTCTCGACCATATCTCTACCAAAGCTGCTCTTTCCCACAACAACAACAAGGTCAGTTCTGTTAACTACTTTTCTCGCTTTTTCAACTCTGAGGAAAGGGATTTGGTTTGTAAGCTGGAAGATATAGTTGCTAAACTTGAATACATTCTCAAATTCAAAGATATTCTTGGCCTTCAACATATTGCTACTCACCACTCTTCCTGGAGATCTCCATCGACCTCTCTAGATCTCCCATCTAACATATTTGGTAGGGATCATGACAAACAGGCCATACTCAAATTACTCTTACACCATGATGATGATGATGTTAACATTTCTGTGATCCCCATAGTTGGCATGGGTGGGGTGGGAAAAACTACTTTAGCCCAATCTGTGTTCAACCATGATAGTATAAAGCAGAAATTTGATGTTCGAGCATGGGTTTGTGTTTCTGATGATTTTGATGAACTCAAGCTAACCAAGGCCATCTTAGAGGCAGTTGCAGGGACTTCTTGTAATACAAATAACAAAGAGTTACTTCATCTTGATTTGAAGGAAAGGCTGTCTCAACAAATGTTCTTAATTGTTTTGGATGATGTATGGACCGAAGACTATGACAGTTGGAACTCTCTTATAAAGCCTCTTCAATATGGAACTAAGGGAAGTAAAATTCTTGTAACAACCCGTATTGATAAAGTTGCTTCTATGGTCCAAACTTTTCATGCTTACCCTCTTCACCAATTGTCTGATAAAGATTGTTGGTCCGTTTTTGCAAACCATGCATGTCTTCCTCAAGAAGAATCCAATGAGAATATGGATCTCCAAAAGATTGGCAAAGAGATTGTTAAGAAATGTAAGGGATTGCTTCTAGCAGCACAATCACTTGGGGGCTTGTTACGACGAAAACGTGACATTAGGGACTGGAATAATATACTAAATAGTAACATTTGGGAAAATGAGAGTAACATCATTCCAGCACTAAGAATTAGTTATCATTATCTCCCTCCCTATTTGAAACGTTGCTTTGTTTATTGTTCCATGTATCCTAAGGATTATGAATTCAATAAAGACGATTTGATCTTGTTGTGGATGGCTGAAGATCTTTTGCAACCTCAAAAAAACGGGAAGACTTTAGAAGAAGTTGGTTATGAGTATTTTAATGACTTATCTTCAAGATCATTTTTTCAACGTTCCGGAAGTGGGAACCAATACCAGTGTTTTGTGATGCATGATCTGGTGCATGATTTAGCAAAATTGCTTGGTGGAGAATTCTATTTCAGAACAGAAGAGCTTGGGAAAGAAACGAAGATCAGTACCAAGACTCGTCATTTATCATTTACCAAGTTCAGTGATCCTTTCTTGAAAAACTATGATGTTTTCAGCAGAGCAAAAAACCTTAGGACGTTTTTGAGAACCGGTTTTAACATTCATGAATTCTATAACGAAAAGGCACCATGCATCATTTTTTTGAATTTGAAGTGCTTGAGAGTTTTGTCATTTCGAAACTTTTCTAATCTTGACGCGTTGCCTGATTCAATAGATGTGCTGATCCATCTGCGTTATTTGGACCTCTCTTCCACAATTATACAAACATTGCCGGAGTCATTGTGTAATTTGTATAATCTACAAACATTGAAGTTGTGCAGATGTCAACAACTAACCATGCTTCCAAATGACATGCAAAATCTTGTAAATTTACGCCATCTTGATATCAGTGGAACTTATCAGTTAGAAGAGATGCCTAGAGAAATGAGAAAATTAAGTCATTTGCAACATCTGAGTTGCTTTGTTGTGGGCAAGCATGAAGAGAAAGGGATCAAAGAACTGGGAACACTTTCAAATCTTCACGGATCGCTTTCAATTATGAAATTAGAGAATGTTACCAACAACTTTGAAGCATCAGAGGTGAATATGATGGATAAAAAGTACCTTGAGAAATTATCGTATGAATGGTGTAAGGATGCAAAGGACCATTTTACAAATTCACAAAGCCAGATAGATATTCTTGGCAAGTTACAGCCTTGTACTTACTTGAAAAAGCTAGTTATAGATGGATACATGGGTACGAGATTTCCAAAATGGGTTGGAGACCCTTCCTACCATAATTTGACCGAGTTATTCTTGTATCGTTGTCATAATTGTTGCATCCTTCCACCACTTGGACAATTACGCTCTCTCAAGGTCTTGAGAATCAGGGAAATGAATATGCTGGAGACTATTGGATCTGAATATGGTGATTCCTTTTCAGGAATCCTCTTTCCCTCCCTTGAACATCTGGAGTTTTGTCAGATGCCATGTTGGGAAGTGTGGCATCATTCTCATGAGTCAGATGATTCATTTCCTGTATTAAAGTCTCTTGTGATTGTTGACTGTCCCAGATTACACGGAGATTTGCCATCTCATCTTCTTATCGTGGAAACAATTAAGATTAAACGATGCTACCAAGTTGACTCATCTCTCCCAAGGGCTCCTTCCATACACAAGTTATACATAATTGATAGCAATAAAGTAGCCTTGCATGAACTACCCATTTCATTGGAAAAATTAACAATTCAAGGAAGGGAAGTGACTGAGTCTGTCTTTGAAGCCATTGCCATTAGCCTAACATCCCTTCAAATTTTAAATATCAGAGACTATTCGTCTGCGATATCATTTCCAGGAGATTGTTTACCCTTATCCTTAAAGAGTTTGTCCATCACAAATTGTAGTAATCTAAATTTTCCAAAGCAAACCCACCAACATGAGTCTCTTCAGTCTTTGAGGATCCATCGGAGTTGTGACTCTCTCACAACCCTCCCACTGGAGATCCTTCCAAACCTCATATATCTCGAAATCCAGAATTGTGAAAACATAGAATGCCTTTCAGCTTCAAAAATTCTTCCAAATCTCATTGATATTGAAATCAGTGACTGCCCTAAATTTGTATCATTCCCAAGAGAAGGATTGTCTGCACCCAACTTGGCATGTTTGCGTGTCTCCGGCTGCCTTAATTTAAAGTCATTGCCTTGTCACATAAATACTCTTCTTCCAAAGTTAGAAGAGATGAGAATATACGATTGCCCAGAGATGGAAACATTTCCTGAAGATGGCATGCCACCTAGCTTGAGATCAATTTATGTTAGAAATTGCGAGAAATTATTGAGGAACCCATCTCTATCTTTTCTTGACATGCTTTCCGATCTTTCAATTGGAGATCTATACGATGGTATTGAGTCCTTTCCTAGCAATGGTTTTGCATTGCTGCCTCCCTCCCTTACCTCTCTAAGTCTTTGGGAAATGAATTTTTTGCACACGTTGGACTGCAGAGGGCTTCTCCACCTCAAGTCTCTCCAACAATTAACAATTGAATCTTGCCCAAAGTTGGAGAATATGGCAGGAGAGAGGCTTCCTGCTTCTCTAATAAAACTTCAAATTTTCAGTTGTCCTCTGTTGGGAGAACGATGCCTCAAAAAACATTCTCAAATTTGGCCCAAAATTTCCCACATCCGACACATTAAGGTTGACTTCAAATGGATTTAGCAAGCTCAAACTTGGATTTTAAACAGGTAATTTCCAAGTGGCATTTTGAAGGCCTTGCACACATCCTCAGCTTTTTTTATGGTCTTTGCTACTTAAATGTTTTGGTTTTAGATTCCTATGTATGCTGCTTGAAACACATTGGAATTAGTTTTCAAATGCCTTTATTGTTTTGCTTCGAAGAGATGGTAGATTTTTTGTATGGTACTTTAAGATCTGGGTTTAGATGAACAAGGATCACTTTTGGGTGCTAATTCTGCCACCAAATAGTTTTGTCATTGAATTTCTACGTTTGGATAATAAAATTGAAGACATGAAGAACTTTTAGTACCTGACTATGTTACTAATCTTTTTAGTGATTGATTTTCGGGATTTTGTTTTTTTTATTGATTTAAATTTTATGATATTGTAAATTTTTGTAATATGCACATTTTATGATTTTATTGGTTGTTATAATTAATCACTTTCACTTAAGGTGTGATTTTTATTTATTGTAATAAAATTATTTTCACATGTAAAAATTATTTTTTATAATTTATTTATTTTCATTTTTAATTTTTACTCAGAATTTTTAAGGTTGTGCTGCAAGTGGTAATTTTTTGCATTTTAATTCAATATGCTATTTTTACAGTTGTGTTTTGCGAAATTTGTAACGCGCCACGTTCCTCTTCTATCTCTCTCTCTCTCTTTTTTTTTTTTTATAGCTAACATTGGTATTAAGGAATGTGATTAATAATTATGGATTTAATCATGGAGTATTAGTGATATCAGATTCATACTAGTATGAATAAGGAACATAATAGAAAGTAACTACTAATAGGGCAAGGTTGAGATTTCATCAAGATTAATGGAGTATTAGTAATAAGACAATAATTAGGAAGAAATCAGATTATTTTTATTTTTATTTTTACACATTTTCCCACCGTTTGAAAGGAGAAAGAGAGGGGAAAAGAAATAAAGAATTGGACTTAGATAGAAGTTGTATTTTCTTGTGTTCAAACTTTAATTCCCACCATCGCTTTTGAGTTTTGATACAAGAGAATTCAGTAAAGAATGAACAACCTTAGATTGAAATTCCAAGGAGATGGGAAAAAAATATGAAAGAAATGAAATGAGGTTAAACATCCAACATTGGAGAGGAGAAAGAACCATTCATTAAGCTAAAAAGAAAGTCATCTTTTAGAATTAAGCTGAGTTTTAATAAGCTTTTTTAATATTTAGTTAGGTTAGATAATATGATATTTTGACATGCATAATATTTATATAAAATATTGTAGGGTTAATGCAGTTTTCCATCCTCTTAAATATCTTATATTTCATTTTTAGTCCCTCCAAAAAGTTTCTTTAAAGAATGATCCTCATAAAAAATTTAATTTTAACTTTTGGTTCCTCCTCCAATTAGCAACTATTTTAACAACTTAGAGACATAATTAACGACGGTTTTAGCGACGATTTTTTATTTAGCGACGAAATTAACGACAGTTTTAACAACGATTTTGACGGGAGAGACCAAAAGTTAAAATTAAAATTTTTATGAGGATCATTCTTTGAAGAAAATTTTGAAGGGACAAAAAGTGAGATTGTGATATTTAGGAGGACCAAAAACTTCATTAACCCAATATTGTATTATGTTAATGATAACCTAGAGTAATGAATATTAGGTCATATCTTGAACATTAAGATAAATGTTTTTGAATCTTTGACTATTTCTTGTTTCTAGTGAGTTTTTATCTATAATGAGCGTTAATGATGACCTAAGATTAATGAGACAAGTTATTATATGTTTAAAGGTGATTTGGGGTTGAGAGAATATGAAATTATGGAAAACCCGCAATATGAATAAATTCATATATTCATAGGCCTGAAAATTTGTCTATGAATCGAGTTACAATCCAAATTCAATTTTTTAATGTGATTTGACTCGCAAGATTTTGTGAATTGAAACACCCAAGTCCAAAAGTCCCGAATGTTATTTTGGGTCTATAAACCTTAGATTGATGACCTTAACACGAGAAATCTATTTGCCATCCCCCCAATTATATCTGACACCCCCAATTTTTCAATATTCCCAAAATGACTCTGATGTTATTTACCTAAAAATTTACCTTATTTTTCCAGATAATTTCCCTTTTTCCACTTTGGAATTCAAAATTTCCGGTAGTTAATTCTAAATTTCCAATACGCTCTCAAACACACATTTTGTGAATTTCTGAGTTTTTACCGGAGATTATAAAATATTCGGTAATTATTACTGGTAATTCCAAAATATTCGGTATTATTTATCGAAAATTTCATCATTCATGGTATTAAACTCATCATTTTGGCCAACCATACCAGAAATCTCAAAAATCCGGTACAAAGCAAAACCTACCGGAAATTTTCAAATTACCGGTATGTCGCTCCCGGGATTTTCATCCTAGTACAAACGCGAAAGTGGCGCGAAAAATGTAGAGTCGTCAGCCAGGCATTTTTATCCCGAAGGAACAGGAAAGGTAATGTTGCACAAACCTAAGGAAGAAGGAAAGGACGAGGCCTTGCGAACCAAAGATCTGGGTTCGGGAGTCGGTTACGACCTTGGAAGGTATTAGCTCCCCCAGATCGTCCGCCGTACCCGACGGGATCCACGCTTGTTTGTCTGTTTCAAAGGGTGAGAAATCAAATGCTGCTGAAATAAAAGAATTGCTAACTGGAATGAGAAAAGGATCTGGAAAAGAAAATGGAAAGAAAGGGGGAAATGTAGGGAAAATAAAGAATTTGCTCGCACGGGCCCCACCCCGCTGCCTACGTACATCATCGGAAAAATGAGGATCAGAGTCGACGTAGTTCGCCTAACTAAGGCGGAAATTTGCTTGTGTTTTTTAGGATGACGTTGCCATAGTTCTAACTCAGGTGTTACCGGCTCTGACTCGAGGGTGTTTACTGTATCGTTGTTTGAACTGTCGAGGCAAGTCATATTTGTCCGCAAAGAGTAGGAGATGAGAAGAGAAGACGCGATGTCTTTGTTTATTGTCTTTTATGAGAAGTGTTTTTGAGTTTATTGTTTGTGAAGGTAGCCTCATGATTAGACTTGTACTTCATGCTAGACAAGCCCACACTATTCCAAGATGGAATGAATATGAGTGCCCCATGGAATAAGGCTATACACAAGAGAACTCCTTCATGCCTTTATTGAATTTCTTTTAGATTTTGTTTGAAGATGAGAGAAGAAGACTCAAATGGAGAAATGACAAAGACTAAGGGAGACTAAGACCAACCCTAAGTTATTTATTATATACAGAAGGGAAATCCAAATGGTTTGTGTGGTTTTCTAATCCTAATGAGGAAAGGAAAATAAAAAAGAGAGGATTATAATGTAACTTACTTCCTAAGGAAGGTAAGTTAATTCCAACAAAGGGGAAAGCCTAACAAGCACAAGCATTAAAGTGTAAGGCAAAAATGCAAATTAAATGCATAAAGAAAGTAAAAAGGATAAGATGTGTGGAAACATACCTTTACCTTCCTACAAAATAAGGGTTAGTGGTACACATTTAATGAAAACGAAAGGGGTAAACATCTACCAAACAATCCCTAAAGAAACTAGGACCTAAACTAGACTCAATCTAATAATTAGAGGACCTAAGAATAAGCCAATACAAAATTCAGCAACCTATTACAGCTACCAAATGCACAAACAACAATGAAATGCAACACACAATTCAAACAACATACTACAACTATCAAACAACATGAAAGTAGGTGTAAAAAGTCACATACAACATGCAAACACACATTTTACAGCTACTGCACTAACAAACAACTATGAAAACATGAGGCAGACTTTATCATTTTCATTTATGTGCACAAAGTGAATGATAAACAACACATTAAAATGGATCTACATACATCACAAAATAAATTCAAACATGCAAATTTATTTACATCATTTATTTAGTTAAAAGGAACAATGATCAACAAGAACAACCACACTTTTCCATATTGCACAAATGAGCATTTATCATGAAATTGAACAAGTATCACTACAAGCATCAATTATTACACATGCATGGCATAAAAAACATAATTGAACTCATGTCAAGAAATGATCCCTTAAGCTCAATAAGCATGCATGAACATATGAAGCATTTAATCACTTTTAAGCAAAAACATCACATGACATTTAATCACTTTAGCAATCAAGCAAGCAATGACAATAATCATGAAGCACATATTGAATTTAAGCAAGCAATTGGCATGTGAAACGAGTGCTTAAAGTGTAGCAAAACACATCAAGAATCAATCATAGCACATATGCATATTTAACACAACACATGGAAAAGTGAACGGAATCATGTCGAAACCACTCGAAACAAATGAATCGGCTACTGGAGATAGACCGAAAAATCCCCTAAAATCAGTACCTAAGCATACATGAACATTATAGGCACAAAGAAGCAAGAACAAGCAAGAAAATAAGCTAAAAATCCAAAATCTAATAGCGTTAACCGGTTAACCGACCCCAGACATCAACAATTTGGCCAAAAACGCATGTGTTAACCGGTTAACCCAAAGCGTTAACCGGTTAACACTGAACAGAAAGTGAAAATTCGCTTTGAAATAAGTGCTTTTGGCCACAAACTTACTTCTAAACATCCCTAACACACATATAATCATGTTAGCACCAATTTCTACTCAATTAGGGCTTATTAACACATGCTAGAACCTATAACAAGCTACAACCTAGCTTCTAATCCATTAAAATCCGCAAATCGCAAGCAAAACGTAACGAAAACGCAATCAACCACAAGTAATACAAAAAGCGCTTAAAGAATGCCGAAATGGCGAGATGAAGAGAATAACTTAAAGCAATCATGGTTTTAGATCACTAACCTACGAAGCGGAGAAGTGCTTCGGTGGATGTTGCGAGAATTGGAGCTTGATCGAAGAGAAATCCGAAGAATCTGCGAATTCGCAAAATAAATGTGTTCTTGATGCTTGATAATTCTTGCACTTCCGATAAGTCGAAATCTCACCAAAAACCAGTAGCTTCTTCTTCTTGAATACCCAAATCAATGAAGGTTGGAGGCTAAGCTTTAAGATCTTCAAGTTTCAATGTGAAACTTGAAGAGCTTATTTGAAAAAAGCTTTGATGAAAAGGGAAATTGAGGAAAAGTGAGAGAGAAAAGTGATTCTAGAAGTGAGAATTGTGAAATTATGAGAGAGTGAAAAATTGGGAACCTTTTGCATTGAAGTGATTATATTATATAGAGACTAGGCTTGAAGCTAGGTTTGGGAATGAAGTTAGGTTTAGGCATGGAGTTAGGTTTTGAGTTAGTTAGGGTTAGGGTTGGAGAGGGAATATTTCTTGGAATATTCCTTGGAATACTCTAGAAGGTTGTAGAACATGGTAGAAGCATCCAAGGGAAATGGAGTGGAATTGAAGTGGAAAAATAAGAGGGGAAAGAATGAAGGGAAATGTAGAAGGAAAGTGGAAGGAAAATGGTAGAAAAATGTGAATTCTTCCTTTTTTTTGGTTGGTTAGCTTGGAAGTGGTTTGGATTTTTTTGGGATATTATTTTTCTCTTGAACTCCAATATTTGGCAAGCCTCGATCGACCACATGCCTCATGCGCATGCAAGGGATGATGATTTATTTTTTTATTTATTTTTAAAAATGCGACACAATGATATGCAGAATGATGCGGGAATGAAGTGTACACTGCTCGAGGTTGATAATAAAAAATAAGAGGGAAAATTTTGGGGTGTTACACGGTATACAAGAAATTTCATTTAAACTAGAAATTTCCGGTAACAGGTCTGAAAGAGAAAATGCTCGCGTTGTGCGGTCCAGAGCATCTTTTGCAGATACTTTGACACGTATATGTGTTACATCTATTGCACCGACACAATCCTAACACAATATTATAATTCTTTATTAATAAAACTTATGACTACTAGGATTTTAGTATTTTTTATAGGGAATATAATTTATTAATAAAAATGTGTACCTTAAAATACTAGTTGAATCTATAACTATTAGAAATTTCTGGAGGGACTATTGAGCCATCGGGTTGGACAAGAAATTTTTCTTCCAATTCAAGAATATCTCTCAAAACTTGATGAAGATGACGACTAATAGTCTCGCCGGAACGACGAAACAAAAAGTTGACTTCACGATTTTTAGCATTATGTGTTAATATGTAAATTGATTTTGCAACTTGCTCTTCCACACTTGACCATCGGGTAGCTTGTAATCACCCTTCTCTTTCTAACATACCACATAAACTCAAAAGTTTGAGGACCCATTATTAATATATTTATACTAGTTTCACTGTTACTTATTCGATACATTATTTCTTCACGAACTCTTTCTCTTTCAGAGCTCATACTATAACACAATTTTCTCTTACGAGATATTCAAATATAATAATAAACAACAGCACACACTAGTTGAACTATAGCTCTTTGACGCAAATTAAACCATTTGTTAATAACAATTTGATCTGGATAATCCATCTAACCCAATAAAATAATTTATATAATTAAAACAAGGTAAAATAATTTTAGAATATTCGAATAAAAAATTAAGCAAGTAATAAAAGAGAGTCTTCATATACCAACTTTAGAGGAGTCAAATTCATCAATCACAATAGAAAATAAGATATATAAAAAAAACTTAAACTTAACTACTACAATACAATATAAGATATATAAAAAAATTTAAACTTAACTGCTACATGAAATTGCATCTAGATGCACCGTTAATAGTTGTTAATTCAAATCACTTATCTTAAAATCCTTTGACTTTCTAGCATTATATTTCAATAACTTTCTAGCATTATATTCCAGCATCTCTTTCGCATTACAATAAGGTAGCTACAAAAAAATACTAGAACCAATGTCATAGTAATTATGACAAGCCATGTGAATGCATCGAGATTTTCTTCGACCCTTCCCTCTTCTCAAAGTAAAAAACCCCTTTATAACAAACCACACGCATCAGAATAAAACCCTTTGATTTACTCTCTTTACTAGCTTTATATATTACTAATTTCATACTGATAAAACAATTTCCAGCTACTACATAGCATCCATAATTGGTCTAGACATTTTTCTTTCACTTGTACAAACGTGTGTGAGGATGAGAGAAAAAGCATGACTTCTTTGCTCTTTGTGGAATGAAAAACAACGTGCGGGGAGTGTACAATTATGCCGACTCTCTCTCATGCACATGCCTCTCACTCTTTGTACCATTTTTTCAATATTTCCACTAAAAAGGTAAACAAGTAAAAGTGGTGTATGTAAACAATTTTGGGCACGTGAAAATGGGGTGGCACCACTAAAACAAATGTGGAAACATTACATAAAAAAAGTGACACACAAAAAAAGATAGAATAAAAAAAATGGACAAATGGGATTGTGACAAAAATGCATCCAAAAACCCTAAATGAACCTTAAACTTCAAAAAATCATAACTTGAGTTCTAAAAATGATATGAGGGTTTTCTTGTACTTTTTGGAAAGGGAAAATCAATATCTATAACTTTCATGTTCATGGAAAAATAATTTGAAGCTTTTTTCAACATGAAATAATGGGTTGAAGGTTTAGGGAAAACATTTCCAAAAATATAAACTTCTCACTTGGAAAATTCCAATTTTAGCAACTTCTTGCAAACCCCTGATTCCTGACATTTGAGACCAATCATGCTATTAATTGACCAAATAAAGGTCCATGAAGTTGATGATCATGATTAAAACCCTAAAAATCTCATGTTTGACTTTTGTTCTGCACAATTGACTTTTCTCTTCACATACAAGCAACTGAACCATAGCCTGACTTCCTCAATGAACTTTTGAACAAAATTTCATCCTTAGGCCTTGTATACCATATTAAATCCTTTGACCATAATAATTGGTCAAAGATATGAGGATAGACTGCTTTGAGGCAGAACCCTAATTAGGGTTTCCTTGAATAGGAGGAAGTTGCACTAATGAACTTCTGATGAACCACATCCCTTCCAGGGCTTTGAGGATAAGTTTGAGCTTATGCAAGATATGAGGATACCTTGTAAGCTTGTTTCAAGACCACTTGGCTCTTATCTTGGCTTTGAAGAATCAAAACTTGATGAATGACTGATCATATGCCCTATGCTTTTAACCATGGATGTTATGCCTCATCTTTCTATGCAAAGATGTTAGGATATGTATGTTATATGCTATGCTATATGATATGAAATGAGAAGGCAAATTTTGGGGTGTTACAATGATGTACATGCATTATTTCCATTCCCAAAAACTAGATATATAAGGAGTTAATCCCTAGTTCACCACTTCGAGCCTAAAAGTAGGAGTTTCTTTCGGATCTAAACCCTTATGCTTAACTTGGGGCAGGGTAGTTGTTCAGTTATCTTGATTACACATTTAAATTACAAGATGATCCATTATAACCAATAGTTTGGCAATTATAGGTTTCAATATGTCAAAAAATACAACAAAAAAAGAGAAAATCCTGCTAAGTCAGACATCCAAAGAAAGACTTAGGCAAAAGTTAGGGATCAGAATATAAAGAATAATCAAGCAAAAGAGGCCTTCAAATCCTCAATATCAAACAAGTAAGATTTAGTGACCACCATGTCCAAAACTAATGAGTCACTACCAATATCCATCAAAGCCCAATAAAATGATTGTCATTTCCAAATGAATCTTGAATCATAATATTTACCTTTACAATGTCAAGACGAATGTGTTTATATTTAACTGAACATAGGACTGGAGATTCATCACGAAGAGGGGTGGGCACAAACACAATTTTGAGCCTTTATCCTTTGTTTCATAAACCGTGAACCAAGCCACATTACAACCCTTAAAAGACAAAATTGAAGCAAGGTTATTCTGAAAGCATACTACAGTAAGGTTACGTAAACTGACTCCAAAAGGATCTTTGCAAGTCATTTTGTTTTGTGCATATCTTTGCTTTACCTTTCACTTTAAATGTCATAAACCGTCGTGTTTTGACTTTAAGATTCATTTTCTTTCTTTTCCAACAATGATTTTGATTTCAAAAGTTGTATTTGTTTTAAAATTACCATGATCGTATAAATGTTTTTGTTTGCAAATTATCCTTTCTTGCAAGGAATTTTAAAACAGTTAAGAAACTTGGTTTAGTGATCTTATCAAGAGCAAATCCTTCCATATCCTGTGAGGATTAGTTCAAGGTTGATGTTCAATTCAAGTCATCCTCAAATTGGTTTATCCAGAAGATTTTACAAGACTCATATTGGGCAAGTTTCCAAGTGAGCCATAAATAGTCATCAAGAATCAGTCAAGTTGAAGCAATGATCAGCTCATCTACAACAGTCAACTAAAATTGGGGCAATTCATTGGAAGAATCCCTAAAATAAATTTTCATCCATACTTCAAGGATCATCAACATGATACAATTTATTAGTGTGGCAGAGAATTGTTCAAAAATATCTTTAGCCCCTAAGCTAGGTGGAAGTGATCTCCATGATGAGGAATCAGACTCCCAATCTTGTTATCTCCATAAACGAGCCAAGTCATGTTTCCAGCATTTGCATTACATGAATTTGATCATACATCATAACAAATTCATACACCATGCATAACAAGAGTGTTTTATCCTCATTTTCATATTGTTGTGTTGCTATCAACACCTTACCTTGTGGTCAAAGTCCAACTTCTTGGCGCCTACGAAAAACTTACCTTTCCTTCACTCTAGTGTTATTCCTGGGTGTCGCTCCCGGGATTTTCATCCTAGTACAAACGCGAAAGTGGCGCGGAAAAGGTAGAGTCGCCAGCCAGACATTTTTATCCCGAAAGAATGGGAAAGGTAATGTTGCACAAACCTGAGGAAGAAGGAAAGGACGAGGCGTTGCGAACCAAAGATCTGAGTTCGGGAGTCGGTTACGACCTGGGAAGGTATTAGCACCCCAGATCGTCCGTCGTACCCGACGGGATCCACGCTTGCTTGTTTTGTTTCAAAGGGTGAGAAATAAGAATGCTGCTGAATAAAACTGCTAACTGGAATGGAAATGAGGAATGAAATTGGAATTGACAAATGGAAATAAAAGGGGGAAATGTAGGGAAAATAAAAAATGTGCTCGAACGGGCCCTACCCCGCTGCCTACGTACCTCATCGGGATAATGAGGATCAGAGTCGACGTAGTTCGCCTAACCTAGGCGGGAACTATTTGTTTGTGTTTTTTATGCTGGAACTGTGTATGTCTATGCTCAGGTGTTGCAGGCTCGTCTGGTACGAGTGCGTTTACCGTCTTGCATGTGTGACAAGTCGTCGCGAGTTCGCGTTATGAGTGAATGAGATGAGAAAAGAAGTTCCTGCAGGATAGTCGCTTGTTATTTGTTTTTGGATTTTATGAGAAATGTTTTGAATTTGTTTATGAACGGTCTTGTACTAAGACCTATCCATCGCGGGAAGTATTTACACCTCGCCCCGAAACAGGACGCGTATAAACACTCCGCAACAAAGTCTCGTGTCGTACAAGATTGTTCGGTTTTCATTAAGTGTTTTATTGCTTTCCTTTATGAGATGAGAAAGAATGACTCAAGTTGATAAAGGCAAAATCTAAGGGACTAAGACTCAATCCTAATTTTATTGATTTATTCACAAGAGATCCTATGGTTAATGGAGTTTTCTATTCCTAATGAGAAACTAGAAACTACTAGAATTCAACTTACTTCCTAATGAAGTTAAGTTGATTCTAAGAACAATGGGGAAACCTATACAAGTTATAAAATCAAATGATAAGGCAAAAACAATACAATTGGATTAAGGAATGAAATTCTAAAAATGCAATTAAAGGCATGAATTAAAAAAAATAGTCTATTTTATTTATTCTAGTTCTAATGACAATGAAACTTTAAGCCTAAGTCCTAAATCCAAGTCAAGCCTAATATTTTCCTTCTAAACAATTCAAATTTAAACTAACCTAAGTCTAAATTAAATTCTAAGGCTAAATCTAAACTAAACCATATTTTTATTGGACTTTATTTTCATGGCCTAAACTAGATGGAAATTATATGTAACCAAGCCTAAAAATTAATATCCTAAAAAATATTAAAAGTTCTGTAAAAAATATGAAATTTATTCTATAGGGTCCTAATATTATCTATAACATTGTACTAAAAGGAATCCTACAAAATCAAAATTTAACTAGGTCTAAAAAATGATTATTTTCAGCTATGAATTAATCCTTAATTTCTAAAGAAATGGGCTCTAAAACCTAAGATAAAATATTCTAAAAAATCTACAAAAATTATCCTAAGTACTATCATTAGTTATCTAACTACAGTAAAAAGAGTGGGCTAAAAAAATACTGGAAGTTATAAAAATAAAATGAACAAACTCAAGCACAATTAAAGGAAATCCAATAAAAGCTAATTAAAAGAAAAATCAGAATTAAATCGAAAAATAACCAAAATTCAGAAAACAAAAATGTCACAAATTTCTAAATTGAATTATTTACATACTGAAATTTTTGTATAATTTTCTAGTGGATTTTACTATTTTTTATTGAATTGTCTTGAAACTATATTAAGTCAAAAATTAAATTCTAAAAATAAAATAAAAGGGGGGAAGAAGAGTGATTATTTTAAGTTCTTTTCTTATACTGGGCTTTAAGGGAGGTGTGAATATCAACAGAAATAGGACCCAATTCGCAGGAATCCTATGAGGGTGCAGGAAGTGATTTTATTAAGTTGTTTTTTTGTAAACTGGGCCCAAAGGGGGTGCGAATAGCAATATGTCAACAGGCCCATTCTCACAAGAAGCCTGGGGGGTGCATTTAATATTATTGTCAGCTCATTTTCTATTTGGGCTTAGAAAGGTGGGGTACGCATAGCAAAAGGGCTAAGCCCAATTGCACAAGTTACAGGGGGTGCAGTTAGCATGTTTTCTTAGTTGTTTCTTTACAAATGGGCTTAAGTTGGGGGTGTAGACAGCAAAGCAAAACTAACGGCACTAAAAACGTGATTAATGAGGATTAAACATAGAATTATACTCCTTAATTGACTATAATTTCCAAAATCTTTCTTTAACTCCTATTAAGTTGACTTAATTATTTTCTTAATTTAAAAAGAATTGAAAAAAGGAAAAAAAAAAAGAAACAACATAAACAGAAGGGCTGGAAAGAAAGATCCGAACCCTAAATCCCCTTCTCTTATCCCTTCCGCCGCAGCCTACCTCTTCCTTTCTTCTTCGTCTTCCCTCACTCCAATTCACCGTCACCGATTGATCCCCTCCTTGCCTCTTCACTATCTTCCTCTTCTTTATCCTTCTTAACCGAACCAAACACCATCATCTTCTTCGCCGAATAAAACTCTTACCACCTTCATAACCTAGACCTAAGCCTAAATGTCGCCGTCGTTCTCACCTTCCTCATGACTCCGCCATCATCATGTTCATCACCTTCTTCCAAACTCTCCGCCGCTGATAACATCATAGCGCCGCCACGATCCGCGAACCTAACCTGCTCTTCGCCGTCCATCCGAATCCGAAATCCCCTCTTGAAACAAACACTCTAACAACCTGAATATAAGCCTCTCTCTCACTCTCATTCGGCCTCACCTTCATGCTCACCGAAACACACACTCATCCTATAACCCTAACCTCCCGCGCTCATCACGAATCCAGAAACAAAAGACTCAAGACTCAAATCAAACACCAAATCAACATGTTCAGAATCACGACAACAACAAACATAAACCGCAAGCAGATACGTCTACAAGGTGAGATTAGTACCTGTTAGCCGAAGGAATTGAAGAAGCTGCCGTGAAGTTGATACGAGACTACGAGCTTCAGTTGACGATGCCGACAGATACAGGGAAATCAGCCTCGATACGGGAATACTTCACTTCTTCAGAACTGAATCGCAATTTTGTTAATGTTATTGAGCTTCGCTTCAACTTCGCAATTATGTTTTGTTCGTTCTGAGTTGATATGAACGTGTATCGGATTAATTCGCAGGTTTGTTGATGCTACTGTGATAGCTTCATTCGATCGACAAAGCAACTTGATGAAGGCTGAAACATGGAGGAAAATTGTGATCGAATCCGAAATACAGGATGATACTTGATGAAGATCGAAGTGCTAATGTAGATTGGAATCGATTCCTCTGTTATTGGTGATACAGATTGAAGAACATGGAGGAAAACTGTGATGAATTGATGATGATTCTCAAGAAAATTGATGAAGATTGAAGAGAATTGGGGCTTGAAGGTTCGAGGCTGGTTGCGAAAATTGTGAAGTTATGCAGGAGGAGATTGAAAGGGAGAAGAGAAGAATGGTGAGAAGGTTGAGAGAAAAAAAATGGTGGTAGAAGAAAAACTGATTGATCGAGAAGCTACTGATTTATAGGAGATGCCTTGAGGATGGTTCTAGAAGTTTCAGGTAATAAAATCAGTTTCAATTCTGTTATTTTTGTTAGAATTCAGTTAGGACAGCTTTATGAATTCTGTTAGTGAATTGGTTAGAAGGAACAAACAATTAGAATCAATTATAATTCTGCCATACTTTCCTTTCATTTTCTATTTCGAATTTGTGAAACCATTTTCTTCTGAACTTTGTATTTCTGATAAAAAGTAATCGATCCCCTGTTTATGTGGTGAGCCTCCTATTGATTTTCCTTCTATTCTTTGAACTTTATTTTTTTTTCTTGCAGTGATGTTCATGGTATGAGGAAGTTTGGTTGAGAGTTGAAGAGAATTTGGAGAAAGCTTTAGAATTGGGAAGGTTGCCACTGCGAGAGTCTCATCATGGTGATTTTAGAAGATGAATTTTCCTTGCTGATAGTTCAGGTTATGGAAAAGATCCAGCCCCTACTGCAGAATGATATGAAGTTGCCTCGAAACTGATGAGAAGTTTTCCTTTTTGTGACAGTTATAACGAGTCTCACATTGTGGTTATCGAAGCAAGTTGATGAGGAAAAAATTTCTACCGGCCTTGCTCGGCGAGCATTTGTATGAAGGTGACCATCCTGTAACTCTTTTTTTTCTTTTTGTTAACTCCCAATTCTGCCTCTTCTCGCATCGTAATGCTATGCTCTTAACACTGTTCGTTGTATCACCTTGTGTCTCTAGTAATTGCTCTCATAAGTGCAATGTAACTAATCGACACGACATTCTTGTTTGTATTTCAGATGAAAAGGCTTGCTATAGGCTATGAAGGAAAAGAAACCTATGCTATCTTTGAGATTAGAGAAATTTCCGTCCGTGGAATAAGGCTTGAATTCTTTAAAGTTTCGGTGCTTTTGTGAGAGGTGTTAAGAATGACCCCGCCCTTGAAAGTTGTAATAATCGTAAATAAGACTTTGCACTTTAAATATTACGCAAAACAAATTGGTTTTGCAAAACCTTGGTTTCGGATGTTAGGGTTGTAAATAGGACGATGCACTTGTGAAGGAATTATATTCAAGAATCTCTTCTCCCTCTTTTTGTTTGAATTATTCATTATAATACATTTGTGGCATGAACAAAATGAATAACATGACCTCACACACAGAGAGTCACGAAAAACAACCATAATGCCCTTTTGATTGTTTGGCTTAGATTTATGACTTCAATGAACGGTCTCACATCATCATGTGCACCCTTAATCTCAAAAAAAAACCAACCTTTATTTAATGAATTCAAACCTTCCCAAAACGATTTACCAAGGCTCCTTTCAAACGAATACCAACAATCTCGTATGAATAAAAAGAAACACATATAACATCCAAACAAGACTTCCTCCATTATACATGATAATGCGCTCTAAATCTCAACATTAAACCAAATATTAATGGTTCTATACGGATATTGGATAACATAATTATGGTCCCGAAGGACACAGAGACGAAGTTTGAAAATCAAATAAGGGAAAAGCCTTGAGATATGGATTCAATTAGGACTTAAAAGAAAGATAGTAAACGGAGGGTTTGAAGAAATGAAAACCGTTGACTTGTCATGGAATAACAAGGGAACTGATTAATGGGCCCAAAATATGGAACTCAAAAGAATATTGACTTAAGAGGTATTAAAAATAAATTTAAATGGACACAGACTTGGACTTAAGATGACTGATTGGAAATTAGTTTGATGATTTGGATATTAGGGTGAAAACAAAAGAAATTGGCTTCCTACTATTTTGGTAGACATTTGTGATGACTCTAAAGCAAAATTACCATTGAGTTTGAATGGTGTAAAAAATGGACAAGGGGAAAGCATGAGTTTGATATGGGCTATGAAAAATAAAAGATAATTCAAAATGGATTACGGACAAAAGATAAATGGGAAAATGAATAAGAGAAAAGTGAAGGTGAATTGATGGAAACATATTGAAGTAGAAAGGTGAAGATGAAATGGAATAATCGGGAGAGGTTCATAATAGTGAGAACAAAGTAATGAATGAAATCTAGATTTTTGCCCAAAACATATCTTGAAATCTTTCACAAATCTATAAGCACAACCACTTCTGAGCCACTGAATATTTTCGGAATAGTCACAACTCTCTGAATCATTTGAAATGTGCCATGACCATTCGAATCTAGATGAATCACTAATAAACTGAAAATTCGAAACAAACTTCACACCAAACACTATTCGATAAACAGATGAATCTCCGCACACGACAACATGATCCTTGAATATGCACTGTCCAAGAGATAGTCCGATGGTCCAAAATAATCTTGCAGTTGTAATGATCTTTCGACAATTTGATCCAAATTAAATCAAACCCCCATCTGAATTGAGACACAACTGAGCAACCGCATTCGGAGTAGAATCATAGTCCAGTGAATATTCTCTGTTATTTCAATCCTTGCCAGATACGTATAAGGTGCAAAAAACCCTAATTTCCTTGAGCCCTGACCACATGCCTTATGAAACAATGAAATGAACTACTATGATATTAATGACCTGGTGAGAAATGAAGATGAGTGTGAAACAATGAACCGATAGAGGTAATAAATAGGAGGGAAAATTTTGAGGTATTACAGCTGCCCCTATTCAATCATATGCGAACCTGAACGAATAATTGCAATGGCTTTTATGCGTTCGAGGTGTGGAGTGATTGAATACTCGAATAAAACCTGAAAATTTGCACACTGAGGGTAATGGAAATGCCATTTGCCCATTTATTTATTTATGTATTTTTTTTTGTTTTGACCTCTGAATAGGTAACGAAAATAGAACCAGGTGGAAATGTGCCGGGAGGAGTGCCATCCTCGAATGACAATTCACACAGGATCCTCGGATCCAGTGCTAAAAACTATCCTGGAATAAAAACACAATGATATACTGGCTGCAGGCGATAATCATCAACAAAAGAAAATAGGACAAGATGGAACGGGATCGTTGTACATAAACGAGAGCCCAAGCAAACAGGATCATTGTACTTAAATGATAACCTGAGACGCGATCGTTGTACTTGAACGGAGACGCGAACAAATGAGACTGTTGTACTAAAAACAAGACTCGAAGACGAGACCATTGTACTTAAATGGAGACTCGAAAGGAACGGGATCGTTGTACTTAAATGAGAGCCCAAGACACGACCGTTGTACTGAAACGGAGACGCGAAAAAATGAGACTGTTGTACTGAAACAAGACTCAAAGGCGAGGCCATTGTACTTAAATGGAGACTCGAAAGGAACGAGATCGTTGTACTTAAACGATAACCCGAGACGTGACCGTTGTACTGAAACGGAGACGCGAAGAAATGAGACTGTTGTACTGAAACAAGACTCAAAGACGAGGCCATTGTACTTAAATGGAAACTCGAAAGGAACGAGATCGTTGTACTTAAACGAGAGCCCAAGACGCGACCGTTGTACTGAAACGGAGACGCGAAGAAATGAGACTATTATACTGAAACAAGACTCAAAGGCGAGGCCATTGTACTTAAATGGAGACTCGAAAGGAACAGGATCGTTGTACTTAAATGATAACCCGAGACGTGACCGTTGTACTGAAACGGAGACGCGAAGAAATGAGACTGTTGTACTGAAACAAGACTCAAAGACGAGGCCATTGTACTTAAATGGAAACTCGAAAGGAACGAGATCGTTGTACTTAAACGAGAGCCCAAGACGCGACCGTTGTACTGAAACGGAGACGCGAAGAAATGAGAATGTTGTACTGAAACAAGACTCAATTGGGGATAACAACAAGACTTGGTGGAAGCATCCACCCTGGGAAATGAAATTGTATTCTTGTGGGGAACACTTCAATCTGACTGGAGGTGTAACGGGTCTTATGTAATATACCTCAAAACTGGCCCATGCTGGTATGCATATGTTTGAATTTATGGCGTAATGCTCCATGAAGATGGAAATGCTACGCTTTGGAGGATGCAAATGTAATGATGATTACCGGATGCAAATGCAAATGCAATGTGGTCTCCCGATGAGGAGATGACAAGTATCCCAGATGGCTTGACTGGGGAGGAACGATGATCACTGCATTGATCTGGTTCGTCCTGATGAGGAGGAAACAACTCTGCGGGGAAAGTTGTTAATAATTCACTGGCTCTGAATAGCCGCCACTGCCAAAAATAAATTGGACTTTGAGATTGGAGTGCCAAGACCCTGCTGGCGATGGACCCTTCTTGAACTCTGGTGGGGAAGTGAGGACCCCCTGGCTTGGCTGGGGAACCAAGAGCATGACACTGCTGAGGAAACACCTTGCTGGGGAGGAAAGAACTCCTTGTACTGCTGAGAATTGCCCCTGTCTGAAGGGAAACTTCTGCTTGGGGACTACTCCCACTCTATGCTACCTTGCTGGGTGAAAGTTCAGCTCCCGCATGGCTGGGGATGATTGGAAACACCCTGGGAGATACTTGTTTCTGTTCAAACAAAAGGGAATGCCCATCCTGGATAATAGTCTTTAGCTCTGCTAGCAACACCAGTACCTATACCTGCACGAACACAATCGATAGTACCTGCAACATAGAGAATTAGTTTGAGACCTGCTTGCCCCAGGCTCATAGCACGAATTATTGTCTAGGTATCTCAACACCCTTTCAGAGTTGTATTAAATGTTTCTATTCTCCTGCACGAGTTAGAAAGCATTCAAATGTTCATAACACAATGCAAGTTACTATTTGCTAGAAGTTTTCACAATCAATCAATGTTAGATGAAAAAAGCAAAAACAAAGAAGCAAAATAGTCAATTGACTGAAGTTGAATTCTTATTGATTTGGAAAGGTGGCCCTGAATAGGCAATACAAAGGAAGCAGTTCCCTGGAATGAGGGAACGACTAAAAAGAAAAACAATCTATCCTACTGGCAATGTGAGAAGTGAATCTCATCAAGTCTCAACCCAGTTATGACTCGTATGTCTTCAAGACGCTCCGCTCGCTCTGCCTCTTGAGAAAAAGTAAGGGAACTGATCTTTAACCTTTAGGATAGCCTCAACTGTAGGTAGGTCATGGATCTCGCAGATCGCAGTCGTTCGTGTTAATCCCTCTTTTGTGTGGATCGCCCTTTCAGGTTTTCAATCCACCGGGATACCCTTTTTTGCCTGAGTTGTCCGATGTGGCTTTTCAACTCAGCGGGTGTACATTTTTTTTTCAAGATTTCCCTAACTTTTGCCCGAGCCTTTTATTCTGTTTTTGGCTCGCCGGGATGCCCATTTTTGCCTGGATCTTTATTCTGTTTTTATCCAGCGGGTCCTTTTTACACGAAGTATTTTCTTACTGCGTCTGCATTGACAGGGGATTGGAAGTCTTCCCCGTCCATGGTTGTTAGCATTAAGGCTCCGCCTGAGAAAACCTTTTTAACCACGAACGGTCCTTCATAATTGGGTATCCACTTGCCCCTGTGATCGTTGAGAGGAGGAAGAATCCTTTTCAGCACTAAATCTCCTGGCGTGTACCTCTATGGTCGCACCTTCTTGTCAAAAGCCTGTTTCATTCGTCGTTGATACAATTGTCCATGGCATACAGCTGCTAGACGTTTCTCTTCAAAGAGACTCAATTGATTATACCTGGATTGGAGCCACTCGGCTTCATCTAGCTTGATATCCATCATCAATCTCAATGAGGGGATTTCCACTTCGATTGGTAAGACTGCCTCCATACCATATACTAATAAGAATGGAGTTGCCCCAGTTGAAGTACGTACTGATGTCCTGTACCCATGCAACGCGAATGGTAACATCTCGTGCCAGTCTTTGTACGTTACAACCATCTTCTGCACAATCTTCTTGATGTTTTTATTAGCCGCCTCGACGACGCCATTCATCTTCGGACGATATGGAGAAGAGTTGTGGTGTTCTATTTTGAAGTCTTGACACAAGTCAGCCATCATCTTGTTGTTGAGATTAGAACCATTATCAGTAATGATCCTTTCAGGGACTCCGTACCGGCAGATGATGTCTCGCTTAATAAATCGAGCAACCACTTGTTTAGTAACATTGGTGTAGGATGCCGCTTCAACCCACTTCATGAAATAATCAATAGCAACTAGGATGAAGCGATGACCATTAGAAGTTGTTGGCTCAATCTTTCCAATCATGTCGATGCCTCACATAGCGAACGGCCATGGTGAAGACATGACACTCAACGGATTCGGAGGCACATGGACCTTGTCGGCATAAATTTGACACTTATGGCATTTGCGGGAGTACTTACAGCAATCAGATTCCATGGTAATCCAATAGTATCCCGATCTCAATAATTTCTTGGATATGGTATGTCCTCCAGCATGGGTACCAAAGGAGCCTTCGTGAACCTCCTGCATTAACAGGTCTGCTTCGTGTCTATCCACGCATCTGAGCAGCACCATGTCAAAATTCCGTTTGTACAGCACACCGTCTTGATTCAAGAAGAAGCCTCCTGCCAGTCTTCTAAGAGTTTTCTTATCCTTACTAGATGCCCCAGCTAGGTATTCTTGATCCTTAAGGAATTGTTTGATGTCATGGTACCAAGGCTTGTTATCTTCACCATCACCAACTGCAAAGACATAAGCAGGTCTTTCAAGCCGGGAAATCGAAATCCGAGGCACGAAATTCTCTCGACAAACTTTAATCATGGACGACAAAGTTGCGAGAGCATCGGCGAATTGGTTTTCGTCTCTAGGAACATAGCTCAATTTGACTTTGGTAAAGAAAGTTAACAGCCTCCTGACATAATCTCTGTAAGGAATCAAACGAGCCTGATGAACTAACCATTTGCCATTGACTTGATTTACCACCAAAGTAGAATCTCCGAAGATCTCAAGGTTCTTGACTCGCAAGTCTATTGCCTCTTCGATCCCCATGATACAAGCTTCATACTCTGCCTCATTGTTGGTGCACTCGAAGGTCAACCGAGCGGCTAAAGGTGTGTGGACCCCTTCTGGTGAGATAATAACAGCACCTACTCCACTCCCATTCATGTTTACAGCCCCGTCAAACATCAACTTCCATCTGGATTCAGGGTCGGGCCCCTCCTCCGGAAGTGGTTCTTCATAGTCTTTAAACTTGAGGAACATGATGTGCTCATCCGGAAACTCAAACCTCATGGGTTGATAATCATCAATCGGCTGCTGGGCCAAGTATTCTGACAACACACTCCCCTTGATTGCCTTTTGCGAAGTGTATTGTATGTTATACTCTGTTAATATCATTTGCCAACGGGCCACTCTTCTTGTCAAAGCAGGCTTCTCAAAGATGTATTTCACAGGATCCATTTTGGAAATTAAGAGAGTGGTGTGAGTCAGCATGTACTGTCTTAGTCGGCGAGCAGCCCATGCCAAAGCGCAGCAAGTTTTCTCGAGTAGTGAGTATCGCGTCTCACAATCGGTAAACTTTTTGCTAAGGTAATAAATGGCGTGCTCTTTTCGACCAGAATCGTCCTGCTGACCCAGCACACATCCCATCGATCCTTCAAGCACAGTAAGATACATAATCAGAGGTCTCCCTGGCACTGGAGGCATAAGAATTGGTGGTTCTAACAAGTATTTTTTGATTCGGTCAAAGGCTTGCTGACAGTCTTCGTTCCATTTAATGGCCTGATTCTTCCTCAGAAGCTTAAAGATGGGCTCGCACGTGGCCGTCAGGTGAGAAATAAACCGTGCAATGTAGTTTAGCCTCCCTAAGAAGCCACGCACCTGCTTTTCAGTCTTTGGCTCAGGCATTTCTTGGATGGCTTTCACCTTGGCTGGATCAACCTCGATTCCTCGTTCACTAACAATGAAGCCGAGCAACTTGCCAGAACGAACCCCGAAGGTACACTTATTCAGATTCAACCTCAGTCTGAACTTCCGAAGCCTGTCAAACAATTTTGCTAGGTTAACCAAGTGATCTTCCTCTGTCTGGGATTTTGCTATCATGTCATCAACATAAACCTCAATTTCATGATGGATCATGTCGTGAAACAACGTCACCATTGCCCGTTGATAGGTAGCTCCTGCATTCTTTAAACCAAATGGCATGACCTTGTAACAAAAGGTGCCCCAAGGAGTGATGAAAGTTGTCTTTTCCATGTCCTCGGGATCCATCTTGATCTGATTATAGCCTGAGAATCCGTCCATGAAGGAGAACACGGAAAACTGAGCAGTATTATCGACAAGTACATCTATGTGAGGTAGAAGGAAGTCATCTTTGGGGCTGGCCCTATTCAAATCCCTGTAATCCACACACATCCTGACTTTGCCATCTTTCTTGGGAACCGGCACAATGTTGGCAACCCACGGATGATAACTGGTCACGGCCAAGAAGCCAGCGTCAAACTGTTTTTGCACTTCTTCTTTTATTTTAATTGCCATGTCTGGACGCGTGCGCCTCAACTTCTGCTTTACTGGAGGACAACCTTCTCTGAGAGGTAGCTTGTGTACCACAATGTCAGTGTCTAAACTAGGCATATCTTGGTAGGACCACGCGAAGACGTCAACGTATTCTCGAAGCATAGCCATCAAACGAGTCTTGACAGATTCTTCTAATGCAGCCCCGATCTTGACTTCTTTCCTGTCTTCTTCAGTACCCAGGTTTATTACTTCGACATCTTCTTCGTGCGGCTGAATCATCTTCTCCTCCTGTTTAAGCAGTCTGGCCAATTCTTCGGGTAAATCGCAATCCTCTTCACCTTCCTCATCGGCTTGATAAATTGGATTGTCGAAATCATACTCATCCATAACAGGGTCGTCATTGATAAGATCCGGTGACGAGCACCTGCATGAATGATGATTCATGCAAGGGTTTAGCAACAACTTGAGAAAAATGAGAAACATTGCCATTTTAAAACTTTTCTTTCTTTTTTGAAAAACAAAAGTAAAAAACGAAAGACAGAGAACAACATGAATGAATGTGAAACGTCAATTTTATTTATGATTGTGTTAATGAACAAATGAACCCTTACAAAGAGCCACTATGCCTCGGGCAAGACATAGTGCTTTAATACAGGAAAAATAGAAACAAAACATTATTACTCTTCGAAAGAGGTGACCGAAATAAGCCTTTCCGATGTCCAATTGCTAAGCTGAGTTCCTGGAGCGGCAGGCCTGATCCATTCATCTAGGTCACAATCACTATCGACAGCGTCATCCTGCACAACACTGATGTTTTCGTAGTCTACCACTCCCGCACTTGCGAAAGTAACCGGACTCTGACAACCTTTAGCACTTGTTTCATACGGAGATCTTCCAGGGTGATAGCCAATCCCGAACATGTCTTTCTTCTCTGGCACTTCTACCGGACTGCCCCAGCCTTCTCGTATTCCAGATTCTACCAATTCAAGCGCTTGTTTATAAGAGGCTATGGAAACCCCCTTCTTCGGTTCTTCAGGAGAAGTTGCCACTACGGAGGCTTGCTCAGACTTCAAGGGCTCAAAAGCTTGACATGGGGTCTAAACGATTTCGCCATCCATCTCCACATATTTGAATGAAGCTAGATGACTAACAAAGATATCTCCTTCCCCACTGACAGTCACAATTTGACCCTCCCATACAAACTTTAGCTTCTGATGGAGTGTAGACGACACCGCACCTGTCAAATGTATCCAAGGTCTTCCGAGTAAACAACTATATGCAGGTTGTATATCCATCACGTAGAACGTGGTATTGAAGACTTGTGGACCTACCTTGATAGGTAACTCCACCTCTCCAAACACCGATCTTCTCGACCCGTCAAATGCTCGAACTACTAGATCACTGGGCTTTAGAACCACTCCATCATAGTCCAACTTCATCAGTGCTTTCTTGGGCAAGACATTCAAAGAGGATCCGGTATCTACCAACACGTGGGAGAGTACTGCACCCTTACATTCCAGAGAGATATGTGTCACACCCCAAATTTTACCCATAACTTTTTGCATTATTCATTCATCTCATCATTTACACACTTGGTGCATTTTAGAGCATTTTTTTTATCTGCAGCAATTTTCGGAAGTTTGGTCCATTTGTCTTACACGATTAAGGTTTCCTTTTTTTAGATTTTTAGTCTAATTGCAGGTTAAGTTTTATGCTTTTAATTCATTTTTAATTTCTGTTTCTAAGTTCAATATCAATTCCTATTTTTAAAATTTCTATCCCAAGTTAATTTTAATTTTAATTTCTATTTCATTTTTTTTTTAGTTTCTATTTCAAAATTCAATCTTAATTTCTATTTCATTTAAAAAAAAAAAAGAGTTTCTATATCTAAATTCAATCTCAATTTTTATTGCATTTTATTTTAATTTTTCTTTTAAGTTCTATTTCTAAATTCAATCTCAATTTTTATTGCATTTTATTTTAATTCTTCTTTTAAGTTCTATTTCTAAATTCAATCTCAATTTCCAATTTTATTTTTAATTCATTTTTTTTAAGTTCTATCTCTAATTCAATCTCAATTTATAATTTTAATTTTTTATTTATTATTCAAGTCTCTTATTTTATTTTTCTAAGTCCTATGTTTATTTTCTATTCCACCAAATTCAAAATCTAATTCTATTCAAATTCAGTTCCAAATGTCATTCCAAATGCCAAATTTCTTTTATTTATAATCACATTTTAAAATCCAACATTTATTCCAAATATTTGTTTATATTACAACTACAAAAAATTGTACAATACAACCACACAAAAAGCACAAAATTCAGCAGCACAAGGCAATTCAGCCTGCTCCAAACAGCCAGCCCCTCAACAGCAGACCTGCATGGCAGCCCCTCTGCTCCACCCACAACAAAATTCAGACTTTGTCTCCTTTCCTCCAACCCTTCACCTACAAGCAACAAAAAACCACAAAAAAATTCAGCCAAAGGACAACAAAAAATCAGCCCTTATAACACAACACAAGCAGCTCACAAATGAAAAAAACACACACTGTTACATTGCACAAAAAACAGCCTCAACAGCCACTGTTACAACACAAAAACACTGCAAAAACAGCACCAAAACACACATAAAACAGCCCACCAAACAGCCATAAATCACACACAAAAACTCCATCAAAAACCAAAAAAACAGTCCTCAAAAACCAACTCAAAATCAGCCCCATATAAACACTACAAACAGCCCTCAGAGCAACACAAACAGTCCTCAAAAACCAACTCAAAAAAACAGCCCCAACTTCAAACAAAAACCACAAAAAAAAAAGAAGAGGAAGAAAAGAGAGAACAAAGAATTCAGCAACAACAACAAGGAGTAGAGCAGTAGCAAGGAGCAGAAGGAGACTTACATTGCGGATTCTTCACCCCGATAACTTTCGGGTCGGTAATATTCTCCATTTCCTTCATTTTTTTCGGAATCTTGTTCATGTTGCTTGTCACCTCTTTTAGCCATGCTTAGGTTTACGGTTTGGTTCTGATTCCGAGTAGTTTAGTTTCTTTCTTTCTTTCAAGTTCATTTCCTCCTTCCCCATGTTGCATAGCACTCACTGCATACACAAAAACTCAGCAGCCACCATCACAAGAAAAACAACAGTCACAAAAAAAAACTTACATCAACAAAAAATATAGCAGTCATCATAAAATCCTAACCGCATATTAATCCTCCCTAACCACCCAAAGAAAAACAAAACAACAGTTGCAACTACAAGAAGAACAAACAGAAAAGAGTCTCAATACCTCACCTCATTCACACTTTTTCCATCTTCATCAACATCTCATAATCATGAAAAACTCACCAAAAACACTCCCTTCTGCATTCAGCATAAACCTCTCAAATCTCTTCCATAATTTTTAGCTCATTTCACTCTTTTTTTCACTCTCTACAATAACTCAGCCGCACCATATATCCATTTCCCTCATAGCTTCAAACTGAGTCCAAGCTTTCTTCCACCTTCCTTACACAAATCCAAACGCAACCTACACAAACAGATTAGTGACCTTCATCACCAAAAAAAAAACTTCAAAAACAATTCTGCTCGTATGAAAAAACCTTACCATAAGAACACCTCCCTGCTTCCATCTTCCATCCATCTTCACTCTAAAACATTAAACACCACCATCCAACCAATCATCCCTTCAACATCACCAACAATCAACACAAACCAGATCCACCGCTGCCTTGCCCTCTTGCTTCACCCACCTTCACCTCAACGTACCAACCGCAAGCCTCCACTAACAGACCAAACCGACGCCTCTCCTAAACCTTCATCACTTGTCAACACCCTTCATCAAAAATCCAGCAGACACCACAAACCGTGAAACATCCCTATACCACCTCAAGTCCTCCGCGAAACTCCGCTAAAACCATCCTAATCTTTCCCTTCAATAAACCCTCAACCAATCTACCTGCATGACACAACTGTGAAGCCACAGAACACAAAAAAACCAGAAAACAAATCCATCTTCAAACTCACCTTCGCGAAACACATCACGTTCCACCATGACCTCAAAAATACAGACTCTGCTTCATTTCTAAACCGTAAAAAACCAAAAATAAGAACGAATCCGAAAATCATAAAATGGCGCAAGCTATCATCATCATCGCTGTCAGCCATCAAAACTTAAAAAGCTTCAACACCATCCTCTTTGTCACAAATCTGATACAGAACCACAACCACCTCCATTTCCAAATCAGATAAACCTCACCCGCCATTCTCAACCACACTCTGATAAAGAAACACAAAACTTCATCAAACCCTTCACTATACATTTTTCAAATAACACAGAAATTAAAAAAAAAAAGCTTTTGAAATGAAGAGATGAAACCGTGAAACCAACTGAAACCAACAGAAGCAAAACCTGTCACAAATCCAGAAACAGTCCCACCCGCAAAAGCCCTACCATAGCCAAACCTTCAAACTTCACCATTCTCCACACAGCCACACATAACACCATACACAGAAAAAAACTACTTCCATCCGCGACCTTCATCTTCGCCATCCAACCCACCCTCTTTCTGTTTTCGCCCAAACCACCGTCTCCCTCTGTTTCCAACGCGAAAACCACCCACAAACAAACCCTTCGCCGCCGGACCGAAACCACCCTTTCACCCACCGCCACTCCCACCATCAACAAATCAAAACCGTTCCAAAACCATCCATAAACCATCGTAAAACCCAGCGATTTGAATCCACTGTAAACCCATCGCAAACCATGGAGAAATCACAAACGCAGATCCACGAGTGATATGTCGGCGCCGAGAGTGAGACACCGAGAGCGAATCCGCGACTGAGATCGAACCTGCGAGGGACGCCGTGAGAATGAAACGTGAACAGTGAGGGTGGGTATTCTTTTCTCTCTAAATCGCGAGTGAAAAAATGCGAGAAATAGAGAGACGGATTGAGCGTTTGAGAGAGAGGCTGAGAGCATCCGAAAGATAGATTCGAGCAAACCTGGACCGCTGCTGAGATAAGAAAAAGGTGGATTTCTTTGGCTTTCTGAAACGCGTTTTTGCGATAAAGAACCGCGACTTTCTTTTTGCTGCTTTAATTCTGATTATTTTGAAAAGAGGAAATGCTCTTTAATACTTTTTTTATATTAATGCATTGTTTTGTTTTTGGTTTCTTTTCTTTAGTTTATTTTTATTTTTTTGTTCTTTATTATTTGTTTATTTTACAATCTCAGCCCATACAATTTCTCTATCCACATACATAGAGCCCTGCGAACATCACCTTTTTTCTTTTCAGTCATTTTATTCTTTTTTGTTTATTTTATTATTGTTCTGTATGCCAAGGTTTTGTGATATGGATTATAGAACGCATAGGTCGAACCCACTTTATCTTCCTAAACACATACCCATCCAACGATGCACTTTTTTTTCTTTCTTTCTAGTTTATTTTTCATTTCATATACAATTTTGTTCTCCTAATTTCTGATTCGCTTTTATTTTACTAAAATTGTTTTTGATCTTTAAGAATTATTTATTTTAAATTTCTCACTTTACCTTAGGTTTATCTATTTTTTTTTAAACTTCTTATTTATATTTTATTGTTTTAATCTTATCTTAATTTCGTTTTGATTTAATTTCAATATTTTATGGCCGATGATATGACAAAAAGTCACGATAAATCGTTTCCGATTAATCGTGACCAATATGAGGCCATTCATTTATTTATTTTTATTCTATTTAATTTATTCCATTTAATTTATTCTATTTCAATTTATTTCACTTTATTTATTATTTATTTCTCGCACTTTTACATCATATTAACAATAATTTTTCAAGATAATAACTCCTTGGTCCAACGCCAAGTGAACTTCACATACACTTCACTCACACACGTAAGTCGGTCGTTTACGATCGCCATCTGCACATTCCTTTACACTTCACAGCTTTCTAACTTAAGCAAATTGACGCACCACGCTTGTCTTCCACCCCCGCATTCTCGATCCATATATCGAGCCATAGCCCAGTTACTAAGCCCTTTTACTTTGCATTGTCCATTTACTTTATTCATTCTTTTTTTGCAAGTAGCAACCTATGCCTTAGACTTAGGAGCTTGCACCCTCATTTATTTACTCTTGTTTATGCTTTACAATCCAAAAGGGGAAAGAACTCCTGCAGTTGACTCAATGTCATAGGAAGTTTAGCCATCCCTAGTTACCTTTTTGACCTTAGCCATTTAGGACTTTTTATTTTACAACTTTTTTGTGACTTTGTTAAGTCACGTGAGTGTTTGCCATAACACTTACCTTCCCCCGCGAACCTTGAGCGTAACCGAGTGTTCGTTAATCCTTAGGAGAACTACGAGTGCTCTGATTCTACACCCGATACGTAGGCATCGATGCGATGTTGTGCGAGCACCATTAGTAATAAAACCTTAGGTTCCCTTAGTTTTAACAAGCAATAAACAACAAAAATACAAATATTAACAAGAGGTTCCCGTAGGATACTGCGGATGCTTAGGATGCTAACACCTTCCCTAGGTATAATCAAACCCCGAACCTAGTTTCTCCTCATTTAGGGTTTTTACGATCTTTTTCCCTTTTCCCTTTGGATTAAATTAAAGTCGGTGGTGAACATAAAGTTTTGCGATTCAAGCTCACTTAATAGCTTGGTATCCGATTCTCACCGCGACAGAAATGGCGACTTCACTGGGGAGACTATTTTTGAGGGTTAAGCCCACCTTGTATATTTGTATATTTGTTGTTGTATTGCTTGTTATTATTTTGGGATTTTTGTTGGGTGTTCCATGTGTGGTGAGATAAGTCCTAGCCCGGACTTGAGTGCAAATAAGATAGGACGGTGGTATATTCAAGAAGTCTTGTAGGGAGTTGAGTCCCGACCAAGTTGACTTGAGACGCCACCACTCAGCGGAGGCCTCCTCGGATGTAGTTTTGTTGATCGAGTTCAGTCGTGAAAACATTACTATATTCGACCTGAGAGCCATTAATGTTGAGGACCGTAGAACATTTACCCTCACTTGGCCTTTTTAGGGATGTAGTGCGATGACTATGAGGGTGTAAATCCGAAATAGTTGATACGCGATACTACACTCGGATGAGACTCTCTTGAGAATATTACTGATTACCAAGTTGAGTTGGGAAGTCGGTAATATCCGAAAGATGGAACAATGATTCTGGGAACTTTTAGAACCCGTTGTACAGGTACAAATAAACTCATAGTACATACCTTTTGGGAGGGTTGAACCTTCGACCTCATGCAAGCTTTGAACCTAAGCCTTGTTTGTGTTTGTGTATTCATTGCATTCACGCATCATGAAGCATCATTTTTACCATTATTCAAGGAACTCAGAAACTTTATCTTTGCAAATATCATAGGTATCATCATGGATTTTGGAAGAAGAAAGACTGTCAAGTACACATTCAAAATTCCCAAACTCGAAGACCTAAGGAAATTAAGAGATTTGGTTGTGGATCAAGAAGCCTTCATGGAGAAGCATAGGAGACTTTTAGCCTTACTTAAGACTGAGTGGGACAGAAGGTTGCTCTCTGTGATGCTCCAGTTTTATGATCCTCTCTACCATTGTTTTACGTTCCCTGATTACCAACTGGCGCCTACTTTGGAAGAGTATTCATTTCTGGTGGGATCACGTGTTAAGGATGAGTTTCCATTCCCCGTTCTAGAGAAGGACCCTGAAGAAGTGGAGATTGCAAAGGCAACATATTTGAGTGTTCCTGAGGTCAAGGCAAATATGACCTATAAAGGAAAGATTTTTGGATTCCCTACAAAGTTTTTGGTAGAAAAGGCCAAGAATTTTGTTGGTGTGAAGGATATGAAAGCTTTTGAGGCGACCTTTATTCTGCTAATATATGGAGTGTTACTTTTCCCAAACTTTGAAGACTTTGTCGACCTGAACGCCATCAAGATCTTTCTGAAGAAGAACCCGGTCCCTACTTTGCTCGGAGACACTTACCATTCCATCCATCTGAGGAATCTCCATAAGGGAGGGATGATTACTTGTTGTGCATCATTGTTGTACGAGTGGTTTATTTCGCACTTGCCTAAGTCAGCTTCATTTTGGAATCTTAAGGATGGTTTGTGGTGGTCACAAAGGATCATGTCTCTTACCCACTCTGACATTAGTTGGTACAATCGTGTTTATGATGGAGCATTGATTATTGATAGCTGTGGTGATTTTGCTAATGTGCTTCTTCTTGGCACTAAGGGAGGAATCAGCTATAATCTGATTTTGGCTCGCCGCCAACTCGGGTATCCATTGAAGGACAAACCTAAGAGTGTTGAAGTGGACGGAATTTTCTTTAAGGATGACGAAGAACCAGAGCTCAAGAAACAGATTATGCAAGCTTGGAAGTACATCCATAGGAAGGGGAGGAGTAGCTTGGGAAAGTCGAATTGTGTTTCTATGGAACCCTATCTCCAATGGGTACGAGATAGGGCAATCATTCTGAAGATGCCTTACCCTCTCCAGGATCCTATGACCTTCAAGAAACCCATTCTAATCTTTATGGATGATGCAGAGAAGCTGAAGATTGATTTGGAAAAAGAGCTTCGAGAGAAGAATGCATGGAAGAATCGACATCAAATCATCAGTAGTGAGAATGAAGAACTTAGAAGACAACTGAAGATGAAGGAAGAAGAAGAGCTCTCCAGCAAGAAAAGGAAAGCACAAGAGGATTTATTTTCCTCCAGCACTCAAGGGGACGCTTCTTGGAAGTCGATCGTGGATCAACTTATGCTTGAAAGGGCTCAGATGAAGGCACAAATCGAGAAGCTCAACTTGAGTCTTTTAGGAGAATCTCCTTAGGACTTTGTCTTTGTCTTTATTAAGCTTTGTTTGGGATTTTTGAAGATGTACTCAAGACTTTGTATCACTTTTTGAATTTAATGAAATCATGTCCTTTGATTATTATGTTTTCCTTGGTATTTGCAAATTGTTTCTTAAAGTTCCTTGAATAAATTTTTATTTTCGCATTGCACTCATACATTTGGCATTTCATTTGCATTTTTCACATAAAACTCATTCCCGTCATCTGCTCTTCAGCTTTCACACTGAGGCTCTCACGCAAATACTACACTCGAGCTCAAGCCAGAAAGAGGATGGCTGAAAGAGACATAGAGATGGACAGAGTTAACGAGGAGCTTACTGAAATTCGTGGAAATATGGGTCAGATGATGGAAATGTTGCAGGTCATTCGAGCAAAGATGGATACCCAGCAGACTGTGGTGTCAGAAATTGTCACTGCAACGACTGAGCCTACGTCATCAGTCACTACCCCTATGACCTGGCCTCCTTTTGGGCTTCCTCAGGGATTCGTTCCTCCTCCGCAAGGGTTTGCTTCTCAAAGTTTTATACCTTCTTCCCAAGGACTTGCTGCTCAGGGTTTCTTCCCTCCTTCTCAAGGTTTTGCTTCTCAAAGTTTCATTCCTTCTTCCCAAGGACTTGCTACTCAGGGTTTCTTCCCTCCTTCTCAAGGTTTTGCTACTCAAAGTTTTATACCTTCTTCCCAAGGACTTGCTGCTCAGGGTTTCTTCCCTCCGTCCCAAGGCTTAGCTTCTCAAAGTTTCGCACCTCCTTCTCAGGGCATGGCATTTCCTTTCCAAGGTTTTGTCCCTCCTTCTCAAGGTTTTGCTACTCAAAGTTTTATACCTTCTTCCCAAGGACTTGCTGCTCAGGGTTTCTTCCCTCCGTCCCAAGGCTTAGCTTCTCAAAGTTTCGCACCTCCTTCTCAGGGCATGGCATTTCCTTTCCAAGGTTTTGTGCCTCCTCCTCAAGGATTTGCTGCTCAACAAACTGTTCCTGTGACTAATGAAGAGAACCATGCAGTTGCTAATTTTACACAAGACATTATGCACACCCGTGCCCAACCATACTTTAATGACCATCAGGGGTATGAAGCGCCAGATATGTCTGAAAACGGAGATGAGAAACATGTGAAGATGCAAGAGAATTTTGATACCCTTGAAAAAAGGTTAAGAGCGATTGAAGGTGACCAGATCTTTGGGGCTGCTGCCAGAGAGATGTGTCTGGTGTCTGGATTGGTAATACCTCCAAAGTTCAAGATACCCACGTTTGATATGTATGAGGGTGCAACTTGTCCCAAGAACCATCTTTTGATGTACTATCGAAGAATGGCTGCACAGGTGGACAATGATAAATTAATGATCCATTGCTTCCAGGACAGTTTGAAGGGAATCTCCTCTAAATGGTATCTGACGCTTGACCAGTCGAAGATTCGCAGTTTCCAAGACTTAGCAAATGCTTTCATCCAGCAATACAAATACAATATGGACCTTGCTCCCGATAGGAGGCAACTGTTGAGTATGTCACAAAAAAGTTCTGAATCTTTTAAAGAGTATGCTCAGAGGTGGAGAGGGACCGCTTCTCAAGTAGAGCCCCCATTGACTGAAAAAGAATTAGCTGACTGGTTTGTTGACACTGTGCGACCAGAATTCTATGAGAGAATGGTGGGAAGCATAACTGCTAGCTTCTCTGATTTAGTGGCTGTGGGAATCAAGGTAGAACTCGGTTTGAAAAGTGGGAAGATGAGTGGCGCATCTGGCAGTTCCAGCACTGGCAGTGGAAGTAATGTCAAGAAATTTACCAGCAACTTCCACAAGAAGAAAGAAGGTGAGACGAATGCAATAATGGCAAGTCAAAGAAGAAATCCGCTTTGGCAGAGGCCTCCACCTATGGCTCAACAGCAGTACGCTCATCAACAACAGTATGCCCAACATCCTTATGTAGCGGCGGTTCAACCGTCATATAATCCACAAGTCCCGATGTATCGGCCAACTCAAGCAGTACCGATGTATCAGCAAGCGGCTCCAGTGATTCCACCTTATCAACCAATGCTCAACAATACAGGCTATCAACAAGCGCCCAATGCTTCAGCCTACCAGCAGAGGACTCCAGCTCCTCATCCAAATCCCAACTTTCAGAATAGAAGACCAGGAGGAAGGCCTCCTAATCCTCGAATCCCTATAACTTATACTGAATTATATCCTTCACTGCTGAAGAAGGGTTTGGTTACTCCAAGGCCTTTGGGTCCTCCACCAAATCCGCTCCCCCCAAATTATAACCCAAATGCCCACTGTTTATTCCATGAAGGTGCCCCAGGGCACGATTTGGAGGGTTGTTATGCTTTGAAGTACATCGTGAAATATTTGATGGAGAAAAACATTCTGTCATTTGGGAATACTGGTCCGAATGTCAAAGATAATCCTTTACCCAAGCATGGGTCCATAAATGCCATTGCTGACGAGTCTAACGAAGGTTTGATTTTCAACGCCACAGAGATCAAGACCCCGCTCAGAGACTTCCATGCGAAGTTAGTAGAAGTGGGTATGTTGAAGAGCTGTCATCAGAATTGTGAAGGTTGTGTTGATAACCCAAAGAGATGTGAATTGGTCTTAAAAGATGTTCAAGTTTTGATTGATGAAGGTGTCTTACAAGTGAGCGGTCATATGAAGAGGAATGAGGTGGCAGTGATTGAACCCATTTTCAACTTGCCTGAATCTAATTCTACCTTGGTGCCAGTGTTCAACCTGCCTGAGTCCTCAAGGGTTCAACCCATCTTCAACATTCCAGAATCTGTGGTGCCAATTTTCAATATACCTGAGCCAAGGTTTGAACAAAGGAGTAACCCTTTCCTTTATGAAGACACTAAAGCAGTTCCATGGAAGTATGATACAGGGAGAGTTCATCAGAAGATTGATAAAGCTAATCAGAAGGAAGGTTCAAAAGTTGCAAGTGCTGACATAGCGGGTGCAGGCCGTTTAACTCGCAGTGGTCGTTGTAACACGGTGGGAGAACTGACTTTAAGTTATGTTGCGGATAGCAAGAGTCGCCACCGACTTTTATTTTATCCATAAGGAAAGGGTATAAAAGAACAGGAAAGACCTTAAGAGAATATTTTGGGTCCGGGGGGTAGGTTATGTAAAGGGAAGGTGTTAGCACCCTTTACATCCATGGTTATCCATGGGCTCTTAGTTACTTAGCTCACTTTAAATTGTTTTTGAAAGTGTAGTGTGTGAATAGAAAAATTTTCAGAATAGTTAATAATAATCCATGAACGGATGTGTAAAAACTTGTTTTTGAAAATTTGTTTGAAATTGTGAAGAGTTTGAAAATTTTTTGAAGTGAGCAAGTACATAAGAGGAACCTACCCTAATGTTTTTAAGTCTTCCTTGTTCTTTATCCTTTCATTGGTAAGACTATCCCTACTATTAAGGAGTAGGTAGTCATTACCTTGGATGTTAGGGACATTAGAGGGACATTTTGCTTTATGAAGGCAACTGTGGGGGTGTAATAAGCATACTGGAGGGACTATCATCATTATTCGAAGGGACTCGATTCGTATAGGCAACCATGAGGGACTTGATGATTTTCTTTTTAAAGGGACTTGCTTTATACACCCCACTTGACCATTATTCGTAGGCAACTTGAGGGATAACCTTAGAAAGTGAGACGGCGATAAAAATCGACTTACGTGTGTGAGTGTTAATTTAATTATCTTTGATTAAAGTGATCTAATTTATTTTAAATAAAATACATATTTTTCACTCCCTAATTACTAACCATAGCAAAAATAATTAAATAATTATAAAATTTACATCCAGGAGCATTTACATAATAATTATAATAAAAATAAGCAAATTAAAAATAAATAGCAAAAATATAAAAGCAAAATATAAATAATAAGCAAAAATAAATAAATAAGCAGTAATAAATAAATAGGGGTTAGTAATAATAATAATTAAAAATAAGGTTAGTTAAAATAATAAAAAAATTTAATAATATTAGTGAAATAATAATAAGCCAAAATTGGTAATAATAATAATAAAAATAATTGAACAAGGTTAATAATAAAAAATATAAAGTTAGGGAAATAATAATAATGAATTAGTGAACAAAATAAAATAGCAAATAAGAATTAGACATTATTAAGAAAATATAAACAATTTAATTTAAAATTATATGCAATTTATTAATTCTAAATATAAAAATTGTAATTATAATATTAGCATAAATTTAATTATTTTTAAACATATATATTAAAAATATAGTTTAGATTATAAACATAGCATATAAAATATATTTACATGTTATAAAAAATAGGTTATAATTAATTATATTTACAAGGTTTTATATTAAATATTATATTTACACAAATTAATTTTATTAAATAAACATGTACATGGTAACTATGTTAAAAATTAAAAAAATAAACGATTAAGTTTTTTAATAAGTATTTAGAAAAATAAATAAATTAAAGTTTCTAAGATTGGGGTTTTATTTATAATTAGGGTTTATGGAATTAGTCTAATCCTAATTATCTAATTTATTTACAAGCATGTATACATAATATGAATATATTTACAAAATAAAATAAAAAAACATTTTTATATTTGAGAAAATAAATTATAATATATTTTTTTAGAACACAAAGAAAATAGTATAAGGTTATTTAGAAATTAAGTTTTTTATAATAAACAAAATATAATTAATTAAGAAAATAGAAAAAAAGTGACAAAAAATTAGAACTTACCTTGGCTGGGTTTGAACCCAGGTTTCTATGCTTGCCAGCACCAAAACACACCATCAGACCAACCATGCGTTGGTGATAATGAAATAAGTCCTGCTAGTTTTGTTCTTGATTTGCAAAATATCCTGGAAAAATAAAAGACGCAAAAGGCCTGGGGTGGGATTTGATCCCAGGACCTTTATACGTTCAAACACGCGCATCACCACCCGGCTGGAAGAGCCAATCCTGATGACAAACCACCAAATAATAATAATATATGATATTCAATATATAGATGAAACAAACCAAAAATAATTGCCATGACCAGGATTCGAACACAGGTCATGCTGCCAATACACATACGCCTCCTTCCACTGGGCCACTCATCAACCTGTACAAATTAAATATAAACAAATCTATATAATATAAAAGGAAATTTGAATCCCAGGGACGCGCGCCAAACTTCGTCTTCTTCATTCAAATTTCCTGCGAATTTCTTTTTGAATTTTCCTGCGAATATTGCTACGGGTTCTTCATCCCTGCGAATCACAAACTCAATCCAAACAACAAAATTTCACCAAATTGATTATATCATTGAATTGCTACTGAGTTTTGCAATTGTCCTATGTCTTTAAAATCCATTTATCATTAGGGAATCATGAAACCCTAAAGGGGGCCGTAAACCCTAATCATGGTGGATTCTTGTACCTGCAAGAAAAATCCAATTGAACCACCCAGAATCGTTCTAAGGTCTATTCTAAACATCATACAACAATCAAAAACAAGTTAAACATGGTAAATCAATGGATTCGAAAAAAATATGTTCAAGGTTAAAGTGAGTTCGGGTTAAGCAATAGGGTGCATATGGGATGCATATGGGTGATGATTTATGATCAGAAGGGTCCAAGGAAGCTTGCTATGTCTTCTAAATACCTTGTAAGGCTCTGGAAATCAGAAACCGAAAGTGAGCTTTTGGAAGATTTTTTTTGATTTTGTGAACTTACTTGTGGCTGCTGGAATTCGTCCCTTTGCTTTGGTCCTTATTGTATTCTTATATGAGATGGAATTTAGGTCAAAAGATGATGGATTTATGGGCTTTTTGGACGACTTCATGGTGAAGGAATGTCATGATCTTAAAGTGTGAAAAAATCAAATATCTGCCTTCCAATTTGGTCTAGGACGAATTTGTACAAGATCAAATCATATTAAACAACATTGATTAATTTCTAGAAGAAGAATCATGTTCCAACTTTGATTTTTTAGATTTTATTTTGATTTAATTTGATTTAAAATGAATAAAATTCAAATAAATATCAAATAAAAATATAAAAATCAGAATTTCTCACCATTGGGTCGTGCATGATGTTGTTGTATGGATTGGATCACCACTTGGGCAGCCCATTTGGAAAGAAGTGATTTTAAACCTCCATTTTCAACATAAACCATCACAAAATTTCCCAACTTTGCAAAGGCACATCTCCCTCAATTTTAAAGGTATGAGGGTGTTCTTGGACTTTTTGGAAAGCTTGAAGAGTCCTCTAAACAACCCCATTGGTTTCAGGTCCATATCATTTACCAATCTCAAGTTATGCCCTTTTGAAGTTGTTGACTTTTTGTTGACTTTTGAAATGACCTATAATGTCTTAACTTATATCTTTCAAATGAAGCATTTTTGGGCTTAACTTTCAACATCAAAGTTGTAGAGAATTCAATTTCCTTCAAAATGAGATTTGGATGGAGACTTGGTGATGAAGTATGTGAAAGTTATGGCTGGTCAAAGTTCAGTTGACTTTTACTAAGGAAACCCTAATTTAGAAACTCCTGATTATTGATGATCTGGAATCTCCTTGATGAATCATGATCAACCCTTGATCAAATGATGAATTTTACTTCATATACTTGATGTTGGCAAAAAATAATGAAGTTTGACTTTGATTTGACCACAGTTGACCTCAGTTTGACTTTTTAACTGTACTGACTGATTTTGACTTATCTGATCATCTGACTGAGCAAACTTTTGAGAAAAGTCTTGAAACTTGTCATAGGGGTTCTTATACACATATAAGATGTTATGAAGCTCACTTGAAGTATTGGAAGTCCATTTAGCCTGATTAAAGTCAAAACCCTAGTTTTGGATGCACTGCTTAGGAGGTGCATTGTCTGAGGGAATTGTCAACTCCTTTGACCAATTGTGAACTTTGTGAACCTTGTGAATCTTCATAAAGTGTCTTGTGAACCTCATGGGAGGTATTGTGAAGCTTGTGAACCTCATGAAGTGGCTTTGTAGACCTCATGAACCTCAGGAGAGCTTTGTAATCATTGTGAATCTTGTGAACCTTGTGAACCCTCATAAAGTAACTTGTAGACTTCATGAACTTCATGAAAGGTCTTGTAAATGTTGAGAAGCTTGTGAACCTTGTGAACCTTCAAGAAGTGACTTGTAGACTTCATGAATCTCATGAAAGGTTATGGAAGTGTTGGAGAACTTGTGAACCTTGTGAACCTTCAAGAAGTGATTTGTAGACTTCATGAATCTCATGAAAGGTTATGGAAATGTTGAGAAACTTGTGAACCTTGTGAACCTTCTTAGAACACAAAGTCTTGTATTGTGAGGGCAAATTTTGGGGTGCAACAGCTGCCCCTGTTCAATTTTCTGAAACCTGAGGGGTTAGATTGGTATATTTGCCAGTCGTGACCTGGAAGGTTGAAGGGGATTGAACACAAAAGCCCAAAAATTTGCACTCACCAGTGCATTAGAGTGATACAGATGGCTAGTTGAATATGATTGAGTGGGCTTAAAGATGCCACTAGGGGAAAATTCTTCAGATGTATTTCTTGGAAGATAAAGCAGTCCAAAATATGGAGGTATAATGAAAGCTGTCAGGAGTCTGGAGCAGTCCTGAGGTATTGATGATATGCTTTCAGGATACTGGAGTAATACTTATGTAACAGCATGTCTTCATGAGGATAGAGCAATCAATAGTGATAACTCTAAAGCAGTCTTGAAGTAATAATATGATTTCAGGAGGATAGAGCCATCAATAATGATAACTCTAAAGCAGTCTTGAAATAATGATTTCAGGAGGATAGAGCCATCAATAATGATAACTCTAAAGCAGTCTTGAAATAATAATGTGATTTCAGGAGGATAGAGCAATCAATAATGATAACTCTAAAGCAGTCTTGAAGTAATGATTTCAGGAGGATAGAGCCATCAATAATGATAACTCTAAAGCAGTCTTGAAGTCATGAGAAGTTATCAGGAGGATAAAGTAACCCTGAGGTGACGATAAAGCAGTCCCAAAGTAATAAGAAGCTCATCAGGAGGATAAAGTAACCCTTAGGTGACGATAAAGCAGTCCCAAAGTAATAAGAAGCTCATCAGGAGGATAAAGTAACCCTTAGGTGACGATAAAGCAGTCCTGAAGTAATAAGAAGCTCATCAGGAGGATAAAGTAACCCTTAGGTGACGATAAAGCAGTCCTGAAGTAATAAGAAGCTGTCAGGAGGATAAAGTAACCCTGAGGTTACGATAAAGCAGTCCCAAAGTAATAAGAAGCTTATCAGGAGGATAAAGTAACCCCGAGGTTACGATAAAGCAGTCCCAAAGTAATAAGAGGCTTATCAGGAGGATAAAGTAACCCTGAGGTTACGATAAAGCAGTCCCAAAGTAATAAGAAGCTTATCAGGAGGATAAAGCAGTCTTGATGATCATAAATTTGTTTGTTGGGTAATTAACCTGAAAGAAAGGTAGCATTATGTATAATAGTGTTAGTTTATGCCTTATGTATGCATGTATGATATGATGTACTCAAGTAATGTACTATATGTCTATGGGTATATATGCTATGGTATGATATAAATGATGTATGTATGATATGATACTGCCGGCAGAGTCTGGATATCTTCGTATAACAACTGCTGGCCAGGGAAAATAAATCCCGATTCGTTGTTGAAGAATATATAACCCTCCGTCTGCTGGGGATAACAGGGTATAGATAACTTCCCGTATGCTGGGGATAGTAAGGTATACATCACCTCTCGGATGCTGGGGATAATAGGGTATATATAACCTTCGTCTTCGTTTGATGGTAGGGTAGAGATAGCATCCCGTCTTCGTTCGTCGTACCCTTATTGGAAAGTAAATTCCCGAATATCCGTATGAGGATAAAAGAGATGGATATAAATTCCAGGGGAGATAAGACTTTATGAAGATGGATTCGTCCTACTGAGAGTTTGTAACTGTCTTGTAAAGGTGAACTGGTGAAGCTTCATCGAAATCCTCCCCTCGTTCGTCCTTAGTAAATACTATTACTGCATTTTCATGCATTTCTGGTAAACATCAATCATATTCAAAAGCACACATACATTCAAACACAACCAATGGACGTTTCGCTTAGGGTAAAAGTAAATCTAGATTCAGAGAGAAAAGTAAAGCTGAACTTGAAAACAGAATCGTTTCAACTTTCGAGAGCGTATAACCAAATGGATTTAGAGCTCATGAAATCCTTAACTTTCCTGAATACCTTCCCAGAAATCTTCATGGTTGGATCTGAAGACATGATACTGACACCATCTGATACTACTGGCATAGACAATTAACTTCCATAATGGCTTCTGCTGAGAATCCAATATCAAGGTAATGTAATGAGAGGAATGTGTCTTCAAATTGTGATGGACCATATACGCTCCGGGTATTTTGAAGAGAAAGCATTGCCCCTTGGTTGAGGACGAATTATACCATAATGGAAGTATGTAATGAGCTACCTCAAGAGAAACAAGCAGAATGCCCCTGGCATTGTGAACTCTGTCATGTCACCTTTGGTAATTCACTTGTATGAGAAAAAAAATGCCCCTGGCTATTAAGCACAGCTGAGTCTGGACCTAATTGCCCCAACTGAATTGAACAGTAACTTGGTATGCCTCTTGACTGGGAAACAGTGACTATGCCCTTGGCATTATGAACTTTGTAATGTTACCCTTGGCACTTCAGATAGATGAGGAGACCTGCCTCTGGCTGCTTAAACATAGTTGAATCTTGTCCTGATTGCCCCAAATGAGTTAGGAAGTATCATGGCCTGCCCCCTTGATTGGGAGATAATGACTATGCCCCTTTGTATACAGGGACTTTGATCCAGGAAGCAACTTTGTTTATCGGAAGGACTTTAGTTCATTGAACATTCACCTTGTAAGCTTCTCCATTTCTCAAACACTCAGGTATATGCAAACAAATATATTCAAAAATGCAATGCTTATGTCTGTCTTAAAGTTTTGAAACAAGTTATTTTTAGAAAAACTGTTTTTTTTTTATTTTTTAAAAACTGTGATATTAACTCAAGTTTTATAACAAGCCCTAAAGGAGTCAGGATACCTTTTTGTAGCAGTACGCTCTCGAACTAACCATGCTTCAGTTAGGACTTTTAAAGGGTTATAACGTGGCCTGGTTCATGGTTTAAGAAACGAAGGATAAAGGCTCAAATTATATTTGTACCCAACCCAATCTCCATGATGTTCTTCAGTCCTATACTCAGTTAACTTATATATTGAGGTTCCAAAGTAGTTTAGTATCGTAACACTGACATTTGTGATGGTTCAGCAACCCAAAATTTATTTGAATATTCAGTCATCTTTCTTTGTTGAGGATTCATACTGATCCCTTTTTTTTTCAATTTTATTATCCCTTCCTTTGGCTGAACTGTTTATTTCAAGGTTACAGTCAGCGGGATGTCTTAATTTGTCTTTACTAAGTCTCCTTCATAGGTTTTGACTTAGTGAATTTTTCTTTTGCTGGATATTGACTGTCAGGTTTAATGATTACAGAGAACCATCATTAGTTGTGCACAACACATATAATTGGCATATTTGAGTTAACCGAGTAACTTCCCTGCCCCAGGTTATGAATAAGGGTTTTAATTTGTGCGAGAATAAAAACTCCTACTTCATAGGCTCAAAAGGGTTGACTAGGGATTAACTTCCTTATATCTCCACTGTTTAGGAATTGAAACAATGCCTGTACATCGTCAGCATAGTCTGTTCAAAAGCATACTGCATAAGATTATGGTATTGTTTTCGTCATCCTCCCTCTACAGGCTTATAGCTTTATCAGGAGTTGAATATCACAAGATAGAAATAAGAAGCATAATTCAAAATATAGTGGAACGAATGGATTAATTCAAGACAAACATATGCAATGCATTAATGAAAACAAAAGTTTAACATAATAGTAAGTGTTCAAACAAATAAAAGAAATTACAAATGAAAATTCAAATGTTGTCCCATCCAGTTGGCTGAATGTCCTCAATTGCAATCTGTGAACTTTGAGGAGCAGTATACTTCACCATGAAATCAAATTTTCCACTTGGATTCCCCAAGGTGCCCCATATCTCAATAGGCATAAGTATTCTTCCTCTCTTGTTACTTTGGGCTACTTGTCTTGCAGCTTCGGTATTTGATGGACGATAGTAAAATTCAACTTGACCTTCTGAAGTAACCTTTAGGATTCCTTCGTCAATCAGATCTTGAATCTTCTTATTCAATGCCCAACAGTTATTAGTATCATGTCCAGGACTGTTGGAGTGATACTTACACCTTGCCTTGGGATTATAGCGAGGAGAAGAGGTGTTAGGATTTTTAGGAGAATTTTCCAAGGAAATTAGCTTCATCTCCCACAGGCATTGCAAAACTTGTGACATTGGTGTGCTGAACTTGATAAACTTCCTTCTACATTCCTTGTGTTGAGGTAGATTAACCTTATCGGGTCTTTCTTCTTCAACTGAAGAACAATCAATGGCAGCCGGTTTCTTACCTTCTTTTATCATCATCTTCCTTTCAACCAAATCAGCTTGTTTTAACGGAGGTTGATTGACAATTAGATTCCTGACTCCATTACTTTGAAGTTTTTGGACAAAGGTTCTCAGCTCTTCTTGCCCCTGAGCTAAACTTTGAATAAGGACCATCTGGTCATTCATCTGGATCCTCATTTCTGTCATCTCAGCTTGTAGTTGTTTCAGCTGATCATCCTTGTTGTCCTCAGGACTCTTCTTCTTAGCCAGCAGTGTCTTCAATTCATCTTGCCCCTTGGACAGGTTCAAGATCAGCTCTTGGAACTGTGCATTTTGTGCCTGGAGATCCTTAACTGATTGTTCAAGAGCCATTGCTGAAATAAACAGCGAGAAGATGAGAAACCTGTGCACAATTATAAACCTGTGATGCAATGAAATGATATGTGAATGCATATGCAATGTTTTCAAGGACCGCAGGATTTAAATTTGCTTAAACAAACAAGAAAGTAAACTTTTATTAGTAATAACTTTGTTTGCCTTTTAGGCTTACAAAAATGAAAATGAAATAAGTACAAAAGATGGGGTTTTAAGTCTCCCATGGACGTTTCCTCTTTGTATTGAGGTATGAGTTGAGGTTTCGTTCCTCGTGAAGTAGCTTTGTTAGCTCCAGGATCTTTTCTTGGCTTGCTTTGTAATGAGCCTCGAAAGTATCCCTTTGCTCTTTCAGTTGGATCCATGATCTCTGCAAGTCTTCCATATCAGTAGGCATGTCTGGGTGAAGGATGGTATAAGCTGTGTCTCCTTCAGCAACAGGTTCCATGGTAACTGGTAGGACGGCAGGCTATGGCATCATGAGTGTCTGAGCACGAGATCGTACCCATCTGAGATAAGCCTCCATAGGAATAGTGTACTTAGGCTCCAGTGTCTTGCTGTCAACCTTGTTTACCTTTCCCCAAGCTCGTATGAATCTCTGACGGTAACCCTGAAGATCGTTGTCATAGTCAAACACAATGCCCTGAATCAACATGTCATGTGGGCCATCGCTCCGAGCGTAACCAAACTGTCGTAAAGCTAGAGAGGGGTTATAGGTGATGCCCCCTCTTATGCCTAGAAGTGGCACATTAGGAAACTCCCCACAACGGTCAGTAATGGTGACATTCTCCATAGATCTGGAGCACCAATGGATGTCTGAGTGAGAAAGTGACATGATCCTCTTGGACCATCTGAACCCTTGCTCATTCTTCATTACTGAGCGAGGAAGGTGAGAAATAAACCACCTGGATAGTAAAGGTATGCAGCACATCAAAGTTCCTCTTGCCCTTTGTCGCTCCCGATAAATGGGAATAGGCCCAGATAAAGGTACAGACGCGAACGGTCGGCGAAAGGAACAATGAGAACACACAACCGTGAACTCACTGGAGATGAATAGAGTCGCCAGCTAGGCATTTTTATCCCGGAGGAAAGGCAATGCTGCATAGACCTGGAAAGATATGGATAAGACGGTTGCGAACCAGAGAGACTGAGAAAGGGGGTTGGTTACAACCTGGGAAGGTATTAGCACCCAGATTGTCCGCCGTACTCGACGGGATCCACGCTTAAAAGATTTGTGTTTAAAGGGGTAGTGTTAGTGCAATTTGTGTGCAAAAGAGCTGGAAAAGGATGTACAGGTGTCAGTGTAAAGGAAGTGAAGTGTAATATATACAGTGTCAGTGTAAGGACAAGAGTGAAATGCTCATGACAATGAGGCTTAAAGAATAATGCTGAAAGGAGGGGGAATATACAGAGACTTTTGTTCGATAACTGTTAAGTTATGCCTACGTATCCTCTCGTGCAATGAGGAAGTCAGAACACCGTAGTTCGACCCAAAGAGACTGAAAGATGAATTGACTTGTGAACTGCTTACTTGTCTATGCTCAAGTGTATGACCTGTCTGGCTCAGGTGCAAACTGTCTTGCATTAGACGGAAGAAGCAAGTTCTCGCTTGTGAGTGAATGAGATGAGAAAAGAATCCCGGAGGAGACGATTATTGTTTGTTTTTATGTTTTCAGTCTTTTATTGTTTTTGGATTTTGTCATAAGTTAATGAGCTTAAGTCTAAACCAATGGATTTAGTAAACTCATCACATCTTCCCTCTGATTAGGGGTAATGAGAATACCTTAAGTGTGAAGTTAGATTCTCACACTTAATCACCTATGGTGCAGGATTAAGATCATTAACCTACTTGTGATTATTTAGATGTTTTTGGTGTTTTTGTTTAGTGTTGAGTAATGAGGTTAAGCCATAATCAAGGATTAAACAGACTCATTACACCATCCTAATAGAAGGATAATAGATGAGAATGTTTAAGCTGAGGAAAGCTCCTCAACTTAACCCATGATTAGGGATTAAACTCATGACAAAACAAGCCTTTGACTAAGTGGATTTTATTTAATGATATGATGATGAAGTGAATTTTATGATCTGTAAGACAACTTGAGGGGGACTTGTCCATTAACACTAGGGTTAGTCCTTCTCAACCAATTAAGGAAGAAATAGAACCCTAATGCAAGGCCCAAGTTACAAGTGTAATGTCTTAATGATTATTAAGTGGATTGATTAAGAGATTTAAACACATTAAGGGTTTAACACTTAGGATTAAAATTACACACTCCATCCTAAGAGAAGGATGCAGGCATAAGCTTAATCACAAAGCCTTAAAGCCTTTAGGGTTTAGTCCCTGATTATGAGATGAGAAGAGAAGACACAAAAGAGACACAAAGGTGAAAACTAAGAGGGAGACTAATCAAAACCCTAATTCATTGTCATACATGGTTGTTCCTAGGGTTTGTGAGGCTTCACCAAGGAGATCTTCAAAGGAGCCACCAGGAAGCAGATGAACAAGATCAAGAGAAGCAAAGTGACTTGCTTCATTCAAGAAGTCAAGTCACTTGAAGAAAGAAAGTGGGAGGAACAAGGATGAGCAAGCTCAAGCTCAAACACAAATAGAATGCAGCAATGGATGCAAGAGAGATGAAAATAAAAGGTTATGAGAAGTTAGGGCAAATTCACTTCTCAAGTTTACTTACCACCTGAAACGTTAGAAAGAAATGCAATGCAATGCAAAATGAGATGAAATGACATGATGCTAAACAAAACCAGAAGCATGTTGATGATGATAATGATGTTATGAGATGCTATGAACATGAGACAAGGCATGGAGATGTTCATACAAGATCATGGATGCAAATGATGCAAGCTAAAGAGCATGAACAAGTATGGAAGGTTATGAAGCATACAAGGCAAATGACATGGCAAATATGTGATGCAATGATCAAGGGTGCTTTCTACATGTCTTATGATGTCAAATGAATCACATGGATGCTTGGAATGGCATGGCAAGTCATGTTATGCAAGATAATGCAAGAGGTATGCAAATGAAAGCCCAAATTAGGGTTTATGGATCAAACAACAAACAAAAACCAAAAACAGAAGCAAACCCTAAGATAAAAAATGGAAAATGCCACCCAAAGAAACCCTAACCCTACACTAAACCAATGTCCAAAGGGGAGGTCTCAACTCTTAACCAATCCTAAGTTATGATTTTTCTAAGTTATTAGGGTTTTTAGGGTTCCTAAACAAAAGAAATACCAAACAAATTGAGAATGGGGAAACAAATCATGGCCATTTTATCCTAGAAACTACATGCTATACATAGAACAATGCAAAAAGAATCAATGTCCAATTCTTCTCCAATAGGCAGAAATGATTTTTTGAACTTATGATCAAAATAATGCACAAAATATGATTTAATTCAATGAAAAATTCTTAAAATGCATCAAGATCAAAAAAGAAATTTGGTTTGAAGGTTGGACAATGTTTCTAAATGTCTTAGAACATTTCATGAATTTTTTGGTGATTTTTAAATACCTAAAAGTATTTTTAATTAATTAATTCCCATTAATCAATTAAAAATAATCTTTTAAATATTTAAAAATACTTTTTTAATGATAAAAAATAAAATAAAAATATTTTTGGGTCTTAAAAATTAATAAAACTTTTAAGAAAATTTTTCATAATTTTTAAGATATTTTTGCTATTTTAAAATAATTATGCAAAATAAATGAAGAGAAATGAAATTAAAACAAAATAAAAATGAAAGTAAACAGAAAGGAGGGCCAGGATTTGATCCTGGTTTGAATGGGTTGACTGGCGCGCAAATGAAGGGTGTGGATTCACTCTGACTAAATTAATTTAATTACGAATTAATTAAAACTAATTAAGTGGATTAGGGCAAACAAAGAGATCTGGGCCATCCAAACTGGAGGGAAGTCAACGGGTCAAAGGGGATCTACGCTCCACATTCAAATGGTCATTAATCACGTAATTAGGGCATAATCACTCTCAGGTGGCCGGAGAAGACTTCCGGTCGTCTTCTCCGGCCAGCAACTCCCCTGAAAAACCTCAAACTCCCTCAAATCGTAACAAAAACAAAATCTAAGAATGGGGAAATGTTCTCCAACCTCTTACGAATCAAACCCCTCTCCTAAAACAAATTTCTTTTTCCTAACTAAGCTGAATCGAAGGAAATAAGAACTAGGGCACGCAAGCTTCAGAGAGCAATTAAACTCTCATTTCAAAGCCATTTCAAAAACTAAGAGCACCAGGATATTCAGTGAAGCATAAGGAACAAGTTCATAACATGAAAAACAATTTCTGGAAAAATAATTTTCAAGCTACCTGTGATTTGGAGCTTTCAACCTGATGACTTTCTGGCCACTTCTTTCAGTGCAAACTACTCCACTTGATCCCCAGATGATGTTTGAATGCTCAAGAAGAGTTTATGTTGGCTGGATAATGAGTTTCGACAGCTCCTGCTTCAACTCAGTTGAAAATGGCTATGGTGAAATAGGCAGCTTCAGGCCATTGTGAGGGGTTGTTTGTGATCCTGAGGGTGAATGGAGAAGCTTTGCAAGGTTTGTTTGGATGTTTGTGAGCTAGGGAGGGAGATTCGAATGGAACTGCAGTTTGAGGTGAGAAATGGCTATGGGGTGTTCTGGTTGATTCAGGCTTGTGTTCTTGCTGGTTTCTACTCAATGATGCATGGTGAGTTGAATGGTAAAAATGGTTTGAGTGTTTCTTGGCTGGGCAGAGAGATTCGAAGGCTTATGCAGCTGGGGTGTATTTTGTGAATGTCTTAGTGTGAATGGTTTCAGCCTTGCTAGATGTATGGAATGGCTGGCTCTTTGTCCACATAACCCTCTCTCATTGGTCAGTTGATTGGACATGTGCTTTATTGATTGGTAAGTCACCTTTTGCAAAAAGTCAAAAAAATGTGTAAGGAAGGTATGGCTCATGATCTAGGCTAGTACAAGGCTGGTTCTGGTGCAGCATGGTGTGTGTGTGAGGCTAGCTTGGTTCAAGGACCAATGCAACAAGTTGGTGAAGAGGAATGAGTGATTTTGCAACTTGTTACTTTTTGGTTCACATGTGATTCTCTTGTCCAAAAAACCATAACATAAGGGCATTCTTGGTTCAATCCTGATTTTTATGACTTAGAGAATGTTTGCATACTGGTTTGAAGTGAACTTGAGGTCACAATTGGCTTTGGTTCATGATTTTGCAAAATTCCCATTTGAAGCATGCCTTGAAAATCAATGATTTTGGCCAACTTTGTCACACCATAACTTTTGATCCAAGAAGAGTTTGATCATGTTCTTGTACTTTTTGAAAAGGGAAAGATGAGATCTACAACTTTCATGACCAAAGTTTTTCCATTTGAAGCATTTTTGGATCAATAATCAAGGCTTGAAAAATGACCTAAAATGAAGCATTCTTGAAAAGTCAACTATGCCCAAAAAGTCAACATTTGCAAAAACCCTAAATTCTTGATTTTTATGAACTTCAACCTTCTTCCATGATCAAATAAAGATCATATACACTCAAAATGATGAAGATCACCCATTGGTTGGGTCATTGGGGGCCTCAGATGCCCTGATTTTACACTGACTTGTCTGAAAAGTCAACTCTTGATCAGATGACTTCCCCATGGAATTTCTTCATGAAAATTGATATGCATACTCCCTATACCATATAGAGACCAATGGAAACAAGAATGACCAAAAAATTTGGAGTTATGGCCTCTGAACCCAAAACCCTAATTTTAGGTCAACTGTGCAGTCAAACCTGGCTCTGCATCCACTCAAACCCTAGTTCTTGTGATTCCTTTGCATTTTTGACTTTGTGAGGATGTATCATGATGCTTGAACACACATGGATCCCTTTGAAGTGATTGGTTGCCTTTGGAGTGGCTCAAGATGCCCTGTGATTGCTCAGATCACAAACCCTAGGTGCAGATGACTTGGAATCTATGCAGTGAATCAAAAATGAGACATGAGATGATATGACTGTGTTTATGCATATGAGAATGATCACAAGCCAAGGTGAATGGGTGAGGGCAAATTTGGGGTGTTTACAGCTGCCCCTATTCAAACATGAGTTAGTTGTGCAGGTTGTAAGCAACGGCTTAACAGGCAAACAAGATAACTTGTGGTTGAATACCAAAGACAGTCCAAAATTTGCACTCACAGAATGAAGAAGAAAAGGGATATAGATTGTAAAGGAAAGATAAAGTATATTGTAAAGTGTGGGCGACGGAGGACGACCGTCGAGCAGGGGACGACTGCTGGGTAAAGAGCAATGACGGGGACGGCCGACATGCTGGGAAGAGTATACGAAAATAAAGCAATGACGGGGACGGCCGACATGCTGGGGATAGAAGGTAAAGCTAAGACGGGGACGGCCGACTAGCTGGGAAAAATAATAATATATGATGGGGACGGCCATCAAGGTAAAGCTGTAAAATTCTCTGGGAATTAATGAACAATGATGGGGACGGCCACCAAAGTTCACAAAGGAAGGTAACCAACGATGGGGACGGCCATCGGGCTAAAAAGGAAAAGGGACCACGACGGGGACGGCCATCGGGTTAAAGAATAAATGAAATAAACAGATGATGGGGTACGGCCATCAAAAGTGAAGGACGATCACCTAGCAGGGGACGGCTGCTCTGTTGGGGATAAAAGGTAAATATGATGGGGACGGCCATCAAAGGTGGAGGACGACCACCTGGCAGGGTACGGCTGCCGAAAATATCGCGACACAGGACGAATGCCGGATAAAAGGTCAACGATGGGGACGGCCATCGGACGAGCAAGATGGAGGACGACCATCAAGAAGTGGAGGACGACCACTCAGCAGGGGACGGCTGCTCTCAAGGTTTATCATAACACAGGACGAGTGTCAGATAACCAAAATCAACAATGGGGACGGCCATTGGATAAAATGATGAAGGACGATTATCAAGGGGTGGAGGACGACCACCTAGCAGGGGACGGCTGCTAAAATCAACGATGGGGACGGCCATCGGATGAGCATGATGGAGGACGACCATCAAGAAGTGGAGGACGACCACTCAGCAGGGTACGGCTGCTCTCAGGGTTTATCATAACACAGGACGAGTGTTAGATAAAAGAAAATGCTTTGTTGGAGATCTACTGGGGATATAGTGAACACGGACGAGCGTTCACAACCAAGAAAGGAAAGTATAAGTGTTTGGTATAGATTAAAGATGCGGACGAGCATCCTTAAGACGAGTATCGGGTAGAAACAAACTGACACATGTTCAAAGATGATGATACGGACGAGTATCAACGGGTTAACAGAGAACACAGACGAGTGTTGTATCTGAAAGGACTCTTCTGGGGAATAGTAGACACGGACGAGTGTCTATATCCAAGAAGGCAAAAGTGTTTGACACGGTGTATGGATTAAAGATGCGGACGAGCATCCTTAAGACTATGATACGGACGAGTATCATGTAGAAACAAACATTAGACGCAATGTTCTGAGATGATGATACGGACGAGTACCATCTGGTTAACAAAGAACAAGGACTATTGTTGAATCTGTGGGGATATAAACGGTGTATATGAGATACGGACGAGTATCTGTATGAGTATTGTAAAGATGAGTGCTTGTCTGCTGGGGAGGGCGACACGGACGAGTGTCAAGAGAGAAAGGTATTATAATATTAACAAGTATATAGGTTGTAGAAGTGTAGGCGACTGCGCTGGGGATATGACACGGACGGGTGTCAAGAAAGTGTATATATAAGTATAGGTGAGTGCAAAGAGGGTGTCTTTGGCTTTCTGCTGGTGAGGTGACACGGACGGGTGTCAGGAAGTATCTGTAATACGAGTAATCTTGTTTGTAAAGAGTGTTCAGGCAACTTTACTGGGGAGTGTTGACACGGACGGGTATCAAAAGGAAATATGTACTGGCGTTTGTGATTTGTGAGGCAACTGCTTTTGCTGGGATTCCGGCGGGGATTTCTGTACAATGATGATGAACGGTTATTATTCACAAGTGTTAATTCCGACCATGGCTTATGATTATGCTATGCGTTTGATTTTTGCCGTAATGCTCCGTATTAGACGGAATGCTACGCTTTGAGGGGATAATATGATGCAAATGCCATGGTTAATGCAAAGACATCAAATCGGGATTCGGATCCCGTTGCCGTGGAGATCTCTGGCCGATCTGTTTGAAATGGACATCCCAGCTGGGGATGAGATTATTGATAGATGAGAGATGTATCTCCTCGGGGATATAGGTCACTGATTGACATATCCTTATAATATGGGACCCAGCTGGGGTTTGTAGAAGCTTCCTGTACTCTGTTGTGACTTCACGCGTTGCTCTTCAGAATAGAGGCTGAGACTCTGTGGGGAGATGGTTCCCTAACTTTCACACTCTGCTGAGGAAGAAAGATTTGCCTCATGGCTGGGGAGAATGCTGTTGATAACTCAGCTGGGGAGAGTAATGAGAGGCAACTCAGCTGGGGATAGAGCACTCCGGATGCTGAGATCTTTTGTTGATTTGCCAGCTTGCTGAGATATAACTTGCATGCCCCAAGTTAAGCTCTGGATACCTGCGAACCTGCAAAGACAAGGAAACGCACAAAGATAATCCCGAGGTATCCCTTACTGGATTCCGTCATAGGAGTTAAGTACTTTCGAGAGTAAGTATATTCCCGGTAAGCATGTGTTTTTATTATCCTTTTTGGAGAAAAACATCTGTACTCATGCAATTGATTTTTTAGAGACATCAGACATTCTTTGCAAACAAAATATACGAAACATGACTGAAAAATCTGATTTTATTAATTTATGTGCCCTGAATTGGCAAAATACAGTCAAAGAAACAAATCTCCTGAAATGAGGAGATTGTTACAAATTGAGAAACAAAATGCTGGCAGTGTTGACGACGCTTTCAAAGGAGCTTCCCCTTCCGCTATGACTCGTATGACAATGACGTTCTTCTCGTCTTGCTTTCTGGAGAAAGTTGATTCTGATTGACGCTTGATTCTTTCGAAGCTTACCAAGTTGCTGACAATACAGACGAATTCAGAATGCAGTTGTTCGCTTATTCCCTTATTTTGCATGGATCGCCCTTTCGGGTTTTCAATCCATCGGGATACCCATTTTTGCCTGAGCTGTCCAATGCGGCTTTTCAACTCAGCGGGTGTACATTTTTTATTTATTTCCCTTATTTTTGCCCGAGTCTTTTATTCTGTTTTTGACTCGCCGGGATGCCCTATTTTTGCCTGGACTTACATTCTGTTTTTATGTCCAGCGGGTCATTTTATGCGAAGTATTTTTTAACTGCATCTGAATTCACAGGGGATGGGAAATCTTCACCATCCATGGTGCTGAGCATCAGTGCTCCACCAGAGAAAACTTTCTTTACCACGAATGGTCCTTCATAATTAGGAGTCCATTTGCCCCTGTGGTCCGTATGAGGAGGGAGGATTCTCTTCAGCACAAGATCTCCCACTTGGTACTCTCGGTGCCTGACTTTCTGATCGAAGGCTTTCTTCATTCTCTTCTGATATAACTGCCCATGGCAGATTGCCGCTAATCTCTTCTCTTCGATCAAACTCAGTTGCTCGTATCGGGACCTAACCCATTCTGCTTCACTCAGTTTAACATCCATTAATACCCGCAGAGAGGGTAATTCAACTTCAACAGGTAGGACTGCCTCCATACCATATACAAGCTGATACGGTGTTGCCCCAGTGGATGTTCTGATTGACGTGCGATACCCATGCAGGGCAAATGGTAGCATTTCATGCCAGTCTTTGTAGGTGATTACCATCTTCTGCACAATTTTCTTGATGTTCTTATTTGCGGCCTCAACAGCGCCGTTCATCTTTGGCCTGTAAGGAGAAGAGTTGTGATGTTGGATCTTGAAGTCCCGGCACAGCCCTGCCATCATTTTGTTGTTTAGATTGGAACCATTATCAGTAATGATTCGTTCGGGAACTCCATATCGACAGATGATATCTCTCTTCAGAAATCGGGCTACCACTTGCCTTGTGACGTTTGCATATGAGGCTGCTTCAACCCACTTGGTGAAATAGTCGATAGCGACCAGGATGAATCTGTGGCCGTTCGAAGCAGTTGGCTCAATCTTGCCAATCATATCAATGCCCCACATGGCAAAGGGCCATGGTGAAGACATTATGTTCAAAGGATTCGGAGGTACATGCACTTTATCTGCGTATATCTGGCATTTGTGGCATTTCCTGGCGTAAGCACAACAGTCTGCATCCATTGTGATCCAGTAATAGCCTGATCTTAACAACTTCTTAGCCATGGCATGCCCTCCAGCATGGGTACCAAAGGAGCCTTCGTGCACTTCATGCATCAACAAATCTGCTTCCGTCTTGTCAACACATCTGAGGAGTAACATATCAAAGTTCCTTTTGTATAAAGATCCATCAGTGTTCAGAAAGAAACTCCCAGCAAGCCTTCTCAAAGTCTTCTTATCATTGGAAGATGCCCCAGGTGGGTATGTTTGATCCTCCAAGAAGCATTTAATGTCATGGAACCAAGGCTTATCGTCCTTGACAACATCTGTTGCAAATACATATGCTGGCCTGTCGAGTCTGGACACTGAAATCTGAGGTACAAAGTTAGCAGCTTGAACTTTGATCATGGACGAAATGGTAGCAAGAGCATCTGCAAACTGATTCTCGTCTCGAGGGATATACTCAAGCTTGACTGTTGTAAAGAAAGTCAATAACCTCCTCGTATAATCCCTGTAAGGTATCAGATGATCTTGGTGGGTGTACCATTTGCCGTTGGTCTGATTGATTACCAAAGCTGAATCTCCGAATACGGTCAATGTCTTGATCCTGAGGTCAATGGCTTCCTCAAGACCCATAATGCAAGCTTCGTATTCAGCTTCGTTGTTAGTGCAGTTGAAAGTGAGTTTTGCCGAGAAAGGCATGTGAACTCCTTTGGGTGTAATAAGTACTGCACCAACACCACGGCCATTCATGTTAACGGCCCCATCAAACATCATAGTCCATTCTTCTTCTGGGTTAGGCCCTTCAGTGTGAATAGGCTTTTCATGATCTTTTGCTTTTATGAACATGATGTCTTCATCAGGGAAGTCAAACCTCATAGGCTGGTAGTCATCAATAGGTTGTTCAGCGAGATATTCGGATAGTACACTGCCCTTGATGGCTTTCTGAGATGTGTACTGTATGTCATACTCTGTAAGAATCATCTGCCATCTTGCAACCCGTCCGGTAAGAGCTGGCTTCTCGAAAATGTACTTGACTGGGTCCATTTTTGAGATTAACAAGGTAGTGTGGGTCAACATATACTGCCTTAGTCGGCGAGCAGCCCACGCTAAAGCACAGCAAGTTTTCTCGAGCAGTGAATAACGTTGTTCACAGTCGGTAAACTTTTTGCTTAGGTAGTATATTGCATACTCTTTTCGACCAGACTCGTCATGCTGGCCCAGCACACACCCCATTGACTCTTCTAATACTGTCAAATACATTATCAGAGGTCTTCCTTCAACTGGAGGCATAAGGATTGGAGGCTCTTGCAGGTATTCTTTGATCTTGTCAAAGGCCTTCTGGCAGTCTTCATTCCACCTGACCGTCTGTTCTTTTCTTAACAGCTTGAACAAGGGTTCACAGGTTGCTGTAAGGTGAGATATGAACCTTGAGATGTAGTTCAATCTACCTAAGAACCCTCGAACTTCTTTCTCAGTTTTCGGTGCAGGCATCTCTTGGATGGCTTTGACTTTATCAGGGTCTACTTCAATCCCCTTCTCGCTTACAATAAATCCCAACAACTTACCAGATCTCACCCCGAATGTGCATTTGTTGGGGTTCAGCTTCAGTTGATACTTTCTCAGACGTTTGAACAACTTGAGCAGATTCACCAGATGGTCTTCTTCTGTGAGGGACTTGGCAATCATATCATCCACATAACACTCGATTTCTTTGTGGATCATATCGTGGAATAATGTTACCATAGCCCGTTGATAGGTTGCACCGGCATTTTTGAGCCCAAATGGCATTACCTTGTAGCAGAACGTGCCCCAGTGTGTGATGAATGTTGTCTTCTCCATGTCTTCAGGTGACATTTTGATCTGATTATATCCTGAAAATCCATCCATGAAGGAGAATACCGAGAATTGAGCCGTGTTATCCACCAATACATCAATGTGAGGTAATGGGAAATCATCCTTCGGGCTAGCTCTGTTCAGATCCCGGTAATCAACACACATCCTTACTTTGCCGTCCTTCTTAGGCACAGGTACTATGTTAGCAACCCACGGCGGGTAGCTAGTTACAGCAAGGAACCCGGCGTCCCATTGCTTTTGTACCTCTTCCTTGATTTTCATAGCCATGTCTGGGCGAGTACGGCGCAACTTCTGTTTGACTGGAGGGCACTCTTCTCTCAACGGCAGCTTGTGCACAACAATGTCAGTATCCAACCCTGGCATGTCTTGATACGACCAATCAAATACGTCCACATACTCTTGAAGTAGATCAACCAGTTGCTTCTTTACTGAGTCTTGCAGGCAGGCCCCGATCTTGACTTCTTTCACGTCTTCCTCTGTACCAAGATTAATCACTTCAACCTCCTCCTGATGAGGAGTAATAACCTTTTCCTCTTGTCTTAACAACCTGGCTAGCTCTTCAGGAAGCTCATATTCTTCTTCAACCCCTTCATCAGCTTGATTGATTGGATTGTCAAAGTCATACGATGTCATAGCCGTGCTGTTGTCGGTGCTGTCTAGAAGGCACTCTCTGCAAGGGTTAAGTTTGTTCATTTTAGTGATCTGATTTTAGTCTTATTTAGAAAAGTGAAATGAAATTGTCATTTTGAAAACACTGCCATTTATTTTTTTGTACAAAAAGAAAAATGGAAAAACAGTGAACAGAAAAGAAAAAGACTCGTTTGCAAAAAGATGTCTGATATTTCATTAATTGATCTTGTTTGCACAAAAGTACAGATGGCCCTATTACAAAATGAGTCTTGTCATCTTGGGCAAGATGCAAGACTTTGATGCATGCTTATAAAAATACAGGAAATAATAATTACTCTGCTCGAGTAACTCTTATAATTTCCTGGGAAGACCAGTTCGAGGCACTGCTCCCCGGGATCTTCGGACGAATCCAATTCTCCAGATTGCGCTCTTCTTCCAGCTCGTCTTCCAGACAGTTGATAGCATCGGGGGTAAGCATCCCCCCACTGACAAAACCGGGCTTTCCAGCAGCCTTTGCTTGATGTTGAGTTGGTCTGTAACCCAACCCAAATTTGTCCTTCTTCTCCTCCACAGCTAAAATCTTGCCCCAGCCTAGGGCAGTTCCTTCCTCAACAACCTTCCGGGCTTGTTGGTATGATGACATGGAGATCCCAGATACAGCAGATGCTTCATTGACATTCAAGGCTTCGAAACCTTGGCTCATTGTTTCATGGATCTCCCCATCCATTTCAATATACTTATAAGTAGCCAGATGGCTAACAAATATATCCTCCTCCCCGCAGATTGTAACAACTTGGCCTTCCCACTCAAATTTTAACTTTTGGTGAAGGGTAGACGTTATTGCGCCGGCGGCGTGAATCCAGGGTCTACCCAACAAACAGCTGTAGGCGGGCTGAATGTCCATCACATAAAAGATAGTTTTAAAGGTCTGTGGGCCAATTGTCACAGGTAGCTCAATCTCTCCCAGAACCGATCTCTTTGAGCCATCAAAAGCTCTTACCACCAGGTTGCTGGGTCTCAATGCCAATCCGTCATATTCTAACTTCACCAGAGCCTTCTTTGGTAGGACATTCAGAGATGAACCTGTGTCTACCAGCACATGAGAAAGGACAGCTCCTTTGCATTCCATGGTTATGTGCAAGGCTTTGTTGTGGTTGCGGCCATCCGCTGTCAAGTCAGTATTGGTGAACCCTAGCCCATTGCTAGCAGTAACATTTCCAACCACGGTTTCCAACTGGTTGACAGTAATCTCATCAGGCACGTAAGCTGCGTGCAAGACCTTGAGTAGTGCATTCCGATGGGCCTCGGAGCACATAAGCAGTGAGAGGATAGAGATTTTGGATGGCGTTTGGTGAAGCTGATCCACAATTTTATAATCACTCTTTTTGATGATTCGCATGAACTCATCAACTTCTTGATCGAATGGTGTCTTCAAGGCTTCTTTAACGGCTTGATCTTCCTGCACCGGGCTCTTTCCTTTTGCCTTGGCAGCAGCTTCTGCTTCGGCAGTTGGTCTTTGAATGGGTGGAGCAAAGAGACGTCCGCTTCGAGTGAAGCCTCCGCCTCCCCCCACATTATCTATCTGTGGTGCAGGTGTTGATGTTTCAAGAGTGATTCTTTTTCCTTCGCAGTACACGTCAGAGCCATAGTGCCAAGGGATGGCCCTATTGCTTTCATATGGTACTGGTCCAGGCATCGTGACAGTGACCGGACTGATTGTTGCTGCCGAAGGGACTGTAATTGTTTGTGGATCATAATAGATCGTAACTGGTGCTCTGGTGGGAGCGGCACCTTCTGAATGGTAGGCAGAGTCATTTTCAGGATCATAGAATATGGTGACAGTTGAGACGTCTTCATGATTTGTTGCTGGTGTTGTAGGAGACAATGGTGGAAGAATGGATGTTGTTGTTGTAGGAGCTTCATAATGGAGTGGTGCTGGAGTTGTAGAAGGAATATTCATTGACATCTGGTCAGTTGAAATGACAGATGAAGTACTTGTTGATGTAGCCGAAGAATTGTCAGGAACAATAGTTGCTGCAGTTGTAGGAGGTTCTGAGACCGTCGCTGATGAGATCGCTGGATTTGTTGGAAATGATGTGGTGATCTGAAGTTGGCCACTCTGAATAAGGCTATCTATGCCATTCCTCAAATTTTCGCACCCATTTACCGAGATATTGCAGTAAGCACAACCCAATTCACACCCTGGGAACATCTGACATTCCAAGAGCTGAGCCTTGATTTCTACCAATGGTGTCCTGATCTGTCCCACACCTGTTATTAAATAAGACGGCTTGTCTTCTTCAATAGCGTTGATCCTGGGACCACCATGGTTTGGCATAGGATTTTTGTTGACATTGGGTGGTGGTGCGAAATTCAGAGCTTTGGAGTCTACCAGGTCTTGTACCTTCATATGCAGAGCCCTGCATTTTTCTGTACTGTGGCCAGGTGCGTTTGAATGGAAAGCACACCTAGCGTTGGAGTCATAGTTCCTTGGCAGACTGTTGGGATCCGGAGGTGCCAACGTTCTTAGCTCAACCAGGTTGAGTTTCAGAAGCTGTGGCAGCAAAGTAGCATATGGCATCGGGATCGGATCGATCGCTCTGTTAGCTTGAGATGGCCTCTGTTGGAATGGCCTTTGCTGGTTATTGTTGTTGGTGTTGCTGTTGTTGTAATTTCTTGGGGGATACTGATTTTGCTGATGGTACTGAGGTTGTGGCTGATAGTTTTGCTGAGGAGGTTGATAGACTGGCTGTGGATAGGCTGGAGCAGGGATGGTGACTGCAGCCACAGATCTGTGCACATATTGGGGCCTACCCCTGTTGGTGTGGATGGCATTGGTCTCGCCAGTTCTTCTCGGGCCTGCAAAAGGCTTTCTCGCATTACTGGACGAGCTTGCACCATTGTCCGAGATCTTTCCCATTTTCAATAGGCTTTCAATTCTCTCCCCGGCTATGACAACATCCGCAAAGCTGGTAGATGAGAAGGCAGCTAGCCTATCAATATAGGTTCCCTGAAGGGTGTTCATAAACATGTCTGCCATTTCCCGTTCAGACATAGGTGGCTGAACAGCAGCAGCCAATTGCCTCCATCTCTGTGCATATTCTCGGAAACTTTCCCTTGACGACTGTGACATTCCCATTAGGAGAGTCCTGTTGGGTGCCATATCGAGATTATACTGATACTGTCTGATGAAGGCCTCTGCCAGGTCCTTCCAGCATCTAATAGTTGCCCTTGTCAAGTGAGAGTACCATTCCCTCGACGCTCCGGTTAAGCTGTCTTCGAAATAGAACATCCAGAGCTTCTCATCCATTGTATAGGCCTTCAACCTTCCCAGAAATGACTGTAAGTGAGTCCGGGGGCATGAAGTCCCGTTGTATTTTTCAAAGCAAGGAGGCTTGAACTTATGGGGAATCCTGACCCCGTCTACCAAGCCCATATCCATGACATCGAAGCCCAAAGAGTTTTGAGACTCTAGGGATCTTAACTTCTCAGCTATCTCATCCAACCTTCTATCATAAGCTTCCTCCCCAGCACCCATTACTGTGAATTGGTCTTCCTGAGGATCTTCTTGAAGTACCCTAGCTGCAGTGGCAGTTCCTTGAACATTTGCAGGAATGTTGACCTCAGGATGGAGGTGTGGTCCAAATACAGGGGGATTCACATGAGGTTGGACCCTTTCATTGTTGCTGGTCCCGGCAGTCCCTATATGTGGATCTTCTTGATTCTGCCTTTCCACCATGGCCCTCAATCTTTCCTGGCTCTGAGCCATGTTGTTCATCACTTCCATAAACTGAGTCATCTGCGTTCTCATTTCCAATCTTTCGTTTGCCATTTGATTTCTAACCTCGGCAAGGTCCTGCTGTACCTGATCCATTTGAATTCCCGGAAGGTTGTTTCGGGTTGGATAATGGTGCGGACGGTTGAGGGGAAATACCCGGCGCCTAGCAATAGTTCCTGAGATGTCACAACAGAGGTTAGCAACAATAAAACAAAACCTACAAAACAAACAGAGGGTTAGCATGCAATGCAGTTATGCTTATTTGTTCTCAAGGTATCCGGTTTGGCCTTCAGTTTTGACCCTTCCAGACCCTTGAAGATACTGTTGATGTTGCTTCCGAAGTAAACTTGGATGGAACAAACTAACACAAATATATTACAGAAGGTGAAATAATACGACTTGTTCATTTTACAACACAAGCCCCTTTTAAGGGGTCAAAATACATCACAAAAAGAAAGCAAAAGTACATGGAAGAAAAGCAACAACAAACAAATGGTCAAACACCAAGACCAAACTCATCCTCACGAACTTCCTTGAGAAGCGCTTCGGTCACAGGATCAGCCGGACGCTCCGTGAGATTCCGGATAAGGAGGTTCCGGGTTGCAATAGCTGCTGCTAGCTTCTTGTGCTGAGTTTGGTCCTTGGACCTCTTCACCCCTGCTTTGATCTTCAATTCTGATACCTCCCTCTGGGCTGCTGCCAGGGCTTCTTGTTGTTCTTTTGCACTAGCCTCCAGCTGCTCCATCTTGTCTTGAACTCTCTTGTCCTCCAGGGTACGAGCCTCGGTGATCCTGACCCACCGGGCTTGACTTTCCTTTAGATACAAGTCTGTTCTTGCTCTCTGGAACTGGGCTTCTTTGCAAGCATTCTTCAGAATTTGTTCACCAGCCTTAGACTTTTTGATATAATCCCCAGACTTCTCAATCTTAGTCAGATGCTCTACTCTCATCCTCTCCAATCTCTCAATCTCCCTCATACCTTCACTCCTCTCCCGGAGGGTCTTCTGCAAAGCCTGGGTTAGCTTCTCATTTCTTTCCTTCAAGCTCTCAAACTCCTCCAAACTGATAGTGGCAGGGGGTGGTGCTGAAGATGACTCAGGCATGTCTTCTATGGTAAAGGGCATCCCAGAGAATTGGGCCCTGGCACGGGACCACTCATAATATTGTGCTGATGCCACATTATTGCACTTCCCCAGAATGGTGACTCCCTTGGTTTGAACATGATCCCAGGCCCAGGCAGCCTGCCTAACAGTAGTCAGACTAATCTTGTTTTCACAGTAGAGAGTCTCAACCAAGTTCTGTGCCTTAGGAGTATGGACTAAAGCATAGCCCAGTTGCCTCCTGAACAGCAGAGGGTTATAATTAATACTACCCTTAACTCCTATTAAAGGCACATTGGGAAAATGCCCACAGCTAGTGATGATATCTCTGCCCTTGGTGCTTTGAGTGCACCATCTGATATCTGCTGAAGTTAGGGTAGTGAGCCTCTTAGCCCAGTTGCTTTGCTGATGAGGGCTTAAAAATGCATCTGTCCTGGGTAGATGCTTGAGAAGCCAAGTGTGGAACAATGGAGCACAACACCTCACTAACCTTCCCCTCTGCTTCTCATTCCTCTGATGCACTGAATAGTAAAGATCCCCCAATAAAGTTGGCACTGGGTTCTTCAGGATGAACAGATGGATTGCATTCTTGCTAATGAATCGAGGCTCATCTGCAAACAATACAACCCCATATATGCTTAAGGCCAACAAAGCACAAACAGCTTTCCACTCCCCCAGGGAGGCCTTCAGACTGGCTTGAGAAATTAAGAAGTCCAGATGAAAACCAGGGATCCCAGCTTTAGAGGTCATGTGCTGCTCAATCAGGACAGGCTCCAGATGTAAGGCTTTTGCTACCTCTCCATTGCTAGGGAAGACCATCTCAGGGCTGAAAGGGATTCCACCCCTGATAGGCAAACCAACCAATGATGAGTATTCTTCTAAAAGAGGGCCCAACTGAAAGTCTTGAAAGGTGAAACATCTCAGTGGGGGATCATAGAACTGAATGCAAGTGTGGATGAGACTCCTCTGTGATGGGTCCAGATCCATAACCATATCAAGTATATCCCCATAATGCTCCCTGAACAAAGGTATGTGATCTGGAGTGATCAGGGTCTGAATCCTCCTGATGTCTGATAACTCTGGTTGGAAGAAGTGATAGGTGATGTTGCTCTTTTTAGGAGCCATGATGTTGAAGACTGAGTAGAGACAGGTGCTGATGATAATGCTGAAGTAATGAGCCACTGATTGGCTGATGCAGGTGATAACTGAAGCAGATGCTGGTGAAGATAGGTCAATACAGAAGATGGGGTCAAAACCAAAACCAGATGAATGATGGATACCCTGAAACAAATAAGCACATGTCAATATGATGCAATGACTATGTATGCAAATGATATGCAAGGGTTTGTGACTGAGCTGGATCTGATCAAAATGCCCTGATATAGGTCCAAGTGTGTTCAAGAATTCCAGATGGAGGTCTATAAATCCAGTAACCAGGGTGGGGGACTCAAATAAAGAGTCACATGTCCAGGGTTTTAGAATCACAAGAACTATCCAACATGGAGTACTCTTAACAAAGTGACAGTGTATTCTGAGGTCAAGGTACCTGCAAACCTGTAAACAGCCCAACCCCCTCACAGGTGGTGTTCTAAAACAAGGATCCTCAGACTTGGATCAGTTATGAGAAGTGTAAACGCTTCCAACCCGGAGGTACAGTGTTTATAATAACCATAAAAGTTCCTCCTCTAATTCACCTCAGTTTCTGAAGGTCAATACTAAAGGTCATCCAGACTTAGCAGGCTTCCCAGATAGCCCTATCATTGCAGGAAATCTGCAACATAGAGTTCTCAAGAAGAAACCCATATCTGAACCGTGTTTCATATTCCCGCACCAGACCGAAATGGAATGGGAAAGAATATGATTCACTCTAGCCTAGGTGTCACTCAGGTCCCAGGTATAGGACCTTAACTCTCAATGAACCCCACCCACCAAAGCAAACAACAGATCCAGCCAGCAACAGTACAACAGTATGATAATATGCAAAGCTATAAAGAAAGCGGTAAACAACTGTACCTAAAGCAAAATAAATACAAGCACAAATAAGCACATAACACCCCAGTAAACACAAATCAAACAAGCTCTAGGAGGAACCCACAAAAAGAACCAGAAGCCCTGGTTGCAATATAAGGATCCCCAGCAGAGTCGCCAAGCTGTCGCTCCCGATAAATGGGAATAGGCCCAGATAAAGGTACAGACGCGAACGGTCGGCGAAAGGAACAATGAGAACACACAACCGTGAACTCACTGGAGATGAATAGAGTCGCCAGCTAGGCATTTTTATCCCGGAGGAAAGGCAATGCTGCATAGACCTGGAAAGATATGGATAAGACGGTTGCGAACCAGAGAGACTGAGAAAGGGGGTTGGTTACAACCTAGGAAGGTATTAGCACCCAGATTGTCCGCCGTACTCGACGGGATCCACGCTTAAAAGATTTGTGTTTAAAGGGGTAGTGTTAGTGCAATTTGTGTGCAAAAGAGCTGGAAAAGGATGTACAGGTGTCAGTGTAAAGGAAGTGAAGTGTAATATATACAGTGTCAGTGTAAGGACAAGAGTGAAATGCTCATGACAATGAGGCTTAAAGAATAATGCTGAAAGGAGGGGGAATATACAGAGACTTTTGTTCGATAACTGTTAAGTTATGCCTACGTATCCTCTCGTGCAATGAGGAAGTCAGAACACCGTAGTTCGACCCAAAGAGACTGAAAGATGAATTGACTTGTGAACTGCTTACTTGTCTATGCTCAAGTGTATGACCTGTCTGGCTCAGGTGCAAACTGTCTTGCATTAGACGGAAGAAGCAAGTTCTCGCTTGTGAGTGAATGAGATGAGAAAAGAATCCCGGAGGAGACGATTATTGTTTGTTTTTATGTTTTCAGTCTTTTATTGTTTTTGGATTTTGTCATAAGTTAATGAGCTTAAGTCTAAACCAATGGATTTAGTAAACTCATCACATCTTCCCTCTGATTAGGGGTAATGAGAATACCTTAAGTGTGAAGTCAGATTCTCACACTTAATCACCTATGGTGCAGGATTAAGATCATTAACCTACTTGTGATTATTTAGATGTTTTTGGTGTTTTTGTTTAGTGTTGAGTAATGAGGTTAAGCCATAATCAAGGATTAAACAGACTCATTACACCATCCTAATAGAAGGATAATAGATGAGAATGTTTAAGCTGAGGAAAGCTCCTCAACTTAACCCATGATTAGGGATTAAACTCATGACAAAACAAGCCTTTGACTAAGTGGATTTTATTTAATGATATGATGATGAAGTGAATTTTATGATCTGTAAGACAACTTGAGGGGGACTTGTCCATTAACACTAGGGTTAGTCCTTCTCAACCAATTAAGGAAGAAATAGAACCCTAATGCAAGGCCCAAGTTACAAGTGTAATGTCTTAATGATTATTAAGTGGATTGATTAAGAGATTTAAACACATTAAGGGTTTAACACTTAGGATTAAAATTACACACTCCATCCTAAGAGAAGGATGCAGGCATAAGCTTAATCACAAAGCCTTAAAGCCTTTAGGGTTTAGTCCCTGATTATGAGATGAGAAGAGAAGACACAAAAGAGACACAAAGGTGAAAACTAAGAGGGAGACTAATCAAAACCCTAATTCATTGTCATACATGGTTGTTCCTAGGGTTTGTGAGGCTTCACCAAGGAGATCTTCAAAGGAGCCACCAGGAAGCAGATGAACAAGATCAAGAGAAGCAAAGTGACTTGCTTCATTCAAGAAGTCAAGTCACTTGAAGAAAGAAAGTGGGAGGAACAAGGATGAGCAAGCTCAAGCTCAAACACAAATAAAATGCAGCAATGGATGCAAGAGAGATGAAAAGAAAAGGTTATGAGAAGTTAGGGCAAATTCACTTCTCAAGTTTACTTACCACCTGAAACGTTAGAAAGAAATGCAATGCAATGCAAAATGAGATGAAATGACATGATGCTAAACAAAACCAGAAGCATGTTGATGATGATAATGATGTTATGAGATGCTATGAACATGAGACAAGGCATGGAGATGTTCATACAAGATCATGGATGCAAATGATGCAAGCTAAAGAGCATGAACAAGTATGGAAGGTTATGAAGCATACAAGGCAAATGACATGGCAAATATGTGATGCAATGATCAAGGGTGCTTTCTACATGTCTTATGATGTCAAATGAATCACATGGATGCTTGGAATGGCATGGCAAGTCATGTTATGCAAGATAATGCAAGAGGTATGCAAATGAAAGCCCAAATTAGGGTTTATGGATCAAACAACAAACAAAAACCAAAAACAGAAGCAAACCCTAAGATAAAAAATGGAAAATGCCACCCAAAGAAACCCTAACCCTACACTAAACCAATGTCCAAAGGGGAGGTCTCAACTCTTAACCAATCCTAAGTTATGATTTTTCTAAGTTATTAGGGTTTTTAGGGTTCCTAAACAAAAGAAATACCAAACAAATTGAGAATGGGGAAACAAATCATGGCCATTTTATCCTAGAAACTACATGCTATACATAGAACAATGCAAAAAGAATCAATGTCCAATTCTTCTCCAATAGGCAGAAATGATTTTTTGAACTTATGATCAAAATAATGCACAAAATATGATTTAATTCAATGAAAAATTCTTAAAATGCATCAAGATCAAAAAAGAAATTTGGTTTGAAGGTTGGACAATGTTTCTAAATGTCTTAGAACATTTCATGAATTTTTTGGTGATTTTTAAATACCTAAAAGTATTTTTAATTAATTAATTCCCATTAATCAATTAAAAATAATCTTTTAAATATTTAAAAATACTTTTTTAATGATAAAAAATAAAATAAAAATATTTTTGGGTCTTAAAAATTAATAAAACTTTTAAGAAAAATTTTCATAATTTTTAAGATATTTTTGCTATTTTAAAATAATTATGCAAAATAAATGAAGAGAAATGAAATTAAAACAAAATAAAAATGAAAGTAAACAGAAAGGAGGGCCAGGATTTGATCCTGGTTTGAATGGGTTGACTGGCGCGCAAATGAAGGGTGTGGATTCACTCTGACTAAATTAATTTAATTACGAATTAATTAAAACTAATTAAGTGGATTAGGGCAAACAAAGAGATCTGGGCCATCCAAACTGGAGGGAAGTCAACGGGTCAAAGGGGATCTACGCTCCACATTCAAATGGTCATTAATCACGTAATTAGGGCATAATCACTCTCAGGTGGCCGGAGAAGACTTCCGGTCGTCTTCTCCGGCCAGCAACTCCCCTGAAAAACCTCAAACTCCCTCAAATCGTAACAAAAACAAAATCTAAGAATGGGGAAATGTTCTCCAACCTCTCACGAATCAAACCCCTCTCCTAAAACAAATTTCTTTTTCCTAACTAAGCTGAATCGAAGGAAATAAGAACTAGGGCACGCAAGCTTCAGAGAGCAATTAAACTCTCATTTCAAAGCCATTTCAAAAACTAAGAGCACCAGGATATTCAGTGAAGCATAAGGAACAAGTTCATAACATGAAAAACAATTTCTGGAAAAATAATTTTCAAGCTACCTGTGATTTGGAGCTTTCAACCTGATGACTTTCTGGCCACTTCTTTCAGTGCAAACTACTCCACTTGATCCCCAGATGATGTTTGAATGCTCAAGAAGAGTTTATGTTGGCTGGATAATGAGTTTCGACAGCTCCTGCTTCAACTCAGTTGAAAATGGCTATGGTGAAATAGGCAGCTTCAGGCCATTGTGAGGGGTTGTTTGTGATCCTGAGGGTGAATGGAGAAGCTTTGCAAGGTTTGTTTGGATGTTTGTGAGCTAGGGAGGGAGATTCGAATGGAACTGCAGTTTGAGGTGAGAAATGGCTATGGGGTGTTCTGGTTGATTCAGGCTTGTGTTCTTGCTGGTTTCTACTCAATGATGCATGGTGAGTTGAATGGTAAAAATGGTTTGAGTGTTTCTTGGCTGGGCAGAGAGATTCGAAGGCTTATGCAGCTGGGGTGTATTTTGTGAATGTCTTAGTGTGAATGGTTTCAGCCTTGCTAGATGTATGGAATGGCTGGCTCTTTGTCCACATAACCCTCTCTCATTGGTCAGTTGATTGGACATGTGCTTTATTGATTGGTAAGTCACCTTTTGCAAAAAGTCAAAAAAATGTGTAAGGAAGGTATGGCTCATGATCTAGGCTAGTACAAGGCTGGTTCTGGTGCAGCATGGTGTGTGTGTGAGGCTAGCTTGGTTCAAGGACCAATGCAGCAAGTTGGTGAAGAGGAATGAGTGATTTTGCAACTTGTTACTTTTTGGTTCACATGTGATTCTCTTGTCCAAAAAACCATAACATAAGGGCATTCTTGGTTCAATCCTGATTTTTATGACTTAGAGAATGTTTGCATACTGGTTTGAAGTGAACTTGAGGTCACAATTGGCTTTGGTTCATGATTTTGCAAAATTCCCATTTGAAGCATGCCTTGAAAATCAATGATTTTGGCCAACTTTGTCACACCATAACTTTTGATCCAAGAAGAGTTTGATCATGTTCTTGTACTTTTTGAAAAGGGAAAGATGAGATCTACAACTTTCATGACCAAAGTTTTTCCATTTGAAGCATTTTTGGATCAATAATCAAGGCTTGAAAAATGACCTAAAATGAAGCATTCTTGAAAAGTCAACTATGCCCAAAAAGTCAACATTTGCAAAAACCCTAAATTCTTGATTTTTATGAACTTCAACCTTCTTCCATGATCAAATAAAGATCATATACACTCAAAATGATGAAGATCACCCATTGGTTGGGTCATTGGGGGCCTCAGATGCCCTGATTTTACACTGACTTGTCTGAAAAGTCAACTCTTGATCAGATGACTTCCCCATGGAATTTCTTCATGAAAATTGATATGCATACTCCCTATACCATATAGAGACCAATGGAAACAAGAATGACCAAAAAATTTGGAGTTATGGCCTCTGAACCCAAAACCCTAATTTTAGGTCAACTGTGCAGTCAAACCTGGCTCTGCATCCACTCAAACCCTAGTTCTTGTGATTCCTTTGCATTTTTGACTTTGTGAGGATGTATCATGATGCTTGAACACACATGGATCCCTTTGAAGTTATTGGTTGCCTTTGGAGTGGCTCAAGATGCCCTGTGATTGCTCAGATCACAAACCCTAGGTGCAGATGACTTGGAATCTATGCAGTGAATCAAAAATGAGACATGAGATGATATGATTGTGTTTATGCATATGAGAATGATCACAAGCCAAGGTGAATGGGTGAGGGCAAATTTGGGGTGTTTACACCCTTGTAGTACGAGTATGAAGAGAATGCAGGATGTCTCCAAGCAATGTAGGTACTGGATTGTGACTCAGGAAAATGTTGATGGCATGAACGTCTATGAACTGATCTGGATTGGGGAACAATACTAAGCCATATATCAGCAATGCTAAGACCTCCTCAAAAGCATCATAGCTTATGGCCTTCAAGAACATCTGAGCTTTATCCATTAATACCTTAGCAAGAATACCCTTGACTCCACTTCTCGTTTCTAGAACAATGTCAGACTTCTTCAGATGTAGGGCTGCAGCAATAACCTCTGGTTTGGGCTCCTTCTCCAAGCCTGTGAAGGGCCTTTGATCAAGAACAGGTATACCCAGAAGCTTAGAGAACTCCTCCATGGTAGGGACTAACTGATAGTCGGGGAATGTGAAACAGTGATGTTTAGGATCAAAGAACTGAAACAGAACACTCATCATGTCTTCATTGAACCCTGAAGTGACTAGATCCAATAGGTGACCATGTCTCTTGATGAACTGGGAATGATCAGACACTTGAGAAACCAACTCTTTAAGCTTGGCAGGTATGCCCACAAAGTTGATCCTGATGGTGTTTCTACGAGCAGAAGCCATGACCTGCAACAAAGAACAAAGATAAATCCTTTGGTCCTTGAAATGGTTAGTGAAAATGCTATGCTTATGATGCATGATGATGTCATGATGTTATGCTCAATCACAAACATGTGGCACACACAAACAAGTCACACCATAGCCCTAGGTTTAAAGGTTTGCATGAGGTTTAAGGTAAGTACCCTCCCCTGAAGTTAGTTGGTTCATCCTGTCCTACAAAAGTAACCGGGTTCTAAGGGATCTCAATATCATTGATCCTTCACAAGGGTGGTTGTTCAGAAGGCAACTTACTTGCCAACCAAAACCCTCCAAGTTTAGAATCTCAATGAGCGTAGTATCGAGTGTCAACCAACTTCAGTCTGCACCAAAGCCGGTTACCTCACTACCTTCTAAAGGCCAAGATGAGTTAACTAGGGTTCTAAAAGTTAGTTAGTGCATTGACAACATATGGCAGCCTCATATTATCCTCAACTTGACTTAAGGAACATAAGCACCAACCAAGAAGTCGCACTAACTATGGCCACCAGATCAACCGTATCGATATACGTCGTACAGTTTCCTTGGTCTATTGCCATTTACCTAAGGTACACTAGATCCGGGTTAGGACCTTTCACACATAAGAGCACCCCAACAAGTAATATAAAGCAAACAAGGCAAACAATTTAAAGTGATCTAATTCCTAAGGGTACCCCTCTTAAATTTAACTCCCCAGCAGAGTTGCCAGTTCTGTAACACGGTGGGAGAACTGACTTTAAGTTATGTTGCGGATAGCAAGAGTCGCCACCGACTTTTATTTTATCCATAAGGAAAGGGTATAAAAGAACAGGAAAGACCTTAAGAGAATATTTTGGGTCCGGGGGGTAGGTTATGTAAAGGGAAGGTGTTAGCACCCTTTACATCCATGGTTATCCATGGGCTCTTAGTTACTTAGCTCACTTTAAATTGTTTTTGAAAGTGTAGTGTGTGAATAGAAAATTTTTCAGAATAGTTAATAATAATCCATGAACGGATGTGTAAAAACTTGTTTTTGAAAATTTGTTTGAAATTGTGAAGAGTTTGAAAAATTTTTGAAGTGAGCAAGTACATAAGAGGAACCTACCCTAATGTTTTTAAGTCTTCCTTGTTCTTTATCCTTTCATTGGTAAGACTATCCCTACTATTAAGGAGTAGGTAGTCATTACCTTGGATGTTAGGGACATTAGAGGGACATTTTGCTTTATGAAGGCAACTGTGGGGGTGTAATAAGCATACTGGAGGGACTATCATCATTATTCGAAGGGACTCGATTCGTATAGGCAACCATGAGGGACTTGATGATTTTCTTTTTAAAGGGACTTGCTTTATACACCCCACTTGACCATTATTCGTAGGCAACTTGAGGGATAACCTTAGAAAGTGAGACGGCGATAAAAATCGACTTACGTGTGTGAGTGTTAATTTAATTATCTTTGATTAAAGTGATCTAATTTATTTTAAATAAAATACATATTTTTCACTCCCTAATTACTAACCATAGCAAAAATAATTAAATAATTATAAAATTTACATCCAGGAGCATTTACATAATAATTATAATAAAAATAAGCAAATTAAAAATAAATAGCAAAAATATAAAAGCAAAATATAAATAATAAGCAAAAATAAATAAATAAGCAGTAATAAATAAATAGGGGTTAGTAATAATAATAATTAAAAATAAGGTTAGTTAAAATAATAAAAAAATTTAATAATATTAGTGAAATAATAATAAGCCAAAATTGGTAATAATAATAATAAAAATAATTGAACAAGGTTAATAATAAAAAATATAAAGTTAGGGAAATAATAATAATGAATTAGTGAACAAAATAAAATAGCAAATAAGAATTAGACATTATTAAGAAAATATAAACAATTTAATTTAAAATTATATGCAATTTATTAATTCTAAATATAAAAATTGTAATTATAATATTAGCATAAATTTAATTATTTTTAAACATATATATTAAAAATATAGTTTAGATTATAAACATAGCATATAAAATATATTTACATGTTATAAAAAATAGGTTATAATTAATTATATTTACAAGGTTTTATATTAAATATTATATTTACACAAATTAATTTTATTAAATAAACATGTACATGGTAACTATGTTAAAAATTAAAAAAATAAACGATTAAGTTTTTTAATAAGTATTTAGAAAAAAAAAATTAAAGTTTCTAAGATTGGGGTTTTATTTTTATTTTTTTTTTTTTTTGAATCAAAGAAATATATTATAATTCAAAAAAACAATTACATCAAGGAGACCCAAGGTCCATCCTACCACTTACATCATGAATTTGACTATGTTTTTCCTAATTCTTTTATCTACCCATCCTCTATATATCACATTATCTATTATATTAGTAACTATACTATTTCTATCCACATTGTTGCCAAATACAATATCATTTCTAAATTTCCACAAATGATAAATTGTTTCCGCTATAGCAATTTTCAAGATTGCTGCCCTCCATCCTTTTCCTTTTGTACCTCTAATCAACCAAACTATTTCTTCACTCCACATCTTTGGAACATGCCTAATTTCCAACCACTCCAATACTTCCCCCCAAATCTCCTTCATTTGCTCACACTCAAAGAAAATATGATTTAAAGTTTCATCCTCTTTTTTACATATACTACAAACTTTTTCATTGATCATATTGAATCTTATCAATCTGTCTTTTGTTGCTAGCCTACCAAGGCAAGTCATCCATAAGCACACAACTGCCCTTGGCCTAGCCTTGTTATATTGAATCATTTTATACCAATGAACTCTTCTACCATCATCAATCAAACACTCATAAATCTTGCTAGCCTTGTAAGACTTCATCCTCACAGCTTTCTCCCATTCATGTTGAATCCCTCCTATATGATCCCTTTGCTTCAGAATTCCCTTCATTATCCATGAATGTTGTGGTTTCATCTCCACATTCATAACCTCTTCATTTTTGAAATAATACATATGGATCCATTTAACCCACAGATTATCCTTCTTACAGCAAAGGTTCCATAAACATTTCATCAACCACACTTTGTTCCAGATGGTAAGGTTCAGAAGATTCATACCTCCTTGCTCCTTAGGCTTGCACATAGAATTCCAGGCTACTGGACTTTTACGACTTATCTCCTTCTTACCAGTCCAGATGAAACTTCTACAAATGTCATCTATCTTCTTAATAACCATTTTAGGAATCAGGAAACATTGCATCCAAAATTGCACTATGGCATTTGATATGCTTTGAACCAGCTGGATTCTTCCTGCATGACTCAGGAGCTTTGCAGACCAGTGGTACACCTTATTCACAATGCGATCAATCAAGGGGAGATAATGATTTAAAGACAGTTTCTTACTTGAGAGGGGAACCCCAAGGTATCTAATAGGAAGGCTGCCTTTTTGAAATCCAGTGATCTGCAGCATGTTGTTCATTTCTTCTTCACTCAATCCAGCCATGAATATCTTACTTTTGTTCTGATTAACCACTAAACCAGTTGAATCAGTGAAAAACTTGAAGGCCTGAGTAACCATTTTCACAGAAATCTCATCCCCTCTACAAAACAGCAGAATATCATCTGCAAATGTGATGTTAGTCAGCTTCATCTCTTCACATTTAGCATGGTAGTTAAAATTATTATCTTTCTGCATCTTGGCAAGCACTCTATGCATATATTCAATGATAACCACAAAAAGCAAAGGAGAGATGGGATCTCCCTGCCTGATACCTCTCCTGGCCTGCATAAAATCAGTCAGCTCCCCATTTATATTGAACCTGTAAGAAACAGAACTAACACCAGCCATAATCCACTGGATAAATCTGTGAGGTATCCCAATTTCAATTAAAATGTTTTCCAGAGCACCCCAGTGTACCATATCATAAGCCTTTTGTAAATCTATTTGCACCATCACTCTTGGAGTCCCCTTCTTTCTGTCATAGCCTTTTATCAACTCAGTAGCCAGCATGATGTGATTATGGATATGCTGGCCTTTGACAAATGCAGCCTGATTTTGACTGATAACTGTTGGCAGCACACTTCCCAGTCTATCAGTCAATATCCTTGAGATGATCTTATAAACTGTTGTACAACCAGCTATGGGTCTATAGTCTTTTACTCCTTTTGCATTCTCTCCTTTTGGAATCAAAGTAACAGCTGTACTATTGAAAGGTTTATACATGGACCCCCTCTCAAAGTACTCTTTGACAGCATTTATCACATCAACCTTTATCACACTCCAGCTGGCCTTGAAAAAACCAGCACCATATCCATCTAAACCAGGACTTTTTCTGTCACCAATCCCTTTAAGAGCTTTCTCAATATCCTGTTCAGTCACCTCTTTTATCAGCATTTGCCTTTGCTCCATGTTCAGTTGGGGGCCCATTCTCATAGCCTCCACATCAACACTGACAGTAGTATGCTCACTCTTTCCCATAAGCTGACTATAGAACCTAATCACTTCATTTTCCAATTCTTTTTGTTCATGAATGATGCTGCCATCTTCTTTATACAACTGGACTAATCTCTTTGTATTGTGTTGAGATTTCAGCATAGCATGGAAATAAGCATTATTCCCATCCCCTTTCTTTATCCAGTCAATTTTTGTTTTTTGCCTCATCATTTTCTCCTGAATCTCATTTAGTTGAATAACTTGATCAGTTTGCTTCTTTACTTTCTCAATCAGCTCTTTATCCAATCTGTTTCCCCTGAGTTCCAACTGGCTAGCTTCAAGTTTGGCTCTAGCTTCAATGATTTGTTGTTTCATGTTAGCCAAAGGTCTACTGAATTTAGCAATTTCACCTTTCAACCTTACAAGTTTCTTCCACAGAATCATCATTGGATGCCCTCTCATGGGTTGATCCCAATTATTCTTCACCATCTGTAAGAAACCAGGAAATTCAGCTATACAATTAGTGTATCTAAACTGTCTAGACACTCTCTTTTTCTGTTTCCCATCATCCACCACAAGCAAAGCATGATCTGACACATTAGGAGGCATAATTTGCATACTGGTGTCAAGGTTGTCCTGGAACCACTCAAGATTTCCCAGCAGCCTATCAATTCTGGTATATATAGCATTCTCCCCCTGCCTATTAGACCAAGTAAAATAGTCCCCTGAACTTTCCATTTCACTCAGCCCAGTGTTGTTCATCAGATTCACCAAATCCACATATTCTCTTTCATTAACAGGATTTCCCCCTAATCTGTCTTGAGCCTTAATCACATTATTAAAGTCACCTATGACACACCAAGCTCCTTGAATTCTACCATGTATCTGCTCAATCTCCTTCCACAGCCTTCTTCTCTGATCAAGTTGATTATGAGCATACACAGCAGTCATCCAGTACTTGAAAACACCTGCCTTAGAGTAGATCCCACAATGGATATGCTGACTGCTACTTTGAACAAATCTGATATCCACCTGCTCTTTATTCCATCCAACCCAGATTCTACCATTTTCATGATCTTTGTAATTATCAATATAATTCTCAGTCAGCCTAAGCCTCTCTCTAATTCTCTCAGCTTTATGGCTTTTAACTCTAGTCTCAATCAAAATAGCAATATCAGGCTTTAGCTTTAGGAGATGGGAGCTAATCTCCCTAAGCTTAGCACTTTTATTTAGCCCCCTAATGTTCCAGGATACTAACATGGTGCACAACATTTAGGTCCATTGGGGTCATTCAAAACCTCAAGGATCCCAAATCCATTCTTACTAACTATGTTTAGTTCCTGCACAATACCTAGGCTTTTTTCTCTAGCAGATGCTCTTGCAACTGTCCATGGTGCTTCTTGCTGGCTACTTTCCCCTTGTACTTCTTCTTCTGGTATCTTCTTAGGTGTCACCACATTTTGTTCTTCAGGTGGTTTTGGCTTCTGTTTCCATTGTTGTTGCCTCTTTGGTTCTCCACAATCATGTCCCAGTTTTTGGCATTGTTGGCAGAACTTTGGCTTCCATTCGTATTCCACCCCCTGCTTGATCATCTCTCCAGCTCTGTTCTTTATCATGACCTCTTTAACCAAGTCTTGTGTAATATCCACCTCTACCAGCATCCTAGCATACGAGACCCGTAATTTGTTGGCTGTACATTCATCAGTAACCATTGGTGTACCTATAGCACTTGCAATCTTGTTCAGACTCTTAATCCCCCATAGATGCAAAGGTAATTGAGGCAGTTTGATCCAAATTGGCAAAGTTCGAAGTAAATCCTTCTTCAGATTGAACTCAGGATGCCATTCTTTTAGAATCATAGGAGCATTACGCATCGTGTATGGTCCCTTCATTACAACCTCTTCTCTTTCTTCATGACTGTGAAATCGAGCTAGAAAGTAGCCTTCATCATGATAGTACAAATCAGGAGCTTTCACATAATTCCACGTCTTCAGCATAAAGTTCTTCATCGCATTCATACTCACATCTTCCCCAATTATATACAGTATCAACGCATTATCCCAAAATCGCAGCTCCGATTCGATATCTTCATCATTTATCTCAATTTCCACCACTCCATTCACAAGTGTTGGTGCCACATACTCCATAGCCAGACCTTTCGCAGGATTACGATTATCACTCAGAATATCCACCCATAACTTTCGTTCCTCATTTTTAGGGTTTGGATCTATTCCCCTTCCAATTACAGCTTCTTTCCTTCTGTTAACACTTGATTCCTCTACTGATTCCTTTGTTTCAGGCTGCAATACCTCAGTACCAAGATCTTCATCCTCATCGGCGCTTTTCTGTGACTTCGCCGGTGAAAACTCCACCGTCAGCGGCGGTGGCACCTCTCTTTTTGGCCGCCCTCGCCCCTTCTTTGGTTTTGTCATCACTTCTTTCAAAATTTTTTTATATTATATTAATCTCTCTTATGTTTTTAATTAGGGTTTTATTTATAATTAGGGTTTATGGAATTAGTCTAATCCTAATTATCTAATTTATTTACAAGCATGTATACATAATATGAATATATTTACAAAATAAAATAAAAAAACATTTTTATATTTGAGAAAATAAATTATAATATATTTTTTTAGAACACAAAGAAAATAGTATAAGGTTATTTAGAAATTAAGTTTTTTATAATAAACAAAATATAATTAATTAAGAAAATAGAAAAAAAGTGACAAAAAATTAGAACTTACCTTGGCTGGGTTTGAACCCAGGTTTCTATGCTTGCCAGCACCAAAACACACCATCAGACCAACCATGCGTTGGTGATAATGAAATAAGTCCTGCTAGTTTTGTTCTTGATTTGCAAAATATCCTGGAAAAATAAAAGACGCAAAAGGCCTGGGGTGGGATTTGATCCCAGGACCTTTATACGTTCAAACACGCGCATCACCACCCGGCTGGAAGAGCCAATCCTGATGACAAACCACCAAATAATAATAATATATGATATTCAATATATAGATGAAACAAACCAAAAATAATTGCCATGACCAGGATTCGAACACAGGTCATGCTGCCAATACACATACGCCTCCTTCCACTGGGCCACTCATCAACCTGTACAAATTAAATATAAACAAATCTATATAATATAAAAGGAAATTTGAATCCCAGGGACGCGCGCCAAACTTCGTCTTCTTCATTCAAATTTCCTGCGAATTTCTTTTTGAATTTTCCTGCGAATATTGCTACGGGTTCTTCATCCCTGCGAATCACAAACTCAATCCAAACAACAAAATTTCACCAAATTGATTATATCATTGAATTGCTACTGAGTTTTGCAATTGTCCTATGTCTTTAAAATCCATTTATCATTAGGGAATCATGAAACCCTAAAGGGGGCCGTAAACCCTAATCATGGTGGATTCTTGTACCTGCAAGAAAAATCCAATTGAACCACCCAGAATCGTTCTAAGGTCTATTCTAAACATCATACAACAATCAAAAACAAGTTAAACATGGTAAATCAATGGATTCGAAAAAAATATGTTCAAGGTTAAAGTGAGTTCGGGTTAAGCAATAGGGTGCATATGGGATGCATATGGGTGATGATTTATGATCAGAAGGGTCCAAGGAAGCTTGCTATGTCTTCAAAATACCTTGTAAGGCTCTGGAAATCAGAAACCGAAAGTGAGCTTTTGGAAGATTTTTTTTTATTTTGTGAACTTACTTGTGGCTGCTGGAATTCGTCCCTTTGCTTTGGTCCTTATTGTATTCTTATATGAGATGGAATTTAGGTCAAAAGATGATGGATTTATGGGCTTTTTGGAAGACTTCATGGTGAAGGAATGTCATGATCTTAAAGTGTGAAAAAATCAAATATCTGCCTTCCAATTTGGTCTAGGACGAATTTGTACAAGATCAAATCATATTAAACAACATTGATTAATTTCTAGAAGAAGAATCATGTTCCAACTTTGATTTTTTAGATTTTATTTTGATTTAATTTGATTTAAAATGAATAAAATTCAAATAAATATCAAATAAAAATATAAAAATCAGAATTTCTCACCATTGGGTCGTGCATGATGTTGTTGTATGGATTGGATCACCACTTGGGCAGCCCATTTGGAAAGAAGTGATTTTAAACCTCCATTTTCAACATAAACCATCACAAAATTTCCCAACTTTGCAAAGGCACATCTCCCTCAATTTTAAAGGTATGAGGGTGTTCTTGGACTTTTTGGAAAGCTTGAAGAGTCCTCTAAACAACCCCATTGGTTTCAGGTCCATATCATTTACCAATCTCAAGTTATGCCCTTTTGAAGTTGTTGACTTTTTGTTGACTTTTGAAATGACCTATAATGTCTTAACTTATATCTTTCAAATGAAGCATTTTTGGGCTTAACTTTCAACATCAAAGTTGTAGAGAATTCAATTTCCTTCAAAATGAGATTTGGATGGAGACTTGGTGATGAAGTATGTGAAAGTTATGGCTGGTCAAAGTTCAGTTGACTTTTACTAAGGAAACCCTAATTTAGAAACTCCTGATTATTGATGATCTGGAATCTCCTTGATGAATCATGATCAACCCTTGATCAAATGATGAATTTTACTTCATATACTTGATGTTGGCAAAAAATCATGAAGTTTGACTTTGATTTGACCACAGTTGACCTCAGTTTGACTTTTTAACTGTACTGACTGATTTTGACTTATCTGATCATCTGACTGAGCAAACTTTTGAGAAAAGTCTTGAAACTTGTCATAGGGGTTCTTATACAAATATAAGATGTTATGAAGCTCACTTGAAGTATTGGAAGTCCATTTAGCCTGATTAAAGTCAAAACCCTAGTTTTGGATGCACTGCTTAGGAGGTGCATTGTCTGAGGGAATTGTCAACTCCTTTGACCAATTGTGAACTTTGTGAACCTTGTGAATCTTCATAAAGTGTCTTGTGAACCTCATGGGAGGTATTGTGAAGCTTGTGAACCTTGTGAACCTCATTAAGTGGCTTTGTAGACCTCATGAACCTCAGGAGAGCTTTGTAATCATTGTGAATCTTGTGAACCTTGTGAACCCTCATAAAGTAACTTGTAGACTTCATGAACTTCATGAAAGGTCTTGTAAATGTTGAGAAGCTTGTGAACCTTGTGAACCTTCAAGAAGTGACTTGTAGACTTCATGAATCTCATGAAAGGTTATGGAAGTGTTGGAGAACTTGTGAACCTTGTGAACCTTCAAGAAGTGATTTGTAGACTTCATGAATCTCATGAAAGGTTATGGAAATGTTGAGAAACTTGTGAACCTTGTGAACCTTCTTAGAACACAAAGTCTTGTATTGTGAGGGCAAATTTTGGGGTGCAACAGTCGTGTTTACACTCAGCAAGCCAATACGGCTCCGCCTAAAGAAGTCATTCCAGCTGTTGCCAACAAAGATAAAGAGGTAGTCTTGGGAGAAGAGGATGCAGAATTTCTCAGAATCATTAAGAAGAGTGATTATAAGGTTATTGATCAGCTACATCAAACGCCTTCCAAAATATCTATCCTATCACTTCTTATGCATTCTCCGGCTCATCGAAGTGCGCTTCAGAAGTTGCTAGCCCAAGCTCATGTTACACATGATATAACAGTGAATCGGTTTGATGGAGTCATTGCCAATATCACTTCATGTAACAACCTCAGTTTCAGTACGGAGGATCTTCCAAAGGAGGGCTTGGACCATAACCGTGCTCTCCACATATCCGTGAAATGTCAAGAGGATACTTTAGCAAGAGTTCTTGTGGATACAGGATCTTCATTGAATGTTTTGCCGAAGAGAACACTTGCTAAGTTATCTTATCAAGGGGCAGAGATGATGCCCAGTGCACTGGTTGTGAAAGCTTTTGATGGGTCAAGGAGAACCGTTATTGGAGAAGTAGACCTACCAATCTTGATTGGGCCACAGGTCTTCAAAATCACTTTCCAGGTTATGGACATCAATCCTAATTACAGTTGCTTGCTCGGAAGACCTTGGATCCATGCTGCCGGGGCAGTCACTTCTACCCTACATCAGAAGATGAAGTTTGTGGTCGATAATAAGTTGGTAACCGTATCTGGGGAAGAAGATCTCATGGTTAGCAACCTTTCATCTTTTAGCTATATTGAGGTTGATGAAGATGCTTTGGAAACTTCTTTCCAAGCTCTTGCGATAATCAATGCTGTCCTTTTGGAAGTAGAGGAACCAAAAGGGAAGGGTATCCCATCTTTTGCATCGCTGAAGAGTACCATTTCCACCATTGAAGAAAGAAGCTATGAAGGTTGGGGTGATGTCATCGAAGTCAAACAGAAGCTAGATCGTTGCGGGTTGGGTTACAAACCAACTCATGTGAAGGAAGGAGCGTCAACCTCCGTTAAAGGACGTCTGAAGACCATTCAAGAGGTGTTTTCCAGTGCTGGTTATCAGGTCAATGCAATTGATGGAGATTCTGAAGATGAAGATGTGAATCATTTGGTGTATCAGTGTGAAGAAGCCTTGGACAATTGGGAGGCAGTCGAGATCCCAGAGATTTTTCCATTGTCAAAGTAATTTATTGTTTTTTAAGTGTTTTCAAAGTTCCCTAGCTCTGCCCAAGGCTATGGGAGTATTTTGTAGGGCCCCTTCTCATTTTTAAAGTTATTATCAATGAAGGCATTTTGTTAAACTCTTATTTTGATCATTTATTGTTTTTCTCTCTTTTCACTTTTAAAAAGAAAATGGCAATCTTTCAAAACCAATAAAAAAGCTTTTTCTCTTGCATTTCTCTATTTTACACTTTTAATAAAAGCAAACCATTATCATATGCAGAATAAACGAAAACCCTGTTGAATCCAATGACTCTACATTCTCTCCTAACTTTGATTCGCCCATCTACCAAGCGGAAGATGAAAGTGAGGAAGATTGTGATATTCCCGAAGAACTGGCAAGATTAGTTGAGTATGAGCACACAGATCTTCAGCCACATAAGGAGCAGGTAGAGACCATCAATCTTGGCACTGATGAAGACCAGAAGGAAGTCAAGATTGGTACAACACTTGGGGCAGACATCAGAGAAAGATTGGTCAAGCTTCTCAGAGAGTATGTATATGTGTTTGCATGATCATATCAGGATATGCCCGGCTTAGACACAGACATAGTGGTCCACAAGTTACCTCTTCGACCAGATTATCCTCCAGTAAAGCAAAAGCTTCGAAGAACAAGACCAGACATGGCTCTGAAGATTCGAGAAGAGGTCAAAAGACAGTTTGATGCTGGATTCCTTGCAGTTGGGAAGTACCCTGAGTGGGTAGCTAATATTGTGCCAGTCCCTAAAAAGGATGGCAAAGTCAGAATGTGTGTGGACTATAGGGATTTGAACAAAGCCAGTCCGAAGGACGATTTCCCTCTTCCGCATATTGATACTTTGGTTGACAACACTGCTAAATTTGTTGTTTTCTCCTTCATGGATGGGTTTTCAGGATACAACCAGATCAAGATGGATCCTGATGATATGGAAAAGACTACATTCATCACACCATGGGGCACTTATTGTTACAAGGTTATGCCATTTGGTCTCAGAAATGCAGGAGCCACTTATCAGAGGGCAATGGTCACCCTTTTCCATGATATGATGCATAAAGAGATAGAAGTTTATGTGGATGATATGATTGCCAAATCACAGAGTGAGGAGGATCATTTGGGTCATCTCTTGAAGTTATTTGAGCGTCTCAGAAAGTTCCAACTGCGTCTGAATCCGACTAAATGTACCTTTGGTGTGCGATCAGGAAAGTTACTTGGTTTTATTGTTAGTCAGCAAGGTATTGAGGTAGATCCGGACAAGGTCAGAGCGATTCAAGATATGCCAGCTCCCAAAACAGAAAAGCAAGTCAGGGGTTTCCTCGGAAGATTGAACTACATCTCCAGATTTATCTCCAACATGACTGCTACTTGTGAGCCTTTATTCAAGTTACTCCGGAAGAATCAAGCAATTGAGTGGAGTCCTGATTGTCAACTGGCTTTTGAGAAGATTAAGGTTTATCTACAGGAACCCCCTATCTTGATCCCACCTACTCCAGGGAAGCCTCTTTTCATGTACCTGATTGTACTCGAGGGATCTATGGGTTGCGTATTAGGCCAACAGGACGAAACTGATCGTAAGGAGCACGCCATTTATTACTTAAGCAAGAAGTTCACAGACTGTGAAAGCAGATATTCGCTTTTAGAGAAAACTTGTTGTGCCTTGGCATGGGCGGCTAGACGCCTCAGGCAGTACATGATTTGTCACACTACTTTGTTGATCTCGAAAATGGATCCAATAAAGTACATTTTTGAGAAGCCTGCCTTAACTGGAAGACTCGCCCGTTGGCACATGTTGTTATCCGAATACGACATCCAATATGTAACCTAGAAGTCTATTAAAGGCAGTGTTTTATCTGAATACCTTGCTGATCATCCTGTCGAAGATTATGAACCTTTGAAATTCGATTTCCCGGACGAAGACATTATGTTGATAAAGGACTATGAAGTTCCAGGTCCAGATGAAGGTCCCGAGCCAGGTTCTCGTTGGAAGATGATGTTTGATGGTTCCTCTAACTACATGGGGCATGGTGTAGGGGTTGTCTTGATGAATCCTGATGGTGGTTATACTCCTTTCACGGCTAGATTATGTTTCGAATGTACAAACAACATCGCAGAGTATGAAGCCTGTGTTTTGGGTATCGAAGCTGCAATCGATACCAGAATCAAGATTCTTGATGTATATGGAGACTCAGCTTTGGTAATATACCAAGTCAAAGGTGAATGGGAGACCCGTGATGAGAAGTTGATCCCATACCGTGCCCACATTGTGGAATTGATCAAATACTTTGATGAAGTCACTTTCCATCATGTTCCAAGGGCAGAAAATCAAATAGCAGACGCCTTGGCAATGTTGGCCTCTATGTTTCAAGTCAGATTTCTTAATGAAGCTCCACTCATTACAATCGAGCGAAGAACTGCACCAGCCTACTGTCTACTGGTCGAAGAAGAAACTGATGAGAAACCATGGTTTTTTGACATCAAGAACTATTTGCAGAATCAGGAGTACCCAGCTGACACAACAAATCTAGACAAGAAGACTTTGAGAAGATTGGCGTCCAAATTCTTCCTCAGCAACAATGTGCTTTACAAGAGAAATCATGATATGCTTCTGCTCAGATGTGTGGACAAGCGCGAAGCAGACTTATTGATCAGGGAAATACATGAAGGATCATTTGGAACACATGCCAATGGACATGCCATGTCCAGGAAGATTTTGAGAGCTGGATACTTCTGGTTGACCATGGAATCAGATTGTTTCAAGTATGCCAGGAAGTGTCATAAATGCCAGATTTATGCCGACAAGGTGCACGTACCTCCAACACTTTTGAATGTTCTGTCATCGCCTTGGCCTTTCTCAATGTGGGGCATTGACATGATAGGGGCAATTGAGCCTAAAGCTTCCAATGGTCATCGGTTTATCTTGGTCGCAATCGATTACTTCACCAAATGGGTAGAAGCAGCTTCCTACGCCAATGTGACAAAGCAAGTGGTTGCCCGCTTCATCAAGAACCAAATTATCTGCCGTTATGGAATCCCAAGCCGAATCATAACAGATAATGGGACCAATTTGAACAACAAAACAATGAAAGAGTTGTGTGAGACATTCAAGATTGAACATCATAACTCTTCTCCGTATCGTCCGAAGATGAATGGAGCTGTTGAAGCTGCAAACAAGAACATCAAAAAGATTCTGCAGAAGATGGTAAAAACTTACAAAGATTGGCACGAGATGTTACCATATGCTTTACACGGATACAGAACATCAGTTCGCACTTCAACAGGGGCAACCCCTTTCTCTCTGGTGTATGGGATGGATGCAGTTCTCCCTATTGAAGTAGAGATACCATCTTTGAGAATCTTGATGGAAACCAAACTGGAGGAAGCTGAGTGGGTCCAAAACAGGTTTGACCAACTGAACCTCATTGATGAGAAGAGAATGACTGCCATGTGCCATGGCCATTTGTACCAAAAGCGCATCAAGAGAGCATTCGACAAGAAAGTCCCTGTCCGAGAATTCAAAGAAGGAGATCTTGTACTCAAGAAAATCTTGCCAGTCCACAAAGACATGCGTGGAAAATGGAGTCCTAACTATGAAGGTCCATATGTTGTGAAGGTGGCATTCTCCGGAGGTTCCTTAATCCTTACAACTATGGATGGTGAACAACTGAAGCACCCGGTGAATTCTGATGCAGTCAAAAAATATTATGCCTAAATAAAACCCGATAGGTCGAAAACCAGAAATGGCGACCTAGGCAAAAAATGGGTATCCCGGTGGATCAAAACCTATGAAGGAGATCCAGGCAAAAGTTAGGGATAAAAATGAAAAAAATAAGAGCTCGCTAAGTTGAAAACCCGAAAGGGCGGCTTAGGCAAAAAAGAGCGTCCCGGTGGATTGAAAACCCGAAAGGGCGGTCCAGGCAAAAGTTAGGGACAAAGGCATTTGACTGTATCAGATGGTGTTTACCATTACTGAAGAATCATACTGGAAGATCAATCCAATTGCTCTTGTCAGAAGCAAGGTGTCAGGCAGTCTTAGTTATTAGGGATTGTAGTGGTCGTTGGATTCAATGTAGACCTTTCCCCATTGCCATTTTCAAACTGTAATTTCCCATGGAGTTTTTGCCATTGGCAAGCTACCATTCTTGAATAAAATACAAACTTTGCCTATGAATTTTGTTGCTCAGCTTCTTATTTTCTTTTGTTATGCAAAATGCCATCACTTGATTACAATTTAACTCTGAAAATGACAAGTTTTTAAGGAAATGTTTTTTTGAAAACACACTGAAAAACTTTTAAGTTTCTTTGACTTTGGGAAAATTGGAAAAACCTTCTGTTTCCCCAAGGAGTCCTGGTTTGCAACAACATTTTTATGCCGTTATTACAGAAATCCCCATAGAAGTTCAAAACTGATAACACTCTTGGATGGATCCTTGGACCAAGCATGATTTCCAAGTTCGAAGACATCTCCCCAGTGATTTTCATATTGCTCATCTGAGTATTGGTGTTGAGAGCTTACTCCCTATTTGAGTCTTGTCAAAACTCTTTGTCTCTTTAGAGTTAACATTTGCATATCATGATCATTCGCATCATGCTCAATCATGCGCATTTGACATTAGCATTTGTCTTTCCCCAGTTGTCGTCTGTCTAACTCCAAGTCCAGATATCATTAGTGTTCAATTTGAAAATTCATTGTTGTTGGTACCCGAAGTTTGGTTTACCAATGTTGTTGTCCCCAGTAATTGCTGGTGTCCCCTGTGGATTTCTAATTGTGGTTGGTATTTGCCTTTATGACCACCAATGTCTCCTTGAAGTCCAATTGTCATTGGCACAAATCTTTTAAGCGGGTCGTGAAACCTTTTGCTTAAATCCAAGTCCATTTGATTTTGGCACATACCTGTACCCTTTCTCCTGATGGTTCCTGAAGGAATTTCCAGAGGTTGGATGTCTTATCTTATCTGAAAACTCCAACATATTTTGTTGTTACTTTTTCGTGTTAGCCGGTCGCTTAGAGTCGTTGATCTATCTTTGGGTGATCTGCATTTTATCCCCAATGTTAGCTGGTCGCATAGAGCCGCTACTAAATCAATGTGATTTCCTTCCTTATCCTCGGTGTTGGCAGTTACATTTGAACCTGCTAATTTACCATTTTGAATACTTTGAATACTTTGTCTTTATCATTCTTAGTGTCAACCGGTTTTTTAAACTTGTTGTGCATTCACTTTGAGTGTATCTTGGCTTTCTTTTTTAGTGTCAATAGGTTTCGAATCTATTGTGCTTCCACTTCGAGTATTTTTGTTGTTATTCATGGTGTCAGTTGGTCGCATCGAGCCGCTGCGCATTCACCTTGAATAAGCTTGTTGTCATTCTCAGTGACAGTTGGTCGCATCGAGCCGCTATGCATTCACTTTGAATATTTATTTTGTTGATTATTCTTAGTGACAGTTGGTCGCATCGAGCCGCTGCGCATTCACTTTGAATTTTGTGTCATTTCTATTCTTGGTGTCAGTTGGTCGCATCGAGCCGCTGCGCATTCACTTTGAATATTATGCTTATCATTTCCAGTGACAGTTGGTCGCATCGAGCCGCTGTGCATTCACTTTGAATGTTTATTTTTGTTGATTATTCTCAGTGACAGTTGGTCGCATCGAGCCGCTGTGCATTCACTTTGAATTTTTATTTTTGTTGATTATTCTTGGTGTCAGTTGGTCGCATCGAGCCGCTGCGCATTCACCTTGAATAAGCCTTTTGTTATTCTTAGTGTCAGTTGGTCGCATCGAGCCGCTGCGCATTCACTTTGAATATTATGTTTATCATTTTCAGTGACAGTTGGTCGCATTGAGCCACTGCACATTCATTTGGAATATTTTTGTTGATTATTCGTAGTGTCAGTTGGTCGCATCGATCCGTTGCGCATTCACTTTGAATTTTGTGTCATTTCTATTCCAGTGACAGTTGGTCGCATAGAGCCACTGCATTTTCCCTTTGAATGTTTATTTTGTTGTATTCTTAGTGTCAGTTGGTCGCATTGAGCCGCTGCGCATTCACTTTGAATATTATGCTTATCATTTCTTAGTGTCAGTTGGTCGCATCGAGCCGCTGCGCATTCACTTTGAATATTATGCTTATCATTTCCAGTGTCAGTTGGTCGCCTTGTGCCAGTGCGCATTCATTTTGATTCCTTTGTCTTCATCATTCTTAGTGTCAACCGGTTCTTCTGACCTGTTGCGCATTCACTTTGAATATTACGTTTATTGTTTCCAGTGACAGTTGGTCGCATAGAGTCACTGCATTTTCCCTTTGAATGTTTATTTTGTTGTATTCTTAGTGTCAGTTGGTCCCATCGAGCCGCTGCGCATCCACTTCGAATATGTTGTTTTTCTTCTCACAGTCATTTGGTCGCATAGAGCCATTGGTCAACCACTTCGATTTATTTCCTTGTCTTGTTTGTGTTCTTGGTGTCAGTTTGGTCGCATCAAGCCACTGTGCAGTCACTTTGAATTTTATTTTGCTTTGTCTGTGTTCGTTGATCCAACGTGTGGGATTTCCTTTTGTTCCCGTCTTTTGTTATTCTTAGTGTCAACAGTTACACTTGAACCTGTTGATTCATCACTTTGAATATTTCCCATTTTCGTTTGTCATCCCCAGTATTTGTCATCCCCAGTGTATGTCATCCCCAGTGAGTCTTGGCTTGTGGTCGTCGATATATCTCATTCTAATCATTCATACCATAAGCATCATTCATTGCATAGTTGTTACAGAGTTAGATAGTTTATAGTCCAGCATAACATTGCATTTATGGGCAAAATTTCCGGTTATTTCTATATTTAAATACCTTTCACTCCGATTTTATGAGGATTAAACATCACTCATTCAATCTGGTAAAGTTATTTAAATAGGGGCAACTGTCACACCCCAAATTTTACCCATAACTTTTTGCATTATTCATTCATCTCATCATTTACACACTTGGTGCATTTTAGAGCATTTTTTTTTTATCTGCAGCAATTTTCGGAAGTTTGGTCCATTTGTCTTACACAATTAAGGTTTCCTTTTTTTAGATTTTTAGTCTAATTGCAGGTTAAGTTTTATGCTTTTAATTCATTTTTAATTTCTGTTTCTAAGTTCAATATCAATTCCTATTTTTAAAATTTCTATCCCAAGTTAATTTTAATTTTAATTTCTATTTCATTTTTTTTTTAGTTTCTATTTCAAAATTCAATCTTAATTTCTATTTCATTTTTTAAAAAAAAAAAGAGTTTCTATATCTAAATTCAATCTCAATTTTTATTGCATTTTATTTTAATTTTTCTTTTAAGTTCTATTTCTAAATTCAATCTCAATTTTTATTGCATTTTATTTTAATTCTTCTTTTAAGTTCTATTTCTAAATTCAATCTCAATTTCCAATTTTATTTTTAATTCATTTTTTTTAAGTTCTATCTCTAATTCAATCTCAATTTATAATTTTAATTTTTTATTTATTATTCAAGTCTCTTATTTTATTTTTCTAAGTCCTATGTTTATTTTCTATTCCACCAAATTCAAAATCTAATTCTATTCAAATTCAGTTCCAAATGTCATTCCAAATGCCAAATTTCTTTTATTTATAATCACATTTTAAAATCCAACCTTTATTCCAAATATTTGTTTATATTACAACTACAAAAAATTGTACAATACAACCACACAAAAAGCACAAAATTCAGCAGCACAAGGCAATTCAGCCTGCTCCAAACAGCCAGCCCCTCAACAGCAGACCTGCATGGCAGCCCCTCTGCTCCACCCACAACAAAATTCAGACTTTGTCTCCTTTCCTCCAACCCTTCACCTACAAGCAACAAAAAACCACAAAAAAATTCAGCCAAAGGACAACAAAAAATCAGCCCTTATAACACAACACAAGCAGCTCACAAATGAAAAAAACACACACTGTTACATTGCACAAAAAACAGCCTCAACAGCCACTGTTACAACACAAAAACACTGCAAAAACAGCACCAAAACACACATAAAACAGCCCACCAAACAGCCATAAATCACACACAAAAACTCCATCAAAAACCAAAAAAACAGTCCTCAAAAACCAACTCAAAATCAGCCCCATATAAACACTACAAACAGCCCTCAGAGCAACACAAACAGTCCTCAAAAACCAACTCAAAAAAACAGCCCCAACTTCAAACAAAAACCACAAAAAAAAAAGAAGAGGAAGAAAAGAGAGAACAAAGAATTCAGCAACAACAACAAGGAGTAGAGCAGTAGCAAGGAGCAGAAGGAGACTTACATTGCGGATTCTTCACCCCGATAACTTTCGGGTCGGTAATATTCTCCATTTCCTTCATTTTTTTCGGAATCTTGTTCATGTTGCTTGTCACCTCTTTTAGCCATGCTTAGGTTTACGGTTTGGTTCTGATTCCGAGTAGTTTAGTTTCTTTCTTTCTTTCAAGTTCATTTCCTCCTTCCCCATGTTGCATAGCACTCACTGCATACACAAAAACTCAGCAACCACCATCACAAGAAAAACAACAGTCACAAAAAAAAACTTACATCAACAAAAAATATAGCAGTCATCATAAAATCCTAACCGCATATTAATCCTCCCTAACCACCCAAAGAAAAACAAAACAACAGTTGCAACTACAAGAAGAACAAACAGAAAAGAGTCTCAATACCTCACCTCATTCACACTTTTCCATCTTCATCAACATCTCATAATCATGAAAAACTCACCAAAAACACTCCCTTCTGCATTCAGCATAAACCTCTCAAATCTCTTCCATAATTTTTAGCTCATTTCACTCTTTTTTTCACTCTCTACAATAACTCAGCCGCACCATATATCCATTTCCCTCATAGCTTCAAACTGAGTCCAAGCTTTCTTCCACCTTCCTTACACAAATCCAAACGCAACCTACACAAACAGATTAGTGACCTTCATCACCAAAAAAAAAAACTTCAAAAACAATTCTGCTCGTATGAAAAAACCTTACCATAAGAACACCTCCCTGCTTCCATCTTCCATCCATCTTCACTCTAAAACATTAAACACCACCATCCAACCAATCATCCCTTCAACATCACCAACAATCAACACAAACCAGATCCACCGCTGCCTTGCCCTCTTGCTTCACCCACCTTCACCTCAACGTACCAACCGCAAGCCTCCACTAACAGACCAAACCGACGCCTCTCCTAAACCTTCATCACTTGTCAACACCCTTCATCAAAAATCCAGCAGACACCACAAACCGTGAAACAGCCCTATACCACCTCAAGTCCTCCGCGAAACTCCGCTAAAACCATCCTAATCTTTCCCTTCAATAAACCCTCAACCAATCTACCTGCATGACACAACTGTGAAGCCACAGAACACAAAAAAACCAGAAAACAAATCCATCTTCAAACTCACCTTCGCGAAACACATCACGTTCCACCATGACCTCAAAAATACAGACTCTGCTTCATTTCTAAACCGTAAAAAACCAAAAATAAGAACGAATCCGAAAATCATAAAATGGCGCAAGCTATCATCATCATCGCTGTCAGCCATCAAAACTGAAAAAGCTTCAACACCATCCTTTTTGTCACAAATCTGATACAGAACCACAACCACCTCCATTTCCAAATCAGATAAACCTCACCCGCCATTCTCAACCACACTCTGATAAAGAAACACAAAACTTCATCAAACCCTTCACTATACATTTTTCAAATAACACAGAAATTAAAAAAAAAAGCTTTTGAAATGAAGAGATGAAACTGTGAAACCAACTGAAACCAACAGAAGCAAAACCTGTCACAAATCCAGAAACAGTCCCACCCGCAAAAGCCCTACCATAGCCAAACCTTCAAACTTCACCATTCTCCACACAGCCACACATAACACCATACACAGAAGAAAAAAAACTACTTCCATCCGCGACCTTCATCTTCGCCATCCAACCGACCCTCTTTCTGTTTTCGCCCAAACCACCGTCTCCCTCTGTTTCCAACGCGAAAACCAGCCACAAACAAACCCTTCGCCGCCGCGAAACCACCCTTTCACCCACCGCCACTCCCACCATCAACAAATCAAAACCGTTCCAAAACCATCCATAAACCATCGTAAAACCCAGCGATTTGAATCCACTGTAAACCCATCGCAAACCATGGAGAAATCACAAACGCAGATCCACGAGTGATATGTCGGCGCCGAGAGTGAGACACCGAGAGCGAATCCGCGACTGAGATCGAACCTGCGAGGGACGCCGTGAGAATGAAACGTGAACAGTGAGGGTGGGTATTCTTTTCTCTCTAAATCGCGAGTGAAAAAATGCGAGAAATAGAGAGACGGATTGAGCGTTTGAGAGAGAGGCTGAGAGCATCCGAAAGAGAGATTCGAGCAAACCTGGACCGCTGCTGAGATAAGAAAAAGGTGGATTTCTTTGGCTTTCTGAAACGCGTTTTTGCGATAAAGAACCGTGACTTTCTTTTTGCTGCTTTAATTCTGATTATTTTGAAAAGAGGAAATGCTCTTTAATACTTTTTTTATATTAATGCATTCTTTTGTTTTTGGTTTCTTTTCTTTAGTTTATTTTTATTTTTTTGTTCTTTATTATTTGTTTATTTTACAATCTTAGCCCATACAATTTCTCTATCCACATACATAGAGCCCTGCGAACATCACCTTTTTTCTTTTCAGTCATTTTATTCTTTTTTGTTTATTTTATTATTGTTCTGTATGCCAAGGTTTTGTGATATGGATTATAGAACGCATAGGTCGAACCCACTTTATCTTCCTAAACACATACCCATCCAACGATGCACTTTTTTTCTTTCTTTCTAGTTTATTTTTCATTTCATATACAATTTTGTTCTCCTATTTCTGATTCGCTTTTATTTTACTAAAATTGTTTTTGATCTTTAAGAATTATTTATTTTAAATTTCTCACTTTACCTTAGGTTTATCTATTTTTTTTAAAAACTTCTTATTTATATTTTATTGTTTTAATCATATCTTAATTTCGTTTTGATTTAATTTCAATATTTTAGGGCCGATGATATGACAAAAAGTCACGATAAATCGTTTCCGATTAATCGTGACCAATATGAGGCCATTCATTTATTTATTTTTATTCTATTTAATTTATTCCATTTAATTTATTCTATTTCAATTTATTTCACTTTATTTATTATTTATTTCTCGCACTTTTACATCATATTAACAATAATTTTTCAAGATAATAACTCCTTGGTCCAACGCCAAGTGAACTTCACATACACTTCACTCACACACGTAAGTCGGTCGTTTACGATCGCCATCTGCACATTCCTTTACACTTCACAGCTTTCTAACTTAAGCAAATTGACGCACCACGCTTGTCTTACACCCCCGCATTCTCGATCCATATATCGAGCCATAGCCCAGTTACTAAGCCCTTTTACTTTGCATTGTCCATTTACTTTATTCATTCTTTTTTTGCAAGTAGCAACCTATGCCTTAGACTTAGGAGCTTGCACCCTCATTTATTTACTCTTGTTTATGCTTTACAATCCAAAAGGGGAAAGAACTCCTGCAGTTGACTCAATGTCATAGGAAGTTTAGCCATCCCTAGTTACCTTTTTGACCTTAGCCATTTAGGACTTTTTATTTTACAACTTTTTTGTGACTTTGTTAAGTCACGTGAGTGTTTGCCATAACACTTACCTTCCCCCGCGAACCTTGAGCGTAACCGAGTGTTCGTTGATCCTTAGGAGAACTACGAGTGCTCTGATTCTACACCCGATACGTAGGCATCGATGCGATGTTGTGCGAGCACCATTAGTAATAAAACCTTAGGTTCCCTTAGTTTTAACAAGCAATAAACAACAAAAATACAAATATTAACAAGAGGTTCCCGTAGGATACTGCGGATGCTTAGGATGCTAACACCTTCCCTAGGTATAATCAACCCCCGAACCTAGTTTCTCCTCATTTAGGGTTTTTACGATCTTTTTCCCTTTTCCCTTTGGATTAAATTAAAGTCGGTGGTGAACATAAAGTTTTGCGATTCAAGCTCACTTAATAGCTTGGTATCCGATTCTCACCGCGACAATATGCAATGCCCGATTATGAGCACGTCCATCAGAAGTCAAATCCAAGTCTGTGAAACCCAATCCATGATTGGCGTTAACGCTGGACACCACCGTTTCTAACTGATTTACAGAAATATCCTGAGGCACGTATGCCTTGTTCAGAATATTTAGAAGAGCTTTCCTGTGAGAGTCAGAACACATGAGCAAGGACAAGATGGAGATCTTCGACGGCGTCTGTTGCAGATGGTCCACGATCTTGTAGTCACTCTTCTTGATGATCCTCAGGAATTCTTCGGCTTCTTTATCAAAGGTGAGGTCTGGATCAGTTGATGGAGTTGGATCATTGACAATTACTGGTTGCTTCCCTCTGGCTCTAGCTTGGGCTTCGGCAGTATCTCTGGGTGGTATCACATTGTTTCTCAGTGTTTCCGGCGCAAACAATCTTCCACTTCGAGTAAAAACCCCTACTCCAACATTTTCTACTTGAGCTGGGGTTATACTTGTCGTGGCCAACTCTTGCCTCTGGCCGTTGCAGTACACTTCACCACCATAATTCCAAGGAACAGCTCTGTCACTTTGGTACATTATGGGTCCAGCAGTGGTAATGGTTACTGGTGCCGCTCTGACTCGTGAAGGAACTTGGGATGGATAATAAAAGATAGTTACTGTGGAGACTTCACTTTCTTTCATAATCTTGTCAAACTTCAGCACTTCTTCGTCAATCATGCCTTGGATTCCGGCCTTCAACCGCTTACAACCATTGGTAGCTTCATCACATTCCGAACAATCCTCCTCGCAGCCAGGGAAAATGCCTTTCTTCAACAAGCAAACCTTGATAGCAATCAACGAAGTCTGCAAGTCATCCACATCATCCACCAAATTCAAATTCTCCCCTTCAACAATTGCACCAACCGTACCCCTGTGAGGAGGCATGGGATTTTGAAGCACATTAGGAGAGGGAGCAAAGTTGATCGCCTTAGTGTCCAATAAATCCTGAACGACATGCTTCAATGCTTTACAGTTCTCAGTACTATGGTCGGGAGCTCCGGAATGAAATTCACATCTAGCATTTAAGTCATAACCTTCAGGAATTTAGCCTGGCTTCGGAGGTTGCAAGGTCCGGAGCTGAATCATTTGAAGTTGTAGGAGATTCTTCAAAAGTTGGGAGTAAGACATTGGTGGAGCTTCAATATGTCTATCCTTCGGCCTCTGAGAGTAGTATGGACGAGGGGCTCTTGGCTGATACCCTTGTGAGCGCTACGGCTGTGGAGGCTGGACCTGCTGTTGAACGGGTGGAGTTGAAATAGTGACAGGGGCCACTTGCTGATAATATCCTCGGTTAATCATTCCCCTTTGTGCGTATACTGCACCTGTTTCTCCTTCCCTCCTTTTCACAAAGGGCTTCTTGATACCAGACACCGAAGCGCCTCCATTCTGAATTTCCCCCTGTTTGAGCCAGCTTTCAATTCTTTCTCCAGTCAAGATAATGTCCGAGAAACCACTTGAGGAACAACCAGCCAATCTTTCCATGAAATGCCCTGGGAGGGTATTCAGGAAAAGGTCGACCATCTCTCTCTCCAATAAAGGTGGTTGCACTCGGGCGGCTACCTCACGCCACCTCTGTGCATAATCTTTGAAGCTCTCCGAGCTCCTCTGTGTCAAGCTCTGAAGCTGAGTGCGGCTGGGTGCCATGTCAATGTTGTACTGATATTGTCTAAGGAAAGCTTCTCCCAAATCCTTCCAGCTTCTAATAGAGCTCCTCTCCAGCTTCATGTACCACTCCAAGGACCCTCCTGAGAGGCTATCCTGGAAATAGTACATCCAGAGTTTTTCATCTCGCGTGTGGGCCGCGATCTTCCGGTAGAAGGCCTGTAGGTGAGTTTTCGGGCAGGAGCTACCGTTGTATTTATCAAATGCTGGTGGTCTAAACTTGTGTGGAATGACCACCCTAGGTACTAAACCCATGTCTGACACGTCAATCCCCAAAGTGTCTTTGCACTCGAGGGCCTTGACCTTCTCCGCAAGCACCAAGAAGTCATTAAGATTTCCATCACCGCCCAAACCCATATCATTATTGAAATACTGGAACTGGTCCTCCTGCCTGTCGTGCACAGGAACGAACGTTGCCATAGCTGGATCCGGAACATGAGGTCCACCCTGGCCGTTATATGTATTGGGAGGAGCCCCTAGCCCGCCGGAAGTGGTTGCCTGAGCATTAGCATTAGGAGGAGTTAACCCTTGAATTGCATTTCTCAGCTCCTGTTGCCCCTGGGACATCCCTTGCATCAGGGTCATAAATTATGCCATCTTGGTACGAACTTCATTGAGTTCTGTCTGCATGGCGTCCATTGCTGTTCTTTGATTGCTGCGGGTTGCGTACCGATGTGGGATATCTTGTCGAAGGTACCGGGTCTTGGCGGCCCTCGCAATCTTTGCCTGTTGAACACAGATAAATTAAACATCCCGTAGAAAAACCTGCAAAGACAAAGACAAAATGCAAATGATGCGTATGCAATGCAATATGTTCCTTTTATTCCCGAGACTTTTCCCGTGTCCGGTCCTGGCATTAAGAATATAAGAATTGGGAAGAAGACCCAAGTAATATTCAAATATAATGACGGTTGTGGAGAATTGGTGCTTATTACCCCGTGTCGGTGCAAATAACGAACAAGAAATCCAGAACAAATCAATCATATAAACTGGAGTTTGAAAATACAAAGTCCCCGAAGGGTGCCAATCACAATAACAACAAAAGTACATCACATATAGGGAATCCCACAACAAGCCTATGGGTAATCCACGTACAATAACATGAAATTAAACCCTAGGGAACTCTATATCTTTCAATCTCCAGCTAAGGCGTTTGACGTTCTGGAACAGCTGAGCTACATCTGAATGATCAGGCTCCTGGATAAGCCTCTGGATGAGGAGGTCCCTTGTATCAGAAAAAGCGTGTAACTCCTCGATCTGCTGTAGGAATGTTGTCTCATTCTCCCTGCTTTGACTCGACTCGGCCTTAGACCTCTTCACATCAGCTTTCAACTTCAAGTCTTCAATTTCCTTTTGAGCTTCCTTCAATGCTTGTTGACTTTCTGCTAAGCATTGGAGACGGCCCTTCTCTTGATGATAAGCCTTCCTGAGGAGTTCCTTCTGCCCATCCAAAGAATCCTGAAGACTTTTGATTTCCTGCTTGTGCTTGGCGTCTGACTCCTTTTGCTTCTTCAAATGGTCATCCCATCTCTCCTGCCATAAGGTAACAGCTTCATTGGCTTCACTCAGATCTTTCTTCTCTCTTCGACGCTGGGCCGTCTTGTGAGTCTCAGCTAACCCCTTCTTTCGGAAGTAGAGATCTCTATCTTCAAAGTCCTTCTGCTTGAGACGGACTATTTCCTCGGCTTGTACAGCTCTATCTTCTAATCGACGGTTCTGGATCATCAGTTTTTGACAAGAATTAAGAGCCTCTTGATTTTCAACCCTAAGTTGCTTAATCAAGGCTTCTAATTTCTGATATTCTTCCAAAGGTATCGTTGCTGGAGGCGGAGTTGGTACAGAAAAAGGGACTAGAGCCGCTTGAACCTCCTTCTTTATCCAGGCTTCAAATTCAGGGAACATTCGATTGTTTCTCTTGCCCAGACATGCTATACCTTTTCTCTTGATCATCTTCCAGGACCCTGCAGCTTTTTGGACCAACGGAAGATTGTCTTTTACCGGAAAATAGAAGGTTTGGAATAATTCAGACTCATCAGGAACCTCCTTGAGCGCATACCCTAACTGTCTTCTTAAGAGGATGGGATTGTAGTTGATACCTCCCGATACTCCTAACAAAGGCACATTAGGGTAATTACCACAACTGGTAATGAAATTCCTTCCTTTCAACCTCAAAGTAAACCACCTGATATCTCCAGCAGACAAAGTACTCAGCTTCTGAGCCCAAGTAGAATTAGGATCAGTAAAACTCTCAGTAGTAGGCAAGTGTCTCATAACCCACTTGTAGAATAAAGGAGCACAACATCTAACAAGACCTCCTCGTTTCTTCTCATTCTTATAATGCACAGAATAATACAAATCACCTAAGAGGGTGGGCACCGGATTCTTCAACACAAACAAATGAATAGCATTCATGTCCACAAACTTGTCCATATCGGCAAATAAAACTATCCCATACACAGATAACGCCAAGATGGAACAAACTGAATCCAACTGCTTTTCCACGGCACATTCTTTAGCTTTCTTGACCAGAAACTCTAAGGGAAAACCAAGTACTCCTGCTTTGGTGGAAACCAGATTAGAAGACACCTCTGATGGGCTCAAATAAAGAGCCTTAGCAATGTCATTGTGAGTTGGTCTTGTCATCTCCGAGTTAAAAGGAAGCTGATCCTTGATTGAAACTCCCATAATCTCAGCATATTCTTCCAGCAAAGGACCCAACTGAAAGTCATGAAATGTGAAACACCTAAGCCGTGGATCGTAATACTGCAACAAAGTGTGAATGGCGCTTCTCTGAGAACTATCCAAGTTGAATACCAGATCCAGAATCTCACCATACTTTTCCTTGAAGTAGCCCAAATGACCCGGGGTAATCAGAGACACCAATTGGTTGATCAGGTCCATCTTGGTATCGAAGAATTTGTAGTGCACAATTCTCTTTTTGACGTCTTCCATTCTGAAGCAATGATATGGCCAGGAACCGGGAGTAAATGTAGACCCTGAGAATAAAAGAAACACAAATGATTAATGATGATATGATGTTTATGCAAGACAAGGCATGTGATCAGTGAAGTGTCTGTGATGTGCCAATCATATAATCAGGTGTCGGTGCAAGGTCTCAAAATTCATATATCACAATAATCGTCCCTCTGATCCGGGATCCATATCTTAAGAACAGAAATCCAGATCACAAAACTGAACCGAAGGCAAAGTGGGTATGCTGAAGGTATTAGGGTTCCTGCAAACCTGTAAACCCCTCCCAATCTCACGGGTGTGCTACTCGGGTCAACATCACAGACTCTCGAGGCCGAATAGCAATAATACGTTCACCATTTCCGAGAAATGGCTCATGACCAAATCAGGGAATCGGTTTGGCATTATGTACTACTCAGGAAGGTCTCAGTTAAGTCCGGAAAAACAAGCATCCCTCACAAGTCTCCAGCTTCAAGCACTGAATCGAGAAACAATAGTACATTCATCCCGAAGGGTACAATACTATCGTCATACGAACAGTTTGCTTTAACTGAATTCCTATGAGGGAACCAGGCCATCCTATGCGAGTTCCCAATGGACCCTCGGATGCGAGTGGGTTTGCCAACAAATGTGGTCTGCCACTGTCATCACTGGAGAGGGGTGTTTCCATTAAGGTCCTCAATGATCGGTCCCCAGCTGAACATAACCATCAAGGTTGTATCCTGAAGTGGGGAAGAACCTCCACACAAGATAGTTCCAAGACAGTCGCAACCTGGGTGTGGAACACATCACCACTCATCATGTAACCATGCGAGCACAACGTGTCCACGCTAATCCTATGGTGCACTCAAGCCGGGTAGTTGGCTTATCTCACAGTAACTCCCAACCCACAGAAAAAATGAAAACCAGCACAGCCAGACAGTCCAGTATAATATGATGCATGGAAATAAAATACTGAAAGCGGTAAATAAATGCGATAAAGTAAAGCTGTAAATAAAAGCTGTAAATGAAAACAGTAAAGCTAAACTTAAAGCACACGGCAGCAAACATATAAACACCCAAAGAAAAAAAAACAAACAGGCGCTAGGATTAACTCTACAAGGGAAATCGGAAGAATCAGGTTAGTCCCCAGCAGAGTCGCCAGCTGTCGCTCCCAGGATTTTCATCCTAGTACAAACGCGAAAGTGGCGCGGAAAAGGTAGAGTCGCCAGCCAGACATTTTTATCCCGAAAGAATGGGAAAGGTAATGTTGCACAAACCTGAGGAAGAAGGAAAGGACGAGGCGTTGTGAACCAAAGATCTGAGTTCGGGAGTCGGTTACGACCTGGGAAGGTATTAGCACCCCAGATCGTCCGTCGTACCCGACGGGATCCACGCTTGCTTGTTTTGTTTCAAAGGGTGAGAAATAAGAATGCTGCTGAATAAAACTGCTAACTGGAATGGAAATGAGGAATGAAATTGGAATTGACAAATGGAAATAAAAGGGGAAAATGTAGGGAAAATAAAGAATGTGCTCGAACGGGCCCTACCCCGCTGCCTACGTACCTCATCGGGATAATGAGGATCAGAGTCGACGTAGTTCGCCTAACCTAGGCGGGAACTATTTGTTTGTGTTTTTTATGCTGGAACTGCGTATGTCTATGCTCAGGTGTTGCAGGCTCGTCTGGTACGAGTGTGTTTACCCTCTTGCATGTGTGACAAGTCGTCGCGAGTTCGCGTTATGAGTGAATGAGATGAGAAAAGAAGTTCCCGCAGGATAGTCGCTTGTTATTTGTTTTTGGCTTTTATAAGAAATGTTTTGAATTTGTTTGTGAACGGTCTTGTACTAAGACCTATCCATCGCGAGAAGTATTTACACCTCACCCCGAAACAGGACGCATATAAACACTCCGCAACAAAGTCTCGTGTCGTACAAGATTGTTCGATTTTCATTAAGTGTTTTATTGCTTTTCTTTATGAGATGAGAAAGAATGACTCAAGTTGATAAAGGCAAAATCTAAGGGACTAAGACTCAATCCTAATTTTATTGATTTATTCACAAGAGATCCTATGGTTAATGGAGTTTTCTATTCCTAATGAGAAACTAGAAACTACTAGAATTCAACTTACTTCCTAATGAAGTTAAGTTGATTCTAAGAACAATGGGGAAACCTATACAAGTTATAAAATCAAATGATAAGGCAAAAACAATACAATTGAATTAAGGAATGAAATTCTAAAAATGCAATTAAAGGCATGAATTAAAAAAAAATAGTCTATTTTATTTATTCTAGTTCTAATGACAATGAAACTTTAAGCCTAAGTCCTAAATCCAAGTCAAGCCTAATATTTTCCTTCTAAACAATTCAAATTTAAACTAACCTAAGTCTAAATTAAATTCTAAGGCTAAATCTAAACTAAACCATATTTTTATTGGACTTTATTTTCATGGCCTAAACTAGATGTAAATTATATGTAACCAAGCCTAAAAATTAATATCCTAAAAAATATTAAAAGTTCTGTAAAAAATATGAAATTTATTCTATAGGGTCCTAATATTATCTATAACATTGTACTAAAAGGAATCCTACAAAATCAAAATTTAACTAGGTCTAAAAAATGATTATTTTCAGCTATGAATTAATCCTTAATTTCTAAAGAAATGGCCTCTAAAACCTAAGATAAAATATTCTAAAAAATCTACAAAAATTATCCTAAGTACTATCATTAGTTATCTAACTACAGTAAAAAGAGTGGGCTAAAAAAGTTACTGGAAGTTATAAAAATAAAATGAACAAACTCAAGCACAATTAAAGGAAATCCAATAAAAGCTAATTAAAAGAAAAATCAGAATTAAATCGAAAAATAACCAAAATTCAGAAAACAAAAATGTCACAAATTTCTAAATTGAATTATTTACATACTGAAATTTTTGTATAATTTTCTAGTGGATTTTACTATTTTTTATTGAATTGTCTTGAAACTATATTAAGTCAAAAATTAAATTCTAAAAATAAAATAAAAGGGGGGAAGAAGAGTGATTATTTTAAGTTCTTTTCTTATACTGGGCTTTAAGGGAGGTGTGAATATCAACAGAAATAGGGCCCAATTCGCAGGAATCCTATGAGGGTGTAGGAAGTGATTTTATTAAGTTGTTTTTTTGTAAACTGGGCCCAAAGGGGGTGCGAATAGCAATATGTCAACAGGCCCATTCTCACAAGAAGCCTGGGGGGTGCATTTAATATTATTGTCAGCTCATTTTCTATTTGGGCTTAGAAAGGTGGGGTACGCATAGCAAAAGGGCTAAGCCCAATTGCACAAGTTACAGGGGGTGCAGTTAGCATGTTTTCTTAGTTGTTTCTTTACAAATGGGCTTAAGTTGGGGGTGTAGACAGCAAAGCAAACTAACGGCACTAAAGACGTGATTAATGAGGATTAAACATAGAATTATACTCCTTAATTGACTATAATTTCCAAAATCTTTCTTTAACTCCTATTAAGTTGACTTAATTATTTTCTTAATTTAAAAAGAATTGAAAAAAGGAAAAAAAAAGAAACAACATAAACAGAAGGGCTGGAAAGAAAGATCCGAACCCTAAATCCCCTTCTCTTATCCCTTCCGCCGCAGCCTACCTCTTCCTTTCTTCTTCGTCTTCCCTCACGCCAATTCACCGTCACCGATTGATCCCCTCCTTGCCTCTTCACTATCTTCCTCTTCTTTATCCTTCTTAACCGAACCAAACACCATCATCTTCTTCGCCGAATAAAACTCTTACCACCTTCATAACCTAGACCTAAGCCTAAATGTCGCCGCCGTTCTCACTTTCCTCATGACTCCGCCATCATCATGTTCATCACCTTCTTCCAAACTCTCCGCCGCCGATAACATCATAGCGCCGCCACGATCCGCGAACCTAACCTGCTCTTCGCCGTCCATCCGAATCCGAAATCCCCTCTTGAAACAAACACTCTAACAACCTGAATATAAGCCTCTCTCTCACTCTCATTCGGCCTCACCTTCATGCTCACCGAAACACACACTCATCCTATAACCCTAACCTCCCGCGCTCATCACGAATCCAGAAACAAAAGACTCAAGACTCAAATCAAACACCAAATCAACATGTTCAGAATCACGACAACAACAAACATAAACCGCAAGCAGATACGTCTACAAGGTGAGATTAGTACCTGTTAGCCGAAGGAATTGAAGAAGCTGCCGTGAAGTTGATACGAGACTACGAGCTTCAGTTGACGATGCCGACAGATACAGGGAAATCAGCCTCGATACGGTAATATTTCACTTCTTCAGAACTGAATCGCAATTTTGTTAATATTATTGAGCTTCGCTTCAACTTCGCAATTACGTTTTGTTCGTTTTGAGTTGATATGAACGTGTATCGGATTAATTCGCAGGTTTGTTGATGCTACTGTGATAGCTTCATTCGATCGACAAAGCAACTTGATGAAGGCTGAAACATGGAGGAAAATTGTGATCGAATCCGAAATACAGGATGATACTTGATGAAGATCGAAGTGCTAATGTAGATTGGAATTGATTCCTCTGTTATTAGTGATACAGATTGAAGAACATGGAGGAAAACTGTGATGAATTGATGATGATTCTCAAGAAAATTGATGAAGATTGAAGAGAATTGGGGCTTGAAGGTTCGAGGCTGGTTGCGAAAATTGTGAAGTTATGCAGGAGGAGATTGAAAGGGAGAAGAGAAGAATGGTGAGAAGGTTGAGAGAAAAAAAATGGTGGGAGAAGAAAAACTGATTGATCGAGAAGCTACTGATTTATAGGAGATGCCTTGAGGATGGTTCTAGAAGTTTCAGGTAATAAAATCAGTTTCAATTCTGTTATTTTTGTTAGAATTCAGTTAGGACAGCTTTATGAATTCTGTTAGTGAATTGGTTAGAAGGAACAAACAATTAGAATTAATTATAATTTTGCCATACTTTCCTTTCATTTTCTATTTCGAATTTGTGAAACCATTTTCTTCTGAACTTTGTATTTCTGATAAAAAGTAATCGATCCCCTGTTTATGTGGTGAGCCTCCTATTGATTTTCCTTCTATTCTTTGAACTTTATTTTTTTTTCTTGCAGTGATGTTCATGGTATGAGGAAGTTTGGTTGAGAGTTGAAGAGAATTTGGAGAAAGCTTTAGAATTGGGAAGGTTGCCATTGCGAGACTCTCATCATGGTGATTTTAGAAGATGAATTTTCCTTGCTGATAGTTCAGGTTATGGAAAAGATCCAGCCCCTACTGCAGAATGATATGAAGTTGCCTCGAAACTGATGAGAAGTTTTCCTTTTTGTGACAGTTATAACGAGTCTCACATTGTGGTTATCGAAGCAAGTTGATGAGGAAAAAATTTCGACCGGCCTTGCTCGACGAGCATTTGTATGAAGGTGACCATCCTGTAACTCTTTTTTTTCTTTTTGTTAACTCCCAATTCTGCCTCTTCTCGCATCGTAATGCTATGCTCTTAACACTGTTCGTTGTATCACCTTGTGTCTCTAGTAATTGCTCTCATAATTGCAATGTAACTAATCGACACGACATTCTTGTTTGTATTTCAGATGAAAAGGCTTGCTACAGGCTATGAAGGAAAAGAAACCTATGATGTCTTTGAGATTAGAGAAATTTCCGTCCGTGGAATAAGGCTTGAATTCTTTAAAGTTTCGGTGCTTTTGTGAGAGGTGTAAAGAATGACCCCGCCCTTGAAAGTTGTAATAATCGTAAATAAGACTTTGCACTTTAAATATTACGCAAAACAAATTGGTTTTGCAAAACCTTGGTTTCGGATGTTAGGGTTGTAAATAGGACGATGCACTTGTGAAGGAATTATATTCAAGAATCTCTTCTCCCTCTTTTTGTTTGAATTATTCATTATAATACATTTGTGGCATGAACAAAATGAATAACATGACCTCACACACAGAGAGTCACGAAAAACAACCATAATGCCCTTTTGATTGTTTGGCTTAGATTTATGACTTCAATGAACGGTCTCACATCATCATGTGCACCCTTAATCTCAAAAAAAAAACCAACCTTAATTTAATGAATTCAAACCTTCCCAAAACGATTTACCAAGGCTCCTTTCAAACGAATACCAACAAGCTCGTATGAATAAAAATAAACACATATAACATCCAAACAAGACTTCCTCCATTATACATGATAATGCGCTCTAAATCTCAACATTAAACCAAATATTAATGGTTCTATACGGATATTGGATAACATAATTATGGTCCCGAAGGACACAGAGACGAAGTTTGAAAATCAAATAAGGGAAAAGCCTTGAGATATGGATTCAATTAGGACTTAAAAGAAAGATAGTAAACGGAGGGTTTGAAGAAATGAAAACCGTTGACTTGTCATGGAATAACAAGGGAACTGATTAATGGGCCCAAAATATGGAACTCAAAAGAATATTGACTTAAGAGGTATTAAAAATAAATTTAAATGGACACGGACTTGGACTTAAGATGACTGATTGGAAATTAGTTTGATGATTTGGATATTAGGGTGAAAACAAAAGAAATTGGCTTCCTACTATTTTGGTAGACATTTGTGATGACTCTAAAGCAAAATTACCATTGAGTTTGAATGGTGTAAAAAATGGACAAGGGGAAAGCATGAGTTTGATATTGGCTATGAAAAATAAAAGATAATTCAAAATGGATTACGGACAAAAGATAAATGGGAAAATGAATAAGAGAAAAGTGAAGGTGAATTGATGGAAACGTATTGAAGTAGAAAGGTGAAGATGAAATGGAATAATCGGGAGAGGTTCATAATAGTGAGAACAAAGTAATGAATGAAATCTAGATTTTTGCCCAAAACATATCTTGAAATCTTTCACAAATCTATAAGCACAACCACTTATGAGCCACTGAATATTTTCGGACTAGTCACAACTCTCTGAAACATTTGAAATGTGCCATGACCATTCGAATCCAGATGAATCACTAATAAACTGAAAATTCGAAACAAACTTCACACCAAACACTGTTCGATAAACAGATGAATCTCCGCACACGACAACATGATCCTTGAATATGCACTGTCCAAGAGATAGTCTGGTGGTCCAAAATAATCTTGCAGTTGTAATGATCTTTCGACAATTTGATCCAAATTAAATCAAACCCCCATCTGAATTGAGACACAACTGAGCAACCACATTCGGAGTAGAATCATAGTCCAGTGAATATTCTCTGTTATTTCAATCCTTGCCAGATACGTATAAGGTGCAAAAAACCCTAATTTCCTTGAGCCCTGACCACATGCCTTATGAAACAATGAAATGAACTACTATGATATTAATGATCTGGTGAGAAATGCAGATGAGTGTGAAATAATGAACCGATAGAGGTAATAAATAGGAGGGCAAATTTTGAGGTATTACACTGGGTCTTTGTATTGTTCCTCCAGTGCTATTCATGGGTCTTTGTTTGTTCCTCCAATGCCATTCCTAGATATCTTGTTCCTTTAGTGTTATTTCTAGATATCTTCTTTAACTCTAGTGCCATTCCTGGATATAATGACTTGCCTTTACCTTCAGTGTCATTCCTGAAAGTTTTATCTGTATATTCAGTGCCATTCATGGATATAGTTTTGCCTTTACCTTCAGTGTCATGCCTGAACGTTTTATCTGTATATTCAGTGTCATTCTTGGATATAGTTTTGCCTTTACCTTCAGTGCCATTCCTGAAATTTTTATCTGTATATTCAGTTCCATTCATGGATATAGTTATTTGCCTTTACCTTCAGTGCCATTCCTGAAAGTTTTATTTGTATATTCAGTGTCATTCCTGAATATATTAGTTTTTCCTTTACCTTCAATGCCATTCTTGAAAATCATTGCTCACTATAACACCCCAAAATTTTCCCTCTGGTTTTCTATCTTTCTCTAGCTTTTTGTTTTTCATTCATACGCATTTTCCATTAGATCATTAACATTTTGTATTCAGTCATTTGCATAGGCTCCTGAGACATGGGATCAATATTTTCTAGGGATTATGGTTTCACATCCTATTTGTGGATTATTAGAAGAATTCAAGGTTTTGGTTATGTAGTCATCGATGGCATCATTCTCTTATTGCTTTTGTCACTGAATTAGGGTTTATTTCCCTGATTTAGTGGTCTTCAAGGATTTCATGTTTGCAAGGACTATTCACCGATTTATCTGGACCGTCATCAAGGGTTTCTTCTTCATTAAGTTATAAGGGGATTTCTTCAAGAGCAAGTTACTTCGTGTCAGTGGTTTATTTATCAGGCAATGAGCATTCAAGGTCGATTTGTGTGGTGTGCTAAATTTATCAGATTATCAAGAGGTGATTCATAAACAAGTATGAGTCAGATTGTCTATTCATCTGTTTAGTAGTGCTTCATCTGCGACTTTATTTTCTCAGAGGTTGATCTAGACGAATTAAGAGTGATTTAGGATTTATTTGGTTCAGCAGATTCAGAGGATGATTAATTCAAAGGATTGCTTGTTTCAATGGCAAGTGGTTCAGTGGCATATAAGCTTCATGTTTTATCAGATTTGTGTAGAAGATGTTCGAGTGCAGTTAAATTGGTCAAGATGTGTGTGGAAGGTTTCTTCAAGTTCATCATCACTCAAATCATTTGTCAATACCATTATCCTTTAACATTTTCTAAACCAATTTCTTTTCTAACTCAATTTCAAGTCCATATCCGATTGACCCCATATTTTATTTATTATATATACATATTGAGTTTTGTAAAAATCCTAATTCCTTTATATATATATATATATATATATATATATATATATATATATATATATATATATATATATATATATATATATATATATATATATATATAATTTCATTAACCAATCAGTTGTCCAAATTTATTCCTTGAACCATATTTTTTAGAACCGCTGTCCATTTTTATTAATTAAATACTTTTCTTTTTAATTACATCCATTGCAAGCCCATAAAAAGTTATCTTACAAAATATTGAAAGAAAAAGTGATGTCAAGCTTCCAGCCATGCGACTTTTATCCCACCACATGCCCACTTGAGTACATAATTTCATAGAAAAATACCTCCTCAACTTGGCCCACATAGCAAAAACTTCGACCAATTTCTCTGTTACCATATATCACTAGTCACACATAAAACAATTTATACTATCAGCATTTAACAAGCCAGCTTTCAGCGCATCACATAATACACACACTACATGCGAGCCTCCCCAAAACGCCTGTACAAAATGCCACATGACCACAACAACTTTCAACAACCTTCACGCATTGTACGATTCTCGCATAACAATATCACGCCTTCACCCCCAACCACTACTACAATTCCATGACTCACTAATCCTTTTACCATGTACACATAACAACACACGGTTTTCCTTCACGCAATTTTCAGCATAAAATATGCTCAGCCTCATACACACCTCAACATTTTTTCTCACTCGCCAAGCACGATTCACACCAAAAAGCTGGCCCACCATATATTTCATACACAACACAAAGACTCACTCTCTTCCCTCAATTAATTTTTGAGGCACCTATTCATCCTCACCTCCAGCTTTCACGTGATACGCTCTCACACAATACATCACCATTCTACATCTTCAACAAAAATCGTGACTCACACAAACATAACAACTCTCATTCTCATAAACTCCACTATTACAGATCAAACCACATATTCCTTCATTTGTTTCGTTTGCACAAATCACCACCCCGTTCCTTCTCGCCACAACCCGCGGTTCATCACATTCTCCTTAAATCGTAGCCAATATTACCCTTCAACCATCAACCTTTAACAACAACAACCGAGCAACAACAACAACACATATTGAAAAAATTGAAAACAGAGTGAGTAGAAGATGAAGAGAAGGAGCTCAAAATCAAAACTGCAAATAACAGAGATGAAGAGAGAGATTTTCGAGATCATAAGCAAACTAAGATAGAGCACTCATACCGCAATAGGAAGAAGAAGCAGCGACGATGGTTTGTTTTTGTTCCGGCGAAAGCTTTCAATGAGAAGGGGAAACCACGTGCAACGGTTTTGTTTTCCGGTGATGATCCTGACGATGACACCGACGGTGTGAAGCTTGGAGCGGCGCGATCTGAGACGGAAAAGGGGATTGAAGGTGATGGCATGCTCGATCACGTGGAGAGGGGGTTGTGAATCGTGTTTTGTCCTTTTGACTTTTTGTTTTCTATTTTTCTTGTTTTGATTTACTGATTGCTTGTTTTTCTTTCTATTTTTTTATAAAAACAAACTTTTCATTTTGTTATTAAAAGAGAGAAAGAATCCTTGTTGTTGGGTTTTTGAGAGTCCCATGTTCATACTACTATCCGAACCATCATTGTTCGGTAACCCACCCTTGCCTTTATTCTTCAATTGTTTTCTCTTAATTTTAATTTAATTAATTGCTATGTACTTTTATTTTTTTATCATATTTTTAAATGTATTAGAGTATTAAATTTTGATTTCAGGTTTTGACATTGTGTCTTATGTTTAATTTTGGTTTTAGTCTAACCAACATTTTTTTATTTTAATTCTATTTTGACATAAGGTTTAGACTTTTTGATAGATTTCTTAGTTTAAATTTGTGTTTACCATGTGATTTTAGAATGTGTGATTAGTTCTAGTCTTATGATTTTCTTATTACATTTTATTGGTCATTAACTTTTTGTACTAAGTTCTTGTTAACCCTTTGATCCTCTTGGTAGCACTTTTGATTTTGATTTTAGTTGAATCTTGAGTAGAGTTTGGTATTGAGCACTTGAGGACTAATTGAATTGATTAGGCGAACTTTCTGCATCTTTTTCGAATTGTTGTGCTTGTTGAAAAGGCAACGGACCTTCTCCGTTAGGTATCACTGAAACTATTATTTTTCGCGCCTCATTCTAGTCTTGACGCCATGTTAGGAGCATGCTGCTGCATCTGAAGTCCTACTGGTGTAGGCTCTGTCTACGATTGTCTGATCACTGTCATGCTGCATTCTTATCTCATATTTGTTGCTCTTTCTTCACTTGCACACTTATTTCTTCCACATCTCAACTTCTTTCTCCATTTCTTTTTATGCTTTCTTAACTTATCTTTGTGATGTGCTTAGGCCATCTTTGCTTAATTCTTCATCATCCCTCTTAGGATCAACTTAACTTCTTTTAAGAAGTAAGTTGATTCCTTCTTCTTCTCTTCTTTTCTTCTTCATTAGGATAGACTTCAAACCACAATAACTTAGGTTCATCCATGCCTGATAACACTTAGAATTAATAGTCCCCCTTAGTATCTTACCTTTGCTCCTTTGGTTTCTTCTCTTTCTCATCTTCATAGAAAAACCTAAAAAAAACCTTAATAATGGTTGAAATTATCTTGTGTGTAGGGACTTATGCCATGGGACATTTGTATTCATTCCATCTTGGAATAGTACACTTGTCTAGAATGATGTACAAGTCTAATCATGGGACTACTTTCACAAAGAAAACCTTAAAAGGTACTTCTTCATCAAAAAATCCAAAAACATCTCCTTACTTGGTGTGCTTCTATTATTCCATCTTGGAATGTAACAACAAGCACACATTACATGGAAACAGACTTGAATTCAATTTATTGTGGCACACCAATAAAAAACTCCTAAAAAACACAAACAAATAATAAGCGTCTCTCCTTCGGGACTTCTTTTCTCATCACCTTCACTCCTTTCGTAAGAACTCTCTCCTACTTATCACTTTACAAGACGGTAACGCACTCGTGCTAGACGAGTCTGCAACACCTGAGCATTGACATAAGCAGTTCAAGTTTTAACACATAAGCAATCTTTTTTCCCCTAGTTAGGGAAACTACGACGTCACTGATCCTCATGTCCAGATAAGGTACATAGGCAGCGTGGTAGGTCCTGTTCGAGCACACTCTTTTATTTTCCCTACATTTCCCCCTTTATTTTCTTTTCTTATCCAGTTTCAGTCTTTCTTTTTGCAGCAGCTTTCATTTCTTCACCTTTTAAAACAGTTTCTTTGCAAGCGTGGATCCCTTCGGGTACGACAGACGATTTAGGGTGCTAATACCTTCCCAGGTCGTAACCGACTCCCGAACCCAATTTCTTTAGTTCGCAGGACCTTTGTCTTTCCTTTTCTTTTCTCTGGTTTGTGCAGCATTACCATTCCCATTCCTTCGGGATAAAAATTCCTGGCTGGCGACTCTACCCTCTTCCGCGCCACTTTCGCGTTTGTACCAGGATGGAAATCCAGGGAGCGACACTCACCTTATCCAATGCTATTCTCGGATATCGTGTCTCTTGTCTAAAGCTATGATTGAATGTATTTACTTTTGTTCAAAGCCATGACTGAAAATCTCTTACTTTACATTCGTCCAATCCAATCCATGGATGTTGTTTCTCTTTGTCATCCAATACAATCCATGGATGTCAGTTTTCATTCGACTTCGTCCAATACAATCCATGGACGTTGTTCTTCTTTGTCATTCAATAGAATCCATGAATATCAACTTTTATTCCACTTCGTACAATCCAACCCATGAATGTTGTTTCCTCTTTGTCATCCAATACAATCCATGGATGTCATTTTTTATTCCACTGCGTCCAATCCAATCCATGGACGTTGTTTCTTCTTTGTTACTATTCTTAGTGTCAGTTGGTCGCATCGTGCCACCGTGCATTTACTTTGAATATTTTTTTGTCATCCTAAGTGTTAACTTGACTTTACCTGTGTTATTTGAACCAACACTTTGGATTTCCTTTTGTTTCTGTCTTTTGTTATTCTTAGTGTCAGCATTTACACTTGAACCTGTTAATTTATCACTTCGAATACTTCCCATCTTCGTTTCTTCATCCTCAGTGTTCTCAAACATTTTCCCCAGTGGAATCTTATCTTCATAGTCTATCTCATATAACATCATTCCCCGCATAACTCAATCATTCATGCATTCATTAACATTGCATCTCATCTGCATTCGGTCAAAATTCTAGGTATTCTGATATTTAATCGTCTTCTACCTCAAATGTAAAAAAAATCTTTGTTATTCACACATTCAAGTTCAAGATGATTAAATAGGGGCATCTGTCATACCCTAAATTTTGACCAGACATTTTTAAAAAATAAATTCATCCATCTGACGCATTTTATCGCAATGTCAGTAATCAACCGTTTTTTTTCACCATTAGTTAATTAATCTGTAATCATGCATTTTAGTCGATCTTATAATTTCATGTCTTTTTGCATTTGTATTCTTGATTTTATAATTTATTTAGAATTTTTGTTTCATTTTATAATTTAATATTTAATTAAATCATTATCATTAACTTTTTTAGAATTAACATTAGTTTATATAGATTTAGTTATATTGGAATTAGTTTAATTTTTTTAAAGATAGTTTTAGTTTAAGTTTAATTAGGTTATATTTTAATTTAGTTTTATTCTAATTTAGATTAGATTTTAATTTAAGTTTAATTTTATTTTTAGTTTATATTTTTATCTGGTTTATTTTTAACTTTAGATTAATCTAGTTTTAATATTTCAAATTAGTTTAATTCTTTTCTATTAGTTAATATTTTAGTTAATGTAATAGTTTTATTAGTCTAGTCTATTTTAATTAGTTTATTTTAATTAGATTAATTTTAATTAATTTTGTAATTAGTTTAATGTTATCTTAATGGTGTATTTTATTTTAGTTAGAATAAACTTTGTATGATATATCACTTTGGTAACAAATCATCAAAACCATTTGATCCCTATTAGTGCTGCTAATGGTACAGTCCCTCAAATTGCCTGCTACAACAAATCACCAAAATGGAATAACAATTTCAGCTGCTACCATACACAACCTGCTGCTAGTAACACAAATATAATCCAAGCAGTCCAAGCATGCTATCTACTCCAGACCTGCACCACTTTCACTAGACTCCAAACACTGTCATTCCACCATCCAAAAATGTCACCAAAATGGACACATTTTTTCTGCATTTCACAAAGGCCTATGTAACACCCCAAAATTTTCCCTCTTATTTATTACCGCTAACTGACTTTATGCCTCGCATTCATCCGCATTTCTCATTAGGTCACAAAACATATCATGCATTCATTGTCATAGGCTTGTTACTTGGATCAGAGGCTTTGAAAATTCGGGGTTTTGCAGTGCACAATGATTTTTCTCTTTGGCATGCGTCATCTCCTGGGTTGGGAATCCATTCGCACACAGTTGGCTTGTTAGTGATTCAGTCAAGTGATTCATCACTTCAATCTAGAGTTCAGTCTCTGTTCGAAGATGCCTCCAAGGACTTTGGTATTACCATTGGATTTTCACATTTTAACTGGTTGAGATTCCATTATTAATTATTAGTTTTGTTGTTAATTGAATTTAATTTCTTTTAACAATGAATCTAGTTATTAATAACATCCTTTTTCCGGACCTCCGACTTTTATCCACATTACCATATTCAAATTTGATATCCAAACCAAATTCTAAAGTCCATTTTTTCTAAACTCATAAATCATCTTTCTTAGTCCATATCTATAGTTAAATCCATATTCTCAAGCCCAAATCCATGTTGGTAAATCATCATAATTCATCCAATAAATCAATAACTCATGTCAACACCTAAGGGCCCATAAACCATTCTTGTGCCCATGTTCAAATTAATTCCAAGGATCAAATATCCATTTTACATACACCAGAAAAAGCAAGGGAGAGATTTTGTTTTCACAATAGCTTATAATAGAATTTTTAACAAAAAAAATCAGAAAAATCTGTGGGGAAAAATGATAGCAGACAAGTCCATATAACAGAAATTCCAACTGATATAACAATTTTTTTTACAGTTACAATGGAGATAACAAACTCTGGGAGAGATAATCTATCAGAAACGACTCTTCATTCTTCTCTCCGGTCCCAAATCTTCCTCTCGGCTTCAATCTCCAATCTTTCGAATTCTCTTGATCCCTTTCATCATCATCTTCATGTCTTATTCACAATCGTCATCTTTAAATTGATTCCTCTACAATCACCTTCTGAAATCATCACCATCAATAATCATTGTTGGAGCAACACCTGCGCACAATTCAACATTCATCATTGCATCATCATCAATCACCTTGTAATAAGTAAGCAAAAGCATCTTAATCTGGAAAAATTGAATTCATCGAGCTCCATTATCTGCAATCTTCATCATCAACCTGCGCAAGAATCAGTGAACATCGAATCAACATCAACCACAAAATACACTTCAATAAAATCTGCAAATCAAAGCAAGAATCACTACGGTAAACTGTGTTCAACAACAACATGATTTGCACTTTAATCGCAATCGCAAGAATCACAAGAGGTAGAGATGAAGAAGAAGGTTTTAGATCCAATATAAACAGAAAAGGAGTGGAGTATTACTATTTGTTCTTGCGCGGACTCATCGTCGAAGACACATCGTGAAAAAAAAACAGAGTTCGTGAGAAGTGAGAATTGAGATATGGCGGCGATGACGATAAGGTACGATGTAAATGATGTTGAAACCATGAGGAGAATGGTGGTAGTGTGATGTTGGAGATAAAGGTGAGAGGATTTGAGTCGGCGCCGGATTACCAACGACGTTTTTTTGAAACGAAGAAGAAGGGCGACGATGAAGGAAAAGAAGGGCGTCGTGGTTTTGTTTCGCGAAAAAGAAGAGGTTTTGTGAAAGGTTTTGATATTAGGTCAAGAATCATGGAGTTTGGGCCTAACAATCTTACCCCCCATAGAAATCCCTATTTGCACCACACATTTTGCTAAACACACCCCTCCCTGCGTTTTCTGCTATAAGAAATAGGCCTTGGGCCATTAATTATTATTGGCAGCCAAGTTTTCCCTCACACACCTCCCCGCTCCATGGTAAAGAGAGATTGGGCCCGGGCCACTTCTATTTCCTGCACAACCAGATTCAGTAATACACCTCCCATATCCTTCATTTTTTTTGGAAATTTGTTAATTGATTTTTTCTATAAATTTTGTTAATTAATTTTCTTTGTTAATTAATTTTTGTAGATTAATATTTTATTCCATTTCTTGACATTTTTTTAATTAGAATTTTGGTTGATAATTTTAATTATGGTTGAGAATTAAGCTTGGTAAGCATTCATGAGTTTTTTTTATCGATATTGATCGATTCGATTATGGTGGATCTTCATAAAGAAATTATGGAAAGATAAGCATTTATTTTGCTTATGGGATATTACAAGACCTTTCATGAATTTTTTGAATTTCTTTTATACGAAGAATCGACACTTCAATCAAGTAAGAAATCTCAACTTTCTCCACTTTAACGCATCATTTTAGTCGTATGCGGCTTAGGATCATAAAATGTAAGATGCATATTGAGACCTCCTACCCGAGACACTGGATTTATTTGTGATTTTTGATGATATGTGTCAATATCGGAGCTAAGGGATTAGGTTGAGAATGATAGAATCTGCTTCCTTCCAATTTTCCTTAAATCACCGTTTTTTGCCCATATCGTTGCAATTATTAAAAATAGTTTTGGGTGTGATAAAGTTATGTAAAAATTCATGAGTGATCCTTATCCTCTTAATTAAGTTGGTATATTTTTTTATTCTAGAATTGGTTGGTTTTAATAATTAATTTGGATTTTTCATTCCAAGCTGTCCCAAAATGCATTGTTTTGGTTAAAGGGACCGAAAACAATTTTTTCCAATAGGTGTGTGACCTATTTTTTTTTTGTAATTAACCACTAGAATTTGTGACATTTTTATTCTAATTAGGTATTTTTTTTTTCATAATTTTTTGTGCTATTTTGGATCCACTTTGTGAAGTTGTTTTTCGGCGATCATGCCTTGTTTTTGGCACCTTGGTGCATAATTTTGTGAAATCCTTTTATACCATGTAATCTACTGACTTCACCATGCTAGGGATTTAATTTCATAATTTTTAAAGCCTTTTTGATATTTTTCATGTCACCTAGATTATAGGTCCGATTATGTGCTTATTTGCTCCATACCCAAAATGTTAGGAAGGCATTCATGCCATTTGCTTGAGATACTTTGGGGTAACTTTTAGGAGCTAATTATAGGTCATGTTTAGGTCCTTAATTCCAGTTATAGGTCACTTTTTGAACCATATTCATTTGGTTTATTTTTGTGTTTCAAAGTGCATAATTACTTGAATATGTTTAACCTAAACTTGTTTCTCTTCTCTCCTAATGATTAACATGACTTATGTGGGAATAATAAATGCCTATTCATGAATTCTAATGGAATATCATAGCTTGTATGCTACTGAACCATAATCATCTCATGCATATTCACATGTCATTCATCCTTAATTTGCATCATATGTGATACTTGTCTCATTTGTTCTCACATCTTATCCATGCTCCATATGCTTAAACCATTGCATCCATGATGGTATGCTCATTCATCTACATTCATAATAATTCACTAATAACTTTGATTCTCATTTTATGTATTAATTAATGCTTGTATGCCATACGCACTCATACTTCATTCGTGAACCCTAGCTTGCATTCATGTGAACTTAGGCGAACTTTTTGTACATAGCTTGACATAGTTTGATCTTGTGAGGTATCCTAGCATCCTTAGGGACATACAACATGTATCTACTAACTTTATAAGTTATATAACCTTTAGGTACCTTCACCTTTAGACTTAGGTTTTATTTTGAATTCTAGTTCCATTCTAGGATGTGTGTAAGGTTTAATTGTCTTTATGCTTTGTTTATGCTTTCAATATGCATTGTTAAGCTAACCTTGGTTTTGTAGGGAGGTTGAGGTAATATTTGTTTATAACACTTCTTCCTTTATCTCTTTATACTTTCAAATTATGTTTGCCTTTCACTTTCATTCAACTTTCTTCATCTAACTTCACCTTGAATTTCTTTAGGGTTTAGTACATCAGTAGGACATAGTTTGTTAGTGTTTGATCTTATAATCTTAGAACACTTTAGTAGGATATAGCTACTGACTTTAGAAGCTTGTTATCATATAAGATCCTTTAGATCTAGGTCTTGATCCTCTAAAGTCCTTAATGCTTGTCCTTAGCTAGTTTGAGCTTTTACCAAGCTTTATGCTTTCAATATGCTTTGTAAAGCTAACCCTTGTTTTGTAGGGAGATTGAGGTAAGCCTTGTTTATATAAATTCTTCCTCATCTTCTTTATTCCTTATAATTGTGTTTGCCTTAGCACTTGGTGCTTTACTTGTATAGGATTTCCCCTTTTTTTAAAACAACTTACCTTCCTTAGGAAGTAAGTTGAGTTCTAATTCTCTTTTCTTCTTTTCCTTTCTTGACTAGGATTAGAAAACCTCATTAACCATTAGGACCTACTTTTGAATGGAATAAACAACTTAGGGTGAGTCTTAGTTCCCCTAGTTTTTGTCATTTTCCAACTTGAGTCCTCTTTCTCATCTCAAAAAGAAAACAATAAAAAACACCTAATAAATGTTGAAATTTCTTGTACGCCATGAGACTTTGTCGTGTGTTACTTGCACACGTCTCATCTCAGGGAGAAGTGTAAGGCATCTACCACGATGAACAAGCCTTAGTATGAGAATGTTTCACAAACAATAAACTCAAAAATACTTCTCTTAAAAGACAGCAAAACAAACAACACACGTCTTTCCTGCGGGAACTCTTTTCTCATCACACTCACTCATAACGAACAAACCTGCTTTGACATGTCTCATTTGCAAGACGATAAACGTACTCGTTCAAGGTGAGCTTGCAACACCTAAGCATAAACATAAGCAGTTCAAGCTATAAAAAAACACTAATAAAGTTCTCGCCTTAGTTAGACGAACTACGCGACTCTGATCCTCATTTTCCCAGTGTGGTACGTAGGCAGTGGGGTATGGCCCATTCGAGCACATTATTTATTTTCCCTACATTTTCCCCTTTCTTTTCATTCTCTTTTTCCAGTTCCCTTTATCATTCCAGTTTCAGTTAGCGGATATTATTCAACAAATGTTTTATTCTTTTACCCTTTGAAACAGATTAACAAGCGTGGATCCCGTCGGGTACGTCAGACGGTCTGAGGTGCTAATACCTTCGCAGATCGTAACCGACTCCCGAACCCAATATCTTTAGTTCGCAGGACCTCGTCCTTTCCTTCTCTCTTCGTTTTGTGCAGCATTACCTTTCCAGTTCATTCGGGATAAAAATGCCTGGCTGACGACTCTACCCTTTTCTGCACCACTTTCGCGTTTGTACTAGGATGAAAACCAGTAAGGTAAAAAGGGAGTTTTGACCAAAAAAACTTGTTTACAAACCTGTAATAGGGGAACCTTGCTTCATCTTCTTAAACTCACCCACACCTTATCCTCCATAAAAAAAAACTTAAAAAAAACCTGAGAACCTCCCAAACCTTTTCATCAATCTCATCCACCGTCCTCCAACAAAAAAACCTCTACCATACTCAGCATCCCTCTTCAGCAATTTTAACCATCCTCGTCACCAAAAATAATGACAATTGCACAGACAAACATATTTTAGAAGAGAGAAACAAATGAAAACAATTTTAAAAAAAATACTTTCAATACTCTATCCCCCTCATTCAACCATAACCACACACCAATAACCACCACCCTTCTCGCTGTCATCATCACCACAAACACATCACACAATCCGCAGCCACCCTTTCATTACAACATCGACAACAAAAATCGATCAAAACTAAGAAGGGATAATTTGAAAGAGTCAGAGAGAGCGAGAGAGACCTGAGAGAAGCAAAGAGAATCCGCGGAGGAGACAGAATGAAACCGCCGCAAATCGCAGCGGAGAACCGAAGCAACCGCCGATGAAAATACGCGGGCAGGAGAGAAGGCCAAGACGTGGAAGAAGTTGAGCCGTCGTGGAAGGAAAAGTTGAGATCGTGAGGAAGAGGAATCTATAAGCATACGCAATTGTGTGTGTGTGTGTGTGTGTGTGTGTGTGTGTGTGTGTGTGTGTGAGAGAGAGAGAGAGAGAGAGAGAGAGAGAGAATCAGAAAGAGGCATATTTGTTTCACAATCTTCTTTTTGGGTAATATGATTTTAATTTAATTTAATTATTTGTTTTTAATAATTTACTTATTTCTATTTATTAGGTTAGGTTAGTTTTTTTTTCTTTCTTCAAGTCAATTTAGATTACTAACATATATCCATTTATCTACTAACACCTTACAATCTGTCATTTTTAATTATTTTTGTTTGGCTATTTCTTTTTATTATTAGTTTTATATATTTTAGATTTAAGTTTTATTTATTTATTTTAACTTAATTAGATTTAGATTTAATTTTTTTATATTTTAACTTAATTAGATTAATATTTTTTAGTTTTTTTTAGGAATTTATAACTTGTTTAGTTTTATATAGTATTATTTGAGTTAGTTTTAAAAAAAAGAAGGTTATAATAGGTTATTTCTAAAACTTTTTTTAAAAAAAAATATGTTAGTTAGTAATAAGTGATTGTTAGGATTTTTTATTTCTCATTAGTAATATAAAATAGTAGATTAATTAATTAGTTGAATTTTTGTTAGAATTTTTAATATTATATTTAGTTTAATATAGTAATTACATATAAGAAAAACAATGAAAAAAGAGTTCAATTTCATTTATTTTCTTTTGATTTATTTTCTATTTTATTTTATTTCCTTAACATTAAAAATTTAAAAAGATTCTTTGTTTAGTTTATGGTTTTATTACTATTTTTTTTAATTTAGTCTAGCTAGTTTATTATTTTAGCTATTAAAAAAAACTCAAAAATATTTTATTTTGTTTATTTATTTTCTTTTAGTTTATTATTAGATTTTTTATTTTATTTTAGCTTAATTTAGTTTATTTTTAGATATTAAAAATCCCAAATATATGAGGGTGTAAATCCAAAATAGTTGATACGCGATACTACACTCGGATGAGACTCTCTTGAGAATATTATTGATTACCGAGTTGAGTCGAGAAGTTGGTAATATCCGAAAGATGGGTAAATGATTCTAGGAACTCTTAGAACCCATTGTGTAGGTACTTTACCCCTAGTACACACCTAGTGGTTGGTTATTTACCCAGACTCCACGCATGTGGTCTCGAACCTTTGATCTTGTTACATGTAATCTGCATCCTGTATTGCATGACATTGCATATCATTTTCATCATTTGCATTGATTCATGCATACATCCCGGTTGTCTGTCACCCCATTCCAGCTATCTCTGTCTTTCAATCATTTGTTAACCGTCAAGCTGATTCTTTGTAGCCGATACAGAATCAGAGCTTACCGCAGACGCATGATGTCTGAGCAAGAGGTTCACAATGCTGAGGTCCGAATGGAAATTGAGGAGTTGAAGACGAGTGTGACGAAGCTGGCTGAGATGCTTCAAGTTTTGATTGCTAAAGGAGAGCCACCTCAGAGGACAATGATCCAAGAGGTTGAAAACGTTGTTGTCGAGCCTCAACCCGTTCAATTGCGACCTTCAACTTGGTCGGAGTTTGGTTTGCCACACAATTACTCTCCACCTCATGTTACTACTTCTATGGTCGGTCAGGCATCCAGACCCGCTTTTCAAGCTCCTATTTTTACTGAATCTAGACTTGTGGTTCATACTGGCCCAGTTCCCTATGAGTACCATGTTACCAGTGCTCAAGGTGATGATCTTGAAGATTATGTTGAACCTAAAGTTGGCCGTGAGCAATATCGATCTATTGACAAACGACTAAGGGATGTAGAGGGTAATGACTTCTTTGACATTGATGCAAGCAACATGTGTTTGGTTTCCAACCTTGTCATGCCATCCAAGTTCAAGATTCCAGAGTTTGAGAAGTACAAGGGGCATACTTGTCCAAAACTCCATTTAACGATGTATTTTCGTAAGATGGATGCTTATGCCAAGAATGACAAAGTGCTTATTCATTGTTTCCAAGACAGTTTGAGCGGTGCCTCAATGAAGTGGTACATGGGACTTGAGAAGGATCGTATCCATAGCTGGACGAATTTGGGTGATACTTTCGTGAAACAATATAAGTACAACTTGGACTTGGCAACTGATCATCTTCAATTGCAGTATATGTCTCAGAATGAGAGGGAGTCCTTCAAGGAGTATGCTCAACATTGGAGAGAGTTGGCATCTTAGGTTGAACCTCCTCTAGCTGAAAAAGAAATGACTGGTATGTTCATGGATACTCTGGCTCCCTTCTATTGGGAAAAGATGATCGGAAGTATCTATTCTAATTTCACTGATCTGGTAACCATTGGATAAAGGCTTGAAGAAGGAATTAAGAATGAAAAAGTGTCCAAAGTTGTTGAGTCTTCCAATACGGCTAAGAGGCCTTTTGGGAATTTCCAAAGGAAGAGGGAAAATCAGACCAATGTTATCTTAGATGAGGATAGAAGACCTCAATACAGGGTTTAATATGATAATCAAGCTTATATTATCGTTGTTGCTCCTGTGATTGTTGTTTAACCAGCTAGAGCTCCTCAACGTCCAGCTGCAAGACAAGTTCAGAATCGTGATAGGGTTCACTTTGACCCTATTCCCATGTCATACACATAATTGTTTCCCACAATGCTTCAGAGAGGTTAGGTTACCACTAGGCCTATGCCTCCTCCTCCAAACCCTAACCCACCACGCTATAAGGCAAATATTCATTGTGAATTTCATTAGGGAGGGACAAGCCATGATTTGGAACATTTCTTTGCTTTGAATGCAAGAATGCAAGAGTTAATCAGAGACAAGATTCTCTCCTTTCGTGATAACGATTCTAATGTCAAAGGCAATCCTTTTCCAGGGCATGCAACTTGAAGCTTTAATCGAATTTAGCTAGTTCTCCTAAAAGCCAGTGTTTCAAGACAGGATAACTCATCCTTATTTACTGATTAGTCACTAGGCCTTTGTTTTCTTTCTGTTTGCATTTTCCTTGTATTTATAATAATTGCTTGTCTTTCAATTATGTTTGTACTTCCATGATTAATGAAATGAGCATTTGCAATCTTTTGAATTCAATTCATCTGTTTATTTATGTCTTTACACACATACACCCACACCTTTTGTTCAAAACTTTTGATTATGCAAATGTTTCAAGGAAGATGATGAAAACAAAATACTCATAACTGTTGTCGTGTGCTTTCGGATAAAATTTTGTCAATGATGTACAAGCATTATTTCCATTCCCAAACACTAGAGAGAAAAGGAGTTAATCCCTAGTTCACCACTTCGAGCCTAGAAGTAGGAGTTTCTTTCGGATCTAAACCCTTATGCTTAACTTGGGGCAGGGTAGTTGTTCAATTATCTTGATTACATATTCAAATTACAAGATGATCCATTATAACCAATAGTTTGGCAGTCATAGATTTCAATCTTTCAAAAAAATAAACAAAAAAAAAGAAGAGAAAATCCAGCTAAGTCAAACACCCAAAGAAAGACTTAGGCAAAAGTTAGGAATCAGAAAATAAAGAATAGTCAAGCAAAAGAGGCCTTCAAATCCTCAACATCAAAAATAATGACAACTACACATGCAAACATATTTTAGAAGAGAGAAACAAATGAAAACAATTAAAAACAACTTTTAATACTCTATGCCCCCCATTCAACCATAACCACACACCAATAACCACCACCCTTCTTGTCGTCATCATCACCACAAACACATCACAAAATCCGCAGGCACCCTTTCGTTACAACATCGATAACAACAATCGATCGGAACTAAGAAGGGATGATTTGAAAGAGTCTGGGAGAGCGGGAGAGACCTGAGAGAAGCAAAGAGAAACCTCATAGGAGACAAAATGAAACTGCCACAAATCGCAGCGGAAAACCGAAGCAACCGCCAGTGAAAACACACAGGCGGGAGAGAAGGCCAAGACGTGGAAGAAGTTGAGCAGCCGCGGAAGGAAAAGTTGAGATCGTGAGGGAGAGGAAGCTGTAAGCAGACGCGATTGTGAGAGAGAGAATCAGAAAGAGGCATATTTGTTTCACGGTCTTCTTTTTGAGTAATCTGATTTTAATTTAATATCATTATTTGTTTTTAATAATTTACTGATTTCTATTTATTAGGTTAGATTAGATTTTTTTTCTTTCTTCAAGTCCATTTAGAGTACTAACATATATCCATTTATCTACTAACACCTTACAGTCTGTCTTTTTTAATTATTTTTATTTGGCTATTTTTTATTATTATTAGTTTTTATATATTTTAGATTTAATTTTTTTATTTATTTTAACTTAATTAGATTTAGATTTTTTAGTTTTTTTTTTAGGAATTTATAACATGTTTATTTTTATATAGTATTATTTGAGTTAGTTTAAAAAAAACAAGGTTATAATAGGGTATTTCTAAAACTTTTTTTTAAAAATATGTTAATTAGTAAAAATTAAATTGTTAGGATTTTTTATTTCTCATTAGTAATATAAAATAGTAGATGAATTAATTAGTTGAATTTTTGTTAGAATTTTTTAATATTATATTTATTTTAATATAGTAAATACATATTAAAAAAGCAATAAAAAAAGAGTTTAATTTCATTTATTTTCTTTTGATTTATTTGCTATTTTATTTTATTTTATTTCCTTGACATTAAAAATTTAAAAAGATTCTTTGTTTAGTTTATGGTTTTATTACTTTTTTTTTTTTATAAATTTAGTCTAGCTGGTCTACTATTTTAGCTATTAAAAAAATAAAATTATTTTAATTTGTTTATTTATCTTCTTTTAGTTTATTAGATTTTTTTATTTTATTTTAGCTTAGTTTAGTTTATTTTTAAACATTAAAAATCCCAAAAATATTAGATAGATGCGCTCTTTCTATTTTATTTATTCCTGACACTTGTGACCCGATCCAAGGTAAGCGGGCGTTTTGTTGACTTATTGTCATTTCGTGTACCATTTGCGTGTCCCACTTTAGCTTTCTTTCTTTACCATTTTTAGACCCTTCATTCACATTTCTTCATAAGAGATGACAATTGATCTCGTCACCTATTTTTCACAAGTTTTGCTTTCAAGCTTTCTCCCGTAGTTGTCTTAGTCTTTAGACTCCTTTTACCCGTAGTTTTTCGAACTACGGCGCTCTGACTTTCCCATTGCACGGGGGAATACGTAGACATAAGGTTTATCCCTGACGAGTGTAAACACCCCAAATTTTCCCTCACCCATTCACACCATGGCTTGTGATCTCTTCATATACATAAGTTCAATCATGGCATCTCATACTGCATTTTTGATTCACTGCATTGGTTCAAAGTCATCTGCATCTAGGGTTTGTGATCTGAGCAACCCAAGAGCCATTTGAGACACTCCAAAGGTCATCAATCACTTCAAAGGGGTCCATGTATGTTCAAGCATCATATTGTATCCTCACCAAGTTAAGAAAATCAAAGAATCACAAAGAACTGAGATTGGCATGGAAGTAGAGCCAGGTTTAACTACACAGATGACCTAGAATTAGGGTTTTGGTTTCAGAGGCCATAACTCCAAATTTTTTGGCCATTCTTGTTTCTATTGGTATCTATATGGTATAGGGATCATGCATATCATTTTTCATGAAGAAATTCCACGGGGAAGGCATCTAATCAAGAGTTGACTTTTTGAGCAAGTCAGTGTAAAATCAGGGCATCTGAGGCCCCCAATGACCCAACCAAAGGGTGTTCTTCATCATTTTGATTGTATATGATCTTTATTTGATCATAGAAGATGTTAGAAGTTCACATAATTGAAGAATTTCAAGCCATTTGCAAAGTTGACTTTTTGGGGAAAAGACTTGTAATGGAAACTTGCCATTTTGGGAAACTTTTTCAACCCTTGCTTTTTGATTCAAAAATGCTTCAAATGGGAAAACTTTGGTCATGAAAGTTGTAGAGTGGATCATTCCCTTTTCAAAAAGTACAAGAACTCATTCTAATTCATTTTGGATCAAAAGTTATGGCTTGTCAAAGTTGGGAAAAATCACATAATTTGAAGTTTTCTACCAAAGAGGCAAAGTTGCAAAATCACTTGCCAAGGAAAATTGAGACCTCAAAGTGACTTCTAATCTTTGTACAAACACAAACCAATGTCTAAAAATCAGTTTGGCCCAAAGAATTTTCCATTTCTATGCCTTGATTTTCACATAACCATAAGCCATTTTTCATGAAAGTGCAAAGAGGGATTTCTTGCAAATTGATTCTCAAAGGGATTGTTTAACCTCTAGCTGGTTTCAAAACTTTGCCATGACCTAATGAAGCATGCTACACCAAAGATTCAGCAAGGTTCCTCACATATTCATAGCCAAAAACCATGAAATGTGACAAGTTACCAAGTTGCAAAAACACTTCCAACTCATGATCCAAATGCTGCAGTCATTCATGAATCATCCAAGGGTTATCCTTGACCCAAGCTGATGCAGTATAGGCCAAGGAATCATCTCTGCCACAACCCATACTGCAAGTACACAAAACTTGACTTTTTGGCCAATCATCCCATACCAATCCCACAGTGCACACCTGCTCTCCAGATTTGTTGGGATAGTTTATGGATCACCTAAGGATCATAAAACATAACATACACAAGCCTGAAACACACACAATCCAGCATACACAAAAAACTGTCAAAACCTTTCCCTCTTCGAATCACACAACACAGCCATCAAACTTCAATAATTCCTTCACCAATCAACCAGAAATCATCCATAGAACAGATCCCACCCCTCACAATGATCTGAAACAGCACACACAAGAACCTCATTTCCTGTTACACCAGAACTGAACCACAAAAACTAGCCACTCCCAACTTCATTCAAGTGTTCCATCAACCTCAGGAGGATCAAGGGAGATCATTGGCACAAAAGGAAGGCTTTGAAAGTTCATTTTCGAAGGTCTCCAGCTCAGGTACAACCTAAGAACTTTTTTCTCAGAACTTCATTTTCTTGTTACAAAATGAATCTACATGTTGCACTGATCATCTGGATGTATTTAGATTTGAAAATAAGTAAGAGATGACCATTTCATGTCACTCTGAAAGTTTGCTCGTGTTTCGTATTTTCCTTCGATTCAGGCTTGTTAATGAAAATAAATGATTTTTGGAAGAGGGGTTAGGTTTAGATTGGGGAGAGGATCATTTTTGTGGAAGAAATTGCATGTTTAGTGACCTGTAGCGAAATCTAGGGTTTGGGTTCGCCGGAGAAGATGACCGGAACCACTGTTCTGGTCACCTGAAGTTCATTAACCCTAATTATGTCATTAATTGTAGTTTGAATGTGGAGCATAGATCAGGCTGACTTTGTTTGACCCGCGCGCGTTTTGATGGCCAGGATGCATCATTAAAACCCTAAGCTTATTTAATTAATTCAAAAACCTGTTTAATTAATTCATAATTGAAATTAGCCAGATTTGAATCTGGGCCCTTGGATCTGGCGCACAGTCAACCAGTCCAAGCCCAGATCAAATCCTGGCCACTCTTCTTGCATACTTTCATTTAATTTCTTTTTATTTCATTTTCTTTTCATTTAATTTGCACGAATTAATTAAAATAGCAAAAAATGTTTAAAAATTATGAAAAATTTTGTCAAGATTTTCATTATTTTTCAGAACACAAAAATATTTTTATTTTTATTTTTTGTATTAAAAATTATTTTTAAATCATTTAAATGTTTATTTTTAATTAATTAATGGAAATTAATTAATTAAAAATACATTTAGGTATTTAAAAATCACAAAAAAATTCACATAGCATTTAAAAACATTTAGAAACATTGTCCAACTCTCAAACCAAATTTCTTTTTTGATCCCAATGCCTTTTGATCACTTTCTTTGGAATTAATTTCATTTTTAAGCATTATTTTGTTTCAAACTTCAAAAATTCATTTCTGTCCAACCTTTGAGAGTTGGATCATGATTCTTTTTGCATTGCATCTTATAGGGCATGTAGTTTATAGGATAAAATTGGCTTGATTTGATCTTGCATTTTCAATTTGTTGTGCATTTTTCTTGACAAGGTACCTTAAAACCCTAGCAAATCTTAGGAAATTCATAACTCTCACTAGGTTAAGAGTTAGATCCCCTCCTTTGGGCAGTGAGTTTGTATGGGTCTAGGGTTCCTTTGATTGCATTTTCAAATTTTTATCATGTCATTTGCTTCTGGTTTTAAATTTTGCTTTGAGTGTTGATCATAAACCCTAATTTATGCCTTCCTTTGCATCCATCTTCCATTTGCTTGCATACCATGAATTGCCATGACATTTTGTGCATCAACATGATTCATAATGCATCTTAGGACATATTAGAATCATGTTTGATCATTTCATATTTCATTTGCCATGTTGTATGACCATTGCATTTCATAACTTTTCATGAACATCCATGGTTCAAAGCATGTTTCTTTTGCATCCATTACCTTGTATGATCATTCTCATGCCTTGCCTCATGTTTGTATCATCTCTTGGCATCATTAAAATCATGTTCATGCTTCTGGTTTTGGTTTCCCCCATTGCATTTCATTTTCTTATGCTAACATTTCAAGTGGTAAGTTGTTTGAGAAGTGAATTTGCCTTCACTGCTCACATTCTTTTCATCTCTTTCATACTTCCTTTGCTGCATTTTGTATGTGTATTGGAGTGGGCTTGCTCATTCATGTTTATCTCTTACCTTCTTTCTTTAAGCAACTTGTCTTCTTAAGTGAAGCAAGTTGTTTTGCTTCTCTTTGCTTCCTCCTCCTTTCATCTGCTTCCTTCCTGGTGGTTTCTCTGAAGATCTTCTTGCAAACCTCATAAACCCTAGGATCTCCAAGCATGTTAACAATTAGGGTTTGACTAGTCCCCCACTTAGTTTTACCTTTGTGTCATCTTTGAGTCTTCTCTCTTCATCTCATAATCAGGGACTAAACCCTAAAGGCTTTAAGGCTTTGTGATTAAGCTTATGCCTGCATCCTTCTATTAGGATGGAATGTATAACTTTAATCATAAGTGTTAAACCCTTAATGTGTTTAAATCCTTCCACTTAATAATCACCAAGACATCAAGCTTGTAACTTGGGCCTTGCATTAGGGTTCTAATTCTTCCTTAATTGGTTAAGAAGGACTAACCCTAGTGTTAATGGACAAGTCCCCCTCAAGTTGTCTTACAAACTATAAAACTCACTTCTTCATCTTATCATTAACTAAAATCCACTCTAATAAAGGCTTTGTTTTGTCATGAGGTTAATCCCTAATCATGGATTAAGTTGAGGAGTTTTCCTCAACTTAAATGTTCTCATCTATTATCCTTCTATTAGGATGGTGTAATGAGTCCCTTAAATCCTTGATTATGGCTTAATCTCATTACTCAACACTAAACAAAAACAACAAAACATCTAAATAATCACAAGTAGGTTAATGATCTTAATCCTACACCAGGGTGATTAAGTGTGAGATGCTGACTTCACACTTAAGGTATTCTCATTACCCCTAATCAGAGGGAGGATGTGATGAGTTTACTAATCCATTGGTTTAAGCTTAAGCTCATTTTCTTATGACAAACTTCAAAAGGCAATAAAAGATTGAAAACACAAAAACAAACAATAATCGTCTCCTTCGGGATTCTTTTCTCATCTCATTCACTCACAACCGAGAACTTGCTTCTTCCGTCTAATGCAAGACAGTTTGCACCTGAGCCAGACAGGTCATACACTTGAGCATAGACAAGTAAGCAGTTCATCAGTCAATTTACCTTTCAGTCTCTTTGAGTCAAACTACGGTGTTCTGACTTCCTCATTGCATGAGAGGATATGTAGGCATAACTTAACAGTTATCGAACAAAAGTCTCAGTATATTCCCCCTCTTTCCAGCCTCATTCTTTAAGCCTCATGGTCTTGAGCATTTCATTTTGTTCTCACACTGACACTTCACTTATACACTTTGCACTTCTTTTACACTGACACTTGCATTCTTTCTAGCTTTGATACACAGATTGCACTGACACTACCCCTTTAAAACACAAATCTTTCAAGCGTGGATCCCGTCGAGTACGGCGGACAATCTGGGTGCTAATACCTTCCCAGATTGTAACCAACCCCCTTTCTCAGTCTCTCTGGTTCGCAACCGTCTTATCTATCTTTCTTCAGGTCTATGCAGCATTACCTTTCCTCCGGGATAAAAATGCCTAGCTGGCGACTCTTGACTTTCTGAGTTCACTCATGTGAGTTCTCATCCTCTTCACCGACTGTTCGCGTCTGTACCCCTCTTGGCCCTGTGTGCCATTTGGCGGGAGCGACAGCTTGGCGACTCTGCTGGGGACCCTTATACTGTAACCAGGGCTTCTGGTTCTTTTTGTGGGTTCCTCCTAGCGCTTGTTGGATTTGTGTTTACTGGGGTGTTATGTTCTAATTGTGTGTATATAGTTGCTTTATTTATTGTTTTATGTACAGTTATTTTTTGCTTTCTTTACAGGTTTATTCATCATACTGTCATTTTGTCATCTGGCTGGATCTGGTTTATTGTTTTGATGGGTGGGGTTCATTGAGAGTTTAAGGTCCTATACCTGGGACCTGAGTGACACCTAGGCTAGAGTGGTTCATGTTCTTTCCCATTCCATTTCGGTCTGGTGCGGGAATATGAAACACGGTTCAGATGTGGGTTTCTTCTTGAGAACTCTGTGCTACATATTTCCTGTAAGTACTAGGGCTATCTGGGAAGCCTGCTAAGTCTGGATGACCTTTATTATTGACCTTCAGAAACTGAGGTGATCTAGAGGAGGATTTTTTATGGCTATTGTAAACACTGTACCTCCGGGTTAGAAGTGTTTACACTTCTCATAACCGATCCAAGTCTGAGGATCCTTGTTTTAGAGCACTACCTGTGAGGGGGTTGGGCTGTTTACAGGTTTGCAGGAACCCTTGGCCACATCATACCCTGTTACTTTTGTTTTGATTAAGAGTACTCCACTTTGGACAGTTCTTGTGATTTAACCATGGACATGTGACTCTTTATTTGAGTCCCCCACCTTGGTTACTGGATTTCTGAACCTCCATCTGGACTTCTTAAACATACATGGACCTTTATATCAAGACAGTGATCAGATCCAGCTTGATCACAAACCCTTGCATGTCATTTGCATACTCATCATTCGCATCATTTAACATTTGTTTATTTGTTTTTCAGGGTATCCATATTTCATTTTGGCTTGGTTTTGACCCCTTCATCTGCATAGACCTCTGTTCCATCAGCTATCTGCTTCAGCTATCTTCATCAGTTGCCTGCTTCAGCCACCTCCATCATCATCACCAGCCTATCAATGGCTCATCTCCAGTATCAGTCTTCATCATCAGCATCTGTTTTCAGCTCTTCATCAGCAGTCATGGCACCCAAGAAGAGCAACATTTCATACCATTTCTTTGAGCCTGTGCTGGCTGGCATCAGGCAGGTCCATGCACTTATCACTCCAGACCACATCCCATTATTCAGAGAACATTATGGAGGCATCCTTGATATGGTTATGGACCTAGACCCTTCTCAGAGGAGCTTGATCCACACTTGCCTACAGTTCTATGACCCTCCTTTGAGATGCTTCACTTTCCAAAACTTTCAGCTGGGACCTTTGCTGGAGGAGTTCTCATCATTAATTGGAGTACCTGTCAGGGGTGATATCCCCTTCAACCCAGAGATGACTTCTCCCAGCAATGGAGGAGTGGCAAAAGCACTGCACTTGGAATCTATTGTGATTGAGCAGAACATGACAACAAAGGCAGGGATCCCTGGTTTGCACTTAGATTTTCTGACTTCTCAGGCCATCCTGAAGGCCTCCTTGGGAGAATGGAAGGCAGTTTGTGCATTGTTAGCCCTCAGTATATATGGCGTTATACTTTTCGCAGATGAGCCCAAGTTTATTAGCAAGAATGCCATTCATCTTTTCCTTTTGAGGAACCCAGTACCCACATTGCTGGGGGATTTCTATTATTCTGTTCACCAAAGAAATGAGAAGCAGAGAGGAAAGTTGGTGAGATGCTGTGCTCCTCTATTTCACACTTGGCTGCTCAAACACTTACCCAGGACTGATACCTTCTTGAACCCCCACCAACAGAAGAATTGGGCTAAAAGACTTATTGCTTTGACTTCAGATGACATCAGATGGTGTACCCAGAGCACCAAAGGCAGAGACATAATTACTAGCTGTGGGCAGTACCCCAATGTACCTCTAATAGGAGTGAAGGGTTGCATCAACTACAATCCTTTTCTGTTTAAGAGACAATTGGGCTATGCTTTGATTCACCCTCCTAGAGTGCAAGACTTGGCTGAAACCCTATATTGTGAGATAAAACCTAATCTAGCTGTTGTCAGACAAGCATCCTGGGCTTGGGACAACATCCAGACCAAAGGGATGGCCATTCTTGGGAGATGCAATAATGTGGCTTCAGCTCAGTATTATGAATGGTCTCATGCTAGAGCTCAGATTTCTGGGATGCCCTTCACCATTGAGGATGCACCTGGACCATCCACAGTACTACCCCCAGCCACTATCGGCCTGGAAGAATTTGAGAAGCTGAAGGAAAGGAATGAGAATCTGTCTCAAGCTCTGAAGAAGACCCTCTGGGAGAGGAGTGATGGTCGTCTAGACATTGAGAGGTTAGAGAAGCTTAAAGTAGAGCATCTAGCCAGGATTGAGAAAGCAGAGGACTACATCAAGAAATCAAGAGTTGGAGAGCAAATTTTGAAGAATGCCTGCAAAGAGGCCCAATTTCAGAAGGCTAGGACTGATCTTTATCTAAAAGAAAGTCAAGATAGGTGGGTCAGAATCACTGAGGCTCGCACTCAAGAGGATAAGAGGACTCAGGCCAGGATTGAGCAGTTAGAGGCCATTGAAAAGAAACAACAGGAAGCTTTGCTGGCAGCCCAGAAGGAGATTTCAGAATTGAAGCTTAGGGCTGGTGTGAAGAGGTCAAAGGACCAAGACAGGAACAAGAAGCTGACCACTGCTATTGCCACCAGAAACCTTCTCATAAGGACTATTACAGAGCGTCCGGCTGGTCCTGTAACTGAAGCACTTCTGAAGGAGGTTAAGGAGGATGAATTTGGACTTGATGTCTGACTTTTGTTTGTTGTTGCTTTCATTTGATGTACTTTCCTTTTATGTTGTATTTTGACCCCTCAGGGGCATGTGTTGTAAAAATAAACTATGTATGATCCACCATTTGTAATATATTTGTCAGTTTGTTTCATTTGAGTTTCTTTTCTCAAGCAACATCAAAGCATCTTCCTCAGGGTCTGGAAAGGTCAAAACCAAGAGCCAAGCCGGATACCTTGGAAAATAAATAAGCATACTGCATTGCATGCTAACTCTTGTTTTGTTTTGTAGGTTTTTGTTTTGTTTGTTTCTAACTCTGTTGTGGCTCAGGAATTATTGCTCGTCGTCGGGTGTTCCCTCTCAACCATCCGCACAGATATCCTACTTGCAACAACCTTCCTGGTATCCAGATGGATCAAGTACAGCAAGATCTGACAGAGGTCAGGACTCAGATGGCTAATGAAAGGCTGGAGATGAGAAACCAAATGACCCAATTCATGGAAGTAATGAATGGCTTGGCTAAAAGTCAAGAAAGGTTGAGGGCATTGGTAGAAAGGCAAACCCCGGAAGAACCTCCTCAGGGAACTGGAGGAACAAGTAACAATGAAAGGGGACAACCTCATATTAATCCACCAGTATATGGGCCTCATCTGCATCCGGAAGTCAACATCCCGGGCAATGTGCAAGGAAATACTACTGGAGGAAGGGTCTTACAAGAAGACCCCCAGGAGGAGCAGTTTACTGTGATGGGAGCGGGGGATGAAGTTTATGATAGGAGGTTTGATGAAATTGCTGAGAAGTTGAGATCTCTGGAGTCTCAAAATTCCTTGGGCTTTGATGTCATGGATATGGGGTTAGTGGATGGGGTAAGGATTCCCCATAAGTTTAAACCCCCGTGCTTCGAGAAGTACAATGGAACTTCCTATCCACGAACTCACCTACAGTCTTTTCTGGGGAGACTTAAGGCATACACCATGGATGAAAAACTGTGGATGTTTTACTTTGAAGACAGTTTGACTGGGGCTTCAAGAGAGTGGTACTCTCACTTGACCAGAGCTACTATCAGGTGCTGGAAGGACCTAGCTGAGGCCTTCATCAGGCAGTACCAATACAATCTGGACATGGCTCCTAACAGGACCCTTTTGATGGGAATGTCTCAATCCTCCAGAGAAAGCTTCAGGGAGTATGCCCAGAGGTGGAGACAGCTGGCTGCTGCTGTCCAGCCACCCATGTCGGAAAGAGAAATGGCCGACATGTTTATGAATAACCTGCAAGGGACATATATTGATAGGCTAGCTGCCTTTTCTTCCACCAGCTTCGCAGACGTAGTTATAGCTGGGGAACGGATTGAGAGCCTTTTGAAGATGGGTAAAATTTCTGATAATGGTGCAAGTTCTTCCAGTAACTCCAGGAAACCTTTTGTGGGGCCTAGAAGAACCGGTGAGACCAATGTCATTCATGCCAACAGGGGCAGACCTCAGTATGTTCACAGATCAGTAGCAGCTGTCACAATTCCAGCTCCAATTCCTCAGCAACCAGCATATCAACCACAACAACAACCTCATTATCAACAGCAAGTTCAGTATCCGCCACAAAGGACCTACAACAACAACAACAACAACAATCAACAGCAAAGACCCTTTCAGCAAAGACCATCACAGGCAAATAGGGTGATTGACCCTATCCCTATGCCTTATGCCGCCTTATTGCCACAACTCCTGAAACTCAACTTGGTTGAATTAAGGACATTGGCACCACCAAATCCCTCCAATCTTCCAAGAAATTATGATGTCAACGCCAGATGTGCTTTCCATTCCAATGCACCTGGCCACAATACTGAGAAATGCAGGGCTTTACAAATAAAGGTACAAGATCTGGTGGATTCTAAAGCCCTCAACTTTGCACCCCCTCCAAATGTCAACAAGAATCCCATGCCCAATCATGGAGGGCCAAGAATTAATGCCATTGAGGAAGACAAGCCATCTTTCTTAATCACCAGTGTTGGACAGATTCGGACACCTCTGGTCGAAATTAAAGCTCAGCTTCTAGAGTGCCAGATGTTCCCCGGGTGTGAGCTCGGTTGTGGTTATTGCAACATTTCGGTCAACGGGTGTGATAATTTGAGAAGCGGCATAGATGGTCTTATCAAAAGTGGTATACTTCAGATCACAACATCAGCGCCTACAAATCCAGCAATCCCTTTAACAACAATTCCTGACTCTTCTACAACTGCAACAACAATCATTCCGACCAATTCATCAATATCGTCAACAATGGCTCCATCCGTCACTTCAACAAATTAAATGTCAACAACCATCTCTTCTACAACATCAGCACCCATTTATTCAGCAGAATCTTCTACAACGCCAACAGAAATTAATGAAGATATCTCAGCACTCACCATTTACTATGACCCATCAAATGTTCCTCCAAACAGCAACTTTCAACATCAAATAGTGGCACCTCCTGCCAGATCACCAGTCACCATTTACTACGATCTGCACACCATTTCAGTACCTTCCTCTGCAGTAGTCAGTCCAGTTACCATCACAGTGCCTGGACCCGTTCCATATGAAAGCAGTAATGCCATACCCTAGCATTATGGTTCTGACCTCTACTGCAACGGGGAGAAAATCACTTTGGATTCTTCAACTTCTTCTCCACAGATTGATAATGTTGGGGGAGGCGGAGGCTTCACCAGAAGCGGATGCCTTTTTGCCTCACAATTGCAAAGACCTAATGCCGAAGTAGAAGCTGCTGCCAAAGCAAAGGGGAAGAGTGTGATACCTGAAGAACCAATTATCAAAGAAACTCAGAAGACATCTTTTGAGCAAGATGTAGACGAGTTTATGAGAATTATAAAGATAAGTGATTACAAGGTGGTGGACCAGCTTCACCAAACTCCCTCAAAGATCTCCATATTATCCCTGTTGATGTGTTTTGAAGCTCACAGGAATGCATTATTGAAAGTCTTGCACGCAGCATACGTGCCAGAGGAGATCACTGTTAATCAGCTAGAAACCGTGGTAGCAAATGTCAACACCAGTCATGGACTGGGCTTCACCAATGCTGATTTAACAACTGAGGGACGTAACCAAAACAAGGCTTTACACATCACTCTAGAATGCAAGGGTGTTGTTCTATCACATGTACTGGTGGACACTGGGTCTTCACTCAATGTTCTACCAAAGAAAGCCTTAGTGAAGCTGGAGTATGATGGCTTAGCATTGCGTCCGAGTAATTTGGTGGTGAGAGCTTTTGATGGCTCTAAAAGATCAGTGCTTGGGGAGATTGATCTGCCTGTGATGATTGGCCCGCAGACTTTTAAGATTACCTTCTATGTGATGGACATTCAGCCGGCCTACAGCTGTTTGTTGGGTAGACCTTGGATCCATGCCGCTGGCGCTGTTACGTCTACCCTTCACCAGAAGCTGAAATTCGAGTGGGAAGGCCAGATCATCACCATCTGTGGTGAAGAGGACATCTTTGTTAGCCATCTGGCTACGTACAAGTACATTGAGATGGATGGAGAAATCCATGAAACCATGAGCCAGGGATTTGAGGCCCTGAACATAAATGAAGCATCTGCTGTACTGGGAACCTCCATGACGTCTTATCAGCAAGCCAGGAAGGTTGTTGAAGAAGGTATTGCCCAAGGCTGGGGCAAGTTTCTGCCCGTGGAGAAGAAGGAGGACAGATTTGGGTTGGGTTACAAACCAACTCAACAAGATCAATCAGAGGCTGCCAAGAAGCCCAACTTTGTCAGCGGGGGAATGCTCACCCCGGATGCAGTGAACAACTTGGAAGATGAGTCGGAAGATGAGCGCAACCTGGAGAGCTGGATACGTCCAAGGATCCCGGGGAGCCGTATCTCAAACTGGTCTTCCCAGGAAATTATAAGGGTTACTCCTACAGAGTAATTATTATTTCCTGTATTTTTAAGCATGCATCAAGTCTTGCATCTTGCCCAAGATGACAAGACTCATTTTGTAATCGGGCCATCTTGTAATTTTGTGCAAACAGATCAATCAATGAATATCAGACATCTTTTGCAAATGAGTCTTTTCCTTTTCCGCTCACTGTTTTTCATTTTTCTTTTTGTACAAAAATAAAATGGCAATGTTTTCCAAAATGATAACTTTATTTCACTTTTTCTAAACAAGATTAAAATTGATCACTAAAATAAACAATCTAAACCCTTGCAGAGAGTGCCTTTCAGACTGCACCGACAACAACACATCTATGGCTTCGTATGACTTTGACAATCCAATCAATCAAGCTGATGAAGGGGTTGAAGAAGATTATGAGCTTCCTGAAGAGCTAGCCAGGTTGTTAAGGCAAGAGGAGAAGGTTATCACTCCTTATGAGGAGGAGGTTGAAACGGTTAATCTTGGTACGGAAGAAGATGTGAAAGAGGTTAAGATCGGGGCCTGCCTGCAAGATTCAGTAAAGGAACAACTGATTGACATGCTTCGTGAATATGTGGATGTGTTTGCTTGGTCTTATCAGGATATGCCAGGGTTGGACACCGATATTGTCATGCACAAGCTGCCTTTAAAAGAAGACTGCCCGCCGGTAAAGCAGAAGTTGCGCCGTACTCGCCCAGATATGGCAATGAAGATTAAGGAAGAGGTACAAAAGCAGTGGGACGCCGGGTTCCTTGCTGTAACTAGCTATCCACCATGGGTTGCTAATATTGTACCTGTGCCTAAGAAAGACGGCAAGGTAAGAATGTGTGTGGACTACCGGGATCTGAACAGAGCCAGCCCGAAAGATGATTTCCCTTTGCCTCACATTAATGTATTGGTTGATAATACGGCTCAGTTCTCGGTGTTCTCCTTTATGGATGGATTTTCAGGATACAATCAGATTAAAATGTCACCTGAAGACATGGAGAAGACAACTTTCATCACACCCTGGGGCACGTTCTGTTACAAGGTGATGCCATTCGGACTGAAGAATGCTGGTGCAACTTATCAACGGGCTATGGTAACATTGTTCCATGACATGATCCACAAAGAAATTGAATGTTATGTGGATGACATGATTGCCAAGTCCCTCACAGAAGAAGACCACCTGGTAAATCTGTTGAAGTTATTCAAGCGTCTGAGGAAGTACCAACTGAAATTGAACCCCAACAAATGCACATTCGGGGTGCGATCCGGTAAGTTGCTGGGATTTATTGTAAGTGAAAAGGGGATTGAAGTTGACCCTGATAAAGTCAAAGCCATTCAAGAAATGCCTGCACCGAAGACTGAAAAAGAAGTTTGAGGGTTTCTAGGTAGATTGAACTACATTTCACGGTTCATATCTCACCTTACTGCAACTTGTGAACCCTTGTTCAAGCTGTTAAGAAAAGAACAAACGGTCAGGTGGAACGAAGACTGCCAGAGGGCTTTTGACAAAATCAAGGAATACTTACAAGAGCCTCTGATCCTTATGCCTCCAGTTGAAGGAAGACCTCTAATCATGTACTTGACAGTATTAGAAGAGTCAATGGGGTGTGTGCTGGGCCAACATGACGAGTCTGGTCGAAAAGAGTATGCAATATACTACCTAAGCAAAACGTTTACCGACTGTGAACAACGTTATTCACTGCTCGAGAAAACCTGTTGTGCTTTAGCGTGGGCTGCTCGCCGACTGAGACAATATATGTTGACCCACACTACTTTATTGATATCAAAGATGGACCCAGTTAAGTACATTTTTGAGAAGCCAGCACTTACCGGACGGGTTGCAAGATGGCAAATGATCCTCACAGAATATGACATTCAGTATACATCTCAGAAAGCCATCAAGGGCAGTGTACTGTCTGATTATCTTGCTGAGCAACCCATTGATGATTACCAGCCTATGAGATTTGACTTCCCTGATGAAGACATCATGTTCATAAAAACAAAAGATCATGAAGAGCCTGTTCACACTGAAGGGCCTGACCCAGAAGAAGAATGGACTATGATGTTTGATGGGGCTGTTAATATGAATGGTCGTGGTGTTGGTGCAGTACTCATTACACCTAAGGGGGTTCACATGCCTTTCTCGGCAAAACTCACTTTCAACTGCACTAACAACGAAGTTGAATACGAAGCTTGTATTATGGGTCTTGAGGAAGACATTGACCTCAGGATCAAGACTTTGACTGTGTTCGGAGATTCAGCTCTGGTAGTTAATCAAACCAACGGCAAATGGTACACCCACCAAGATCATCTGATACCTTACTGGGATTATACAAGAATATTATTGACCTTCTTCACAACGGTTAAGCTGGAGTATATCCCTCGAGACGAAAATCAATTTGCAGATGCTCTGGCTACCATTTCATCCATGATCAAAGTTCAAACTGCCAACTTTGTACCTCGGATCTCAGTATCCAGACTTGACAGACCAGCATACGTGTTCTCAGCAGTTGTTGTTAAAGATGATAAGCCTTGGTTTCATGATATCAAATGCTTCTTGGAGGATCAAACATACCCACCTGGGGCATCTTCCAATGATAAGAAGACATTAAGAAGGCTAGCTGGTAGTTTCTTTCTGAATGCTGATGGTTCCCTGTACAAGAGAAACTTTGATATGGTACTCCTCAGATGCGTTGATAGAACAGAAGCAGACTTGTTAATGCATGAGGTGCATGAGGGATCCTTTGGTACCCATGCAGGAGGGCATGCCATGGCAAAGAAATTACTAAGATCAGGTTATTACTAGATCACAATGGATGCCGACTGTTGTGCCTATGCCAGAAAATGCCATAAATGCCAGATCTATGCGGATAAGGTGCACGTGCCTCCAAACCCTCTGAATGTGATGTCTTCACCCTGGCCCTTTTCCATGTGGGGCATTGATATGATTGGCAAGATTGAGCCGACTGCTTCAAACGGCCACAGATTCATCCTGGTTGCTATTGACTATTTTACCAAGTGGGTTGAAGCAGCTTCCTATGCAAATGTTACAAGACAAGTGGTAGCCCGATTTCTGAAGAGAGATATCATCTTTCGGTATGGAGTGCCCGAGCGAATCATTACTGATAATGGTTCCAACTTAAACAACAAAATGATGGCAGAACTATGCCGGGACTTCAAGATCCAACACCACAATTCTTCTCCTTACAGGCCAAAGATGAATGGCACTGTTGAGGCAGCTAACAAGAATATCAAGAAGATTGTGCAAAAGATGGTAGTCACCTACAAAGACTGGCATGAAATGCTACCATTCGCCTTGCATGGGTACCGTACGTCAATCAGAACATCCACTGGGGCAACACCGTATCAACTTGTGTATGGTATGGAAGCAGTCCTACCTGTTGAAGTTGAATTACCTTCTCTACGGGTATTAATGGATGTTAAGCTGAATGAAGCAGAATGGGTCCGGTCTCGATACGAACAACTGAATTTGATTGAAGAGAAGAGATTGGCTGCAATCTGTCATGGGCAGCTGTAACAGAAAAGAATGAAGAAAGCCTTCGATCAGAAAGTCAGGCTTCGAGAGTACCAAGTAGGAGACCTTGTGCTGAAGAGACTCCTCCCTCCTCATACAGACCACAGGGGCAAATGGACTCCGAACTATGAAGGGCCATTCGTAGTAAAGAAAGTTTTCTCAGGTGGAGCACTGATGCTCAGTACTATGGATGGCGAAGACTTCCCGTCCCCCGTGAATTCAGATGCAGTTAAAAAATACTTCGCATAAAAATGACCCGCTGGACATAAAAACAGAATGTAAGTCCAGGCAAAAACAGGGCATCCCGGCGAGTCAAAAACAGAATAAAAGACTCGGGCAAAAATAAGGGAAAATAAACAAAAAAATGTACACCCGCTGAGTTGAAAAGCCGCATTGGACAGCTCAGGCAAAAAAGGGTATCCCAATGGATTGAAAACCCGAAAGGGCGATCCATGCAAAATAAGGGAATAAGCGAACAACTGCACTCTGGATTCATCTGTATCACTTACAACTTGGTAAGCTTCGAAAGGATCAAACGTCAATCAGAATCAGCCTTCTTCAGAAAGCAAGATAAGAAGAACGTCAAATGTCATACGAGTCATAGTAAAGGAAAGCTCCCTGAAGCGTCATCAACATTGCCAATACCTTTTATTTCTCAATTTGTAACAATCTCCTCATTTTAGGAGATTTGTCTCTTTGACTGTATCTTGCCGATTTAGGGCACATGAATTAATAAAATCAAATTTTCGGTCATGTTTCGTTTCGTACATTTTATTTTCATTTGCAAGAATGTCCGATGTCTTTAAGATTCTGATTGCATAAATACAGATGCTTCTCTTCTAAAAAATACGTGCTTGCAGGAAATATACTCACTCCCAGGAATGCTTAAACTCTTATGATGGAATCTGGTAAAGGATACCTCGGGATTACTGGTTGCGTTTCTCTGACTTTTCAGGATTGCAGGTATTCAAAGCGCAGCATGGGGCATGAAAGCTTCACCCCAGCAAGCTGGAAAATCATTATCTACTCAGCCTTAGCACCGGAGTTGCTTTCTCCCCAGCAGAGTTGCCATTTATTATTCCTCCTCAGCCAAGTACAAAAGCCAGGGAACCATCTCCCCACGGAGTGTCAACCCCTATCCAAAATGGCAACACGTGAAGAAATCACAACAGAGTGAAGAAAGCTTCTACAAACCCCCAGCTGGGTCCCACATCACCAAGACAGGTCTATCAGTGACCTATATCCCCAAACAGAGCCCCATATGTCAGATCTACCAATGACCCCATCCCCAGCTGGGATGTCCACTTCAAGCAGACTAACCAGAGATCTTCGCAGCATCGGGATCCGAATCCCGGATCGGTTTCTTTTGCATAATCATAGTATTCGCATCATAAATCATCACAGAGTGTAGCATTCCGTCTAATACGGAGCATTACGGCAAAAATCAAACATATTTCATAATCATAAGCCATGTTCTGGATCAAGCACTTGTTAAATACTAGCAATCCGTCAGCGATGTACAGAAATTCCCCAGATTCCCCGGCAGAGAACCAAGGCACCTTCCGTATATTACAGATACTCCTTGACACTCGTCCGTGTCATATCCCCTGCAGAAAGCTAAAGCATTTGCCTTACACTCATAAATACAAATGCACACTCCTTTTGACACCCGTCCGTGTCATGATTCCCCAGTAAAGTCGCCCGAGCATTCTTTACAAATAGACACTTATATATTGCAGATACTTCTTGACACCCGCCCGTGTCATGTCCCCAGTTGAAGCTAAAACGTCTCCTTTGCACTCACAGATACTTATACACAACTTCCTTGGAAAGCCACATACACTTGTTTCCGAAACTCGTCTGTGTCCCTCTCCCATCAAGTTAAACACTCATCCGTACACCACTCATATTTATTACTCCTGTTTCACCCGTACAGGTACTCATCCGTATCTTTCATACACCACTTAAATCCCCTCAGATTCGACACTCGTCTGTGTTCTTTGTTAACCAGTTGATACTCGTCTGTATCATCATCTCAGAACATGCGTCAAGCGTTTGTTTCTACCCGATACTCGTCTGTATCGTAGTCTTAAGGATGCTCGTCCGCATCTCTAATCCATACACGTGTCAAACACTTATGTCTTCTTGAATTTAGACGCTCGTCTGAGTCTATCCTTCCCCATAAGAGTCCCTTTAGATCAATACTCGTCCGTGTTCTTTGTTAACTAGTTGATACTCGTCCGTATCATCATCTCTGAACATGTGTCAGCATTTGTTTCTACCTGATACCCGTCTGTATCATAGTCTTAAGGATGCTCGTCCGCATCTTTAGTCTATACACAGTACTCAAACACGTATACCTCTCATTCCCTGGATATAGACATTCGTTCGTGTTTACTTGTCACAGCAAATCCCAGTGAACTATTTCTTTTCTATCTGACATTCGTCCTATGTCATGATACTTTCGGCAGCCGTACCCTGCCAGGTGATCGTCCTTCACCTTTGGATGACCGTCCCTCATCCTTTCCCCAGCGGAGTCTCCATTATTGGAACCCTTTTCTATCCGGCATTCTCCCTATGTCGTGATATTTAGCAGCCTTCCCCTGCTAGGTGATCGTCCTTCGCCTCCCGATGATCGTCCTTCATCATTTTATCCGATGGCCGTCCCCATCAATGATCTTGTTATCTGGCATTCGTCCTATGTCATGATAAACCCACCAAAGCAGCCGTACCCTGCTAAGTGATCGTCCTTCACCTCTTGATGATCGTCCTTCATCATGCTTATCCGATGGCCGTCCCTATCGTCGACCTTTTTATCCGGCATTCGTCCTATGTCGTGATACGTTTTAGCAGCCGTCCCCTGCTAGGTGATCGTCCCTCACCTTAGATGATCGTCCCTCATGTTATCCGCCAACAGAGCAGCCGTCCCCTGCTAGGTGATCGTCCTTCACCTTTGATGACCGTACCTCATCGTTTATTTCATTCATAATCCCCAGAGCATCTTACTTTATCTTGATGGTCGTCCCCATCATAATCTCTTATATCCCCAGCATGTCGGTCGTCCCCGTCATTGCTCCTTCCCCGGCAGTCGTCCTCTGCTCGACGGTCGTCCTCCGACGCCCGCACTTTATAATTATACTTTATTTTCTTTTACAATCTATATCCCTTTTCTTCTTCATTTTGTGAGTGCAAATTTTGGACTGTCTTTGGTATTCAACCACAAGTTATCTTGTTTGCCTGTTAAGCCGTTGCTTACATCCTACACAGCTAACTCATGATTGAATAGGGGCAGCTGTAAACACCCCAAATTTTCCCCCACCCATTCACACCATGGCTTGTGATCTCTTCATATACATAAGTTTAATCATGGCATCTCATACTGCATTTTTGATTCATTGCATTGGTTCAAAGTCATCTGCATCTAGGGTTTGTGATCTGAGCAACCCAAGAGCCATTTGAGCCACTTCAAAGGTCATCAATCACTTCAAAGGGGTCCATGTATGTTCAAGCATCATATTGTATCCTCAACAAGTCAAGAAAATCAAAGAATCACAAAGAACTGAGATTGGCATGGAAGTAGAGCCAGGTTTAACTGCACAGATGACCTAGAATTAGGGTTTTGGTTTCAGAGGCCATAACTCCAAATTTTTTGGCCATTCTTGTTTCTATTGGTCTCTATATGGTATAGGGATCATGCATATCATTTTTCATGAAGAAATTCCATGGGGAAGGCATCTAATCAAGAGTTGACTTTTTGAGCAAGTCAGTGTAAAATCAGGGCATCTGAGGCCCCCAATGACCCAACCAAAGGGTGTTCTTCATCATTTTGATTGTATATGATCTTTATTTGATCATAGAAGATGTTAGAAGTTCACATAATTGAAGAATTTCAAGCCATTTGCAAAGTTGACTTTTTGGGGAAAAAACTTGTAATGGAAACTTGCCATTTTGGGAAACTTTTTCAACCCTTGCTTTTTGATTCAAAAATGCTTCAAATGGGAAAACTTTGGTCATGAAAGTTGTAGAATGGATCATTCCCTTTTCAAAAAGTACAAGAACTCATTCTAATTCATTTTGGATCAAAAGTTATGGCTTGTCAAAATTGGGAAAAATCACATAATTTGAAGTTTTCTACCAAAGAGGCAAAGTTGCAAAATCACTTGCCAAGGCAAATTGAGACCTCAAAGTGACTTCTAATCTTTGTACAAACACAAACCAATGTCTAAAAATCAGTTTGGCCCAAAGAATTTTCCATTTCTATGCCTTGATTTTCACATAACCATAAGCCATTTTTCATGAAAGTGCAAAGAGGGATTTCTTGCAAATTGATTCTCAAAGGGATTGTTTGACCTCTAGCTGGTTTCAAAACTTTGCCATGACCTAATGAAGCATGCTACACCAAAGATTCAGCAAGGTTCCTCACATATGCATAGCCAAAAACCATGAAATGTGACAAGTTACCAAGTTGCAAAAACACTTCCAACTCATGATCCAAATGCTGCAGTCATTCATGAATCATCCAAGGGTTATCCTTGACCCAAGCTGATGCAGTATAGGCCAAGGAATCTACATGTTGCACTGATCATCTGGATGTATTTAGATTTGAAAATAAGTAAGAGATGACCATTTCATGTCACTCTGAAAGTTTGCTCGTGTTTCGTATTTTCCTTCGATTCAGGCTTGTTAATGAAAATAAATGATTTTTGGAAGAGGGGTTAGGTTTAGATTGGGGAGAGGATCATTTTTGTGGAAGAAATTGCATGTTTAGTGACCTGTAGCGAAATCTAGGGTTTGGGTTCGCCGGAGAAGATGACCGGGACCACTGTTCCGGTCACCTGAAGTTCATTAACCATAATTATGTCATTAATTGTAGTTTGAATGTGGAGCATAGATCAGGCTGACTTTGTTTGACCCGCGCGCGTTTTGATGACCAGGATGCATCATTAAAACCCTAAGCTTGTTTAATTAATTCAAAAACCTGTTTAATTAATTCATAATTGAAATTAGCCAGATTTGAATCTGGGCCCTTGGATCTGGCGCACAGTCAACCAGTCCAAGCCCAGATCAAATCCTGGCCACTCTTCTTGCATACTTTCATTTAATTTCTTTTTATTTCATTTTCTTTTCATTTAATTTGCACGAATTAATTAAAATAGCAAAAAATGTTTAAAAATTATGAAAAATTTTGTCAAGGTTTTCATTATTTTTCAGAACACAAAAATATTTTTATTTTTATTTTTTGCATTAAAAATTATTTTTAAATCATTTAAATGTTTATTTTTAATTAATTAATGGAAATTAATTAATTAAAAATACATTTAGGTATTTAAAAATCACAAAAAAATTCACATAGCATTTAAAAACATTTAGAAACATTGTCCAACTCTCAAACCAAATTTCTTTTTTGATCCCAATGCCTTTTGATCACTTTCTTTGGAATTAATTTCATTTTTAGGCATTATTTTGTTTCAAACTTCAAAAATTCATTTCTGTCCAACCTTTGAGAGTTGGATCATGATTCTTTTTGCATTGCATCTTGTAGGGCATGTAGTTTATAGGATAAAATTGGCTTGATTTGATCTTGCATTTTCAATTTGTTGTGCATTTTTCTTGACAAGGTACCTTAAAACCCTAGCAAATCTTAGGAAATTCATAACTCTCACTAGGTTAAGAGTTAGATCCCCTCCTTTGGGCAGTGAGTTTGTATGGGTCTAGGGTTCCTTTGATTGCATTTTCAAATTTTTATCATGTCATTTGCTTCTGGTTTTGAATTTTGCTTTGAGTGTTGATCATAAACCCTAATTTATGCCTTCCTTTGCATCCATCTTCCATTTGCTTGCATACCATGAATTGCCATGACATTTTGTGCATCAACATGATTCATAATGCATCTTAGGACATATTAGAATCATGTTTGATCATTGCATCTTTCATTTGCCATGTTGTATGACCATTGCATTTCATAAATTTTCATGAACATCCATGGTTCAAAGCATGTTTCTTTTGCATCCATTACCTTGTATGATCATTCTCATGCCTTGCCTCATGTTTGTATCATCTCTTGGCATCATTAACATCATGTTCATGCTTCTGGTTTTGGTTTCCCCCATTGCATTTCATTTTCTTATGCTAACATTTCAGGTGGTATGTTGTTTGAGAAGTGAATTTGCCTTCACTGCTCACATTCTTTTCATCTCTTTCATACTTCCTTTGCTGCATTTTGTATGTGTATTGGAGTGGGATTGCTCATTCATGTTTATCTCTTACCTTCTTTCTTTAAGCAACTTGTCTTCTTAAGTGAAGCAAGTTGTTTTGCTTCTCTTTGCTTCCTCCTCCTTTCATCTGCTTCCTTCCTGGTGGTTTCTCTGAAGATCTTCTTGCAAACCTCATAAACCCTAGGATCTCCAAGCATGTTAACAATTAGGGTTTGACTAGTCCCCCACTTAGTTTTACCTTTGTGTCATCTTTGAGTCTTCTCTCTTCATCTCATAATCAGGGACTAAACCCTAAAGGCTTTAAGGCTTTGTGATTAAGCTTATGCCTGCATCCTTCTATTAGGATGGAATGTATAACTTTAATCATAAGTGTTAAACCCTTAATGTGTTTAAATCCTTTAATCAATCCACTTAATAATCACCAAGACATCAAGCTTGTAACTTGGGCCTTGCATTAGGGTTCTAATTCTTCCTTAATTGGTTAAGAAGGACTAACCCTAGTGTTAATGGACAAGTCCCCCTCAAGTTGTCTTACAAACTATAAAACTCACTTCTTCATCTTATCATTAACTAAAATCCACTCTAATAAAGGCTTTGTTTTGTCATGAGGTTAATCCCTAATCATGGATTAAGTTGAGGAGTTTTCCTCAACTTAAATGTTCTCGTCTATTATCCTTTTATTAGGATGGTGTAATGAGTCCATTAAATCCTTGATTATGGCTTAATCTCATTACTCAACACTAAACAAAAACAACAAAAACATCTAAATAATCACAAGTAGGTTAATGATCTTAATCCTACACCAGGGTGATTAAGTGTGAGATGATGACTTCACACTTAAGGTATTCTCATTACCCCTAATCAGAGGGAGGATGTGATGAGTTTACTAATCCATTGGTTTAAGCTTAAGCTCATTTTCTTATGACAAACTTCAAAAGTCAATAAAAGATTGAAAACACAAAAACAAACAATAATCGTCTCCTTCGGGATTCTTTTCTCATCTCATTCACTCACAACCGAGAACTTGCTTCTTCCGTCTAATGCAAGACAGTTTGCACCTGAGCCAGACAGGTCATACACTTGAGCATAGATAAGTAAGCAGTTCATCAGTCAATTTACCTTTCAGTCTCTTTGAGTCGAACTACGGTGTTCTGACTTCCTCATTGCACGAGAGGATACGTAGGCATAACTTAACAGTTATCGAACAAAAGTCTCAGTATATTCCCCCTCTTTCCAGCCTCATTCTTTAAGCCTCATGGTCTTGAGCATTTCATTTTATTCTCACACTGACACTTCACTTATAAACTTTACACTTCTTTTACACTGACACTTGCATTCTTTCTAGCTTTGATACACAGATTGCACTGACACTACCCCTTTAAAACACAAATCTTTCAAGCGTGGATCCCGTCGAGTACGGCGGACAATCTGGGTGCTAATACCTTCCCAGATTGTAACCAACCCCCTTTCTCAGTCTCTCTGGTTCGCAACCGTCTTATCTATCTTTCTTCAGGTCTATGCAGCATTACCTTTCCTCCGGGATAAAAATGCCTAGCTGGCGACTCTTGTCTTTCTGAGTTCACTCTGTAAACACCGCAAATTTGCCCTCACCCATTCACACCATGGCTTGTGATTTTCTCATATGCATAAACACAATCATATCATCTCATATCTCATTTTTGATTCACTGCATAGTTTCTAAGTCATCTGCATCTAGGGTTTGTGATCTGAGCAATCCCAGAGCTTCTTGAGCCTTTCCAAAGGCCACCAATCACTTCAAAGGGATCCATGTGTGTTATTATATCATACTACATCTTCTCAAAGTCAAAAATGCAAAAGGATCACAAGAACTGGGATTGGTGTGGATGCAGAGCCAAGTTTGACTGCACAGTTGACTTAAAATTAGGGTTTTGGTTTCAGAGGCCATAACTCCAATTTTTTTGGTCATTCTTGTTTCCATTGGTCTCTATATGGTATAAGGAGTATGCATATCAATTTTCATGAAGAAATTCCATGGGGAAGTCATCTGGTCAAGAGTTGACTTTTCAGACAAGTCAGTGCAAAATCAGGGCATCTGAGGCCCCCAATGACCCAACCAAGGGGTGATCTTCATCATTTTGAGTGTATATGATCTTTATTTGATCATGGAAGAAGGTTTAGGTTCACAAAATTCAAGAATTTGAAGTTTTTGCAAAGTTGACTTTTTAGGGCATAGTTGACTTTTAAGGAATTTGTCAATTTAGGTCATTTTTCAAACCCTACTTTTTGATCCAAAAATGTTTCAAATGGAAAAACTTTGGTCATGAAAGTTGTAGAATACATTTTTCCCTTTTCAAAAAGTACAAGAACATGACCTAATTCATTTTGGATCAAAAGTTATGGTGTGACAAAGTTGGCAAAAATCACTAATTTTCAAGTTATGCACCAAATGGAAAACTTGCAAGAACTTTGTACCAAGGCAATTGTAACTTCAAATTCACATCAAACCATTTCACAAACATTCTATGTGACCTAAAAATCAGTTTTGAACCAAGAGATCACATGTTTTGTATGGCTTTGGAGCAAAATCTTTCCATGAGAACCAAAGGAAGCCAACTTGCAAAAACCATCATAACACTTCACCCACTTGCTGCCTATGTTGCTGACCACCCCTAGCCTTTCTCCCTCACCTTGCTGCGCAGCCCACACCCATTGTACCAAGCTAGAACCAAGCCCATGCTTTCCTTACACAAGAGTGGACTTTTTGCAAAAGGTGACTTACCTATCACAGCAGGCCAGGTCACATCACCTGACCAATGGGAGTTCTTTATGCAAGGAAAATGCTGGCCATAACACCCAAGAAGAAAGGCTGAAAGAGATCACAAGATCACATACACAAAACTCTCCATTTTGCAAAACTCTTCGAATCTGCCTGCACAACTCACAAACACTAAAACAAATTCCTCTAATCATCTCACCTTGCCTCATTGAGTAGAAACCACCAAGAGTCAGGCCTGATTTGAGCAAGAACACCCCATCACCATTTTTCACCTCAACCTGCATTTCTCTTCGAATCACCTTCCACAGTCATCAAATATCCAAACTTCTTTCACCAACAGATCAAGCACATCAAAAGGGGGCAAAACCACCCTTCACATTGACCTGAAACAACCTATACACAAACTGCATTTTCTGCTACACCAGAAATGGATTGCTCAAGGCAGCTTGTCTAAGCTCATTTCAAGCCTTCCATTAGCATCAGGGGAGTCAAGGGAGTCCATTTGCACGCAAAGGAAGCTCTGGAAGCTCAGTTTTGAAGCTTTCCAGCTCAGGTATGAACATGAACACTTTCTCCCAAAGCTTGCATTTTAAGTTATAATATGATTGCTCATGTCTTGCTGGTCATGGGGATGGTTTCAGAATCAAAAATAAGTGAGAAATGAGTTTGTATGATCCCTCTGAAATTTTGCCCATGGATTTTATTTCCTTCGATTCGTTTGATTCATGGTGTTTAAATGATGTTTGAGCATAGATTCGTGTCCTAGGATGTTAGAGGATCACTTAGGTGTGTTTAATTTGTGGAATAGATGCTTGAATCATGTTTTAGGGTTTGGATACCACCGGAGAAGATGACCGGAGCTTCCCTCCGGTCACCTGAGAGTGATTTGCCCTAATCTCAGGTCATTAGTGCCATTTGAATCTTGGGCGTTAGATTAGGTTGACCAGTTGACTTCGCGCGCAGGTGAAGGGCCCAGATCACTTTGATTAGCCCTAATTCAATTAGTTAGATTAATTAATTCACAATTAGGTTAATTAACTCAGAATGAACCACAGCCGTCCAGATGCGCGCTGGTCAATGCTTTCAAATCCAGACTCAATCTCAGCCATTCCTTCTGATTACTTTCCTTCATTTTAATTTATTTTCATTTCTTTTTCATTTAACTTGCATATTTAATTTAAAATAGTAAAAAATGTTTAAAAATTATGAAACTTTTTCTCATGAGTTTTATTAATTTTTAAGACACAAAAATATTTTCATTTTTATTTTTATCATTAAAAAAGTATTTTTAAATATTTAAAAGATTATTTTTAATTGATTAATGGAAATTAATTTATTAAAAATACTTTTAGGTATTTAAAAATCACCAAAAAATTCATGAAATGTTCTAAGACATTTAGAAACATTGTCCAACCTTCAAACCAAATTTCGTTTTTGATCTTGATGCATTTTGAGAATTTTTCATTGAATTAAAATTATTTTTGTGCATTATTTTGATCCTAAGTTCAAAAAATCATTTCTGCCTATCTATGAAGAGTTGGACATTGATTCTTTTTGCATTGCATTGTGTTTAGCATGTAGTTTGTAAGATTAAATGGCCATGATTTGATCTTTCATTTTCAATTTGTTTGGCATTTCTTTTGTTTAGGAACCCTAAAACCCTAAAAAACTTGTAAAAATCATAACTTGAATTTGGTTAAGAGTTGAGACCTCTCCTTTGGGCATTGGTTTAGTATAGGATTAGGGGTTCTTTGAGTGGCATTTTCCATTTTTTATCTTAGGTTTTGCTTCTGTTTTTGGTTTTTGATTGATGAATGATTCATAAGCCCTAATTTGGACTTCCATGTGCATCCATCTTGCATTCTCTTGCATAACATGACTTGCCATGACATTTCAAGCATCCATTTGATTCATTTGACATCATAAGACATATTGAAAGCATGTTTGATCATTGCAGCATGTATTTGCCATGTTGTATGTCATGTGCACTTCATAACTTTTCATGTATGTTCATGGTTCCTAAGTTGCTTCTCTTGCATTCATGAACTTGTATGATCATTTCCATGTGCTGCCTCATGTTTGTAGCATCTCATTTGCATCATTAGCACCATGTACATGCTTCTGGTTTTGTTTCTCATCATGTCATCTCATCCCATTTTGCATTGCATTGCATTTCTTTTCTAATCTTTCAGGTGGTAAGTGATGTTGAGAAGTGAATTTGCCTTCACTTCTCATAACTTTTCTTTTCATCTTTCTTGCATCCATTGCTGCATTTTTGTTTGTGTATGAGATTGAGTTTGCTCATTCTTGTTCTTCTTACTTTCTTTCTTCAAGTGACTTGACTTCTTGAATGAAGCAAGTCACTTTGCTTCTCTTGATCTTTTCATCTGCTTCCTGGTGGTTCCATTGAAGACTTCCCTTGAAAACCTCACAAACCTTAGGAACAACCAAGCATGACAATGATTAGGGTTTTGATTAGTCTCCCCTCTTAGTTTTACCTTTGTGTCTCTTTGTGTCTTCTCTTCTCATCTCATAATCAGGGACTAAACCCTAAAGGCTTTAAGGCTTTGTGATTAAGCTTATGCCTGCATCCTTCTCTTAGGATGGAGTGTATAATTTTAATCCTGAGTGTTAAATCTTTAATGTGTTTAACTCCTTTAATCAATCCATCTAATAATCATCAAGACATCACACTTGTAACTTGGGCCTTGCATTAGGGTTCTAATTCTTCCTTAATTGGTTAAGAAGGACTAACCCTAGTGTTAATGGACAAGTCCCCCTCAAGTTGTCTTACAAACCCTAAAAATCACTTCATCATCATATCATCAAATAAAATCCACTTAATCAAAGGCTTGTTTTGTCATGAGTTTAATCCCTAATCATGGATTAAGCTGAGGAGCTTTCCTCAGCTTAAACATTCTCATCTATTATCCTTCTATTAGGATGGTGTAATGAGTCTGTTTAATCCTTGATTATGGCTTAACCTCATTACTTAACACTAAACAAAAACCACAAAAACATCTAATTAGTCACAAGTAGGTTAATGATCTTAATCCTACACCAAAGGTGATTAAGTGTGAGAATCTGACTTCACACTTAAGGTATTCTCATTACCCCTGATCAGAGGGAAGATGTGATGAGTTTACTAAATCCATTGGTTTAGGCTTAAGCTCATTAACTTATGACAAACTCTCAAAAGCAATAAAAGACTGAAAACACAAAAACAAACAATAATCGTCTCCTCCGGGATTCTTTTCTCATCACCTTCACTCATGAACGGGAACTTGTTTCTTCCGTCTAATGCAAGACAGTTTGCACCTGAGCCAGACAGGTCATACACTTGAGCATAGACAAGTAAGCAGTTCACAAGTCAATTCATCTTTCAGTCTCTTTGGGTCGAACTACGGTGTTCTGACTTCCTCATTGCACGAGAGGATACGTAGGCATAACTTAACAGTTATCGAACAAAAGTCTCTGTATATTCCCCCTCTTTCTAGCCTCATTCTTTTAGCCTCATGATCTTGAGCATTTCACTCCTGTTCTTACATTGACACTTCACTTATATACTTCACTTTTCTCTTACACTGACACCTGTACATTTTGTTTTCCAGCTCTGTTACACACAAATTGCACTGACACTACCCCTTTAAAACACAAATCTTTCAAGCGTGGATCCCGTCGAGTACGGCGGACAATCTGGGTGCTAATACCTTCCCAGGTTGTAACCAACCCCCTTTCTCAGTCTCTCTGGTTCGCAACTGTCTTATTCATCTCTTTCTAGGTTTATGCAGCATTACCTTTCCTCCGGGATAAAAATGCCTAGCTGGCGACTCTATTCATCTCCAGTGAGTTCACGGCTGTGTGATCTCACTGTTCCCTTCGCCGACCGTTCGCGTCTGTACCCTTATCTGACTTAGTTTCATTTATCGGGAGCGACACACTCCTGTGTGTTCTCATCCTCTTCGCCGACCGTTCGCGTCTGTACCCCTCTTGGCCCTGTGTGCCATTTGGCGGGAGCGACAACGAGCATAATTTTCTTTTTTCACATGTTTCTTTATTCACATTTTTATTTTCTTCATCTTTCATTTGTTTCTTTTTTCATCTTTCACACTTTTTCTTATTCTTTTTTCTCATACTTTTTCATCCTTCCCACTTTAGTTCTCATTCATTTAGCAGACAATTAAGCAAAAACGTAGATATTACAAGAGGTTCCCGTAGAGTACTACAAAAACTTAGGATGCTAGCACTTTTCCTAGGTATAACCAACCCATGTACCTTCGATCTCTGACTGCTTAGCTTTTAGCCTCGTCTTTAGTTTAGCATATTTATTAGGGTTATTCGATCTTTTTCCCTTCCCTTGGATAAATTAAAGTTCGGTGATGAATTTTATGATTTGCGATTCAAGTTAACTTTATAGCTTGATATTCGATTCTCACCGCGACAATAAGCTTAAAAGTAAAAATTATAAACGAAAATAAAAAATTATTTTCTTTCCCCTCCCCTCCAAATCCATCCAAATTGGAGGGATGCAAAAGTGTGATTTGGAGGGATTTTGCTCCCATCCTCTCCCCTCCTAAAAATTGAACCAAACGCATTTCATTAAAAATATTCCCTTCCCTCCCCTCCCTTCATCTACCTCGAACCAAACATAGCCATAAGGTGTGATATTTATTTATTGTAATAAAATTATCTTCACATGTAAAAACCATTTATTTATAATTTATTTATGCCTGAAACCCCCTACTAGAGGTAAGTAGTCCATTTTACTCATGTTAGTTATGCCATATTTTTGAAATTTTCAGATGAATACTGATTATTTCGACCACTACCGGTTTTTTCATTGATTTGTAAGGCGTTCTTCTGAATTTTTTGCCTGTACCAAATATTTCGAAAATACCGGTAGATTCTACCAGAAATTTTCAAATTACCCGTATAAATGTACCAGTATTTTGAATTTCACAAAACAATTTGAGCTTATCGGAGATTTGAAATATCCGGTATACCGGGAATTTCAGCTAAAATGAAATTCCCGATAGCAGTCCAACACTTGAAAAATATGTGAAAAACTTGTAATGTAATACCCCGTATTTTATTTTAAGCTATGGACATTATTAATTGATAATAATACTATTTCGGAATACTCTAAGAAATCTTGATGGAACTAAATAGAGTAATTCATGGGATTATATTTTATTAATTGATAATTAGCTGACTCAGAGGTTTTATAAAATATCGGATTAAAAGACATTTTCGTATACTCTCAAATTTTGACTTATCGGTAAAAATATACTTATATTTTATATATATAGAAGGATTATGAGAGAAAGAAAAAGTTAGTAAGAAAAGAAGAGAAGAAGAAAAGGAGAAGAGAAGAGAAAAAGAAGAGAGAAAAAGCCCTAAAGCTCCAATCCTTTATTCCCGATCATTTGTCCGTCGAACCAACTCAATCTTTCCGCCAATCTTCATCTCTCGAGGTGGGTTCTTAGTTAGAAACTTTTATCTTTGATTTTGGTTGAGTTTTAGAAATGTTTATGGTTAGGTTTTAGTTGGAAACCTAAGAGAAATCGGAAGTTTAACGGCTAAAACTCGATTAAACCTACCTAAAACACTCACATTATGATAATGGATACGTTTGATCATGTCTTGTTGCATTGGTTAAGGTTTGGGAGTGATTGGGTGTGGGGAGAGTGAATTCCCATAAGGCTGGAAATTCCTGAACTGGTGTAGCTCACTCAGCGAGCATACCTCGCTCAGCGAAAGTTCCAGGGCGATTTTCGCTCAGCGAGAAGGAGCTCGCTCAGCGAGACTTGTAGCTTCACACTTCGGCTTTTAATTCGTAACTTATGATTAGGGCGTCCGTTTTGAGCGTTCCACATATCGTTTTGAAGCTTAAAGAATAATCTATCTATTAAGATTGAATAACATTAATTTCAAGCCAACTTTTACCCGACTATTTTCAAATGACCAAAACTTGATAAAATGGAACTTGTGAGTTAATGGAAATGGAGAAAAGGTGCGACTTGTGAGGTATCTAGGTTTCCCCTTAAACTCGTTTAATTTATGTTTTATGTTTCGTTTTTAGGATCCTCCGTAAGGTCTTGTATAAGTCTCTATATGGTTACTATGTGTTTCCCTAGAGCATCCGTAAGGACTTGAGGTATCCGTTGTGTATACATGGGTGTTGATTTGAGAAATGTAGACTATAAGTCCCCCGTAAGGTCTTGTATAAGTCTCTATGTTGTTACTATGTGTTTCATTAGAATATCCGTAAGGACTTGGGGCAAGTGTTATGCTAACTGTGTCAATCTTGAGTAAGTCTTGAGGTGGGTTATCCTGAGTCCCACGGGAAGCATCCGTAAGGATTGAAGTGTGTGTATGTCTTTCCTCCGTAAGGTCTTGTATAAGTCTCTAAGTTGTTACTATGTGTTCCACTAGAGCATCCGTAAGGACTTGAGGTAGGCATTTCCTTTTTTGTGTTTGGAAATCGTGTGTGGGGACCCTAGTTTTCCCTATATCCTTGTCCCTTGTGTAAATTGGTTCATGAAGCATGTGAGTCTCGTTGGAATTAACCCTTAGAGCCGAGAGAACTCTAAGATAGTGAACACACTGAGATGTTTTATCTCACCCCATGTTGATGTTGTTATTTCAGGTACTTCAGGTCCCACTAAGGGTAAAGATAAGGCGACTTGATTATCTTTGGTAGCTGTTGGCTTAGTCTTCCGATGTGGACTTTTGAGATCTTCGGATCTAGTTCTTAGATCTTTTTGTAGTTGAACATCTTGTATTATTATATAGCCTTGTTTAGTACCCTAAGTTGTAATGGCTATATTTATGCAATATGTTGCTAAGAACTTATTTGTATTTCAAGTACCAAATTTTTAATATTATATATGAAAAATATGCTTTATGTATGTCTTTTGTATATGGGTATTACAGTTGGTATCAGAGCAGGTCGTATCCTCGACCTAGCCTTGAAATATTATAAGTGTTTCCTTTCCGTTCATGCACGTTGACCGGAAGTAAGACTAAATGTTATGTTTATGGTATTGATCCTGATCAACTTAATCCTATTTTGATGACATTTAGGAAATATGGCTGGTAGACGTGGAACTCGTGCTCAACCCAGTGTCACTCCTCCCGGTAGCGATCAAGCAGGTAGCGAAGGGAATGCTCCTATGTTCCAATTTATGTAGCAACAACATCACCAATTCATGCAAGAAATGATGCATCCGATGAGTGGGGGCCTTCACCCTCACGTGGTTGCTCCTGGAGCTGCGGGTGGAACATTTAGAGACTTCTTCCGCATGAACCCTCAGGAGTTTCATGGCGGGTTGGATCCAATTAAGGCTCATGAATGGGTAACTGGAATGGAGAGGATATTCCAGATTGTGATTTGTAGTGAATAAGACAAGGTGACCTTCGTGTCACATTTGCTAAAGGGTCTTGCTGCTAGGTGGTGGGAAAGTGCCTCCAACTTGATGATGGTGCAAGAAATTCCAAGAGTGTGTCAACAATTTAAGACAGTTTTTATGGACAAGTATTTTCCGAGTTCCTTGAGGACACAAAAAGAGTTTGAATTTCAACAACTTAGGCAAGGGAGCATGATTGTGGCCAGTTATGCTGAGAAGTTTGAGGACATGGCGGCCTACTCTAGGCAGGTTATGTATGCCCCTGATGAAAGGTGGAAAATTGACCAGTTCTTGTTTGGGCTAAGGGCCGAGATCTCGCATAGTGTCTCTCAGAGGGAGTTCACTACTTACTCTGAGATGTTGAGGCAATGCTATGTTGCGGAACATAGTTTGAAGAAAGTTCGAGCAGAAGCTAGTACCGGAAGAGTGGTTCAAGGAGATAGGGGGAGGGTTAGTCAATCTTTTAGGCCGAGGCCTCAACCTTTCAAGGGAAAACAGGTGTCTAGTCCTAGATCCAGTGCTCCTCCTTTTTGCCCCCGTTGTCGCAAGAGTCACTTTGGAAGATGTGAGCAGAACGGTGTATTTTGCTATCATTGCCAAAAGGAAGGACATATTTCTAGGGATTTCCCTCAGAGGAAGGATCTGATTCAAGGGAGAGTTTATACTATGGACGCCAGGAAGACGAAAGGCGACAATTCCTTGATTGCGGGTAATTGTCTTATTAACAACCATCCTTGTCTTGTTTTATTTGATTGTGGAGCTACACATTCTTTTATATCTACTATTTGTGCGAAACGACTTGGGTTGCGACTTTTTCCCTTGTCCCCTCCAATGGTGGTTACTACCGCTATGGATGAAACTGTCGAGATGCCGCTTAAATGTGAGAACTATACGTTGTCCGTGGATGGCAGAATCTTTCAGATTGACCTCATTTGTTTTCCCCTTAAGAAAATTGATGTTATCCTGGGAATGGACTGGTTGTCTGCTAATTCTGTGTTTATTGGGTGTGAAGAGAAGTTAATCCTCATTCCCTCCGTTGAAGTGCCTCTGAAAGATATTTTGGCAACGATCTTAGAAGGTACGATTGGAATGGTAAATTTTCTGTTTGAGCAAGAGAAATATGTTTTGCTTGTCCTTACTAAAGAGGAGAGTATTGACCAGCAAGTTTTGGACATTCCGATAGTTTGTAAATTTTCCGAAGTTTTTCCTGAAGATGTCACTTCCTTACCTCCGGTGAGGGAAGTTGAATTCTCAGTCGACCTGATACTGGGAACGGCTCCTGTATCCGTTTCCCCTTATCGGATGTCTCCGCTCGAGTTGAAAGAGTTGAAGGATCAACTAGAAGATTTGATGGCAAGACATTTTGTAAGACCTAGTGTCTCGCCGTGGGGAGCTCCGGTGTTATTGGTAAAGAAAAGGGATGGTGGTATGAGGCTGTGCATCAATATCGAAAGTTGAACAAGGTTACAATCAAGAATAAATACCCCTTACCGAGGATAGACGATCTCCTAGACCAATTGAAAGGAGCCTGCGTGTTCTCGAAGATTGATCTGAGATCGGACTATCACCAGATTCGTGTGAAAAGTTCTGATGTTCCGAAGACTGCGTTCAGAACCCGTTACGGTCATTACGAATTCTTAGTGATGCCTGTCGGTGTGACGAATGCTCCAACTATTTTTATGGACTACATGAATCGGATATTCCATAATTATTTGGATAAATTTGTGGTGATCTTTATCGATGATATTCTTATCTATTCTCTTACTCTGCAAGAGCACGGAGAACATCTAAGGATTGTCCTATCGATACTGCAGGAAAAACAACTTTTTGCTAAGTTTAGTAAGTGTGAATTCTGGATGTCAGAAGTCAAGTTCCTTGGACATGTTATATCACAAGGAGGTGTAGCTGTAGACCCGTCAAAGATAGAAGCTGTAATTAATTGGGAGAGGCCGAAGGATGTTACCGAAGTGAGAAGCTTCTTAGGTTTGGCAGGTTACTACAAAAGATTTATTAAAGGTTTTTCCCAGATGGCGTTACCGTTAACTAAACTCACTAGGAAGGACTTCGATTTTGAATGGGATTCTGATTGTGAACAAAGTTTCGTGTGGTTGAAAGAGAGATTGACAACTGCTCCTGTCCTGATTATTCCCGATCCTAACAAATCTTATGAAATGTTCTGCGATGCTTCAAAGATGGGTTTAGGAGGTGTCCTCATGCAAGAGGGACAGGTGGTGGCGTATGCTTCCAGACAGTTGAGAGTTCATGAGAAGAATTATCCTACGCATGATTTGGAATTAGCGACCGTGGTGTTTACTTTGAAGGTGTGGCGACACTATTTGTATGGTGTGCGTTTTGAGATGTTTAGTGATCATAAGAGTTTGAAGTATCTCTTTGATCAGAAGGAGCTGAATATGAGACAGAGAAGATGGATGAAGTATTTGAAGGATTATGATCTTGAGTTGAAGTATCACCCCAGAAAGGCAAACAAAGTGGCAGATGCCTTGAGTAGAAAAGTGATTCGTAGTGCCGAATTGATGGTATTAGAGTATGCATTGTTAGAAAAGTTTCGAGATCTTAATCTTCAATTTGTTTGGACTCCGAATGGCGTAATCATGGGAAACTTGAATATTAGTTCTACATTGAGGAATGATATTCAACAAGCGCAAGTTTTGGATGAGAAGCTGCAAGGGCTGTTACTCCAACCGGGTTTCGTGAGAGCATTAGATGGGATCATCCTATTTAATCAAATAATTTGCTTTCCGAATGACGATGTGTTAAAGAGAAAGATTCTGGAAGAAGCACATAAAGGTTCTTTTACGATACATCCGGGTTCTTCGAAGATGTATCAAGACTTGAAGAGAGAGTATTGGTGGTCTGGAATGAAAAAGGACATTGCGGTATTTGTGTCAGAATGTGTAGTGTGTCAGCAAGTGAAAATTGAGCACCAAAGGCCAGGTGGATTGTTACAACCTTTGGATATTCCAATTTGGAAATGGGATAGTATCTCTATGGACTTCGCAGTAGGTTTAACGAGTACTCAGGGTGGCTATGACTCTGTTTGGGTGATTGTGGACCGACTAACGAAATCTGCGCATTTCTTAGCCGTGAATACTACATATAAGGTAAGTCAGCTTGCAAGGTTGTTTATTGTTGAAATTGTGAGATTGCATGGTGTTCCGTCCAGTATTGTATCGGATAGAGATCCGAAGTTCACTTCGAGATTTTGGAAGGTGTTCCAACAAGCCATGGGTATGAATTTACGTTTGAGTACTTCTAATCATCCTCAAACGGATGGTCAGACGGAGCGTACGATTCAAACGATGGAAGATATGTTGAGAGCATGTGTTTTAGAGAGCAAAGGGAATTGGAAGGAACTTTTGCTGTTGATCGAATTTTCGTACAATAACAGTTATCACGCGAGCATCAGAATGGCTCCGTATGAGGCTTTGTATGGAAGAAAGTGTAGAACACCGTTGTGTTGGTCAGAAGTGGGTGAAGATAGAATTCTAGGACCGAAAATTATTCAAGAGACTACGGAAAAGATTCGCATGGTCCGAGAAAAGATTAAGCAAGCCCAAGACCGTCAGAAGAGCTATGCTGACAATCGAAGGAGACCCATGGAATTCGGGGAAGGCGATCATGTGTATTTAAAAGTCACTCCGAGATTAAGGTTGAAGGGACCGTTTAAGTCACGTAAGTTAAGTCCGAGATATGTAGGACCGTATCAGATCCTAGAAAGGATTGGTGAAGTCGCTTACCAGTTAGCCTTACCGCCATCTCTATATGAAATGCATGATGTCTTCCATGTATCCCAACTTCGTAGGTTCATTCCCGATCCTCTTCAGCCTATTCTGCCGGATTCTATTGAGGTAGAAACAGATTTGACCTTTGAACCCAAAACAAGCCGTATTGTTGGGAGAGAAACCAATGTGCTGAGAAATAAAGAAATACCACTTGTTAAAGTGCAATGGGACGAGATGCATCCGGGTGATGCTACGAGGGAGTTGGAATCAGAAATGCGGGAATCATATCCTCACCTGTTCAGGTAATCTTTCAAATTCGTGGACGAATTTATTTAAGGGGGGAGGATGTAATACCCCGTATTTTATTTTAAGCTCTGGACATTATTAATTGATAATAATATTATTTCAGAATACTCTAAGAAATCTTGATGGAACTAAATAGAGTAATTCATAGGATTATATTTTATTAATTGATAATTAGCTGACTCAGAGGTTTTATAAAATATCGGATTAAAAGACATTTTCGGATACTTTCAAATTTTGACTTATCGGTAAAAATATAAGCTTTTATATTTTATATATATAAAAGGATTATGAGAGAAATAAAAAGTTAGTAAGAAAATAAGAGAAGAAGAAAAGGAGAAGAGAAGAGAAGAAGAAGAGAGAAAAAGCCCTAAAGCTCCAATCCTTTATTCCCGATCATCCGTCCGTCGAACCAACTCAATCTTTCCGTCAATCTTCATCTCTCGAGGTGGGTTCTTAGTTAGAAACTTTTATCTTTGATTTTGGTTGAGTTTTAGAAATGTTTGTGGTTAGGGTTTAGTTGGAAACCTAAGAGAAATCAGAAGTTTAACGGTTAAAACTCGATTAAAACCTACCTAAAACACTCACATTATGATAATGGATACGTTTGATCATGTCTTGTTGCATTGGTTAAGGTTTGGGAGTGATTGGGTGTGGGGAGAGTGAATTCCCGTAAGGCTGGAACTTCCTGAACTGGTGTAGCTCGCTCAGCGAAAGTTCCAGGGCGAGTTTCGCTCAGCGAGAAGGAGCTCTCTCAGCGAGACCTGTAGCTTCAAACTTCGGCTTTTAATTCGTAACTTATGATTCGGGTGTCCGTTTTGAGCGTTCCACATATCGTTTTGAAGCTTAAAGAATAATATATCTATTAAGATTGAATAACATTAATTTCGAGCCGACTTTTACCCGACTATTTTCAAATGACCAAAACTTGATAAAGTGGAACTTGTGAGTTAATGGAAATGGAGAAAAGGTGCGACTTGTGAGGTATCTAGGTTTCCCCTTAAACTCGTTTGATTTATGTTTTATGTTTCGTTTTTAGGATCCTCCGTAAGGTCTTGTATAAGTCTTTATATGGTTACTATGTGTTTCCCTAGAGCATCCGTAAGGACTTGAGGTATCCGTTGTGTATACGTGGGCGTTGATTTGAGAAGTGTAGACTATAAGTCCCCCGTAAGGTCTTGTATAAGTCTCTATGTTGTTACTATGTGTTTCATTAGAGCATCCGTAAGGACTTGGGGAAAGTGCTATGCTAACTGTGTCAATATTGAGTAAGTCTTGAGGTGGGTTATCCTGAGTCCCACGGGAAGCATTCGTAAGGATTGAAGCGCGTGTATGTCTTTCCTCCGTAAGGTCTTGTATAAGTCTCTAAGTTGTTACTATGTGTTCCACTAGAGCATCCGTAAGGACTTGAGGTAGGCATTTCCTTTTTTGTGTTTGGAAATCATGTGTGGGGACCCTAGTATTCCCTATATCCTTGTCCCTTGTGTAAATTGGTTCGTGAAGCATGCGAGTCTCGTTGGAATTAACCCTTAGAGCCGAGAGAACTCTAAGATAGTGAACCCACTGAGATATTTTATCTCACCCCATGTTGATGTTGTTATTTCAGGTACTTCAGGTCCCACTAAGGGTAAAGATAAGGCGACTTGATTATCTTTGGTAGCTGTTGGCTTAGTCTTCCGTTGTGGACTTTTGAGATCTTCGGATCTAGTTCTTAGATCTTTTTGTAGTTGAACATCTTGTATTATTATATAGCCTTATTTAGTACCATAAGTTGTAATGGCTATATTTATGCAATGTGTTGCTAAGAACTTATTTGTATTTCAAGTACCAAATTTTTAATATTATATATGAAAAATATGCTTTATGTATGTCTTTTGTATATGGGTATTACATGTAATTTCCAACAACATTCGATTCTTCCCTATTTCCGTCAATGAACCTTTCTTGCTTTCATGGTACGTAGATCTAGCTTTATATACTTGCTCGACACTCTTGAGGTTTTTTGGATCTTTGTCTTTCAACGCAACAACTATGTGTCTCAAAGGCATATTATACTTCATCGTCTCATTCACAAATTATCTATCTTGAGGTTTTAAATAACCCAATATGTCATGCCCTGATAAATCCTGACTTACTCATATATATTAAATATGACTTCAAGAATTAAATCCAGAATATCTCTAAAACTTCTTACTAATTAATTGTTCTTTTTATTAATGGACTACTAGTTAATAATCAAGAGTTGCCTCTTTTAAAAAGAATAAAAAAACATTACAATACCCATTCTATCATGTTTCGTTGGTTTAAAACAAATATGGGCATGTGGTTACTTATTTCAATTAAAATAAAACAGTCACTAGGTTATTTGGTTTAGTCTTACTTCATGTACTACACTAATTTCTTTATAGCTCCATAAAGTTTCCATATATCCTCAATACTACTTCCCATTTATTTAATTTGTTCTCTCAACAAGTGGTGGTACAGGACATCTGTCCAATCTTACCTTCATTAATTTAGTGTTCTCACTATTGTTTATGACTATAAGGCCTGCGCTAGATTACCTTAACAATGCACCTCATATTTCTTTTTCATATGCTAGATTACTCATGTCACTTACATTATTTATAGGATAAATATCATCATCACCTCTTTCAATAAAGTAATATGTGGTGCATTGAATGAAAATTCACAATTTAACTAAAGTAACCACCAATATCACCTTTCCAATATTACTTCTCAAAACAACTTTATTTCTACTCTTACATTTCTACACCTCATCTTGTTTTTAATATATAATACCCTCACATGTACATAAACTAGTACCAAGTTCTACACAGAAAATAAAGGAAATAGACAAGTGGGTGTACTACATGATACATGAATTAGGATAACTATGATTCATTCCATCATAAGGCTTTCCCTGCGCCACATCATAATTGGTATCAAGATACCCTGTTACAAAATATGGCACAACAAGGAAGAATAATGGGTAATAATTCTTTGTTAAAGTATCAAGCTCATTTACTACAGTAACCAATTGAATATTTCATACGCCCCTCTTTACATCCTGTACAAGTGTCAATTCCAACTACTTTCTTAATATTATTTATCTGCCATTAAATCTTTGTCCCTAACTTTTCTTAGGAAATTAACTCACATGTTTCTTCATAGAATACCCAAAAATTAATATTCATTTAATTCCTATGCTTATGAGTATTACTATCACAATGTATATAACATCCATATATTCCAAAAATTTTAAGTCCGAAACTCAATAGTGAAAATAATGAAAATTAGAGATTTCAATATAAATATGTTACTACCCATCATACCTCATTATATACTCCCAATAATTACATAAAAACTCACCCTTACTTTTGATTTCCTTGAGGTTTCTAGCTTGTTCTTGCTCCTCTTCTCTTCCTCCTCTCCTAGCCTCTTCTATCCTTTTTTTTCTCTTTCTATTTTGTTAAACCCAAACTCTTTCTCATAATCATTCTATTCTCTTGTTGGACTTACCACTTACTCATTCACTTACTATTTAAACACTCATTTGACCCAATCAATCAAAGTTACTAAATCTATTTTATTCCACTAAATAAAATAAATCTAACAAATAAATTAATTCAATTAAATCAAATAATTAAATTATTTCCAATAACTAAATTAATTAATTAAATTAAATCACATAATTAAATTAAATTAATTAATTCTTATTAATCCAAATAATCAATAAACCAATTAGACACGAAATCACTCAATTAATTAATAAATAACTAATTACGGAAATCAGGGTGTTACATATTCCGCCTGCCAACAATTCTGGTGCAACCTCTTATGCAGGAACTGATAGTAATCCTATTGTGATATCGTTGTCTGCTACTTCTGATTTTGTAGCAGTAGTTCATGGAAGTTTTTCGCCTGTTCAAGAGGTTGGAAGTGATTCATGCAACATTTCGGCTGAGATTATGGCCGGAAGTTATACTGGATCGGAAGTGGCTTAGAATAAATTGTGGAATTTGAAGGTCCCTTCTTGTATCAAAGCTTTTGGGTGGCGGATCTTTTGGAAAAGACTTCCTACTATGAAAAAATTATCTTACAGAGGTGTGCCCGTATCGGTTACCGATTCTAGATGCTTTTTTTGTTCTTTGGAAACTGAATCAATGCATCACTTGTTTTTAAGTTGTAGCATTGCTAAGTTGATTTGGAGGGAAATACGGGAGTGAATTGATTTTGTTGATAATTTTGTGGATAATATGGGTTGTTTCAAAGATAGTTTTTGAGGTGGTTCTCCTATTGTAAGTCTCAAAGTGTCAACTCCAGGAAGTCAGAAGTTATTTGACTGGCTACTTGTTGGAACATCTGGATAGCGAGGAATGAGAGAATTTTTTAGAACCATAGTTGGAACGTTCTAGATATTTTATGGAGCATCAAAGTTCCGACTTAGAGACGGTCCTTCATTGGTTAAATTGCTTATATCAATTGTAGTTATTACAATTTTTGTAAAAAAAAACGTTGTATTTCCTTTCGTAGGTGTAATTGGATAGCAATTTCTTTTTGTCGAGTGTTTCAGACTCGTCTTTTTTGTATGCAGGTTTGGAGAACCCTTAGTTCTCGACTTTAATGGTATATCTTGCTTAAAAAAAAGAAAAAAAGAAGACTATTATTGTATTGCTTGTAATATAAATTGAGGCATTCCCTTAGGGTGTGTTTGGATTAAGCATTTTGACGAGGGAAAGTAATTTTTTGAGGGAATTTGAAATGACTTGATCAAATTATATTGTTTGGATAAAAAATATGGAGAATTGTTAAAATGATGTAAATTTATGGAGTATTTTATTCATGATAAATTTAAGGAATTTAAAATAACACAAAAAAGTAAAGAATTTCAAATTGCTTCATCACTCTATATAATATGGATGTTAAATTGTTAATCATTAAATTTTCAAATTTTATAAAATAGTCCTCCTATTTTATGAAAATTTCAAATTCACCCAAAAAATTTCCAAAAAATTACAAATAAGTCCCTAATAATTTTCAAAATTTACAAATTGGTCCTTTAAATTTTCAAAAATTGCAAATTGACCCCTATTTATCATATTTTAGATTTGACCCAAATTTTTTAAAAATTATGAAAATTACTCCAATTTTTTTAAAACGAATCATTTTAATACTCTATCCAAATAAAAGAATTTAAAATTGAATGAATTCTAATTGAATCATTTGAATTACCTAAAATTTTGAATTCCTTAATAGTGTGTGGATGAGGTAATTGTGAATTTTTAAGGAAATTTTATAGAAAATTTGGGGGTGAATTTAAAATTTTCATAAAATATGAGGACTATTTTGTAAAATTTGACAATTTAATGATAAATAATTTAACATTTATATTATATAGAGTGATGAAGTAATTTGAAATTCTTTACTTTTTGGTGTCATTTTAAATTCCTTAAATTTATCATGAATTAAATACTCCATAAATTCAAATCATTTTAACAATTCTCCATATTTTTTATCCAAACAGCAGATTTTGATCATTTCAAATTCCCTAAAAAAAATTATTTTCTCTCATTAAAATTCATCCAAACACACCCATCCTTAAAAGATATTTTTTATATGACAAGCAAAATTTAGATGTTTATAGTGATGCTAACAAATTGTTTAATCAGGGTAATTTTTAGATAACATAAGCAAAATTTAGATGCTTATAGCGATGCTTACAAATTGTTCCATCAACATAGTAAATAACCGGAAAATTCATTCTTTGATACAGTATGCAGAAGCATGATAAAACAGATTTGATGATGGCAGTACCAAATTGGTTTCATAATATTAGAGTATTATGATCCATACCGCAGCAAAAAGTCAATTCAAATCAACTACATATAATTGGTTCCAACAAGCGTGTAGAAACATTATATTGAATGGATAGATTCATTATATTTGGATAGTTTGTGATCCGTTTCAAACATACATATCAGGCAGACCTAGAAACCTATCATTAGCTCTTTAAGTCTGATTGATTTCATGCATAATGCCACATAAAAATAATTCAAGAAGCTTAGTTGTTGTTGTTGGATATTATACATGAATGAATAAGTTGGCTTTTGCAATTCATCAATGTCTTGCAATAGATTTCACCCCCCTCATTTTTTTTGTAAGCCACAATATATTGATAATGTATACTAGGTAGGTGTATACCAAACCAACAACAAAATACAAACCAAAAATAACAAAGACCCCCCAAAACAACAACAAAGGGGACTAACTACAGAAAATCAAGCGGGGATTTATACCACTCGTAAAAGTTACATATGGTTTTTGAATGGTATTCCAACCGCGACCACGAGATATGCATCACCTTCCCAACAATATTTTAGTTGAACATAATTTGGTTGTGAGTCCACCAAATGACCCAACAAGCCGTAATCCATATGATGCACGCCTTCGATTTGGATGTCTTCCGCATCACCTTTAAAAACCAGTCGAAACAATGTTCTACTACCGTATTACCAACAATCCATGGCACCCCAATCCAATCTGCAAGTTTCCTCCAAACCAAGACAATACCCGGGCACAAAAAAAAAAGTCATGATGTGCGTCTTCCACCTTCAAAAAAACAGAAAACACAAATGGAATCATGCAGGTTCGAGATATTCCCCTCGCTGCTAATTTAATTCTAGTTGGAAGTCTATCCCAAACTAGCCTCCATCTAAAAACCCGAGTTTTTAAAGGACTATTATTTTGCCATAAAATCTCCAAAACAGTGTTGGGAATAATCTCGACATCGGACCCACCGGAGTTGCTTGAAAGAGATTCATAGCAAGCTTTGACAGAAAAAAACATTTTCACTACCGGATTTCCACCTGAAACAATCCACAGAACGGGGACTGGTTTAAAGTCCGCAAGTAGCAGCAGCAGTTGCTGGAAGTTCACCTCAAGAGCAGGCGGGATACCCTGCTGCCGTAGTACAAAATTCCAGCTCCAAACATCCAAAATCCAGCAGCCATAAAGAGAAACCGGTGCCAATTTAAAGAGCGAGATTTCATATAACTCCACAAATAGCATCTGCAAAGGTTGATGTGTCAGCCATATCTGCAAGTTAAAATTCCCCTCCACACGACATCCCTATCATGTTTGTGAAAGTATTGTCTTGTGATGGTTGTTGTGATTTTGAAGTTTGAGACAATGGTTGTGATGTATATAGTGAAGAGTTTGTTGACTAATATCTGTAAAAAAAAAAGAAAGAAAAAGAACTACAGGGGACTAAAAAAGCATGATGTTACCGCTTCATCGCTTAGCTCAATATTGATACATTCTTTCCTGCCACCACCAGTAGTTGTGCTTTGACAACATATAAAGAGTTCAGTAAGAAATGAAGATTAAGATGCAATATTAAAAGAAGTAAGATAATGGTAATCTTTGCAAAAGAACAACATGGTTGAAACTCCATAAGACTAAGATTAAGCTATACATAACGGTGGAACGTCATAGTTGAAATAAGCATTATTAGACAACATGAGTGTGGCATAAGTAGGGTAGTCTTAAGTTTGATAAATTTGAAATGAAGGTATGGTTGAGAATTTGAAAAACATGTTTTTTTTTTAGCTTTTTGGGATATCATTTCTTGAAACAAATGTTCCACAATTTTTAGTTTTTTGGCACAAACCTTAAAGGCAAAGTCATTGTCCAATGGTTCATTTGTTGATTACAGATTTATCCCGGTGGTAATGCAATAGTAGTATTTTATAATGGAAAGGGCAATTTAGGAATTGTAAAACCATATGATTATTTTAGGTATATATATGGTAAGAGAAACACAGTTTGCAGCACACTTACTCAAAGTACGAGTTGACTTTGTCCAAACTGCTTCTACTATCAATCTGATTTCCGATCCACTTTATGGCGGTGGCGGCTGCTGTTGGTGAAGCTTTTCTCTCTGCTTTCATTGAAGTTGTTCTCGACAGGCTTGCTTCTCCTCATGTTCTTGACTTGATCCGTGGGAAGAAACTTGACGTCAATCTGGTTCAACGGTTGAAGAACACTCTTTACGCTGTTGAAGCCGTGCTTAACGATGCTGAACAGAAGCAGATCAAAGACTCTGCTGTTAACAAATGGCTTGATGATCTCAAAGATTCTCTCTATGTTGCTGATGACATTCTCGACCATATCTCTACCAAAGCTGCTCTTTCCAACAACAACAACAAGGTCAGTACTGTTAACTACTTTTCTCGCTTTTTCAACTCTGAGGAAAGGGATTTGGTTTGTAAGCTGGAAGATATAGTTGCTAAACTTGAATACATTCTCAAATTCAAAGATATTCTTGGCCTTCAACATATTGCTACTCACCACTCTTCCTGGAGATCTCCATCAACCTCTCTAGATCTCCCATCTAACATATTTGGTAGGGATCATGACAAGGAGGCCATACTCAAATTACTCTTACATCATCATGATGATCATGTTAACATTTCTGTGATCCCCATAGTTGGCATGGGTGGGGTGGGAAAAACTACTTTAGCCCAATCTGTGTTCAACCATGATAGTATAAAGCAGAAATTTGATGTTCGAGCATGGGTTTGTGTTTCTGATGATTTTGATGAACTCAAGTTAACCAAGGCCATCTTAGAGGCAGTTGCAGGGACTTCTTGTAATACAAATAACAAAGAGTTACTTCATCTTGATTTGAAGGAAAGGCTGTCTCAACAAATGTTCTTAATTGTTTTGGATGATGTATGGACCGAAGACTATGACAGTTGGAACTCTCTTATAAGGCCTCTTCAATATGGAACTAAGGGAAGTAAAATTCTTGTAACTACCCGTAGTGAAAAAGTTGCTTCTATGGTCCAAACTTTTCATGCTCACCCTCTTCAGCAATTGTCTGAAAAAGATTGTTGGTCCGTTTTTGCAAACCATGCATGTCTTCCTCAAGAAGAATCCATTGAGAATATGGATCTCCAAAAGATTGGCAAAGAGATTGTTAAGAAATGTAAGGGATTGCCTCTAGCAGCACAGTCACTTGGGGGCTTGTTGCGACGAAAACGTGACATTAGGGACTGGAATAATATACTAAATAGTAACATTTGGGAAAATGAGAGTAACATCATTCCAGCACTAAGAATTAGTTATCATTATCTCCCTCCCTATTTGAAACGTTGCTTTGTTTATTGTTCCATGTATCCTAAGGATTATGAATTCAATAAAGACGATTTGATCTTGTTGTGGATGGCTGAAGATCTTTTGCAACCTCAAAAAAACGGGAAGACTTTAGAAGAAGTTGGTTATGAGTATTTTAATGACTTATCTTCAAGATCATTTTTTCAACGTTCCGGAAGTGGGAACCAATACCAGTGTTTTGTGATGCATGATCTGGTGCATGATTTAGCAACATTGCTTGGTGGAGAATTCTATTTCAGAACAGAAGAGCTTGGGAAAGAAACGAAGATCAGTACCAAGACTCGTCATTTATCATTTAACAAGTTCAGTGACCGTGATTTGGAAAACTACGATGTTTTCAGCAGAGCAAAAAACCTTAGGACGTTTTTGACAACCGGTTTTAACCTTCATGAATTCTATAACAGAAAGGCACCATGCATCATTTTTTTGAATTTGAAGTGCTTGAGAGTTTTGTCATTTCGATACTTTTCTGATCTTGACGCGTTGCCTGATTCAATAGATGTGCTGATCCATCTGCGTTATTTGGACCTCTCTTCCACAATTATACAAACATTGCCGGAGTCGTTGTGTAATTTGTATAATTTACAAACGTTGAAGTTGTACGCATGTGAACAACTAACCATGCTTCCAAATGACATGCAAAATCTTGTAAATTTACGCCATCTTGATATCAGGGCAACTTATCAGTTATTAGAGATGCCTAGAGAAATGAGAAAATTAAGTCATTTGCAACATCTGAGTTGCTTTGTTGTGGGCAAGCATGAAGAGAAAGGGATCAAGGAACTGGGAACACTTTCAAATCTTCACGGATCACTTTCAATTATGAAATTAGAGAATGTTACCAACAACTTTGAAGCATCAGAGGTGAATATGATGGATAAAAAGTACCTTGAGAAATTATCGTATGAATGGTGTAAGGATGCAAAGGACCATTTTACAAATTCACAAAGCCAGATAGATATTCTTGGCAAGTTACAGCCTTGTAATTACTTGAAAAAGCTAGTTATAGATGGATACATGGGTACGAGATTTCCAAAATGGGTTGGAGACCCTTCCTACCACAATTTGACCGAGTTATCCTTGTATTGTTGTCATAATTGTTGCATCCTTCCACCACTTGGACAATTACGCTCTCTCAAGGTCTTGAGAATCAGGGAAATGAATATGCTGGAGACTATTGGATATGAATATGGTGATTCCTTTTCAGGAATCCTCTTTCCCTCCCTTGAACATCTGGAGTTTAGGAAGATGCCATGTTGGGAAGTGTGGGATCATTCTCATGAGTCAGATGATTCGTTTCCTGTATTAAAGTCTCTTGAGATTGTTGATTGTCCCAGATTACACGGAGATTTGCCATCTCATCTTCCTGTCGCGGAAACAATTAAGATTGAACGTTGCAACCAAGTTGACTCTTCTCTCGCAAGGGCTCCTGCAATACGCGAGTTATACATAATTGATAGCAATAAAGTAGCCTTGCATGAACTACCCATATCATTGGAAGAATTAACAATTCAAGGAAGGGAAGTGACTGAGTCGGTCTTTGAAGCCATTGCCATTAGCCTAACATCTCTTCAAATTTTAGATATCAGAGACTGTTCGTCTGCGATATTATTTCCAGGAGATTGTTTACCCTTATCCTTAAAGAGATTCTCCATTACAAATTGTAGTAATCTAAATTTTCCAAAGCAAACCCACCAACATGAGTCTCTTCAGTCTTTGAGGATCGATAGGAGTTGTGACTCTCTCACAACCCTCCCACTGGAGATCCTTCCAAACCTCTCTGATCTCCAAATCCAGAATTGTGAAAACATAGAATGCCTTTCAGCTTCAAAAATTCTTCCAAATCTCATTGATATTGAAATCAAAGACTGCCCTAAATTTGTATCATTCCCAAGAGAAGGATTGTCTGCACCCAACTTGGCATGGTTGCGTGTCTCCGGCTGCCTTAATTTAAAGTCATTGCCTTGTCACATAAATAATCTTCTTCCAAAGTTAAAAGTGATGAGTATATACGGTTGCCCCGAGATGGAAACATTTCCTGAAGATGGCATGCCACCTAGCTTGAGATCACTTCATGTTGGAAATTGCGAGAAATTATTGAGGAACCCATCTCTATCTTTTTTTGACATGCTTTCCCATCTTTCAATTGGAGATCTACGTGATGGTGTTGAGTCCTTTCCTAACAAGGGTTTTGCATTGCTGCCTCCCTCCCTTACCTCTCTACATCTTTGGAAAATGAATTGTTTGCACACGTTGGACTGCAAAGGGCTTCTCCACCTGACGTCTCTCTACCAATTAACAATTCAATTTTGCCCAAAGTTGGAGAATATGGTGGGAGAGAGGCTGCCTACTTCTCTAGTAAAACTTGAAATTTTACGTTGTCCTCTGTTGGGAGAACGATGTGTCAAAAAAGACTCTCAAATTTGGCCCAAAATTTCCCACATCCGACACATTAAGGTTGACAACAAATGGATTTAGCAAGCTCAAACATGAATTTTTAACAGGTAATTGTTCTGCACTTCTTACTGGGATTTCTATTTATAATTCAATTTTTTCTTACTTTATAAATAGTTGGCCACTCATAGCTGTGTTTTCTTACTTTATATATTGAAATTTGATAATCAGATGTTGAGATGTTTTATTTGCTAATGCAGTTGCCAGAGTTCTACTACTAATTTCCAAGTCGCATTTTGAAGGCCTTGCACACATTCTCAGCTTTTGATGGTCTTTGCTACTTAAATGTTTTGGTTTTAGATTCCTATGTATGCTGCTTGAAACACATTGGATTTTATTTATCATTGAACTATGGTTACTTTAATATCTGGGTTTAGATTTTATGATATTGTAATTTTTTGTTATATGCAGATAATTCAACTTTATGATCCTAAATTTTAATTTGTTTGAGGTTTTGTTGGTTTTCCACTTTTATAGACATGACAGTGATTATTGAAATAAAAATATTATTTTAATGATGTGATATTAATGACTATGATATTTATTTTTTAAACAAACCAATCTTTAGTTACACTTTTGTAAAGTTATTTGAAATAGTTTAGGGTATGCTCCAAGTGGTAATTTTTTGCTTTTCTAATTCAATATGCTATTTCTACAATTGTGGTAAAGGATTTGTGTTTTGTGAAATTTGTAACATGCCAGTGGGCATGATGCCACGTTCCTCCTTCTCTTTTTTTAAGCTAACATTGATATTAAAAAATGTGATTAATAATTATGGATTTAATCATGAACTATTAAAGATATCAGATACTCTTCATTCAATTAAGTAGCTGGGCAAACCAATGTATTTAGGTGGGACATTTTTTTAATTCGGGCAAAAACCGAAATAATAAAATACAACGTTAATTGGTTCGGATATTGGATTTCCAATTTGCTATCCATAAATCCGAATCAAATCAATAAAAATCAAAATAATTAATTTATTAGTTTTAATTGAATGAAGAGAATCATTATTATAAGCAATTACCGAGACCAACAATTAGGGGTGGGAATAGGTCAGACCGGCCAACAGGGGCCTATAGCCTAATCTACTTAAGGTCAGGCCAGACCAAATTTTTTTAATAAAAAGGTCAGGCTTAGACTTTTTTAAAAGCCTATTTAATTAAATAGGTCAGACTTAGGCTATTAAAGAAAAGCTTATGAAACCTTATAGGCCGACCTATATATATATATAGGTCAGCCTATAAAGATTCTTAAGTAATATGAAATAATTGAGAACCTTGATGAGAAAAAGACTTGTAAATAGGCTTTCAGGTCAGACCAAGCTTTTAAAAAGACCAGACTAGGCCAAAAAAAGTGAGTCTATAATAGACCATAGGTCATACTCAGGCCTTTTAAGTTTATCGTAGGACAGACTCAGGCCTTATAAAGCCTAGCCTAGCCTAGTCTATTTCCATCCCTACCAGCAATAATGCTTATTGAAAAAAAAGGACCATCAATAATGAAAAGAGGATAATGAGGTCAAATATAAACTACTCAGATAGACTAGTGAGCAAGTTCATGAGCAATCCCCTCAAATAACACTTCATTGTTGCAAAGAGGATAAAGAATGGAAAGATATCTTAATCATTTGAATTTATATGGATGACCTCCTTGTAACTGGAAGTTGTGAGACAAAAATTGAGCAGTTTAAAGATAAGCAAGCTAGTTTATTTCATGGGCATGAAATTTTTATCTACCTCAGGCGGAATGATCTTACATCAAGCCAGATATGCAAGTGAAATATTGGCAAAGTTCAACATGTTTGAGTGCAACATTGTAGTCACACCATCTTATACAAATCTAAAACTAGCGGACTCAGGTGAAGGCGAGGAAGATAAGGTAGATGTTACCACATTCAAGTAGTTGGTAGGCTCATTGAGGTATTTATGTCAAAGTAGGTCAAATATAAACTACTCAGTTGGACTGGTGAGCAGGTTCATGAGCAATCCCCTAAAATAACACTTCACTGCTGCAAAAAGGATAATGAGGTACATAAACAACACAATTCATTATAGTCTTCTATTTCCACTAGGAAAAGAGTACAATAAACTTGAGTTGATGAGTTTCTCTAATGTTGATTGGTGTGGTGATAAGATTGACAGAAGAAGTAGAATTAACTACATCTTAAAATTCTTAGGAGCACCCCTGCCATGGTGCTTAAAGAAACATACAATGATTGCATTGTCTAGTCGTGAAGCTGAATATTTGACAGGTTCTGCAGTAGCATGTCAAATAAATTAGTTTCAATCTTTGTTAAATGACTTGATGATGAAAAGTTAATCAAGTTGTTAATAGACAACAAATCAACAATCAACCTAGAAAAAAAAACCCATTGCACATGGAAAGAACAAGTATATAGAAATTGAGTTCTATTTTCTTAGGGACCGAGTTACCAAGGGAAAATTTGAAGTTGTGTACTGCCCAACGGAAGAATAAGTGGTTGATGTGCTTACTAAAGTCATTAAAAGATAAAGTTGAGAAGAGAACATTTAATCATAACTTTTGATATTTTAAATTAAGAAGGAATGTTGAGTTTAATTCAAATTATCCTAATAGAAGTTAGTTATGTTTTTAGTTGGTTATGAGACAATTACTTGTATGCACATATATTCTTGTCTCTCACTTTCATAATTTCTCTCATTTAGTCTTTTCTTCTCTCCACCAAAAACTATTATCCCCAACTCTTGTGTTTCTAATCATTTTGATGTATTATTTTCTTCATCTATGTTGTTATTTTGCATATTTCCATTATTTAATTAACATTATAATTAATTTAACTGATGATCCAAATAATTAAAAATTAAAAAAGAAAATTTTAAATAATAAACGTTAAAAATTTAAAAAGAAAATTTTAAATAATAAACGAAGGTGGGATTAATTAAATTTGATTAAACAAGTTACATGATACAACACTAGAATCTGCATTTTGTGTTTTTTCTCTCATTGATATCTCTTTCCACACTATCTGTAAATAATTTCTTGTAAATTATTATTATTTTTTTTCATGTAAAGCATTTAAAATATTGATATAAACTTAATGCCCCTACACTGAATAACTATTTTACGGCAGTATAATAAGAAACAAAACTACATGAATAGTTAGTTGATTAAAATTAGTTTGAAACAATATCAAAAATAAAATCCAACCTACCGGATTCGAACCAGTGACCTAAGGATGACAGCATGGAATTCCAACTACAGTCCTCCGCTCTACCAACTGAGCTTAGGTCGGATGATGTTTACAATTTCCTGTGTTTACATAAACTTCAATCTTTGCATATAGTCTGCTGGAAGAACTGCATGAAACACCCGCATATTTGGCCCAAACTTTTCCACGTCTCTTTTTCATGTTGATCATGCTGAGAATATTGTTTCCCTCCATCTCCCATAAACATTGTTTTTTCCATGTCACTAATCAATGTTTGTGAGATGCTTCAAACAATGATTCCTAGTGGTCATAATCTGCATCAACCATACTTATTTTTCTGAGATTCGTAGCTCTCATGAATGTAACATTTTGAATTCCTTATTGCACTATTTCCACCCTAGTATTATATTTTGTTATGTATGAATCTCATACTAGCTAGAAGAATTCCTTTACATATGCAATACAAAACATATGAGACATTGTTCTGCAAAATGATGCCGGAGTTAGCAAAGATGCACAGATCCGCGACCACTTTTTTCACAGGCCTAAGCATATACAATAGAATCAAATGAAAGAAGAAATGTTTGTTGAATGAAGTGAAACAAGATGGTACGTGACAGAGAAAACTAGAGAAGTTTATGCTAATGGTGTTCTGATGAAGGGTTTCAAAAATAATAGAATAAACACATTTTAAATTCTAACGATTTTTCATTTTTTTTATCCAAATAATAAATTTTATTTGAAGAATTTTAAATTCTATCATATCATTACATTCAATTATTAAAAAAAGTGATTTAAATACACTGATTATCTCTTATTCTTCTATTAAAGGGGGCCCTTAGTATGCAATTGATTTTAGTAGTATATTTTGTGACACATTATTTTCTAAATCATTTTTATAAAATTAGAAGGAAGATTTGTGTTTAAAATAATAATGAATTTCATCCAAAAAAAACTGGAACCACAGAACGTGCGGCTGGTCTTATCCTAGTCTTAATGATTGACGAGAACTATAGTAAGGAACCGAAAACTAAAACCAATTTCTGATTTTCTCACTTAGATACCAGATCATGGCGATGGCAGTTGTTGGTGAAGCTTTTCTCTCTGCTTTCATTGAAGTTGTTCTCGACAGGCTTGCTTCTCCTCATGTTCTTGACTTGATCCGTGGGAAGAAACTTGACGTCAATCTGGTTCAACGGTTGAAGAACACTCTTTATGCTGTTGAAGCCGTGCTTAACGATGCGGAACAGAAACAGATCAAAGACTCTGCTGTTAACAAATGGCTTGATGATCTCAAAGATTCTCTCTATGTTGCTGATGACATTCTCGACCATATCTCTACCAAAGCTGCTCTTTCCCACAACAACAACAAGGTCAGTTCTGTTAACTACTTTTCTCGCTTTTTCAACTCTGAGGAAAGGGATTTGGTTTGTAAGCTGGAAGATATAGTTGCTAAACTTGAATACATTCTCAAATTCAAAGATATTCTTGGCCTTCAACATATTGCTACTCACCACTCTTCCTGGAGATCTCCATCAACCTCTCTAGATCTCCCATCTAACATATTTGGTAGGGATCATGACAAACAGGCCATACTCAAATTACTCTTACATCATGTTGATGATGATGTTAACATTTCTGTGGTCCCCATAGTTGGCATGGGTGGATTGGGAAAAACTACTTTAGCCCAATCTGTGTTCAACCATGATAGTATAAAGCAGAAATTTGATGTTCGAGCATGGGTTTGTGTTTCTGATGATTTTGATGAACTCAAGTTAACCAAGGCCATCTTAGAGGCAGTTGCAGGGACTTCTTGTAATACAAATAACAAAGAGTTACTTCATCTTGAATTGAAGGAAAGACTGTCTCAAAAAATGTTCTTAATTGTTTTGGATGATGTATGGACCGAAGACTATGACAGTTGGAACTCTCTTATAAGGCCTCTTCAATATGGAACTAAGGAAAGTAAAATTCTTGTAACTACCCGTAGTGAAAAAGTTGCTTCTATGGTCCAAACTTTTCATGCTCACCCTCTTCAGCAATTGTCTGAAAAAGATTGTTGGTCCGTTTTTGCAAACCATGCATGTCTTCCTCAAGAAGAATCCATTGAGAATATGGATCTCCAAAAGATTGGCAAAGAGATTGTTAAGAAATGTAAGGGATTGCCTCTAGCAGCACAGTCACTTGGGGGCTTGTTGCGACGAAAACGTGACATTAGGGACTGGAATAATATACTAAATAGTAACATTTGGGAAAATGAGAGTAACATCATTCCAGCACTAAGAATTAGTTATCATTATCTCCCTCCCTATTTGAAACGTTGCTTTGTTTATTGTTCCATGTATCCTAAGGATTATGAATTCAATAAAGACGATTTGATCTTGTTGTGGATGGCTGAAGATCTTTTGCAACCTCAAAAAAACGGGAAGACTTTAGAAGAAGTTGGTTATGAGTATTTTAATGACTTATCTTCAAGATCATTTTTTCAACGTTCCGGAAGTGGGAACCAATACCAGTGTTTTGTGATGCATGATCTGGTGCATGATTTAGCAACATTGCTTGGTGGAGAATTCTATTTCAGAACAGAAGAGCTTGGGAAAGAAACGAAGATCAGTACCAAGACTCGTCATTTATCATTTAACAAGTTCAGTGACCGTGATTTGGAAAACTACGATGTTTTCAGCAGAGCAAAAAACCTTAGGACGTTTTTGACAACCGGTTTTAACCATCATGAATTCTATAACAGAAAGGCACCATGCATCATTTTTTTGAATTTGAAGTGCTTGAGAGTTTTGTCATTTCGATACTTTTCTGATCTTGACGCGTTGCCTGATTCAATAGATGTGCTGATCCATCTGCGTTATTTGGACCTCTCTTCCACAATTATACAAACATTGCCGGAGTCGTTGTGTAATTTGTATAATCTACAAACGTTGAAGTTGTGCGATTGCCGACATCTAACCATGCTTCCAAATGACATGCAAAATCTTGTAAATTTACGCCATCTTGATATCAGTGGAACTTATCAGTTAGAAGAGATGCCTAGAGAAATGAGAAAATTAAATCATTTGCAACATCTGAGTTGCTTTGTTGTGGGCAAGCATGAAGAGAAAGGGATCAAAGAACTGGGAACACTTTCAAATCTTCACGGATCACTTTCAATTATGAAATTAGAGAATGTTACCAACAACTTTGAAGCATCAGAGGTGAATATGATGGATAAAAAGTACCTTGAGGAATTATCGTTTGAATGGTCTAAGGATGCAAAGGACCATTTTACAAATTCACAAAGCGAGATGGATATTCTTGGCAAGTTACAGCCTTGTAATTACTTGAAAAAGCTAGTTATAGATGGATACCTGGGTACGAGATTTCCAAAATGGGTTGGAGACCCTTCCTACCACAATTTGACCAAGTTATCCTTGTATCGTTGTCATAATTGTTGCATCCTTCCACCACTTGGACAATTACGCTCTCTCAAGGTCTTGACAATCGGGGAAATGAATATGCTGGAGACTATTGGATATGAATATGGTGATTCCTTTTCTGGAATCCTCTTTCCCTCCCTTGAACATCTGGAGTTTAGGAATATGCCATGTTGGGAAGTGTGGGATCATTCTCATGAGTCAGATGATTCGTTTCCTGTATTAAAGTCTCTTGAGATTGTTGATTGTCCCAGATTACACGGAGATTTGCCATCTCATCTTCCTGTCGTGGAAACAATTAAGATTGAAAATTGCGACCAAGTTGACTCTTCTCTCCCAAGGGCTCCTGCAATACGCAAGTTATACATAATTGATAGCAATAAAGTAGCCTTGCATGAACTACCCATTTCATTGGAAGTATTAACAATTCAAGGAAGGGAAGTGACTGAGTCGGTCTTTGAAGCCATTGCCATTAGCCTAACATCTCTTCAAATTTTAAATATCAATGACTATTCGTCTGCGATATCATTTCCAGGAGATTGTTTACCCTTATCCTTAAAGAGTTTGTCCATCACAAATTGTAGTAATCTAAATTTTCCAAAGCAAACCCACCAACATGAGTCTCTTCAGTCTTTGAGGATCCATCGGAGTTGTGACTCTCTCACAACCCTCCCACTGGAGATCCTTCCAAACCTCATATATCTCGAAATCCAGAATTGTGAAAACATAGAATGCCTTTCAGCTTCAAAAATTCTTCCAAATCTCATTGATATTGAAATCAGAGACTGCCCTAAATTTGTAACATTCCCAAGAGAAGGATTGTTTGCACCCAACTTGACATTGTTGCGTGTCTTCGGCTGCCTTAATTTAAAGTCATTGCCTTGTCACATAAATAATCTTCTTCCAAAGTTAAAAGAGATGAGTATATACGGTTGCCCCGAGATGGAAACATTTCCTGAAGATGGCATGCCACCTAGCTTGAGATCACTTTATGTTGGAAATTGCGAGAAATTATTGAGGAACCCATCTCTATCTTTTTTTGACATGCTTTCCAAACTTTCAATTGCCGATCTACGTGATGGTGTTGAGTCCTTTCCTAACAAGGGTTTTGCATTGCTGCCTCCCTCCCTTACCTCTCTAATTCTTAGGAGAATGTATTGTTTGCACGCGTTGGACTGCAGAGGGCTTCTCCACCTGACGTCTCTCCAACAATTATATATTAAACTTTGCCCAAAGCTGGAGAATATGGCGGGAGAGAGACTGCCTGCTTCTCTTATAAGTCTTCAAATTACAAGTTGTCCTCCGTTGGGAGAACGATGTGTCAAAAAAGACTCTCAAATTTGGCCCAAAATTTCCCACATCCGACACATTAAGGTTGACAACAAATGGATTTAGCTAGCTCAAACATGAATTTTTAACAGGTAATTGTTCTGCACTTCTTACTGGGATTTCTATTTATAATTCAATTTTTTCTTACTTTATAAATAGTTGGCCACTCATAGCTGTGTTTTCTTACTTTATATATTGAAATTTGATAATCAGATGTTGAGATGTTTTATTTGCTAATGCAGTTGCCAGAGTTCTACTACTAATTTCCAAGTCGCATTTTGAAGGCCTTGCACACATTCTCAGCTTTTGATGGCCTTTGCTACTTAAATGTTTTGGTTTTAGATTCCTATGTATGCTGCTTGAAACACATTGGATTTTATTTATCATTGAACTATGGTACTTTAATATCTGGGTTTAGATTTTATGATATTGTAATTTTTTGTTATATGCAGATAATTCAACATTATGATCCTAAATCTTAATTTGTTTGAGGTTTTGTTGGTTTTCCACTTTTATAGACATGACAGTGATTATTGAAATAAAAATATTATTTTAATGATGTGATATTAATGACTATGATATTTATTTTTTAAACAAAGCAATCTTTAGTTACACTTTTGTAAAGTTATTTGGAATAGTTTAGGGTATGCTCCAAGTGGTAATTTTTTGCCAAGACCAACAATAATGCTGATCGAAAAAAAAGCATCATCAATTATGAAAAGAGGATAATGAGGTCAAATATAACCCACTAAGATGGACTGGTGAACAGGTTCATGAGCAATCCCCTCAAATAACACTTCATTGTTGCAAAGAGCATAATGAGGTACATAAATGTCACACTTCATTAGGGCCTCATATTTCTACTAAGCAAAGAGTACAATAAGCTTTAGTTGACCGGTTTTTCTAATGATGATATGTGTGGTGACAAGATCGGTTTTTCTAATGATGATATGTGTGGTGACAAGATTAACATAAGAAGTACAACTAGCTACATCTTCAAATAATTGCATTGTCTAGTTGTCAAGCTGAATATTTTATAGGTTCCGCTGCAACATGTCAAATAAATTAGCTTCAATCCTTGTTAAATGACTTGATGATGAAGATTGAAGAGCTAATCAAATTGTTCATAGACAACAAATCAACAATCAACCTAGCCAAAAAAAATCATTACACATGGGAAGTGCAAGCATATAGAAATCAAGTTCTATTTTCTTAGGAACTGAGATACGAAGAGAAAATTTGAAGTTGTGTCCAACGGAAGAATAAGTGATTAATGTGCTCACTAAAGTCATTAAAAGATTGCAATTCATAAAGTTGAGAAGAGAACATTTGGTCATAACTTTTGATATTTTGAATTAGGATGGAATGTTGGGTTTAATTCAAGTTATCCTAATAGAAGTTAGTTATATTAATAGTAGTTAATTAATGTTGGATATGGTGGTTGTTGGAATTATATAGCAGCACTTGAACAAAGAAGGTATCGATAAAGATTGCATTTGAAAATTCAAAGCGTGTGGATTTCACACTAATCTTTAGGTTCAATTCACCCATACCAATTATTATATATTGGATGCAATAAGGATTAACAGCGAATTCCCTTCAGGATACTTTGAATACCTTAATGTGAATTGTGCAAACACAATAAACGTATCTTTTGATAATAGTTTATAGAAAATTGTTTTCTATACTTCACTCATGCATTAATGAAGCAAAAGATGATTTTAGAATAATTTAAATAGTGAAAAATGGATGTGAATATTTATATTTTCGTGTGTTATTATTTATTTCCAAGTGTCTCTATTTATAGAGAAATTAGCATCACTTGGTGAAAAAAAGCACCTTTTAATTTAAATTTTACATCTGAATACTGAAACATCATAACTGATCGTACTTGAGATCAGGATCTTTGATGGCTACTGACGTGGATTCCAAGGTCAGCTCGAATGCTGAGAAGAACGGGGGGGGGGGGGGGGGTGTACCTGCAAGGTACTTCAATGTCTAAGTCAGAACGAGAAAAAGGAATAACAAGTGCAAGTAAGAGTGTTAAGGATGAATATTTGATACCTGCCCCCTCAGACGAGAGGGTTTATATAGAGAGACCCCAGCGCGTGGCCAAGGGTTCCTATTTTTGGGCCTGGATCGCGGATCCCCTGAAAATAGGTAACTGCCAGAAACTAACCATCGGCCGAGCATCCTGGTCGTGATAGTGACACGTCGGACACAATATCCTCCGAGCAGGGACCAACCATGTCGAATCTGGGCGACCTATGCCATTTTTCGGGCAAAGTTCAAGAACGAGGAGGACCAGACGCGGTGGACGAGCCGTGACCAATCTGGGGCGAGCAAAATGTGCTTGGTTCCCTTGACATTTGGGCTATTGGGCCGTTTCATGGGCAAGAGAAGATTGGGCCATACTCAGTCGTTGGTCTAGTCAAGAAATGTAGCCCCCCAAGTCGTTGCTTCTAATCGTGGAAGTGATGACTTAAGGGTGCTTCTATTATACGCGAGGCGATTCCAAGGTAACGATTCCCGATCGATTTTGACCTATGATCGATGATCGTTCGCGAGAATGGTTGTAATACATGGTCGTTTTAACCAAGGATTCCAAACGTTTGGTATAACCACTGAGACACGCCTGCGCATTAGGAAGTGTGCGCATAATGTGTAATGATGGCTACTCTACGGTCGTCTCTAGGTAATGAGTGTGTCGTTACTAGGTCTGCAGGCCCCACATGCTCGTGCTGGAAAAGCTTATAAATAGAGAGTTGGGCCTCATTTCCACACTTTTTGGTTCCTCTTATACTGCTCGAATCCATCAAGTGCCCGTTCACCTCCATCAACAACTATCAGCCGTCGCGTATACCAAAGAGATCTTTTCGAGCAGACCAAAGCTTCCCCTAACTTGTAAGTTTTCGTGATTATTGTTTGACTTTAGCTTCTGAATCTTATAAATAGGTTAATTGCATGCAATTAGGGTAGCGTTTGGGTCAATAAGACTGGTTGATTGAAATCCTAGGGTTCCGACGAGATGCCTATCGCTTCGGTAGGGCGATTTTCGACATTGTCTCCGCTACTTAAATAATGTTTAAGTTTAGCTTGCGTCGTACACGTCGCTCCGCCCGTCATCTCTGGTTGAATCTCAACCGGATCTCTTGAAAATGGCCTGCTCGGTGACCTGATGAGCTCGTTAGTTTAACCTTAAATTCGTATAGTTGTCTGATCGTCGATCACAACGTCTTTTTGAATGAGGGCTTTGATCGAGGACATGGTCCTCATTCCATAACGCGCCCTTTCACTTGAACATCGGTGGAAGGGTGGATTTGATTTGGCAATCGAATTCACGGTTTCTTTCACTGCTTTTCAGGTGTAAAGATATCCACTGACTATCAAATACGGATGGAGACCGAGAATCTGTTAAGCGATCCTGCATCCTCCCCTACTGAATCCGAGCATAATTCGTCGACCCGGGGGAGTTCAGCATCTTCTAGTGACTCCGAGGAGACTACTTTTGCCCGTACCGATTTGGTTGAATCAGACAAGGAAGATGGCAACGAAGATGAGAATGGAGACATACCCGTTAGTGAATGGGCCGCTAACGAACAGGTAAACATAGCCTCCCTCTACACCCAGGATCTGGTGGGTCCGCTCCTTGTGGTCGGGAACCCAGAGGACTAGACGGTGAAATACCCAGGCCCGACTGATCGCATCTGCTGGGCATTCGGTTCTGACAGGTTTCCTCTCTACGACGTCCTCTTCCGAGAAATGAGGTTCAAGTTGCCGTTTTTGGATTTTCAACAGTCCGTTTTTGTCCATCTGGAGCTTTCCCCGTCCCAGCTTCACCCGAATACATTCGCTTTCATTCGGGCCTTCAAGAAGACTTGCAGATATCTGAAGACAGGGGCAACGCTTCCCTTATTCTTCCATGTTTTCCATCTTCAGCGCCAGGTCGTGAACGGAAAGTTCAGCTGGGTCTCTTTAAAGCAGAAGAAGAAAATCTTTAAAGCATTCTCAGAATCGATAAGGGACTTCAAGGACTGTTTTTATTTGGCCGAGCCTATCTCCGAGCGTGCCCTGAATTTCTGTAAGTTCTGGGGAGTTGATACCGATGACCAAGGAAATGCTTTACTGGACGAGGATGGGAAATAAGTCCCTCGTCTGTTGTTGAAATTTCACTTCTCCTGGTCGCGCGACCACTTTCTGCGCGGGACCGACGAATTTCTAGAGATTGCCTCTAACTTGGATGAAAACGATCAGGCCAGTTACGAGGTCCTGATGAGCTATGTTTTAAAGATCACGATGACCAGGAATATTGACAAGCATGGTCATCCAATTTTAGACAAGGATGGGGGCGCCAAAGTAACCCCTCGGTTTATCGAGGTGACCAAGCTTTTGGCTTGCGAGATGGGCGAGGACGTCTCTGAGTATCTTGGTAGTTTTTTAATGTTTTGATGCTCATATATATTGCTTATGTTTATTATGGTCGTCCATTGCGCATGTTCTGACCGCTTCAGTTACTTTTATTTTTCCAGATACAATGGTAAACGCCCAGGATAAAATGATGGCCAACCACAGCTGGAGACGGGGGCCTAAGAAGCTGACCCAAACTCGTCTCGGTGAAAAACTGGTCACAAGCTCGGGTACCTCTTCGCCCGCTCCGACCGGCTCCCCTGAAGGAACTTCCAGAGCAGGAGAGAGGTCTAGGGGTGATGATGTGGTGAATCTGTACGACGCCCCCACGAAGCCCTCCTACGAACTCCCTCCGTTTTTCCTCAAGCCCAACTGTTTTGAGGAGCATTCTCTACTTACCTTTATCAGCTGAAACTTCATAAGGCTTCCAACGGCGCATCTGCTGTTTTCCTCTCCTCTCGGCCAATCCCTTAAAGTGATTTGACCGAGCCTTGCTACCCTCTTCAAAGATTCTATAACAATAAACCAAATCTGGAAATCTTCTGATCTGTTGATAACCAATCACCTGTTTGATCTCAGGCCTCAAACCATTCTCAAACTTGACACACTTCGAGAATTCAGTAGCCGCCTCACTGTATTGCGGATAAAAACTTGGCCAAATCGGATAACTTGGTAGCATACTTCGTGGCCGACATACTACCCTACTTCAACTCCAAAAATTTAACCTCTTTCTTTCCTCGAACGTCTTCAGAAAAATACTTCCTCAAGAACTCCATACTGAATACAGCCCAGGTAACTTCCTCACCCGTTGCTTCCAACCATTGGCGAGTGCTAACCCACCAGTCGTCAGCTTCTCCGGATAACTTATGAGTACCCAACCTCACCTTACGTGCCTCAAGACACTCCATCACCCGGAAGATCCTATCGATCTCTTTGAGCCACTTTTGAGCTCCACCAGGGTCATAATTTCCCTTGAAAGTATACGGGTTATTCTTTCAAAACTCGTCATTCTCGTTATTCCCAACAATAAGTGGATTCTGCATAGCTTGTGCAACAACATGCAAAGTGGCAACAAGTGCAACATCATTCCTCCCAACCATTCTAAATCTATTACATATTAACAACAGAAAATAATGGTTGAGGAACCTACTTCGACAATATCAACTGTCACACACAATGACGACCTAACGACTCGACTACTTGGTCGGACGGATCGAATTGCTCTGATACCACTTTGTAACACCCTAACTCCCCCCGCATAATTTTAAAAGAACAATCAGAGTAAAAATAATTTCCACTAAGAAGTTAGGTATTACTTTCATCACAAAATTGCGCTTTATAAGACACGTAACATAAAATTAGAGTAAACCAAATCTTTATTCATTACGCAGCGAAAAATAAATTGTCTCAAAGTTGAAGACATTAGTTTACGAAAACATAACGACAAATCCAAAGAAAATTCATTGACAAATAAATAAAAGTAAAGCGTTCCCGACTCCCTTTGTTACATATCAGAGCAGACGCAACTAACGTGAAGTACTTCGACATCACCGACCACAATCTCTAACTACTCTGAATTACCTGCACGTTATCCATGTAGAGGCAACATTCAAACAAAAGGGGTGAGATTCTTAAATCAACAAAAGATAAAGATGATATAAATACAAAAGCATACATCATCAAGTCATCCGCTCACATCACAACAATCTATAACATCACACCCTTCAATTCATACACAAATAATCACCTCAAACATCATGCAACACGACTATCATCGATGCAATGAGACACAACTATACTCAATCCATGTGGTACCAATTCGATCCTTATTTCATGATCATAGTTCCCTTCGGAACTTCTATTAGTCGCTCACACCCCACATGGACACATGACAACCATGATTGCTCACACCCCACATGGGCACACAATCACCTTATCAACAACGACATCATGCAAATGATATGCACCTCAACGATAACATACAATGACTAAATGCACACCCATAACATATTCATCACCTTACTAATATTACTCAATTATCACATGTATTCATCAAACATACATCATTATATTAATATAACAACTACACATCTCTACATCATTCAATCATGCATTTCACATTATCACATCAGCATCAACAAAACAAGCATATAACACTTCAATACATGCTCACAACATCACAACAAAAAAAAACTTATATAATATAAAACATGTGATTTCTACTAATTTTCAATTAATAAAATAATATTTTTTTCGTTCCAGGTCGCGCTGAGCGAGTCCCTAGCATGCTAAGCGTGCTCACCACTGCCTCGAAGAGGCGAAAGTATTTCAGACCGTTCTAAGCGCGCTATAGGATTTTGGAATCCGCACCCTGCGATGACAACCACCATTCACCTACATTTTTCTGCACCAAACTTGATTTCTAACAGCAATTTTTCACAGATATTGCACCAATAGTCTACATATAACAATTACAATCCAACTAAACAATCTAAACACAACAAAACATCAATTCCATTCATATTTTCATAAATCCCCCCAAACCCTCATACAAACCCCAAACAACAATTCCATGGATTTCAACCTAACCATTTCTATCTCAATACCTACATCATCTAACCCTTGAGAGATTAAAGAAATCTCACCCTTACCTTAGATGAAAATTTTCTTCGAAGCTCTCTAAGCCCTAGCTCTGCTCCTCTTTCTGTACCTCGTTCTCCCAAAACCACGATCGTTCAGAAATGAATCTCCTTTTCCAATTTTTCTCTTTTTCCTACTATAACCCTTATACCCCTAATATGGTATTCCCTTCTTACCCTCACAAATAGTCTTTTTTGTCCTCCTTATCCTTCTATTCATATTATCAACTCTTATTTTAATAAAATAATTAAAATCCATTATTTAAATCTAAATAATCTCAACTAAATTATTTAAATTAAAAATAATTAACTAATTACTAGTATAATTTAGTTAATTCTATTCTCTACACCACCAAACACGCATGGAATCTTCCAAATGCGAATTGCAAAAAATACACAACGATTACGACACTGTTACAATCCCCCTTTGGACCAAAAGATGTCTGATCAAAAGACGGTCCAATAAGAGTCTCCACCCGAACGCTTTCATTCTATACGGAGCCAACACTTTCCACACATTTCCAAAAGCAAATTTCCAAGCTAGCTGTGTAATAGTCAGCCCCATTACTGCTCCACCTCACTCCACCGCGATCTCCAAGCACATGATTGTTATTATGTAGAATTTCCACTAAATCTGTCAAAGAATTTTGCACCGAAACTTCTGTAGGTAAAGCAATGCCGCAACAGTTCCAAACCCAAGTATCTTTCTCCCAAAGACCCATGTCGCACACCCTGTCGTCCTGCATCCGAGAAACCGAAAAAAATTTCGAAAACAGGTCCTTCAAACAGCCAATGCCAATCCAAAAGAAAATTTGGCTACCATCTCCCACCTTGAATCTGAGTTTACCATAGAAGACATTATCATCATGCTTCTTTTACAAATCCATAAGATCCTTCCACCACGCCGAACTCAAACTATTGCACAACTTCGAGTTTTCGGAACCTGCCAAACTGCCATATCTAGCCTGCAAAATATTAACCCACAACGAGTCGGTGCGATTCAAAAGTCTCCATCTCCATTTCAGTAATAAACTAATGTTGAATTCATGAATCCTTTTGAACCCCAAACCACCCTCCTCCATAGGTAAGCAAAGTTGCTTTCACCCTACCTAGTGGATCTTCCTACCTTTCGATTTTCCGCCCAACAAAAACTGGTTTTACAGACTGGTGATTTGCTTACAAATTTTTAGAGGAGCCCTGTAAAAAAATAAGACAAAAACCGGTAAACGGATCCAATGGACTTTAGCAAAGTTATCCTCCCACCTAAGCTCAGGAACCTTGATTTCCAGTTGAACAACTTATTCTGCATTTTATTGACCATGAACTTCCAATAAGCATCTTGCTTTGGATTCATGCCAATTGGGATTCTGAGGAAGGTGAATTCAGATGGTTCGATTTTACAGGTGAGAAAATTTTCTACAACCAACAAAAAATTATGGTTAACGTTTATTCCAATCAACTTACTTTTGAAGAAATTCACACGGTCTCCCAAAATTAACTCGAAATCTCTAAGCACTAATTTAAGTGCCCAAAGATGCTTCCAGCTTCTGTTTCCAGCCAGAAGTGTATCGTTCACAAACTGTAATATATCCACTACACAACCCTTGACTCTAAACACCAAGAACTCTACATGCTCCATAGATTTCTTGACTAAGCTGTTCAACCCTTCCGCTACGAGAACTAACAGAAAGGGAGATAACAGATCCCCTTGTCTGAGTCCAAGCTCAGCCTTGAAATCACAAGTCGGGTTGTTGTTAACCAGAATAGATATGTAGCTTGCAAAAACTGTAGCCTTCATCCAATTTAACCATTTTCCGTCGAAACCCATTCTAACAAGCATGTACCTGAGAAAAGCCCAGCTGACTTTGTCATACACCTTTTCAAAGTCTACTTTGAACAACAAGCAATCCCTCTTATCTTTAATCACAAAATCTACAACTTTGTTGGCAACCAACACACTGTCCAACATGTTTCTCTCGGGAACAAATGTTGTTTGGCTGGAGTTAACAACAAAACCTATGACTGATCTCAGTCTAGCAGCTAGAAACTTGGTTAAAGCTTTGTAAATGCAACCCACTAGACAAATAGGACGAAAGTCGTTGAGGTCGAGGGGGTTAGGTTTCTTAGGGATTAAGGAGATGAAAGACGAATTGATCACCTTAGAGGGTGTGGGATTATCATGAAAATATTTAAAGAAGCGAAACACGTCGTCCTTGATGAATTCCCAACAATTTCTAAGGAAAAGGAAATTATAACCATCGGGTCCCGGGCTCTTTGAACCACCACACGACCAAAACGCATCTTTAATTTCCGACTCTGAAAAATCAACCTCCAACACCTCTTTATCATTCGCTGTTAATCTGTTGAAATCAATATCATCCGGAACCGGACTCTCTCTGTCCTCCTCCTTGAAAACCTCTTTGAAATGATTAACCACTGTATCTTTAACTTCCAACACTCCTTTAATTTGTCCTTTTTATGTATTGATAATGTTAATGGAATTGTGAAACCTCATTTCCTGCATCACACAATGGAAATATTCGTTGTTAACGTCTCCTTCAACATCCCATCTAATTCTTTCCTTTTGCATCAATATGTTCTCCTTCATTCTAATGTCCATCCAAAACTTTTTCACATCATCCTTCCTATTAACCACTATTTCTTCCATTGATAACTCATCACAATAGCAAAGGAGCTCATCCGCTTCATTGATTCTCCTACACCCATATTCTATGCTCAAGTCAATCCTTCCAAACACTTCCATGTTCCATCTTCGTAAAGTTATTTTTAACAACCTAAGCTTCTCCTTTAACACATAATTTGCCCTTCCCGTCACAAACTACTTCTTCCATTCCACTTCTACAAAAGGAAGGAAATATTTGTTCTCGAACCAAACGTTGATAACCCTGAAGGGTTTAGGCCCCTAATCCTCTTTGTTTGCCGCTAACCAAATCGAACAGTGGTCTGAAATATCTCTATTACCAATATGCTGACCCACCACACCCCAAAGGGAAATCAAACCTTCTGAAACTAGAAACCAATCAATTTTGCTCATTTACTCCCCATCTCTGCTATACCACGAAAATTGTTTTCCTTTGCAAGGAGGATCCACAAGGTTGGAATTAATCATGAAGTTTGCAAATTCCTGCATCTCTGAACTTCTAGAGTTTAAAGAACAACCTCTCCTTTCACTATCATGCATAGTCGCATTGAAATCCCCACCTATGCACCACTCCCCGTCAGAGTACTTTGATTGAATGTCTCTCAAATCACTCAAAATCCTTCTTCTGAGAGTTATTGTCCCTGGAACATACATGTTTACAACATAAATGAAATTACCTTTCCAAAAGATTTTTTGATGCCTAAAATTCCACAACCTTTTAAACTAAAGAAAACTTCAAAACTTCCCTCCTTCCACAATGTGATAAGACCTCCCGACTGACCAGTGGAACCTGAGAAAGACCAACCTATGTTATCCTGATTCCAGAGTTCTCTGATCGCTTTCGCCGATACCTTAGACATTTTAGACTCTTGAATGAAAAAGATATTTGCCTTGCCTTGAGAAATGATTTTGTTTATATGCCTCCTCTTGATATAGCTACATCCCCCTAATATTCAAATCTCCGACAATCATTGGCACAATTTCAATTTCACCTTCTAACCCTGCTTCTTTTTCAAATCGACCTTCTCCAAGATGTCAATATCCTTGATAAGCTCTTTGTTTTTTCCCTTAGACATAATTCCTAGATTTTCAATGGCTTTCCAAACCTTGCACCCCACTAAGGAATCCAGATTTTCCAGAAATCTATGATTGCAAACCTTCATGTCATAATCTGTTGTTGAGTTGCAACAAAGCACGTCGCCTCCCGAAAATGCCTCCCTTCCCTTCGATCCACCAGATACAGATTGAGAAAAAGTAGAGTTTACCGCCACGAGCCTAGGAACAATGGCTGAAGGAAAAAAAGGCCCAACACTATATTGGACAACAAGACTCACTTCCCTCACAACTCTCCTATTGGGCCTAATTCTCTTTTTCACTAAAGGCCCACTGAAGTCATAAAGACACCTAATTTTCTTCTTTATTGCTTTTAACTTAACGCAACTAGCTTGATTAAAAGTCTCTTTCAAAACTTTGTACAACGAACACTCTACCCGAGATTCAGATGGGATAAAAGAGTTATTTTGGATCAAACTTTCTCCTGACATTCTCTGGACTTTAACCACCTTTTCCAAACACAATGCTTCATCAAAAGTACCTCATATTATATCACATCCCTTTCTATCTGCATACCTACCTTCATTTTTCCCCATCAGAAATGCCATGTTCTTCAACATCCCATCCTTTCTATGAATCTGATGATGAGGTAACTAACTTCATATCTGCAACAGAAGTGCGATTTAGCCCCAGACAAAGCGGGCCAAAAGAATCCTAATTAATCTTAATAATAAACGAAACCCTATCAATCATAACCTTGATGCTTTTCTAAAGTGGGGCCTCCACCGATGCACAAATCATAATTCTGGCCATGTCCAGATTAACAACATTCAAAGAATGTTCAACTGAGCAAATGTATTTACCCAAATGATTCGCAATTGTGCGAAGAAATATGTGAACAGAGAAATGTCAAAAAAAAAGTTGAAGTAATGAAAACATATGTTTTAATATCACTTTTAAAAATTCTTTTATTATCTATATTATATCATATGATACCCACATTTAAAATCGCTAACCATATTTAAAAATACTTTCATTATCTAAATTAAAGAGAGAATTTGTTTCACATTTAAAATTAGGTTAAATATGTTTTTGGTCCTTATAAATATCTCAATTTTTATTTTTAGTCCCTATTAAAAAAATAATATATATTAGTCCATACAAATTTTATATGCATGCAATTTTAGTCCCTAGTGTTTTTTAAAATTTGGAAAATTGTTTAGTTATCCTTAAATTTTTAAATTTTTAAATAATTTTGTCATCCATGTTTAGAATACTATAAAATATTTTTTTACTGAATTTTAGAATTTTTTAAAATGAGAAAAATTAAATATGTATTTTTTTAATTTTAAAATATAATGATAAAAGTAATGAAAACCTCGACTTAGAAATTAAATTTTGAGTTCTTTTTTTTTTTAGAAACTTTTTATAACATTCTAAATATGTCTGTAAAATAATCATTTAAAAATACACTTTGGTTTAAAAGGAGAGACTAAAACTACGTGCATAATAATTTTGTAGGGATTAACATATACTATTTTTTTAATAGTGACTAAAAATAAAAATTGAGATATTTATAGGGACTAAAAACATATTTAACCCTTTAAAATTTAAACTACAACGTAAAGAAAAACACATCCAAATAATACATACATAATACTTCATATTGTAAACAAAATTTTATATATATTTTAATAGATTTTTTTTATAGTAAAAATAAAATTATATAAAAATGGGAGTACTAGGGGTACTCCAACCCACTAAACAAAATCCAATAAACAAAAAAGACCAATCCTGACTGAAACAAAAAACAAGATTACAAAAAATCAGTCGGATGATTAGTCCAATCCATGAAAGAGCAACTTGGATCTTGTTTAGACCTCTTTTGAAGCCATAACCACGAAAAAAAGATAATCCTATAAAAAATAAGCTCGGGATAAAAAAAACATCGTTGAATATGATTTAATTTCTAATATTCCAAATGCTCCAACAGGCGACTAACCAAATGAACATTGCACCCTTCTTATGTCGATTAACCAAAAAGACTGATAACCAATCCCGGAGATGAAAGAAACTCAGATTCAGACTTACTACCAGAATTCCCAACCAAGACGAAACTTCAACCAAATTACTGACACCTTACGAAAAGCAAAAAAAGACGAGAAGGAGATTCTACCGATTGAAAACAAAACACACAAGACATTTCATGGATATTCGAAATGATTCCTCTAGAAGCAAGAATTTCTCGCGAGGGAAGACCGTCAACAGATGGAAAGCTTGTTTTAAATTAACTTCCATAATCGGTTCACCTAAACCTGCAACAAGGCTAAAGTACGATGATCTTACTGAAAATCATCCTTATGTCTCAATAGGCCAAACGAATTTGTCTGAGATATTGCAATGGATCTCGCAAGACTGAAGAAGGAGAAGAAGAACCTTAAAGTCAACTTCAATAGGCAAATCAGAAATGAAATCCTCCAGGGAGATAGACCACTGAGCGATATGAGTATTCCATAAAACATAATTTGCTACAGCTGTTGAAGAGTTCACCGCAACCTGGTGCAGGGATGGAAATAAAGTGGCCAAAGGGTCTGCAATGGCCCATTTAGAATACTAGAATGATACAAACTTTCCTTCCCCAATTTTACATCCAACAATATTTGAAAAACCGCCATTGATATCAGGAGCTGCAGTTGCAACAATATCCCTCCACCAGAGTGACTGCTTCCATCTGTACCTACCCGGCTGACCAGAAAAGAGGCATAAAGGCAATGCACCATATCTTGCCTCCAAAAGATAACGCCAGACTGCATTCTAATCAGAAAGAATCCTCCAACACCACTTTGACAGTAGAGCTTGGTTAAACAAACTGATATGACGAATGTCCAAACCACCGAAAGATTTTGATTTGCAACACGAACTCCAGCTAATAAGATTAAGACTTCGCTTCTCCGAAACACACGACCAAAGAAAATTACATTGGATACTAGTAAGCTGGTTTATGATTTTGGTTGGATCTTTGTAAAAAGATAGATAATGAATCGGAAGACTTGATAATACCGAGTTTATAAAGGTAACTCTCCCACCAATTGATAACATCATACCCTTCCAACTTGACAATCGAGATTTGAACCTATCAATATGGATTCCAAAAGCTAATCCTTTAATGGTTCCCACCAATTTTCAGACCAAGTAAAATGAAGGGGATGGATTTTCTAGAGCAAGCTAAGAATCAGGATACCGCTACTATAAAAGAATCCTCCACCCCAATCCCGTAAATACAACACTTTGAAGCATTCAACTTTAAACCAGAGATAAGTTCAAAACCACAGAGAATAACCTTAAGACCCCATATATTAGACCACGACACATCGCAAAACAAAATAGTGTCGTCCATAAATTGCAAGAGATTAAGATTGATCGAGTCATTAATGTTGAATCCAATTAACATATTCAAGTTAGAAGCTTTCTTAGCTAAATATGCCAACCCCTCACCAACTAATGCAAATAAAAACGGTGAGAGCGGATCACCTTGCCTAAGTCCTCACGAAGCCTTAAAATCCTTTGAAGGAATTCCGTTCACAATAACCGACATATAACTCTAAAAAACACCTTCTTTAATCCATTGTATCCATTTGCAACCGAATCCCATAGCTTCCAGCATATTAATTAAGAAATCCCAATTAACACAATCGTAAGCTTTGGCGAAGTCCGCTTTGAAAATGAAACAACTTTTCTTCCTTCTAGTAGAAAAATCACAAATCTCATTAGCAATAAGAACTCCATCAAGGAGTTGTCTTCCCAGAACAAACACCATTTGCGAATGATAAACAAGTTTATTCATGACCACACTAATATGGGAAGCTAAGATTTTTGCTAAAATCTTATAAATGCACCCAATGAGACAAATTGGTCGGAAATCATCGAAGTTTTGAGGACACTCAAGTTTAGGAAAACATAATGAAGGAGGAAAGCAAAACTTTTAGAAATTTTGCATCTTTATGGAAATGGCAAATGCATCTATAGATATCTAAGCCGATAAAGTTCCAACATTGCTTAATAAAGAGAAGATTGAAGCCATCCAGCCCAGGGCTTTTATCACCATCACACTAAAAAACCACCCTCCTATCTTCCTCCATCGAAAATGCTTCCTCCAAGGTGGAACATTCCAAATTTGAAAGCTTAGGGATATCCTGTCATAATAGTGAGGGTCTCAATATTCCTGGATTGCTAAATCTGGAATTAAAATGATCGTTGGCAGCTTGTTTAATGGATTGCACATCCTTAAGTCCCACATTAATAGCCAAAATAGAATTCCTCCATTATCTAGACTTCAACAATGCATGATAAAATTTCGTATTGAGATTACCATCTTGAACCCACCTAGATCTTGCTTTTTGATTAATTATACTTTCCTTTGTCCTCAGTTTACTCCAGAAGGCTTCATTGGATTTAATCCTCAAATTATGAAGATTTGTAGATGGGATGTCCTCCCCATTATACAATTGAGCTTCAATATTATTTAGAGCCAAAACCTCTTCAACTTTATGTCATGATAACCAAAGATCTCCTTGTTCCACCACCGTAATCTCGCGCGCAAGGCTTTGAATTTCATGCTAAGAACAAAAGCAGAACTACCCACAAATTCAAATGATTCCCATTATGATTTAACAAACTCTAGAAAATCCAGGTGATCAAATCAACAGTTGAAACTCTTAAAAGGCTTAGGTCCCCAGTTAAGGTAATTTTCCACAATCCAGACATGTTTGTGATAAAAAATATCCCTAATTCCCGCCTTTTTAGCCACCACATTCCAAGAACTAACAATATTAACGGATAATAGGAATCTATCCAATCTATTATAGGATTCTCCATTAGGCTTAAACCAAGTATATTTGTCCCCGATCAACGACACATCACAGTGATCCATATTATCAATGAAATTGGAAAATTCGATCATATCAGCTCTAAGAACCGAACTGATACCCTTCTTTTCTTTAGAAGATTTTACTGAGTTAAAATCACCATAAATGATTCACTCACCTGGCTCATATCTACGTTTAATGTTGATAAGCTCAGACCACAATAGAATTTTGTCCTCCCTATTGCCATTGGCATAAACATTTACTAAATATAGCAAGCCATCCTTCCTAGATGAAAGCAGACCCAAAAAACCATTTCTTTGAAAACTCATAATAGGATTAAATAGCCCTTTTTCCAAATTGTTAATATACCTCCTGACTGACCAATTGAGTTCTTAGCAGACCACTCACAATTATCGTTCCCCCAAATGCTATTGACCAAGCATAAGCCTATAAAAATATGAGGGGGAGAATGGAATTTTTCAGATTCTGATAAATGTCTTCTATCATTTTATTTTTCTTTGGCTTTGGACCAATAATCTTCTGAGTAAGCCCAATGGGAGAATTGAAAATAAGATCAGGACATAGCAGATCTTGTCCCACTCTAAGGTCCAAATCCTTAATACCTAACAACCATTCAGGTAATAGCCCGGTCCCACCATCCACCTCTTTTAGGGAAACCCTATCATCACTTTTAGGTGACCTGGATGAAGGAGACATATCCACCAAAAGTTTAGTTGCTATGTCTGCAACACTGGCGGATACAACATGTTTGCTCAGCATAGTAAAAAAATGACAGACAGATACGAGAGTGCTCGTGTCCGTCTGAATACTAGATGACACTTATAACTCAATATACATGTTTGATATTTATTATCAAAATATAAATAAAATTAGGTGACACTTATAAATTAATTAAATATATTTTAAAACTTATTTTTTGATTGAATATTCTAATATACGCTTTCAAAATTATGTACATTTAAAACAAATACACGTGTGTAATCACGAGTTCACACGAATTTTATTAGTATGCTTACTTTCATCTTTACAAATATCTCTTTTAAAAATAATAATAATAATAAAATTTAAACAATTTTGTCTTTCTTATATTTTATTTTTATAAATGTGCGTATCATTTTGGAGAGTTAAAATACTTACAATTCCAAATGTCGGAATCTATCTTCCACGACATATTTTCAGTCAGAGACAATTATATGTTGCTTTATCAAGAGGTGTTTCGCATGTTGCAGCAAGAGTGCTAATTAAAGACGAAAAATTAGATGGGGAAGAAGAAGAGTTTACAAAAAATATAGTCTTTAAAGAAATTTTGTTATCACAAACTCATGTATTTATCTATTATGTTTAATCGTTCAACTATACTTTTGTAATGTCACACTTAACGTGTGCTCACTAGATTAAACTATATTGTTGACTAATATAATTTACTTCATTTGTTTTGTAGTGAAACAAAATATATTTCTTATTTTGATTCCATGGTTGAGCTTTCTATTACGCAACAATGTCACTTGATGTCTCTGTTAGTCTTTATGTTTATTTTCTTAATAAACTTTGACAAAGGTTATTATCTTATTATTTTATCTATATTTTCTTATGGTTTTGGGCAATCTATAACAATATATAAAGACAAAATGTAGTTTTTTAACATATTTTCTTTTACTGTAATACCCCTTTCTAATCTCTAAATTATTCTACTCATATTATTGATTTAATTGAAAAAAAATCGATTGAATAATGGTATGTCACAATGCGGTCTTTAGTATTCATAAGAAAAAATAATTTGCGAATAGTACGTAGTACAATTTTTTTGTAAGTATCTAAATAAACATGTTATACCTCATCATATAAATAGTTAATGTTAAAATCAAACTTATAAAAATTGACACGATTAATGTTTTCACGCGGTGCACAAAAACGGACAAACAGGAACGAAAGTATCCGTTTAGACATTCTTGGTCTTCAACATATTGAAACTCACCACTCATCTTGGATAACTCCATCAACCTATTTACAAGAAAGATCTATCATATTTGGTAGGGATCATGACAAAGAGGACATACTCAAATTACTCTTACATGATGATAACACTGCTGTCATCCCCATTGATGGCATGGATGACCTTGGAAAAATAACTTTAGCCCAATTTATGTACAACCATGACAACATAAAGCAAAACTTTGATGTTCAAGCATGGGTTTGTGTTTATGATGATTTCAATGTTTTGAAGGTTACCAAGTTCATTGCTGAGGAAGTGGGAAGTGCTTGCAACACAGATAACTTCACCGAGATTTGAAGGAAAAGCTGACCGGAAAGAGGTTCTTAATGGTTTGGATGATGTATGGACTAAGGATGATGACTCTTGCTATTCTAATTTAAAGCCTCTTCAATATGGAACTATGGGAAGTAAGATTCTTGTAACTACCCATAGTGAAAAAGTTGCTTCTATGGTCCAAACTATTCAACCATTCTATCTTCAGCAATTGTCAGATGAAGATTATTGATTAGTGTTTGCAAACAATGCTTGCTTTCTCCAGATGAAAATATGAATCTTTAAAATATTGGCAAAGAGATTGTTAGAAAATGTGATGGATTGCCTTTAGCAGCTCATTCACTTGGGCGCTTGTTGCGAGAAAAATGTGACATTCGGGATCAATAGTATACTGAATAATAATATTTGGGAGAATAAGATTAAGATCATCCCAACATTGAGAATTAGTTATCATTATCTCTCTCCCTATTTAAAATGTTGCTTTGTATATTGTTCATTGTTTCCCAAGGATTATACATTTTATAAACATGAATTAATCTTATTATGGATGGCGGAGGATCTTTTACATCCTTCAGAGAATAACAAGACTTTAGAAGAAATTTGTTATGGCTATTTTAATGACTTAGCTTCCAAATCATTTTTCAACATTCTGATAATGGGAACTTCAACCAACATTTTGTAATGCATGATCTTGTAATTTTCCAAGTACTTCGGAAATATACGAAGATTGGTACTAAGATTCGTCATTTGTCATTTTCCAAGTTCAGTGATCAAATCTCAACAAACTTGGATATTTTTGGAAGATTTAAATGTCTAAGAACAATTTTACACCAATCTATTCATGGCATGATCCATTCAACAATTAAAAAGTGTTATGCTTCATTTTGTCAAATTCGAAGCACTTGAGAGTTTTGAAATTTGGAGACTTTTAAGGTCTTGATGCATTTCTTAATTCAATAGATGAACTAATCCATTTGCGTTATTTGGATCTCTCTTCCACGTCTATAAAAATGTTGTCTGAGTCATTATGTAACCTTTATAATCTACAAACGTTAAAGTTGCACAATTGTTACCGTCTAACAATGTTTCCCAATGACATGCAAAAACTTGTAAATTTGTGTCATCTTGAAATACGGGGAACTAATTTAAAAGAGGGTTAATAATCATTTATCCCCTGCAATATAGGCATGTTTTGATTTACTCCCTTTTAAAAAAAATATTTTAGATTACTCCCTTGAAGATTAAAATTCTAAGTCTTTTGCCTCCAGGTGGAAAAATTATCCCCTGTCAATGAACCATTATTATTTGTATGGTCTAAAGATACAATGAACCATTTTACAAGTTCACAAAGTGAGATGGATATACTTGGAAAGTTGCAACCTTCCAAGAACCTGAAAAGGCTAGTTATTCATGGATACATGGGCACACTATTTCCAGAATGGCTTGGACATCCTTCCTACCAAAATTTGACTGAGGTATCTTTGTCTGGTTGTTTGAATTGTTTTATCCTTCCATCACTTGGACAATTATGCTCTCTCAAGATCTTGACAATTAGTGAAATGAATATTTTGGAGACTATTGGACCTGAATATGACGATACCTTTTCAAGGACATACTTTCCTTCCCTTAAATGTCTGAAGTTTGTTAAGATGTCATGTTGGAAAGTGTGGCTTCACCCTCATGAGTCAAATGCTTATTTTCAAGTATTGAAGTCTATTTTGATTAATGGTTGTCCCAGATTACATGGGGATTTTCCATCTTATCTTCTTGATTTGGAAACAATTTATATTGTAGGATGCAACCAGCTTGTTTCTTCTCTCCCAAGGGCTCCTGCCATATACAATTTATACATATTTGAAAGCAATAAAGTAGCCTTGAATGAGCTAACCCTTTCATTGGTATAGTTAAATGTTGGAGGAAGAGAGCTAACGAAGTATGTCTTTGAAGCCATTACTATCACCCCACCAATTTCTCTTAAAAAGTTAGTTATCAGAGATTGTTCTTCTGCAATATTGTTTCCAAGAGATTGTTTACCCTTATCCTTAGAGAGTTTGTCCATCATAAATTCTAGTAATATAGATTTCCCAGAGCAAAATCACTGGCATGAATCACTTAGGCTATGTTTGGATTGATGGAACGTACCGGAGCGGAGCAGAGTGAACATAGTGAAGCGGAATGGAGCGGAGCGGAATGGAATATAGATCCCACTCCATTGTTTGGATATCTTATTAAAAATATCACATTCCATCACATACACCCCAAATTGGATGGAACAAAAAATGAGGATTTGGATGGAATGGGATGGAATGGATTCCATCATGTTCTATTCCATTCCATCAATTATTTGCAAATCCAAACAATGGAATCACATTAGTTACCACTCCATTCCATTCCATTCCATCACATCCCACCAATCCAAACATACCCTTAAGTAACTTTGTATGAGCAGTAGTTGTGATTCTCTCATAACCCTCCCATTGGATACCCTTCCCAACCTCTATTTTCTGAAAAATTAACAACTATAAAAACATAGAATGTCTTTCTGTTCCAAAGGTTCTTCATAATCTCATTGATATTGACATTAGTGACTGCTCCAAATTAGTACCATTCCCAAAAGGACTGTTTGCACTCAACTTGACATCATTGTCCGTCTCCAACTGTGTCAATTTAGAATCACTGCCTTGTCACATAAATACTCTTCTCCCAAAGTTAGAAAGTGTGTGTATATATGATTGTCCAAAATTGGAGACATTTCCAGAAGAGGGTATGTCACCTAGCTTAACAATTTGGATTGGGAATTGTGAAAAATTACTGATGAGCTCATCTCTATCTTCAATGGACATGCTTACCAATCTTTCCATTAATGGTCCATATGATGGTGTCGAGTACTTTCCCAAGAAGGTTTATACATTGTTGCCTCCCCCCTTACCTACTTGCAAATATACGAATGTTCAAGCTTGCAGACATTGGATTGCACGGGGCTTTTCCACTTCACTTCCCTACAAACATTAACAATTAGTTATTGTCCCAAGCTGGAGAATATAGTGGGAGAAAGTCTGCATGTTGCTCTCATAAAACTTAATATCTTTGCATGTCATTTGTTGAAAGAACAGTACCGCGGGAAATACCCGTAAATTTCCCACATCCCTTGCATTGTATTTGACGAAAAATGGACTTAGTAAGCTTGAAGTGTTGGATATAGAGAGAAAAATCAGCAACATATTCTACAGTAACAAAGCCACAAATTAAGGAAAGTAACTGAGCTGAGTTGTGAATTATATTCACTGTCCTTGAGAATTTTATTCAGGTATTATCCTAAACACTCCCCAGGATTAAACAACACCTTCTGGTTGCAGTAACCAGGAACTCAAGAACTAGCGAGAATCTTAAATATATATTGCCCAGGATAAAAGAAAGGAGAAGAAAAAGATAATTTTCTAGTGTGTTTATTCATGAGAATATGCTAACTATTTATAGGACAAAATTAGTGAATAACAAGGTAGAAGAAAATAAATGATGGGCGTCAAGGTTTAATAATATGGGCGGTAAACCAACAAACCATAATGATTTAGTCAAAGTGGATTGTGCAAGGTTAATGACTTGGGCGACAGCACAACAAACAATATTGTTTTCGAACTAAACTTCCTCTGGCGGAGGTTGTTCTTATAAAGGCTGCAATATTGTTTTGGTCTGTTTTCACACTAACTTCCACTGGTGGAGGTTGTACTTAAAAAGGCTACAAAATTGTTTTGGTCTGTTTTACCATTAACTTGCACTAGTGGAGGTTGGACTTTGAAATACACCAATTTTCCAACAATCCCCACATATTTCAAAGGTCCAACGGAAGGGTTTAAGAGGGAGGAATTTTCCTGGGAAATTTTTGAGGATGTAATTTTTCGAGTCTAGTTCCTTTTGGGCTATAAACCATAGCCTAGATCAATAAGACTTAACACACAATTGAATTGGTGGATCAAGCTCTATGAACTATTACAATTTGTGTGTGCTAGAGGCCTTACTAATCATTACACCCTCACAATTTCTCGATGCCATCTCCGTTGTGCGCCAATTCGGCCATGCGCGTGCCTGGTGTTCATGAGTGCTATAGAGATTTGCCAAATCTCATACAAGTGCCTCCACTTTATACACATATAGTTGATTCCATCAAGTATATGTTGCACTTTATATACCACCTATAAGAGCTATGGAAATCATTAAAATCTTGTAAGCTTATTCTCTACTAATGCATCTCAGCACTCCACAATAGGAAGGGACAATAATGTTGTCAGTTTAGTAAATAACTTGTTATTACCCATATGAACCTTCTTCATGGGATCTCCAATCACAAAGTTTGGGTTACCATTATTTCCAATCACAAAGTTTGGGTTACCATTATTTACTATGTTCAAATTGGCTCAAGTCCCATTCCTTTCATTGATTAATAAATCATTTTTCTACCAAAGGTTTTAGTCAGAGGGTCAGCCAGATTAACCTCTGATTTCACATAATCTATGGAAATAATTCCATCTTTCAACAACTGTTTTACCACATTGTCTATAGAAATTTCAGTGATCTGGCCCCGAGCAATCAGAACCACCAATTAGGGTTTCAGTCAACTGGGCCCTCAAGATGAAATTTCTCATAGGAAAAGGAGCCAAGGCCTCCACATATCATCAAGAAAGGTTGACATGACTTTGACAAGCCATTTGCAAGTATAAAAGGTGCAGAGATCAAGGACTACAAGATTAGGGTTTCACAATGCCCAGATTAGGGTTTTTGACTAATCGAGGATCTCAGAGTCAAGATTTTCATCTGGACAAGAGCCAATACCAAAGGGAATGGTTTAAATAGCTCATATACATCCTAGAAACACATTCATAAGGTTAAAATACCTCAGAGAATGTCCAGTCAAAAAATCAAAAAACCAGGGGTATCTAGTGTAATTTCCATCTGAACCAAAAAGTCAGTTTGACTTTTTCACCCAAAATGATCCTCATGACCTATATTACAAGAATATATGGCCCATGAATGCATTTGATCACAAAAAAATCATAAATTTGAAGATAACTTGTAAAAGGGGCAACCTTTGAAACTTAAAAATATTTCTAAGTTATGGAAAAAAGTGTTAAGGTATCTTACTTCCAAGCATCATAACTTGTGATCCAAGCATCAAATTTTGGTGAACCAAAGCTCAAATTAAATATCTCATCACAAACTACAAATAATTCAACTACACAAAACTCTAATTCATTATGGATTTTAAGTTGAAGATGGATCAAAATCAAGAAAAATACCAATTTTCAACACTTAGACAAAATTTGTCAAAGTACAAAATCAGCAAAACACCAAAACTTAGAGGGTTTTTTCACCTTTGATAGTGAAAAAATTCCTAATCCAGCACCGATAGAGGTTACTTTCGACATCCGAAAGGCTCGTCTAACCCCTTTAGTCATCTACTTACCAGACTCAGTGCCTTATGCTTTGGAGAAAGCAATTCCCTACAAGTACGGACCAACAATCATGGAAGGAGGGAAGGAAGTACCCCTACCATCTCTTGTCAACATCATTGATATCAATCGAGTCACGAGAAGTGGACTAGTATTCAACCGAGGATTTGAAGAAATTACGAAGGGAAAGGAACCTCAAGTTGAGGTCATCAACCCGTCAGTGGGTCAGACAAGTAATCTAGAGTCTACAGCAAAGGATAAGGATGGAATCCTTAGGCTCATCCAGAGAAGCGAGTATAACATTGTGGATCAATTACTACAAAATCCTTCGAGAATTTCGGTGTTATCTCTTCTTCTCAGCTCAGAAGCTCACCGAGTAGCATTACAAAAGGTTTTGGAGCAAGCTTTCATAGAACCAGACGTAACCGTGAACCAATTCGACGGTATCGTATCCAGCATCACTAATTTCAAAAATTTGGGATTTAATGATGATGATATTCCTAAGGAAGGTAGGAATCACAATATGGCATTGAACATCTACGGTGACGATGCTCTAACCAGCGTACTCGTAGACACAGGTTCATCTCTGAACGTAATGCCCAGGTCCACTCTCATAAGACTGACTATACAAGGTCCTCCTATGAGCAAAAATGAGGTCATATTCAAAACATTTGACGGATCTCGAAAAGCAGTTATCGGCAAAGTGGACCTTCCCATAACCATTGGACCTCAAATCTTCAAAATTACATTTCAAGTCAAAGATATTCGTGCGGCGTACAGTTGTTTACTCAGGCGACCATGGATTCATGAAGCATAGGCAATGACCTCCACACTTCATCAAAAACTAAAGTTTGTAAAGAATAACAAATTGGTAACAATCTTCGGGGAAAAAGCCTTTATTCTTAGCAACTTATCCTTATTCTCGTATTTGGAACCAGAAGATTTCGTTGGAACTAAGTTCCAAGCTCTCTCCGTAAGCCACGAGGATCAATCAGAAATAAGAAAATCAATCACTTCCTACAAAGATGCTCTTCAAGCCCTGGAAAGCAACAATATCAAAGGCTGGGGTCAAGCCGTAATTCCCGTCAGCAATGAATCCAGAAAAGGTCTTGGTTGTTCTTCAACAACAACTAAACCTATAACCAAGGACAAAAAACTTTGGTCATATTAAAAACTTTTTCCACAGTGGAGGATTCCTTCACCCAATATCTCAAGAGGTTCATACCATCGAGGAAAACATTTTGGAAGGCTTTGAAGATCCCGATGATTAATGGAAAACATACTTTATTGAGGAAGGATACATTTCTCAGAACGAAACATGCAAGCCATTTTACTTGCTGATCTCCATTCAAAGTATACTCCAGAAACAAAGGACAGAGAAATCTTCAAAGTACCTACTACTCCTTACAACTCATTGGAAGACACTCTAATTACAGACAACTTTGATTGTATGTTCGAAGATTCATTAGACAATCTACCAATGTGGGAACCTTATCAGGAAAATCTGGGGGACATGCAACGTCATCTCGACGAATTTGCAAGCGTTGCAGGAGAAAAGTTCCTCAACTTTGCACCACCAGAAGTGAATGTCATTACTAAAAATGACTCATCAACTCCCACAGAAACGTGGGACACCTTGGGACAACCAAGTGGAAAATACGATTATCTCGTAAAGTACACTGCTCCCGCAAGTTCTCGCATCGATATCAAAGACATATAGTCAATTGGATGGGAAGACTCTCCTGAGAGCATCAATGAAGAAACAACCGACAATTTCTCGCACGACCAGTCTGCATGGAAGGAAGACTCCGCGCATCCTCCTTCACCAAAAATTAATTTCATTACAAAAGCTACTCCAGGAAAACAAGTTCCAGACTTCTGCATCTCCAACAGATTACATTACGACTGGGTCTCTATTGATGTCCCGGACATTGTTCACAGTCCAAAGTAATTGCATAGTTTTATCTTGACCTTTCATCTTGCTCGGATGACAAGGAATATTTGATAGGGCTTAGTTGTTGTAAATGTCCTCTTCACTTAGCCCAAAGTGACAGAGTTTTTTTTATAGGGTTGTGTGTTTCAAGAATCGACAAATCATAAATAAAATGTCATTCTGTATTTTTGCACTTGTTGCTGTTTTCTCTTTTCGCTTTTTCAGAAAATGGTAATCCCTGAAAACAACCAAAAAATAAAAACAAACGGTTTTAAAAAAAATATGCATAAACTTTCTTTTTCATTCTCTAAATGCGTTTTCTTGATATCATCATCATGCACTTTAACTATTTTAAACCCTATTGAAACACGTGATACAATGCCTTATCCCAACTTTGAGTTCCCGGTATTCGAAACTGGAGAGGAAGATGACAAAGAAATTCCAGAAGAGATCTCCAAACTGCTCAGACACGAGGAGAATTCCATTCAACCTTACAAAGAACCATTGGAAACAATCTTGGGTTCAGAACAGGATCGAAAGGAAGTCAAGATCGGCGCACTAGTCAGTTCGATTGAAACGAAAAACTGATCTCGCTACTCAAAGAATTTCTCGATGTATTTGCTTAGTCCTACTAGGACATGTCAGGGTTGGATACCGACATCGTGGAACAACATTTACCAATGAAGCCAGAATGCTCGCCAGTTAAGTAAATATTGAGAAGGACTTATCCAGACATGGCTATTAAAATCAAGGAAAAGGTACAGAAGTAAATCGACGTAGGTGTAAACACCCCAAATTTGCCCTCACTCATTCACTCCATGGCTTATGATCATTCTCATATGCATAAACACAATCATATCATCTCATATTTCATTTTTGATTCACTGGATAGTTTCTAAGTCATCTGCATCTAGGGTTTGTGATCTGAGCAATCCAAGGGCATCTTGAGCCACTCCAAAGGTAACCAATCACTTCAAAGAGGTCCATGTGTGTTCTTGTATCATATTACATCTTCTCAAAGTCAAAAATTCCAAAGAATCACAAGAATTGAGGTTTGTGTGGAAGCAGAGCCAGGATAGACTACACAGTTGACCTAAAATTAGGGTTTTGGTTTCAGAGGCCATAACTCCAAATTTTTTGGTCATTCTTGTTTCCATTGGTCTCTATATGGTATAGGGAGTATGCATATCAATTTTCATGAAGAAATTCCATGGGGAAGTCATCTGATCAAGAGTTGACTTTCTGGACAAGTCAGTGTAAAATCAGGGCATCTGAGGCCCCCAATGACCCAACCAATGGGTGATCTTCATCATTTTGAGTGTATATGATCTTTATTTGATCATGGAAGAAGGTTGAAGTTCACAAAAATCAAGAATTTAGGGTTTTTGCAAGTGTTGACTTTTTGGGCATAGTTGACTTTTCAAGAATGCTTCATTTTAGGTCACTTTTCAAGCCTTGATTCTTGATCCAAAAAAGCTTCAAATGGAAAAACTTTGGTCATGAAAGTTGTAGAATACATCTTTCCCTTTTCAAAAAGTACAAGAACATGATCAAATTCTTCTTGGATCAAAAGTTATGGTGTGACAAAGTTGGCTAAAATCATTGATTTTCAAGGCATGCCTCAAATGAGAATTTTGCAAAACCATGAACCAATGCCTTTTGTAACCTCTAGTTCATTTCAAACCATGACACAAACATTATATAAGTCATAAAAATCAGAATTGAACCAAGATTGCCCATGTATTATGGCTTGTGGGATAAGGAAATCACATGTGAACCATAAAGCAACAACTTGCAAAAGCACTCATCACTCTTCACCAACTTGATGCATTGGATGCTGAACCTCCCTAGCTTCACTCACATACCATGCTGCGCCAGCCCATGCTCATGTACCAAGCTATAACTTAGCCCATGCCTCTCTTACAAAGAAGTTGACATTTTGCAAAAGGTGACTTACCTATCACAGCAGGCCATGTCACATCATCTGGCCAATTAGAATAGTTTATACTTTCCATCTCCAAGCAAAACATACCACCAAGCAAGGCTGAAACTCTCTCAAGCATCATATTCACAAAAACACTCCAATAAGCAAAAACTTTCGAATGATCCTCCACAACACACAAACACAAAAACCATTTCCATAGATCAAATCACCTTGCTTCACTGAGTAGAAACCAACAAGACTTGGGCCTGAAACAAGCAAGAACACCCCATTGCCATTTTTCACCTCAAGTTGCAGTTTCATTCGAATCTCTCTCCCCAGCTCACAAACATCAAAACCAACTCCACAAACCTTCTCCACTCATCATCAGGACCACACAGAACCACTCACCTTGGCCTGAAGCTGCTTGCATCGCCATTGCCATTTCCAACTGAGCTTGAGCAGAAGCTGCTCAAACTCTTCACACAACCAACATAAACTTCTCCAAAGCATTCAAACATCATCAAGAGGTCCTAAGGAGTGGATTGCACAAGGAGAAAGGGTCTGAAAGTTGCTGGAGTGAAAGCTTCGAATCTCAGGTAGCTCAAGAAATATTTTTCCAGAAATCATTTTTTATGTTCTAAACTTGTTCTCCATGCTTCACTGAGTATCCTGATGCTTTTAGTTTTTGAAATGGTGATGAAATGAACATTTAATTGATCTCTGAAACTGGTTTGCCCTAAAAATTGTTTGTTTCGATTCATGCTTCTGGGGAAAAATAAATGAATTTGGGCATGGGGTTTTGATTTAGTGGATCATGGGAATCATTTCCCTGTTTTTAGATTTTGTTTTTGTTACGATTTGAGTGAGTTTGGAGATTTTCAGGTGGACTTCCCACCGGAGAAGACGACCGGAGGTCTTCTCCGGCCACCTGAAAATCATTTGCCCTAATTACAGTCATTAACTCCCATTTGAATTTGGACCGTAGGATGCCTTTGACCAGTTGACTTCGCGCGTGAGGGAAGGGCTCAGATCACTTTGATTAGCCCTAATTCTTTTATTAGTTTTAATTAATTGTAATTAAATTAATTAACTCAGAACCAATCCTGGCCACAAGATCTGGCGCCAGTCAACGCATTTGAATCCAGCCTCAATCTCCACCCTCCATTCTGATTACTTTTCCATTTTCTTTATTTTTATTTCATTTCTTTTCCTTTTATTTGTTTAATTTATTTAAAATAGTAAAAAATGTGTAAAAATTATGAAACTTTTTCTCATAAGTTTTATTAATTTTTATGACCCAAAAATATTTTCATTTTATTTTTTATCATTATAAAAGTATTTTTAAATATTTAAAAGATTATTTTTAATTGATTAATGAAAATTAATTTATTAAAAATACCTTTAGGTATTTAAAAATCACCAAAAAATTCATGAAATGTTCTAAGACATTTAGAAACATTGTCCAACCTTCAAACCAAATTTCTTTTTTGATCTTGATGCATTTTGAGGATTTTTCATTGAATAAAAATCATTTTTGTGCATTAATTTGATCCAAAGTTCAAAAATTCATTTCTGCCTATCTAGGAAGAGTTGGACATTGATTCTTCTTGCATTGTTTTGTGTTTAGCATGTAGTTTCTAGGATAAAATGGCCATGATTTGATTCCTCATTTTTCATTTGTTTGGCATTTCTTTTGTTTAGGAACCCTAAAAACCCTAATAACTTGTAAAATTCATAACTTGAGATTGGTTGAGAGTTGAGACCTCCCCTTTGGACCTTGGTTTAGTATAGGGTTAGGGATCCTTTGTGTGGCATTTTCCATTTTTTATCTTAGGGCTTGCTTCTGTTTTTGGTTTTTGTTTGATGTTTGATCCATAAACCCTAATTTGGGCTTCCATTTGCATACCTCTTGCATTCTCTTGCATAACATGACTTGCCATAGCATTTCAAGCATCCATTTGATTCATTTGACATCATAAGACATGTAGGGAACATGTTTGATCATTGCATCACATATTTGCCATCTTGTATGCCATGTATGCTTCATAACTTTTCATGTATGTCCATGCTTCCTAACTTGCATCATTTGCATCCATGAACTTGTATGATCATTTCCATGTGCTGCCTCATGCTTATAGCATCTCATAACATCATTATCATCATTAACATGCTTCTGGTTTTGTTTAGCATCATACCATTTCATCCCATTTGGCTTTGCATTGCATTTCTTTTCTAACATTTCAGGTGGTAAGTAAACTTGAGAAGTGAATTTGCCTTCACTTCTCATAACTTTTCTTTTCACCTCTCTTGCATCCATTGCTGTATTCTGATTTGTGTTTGAGATTGAGCTTGCTCATTCTTGTTTCTCCCACTTTCTTTCTTCAAGTGACTTGACTTCTTGAATGAAGCAAGTCACTTTGCTTCTCTTGATCCTGTTCATCTGCTTCCTGGTGGTTCCATTGAAGATTGTTCTTGAAAACCTCACAAACCTTAGGAACAACCAAGCATGACAATGAATTAGGGTTTTGGTTAGTATCCCCTCTTAGTTTTACCTTTGTGTCTCTTTTGAGTCTTCTCTTCTCATCTCATAATCAGGGACTAAACCCTAAAGGCTTTAAGGCTTTGTGATTAAGCTTATGCCTGCATCCTTCTATTAGGATGGAGTGTATAACTTTAATCCTAAGTGTTAAACCCTTAATGTGTTTAAATCTCTTAATCAATCCACTTAATAATCATCAAGGCATTACACTTGTAACTTGGGCCTTGCATTAGGGTTCTAATTCTTCCTTAATTGGTTAAGAAGGACTAACCCTAGTGTTAATGGACAAGTCCCCCTCAAGTTGTCTTACAAACCCTAAAAAAAAACACTTCTTCATCTTATCATCAATTAAAATCCTTCTAATAAAGGCTTTGTTTTGTCATGAGGTTAATCCCTAATCATGGATTAAGTTGAGGAGTCTTCCTCAGCTTAAACATTCTCGTCTATTATCCTTCTATTAGGATGGTGTAATGAGTCTGTTTAATCCCTGATTGTGGCTTAATCTCATTACTTAACACTAAACAAAAACAACAAAAACATCTAATTAATCACCAGTAGGTTAATGATCTTAATCCTATACCAAAGGTGATTAAGTGTGAGAATCTGACTTCACACTTAAGGTATTCTCATTACCCCTAATCAGAGGGAAGATGTGATGAGTTTACTAAATCCGTTGGTTTAGGCTTAGGCTCATTAACTTATGACAAACTTCCAAAAGCAATAAAAGACTGAAAACACAAAAAACAAACAATAATCGTCTCCTCCGGGATTCTTTTCTCATCATCTTCACTCATAAACGAGAACCTGCTTCTTCCGTCTAATGCAAGACAGTTTGCATCTGTGCCAGACAGATCATACACTTGAGCATAGACAAGCAAGCAGTTCACAAGTCAATTCATCTTTCAGTCTCTTTGGGTCGAACTACGGTGTTCTGACTTCCTCATTGCACGAGAGGATACGTAGGCATAACTTAACAGTTATCGAACAAAAGTCTCTGTACATTCCCCCTCTTTCCAGCTTTATTCTTTAGCCTCATGATCTTGAGCATTGCACTCTGTTCTTACACTGACACTATACACATTACACTTCACATTTCTTTTACACTGACACTTGTACATTCCTTTCCAGCTATTTTACACACAAATTGCACTGACACTACCCCTTTAAAACACAAATCTTTTAAGCGTGGATCCCGTCGAGTACGGCGGACAATCTGGGTGCTAATACCTTCCCAGGTTGTAACCAACCCCCTTTCTCAGTCTCTCTGGTTCGCAAACCGTCTTATCCATCTTTTCCTAGGTCTATGCAGCATTGCCTTTCCTCCGGGATAAAAATGCCTAGCTGGCGACTCTATTCATCTCCAGTGAGTTCACGGCTGTGTGTTCTCACTGTTCCCTTCGCCGACCGTTCGCGTCTGTACCTTTATCTGGGCCTAAGTCCCATTTATCGGGAGCGACAGCTTGGCGACTCTGCTGGGGACCCTTATACTGCAACCAGGGTTTCTGGTTCTTTTTGTGGGTTCCTCCTAGCGCTTGATTGATTTGTGTTTACTGGGGTGTTACGTGCTATCTGTGCTTGTGTATTTATTTTATTTATTGCTTTATGTACAGTTTGTTATTACTTTCTTGACTGCTTTTGTATATATCATACTGTCATGCTGCTGGCTGGATCTGGTTTCTTTGTTTTGGTGGGTGGGTGATTCATTGAGAGTTAAGGTCCTATACCTGGGACCTGAGTGACGCCTAGGCTAGAGTGAATCATATTCTTTCCCATTCCATTTCGGTCTGGTGCGGGAATATGAAACACGGTTCAGATATGGGTTTCTTCTTGAGAACTCTGTGTTGCAGATTTCCTGCAATGCTAGGGCTATCTGGGAAGCCTGCTAAGTCTGGATGACCTTTTAGTATTGACCTTCAGAAACTGAGGTGAATTAGAGGAGGAATTGTTATGGTTATTGTAAACACTGTACCTCCGGGTTGGAAGTGTTTACACTTCTCATAACTGATCCAAGTCTGAGGATCCTTATTCTAGAACACCACCTGTGAGGGGGTTGGGTTGTTTACAGGTTTGCAGGTACCCTGACCTCAGAATACCCTGTTACTTTGATTGTTTAAGAGTACTCCATGTTGGAACAGTTCTTGTGATTCTAAAACCTTGGACATGTGGCTCTTTATTTGAGCCCCCCACCTTGGTTACTGGATTTATAGACCTCCATCTGGAATTCTTGAACACACTTGGACCTATGTCAGGGCATTTTGATCAGATCCAGCTCAGTCACAAACCCTTGCATTTCATTTGCATACATAATCATTGCATCATATTGACATTTGCTTATTTGTGTTTCAGGGTATCCATCTTCATTTGGTTTTGGTTTTGACCCCATCTTCAGTATTGACCTATCTTCATCAGCACCTGCTTCAGTTATCAGCTGTCTACTTCAGCTATCACCTGCACCAGCCAAGCAGTGGCTCATTACTTCAGCATTATCATCAGCATTTGTCTCTACTCAGTCTCCAGCATCATGGCTCCTAAAAAGAGCAACATCACCTATCACTTCTTCCAGCCAGAGCTATCAGATATCAGGAGGATTCAAACCCTGATCACTCCAGATCACATACTTTTGTTCAGGGAACATTATGGAGATATACTTGACATGGTCATGGATCTGGACCCATCACAGAGGAGCCTGATCCACACCTGCATTCAGTTTTATGATCCCCCACTGAGATGTTTCACCTTTCAAGACTTTCAGTTGGGCCCTCTATTGGAAGAATACTCCTCACTAGTTGGTATGCCTATCAGGAGTGAAATCCCTTTCAACCCTGAAATGGTCTTCCCTAGTAATGGAGAAGTGGCAAAGGCTTTGCATCTGTAACCTGTTTTGATTGAGCAGCATATGACCTCCAAGGCTGGAATCCCTGGCTTCCATCTAGATTTCTTGATCTCTCAAGCTACCCTGAAAGCTTCTTTAGGAGAGTGGAAAGCTGTTTGTGCTCTATTAGCCTTGAGCATATATGGAATTGTATTGTTTGCAGATGAGCCTCGATTCATTAGCAAGAATGCAATCCATCTATTCATCCTGAAGAACCCAGTACCCACTTTGTTGGGGGATCTCTATTATTCAGTGCATCAGAGGAATGAAAAGCAGAGGGGAAGATTAGTAAGGTGTTGTGCTCCATTGTTCCACACTTGGTTTCTCAAGCATCTACCCAGGACAGATGCATTTTTGAACCCTCATCAGCAGAGTAACTGGGCTAAGAGACTCACTGCTCTAACTTCAGCCGATATCAGATGGTGTACTCAAAGCACCAAGGGCAGGGATATCATCACCAGCTGTGGGCATTTTCCCAATGTGCCCCTAATAGGAGTTAAGGGTAGTATTAATTACAATCCTTTGCTGTTCAAAAGACAACTGGGCTATGCGCTGGTCCACACTCCTAAGGAACAGGACTTGGTGGAGACTCTTTATTGTGAGAACAAGACTAATCTGGCTATTGTTAGGCAGGCTGCCTGGGCCTGGGATAATGTTCAAACCAAGGGAGTGACCATTCTGGGGAAGTGCAATAATGTGGCATCAGCACAATATTATGAGTGGTCCCGTGCCAGGGCCCAATTCTCTGGGTTGCCCTTTACCATAGAAGATATGCCTGAGTCATCTTCAACACTACCCCCTGCCACTATCAGTTTGGAAGAGTTTGAGAGCTTGAAGGAAAGGAATGAGAAGCTAACCCAGGCTTTGCAGAAGACCCTCCGGGAGAGGAGTGAGGGTACAAGGGAGATTGAGAGGTTGGAGAAGATGAGAGTGGAGCATCTGACTAAGATTGAGAAGTCTGGGGATTATATCAAAAAGTCTAAGGCTGGAGAACAAATTCTGAAGAATGCTTGCAAGGAAGCCCAGTTCCAAAGAGCAAGGACAGACTTGTACTTAAAGGAGAGTCAAGCCCGGTGGGTCAGGATCACCGAGGCCCGTACTCTAGAGGACAAGAGAGTTCAAGACAAGATGGAGCAACTTGAAGCTAATGCAAAAGAACAACAAGAAGCCCTGGCAGCAGCCCAGAGGGAGATATCAGAACTGAAGATCAAAGCAGGGGTGAAGAGGTCAAAGGACCAAACTCAGCACAAGAAGCTCACTACAGCTGTTACAACCCGGAATCTCCTCATCAGGAATCTCACGGAACGTCCGGCTGATCCTGTGACCGAAGCACTTCTTAAGGAAGTTCGTGAGGATGAGTTTGGTCTCGGTGTTTGACCATTTGTTTGTTGTTGCTTTCTTTCCGTGTACTTTTGTTTTCCTGTAATTTTTTGACCCCTCAGAGGGCTTGTGTTTGTAAGACAAACTATGTACCATTTTGTTTTGTAATATATATGTTAGTTTGTTCCATCTGAGTTCGCTTCGAAAGCAGCATCAAAAACATCTTCAAGGGTCTGGAAGGGTCAAAACTGAAGGCCAAACCGGATACCTTGAGAACAAATAAGCATAACTGCATTGCATGCTAACCCTTTGTTTGTTTTGTAGGTTTTTGTTTTGTTGTTGCTAACCTCTGTTGTGATGCATCAGGAACTATTGCTAGGCGCCGGGTATTTCCCCTCAACCGTCCGCACCGTTATCCAACCCGAAACAACCTTCCGGGAATTCAAATGGATCAGGTACAACAGGACCTTGCAGAGGTTAGAATTCAAATGGCAAACGAAAGATTGGAGATGAGAACGCAGATGACTCAGTTTATGGAAGTTATGAACAACATGGCTCAGAGCCAGGAAAGATTGAGAGCCATGGTGGAAAGGCAAAATCAAGAGGATCCACATATAGGGACTGCCGGTACCAGTAACAATGAAAGGGTACAACCTCATGTCAACCCTCCGGTATTTGGACCACACCTCCATCCTGAGGTCAACATTCCTGCAAATGTTCAAGGGACCGCCACTGCAGCCAGGGTACTACAAGAAGATCCTCAAGAGGACCAATTCACAGTAATGGGTGCTGGGGAGGAAGCTTATGATAGAAGGTTGGAAGAGATAGCTGAGAAGTTGAGGTCCTTAGAATCTCAAAATTCTTTGGGCTTCGATGTCATGGACATGGGCTTGGTGGAAGGGGTCAGGATTCCCCATAAGTTCAAGCCTCCTTGTTTTGAAAAATACAACGGGACTTCATGTCCCCGGACTCATTTACAATCATTTCTGGGAAGGCTGAAGGCCTATACTATGGATGAGAAGCTTTGGATGTTCTATTTCGAAGACAGCTTGACTGGAGCGTCAAGAGAATGGTACTCTCACCTGACAAGGGCAACTATTAGATGCTGGAAGGACCTGGCAGAGGCCTTCATCAGACAGTATCAGTACAACTTAGACATGGCACCCAACAGGACCCTCCTAATGGGAATGTCACAGTCTTCAAGGGAGAGTTTCCGAGAATATGCCCAGAGATGGAGGCAATTGGCTGCTGCTGTTCAGCCACCTATGTCTGAAAGGGAAATGGCAGACATGTTTATGAACACCCTTCAGGGAACCTATATTGACAGGCTGGCTGCTTTCTCTTCCACTAGCTTCGCCGATGTTGTCATAGCTGGGGAGAGAATTGAAAGCCTGTTGAAGATGGGCAAGATTTCCGATAATGGTGCCAGCTCGTCCAGTAGTACAAGAAAGCCTTTTGCAGGCCCAAGAAGAACTGGCGAGACCAATGCCATCCACACCAACAGGGGCAGGCCCCAATATGTTCACAGGTCAGTAGCAGCAGTCACCATTCCTGCTCCAGCTCATCCTCAACCAGTCTATCAACCTCCGCAGCAAAACTATCAGCAACAACCTCAATACCATCAGCAAAATCAGTATCCTCCAAGGAATTACAACACCAGCAACAACAGTCAACAAAGGCCATTTCAGCAGAGGCCATCTCAAGCTAATAGGGTGATCGATCCGATCCCTATACCATATGCTACCCTGCTGCCACAACTCCTGAAACTCAACCTGGTTGAGCTAAGGACGCTGGCACCCCCAGATCCCAACAGTCTACCCAGGAACTATGACTCCAACGCTAGGTGTGCCTTCCATTCAAACGCCCCTGGCCACAATACAGAAAAGTGCAGAGCTCTGCATATGAAGGTACAAGACCTGGTAGACTCTAAAGCTCTGAATTTCGCACCACCACCCAATGTCAATAAGAACCCGATGCCGAACCACGGTGGTCCCAGAATTAACGCTATCGAAGAAGACAAGCCGTCTTATTTAATAACCAGTGTGGGACAGATCAGGACACCGTTGGTGGAAATCAAAGCTCAGCTCTTGGAATGTCAAATGTTCCCGGGGTGTGAGTTAGGTTGCGCTTACTGCAATATCTCAGTAAATGGGTGCGATAATTTGAGGAATGGCATAGATGGCCTCATTCAGAGTGGCCAGCTTCAGATCACCACTTCGTTTCCAACAAATCCACCAATCTCATCAGCAACGGCTTCAGAACCTCCTACAACTGCAGCAACTATTGTTCCTGACAATTCTTCGGCTTCATCAACAAGTATTTCATCTGTCATTTCAACTGACCAGATGCCAATAAATGTTCCTTCTACAACTCCAGCACCACTCCATTATGAAGCTCCTACAACAACAACATCCATTCTTCCACCATTGTCTCCTACAACACCAGCAATAAATCATGAAGATGTCTCAACTGTTACCATATTCTATGATCCTGAAAACAACTCCGTCTACAATTCAGAAGGTGCTGCTCCCATCAGAGCACCAGTAACAATTTATTATGATCCACAGACTATCACAGTTCCTTCCGCAGTCGCAGCCAGTCCGGTCACTATCACGGTGCCTGGACCCGTACCTTATGAAAGCAGCAATGCCATCCCCTGGCATTACGGCTCTGACTTGTACTGTGAAGGACAAAGAATCACTTTTGAATCATCAACCCATGCACTACAAGTAGACAATGTGGGCGGAGGCGGAGGCTTCACTCGAAGCGGACGTCTTTTCGCTCCACAAATTCAGAAACCCACTGCCGAAGCAGAAGCTGCTGCTAAGGCAAAAGGGAAGAGCCCTGTGCAGGAAGATCAAGCTGTTAAAGAAGCTTTGAAGACACCATTCGATCAAGAGGTTGATGAGTTCATGCGAATCATCAAAAAGAGTGATTATAAAGTAGTGGATCAGCTTCACCAAACGCCCTCCAAGATCTCAATCCTATCATTGCTTATGTGCTCCGAAGCCCATCGGAATGCACTACTCAAAGTCCTGCACGCAGCTTACGTGCCTGAAGAGATCACTGTCAATCAGCTGGAAGCAGTAGTTGGAAATGTTAATGCTAGTCACGAACTAGGGTTCACCAATACTGATTTGACAGCGGAGGGCCGCAACCATAACAAAGCCTTGCACATAACCATGGAATGCAAAGGTGCTGTCCTTTCCCATGTGCTGGTAGACACGGGGTCATCCCTTAATGTCCTACCTAAGAAGGCTCTGGTGAAGCTAGAATATGACGGATTGACATTGAGACCCAGCAACCTGGTGGTGAGAGCTTTTGATGGCTCAAAGAGATCGGTTCTGGGAGAGATTGAGCTGCCCGTAACGATTGGCCTGCAGACCTTCAAAACTATTTTCTACGTGATGGATATACAGCCTGCCTACAGCTGTCTATTGGGTAGGCCATGGATTCACGCTGCTGGCGCCGTGACCTCTACCCTTCACCAGAAATTAAAATACGAGTGGGAGGGTCAAATCGTTACAATCTGTGGAGAGGAGGACATTTTTGTCAGCCACCTGGCTACTTATAAGTACATTGAAATGGATGGGGAGATCCATGAAACAATGAGCCAGGGGTTCGAAGCTTTGAATGTCAATGAGACATCTGCTGTACTTGGTACTTCAATATCATCATACCAACAAGCCCGGAAGGTTGTTGAGGAAGGAACTGCCCAAGGCTGGGGCAAACTGCTAGCGGTGGAGAAGAAAGAAGACAGATTTGGGTTGGGTTACAGACCAACTCAACAAGATCAAACAGCGGCTACGAAAGAGCCCAATTTTGTGAGTGGGGGGATGCTTACCCCTGATGCTATCAACTGTCTGGAAGACGAGCTGGAAGAAGAACGCAACCTGGAAAGCTGGATTCGTCCAAAGATCCCGGGGAGCAGTGTCTCGAACTGGTCTTCCCAGGAAATTATAAGAGTTACTCATGCAGAGTAATTATTATTTCCTGTATTTTTATAAGCATGCATCAAAGTCTTGCATCTTGCCCAAGATGACAAGACTCATTTTGTAATCGGGCCGTCTGTACTTTTTGTGCAAACAAGATCAATTAATGAAATATCAGACATCTTTTTGCAAACGAGTCTTTTTCTTTTCGTTCACTGTTTTTCCATTTTTCTTTTTTGTACAAAAAAAATAAATGGCGGTGTTTTCAAAATGACAACTTTATTCACTTTTCTAAACAAGACTAAAATCAGATCACTAAAATGAACCAACTTAACCCTTGCAGAGAGTGCCTTCCAGACAGCACCGACAACAGCACGGCTATGACTTCGTATGACTTTGACAATCCAATCAATCAAGCTGATGAAGGGGTTGAAGAAGAATATGAGCTTCCTGAAGAGCTAGCCAGGTTGTTAAGACAAGAGGAAAAGGTTATTACTCCTCACCAGGAGGAGGTTGAAGTGATCAATCTTGGTACAGATGAAGACGTAAAAGAGATTAAAATCGGGGCCTGTCTGCAAGACTCAGTGAAAGGACAGCTGATTGACCTGCTTCGAGAGTATGTGGACGTGTTCGCTTGGTCTTATCAAGATATGCCAGGGTTGGACACCGATATAGTTGTGCACAAACTACCTTTGAGAGAAGAATGCCCTCCAGTCAAACAAAAGCTACGCCGTACTTGTCCAGACATGGCAATGAAGATCAAGGAGGAGGTACAAAAGCAATGGGACGCCGGGTTCCTTGCCGTGACTAGCTATCCGCCGTGGGTGGCTAATATAGTACCTGTGCCTAAAAAGGACGGCAAAGTAAGAATGTGTGTTGATTACCGGGATCTGAACAGAGCCAGCCCGAAAGATGATTTCCCTTTACCTCACATTGATGTATTGGTTGATAATACGGCTCAGTTCTCGGTATTCTCCTTCATGGATGGATTTTCAGGATACAACCAGATTAAGATGTCGCCTGAAGACATGGAGAAGACAACATTCATTACACCTTGGGGCACGTTCTGTTACAAGGTGATGCCATTCGGACTGAAGAACGCTGGTGCAACATATCAACGGGCTATGGTGACATTATTCCACGATATGATCCATAAGGAAATCGAGTGTTATGTGGATGACATGATTGCCAAGTCCCTTATAGAGGAAGACCACCTGGTGAATCTGCTGAAGTTGTTCAAACGCCTGAGGAAGTATCAACTGAAGCTGAACCCCAACAAATGCACATTCGGGGTGCGATCCGGTAAGCTGCTGGGATTTATTGTAAGCGAGAAAGGGATTGAAGTTGACCCTGATAAAGTCAAAGCCATCCAAGAGATGCCTGCACCTAAGACAGAAAAAGAAGTTCGAGGGTTCTTAGGACGATTGAACTACATTTCAAGGTTCATATCTCACCTTACAGCAACCTGTGAACCCTTGTTCAAGCTGTTAAGAAAGGAACAAACAGTCAGGTGGAACGAAGACTGTCAGAAGGCTTTTGACAAGATCAAAGAATACTTACAAGAACCTCCAATCCTTATGCCTCCAGTTGAAGGAAGACCTCTGATAATGTACTTGACAGTATTAGAAGAGTCAATGGGGTGTGTGCTGGGCCAACATGACGAGTCTGGTCGAAAAGAGTATGCAATATACTACCTAAGCAAAAAGTTTACCGACTGTGAACAACGTTATTCACTGCTCGAGAAAACTTGTTGTGCTTTAGCGTGGGCTGCTCGCCGACTGAGGCAGTATATGTTGACCCACACTACTTTGTTGATCTCAAAGATGGACCCAGTCAAGTACATATTTGAGAAGCCAGCGCTTACCGGACGGATTGCAAGATGGCAAATGATTCTTACAGAGTATGACATCCAATACACTTCTCAGAAAGCCATCAAGGGCAGTGTATTGTCTGAATATCTTGCTGAGCAACCCATTGATGATTACCAGCCCATGAGGTTTGACTTCCCTGATGAAGACATCATGTTCATTAAATCAAAAGATCATGAAGAGCCTGTTCACACTGAAGGGCCTGACCCGGAAGAAGAATGGACTATGATGTTTGATGGGGCTGTTAACATGAATGGTCGTGGTGTTGGTGCAGTACTCATTACACCTAAAGGAGTTCACATGCCTTTCTCGGCAAAGCTCACTTTCAATTGCACTAACAACGAGGCTGAATACGAAGCTTGCATTATGGGTCTTGAGGAAGCCATTGACCTCAGGATCAAGACATTGACCGTATTCGGAGATTCAGCTCTGGTAATCAATCAAACCAACGGCAAATGGTACACCCACCAAGATCATCTGATACCTTACAGGGATTATACAAGGAGGTTACTGACTTTCTTTACAACAGTCAAGCTTGAGTATATCCCTCGGGACGAGAATCAGTTTGCAGATGCCTTGGCTACCATTTCATCCATGATCAAAGTTCAAGCTGCCAACTTTGTACCTCAGATTTCAGTATCCAGACTCGACAGACCAGCATATGTATTTGCAGCTGATGTTGTCAAAGATGATAAGCCTTGGTTCCATGACATTAAGTGTTTCTTAGAGGATCAAACATACCCACCTGGGGCGTCATCCAATGATAAGAAGACATTAAGAAGGCTTGCTGGTAGTTTCTTTCTGAACACTGATGGATCTTTATACAAAAGGAACTTTGACATGGTACTCCTCAGATGTGTTGACAAGACGGAAGCAGATTTATTGATGCATGAAGTGCACGAAGGCTCCTTTGGTACCCACGCTGGAGGACATGCAATGGCTAAGAAGTTGTTAAGATCAGGCTATTATTGGATCACAATGGATGCCGACTGTTGTGCCTATGCCAGAAAATGCCACAAATGCCAGATCTATGCGGACAAAGTGCATGTGCCTCCCAACCCTCTGAATGTGATGTCTTCACCCTGGCCCTTTGCTATGTGGGGCATTGACATGATTGGTAAGATTGAGCCAACTGCTTCAAATGGCCACAGATTCATCCTGGTCGCCATTGATTATTTCACCAAGTGGGTTGAAGCAGCCTCATATGCAAACGTCACAAGGCAAGTGGTAGCCAGATTTCTGAAGAGGGATATCATCTGTCGGTACGGAGTGCCCGAGCGAATCATTACTGATAATGGTTCCAACTTAAACAACAAAATGATGGCTGAGTTATGCCGGGACTTCAAGATCCAACATCACAATTCTTCTCCTTACAGGCCAAAGATGAATGGCGTTGTTGAGGCGGCAAACAAGAATATTAAGAAGATTGTGCAGAAGATGGTAGTCACCTACAAAGACTGGCATGAGATGCTACCGTTTGCCTTGCATGGGTACCGCACGTCGATCAGGACATCCACTGGGGCAACGCCTTATCAACTGGTGTATGGTATGGAAGCAGTCCTACCAGTTGAAGTTGAATTACCCTCTCTGCGGGTATTGATGGATGTTAAACTGAGTGAAGCAGAATGGGTTAGGTCCCGATATGAGCAACTGAGTCTGATCGAAGAGAAGAGATTGGCGGCAATATGTCATAGGCAGTTGTATCAGAAGAGAATGAAGAAGGCCTTCGATCAGAAAGTCAGGCACCGAGAGTACCAAGTAGGAGATCTTGTATTGAAAAGAATCCTCCCTCCACATACAGACCACAGGGGCAAATGGACTCCAAATTATGAAGGACCATTCGTGGTAAAGAAAGTTTTCTCTGGTGGAGCACTGATGCTCAGCACCATGGATGGTGAAGACTTCCCGTCCACTGTGAATTCAGATGCAGTTAAAAAATACTTCGCATAAAAAAATGACCCGCTGGACACAAAAACAGAATGTAAGTCCAGGCAAAAATAGGGCATCCCGGCGAGTCAAAAATAGAATAAAAGACTCGGGCAAAAGTAAGGGAAAATAAACAAAAAATGTACACCCGCTGAGTTGAAAAGCCGCATTGGACAGCTCAGGCAAAAATGGGTATCCCGATGGATCGAAAACCCGAAAGGGCGATCCATGCAAAATAAGGGAATAAGCGAACAACTGCATTCTGAATTCGTCTGTATCGTTCACAACTTGGTAAGCTTCGAAAGGATCAAGCTTCAATCAGAATCAACACTCTTCAGAAGGCCAGATGAGAAGAACGTCAAAAGTCATACGAGTCATAGCAAAGAGGAAGCTCCTTAAAGCGTCATCAACATTGCCAGCATTTTGTTTCTCAATTTGTAACAATCTCCTCATTTCAGGGGATTTGTTTCTTTGACTGTATCTCGCCAGTTCAGGGCATTTGAATTAATAAAATCAGATTTCAGTCATGTCTCGTCTTGTACATTTTTATTTTTGCAAAGAAATGTCTGATATCTTAAAGAAACATTGGTTGCATAAGAATACAGATGTTTATCTTCAAATAAAAACATGCTTGCAGGAAATATGCTTACTCTCAGAAGTATTTAAACTCCTGTGACGGAATCCAGTAAGGGATACCTCGGGATTATTTTGTGCGTTTCTATATCTTTGCAGGATTGCAGGTATCCAGAACGCAACTTGGGGCATGAAAGCCTCATCCCAGCAAGCTGGCAAATCAACACTCAAGCTTAGCACCCGAAGTGCTCTCTCCCCAACTAAGTTGCCTCTCAAAACTTCCCCATCAGAGTTTCCAGGCATCGCAGAAGGCACCTATATCCCCGGCTAAGTCAAGGATCCTTTTCAACAGAATCCCTAGGGAGGTCTCTCAATGATCTCCCTTTCTCCCCAGCCGAGTTGCCATCTCGCCCTTAGCCGGGTACAAAAGTCAGGGTACCATCTCCCCACAGCATCCTCAGCCTCTATTCAGAAGAGCAGCGCATAGAAGATCACAACAGAGTGAAGAAAACTTCTACAAACCCCAGCTGGGTCTCTCGTTTATAAAGATAGGTCTATCAATGACCCATATTCCCAAGCAGATATCACCACATGACAGATATACCGGTGATCTTATCCCCAGCTGGGATGTCTACTCCAAGCAGATCGATCAAAGATCTTCGTAGCAACGGGACCCGGATCCCGGTTTGATATCTTTGCACAATCATAGCATTCGCATCATATTCACCCCCAAAGCGCAGCATTCCGTTTCAACACGGAGCATTGCGGCAAAAATCAAACATATAGCATAATCATAAGCCATGATGTGAATCGAACACTTGTGAATATTAACCATTCATCAGAATACAGAATACTTTCCCCAAAATTCCCCAGAGTCCCCAGCAAAAGCAGTTGCCTCACAAATCACAAACACCAGTACATACTCCTTTTGGCACCCGTCCGTGTCATCTTTCCCCAGTAAGGTCGTCTGAACACTCTTACAACAAAATCACCCATATTACAGATACTTCCTGACACTCGTCCGTGTCATACCCCAGCAGAAAGCCAAAGACATCCTCTTTGCACTCACATATACCTGTATATACACTTTCTTGACACTCGTCTGCGTCATATCCCCAGCGCAGTCGCCTAGACCTTTTTATATCAGATACTTGTTCATATTACACTCTTCTCCTTTTGACACTCGTCCGTGTCACTCTCCCCAGCAGTTAAACACTCATCTATACACTACTCGCTCTTATACAGATACTCGTCCGTATCTTGTATATACCAGTTACATCCCCACAGATTCGACTTTGGTTCATGTTCTTTGTTAACCAGTTGGTACTCGTCCGTACCATCATCTCAGAATATGCGTCCAGTGTTTGTTTCTACATGATACTCGTCCGTGTCATAGTCTTGAGGATGCTCGTCCGCATCTTTAATCCATACACTGTATCAAATACTCTTGTCTTCTTGAGTATAGATGCTCGTCCGTGTCTACTATTCCCCAGAAGAACCTTCAGATTCAACACTCGTCCGTGTTCTTTGTTAACCAGTTGATACTCATCCGTATCATCATCTCTGAACATGTGTCAGTATTTGTTTCTACATGATACTCGTCCGTATCATAGTCTTAAGGATGCTCGTCCGCATCTTTGATCTATACACAACATCTAAACACTTGTATTTTCCTTTCTTGGTTGTGAACGCTCGTCCGTGTTCACTATATCCCCAGTAGATCGCCAACAAAGCATTTCTTTATCTGACACTCGTCTTGTGTTATGATAAACCCTGAGAGCAGCCGTACCCTGCTGAGTGGTCGTCCTCCACTTCTTGATGGTCGTCCCCCATCATGCTCATCCGATGGCCGTCCCCATCGTCGATAGTTTAGCAGCCGTCCCCTGCTAGGTGGTCGTCCTCCGCCTCTTGATGATCGTCCTTCATCATTTTATCCAATGGCCGTCCCCATTGTTGATTTTTGGTTATCTGGCATTCGTCCTATGTCATGAGAAACCCCGAGAGCAGCCGTACCCTGCTGAGTGGTCGTCCTCCACTTCTTGATGGTCGTCCTCCATCATGCTCGTCCGATGGCCGTCTCCATCGTTGACCTTTTCTATCCGGCATTCGTCCTATGTCGCGGTATTTTCGGCAGTCGTACCCTGCTAGGTGATCGTCCTTCACCTTTGATGGCCGTCCCCATCATATTTCTTTTATTCCCAACAGAGCAGCCGTCCCCTGCTAGGTGATCGTCCTTCACTTTTAGTGGCCGTACCCCACCATCTGTTTATTTCATTTATTCTTTAACCCGATGGCCGTCCCCGTCGTGGTCCCTTTTCCTTTTAACCCGATGGCCGTCCCCATCGTTGGTTACTTTACCTTTGTGAACGTGATGGCCGTCCCCGTCACGTTTCATTAATCCCTAGAGAATTTTACAGCTTTATCTTGATGACCGTCCCCATCATGATCTTCTTTTTCCAGCTAGTCGGCCGTCCCCGTCTTAGCTTTACCTTTTATCCCCAGCATGTCGGCCGTCCCCGTCATTGCTTTATTTCCCGCACCTTTCCCAGCATGTCGGCCGTCCCCGTCATCGCTATTTACCCAGCAGTCGTCCTCTGCTCGACGGTCGTCCTCCGTCGCCCACACTTTACAATATACTTTATTTCCTTTACAATCTATATCCCTTTTCTTCTTCATTCTGTGAGTGCAAATTTTGGACTGTCTTTGGTATTCAACCACAAGTTATCTTGTTTGCCTGTTAAGCCGCTGCTTACATCCTGCACAGCTAACTCATGTTTGAATAGGGGAAGCTGTAAACACCCCAAATTTGCCCTCACTCATTCACTCCATGGCTTATGATCATTCTCATATGCATAAACACAATCATATCATCTCATATTTCATTTTTGATTCACTGGATAGTTTCTAAGTCATCTGCATCTAGGGTTTGTGATCTGAGCAATCCAAGGGCATCTTGAACCACTCCAAAGGTAACCAATCACTTCAAAGAGGTCCATGTGTGTTCTTGTATCATATTACATCTTCTCAAAGTCAAAAATTCCAAAGAATCACAAGAATTGAGGTTTGTGTGGAAGCAGAGCCAGGATAGACTGCACAGTTGACCTAAAATTAGGGTTTTGGTTTCAGAGGCCATAACTCCAAATTTTTTGGTCATTCTTGTTTCCATTGGTCTCTATATGGTATAGGGAGTATGCATATCAATTTTCATGAAGAAATTCCATGGGGAAGTCATCTGATCAAGAGTTGACTTTCTGGACAAGTTAGTGTAAAATCAGGGCATCTGAGCCCCCCAATGACCCAACCAATGGGTGATCTTCATCATTTTTAGTGTATATGATCTTTATTTGATCATGTAAGAAGGTTGAAGTTCACAAAAATCAAGAATTTAGGGTTTTTGCAAGTGTTGACTTTTTGGGCATAGTTGACTTTTCAAGAATGCTTCATTTTAGGTCACTTTTCAAGCCTTGATTCTTGATCCAAAAAAGCTTCAAATGGAAAAACTTTGGTCATGAAAGTTGTAGAATACATCTTTCCCTTTTCAAAAAGTACAAGAACATGATCAAATTCTTCTTGGATCAAAAGTTATGGTGTGACAAAGTTGGCTAAAATCATTGATTTTCAAGGCATGCCTCAAATGAGAATTTTGCAAAACCATGAACCAATGCCTTTTGTAACCTCTAGTTCATTTCAAACCATGACACAAACATTCTATAAGTCATAAAAATCAGAATTGAACCAAGATTGCCCATGTATTATGGCTTGTGGGATAAGGAAATCACATGTGAACCATAAAGCAACAACTTGCAAAAGCACTCATCACTCTTCACCAACTTGATGCATTGGATGCTGAACCTCCCTAGCTTCACTCACATACCATGCTGCGCCAGCCCATGCTCATTTACCAAGCTATAACTTAGCCCATGCCTCTCTTACAAAGAAGTTGACATTTTGCAAAAGGTGACTTACCTATCACAGCAGGCCATGTCACATCATCTGGCCAATTAGAATAGTTTATACTTTCCATCTCCAAGCAAAACATACCACCAAGCAAGGCTGAAACTCTCTCAAGCATCATATTCACAAAAACACTCCAATAAGCAAAAACTTTCGAATGATCCTCCACAACACACAAACACAAAAACCATTTCCATAGATCAAATCACCTTGCTTCACTGAGTAGAAACCAACAAGACTTGGGCCTGAAACAAGCAAGAACACCCCATTGCCATTTTTCACCTCAAGTTGCAGTTTCATTCGAATCTCTCTCCCCAGCTCACAAACATCAAAACCAACTCCACAAACCTTCTCCACTCATCATCAGGACCACACAGAACCACTCACCTTGGCCTGAAGCTGCTTGCATCGCCATTGCCATTTCCAACTGAGCTTGAGCAGAAGCTGCTCAAACTCTTCACACAGCCAACATAAACTTCTCCAAAGCATTCAAACATCATCAAGAGGTCCTAAGGAGTGGATTGCACAAGGAGAAAGGGTCTGAAAGTTGCTGGAGTGAAAGCTTCGAATCTCAGGTAGCTCAAGAAATATTTTTCCAGAAATCATTTTTTATGTTCTAAACTTGTTCTCCATGCTTCACTGAGTATCCTGATGCTTTTAGTTTTTGAAATGGTGATGAAATGAACATTTAATTGATCTCTGAAACTGGTTTGCCCTAAAAATTGTTTGTTTCGATTCATGCTTCTGGGGAAAAATAAATGAATTTGGGCATGGGGTTTTGATTTAGTGGATCATGGGAATCATTTCCCTGTTTTTAGATTTTGTTTTTGTTACGATTTGAGTGAGTTTGGAGATTTTCAGGTGGACTTCCCACCGGAGAAGACGACCGGAGGTCTTCTCCGGCCACCTGAAAATCATTTGCCCTAATTACAGTCATTAACTCCCATTTGAATTTGGACCGTAGGATGCCTTTGACCAGTTGACTTCGCGCGTGAGGGAAGGGCTCAGATCACTTTGATTAGCCCTAATTCTTTTATTAGTTTTAATTAATTGTAATTAAATTAATTAACTCAGAACCAATCCTGGCCACAAGATCTGGCGCCAGTCAACGCATTTGAATCCAGCCTCAATCTCCACCCTCCATTCTGATTACTTTTCCATTTTCTTTATTTTTATTTCATTTCTTTTCCTTTTATTTGTTTAATTTATTTAAAATAGTAAAAAATGTGTAAAAATTATGAAACTTTTTCTCATAAGTTTTATTAATTTTTATGACCCAAAAATATTTTCATTTTATTTTTTATCATTATAAAAGTATTTTTAAATATTTAAAAGATTATTTTTAATTGATTAATGAAAATTAATTTATTAAAAATACCTTTAGGTATTTAAAAATCACCAAAAAATTCATGAAATGTTCTAAGACATTTAGAAACATTTTCCAACCTTCAAACCAAATTTCTTTTTTGATCTTGATGCATTTTGAGGATTTTTCATTGAATAAAAATCATTTTTGTGCATTAATTTGATCCAAAGTTCAAAAATTCATTTCTGCCTATCTAGGAAGAGTTGGACATTGATTCTTCTTGCATTGTTTTGTGTTTAGCATGTAGTTTCTAGGATAAAATGGCCATGATTTGATTCCTCATTTTTCATTTGTTTGGCATTTCTTTTGTTTAGGAACCCTAAAAACCCTAATAACTTGTAAAATTCATAACTTGAGATTGGTTGAGAGTTGAGACCTCCCCTTTGGACCTTGGTTTAGTATAGGGTTAGGGATCCTTTGTGTGGCATTTTCCATTTTTTATCTTAGGGCTTGCTTCTGTTTTTGGTTTTTGTTTGATGTTTGATCCATAAACCCTAATTTGGGCTTCCATTTGCATACCTCTTGCATTCTCTTGCATAACATGACTTGCCATAGCATTTCAAGCATCCATTTGATTCATTTGACATCATAAGACATGTAGGGAACATGTTTGATCATTGCATCACATATTTGCCATCTTGTATGCCATGTATGCTTCATAACTTTTCATGTATGTCCATGCTTCCTAACTTGCATCATTTGCATCCATGAACTTGTATGATCATTTCCATGTGCTGCCTCATGCTTATAGCATCTCATAACATCATTATCATCATTAACATGCTTCTGGTTTTGTTTAGCATCATACCATTTCATCCCATTTGGCTTTGCATTGCATTTCTTTTCTAACATTTCAGGTGGTAAGTAAACTTGAGAAGTGAATTTGCCTTCACTTCTCATAACTTTTCTTTTCACCTCTCTTGCATCCATTGATGTATTCTGATTTGTGTTTGAGATTGAGCTTGCTCATTCTTGTTTCTCCCACTTTCTTTCTTCAAGTGACTTGACTTCTTGAATGAAGCAAGTCACTTTGCTTCTCTTGATCCTGTTCATCTGCTTCCTGGTGGTTCCATTGAAGATTGTTCTTGAAAACCTCACAAACCTTAGGAACAACCAAGCATGACAATGAATTAGGGTTTTGGTTAGTATCCCCTCTTAGTTTTACCTTTGTGTCTCTTTTGAGTCTTCTCTTCTCATCTCATAATCAGGGACTAAACCCTAAAGGCTTTAAGGCTTTGTGATTAAGCTTATGCCTGCATCCTTCTATTAGGATGGAGTGTATAACTTTAATCCTAAGTGTTAAACCCTTAATGTGTTTAAATCTCTTAATCAATCCACTTAATAATCATCAAGGCATTACACTTGTAACTTGGGCCTTGCATTAGGGTTCTAATTCTTCCTTAATTGGTTAAGAAGGACTAACCCTAGTGTTAATGGACAAGTCCCCCTCAAGTTGTCTTACAAACCCTAAAAAAAAACACTTCTTCATCTTATCATCAATTAAAATCCTTCTAATAAAGGCTTTGTTTTGTCATGAGGTTAATCCCTAATCATGGATTAAGTTGAGGAGTCTTCCTCAGCTTAAACATTCTCGTCTATTATCCTTCTATTAGGATGGTGTAATGAGTCTGTTTAATCCCTGATTGTGGCTTAATCTCTGAAATTCTGTGATCAGGTATGAGATGTCCTAAGAGATGTCCCAACACTTAATAGGACATTTGACAAATTTAACCAAAACTTAAACAGCAAGAAAAGTAAACAACACAGAAGTTTGTTAACCCAGTTCAGTGTATAACCACACCTACATCTGGAGGCTACCAAGCCAGGAGGAAATCCACTATTAGTAATATTAATTCTAGACTTAAACCACCCTGTTTAATCTATCACTTAATACTTACCCAATGCAATTTCTACCTAAGACTCACTTAGATAAGAGTACCCTACTCACTCCCCCTCAATCACACAGTGATCAAGTTTACAAGTTTACTGAAATTGAAGACATCCTTCAAACAAAACAGCTTGATCTTACTTAACAGTTTCAATCAAGTCACAAATGCACTTTTGCTTAAAAGCTCATAAAGTGGTACAATTAAAAACAACCTGCTATTAAAACTCTAGACACCCTATTTGGACTTCTGAAATTCGTACTCAATTCTATGAGTTTCTGTTGCTTAAATAGGTATCTGAATTTTGGGCTTTCTGTAGAATGATCCAGCCCTAATGTGCAGCAGCTGTCACCTTGAATTTAGGGTTTGTTACCTCCTAGATTCTAGGTGCATTAGGTCTTCTGTTTTAAACTGAAACTTCAATATAAAACTCCCTACAGATGCGCCTTGTTCTGTTTTTATCCATCATTAATTAATTCCAGATAAATCTCCTTAAATATCTCTGATCAGTTAATCAATAATTAATTCTGGTAGCAGGTCTGAGATGTCTCAACATCTGTTGGGACATCCTGAAAAACTGAACTTAAGTTATTTACACAATGTCCCAACATCTGGTAGGACATCCTGAAATAAGTTCACATACTCTGTTTGCTAATGTCCCAACATCTGATAGGACATTCTGAACTGAATTTAACATTTCTTGTTTGGTCAAAAATTCTGCCAATTCTTAAACATCTACAAACTCCCCCTTTGGCTAATTTTTGGCTAACATCTTTTCTAGTTTTCAGAGTGCAGCAGAAGTTCTTTTTATCAGAGTATAGCATTACTTTTCTGTTGATTCTTATTTGAGATTACTCCCCCTCAAACATATATGTATCCAGTCTTTATCCAGTCTTGTTTCAACAGAAAAACTTATTCAGTTCAGAAGCAACAAACAGAATGTTTCATTCATTTAAACAGCAATTACATTTGATGTTGTTCTCCCCCTTGGTAGACACAAAATTAGGGTCCAAAGACACTATTACTGTCATTACATTGCTGTCATTACATTTGCCTCACATACATTGATCACTCAGATTCATCACTCTCAGTTGCTTCCTCCACTTCAGTGTCTTCATCTTTATCAGCTTCACTTTCTTCATCAGCCTCACTGTCTTCACCAGATGCAGCATTCTGATCTTCTTCACTTTCCAACCTTTTGATGATTTCCTCAAGCTTCTGCTTTCTAGCTTCAAGCTCTTTGCAGGTGCTTTTGAGTTCAGCAATTAAAGTCTTCCTGGAGATTGGATTCTTAGCAGTGGAGGGACCAGCAGATGTCCCAGAAGGTGCTTCAACATCTGCAGCATGGTGACTTAGGAATAATTTGTAATGAAAAGCCAGGGGGCTCTCTCTCTTGCAGACAGTGTCCTTCTCATTTAAAATCCCAGGGTATTGACTTAGAACAATACCACACAGCAATGATGGAAAAGCTATTGGCAGCTTTGTTGCAGTAGAGATGGCATGCTTCATAGTCTGATCAAAAATATATGCTCCATAATCCATCTTGGTTTGAGTTCCCACAGCATAGATGAATCTGGCCAGACCAGTTGAGATTGATGAAGTGTGGTTGGTAGGCACCCAGTTAGCAGTTCCAATCCTGTTAAGCATGGCATACTTTCTGGTAAGCATGCTTACAGAGAGCTTTCCCTTCACAGGCCAAGCTTTGACCTGGTTTGCAGTGATCACCTTACAGATTTGATTATCTGTCTTGCCTAGCTCATTGGGTCCATCTGTGTCCCTTCCTAGATACTGATTAATGATTTGGGGAGAGAACTCAACACACTTACCTCTCACAAATACCTTTTTGAACTCTGAGGACTTACCATTTGAGCAATCCTCCTGAAGATTCACAATGAACTCTTTGACAAGAAGTTCATAGCAGGGAGAGAACTCTGAGACTGTCTTGAATAGTCCTGCAGCAGAGATTAGGTCAATGAGTTCTGTGCACTCAAGTGCATTGCTGCTCAGTTCTCTTTCCAGGGCAACCCTTCTTTGGTACACATACTTCCATCTGTTGACACTAGAGACAAGATGGAATGATATGTTGTCCAAGGGAGCATCTGGAACAGCAGTTGAAGCTCTTGCTAGTGTTGGTCTTTTCTTGGGAGGAGATGTTGGGACATCTGATTCAACATCTGAATCTGATGGTGTGGCAGCTTTTCTCTTCTGGGATTGGACTTTGCTCCAGGGTTTTGTTGGACCAAAGGTAGCTTTAGCTTTGCCTTTCTTTGGACTAGCCTTCTTCTTCTCAGGGATGACAGGTTCAGCTTGCATCTTTCCTTTCCTGGACCTTAGTCTTTTAGCAATGCTGGGTTTCACAGATGATATGATTTCTGCATCAGAGTCCTGCTCCAGATTGACCACTGGAGGAGATTGAGCAGCCTCCTCTTCAGCTGGTTGATCAGCAGAAATTTGATCTTCATTTGACTCTTTAGCCTGTTCCACAGAAACTTCTTTATCACTTTCACTTGAGGCTTTGTCCTCAGTTTGTTCCAGATCAACATCAGATGAGTTCTTTTTCTTATCTTCAGATGTTCCAACATCTGTTGGGACATCTTGTTCTGCAGCAGTGTTCTCTGTATCTTGAGCTGGTTCTTCTTGAGGTGCAGGAATGGTGTTCAAAGGAACAGAGATCCCTCTCACCACTCTTTGTTCAGAGAAAACTTGGTTGACAATCTCCTTGATGGAATCATCAACATATTTGGAGTATTTTGTGGACATGTTAGCAGGAGAGGGATTGCCTTTAGCTTTGCTTCTGATTTGATCTTTACATCTCTTTGGTGTTCTTGCCTTTTTAGTGTGAGAGGCACTTCCCCTGAGCTCGTCCAATGGTGTTGATGACATTGGCACAACAGAGATTGGAGTGGCATGAACCACGTCCTCCTTGTTGAGAATTTCCTCAGTAGCTTTAGGGTTTTGAGACATTGTAGAAGAATATGGATGAACAGCTTTAGGGTTTACGATTTCTGAAGGATTGAGAGTTAATGTGATTCGCTTGTGATGATATGATGAGAATCTTGATAGCTTCTTATAAGTAGTTACTAAATATGTAGCCGTTACAGTCCAAATGATTAGGGATGGAATTCCCAAGGATCTAGACCAGGCTAGCTTTGCCATCTGGAACTTATGCCATGCAATGTCATATGACATGTTGGCACATCTCATTAATTGCTAAATCTCACATAAACAGATTCCAAGTTTGCCCCTTAAATTCTCAAATTGAGTAGCATCCAATGCTTTGGTAAAAATATCAGCTAATTACAAATCTGTAGCTACATGCTCCAATGAAATCACCTTTTCTTCTACAAGATCTCTGATGAAATGATGTCTGATATCAATATGCTTAGTCCTGCTGTGTTGAATGGGATTCTTTGATATGTTGATTGCACTTAAGTTGTCACAGTACAATGTCATGACATCCTGTGGGACATTGTACTCAGTGAGCATCTGCTTCATCCAAACCAACTGAGAACAACTGCTACCTGCTGCTATGTACTCAGCTTCAGCTGTAGATAAGGATACACAATTCTGTTTCTTGCTGAACCAAGAAATCAGATTGTTTCCTAGAAAGAAGCATCCTCCTGAAGTGCTTTTTCTGTCATCAGCACTTCCTGCCCAATCAGCATCACAGAAGCCAGTGAGAATTGGTTTGCACCCATGAAAGTACATTATGCCATAGTCACAAGTACCATTAACATATTTAAGGATTCTCTTGACTTGATTGAGATGACTGACTTTTGGATCAGCTTGATATCTTGCACAAACTCCTACTGCAAATGCAATGTCTGGTCTGCTAGCAGTCAAGTATAACAAGCTTCCAATCATGCTTCTATATAAACTTTGATCTACATTCTCACCCTTTTCATCTTTAGTCAGCTTTAAATGTGTGGGAGCAGGAGTTCTTTTATGAGAAGCATTTTCCATTCCAAATTTCTTCACTATGTTCTTGGAGTACTTACTTTGGGAAATAAACATTGAGTCTTCCATTTGCTTTACTTGCAGACCAAGAAAGTAGGTTAATTCACCTACTAGACTCATTTCAAATTCAGATTCCATCTGCTTGACAAAATGTTTGACCATCTTATCAGACATCCCACCAAACACAATGTCATCAACATATATTTGTGCAATCATGACATTTCCTTCTTCATCTTTAACAAATAGGGTTTTATCAATCCCACCTTTTCTGTATCCTTGCTTGATAAGAAATGTGGTCAGTCTTTCATACCATGCCCTTGGAGCTTGCTTCAGACCATAAAGTGCTTTCTTTAATTTGTATACATGATTTGGACAGCTTGGATCAACAAATCCTTTAGGCTGTTCTACATATACCTCTTCATTAAGATAACCATTAAGAAAGGCACTTTTCACATCCATTTGAAATAGCTTGAACTTTAAGATACAAGCAATTCCCAACAGTAGTCTTATTGATTCAAGCCTTGCTACTGGTGCAAAGGTTTCATCAAAGTCTACCCCTTCAATTTGAGTGTATCCTTGAGCCACAAGTCTAGCTTTGTTCTTTGTAACAATTCCTTGTTCATTTGACTTGTTCTTATACACCCATTTTGTACCAATCACATTTATGTCATCAGGTCTAGGTACAAGATTCCACACTTCATTCCTTGTGAATTGACCTAATTCCTCTTGCATAGCACAAATCCAGTATTCATCAGTGAGAGCTTCCTTGACATTTTTAGGTTCTATTTTGGAAACAAAACAAGAACCTGAAATCACTTCTCTTGATCTAGTGCTTACACCTCTGTTGGGATCACCAATTATCAAATCTTTGGGATGATCCTTCTGTATTCTGATGGAGGGAGGTTTGCTTGAATCTTCTGACCTTGTATCATTTTGAGTGAAGTTATATTGATCATTCTTTTCTTCAGCTTCAATCTTGATATCAGCAGATGTTCCAACATCTTCTGGGACATCTGTAGAAACATCATCAATTACCACATTTATGGACTCCATGATAACCTTTGTTCTGTAATTAAATACTCTATATGCTCTGCTGTTTATAGAGTATCCAAGGAAAATCCCTTCATCACTTTTAGGATCCATTTTTCTCCTTTGCTCCCTATCTGCCAGAATATAGCATTTACTTCCAAACACATGAAAGTACTTCACAGTGGGTTTTCTGCCCTTCCAGACTTCATATATTGTGGACAGGGTTCCTTTTCTCAAGGTAACTCTGTTATGGATGTAGCAGGCAGTGTTCATAGCTTCAGCCCAGAAATACAGAGGTAACTTTTTAGCATGGATCATAGCTCTTGCTGATTCTTGAATAGTTCTATTCTTCCTTTCAACAATCCCATTCTGTTGAGGAGTGATAGGAGAAGAATACTCATGATTGATTCCTTCTGAAGAGCAGAAATCTAAGAACTTTTGATTCTCAAATTCTTTTCCATGATCACTTCTTATTCTGATCACACAGCTGGATTTTTCCCTTTGCAATCTTTGACATAATTCTTTGAATACATCAAATACATCTGACTTTTCTTTGATGAAGTTTATCCATGTATATCTTGAAAAATCATCAATCACAACATAGGCATACCTCTTACCACCAAGACTTTCAACCTGCATAGGTCCCATAAGATCCATATGTAGAAGTTCCAAAACTTTGGAAGTTGTCAGATGTTGGAGCTTTGGATGGGACATCTTGGTTTGCTTGCCTATTTGACATTCACCACATATTTTGCCATCATCAATCTTCAGTTTAGGAATACCTCTTACAGCATCCATAGATATGATCTTCTTTATGCCTCTGAAATGAAGATGACCTAGTCTTTGATGCCACAGTTTCACTTCTTCTTCTTTAGCTAGAGAGCAGGTTGAAGTGAGACTAAGATTTTGGGATTCCCACATGTAACAGTTGTCTTTAGATCTGGCTCCTTTCATGACAACCTCTTGTTCTTTGTTAGTCACTATACATTTAGACTTGGTAAAGTTTACACTGTATCCTTGATCACATAGTTGACTTATGCTGATCAGGTTAGCAGTTAAACCTTTAACTAGCAGCACATCATCTAGTCTTGGAACATCTTGACAATCCAAGGTTCCAACTCCCTTGATTTCTCCTTTAGCTCCATCTCCAAAGGTAACATACCTGGATGAATGAGATTTTAAGTTTACTAACAAATTCTTCAATCCAGTCATGTGTCTTGAACATCCACTATCAAAGTACCAGTCTTCTTTAGCTGATACTCTCAGTGATGTATGTGCTATGTATGCAGTATTTTTCTTTGACCAGATGAGTTGAGATTTCTTTTGATGCCTCTGCCCTGTGTGTTGTTCAGCTGATCTCCAAGCTTGATTGTTGATCTGGTTCTTGGGTATGTGGATTTGATCAGTCTGAATGTCAGCTTTTGGTCTCCAAACCTTCTTGATGACCTCTGTCTTCTGCTTAGGAGGTTGCTGATTTCTTTGATGACTATGCAGCACTTTCTTGGTACCCTCTACTTTCTGTTTGGAAGGTTGCTGATATATCTGATTTGGATATCCATGTAGCTTATAACAGTGAGGTTTGATATGTCCAAATCTTCCACAGTGATGGCATCTCCATCTTTGATACTTCTTCTTCATTTTGTTCTTTCCAGAATGTTGAGACATCTGTTGGAACATTATGTTTGTCTTTGTGTTCTGATGTTGGAGCATCTGTTGGGACATCTTGTTTGACTGTGTAGTTTTTGAAGTAGTTCTGCTAGAGCTTGCTTCATCTCTGTCATATCCCAGTCCACTTTTGACCCCTGAATGTTTATTATTGCTGAGAATAACATCCAGTGTGTTTGAGCTGCTGTTCAACATTCTAACAGATTTGGACATATGTTCCAATTTAGAGTTGAGAAGGCTTACTTCACTTTTTAAGGTTTCAATGATCTCCTGATCATTTGCTTTGTCATCTTCTAAAGTCTCATTCTGCTTCTTTAGCTTTATAACATCACTGCATATTTCAGAGCTTCTTTTGTATAGATCTTTGAATGCTTGCTCAAGTTCTTCATAAGTAAGTTCTCCACAACTGGAATCACTATCATATTCACACAGTCCAGCTAGAGCAGTAATATGCTTAGCTGATTCTTCTTCTGACTCTCCTGAGTCTTCATCAGACCAGGTCACATAGAGTCCTTTCTTTTGCCTCTTTAAGTAGGTAGGACATTCAAACTTGATGTGTCCATATCCTTCACATTCATGGCATTTGACTCCTTTATCTTGACTGGTCTTTTCAGCAAACTTTGACTTTCTGTTAACATCATATGGTCTCCTGTTCTCAGAGTTTGTGTTTCTTCCACTGGATTTGGATTGACCTTCCATTCCTCTGAGAATCTGTTTGAATTGTCTTCCAAGCAAGGCAAGGTTTTCTGATAAGCTTTTGTCATTTGCTGATTCATCATCTTCTTCTTCATCTGTATTTGACACCAAGGCTATGCTTTTGTTCTTTTTGACATTTGTGTCATTCATTCCTATCTCAAAAGTTTGAAGAGAACCAATGAGTTCTTCAACTTTCATGGAGCATATGTCTTGAGCTTCTTCTATTGCAGTGACTTTCATGTCAAATATTTTTGGCAAAGATCTGAGAATCTTTCTTACAAGCTTTTCATCAGTCATCTTTTCTCCCAAAGCTCCAGAAGTATTGGCTATATCCAAGATGTTCATATAGAACTCATGAATTGATTCATCTTCCTTCATTCTCAAGTTTTCAAACTTGGTGGTGAAAAGTTGAAGTCTTGACATTTTTACTTTTGATGTTCCTTCATGAGTTGTTTTGAGAGTATCCCAAACATCTTTGGCCAGCTCACAATGATGTACAAGTCTGAAAATGTTCCTATCAATGCCATTGAATAAGGCATTTAAGGCTTTTGAGTTGCCTAGTGCTGAGTCTTCTTCCTCCTTACTCCATTCTTCTTCTGGTTTCAGCACTTTTGATCCATCTTTGGTGTCTTGGACAGGATGATCCCATCCAACATTAACTGCTCTCCATGCCCTGTTGTCAAGTGACCTTAAGAATGCAATCATTCTTGGCTTCCAGTAGTCATAATTAGATCCATCCAGTATAGGTGGTCTATTTACTGACCCTAAATCTTTGTCCATGTTACAGAATTTGTATTCCCTAGATCTCACCCAGTATAAACAGGCAGGGTGCCTGCTCTGATGCCAATTGAAATTCTGTGATCAGGTATGAGATGTCCTAAGAGATGTCCCAACACTTAATAGGACATTTGACAAATTTAACCAAAACTTAAACAGCAAGAAAAGTAAACAACACAGAAGTTTGTTAACCCAGTTCAGTGTATAACCACACCTACATCTGGAGGCTACCAAGCCAGGAGGAAATCCACTATTAGTAATATTAATTCTAGACTTAAACCACCCTGTTTAATCTATCACTTAATACTTACCCAATGCAATTTCTACCTAAGACTCACTTAGATAAGAGTACCCTACTCACTCCCCCTCAATCACACAGTGATCAAGTTTACAAGTTTACTGAAATTGAAGACATCCTTCAAACAAAACAGCTTGATCTTACTTAACAGTTTCAATCAAGTCACAAATGCACTTTTGCTTAAAAGCTCATAAAGTGGTACAATTAAAAACAACCTGCTATTAAAACTCTAGACACCCTATTTGGACTTCTGAAATTCGTACTCAATTCTATGAGTTTCTGTTGCTTAAATAGGTATCTGAATTTTGGGCTTTCTGTAGAATGATCCAGCCCTAATGTGCAGCAGCTGTCACCTTGAATTTAGGGTTTGTTACCTCCTAGATTCTAGGTGCATTAGGTCTTCTGTTTTAAACTGAAACTTCAATATAAAACTCCCTACAGATGCGCCTTGTTCTGTTTTTATCCATCATTAATTAATTCCAGATAAATCTCCTTAAATATCTCTGATCAGTTAATCAATAATTAATTCTGGTAGCAGGTCTGAGATGTCTCAACATCTGTTGGGACATCCTGAAAAACTGAACTTAAGTTATTTACACAATGTCCCAACATCTGGTAGGACATCCTGAAATAAGTTCACATACTCTGTTTGCTAATGTCCCAACATCTGATAGGACATTCTGAACTGAATTTAACATTTCTTGTTTGGTCAAAAATTCTGCCAATTCTTAAACATCTACAATCTCATTACTTAACACTAAACAAAAACAACAAAAACATCTAATTAATCACCAGTAGGTTAATGATCTTAATCCTATACCAAAGGTGATTAAGTGTGAGAATCTGACTTCACACTTAAGGTATTCTCATTACCCCTAATCAGAGGGAAGATGTGATGAGTTTACTAAATCCGTTGGTTTAGGCTTAGGCTCATTAACTTATGACAAACTTCCAAAAGCAATAAAAGACTGAAAACACAAAAAACAAAAAATAATCGTCTCCTCCGGGATTCTTTTCTCATCATTTTCACTCATAAACGAGAACCTGCTTCTTCCATCTAATGCAAGACAGTTTGCATCTGTGCCAGACAGATCATACACTTGAGCATAGACAAGCAAGCAGTTCACAAGTCAATTCATCTTTCAGTCTCTTTGGGTCGAACTACGGTGTTCTGAATTCCTCATTGCACGAGAGGATACGTAGGCATAACTTAACAGTTATCGAACAAAAGTCTCTGTACATTCCCCCTCTTTCCAGCTTTATTCTTTAGCCTCATGATCTTGAGCATTGCACTCTGTTCTTACACTGACACTATACACATTACACTTCACATTTCTTTTACACTGACACCTGTACATTCCTTTCCAGCTATTTTACACACAAATTGCACTGACACTACCCCTTTAAAACACAAATCTTTTAAGCGTGGATCCCGTCGAGTACGGCGGACAATCTGGGTGCTAATACCTTCCCAGGTTGTAACCAACCCCCTTTCTCAGTCTCTCTGGTTCGCAAACCGTCTTATCCATCTTTTCCTAGGTCTATGCAGCATTGCCTTTCCTCCGGGATAAAAATGCCTAGCTGGCGACTCTATTCATCTCCAGTGAGTTCACGGCTGTGTGTTCTCACTGTTCCCTTCGCCGACCGTTCGCGTCTGTACCTTTATCTGGGCCTAAGTCCCATTTATCGGGAGCGACAGTAGGATTTCTCGCCACTATAAAATATCCTCAATGGTTGGAAAACATTGTACCAATACCAAAGAAGGACAGAAAATTAATAATGTGTGTAGACTACAGGGATCTCAACAATGCAAGTACAAAGGAAGACTTTCCCTTACCACACATCGACATGCTAGTAGACAACACATCAAAGTATAAAGTATTTTCCTCCATGGATGGATTTTTGGGCTACAACCAGATAAAAATGGCACCCGAAGACATGGAGAAAACATCTTTCATTACACCCTGGGGCACCTTCTATTATAAACTAATGACGTTTGGATTAAAGAACGCTGGTGCTACCTATCAAAGGTCCATGACAACTCTTTTTCATGATATGATGCCTAAATATAACGAAGTATACGTCGACGACATGTTCACCAAGTTGAAGACCGAATAGGAACATGTTGAACATCTGTAGAAATTTTTCCAACGTCTGAGAAAATATAAACTACGACTGAATCCCAACAAGTGCACTTTTGGTGTTCGATCAGGAAATCCCTAGGATTCATCGTCGGACATAAAGAAATCAAAGTCGATCTTGACAAAGTCAAGGATATTCAAGAAATGCCTACTCCGAAAACAGAGAAACAAGTTCGAGGATTCCTGGGACATCTAAATTACATCTCAAGGTTTATATTCCTCATGACCGCGACATGTGTGCCAATATTCAAACTTCTCCAAAAGAATAACAGTGATGACTTGACATAAGACTTCTAGGAAGCCTTTGAAAAGATCAAATAATACTTGTTGAAGCCACTAATTTTGTCTCCTCTAGTTGAAGGAAGACCATTGATCATGTACCTCACCATTTTGGAAGACTCTATGGGATGTGTACTTGGCCAGCAAGACGAAACGAAAATAAAAGAATATTTTATTTATTATCTGAGCAAGAAATTCACTGATTGTGAAACTCGGTACACAACGCTCGAGAAAACATGTTGCGCTCTAGCTTGGGCATCTAAATGTCTTCACCAGTATAGGATCTGTCATACTACTTGGATCATCTCGGAAATGGATCCGATCAAATATGTGTTTGAAAAGCCCGCATTAATGGGTTGAATTGCTCATTGGCAAATGTTGTTATCAAAATAAGACATTGAGTATCACGCTCAGAAATCCGTCAAAGGAAGTAACCTAGCTGATCATTTGACTCATCAACCCTTCAGTAATCAGGATCCAATCATATTTGACTTCCCATACGAAGACGTCATGTATCTTAAGATGAAATATTATGAGGAACCACTTCCAGACGAAGGACTAGAACCAGGATCCCTTTGGAGACTTATCTTCGAAGAAGCAGTCAATGCTTATGGAAACGAGATTGGGGCAATCATTGTTACTCCGAACAGAACCCACATTCCATTCACTACCAGATTGGCATTCAAATGTACAAACAACGAGGCTGGGTATGAAACTTGCATCATGGGTCTCGAGGAAGCAATTGATCTCAGAATCAAGAATTTACACGTGTATGGAGATTCTGCTTTAGTAATCAATCAGATCAAAGGAGAGTGGGAAACAGGACAGCAGGGACTTATCCCTTACCGAGATTATGCAAGGAGATTGCTACCATTTTTCAACAGAGTTGAATTCCATCACATCCCTCATGAGAAAAATTACATGGCTGGCACACTTGCTACTCTCTCTTCCATGATCACAGTTGATCGATGGAATGACATCCCAAGAATTGACATTATGCGCCTAGACAGGCCATCATACATCTATACATTGGTATCACGATATTCAACAATTCCTACAGAAAAGGGAATACCCATTTGGATCGTCGAGAAAAGACAAAAAGATCCTCCGAAGACTGACATACAACTTCTTCCTCAACCAAGACATACTTTATAAGAGAAACTTTGACACGGTTCTACTCATGAAAGAAATTCATGAAGGATCCTTTGGTACTCACACCAATGGACATATAATGGCAAGAAAAATACTTCGGGCAAGATACTACTGGCTCACAATATAGGTAGATTGCCTCAAGCAAACGAGGAGATGTCATAAATGCAGATTATGCTGATAAAATTCACATTTCTTCGACACTTCTCAAGGCTCTCTCTTCGCCATGGTCAATTTCAATATGGGGAATTGACATGATTGGAATGATTGAACCTAAAGCTTCAAATGGACATCAGTTCATCCTGGTAGCTATTGATTACTTCACCAAATGGGTCGAAGCAACATCATATGCCAATGAAACCCGACAAGTGGTCGTCCGATTTATCAAAAACAATATCATTTGTTGTTATGGTATTCTAAGTAAACTCATTACTAACAATGGGTCCAACTTGAACAACAAAATGATGAAGGAATTATGCACAAAGTTCAAAATTGAACACCATAACTCTTCTCCTTATCGAAACACCAATGTTGTTGCGAATGTTGCCAATAATTCAAAGAACCAATTGGCATGAAAAAATCTTGCTTGTACATGAAGAAATCATGGATCAAAATGACCATCCAAAACTGTTATTCAAAAACAGTTTTTCACAAAACTTTGAAATCTGATTTTTTGAGTCAAAGAAAAATTTCAAGTGGTATTAAGCATCTTATAAATCATTACAAACTTGATTAAACCTGCAAATTCATGATTGCTCCATGGAATTCCCATAAATGGCATTTATGAATTTCAACACTTATGCATTTTGATCCAAGGGTCACCAAGCTCCAAAATGGCATATTCTTGGATATCTTGTTCAATAAGCAATAGGTGGACACAATCCAAGCATAAAACTTCTAAGGAATGTGATTTAGCCTGCTGCATAGCTGAGCAAATTGAGAATCTCATCATTTCACCATTTAAGGCCTTTTATGGCAAAGCATGAGTCGCATTTGTGATCTCATCTCTTCAAGACTTAAGGGTTAAGTCATCTCAACATGTTTGCCTATAAATAGAGATCTCATTTGATCATAAAAATTACACCAATGTTTTGGAATCCTAAGTTTTCTCTTCTTCACTCTTAAAGACTCAAAACTTGATATTTTGAGCAATCACTACTGGTTTTTGAGCTGTGGCCACTATCAACTTAAATAATTAAGCGATATTATTGGCTTCTGAGCCATCTCTCCTTTCTTTAACTTCTCTTTGTTTTCTTAAACTGGTTGTTGCTTGTTAGAATATGACTGTTTGCCAAAATTATCTTTCTCCACCTCATACTAAAGCAAAGATAATAAAATACTTTTTAATGACAAAGAGAATATAATGTTAAAAAACATATGTAATCTTTCTTCCTCGGGATATTGGGCTTCTGCTTCCCAGTGTAAACCCCAACTTCATTCTTAATAAAACATTTAAAAATACTCAAACCATAGCAAATACATACTAAAAATTGTCAAACATATTCATTGACTCCTCTTGGGCTTAAACACAAGGACCCTCAAAGGCTTCCTAAAATAATAGGAACAAACCTTTAGAATAAAACACATATAGTAGTCTCCCTCTCCTCGATGGATGACCAAGTTATCCTCCTCTTGGGCTTTGTACAATTGAACTTCTCAAGACAAAGGAAAGTCTAATGACCATATCTCTCATAAATTTCCCAAAAGATAAAACACTCTTCATACATAGTCAGTTATACCAATAATTTTCAACCTTCCATCTTAGGCTTCATATAAGATACTTATAAACCAAGAGACAGTCTCTCACAAATAAGCTTCATACATGGGCTTCCAAATCAGGACACGAACAAAACTTTCCCACATAGTCAGTTTTCTTTGTTTAGCTTCAACCTTGGGCTTCAATCAAGGCACAAATAAACAAAATCTCCCCTCTTTAGAGATGAAAAATTCTCTCTACGTAGTACATTTTTAGCTTCAACCTTAGGCTTCAATCAAGACACAAATAGTCAAACACTTTACAGTCAAAATCAATACATCCATAGTCCTGGATTTTAACTAAGCTAATAACAACATCAATATAGTCATAGTCTTGGAATTTAACTAAGATAAACATCCAACCTTTCTTGAGCTATGCAAATCAAGATAACTTATTTAGTTGTCCTGAGCTATGCAATTCAGGTCAACCATTCAGTCATCCTTGAGCTATGCAATTCAGGGTACCCATTCAGCCTTTCTTGAGCTATGCAAATCATGATACCATTCATATTATGCCTTGATCTATGCAATTCTAGCAACCAACCAGTTACCAAAAATTATTTCCAACTTCAATCCTGGGCTTTGATCAAGAAATAAATAAACTTTCAGCTTGATTCTTGGGCTTTGATCAAGACACAAATACAAAACTTTGAATATCAACATCATGTGCTTTAACCAGGATACAAACCAACCTCTCCTCCTAGATCTAGCCTTTTAGGGGGAACTACGATGAAATAATCCCTCAATTTTTTTTTGGGGTACGTAGGCAAAAGGTCGTAAGATCTTTGCGAGCACACCAAATAAAAAACAACAATTAGGTTCTCAGGCCTATGAAAAACATCAGAAAATTATGATAATACAAAAACACAAAAATACCAACATCATCCTATCTTACCAACACTCGTCTGATACCCAAACCCAAATCAAAGAAACTCCATCTGATATCAAAAAGAAATTTTTTTGCACTAAACCAAAGGTAAAATAATATAAAGAAGACTCCAAAACCATGTGGGCACTTGTTAAATAACAATATGCAAATCGGGGTGAGTTTAAGATATCTTTTACCTTCCATAACCAACCTCACCAGGAAAAAAATAAGAAATTAGAAAGTAGCAAAAATGTGATAGTGATTAAAAAACCATAAAAATCGAGCTACAATCTTATTCTTAGCAATTGCAATTGCGGATTGGTTATCACAATGTATTGACATTGATGGGGTGGGTTTTACTCCTGATGGAATGTCTTCTAAGAAGTTTCTCAACCACTCAACTTCACTACCATCCAACTTCATAGCTACAAACTCTGATTCCATTGTGGATTTTGCAATAATAGATTGCTTGGCTGATTTCCAAGTAACCACACAACCACCAAGTGTGAATATATAACCACTAGTGGATTTTGTCTCGTCTGAATCTGAGATCCAATTGGCATCGTTGTACCCTTCAAGGACAGTGGGAAATCCATTATACTTGATATCATAATTCATGGTACCTCTCAAATATTTCATAACTCTTGCAAGCGCTTCCCAATGATGCTCATTGGTGCTATGAGAATACATGCTCAATCTTCTCACATCATAAGTTGTATCTGGTCTATAAAAGTTCATCAAATGTAGCAAACTTCCAATAATTTGAGCATACTCAGATTGAGAAACATGATCTCCTTCATTCTTCTTCAATTGAGAGTTAGAATCATAAGGGGGTACTCACAGGTTTAACATCATAATGACCAAACTTCTTGAGAAATTTTTCAACATAATGTTCTTGGGATAGTGTGATATTATCTTCCTTCCTTATGATTTTAACACCTAATATAACACTTGCTTTACCTATATCTTTCATGTCAAATTTTGATGAAAGAAAACTCTTAGTTTTAGTAACTATATCAATGCATGTACCAAAAATAAGCATGTCATCCACATACAAGGATACAATAACATATTCTCCCTTCAAAATTTTTGCATATACACATTTATCAACATCAAAAGATGAAAATTCATAAGAAATTAAAGTTTTATCAAATTTCTCATGCCATTGTTTAGGAGCCTGTTTTAAACGATACAAGGATTTGAGAAGTTTACAAACTGTTTTCTTGACCTTTAACCTCACAACCTTCAGGTTGAGTCATATAAATTTCTTCTTCTAAGTAACCATTTAAAAACACAGTTTTGACATCCATTTGATGAATCACTAATTTATGAAGGGAAGCTAAAGCAATCACAACTCGAATAGAGGAAATTCTAGCAACATAAGCAAAAGTATCAAAATAATCAATGTTTTCTTTTTGGGTAAAACCTTTTGCAACAAGTCTTGATTTGTATTTATCAATAGAACCATCAGGGTGAAATTTTATTTTGAAAATCCATTTGCATCCAATAGGTTTTGCTCCTGGTGGTAAATCAACTAGAGTCCAAGTATGATTTTTAGTAATTGAATCTATTTCAGTTTTGATAGCTTCCTTCCAAAAACGTGATTCAGAAGAAGAAATTGCTTTAGAAAAGCTTAAAGGATTATTATCAATTAGATAAGTGTAAAAATCATTACCAAAGGATTTAGGTTTCCTTTGTCTCTTACTCCTTCTCAAATCCTCATATTCATCCTCGTTAAAATTAACATTATGATTTGTATTATGATCAACAAGTTCAAGACAAGAATCATCCATAACATCATGAGAAATATGATCAGACTTTAAAGGAAATACATGTTCAAAAATTCAGCATTCTTAGTCTATATAATAGTATTGCGATCATGCACATCACTTTTCAAAACAAGAAATCTATAAGCAACACTATGTTCAGCATAACCAATAAACATGCAATGAGAAGACTTGGATCATACTTTCCTTTTCTTAGTATCTGGAAACATCACTTTAGCAAGACACCTGACATTTTAAATATTTCAGGTTTGGAGAATAACCTTTCCAAAGCTCATAGGGAGTCTTTCCGATTTTCTTATGAAAGATTCTATTTTGTAAGAAACATGCAGATAAAATAGCCTCACCCCACAAATTATTAGGAGCATAGGAACTAACCAACATAGAGTTCATCATATTTTTCAAAATTCTATTTTTCCTTTCAGCAACTCCATTTGATTCAGGATAGTAAGGGGGGGTTATCTCATGAATGATACCTTCCTTTTCATAGAATTCATTAAAGATTATGTATTCACCTCCTCTATCAAATATAACTCTCTTAATATTTCTATTCAATTGATTTTTCAACTTCAGCTTTATAAGAGAGAAACATGTTGAAGGCTTCATCTTTATTTCTAACAAGATAAACTTTACTGTATCTAGAGAAATCATCAATAAATGTTATGTAATACCTTTTTCCACCTCTTATCATAGTATTTTTCAAGTCTCCTAAATTCATATGAATTAATTCAAGCAATTCGGTTTCACGTTTCAACAACAGAAGGACATGGTTTCTTAGCAAGTTTGGTTTCAACACAAATTTCACATTTGTCATTACATGATTTATTAGAACTAGTAATTAATCCTATGTTTTTCATTTTCTGAATATAAGAGAAATTAACATGACCTATTCTAGCATGCCAGATATCAAGAGAGTCAACCATATAAGCAGAAGAAGATGTATTCTCATTCATTATTTCATCAATATTGAGTACAAATAGACCATAATCAGAACATCTCTTCCCCACAAACATGTTATCCTTTGTTATAATAATCTTTCCAGATTCAAAGGATACCTTCATCCCAACTTTTCCTACAAGATCAATGGATATTAAGTTTTTTTAATGGTTGGGACATGAAGAACATTTCTTAAAGCTAGGGCTTTTCGGATGTGAGTTTGAGAAGAACTTTCCTTTTACCATGGACTGGAGCAGTCCGAGAATCACCAAGATATATTTTTTCTTCTCCTTCCCCCCACAGAAGAGTAGAAGGAAAACACATATATGTTTCCACATATATGCTTAGTAGCACATGAGTCTACTATCCAGCTCCTCACACCAGAGACCATGTTCACCTGAGAAATTACAACAGCTGTAATGTCATCCCTGTCGCTCCCCGGATTTCCATCCTGGTACAAACGCGAAAGTGGCACGGAAAAAGAATAGAGTCGCCAGCCAGGCATTTTTATCCCGAAGGAACGGGAATGGTAATTGTCGCTCCCAAAAGATGAGACTGGGCTCAAATGAGGTACAGACGCGAACGGTCGGCGAAAGGAGGGTGTGAGAACACACAGGAGTGAACTCACAGGAAATGAAAAGAGTCGCCAGCTAGGAATTTTTATCCCGGAGGAAAGGCAATGCTGCATAGACCTAGAAAGATATGGATAAGACGGTTGCGAACCAGAGAGACTGAGAAAGGGGGTTGGTTACAACCTGGGAAGGTATTAGCACCCAGATTGTCCGTCGTACTCGACGGGATCCACGCTTAAAAGATTTGTGTTTTAAAGGGGTAGTGTCAGTGCAATTTGTGTATCAAAGCTGGAAAGAATGCAAGTGTCAGTGTATAGTGTATAAGTGATGTGTATAAAAGGAGTGTCAATGTAAGAACAAGAATGAAATGCTCATGATAATGAGGCTAAAAGAATAGGGCTAGAAAGAGGGAGAATATACAGAGACTTTTGTTCGATAACTGTTAAGTTATGCCTACGTATCCTCTCGTGCAATGAGGAAGTCAGAACACCGTAGTTCGACTCAAAGAGACTGAAAGATGAATTGACTTGTGAACTTCATACTTGCCTATGCTCAAGTGTACGACCTGTCTGGCTCAGGTGCTAACTGTCTTGCATTTAGACGGAAGAAGCGAGTTCTCGTTTGTGAGTGAATGAGATGAGAAAAGAATCCCGGAGGAGACGATTATTGTTTGTTTGATGTTTTCAATCTTTTATTGCTTTTGAAAGCTTGTCATAAGTCAATGAGCTTAAGCCTAAACCAATGGATTTAGTAAACTCATCACATCTTCCCTCTGATTAGGGGTAATGAGAATACCTTAAGTGTGAAGTCAGCTTCTCACACTTAATCTCCATGGTGTAGGATTAAGGTCATTAACCTACTTGTGATTATTTAAATGTTTTTGTTGTTTTTGTTTAGTGTTAAGTAATAAGATTAAGCCATAATCAGGGATTAAACAGACTCATTACACCATCCTAATAGAAGGATAATAGATGAGAATGTTTAAGCTGAGGAAAGCTCCTCAACTTAATCCATGATTAGGGATTAAACTCATGACAAAACAAAGCCTTTGTTAAGTGGATTTTAGTTAATGATAAGATGATGAAGTGAGTTTTAGGGTTTGTAAGACAACTTGAGGGGGACTTGTCCATTAACACTAGGGTTAGTCCTTCTTAACCAATTAAGGAAGAATTAGAACCCTAATGCAAGGCCCAAGTTACAAGCTTGATGTCTTGATGATTATTAAGTGAATTGATTAAAGTATCTAAACACATTAAGGGTTTAAAACTTATGATTAAAGTTATACACTCCATCCCAATAGAAGGATGCAGGCATAAGCTTAATCACAAAGCCTTAAAGCCTTTAGGGTTTAGTCCCTGATTATGAGATGAGAAAAGAGACACAAAAGATGACACAAAGGTAAAACTAATGGGGGACTAATCAAACCCTAATTATTGTCATGCTTGGTTGTTCCTAGGGTTTATGAGGTTTGCAAGAAAGATCTTCAGAGGAACCACCAGGAAGCAGATGAAAGGAACAAAGAGAGGCAAAGTAACTTGCTTCATTTAAGAAGACAAGTCACTTGAGGAAAGAAAGTAATAAGAACAAGAATGAGCAAGCTCAATCTCAAACACAAGACAAAATGCAGCAATGATGCATAAGAGAGATGAAAAGAAATTGTGAGAAGTGAAGGCAAATTCACTTCTCAAAGTGACTTACCACCTGAAAAGTTAGTGAAAGAAATGCAATGCAATACAAAATGAGATGAAATGGCATGATGCAAATCAAAACCAGAAGCATAAGTATGATTCTAATGATGCTATGAGATGATGCAAACATGAATCAAGGCATGAGGATGATCATATGAACATATGGATGCAAGAGAAGCATGCTTAGAACCATGATCATACATGAAAAGTTATGAAATGCAAATGACATACAACATGGCAAATGCAAGAAGCAATGATCAAACATGATTCTAATATGTCTTAAGATGTCTAATGAATCAAATGGATGCATAAAATTCATGGCAAGTCATGGTATGCAAGCAAATGGAAGATGAATGCAAAAGGAAGCCCAAATTAGGGTTTATGATCAATGCACCAAACAAAAACCAAAACCAGAAGCAAACATCAAGATAAAAAATTGAAAATGCATCCAAGGGAAACCCTAAACCTATACAAACTCACTGCCCAAAGGAGGGGTTCTAACTCTTAACCTAATGAGGGTTATGAATTTCTTAAGAATGCTAGGGTTTTAAGGTACCTTGTCAAGAAAAATGTCAAACAAATTGAAAATGCAAGATCAAATCAAGCCAATTTAATCCTATGAACTACATGATATGCAAGACACAATGCAAAAAGAATCAAAGTCCAACTCTTAAAGACTAGGCAAAAATGATTTTTCAAAGATTGGATCAAAATAATGCTTTGAAATAGAATTAATTCCATGGAAAATTGTCAAAATGCATTAAGATCAAAAAAGAAATTTGGTTTGAGGGTTGGACAATGTTTCTAAATGATTTTAAAGGTTTCATGAATTTTTTGGTGATTTTTAAATACCTAAAAGTATTTTTAATTAATTAATTCTCATTAATTAATTAAAAATAAACTTTTAAATGATTTAAAAATATTTTTTAATTCAAAAAATAAAAATAAAAATGTTTTTGGTTTCTGAAAATTAATAAAAGCTTGCATAAAAATTTTCAGAATTTTTAAAGATGTTTTGCTATTTTTAATAAAATGAGGAAAACAAATGCAATTAAATGAAAAATAAAATGAATTTAAACTGAAAATGGGAAAGTATGCGCATCCAAGGGCCAGGATTCAAATTCCAGGGGGCGGGAGTTGACTACGCGCGCGTTTGGACGGCTCACATTCAAACTTGGCTAACCCTAATTAATTAGCCCTAATTACTTTCAGACGACCGGAACACTGTTCCGGTCGTCTTCTCTGGCAAGGTGTTCATGCTATCTCACTCCCTACGCATCAAAACTCCACTAAAATCTCCATATTTCATCCTTAAACATCACTGAACCTAAACCCCACCCCAAAATCCATTTATTTTCACTGAATCATAAGAATCAAAGCAAAAATCAATTCACGGGCAAAGTTTCAGAACAAGCATACAACCTCAAAACTCAATCATTTTCAAAAATAAAAGGCTCAGTGAACTCAGGGAAGCATGTAGACCATTTTAGCAACAAGAGATGAGAGTTCTGGAAAAATGAATTTCCATGGCTACCTGAATCGAAGCTTTGATTTCTGGCACTTTCTGGCTGATGTCTTGCTTGCAATCAACTCTCCTGGACCTCCTGAGAAACTTTCAAGGCTTGTTTGAAGTTTGTAATGGTTGGTTTGAAAGATGGCTGAAGTTCTGCTCAATGAGGGGCAGAAATCATATTTTGGTTTCTGAGGGTTTCAGGCTATGGTGATGGGTGCTTTGTGATCAGTGAAGCATATGGAGATTGTTTGTGAAGTTGGTTTATGTGTTTGAGGCTTGTGTGATGAGTTTCGAAGAGTTTTGCAAATGGAGCATAAACTTGAAAACTAGGGCTTTGGTGTGTTTCAACATGAAGTGTTATGTGCTTTGGCTTTCTTTTGATTTGTATAAACAATTGTGATAGGTCAGAGAGTGGGTGCTGGCCTATTGTGATTGGTATGGGTCTTTGGCCAAAATGTCAATTTGATTTGTACTTGAGGTATGGGCAATGGTACAACTTGCTTTTTGGCATGCTTGGGCTCAGCTGAGTTTAGGGAGAGCCATGGAATTGTTTATGAGGTGATTCAGCAAGTGGTTTGTAACTTATGATAAGTTTTGCAAGTTGATTCAAGTTTGGTTCCTTTGAGATTTCTTGAAGTTCAAGGCATGAAATGAGATGATTCTTGGGCCAATTCTAATTTTTAGAAGTCATGTAATCATGTTGTGAAGAAATTGTACACATTTGAGGTCTTTAGAACACTTGATCAAGTCATTTTGCAAAATGCCTCTTTGGTAGAAAACTTCAAATTTTGTGATTTTAGCCAACTTTGACAAGTCATAACTTTTGATCCAAAATGAATTAGGTCATGTTCTTGTACTTTTTGAAAAGGGAATGATCCATTCTACAACTTTCATGACCAAAGTTTTTTCATTTGAAGCACTTTTGAATCAAAAAGCAAGGGTTGAAAAAGTTTCCCAAAATGGCAATTTCATTAAAAAGTCAACTTTCCCAAAAAGTCAACTTTGCAAAAGACTTGAAATTCTTCAATTTTGTGAACTTCCAACTTCTTCTATGATCAAATAAAGATCATATACAATCAAAATGATGAAGAACACCCTTTGGTTGGGTCATTGGGGGTCTCAGATGCCCTGATTTTACATTGACTTGCCCAAAAAGTCAACTCTTGATCAGATGACTTCCCCATGGAATTTCTTCATGAAAATTGATATGCATACTCCCTATGCCATATAGAGACCAATAGAAACAAGAATGACCAAAAAATTTGGAGTTATGGCCTTTGAAACCAAAACCCTAATTCTAGGTCATCTGTGCAGTCAAACCTGACTCTGCTTCCATATCATTCTCAGCTCTTGTGATTCTTTGACATTCTTGACTTTGAGAGGGAATAATATGATGCTTGAACATACATGGACCCCTTTGAAGTGATTGATGACCTTTGGAGTGGCTCAAGAAGCTCTTGGATTGCTCATATCACAAACCCTAGGTGCAGATGACTTTGAATCAATGCAGTGAATCAAAAATGTAATATGAGATGCTATGACTGAGTTTATGCATATGAAATGATCACAAGCCATGGTGTGAATGGGTGAGGGCAAATTTGGGGTGTTTACAGCTGCCCCTATTCAAGCATGAGTTAGCTGTGCAGGATGTAAGCAACGGCTTATCAGGCAAACAAGATAACTTGTGATTGAATATCAAAGACAATCCAAAATTTGCACTCACATAATGAAAAAGAAAAGGGATATAGATTGTAAAAGAAAATAAAGTATATTATAAAGTGCGGGCGACGGAGGACGGTCGTCAAGCAGAGGACGACTGCTGGGGAAAGAGCAATGACGGGGACGGCCGACATGCTGGGGAAGGTGCGGGAAAATAAAGCAATGACGGGGACGGCCGACATGCTCATTCTTATCATTCATACCGCATCATCATTCATTGCATAGAGTTGCAGAGTTAGATAGATTTGTAGTCCAGCATAACATTGCATTTAGGGGCAAAATTTCCGGTTATTTATGTATTTAAATACCTTTCACCATGATCTCATGAGTGTCTATCGTCATTCACGCCATCTGGTAAAGTTATTTAAATAGGGGCAACTGTCGCACCCCAAATTTTACCCCTAACTGCTCGCATCATACATTCATCGCATTTAGCAGGGAATTCCAGGATTTATTTTTTTTCTGTTGCTTTCAATTCATTTTCAAGTTATTTATAATTTTATTTTTTTTAATTTCTTTCCACTTATAAGCTTCCATTTTGTTTAATTTAATTTCTATTTCTCGTTTATAACTTTTTAATTCATTCTTGTTTTTTTTTATTTAATTTTAATTTCTATTTTTTGTTTCTATTTTGTTTCTTCCATTTTCAAGTTCCTATTTTAAAATTTTATTTCAATTCCTATTTCTAATTTTTTAGTTCAATTTTCAAATTCTTCCTAAAACTTATTTGTTATTTCTATTCATTTTCAAGTTCTCATTTCTAAATTAATTTTTACTTCATTTTCAAGTTTTTATGTTTTTTAATTTATTTTCTATTCTTCAATTTTTAATTTTTATTTCATTTTCAAGTTGTTACTTCTAAATTTAATGTCAATTTCTAATTCATGTATTTATTTTATAAACTCCAAAATTATTTCTTTAGTTCTAAGTCATTTTTTAATTCCTAGTTTAATTATTTAGTTTCTAAGTTATTTTTAATTTTAAGTTTAATTCCTTTTTTAATTCACTTCTAATTCAAGTTTTAATTTTTATCCCAATTTTCCTTTTCAATTCAATTCATGTATTCATTTTATAAACTCCAAAAATTATTTCTTTAATTCTAAGTCATTTTTTAATTCCTAGTTTAATTATTTAGTTTCTAAGTTATTTTCAATTTTAAGTTTAATTCCTTTTTTTAATTCACTTCTAATTCAAGTTTATATTTAATTTCTAATTTAAAGTTCTCATTTCAAATATTAAGTTTCAATTTCAAATTATAATCACAAGTGTAAATATACAACTTTTATTCCAAATATTTGTTTATATTACAATTACAAGAAAATATGTACAACACAACCACTATTCAAAAAGCACAAAATTCAGCAGCACAAGGCAATTCAGCCTGCTCCAAACAGCCAGCCCCTCAACAGCAGACCTGCATGGCAGCCCCTCTGCTCCACCCACAACAAAATTCAGGCTTTGTCTCCTTTCCTCCAACCCTTCACCTACAAGCAACAAAAAACCACAAAAAATTCAGCCAAAGGACAACAAAAAATCAGCCCTTATAACACAACACAAACAGCTCACAACACAAAAAAAAACACACACTGTTACATTGCACAAAAAACAGCCTCAACAGCACTCTGTTACAAACAGCCCTCAAAGAACACAAAAAATCAGCCACAAATATCAGCCCCAAAAACCACACTGTTACATCCAAAACATCCATAAAAACACAACCCAAACAGCCCTCAAAGAACACAAAAATCAACCAACTGTTACAGCCCCACAAACACAACCCAAACAACCAAAAACAGCCTCAAAAATCTATCCAAAACAGCCATAATGACCCCAAAAACAGCCCCCAAATAATCCAAGAAACAAGCAAGCAAACCACACAACAGCAAGGGGGAGAGAAGAAGCTGCACGAAAAAAATAGAGGAAGGAGGGAGTGTACAAGGGGAGCTTACCGTTTGCGGATCCTTCACCCCGATAACGTTCGGGTCGGTAATATCTTTTTTCTCCTTCACCTCTTTTTCTGCATTTTTTCATAGATTAGTTTTCTTTTCAGTTTCATTCAAATCTGCATAACAAAGAGAAAGAAATATGAAACAATACTCAAAACCAGAAAACCTTCATAAACCAAATCTTCACAGTTCCGAAACCTTTGACACAAACCAAAACAGCTTGAGGTGAGATCAGCACCAACCGATTCTTGCTGTGAAACCAGAAGCAAACTTGCCTCACACAAACCAGCTGAAACATCTCCATTGACCCCTCACTTCACAACCTAAAAACCACCTTCAAAATCAAATACAGAAAAAAAATTGAACCAAAAAAAGATGAGATAAGAATCGTTGAACTCACCACAGCACAGATGAGAGCAGCAAATCGTGAACCACCTAGAGACTTCACGAACTCCACAAAAGGCCAGCAACCTCGTCACTACCCCCAAATCCACAACCATCATCAAACCCACTCACCACCGCAAACACTGAAGCAAGACTGAACTGTAACCCCAGCCGGAAACGCCAAAAACCCTCAATCCCTTCACCAAACTCACCGAAATCTGAACCGAAAGCTGAAACAGAAAGAATGAGATGAAGCTTGAAAACAGAGAGCCAAAACCGATACAAACCGTCACAAAACCAAACCGTTAAAACCTGAAACCACATCCTAAAAACAATCCTCCACGAACACTTTCTGAAACCAACGCAAACCATTCGAAATCACAAACATCCTTACAGCAACCAACCTCCATATTTTCATAACCTCCTTCCACCTTCCGCTCACCCTCAAAATCAACAACCCTGTTTCCGCCCGAAACCCCTTTCCGCCAAATCCGCATACACCGCCAGCCAACATTCAAGCAATCACCACTGGCCTCACCCCTCCTTACACTCTGAACCAACCCACCGCTTAACTTTACCATCTTCATCAACACAAAGCCCTCCATTCATCGATCTTAATCAGAACCTGTGAATCATCCATGTTCATGTAAATCCATGACCCTTCAACACAAACGACAAACATGTAAACACCCCAAATTTTCCCTCACCCATTCACACCATGGCTTGTGATCATTTCATATGCATGAGCTCAATCATACCATCTCATACCACATTTTTGATTCACTGCATAAGTTCTAAGTCATCTGCACCTAGGGTTTGTGATCTGAGCAATCCAGGAGTTTCTTGAGCCATTCCAAAAGTCAACAACCACTTCAAAGGGGTCCATGTGTGTTCAAGTATCATATCACATCTTCTCAAAGTCAAGAATGCCAAAGAATCACAAGAACTGGGATTGGTATGGATGCAGAGCCAGGTTTGACTGCACAGTTGACCTAAAATTAGGGTTTTTGTTTCAGAGGCCATAACTCCAATTTTTTTGGTCATTCTTATTTCTATTGGTCTCTATATGGTATAGGGAGTATGCATATCAATTTTTATGAAGAAATTCCATGGGGAAGTCATCTGATCAAGAGTTGACTTTCTGGACAAGTCAGTGCAAAATCAGGGCATCTGAGGCCCCCAATGACCCAACCAAGGGGTGATCTTCATCATTTTGAGTGTATTTGATCTTTATTTGATCATGGAAGAAGGTTGAAGTTCACAAAATTCAAGAATTACAAGTTTTTGCAAAGTTGACTTTTTAGGGCATGGTTGACTTTTCATGAAATGTCATTTTATGCCACTTTTTCAACCCTTGCTTTTTGATCCAAAAATGCTTCAAATGGAAAAACTTTGGTCATGAAAGTTGTAGATTAGATCTTTCCCTTTTCAAAAAGTACAAGAACATGATCTAATTCATTTTGGATCAAAAGTTATGGTGTGTCAAAGTTGGCAAAAATCACTAATTTTCAAGATATGCCTCAAATGAGAAACTTGCAAAATCTTGTACCAAGGCAAATTGTGACTTCTAATTGACATCAAACCATTACATAAGCATCATGTAAGTCCTAAAGTTCAGATTGGACCAAGATTTCCTCTTGTTTTATGGCTTGTGAGGCAAGATAGTTTCATAAGAACCAAAAGTGATCAAGTTGCAAAATCATCATCACACTTCCATCCACTTGTTGCCTTGGATGCTGAACCACCCTAGCCCTCTCCCCTCACCTTGCTGCGCAGCACACAGCCCATGTACTAGCCTAGAAGTTGCCCATGCTTTCTCTTACACAAAAGTTGACAATTTGCAAAAGTGGCCATACCAATCAATAAAGGGCAGGTCACATCATCTGACCAATGAGAGTTGTTTATGTGGATCAAATGCTAGCCATTTCATACATCAAGCAAGGCTGAAACACACAAGATCAACACATTCACAAACTCACTCCCTCAAGCAAAACTCTTCGAATCTGTTTCCACAAGCCATAAACACTCAAACAAACTCCACTACTCATCTCACCATGCTTCATTGATCCCAAACCAACAAGACATAAGCCTGAAACCAGCAAGAACTCAGCTTCACCATTTTTCATTCTCAAAGCCAAAACCTTCGAAACTTAGAAAATAAGCCACAAACACACAAACCCACTTCATAGATCAACTCAATATGTTCCTCTGATCACAAAGCATCCATCACCATAGCCTAAAACCCCCAGGATCACAAATACGATTCCTGCCCTCCATTGAACAGAACTTGTTCAAACATCAAAACCAGCCATCACAAACTCTGTCCAAGCATTGAAAGCTTCTCAGGAGGTCAAGTGGAGTTGATTGCAAGAAGGAAAGCACCCAGAAAGCTGTGGACTGAAAGCTTCGAAGCTCAGGTAGTTCAAGAACATTTTTTCCAGAAATCATTTTTAAGTTCTTAAGTTGTTCTATATGCCTCCCTGATCATGAATATGTCTTTGGTTTTAAAAATGGTGGAGAGATGAGAGTTTACCATGCTTCTGAAACTTTTTGCCCTAGAAATAGATTGATTCGATTCAGCCATTTTAGGAATGTTAAATTTGTTTTGATTTGGGGTTTTGATTCGTGAGTGAGTGGGGATCATTCCTGTGTTCTTAGATTTCATTTTAGAAGCGTTTGGAGTGAGATTGGGTTTTGAGGTGAACGGAGAAGATGACCGGAACACTGTTCCGGTCACCTGAAAGTATTTAACGGTGGGATTAGGGCATAAGCATTGATTAGCTGAGTTTGAATGCTGGCCGTGGGATTTGGCGCCAGGTCAATGCGCGCGTGTTCTTGTTTGAATCTGGACCATCAGATTGCTTGACTTTTCTTTTTTTCAGCTTTTAATTCATTTATTTTTCATATTATTTCATTTAAATTGTACAATTTATTAAAAATAGCAAAAATGTGTTAAAAATTATGAAACTTTTTGTCAAGAGTTTCATTAATTTTTAAAACACAAAAATATTTTTATTTTCATTTTTAGCATTAAAAAAGTATTTTTAAATATTTAAAAGTTTATTTTTAATTGATTAATGAAAATTAATTTATTAAAAATACTTTTAGGTATTTAAAAATCACAAAAAAATTCATGAAATGTTTTAAGACATTTAGAAACATTGTCCAACCTTCAAACCAAATTTATTTTTTGATCTTGATGCATTTTGAGAATTTTTCATTGAATTAAAATCATTTTTATGCATTATTTTGATCCAAACTTCAAAAAATCATTTCTGCCTAACCATGAGGAGTTGGACCTTGATTCTTTTTGCATTGCATTGTGTTTAGCATGTAGTTTGTAAGATTAAATAGCCATGATTTGATCTTTCATTTTCCTTTTGTTTGGTAATTTTCTTGTTGAGGAACCCTAAAACCCTAGAAATCTTAAGAAAATCATAACTTGAATTTGGTTAGGAGTTGAAACCTCTCCTTTGGGCATTGGGTTAGTATAGGTTTAGGGATCCTTTGAGTGCATTTTCAATTTTTTATAATGTTGTTTGCTTCTGATTTTGGTTTTTGTTTGTTGTATTGTTCATAAACCCTAATTTGGGCTTCCATATGCATCCATCTTGCATTCTCTTGCATAACATGACTTGCCATGACATTTCAAGCATCCATTTGATTCATTTGACATCATAAGACATATTGAAAGCATATTTGATCATTGCATCATGTATTTGCCATGTTGTATGCCATGTGCACTTCATAACTTTTCATGTATGTCCATGCTCCTTAACTTGCTTCATTTGCATTCATGAACTTGTATGATCATCTCCATGTGCTGCCTCATGTTTGTAGCATCTCATAGCATCATTAGCATCATGTAAATGCTTCTGGTTTTGTTTCTCATCATGTCATCTCACCCCATTTTGCATTGCATTGCATTTCTTTTCTAACCTTTCAGGTGGTAAGTGACTTTGAGAAGTGAATTTGCCTTCACTTCTCATAACTTCTCTTCATCTCTTTTTATGCATCCTTGCTGCATTTATGCTTGTGTTTGAGATTGAGCTTGCTCATTCTTCTTCTCCTTACTTTCTTTCTTCAAGTGACTTGACTTCTTGAATGAAGCAAGTTACTTTGCTTCTCTTGATCCTTCCATCTGCTTCCTGGTGGTTCCATTGAAGATTCTTCTTGCAAACCTCACAAACCTTAGGAACAACCAAGCATGACACTGATTAGGGTTTGGATTATTCCCCCACTTATTTTTACCTTTGTGTCTCTTTTGAGTCTTCTCTTCTCATCTCATAATCAGGGACTAAACCATAAAGGTTTTAAGGCTTTGAGATTAAGCTTATGCCTGCATCCTTCTATTAGGATGGAGTGTATAACTTTAATCCTAAGTGTTAAACCCTTAATGTGTTTAAATCTCTTAATCAATCCACTTAATAATCATCAAGACATCAAGCTTGTAACTTGGGCCTTGCATTATGGTTCTAATTCTTCCTTAATTGGTTAAGAAGGACTAACCCTAGTGTTAATGGACAAGTCCCCCTCAAGTTGTCTTACAAACCCTAAAAATCACTTCATCATCTTATCATTAAATAAAACCCACTTAATAAAGGCTTTGTTTTGTCATGAGTTTAATCCCTAATCATGGATTAAGTTGAGGAGCTTTCCTCAGCTTAAACATTCTCATCTATTATCCTTCTATTAGGATGGTGTAATGAGTCTGTTTAATCTCTGATTATGGCTTAATCTCATTACTTAACACTAAACAAAAACACCAAAAAAAAACATCTAAATAATCACAAGTAGGTTAATGATCTTAATCCTACACCAAAGATGATTAAGTGTGAGAAGCTGACTTCACACTTAAGGTATTCTCATTACCCCTAATCAGAGGGAAGATGTGATGAGTTTACTAACCCATTGGTTTAGGCTTAAGCTCATTAATCTATGACAAACTTTCAAAAAGCAATAAAAGACTGAAAACACAAAAACAAACAATAATCGTCTCCTCCGGGATTCTTTTCTCATCTCATTCACTCACAAACGAGAACTTGCTTCTTCCGTCTAATGCAAGACAGTTTGCATCTGTGCCAGACAGATCATACACTTGAGCATAGGCAAGCAAGCAGTTCACAAGTCAATTCATCTTTCAGTCTCTTTGGGTCGAACTACGGTGTTCTGACTTCCTCATTGCACGAGAGGATACGTAGGCATAACTCAACAGTTATCGAACAAAAGTCTTTGTATATTCCCCCTCTTTCTAGCTTTATTCTTTAGCCTCATGATCTTGAGCATTTCACTCTGTTCTTACACTGACACTTTCATACTTCACATCACTTATACACTTTACACTGACACCTGTACATCTTTTCCAGCTCTTTTTATACACAGATTGCACTGACACTACCCCTTTAAAACACAAATCTTTTAAGCGTGGATCCCGTCGAGTACGGCGGACAATCTGGGTGCTAATACCTTCCCAGGTTGTAACCAACCCCCTTTCTCAGTCTCTCTGGTTCGCAACCGTCTTATCCATTTTTTTCTAGGCCTATGCAGCATTGCCTTTCCTCCGGGATAAAAATGCCTAGCTGGCGACTCTATTCATCTCCAGTGAGTTCACTCCTGTGTGTTCTCATTGTCCCTTTCGCCGACCGTTCGCGTCTGTACCTTTATTTGACCTAGCTTCATTTATCGGGAGCGACAGCTTGGCGACTCTGCTGGGGAGCCTTATACTGCAACCAGGGCTTCTGGTTCTTTTTGTGGGTTCCTCCTAGCGCTTGATTGATTTGTGTTTACTGGGGTGTTATGTGCTACTTGCGTTTGTATACTTGTTTTATTTTTACTGCTTTATGTACAGTTGCTTTACTGCTTTCTTTATTGCTTTTGTATATATCATACTGTCATACTGCTGGCTGGATCTGTTGTTTGCTTTGATGGGTGGGTGTTCCATTGAGAGTTAAGGTCCTATACCTGGGACCTGAGTGACACCTAGGCTAGAGTGGTTCATATTCTTTCCCATTCCATCTCGGTCTGGTGCGGGAATATGAAACACGGTTCAGATATGGGTTTCTTCTTGAGAACTCTGTGTTGCAGATTTCCTGCAGTACTAGGGCTATATGGGAAGCCTGCTAAGTCTGGATGACCTTTTAGTATTGACCTTCAGAAACTGAGGTGAATTAGAGGAGGAACTTTTATGGTTATTGTAAACACTGTACCTCCGGGTTAGAAGTGTTTACACTTCTCATAACTGATCCAAGTCTGAGGATCCTTGTTTTAGAACACCACCTGTGAGGGGGTTGGGCTGTTTACAGGTTTGCAGGTACCTTGACCTCAGAATACCCTGTTACTTTGATTTGATTAAGAATACTCCATGTTTGGACAGTTCTTGTGATTCTAAACCCTGGACATGTGGCTCTTTATTTGAGCCCCCCACCTTGGTTACTAGACTTATAGACCTCCATCCGGATTTCTTACACACATGGACTTATATCAGAGCACTTGATCAGATCCAGCTCAGTCACAAACCCTTGCATATCATTTGCATACATAATCATTGCATCATATTGACATTTGCTTATTTGTGTTTCAGGGTATCCATCTTCATTTGGTTTTGGTTTTGACCCCATCTTCAGTATTGACCTGTCTTCATCAGCACCTGCTTCAGCTATCAGCTATCTACTTCAGTCACCTGCACCAGCCAATCAGTGGCCCATTTTTTCAGTATCATCATCAGCACTTGTCTCTACTCAGTCTCAACATCATGGCACCTAAAAAGAGCAACATCACCTACCACTTCTTCCAGCCAGAGTTAGCTGACATCAGGAGGATTCAGACCCTGATCACTCCAGACCATATACCACTGTTCAGGGAACACCATGGAGATATACTTGATATGGTTATGGATCTGGACCCCTCACAGAGAAGCCTGATCCACACTTGCCTTCAGTTTTATGATCCCCCACTGAGATGTTTCACTTTTCAGGACTTTCAGCTGGGCCCCTTATTGGAAGAATACTCATCATTAGTTGGTATACCTATCAGGGGTGGAGTCCCTTTCAACCCTGAGATGGTCTTTCCTGGTAATGAAGAGGTAGCAAAGGCATTGCATCTGGAACCAGTCCTGATTGGGCAGCATATGACTTCTAAGGCTGGAATCCCTGGCCTGCATCTGGATTTCTTGATCTCTCAAGCTACCCTGAAAGCTTCTTTAGGAGAGTGGAAAGCAGTCTGTGCTTTGTTGGCCCTGAGCATATATGGGATTGTATTATTTGCAGATGAGCCTCGATTTGTTAGCAAGAATGCAATCCATCTTTTCATCCTGAAGAACCCAGTGCCAACTTTATTGGGGGATCTCTACTATTCAGTGCATCAGAGGAATGAAAAGCAGAGGGGAAGATTAGTAAGATGCTGTGCTCCTTTGTTCCATACTTGGCTTCTCAGGCATTTGCCCAGGACAGATGCATTTTTGAACCCTCATCAGCAGAGAAACTGGGCTGGAAGACTTACTACTCTAACTTCAGCTGATATCAGGTGGTGCACCCAAAGCACAAAAGGCAGGGATATCATCACCAGCTGTGGGCATTTTCCCAATGTGCCCCTGATAGGAGTTAAGGGTAGTATTAATTACAACCCTCTGCTGTTCAAAAGACAACTGGGCTATGCACTGGTCCACACTCCTAAGGCACAAGACTTGGTTGAGACTCTTTATTGTGAGAACAAGCCTAATCTGGCTATTGTTAGGCAGGCAGCCTGGGCCTGGGACAATGTGAAGACTAAGGGGGTAACCATCCTGGGGAAGTGTAACAATGTGGCATCAGCACAATATTATGATTGGTCCCATGCCAGGGCTCAATTCTCTGGGATGCCCTTTACTATAGAATATATGCCTGGGCCTTCCACAACACCACCTCCAGCAACTGTCAGCTTAGAGGAGTTTGAGAAACTGAAAGAGAGGAATGAGAAGCTGACTCAAGCTCTACAGAAGACCCTCTGGGAGAGGAGTGATGGTAGGTTGGATATTGAGAGGTTAGAAAAGTTGAAGGTGGAGCACTTGGCTAGAATTGAGAAGTCTGAGGATTACATTAAGAAGTCTAGGGCTGGAGAACAAATCCTGAAGAATGCTTGCAAGGAAGCCCAATTCCAGAAAGCCAGGACAGACTTGTATCTGAAGGAGAGTCAGGCTAGGTGGGTCAGGATCACCGAGGCTCGTACTCTGGAGGACAAGAGGGTCCAAGACAAGATAGAGCAACTGGAAGCTAGTGCAAAAGAGCAGCAGGAAGCCCTGGCAGCAGCCCAGAGGGAGATATCAGAACTGAAGATCAGAGCTGGGGTGAAGAGGGCAAAGGACCAAAGTCAGCACAAGAAGCTAACTGTAGCTGTTACTACCCGGAACCTCCTTATCAGGAACCTCTCGGAGCGTCCAGCTGATCCTGTGACCGAAGCACTTCTCAAGGAAGTTCGGGAGGATGAGTTTGGTCTTAGTGTTTGACCATTTGCTTGTTTTTGTTTTCATTCCATGTACTTTTATTTTCTTGTAATGTATTTTGACCCCTCAGAGGGCTTGTATTTGTAAACAAACTATGTACCATTCGCCTTTTGTAATATATGTATTAGTTTGTTCCATCCGAGTTTACTTCGAAAGCAACATCAACAGCATCTTCAAGGGTCTGGAAGGGTCAAAAATGAATGCCAAGCTGGATACCTTGAAAACAAATAAGCATACTGCATTGCATGCTAACCCTTTGTTTGTTTTGTAGGTGTTTGTTTTATTGTTGCTAACTCTGTTGTGATGTTCAGGAACTATTGCTCGACGCCGGGTATTTCCCCTCAACCGTCCGCACCGATATCCAACCCGTAACAACCTTCCGGGCATACAGATGGATCAGATGCAGCAAGACCTTACAGAGGTCAGGAACCAAATGACCAACGAGAGGTTGGAAATGAGGAACCAAATGACACAGTTTATGGAGGTAATGAACAACATGGCTCAAAGCCAGGAGAGGCTCAGGGCACTGGTGGAAGGGAGAAATCAGGAAGATCATCAGCCAGGGACTGCTGGGACTAGCAACAATGAAAGAGTCCAACCTCATGTCAATCCCCCAGTCTTCGGACCCCACCTCCATCCAGAGGCCAACATCCCTGTCAATATACAAGGGACTGCCACAGCAGGGAGGGTACTGCAAGAAGACCCCCAGGAAGACCAGTTCACAGTGATGGGAGCCGGGGAGGAGGCCTATGATAGAAGGCTGGATGAGATAGCTGAGAAATTAAGATCCTTAGAGTCTCAAAACTCTTTGGGTTTTGATGTTATGGATATGGGCTTGGTAGATGGGGTCAGGATTCCCCACAAGTTTAAGCCACCATGCTTTGAGAAGTATAATGGGACTTCCTGTCCCCGGACCCATCTACAATCTTTTCTCGGGAGGCTAAAGGCCTATACCATGGACGAGAAGCTGTGGATGTTCTATTTTGAGGATAGCTTAACTGGGGCTTCGAGGGAATGGTATTCCCATCTGACAAGAGCAACTATTAGATGCTGGAAGGACCTGGCAGAGGCCTTCATCAGACAATATCAGTATAATCTGGATATGGCACCCAACAAGACCCTCCTAATGGGAATGTCACAGTCATCTAGAGAGAGCTTCCGAGAGTATGCTCAAAGATGGAGACAGCTTGCTGCTGCTGTCCAGCCACCTATATCAGAAAGGGAGATGGCTGATATGTTCATGAACACCCTTCAGGGGACTTACATTGATAGGCTAGCTGCCTTCTCATCTACCAGCTTTGCATATGTAGTCATAGCCGGGGAGAGAATTGAAAGCCTATTGAAGATGGGTAAGATCTCAGACAACGGTGCAAGCTCATCCAGTAATGCAAGAAATCCTTTTGCGGGCCCAAGAAGGACTGGTGAGACCAATGCCATCCACACCAACAGGGGCATGCCCCAATATGTTCATAGATCTGTGGCAGCAGTCACCATTCCCGCTCCAGCTCATCCACAACCAGCTTATCAACCACCGCAACAAAAATATCAGCAACCACCTCAGTACCATCAACAAAATCAGTATCCTCCGAGAAATTACAACAACAGTAACACCAACAACAATAACCAGCAAAGGCCATTCCAGCAGAGGCCATCTCAAGCCAACAGGGTGATCGATCCGATCCCTATGCCATATGCTACATTGCTGCCACAACTCCTGAAACTCAACCTGGTTGAGCTAAGGACGTTGGCACCTCCAGATCCCAACAGTCTACCCAGGAATTATGACTCCAACGCCAGATGTGCTTTTCATTCAAATGCACCTGGCCATAGTACAGAAAAGTGCAGAGCCTTGCACATGAAGGTACAAGACCTGGTAGACTCTAAGGCCCTGAATTTTGCACCACCACCCAATGTCAACAAAAATCCTATGCCACACCACGGAGGTCCCAGAATCAACGCTATTGAAGAAGACAAGCCGTCTTATTTAATAACCAGTGTGGGTCAGATTCGGACACCGTTGGTAGAGATTAAGGCTCAGCTCCTCGAATGTCAAATGTTCCCGGGGTGTGAGTTAGGGTGCGCTTACTGCAATATTTCAGTAAATGGGTGCGATAACCTGAGGAATGGCATAGATGGTCTCATTCAGAGTGGCCAACTTCAAATCACCACATCATTTCCAACAAATCCAGCAATCTCATCAGCAACAATTCCTGTATCTCCTACAACTGCAGCAACCATTGTTCCTGACAATTCTTCGGCTTCATCAACAAGTACTTCACCTATCATCTCAACTGATCAACTATCAACAAATTTTCCTTCTACAACTTCAGCACCACTCCAGTTTGAATCTCCTACAACAACAACGTCCATCCTTCCGACAATATCTCCTACAACATCAGCAACAAATCATGAAGATGTCTCAACTATCACAATCTTTTATGATCCTGAAAACAACTCTGCCTACAACTCAGAAAGTGTTGCTCCCATCAGAGCACCAGTCACAATTTATTATGATCCACAAACTATCACAGTCCCTTCTGCAGCTGCCATCAGTCCAGTCACTGTCACAATGCCTGGACCAGTACCTTATGAAAGCAATAGGGCCATCCCTTGGCACTACGGCTCTGACGTATACTGCGAAGGAAAGAAAATCACACTTGAACCATCAACACCTGCACCACAGATAGACAATGTGGGAGGAGGCGGAGGCTTCACTCGAAGCGGACGTCTCTTTGCTCCACAAATTCAAAGACCCACTGCCGAAGCAGAAGCTGCTGCCAAGGCAAAAGGAAAGAGTCTGGTGCAGGAAGATCAAGCTGTTAAGGAAGCTTTGAAAACACCATTCGATCAAGAAGTTGATGAGTTCATGAGAATCATCAAAAAGAGTGATTACAAAATAGTGGATCAGCTTCACCAGACGCCATCCAAGATCTCTATCCTATCACTGCTTATGTGTTCCGAAGCCCATCAGAATGCACTACTCAAAGTCTTGCACGCAGCTTACGTGCCTGAAGAGATCACCGTCAATCAGTTGGAAACCGTGGTTGGAAATGTTACTGCTAGCAATGGGCTAGGGTTCACCAATACTGACTTGACAACGGAAGGCCGCAACCATAACAAGGCCTTGCACATCACCATGGAATGTAAAGGTGCAGTCCTTTCCCATGTGCTGGTAGACACAGGATCATCCCTTAATGTCTTACCCAAAAAGGCCTTGGTGAAGCTAGAATATGAAGGATTGGCGTTGCGTCCCAGCAACCTGGTAGTAAGAGCCTTTGATGGTTCTAAGAGATCGGTTCTGGGAGAAATTGAGCTGCCTGTGACGATTGGCCCACAAACTTTTAAAACGACCTTCTACGTGATGGACATTCAGCCTGCCTACAGCTGTTTGTTGGGTAGACCATGGATTCATGCCGCTGGCGCAGTAACGTCTACCCTTCACCAGAAGTTAAAATTTGAGTGGGAAGGCCAAGTCGTTACTATCTGTGGGGAGGAGGATATATTTGTTAGCCATCTGGCTACTTATAAGTATATTGAGATGGATGGGGAGATCCATGAAACAATGAGCCAAGGGTTTGAGGCCCTGAATGTTAATGAAGCATCTGCTGTATCTGGGATCTCCATGTCATCTTATCAACAAGCCCGGAAGGTTGTTGAAGAAGGAACTGCCCAAGGCTGGGGCAAGGTTTTATCTATGGAGGAGAAGAAGGACAAATTTGGGTTGGGTTACAGACCAACTCAACAAAATCAAGCAGAGGCTGCTGAGAAGCCCGGTTTTGTCAGTGGGGGGATGCTCACCCCTGATGCTATCAACAATCTGGAAGACGAGCTGGAAGAAGAACGCAATCTGGAGAATTGGATTCGTCCAAAGATCCCGGGGAGCAGTATCTCAAACCGGTCTTCCCAGGAAATTTTAAGAGTTACTCATGCAGAGTAATTATTATTTCCTGTATTTTTATAGCATGCATCAAAGTCTTGCATCTTGCCCAAGATGACAAGACTCATTTTGTAATCGGGCCATCTGTACTTTTTGTGCAACAAGATTAATCAATGAAATATCAGACATCTTTTTGCAAATGAGTCTTTTTCTTTTTCCGCTCACTGTTTTTCCATTTTTCTTTTTGTACAAAAAATAAATGGCGATGTTTTCAAAATGATAACTTTATTTCACTTTTTAAACAAGATTAAAATCAATCACTAAAATGAACAAACTGAACCCTTGCAGAGAGTGCCTTCCAGACAGCACCGACAACAGCACGGCTATGACTTCGTATGACTTTGACAATCCAATCAATCAAGCTGATGAAGGGGTTGAAGAAGAATATGAGCTTCCTGAAGAGCTAGCCAGGTTATTGAGGCAAGAGGAGAAGGTTATCACTCCTCATCAGGAGGAGGTCGAAACGATTAATCTTGGTACAGATGAAGACGTGAAAGAGGTTAAAATCGGGGCCTGCCTGCAAGACTCAGTGAAGAGACAACTGATTGATCTGCTTCAAGAATATGTGGATGTGTTTGCTTGGTCGTATCAAGATATGCCAGGGTTGGACACCGATATAGTTGTGCACAAGCTTCCTTTAAGAGAAGAATGCCCACCAGTTAAACAGAAACTACGCCGCACCCGCCCAGACATGGCAATGAAGATCAAGGAAGAGGTACAAAAGCAATGGGACGCCGGGTTCCTTGCCGTAACTAGCTACCCGCCGTGGGTTGCTAACATAGTACCTGTGCCTAAGAAAGACGGCAAAGTAAGGATGTGTGTTGACTACCGGGATCTGAACAGAGCCAGCCCGAAAGATGACTTCCCATTACCTCACATTGATGTATTGGTGGATAACACGGCTCAGTTCTCGGTATTCTCCTTCATGGACGGATTTTCAGGATACAATCAGATCAAAATGTCACCTGAAGACATGGAGAAGACAACATTCATCACACCCTAGGGCACGTTCTGTTACAAAGTGATGCCATTCGGACTGAAGAATGCTGGTGCCACATATCAACGGGCTATGGTGACATTATTCCACGATATGATCCATAAAGAAATAAAATGTTATGTGGATGACATGATCGCCAAGTCCCTTACTGAAGAAGATCACCTGGTGAATCTGCTGAAGCTATTCAAGCGTCTGAGGAAGTACCAACTGAAGCTGAACCCCAACAAGTGCACATTCGGGGTGCGATCCGGTAAGTTGTTGGGATTTATTGTGAGCGAGAAAGGGATTGAAGTTGACCCTGATAAAGTCAAAGCTATTCAAGAGATGCCTGCACCGAAAACTGAGAAAGAAGTTCGAGGGTTCTTAGGTCGATTGAACTACATCTCACGGTTCATATCTCACCTTACGGCAACCTGCGAACCCTTGTTCAAGTTGTTAAGAAAAGAACAGACGGTCAGGTGGAACGAAGACTGCCAGAAGGCTTTCGACAAGATCAAAGAATATCTGCAAGAACCTCCAATCCTTATGCCTCCAGTTGAAGGAAGACCTCTGATAATGTACTTGACAGTATTAGAAGAGTCAATGGGGTGTGTACTGGGCCAGCATGACGAGTCTGGTCGAAAAGAGTATGCAATATACTACCTGAGCAAAAAGTTTACCGACTGTGAACAACGTTATTCACTGCTCGAGAAAACTTGCTGTGCTTTAGCGTGGGCTGCTCGCCGACTGAGACAGTATATGTTGACCCACACTACTTTGTTGATATCAAAAATGGACCCAGTCAAGTACATTTTCGAGAAGCCAGCTCTTACCGGACGGGTTGCAAGATGGCAGATGATTCTCACAGAATATGACATCCAATACACTTCTCAGAAAGCCATCAAGGGCAGTGTATTGTCTGAATATCTTGCTGAGCAACCCATTGATGACTACCAGCCTATGAGATTTGACTTCCCTGATGAAGACATCATGTTCATAAAATCAAAAGATCGTGAAGAGCCTATTCACACTGAAGGGCCTGACCCGGAAGAAGAATGGACCATGATGTTTGACGGGGCTGTTAACATGAATGGTCGTGGTGTTGGTGCAGTACTCATTTCACCAAAAGGAGTTCACATGCCTTTCTCGGCAAAACTCACTTTCAACTGCACTAACAACGAGGCTGAATACGAAGCTTGCATTATGGGTCTTGAAGAAGCCATTGACCTCAGGATCAAGACATTGACCGTATTCGGAGATTCAGCTCTGGTAGTCAATCAGACCAACGGCAAATGGTACACACACCAGGATCATCTGATACCTTACAGGGATTATACAAGAAGGTTATTGACTTTCTTTACAACAGTCAAGCTTGAGTATATCCCTCGGGACGAGAATCAGTTTGCAGATGCTCTTGCTACCATTTCATCCATGATCAAAGTTCAGGCTGCCAACTTTGTACCTCAGATTTCAGTGTCCAGACTTGATAGACCAGCATATGTATTTGCAGCAGATGTTGTCAAAGATGATAAGCCTTGGTTCCATGACATTAAATGCTTCTTGGAGGATCAAACATACCCACCTGGGGCATCTTCCAATGATAAGAAGACTTTGAGAAGGCTTGCTAGTAGTTTCTTTCTGAACGCTGATGGGTCTTTATTTAAAGGAACTTTGATATGGTACTCCTCAGATGTGTTGACAAGACGGAAGCAAATTTGTTGATGCATGAAGTGCACGAAGGATCCTTTGGTACCCATGCAGGAGGGCATGCCATGGCTAAGAAGTTGTTAAGATCAGGTTATTACTGGATCACAATGGATGCAGACTGTTGTGCTTATGCCAGAAGGTGTCATAAATGCCAGATTTATGCAGATAAGGTGCATGTGCCTCCCAATCCTTTGAACATAATGTCTTCGCCATGGCCCTTTGCTATGTGGGGCATTGCTATGATTGGCAAGATTGAGCCAACTGCTTCAAATGGCCACAGATTCATCTTGGTCGCCATTGATTATTTCACCAAGTGGGTTGAAGCAGCCTCATATGCAAATGTTACGAGACAAGTGGTAGCCAGATTTCTGAAGAGAGATATCATCTGTCGATATGGAGTTCCCGAGCGAATCATTACTGATAATGGTTCCAACTTAAACAACAAGATGATGGCTGAGTTATGTCGGGACTTCAAGATCCAACACCACAATTCTTCTCCTTACAGGCCAAAGATGAATGGCGCTGTTGAGGCGGCAAACAAAAATATCAAGAAGATTGTGCAGAAGATGGTAGTCACATACAAAGACTGGCATGAAATGCTACCGTTTGCCTTGCATGGGTACCGCACATCAATCAGAACGTCCACTGGGGCAACACCGTACCAGCTTGTGTATGGAATGGAAGCAGTCCTACCTGTTGAAGTTGAATTACCCTCCCTCCGGGTATTGATGGATGTTAATCTGAACGAAGCAGAGTGGGTCAGGTCCCGATACGAACAGCTGAGCCTGATTGAAGAGAAGAGATTGGCTGCAATTTGTCATGGGCAGCTATATCAGAAATGAATGAAGAAAGCTTTCGATCAGAAAGTCAGGCACCGAGAGTACCAAGTAGGAGATCTTGTGCTGAAAAGAATCCTCCCTCCTCATACAGACCACAGGGGCAAATGGACTCCAAACTATGAAGGGCCATTCGTGGTAAAGAAAGTTTTCTCTGGTGGAGCACTGATGCTCAGCACCATGGATGGTGAAGACTTCCCGTCCCCTGTGAATTCGGATGCAGTTAAAAAATACTTCGCATAAAAATGACCCGCTGGACATAAAAACAGAATGTAAGTCCAGGCAAAAATAGGGCATCCCGGCGAGTCAAAAACCGAATAAAAGACTCGGGCAAAAGTAAGGGAAAATGAACAAAAAAATGTACACCTGCTGAGTTGAAAAGCCGCATTGGACAACTCAGGCAAAAATGGGTATCCCGATGGATTGAAAACCCGAAAGGGCGATCCATGCAAAATAAGGGAATAAGCGAACAACTGCATTCTGAATTCGTCTGTATTATCCGCAACTTGGTAAGCCTCCAAAGGATCAAGCTTCAATCAGAACCAACCTTCTCCAGAACGCAAGATGAGAAGAACGTCAAAAGTCATACGAGTCATAGCAGAAGAGGAAGCTCCTTAAAGCGTCGTCAACATCGCCAGCACTTTGTTTCTCAATTTGTAACAATCTCCTCATTTCAGGAGATATGTTTCCTTGACTGTATCTTGCCAATTCAGGGCACATGAATTAATAAAATCAGATTTTTCAGTCATGTCTCGTCTTATACATTTTTATTTGCAAATAATGTCTGATGTCTCTAAAAAACTAATTGCATGAGTACAGATGCTTTTCTCTAAAAAATAAAAACACGTGCTTACAGGGAATATACTTACTCTCGAAAGTGCTTAACTCCTATGACGGAATCCAGTAAAGGATACCTCGGGACCATTTGTGCGTTTCCTTATCTTTGCAGGATTGCAGGTATCCAGAACGCAACTTGGGGCATGCAAGCTTCATCCCAGCAAGCTGGCAAATCAACACTCATTTTTGACACCAGAGGTGCTTCCTCCCCAGCCAAGTTGCCACCGATAACTTCCCCCAGCTAAGTTGCCACTTGTCAATCTCCCCAGTCGTAGTGCCAATCATTCTCCCTCAGCAGAATGCAGAAGTCAGGGAACCATCTCCCCACAGAATCCTCAGCCTCTATTCAGAAGAGCAACGCGTGAAGGAGTCACAACAGAGTGACGAAGGCTTCTACAAACCCCAGCTGGGTCCTATATTACAAGGGTATGTCCATCAGTGACCTATATCCCCAAGCAGATGCATCTCATCAGATCTACCAATGATCTCATCCCCAGCTGGGATGTCCATTTCAACAGATCGACCAGAGATCTTCACAGCAACGGGATCCGAATCCCGGTTTGGCGCCTTTTGCATAATCATGACATTTGCATCATATTCACCCACAAAGCGTATCATTCCGTCTAATACGGAGCATTACGGCAAAAATCAAACGCATAGCATAATCATAAGCCATATTGTGAATCGAGCACTTGTGAATAATAACCATTCATCAACAATGTACAGAAATCCCACCAGAGACCCCAGCAAAAGCAGTTGCCTTACAACCCACAAACACCAGTATATACTCCTTTTGACACCCGTCCGTGTCATCACTCCCCAGTAAAGTCTCCTGAACACTCTTTACAAACAAGACCACCCGTATTACAGATACTTCCTGACACCCGTCCGTGCCATATCCCCAGCGGAAAGCCAAAAACGTCCTCTTTGCACTCACATATACTTGTGTATACATTTCCTTGATATCCGTCCATGTCACTTTTCCCAACACAGTAACATAAACACTTTGTATACCATATACTTGTTGATATTATACTTTTCTCCTTTTTGACACTCGTCCGTGTCACTCTCCCCAGCAGATTGAACACTTGTCTATACACCACTCATACTTATTACTCTTATACAGATACTCGTCCGTATCTTGTATACACCATTTATATCCCCATAGATTCGACACTCGTCCGTGTCCGTTGTTAACCGGTTGATACTCGTCCGTATCATCATCTTAGAACACGCGTCAAGTGTTTGTTTCTACATGATACTCGTCCGTATCATAAGTCTTAAGGATGCTCGCCCGCATCTTTAATCCATACACCGTGTCAAACACTCGTGTCTTCTTGAATATAGACACTCGTCCGTGTCTACTATTCCCTAGAAGAGTCCCCTCAGAATCAACACTCGTCCGTGTTCTCTGTTAACCCGTTGATACTCGCCCGTATCATCATCTCTGAACACGTGTCGGTATTTGTTTCTACCCGATACTCGTCCGTATCGTAGTCTTAAGGATGCTCGTCCGCATCTTTAATCTATACACAACATCTAAACACTTATACTTTCTTTTCTTGGTTGTAAACACTCGTCCGTGTTTACTATATCCCCAGTAGATCGCCAAGTAAGCAAATCTTCCTTTTTATCTGACACTCGTCCTGTGTCATGATAAACCTTGAGAGCAGCCGTCCCCTGCTAGGTGGTCGTCCTCCACCTCTTGATGGTCGTCCTCCATCATGCTCATCCGATGGCCGTCCCCATCGTTGATATTTAGCAGCCGTCCCCTGCTAGGTGGTCGTCCTCCACCTCTTGATGATCGTCCTTCATCATTTTATCCAATGGCCGTCCCCATTGTCGATTTTGGTTATCTGGCATTCGTCCTATGTCATGATAAACCTCGAGAGCAGCCGTCCCCTGCTAGGTGGTCGTCCTCCACCTCTTGATGGTCGTCCTCCATCATGCTCGCCCGATGGCCGTCCCCATCGTTGACCTTTTATCCGGCATTCGTCCTATGTCGCGATATTTTCGGCAGCCGTACCCTGCCTGGTGGTCGTCCTCCACCTTAGATGACCGTCCCTCATCTTAACCCCTACAGAGCAGCCGTCCCCTGCTAGGTGATCGTCCTTCACCTTTGATGACCGTACCTCATCATCTGTTTATTTCATTTATTCTTTAACCCGATGGCCGTCCCCGTCGTGGTCCCTTTTCTTTTTAGCCCGATGGCCGTCTCCATCGTCGGTTACTTTACTTTATGAACTTGATGGCCGTCCCCGTCATGTTTCATTAATTCCCAGAGAATCTTACAACTTTATCTTGATGGCCGTCCCCATCATAATCTTATTTTTCCAGCTAGTCGGCCGTCCCCGTCTTGGCTTTACGCTTTTCCCAGCATGTCGGCCGTCCCCGTCATTGCTATTTACCCTGCAGTCGTCCTCTGCTCGACGGTCGTCCTCCGTCGCCCACACTTTACAATATACTTTATTTTTCCTTTTACAATCTATATCCCTTTTCTTCTTCATTCTGTGAGTGCAAATTTTGGACTGTCTTTGGTATTCAACCACAAGTTATCTCGTTTGCCTGTTAAGCCGCTGCTTACATCCTGCACAGCTAACTCATGTTTGAATAAGGGCAGCTGTAAACACCCCAAATTTTCCCTCACCCATTCACACCATGGCTTGTGATCATTTCATATGCATGAGCTCAATCATACCATCTCATACCACATTTTTGATTCACTGCATAAGTTCTAAGTCATCTGCACCTAGGGTTTGTGATCTGAGCAATCCAGGAGTTTCTTGAGCCATTCCAAAAGTCAACAACCACTTCAAAGGGGTCCATGTGTGTTCAAGTATCATATCACATCTTCTCAAAGTCAAGAATGCCAAAGAATCACAAGAACTGGGATTGGTATGGATGCAGAGCCAGGTTTGACTGCACAGTTGACCTAAAATTAGGGTTTTTGTTTCAGAGGCCATAACTCCAAATTTTTTGGTCATTCTTGTTTCTATTGGTCTCTATATGGTATAGGGAGTATGCATATCAATTTTTATGAAGAAATTCCATGGGGAAGTCATCTGATCAAGAGTTGACTTTCTGGACAAGTCAGTGCAAAATCAGGGCATCTGAGGCCCCCAATGACCCAACCAAGGGGTGATCTTCATCATTTTGAGTGTATTTGATCTTTATTTGATCATGGAAGAAGGTTGAAGTTCACAAAATTCAAGAATTACAAGTTTTTGCAAAGTTGACTTTTTAGGGCATGGTTGACTTTTCATGAAATGTCATTTTATGCCACTTTTTCAACCCTTGCTTTTTGATCCAAAAATGCTTCAAATGGAAAAACTTTGGTCATGAAAGTTGTAGATTAGATCTTTCCCTTTTCAAAAAGTACAAGAACATGATCTAATTCATTTTGGATCAAAAGTTATGGTGTGTCAAAGTTGGCAAAAATCACTAATTTTCAAGATATGCCTCAAATGAGAAACTTGCAAAATCTTGTACCAAGGCAAATTGTGACTTCTAATTGACATCAAACCATTACACAAGCATCATGTAAGTCCTAAAGTTCAGATTGGACCAAGATTTCCTCTTGTTTTATGGCTTGTGAGGCAAGATAGTTTCATAAGAACCAAAAGTGATCAAGTTGCAAAATCATCATCACACTTCCATCCACTTGTTGCCTTGGATGCTGAACCACCCTAGCCCTCTCCCCTCACCTTGCTGCGCAGCACACAGCCCATGTACTAGCCTAGAAGTTGCCCATGCTTTCTCTTACACAAAAGTTGACAATTTGCAAAAGTGGCCATACCAATCAATAAAGGGCAGGTCACATCATCTGACCAATGAGAGTTGTTTATGTGGATCAAATGCTAGCCATTTCATACATCAAGCAAGGCTGAAACACACAAGATCAACACATTCACAAACTCACTCCCTCAAGCAAAACTCTTCGAATCTGTTTCCACAAGCCATAAACACTCAAACAAACTCCACTACTCATCTCACCATGCTTCATTGATCCCAAACCAACAAGACATAAGCCTGAAACCAGCAAGAACTCAGCTTCACCATTTTTCATTCTCAAAGCCAAAACCTTTGAAACTCAGAAAATAAGCCACAAACACACAAACCCACTTCATAGATCAACTCAATATGTTCCTCTGATCACAAAGCATCCATCACCATAGCCTAAAACCCCCAGGATCACAAATACGATTCCTGCCCTCCATTGAAAAGAACTTGTTCAAACATCAAAACCAGCCATCACAAACTCTGTCCAAGCATTGAAAGCTTCTCAGGAGGTCAAGTGGAGTTGATTGCAAGAAGGAAAGCACCCAGAAAGCTGTGGACTGAAAGCTTCGAAGCTCAGGTAGTTCAAGAACATTTTTTCCAGAAATCATTTTTTAAGTTCTTAAGTTGTTCTATATGCCTCCCTGATCATGAATATGTCTTTGGTTTTAAAAATGGTGGAGAGATGAGAGTTTACCATGCTTCTGAAACTTTTTGCCCTAGAAATAGATTGATTCGATTCAGCCATTTTAGGAATGATAAATTTGTTTTGATTTGGGGTTTTGATTCGTGAGTGAGTGGGGATCATTCCTGTGTTCTTAGATTTCATTTTAGAAGCGTTTGGAGTGAGATTGGGTTTTGAGGTGAACGGAGAAGATGACCGGAACACTGTTCCGGTCACCTGAAAGTATTTAACGGTGGGATTAGGGCATAAGCATTGATTAGCTGAGTTTGAATGCTGGCCGTGGGATTTGGCGCCAGGTCAATGCGCGCGTGTTCTTGTTTGAATCTGGACCATCAGATTGCTTGACTTTTCTTTTTTTCAGCTTTTAATTCATTTATTTTTCATATTATTTCATTTAAATTGTACAATTTATTAAAAATAGCAAAAATGTGTTAAAAATTATGAAACTTTTTGTCAAGAGTTTTATTAATTTTTAAAACACAAAAATATTTTTATTTTCATTTTTAGCATTAAAAAAGTATTTTTAAATATTTAAAAGTTTATTTTTAATTGATTAATGAAAATTAATTTATTAAAAATACTTTTAGGTATTTAAAAATCACAAAAAAATTCATGAAATGTTTTAAGACATCTAGAAACATTGTACAACCTTCAAACCAAATTTATTTTTTGATCTTGATGCATTTTGAGAATTTTTCATTGAATTAAAATCATTTTTATGCATTATTTTGATCCAAACTTCAAAAAATCATTTCTGCCTAACCATGAGGAGTTGGACCTTGATTCTTTTCGCATTGCATTGTGTTTAGCATGTAGTTTGTAAGATTAAATGGCCATGATTTGATCTTTCATTTTCCTTTTGTTTGGTAATTTTCTTGTTGAGGAACCCTAAAACCCTAGAAATCTTAAGAAAATCATAACTTGAATTTGGTTAGGAGTTGAAACCTCTCCTTTGGGCATTGGGTTAGTATAGGTTTAGGGATCCTTTGAGTGCATTTTAAATTTTTTATAATGTTGTTTGCTTCTGATTTTGGTTTTTGTTTGTTGTATTGTTCATAAACCCTAATTTGGGCTTCCATATGCATCCATCTTGCATTCTCTTGCATAACATGACTTGCCATGACATTTCAAGCATCCATTTGATTCATTTGACATCATAAGACATATTGAAAGCATATTTGATCATTGCATCATGTATTTGCCATGTTGTATGCCATGTGCACTTCATAACTTTTCCTGTATGTCCATGCTCCTTAACTTGCTTCATTTGCATTCATGAACTTGTATGATCATCTCCATGTGCTGCCTCATGTTTGTAGCATCTCATAGCATCATTAGCATCATGTAAATGCTTCTGGTTTTGTTTCTCATCATGTCATCTCACCCCATTTTGCATTGCATTGCATTTCTTTTCTAACCTTTCAGGTGGTAAGTGACTTTGAGAAGTGAATTTGCCTTCACTTCTCATAACTTCTCTTCATCTCTTTTTATGTATCCTTGATGCATTTATGCTTGTGTTTGAGATTGAGCTTGCTCATTCTTCTTCTCCTTACTTTCTTTCTTCAAGTGACTTGACTTCTTGAATGAAGCAAGTTACTTTGCTTCTCTTGATCCTTCCATCTGCTTCCTGGTGGTTCCATTGAAGATTCTTCTTGCAAACCTCACAAACCTTAGGAACAACCAAGCATGACAATGATTAGGGTTTTGATTAGTCCCCCACTTAGTTTTACCTTTGTGTCTCTTTTGAGTCTTCTCTTCTCATCTCATAATCAGGGACTAAACCATAAAGGTTTTAAGGCTTTGAGATTAAGCTTATGCCTGAATCCTTCTATTAGGATGGAGTGTATAACTTTAATCCTAATTGTTAAACCCTTAATGTGTTTAAATCTCTTAATCAATCCACTTAATAATCATCAAGACATCAAGCTTGTAACTTGGGCCTTGCATTAGGGTTCTAATTCTTCCTTAATTGGTTAAGAAGGACTAACCCTAGTGTTAATGGACAAGTCCCCCTCAAGTTGTCTTACAAACCCTAAAAATCACTTCATCATCTTATCATTAAATAAAATCCACTTAATAAAGGCTTTGTTTTGTCATGAGTTTAATCCCTAATCATGGATTAAGTTGAGGAGCTTTCCTCAGCTTAAACATTCTCATCTATTATCCTTATATTAGGATGGTGTAATGAGTCTGTTTAATCTCTGATTATGGCTTAATCTCATTACTTAACACTAAACAAAAACACCAAAAAAAAACATCTAAATAATCACAAGTAGGTTAATGATCTTAATCCTACACCAAAGATGATTAAGTGTGAGAAGCTGACTTCACACTTAAGGTATTCTCATTACCCCTAATCAGAGGGAAGATGTGATGAGTTTACTAACCCATTGGTTTAGGCTTAAGCTCATTAATCTATGACAAACTTTCAAAAAGCAATAAAAGACTGAAAACACAAAAACAAACAATAATCGTCTCCTCCGGGATTCTTTTCTCATCTCATTCACTCACAAACGAGAACTTGCTTCTTCCGTCTAATGCAAGACAGTTTGCATCTGTGCCAGACAGATCATACACTTGAGCATAGGCAAGCAAGCAGTTCACAAGTCAATTCATCTTTCAGTCTCTTTGGGTCGAACTACGGTGTTCTGACTTCCTCATTGCACGAGAGGATACGTAGGCATAACTCAACAGTTATCGAACAAAAGTCTCTGTATATTCCCCCTCTTTCTAGCTTTATTCTTTAGCCTCATGATCTTGAGCATTTCACTCTGTTCTTACACTGACACTTTCATACTTCACATCACTTATACACTTTACACTGACACCTGTACATCTTTTCCAGCTCTTTTTATACACAGATTGCACTGACACTACCCCTTTAAAACACAAATCTTTTAAGCGTGGATCCCGTCGAGTACGGCGGACAATCTGGGTGCTAATACCTTCCCAGGTTGTAACCAACCCCCTTTCTCAGTTTCTCTGGTTCGCAACCGTCTTATCCATTTTTTTCTAGGCCTATGCAGCATTGCCTTTCCTCCGGGATAAAAATGCCTAGCTGGCGACTCTATTCATCTCCAGTGAGTTCACTCCTGTGTGTTCTCATTGTCCCTTTCGCCGACCGTTCGCGTCTGTACCTTTATTTGACCTAGCTTCATTTATCGGGAGCGACAAAACAGAAAACAAAAAAAGAAGATGAGGTTGAATCTAAGCCGAGACAGAGAGATAGAAATCCGAAAAACACCCAAGTATGAAAACAAATCCATCGCAAACTCAGCCGCCGCGAGCCGAATGTGAAACTGAGAGAGAAACACCTCGTCACCACAGTGAAACCCTTACCTCCACCGACGAAAACCACACGCAGAACCGCCGGAGACCCTCGACCCAAACCCAAACCCGCGAGCGTCAACACCATCCATCACCCTGTTCATCGCGACCAAACGCCGACCCAACCTTCATCACTACCAACCCAAAGCCGAGCGAACCACCATTCCGAAATCGCACAAGCCCGACCACCGCCGACCGCCACAATCCCAAACACAGTCAAACCGTCGAAACCGCGAAAACTGAGAAAGCGAGTTGCGGAGAGAGAGAATGGAAGGCGAGAGAGCTTCGTGGGAGAGAGCCTCGTGAGCGAGAAGGCTTAGGGCTTCGTGAGGATGAGTTTTTTTTTCCGTTTCTGTTTCTTTTTCCTGAGTGAGTTTCACATTGGATTTGTTTTTGCTGCGTTTAGTTTTCTTTCTTTTTCCCTTTTCTGAATTTTCATTTTCTTATAATTATTTTTATTTATTTCTATTTGCTTATTAATTTTGATAAGAGTTTTGTCTGTTGAGTTGGGCTGAAGCCCATTTGAGCTTCTGTCTACACGCGAACACACCAATGCAGTGCCCCCCTGTCCCTTTTCCATTTTATTATATTATTTTTGTTTCATTTGGATTTTGGTAAGGATACTGGGCTTAAAGGCCCATCCATCTCATATTCCTACCCACACACTGATCCAACACCAATTCACCCCTGTCTTTTTATTTATAGTTCTTTTTTAATTTTCTTTTATTATAATTCTTGTTGTTTTCTTATATTTCATTTAATGGACTTATTTAATTATTAATATTATCATATTATTTAATTAGTTATTTGGGCCGATGATATGACAAAAAGTCATGATAAATCGTTTCCGATTAATCGTGACCAATATGAGGCCATTCATTTATTTATTTTTATTCTATTTATTTTATTCCATTTAATTTATTCTATTTCAATTTATTTCACTTTATTTATTTATTTCTCGCACTTTTACACCATATTAACTTTAATTTTCAAGATAATAATCCTTGGTCCAACGCCAAGTGAACTTCACACACTTCACTCACACACGTAAGTCGGTCGTTTCACGATCGCCATCTGCACATTCCTTACACTTCACAGCTTTCAAACTTAAGCAAATTGACGCACCACGCTTGTCTTCCACCTCAGCATTCTCGATCCATATATCGAGTCATAGCCCGGTTACTAAGCCTTTGTCTTGTATTTCTATTCACTTTATTCAATTTATTTTTGCAAGTAGCAACCTATGCCTTAGACTTAGGAGCTTGCACCCTCATTTATTTATTTTTGTTTATGCTTTTCAATCCAAAAGGGAAAGAACTCCTGCAGTTGACTCAATGTCATAGGAAGTTTAGCCATCCCTAGTTCCTTAGCCATTAGGACTTTTTTTTTATAACTTTTTTTGTGACTTTGTTAAGTCACGTGAGTGTTTGCCATAACACTTACCTTCCCCCGCGAACCTTGAGCGTAACCAAGTGTTCGTTAATCCTTAGGAGAACTACGAGTGCTCTGATTCTATACCCGATACGTAGGCATCGATGCGATGTTGTGCGAGCACCATTAGAAATAAAACCTTAGGTTCCCATAATTTTAACAAGCAATAAACAACAAAAATACAAATATTAACAAGAGGTTCCCGTAGGATACTGCGGATGCTTAGGATGCTAACACCTTCCCTAGGTATAATCAACCCCCGAACCTAGTTTCTCCTCATTTAGGGTTTTTACGATCTTTTTCCCTTTTCCCTTTGGATTAAATTAAAGTCGGTGGTGAACATAAATGTTTTGTGATTCAAGCTCACTTAATAGCTTGGTATCCGATTCTCACCACAACAGAAATGGCGACTTCACTGGGGACACTATTTTTGAGGGTTAAGCCCACCTTGTATATTTGTATATTTGTTGTTGTATTGCTTGTTATTATTTTTGGATTTTTGTTGGGTGTTCCATGTGTGGTGAGATAAGTCCTAACCCGGACTTGAGTGCAAAATAAGATAGGACGGGGGTATATTCAAGAAGGCTTGTAGGGAGTTGAGTCCCGACCAAGTTGACTTGAGACACCACCACTCAGCGGAGGCCTCCTCGGATGTAGTTTTGTTGATCGAGTTCAGTCGTGAAAGCATTTCTATATTCGACCTGAGAGCCATTAATGCTGAGGACCTTAGAACATTTACCCCCACTTGGCCTTTTTAGGGATGTAGTGCGATGACTATGAGGGTGTAAATCCGAAATAGTTGATACGCGATACTACACTCGGATGAGACTCTCTTGAGAATATTACTGATTACCAAGTTGAGTTGGGAAGTCGGTAATATCCGAAAGATGGGACAATGATTCTGGGAACTTTTAGAACCCGTTGTACAGGTACAAATAAACTCATAGTTCATACCTTTTTGGGAGGGTTGAACCTTTGACCTCATGCAAGCTTTGAACCTAAGCCTTGTTTGTGTTTGTGTATTCATTGCATTCACGCATCATGAAGCATCATTTTTACCATTTTATTCAAGGAACTCAGAAACTCTATCTTTGCAAATATCATAGGTATCATCATGGACTTTGAAAGAAGAAAGACTGTCAAGTACACATTCAAAACTCCCAAACTCGGAGACCTGGTCTTTGTTTTTATTAAGCTATGTTTGGGATTTTTGAAGATGTACTCAAGACTTTGTATCACTTTTTGAATTTAATGAAATCACATCCTTTTGATTATTATGTTTTCCTTAGTGTTTGCAAATTGTTTCTTAAGTTCCTTGAATAAAATTCATTTTTTTTGCATTGCACTCATACATTTGGCATTTCATTTGCATTTTTTTCATAAAACTCATTCCCGTCATCTGCTCTTCAGCTTTCACACTGAGGCTCTCACGCAAATACTACACTCGAGCTCAAGCCAGAAAGAGGATGGCTGAAAGAGACATAGAGATGGACAGAGTTAACGAGGAGCTTACTGAAATTCGTGGAAATATGGGTCAGATGATGGAAATGTTGCAGGTCATTCGAGCAAAGATGGATACCCAGCAGACTGTAGTGTAAGAAATTGTCACTGCAACGACTGAGCCTACGTCATCAGTCACTACCCCTGTGACCTGGCCTCCTTTTGGGCTTCCTCAGGGATTCGTTCCTCCTCCACAAGGGTTTGCTTCTCAAAGTGTTATTCCTTCTTCCCAAGGACTTGCTGCTCAGGGTTTCTTCCCTCCTTCTCAAGGTTTTGCTACTCAAAGTTTTATTCCTTCTTCCCAAGGACTTGCTGCTCAGGGTTTCTTCCCTCCGTCCCAAGGTTTAGCTTCTCAAAGTTTCGCACCTCCTTCTCAGGGCATGGCATTTCCTTTCCAAGGTTTTGTGCCTCCTCCTCAAGGATTTGCTGCTCAACAAACTGTTCCTGTGACTAATGAAGAGAACCATGCAGTTGCTAATTTTACACAAGACATTGTGCACACCCGTGCCCAACCATACTTTAATGACCATCAGGGGTATGAAGCACCAGCTATGTCTGAAAACGGAGACGAGAAACATGAGAAAATGCAAGAGAATTTTGAAACCCTTGAAAAAAGGTTAAGAGCGATTGAAGGTGACCAGATCTTTGGGGCCGCTGCTAGAGAGATGTGTCTGGTGTCTGGATTGGTAATACCTCCAAAGTTCAAGATACCCACGTTTGATATGTATGAGGGTGCAACTTGTCCCAAGAACCATCTTTTGATGTACTATCGAAGAATGGCTGCGCAGGTGGACAATGATAAACTAATGATCCACTGCTTCCAGGACAGTCTGAAGGGAATCTCCTCTAAATGGTATTTGACGCTTGACCAATCAAAGATTCGCAGTTTCCAAGACTTGGCAGATGCTTTCATCCAACAATACAAATACAACATGGACCTTGCTCCCGATAGGAGGCAACTGTTGAGTATGTCACAAAAAGATTCTGAATCATTTAAGGAATATGCTCAGAGGTGGAGAGGGACCGCTTCTCAGGTAGAGCCCCCATTGACTGAAAAAGAATTAGCTGACTGGTTTGTTGACACTGTGCGACCAGAATTCTATGAGAGAATGGTGGGAAGCATAACTGCTAGTTTCTCTGATTTAGTGGCTGTGGGAATCAAGGTAGAACTCGGTTTGAAAAGTGGAAAGATGAGTGGTGCATCTGGCAGTTCCAGCAATGGTAGTGGAAATATCGGCAAGAAATTTACCAGTAATTTCCACAAGAAGAAGGAGGGTGAGACGAATGCCATAATGACAAGTCAAAGAAGAAATCCGCTTTGGCAGAGACCTCCACCTATGGCTCAACAGCAGTATGCTCATCAACAACAGTATGCCCAACATCCTTATGTAGCGGCGGTTCAACCGTCGTTTAATCCACAAGTCCCGATGTATCGGCCAACTCAAGCAGTACCGATGTATCAGCAAGCGGCTCCAGTGATTCCACCTTATCAGCCAATGCTCAACAATCCTGGCTATCAACAAGCGCCCAATGCTTCAGCCTACCAGCAGAGGACTCCAGCTCCTCATCCGAATCCCAATTTTCAGAATAGAAGACCAGGAGGAAGGCCTCCTAATCCTCGAATCCCTATAACTTATACTGAATTATATCCTTCACTGCTGAAGAAGGGTTTGGTTACTCCAAGGCCTTTGGGTCCTCCACCAAATCCGCTCCCCCCAAATTACAACCCAAATGCCCACTGTTTATTCCATGAAGGTGCCCCGGGGCACGATTTGGAGGGTTGTTATGCTTTGAAGTACATCGTGAAAGATTTGATGGAGAAAAACATTCTGTCATTTGGGAATACTGGTCCGAATGTCAAAGATAATCCTTTACCCAAGCATGGGTCCATAAATGCTATTGTTGACGAGTCTGACGAAGGTTTGATTTTCAACGCCACAGAGATCAAGACTCCGCTTCGGGACTTCCATGCAAAATTAGTGGGGGCGGGTATACTGAGGAGCTGTCATGAGAATTGTGAAGGTTGTGTTGATAGTCCAAGGGGATGTGAACTGATCTTGAAAGATGTTCAAGATTTGATTGATGAAGGTGTCTTACAAGTGAGCGTTCATATGAAGAGGAATGAGGTGGCAGTGATTGAACCCATTTTCAACTTGCCTGAATCTAATTCTACCTTGGTGCCAGTGTTCAACCTGCCTGAGTCCCCAAGAGTTCAACCTATCTTCAATATTCCAGAATCTGTGGTGCCAATTTTTAATATACCTGAGCCAAGATTTGAACAAAGGAGTAACTCTTTCCGTTATGAAGACACTAAAGCAGTTCCTTGGAAGTATGATACAGGGAAAGTTCATCAGAGGATTGATAAAGCTAGTCAGAAGGAAGGTTCAAAAGTTGCAAGTGCTGACATAGCGGGTGCAGGTCGTTTGACTCGCAGTGGTCGTGTTTATACTCAACAAACCAATACGGCTCTGCCTAAAGAAGTCATTCCAGCTGTTGTCAACCAGGACAAAGGGGTAGTCTTGGGAGAAGAGGATGCAGAATTTCTCAGAATCATTAAGAAGAGTGATTATAAGGTTATTGATCAGCTACATCAAACGCCTTCCAAAATATCTATCCTATCACTTCTTATGCATTCTCCGGCTCATCGAAGTGCGCTTCAGAAGTTGCTAGCTCAAGCACATGTTACGCAGGATATAACAGTGAATCGGTTTGATGGAGTCATTGCCAATATCACTGCATGTAACAATCTCAGCTTCAGTATGGAGGATCTTCCAAAGGAGGGCTTGGACCATAACCGTGCTCTCCACATATCTGTGAAATGTCAAGAGGATACTTTAGCAAGAGTTCTTGTGGATACAGGATCTTCATTGAATGTTTTGCCGAAAAGAACACTTGCCAAGTTATCTTATCAAGGGGAAGAGATGAGGCCCAGTGCACTAATTGTGAAAGCATTTGATGGGTCAAGGAGAACTGTTATTGGAGAAGTAGACCTACCAATCTTGATTGGGCCACAGGTCTTCAAAATCACTTTCCAGGTTATGGACATCAACCCCAATTACAGTTGCTTGTTGGGAAGACCTTGGATCCATGCCGCTGGGGCAGTCACTTCTACCCTACATCAGAAGATGAAGTTTGTGGTCGATAACAAGCTGGTAACCGTGTCGGGGGAAGAAGATCTAATGGTTAGCAACCTTTCATCCTTTAGCTATATTGAGGCTGATGAAGATGCTTTGGAAACTTCTTTCCAAGCTCTTGAGATAGCCAATGCTGTCCTTTTGGAAGTAGAGGAACCAAAAGGGAAGGGTATCCCATCTTTTGCATCGCTGAAGAGTACCATTTCCACCATTGAAGAAAAAAGCTATGAAGGTTGGGGTGATGTCATTGAAGTCAAACAGAAGCTAGATCGTTGCGGGTTGGGTTACAAACCAACTCATGTGAAGGAAGGAGCATCAACCTCCGTTAAAGGACGTCCGAAGACCATTCAAGAGGTGTTTTCCAGTGCTGGTTATCAGGTCAATGCAATTGATGGAGGTTCTGAAGATGAAGATGTGAATCATCTGGTGTATCAGTGTGAAGAAGCCTTGGACAATTGGGAGGCAGTCGAGATCCCAGAGTTTTTTCCATTGTCAAAGTAATTTATTGTTTTTTTTAAGTGTTTTCAAAGTTCCCTAGCTCTGCCCAAGGCTATGGGAGTATTTTGTAGGGCCCCTTCTCATTTTTAAAGTTATTATCAATGAAGGCATTTTGTTAAACTCTTATTTTGATCATTTACAGTTTTTCTCTCTTTTCACTTTTAAAAGAAGATGGCAATCTTTCAAAACCAATAAAAAAGCTTTTTCTCTTGCATTTCTCTATTTTTCACTTTTAATAAAAGCAAATCATTATCATATGCAGAATAAACGAAAACCCTGTTGAATCCAATGACTCTACATTCTCTCCTAACTTTGATTCGCCCATCTACCAAGCGGAAGATGAAAGTGAGGAAGATTGTGACATTCCCGAAGAACTGGCAAGATTAGTTGAGTATGAGCACACAGATCTTCAGCCACATAAGGAGCAGGTTGAGACCATCAACCTTGGCACTGATGAAGATGAGAAGGAAGTCAAGATTGGTACAACACTTGGGGCAGATGTCAGAGAAAGATTGGTCAAGCTTCTCAAAGAATATGCGGATGTGTTTGCATGGTCGTATCAAGATCTGCCCGGTTTAGACACAGACATAGTGGTCCACAAGTTACCTCTTCGACCAGATTGTCCTCCTGTAAAGCAAAAGCTTCGAAGAACAAGACCAGACATGGCTCTGAAGATTCGAGAAGAAGTCAAAAGGCAGTTCGATGCTGGATTCCTCGCAGTTGCAAAGTACCCTGAGTGGGTAGCTAATATTGTGCCAGTCCCTAAAAAGGATGGCAAAGTCAGAATGTGTGTGGATTATAGGGATTTGAACAAAGCCAGTCCGAAAGACGATTTCCCTCTTCCGCATATTGATACTTTGGTTGACAACACTGCTAAATTTGCTGTTTTCTCCTTCATGGATGGGTTTTCAGGATACAACCAGATCAAGATGGATCCTGACGATATGGAAAAGACTACATTCATCACGCCATGGGGCACTTATTGTTACAAGGTTATGCCATTTGGTCTCAGAAATGCAGGAGCCACTTATCAGAGGGCAATGGTCACCCTTTTCCATGATATGATGCATAAAGAGATAGAAGTCTATGTGGATGATATGATTGCCAAATCACAGAGTGAGGAGGATCATTTGAATCATCTCTTGAAGTTATTTGAGCGTCTCAGAAAGTTCCAACTGCGTCTGAATCCAGCTAAGTGTACTTTTGGTGTCCGATCAGGAAAGTTACTTGGTTTTATTGTTAGTCAGCAAGGAATTGAAGTAGATCTAGATAAGGTTAGAGCAATTCAAGAGATGCCAGCTCCAAAAACAGAAAAGCAAGTCAGGGGTTTCCTCGGAAGATTGAATTACATCTCCAGATTAATCTCCAACATGACTGCTACATGTGAGCCCTTATTTAAGTTGCTCCGAAAGGATCAAGCAATTGAGTGGAATTCCGATTGTCAACAGGCATTTGAGAAGATTAAGGTTTATCTACAGGAACCTCCTATCTTGATCCCACTTACTCCAGGGAAGCCTCTCTTCATGTACCTTACTGTACTTGAGGGTTCTATGGGTTGCGTTTTAGGCCAACGGGACGAAACTGGTCGTAAGGAGCATGCCATTTATTACTTAAGCAAGAAGTTCACAGATTACGAAAGCAGATATTCACTCTTAGAGAAGACTTATTGTGCTTTGGCATGGGCTGCTAGACGCCTCAGGCAGTATATGATTTGTCACACTACTTTGTTGATCTCGAAAATGGATCCAATAAAGTACATTTTTGAGAAGCCTGCCTTAACTGGAAGACTCGCCCGTTGGCACATGTTGTTATCCGAATACGACATCCAATATGTAACCCAAAAGTCTATCAAGGGCAGTGTTTTGTCTGACTACCTTGCTGATCAACCTGTTGAAGATTATGAATGTTTGAAATTTGATTTCCCAGACGAGGACATCATGTTGATAAAGGATTGTGAAGTTCCCGGTCCTGATGAAGGTCCTGAGCCAGGTTCTCGTTGGAAGATGATGTTTGATGGTTCCTCTAATTACATGGGGCATGGTGTAGGAGTTGCTTTGATGAATCCTGATGGTGGTTATACTCCTTTCACAACTAGATTATGTTTCGAATGTACAAACAACATCGCAGAGTATGAAGCATGTGTTTTGGGTATCGAAGCTGCAATTGATACCAGAATCAAGACCCTTGATGTATATGGAGACTCAGCTTTGGTAATATATCAAGTCAAAGGTGAATGGGAGACACGTGACGAGAAGTTGATCCCATATCGTGCCCATATTGTGGAATTGATCAAATACTTTGATGAAGTCACTTTTCATCATGTTCCAAGGGCAGCGAATCAAATAGCAGATGCCTTGGCTATGTTGGCCTCTATGTTTCAAGTCAGATTTTTTAATGAAGCTCCACTCATAACAATCGAGCGAAGAACTGCACCCGCCTATTGTCTACTGGTCGAAGAAGAAACTGATGAGAAACCGTGGTTCTATGACATCAAGAACTACTTGCAAAATCAGGAGTACCCATCGGATGCAACAACTCTAGACAAGAAGACTTTAAGAAGATTGGCGTCCAAGTTTCTCCTCAGCAACAATGCTTTACAAGAGAAATCATGATATGGTTCTGCTCAGATGTGTGGACAAGCGCGAAGCAGACTTATTGATTAGGGAAATCCATGAAGGATCATTTGGAACACATGCCAATGGACATGCCATGTCCAGGAAGATCTTGAGAGTTGGTTACTTCTGGTTGACCATGGAATCAGATTGTTTCAAATACGCCAGGAAGTGTCATAAATTCCAGATTTATGCCGACAAGATGCATGTACCTCCGACCCTTTTGAATGTTCTATCATCACCCGGGCCTTTCTCAATGTGGGGAATTGACATGATAGGGGCAATTGAGCCTAAAGCTTCCAATGGTCACCGATTTATCTTGGTTGCGATCGATTACTTTACCAAGTGGGTAGAAGCAACTTCCTACGCCAACGTGACAAAGCAAGTGGTTGCCCGCTTCATCAAGAACCAAATTATCTGTCGTTATGGAATCCCAAGCCGAATCATCACAGATAATGGGACCAATTTGAACAACAAAACAATGAAAGAGCTGTGTGAAACATTCAAGATTGAACATCATAACTCTTCTCCGTATCGTCCGAAGATGAATGGAGTTGTTGAAGCTGCAAACAAGAACATCAAAAAGATTCTGCAGAAGATGGTAAAAACTTACAAAGATTGGCACGAGATGTTACCATATGCTTTACACGGATACAGAACATCAGTTCGCACTTCAACAGGGGCAACCCCTTTCTCTCTGGTGTATGGGATGGATGCAATTCTCCCTATTGAAGTAGAGATACCATCTTTGAGAATCTTGATGGAAACCAAACTGGAGGAAGCTGAGTGGGTCCAGAACAGGTATGACCAACTGAACCTTATTTATGAGAAGAGAATGACCACCATGTGCCATGGCCAGTTGTACCAGAAGCGCATCAAGAGAGCATTTGACAAGAAAGTCTGTCTCCGAGAATTCAAAGAAGGAGATCTTGTACTCAAGAAAATCTTGCCAGTCCACAAAGACATGCGTGGAAAATGGAGTCCTAACTATGAAGGCCCATATGTTGTGAAGGTGGCATTCTCCGGAGGTTCCTTAATCCTTACAACTATGGATGGTGAACAGCTGAAACACCCGGTGAATTCTGATGCAGTCAAAAAATATTATGCCTAAATGAAACCCGATAGGTCGAAAACCAGAAATGGCGACCTAAGCAAAAAAAAGGGTATCCCGGTGGATCAAAACCTATGAAGGAGATCCAGTCAAAAGTTAGGGATAAAAATGAAAAAATAAGAGCTCGCTAAGTTGAAAACCCGAAAGGGCGGCTTAGGCAAAAAAGAGCGTCCCGGTGGATTGAAAACCCGAAAGGGCGGTCCAGGCAAAAGTTAGGGACAAAGGCATTTGACTGTAGCAGATGATGTTTACCACTACTGAAGAATCATAATGAAAGATCGATCCATTTGCTCTTGTCAGAAGCAAGGTGTCGGGCAGTCTTAGTTATTAGGGATTGTAGTGGTCGTTGGATTCAATATAGACCTTTCCCCATTGCCATTTTCAAATTGTAATTTCCCATGGAGTTTTTGCCATTGGCAAGCTACCATTCTTGAATAAAATACAAACTTTGCCTATGAATTTTGTTGTTCAGTTCCTCATTTTCTTTTGTTATGCAAAATGCCATCACTTGATTACAATTTAACTCTGAAAATGACAAGTTTTTTAGAAAATGTTTTTTTGAAAGCACACTGAAAACTTTTAAGTTTCTTTGACTTTGGAAAAATTGGAAAAACCTTCTGTTTCCCCAAGAAGTCCTGGTTTTCAACAACACTTTTATACTATTGTTACAGAAATCTCCATAGAAGTTCAAAACTGATAACACTCCTGGATGGATCCTTGGACCAAGCATGATTTCCAAGTTCGAAGACATCTCCCCAGTGTTTTTCATATTGCTCATCTGAGTATTGGTGTTGAGAGTCTACTCCTCTTTGAGTCTTGTCAAAACTCTTTGTCTCTTTAGAGTCAACATTTGCATATCACGATCATTCGCATCATGCTCAACCATGCGCATTTGGCATTAGCATTTGTCTTTCCCCAGTTGGCGTCTGTCTAACTCCAAGTCCAGATATCATTAGTGTTCAACTTGAGAATTCATTGTTGTTGGTACCCGAAGTGGTTTACCATTGTTTTTTTGTCCCCAGTAATTGCTGGTGTCCCCCGTGGAATTCTAATTGTGGTTGGTTTTGTCTTTATGACCACCAATATCTCCTTGAAGTCCATTTGTCATTGGCACAAATCTTTTAAGCAGGTCGTGAAACAGGTTGCTTGAATCCAAGTCCATTTGATTTTGGCACTTACTTGTACCCTTTCTCCTGATGGTTCCTGAAGGAATTTCCAGAGGTTGATTGTCTTATCTTATTTGAAAACTCCAACATATTTTGTTGTTACTTTTTTCGTGTTAGCCGGTCGCTTAGAGTCGTTGATCCATCTTTGGGTGATCTCCATTCTATCCCCAATGTTAGCTGGTCGCATAGAGCCATTACTAAATCATTGTGATTTCCTTCCTTATCCTTGGTGTCGACAGTTACATTTGAACCTGCTATTTTACCATTTTGAATACTTTGACTACTTTGTCTTTATCATTCTTAGTGTCAACCGGTTTTTTTAACTTGTTGCACATTCACTTTGAGTGTATCTTGGCTTTCTTTTTTAGTGTCAATAGGTTTCGAACCTATTGTGCTTCCACTTCGAGTATTTTTGTTTTTATTCATGATTTCAGTTGGTCGCATCGAGCCGCTGTGCATTCACCTTGAATATGCTTGTTGTCATTCTCAGTGACAGTTGGTCGCATCGAGCCGCTGTGCATTCGCTTTGAATGTTTATTTTGTTGATTATTCTTAGTGTCAGTTGGTCGCATCGAGCCGCTGCGCATTCACTTTGAATATTATGTTTATCATTTCCAATGCTAGCTGGTCGCATAGAGCCGCTGCACATTCCCTTTGAATGTTTATTTTGTTGATTATTCTTAGTGTCAGTTGGTCGCATCGAGCCGCTGCGCATTCACTTTGAATATTATGTTTATCATTTCCAATGCTAGCTGGTCGCATAGAGCCGCTGCACATTCCCTTTGAATGTTTATTTTGTTAATTATTCTTAGTGTCAGTTGGTCGCATCGAGCCGCTGCGCATTCACTTTGAATATTATGTTTATAATTTCCAATGCTAGCTGGTCGCATAGAGCCGCTGCACATTCCCTTTGAATGTTTATTTTTGTTGTTATTCTTAGTGTCAATTGGTCGCATCGAGCCGCTGCGCATTCACTTTGAATATTACGTTTATCGTTTCCGGTGACAGTTGGTCGCATCGAGCCGCTGTGCATTCACTATGAATTTTTATGTTTATCATTTCCAGTGACAGTTGGTCGCATGGAGCCGCTGCACATTCACTTCGAATGTTTATTTTGTTGTATTCTTAGTGTCAGTTGGTCGCATCGAGCCGCTGCGCATTCACTTCGAATATGTTGTTGCCTTTATTTCTCAAAGTCATTTGGTCGCTTAGATCCATTGGTCAACCACTTCGATTTATTTCCTTGTCTTATTTCTATTCTTAGTGTCAGTTGGTCGCATCGAGCCGCTGCGCATTCACTTCGAATATGTTGTTTTTTACTTCTCAAAGCCAATTGGTCGCATAGAGCCATTGATCTACCACTTCGATTTATTTCCTTGTCTTGTTTGTATTCTTGGTGTCAGTTGGTCGCATCGAGCCACTGTGCAGTCACTTTGAATTTTATTTTGTTTTGTCTGTGTTCGTTGATCCAAAGCTTTAGATTTCATTTTGTTCTCGTCTTTTGTTATTCTTAGTGTCAACAGTTACACTTGAACCTGTTGGTTTGTCACTTTGAATACTTCCCGTTTTCGTTTCTTTGTCCCCAGTGTATGTCATCCCCAGTGAGTCTTGGCTTGTGGTCATCGTTTTATCTCATTCTTATCATTCATACCGCATCATCATTCATTGCATAGAGTTGCAGAGTTAGATAGATTTGTAGTCCAGCATAACATTGCATTTAGGGGCAAAATTTCCGGTTATTTATGTATTTAAATACCTTTCACCATGATCTCATGAGTGCCTATCGTCATTCACGCCATCTGGTAAAGTTATTTAAATAGGGGCAACTGTCGCACCCCAAATTTTACCCCTAACTGCTTGCATCATACATTCATCGCATTTAGCAGGGAATTCCAGGATTTATTTTTTTTCTGTTGCTTTCAATTCATTTTCAAGTTATTTATAATTTTATTTTTTTTAATTTCTTTCCACTTATAAGCTTCCATTTTGTTTAATTTAATTTCTATTTCTCGTTTATAACTTTTTAATTCATTCTTGTTTTTTTTATTTAATTTTAATTTCTATTTTTTGTTTCTATTTTGTTTCTTCCATTTTCAAGTTCCTATTTTAAAATTTTATTTCAATTCCTATTTCTAATTTTTTAGTTCAATTTTCAAATTCTTCCTAAAACTTATTTGTTATTTCTATTCATTTTCAAGTTCTCATTTCTAAATTAATTTTTACTTCATTTTCAAGTTTTTATGTTTTTTAATTTATTTTCTATTCTTCAATTTTTAATTTTTATTTCATTTTCAAGTTGTTACTTCTAAATTTAATGTCAATTTCTAATTCATGTATTTATTTTATAAACTCCAAAATTATTTCTTTAGTTCTAAGTCATTTTTTAATTCCTAGTTTAATTATTTAGTTTCTAAGTTATTTTCAATTTTAAGTTTAATTCCTTTTTTAATTCACTTCTAATTCAAGTTTTAATTTTTATCCCAATTTTCCTTTTCAATTCAATTCATGTATTCATTTTATAAACTCCAAAAATTATTTCTTTAATTCTAAGTCATTTTTAATTCCTAGTTTAATTATTTAGTTTCTAAGTTATTTTCAATTTTAAGTTTAATTCCTTTTTTTAATTCACTTCTAATTCAAGTTTATATTTAATTTCTAATTTAAAGTTCTCATTTCAAATATTAAGTTTCAATTTCAAATTATAATCACAAGTGTAAATATACAAATTTTATTCCAAATATTTGTTTATATTACAATTACAAGAAAATATGTACAACACAACCACAATTCAAAAAGCACAAAATTCAGCAGCACAAGGCAATTCAGCCTGCTCCAAACAGCCAGCCCCTCAACAGCAGACCTGCATGGCAGCCCCTCTGCTCCACCCACAACAAAATTCAGGCTTTGTCTCCTTTCCTCCAACCCTTCACCTACAAGCAACAAAAAACCACAAAAAATTCAGCCAAAGGACAACAAAAAATCAGCCCTTATAACACAACACAAACAGCTCACAACACAAAAAAAAAACACACACTGTTACATTGCACAAAAAACAGCCTCAACAGCACTCTGTTACAAACAGCCCTCAAAGAACACAAAAAATCAGCCACAAATATCAGCCCCAAAAACCACACTGTTACATCCAAAACATCCATAAAAACACAACCCAAACAGCCCTCAAAGAACACAAAAATCAACCAACTGTTACAGCCCCACAAACACAACCCAAACAACCAAAAACAGCCTCAAAAATCTATCCAAAACAGCCATAATGACCCCAAAAACAACCCCCAAATAATCCAAGAAACAAGCAAGCAAACCACACAACAGCAAGGGGGAGAGAAGAAGCTGCACGAAAAAAATAGAGGAAGGAGGGAGTATACAAGGGGAGCTTACCGTTTGCGGATCCTTCACCCCGATAACGTTCGGGTCGGTAATATCTTTTTTCTCCTTCACCTCTTTTTCTGCATTTTTTCATAGATTGGTTTTCTTTTCAGTTTCATTCAAATCTGCATAACAAAGAGAAAGAAATATGAAACAATACTCAAAACCAGAAAACCTTCATAAACCAAATCTTCACAGTTCTGAAACCTTTGACACAAACCAAAACAGCTTGAGGTGAGATCAGCACCAACCGATTCTTGCTGTGAAACCAGAAGCAAACTTGCCTCACACAAACCAGCTGAGACATCTCCATTGACCCCTCACTTCACAACCTAAAAACCACCTTCAAAATAAAATACAGAAAAAAAATTGAACCAAAAAAAGATGAGATAAGAATCGTTGAACTCACCACAGCACAAATGAGAGCAGCAAATCGTGAACCACCTAGAGACTTCACGAACTCCACAAAAGGCCAGCAACCTCGTCACTACCCCCAAATCCACAACCATCATCAAACCCACTCACCACCGCAAACACTGAAGCAAGACTGAACTGTAACCCCAGCCGGAAACGCCAAAAACCCTCAATCCCTTCACCAAACTCACCGAAATCTGAACCGAAAGCTGAAACAGAAAGAATGAGATGAAGCTTGAAAACAGAGAGCCAAAACCGATACAAACCGTCACAAAACCAAACCGTTAAAACCTGAAACCACATCCTAAAAACAATCCTCCACGAACACTTTCTGAAACCAACGCAAACCATTCGAAATCACAAACATCCTTACAGCAACCAACCTCCATATTTTCATAACCTCCTTCCACCTTCCGCTCACCCTCAAAATCAACAACCCTGTTTCCGCCCGAAACCCCTTTCCGCCAAATCCGCATACACCGCCAGCCAACATTCAAGAAATCACCACTGGCCTCACCCCTCCTTACACTTTGAACCAATCCACCGCTTAACTTTACCATCTTCATCAACACAAAGCCCTCCATTCATCGATCTTAACCAGAACCTGTGAATCATCCATGTTCATGTAAATCCATGACCCTTCAACACAAACGACAAACAGAAAACAAAAAAAGAAGATGAGGTTGAATCTAAGCCGAGACAGAGAGATAGAAATCCGAAAAACACCCAAGTATGAAAACAAATCCATCGCAAACTCAGCCACCGCGAGCCGAATGTGAAACTGAGAGAGAAACACCTCGTCACCACAGTGAAACCCTTACCTCCACCGACGAAAACCACACGCAGAACCGCCGGAGACCCTCGACCCAAACCCAAACCCGCGAGCGTCAACACCATCCATCACCCTGTTCATCGCGACCAAACGCCGACCCAACCTTCATCACTACCAACCCAAAGCCGAGCGAACCACCATTCCGAAATCGCACAAGCCCGACCACCGCCGACCGCCACAATCCCAAACACAGTCAAACCGTCGAAACCGCGAAAACTGAGAAAGCGAGTTGCGGAGAGAGAGAATGGAAGGCGAGAGAGCTTCGTGGGAGAGAGCCTCGTGAGCGAGAAGGCTTAGGGCTTTGTGAGGATGAGTTTTTTTTTCCGTTTCTGTTTCTTTTTCCTGAGTGAGTTTCACATTGGATTTGTTTTTGCTGCGTTCAGTTTTCTTTCTTTTTCCCTTTTCTGAATTTTCATTTTCTTATAATTATTTTTATTTATTTCTATTTGCTTATTAATTTTGATAAGAGTTTTGTCTGTTGAGTTGGGCCGAAGCCCATTTGAGCTTCTGTCTACACGCGAACACACCAATGCAGTGCCCCCCCTGTCCCTTTTCCATTTTATTATATTATTTTTGTTTCATTTGGATTTTGGTAAGGATACTGGGCTTAAAGGCCCATCCATCTCATATTCCTACCCACACACTGATCCAACACCAATTCACCCCTGTCTTTTTATTTATAGTTCTTTTTTAATTTTCTTTTATTATAATTCTTGTTGTTTTCTTATATTTCATTTAATGGACTTATTTAATTATTAATATTATCATATTATTTAATTAGTTATTTGGGCCGATGATATGACAAAAAGTCATGATAAATCGTTTCCGATTAATCGTGACCAATATGAGGCCATTCATTTATTTATTTTTATTCTATTTATTTTATTCCATTTAATTTATTCTATTTCAATTTATTTCACTTTATTTATTTATTTCTCGCACTTTTACACCATATTAACTTTAATTTTCAAGATAATAATCCTTGGTCCAACGCCAAGTGAACTTCACACACTTCACTCACACACGTAAGTCGGTCGTTTCACGATCGCCATCTGCACATTCCTTACACTTCACAGCTTTCAAACTTAAGCAAATTGACGCACCACGCTTGTCTTCCACCTCAGCATTCTCGATCCATATATCGAGTCATAGCCCGGTTACTAAGCCTTTGTCTTGTATTTCTATTCACTTTATTCAATTTATTTTTGCAAGTAGCAACCTATGCCTTAGACTTAGGAGCTTGCACCCTCATTTATTTATTTTTGTTTATGCTTTTCAATCCAAAAGGGAAAGAACTCCTGCAGTTGACTCAATGTCATAGGAAGTTTAGCCATCCCTAGTTCCTTAGCCATTAGGACTTTTTTTTTATAACTTTTTTTGTGACTTTGTTAAGTCACGTGAGTGTTTGCCATAACACTTACCTTCCCCCGCGAACCTTGAGCGTAACCAAGTGTTCGTTAATCCTTAGGAGAACTACGAGTGCTCTGATTCTATACCCGATACGTAGGCATCGATGCGATGTTGTGCGAGCACCATTAGAAATAAAACCTTAGGTTCCCATAATTTTAACAAGCAATAAACAACAAAAATACAAATATTAACAAGAGGTTCCCGTAGGATACTGCGGATGCTTAGGATGCTAACACCTTCCCTAGGTATAATCAACCCCCGAACCTAGTTTCTCCTCATTTAGGGTTTTTACGATCTTTTTCCCTTTTCCCTTTGGATTAAATTAAAGTCGGTGGTGAACATAAATGTTTTGTGATTCAAGCTCACTTAATAGCTTGGTATCCGATTCTCACCGCAACAATACCAATCCGGGATTCGGATCCCGTTGCTGTGAAGATTTCTGGTTGATCTGTTTGAAATGGACATCCCAGCTGGGGATGAGATCATTGGTAGATCTGATGAGATGATTCTGCTTGGGGAAATGGGTCAAATGATAGACCTTTTCCAGTAAATGAAGGACCCAACTGGGGTTTGTAGAAGCTTTCTTCACTCTGCTGTGATTCCTTCGTGTGCTACTCTTCTGGATGGAGGTTGAGACTCCGTGGGGAAGTGGTTCCCTGGCTTCTGTACCTAGCTGAGGAGGAAGAATGATTGTCACCTCGGCTGGGGAGAAATAGCAAGTGGCAACTCAACTGGGGAGAAAACACTTCGGGTGCTAGGACCGAGTAAGTGTTGATTTGCCAGCTTGCTGGGGGTGAAGCTTTCATGCCCCATGTTGCGCTTTGAATACCTGCAATCCTGCAAAGATAGAAATGTACAAGTAATCCCGAGGTATCTCTTACCGGATTCCATCATAGGAGTCCAGAAACTCCCGGGAGTAAGTATATTTCCTGCAAGCACGTATTCTTTAGAAAAGAAACATCTGTATTTATGCAATCAGTATCTTTAAAGACATCGGACATTTTGCAAATGAAAATAAAGTGTACGAGACGAGACATGACTGAAAATCTGATTTTATTAATTCACGTGCCCTGAATTGGCAGGATACAGTCAAAGAAACACATCTCCTAAAATGAGGAGATTGTTACAAATTGAGAAACAAAAGGCTGGCTATGTTGACGACGCTTCTAGGAGCTTCCCTTTGCTATGACTCGTATGACATTTGACGTTCTTCTCGTCTTGCTTTCTGAAGGAGGCTGATTCTGATAGAAGCTTGATCTTCGAGGTTTACCAAGTTGTAGGTGATACAGACGGATTCAGAATGCAGTTGTTCACTTATTCCCTTATTTTGCATGGACCGCCCTTTCGGGTTTTCAATCCATCGGGATACCCATTTTTGCCTGAGTTGTCCAATGCGGCTTTTCAACTCAGCGGGTGTATTTTTTTTGTTTATTTTCCCTTATTTTTGCCCGAGTCTTTTATTCTGTTTTTGACTCGCCGGGATGCCCTATTTTGCCTGGACTTACATTCTGTTTTTATGTCCAGCGGGTCATTTTTATGCGAAGTATTTTTTAACTGCATCTGAATTCACAGGGGACGGGAAGTCTTCACCATCCATAGTGTTGAGCATCAGTGCTCCACCCGAGAAAACTTTCTTTACTACGAATGGTCCTTCATAATTTGGAGTCCACTTGCCCCTGTGGTCTGTATGAGGAGGGAGGATTCTCTTCAACACAAGATCTCCTACTTGGTACTCTCGGTGCCTGACTTTCTGATCGAAGGCTCTCTTCATTCTTTTCTGATACAACTGCCCATGACAGATTGCAGCCAATCTTTTCTCTTCAATCAGACTTAGTTGTTCGTACCGGGATCGGACCCATTCTGCTTCGTTCAGCTTAACATCCACCAGTACTCGTAAGGAGGGTAATTCAACTTCAACAGGTAGGACTGCCTCCATACCATACACAAGTTGATACGGTGTTGCCCCAGTGGATGTTCTGATTGACGTGCGGTACCCATGCAAGGCAAACGGTAACATTTCATGCCAGTCTTTGTATGTGACCACCATCTTCTGCACAATCTTCTTAATATTCTTATTAGCTGCATCAACAGCGTCGTTCATCTTTGGCCTGTAAGGAGAAGAATTGTGGTGTTGAATCTTGAAGTCCCGGCATAGCTCTGCCATCATTTTGTTGTTTAAGTTGGAACCATTGTCAGTAATGATTCGCTCGGGAACTCCATATCGACAGATGATATCTCTCTTCAGAAATCGGGCTACCACTTGCCTTGTAACATTTGCATAGGAAGCTGCTTCGACCCACTTGGTAAAATAGTCAATAGCAACCAGGATGAATCTGTGGCCGTTTGAAGCAGTCGGCTCAATCTTGCCAATCATGTCAATGCCCCACATAGCAAAGGGCCAAGGTGAAGACATCACATTCAAAGGATTGGGAGGCACATGCACCTTATCTGCATAAATCTGGCATTTATGGCATTTTCTGGCGTAGGCACAACAGTCGGCATCCATTGTGATCCAGTAATAGCCTGATCTTAGCAATTTCTTGGCCATGGCATGCCCTCCTGCATGGGTACCAAAGGATCCTTCGTGCACTTCGTGCATCAACAAGTCTGCTTCTGTCCTTTCAACGCATCTGAGGAGTACCATATCAAAGTTTCTCTTATAGAGGGAACCGTCAGTATTCAGGAAGAAACTACCAGCAAGCCTTCTCAAAGTCTTCTTATCATTGGAAGATGCCCCAGGTGGGTATGTTTGATCCTCCAAGAAGCGCTTAATGTCATGGAACCAAGGCTTATCATCTTTGACAACATCTGCTGCGAACACATATGCTGGTCTGTCAAGTCTGGACACTGAAATTTGAGGTACGAAGTTGGCAGCTTGAACTTTGATCATGGAGGAAATGGTAGCCAGAGCATCTGCGAACTGATTCTCGTCCCGAGGGATATACTCAAGCTTGACTGTGGTGAAGAAAGTCAATAACCTCCTTGTATAATCCCTGTAAGGTATCAGATGATCCTGGTGTGTGTACCATTTGCCGTTGGTTTGATTAACTACCAGAGCTGAATCTCCGAATACAGTCAATGTCTTGATCCTGAGGTCAATAGCTTCCTCAAGACCCATAATGCAAGCTTCGTATTCAGCCTCGTTGTTAGTGCAGTTAAAGGTGAGTTTTGCCGAGAAAGGCATGTGAACTCCCTTAGGTGTAATGAGTACTGCACCAACACCACGACCATTCATGTTAACAGCCCCATCAAACATCATAGTCCATTCTTCTTCCGGGTCAGGCCCTTCAGTGTGAACAGGCTCTTCATGATCTTTTGCTTTTATGAACATGATGTCTTCATCGGGGAAGTCAAATCTCATAGGCTGGTAATCATCAATAGGTTGCTCAGCAAGATATTCAGACAATACACTGCCTTTGATGGCTTTCTGAGATGTGTACTGGATGTCATATTCTGTGAGGATCATTTGCCATCTTGCAACCCGTCCGGTAAGCGCTGGCTTCTCAAAAATGTACTTAACTGGGTCCATCTTTGAGATCAATAAAGTGGTGTGGGTCAACATATACTGTCTCAGTCGGCGAGCAGCCCACGCTAAAGCACATCAAGTTTTCTCGAGCAGTGAATAACGTTGTTCACAGTCGGTAAACTTTTTGCTTAGGTAGTAAATTGCATACTCTTTTCGACCAGACTCGTCATGCTGGCCCAGCACACACCCCATTGACTCTTCTAATACTGTCAAGTACATTATCAGAGGTCTTCCTTCAACTGGAGGCATAAGGATTGGAGGTTCTTGCAAGTATTCCTTGATCTTGTCAAAAGCCTTTTGGCAGTCTTCATTCCACCTGACCGTTTGTTCTTTTCTTAACAGTTTGAACAAGGGTTCACAGGTTGTTGTAAGGTGAGATATGAACCGTGAAATGTAGTTCAATCGTCCTAAGAACCCTCAAACTTCTTTTTCTGACTTTGGTGCAGGCATTTCTTGAATGGCCTTGACTTTATCAGGGTCAACTTCAATCCCTTTTTCACTTACAATGAATCCCAGCAGCTTACCGGTTCGCACCCCGAATGTGCACTTGTTGGGGTTCAACTTCAGTTGGTATTTCCTTAGACGCTTGAATAACTTCAGCAGATTTACTAGGTGGTCTTCTTCTGTGAGGGACTTGGCAATCATGTCATCCACATAACATTCGATTTCCTTATGGATCATATCGTGGAATAATGTCACCATAGCCCGTTGATATGTTACACCGGCATTCTTCAGTCCGAATGGCATCACCTTGTAATAGAACGTGCCCCAGGGTGTGATGAAGGTCGTCTTCTCCATGTCTTCAGGAGACATCTTAATCTGATTGTATCCTGAAAATCCGTCCATGAAGGAGAATACCGAGAACTGAGCCGTATTATCAATCAATACATCAATGTGAGGTAATGGGAAGTCATCTTTCGGGTTGGCTCTGTTCAGATCCCGGTAGTCAACACACATTCTTACTTTGCCGTCCTTCTTAGGCAGAGGTACTATATTAGCAACCCACGGCGGATAGCTAGTTACAGCAAGGAACCCGGCGTCCCACTGCTTTTGTACCTCTTCTTTGATTTTCATTGCCATATCTGGGCGAGTACGGCGCAGTTTCTGTTTAACCGGCGGACAATCTTCTCTTAAAGGCAGCTTGTGCATAACAATGTCGGTGTCCAACCCCGGGATATCCTGATAAGACCAAGCAAACACATCCACATATTCCTGAAGCAGGTCAATCAGTTGTCTCTTCACTGAGTCTTGTAAGCAGGCCCAGATCTTAACCTCTTTCACGTCTTCTTCCGTACCAAGATTAACTGTTTCAATCTCCTCCTGATGAGGAGTGATAACCTTCTCCTCTTGTCTACACAACCTGGCTAGCTCTTCAGGAAGCTTATACTCTTCTTCAACCCCTTCATCAACTTGATTGATTGGATTGTCAAAGTCATACGAAGTCATAGCCGTGATGTTGTCGGTGCGGTCTGGAAGGCACTCTCTGCAAGGGTTCAGTTTGTTCATTTTAGTGATTGATTTTAATCTTGTTTAAAAAGAGTGAAATGAAGTTATCATTTTGAAAACATTGCCATTCATTTTTGTACAAAAAGAAAAATGGAAAAACAGTGAGCGGAAAAGAAAAAGACTCATTTGCAAAAGATGTCTGATTATCATTGATTGATCTATTTGCACAAAATTACAGATGGACCGATTACAAAATGAGTCTTGTCATCTTGGGCAAGATGCAAGACTTGATGCATGCTTAAAATATACAGGAAATAATAATTACTCTGCAGGAGTAACTCTTATAATTTCCTGGGAAGACCAGTTTGAGATACAGCTCCCCGGGATCCTTAGACGTATCCAGCTCTCCAGGTTGCGCTCATCTTCCGACTCATCTTCCAAGTTGTTTACTGCATCGGGGGTGAGCATCCCCCCACTGACAAAATTGGGCTTCTTAGCAGCCTCTGCTTGATCTTGTTGAGTTGGTTTGTAAACCAACCCAAATCTATCCTCCTTCTTCTCTACAGGCAACAACTTGCCCCAGCCTTGGGCAGTCCCTTCTTCAACAACCTTCCGGGCTTGCTGATAAGATGTCATTGAGGTTCCAGGTACAGCGAATGCTTCATTTATGTTCAAGGCCTCAAACCCTTGACTCATAGTTTCGTGGATCTCTCCATCCATCTCAATGTATTTGTATGTAGCCAGATGGCTAACAAAGATATCTTCCTCTCCAGAAATAGTAACGACTTGGCCCTCCCACTCGAATTTTAACTTCTGGTGAAAGGTTGATGTCACGGCGCCAGCGGCGTGTATCCATGGTCTACCCAATAGACAGCTGTAGGCAGGCTGTATATCCATCACGAAGAAGGTCGTTTTGAAAGTCTGTGGGCCAATCATTATAGGCAACTCTATCTCTCCCAGAACTGATCTCTTAGAGCCGTCAAAGGCTCTTACTACCAAGTTGCTGGGGCGTAATGCCAACCCTTCATACTCCAGCTTCACAAGGGCTTTCTTAGGTAGGACATTGAGGGATGACCCAGTGTCCACCAATACATGAGAAAGAACTTCACCCTTACACTCCAAGGTAATGTGCAAAGCCTTGTTGTGATTGCGGCCTTCCGTCGTCAAATCAGTGTTGGTAAACCCTAGTCCATGACTAGCGTTGACGTTTCCAACTACGGCCTCTAACTGATTGACGGTAATCTCCTCTGGCACATAAGCTGCGTGCAAGACTTTTAGTAGTGCGTTCCGATGAGCCTCGGAGCACATTAGCAATGATAAAATGGAGATCTTGGAAGGTGTCTGGTGAAGCTGGTCCACTATCTTGTAATCACTTTTCTTGATGATTCTCATGAATTCATCAACCTCTTGATCAAAAGGGGTCTTTAAAGCTTCTTTAGCAACTTGTTCTTCTTGCACCATGCTCTTCCCTTTTGCCTTGGCAGCAGCTTCTGCTTCAGCAATGGGTCTTGGAATTTGTGGGGAAAAAAGACGTCCGCTTCGAGTGAAGCCTCCGACTCCCCCCACATTGTATATTTGTGGTGAAGAAGTTGATGATTCAAGAGTGATTTTCTGTCCTTCGCATTATAGGTCTGAGCCGTAATGCCAAGGGATGGCATTACTGCTTTCATATGGAACGGGCCCAGGTACCGTGATGGTAACCGGGCTGACTGCAGCAGAGGAGGGTGTTGGAATAGTATGTGGATCATAGTAGATAGTGACCGGTGATCTGACAGGAGATGCCACTGTTTATTATTGAAAACTATTGTTCGGAGGAATACTTGACGGATCATAATAAATAGTGACTGCTGAGATATTTGCTGGTGTTGTAGGAGAAGATTCTGAATAGAGGGGTGCTGATGTTGTAGAAGGAACGTTTGTTGATATCTGGTTTGTTGAAGTGATATTTGAAGCATTTGTTGATGAAACTGAAGAATTGTTTGGAATAATTGTTGTTGCAGTTGTAGGAGACTCTGGAACTATTGTCGGAGGGATTGCTGGTATTGATGTTGTGATTTGAAGTAGACCATTCTGGATAAGACTGTCTATGCCACTTCTCAAGTTTTCACACCCATTTACCGAAATGTTGCAATAACCGCACCCGAGCTCACACCCAGGGAATATCTGGCACTCAATGAGTTGAGTTTTAATTTCTACCAGGGGTGTCCGGATCTGCCCAACACTGGTTATCAAATAAGACGGCTTATCTTCCTCAATAGCATTGATTCTGGGCCCTCCATGGTTGGGCATGGGGTTCTTGTTGACATTTGGCGGGGGTGCAAAGTTTAGAGCTTTGGAATCTACCAGGTCTTGCACCTTCATCTGCAAAGCTCTGCACTTCTCTGTACTATGGCCAGGTGCATTAGAGTGAAAAGCACATCTGGCATTAGCGTCGTAATTTCTTGGCAAACTGGAAGGATCTGGAGGTGCCAATGTCCTTAGCTCAACCAGGTTGAGTTTCAGGAGTTGTGGTAATAATGCGGCATAAGGCATAGGGATCGGATCAATCACCCTATTGGCCTGAGATGGTCTCTGTTGAAACGGTCTTTGCTGATTGTTGTTGCTGGTGTTGTTGTTGTTATAATTTCTCTGAGGTGGATACTGAGCTTGTTGCTGGTAATGGAGTTGTTGCTGAGGTTGGTATGCTGGTTGTGGATGAATTGGAGCGGGAATGGTGACAGTTGCCACTGACCTATGAACATACTGGGGTCTGCCCCTGCTGGCCTGAATAGCATTAGTCTCACCGGTTCTTCTTGGGCCCACAAAAGGCTTTCTTGGGTTGCTGGACGAGCTCGCACCATTGTCGGAAATCTTACCCATCTTGAGTAGGCTCTCAATTCTTTCTCCAGCTATGACTACATCCGCGAAGCTGGTGGAAGAAAAAGCAGCTAGCCTATCAATGTATGTCCCTTGGAGGGTGTTCATAAACATGTCGGCCATCTCCCTTTCCGACATGGGTGGTTGGACAGCAGCAGCAAGCTGTCTCCACCTCTGGGCGTACTCCCGGAAGCTTTCCCTGGATGATTGAGACATTCCCATCAGGAGGGTTCTGTTGGGAGCCATATCCAAGTTGTACTGGTATTGTCAAATGAAGGCCTCAGCCAGGTCCTTCCAGCATCTGATGGTTGCTCTGGTTAAATGGGAGTACCATTCCCTTGAAGCTCCTGTTAAGCTATCTTCAAAATAAAACATCCATAGCTTTTCATCCATGGTATATGCCTTCAGCCTCCCCAGAAAGGATTGTAAATGGGTTCGGGGACAGGAAGTTCCGTTGTACTTCTCAAAGCACGGAGGTTTAAACTTGTGGGGAATCCTTACCCCGTCCACTAAGCCCATGTCCATAACATCAAAGCCCAAGGAGTTTTGAGACTCCAGGGACCTTAATTTTTCAGCAATTTCATCTAGCCTTCTGTCATAGGCTTCATCCCCAGCTCCCATCATAGTGAATTGATCCTCTTGGGGGTCTTCTTGTAGTACTCTGCCTCTAGTAGCATTCCCTTGCACATTAGCAGGGATGTTGATTTCTGGATGAAGGTGAGGCCCATACATAGGTGGGTTGACATGAGGCTGAACCCTCTCATTGTTGCTTGTTCCCCTAGTCCCTAGATGGGGTTCCTCCTGGGTCTGCCTTTCTACTAGTGCCCTTAATCTCTCCTGGCTCTGTGCCAATCCATTCATCACCTCCATAAACTGGGTCATCTGATTTCTCATTTCCAGTCTCTCATTGGCCATTTGAGTCCTGACCTCTGTAAGGTCCTGTTGTACCTGGTCCATCTGTATACCCGGAAGGTTGTTGCGGGTAGGATATCTGTGTGGACGGTTGAGTGGGAACACCCGACGCCGAGCAATAGTTCCTGAACCATAACAGAGTTAGTAACAAAAACAAAACAAAACCTACAAAACAAAACAAAGGTTAGTATGCAATGCAGTATGCTTATTTGTTTCCAAGGTATCCGGCTTGGCGTTTGGTTTTGACCTTTCCAGACCCTTGAGGAAGATGCTCTTTGATGTTGCTTAGGAGAGAGAGATTCAAATGAAACAAACTAATGAATATATTACAAAAAGTGAATGATACATAGTTTGTTTTTTTACAATACATGCCCTCTGAGGGGTCAAAATACAACATAAGAAAAAGAAAAGTACATGAAATGAAAGCAACAACAAGCAAAAGTCAGACATCAAGGCCAAACTCATCCTCCTGAACCTCCTTCAGAAGTGCTTCAGTCACAGGGTCAGCTGGATGCTCTGTGAGATTCCTGATGAGAAGATTCCTGGTGGCAATAGCTGCAGTTAGCTTCTTGTGTCTGCCCTGGTCCTTTGACCTCTTCACACCAGCCCTAATCTTCAACTCTGAGATCTCTTTCTGGGCTGCTAATAGGGCTTCCTGTTGCTCTTTTGCATTAGCCTCCAACTGCTCAATCTTGTCCTGGGTTCTCTTATCCTCTTGAGTGCGAGCTTCAGTGATTCTGACCCATCTAGCTTGGCTCTCCTTCAGATAGAGATCAGTCCTAGCTCTCTGGAACTGGGACTCCTTATAGGCATTCTTCAAAATCTGCTCTCCTGCCCTTGACTTCTTGATGTAGTCCTCTGACTTCTCAATCCTGGCTAGATGCTCCACCTTTAGCTTTTCTAACCTCTCAATGTCCAGGAGACCATCACTCCTCTCCCAGAGGGTCTTCTGTAGAGCCTGAGTTAGATTCTCATTTCTCTCTTTTAGCTTCTCAAACTCCTCCAGGCTGACAGTTGCTGGAGGTGGTGTTGTGGATGGCCCAGGTACATCCTCAATGGTGAAGGGCATCCCAGAAATTTGGGCCCTGGCATGAGACCACTCATAGTACTGAGCTGAGGTCACATTGTTGCATCTCCCAAGAATAGCCATCCCTTTGGTTTGGACATTGTCCCAAGCCCAGGATGCTTGCCTGACAACAACTAGATTAGGCTTAACTTCACAATAAAGGGTTTCAGCCAAGTCTTGTGCTCTAGGAGGGTGGACCAATGCATAGCCCAATTGTCTTTTGAATAACAGAGGGTTGTAGTTGATGCAACCCTTCACTCCTATCAGGGGTACATTGGGGAACTGCCCACAACTAGTAATGATGTCTCTGCCTTTGGTGCTCTGAGTGCACCACCTGATGTCAGCTGAGGTTAAATCAATGAGTCTTCTAGCCCAATTCTTTTGCTGGTGAGGATTCAAGAATGCATCAGTCTTGGGCAAGTGTTTGAGCAGCCAGGTATGGAACAGGGGAGCACAACATCTCACCAACCTTCCTCTCTGCTTTTCATTCCTTTGGTGAACAGAGTAGTAGAAATCTCCCAGTAAGGTGGACACTGGGTTCCTCAGAATGAAAAGATGGATTGCATTCTTGCTAATAAACTTAGGCTCATCTGCAAATAATATAACCCCATATATGCTAAGGGCTAATAATGCACAGACTGCCTTCCATTCTCCCAAGGAGGCTTTCAGAGTAGCCTGAGAGGTCAAGAAATCCAAGTGTAGACCAGAGATTCCAGCCTTTGTTGTCATGTTCTGCTCAATCAGAACTGGTTCTAGATTCAATGCCCTTGCCACCTCTTCATTACTAGGAAAGGCCATCTCAGGGTTGAAGGGGACTCCACCCCTGATAGGTACACCAATCAGTGATGAATATTCTTCCAACAAAGGTCCCAACTGAAAATCCTGGAAGGTGAAACACCTCAGAGGGGGATCATAGAACTGCAGGCAAGTATGAATCAAGCTCCTCTGGGAAGGGTCCAAATCCATAACCACATCAAGGATGCCTCCATAATGTTCTCTGAATAGTGGTATATGGTCTGGAGTAATCAAGGCCTGGACCTTCCTGATGCCAGCTAGCTCAGGCTCAAAGAAATGGTAGGAGATGTTGCTCTTCTTGGGTGCCATGTTGCTGAAGAAGAGCTGAAACAGATGCTGATGATGGAGAAAAATACTGAAGATGGGCCCCTGACAGGCTGATACTGGTGATGCAGGTGACTGAAGCAGGTGGCTGATGAGGATAGCTGAAGCAGATACTGGTGAAGATAGGTCTATGCAGATGAAGGGGTCAAAACCAAGCCAAAATATAATATGGATACCCTGAAAAACAAATAAGCAAATGTTAAATGATGCAATGATGATGTATGCAAATGATATGCAAGGGTTTGTGACCAAACTGGATCTGATTAACTGCCTGGATATAGGTCCATGTATGTTCAAGAAGTCCAGATGGAGGTTCATAAGTACAGTAACCAAGGTGGGGGACTCAAATGAAGAGTCACATGTCCAGGGTCAAAATTCACAAGAACTGTTCCAAAATGGAGTACTATTAATCAAAACAAAGTAACAGGGTATGCTGAGGTCAAGGGTACCTGCAAACCTGTAAACAGCCCAACCCCCTCACAGGTGGTGTTCTAAAACAAGGATCCTCAGACTCGGATCAGTTATGAGAAGTGTAAACACTTCCAACCCGGAGGTACAGTGTTTACAATAACCATAAGAGATCCTCCTCTAATTTACCTCTGTTTCTGAAGGTCAATACTAAAGGTCATCCAGACTTAGCAGGCTTCCCAGATAGCCCTAGCACTACAGGAAATCTGTAGCACAGAGTTCTCAAGAAGAAACCCATATCTGAACCGTGTTTCATATTCCCGCACCAGACCGAAATGGAATGGGAAAGAACATGAACCACTCTAGCCTAGGTGTCACTCAGGTCCTAGGTATAGGACCTTAAACTCTCAATAGAACACCCACCCACCAAAGCAACAAAACCAGATCCAGCCAGATAACAGTATGACAGTATGATGTACATAAAGCTGTAAAGAAAGCAGTAAACAAACTGTACATAAAGCAATAAATAAAACAAATATACAAACATACTTAGCACATAACACACCAGTAAACACAAATCAAACAAGCGCTAGGAGGAACCCACAAAAAGAACCAAAAGCCCTGGTTACAGTATAAGAGTCCCCAGCAGAGTCGCCAAGCTGTCGCTCCCAAAAGATGAGACTGGGCTCAAATGAGGTACAGACGCGAACGGTCGGCGAAAGGAGGGTGTGAGAACACACAGGAGTGAACTCACAGGAAATGAAAAGAATCGCCAGCTAGGCATTTTTATCCCGGAGGAAAGGCAATGCTGCATAGACCTAGAAAGATATGGATAAGACGGTTGCGAACCAGAGAGACTGAGAAAGGGGGTTGGTTACAACCTGGGAAGGTATTAGCACCCAGATTGTCCGTCGTACTCGACGGGATCCACGCTTAAAAGATTTGTGTTTTAAAGGGGTAGTGTCAGTGCAATTTGTGTATCAAAGCTGGAAAGAATGCAAGTGTCAGTGTATAGTGTATAAGTGATGTGTATAAAAGGAGTGTCAGTGTAAGAACAAGAATGAAATGCTCATGATAATGAGGCTAAAAGAATAGGGCTAGAAAGAGGGAGAATATACAGAGACTTTTGTTCGATAACTGTTAAGTTATGCCTACGTATCCTCTCGTGCAATGAGGAAGTCAGAACACCGTAGTTCGACTCAAAGAGACTGAAAGATGAATTGACTTGTGAACTGCATACTTGCCTATGCTCAAGTGTACGACCTGTCTAGCTCAGGTGCTAACTGTCTTGCATTTAGACGGAAGAAGCGAGTTCTCGTTTGTGAGTGAATGAGATGAGAAAAGAATCCTGGAAGAGACGATTATTGTTTGTTTGATGTTTTCAATCTTTTATTGCTTTTGAAAGCTTGTCATAAGTCAATGAGCTTAAGCCTAAACCAATGGATTTAGTAAACTCATCACATTTTCCCTCTGATTAGGGGTAATGAGAATACCTTAAGTGTGAAGTCAGCTTCTCACACTTAATCTCCATGGTGTAGGATTAAGGTCATTAACCTACTTGTGATTATTTAAATGTTTTTGTTGTTTTTGTTTAGTGTTAAGTAATAAGATTAAGCCATAATCAGGGACCACCAGGAAGCAGATGAAAGGAACAAAGAGAGGCAAAGTAACTTGCTTCATTTAAGAAGACAAGTCACTTGAGGAAAGAAAGTAAGAAGAACAAGAATGAGCAAGCTCAATCTCAAACACAAGATAAAATGCAGCAATGATGCATAAGAGAGATGAAAAGAAATTGTGAGAAGTGAAGGCAAATTCACTTCTCAAAGTGACTTACCACCTGAAAAGTTAGTGAAAGAAATGCAATGCAATACAAAATGAGATGAAATGGCATGATGCAAATCAAAACCAGAAGCATAAGTATGATGCTAATGATGCTATGAGATGATGCAAACATGAATCAAGGCATGAGGATGATCATATGAACATATGGATGCAAGAGAAGCATGCTTAGAACCATGATCATACATGAAAAGTTATGAAATGCAAATGACATACAACATGGCAAATGCAAGAAGCAATGATCAAACATGATTCTAATATGTCTTAAGATGTCTAATGAATCAAATGGATGCATAAAATGTCATGGCAAGTCATGGTATGCAAGCAAATGGAAGATGAATGCAAAAGGAAGCCCAAATTAGGGTTTATGATCAATGCACCAAACAAAAACCAAAACCAGAAGCAAACATCAAGATAAAAAATTGAAAATGCATCCAAGGGAAACCCTAAACCTATACAAACTCACTGCCCAAAGGAGGGGTTCTAACTCTTAACCTAATGAGGGTTATGAATTTCTTAAGAATGTTAGGGTTTTAAGGTACCTTGTCAAGAAAAATGTCAAACAAATTGAAAATGCAAGATCAAATCAAGCCAATTTAATCCTATGAACTACATGATATGCAAGACATAATGCAAAAAGAATCAAAGTCCAACTCTTAAAGACTAGGCAGAAATGATTTTTCAAAGATTGGATCAAAATAATGCTTTGAAATAGAATTAATTCCATGGAAAATTGTCAAAATGCATTAAGATCAAAAAAGAAATTTGGTTTGAGGGTTGGACAATGTTTCTAAATGATTTTAAAGGTTTCATGAATTTTTTGGTGATTTTTAAATACCTAAAAGTATTTTTAATTAATTAATTCTCATTAATTAATTAAAAATAAACTTTTAAATGATTTAAAAATATTTTTTAATTCAAAAAATAAAAATAAAAATGTTTTTGGTTTCTGAAAATTAATAAAAGCTTGCATAAAAATTTTCAGAATTTTTAAAGATGTTTTGCTATTTTTAATAAAATGAGGAAAACAAATGCAATTAAATGAAAAATAAAATGAATTTAAACTGAAAATGGGAAAGTATGCGCATCCAAGGGCCAGGATTCAAATTCCAGGGGGCGGGAGTTGACTACGCGCGCGTTTGGACGGCTCACATTCAAACTTGGCTAACCCTAATTAATTAGCCCTAATTACTTTCAGACGACCGGAACATTGTTCCGGTCGTCTTCTCCGGCAAGGTGTTCATGCTATCTCACTCCCTACGCATCAAAACTCCACTAAAATCTCCAGATTTCATCCTTAAACATCACTGAACCTAAACCCCACCCCAAAATCCATTTATTTTCACTGAATCATAAGAATCAAAGCAAAAATCAATTCACGGGCAAAGTTTCAGAACAAGCATACAACCTCAAAACTCAATCATTTTCAAAAATAAAAGGCTCAGTGAACTCAGGGAAGCATGTAGACCATTTTAGCAACAAGAGATGAGAGTTCTGGAAAAATGAATTTCCATGGCTACCTGAATCGAAGCTTTGATTTCTGGCACTTTCTGGCTGATGTCTTGCTTGCAATCAACTCTCCTGGACCTCCTGAGAAGCTTTCAAGGCTTGTTTGAAGTTTGTAATGGTTGGTTTGAAAGATGGCTGAAGTTCTGCTCAATGAGGGGCAGAAATCGTATTTTGGTTTCTGAGGGTTTCAGGCTATGGTGATGGGTGCTTTGTGATCAGTGAAGCATATGGAGATTGTTTGTGAAGTTGGTTTATATGTTTGAGGCTTGTGTGATGAGTTTCGAAGAGTTTTGCAAATGGAGCATAAACTTGAAAACTAGGGCTTTGGTGTGTTTCAGCATGAAGTGTTATGTGTTTTGGCTTTCTTTTGATTTGTATAAACAATTGTGATAGGTCAGAGAGTGGGTGTTGGCCTATTGTGATTGGTATGGGTCTTTGGCCAAAATGTCAACTTGATTTGTACTTGAGGTATGGGCAATGGTACAACTTGCTTTTTGGCATGCTTGGGCTCAGCTGAGTTTAGGGAGAGCCATGGAATTGTTTATGAGGTGATTCAGCAAGTGGTTTGTAACTTATGATAAGTTTTGCAAGTTGATTCAAGTTTGGTTCCTTTGAGATTTCTTGAAGTTCAAGGCATGAAATGAGATGATTCTTGGGCCAATTCTGATTTTTAGAAGTCATGTAATCATGTTGTGAAGAAATTGTACACATTTGAGGTCTTTAGAACACTTGATCAAGTCATTTTGCAAAATGCCTCTTTGGTAGAAAACTTCAAATTTTGTGATTTTAGCCAACTTTGACAAGCCATAACTTTTGATCCAAAATGAATTAGGTCATGTTCTTGTACTTTTTGAAAAGGGAATGATCCATTCTACAACTTTCATGACCAAAGTTTTTTCATTTGAAGCACTTTTGAATCAAAAAGCAAGGGTTGAAAAAGTTTCCCAAAATGGCAATTTCATTAAAAAGTCAACTTTCCCAAAAAGTCAACTTTGCAAAAGACTTGAAATTCTTCAATTTTGTGAACTTCCAACTTCTTCTATGATCAAATAAAGATCATATACAATCAAAATGATGAAGAACACCCTTTGGTTGGGTCATTGGGGGTCTCAGATGCCCTGATTTTACATTGACTTGCCCAAAAAGTCAACTCTTGATCAGATGACTTCCCCATGGAATTTCTTCATGAAAATTGATATGCATACTCCCTATGCCATATAGAGACCAATAGAAACAAGAATGACCAAAAAATTTGGAGTTATGGCCTTTGAAACCAAAACCCTAATTCTAGGTCATTTGTGCAGTCAAACCTGGCTTTGCTTCCATATCATTCTCAGCTTTTGTGATTCTTTGACATTCTTGACTTTGAGAGGGCATAATATGATGCTTGAACATACATGGACCCCTTTTAAGTGATTGATGACCTTTGGAGTGGCTCAAGAAGCTCTTGGATTGCTCAGATCACAAACCCTAGGTGCAGATGACTTTGAATCAATGCAGTGAATCAAAAATGTAATATGAGATGCTATGACTGAGTTTATGCTTATGAAATGATCACAAGCCATGGTGTGAATGGGTGAGGGCAAATTTGGGGTGTTTACAGTAATGCTGCACAAACCAGAAGAAAGAAGAGGAAGGAAACGGGTCCTGCGAACCAAAGAGACTGAGTTCGGGAGTCGGTTATGACCTGGGAAGGTATTAGCACCCAGATCGTCCGCCGTACCCGACGGGATCCACGCTTGCAAAGAAAACTGTTTCAAAGGGTGAGGGTAAGAAAACTGCAGCAAAAGAAAGAAAAATGAAAAGAAAACTGGAACTGGAAAATAATTGAAATAAGAAACAAAGAGAAAAAATGTAGGGAAAATAAAGATTGTGCTCGAACGGGCCCTACCCCGCTGCCTACGTACCTCATCAGGATAATGAGGATCAGAGACGCCGTAGTTCCCCTAACTAGGGGTACTAAAAGGAAAATTTGCATGTGAATTAAGGCTTGAACTGCCTATGCCATTGCTCAGGTGTAGCAGACTCGGACGACGAGTGTGTTACCGTCTTGCAAAATGACAAGTAGGAGCAAGTTCGCGTACGGAGCGAATGAGGTGAGAAAATAATTCCCGAAGGAAAGACGCTTATTGTTTGTTTGTGTTTTTTAGAAGCTTTTATGAGTGTGTCACAAGGAAGTGAACTCAAGCTCTCATCAGTGGAATGTGCACTTGTCACTACATTCCAAGATGGAATAATAGAACAAGCACACTCAAGTAAGGAGAAGATCCCCAAAACTTGAACCCAAAGATTAGAGCCTAGGATCACTAACTTGTTTACTTATTAAGTGTTTTGGTTATTTACATGAAGAAGTGTTTTTTAGGCTTTTCTTTTATGAAGAAGATACCTTGATCAGACTTGTGCATCACAAGGTAAACTTGTACTATCCCAAGATGGGAAGACTACAAGCATACCTCATGGAATAAGGCTATGGATCAATGCATCTCTTCAAAGTTATTAAAGTGTTTTGTATGATTATGATATGAGAAGAGAAAGAGAACCAAAAGAGCAAAAAGGAAAAACTAGGGGGAAGTTTCTATCCTAAGTTAGCATGCATGGAGTTCCTAGGGTTTGTGAGATTTTTCTAACCTAAAAAGGATCTCAAGAGAAGAAGAAGAATATAAGAGGAGAAATAAGAAAGGCCTAAGCCCAACAAGAAGGTGTTAGTCTCTATAAACAATATGAGAAGAGATGAGAAATGGAGATGTGGAACTCAATTCCCACATCTCAAACTTACCATAGCTCCTGCAAGGTTAGTGCAACAACATAAAATCAAGGCATGAACCAACAAGTCAGAAGCTACACAAGAATATAGGCATGGCAAAGAGTTCACAAGATGATAAGCAAAGCAACACAAGATCATATTGAGATGATTAGAAGTGAAACAAGTGCAATGAAAGCATGCTTAACACTTAAAGAAATAAAGCACACAAAAGGGACCCAACACCAAGACTCAAGGAGATCCAAACCCTATCCTAAGACCAGGAGCAACCTAAAACCTCTAAAGGACCCCAAAATATGAAGATAAGTTGGCACAAGTGCCCTTCTAAACTTAAAAGAGGCTATAAGACTCAAAGGATGCAAAACAAGGCAAGATGAGGAAGAAAATACCCAAGAAAAAGATCCAAGCACTTAAAAATTATACCCAACCAGCAAAGCACTATCCAAACACAAGGAAATTAGAATCCAAAAGGGTTTGCAAAAATACAGCACCAAACTAGGTCAATGAAGCTCAAGGATGCAAGGTATCACCATTTAGGGTTTTGAAAATTAGGGCACAAGTAACTCAAGAAAAGTCCAGCAAGAAAATTTTTGAAAAATCCAAGATAAATCATGAAGATAGTAGAGTCTTTTAGGATTTAAATGCAAAAAGAATGGGGTTCATATCTTAAAGGATGAGAAAAATAGAAATTGGACAAGGCAGATTGGTCCATGAGAGTCCACAAGAAAGCAATGCTCAATGTTGAATTTATTTGGCCACGTGAGATGAAAATAAAAATCTGGAAAAATCATGGCAAAAAAACTAGATGAATCAAGGAGTGTATATGAATTTTTTTGGATTTTTTAGAGTTAAAGAAATATTTTAAATGAATTAAAAGCAAATGGAATAAATTGGTAAAGAAAAAAAATGAAAATAAAGCAAATGGGCCAAGGGGGTGTGAAGAGCAACTATGCTTAGTAAAAAAACACAATGGGCCGCGCATGGGGGGGGGGTGCAGATAGCGCTGAATCTGCACCTTCTTCTTCATGAAAACAAAACCTAACTTCTCACCACCATTAATGAACCAAACCCTAACCCTAACTTCATGAAATCTCAAACCAAGCCACGGCCGGCCATGAAACTCTCCAAAATACATAATCTAACATCATTAAACAAGAATACAAGCTTGGATTGAACTAAAACTCAAAGAAACTCAAGATATGAATGAAAATAAAATTGTCCATGAAACTTTAAATCACCATAACTTTGTGAATACTCAACCATTTCACAAACTACAAAGAGCATTGTAACCAGCACAACATGAGGATTCTAAAACACACAACCAAACACATTTCTATGAGATTCGAAATTTGAGCATACCTAAGGTGTTGTTTAAAATTTGAAGTCAAGAATGGTATAAAATGATGGCAAATGATCTCCTTATCCCCTTAGATGCAAAATAAATGCATATAAGGCTTTGCAAGCTTGTAAATCCAGCAATGTGCTTCCTTGTGCTTCAAAGCTTCTCAAATGGCCACTTGAACAAACTTCACTATAAATCTAGATCCATGGGTGCTTAATGATCCTTGAGATGAGAGGAGTATGAATATGGTCTTAGATTGAAGAAAGCTTGCCTAGATCAAAAGTTATGGCACACAATGCAAATGTGCACAAGAAATGGGAAGTGGATGATTCTTGAAGAGTAATCCAAACAAATGGTATGGAAATGATCTATGAGTGATGAGGATTAAGAATCCAGCAAGAGTTTTGTGAATGGATTCCTGTAGCAAAAGTTTGTGGAGAAAGAGCAATTTTGCATAAGAGATGGGAATGAGAGAATGAGTGTGTATTATGGCTGCCTCTAACCCTAATTCTGATTGTTATGGAATATATAAGGCAATGCAAAAGGGTTAGAACAAATGCACGTGAGAGAGAGCTGATTTTTGTGAAAATGCAATTTTGGCCCAAGTGTGCCATAAGCATGCCAAGCTCATGATTTGCTGGCCTCTCTTGCATGTGAATTCACCATCCCATCCATGATTTACAGCAAGCAATTTCAGCCCTTGGATGTAAGCTATCACACAATTGTCATGCCTTGTGCAAATTCAAGTGTAAAATGCAAGTTTTATGGAACTTTTTCATGTGCACGAATTTTGCCACTTTTCTTTGAGCCAAATGACCTAAATGAAATGCATTTTGATTGTGTAAACTTACTTTGGACATAGCATAGCAAACTATCCACTTTTGAGCCTTTGTGCAAATGGCTTGGCCTTGAAACTTTGAAATTTGCCCTAGAATGCTCACTTTTTCGAGGGGCTTTTAGAAAAATCTAGGAATCTCCAGAAAATGCTCTTGTACTTTTTAAAAATGGCAGCCCTTACTATCCAACTTTCATGTTTACCTTTGGTCTATTTGAAGATTTTTTGATCAAGTTAAGGCCTTGTGAATTTTTAGGTCAAAATAGCCAAAAATAGTAACTTTTCCATAACCAAATTTGTGCACTTTTGCCAAAACCCCTCAAACCACCAAAAGTCTTGTACTTTAAGCTCACCAAACATCTTATAACATTGAATAGACCTCATTTGGCCAAAAAAAGTTGGGTTGGACCCTTTGGAATGGCACAGTTGACTTTTTCTGGGCTCAGTTGAATTTCTGCTTCATCTGCAAGTAACTGAGGCAATGACTGACTTCCACTTGGAATTTTTCCATGAAAATTGACATGTAGGAACCTCTTATCATATAGAAAACATTGCCCAAAAGAGTTGGCCAAAATTATGAGGTTAAGGCCCTTGAAACCAAAACCCTAATTTGGTTGCACTGCCTAGGAGCCTTGCATTGTCTTGAAACTTGTGATGACTAAGCAATCCTATGAGCTTTTGCAAGTAAACTTGGCCTTGCCAAAGGAGTCTAGACTCATCATAGGCCTCTCAAAAATCCATTGGAACCCTTGTCTTTGCTTAAATGGCCTTCAACACCTCCCCAGATGGCCATATGCCTCATGCTAGGGCTTGATGCTTGTCATGCTTTATTTTTCTGTGCTATAATGTTATATATATATGATATGCTTATGATGAAAATGGTGTATTATGATGCTTAAAATGAAGAGGGCAAATTTGGGGTTCTACAGCTGCCCCTATTCAAGCAACTGTTGATCTGAAAAGGACGATTGCTTCCGCTTTCGACCGTTCAAGATAAACTGTGGTTGAATACCCAAGAAAAACGGAAATTTGCGCTCTGATGCAGAAAACAAGAAATGGGAAATAAACCCAATCCAAAGGCGTTGCAACTGAGCTGAGAGATGAGCAGACGAGCTCTTTCCAACGAAACCAAAGGTTCTGATGAAACATGAAACGGACGAGTCTTCTTGTGACCTGTGACGCCAGGTGCATAGAGCGGACGAGCCCTTAAGAATCTTCAAAGTAACCTGAGATAGACGAATCTCCTTCACTAATCCTTACGCAGATAAGTGGAATAAGACGGACGAGTCTTCTTCGGATAACCCTTACGCAGGTTCCGGGAATGCATATAAGTCTGTGGGATAGACATGCAACTAGGATGGACGAATCCTCTTAACGAATCCTTACGCAGATAAGTGGAATAAGACGGACGAGTCTTCTTCGGATAACCCTTACGCAGGTTCCGGAAATGCATATAAGTCTGTGGAATAGACATGCAACTAGGATGGACGAACCCTCTTCACGAATCCTTACGCAGATAAGTGGAATAAGACGGACGAGTCTTCTTCGGATAACCCTTACTCAGGTTTCGGAAATGGTTTTGACGTTTTAATCCCACCGTCAAGATTTTCAACCTCTTCAATGCGGACGCGCATTGGAATGATCATCAAAGAAACACAGACGAGTGTCATAAGTCGACGATACGGACGAGTACCGGACGATGATCCAAGAAACACGGACGAGTGCTTCTGATAGTGATACGGGCGAGTGTCGAAGGATGCGGACGAGCAATCTTCAAAGGAGTAACAAGCACGTACGAGTGCTAAGAGATGCGGTCGAGCATCAAATAAAGATGCGAGTATGGACGAGTACTGGCGACCTTCTTGGGGATATGCCTCAAATAAAGAGGAATCAGACAATGCACGGACGAGTGCTGCAGGGATGCGGACGAGCATCAAATGAAGATGCGCACACAGACGAGTACAGACAACTTCACTGGGGAAAAACTTCAAAAAACTAATAAGCACGGACGAGTGCCAAGAGCCGCGGACGGTCATCAAGTAAAGATGCTAGCACAAACGAGTGCTGATGAATACCTCAAATAAAGAGGGAACTGCTGAGGAAAAGGCACGGACGAGTGCTGAAAGAGGATGAGCATCAAATAAAGATGCGAGCACAGACGAGTGCTAGTAGACATAGACTCTACTGGGGAAAGTGCACAGGCGACTGCCACAAGGTGCTAATTCTTCTGGAGACTGCGGATGAGCAAACTGAATCATCAGATAAGTGTCTAAGAGTGCGAAAGAACACTGAATAAGTATCAACACAGACAAAGGCTGATTATGTTGGGGAAGTAGACAATTCCACTCTGGCTGGGGAATGAAGTCCTGGCGACCTATGGGAGCAGATTCCGGCAACCTGCTGGGGACTCAAAACTTTTAACTTTGATGGAAACGAAGTGTTGGCAACCTGATGCTTGCCGGAGAGGCTTTCACTGGAAGAAAGACGACTCTGCGTGAGGTATACTTCGTTCAACTGCCTTGACCCTCTACTAAGGATCTGATCACCCTGCTCTGACTCCACTGGGGAGAATTTCTTCTTGCTCTGCTAGGGAAATCCCTTGGAAATGAGAATCCCGATGACTCTGTGGGGAAATGAAGTTACCTGCAACTCTGCTGGGCGAGGAGAACTTCTAGCGATTCTGTTGTAGATGATAAACTTCTGATAACTCCACTGGGGATGGGAGACTTCTACTAACTCCTGCTGGGGATTGACCCGACCTCTGGGGAGTGCAGGTGTTCAGATACCTGCTGAGAATAAGTCACTTGTAAACAGGCGCTCTTTCGGGGAAATACCTCTACTTGGAGAATAACCCTCTACTGCTTGGGGATATGGTAATAACATGTAAATCCTGCAATAACAGAATACACACATATGCACCAAGATTGGTACGACCTGATCTATTCATCTGCCGTCACCTGACACTCAAAGCGATGTTAAGTGTCTCTGCAATGTCATTTTTTATTAGTTTGAAAAGCAACATGTTTCGCATGCAATGTTATTTGTCAAAAATTCAGGACATTTTTGTAAACAAAATAAACATAACACGGTGTTTGACTGAATATTCTTTTTATTGATTGGCCTCTGAATAGGCAAAATTTTACATCAGGAAGTAACTAGCTGGAACAAGGTAGCTACTGTAAAATTGAGAAAAGAAACTATCCTAATGGCAATGGCACGGCATTCCAAAGAGTTTCCTTCCTGCTATGACTGGCATATCCTTTCCGTTCCGTCTTCGGCCTTCTGAAGAGAATGAGGGGGTTGATCTCTACCTTTCTGATATGGTCAAGTTGTTTGAAGCGGTGATGTAGTTCAGATAACCCGGAACACAGTTGTTCGCTTATTCCCTGATTTTGCGTGGATCTCCCTTTCGGGTTTTCAATCCACCGGGATACCCTTTTTTGCCTGAGTTGTCCGATGTGGCTTTTCAACTCAGCGGGTGTACACATTTTTTTTAATTTTCCCTAATTTTTGCCCGAGCTTTTATTCTGTTTTTAGCTCGCCGGGATGCCCTTTTTTTGCCTGGACCATAATTCTGTTTTTGTGTCCAGCGGGTCTTTTATGCGAAGTATTTTTTAACTGCGTCCGAGTTAACAGGATATTGGAAGTCTTCGCCATCCATAGTGGTGAGCATCAGTGCTCCACCTGAGAATACTTTCTTCACTATGAATGGTCCTTCATAATTTGGGGTCCACTTGCCCCTGTGATCTGAACTGGGAGGAATGATCCTCTTGAGTACAAGCTCGCCTACTTGGTACTCCCGAGTACGTACTCGCTGATAGAAGGCTCGCTTCATTCTCCTTTGATAAAGCTGGCTATGACAGATAGCTGCTAATCTCTTTTCCTCAATTAGGCATAGTTGATCGTATCGAGCACGTACCCATTCAGCCTCATCAAGCTTGACATCCATCAACACTCGCAGTGAAGGGATTTCTACTTCAACAGGCAAGACTGCCTCCATGCCGTAGACTAAAGAGAAGGGGGTTGCCCCAGTTGACGTCCTGACTGACGTTCGGTACCCATGTAACGCAAACGGTAGCATCTCATGCCAATCTTTGTAAGTGATAACCATTTTCTGTACAATCCTCTTGATATTCTTGTTAGCTGCCTCTACCGCACCATTCATCTTTGGTCGGTAAGGAGAGGAATTGTGATGTTGGATTTTGAAGTCCCAGCACAGTTCTGCCATCATCTTATTGTTCAGATTAGAACCATTATCAGTAATGATTCGCTCGGGCACTCCATATCTGCATATGATATCTCTTTTCAGGAATTTTGCTACCACCTGGCGAGTAACATTGGCATAAGACGCAACTTCTACCCATTTGGTGAAGTAATCAATCGCGACCAAGATGAAGCGATGTCCGTTTGACACTGTTGGTTCAATCTTGCCAATCATATCAATGCCCCACATGGCAAAGGGCCAGGGTGAAGACATCACATTCAGAGGATTTGGAGGCACATGCACTTTATCCGCATAAATCTGGCATTTATGACATTTTCTGGCATAGGCACAACAGTCTGCATCCATTGTGATCCAGTAATAGCCTGATCTTAGCAACTTTTTGGCCATTGCATGCCCTCCAGCATGGGTACCAAAGGATCCTTCGTGCACCTCGTGCATCAGCAAGTCTGCTTCTGCCCTATCAACACATCTGAGAAGTATCATATCAAAGTTTCTCTTATACAGGGAACCATCAGTGTTCAGGAAGAAACTACCAGCTAGCCTTCTTAATGTCTTCTTATCATTGGAAGATGCCCCAGGTGGGTATGTTTGATCCTCCAAGAAGCATTTGATGTCATGGTACCAGGGCTTATCATCTTTGACAATGTCTGCTGAGAACACATATGTTGGCTTGTTAAGTCGGGATACTGCAATTTGGGGCACAAAGTTGGCAGCTTGCACTTTGATCATGGATGAAATGGTAGCCAGAGCATCTGCAAACTGATTTTCGTCTCGAGGGATGTACTCAAGATTAACTGTTGTGAAGAAAGTCAACAACCTCCTTGTGTAGTCCCGATAAGGTATCAGATGATCTTGGTGCGTGTACCATTTGCCGTTGGTTTGATTAATTACCAGAGCTGAATCTCCGAACACAGTCAAAGTCTTGATCCTGAGGTCAATGGCTTCCTCAAGACCCATAATACAAGCTTCGTATTCAGCTTCGTTGTTAGTGCAGTCAAAGGTGAGTTTTGCCGAGAAAGGCATGTGAACTCCCTTAGGTGTAATGAGTACTGCACCAACACCACGACCATTCATATTAACAGCCCCATCAAACATCATAGTCCATTCTTCTTCTGGGTCGGGCCCTTCAGTGTGAATAGGCTCTTCATGATCTTTTGCTTTTATGAACATGATGTCTTCATCAGGGAAGTCAAATCTCATAGGCTGGTAATCATCAATGGGTGGCTCAGCGAGATAATCGGACAATACACTGCCTTTGATAGCTTTTTGGGATGTGTACTGAATGTCATATTCTGTGAGAATCATTTGCCATCTTGCAACCCGTCCGGTAAGTGTTGGCTTCTCAAATATATACTTGACTGGATCCATCTTGGAGATCAACAAGGTAGTGTGGGTCAACATATACTGCCTTAGTCGGCGAGCAGCCCACGCTAAAGCACGACAAGTTTTCTCGAGCAGTGAATAACGTTGTTCACAGTCGGTAAACTTTTTGCTTAGGTAGTATATTGCATACTCTTTTCGACCAGACTCGTCATGCTGGCCCAACACACACCCCATTGACTTTTCTAATACTGTCAAGTACATGATCAGAGGTCTTCCTTCAACTGGAGGCATAAGGATCGGAGGCTCCTGTAAGTATTCCTTGATTTTGTCAAAAGCCCTCTGGCAGTCTTCGTTCCACCTGACCGTTTGTTCTTTTCTTAATAGCTTGAACAAGGGTTCGCAGGTTGCTGTAAGATGAGATATGAACCTTGAAATGTAGTTCAATCTACCTAGGAACCCTCGAACTTCTTTCTCAGTTTTTGGTGCAGGCATTTCTTGAATGGCTTTAACTTTGTCAGGGTCAACTTCAATCCCTTTCTCACTTACAATAAATCCCAGCAGCTTACCATATCGTACCCCGAATGTGCATTTGTTGGGGTTTAGCTTCAATTGGTACTTCCTCAGACGCTTGAATAACTTCAACAGATTTACCAGGTGGTCTTCTTCTATGAGGGACTTGGCAATCATGTCATCCACATAACATTCGATTTCTTTATGGATCATGTCGTGGAATAATGTTACCATAGCCCATTGATAAGTGGCACCAGCATTCTTCAGGCCGAATGGCATCACCTTATAACAGAATGTGCCCTAGGGTGTGATGAAAGTTGTCTTCTCCATGTCTTCAGGTGACATTTTGATCTGATTGTATCCTGAAAATCCATCCATGAAGGAGAACACCGAGAACTGAGCCGTATTGTCGACCAATACATCAATGTGAGGTAAAGGGAAATCATCTTTCGGGCTGGCTCTGTTCAGGTCCCGGTAATCTACACACATCCTCACCTTGCCATCTTTCTTTGGCACTGGAACAATGTTAGCTACCCAAGGTGGGTAACTAGTCACGGCGAGGAACCCGACGTCCCACTGTTTTTGTACCTCCTCTTTGATCTTCATCGCCATGTCAGGGCGAGTTCTTCTCAGTTTTTGCTTAACAGGAGGACAGTCTTCTTTTAACGGTAGTCGATGCACAACTATGTTTGTATCCAACCCTGGCATGTCCTGATATGACCAGGCAAAGATGTCTACATATTCACGCAACATTTCAATCAACCCCTTCTTAACTTCAGTCTGCAGGCTGGCACCTATCTTGATTTCCTTCTTAACTTCTTCTGTGCCGATGTTGATAACCTCGATTTCCTCCTGATGAGGCTGAATAGCTCTTTCCTCTTGCTTCAACAACCTGACCAGTTCTTCAGGGAGTTCATAATCTTCCTCAACCTCTTCATCGGCTTGGTAGATTGGATTGTCAAAGTCATGCTCAGTCATAGTAGGAGAGTCGTCAATGGAATCCGGTTGATCGACACTGCACAAGTGATGTGCTCATTCAGAATCTGTTTAGAGAAAACGCACACCAAAAGCAAGAAAGAAAAACACATTGCCATTTTCTTTATTTGTGCAAAAACTAAAATTAAAAGAAAAAGAGCGATTTGATTGAAAAATGTCCTTTATTTATGACAAATAAATGCTTTCAAAACATGGAGGCCCATACAATGGATCCTTGTACCTTGGGCAGAGTACAGGATTTGACATGCAGTATGTAGAAAAATGACAAATAAACAATTACTTTGTGATCCAGGTGACTTCGACGATGTCTTCCGTAGACCAATTGGGCAGCTCCTCTCCCGGTGCACACGGGCGGATCCAATTATCCAGATCGCACTCGCTATCTCCGTCTTCATTGGTAGCACAAATATGGTTTCGGTCCAGCAACCCAGAACTAGTAAAGGTAATGGTCTTGTTGTCTGATGAACGGACGAGCCCATCAGGTTGATACCCAAGCCCAAACTTGTCTTCCTTCTTTTCCAGCTCCAGTAGTCTGCCCCAGCCCTGGGCACTGCCTGATTGCACAACCTCTTTGGCCTGCTTGTAGGAGGTAATAGACATACCTTCTTTATCTTCAGCCCTACTCAGAGGAGACAAGGAACTAACATTCACTGCTTCGAATGCCTGACACAGGGTTTCATGAATTTCACCATCCATCTCCACATATTTGAATGTAGATAGATGGCTCACAAATATGTCCTCTTCACCGCACACAGTCACAACTTGACCATCCGCTACGTACTTGAGCTTCTGGTGCAAGGTTGACGTCACAGCCCCTGCGGCATGAATCCAAGGTCGACCAAGTAGACAACTATAAGCAGGTTGGATGTCCATCACGTAGAACGTGCTCTTAAACACTTGCGACCCAACCTTGATTGGCAACTCAACCTCTCCAAAGACAGACCTCCGAGAACCGTCGAAAGCCTTTACCACCAAATCACTTGGCCTCAAAACAACCCCTTCCACATTGAGTTTCATTAACGCCTTCTTCGGCAAGACATTAAGAGATGACCCAGTATCAACCAGGACATGGGACAGCACAGCCCCTTTGCATTCAATTGTGATATGAAGAGCCTTGTTATGATTCCTCCCTTCAGTAGTAAGGTCCCTATCAGTAAAGCCCAGACCATGGCTCGCATTTAAACTTCCCTCCACAGCTTCTAACTGATTCACAGTAATCTCCTGAGGAACATACGCCATCTGCAACACCTTCAGAAGGGCTTCTCTATGAGCTGGTGAGCACATCAGCAGTGACAAGATAGAAATTTTGGAGGGAGTTTGATTTAGCTGCTCGACTACCTTGTAGTCGCTCCTCTTAATAATCCTCATGAACTCCTCCATTTCCTTCTCGAAAGTACTTTGACCAGTAGCGGGAGTGGCATTATCGTCAGTTGCTATGTGCTTACCTTTGACTTTAGCAGAAGCCTCAGCATCAGTATCTCCTCTCAAAGTCTAAGGAGCGAATAAGCGACCACTTCTCGTGAAACCTCCACTTCCCCCAACATTCACCACAGCTGGGTCCATGGTTACCGCCTTATTTTCCACTTTCTGTCCTCCGACATACACTTCTGATCCGTAATGCCACGAAATAGCCTTCTCATCTGAATACGGAATAGGCCCAGGCACCGTGATGGTGACGGGACTTACCTCCGGGACATAAATAGTAACCGGCTCTCTTCGTGCTGGCATTTCAGCAGGATCATAGTATATGGTCACCATTGACACTTCGTCAGTCCTCTTATCAGCCTTGTCGAACTGTAACAGCCCATCATCCATTAGTCTCTGTAAACCAGTCTTCAATCTGTCACAACCATTCTTCGACCCAACACAGTCTTCGCAATCGAGCCCACAACTCGGGAAAACCTGACCCTTCAACAATCTCTCCTTGACCAGCAACAAGGAGGTCTTCACTTCTTCAACCCTCTCCACCAAGTTTATCCTCTCCTCCATCTCAATAGCATTAACCCTGGCTCCCCCATGATTAGGGATGGGGTTATTCGTGACATTCGGAGGCGGCGCAAAATTGATCGCTTTGGAGTCGATCAAATCCTGAACTTTATAGTGCAAAGCCCTGCACTTCTCCGTTGAGTGCCCGGGTGCCTCAGAATGGAAAGCACATCGAACATTGGCGTCGTAACTTGGGGGAAGAGTTCCAGTAGGTGGAGCCAAGGTCCTCAGTTGAATTAAGTTTAGTTCCAACAATCTCTGGAGTAAAGCCGTGTAAGTCATTGGGATCACATCAAAAACCCTATCAGCTTGGCGTGGCTGCCTCTGCTGATACGGTCTCTGTTGATAGTTGCGTTGCTGTTGTTGCTGAGGCTGTTGTAGAGCCTGTTGAGCTGGTTGAATTGGTGTAGTGGGAATTGTGACTGCAGCTATCTGATTGTATTCTCGTCTATAACCTCTGCCTCTAACTCGGCCATATACTGCGTTAGCTTCCCCTTCTCTTCTTCTAGGAGGTCCACCAAAGGCTTTCCTCGTTCCTCCAGAGCTACCAGCAGTATTAGGGTCCTGAATCTTCCCCATCTTTAACAGAGTCTCAACTCTCTCTCCAGCAATCACTATATCATTGAACTTGATAGCCGAGCTAGACGCCAACCTCTCCAGAAAAACACCTTGGAGAGTGCCCATAAACATGTCGGCCATTTCGTCTTCCAAGATGGGTGGTTGCACCCTGGCAGCTAGCTGGCGCCACCTCTGGGCATATTCTTTGAAACCTTCTTTTGCCGCCTGAGCCATGTGCTGCAACTGAGTGCGCTTCGGAGCCATGTCCATGTTATATTGATACTGCCTCACAAAGGCTTCAGCTAAATCCTTCCAACTCTTGATATTGACCCTATTGAGCTTCATGTACCATTCAAGAGAAGCTCCCACCAAGCTATCCTGAAAATAATACATCCAAAGTTTCTCATCATCTGTATGAGCGGCAATTCTCCCAACAAATGATTGCAGATGAGTCTTCGGGCAAGCAGTGCCACTATACTTCTCGAAGGTTGGAACTTTAAACTTATACGGAATCCTGACCCCAGGAACCAGGCCCAAGTCGGTTATGTCAAAACCCAAAGAGCTTTGGGACTGAATAGCCTTGATTTGCTCAGCCATCTCTTCGAACCTCTTGTTCATCTCCGCTCCTTGACCTTCAGCTTCATCATGTAGAGTGAACTGGTCGTCATGATTGTCCATCTGAGTATTGTGCAACCCATCGTTGATTATTGTCACTCTTGGATGTGTAACAGGAGGTTCAACCTGACGTGCGCCCGCACCGGTACGATTGTCAGCAGTAGCAGCAGCCGCAGTGTTCCTGTTCTGATTCTCAACCATCTCCCGCAGACGCTCTTGGGTCTGCCCCATGCCGGCCATTAGTGTCATAAAATTATCCATCCTTTGTCTCAGATCTGTCAAGTCCGCTTGCAACTGGTCCATGACTCGTTCTCTGTTAATCTTGGTTGGATATCTGTATACTGCTGGTTGTCCCCGAACTTTACGAGGAGCTATAGTGTCTGAGGTCACAAAACACGTTAGTAACTGAGACAACACCTGCAAAACAAACAAACAGGTTATATGCAATGCAATGTAACTGTTCATGTTCCCAATCTTAAGCATTTGGCATGCCCTAGCTCTGGCATCTATCTCAGACAATCACTTTCAGTGCTTAGCTTTCAAACTTTATCTTTGATAAGTGTTCAGACATTAGCAGTATCCAGACAAACGAGTCTTGCGCATTCAAAATGTTAATTTGCACATTAATACTGAATGTGAACAAACCACTGTAGGCTAAAAGTCAGAATACAACCAGAAATATTCCCCGAAGGGTTACATGTCAGTACATAAAGACAAAAGAAATAAAAGCAAGACTCCTACAACAAGCTTGTAGGTAGCCTGAACAATAAACAACTAAGCCAAGGACCCAGGATCTGCCACCTTTGCCCTGCTTTTCTTGACACCTGCTCTCAGCTTGAGCTCTTCTATCTCTTTCCTTGCTTCCTCCAGAGCTAATTGGCTTTGGGCTAACTGTTGGGTCTTCTCCCTCCGGATGGCATGGGCTTGCTCCACTTCCTCCTTCTTGAAAGCCATATGAACTTCAAAGAACTCTTCTTTCTCTCTGAATTTCTTTTGCTCTTCATCCCTTTGGCCTTGCAGCCAAACAATGGACTGACGAGCACCTTTGAGGGTCTTTAAAGTCTCCTTGCGCTTAGCTTCTCTTTGAGCTTCCATCATACCCAATCTATGGAAATGGGCTTCTCTACCGGCAAAGTCCTTATCTTTGTCTTCTAGAGAGGCTTGGAGCTTCTGCAGCTTGTCTTCAGCTTCCTTCTTGGCTCTATTGGCCTGGTGGTATAGGCTTACCATCTCAATATTCTCTACTCTGACCTCATTCAGCTGAGCTTCTAGCTTCTTGTACTCCTCCAAGGAAACCGTACTGCTCGGACTTGGTACCTCTCGGGGATAAAGTGGAGCCTCGACTGAAAAACGCATGAGAACTGACTCGATATGTCTTTGCAACCATTCAACATATGGTGGATATGTCTTGGGATCAACTCAACCGAAGTCTTTCTTCCCCTTTTTTATCCTGTGAGCCCAGGATTGGACTGCTTGTTGAACTAACTCTTTGTTTCCGTCAGCAGGAAAGTACAAAGATTCAGCAAACATTCCCATCTGAGGAGGATCTTTCAAAGGGTAGCCAAACTGCTTTCTGGCTAATGTTGGGTAGTAACTGATGACACCTTTCCTTCCCAGCAAAGGTACTCCAGCAAACCTTCCGCAACTAACCATCAACTCCTTTCCTAACAAATCCATGTCATAACCCCAAGCAATATCTTCTTCAGTCAATCCCATCAGTCTTCTGGACCATCTCCATTCATCTCGTATATCCTTGAAGGCACCTGACTTAGGTAACTGTCTAGCAAACCATTCAGCAAACAAAGGAGCACAGCAGACCACTGGACCACCTCTACCTTTCTCGTCTCTGTAATGGACACTAAAATAAAAGTCACCCAATAAAGTAGGCACTGGATTGCCTTTTGCAAAGATTGAGATCACCTCTAAGCTGACAAACTCTTTCTCTCCAGGAAACAGGCTAGACCCATATACCATCAATGCAAGCAAAGCCCCAAAGTCATTCCACTTAGCCTCTGTAGCATACTTCTCAGCCTCTGGGATAAGCACACTCCAGGGTAGACCTCTGCCTTCACTCTCTTGCAGAGCCTTTCTGACTGAAACAACTGGCAACCTAGAAACCTTGGCTATGTCTTCATCTCTGAACACAACCTCTGACCCGTAGAACGGCAATGTCCCTCTGATCGGAACACTCAGTATGCTGGAGATCTCTTCCAATGTCGGAGCTAAGATGTAACCTGGAAAAATAAAGCAACGCAGCAGGGGATCATAAAATTGCAAAAAAGTATGCAAGCTGTCCTTTTGGTCTGCAGTAGGCTTGTCCACAAACTTCAGTATCTGGCCATATCTTTTCTTGAAATTACCTAAGACTTGATCGTTCATCAAACCTGCTAACCTCTGAACACTTTTAACTTCCGGCTGAAGAAAGGTGTAATGCACATTCTTTTTTCTCGGATCTCTTCTGATTTCTGCCATGGAGATAAGAATACCAGAACTGGGAACAGATGTGAGTAATGACCTGAAAAATGGGAAACATAAACAGTTAATGCAAAGAATGATGCAAATGTAATGCAATGCAAGCATATGACCAACTGGGACCATCTGGACTGGAACACTGACAAGGGCCCCTCTGAATAACTGGCAAACCCAAAAGTTTACTGAGTCACACCCTCTGATAATCACAACTCTCTGATAGAAGATCTCAGAATCACAGTATCAAGAAATCCAGAATTCCAGAACCATAACTTCGGAACCATAGAATCATAGAACCATGGATCATAATCACAGGACCAAAGATCATAACAAGAACTACTGAACAGATGAGTGTATGTTGAGGTCATGGGTTCCTGCACACCTGTAAACACCCCCCAATCTCACGGGTAAAAGGCTCTGGGTCAGACATCACGGACTCTCAAAGCCACATAGCAATAATACTGTCACCATTTCCGAGAAATGGCTTATGACCAAATCAGGGAATCGGTTTGGCATTATATACTACGCAGGGAGGCCTCAGCTGAGTCCGGGAAACAATGTCATCCTATGCGATCCCTATGTGGGCCCTCGGATGCGAATGGGTTTGCCACAAAATGTGGGCTGCCACTGCCATCACTAAAGAGGGATGTTTCCACAAGGTTCTCAATGATCGGTCCCCAGCTGCACATAACTGTCAGGGTTATGTAATGAGAGAGGAAGATCCCCAAATCAAGACATTTCCAAGACAATCGCAACCTGGGTGTGGAACTCACTACTACCCCTATGACAAGATCTCATGAGGCCAAAGTGGAACCACTCTAAGTCCTATGGTGCACTCGAGCCGAGTACTTGGCTCATATCTCTCAAGAACCAGTAATACCCATCCCACCAAAGAAAACCAGTCCAGACAGTCCAGCATATATACATGATGCAGTAAATAAAGACTGAAAACTGTAAATAAAGCTATAAATAAAGATGTAAGTAAACAACAATAAAATACAACAAGCCACAGCAAACAAACATCACCCAAAGAAACAGCAACAAACAAGCGCTAGGAGAGACTCACAGGGGAACCAGAGACTCTGGGTTCGGTCCCCAGCAGAGTCGCCAAGCTGTCGCTCCCCGGATTTCCATCCTGGTACAAACGCGAAAGTGGCACGGAAAAAGAATAGAGTCGCCAGTCAGGCATTTTTATCCCGAAGGAACGGGAATGGTAATGTTGCACAAACCAGAAGAAAGAAGAGGAAGGAAACGGGTCCTGCGAACCAAAGAGACTGAGTTCGGGAGTCGGTTATGACCTAGGAAGGTATTAGCACCCAAATCGTCTGCCGTACCCGACTGGATCCACGCTTGCAAAGAAAACTATTTCAAAGGGTGAGGGTAAGAAAACTGCAGCAAAAGAAAGAAAAATGAAAAGAAAACTGGAACTGGAAAATAATTGAAATAAGAAACAAAGAGAAAAAATGTAGGGAAAATAAAGATTGTGCTCGAACGGGCCCTACCCCGCTGCCTACGTACCTCATCAGGATAATGAGGATCAGAGACGTCGTAGTTCCCCTAACTAGGGGTACTAAAAGGAAAATTTGCATGTGAATTAAGGCTTGAACTTCCTATGCCATTGCTCGGGTGTAGCAGACTCGGACGACGAGTGCGTTACCGTCTTGCAAAATGACAAGTAGGAGCAAGTTCGCGTACGGAGCGAATGAGGTGAGAAAAGAATTCCCGAAGGAAAGACGCTTATTGTTTGTTTGTGTTTTTTAGAAGCTTTTATGAGTGTGTCACAAGGAAGTGAACTCAAGCTCTCATCAGTGGAATGTGCACTTGTCACTACATTCCAAGATGGAATAATAGAACAAGCACACTCAAGTAAGGAGAAGATCCCCAAAACTTGAACCCAAAGATTAGAGCCTAGGCTCACTAACTTGTTTACTTATTAAGTGTTTTGGTTATTTACATGAAGAAGAGTTTTTTAGGCTTTTCTTTTATGAAGAAGATACCTTGATCAGACTTGTGCATCACAAGGTAAACTTGTACTATCCCAAGATGGGAAGACTACAAGCATACCTCATGGAATAAGGCTATGGATCAATGCATCTCTTCAAAGTTATTAAAGTTTTTTTTATGATTATGAGATGAGAAGAGAAAGAGAACCAAAAGAGCAAAAAGGAAAAACTAGGGGGAAGTTTCTATCCTAAGTTAGCATGCATGGAGTTCCTAGGGTTTGTGAGATTTTTCTAACCTAAAAAGGACCTCAAGAGAAGAAGAAGAATATAAGAGGAGAAATGAGAAAGGCCTAAGCCCAACAAGAAGGTGTTAGTCTCTATAAACAATATGAGAAGAGATGAGAAATGGAGATGTGGAACTCAATTCCCACATCTCAAACTTACCATAGCTCCTGCAAGGTTAGTGCAACAACATAAAATCAAGGCATGAACCAACAAGTCAGAAGCTACACAAGAATATAGGCATGGCAAAGAGTTCACAAGATGATAAGCAAAGCAACACAAGATCATATTGAGATGATTAGAAGTGAAACAAGTGCAATGAAAGCATGCTTAACACTTAAAGAAATAAAGCACACAAAAGGGACCCAACACCAAGACTCAAGGAGATCCAAACCCTATCCTAAGACCAGGAGCAACCATAAACCTCTAAAGGACCCAAAAATATGAAGAGAAGTTGGCACAAGTGCCCTTCTAAACTTAAAAGAGGCTATAAGACTCAAAGGATGCAAAACAAGGCAAGATGAGGAAGAAAATACCCAAGAAAAATATCCAAGCACTTAAAAATTCTACCCAACCAGCAAAGCACTCTCCAAACACAAGGAAATGAGAATCCAAAAGGGTTTGCAAAAATACAGCACCAAACTAGGTCAATGAAGCTCAAGGATGCAAGGTATCACCATTTAGGGTTTTGAAAATTAGGGCACAAGTAACTCAAGCAAAGTCCAGCAAGAAAATTTGTGAAAACTCCAAGATAAATCATGAAGATAGTAGAGTGTTTTAGGATTTGAATGCAAAACGAATGGGATTCATAGCTTAAAGGATGAGAAAAATAGAAATTGGACAAGGCAGATTGGTCCATGAGAGTCCACAAGAAAGCAATGCTCAATGTTGAATTTATTTGGCCACATGGGATGAAAATAAAAATCTGGAAAAATCATAATAAAAAACGAGATGAATCAAGGAGTGTATATGATTTTTTTTGGATTTTTTAGAGTTAAAGAAATATTTTAAATGAATTAAAAGCAAATGGAATAAATTGGTAAAGAAAAAAAATGAAAATAAAGCAAATGGGCCAAGGGGGTGTGAAGAGCAACTATGCTTAGTAAAAAAACACAATGGGCCGCGCATGGGGGGTTGCAGATAGCGCTGAATCTACACCTTCTTCTTCATGAAAACAAAACCTAACTTCTCACCACCATTAATGAACCAAACCCTAACCCTAACTTCATGAAATCTCAAACCAAGCCACGGCCGGCCATGAAACTCTCCAGAATACATAATCTAACATCATTAAACAAGAATACAAGCTTGGATTGAACTAAAACTCAAAGAAACTCAAGATATGAATGAAAATAAAATTGTCCATGAAACTTTAAATCACCATAACTTTGTGAATACTCAACCATTTCACAAACTACAAAGAGCATTATAACCAGCACAACATGAGGATTCTAAAACACACAACCAAACACATTTCTATGAGATTCGAAATTTGAGCATACCTAAGGTGTTGTTCAAAATTTGAAGTCAAGAATGGTATAAAATGATGGCAAATGATCTATTTATCCCCTTAGATGCAAAATAAATGCATCTAAGGCTTTGCAAGCTTGAAAATCCAGCAATGTGCTTCCTTGTGCTTCAAAGCTTCTCAAATGGCCACTTGAACAAACTTCACTATAAATCTAGATCCATGGGTGCTTAATGATCCTTGAGATGAGAGGAGTATGAATATGGTCTTAGATTTAAGAAAGCTTGCCTAGATCAAAAGTTATGGCACAAAATGCAAATGTGCACAAGAAATGGGAAGTGGATGATTCTTGAAGAATAATCCAAACAAATGGTATGGAAATGATCTATGAGTGATGAGGATTAAGAATCCAGCAAGAGTTTTGTGAATGGATTCTTGTAGCAAAAGTTTGTGGAGAAAGAGCAATTTTGCATAAGAGATGAGAATGAGAGAATGAGTGTGTATTCTGGCTGCCTCTAACCCTAATTCTGATTGTTATGGAATATATAAGGCAATGCAAAAGGGTTAGAACAAATGCACGTGAGAGAGAGCTGATTTTTGTGAAAATGTAATTTTGGCCCAAGTGTGCCATAAGCATGCCAAACTCATGATTTGCTGGCCTCTCTTGCATGTGCATTCACCATCCCACCCATGATTTACAGCAAGCAATTTCAGCCCTTGGATGTAAGCTATCACACAATTGTCATGCCTTGTGCAAATTCAAGTGTAAAATGCAAGTTTTATGGAACTTTTTCATGTGCACGAATTTTGCCACTTTTCTTTGAGACAAATGATCTAAATGAAATTCATTTTGATTGTGTAAACTTACTTTGGACATAGCATAGCAAACTATCCACTTTTGAGCCTTTGTGCAAATGGCTTGGCCTTGAAACTTTGAAATTTGCCCTAGAATGCTCACTTTTTCGAGGGGCTTTTAGAAAAATCTAGGAATCTCCATAAAATGCTCTTGTACTTTTTAAACATGGCAGCCCTTACTCTCCAACTTTCATGTTTACCTTTGGTCCATTTGAAGATTTTTTTATCAAGTTAAGGCCTTGTGAAGTTTTAGGTCAAAATAGCCAAAAATAGTAACTTTTCCATAACCAAATTTGTGCACTTTTGCCAAAACCCCTCAAACCACCAAAATTCTTGTACTTTAAGCTCACCAAACATCTTATAACATTGAATAGACCTCATTTGGGCAAAAAAAGTTGGGTTGGACCCTTTGGAATGGCACAATTGACTTTTTCTGGGCTCAGTTGACTTTATGCTTCATCTGCAAGTAACTGAGGCAATGACTGACTTCCACTTGGAATTTTTCCATGAAAATTGACATGTAGGAACCTCTTATCATATAGAAAACATTTCCCAAAAGAGTTGGCCAAAATTATGAGGTTAAGGCCCTTGAAACCAAAATCCTAATTTGGTTGCACTGCCTAGGAGCCTTGCATTGTCTTGAAACTTGTGATGACTAAGCAATCCTCTGAGCTTTTGCAAGTGAACTTGGCCTTGCCAAAGGAGTCTAGACTCATCACAGGCCTCTCACAAATCCATTGGAACCCTTGTCTTGGCTTAAATGGCCTTCAACACCTCCCCAGATGGCCATATGCCTCATGTTAGGGCTTGATGCTTGTCATGCTTCATTTTTCTGTGCTATAATGCTATATATATGATATGCTTATGATGCAAATGGTGTATTATGATGCTTAAAATGAAGAGGGCAAATTTTGGGTTCTACAATCCTCTTTCGACAAATTAACATTTGGTTTAAGAGGTTTTCCATTTCTCGGGAAGTGCCTACAATGTTTAGCAATATGACCTAGCTTTCCACAAACAAATCAAGTTCCTTTATTTTTAAAGGTAGGGGTGAATCTAGGGATATTTTGATCAGGTTTTTTATTTATAGACCTCTTACTGTCAGACTTTTGCTGGATCAGATTAGCACGAGTGGCTAACGCCTTTGCTCTTGCTCCATTGATCTCCTTCCGACTTGTGAGACTTTTGTTCGGGGAGTGATTAGGTCACCAAGTGAGAGTTGTTTGCTTTTGTGTTTCAGCTGTTGTTTGTAGTCGTTCCATGATTGAGGTAGTTTTCAATCAGGAGTCTAACAACATATTCATCTGGAAAAATTATGTTTTCGCTTTTCAAGTTTTCAATGAGTTTGTGATACTCATTGATATGAGTTCTGATATCCTTATCTTCAGTCATTTCCCACCTGTAGTGATTTTCTATGAAAAATTTATGTCTTTCAATAGCTTCAACCGTGTACTTTAGAATCATGGAATCCCATATTTCATTTGCTAACTTGTAAGAACAATACACATCAAAGAGCTCATTAGATAAAGTGCTAAGAACAACATGACTGCATACCTTGTTTGAATATGTCCAATTCTTAATCTGTTTTAGATCAGCATAGGAATCCGGTTGCGGATTAATGAGTGAGGAGGAAACTCCATGCATGTCTAAAGTGGAGAAAATCCTTTCTTGCCATATGCGAAATGAGGGACCGAAGCAGCACCAAGTGTAACACCCATTTATTTAACTAAGTACTTAATTAAATATAATTGTAGTATGTTGTGTTAATTCGCGTTGATTTGAGTATTTGTGTCGATTTGCGTTGGTTTGTGATACTTGTGTTGATCTAAGTTGATTTCTAAAATGTCGGAATATTATGTTGATATTTATAAGTTGGTTTGAGTTGAATTGATTAAATAAGTTGATTTAAGTTGTGGAAAATAATATTGAATATTGTATGTTTGTGGTTAAATATGTTGATTGGGTTGTTTGGACGATTGATTTGATAATCGATAATTAGTCGATTTAGTCGGGAAAAATAATATTAGAATTAATATTATGGAATTATAAAAGTGTTTATTTAAGTGGGCATAGTCATTGCACTGATAGTAGTAATCGTGGAGGTGTTGATTAGTAAGCCCAATAGATATTATAATTATAATAAAAGAAGAAAAAGAAATAATAGAAAGTGGAAGTTGGGTTTTAAGAAGTGTCATTAAGAAAGAAGAGAAAGAACGTGAGAAAAGAGGAACGAGGAAAAGTTGGAGAAAGAGGATAGGGAAGTTGTTGCCGTCGGAGTCAAGTCGGAAAGTCGATCGGAATTCGAGCGGCCGTCAAATTAAGGTAAGGGCGGGGGTTCGAATTCTATAACCAGGAATACGAAAATTATATGTGGGATTGGAGTTATATGAATTTTATACTGTCCGATGTTGATTTTATGTTGTTGATTTGATTGATGTTGATGTTCCGTGTTGATGGAATAATACTATCTGTGAAAATGTTGATCAATCGATTGAATTTTATTACGGAATTGATTTTTGTATAATGTTGTTGTGAAATTGTTCGATTCTGGAAAATTTGTCTTGGGACGAAAAATTGATTCTTGGAAATACACGGGTGGCGCAGGCCACCCACCACATAGGTAGGGTTGGTGCAGGACACCCAAAGAAAAGAATGCAAAGTGGCGCAAGCCACATCTCACGATGAGAGCCACTTGATCTTGTGGGAAAATACATAGTTAGATTAATTAGTAGATGGTTTTTATGCTGATGAAGGGAAATACATGGTAGCAACTCAGGACTATCACGAATGTTGATTCTAACAGAAAAATGGATTTTTAGCAGAACGATATTTTGACAGAACTGTGATAACAGTGTAAATTTGGTGACAGAAAAATGTGGGAATCAGTGAAATAGAATTTAACAGAGATAATAGGAATTATTGGTAGCAGTAATAGCAGTAAATACAGTACCGATTTAGTTGACCGGTGAAATTACACGATAAAATTAGTTGTTCGGAATTTAACAAAAATTGACGAGGTAGTCCGTAATAATTAGTAGCTGATTTTAGTCGGTTTATTCTGTCGAATTCGTGTTGAAATGTGTGGGTTTCGCGTGCCGTCGAGTATGTTGTTTTGTTCCGATTTGTGGATGTTTTAATTTGTAGGTCGAAGGACCAACGCTGATTATTTAAGTTGTAGATCGAATGACCAATGTTGATATTAAAGTTGTAGGTTGTATGACCAGCGTTAATGTACATAAGTTGTAGGCCTCTAGACAAAGTTGAATCGTGTGGAAATAAAGTTGCTATGTTGTTTGTTGTATGTCGTTCTGAGTTGGTGGTTGTTATGTGTTGTATCGTTTGTATCATGGCATACATTGCATTTCTAAGTTGGAGCAGATGCTCACCACGTTGGTCTGGATTGGTAAAATTATTAAGTTGAAGGCTTATGCCTTGCAAATACCTCGATAACCTGGTATATTTTGAGTTGGGAATTTTACTCCAATGGTACCACATGCATATGCATAGTCGAGTCACATTTTGTATTGCACTATTTATGTTGCTTAAGTTGATGAATTTTTTATGTTGCTTAAGTTGAAGAAGATGTTTGTGTTGATTAAGTCAAGGAAGTTGTTTATGTTGATTAAGTTGTTCGTGTTGATTAAGTTGATGAAGTTGTTTAGGTTGATTAAGTTGATGAAGTTGTTTATGTTGATTACGTTTGTTGAAGTTGATTATGTTGATTATGTTGATTATGTGATCATGTTGATGAAGTTGCTTGTATGATTAGGTTGATTTAAGTTGATTATATGATTATGTTGATGAAGTTGCTTATATGATTATGTTGATAAAGTGGATTATGTTTGTTGAAGTTGTTGAAGTTGATTACGTTGACTATGATGATGTTGATTTTGTTGATTATGTAGTAAATGTTGATATGTGTAATAAGTTGATAAAGTATGTTGATAGATTGTGGGTGATTGTTAAGTTGTTGTTGTTAGATAGTAGTGAAATTGTATGATTCTATCTAACGTATTAATTATCATACTCATGTTTATATTGTTCAATATCACACCCTTCTGTTTGAATGTTACCCATATGTTGGTAACGTACAGGTTAGCTTGATGGAAGATTGTTATCTTTGTTAGTTCGAGTCGGTGTCGATGCTCTGACACGTAACACTCGAGGGGATGAACACCTAGTTTCCTTATTGTTTTAAGTTGTTTCCATGAAAATATGTTGTTACTAAGTTGTTTAAGTTGAACAAAAATGTTATACCATGTTTAGTTGAATATTTAAGAATCTGTTGTGTAGTTGTGAAAGATGTTTTGGTTTCAAAGAATGAATAAAAGTTGTTATTATAGTTTCATCTGAATTAAATGTGTTATGTATTGATGTATTATTTGATTAAATGAAAAAGTGTTTTAAAGTTGAAATGTGACACCCTAATTGTTTTATTAAGGTGAATTTTATTACTCTAATTTTATCGATAATTGTCGGGTAGAAATAAGGTGTTACACCAAGGGCAGAGACAAGAATGGAACCAACGCCATCATATGTGTTATTAGATTGTTTAGCATTGTTGCGGTTAGGGCTCTCCTTCGAAAATAATAAGACTCTCAAGAATGTTGGATATAGAGAGCAAAATCGGCAACAAGTTCTACAGTAACAAAATCACAAATTAAGGAAAGTAAGTGAGTTGAGTCGTGAATTAGATTCACTATCCTTGAGAGTTTTATTCAGGTATTATCCTAAACACTCCCCAGGATTAAACAACACATTATGGTTGTAGTAACCAGAAACTCAAGAACTAGCGAGAATCTTAAATATATACTGCCTAGGATAAAAGAAAGGAGAAGAAGATGATGATTTTCTGGTGTGTTTATTCATGAGAATAGGCTAACTATTTATAGGACAAAATTAGTGAATAACAAGGTAGAGGAAAATAAATGATGGACGGCAACATAACAAACCATATTGATTTAGTCAAAATGGACGGCGCAAGGTTAATGACTTGGGCGGTAGCACAACAAACAATATTGATTTCGTACTAAACTTTCACTGATGGAGGTTGTTCTTAAAAAGGCTGTAATATTGTTTTGGTTTGTTTTCACATTATTTTTTACCGGTGGAGGTTGTACTTGAAAATATTGCAATATTGTTTTGGTCTGTTTTTGCATTAACTTCCACAGATGAAAGTTGAACTTTAAAATACACCAATTTTTAACATAAAGTTGGTTTGCAGTTTTTTTTTTAATATGGTCATATGGACGCTTCCATCAATTAAACTGCAAAGTCAAAGCAAAGATTTTGTTTCACATTTTCAGGTTATGATTATTCAAGCACGAATCACTTTGTAGTTTTGGGACAATGGATATAATTGTCTAATAGTATGACCGTGAAGTTGTCTGGTCTTAAAATATCATTTTCTTTCGTCTTACAAATGCAGACATTGAAGCGGCTTACTCCCATGTTGATTATGCATGGAATATCAATCAATCATGGCTTTGGTTTGTACAATCAAGTAAGTTCTTAAACTTCACTTCTAATGTAATATAAGTATATATGTGTCACACTTCTTCATTTTGAGGATGGTGCTTTCACTAAACCGATTATTTGAATCTTAGTTTGTACATTTTGGTGTCAATATTTTTTTTTCTGTAGTGATAAAACATTTCTGGAACTTAGTACACACTAGTTTCTGAAACTAATTAGGCATCATTGATAATAACTAACAATTTTGAGTAATGGTTCTTGGTTTTGTTTATGCTATCTACTTCCAATGAATATGACGTCTCTATTTTATTCTTTACTCCATTGTTTAATTGAATTTTCCAATCAAATATTAAATAGCATATTGACATCATCTGAAATGCCATTTTTGGAAACATCATATGTTTATTATCCGGTTTCATTTAGGAAAAATGCTGTCAAAATTCCATTTGTACTTTCCAACTTCCAAAGATGAATAACTAATTTACATAGTCTATATATATATTATATAAATCAAATATATCAATTATTCAATGAATCAAAAAATTGAATTTTTTTTATAATAGTGAATTAGTGACCGGAGGGAGTATATTAGCATTGGTTAATTCTACGTCACAAGTTGTTAGTAGCCTATTGTATTTTAAGGGAAGCATGTTTATGCAGGTTGACTATAGCCCAAATCCAGGATTATTTGGAAAGCCGGAGACATGTACTAATATGAAGCAAGGAAGATTGTATCATATACCCATACACCTTGACCTATACCCCAACAAAAAATATGGTTGGACTAAAATACTCTCATATAAATATTTAATAGTGTAAATTTTGTTTCCTTTTTCACTTTTCACTGCGTGCTCTCACAAAATCTTTAAAAAAATCCTCCCAATTTTTTCCCGGAAGACTACAAGTAAGTCTTCCGGTGTGTTTTTCATATACCGGAAGTGTTTTAATAAGTCATCCAGTTCACAAATGTTTTTTCGTTGCATACCGGAAGACTTTCCTTAAGTCTTCCGGTTTTATATTTTTTGTGAAATGCCTTCCGGAAGACTTTCAATAAGTGTTCCGGTTTGGCTCCCAAAAAATGTGTACCGGATGTCTTTAATTCAAGTCTTCCGGTTTTCAATTTTTTTTTATTAATTTTTTTATTATTTTAAATATGTATTATCCCAAAAAAAAATTATTTTAAGTTTTATTAAAAAAAATTGTAGTGGTACGTACACGCGGCAGAGATGGTAGGATACCTGTTCGATCTATGGGACGAGGCGATACATCTAGAAGGACGGAAGAATAACATATTGGTACATCTACAGTAGCAGCAGATCCAGTTGGATATCCAGGAGGACCGTACGATACCAGTGTTTTGGTTAAGTACGAGCATCATGTCGCTAGACGTTTATGGTTCGGTGAGGTAAGTAAATTATAATTATTTAGTATTGAATAAAAACAGAAATTTCAATGTTGTATTGTATAATTTGCTTAATTTTTTTTTCCAGGAGAGAGGTGCGGAGAAGGAATTCAAGGTTGCAGGGCATGGATTGAAGCTGACTCATATGGTTCCACAGCAGCTTCCACCAGAGATGGAGGCTTTGATATCTAAGTCTGGTTTAGCTTCCCTACAGAGAACCAATTTGAGGAAGATAGATGCAAACTTGGTTTCCGCATTTGTTGAGAGGTGGCATCTAGAGACATCTTCATTTCATATGTCGTTTGGTGAAATGACGATTACTCTGGATGACGTTGCATGTTTGCTTCACCTGCTCATCAGGGGGTATTCTGGAGCCCTCAACACATCAGTGAAGACCTAGCTATTGAGTAGGTCGTTGACTACCTAGGAGTGTCATAGAGAGTGACACTATACCAGGTCCGTGAGTACAGGGGTTCGTACTACAAGCTGGAATGGTTATATGATCGATTCGTAAAGCATCGAGCTGCTTCATCGTGGGCATATGCGACCAGATGTTATTTGATGATGTTAGTTAGTTGCACGATTTTTTAGGATAAGACCTTTACACTTGTTGAGGCACGATACCTGGCACTATTTAAGGACTTGAATGGGTTATCAAACTATAGTTGGGGAGCAGCTGCATTGGTGACCTTGTATAGGTATCTTGGAGATGCGTCCATGTTCAGTTGCAAACAGCTTGGTGGTTACCCGACTCTCATACAGGTATATGTTTTTATTTTTAGCCTAATATTAATTTTATTATGTTCATTATGTTATAGTTAATTATTATGTTATAATATTTTTTTTAAGTCTAATATTACTTTTATTATGTTCATTATGTTATACTTAAATATTATGTTATAATATTTTTTTAACAGTGCTGGATTCATGAATATTTTCCAACACTTGGAAAAAAATGAGAGAATTGGATACCTGCTAATAATTGTGGTCTCCCGTGAGCAATGAGATGAACATACAAACAAGGTGCATTAAAGGTGGATGAGTTACGACCTGTTCTGGATGAGCTGACACCTACCGATGTCATATGGCGGCCATTCGAGGATCATAGAGTTCATCGTCTATTTGATGAGATTTCTCTATACAGGGGTTGTTTGAGGTGGGGTGACACTATTGTTCCATATATGCCTGACAGGTGTCTTCGACAGTTTGGATACCGTCAGTATATTATACTTGTACTTATTGATTATACGATGGCTGGTGATATCGATGTTGAGTGGATTAGTTACATTCAGAGTGTTGGGCAGGTGATTCATTCGGCAACACTGACCACTATCCCATTTGAGACAGATGATGGATGTCTCGAGTGGTATTATAGTGTTTCGCATCCTCGATTGGTACCATATAGCCATGATGAGCCGAGAGTTGCATTTGTTCCTGAGTACGATACGGGACCATCTGATCCTGCCTGGGGTCGTGTGTCTACATTGATTCATCGTTACCTTCAACAGATTACGGCTGAAGAGGATGACCCATATTTTGGTGATCTATTTGAAGCTTTACGTATTGCTCGTTCTCAGTGATTTATAGTTATTTTTATGTTAATGTATTAACTTTAGAACATATATGTAAAATGTTATTTATGTTATATGTTATTGATAATTTTTAGACTTAAAAATTGAATTTAAAATTGAATTACATAGATTATAATTCATAAAGTGTTGCAAACATATAACATAATTCATGAATTAAAATGAATAACATAGTTTATAATTCATAATGTGTTGGTAATATAGGCGTAAGTTTTTGTCAATGTAGGAGATCTCCTGCAAATCCTAACATCCACGATGTTGTTGCTGGATAACGTAAGTTCTTCCTATCTGTTGTCACTGGTGGCAATAGAAATCCTTCTTTCATGTTAACCTGGATACAAAAATAAACAAAATATTATTTAACATTACTCAAAACATTTACTAATAATATTCAATTATAACAATGTTTACTTGAACCCAATGATTTGAGTTTACAAATCCAATGCAATAAAATGAGACATTCGGTGAGAATGTAGTTGTCATAGGGAAGAAATTCAAGCATTCGAATCCTAAATAGACAAGTACCACATTATACCGATTCACAATCACGTAACCCATGTCTGGTAGAGTCAACCATTTATTTGGTGGTTGAGGACCCCTTCCCTCTATCCTCAAAGAATCTCTCACTTCGGCTAACCGATCAGCAAATAAATTGGCATATAAAGTTGATCTTTCATTATGTATAATTTCTAACTCCAAGTATCGGCGAACCATTGGCCAACCATCTTCACCATAACCCCGAAATGAAGTAATGACTCTAAATCCACAATTACCATCTGACAATACATTGACTACATCATCAATAAATGACCTAATATGATTAGGAAATTGAAGGATGAACCGCTTAGATGATTGTGAAGATTGTGATAATTTCAACTTCTTTTTCACAGGTTGTGATGGTTGAGATTTCTTCTTTGAATTTTGTGATGGTTGAGATTGTCGTTATGAAGATTGAGATGCTTGATCAACATACTCATGATATGAAGGGTCTCTATAAACATCATACCATACAAGTGTTTTTTTCTTTCTTCTTGACTCCACCTTTTGTTTTTATTTTTTCAGGTGGTGGTAACAAAGAAGTCGTTGTGGGGAATGCATGTTCATAAACCCTACTTTGTAATGCCCTTCTTCCAACAACATCTTGTGACCTATACCTTTTCCATAACTCATCCATTGCACATTTCATACCCACCTCTGATTCCATATCTAAGTCTTCTTCCAACTTAATTTCCATGCTTAGTTTCCTCAAAAGAACATGCACAACGTCAATTGGTATCGGAATACCACTAATTCTATACCCTGCCAACTCACATGCGTAAGGTAATCCATATGTTGCTCTAAGAGTACAGCGACATTTGTCCTTGTTCGTTCCAACATAATCAATTCTTGTTAACTCTTCGGCAATGTGCCTCAATGCAGCTCGTGACACTGAAGTACGTAAATATGTGTAAAATGGACTTAAATACGCATGCGCAACTTCATAGACACTCTTTTGAAAAGAAGCTCTAATGTTGCCAATTTGTATCTTTAAGTTATCATTCATGGCCTCCCAACATTTGACCATGTCACCAATACTGTTACCCAACATCTGCTTTAATTTCCAGTGAGCATACTCAACCCTAAAATAATACATATTTAAAATAATTAAGAAAAATACAAAATGTGAAATAATTAAATTTTGGGATCTAAAACAAAACATATCGATTAGTCGTCGTGTTACCCATATATAGGACTCGATTAATCCATGCGCAAACAAATATTTGTCTATATGGTGTCAACCATGTGTCGTTCACGTACTCAAAAAATCTAGGACAATCAACACACGTCTGCTCAAGTTCTTTTAAATGTTGAGCATACTCAACCTCATCACTAGCCCATACAACATCCGTCCATAATTTGCCAATTGACTCTTTCATATCACGAGCCACTAATAGTTTCCTTTTTGCACCAACATTTTTGTTTATGTGAAACTGACATAGCAAATTATTCGTCCTTGGAAACATAGTCTCAACGGCTTTCATCAAAGCAAGATCTCTATATGTCATCATCACTTGTGGAAATAAATCTTTCTTCACAAACAATTTTTTAAGCTAATCTAACACCCAAAAAAAAGTCTCAGTCTGCTCAGACTCAATATACGCAAATGCGACAGCAAAAGTCAACTTGGTTGATGTCGTGCCAACAATTTTAAACAAAGGTTGCTTATATTTGTTTGTCTTGTAAGTGTTATCCATAACTAACACAATAGGAAAAATATTCAACAACTTAACTGAATCTGGATGAGCCCAAAATATATCTTTAATAACTTCAGAGTCGTCTCTTTTTCTACTCCAATAAACATAACTTGCAGCCTCGATAAGCTTAAACAAATGTTGTATCTCACTTCTAGGACCTCTTATCTCTTTTTCTATCATACTCTTCTTCTTGTATATTTGCGTGATCCGAGTGACACATTCTGGATCTTACTCGTGCAAGGAATGCAATATATTTCTAGGTGCAACCTTTCTCTTTGTTAAATCAGCAGCATGTTGCTTTTGATCCGTTGTCAACCTACCAACAAATGAGTGACCTTCTAACCTATCAGGTAAATCATGGTTATGAACCCCACATTTTACATCAATCTTCCATCCAAATCCATCTTTCGCCGGAGTCGACCTGATCTTAAATGGACATCCACATTTTTTCGTCGCACTTTCGATTCCACTATGAATATCCTTGTATTTCTCACCTTTATCACAACCAAATATTATTTTTTTACTTCTTCCTATCTTGCATGTTTGTGTATCTGAACGAGTGATGATAACCGTCACTTTATTACGTAATCCGATGTCTTTAACCCATCTTATCACTTCCTCTCGTGTACCAAATCTTTCTGACGTTGTAAAAACATCTGACGTATTCATGCATATCGGTTCTTTTTCGTATATAGCTATTTCTGCACCTGCACAATAAAAATATTTTTAATAACAAATTATAAAGAAAAAAAAACGAAACACTTCAAGTAAGTCTTCCGGTAGTGTATATAATACAAACCGGAACTCTTACATGAAGTGTTCAGGTACATGCAAACTTCACAACCGGAAGACTTATTGGTTCTGTTCCGAACCGGAACACTTCCCCTAAGTCTTCCAGTGATCGAAAATTAATAAACCGAAACACTTTCCCTAAGTCTTCCAGTTTGGAAAAAAAACATACCGGAAGTCATATCTCAAGTCTTCCGGAACGTGTATTTTTGGATAAATTTTTTGGAACACTGACGGTCTGACATGAATGGTAAAAATTGATATAATAAAATAATATCAGAGTTATATTTGACATTTTAAAATTTTTGTAGGGGTATAGATTAAGGTGTAGGGATATATAGTGCAATCTTCTGATGCAAGGTTTGTTGACATTGTTATTTCGTAAATTAAAATCTACTTATTTTCTTGATCAACTTTGAGTGATTATGTAATTTAGGTAGGCCTCCATCCTAAGATTGTTTGGCCCATCCTGTTATGCATCAACTGAAATCAGCAGGGATCTTACTATTGTGTGCCCTATTATGTTTAGTTGATACTTTATTCTGTGTATTCATTGTGTGTAAGCAATAAATAATGTATTAATTAGTTTTTCATTTTGACACATTTGTTGAACCACCTTGTGCTTGGATTTCTCTGATTTTTTTAATACATTATATGACTTTATGTTGTTCATGTACGGAATTTTTTACCAAAATGCCACACTCCCCAAATTAATATACCAAAATGCCATCTTTTGTAAAAAAAAAGTACCGAAATGCCACAGAAAAATAACAGGTTCGTCCATACAGTGTACAAACCTGCACTTTTTCTGACATTTGTACAGTGGTTCGTCCATATGGTGGACTACCCCCATATTTTTTATTATTTTCATCATGGGTTTGTCCATATGATTGACTACCCTATATTTTTTTTCATTTTCAACATGGGTTCGTCCATGCAAGTGACTTACCCCATATTTTTGTTTTTTTATTTATTTTAATAACATAAAATTAAGTTTAACATTTTAATTATACATTAATTATATATTTTAATAAAATTAATTTTAATAAAATTAATTTTAATATTACATTAATTATAAATTATTTAAATTGATTATTTGGTTTAAGAAAGTATATAAATAATATTTTAATATGATTAAATATTTTATTTATTTTAATAAATTTTGGGTATATTATTTTTTGACAAAAATGTCATACTTTTAAAAATGTATTTTGGTTCGTCCAGTCAATGGACTATCAGTATATTATTTTAATAATTTTTTGTTATATATAAATAAGGGTGTGAGTTGGTAGTTATTCCACAACAATTTTCACCAATATCCTCAACTCAGTCTAAAATTATGTCTACATTGGGTTCATCATCATCATCATCAGCTGCAGCAGCAGCATCAACATCAATGGAAGAACCGCTTCCAACATTTCCACTTATGAAGAAAAAAGCTCTGGTGATATTTTCACCAACAAAGCCTTTGATGAAGATGCTACTATGGAACACGCAGACTCTTGAACATTTTCACATGGAATTGAACTGTTGACTGGAATGTGAAATTGGTCATAAAGAAAAGATCAGGAAAATTGAGAAACGTGTTGTGGAGTCAGGCGTGATGAAGTGGAAAAAATAGTAAATGATGTTGGTGTCCTTGAGATGATGTTCGGTCCGGGTGAGGCTATCTTGATGGTTGTAATAGCATAGATCTAATGATGCACTGTGTTGTTTTAAATGTGTAGGTTGTTAGCTGTTTTTGTATGTTTGTTGATCTTATGAGTTATTGTCGTTATGATTTTATTGAAATGCAAGTTGTTTTTGTTTGTTTGTTGATCTAATTATTTTGTTAATTATTATAATTCTAATGAAAGTTGAATTAGTAAGAAGTACATATGACATTACTACGATATTGATGATAACACTATCGTCGATTAGACGAGCCTGCTACATTGGGACATTTGTGTAAACACCCCAAATTTGCCCTCACCCATTCACACCATGGCTTGTGATCATTTCATATACATAAACTCAATCATACCATCTCATATTACATTTTTTATTCACTGCATAGATTCAAAGTCATCTGCACCTAGGGTTTGTGATCTGAGCAATCCAAGAGTCTCTTGAGCCACTCCAAAGGTCATCAATCACTTCAAAGAGATCCATGTGTGTTCTTATATCATATCTCATCCTCCCAAAGTCAAAAATGCCAAAGAATCACAAGAACTGGGATTGGTATGGATGCAGAGCCAAGTTTGACTGCACAGTTGACCTAAAATTAGGGTTTTGGTTTCAGAGGCCATAACTCCAAATTTTTTGGTCATTCTTGTTTCTATTGGTCTCTATATGGTATAGGGAGTATGCATATCAATTTTCATGAAGAAATTCCATGGGGAAGTCATCTGATCAAGAGTTGACTTTCTGGACAAGTCAGTGTAAAATCAGGACATCTGAGGGCCCCAATGACCCAACCAAGGGGTGATCTTCATCATTTTGAGTGTATATGATCTTTATTTGATCATGGAAGAGGGTTGAAGTTCACAAAATTCAAGAATTTGAAGTTTTTGCAAAGTTGACTTTTTTTGGGCATAGTTGACTTTTCAAGAATATGTCATTTTATGCCATTTTTCAAGCCTTGCTTTTTGATCCAAAAAAGCTTCAAATGGAAAAACTTTGGTCATGAAAGTTGTAGAATACATTTTTCCCTTTTCAAAAAGTACAAGAACATGACCTAATTCATTTTGGATCAAAAGTTATGGTTTGACAAAGTTGGCAAAAATCATTAATTTTCAAGACATGCCTCAAATGAGAAATTTGCAAAATCATGAACCAAGGCAAATTGTAACTTCTAGTTCACATCAAACCAATGCACAAACATTCTATGTGACCTAAAAATCAGATTTGAACCAAGGTTTCACATGTTCATGGTTTGTATAACAAGACATTTTCATGAAGTTTCAAAAGCAACCAACTTGCAAAACTCATGATCACACTTCACCCACTTGCTGCATTGGCCTTTGAACCAGCCATAGCCTCTCACCTCATCTTGCTGCGCAGCCCATGCCTCTTGTACCAAGCTAGAACTCAAGCCATGCCTCTCTTACAACAAAGTGGACTTTTTGCAAAAGTAAACATCCCAATCACAGCAGGCCAGGTCACATCATCTGACCAATAGGAGTCTTTTATGCAAAGCAAAGGCTAGCCATTTCATACATCAAGCCAGCCTGAAGCAAGCCCTAGCACAGCATACACAAACTCCCTCCATTTTGCATTTCTCTTCGAATTTGTCTCCACAGCTCACAAACACAAAAGCCAAGTCCATTGATCAAATCACCATGCTTCATTGACCCCAAACCAACAAGACCCAGGTCTGAAACAAGCCATAGCATCACTTCTCCATTTTCACTCCATAAAGCAAAAGCCTTCGAATCTGTTTCCACAAGCCATAAACACTCAAACAGATTCCACACATCAACTCACCTTGCTTCACTGACCAGAAACCAACCATTGTTTTGGCCTGAGACCCTCCATATCACAAACACGATTTTCACACTCCCTTGGTCAGAGCTTCTGCAAACTCACTCAGGAGGCTGTTTAAACTCCAACCAAGTATCCAAAGCTTCAAAGGGGGATCATTGGGACCTGTTTGAGCCAAAGAACTAGCCAGAAAGTGCCAGAGATCAGAGCTCCAGTTCAGGTGAGCTTCATGAACATTTTCTCCAGGAGCTTGTTTTTAAGTTCTTAATTGGTTCTCTATGTTCCACTGATCATGATGATATGTTTGGTTTCGAAAATCATTGAGTTTTGAGCATGTATGATGTTCCTGAAATTTTTTGACCTAAACCCCTTTTGCTTCGATTCAGCTTTGTTGTGTAAAATAAATTTGTTTTGGCTGTGGATTCTTGTTCTAGGATGTGTGGGGATGATTTCTGGGCAAGAAAATTAGGTTTTAGTGAGCTAGGGTGAGAGTTAGCATTTTTCAGGGAGGGTGCTGGCCGGAGAAGACGACCGGAAGTCTTCTCCGGCAGCCTGAAAGTCATTAACTGCTAATTAGGGTTAGGGCACCAGGTTTGAATGTGAGCCAATGGATTATGTTTCCCGCGCGTGATTGGAGGGCCTGGATCATTTCATTAAGATTTAATTATGGATTAATAATTAATTAATTAGAATTAGGGAGGTTTGAATCTGGGCCGTCCAGATGCGCGCCCAGTCAAACCCTTTTGAACCCAGAAGCAATCTCAGCCTCTCCTTCTGATTACTTCTCCATTTATTTGTTTTTTTATTTCATTTTTTTCATTTAACTTCCATAATTTATTTAAAATAGTAAAAATTGTTTAAAAATTATGAAATTTTTTATCCTGAGTTTCATTAATTTTTTAAACACAAAAATATTTTTATTTTCATTTTTAGCATTAAAAAAGTATTTTTAAATATTTAAAAGATTATTTTTAATTGATTAATGAAAATTAATTTATTAAAAATACTTTTAGGTATTTAAAAATCACCAAAAAATTCATGAAGTGTTCTAAGACATTTAGAAACATTGTCCAACCTTCAAACCAAATTTATTTTTTGATCTTGATGCATTTTAAGATTTTCTCATTGAATTAAAATCATTTTTATGCATTAATTTGATCCAAAGTTCCAAAAATCATTTCTGCCTATTCATGAAGAGTTGGACATTGGTTCTTCTTGCATTGCATTGTGTTTAACATGTAATTTTTGAGATTAAATGGCCTTGATTTGATCTTTCATTTTCAATTTGTTTGATAATTTTCTTGTTTAGGAAATCCTAAAACCCTAGCAAACTTGTAAAATTCATATCTTAAAATTGGTTAGGAGTTGAGACCTCTCCTTTGGGCATTGGTTTGGTATAGGATTAGGGGTCTTTTGTGTGGCATTTTCAATTTTTTTATCTTAGGGTTTGCTTCTGATTTTGATTTTTGTTTGATGTTTGGTTCATAAACCCTAATTTTGGGCTTCCATTTGCATCCATCTTGCATTCTCTTGCATAACATGACTTGCCATGACATTTCAAGCATCCATTTGATTCATTTGACATCATAAGACATATTGAAAGCATGTTTGATCATTGCATCATGTATTTGCCATGTTGTATGCCATGTGCACTTCATAACTTTCCATGTATGTTCATGTGTCTTAACATGCTTCATCTGCATCCATAAGCTTGTATGATCATCTCCATACCTTGTTTCATGTTTGTAGCATCTCATAGCACCATTATCATCTCATGCATGCTTCTGGTTTGGTTTTTCATCATACCATTTCATCTCATTTTGCATTGCATTACATTTTCTTTTCTAACTTTTCAGGTGGTAAGTGACTTTGGGAAGTGAATTTGCCTTCACTTCTCATAACTTCTCTTCATCTCCTTTTATGCATCCTTGCTGCATTTATGTTTGTGTTTGAGATTGAGCTTGCTCTTTCTTTCTCTTCCCACTTTCTTTCCTCAAGTGACTTGTCTTCTTAAATGAAGCAAGTTGCTTTGCTTCTCCTGATCCTTTCATCTGCTTCCTGGTGGTTCCATTGAAGATTGCTCTTGTAAAACCTCACCAACCTTAGGAACAACCAAGCATGATAATGATTAGGGTTTTGATTAGTCCCCACTTAGTTTTACCTTTGTGTCTCATTGAGTCTTCCCTTCTCATCTCATAATCAGGGACTAAACCCTAAAGGCTTTAAGGCTTTGTGATTAAGCTTATGCCTGCATCCTTCTATTAGGATGGAGTGTATAACTTTAATCCTAAGTGTTAAACCCTTAATGTGTTTAAATCTCTTAATCAATCCACTTAATAATCATCAAGACATCACACTTGTAACTTGGGCCTTGCATTAGGGTTCTAATTCTTCCTTAATTGGTTAAGAAGGACTAACCCTAGTGTTAATGGACAAGTCCCCCTCAAGTTGTCTTACAAATCCTAAAAAACACTTCATCATCATACCATTAAATAAAAATCCATCTAATAAAGGTTTGTTTTGTCATGAGTTTAATCCCTAATCATGGATTAAGTTGAGGAGCTTTCCTCAGCTTAAACATTCTCATCTATTATCCTTCTATTAGGATGGTGTAATGAGCCTGTTTAATCCCTGATTATGGCTTAACCTCATTACTCAACACTAAACAAAAACAACAAAAACATCTAAATAATCACAAGTAGGTTAATGATCTTAATCCTACACCATGGTGATTAAGTGTGAGAAGCTGACTTCACACTTAAGGTATCCTCATTACCCCTAATCAGAGGGAAGATGTGATGAGTTTGCTAAATCCATTGGTTTAGGCTTAAGCTCATTAACTTATGACAAATCCTCAAAAGCAATAAAAGACTGAAAACTCAAAAACAAACAATAATCGTCTCCTCCGGGATTCTTTTCTCATCTCATTCACTCACAAACGAGAACTTGCTTCTTCCGTCTAATGCAAGACAGTTTGCACCTGAGCCAGACAGGTCATACACTTGAGCATAGACAAGTAAGCAGTTCATCAGTCAATTCATCTTTCAGTCTCTTTGGGTCGAACTACGGTGTTCTGACTTCCTCATTGCACGAGAGGATACGTAGGCATAACTTAACGGTTATCGAACAAAAGTCTCTGTATATTCCCCCCCTTTCTAGCTTCATTCTTTAAGCCTCATGATCTTGAGCAACTCATTCTTATTTCTTACACTGACACTATGCATATCACACTTCACTTCTTTTACACTGACACCTGTACATTCTCTTCCAGCTATTTTACACACAGATTGCACTGACACTACCCCTTTAAAACACAAATCTTTTAAGCGTGGATCCCGGCGAGTACGACGGACAATCTGGGTGCTAATACCTTCCCAGGTTGTAACCATCCCCCTTTCTCAGTCTCTCTGGTTCGCAAACCGTCTTATCCGTATCTTTCTAGGTCTATGCAGCATTACCTTTCCTCCGAGATAAAAATGCCTAGCTGGCGACTCTATTCATCTCCAGTGAGTTCACGGTTGTGTGTTCTCATTGTCCCTCTCGCCGACCGTTCGCGCCTGTACCCTATCTGACTTAGCTTCATTTAGTGGGAGCGGCAGCTTGGCGACTCTGCTGGGGAACCTTATACTGTAACCAGGGCTTCTGGTTCTTTTTGTGGGTTCCTCCTAGCGCTTGTTTGATTTGTGTCTATTGGGGGTGTTATGTGCTATTTGTGTTTGTATATTTGCTTTATTTACTGCTTTCTGTAAAGCTTTATTTATTGCTTTCTTTACAGTTTTTCATATATCATACTGTCATGCTGCTGGCTGGATCTGTTGTTTGCTTTGGTGGGTGGGGGTTTCATTGAGAGTTAAGGTCCTATACCAGGGACCTGAGTGACACCTAGGCTAGAGTGAATCATATTCTTTCCCATTCCATTTCGGTCTGGTGCGGGAATATGAAACACGGTTCAGATATGGGTTTCTTCTTGAGAACTCTGTGTTGCAGATTTCCTGCAATGCTAGGGCTATCTGGGAAGCCTGCTAAGTCTGGATGACCTTTTAGTATTGACCTTCAGAAACTGAGGTGAATTAGAGGAGGAACTTTTATGGTTATTGTAAACACTGTACCTCCGGGTTAGAAGTGTTTACACTTCTCATAACTGATCCAAGTCTGAGGATCCTTGTTTTAGAACATCACCTGTGAGGGGGTTGGGCTGTTTACAGGTTTGCAGGTACCTTGACCTCAGAATACCCTGTTACTTTGATTTGATTAAGAATACTCCATGTTGGGACAGTTCTTGTGATTCTAAAAACCCTGGACATGTGACTCTTTATTTGAGTCCCCCACCTTGGTTACTGGACTTATGGACCTCCATCTGGATTTCTTACACACATGGACTTGTATCAGAGCATTTGATCAGATCCAGCTCAGTCACAAACCCTTGCATATCATTTGCATACATAATCATTGCATCATATTGACATTTGTTTATTTGTGTTTCAGGGTATCCATCTTCATTTGGTTTTGGTTTTGACCCCATCTTCAGTATTGACCTATCTTCATCAGCACCTGCTTCAGCTATCAGCCATCTGCACCAGCCAATCAGTGGCCCATTCTTCAGTATCATCATCAGCACTTGTCTCTACTCAGTCTCAACATCATGGCACCTAAAAAGAGCAACATCACTTACCACTTCTTCCAGCCAGAGTTAGCTGACATTAGGAGAATTCAGACCCTGATCACTCCAGACCATATACCACTGTTCAGAGAACACCATGGAGATATACTTGATATGGTTATAGATCTGGACCCTTCACAGAGAAGCCTGATCCACACTTGCCTTCAGTTTTATGATCCCCCACTGAGATGTTTCACTTTTCAGGACTTCCAGATGGGCCCTTTATTGGAAGAGTACTCATCATTGGTTGGTATACCTATCAGGGGTGGAGTCCCTTTCAACCCTGAGATGGTCTTTCCTGGTAATGAAGAGGTAGCAAAGGCATTGCATCTGGAACCAGTCCTGATTGGGCAGCATATGACTTCTAAGGCTGGAATCCCCGGCCTGCATCTGGATTTCTTGATCTCTCAAGCTACCCTGAAAGCTTCTTTAGGAGAGTGGAAAGCAGTATGTGCTTTATTGGCCTTGAGTATATATGGGATTGTATTATTTGCAGATGAGCCTCGATTTGTTAGCAAGAATGCAATCCATCTGTTCATTCTGAAGAACCCAGTGCCAACTTTATTGGGGGATCTCTACTATTCAGTGCATCAGAGGAATGAAAAACAGAGGGGAAGGTTAGTGAGGTGCTGTGCTCCATTGTTCCATACTTGGCTTCTCAGGCATCTACCCAGGACAGATGCATTTTTGAATCCTCATCAGCAGAAAAACTGGGCTGGAAGACTTACTACTCTAACTTCAGCTGATATTAGGTGGTGCACTCAAAGCACAAAAGGCAGGGATATCATCACCAGCTGTGGGCGTTTTCCCAATGTGCCCCTAATAAGAGTTAAGGGTAGTATTAATTACAACCCTCTGCTGTTTAAAAGACAACTGGGCTATGCACTGGTCCACACTCCTAAGGCACAGGACTTGGTTGAGACTCTTTATTGTGAGAACAAGATTAATCTGGCTATTGTTAGGCCGGCAGCCTGGGCCTGGGACAATGTACAGACTAAGGGGATAACCATCCTGGGGAAGTGTAACAATGTGGCATCAGCACAATACTATGATTGGTCCCATGCCAGGGCTCAATTCTCTGGGATGCCCTTTACTATAGAAGATATGCCTGGGCCTTCCACAACACCACCTCCAGCAACTGTCAGCTTAGAGGAGTTTGAGAAGTTGAAAGAAAGAAATGAGAAGTTGACTCAAGCTTTGCAGAAGACCCTCTATGAGAGGAGGGATGGAAGATTGGATATTGAAAGGTTGGAAAAGTTGAAGAAAGAGCATCTGGCTAGAATTGAGAAGTCTGAAGATTACATCAAGAAGTCTAGGGCTGGAGAACAAATCCTGAAGAATGCTTGCAAAGAAGCTCAGTTCCAGAAAGCCAGGACAGACTTGTATCTGAAGGAGAGTCAGGCTAGGTGGGTCAGGATCACCGAGGCTCGTACTCTGGAGGACAAGAGGGTCCAAGACAATATAGAGCAGATGGAAGCTAGTGCAAGAGAGCAACAAGAAGCCCTGGCAGCAGCCCAGAGGGAGATATCAGAACTGAAGATCAGAGCTGGAGTGAAGAGGTCAAAGGACCAAGGTCAACTCAAGAAGCTAACTACAGCTGTTACTACCCGGAACCTCCTTATCAGGAATCTCACGGAGCGTCCAGCTGATCCTGTGGCCGAAGCACTTCTCAAGGAAGTTCGGGAGGATGAGTTTGGTCTTGGTGTTTGACCATTTGCTTGTTGTTGTTTTCTTTCCATGTATTTTGATCTCTTATTTTCTTGTAATGTATTTTGACCCCTCAGAGGGCTTGTATTTGTAAACAAACTATGTACCATTTGCCTTTTGTAATATATGTGTTTAGTTTGTTCCATCCGAGTTTGCTCCGAAAGCAACATCAACAGCATCTTCAAGGGTCTGGAGGGGTCAAAACTGAATGCCAAGCCGGATACCTTGAGAACAAATAAGCATACTGCATTGCATGCTAACCCTTTGTTTGTTTTGTAGGTTTTTGTTTTGTTGTTGCTAACTCTGTTGTGATGTTCAGGAATTATTGCTCGACGACGAGGGTTTCCACTCAACCGTCCGCACCGATATCCAACCCGTAACAATCTTTCGGGCATACAGATGGATCAGATGCAGCAGGACCTTACTGAGGTCAGGAACCAAATGACCAACGAAAGGTTGGAAATGAGGAACCAAATGACACAGTTTATGGAAGTAATGAACAACATGGCTCAAAGCCAGGAGAGGCTCAGAGCATTAGTGGAAGGGAGAAATCAGGAAGATCATCAGCCGGGGACTGCTGGGACTAGCAACAATGAAAGAGTCCAACCTCATGTCAATCCCCCAGTCTTTGGACCCCACCTCCATCCAGAGGCCAACATTCCTGTCAACATACAAGGAACTGCTACAGCAGGGAGGGTACTGCAAGAAGACCCCCAAGAAGACCAGTTCACAGTAATGGGAGCCGGGGAAGAAGCTTATGATAGAAGGTTGGAAGAGATAGCTGAGAAATTAAGATCCTTAGAATCTCAAAACTCTTTGGGTTTTGATGTTATGGATATGGGCTTGGTAGACGGGGTCAGGATTCCCCACAAGTTTAAGCCACCATGCTTTGAAAAGTATAATGGGACTTCCTGTCCCTGGACCCATCTGCAATCTTTTCTCGGGAGGCTAAAAGCCTATACCATGGACGAGAAGCTGTGGATGTTCTACTTTGAGGATAGCTTGACTGGAGCTTCGAGGGAATGGTATTCCCATCTGACAAGAGCAACTATTAGATGCTGGAAGGACCTGGCAGAGGCCTTCATCAGACAGTATCAGTATAATCTGGATATGGCACCCAACAGGACCCTCCTAATGGGAATGTCACAGTCATCTAGAGAGAGCTTCCGAGAGTATGCTCAAAGATGGAGACAGCTTGCTGCTGCTGTCCAGCCACCTATGTCAGAAAGGGAGATGGCTGACATGTTCATGAACACCCTTCAGGGAACTTACATTGATAGGCTAGCTGCCTTCTCATCTACCAGCTTTGCAGATGTAGTCATAGCCGGGGAGAGAATTGAAAGCCTATTGAAGATGGGTAAGATCTCAGACAACGGTGCAAGCTCATCCAGTAATGCAAGAAAGCCTTTTGCAGGCCCAAGAAGGACTGGTGAGACTAATGCCATCCACACCAACAGGGGCAGGCCCCAATATGTTCATAGATCTGTGGCAGCAGTCACTATCCCCGCTCCAGCTCACCCACAACCAGCTTATCAACCTCCGCAGCAAAACTATCAGCAACAACCTCAGTACCATCAACAAAATCAGTATCCTCCAAGAAATTACAACAACAGCAACACCAACAACAATAACCAGCAAAGGCCATTCCAACAGAGGCCATCTCAAGCCAACAGAGTGATCGACCCGATCCCCATGCCATATGCTACATTGCTGCCACAACTCCTGAAACTCATCCTAGTTGAGCTAAGGACGTTGGCACCTCCGGATCCCAATAGTCTACCCAGGAATTATGACTCCAATGCTAGGTGTGCTTTTCATTCGAATGCACCTGGCCATAGTTGTTGCACCCCAAAATTTGCCCTCACAATACAAGACTTTGTGTTCTAAGAAGGTTCACAAGGTTCACAAGTTCTCCAACACTTGCATAACCTTTCATGAGGTTCATGAAGTCTACAAGTTACTTCTTGAAGGTTCACAAGGTTCACAAGTCCCACAATGCTTTCAATACCTTTCATGAGGTTCATGAAGTCTACAAGTCACTTCTTGAAGGTTCACAAGGTTCACAAGATTCACAATGATTACAAAGCTCTCCTGAGGTTCATGAGGTCTACAAAGCCACTTCATGAGGTTCACAAGGTTCACAAGCTTCACAATACCTCCCATGAGGTTCACAATACATTTTATGATGGTTCACAAGGTTCACAAAGTTCACAATTGGTCAAAGGAGTTGACAATTCCCTCAGACAATGCACCTCCTAAGCAGTGCATCCAAAACTAGGGTTTTGGCTTTAATCAGGCTAAATGGACTTCCAATACCTCAAGTGAGTTTCATAACATCTTATATGTGTGTAAGAACCCCCATGCCAAGTTTCAAGACTTTTCTCAAAAGTTTGCTCAGTCAGATGATCAGATAAGTCAAAATCAGTCAATGCAGTTAAAAAGTCAAACTGAGGTCAACTGTGGTCAAACCAAAGTCAAACTTCATGATTTTTTGCCAACATCAAGTATATGAAGTAAAATTCATCATTTGATCAAGGGTTGATCATGATTCATCAAGGAGATTCCAGATCATCAATAATCAGGAGTTTCTAAATTAGGGTTTCCTTAGTAAAAGTCAACTGAACTTTGACCAACCATAACTTTCACATACTTCATCACCAAGTCTCCATCCAAAGCTCATTTTGAAGGAAATTGAATTCCCTACAACTTTGATGTTGAAAGTTAAGCCCAAAAATGCTTCATTTGAAAGATATGAGCTAGGACATTATAGGTCATTTCAAAAGTCAACAAAAAGTCAACAACTTCAAAAGGGCATAACTTGAGATTGGTAAATGATATGGACCTGAAACCAATGGTGTTGTTTAGAGGACTCTTCAAGCTTTCCAAAATGTCCAAGAACACCCTCATACCTTTAAAATTGAGGGAGATGTGCCCTTGCAAAGTTGGGAAATTTTGTGATGGTTTATGTTGAAAATGGAGGTCTAAAAGCAATTCTTTCCAAATGGGCTGGCCAAATTATGACCCAACCCATACAACAACATCATGCACGAAATTTCCATCATATTTTCATAATTTTTATTTTATTTAATTAATTTATTATGATTTTTTATTCTTAAAATCATTTTAAATTTAAATAAAATATTAAATGTGAAGATTTAATTGATTTATTGATTCTAGAATATCATAAAGTCAGCATGGAACAAATTGGTGCAAGAAAGATATGGAATGGCTTGAAATAGAAAGCATTGGTACAAAAATATTGAACTTTCATGGCATGATCTTTCTCAATCTTAAAATATCAAAACTTCCACATAATCAATCAAGTTTTTGACCTAGATTGATTCTCCTATAAGTACTAAACCTAATGCTATCATTCAAACACGAATTCCAGCAGCCACAAGTAAGTTCACAAAATCAAAAAATCTTCCAAAAGCTCACTTTCGGTTTCTGATTTCCAGAGCTCTACAAGGTATTTTGAAGACATAGCAAGCTTCCTTGGACCCTTCTGATCATAAATCATCACCCATATGCATCCCATATGCACCCTATTGCTTAACCCGAACTCACTTTAACCTTGAACATATTTTTTTCGAATCCATTGATTTACCATGTTTAACTTGTTTTTGATTGTTGTATGATGTTTAGAATGGACCTTAGAACGATTCTGGGTGGTTCAATTGGATTTTTCTTGCAGGTACAAGAATCCACCATGATTAGGGTTTACGGCCCCCTTTAGGGTTTCATGATTCCCTAATGATAAATGGATTTTAAAGACATAGGACAATTGCAAAACTCAGTAGCAATTCAATGATATAATCAATTTGGTGAAATTTTGTTGTTTGGATTGAGTTTGTGATTCGCATGGATGAAGAACCCGTAGCAATATTCGCAGGTAAGATGGAGGGAAATTTCGCAGGAAATTTGGAGAAGAAGAAGTAGCTTCGCGCGCTCAGGAAATTCAAATTTATGATTAATATATTTTATGTTGTTTTGTTATTTGGTTATCACAAGCATTGGCTTGTCCCAGTGGAAGGATGCGCTTGTGTTTGATGAAGAGGCTAGGGTTCGAATCCTGCTTGGACCATTATTTTTGTTTTATTTTTCAGGATAAAAGGAGATTGAATATATTATAGCTTCTTGCCATTCAATAGTCAGATGGGCTCTTCCAGCCAGGTGGTGATGCGCGTGCTTGTGAATGTAAAGGTCCTGGGATCAAATCCCACCCCAGGCCTTTTTATTTCTTCATTTTTCTGGATTTCTCAAACAAGACACAAAACAAATTCTTGCCCCTTCATTGTTGCCTGCGTGTGGGCTAGCCTGGTGGTTATTGTTGTTGCTGGCAAACATGAGGACATGGGATCAAATCCTGGTCAGGTAAGTTCCTCTCTTTTTTGCAATGTTTTCTATTTTTTTTTTTATTATTTTGTTTAATTATTAAAATCATATATATATATATAAATATAATTAAAATAATGTTAAATATAATTTAAACTCTATATATATTTTTTTCTCTGAAAATTATTTTTATAATTATGTAAATAAATTATAGTATGTATATTAATTAAAATAACTTTATTCTAAAATATTTTCTAAAATAAAACCTAATCCTATATTTTTCTAAATAATTTTATTTCTCTAATTTTTAATGTAATTATTTATGCACATTTATTTAGTATAATTCTTGTAAATCAGTTTGTAAATATGATTAATTTTATGAATATAATATTTTAAACTTATTTTCTCCTTGTAATATGTAAATATTGTTTTAATAAATAAATGTTAATATATGTTTAAAATAATTTATAAATAGGATAATTAATAAAAATTAAAATTTTATAAATATGATTAATTTTGTAAATGTGATACTTAAAATTTATTTTCCTTAAATAATGTGTAATAATTGTTGATATATTTAGAAATAATTAAAATTTTGTAATAATTAAAACTTATAATTATATTATATTCAAAATTTTTATTCTTGTTATATATTAAAATTAAAATTTGTGTTTATCATGTCATTATAATATTTTTCTATTTATTTTTATTTTATTTTAATTATTGTTACTAACTATACTATTATTTATTATTTACTATTATCTTATATTTTTATTATTTCTCTAACCTTGTTTACTTTTCTAATTATTATTATTATTATTTTATTATCACTAACCCATTTATATTTTAATTATGCTTATTATCATTATTTTGCTAACCTTACTTATTATTATTATTTACTAACCCCTATTTATTATTTATTTATTATTTTAGCTTGTTTATTTATATTTTGCTAATTAATTATTTTTGCTATTTATTTATTTATTTATTTTTGCTTGTTATAATTATTATGTAAATGCTCCTGGATGTAAATTTGTAAATATTTTTATTTTTGCTATGGTTAGTAATTAGGGAGTGCAAAACATGTATGTTATTTAAAATAAATTAGATCACTTTTAATCATAAGATAATTAAATTAAACACTCACACACGTAAGTCGATTTTAATCGCCGTCTCACTTTCTAAGGTTATCCCTCAAGTTGCCTACGAATAAGGTCAAGTGGGGTGTATAAAGCAAGTCCCTTTCAAAAGGAAAAAATCATCAAGTCCCTCATGGTTGCCTTTACGAATCGAGTCCCTTCGAATAATGATGATAGTCCCTCCAGTATGCTTATTACACCCCACAGTTGCCTTCATAAAACAAAATGTCCCTCTCATGTCCCTTACATCCAAGGTAATGACTACCTACTCCTTAATAGTAGGGATAGTCTTACCAATGAAAGGATAAAGAACAATAAAGACTTAAAACTTTAGGGTAGGTTCCTCTTATGTACTTGCTCACTTCAAAAACTTTTCACACTTAACAAATTTCAAACAAATTTTCAAAAACAAGTTTTTACGCATCCGTACATGGATCATTATCAACTATTCTGAAAATTTTTCTATTCACACACTACACTTTCAAAAGCAATTCAAAAGTGAGCTAAGTAACTAAGAGCCCATGGATAACCATGGATGTAAAGGGTGCTAACACCTTCCCTTTACATAACCTACCCCCCGGACCCAAAAATATCTCTTAAGGTCTTTCCTGTTCTTTTATACCCTTTCCTTTTGGATAAAATAAAAGTCGGTGGCGACTCTTGCTATCCGCAACATAACTTAAAGTCAGTTCTCCCACCGTGTTACAGAACTGGCGACTCTGCTGGGGATTTAATTTAAGAGGGGTACCCTTAGGAATTAAGATCACTTTAATATTGTTTGATTTGTTTGCTTTATTATATTGTTGGGGTGCTCTTATGTGTGAAAGGTCCTAACCCGGATCTAGTGTACCTTAGGTAAATGGCAATAGACCAAGGAAACTGTACGACGTATATCGATACGGTTGATCTGGTGGCCATAGTTAGTGTGACTTCTTGGTTGGTGCTTATGTTCCTTAAGTCAAGTTGAGGATAATATGAGGCTGCCATATGTTGTCAATGCACTAACTAACTTTTAGAACCCTAGTTAACTCATCTTGGCCTTTAGAAGGTAGTGAGGTAACCGGCTTTGGTGCAGACTGAAGTTGGTTGACACTCGATACTACGCTCATTGAGATTCTAAACTTGGAGGGTTTTGGTTGGCAAGTAAGTTGCCTTCTGATCAACCACCCTTGTGAAGGATCAATGATATTGAGATCCCTTAGAACCTGGTTACTTTTGTAGGACAGGATGAACCATCTAACTTCAGGGGAGGGTACTTACCTTAAACCTCATGCAAGCCTTTAAACCTAGGGCTATGGTGTGACTTGTTTGTGTGTGCCACATGTTTGTGATTGAACATAACATCATGACATCATCATGCATCATAAGCATAGCATTTTCACTAACCATTTCAAGGACCAAAGGATTTATCTTTGTTCTTTGTTGCAGGTCATGGCTTCTACTCGTAGGAACACCATAAGGATCAACTTTGTGGGGATACCTCCCAAGCTTAAAGAGTTGGTTTCTCAAGTGTCTGATCATTCCCAGTTCATCAAGAGACATGGTCACCTATTGGATCTAGTCACTTCAGGGTTCAGTGAAGACATGATGAGTGTTCTGTTCCAGTTCTTTGACCCTAAACACCATTGCTTTACATTCCCTGACTATCAGCTGGTTCCAACCATGGAGGAGTTCTCTAAACTTTTGGGTATACCTGTTCTTGATCAGAAGCCATTCACAGGCTTGGAGAAAGAGCTTAAACCAGAAGTTATTGCTACAGCTCTACATCTGAAGAAGTCAGACATTGTTCTAGAGACGAGAAGTGGAGTTAAGGGTATTCTTGCCAAGGTATTAGTGGATAAAGCTCAAATGTTCTTGAAGGCCATGAGCTATGATGCTTTTGAGGAAATCTTAGCCTTGCTGATATATGGCTTAGTATTGTTCCCCAATCCAGATCAGTTCATAGACGTTCATGCCATCAACATATTCCTGAGTCACAATCCAGTGCCTACATTGCTTGGAGACATCCTGCATTCTCTTCACACCCGTACTATAAGGGCAAGAGGAACCTTGATGTGTTGCATACCTTTGCTATCTAGGTGGTTTATTTCTCACCTTCCTCGCTCAGTAATGAAGAATGAGCAAGGGTTCAGATGGTCTAAGAGGATTATGTCACTTTCTCACTCAGACATCCATTGGTGCTCCAGATCGATGGAGAATGTCACCATCATTGACCGTTGTGGGGAGTTTCCTAATGTGCCACTTCTAGGCATAAGAGGAGGCATCACTTACAACCCCTCTCTAGCTTTACGACAGTTTGGTTACGCCCGAAGCGATGGTCCACATGACATGTTGATTCAGGGCATTGTGTTTGATTACGACAACGATCTTCAGGGTTACCGTCAGAGATTCATACGAGCTTGGGGAAAGGTAAACAGGATTGACAGCAAGACACTGGAGCCTAAGTACACTATTCCTATGGAAGCTTATCTCAGATGGGTACGATCTCGTGCTCAGACACTCATGATGCCATATCCTGCCATCCTACCAGTTACCATGGAACCTGTTGCTGAAGGAGACACTGCTTATACCATCCTTCACCCAGACATGCCTACTGATATGGAAGACTTGCAGAGATCATGGATCCAACTGAAGGAGCAAAGGGATACTTTCGAGGCTCATTACAAAACAAGCCAAGCAAGGATCCTAGAGCTAACAAAGCAACTTCACGAGGAACGAAACCTCAATTCATACCTCAATACAAAGAGGAAACGTCCATGGGAGACTTAAAACCCCATCTTTTGTACTTATTTCACTTTCATTTTTTGTAAGCCTAAAAGGCAAAACAAGTTATTACTAATAAAAAGTTCCTTTCTTGTTTGTTTAAGCAAATTTAAATCCTACGGTCCTTGAAAACATTGCATATGCATTCCCATATCATTTCATTGCATCACAGGTTTATAATTGTGCACAGGTTTCTCATCTTCTCGCTGTTTATTTCAGCAATGGCTCTTGAACAATCAGTTAAGGATCTTCAGGCACAAAACGCACAGTTCCAAGAGCTGATCTTGAACCTATCCAAGGGGCAGGATGAATTGAAGACACTGCTGGCCAAGAAGACTAAGAAGGCTAGAAGGTCTGCTGGGTTGCTCAACATGGGAAGAAGGTTCAAAGGTCCTGTCAAGACCAAGGAACAGGTTGAAGACTATGAATCTGAGGAATCTGAGAAAGAGGGAGGCAGTCTCCACAACACTATGGGGGACTCTGATTCTGAGGCTAATTACTACCATGAGCCTAATGAAGACAAATTCAAGATGCTGGTGGATAGAATGGATGCTATGGAATTACATAAATCATCTGGGCTGGATTTTGAGGATTTGAGTTTGATATCTGGGGTTGTGATACCCATTGGTTTCAAGGTTCCAACATTCGTTGTCTATGATGGGGTCTCTTGTCCCAAACTGCATCTGAGGTCATATGTCAGAAGAATTCAACCTCATACTGCTGATGAGAAGTTGTGGATCCATTTCTTTCAAGAGAGCTTATCTGGAGCTCAGCTGGAGTGGTATTATCAATTAGAGAGTGTTAACATCAGAGACTGGAATGATCTTGCTGAAGCTTTCTACAAGCAGTATCAATACAATGCTGACTTAGCCCCCACTCGCATGCAGCTTCAGAGCATGTCTATGGGTGCCAAAGAAAGTTTTAAGGAGTATGCTCAGAAGTGGAGAGATTTAGCTGGAAGAGTTCAACCCCCTTTGACTGACAGGGAGCTGGTTGATATGTTCATGTGTACGTTGAATGGTCCGTTTTACAGTCATCTCATTGGAAGCTCATCATCTGGCTTCACTGAGTTGATCATGACAGGAGAGCGGGTAGAGAATGGTATCAAGAGTGGTAAGATCCAAGTGGGCACTTCTTCATCAGGTGCTGCAAAAAAGCCTCCCTCTGGGAAGAAAGAATCCAATGTTGTTTATGGTCAACCTGATCGTAACAGAAGGCATCAGTCTGTTAGTGTAGTTCATATTTCAAATCCAACTCCTGCAACAACAGAGCAGCCTCAAGGCAACCAACAGAGGGCTAGAAGACAGTTCACGAAGATCAACATGTCAATGGCTCAGGCATTGCAACACTTGTTGAAGGCTGAACTTATTACCCTGAGGGAGGCTCCTCAGAATCCCAATGTTACCTCTCCCAAGTACAATCCCAATGCACGATATGCATATCATTCAAACTGTCCAGGACATGATACTAATAACTGCTGGGTCTTGAAGAACAAAATTCAAGATATGATTGATGCTGGAGAAATTGAGTTTGATCCACCAGGTATTCCAAATGTGATTACAGCTCCAATGCCAAATCATGAGAAGACTGTCAATGCCGTTGATGAAGACCTGCATGTCTATTCAGTAATGGAGTTGAGTACACCATTGTCTGTTATCAAAAAGAGGTTAGTACAAGCTGGGATCTTTCCAGGTTGTCGTGAAGATTGTCTGTATTGTACCTATAAGCCGGATAGTTGCTTCATTCTGAGAGATGGGATTCAACGTCTCATGGATAAGTATACTATAGTGTTTGAAAGAAGACCAGCATCTGTAGAAAGTATGGTGGATCATCTGACTCGGGGTAAGAAGATTGAAGAGGTTGATATGGTTGACAAAGTACCGGTGAGAATCACTTCAAAGGGTCCCATTAAAATCACTCATCAGGGCCCAATCAAGATTACTGCTGAAGGTCCTGTGAAAGTTGTTGCTGAAGCCAGAGTAGCTCCTGTGGTCATTACTACTCCTGGTCCTATCCCATATACGTCTGACAAAGTTGTGCCTTGGCACTATGGATCTGATGTTTACATCCATGGTGTTAAGCAGGAGCCTTTAGCTGATGTGCCTGTTGACATTGACAATATTGCTGGATCTAGCAAGATCACTCGTAGTGGAAGAGTCTTCTCTCCTCCAGATACTTCCAAGAATGCAGTTGCTCCTGCTGCTACCTCCATCACTGATGCTCGGGGCAAGGGTCCTATTATTGAGCCTGTATCTACTGATGTGCCAGCTGCTGATGATCTTTCTAAGCAGATGGAAGAAGTATTGAAAATCATTCGCAAGAGTGATTATGACATTGTTGATCAGTTGGGGCATACTCCCTCAAAGATTTCTATGCTCTCCCTATTATTATGTTCTGAGGCTCATGCCAAGTCATTGATCAAGTTTCTGAAGATGGCTCATGTACCCAGTGCAATTTCTGTTGACCAATTTGAGAACTGTGTTGCCCACCTGACCTATGACAATGGGTTAGGATTTTCTGATGCTGATTTGACCCCTGCCAAGAGGGATCATAACAGGGCCCTGCATATCTCAATTGAATGCAGGGGCACTACCCTGTCTCATGTGCTGATAGACAATGGTTCCTCTTTGAATGTGTTGCCTAAGGAAGTCCTGAACAAGCTGAGTCCTGAAGATGCTGTGCTGAAGCCCAGTAATATTGTGGTAAAGGCTTTTGATGGTTCTAGAAGAGTAGTGCATGGGGAAATTGATCTTCCAATCAAAGTTGGTTCTCAGGTGTTTACTGCTACATTTTATGTGATGGATATTCGTCCTTCATATTCTTGTCTGCTTGGTCGTCCCTGGATCCATGGGGCAGGTGCTGTGACCTCTACATTGCACCAAAAGTTGAGATATCCGGTGAATGGAAAGGTTGTTACTGTCTATGGGGAAGAAGAATACTTTGTCAGCCATGTAAACACTTTCAAGTATCTGGAAATGGAAGGTGAATACATTGAGACTCCGTGTCAGTCATTTGAAGTGGTTCCCTGGGTTGTTAATGATTATGTAGCTCCTCCTGCTGTGAAGAAAGTTCCTGTGATCACCAGAAAGCCTCCAACAATGGCAATGGCCTCCCTCAATGATGCTAGAGCTGTGGTGGATGAAGGTGGTTGTACTATTTGGGGTCAGCTTCCTGATATTCCATACAAGTCTGACAAGTTTGGTTTGGGTTTCACTGCAGAGTCCCAGAAGGCTGTTCGTCGTGCTCGTGCTGCCCGTGTCACTAATCAAGGGGTTATCAATGCTGTGGGAGACTATGATGAAGACTACAACTTGGATGCATGGATTTTTCCTACTGTGGGTGCTGGACTCAATAATTGGAAAGCTGAAGATGTTATCCCTATCTCCTTTAGTCAGGAGTAAATACTATTACTGTGTTGTTATATTTTAAATTTGTAATTTCTTGAACAATAAACTTTCAAGCCATGTGCCTTACCCGGGGCACAATGGTGTGCTTGTTACGGGCTGTCATTTCATTTGCATACTTCATTCAATAAAATCAGTGGACGTTTCGTTTTCGTAAATATTGTGTTCCTTGTCTTTCTTTTTCTTTTATTTTTTGCTTTATCAGCTATGTGTTCTTACACACACCCACATCACTAAAATGCAGATCCTCATCCACTCTGGATCCTGTTGATAACAGTTATACTATTGCCAATTATGATTTCGAGAATCCGATCTATCAAACTGAAGACGGAAATGAGGACGATTGTGAAATACCTGTAGAGCTTGCTAGGTTGTTACAACAAGAAGAGAAAGCTATACAGCCACATGAAGAGCCAGTCGAAGTTGTGAATCTGGGAACTGAAGAAAACAGAAAAGAGGTCAAGATAGGGGCTGATTTAGAGGACAGTGTTAAGAACAGGTTGATTCATATGTTACGTGACTATGTGGAGATCTTTGCTTGGTCTTATGAAGATATGCCAGGGTTGGATACGGACATTGTGGTTCACCGTTTGCCAGTGAAAGAAGATTGTCGTCCAAAGAAGCAGAAGGTTCGTCGTATGCGTCCTAAAATGTCAGAAAAGATCAAGGCAGAGGTAATGAAACAGTTCAATGCAGGGTTCTTAGCAGTGACTTCTTATCCTCAGTGGGTTGCAAATGTGGTACCGGTTCCAAAGAAAGATGGTAAGGTGCGTATGTGCGTGGACTACAGAGATTTAAACAAAGCTAGCCCCAAAGATGACTTTCCACTTCCTCATATTGATATTCTGGTAGACAACACTGCTCAGCATAAGGTATTCTCTTTCATGGATGGTTTCTCTGGTTACAATCAAATCAAGATGGCACCTGAAGATATGGAGAAGACTACGTTTGTGACACAGTGGGGCACCTTTTGCTATAAGGTAATGCCATTTGGTTTGAAGAATGCAGGGGCAACATATCAGCGTGCTATGGTGGCTTTGTTTCATGATATGATTCATCATGAGATAGAGGTATATGTAGATGATATGATAGCCAGATCTCAGAATGAAGAGCAACATCTTGATCATCTGCACAAGTTGTTTGAGAGGTTGAAGAAATACAAGTTGAGGTTGAACCCAAACAAGTGTACTTTTGGAGTTAGATCTGGTAAACTCCTGGGTTTCATTGTCAGTGGCAAAGGTATTGAAGTAGATCCTGCAAAAGTGAAAGCTATACGAGAGATGCCAGCTCCCCGTACTGAGAAGGAGGTTAGAGGTTTCTTGGGACGATTGAACTATATTGCAAGATTTATCTCCCAATTAACTACCATCTGTGAGCCAATCTTCAAGTTGTTGAAGAAAGATCAGGTGATGGAATGGAATGATGAGTGCCAGACTGCCTTTGATGAAATCAAGAGATATCTGCTAGAACCTCCAATTTTGATGCCACCAGTTGATGGAAGACCCTTGATTATGTACTTAACAGTGTTAGACAACTCAATGGGGTGTGTGCTGGGGCAACATGACGAGTCTGGTCGAAAAGAGCAGGCAATATACTACCTTAGCAAAAAGTTTACCGACTGTGAAACAAGATACTCACTGCTTGAGAAAACTTGCTGCGCTTTGGCATGGGCTGCTCGCCGACTAAGACAGTATATGTTGACCCATACTACCTTGTTGATTTCAAAAATGGATCCAATCAAGTACATATTTGAGAAACCTGCTCTCTCCGGAAGAATTGCAAGATGGCAAATGATCTTGACGGAATATGACATACAGTATACTACTCAGAAGGCCATTAAAGGAAGTGTTGTTGCTGATCATTTGGCTCATCAAGCAGTGGATGATTATCAGTCAATGAATTTTGAGTTTCCTGATGAAGACATTATGATTATTACCAAAGAACCTGGACAATATGACGGACCTGAACAAGGATCCCGATGGACTATGGTTTTTGATGGTGCCTCTAATGCACTTGGTAATGGTGTTGGTGTTGTGATTAGTTCCCCTGAAGGTTGTCATACCCCGATTACTGCCAGACTTTGTTTCTATTGTACCAATAACATGGCTGAGTATGAGGCATGTATCCTGGGTATTAAAGCTGCTATTGATATGAAGATTCAGTTCCTTGATGTGTATGGAGATTCGGCCCTGGTAGTCAGTCAGATTAAAGGAGATTGGGATACCAAGCATGATAACCTCATCCCTTACAGAGAGCATGTGTTGTCTTTGATCCCACATTTCAAAGAGATTACCTTTGAGCATATTCCACGAAGAGAGAATCAGTTGGCAGATGCATTAGCCACCATGGCATCTATGTTTGAGATTAGCTGGGATGATGAAGCTCCCAAGATTACTATTGATAGATTTGAAAAGCCTGCATACTGCAATAAGATTGACACTGAAGGGGCAGAGGAGAAGCCTTGGTTCTATGAGGTGAAAAGATATCTTGAAGCTCAGGAATTCCCTGAAGGGGCATCTGTCAAAGATAAGAAGTTTCTGAGAAGGTTTTCTGCTAAGTTCTTCTTGAGTAATGGGATTCTGTACAAACGCAATCATGATTCAACTATGCTTCGTTGTGTGGATAAGAAGGAAGCTACAGAAATTATGGAAGAGATGCATGATGGGACCTTTGGCACTCATTCCAGTGGTCATACTATGGCAAAGAAGATATTGAGAGCAGGTTACTATTGGTCTACCATGGAAGCTGACTGCTATCAACACTCCAGAACTTGTCATAAATGTCAAATCTATGCTGATAAAGTCCATGTACCTCCATCACCATTGAATGTGTTGACTTCTCCTTGGCCCTTTGCCATGTGGGGCATTGATATGATTGGTGAGATCAAGCCTACTGCTTCTAATGGGCATCGTTTCATCCTGGTTGCTATTGATTACTTCACGAAGTGGGTAGAGGCAGCTTCATTTGCATCTGTCACCAAGAATGTTGTGGCTCGGTTCATTAAGAATAATCTCATATGTAGGTATGGCATCCCTGAGAGGATTATCACCGATAATGGCTCTAATCTGAACAACACTATGATTACTGATCTCTGCACGCAGTTCAAGATTAAGCATCACAACTCTTCTCCGTATCGTCCAAAGATGAATGGGGCAGTTGAAGCTGCTAATAAGAACATTAAGAAGATTGTACAGAAGATGACTGTTACTTACAAAGATTGGCATGAGATGTTACCATTTGCTCTTCATGGTTATCGTACCACAATACGTACCTCAACAGGGGCAACCCCATTCTCCTTAGTCTATGGTATGGAAGCAGTTATGCCCATTGAAGTTCAGATTCCCTCCTTAAGAATTATGAAGGATGCAGGCTTGGATGAAGATGAGTGGATTCAGACTCGACTAGACCAGATAAATTTGATTGATGAAAAGAGGTTAGCAGCAGTTTGTCATGGCCAGATGTACCAAAAACGAATGATTAAAGCTTTTAACAAGAAGGTTAAGCCAAAGGTATATCAGGCTGGTGACTTGGTAATCAAGCGTATCATATTACCACAGGGTGATCCTAGGGGCAAGTGGACTCCGACATATGAAGGACCATTTGTAGTCAAGACAGTATTCTCAGGAGGTGCCATGATACTGACTACAATGGATGGTGAAGACTTCCCACAGCCTGTAAACGCAGACATAGTTAAAAAATACCACGCATGAAAAGAGACCCGCTAGGTTGACAGGCCTAGGCAAAAATAAGGGCATCCCGGCAAACTAAAAGGGTTTGGGCAAAAATTAGGGATATATATGAAAAGATGTACACCCGGCAAGTCGAAAACCTGAAAAGGCGGCTTGGGCAAAAAAGGGTATCCCGGTGGATTGAAAACCTGAAAGGGCAATCCAGGCAAAAGTTAGGGATTAAAGCGTATGACTATGTCTCGTTTGGATCACCCATGAAACTGCAACCAGTTGTACTACTTACTCAAGCTTGAACAGATAAAAGCTCAATCCAATCGTTTCCGTCTCAACAGCAGAAGATGAGATACTTGAAGATAATGGCAATAGTAGAATTGAAACTCAATAGGATTGTTTCTCACATAGCTGATTCTCTTTGTTTTGTAAAAAAACTTTATGACAAAATCCTCTTACTAGGGTTTATGTCTCCTTGTACAAACTTACCCGTGTATGGGTCACTTTTTGATATAAATAAATTCCATCTTTTGAATCCAGATTTACTTTTACCCTATTTACATAAGCGAAACGTCCATTGGTTGTGTTTGAATGTATGTATGCTTTTGAATATGATTAATGTTTACCAAAAATGCATGTGTGCTTTTAATATGATTGATGTTTACCAGAAATGCATGAAAATGCAGTAGTAGTATTTACTAAGGACGAACGAGGGGAGGATTTCAACGAAGCTTCGCCGGTTCACCTTTACAAGACAGTTACAAACCCTCAGTAGGACGAATCCATCTTCATAAAGTCTTATCTCCCCTGGAATTTATATCCATCTCTTTTATCCTCATACGGATATACGGAAAATTACTTTCCAATAAGGGTACGACGAACGAAGACGGGATGTTATATCTACCCTACCATCAAACGAAGACGAAGGTTATATATACCTTACTATCCCAGCATACGGGAGGTGATATCTATCCTTACTATCCCCAGCAGACGGAGGGTTATATATTCTTCAACAACAAATCGGGATTTATTTTCCCTGGCCAGCAGTTGTTATACAAAGATATCCAGATGCTTCCGGCAGTATCATATCATACATACATCATTTACATCATACCATAGCATATATATCCATAGACACATAGTACATTACTTGAGTACATCATATCATACATGCATACATAAGGCATAAACTAATGTTATTATACATAATGCTATCTTGTTTTCAGGTTAATTACCCAACATGATCATCAGGACTGCTTTATCCTCCTGATAAGCTTCTTATTACTTTGGGACTGCTTTATCGTAACCTCAGGGTTACTTTATCCTCCTGATAAGCTCCTTATTACTTTGGGACTGCTTTATCGTAACCTTGGGTTACTTTATCCTCCTGATAAGCTCCTTATTACTTTGGGACTGCTTTATTGTTACCTCAGGGTTACTTTATCCTCCTGATGAAATCACATTACTTCAAGACTGCTTTAGAGCTATTGATTGCTCTATCCTCCTGAGGTCATATTACTACTTCAAGACTGCTTTAGAGTTATCATTATTGATTGCTCTATCCTCCTGAAATCACATTATTATTTCAAGACTGCTTTAGAGTTATCATTATTGATGGCTCTATCCTCCTGAAATCATTACTTCAAGACTGCTTTAGAGTTATCATTATTGATTGCTCTATCCTCCTGAAATCACATTATTATTTCAAGACTGCTTTAGAGTTATCATTATTGATGGCTCTATCCTCCTGAAATCATTACTTCAAGACTGCTTTAGAGTTATCATTATTGATTGCTCTATCCTCCTGAAATCACATTATTATTTCAAGACTGCTTTAGAGTTATCATTATTGATGGCTCTATCCTCCAGAAATCATTACTTCAAGACTGCTTTAGAGTTATCATTATTGATTACTCAATCCTCCTGAAATCATTATTTCAAGACTGCTTTAGAGTTATCATTATTGATGGCTCTATCCTCCTGAAATCATTACTTCAAGACTGCTTTAGGGTTATCATTATTGATTGCTCTATCCTCATGAAGACATGCTGTTACATCAGTATTACTCCAGTATCCTGAAAGCATATCATCAATACCTCAGGACTGCTCCAGACTCCTGACAGCTTTCATTATACCTCCATATTTTGGACTGCTTTACCTTCCAAGAAATATATCTGAAGAACTTTCCCCTAGTGGCATCTTTAAGTCCACTCAATCATATTCAACTAGCCATCTGTATCACTCTAATGCACTGGTGAGTGCAAATTTTTGGGCTTTTGTGTTCAATCCCCTTCAACCTTCCAGGTCACGACTGGCAAATATACCAATCTAACCCCTCAGGTTTCAGAAAATTGAACAGGGGCAGCTGTTGCACCCCAAAATTTGCCCTCACAATACAAGACTTTGTGTTCTAAGAAGGTTCACAAGGTTCACAAGTTCTCCAACACTTGCATAACCTTTCATGAGGTTCATGAAGTCTACAAGTTACTTCTTGAAGGTTCACAAGGTTCACAAGTCCCACAATGCTTTCAATACCTTTCATGAGGTTCATGAAGTCTACAAGTCACTTCTTGAAGGTTCACAAGGTTCACAAGATTCACAATGATTACAAAGCTCTCCTGAGGTTCATGAGGTCTACAAAGCCACTTCATGAGGTTCACAAGGTTCACAAGCTTCACAATACCTCCCATGAGGTTCACAAGACATTTTATGATGGTTCACAAGGTTCACAAAGTTCACAATTGGTCAAAGGAGTTGACAATTCCCTCAGACAATGCACCTCCTAAGCAGTGCATCCAAAACTAGGGTTTTGACTTTAATCAGGCTAAATGGACTTCCAATACCTCAAGTGAGTTTCATAACATCTTATATGTGTGTAAGAACCCCCATGCCAAGTTTCAAGACTTTTCTCAAAAGTTTGCTCAGTCAGATGATCAGATAAGTCAAAATCAGTCAATGTAGTTAAAAAGTCAAACTGAGGTCAACTGTGGTCAAACCAAAGTCAAACTTCATGATTTTTTGCCAACATCAAGTATATGAAGTAAAATTCATCATTTTATCAAGGGTTGATCATGATTCATCAAGGAGATTCCAGATCATCAATAATCAGGAGTTTCTAAATTAGGGTTTCCTTAGTAAAAGTCAACTGAACTTTGACCAACCATAACTTTCACATACTTCATCACCAAGTCTCCATCCAAAGCTCATTTTGAAGGAAATTGAATTCCCTACAACTTTGATGTTGAAAGTTAAGCCCAAAAATGCTTCATTTGAAAGATATGAGCTAGGACATTATAGGTCATTTCAAAAGTCAACAAAAAGTCAACAACTTCAAAAGGGCATAACTTGAGATTGGTAAATGATATGGACCTGAAACCAATGGGGTTGTTTAGAGGACTCTTCAAGCTTTCCAAAATGTCCAAGAACACCCTCATACCTTTAAAATTGAGGGAGATGTGCCCTTGCAAAGTTGGGAAATTTTGTGATGGTTTATGTTGAAAATGGAGGTCTAAAAGCAATTCTTTCCAAATGGGCTGGCCAAATTATGACCCAACCCATACAACAACATCATGCACGAAATTTCCATCATATTTTCATAATTTTTATTTTATTTAATTAATTTATTATGATTTTTTATTCTTAAAATCATTTTAAATTTAAATAAAATATTAAATGTGAAGATTTAATTGATTTATTGATTCTAGAATATCATAAAGTCAGCATGGAACAAATTGGTGCAAGAAAGATATGGAATGGCTTGAAATAGAAAGCATTGGTACAAAAATATTGAACTTTCATGGCATGATCTTTCTCAATCTTAAAATATCAAAACTTCCACATAATCAATCAAGTTTTTGACCTAGATTGATTCTCCTATAAGTACTAAACCTAATGCTATCATTCAAACACGAATTCCAGCAGCCACAAGTAAGTTCACAAAATCAAAAAATCTTCCAAAAGCTCACTTTCGGTTTCTGATTTCCAGAGCTCTACAAGGTATTTTGAAGACATAGCAAGCTTCCTTGGACCCTTCTGATCATAAATCATCACCCATATGCATCCCATATGCACCCTATTGCTTAACCCGAACTCACTTTAACCTTGAACATATTTTTTTCGAATCCATTGATTTACCATGTTTAACTTGTTTTTGATTGTTGTATGATGTTTAGAATGGACCTTAGAACGATTCTGGGTGGTTCAATTGGATTTTTCTTGCAGGTACAAGAATCCACCATGATTAGGGTTTACGGCCCCCTTTAGGGTTTCATGATTCCCTAATGATAAATGGATTTTAAAGACATAGGACAATTGCAAAACTCAGTAGCAATTCAATGATATAATCAATTTGGTGAAATTTTGTTGTTTGGATTGAGTTTGTGATTCGCAGGGATGAAGAACCCGTAGCAATATTCGCAGGTAAGATGGAGGGAAATTTCGCAGGAAATTTGGAGAAGAAGAAGTAGCTTCGCGCGCTCAGGAAATTCAAATTTATGATTAATATATTTTATGTTGTTTTGTTATTTGGTTATCACAAGCATTGGCTTGTCCCAGTGGAAGGATGCGCTTGTGTTTGATGAAGAGGCTAGGGTTCGAATCCTGCTTGGACCATTATTTTTGTTTTATTTTTCAGGATAAAAGGAGATTGAATATATTATAGCTTCTTGCCATTCAATAGTCAGATGGGCTCTTCCAGCCAGGTGGTGATGCGCGTGCTTGTGAATGTAAAGGTCCTGGGATCAAATCCCACCCCAGGCCTTTTTATTTCTTCATTTTTCTGGATTTCTCAAACAAGACACAAAACAAATTCTTGCCCCTTCATTGTTGCCTGCGTGTGGGCTAGCCTGGTGGTTATTGTTGTTGCTGGCAAACATGAGGACATGGGATCAAATCCTGGTCAGGTAAGTTCCTCTCTTTTTTGCAATGTTTTCTATTTTTTTATTATTATTTTGTTTAATTATTAAAATCATATATATATATATATATATATATATATATATATATATATAAATATAATTAAAATAATGTTAAATATAATTTAAACTCTATATATATTTTTTTCTCTGAAAATTATTTTTATAATTATGTAAATAAATTATAGTATGTATATTAATTAAAATAACTTTATTCTAAAATATTTTCTAAAATAAAACCTAATCCTATATTTTTCTAAATAATTTTATTTCTCTAATTTTTAATGTAATTATTTATGCACATTTATTTAGTATAATTCTTGTAAATCAGTTTGTAAATATGATTAATTTTATGAATATAATATTTTAAACTTATTTTCTCCTTGTAATATGTAAATATTGTTTTAATAAATAAATGTTAATATATGTTTAAAATAATTTATAAATAGGATAATTAATTAAAATTAAAATTTTATAAATATGATTAATTTTGTAAATGTGATACTTAAAATTTATTTTCCTTAAATAATGTGTAATAATTGTTGATATATTTAGAAATAATTAAAATTTTGTAATAATTAAAACTTATAATTATATTATATTCAAAATTTTTATTCTTGTTATATATTAAAATTAAAATTTGTGTTTATCATGTCATTATAATATTTTTCTATTTATTTTTATTTTATTTTAATTATTGTTACTAACTATACTATTATTTATTATTTACTATTATCTTATATTTTTATTATTTCTCTAACCTTGTTTACTTTTCTAATTATTATTATTATTATTTTATTATCACTAACCCATTTATATTTTAATTATGCTTATTATCATTATTTTGCTAACCTTACTTATTATTATTATTTACTAACCCCTATTTATTATTTATTTATTATTTTAGCTTGTTTATTTATATTTTGCTAATTAATTATTTTTGCTATTTATTTATTTATTTATTTTTGCTTGTTATAATTATTATGTAAATGCTCCTGGATGTAAATTTGTAAATATTTTTATTTTTGCTATGGTTAGTAATTAGGGAGTGCAAAACATGTATGTTATTTAAAATAAATTAGATCACTTTTAATCATAAGATAATTAAATTAAACACTCACACACGTAAGTCGATTTTAATCGCCGTCTCACTTTCTAAGGTTATCCCTCAAGTTGCCTACGAATAAGGTCAAGTGGGGTGTATAAAGCAAGTCCCTTTCAAAAGGAAAAAATCATCAAGTCCCTCATGGTTGCCTTTACGAATCGAGTCCCTTCGAATAATGATGATAGTCCCTCCAGTATGCTTATTACACCCCACAGTTGCCTTCATAAAACAAAATGTCCCTCTCATGTCCCTTACATCCAAGGTAATGACTACCTACTCCTTAATAGTAGGGATAGTCTTACCAATGAAAGGATAAAGAACAATAAAGACTTAAAACTTTAGGGTAGGTTCCTCTTATGTACTTGCTCACTTCAAAAACTTTTCACACTTAACAAATTTCAAACAAATTTTCAAAAACAAGTTTTTACGCATCCGTACATGGATCATTATCAACTATTCTGAAAATTTTTCTATTCACACACTACACTTTCAAAAGCAATTCAAAAGTGAGCTAAGTAACTAAGAGCCCATGGATAACCATGGATGTAAAGGGTGCTAACACCTTCCCTTTACATAACCTACCCCCCGGACCCAAAAATATCTCTTAAGGTCTTTCCTGTTCTTTTATACCCTTTCCTTTTGGATAAAATAAAAGTCGGTGGCGACTCTTGCTATCCGCAACATAACTTAAAGTCAGTTCTCCCACCGTGTTACAATAGTACAGAAAAGTGCAGAGCCTTGCACATGAAGGTACAAGACCTGGTAGACTCGAAAGCTCTGAATTTTGCACCACCACCCAATGTCAACAAAAATCCTATGCCGCACCACGGTGGTCCCCGAATTAACGCTATTGAAGAAGACAAGCCGTCTTATTTAATAACCAGTGTGGGTCAGATCCGGACACCGTTGGTGGAAATTAAGGTTCAGCTCCTCGAGTGTCACATGTTCCCGGGGTGTGAGTTAGGGTGTGCTTACTGCAATATTTCAGTAAATGGGTGCGATAACCTGAGGAATGGCATAGATGGTCTTATTCAAAGTGGCCAGCTTCAGATCACCACATCATTTCCAACAAATCCAGCAATCTCATCAGCAACAGCTCCGATATCTCCTACAACTGCAGCAACCATTGTTCCTGACAATTCTTCGGCTTCATCAACAAGTACTTCATCTATCATCTCAACTGATCAGTTCTCAACAAATTTTTCTTCTACAACTTCAGCTTCACTCCATTTTGAATCTCCTACAACAACAACATCCATCCTTCCGACAAAGTCTCCTACAACTCCAGTAACAAACTCTGAAGATGTCTCAACTGTCACAATATTTTATGATCCTGAAAACAACTCTGCCTACAATTCAGAAAGTGCTGCTCCCATCAGAGCACCAGTTACAATTTATTATGATCCGCAAACTATCACAGTCCCTTCTGCAGCTGCCGTTAGTCCAGTCACTGTCACAGTGCCTGGACCAGTACCTTATGAAAGCAATAGGGCCATCCCTTGGCACTATGGCTCTGACGTGTACTGCGAAGGAAAGAGAATCACTCTTGAACCATCAACACCTGCACCACAAATAGATAATGTGGGAGGAGGCGGAGGCTTCACTCGAAGCGGACGTCTCTTTGCTCCACAAATTCAAAGACCCACTGCCGAAGCAGAAGCTGCTGCTAAGGCAAAAGGAAAGAGCCCGGTGCAGGAAGATCAAGCTGTTAAGGAAGCTTTGAAAACACCATTCGATCAGGAAGTTGATGAGTTTATGAGAATCATCAAAAAGAGTGATTACAAAATAGTGGATCAGCTTCACCAGACGCCATCCAAGATCTCTATCCTATCACTGCTTATGTGCTCCGAAGTCCATCGGAATGCACTACTCAAAGTCTTGCACGCAGCTTACGTGCCTGAAGAGATCACTGTCAATCAGCTGGAAACCGTGGTTGGAAATGTTACTGCTAGCAATGGGCTAGGGTTCACCAATACTGACTTGACAACGGAAGGCCGCAACCATAACAAGGCCCTGCACATCACCATGGAATGTAAAGGCGCAGTCCTTTCTCATGTGCTGGTAGACACAGGATCATCCCTTAATGTCTTACCAAAGAAGGCCCTGGTGAAGCTAGAGTATGAAGGATTAGCATTGCGACCCAGTAACCTGGTAGTAAGAGCCTTTGATGGTTCTAAGAGATCGGTTCTGGGAGAGATTGAGCTACCTGTGACAATTGGCCCACATACCTTTAAAACGATCTTCTATGTGATGGACATTCAGCCTGCCTACAGCTGTTTGTTGGGTAGACCTTGGATTCACGCCGCTGGCGCAGTAACGTCTACCCTTCACCAGAAGTTAAAATTTGAGTGGGAAGGCCAAGTTGTTACTATCTGTGGGGAGGAGGATATATTTGTTAGCCATCTGGCTACTTATAAGTATATTGAGATGGATGGGGAGATCCATGAAACAATGAGCCAAGGGTTTGAGGCCCTGAATGTTAATGAAGCATCTGCTGTATCTGGGATCTCCATGTCATCTTACCAACAAGCCCGGAAGGTTGTTGAGGAAGGAACTGCCCAAGGCTGGGGCAAGGTTTTAGCTGTGGAGGAGAAGAAAGACAGATTTGGGTTGGGTTACAGACCAACTCAACAACATCAAGCAGAGGCTGCTGAGAAGCCCGGTTTTGTCAGTGGGGGGATGCTCACCCCTGATGCTATCAACAATTTGGAAGACGAGCAGGAAGAAGAGCGCGATCTGGAGAATTGGATTCGTCCAAAGATCCCGGGGAGCAGTATCTCAAACTGGTCTTCCCAGGAAATTATAAGAGTTACTCATGCAGAGTAATTATTATTTCCTGTATTTTTATAGCATGCATCAAAGTCTTGCATCTTGCCCAAGATGACAAGACTCATTTTGTAATCGGGCCATCTGTACTTTTTGTGCAAACAAGATTAATCAATGAAATATCAGACATCTTTTTGCAAACGAGTCTTTTTCTTTTCTGCTCACTGTTTTTCCATTTTTCTTTTTGTACAAAAAAATAAATGGCGATGTTTTCAAAATGATAACTTCATTTCACTTTTTCTAAAGCAAGATTAAAACCAATCACTAAAATAAACAAACTGAACCCTTGCAGAGAGTGCCCTCCGGACAGCACCGACAACAGCACGGCTATGACTTCGTATGACTTTGACAATCCGATCAATCAAGCTGATGAAGGGGTTGAAGAAGAATATGAGCTTCCTGAAGAGCTAGCCAGGTTGTTAAGACAAGAGGAAAAGGTTATTACTCCTCATCAGGAGGAGGTTGAAGTGATTAATCTTGGTACAGATGAAGACGTGAAAGAGGTTAAAATCGGGGCCTGCCTGCAAGACTCTGTGAAGAGACAACTGATTGATCTGCTTCAAGAATATGTGGACGTGTTTGCTTGGTCTTATCAGGATATGCCAGGGTTGGACACCGACATTGTTGTGCACAAGCTGCCTTTGAGAGAAGAGTGCCCTCCGGTCAAACAGAAGTTGCGCCGCACTCGCCCAGACATGGCTATGAAAATCAAGGAAGAGGTACAAAAGCAATGGGACGCCGGGTTCCTTGCTGTGACTAGCTATCCACCGTGGGTTGCTAACATAGTACCTGTGCCAAAGAAAGACGGAAAAGTAAGGATGTGTGTTGACTATCGGGATCTGAACAGAGCTAGCCCGAAAGATGACTTCCCATTACCTCACATTGATGTATTGGTGGATAACACGGCTCAGTTCTCGGTATTCTCCTTCATGGACGGATTTTCGGGATATAATCAGATCAAAATGTCACCTGAAGACATGGAGAAGACAACATTCATCACACCTTGGGGCACGTTCTGTTACAAAGTGATGCCATTCGGACTGAAGAATGCTGGTGCCATATATCAACGGGCTATGGTGACATTATTCCACGATATGATTCACAAAGAAATAGAATGTTATGTGGATGACATGATCGCCAAGTCCCTTACAGAGGAAGATCACCTGGTGAATCTGCTGAAGCTGTTCAAGCGTCTGAGGAAGTACCAACTAAAGTTGAACCCCAACAAATGCACATTCGGGGTGCGATCTGGTAAGCTGCTGGGCTTTATTGTGAGCGAGAAAGGGATTGAAGTTGACCCAGATAAAGTCAAAGCTATTCAAGAGATGCCTGCACCGAAGACAGAGAAAGAAGTTCGAGGGTTCTTAGGTAGATTGAACTACATTTCACGGTTCATATCTCACCTTACAGCAACTTGTGAACCCTTGTTCAAGCTGTTAAGAAAGGAACAGACGGTCAGGTGGAACGAAGACTGCCAAAGGGCTTTTGACAAGATCAAGGAGTACTTACAAGAACCTCCAATCCTTATGCCTCCAGTTGAAGGAAGACCTCTGATAATGTACTTGACAGTATTAGAAGAGTCAATGGGGTGTGTGCTGGGCCAGCATGACGAGTCTGGTCGAAAAGAGTATGCAATATACTACCTGAGCAAAAAGTTTACCGACTGTGAACAACGTTATTCACTGCTCGAGAAAACTTGCTGTGCTTTAGCGTGGGCTGCTCGCCGACTAAGACAGTATATGTTGACCCACACTACTTTATTGATCTCAAAAATGGACCCAGTCAAGTACATTTTCGAGAAGCCAGCTCTTACCGGACGGGTTGCAAGATGGCAGATGATTCTCACAGAATACGACATCCAGTACACCTCTCAGAAAGCCATCAAGGGCAGTGTACTATCTGAATATCTTGCTGAGCAACCCATTGATGACTACCAACCTATGAGATTTGACTTCCCTGATGAAGACATCATGTTCATAAAATCAAAAGATCATGAAGAGCCTATTCACACTGAAGGGCCCGACCCGGAAGAAGAATGGACTATGATGTTTGATGGGGCTGTTAACATGAATGGTCGTGGTGTTGGTGCAGTACTCATTACACCCAAAGGAGTTCACATGCCTTTCTCGGCAAAACTCACTTTAAACTGCACTAACAACGAAGCTGAATACGAAGCTTGCATTATGGGTCTTGAGGAAGCCATTGACCTCAGGATCAAGACATTGACTGTATTCGGAGATTCAGCTTTGGTAGTTAATCAAACCAACGGAAAATGGTACACCCACCAAGATCATCTGATACCTTACAGGGATTATACAAGAAGGTTATTGACTTTCTTTACAACAGTCAAGCTTGAGTATATCCCTCGGGATGAGAATCAGTTTGCAGATGCTCTTTCTACCATTTCATCCATGATCAAAGTTCAAGCTGCTAACTTTGTACCCCAGATTTCAGTGTCCAGACTCGACAGACCAGCATATGTATTTGCAGCAGATATTGTCAAAGATGATAAGCCTTGGTTCCATGACATTAAGTGCTTCTTGGAGGATCAAACATACCCACCTGGGGCATCTTCCAATGATAAGAAGACTTTGAGAAGGCTTGCTGGTAGTTTCTTTCTGAACACTGATGGGTCTTTATACAAAAGGAACTTTGATATGGTACTCCTCAGATGTGTTGACAAGACGGAAGCAGATTTGTTGATGCATGAAGTGCACGAAGGATCCTTTGGTACCCATGCTGGAGGGCATGCCATGGCTAAGAAGTTGTTAAGATCAGGCTATTACTGGATCACAATGGATGCAGACTGTTGTGCCTACGCCAGAAAATGCCACAAATGCCAGATTTATGCGGATAAGGTGCATGTGCCTCCCAATCCTTTGAACATCATGTCTTCACCATGGCCCTTTGCCATGTGGGGTATTGATATGATTGGCAAGATTGAGCCAACTGCTTCGAATGGACACAGATTCATCTTGGTCGCCATCGATTATTTCACCAAGTGGGTTGAAGCAGCTTCCTATGCCAATGTTACAAGACAAGTGGTAGCCCGATTTCTGAAAAGAGACATCATCTGTCGATATGGAGTTCCCAAGCGAATCATTACTGATAATGGTTCCAATCTGAACAACAAAATGATGGCTGAGTTATGCCGGGACTTCAAGATCCAACACCACAACTCTTCTCCTTACAGGCCAAAGATGAATGGCGCTGTTGAGGCAGCAAATAAGAATATCAAGAAGATTGTGCAGAAGATGGTAGTCACTTACAAAGACTGGCATGAAATGCTACCGTTTGCCTTGCATGGGTACCGCACGTCAATCAGAACATCCACTGGGGCAACACCGTATCAACTTGTGTATGGTATGGAAGCAGTCCTACCTGTTGAAGTTGAATTACCCTCTCTGCGGGTACTAATGGATGTTAAACTGAGTGAAGCAGAATGGGTTCGGTCCCGATACGAACAACTGAGCCTGATTGAAGAGAAAAGATTGGCTGCAATCTGTCATGGGCAGTTATATCAGAAGAGAATGAAGAAAGCCTTCGATCAGAAAGTCAGGCACCGAGGGTACCAAGTAGGAGATCTTGTGCTGAAAAGAATCCTCCCTCCTCATACAGACCACAGGGGCAAATGGACTCCCAATTATGAAGGACCATTCGTGGTAAAGAAAGTTTTCTCTGGAGGAGCACTGATGCTCAGCACCATGGATGGTGAAGACTTCCCATCCCCTGTGAATTCAGATGCAGTTAAAAAATACTTCGCATAAAATGACCCGCTGGACACAAAAACAGAATGTAAGTCCAGGCAAAAATAGGGCATCCCGACGAGTCAAAAACAGAATAAAAGACTCGGGCAAAAATAAGGGAAAATAAACAAAAATGTACACCCGCTGAGTTGAAAAGCCGCATTGGACAGCTCAGGCAAAAATGGGTATCCCGATGGATTGAAAACCCGAAAGGGCGATCCATGCAAAACAAGGGAATAAGCGAACAACTGCATTCTGAATTCGTCTGTATTATCCGCAACTTGGTAAGCTTCGAAAGGATCAAGCCTCAGTCAGAACCAACTTCCTCCAGAAAGCAAGACGAGAAGAACGTCAAAAGTCATACGAGTCATAGCAGACGAGGAAGCTCCTTAAAGCGTCGTCAACATCGCCAGCACTTTGTTTCTCAATTTGTAACAATCTCTTCATTTCAGGAGATATGTTTCCTTGACTGTATCTTGCCAATTCAGGGCACATGAATTAATAAAATCAGATTTTTCAGTCATGTTTCGTCTTGTACATTTTTATTTGCAAAGGGTGTCTGATGTCTCTTAAAAACTAATTGCATAAGTACAGATGCTCTTCTCTAAGAAAATAAAGACACATGCTTGCAGGGAATATACTTACTCTCGAAAATGTTTAACTCCTATGACGGAATCCAGTAAAGGATACCTCGGGACCATTTGTGCGTTCCCTTATCTTTGCAGGATTGCAGGTATCCAGAACGCAACTTGGGGGCATGCAAGTTACATCCCAGCAAGCTGGCAAATCAACAAATAATCTCAGCATCCGAAGTGTTCTCTCCCCAGCTGAGTTGCCTCTCATTACTCTCCCCAGCTGAGTTACCAACAACATTCCCCAGCCGTAGTACCAATCATTCTTCCTCAGCAGAATGCAGAAGTCAGGGAATCATCTCCCCACAGGATCCTCAACCTCTATTCAGAAGAGCAACGCATGAAGGAGTCACAACAGAGTACAGAGGGCTTCTATAGACCCCAGCTGGGTCCCATATTTCAAGGATACGTCAGTTAGTGACCTATATCCCCAAGCAGATACATCTTTCCAGATCTACCAATGATCTCTCCCCAGCTGGGATGCCCATTTCAAACAGATCGACCAGAAATCTTCGCAGCAACGGGATCCGAATCCCGGATCTGTACTCTTTGCATAATCATGGCATTCGCATCATATTCACACCACAAAGCGTAGCATTCCGTCTAATACGGAGCATTACGGCAAAAATCAAACGCATAGCATAATCATAAGCCATTTTGTGAATCGAACACTTGTGAATAATGACCATTCATCGGAATGCAGAATGCAATACACAAAAATCACCAGCAGAAAGCCAAAGACATCCTCTTTGCACTCACATATACCTTTATATACACTTTCTTGACATCCGTCCGTGTCATATCCCCAGCGCAGTCGCCTACACTTTTACAACCCATATACTTGTTGACATTATTATACTTTTTTCTCTTGACACTCGTCTGTGTCACCTTCCCCAGCAGATAAACACTCATCCATACAATACTCATACTCACTACTCTTGATTACACTTATACAGATACTCGTCCGTATCTTGTACATATCACTTATATATCCCTCCAGATTCAACACTAGTCCTTGTTCTTTGTTAACCAGTTGGTACTCGTCCGTACCATCATCTCAGAATATGCGTCAAGTGTTTGTTTCTACATGATACTCGTCCGTATCATAGTCTTAAGGATGCTCGTCCGCATCTTTAATCCATACACCGTGTCAAACACTTATGTCTTATTGAATATAGATACTTGTCTGTGTCTATTATTCTCCAGAAGAGTCCCTTCAGATTCAATACTCGTCCGTGTTCTTTGCTAACCCGTTGATACTCGTCCGTATCATCATCTCTGAACACGTGATAGTTTGTTTCTACCCGATGCTCGTCCGTATCGTGGTCTTAAGGATGCTCGTCCGCATCTTTAATCTATACACAAACATCTAAACACTTATATTTTCTTTTCTTGGTTGTAGACACTCGTCCGTGTTTACTATTCCCCAGTAAATCACCAACAAAGCAAATTTTCTCTTTATCGGACACTCGTCCTGTGTCATGATAAACTCTGAGAGCAGCCGTACCCTGCTAGGTGGTCGTCCTCCACCTCTTGATGGTCGTCCTCCATCATGCTCATCCGATGGCCGTCCCCATCGTTGATTTTTAGCAGCCGTCCCCTGCTAGGTGGTCGTCCTCCACCTTTTGATGATCGTCCTTCATCATTTTATCCAATGGTCGTCCCCATTGTTGATTTTGGTTATCTGGCATTCGTCCTATGTCATGAGAAACCTTGAGAGCAGCCGTCCCCTGCTAGGTGGTCGTCCTCCACCTCTTGATGGTCGTCCTCCATCATGCTCATCCGATGGCCGTCCCCATCGTTGACCTTTTATCCGGCATTCGTCCTATGTCGCGATATTTTCGGCAGCCGTACCCTGCCAGGTGGTCGTCCTCCACCTTAGATGACCGTCCCTCATCTTAACCCCAACAGAGCAGCCGTCCCCTGCTAGGTGATCGTCCTTCACCTTTGATGACCGTACCTCATCATCTGTTCATTTCATTTATTCTTTAACCCGATGGCCGTCCCCGTCGTGGTCCCTTTTCTTTTTAGCCCGATGGCCGTCCCCATCGTCGGTTACCTTGCTTTATGAACTTGATGGCCGTCCCCGTCATGTTTCATCCGATCCCCAGAGAATCTCACAACTTTATCTTGATGGCCGCCCCCATCATAATCTTATTTCTCCAGCTAGTCGGCCGTCCCCGTCTTGGCTTTGCCTTTTATCCCCAGCATGTCGGCCGTCCCCGTCATTGCTTTATTTCTTGCACCTTTCCCCAGCATGTCGGCCGTCCCCGTCATCGCTATTCACCCAGCAGTCGTCCTCTGCCCGACGGTCGTCCTCCGTCGCCCACTTTACAATATACTTTATTTTCCTTTTACGATCTATATCCTTTTTCTTCTTCATTCTGTGAGTGCAAATTTTGGACTGTCTTTGGTATTCAACCACAAGTTATCTTGTTTGCCTGTTAAGCCGTCGCTTACATCCTGCACAGCTAACTCATGTTTGAATAGGGGCAGCTGTAAACACCCCAAATTTGCCCTTACCCATTCACACCATGGCTTGTGATCATTTCATATACATAAACTCAATCATACCATCTCATATTACATTTTTTATTCACTGCATAGATTCAAAGTCATCTGCACCTAGGGTTTGTGATCTGAGCAATCCAAGAGTCTCTTGAGCCACTCCAAAGGTCATCAATCACTTCAAAGAGATCCATGTGTGTTCTTATATCATATCTCATCCTCCCAAAGTCAAAAATGCCAATGAATCACAAGAACTGGGATTGGTATGGATGCAGAGCCAAGTTTGACTGCACAGTTGACCTAAAATTAGGGTTTTGGTTTCAGAGGCCATAACTCCAAATTTTTTGGTCATTCTTGTTTCTATTGGTCTCTATATGGTATAGGGAGTATTCATATCAATTTTCATGAAGAAATTCCATGGGGAAGTCATCTGATCAAGAGTTGACTTTCTGGACAAGTCAGTGTAAAATCAGGACATCTGAGGGCCCCAATGACCCAACCAAGGGGTGATCTTCATCATTTTGAGTGTATATGATCTTTATTTGATCATGGAAGAGGGTTGAAGTTCACAAAATTCAAGAATTTGAAGTTTTTGCAAAGTTGACTTTTTTTGGGCATAGTTGACTTTTCAAGAATATGTCATTTTATGCCATTTTTCAAGCCTTGCTTTTTGATCCAAAAAAGCTTCAAATGGAAAAACTTTGGTCATGAAAGTTGTAGAATACATTTTTCCCTTTTCAAAAAGTACAAGAACATGACCTAATTCATTTTGGATCAAAAGTTATGGTTTGACAAAGTTGGCAAAAATCATTAATTTTCAAGACATGCCTCAAATGAGAAATTTGCAAAATCATGAACCAAGGCAAATTGTAACTTCTAGTTCACATCAAACCAATGCACAAACATTCTATGTGACCTAAAAATCAGATTTGAACCAAGGTTTCACATGTTCATGGTTTGTATAACAAGACATTTTCATGAAGTTTCAAAAGCAACCAACTTGCAAAACTCATGATCACACTTCACCCACTTGCTGCATTGGCCTTTGAACCAGCCATAGCCTCTCACCTCATCTTGCTGCGCAGCCCATGCCTCTTGTACCAAGCTAGAACTCAAGCCATGCCTCTCTTACAACAAAGTGGACTTTTTGCAAAAGTAAACATCCCAATCACAGCAGGCCAGGTCACATCATCTGACCAATAGGAGTCTTTTATGCAAAGCAAAGGCTAGCCATTTCATACATCAAGCCAGCCTGAAGCAAGCCCTAGCACAGCATACACAAACTCCCTCCATTTTGCATTTCTCTTCGAATTTGTCTCCACAGCTCACAAACACAAAAGCCAAGTCCATTGATCAAATCACCATGCTTCATTGACCCCAAACCAACAAGACCCAGGTCTGAAACAAGCCATAGCATCACTTCTCCATTTTCACTCCATAAAGCAAAAGCCTTCGAATCTGTTTCCACAAGCCATAAACATTCAAACAGATTCCACACATCAACTCACCTTGCTTCACTGACCAGAAACCAACCATTGTTTTGGCCTGAGACCCTCCATATCACAAACACGATTTTCACACTCCCTTGGTCAGAGCTTCTGCAAACTCACTCAGGAGGCTGTTTAAACTCCAACCAAGTATCCAAAGCTTCAAAGGGGGATCATTGGGACCTGTTTGAGCCAAAGAACTAGCCAGAAAGTGCCAGAGATCAGAGCTCCAGTTCAGGTGAGCTTCATGAACATTTTCTCCAGGAGCTTGTTTTTAAGTTCTTAATTGGTTCTCTATGTTCCACTGATCATGATGATATGTTTGGTTTCGAAAATCATTGAGTTTTGAGCATGTATGATGTTCCTGAAATTTTTTGACCTAAACCCCTTTTGCTTCGATTCAGCTTTGTTGTGTAAAATAAATTTGTTTTGGCTGTGGATTCTTGTTCTAGGATGTGTGGGGATGATTTCTGGGCAAAAAAATTAGGTTTTAGTGAGCTAGGGTGAGAGTTAGCATTTTTCAGGGAGGGTGCTGGCCGGAGAAGACGACCGGAAGTCTTCTCCGGCAGCCTGAAAGTCATTAACTGCTAATTAGGGTTAGGGCACCAGGTTTGAATGTGAGCCAATGGATTGTGTTTCCCGCGCGTGATTGGAGGGCCTGGATCATTTCATTAAGATTTAATTATGGATTAATAATTAATTAATTAGAATTAGGGAGGTTTGAATCTGGGCCGTCCAGATGCGCGCCCAGTCAAACCCTTTTGAACCCAGAAGCAATCTCAGCCTCTCCTTCTGATTACTTCTCCATTTATTTGTTTTTTTATTTCATTTTTTTCATTTAACTTCCATAATTTATTTAAAATAGTAAAAATTATTTAAAAATTATGAAATTTTTTATCCTGAGTTTCATTAATTTTTTAAACACAAAAATATTTTTATTTTCATTTTTAGCATTAAAAAAGTATTTTTAAATATTTAAAAGATTATTTTTAATTGATTAATGAAAATTAATTTATTAAAAATACTTTTAGGTATTTAAAAATCACCAAAAAATTCATGAAGTGTTCTAAGACATTTAGAAACATTGTCCAACCTTCAAACCAAATTTATTTTTTGATCTTGATGCATTTTAAGATTTTCTCATTGAATTAAAATCATTTTTATGCATTAATTTGATCCAAAGTTCCAAAAATCATTTCTGCCTATTCATGAAGAGTTGGACATTGGTTCTTCTTGCATTGCATTGTGTTTAACATGTAGTTTTTGAGATTAAATGGCCTTGATTTGATCTTTCATTTTCAATTTGTTTGATAATTTTCTTGTTTAGGAAACCCTAAAACCCTAGCAAACTTGTAAAATTCATATCTTAAAATTGGTTAGGAGTTGAGACCTCTCCTTTGGGCATTGGTTTGGTATAGGATTAGGGGTCTTTTGTGTGGCATTTTCAATTTTTTTATCTTAGGGTTTGCTTCTGATTTTGATTTTTGTTTGATGTTTGGTTCATAAACCCTAATTTTGGGCTTCCATTTGCATCCATCTTGCATTCTCTTGCATAACATGACTTGCCATGACATTTCAAGCATACATTTGATTCATTTGACATCATAAGACATATTGAAAGCATGTTTGATCATTGCATCATGTATTTGCCATGTTGTATGCCATGTGCACTTCATAACTTTCCATGTATGTTCATGTGTCTTAACATGCTTCATCTGCATCCATAAGCTTGTATGATCATCTCCATACCTTGTTTCATGTTTGTAGCATCTCATATCACCATTATCATCTCATGCATGCTTCTGGTTTGGTTTTTCATCATACCATTTCATCTCATTTTGCATTGCATTACATTTTCTTTTCTAACTTTTCAGGTGGTAAGTGACTTTGGGAAGTGAATTTGCCTTCACTTCTCATAACTTCTCTTCATCTCCTTTTATGCATCCTTGCTGCATTTATGTTTGTGTTTGAGATTGAGCTTGCTCTTTCTTTCTCTTCCCACTTTCTTTCCTCAAGTGACTTGTCTTCTTAAATGAAGCAAGTTGCTTTGCTTCTCCTGATCCTTTCATCTGCTTCCTGGTGGTTCCATTGAAGATTGCTCTTGTAAAACCTCACCAACCTTAGGAACAACCAAGCATGATAATGATTAGGGTTTTGATTAGTCCCCACTTAGTTTTACCTTTGTGTCTCATTGAGTCTTCCCTTCTCATCTCATAATCAGGGACTAAACCCTAAAGGCTTTAAGGCTTTGTGATTAAGCTTATGCCTGCATCCTTCTATTAGGATGGAGTGTATAACTTTAATCCTAAGTGTTAAACCCTTAATGTGTTTAAATCTCTTAATCAATCCACTTAATAATCATCAAGACATCACACTTGTAACTTGGGCCTTGCATTAGGGTTCTAATTCTTCCTTAATTGGTTAAGAAGGACTAACCCTAGTGTTAATGGACAAGTCCCCCTCAAGTTGTCTTACAAATCCTAAAAAACACTTCATCATCATACCATTAAATAAAAATCCATCTAATAAAGGCTTGTTTTGTCATGAGTTTAATCCCTAATCATGGATTAAGTTGAGGAGCTTTCCTCAGCTTAAACATTCTCATCTATTATCCTTCTATTAGGATGGTGTAATGAGCCTGTTTAATCCCTGATTATGGCTTAACCTCATTACTCAACACTAAACAAAAACAACAAAAACATCTAAATAATCACAAGTAGGTTAATGATCTTAATCCTACACCATGGTGATTAAGTGTGAGAAGCTGACTTCACACTTAAGGTATCCTCATTACCCCTAATCAGAGGGAAGATGTGATGAGTTTGCTAAATCCATTGGTTTAGGCTTAAGCTCATTAACTTATGACAAATCCTCAAAAGCAATAAAAGACTGAAAACTCAAAAACAAACAATAATCGTCTCCTCCGGGATTCTTTTCTCATCTCATTCACTCACAAACGAGAACTTGCTTCTTCCGTCTAATGCAAGACAGTTTGCACCTGAGCCAGACAGGTCATACACTTGAGCATAGACAAGTAAGCAGTTCATCAGTCAATTCATCTTTCAGTCTCTTTGGGTCGAACTACGGTGTTCTGACTTCCTCATTGCACGAGAGGATACGTAGGCATAACTTAACGGTTATCGAACAAAAGTCTCTGTATATTCCCCCCCTTTCTAGCCTCATTCTTTAAGCCTCATGATCTTGAGCAACTCATTCTTATTTCTTACACTGACACTATGCATATCACACTTCACTTCTTTTACACTGACACCTGTACATTCTCTTCCAGCTATTTTACACACAGATTGCACTGACACTACCCCTTTAAAACACAAATCTTTTAAGCGTGGATCCCGTCGAGTACGACGGACAATCTGGGTGCTAATACCTTCCCAGGTTGTAACCAACCCCCTTTCTCAGTCTCTCTGGTTCGCAAACCGTCTTATCCGTATCTTTCTAGGTCTATGCAGCATTACCTTTCCTCCGAGATAAAAATGCCTAGCTGGCGACTCTATTCATCTCCAGTGAGTTCACGGCTGTGTGTTCTCATTGTCCCTCTCGCCGACCGTTCGCGCCTGTACCCTATCTGACTTAGCTTCATTTAGTGGGAGCGACAATTTGCTACGTATATGACCAACTCCACGACAAATCTCATAAAATCTCTTTTCTTTCTCAGTTTCATCCATTTCAGTCCTAATTCGGGTACTATTTGGGCGTCCTTTCTTTTTTCTTCGCATAGTTTCATCATGGCAAAGAGTAAATCCTCCATATTGTGGCCAATTTTCTTGATGTGGATGTGCATAAAAGCTTTCCTTGTAGACTTTGAAAACATTTAGAATGGTGAAGACTTCTGGTATGTTAATTGTGTGGTCTTGTTGTATACTAGCACATGTTGCGATTGCATGGGAGCAAGGCAAATGAAACGTTTCAAATGCAATTGCAGTGAGGCATATTATTAACCAGTTCATGCTAAAACACAGGAGTCAGTAACTGGTTCGTCCAACCATGTGACTAACCCCTAGAGTGGTTCGTCCAAATGGTGGACTTCCCCATGATGCGTGAAAGTGGTTCGTCCATGTGGATGGCGACCTGCTATTGGTTCAGTGTTTGGTCACTTCACATTGCATTCATGAGATTCTTACTTTGGTCACTTCATATTTTTTGCATGCAAGGCCCTAAGATTTTTGCTATGACTCTAGTTTGCATGCATGCCAAGATTCTTACTTTGACTCTATTTTTGAATGCATGGAGGATGAATTTGGCTATAAAAATGAGCCAATAATTTTTTCAAAACTCACACAATCAATCTTCTATATCATCCTTCGACTATATTTTTTATAATTACATTTAGTCTATAGAGATGACAATGGCTGAATTATTATGGTTAGGAGAAGAACATCGGGGAACTCCAAGTAACATTGTGCAATTCGTAAGTTTTTAATCAGTTACTTTTTAATATTCGGTTACAATATATTTTTTACGTTAGTTTTTAATACTCATGACGATTTTTTCAATGGGATAATGACAACCCTAGGTTTAGACTACATTCGCATTGTTTTGATGCACCTAGTGAGGATATCATGTCGTTTTTGGAACTAGCCGGGTTTGCCGAAGTTTCACAAATACATTCCGCAAGGATGGATTCAAAGCTTGTGGTTGCTTTATTGGAACGGTGGAGACCAGAAATGCATACATTTCATCTTCCAATCGTTGAATGTACAATCACATTGGAAGATGTACGTATGTTGTTTGGTCTTTATATTGATGGTTCAGCCATTCATGGACCTACTCAGTTAGGGGATGATGTATACATGGAACATCTGGGTGTGGAACCCCCTCCTCAACAAAGACATAAAAAGTTTGTTAAAATTACGTGGTTACACGAAATTTTAGACTATGTTAAGAATCGGGTTGATCCCACTGAAGCGGAGAACATCCTCCATGCTAAAAATTTTTGCTTTTCATTTCTTCATTTTTATTTCCAAACAAATCACAAAATTTGTTACATTCTTCTTGGGTACCTTTGGTGGGGGATTTACAAACATGCGGCACCTATAGTTGGGGTTCTGCTTGTTTGGCTACCCTTTATAGAAACATGTGCAGGGCGGCTATCAAAGATGTGGTGAGTATGGGAGGATGCGTACTCCTTCTGACTATTTGGGCGTATTGGCATATCCCGTTGATAGCTCCTACTAGCCTCCAAATGGCAACATACTCGTATGCCCTCAGGTAAATTTCTTTTTATAATATCACTATTTTAAACGCATATACTTTTTAATTAACGAGTTTCAATATTTTGAAAATGCAAGGTTTGCACAAAGAGGTATGCAGTACCCCAATACTCCCCGGTTCTATATATGTGGATATCGAGATGCATTTGATCGCATGACTCTGGGAGATATAAGTTATGAAACCAATAATATAACTACTTTATATCATACATTATTATTTGCGCTTTAATTTTTTTTCTTGTTTCAGTTTAACTGGAGGCCATACCCGGTTTATCCAGATGATGTTCGTGATGATATGCATGCGTGGAGTGCAACAACATCAATAATATGTTTTCATATTGTTGAGATGTCTCAATTAGACCGAGTCAAATTGATGTTTGGATTCCCTCAGGATATTCCATCTCACCCAAGATATCTGAGAGAATATCACGCAAGAGAAATGCAATCCACCTGGCGTGTTCACTGGAGAACTCTAAACCAAGAAGAGAACGAGGAATGGAATAACAGAAGACATTTGATTTTGATTGGGAAACATTTAAGACGACAACAACGGAGGCATAGCCAGGAATATATTAATTGGTTTATAAATATTCCATTAATATTTCCATCACAACAACAATATTTAGCTGACCCCCGTCAATTTCCCCCACATCCACAACAACTAAACACATTCCCACAACAAACATTTCATCACACCCAAACAAAAGAACAACCAACCTCACCCCCAACAACCAACTCATCACCAACCAATCCGTCATGCCGACTACTACCACCAAAAATTTCAAGACCAAACCCCGAAACGACCACCCTACCAGTACACTTCAATCCCTCAACCTAACTTTGACCATTCATACTCTCAGTCTCAACAACATACAGACAACCCATTGTCATCTCAACCTAACTATGGATTTGCCTCCTACCAATCTCAACAACAAATATTCCACTCATCACCAAGTCAAACTAACTTCCATCACTCCTCATTCTCTCAAGATATTTATCATCCATCAATGGAACCGCCTCAGTCATACACATAGGCGTCACAAGAACTACCCAACTTTGAACTTACGGAAGAAAATCTTGTAACACTTCCGGACTTCAATATTAACGACATAAATGATTGTTTCGTGGAGGGTACATTGAATCAACGTCCAACAAATCAAGATGATGATTTGTCATCCGATGATACTCCTCCCCATCCTCCTCCTCCGCAACAAAAAACTCTCCCTGAACGCGAGATAATTCCAACCAGGTGCGGTACTGGGTCATGTTTGTTTCCACCACAACGGCCGCAGAAATAAAATTAATGTAATTTTATTTCGTGTAATTAATATTATTTAAAATTAGTGAAATATTATTTTAAATTATATTAGTGTATTATGTTATTTTTTTATTTTAATTAAAATTAGTGTATTATTTTAATTAGTGTATTAGTGAATTATATTAGTATATTATTTTAATTATGTTATATTATTAAAATATAAAATAAAAAAAAAAAACGTAAAATGGGTGGATCACCCTTAATATGGACGAACCTATGTCCAAAAAATTATAAAATATGGGTAAGCCAATGGGGTGGGCGAACCGCTACAGCCTGGTACAGATGGTCCACCAGGTGGGCGAACCCCTATAGAATTTGTAAGGTTTGTACTTAGGTTGGACGAACCAGTTATTTTTTTGTGGCATTTCAGTAATTTTTTTACAAAAGGTGGCATTTTGGTATATTAATTTGGGGAGTGTGGCATTTTGGTAAAAAATTCTCATGTACGTTGAGATTGGCTTATAGCAATTGCATTCTAACAATTTAGAATAGACCATTTTTTTTGTAAGAATAATGAATATCCTACTAGTTCTCCGGGTGGTAAATTTAGTTTGTGTAGTGGGACTAAAACTGCGTGCAAAAGTAAATTTATAGGGATTAAAATTCGACTTTTTTTTTATATGAACTAAAAAATCAAAATTGAGATATTTATAGGGACCAAAAACATATTTAAACCAATTTTAAAATATATTTTTTATTTATTTTATGTAATGGATTGAGTATTTGAATTTGAAAATTTGGGATCATTGGACAATTTGGATCGAACTACTTTGAAGAAAAGATTTGTTTACTCATTTCTCATTTGAGAATTTCTTATCCCGCCTCATGGGTCTCTCAGGCACCATGTGCATTTTTATTTTTGCCCTCACTGCTTCAGTTGATATATCTCCGGACGCACATTTTTTTATTATTTAAATGTTGATTTGTTATGTGGATACACCAGCGGAACTTTTCTTAAATGTAGTTGCGGAACATATTTTGGACTTTTCTTCAAGTGGGACGTTAATGGTGTTCGTCATTGTTTTCTCAAGTTTCAGAAGCTTCCGCAAGTACATCAGCGGAACAATTGAATGTTAACACGTTTCGTAGATGTACTTGCGGAACAACCCAGACTTTCTATATCCTAGGTGCTTCTGTAAATACACTTGCGGAACAATTTTTTCTTTATGTATTTATGTTGTATCTTAATTTAACTTATTGGTTTATAGACATTATGTCTTCATCAGACTCAGACTATCAGATTCCTACAAAGAGACGGATACACGGTCGAGATGTCCAACATGCCTCCGTCCGGAAGGAGAAGGTCCATGTCCAGTCATATGTATTGTCTACATATGAAGTTGTATACACTTATTCATCCTGGTGGCCACAAGATGCTTTTGAGGGTACTTCACAGTCTTCGTCCTCCCAGAGGAAACACTAGGAGAGTCCAGTTCCACTACCGGAACGCGATGTTGAGGATCCTCAGCAGACCCATAAGGGAGTTGAGGAGACACATGTGGATGTTACTGCCACTACTCTTGAGAGTTATTCGGGGGTCCATCTGACATGTCTCTGCTGTTGGGTTACGCAGAGCATGATGCCCCACATGTCTGGCATGGAGAGGTAACATTACTCATAATTTTTTTTTATTCGAAAAATATTATATGTACCATTGTTTTTTTATTAAAATTTGTTTCTTTGATAATTTTCAGGCACGTCAAGCTCAGAGGTTTTATAACCATAAAATCAAGAGAGTGACTCCACCAGAAGAAAAATGGCTCCTGATAGCCATCGTTGTGTCTGGTCTGAAGGACCTTGGTGAGATTGGGTATTTTGTGATACATACAGGTATGCTTATAGCTTTTGTGGAGAGGTGGCATCCAGAAATATCATATTTCCATTTACCACACGGGGAGATTACTATCACCTTTGATGATGTTTCATGTCTCCTACATGTATCATCAGGAGTATCATACCCCATCACAGGAAGCTCGGGAAGGAGGGGGCTCAGGATATGCTGATTCAGGAGCTCGGGGAGACTCCAGAAGATGCGTTGACGTAGACTAACTCGACCCGTGAAGCTCATGTGAGGTATTCCACCTTGTCCACTTATTATGCACGGGTCTTGGATGCTATAGTACATGTAGTTGGTGATGCAGCAGAGGTAGAGGTACACAGACAACGAGCGTTGCGATGTTTTCTACTATACTCGATGGGCACGCAGCTGTTTGTGGACACCAACTCCTCATATGCGGATGTGGTTTGGTTGAGGTACCTATTGGATCCGGAGATGGTCCATGAGTAAAACTAGGGTGTAGCGACATTGGCACACATTTACTCCAGACTCTCCACTAGATGCTTTTGGGCTATAGGATTGTTGCGGGCAGTTGTTCACTATATATGGTATCAATCTTAAACCCTTAGACTTCTTAAATTATTGTGATATTTGCTTGATACCAAATTTATTTATTTCAATCCTGGATCGTCCAACACTTTCTGCAAATACATGGTTGGGAGTATGTGCAAGAGTAAACAGAGGAGTGGCCTCGGGCACGTGCCTTTCGTCTGCTGAGAGGGAACGAGTCGATAGAGCCTTACATAGTGTATTTGGACAACATGGTTGGTGAGGATGTCAGATACGACTAATATAGAGATAACGTGTGACGCGTCCGTTTGATGAGGTTTTGCTTTACAGCGGATGGTTGACATGCAACTCGACCATCAATGCGCCATATTTGTACGATCACGTCATGCGACAGTTCGGCTATGCCCAGACCATTATCAGGCACCCTTTTGTGTCCACTGCTCTGCCCACTTCCCATCGCGGGATATAAGAGATCTTTGGTGAGTTTCAGTATCATCTGGGACTAGACGAGTCTCGTGTGATCAGAGTTGAGTATGACTGTAGCTACGTTGATGGCTACATCAGGTGGTTCTATACCGCCTCACACCCCTTGATGCTTCCCACTACAGATGGTGATCCTCTCAAACCAGCACATCATGAGATATTAGAAGAGGATCAGTCCCAAATGGACCACGCTCAAGATATGGTGCTTATATGTCTATAGGTAGTTAAGATTGGGCGGGCAGACATTGAGGTGGGTTTCTTCCCTGAGGGGTCTGATGCCATGTGTACAATGGAGGATATGATTCAGGTGGCATTGAGGGGGTACATAGTACCTTAGACATTGCGTCAGGACGGGTGGGATAGGCAGCCGAGGAGGACGCATAGGCAGACGAGGCAACATAGGCAGAGACAGAGGAGAGCGTGCATAGGGGGCAGGCAGAGGAGAGTGTGGAGAGGATGTACTTTCGCACACACAGTAGCTATATGTATTTTTTTATGATTGTGATGTATTTATTTTGGATGATGATATTGATGTAATATATATATATATATATATATATATATATATAATACTACTTTATTCATGTTTGTGCATTATTGTATATGTGTCTCCGACTAATAAAACTGGTTTATTTTTATAAAAAAAAAATTGTTCTGCTAAAATTTCGCAGATGCATCTACGGACTATTTCCGCATATGAATATGTGAAAGGTTTCAACATAAAACAAAACATTGGTGCGTCCAAAAGTGTATCAGCGAAAATAGGGGGTATATTGGAAATGCAGCAGGTGGCTGAGAGTATTATGGGGTGGATTGAGAAATTCTCTTCTCATTTTACTTATTCCTCAAAATAAATCACGTCAGACTCTTTTTCTTTCTCAATTTTCATTTTACTCAAACTTAACATCAAACTCTCTCAAATATTTTCTCTACACCAAATCAAAACCCAACTAACAATGTCCAACGAAACTTCAATCATCATCTCTAACATCAGAAACAACATCAAAAACATCAAATTTCTTGTAAGTTTTTTGAATTTTTGATAATTTTTTAAGTTTTTGTGTAAATGAGTATAAATCAATTATCAGAGATAGAAATGAATAAAAATAACATTTAAGATAGTTTTGACATAGTGTATTAGACGTTTGTTTGCTGAAAATGATTATCAAAACATGTCTTTTTTAGATTACATGTGGTACATTGACGCCATTGACACAACTTCTGAGTTGCAGAAAATTCCAGAGATGCATCTCCAGAATTTTGCAGTGTTTTAGTTTTCCAAATTCTGGAGTTGCATCTCCAGAATTTTCCGCAATATTTTGTTTTTGTTTTTCTGCCTTGTGGTGTTGTTTTCCTGCACTAATTGTCTGTTTTACTTTAACTTACAGGCATAATGGCAAATAGACAGGATAAACTACAACATTGGAGGGTTTCTCAACACACATCAGTGTAGCAAGAGAAAAATCAGTAGGTTCTTGAGGCTCCTGGTCCCTCTGGTCATGCAAAGTCATCTACTAAGGCTCGTGTTTCTCCTCATACGACCTCCTACATTAGATGTTGTTGATCCAGTACCACCTCCTACTCCTGATGTTGTTGATTTAGTGCGACCTCTGGAGGGTGAGGCTACTGCGGATGTTATGCGATAAAAATTTGAAGAAGACCCATTTGATTTGTTATTAATGCTTATGTATCCAGACCATAGTGCCACACATATCTGGGACTGAGAGGTTGCATTAGTTGTTTTCATTATTTTTTTACGTTAATTTCAATTGACAAATTTCTGACATTGACTTTTATTTTTTCCAGGAGTGTGATCGGCAAAAGTTTATTAACCACAGGCGGAATATTGTTGGCTTGCCTCAATCGAATGAGGATTGGTTTCAGACATTTTTATCTCAATCTGGCCTAATGGACTTGTGTATGACAGGTTATACTACAATCAATCACATGATGCTTAATGCATTCGTGGAGATAAGTCACTCAGAGATCTCGTTGTTTCATCTCCTTCATGACGAGATTTCTATCACCCTCGATGATATATCGTGTTTTCTACATGTGATGATGAGTAGATAGCGCTCCACAAATCACATGTTATGAGAGCTTGCCTGCTTTATTTGGTTGGCACTTTTATTTTTGTGGACAAGAGTGCCACTTATATAGACGTCGTCTACCTACGGCACTTCGTGGATTTAGAGCGCATCTATGTGTACAACTGAGGGCATTTATTTGTTCTATATGTACTTAAATCTGAGAAAGGGTTGTATGTGAAAGACGAAGCAGGTCACAGGCAGCGTCACACTACTGACGGTAATAATTATTGGTCTTTGAATGTTTTTTTGTCATTTTAATTCCATTTTTGCAAAGCCATTATTGATGATTCATGTGTTCCAAACTTTTCATTTTAGGTTTGGATCCTCCAGCACTTCTCGCGCATCTATCTCTAGGCAAATGTATCGTCTTACACTGAGGATATGTGGCGTCCTACTGCTTTTACCCCGCTCATAAGGAACTAGGAAATCGAGCCTTATAGATTATATCTTGATCGTTTGGTTGCTGAGGACATGCACTTCAACAAATATGTTGATCAGTGTGAGATGCAATCGTTTGATGAGATAATGTTATACTTTATTGGTCTGCGGATCGCGTCTCATTGCTCCTCATCTACCCGAGCGCGTCATACGGAAGTTCGACTACACTAAGACCATTCCCAGACACCTTATTGTCTCTGCTCATCCTGCATTTACACATAGACAGATAAATGACATATTTGATGATTATGAGAGTCATATGGTACTGAATAAGGCACAAAGTACCATAGTTGAGAGCGACTGGAGCAACGTTGAAGGGTACATCATATGATTTTTCAGGGTGTCACATTCGTACATGGTGCATGCTGCTCTAGGAGATCCACCAAGGTCAGCTCATCAGGAGATACCATAGAAGGAGCATACACAACTAGATCATGTTAATGATGTATTTCCTATGTGTTGTCATTTAGTGTAGATTGCACATGCATACATTAACACATGTATCTTCCCTGATAGTTCTGGTGTGAGGCAGGTCCTAGATGCCATCATGACGGTGGCATGAGGGCAATATTGTAGCAAAGACAACGTCGGAGGACAGGGGGATCGATGATCGAGGAGGTAGACGAGGCAAATGAGGTAGAGGAAAGATGGTCTGACATACACACTAATGTCTTAGTATATAGTAGTAGTAGTACTATGGTTTATATTTTATTTTGATATCATGCTACTGTATTGATCTCGATTGTATAGTATTATTTACATTTATTGGTCATTTATTTATATATGTCATCTTTGGACCATATGAATTTATGTATGACTATTTTTTTATTTTCGATTGTATGGTATGGTTTAAATCTTCATCTAAATACAGATAAACAAAATATAACATGAAAGATCAAGTTTTGAGATGTTACGGGGATGCATCCTCCGAAATATTCACGGAGAAGCATCTTCGGTCTAATTCATGTGTATAATGGCCTCTGAGTGTAATGCATTGTATGTTTTAAATTGTTACGAAGATGCATCTCCTAAATATTTTAACGTTCATTTAGTATTTATTGCGTCCGAAGATGTATCTTCGAAAACTAAACACATTTAAATAATTGTCTGGCTAAGAAACATAAATGATGTGGTGGCTGAGGAACATAACCGATGTAAGCAATTTTTTAATGCACATTAATAAATACATGTGGTTGTGATAAAATAATTTATTTAAGGACTATTTTTTTTGTACGGTTCTCATATTCTCCTTTCAATTTTCCTTTCCTAATTAAGATTTTTGTTGTAGTATGTGAAACATCTCTCCATAGAGCCACATATAATTGTCCATGATTGAAAACATGTTGTTGAAGATATATTTCAATATTTGGAATAGTTTGTCCTTGTATTTAATTTATCATAATTGGAAAATTTAATACACGGGAAACTACTTTCTACTAAGTACAAAAGGCAACTCATGACTCTCAAATGTTCTAATTTTACTTCTGGGCAAGAAAGCTTATTTCTTGCGTTGTTTTCTATCAAAATTTTCACATCCAATATATTCATAAATAAATCACAACATAATAAACTGACATAATAAACGTGTGTCATTATATAATCCATATCTAGAATCTAGCTTCTGCAGCATCAGTGGTGCACCATTTTCTATTTAAAAAATATGTGGTGGCAAATTACATTAATCAATCGAGTTTAAGAATTTGTGTTGATATAAATTATGAGTATCCTCTTCAACCTCATCAAATGATAACAAACTATGTTCTTTTACTAAAAATGGATCGATAATTATATCATTCAACTGGATATATATTTAAAAATTTGTGTATAAATAAAATCATAAAGAGTAATCAAATTATCTTCAAAAATGTTATGGTATTAGCCATGTGAGGTATACATTTGTCAATTTAGGGGATTGTAGCCTACCTTTTAAGGCCAAAAAAAATGAGCCCCAAAATTTTAAAACTAAATTAGTCTAAAAATCAGTTGGCCTCCTTAAACTAAAGGTCCGTAACGCTCACGTAGGGCCCCAAAATCCCAACATTTTCTAAAAAATTTACTTTTTTATAAATAAAAAAAGTTAATTAATTTTGAAAAAAAATGACTTTTTTATTTTTTTTAAAAATGGAATTTTTCTTTTATTTTTGTAAACAATTGAAATTTTTTGTAAAAAAAATGTTTTTTTTTTCAAAAAAAAAATTATGCTTTTAATTTAGGGTTAAATATGTTTTTGATCCCTACAAATATCTCATTTTTTGAAATAGGTCCCTTTAAATATTTTCTTCAAACATTGGTCCTCCAAAACTTTTCTGTTTCGAAATTTAGTCTCTCCCATTAGTTTGAACTAACAGAGACTGAGTTGGCAAGCCATGTGTGTGTAAATAATTTGCCATGGTGTAACTCAAATAATCCACGTGTGAATGCATTGTAGTGTATATGTAGTCAAACACCCACTTCCAGTATGTTCAAACCCTAAATCTCATCTTTCCACAGAATTTGTAAATTAGGGTTCATATTTGTTCTTCACCTCTTCGTCACTTCCACAATTTCTTCTCCTTCTTCCAAATCGTGATGTCGTTTTCATCTAGGGTAACTAATTTCGGGTCACAACAATCCATCATTGCCACCAACAATCAAGGAAAAAAGTGTGGATGCAAGGGTACTTTGATTGCATAAATGTGCAAGAAGGGAAAGAATAATGGGAGATTGTTCTGGAGATGCCCATTTTGGAAGAACGCGGGAACGTGTAATATGTTCGTCTGGGATGATGAGTATGGCTTAAGGAAGGAAGATGGCAAAGTTTTGGAATCTGAATGCAACAATGATGAGAGAGATATGCAGTTTGTCGATACGTTTAAAGATCTTTATGAAGCATCATTGAAGAAGTAAATGCATTCAAATAAAATACTAAGACTACCTTTTGTTGGTCAGAAATGAAGCACCACCTACGATCACCAATGTCCTCAATTAGCAATTTCATGAACCAGCTCTAGGAATCTTTAGTTTCCATCTCAACCACAACAAATGCAATTGGTAGGTACTGATCATTAAGATCTCTCCAAACAACAATCAAGAGAATCCCTTCATACTTGTGTTTCAAATGACAACCATCCAATCCTATGAAAGGTCTATATGATCTTGTCAAAGCTTTTTTGGTTCCATTTAGGGACATGTAGCATCTTTCAAATCTTGGAGCCATCCCTTCAGTAGGAGTACTTGTGTTTATTTTAAAAGTGTTTCCAACTGATGCCCTTCTCAATTCAGCCCCATAAGACAATAGAAGACTAAATTGTTTCCTAGAATCACCTTCAACAATGGCTCTTGCAATCTTTCTTGCCTTGAATTCCCTACATGTTGGGATCTCTGTGGCATACCTTTGCCTCACATCAGCTACCACCTCAGTTAACCTCATATTTGAATTATTCTTTAAACCATCAACAATAACTTTAGCCACCCATTCAACGCTAGCATTGTTGTTAAAAAAACTTCCTTCCACACTTATGTTTTGCATTCAAGGTTTTGATTCTAAATGTGGTGGTCTTGAGTACCCTACTACACAATACTGTATAGTCACATTTAACCTTGTCCTTACACACAATCCTACATCTATTAGAGTCATTTTTCTGAAAATTTACCTCCCTTCCATTCAACACATTATGCTCTAAAATAGCATATTTGAATTGTCTTAGAGATGAAAACTCCATTCCAACTTTGAAAGCAAAATCTTTGCATAATGACTCATCCTCATTATACCTCAAAATACAAGGCCTCTCATCACAACTTTCATCATCACCTCCACTATCAAGCTCATCCGTTATATATTCATCCTCAATCAAATTCTCCTTACCCATCTCTTCAGTAATAAACACCTTGTCATTTTCTTTACTCTTTCCATCTTCAGTTTCAGAATTATCTATCTTCTTTACCTCCTCCTTATTGCCTTCATCATCCCCATTGACAGTTACATCAACGAGACCTTTTTCAAAACCAGCCATCTTCTCATTTTCACTATCCTCAAAGTGTACATCTTCCACTGAATTATCAATAGAATCAATACTTGATTCACTAAAAAACTCAGCTTTGTCTACACATTTCACTCCCTTACCTTTCTCTTTATATTTAGTCATGAAACTTTCCTCTCCATCGACCTTAGCTTCACAATAAATCTCTACATCACACTTGTATCCAATTGCATACATGGCTAGCTCATACGCATCTCCATCATCCATAAATTTTTTTAAATCTTCTCCAAGCAAACCACCATCATGCTTCCACCACATGTTAACTTTAGTATAATCAAACTCAGGTTCTATCACTTTCACCAGATCAACAGCCTCAAAGAAACTCCAATAATCGGGTTCTTGTCCACTAAACGCAAATATATCTCCACCCTCATATTTTAAGTTAGTGTCTTTTACAAAACGACCCTTTGTGAAGAAAACTATCTTGAACTTATCCATTTACCTGTACACATAATTTAACCTAGGTTTAATATAGGAAATTATAGTAACCCTGAATTTTCACCAAATCTAAATCGAAAACATAAACATGTTGTTATGCCCTAATTCTTTACTCACAGTAACAAACACAGACATTTAATGCATCGAACAACCTAAATAGAAAACAATGGGACCACACAAGTACAACAATGACAGACAAGATTTACTAACTTGGGACCACCTTCAAGAAAACAACGCTTGCTAGGGACCACTTAACAAGCTGAAAGTTGACTTGCGCAAACTACAAGATTCGAAACTTGTGAAGGAGAAGACAGAATCACAACACTTGGATCGAAACTTGAGAAGGAGAAGACAGAATCACAGCACTTGGATTACGTTGACTAGGGCTTGGATTACAAAATGCAATGGTTGGATATCGTTGACAAAGAATGTGACTCTTAACATTACTCTTCCTATTTACCTTTTCTTTTTTTCATATTATCCACGCTGGCCACATTCACATAAATCACAGTAAAAAAATTACGTACATATGGCTTGCCAACTCAGCCTCCGTTAGTTCAAACTAACATGAGGGACTAGATTTCGAAACGGAAAAGTTTTGGAGGACCAATGTTTGAAGAAAATATTTAGAGGGACCTATTTCAAAAAATGAGATATTTGTAGGGACCAAAAACATATTTAACCCTTTTATTTATGAAAAAATGGGATTTTAAAAAAAACTTTTCTTTTATTATTGGAAAAAATCGACTAATTTTTATTTTCGTAAAAAATAAATTCTTTTATTTTTCAGAAAATTTTGGCTTTTTATTACAAAAAAAAATCGAAAAAAGTCGACTTTGTTTTTCAAAAAAATCAATTTTTTTTTTCTGAAAATATCTACTTTTTTTTTTATTTTTCAAAAAAAATAACTTTTTATTTTAGAAAAAAATCAGTTTTTTTTAATTAAACAAACGACTTTTTTATTTTTGAAAAACAAATCAAATTTATTATTTAGTAGAAAATTTGTTTTTAAAACGGTTTTCTTCAAAAAAATTAAAATTAATTTTCAAAAATAATTATTTTTAAAAAAATGCATAGTTAAAAAAAAACTAAAATATTTTGTTTTAAATAAATTAGATTTTGAACCGTTAAATTAGACTCCATACAAAATAAAATTATAAGGGGACATAAAAATAGAGGATTTCTTAATGCATTATACATATATTACTTATGAATCTCATGAAAAATCGAAAATATTTTTCAAATTTCAAAGATGCATCTCCGTACATACTTTATACACACAATTTATTCGTTTTACTAATTTTTTTTTTAACATCTTCATACTATCAACTTTTTTCGGGTTATGGAAATTTATTTCCGAAAATTTTCAGAGATATATTTTCAAAATAAATTTATTCATAAAATTAGAATATCACTCAAAAACGAATTATATATATATATATATATATATATATATATATATATATATATATATATATATATATATATATATATATATATATATATATATATATATATATATATATATATATATATATATATATATATATATATATATATATATTAAGGTGGACCAAAAATGTATTTTAAAAACTAAAAATATTTTAATATTTTTACATGATATTTAAAAAATATATAAGATGTATTAAAAAATTCCTTGAAAAAAGGAGTTATAAAAATATGGAGTCTAAAAAAAAAAGGCCAAATAGAAATCTTGATTACTGAAATTTTATAATATAAGATTTTTTTGACACCTCTAGGGAGGTATCTCTTTTATATATTATTTAAAAAAAATTAATTCATGTGACCTATCAACACTAGCCACACAAAGATTATGTTTTGATTATTAACTTAATTAAAAACTTTATTGAATAATCACTTATCATATCATATCAGCACAAACGGTAACGTAGATACAATTTCTATAATATTAGAAAATGTAGTTAAAAGTTTTTTTTAACAAATTCTAAACTATTTTCATTAACTTATATAACTTATTGAAATAAGTTGAAAGATACTTATAAACATGTCAAACATTTTGATATTTTCTATGAGATCTTCTAAACACTAAAATTTTATCGGAAGTTATTCATTAGCCCTTACAAACAAAATTTAACTTAAAGAATTATATCTCACTCTAATCAAAACAAAATTTTAATACATTTGTTTTAAAAACAAAATTTTAATACATATTAAAAAGAAATAGATGAGTTAGGTTTTGAGAATTCACAAGGACATACAGGGAGTTGAACCTTAATTTTTTGTATAGGATTTCTTATTACATTTTATGAGTTATTTAGTCATGGCGAGAAATTATTTTTTTATCCTCTGTTTTTAGATGTGTATATCCAGATGCACCACTTTTTACAAAAACGTTGATTTGTTCCGGATGTGCATATCAGGAACTTTCTAATGTGCACATTCAGAACAATTTCTTATAACTCTTCGCGCCAGAGTCTTTCCCCCCTCACTCTTCACATTCTCATTTCCATAAACTCTCAAAATATCATTCCCACAAATTTTGATTTTTTATCACTTGAGTTCGACACATAGCAACTTCTACAACGATCAATACACTCCATAACCTTCGTGTCTCAATTTAATCGATAATTTTTTGAATTTTAGAATTTCGGAGTTATTTACGAGTAATCGATTTAGAGTTGACATTTTGGTGTAGAAATTGTTAAGTAGTATGAAAAACTTAGTTTAGAGACAATGTAGGTAAAATTTGCTACTTGAAACGGAGGATCAGGGCATTAAAATGCCTTTCTCTATGGTAAAGCAGTCATGGTTGCGTTTTTCAAACTGAAAATACGTACCGGATATGCAGATCCGGAAGCTTCCAATGTTGGTTTGTTCCTGATGCGCACATCTGGGAAAAACACAACGTTATAAATTCTGATTACTTCTGAAAGTGCACATCCAGAAGCAACTTGTTTTTTTTTATTTTATTTTTTATTTTATTTTTTTATAAACTTGTAATTTATTTATTATGCTTTGCACATTACATGGCTGATAGAGAGGATCGTATGATACATGGTCGGCCAGCTCAGCATGCATCCGTCCGACGTGAGAAGACACGTGCTAGAGCTAACGGTTCCTACACAGAGGATGTCCCAGCAGCCCTTAAAGTTGAGGGACATCTTACACCTACACCTACACCTTCCACATCACATACCACTCCCACCACAGCTGAGGGACATCCTACACCTACACCTTCCACATCACAGGCCACTCCCACCTCAGTTGAGGGACATTCTACATCTCCACCTTCCACGTCACAGGCCACTCCCACCACAGTCGTCACTTCTTCATCACGGAGGCGTCAGGTTACTATTGGTTCTTCATATGGGCCCCCGCCCGCATGCAGGCATCGTCCGGAGACTCCCATTTCTACACATGTTCCTGTTCCTACACATGTTACCGTTCCTACACCTGTTATTGTTCCATCAGTCACACCTCAGGAGGTTGTTCGTGATGCACCCACTGATGCAGTTATTCATGGTCCTGAGGGTGATAACTACTTCGATGAGCTAGAGGGTTACCCCAGGGAACCGTCTGATATGTCCCTACTCCTGGGGTACTCTGAGCATACTGCCAAATATGTCTGGCTAGGACAGGTAACTATTTTATGTTTAGAATTGTTTCCGTTGAAAATATATTCAATTTGTAACATTATTTTATTTGGAAATTTTCAGGCGAATGGTCCCTAGAAGTTCTATAACCATAGGGGCAAGGTCTTATACATGGTTGCGGAGCTTCTAGAGGATGAGTGGTTCCGGACTACACTTTCTATCTCTGGTCTCAGAGTACTTTTGAGGATTGGGTATTCCCATATCACGTACGGTATGCTTATGGCCTTTGTTGAGAGATGACACCCTGAGACATCCTTATTCCATCTACCGTACGGCGAGCTACTGATCACACTAGACGAAATCTCTTGCCTTTTACATGTACCGAACACATACACCCTGTTCTGTCACAGTAGGATGACGAAGGTGGAGGCGATACATATGCTTACTAAGGAGCTCAGGGCAACCGATGATGACGCACTTATGGAGGTGTCCGCGTTGAGAAATGCACATGTCTGATTCTCCTTTCTAACAGACATATTTCGTGTTGTTGAGGCAGCACAGGAAGATGGTGATGCAGTTGAGGTGGAGGTCCACAGGCAGTGTGCCTTTAGATGCTACTATCTATTCTTGCTCGGGACGCAACTATTTGTGGACACAAGTTCCACTTATGTTGATATTGTTTACCTCATGTACCTTTTGGATCCCACTGAGATCCATGGATACAATTGGGGGAAGCTACGCCGGCATACACCTACTTTAGGCTCTCAGATGGTTGCCACTGGGCAGCCAAGACTGTGGCAGGCAACTGCACGCTATACGTGGTAACAATCTTATATTTTAAGTTATTTTTTCATTTCTTTTATTTCTATATTCATTATAATGTTTAACATCAATGTTATATTTTCCATTTCAGACATGGATATTACAACACTTCCCTAAGATTACTGGTTGGGGGAGTGTCTTGGAGTATGTTGAGGAGATGACGCGTGATGCTGCCTTTGTCCTGCTCAGAGGAAATCAGATGGTCGATCCGTACAGAGTTTATCTTGATCGGATGGCTGCTGAGGATATATTTTATGACGCCTATGCCGAGCACCGAGTGACACGCCCGTTTGATGATGCATCATTGTTCTCAGGATGGTTGGCATGCAGTTTAACTGTCACTGCTCGATACCTGTCGGAGCGCGTCTTGTGTCACTTCGGTTACTTGCAGACCATCCCCATGATGCCTCTTGAGTTTGCTCCTCTTGGCTTGACCCGCAGGGAGATGGGTGAGAGATATGCTGACTTCCATAACCACTTGGTACCGGAAGAGGCTAGGGCGACCAGGACCCCTAGAGACTGGAGCATTGTTGCAGGGTGCATCTCTTGATTCTATAGAGTCTCACACCTATTAATGGTGCCTACTACTGTGGGATCATCGTCCAAACATGCTCATCAAGAGATATTATAGGAGCAACAGTCCCAGCTGGACCATACGCAGGATGTCCTACCTCGCTGTCATGAGATAGAGCAGATAGCGCGGGAGACCATTGTGAACGGTCATCTCCCTGAGGGCTCTGGTGGCAGACTTTCCATGGACAGGATCCTTGAGATTGCTCGTGGGGCACTTCAGTACCGCCAACATCGAGTCAGGACAACTGTAGGGGCCGAGGAGCAAGGGAGCCATGAGAGATCCTTAGGCATATGCAGTAGTTTTTGTTTGATGTATTCTACCTTTTTCAATACATTTTTGTACTGTATTTTGACAGGATTGTGATTATATATATATATATATATATATATATATATATATATATATATATATATATATATATATATATATATATATATATATATAATCATTTTATTTTATATATGGATGTTTTCGAATGCATATTGAGTTGCGACAATAAATTAACATTTGTGACAAACCAACAAAATTGATTTTAAAAAAAAAGTTCCGGTATTTTTCCGGATGTGCAGATCCGGTGGAGCTTTCCGGATATGCACATCCGGAAAAAAAACTAACATTTTGTAAATAAAAAAGTGGTGCGTCCGGATATATACATCTGAAAATTAAAGACATAAATTTTTTTTACAAGGTGTCATAGAAATCCATGGTATAATAAGAAATGATCATTTTTGTATCAATAATCAATATATCACATTTTCATCTCAAAATCTAAAATTACTTCTTCCATTTTTAATTTTATTATTTTAACTAAATTAGTTCTTCCATCATTTCTTATCATTTTGTCATCTCTTCTTATGTTTTCATTCTTATTATTTTAACTAAATATAATTTTTATTTTTTACTATTTATCATAAATAAAATAAATATCTTTTAATGTATAATTTAAAAAAATTCAAATTTTATATCTATAAAAAATCTTGACCATATTAAATAAAAATTGAAGAAGTAGTTTAAAATATATGGATGAAAAAGTGATACGTTCATCTCAAAATCTTTTTTCAATTTTTTAATTCTTCCAATGAAAAAATATTCATAGATATAATAATAATATTATAATATATTTAATGATATAAGTAATGTTGAGATGATAAATTTTGACAATAAGGTTATTTTGAAAGAAAAATAGTAAAACTTTTGAGTAAAATTAATTTGATTTATTTCTTTTCTTTATGGATAATATTGCTGGAAACAAAACAGAGAAAAATAGGAACACGTCCCCAATACACTCACATCCTCCAAAATAAATATACTCACATCCTCCAAAATAAATATTTAACTACATCTCACAGCACTTTAATACAAAGAGTATAAGAGAATAAATTTAAAGTGCTTTTGATTAATGCATCTTAAAATGGAGAACTTGAATCTTATATATAGTCTTGGACTCTTTCTTCCTTCACAAAACTAAGCGATGTGGGACTTCAAAGAACTTATATCATATATATAGCTTTGGACTCTCTCTCATTCACAAAACTAAGCGATGTGAGACTTCTTTAACATGTATATTTTCAACTAACTCCAACAATCTCCACTTTGATTGAAAATAATATATAAACTTTAATTGTCTTCACCGATAATCATAATCTATCATAAAGAGTATCAACATGTATATTTTCAATCAATCCCAACAATCTCCATCTTGATTGAAAATAATACATAAAATTTCATTGTCTTAGCCGACAATCATACTCTACCATAAAAAGTATAGTCACTTGAAGTTACATCTCTCCAAGATTCTTCACATTGTCTTCACCGACAATTATAGTTTTAAAAAACTATCATATTTCACCTAAAGAAAATATACTTCATTTTAAGATAAATCATTTCAAGAATTTTCACATGTTGAAATTGAAACATTATGGTGCAACTTCCTTGTTGTCAAGAAACTCTTCAACCATGGACATAATCACACACTTTGTGTAAACTTGATTGTATCAACACATCTTTAACTTGAACTTTCCACAAGTAAAAAAAAATCTTCCATCAATTTTCTCTAACACAAACCTGCAGTTCAACAACTATTTCACAACATTATCCTTCTTTTCTGATATGGAAGTAAGAACACTTATCCTCGGATCGAACCAAAAGTTTTGATATCAGTTGTTGGGAAAAAAAACAAACAAAGCATAGAGAAAAAGAGGAACACAATCAAAACACAAGAACATAAAAACACAAGAACGTAACGTGGAAACTCTAAAACTAGATCAAAACCACGGTTGTTATCAATAGGCAACCAGTGAATAACATTATGTGAAAATTATTACAACACATAATATACTCTCAACTAACTCAGGTCTCCCAGTACACTCACACCATCCAAAATAAATATTTAACAACATCTCACAACACTATAATACGAAGAGTGTAAGAGAACAAAAATGTCAAATACAAATTTAAAGTTCTTTTGACTTATACATCTTGGAAAAAAGAACTTGAATTATATATATATATATATATATATATATATATATATATATATATATATATATATATATATATATATATATATATATATATATATATATATATATATATATATATTATTTTATTATTTTATTTTTTTTGGACTCTCTCTTCCTTTACAAAAATAAACGATATATTTTCAATTAACTCTAACAATATGACATGATAAAAATGTAAATGATGTTAAGTTAAAAAATATATATTTTCTATTAATTTTGAGTGAACTTAAAAGTGATATGATCAAATAACTAAAATACATACTTAATTAGATTTAAAATTTGTAATGATACTCGATTTTTATATTTTTATAAATAAGAATAAATGTTTGAAACAAGATGAAATTGCTCTTAAAATTTTGAAAAGAAAAATGAAAAAAATAGTTAAGTTTATTAATAGAGATTAATAAAAAAAAATGAATTAGTAAAAATAATGTATATATTATAAAATTGTAAAATATCTAATTTAATTTTAAAATTTTAAAATTGATTAATTTTAAAATTATAATGATACTCTATTTTTATAGATAATGATACGTTAAAGTTTAAAAAAAATATAAAATTGCCCTTAATAGTTTATTAACAGATATTAATTAATAAATAAAAAGAAACGAATTAAAATAATAGAGATTAATAAATAAATAAAAAAGAGTTAGTAATAAGAGATAGTTAGTGGTTATATATAGAGACAAAAATAATGTATATATTATAAAATTATAGGGTGGTGGGTAACTAAATTGATATAGACTAATTGAGTTAAGTGAATATAAATTACTAGTTTATTGTTGAATCTCTAAAGATATTATTTATATATTAATTTTAATAATTTATTAATGTTTATAAATTAAAAAATTTAAAAAATATAATATAGAATTATAAAACACATAATTTAAGCTCAAAAAATTTGGAGAAAAAAATTTGCATACTATAAAATTATATAATAATACAGATAGATTTCACATGATATAGAACAGTCTCTTCATTATACACAACTATAGTAATTAAAGTCTCAACTTTCTTAAACATTAAAAGGACTTTTATACTTGCACTCCTAGAATACTAGCATTGTTAGATTTTGGCACATGCTCATTTATAAGATATGTTGGATACTGATGTAACCTTTGTAACCTTCAGAAAGTTTTCTTTGCCAAAAAATTCAAACCAATAGGGTCAAAACAGATGTTCATACACCCTCCAATTCCATTAGACACTTCAGTTATTACTGTTCACAATCTCATAAATGTTAGGCCACATATTTATATGGTCCCAAGCCTAGTCTAAACCAAAAGTCATTCACAATTTCAATCATACACAATATTCAGTTTATAGTTACACGTTGTTAGAGACAGCAATAAAATGTTCTGTTACTTCACTATTTTCAACCATAAATACTTTGCTCCATTTTCATCTATAACACCATGTGAATGTGATTCTATCATAATATCATAACTTAATGTAGATAAAATTGTCATAAGTTTACCATAATAGTTTTACATCTCTTTGGATCATAAAGAGTACACAAATAAGTTTAATACAACATACATAAGCACTTAACTAAGTCATTAACACTTTAAAATACATATTACACAAATAGAATAACAATTCTTCTGTTTCATGAAACCAAAGTTATTAATACTTATACAATAAAAGCACTTAACCAGCACACATTCATTCTTCTGCTATCAGATGATTCCTTAGTTCAATACTGCAATACACCTGCAAAATAAAAATCATGATTTGTATCTATAATTAGAGTGAAACGATAACAAAATGTCGAATGGTGTAGGGAAGATTAGAGGTAGCTTACTTTGGTATGGTTGCTCGGTTACACTCAACCGCCTTCGTAGTCCTTGTTGAATTGAGAAGCGATGTTTGAGGCAACAGCAGCTTCTTTATTTGCAACGTATGTGTCGTCGGTTAATGAAAATCCGAAGAGTCTGCAGCCACTTTTATATGTTGAATTCATATCTTGATTGCCTCTTAGTGCTGAGGCCGATTCACGGGACCTTGAAATATCCAACTGATTGTTATTAAGAAAATTCTGTACGCCGAGAGTATTTGTGCTTTCCTGAATAGGCTTGTCGAGTAGGGAAGATGCGAACATTCCACGTTTCATTTCTGATATGTATGAACCCTGATTGTGATTGCTGTTATCATATCGAGAGTTTGAAACTGGATTAACAGCCTGCTGGAACATTAAAACAGATGATGGAGATGAAACTTGTCCAGCTGTAACAGACGCGTGCAAATGTGAAGAATTGTCATGCATCTGTGCTGGCCATCCGTTTCTGGAACCGAGTAGTTGATAACCATCATAGCGTCCAAGGAAACCATTTCCACGGGACTCGTCAAACGAGGATCGACCGTAGGGTGGTGGACACGGAAGAATTTCTTGACCTTGCAAGACCTTTTGGAATCGGAAAGATTCACCAAAGCCTATGCCATTACAGGGAAAATCAGAAGATGCCTGTGGCATTCTGATATTTCCTGTTGCGGCAATCCCGGAACAGTTTGAACCGGGATAACATCTCCCTAGCTCGTATAACCGGGGACTCTGAGCATTAATACTGTCATAGGGAGTATTAATGCCCATAATTTCTTGACCTTGCAAGACCTTTCGGAACCTCAATGATTCCCCAAAGTCTGACACACCAATCCCATCTGTCAAAGTAACAAGTCGTGTCATTGTTGCATAACGATGAAGTAAGACGAATGAAAAATAAAGATTCAAGTAACTTACTGGGAACTGGAAAATCTAGCTTGGACGAAGTGAATCCAATCCTGCTCCTCTTCAAACTTGCTGCCATCAGGTTACTGGTAGAGGAAGCAGAACCAGATGGCTCGATTTCCCAAGGGGAAACCCTATTATGCCTTGACGCTTCTATGTCATCCCACCTCACCTGAAAACGAGTTCACCAATTATAGTATACTACAGAAATGATGTCACATGACAAATAGTTACAGTACACATTAGATTACTGACGTAACGGTAACTACATCATCCATTATAAACAATAACATTAAAGTTAGAAAAACTGCAGCCCCATACCAATAGGCATTTCCATTTAGATCCTGGCCATCTATGAGGATCCACATCACTTATTCCAGCAATTAATCCAGTGAATCTGCACGTCAGAAGTTAGACAAAGATCAGTTATTGATAGGTAAATTTGTATGTAACAAAAACACGTTTGACAATCAACAAACCTTCGTTCTGCAGCATCTTCAGTTTCAAAACGCATCCTGAACCTCATTCCAGCAGAGTAAGAACAATCAAGGCTCTTTATGAACTTGTTAACAGGTATGATGAAATCTGAAGAACTGACCCTACATAGAAAAAGTGAAATATATAAGACACAATGACGAGCAACAAAGAAACAACAATGAAAAGAGAGAGAGGGGCTAGCTAAATCAGAAGTATTACAATAACAATACCTTGGATTATAGCAAACACTGAACGCAGTTCTTTTGGATAAAGCATTCACAACATCCATGAGAGAGCCCGGATCCAACTGCATGCCAGAAGCTGCAAAGGAACCAGAACTTTTCAACTGGACCGCCCTACGGATCCCTAATCTCAGTTCTCCATCATCACCCCTGATACATCAGTGATAAAACGTTAGTGATTGTTAGGAATACTAGTTCATAATATTTTATAGAATTCAGTTCATGATACCTAAGAAACAACACAGCATCACCAGACACAAGCTTCTTCTTGTTCACAAATGCACTCCACCCAGTTGTCAGCAAATGCCTCCTTGGCTGCCCTGCTCACATGAACACCATAAATCAAACCTTGGAGCAGTCAGCTGGCAGTGTACTACAATGTAAAGTACTATAAGCAACATACCCCTGTAGATGTGCCGAAACCTCCATTCCAGGCCATGCAGATCCTTAGCTACAAGCTCTTGAGAAGGTCTCTGCTGGCTGTAATCCTAAAATGATATAGTAGTGGATTCAAATTCAAAATGCTATCAAAGAGTATCGAATTATACTTTAAAAAATTTGAAACCATGTCAGAAAGCGCAATTTGAAAGGAGTAACGTAAGCATGTTAGAAAACATTTATAACATTCAAAACATTTATCAAGTGTAACATAATAGGAAAGGATGAATCAAAATAAAACTTTGAATAAAAAACTTTAGCATGATTATTTTGACTGAAAAAAATGAATGCATGTTAGATGAAAATTACCAGGGGAGGAAAGCAATCTTCAGCTGCTCGACGAGGAACCGAGAATCCTCCATGAGTGCTAGTGTCAGAAGCTGTGAGAGTCTTGCAGAACATATGTGGAGTTGTTGACTTCACAATAGCTTCAGTATCCTCCTCCTCCGCATCCGCATCAATTACCCCTTCCCGGACATTTTGCTCCACTTGCTATAAACAAATTCAATCAAAATCCAACTTAAAATCTTTTTTGAAAACGCACTTCCACAATTATGGGACAAGAGACTATTTTGAGACACTTATACTTTTCTCCTGCAAATAACATACATCTAGACATAGACAGAAAAAGAAATAATCCATATCCATATCATATTCTTGACGCTACACACTGCTACATTAAGCAAAATCCATTACAATTAGCCTGTTCACTAAAAAATTGACCTGACCACAAAATCAAAACCTATAAATTGACACATTTTCCCCCTTTTCACAGTTTCATTCAAACCTAAACTGAGCCAAAATTAGATGATATATAACAGATAAGCCTCACCTGATTTTCAGGAACCAACAAGACCTGGCAATAGACTTCATCACTCCCTTCCTCTGCCTGTTAAGAAAAATCCAAAACACAATGTTCCATTAACACATGACTCATCCAAAAGAACAACAAACAAGGAAAACCAGCAAAAGGGTATTGTATTATCTTCTCCACCAATCAAAAGCACATTACAATTTATTCAAATAAAAAAGGGGAAAAACAAAAAGGGTCATCACACTATTCATAAATTTCTCATCTTTGAAAGAAATTAAGAAACCCTTTTTCTCATAATCAATTTTCCCAGTCAAAAACCCCAAAATCAAAAAATTGAGCAAAAGAAAAAGCACTTACATGAAGCTTAACATCAAGAACACGACAGAAAACATGCGGCGGAATACTACAAGCAGAAACAGGAAAATCATGAGCTTGTTCAAAGTGACCCTGTGGAACATAGACAACAATGCTTCCTTTCTTGGGCAAAGAGATCAAAGGGCCAGCACAAGCATGCCATAGCTCCAAACAAACAGAAGGCTGAGTCGTGGGAGGAGTGGTAGGAGGAGGAAGAACCATAGCTGAAGCAGAAGTGCTTATACCAGAGTGAGTAGAAGAAGAGGAAGAAGAAATAGCAGAATAAGGAGTTTCATCATCTTCTGTAGTGTTGAGATCGATTAACCCCATAACAGAAAACACAAAAAAGTGCTTATTTGAAATGTTAATAAGCGATTTTTTCAATGAATGATTTCATGAGTGCATATTTTGAGAGTGTGTGATGTGTTTATGAGTAACTTTGGCATTGCTAAAAAGAAGGTGTGAGTTTGTGAGTTGTGTTGTGACCCTCTTTCTCTGTTTCTCTCTCTAAGACTACTGAGCTATCACTCTCTCAGCTGAATTCCCTTTTGTTTCTTTTTTGGGTTTCTTTATTTCTTTCACTTTAGATAAATGGGTATTTTGGGATAATAAAAAACCAAACTTTCATTGTGATTCATATAAAAATTGGATTTTTATCCATTTTTTGTTCTCTTTATTTACTACTTGTATTTACTATTACAACCCTCTAATAGGGGGCCCTTTTGATGAGGTGCAGAGATGAAACAGTGGTGCAGTTGCTGCTACAATGCTGAGACTGTTGGGTGTGATGTGTGTGGCAGAGAGAGAAAGAGATAGAGAGAGAAAGTGAAAAAGAACCAGCTACAAGAACAAAAGACTGTAGTAGTGGTAGTGAAAGTAATTTGTTGGTTGAAAAAAAATATATAATGTTATTATTATTACAAAAGGGTTTATTTTGAGAAGAGTACGGTTATCCCTGTATTTCCGGGGGGATGTCTATTCTGTCCCCTTCTACTTGATCAAATCTCACACCTATCCTTCTCTAACTTAATTGGTTTTCTTTGTTTCAAACATTGGTTTAGGTCATCATCTTGTGTTATGGTGATTTTGTTTCTTGACCATGATGTAATTCATTATGTAGAGATACATGATGTGATGTCATTCTCCATCAATCTACTTTAGTGCACTACTAGTGTATTTATTTAACTTGGGCGAAAGAAAAAACCTTCATTAAAATCTCATCGCATTTATCTGCGATAAATATACATTGTTAGATCGAGATTAAACGATTATATTTTTTATATATATCTAATTTGATTAAATTAACTAACATTGACGTATAATAATAGTACTATCTTTGTTTTATGAAGATTGTTTGTCACGGATGCACTCCTATTACCTCTCATATTTGGAACCTTTGGTGGTTGTTAATGTTGACAATTAACCAAAGTAACAAAGACAAGTGAAAAACAATATTGTTGAAATTAAAAGTTGCATAATGTTTTTAAGCATTAATCTTTTCAATTTTGAAACAACTAGTAATTAATTTTCCTATCAAGTTTTGACTTTAACATTAGGATCCTATCATCATTATTAACTCTTTACTTAGACAAAAAGTAAGGACAAATTCATGTCTATGTGGCTAACCATATTAATTAATTAATTGATTAATTAGTTAATTAATAGCTTTATTTATCTTTTTCTAGCCTTAGATCATAAAGTCTTTGAGGCCACACTTTTTTGTAAATTTGGAGTTATTTTAATCATTGTTGTCCATACTCACAACTTCCCTTGTGCCTCCCTAGTCCCTACTAGAAAGAAATTTATTTATTTATCTTGTCTTGTCTTATTTTATTTATCGACATCGTTTTTTAATAATGACCGTAGGAAAAATATTAATCAAGGCATAATGATTTTTGCATGAAATCTTAAATTGTCATACATATGACAATTGTTTGTCTACATCTTACCTACTCTACGTATGTTCAAATATTATTTTAATTCATCTAGTATTTTGCTAGTAGTACCTTTAAATGATTTTTTTACTTTCTAGAAGTGTTTATAAAATTAGGAAATTTAAAAATATAAAGAAATGAAAATGATTAAGAATATTGTATTTTGATTGAACTTTTAAAATATGAAGTAAATATTAAAAGGTAATATAAAAGGGGAGAGATATATATTTAAAAAATGAAGAAAAAAAATGAATGAAAGAGAAAGGGAGAGAGAAAAGTGAGCACAATGTCATCTACCTAGTACAATTATAAGAGCTTATCTTGCTTGTGACCTTCACATATAATCTTTATTAATTGAACATTTAATTAGAAAAATCATAAGTTCAAGTTCAACTCAAGTGGACCTTGGTGGAATTTCTTATAAAGCTCTCTTACTTTAGACACTACAGGTGTTTTAAGGTGATATTTAGCATAGAGGGATAAGTTTTTGATCATCACGAAGAAATGCAAATTTTAGTCATAAATATATAATTATTTATATTCAACGGTTAAAATCGATTATCAGTTATCTATTAATTATTTTATCAGGTTTTTATTTTTAAATATTTAATTTTTTTATATTAAATAATATATTTTTAGTTAATCTAAAAAATTAATTTTATTTTATATTCGTCTTCTTTATCTTCAAACATTCATCTTCTTCATCTAAATTTCATTGAAAAGCACAATAAGTTACATCTTACAAAAAAAAAAACTCAAATTTGTCAATAGTAATTTTCTAAAAATTCAGATGTCAATCCTATATGAATTTGTGTTGAAATTTTGTGGATGAAATTTTGGGTTTGAGATTGATCTTCAATAATGCATATTCATCTTAAAACACAGATTCGCCATCATTTTCAAATTTAGATTCAACGACATCTTCATCTTCATCTTCATCTTCCATCATCTCTAAAAACCCAGATTTTGTGAAGGCAAGCTTCTCAATGGTTTTGATGAAGACAATATTATTCATTCAAGATGTTGTGAATTCAAGATGTTATGCATATTAAAAAAGGAAATGGATCAAAGACATTGAAGGAAGAACAAGATTTCATATTATTTCAAGTCTTGAAGATTTCTCAAAGGTTGATCAAAGAAATTGACTTTCACCACTTAATAATGTGCATACAAGTGTTCAAATATAATACATCATTGCACACTTCATCCATGATCATAGCATATTAAATTTTAAGTATTTTTCAAAGTTTGCTTAATGCAAATCGATTTGCATAAGGGTGCAATCGATTTGCATATGTTAAAATGTTGATTTCCACAAAATAACAATATGCAAATTGATTTGCATCATAGAGAAATCGATTGCATGCTGTTAAATTTTCAAATATTGTTACGTTGAACCATGTGTAATCGATTTGCACATAGGTGCAATCGATTTGCACCTGGACAGAACTGAAAAATCACTAGTTTTCATAGCACCTCTTTATGCCTCTTGTGTCTAATGAATCATGACATCCATTGGTGAATCATACCCTTTTTGTAGAGGCGTCTAGGCTTTATATAAACATCATTATTTCAGAATTTCAATTCACCTCGTTGCAAATACTTTTCATAAAATCATTACATCTCAAAACTTTATTTTTCATTAAGTGTTCATAAACTTTCAAAATGAGTGAAACTTCTTGCATCAAACTTTCATATATTCATCATATACGTTTCATTCATCCTTAAACACTTGATTGTACAATATTGTAGTGATTGTCACAAAAGGAGAAGATCATCTTTAGATTGATAAAGGTTCGTAAATTTCATCTTAAACTCTTATACAAAAAATCAGAATTATTATTTCTTGTTGTCAAAGATTGTTGGAAACAAGATAGTAGAAATGAAATGATTGTTTTCTTGTTCTACTTGGTTGGTTATTCCTTGTTACCCGGATTGTGGATACAAGAGATCCGTTGTGAGATTTGTTCTCAATAAGACTTTAAATTTTTAAAATCCAAGAGGTTGTTCTTGGTGGGTTGCTGTTAGAAGATTGTAGGATAAGTCTTGGGATTAGGCTTGTACAAAGATCTAACAATAGTGGAAATATCTTTCGATTTGGAAAGGGGACTAGATGTAAATTCGGATTGTGAAGGGAACTAGGATAATTCTCTGCGTCTCTTTTACTTTCTGCATTTTATCTTTCCACACTTAGATTCTGTAAGAAAGTAAAGAATCGACAAAATCGGAAAAACTTCGGATAATTTTTAAAAGCCTAATTCACCCCCTCCCCCCTCTTAGGCATATCTCAGACTAACAATTGGCATCAGAGTTATAGGTAACTTGTTCCTAAAAGATCCATAATGGCTTTTGCAACCCCGGATTTCAAAGATTGTGGTAGTAGCAACAATCCCCATTTTATTTTCTGGAGAGTATTTTGATTTTTTGAAGATCCGAATGAAGGCACACTTAGAAGCATAAGGAGATGGTATGTGGGAAGCTGTTGAGAATGGTCTGTATAATCCGGTCAGTATGGACGGTGGTGTTAGCACTTATAAGGCTAAAAATTTGTATGATGAAGATGACAAGAAATTATTATAAATGAAAAGAAAGCTATCAATATTCTTCAAAGTGCATTAAGTACGGATGAATTCTTCCTCATTTCTCAATCTAAATCGACAAAGCAAATATAGGATACTTTGGTAGAGACTCGTGAAGGAAGCGCTAAAGTAAAAAGATCAAGATTGAATATATTGAGTCAAGAATAAGAGAAGTTCATAATGCATCCCCGAGAATCAATACTTGCTCTACAAAAGAGATGTGTTCATTTAACCAATCATTTGACGGCTTTTGGTAAGACTTTTACTAACGATGAATTAAATCTTAAAGTGTTTAGGTCTTTAAATAGGGAATGACAACCAAAGGTGACAACAATTTCAAAAAAGAAGAGTCTTTTTACAATGACATTTATTTCCTTGTTCAGAAAACTTCAAGAGCATGAATTAGAACTTGAAAGATTAGAGAAGCATGAAGTTCAAGTAAATGATTTAAAATATGTCTCATTAAAGACAAGAGTAAAAAATTATGATAGAAATCAAGAGGATGAATCTGATAGTGATGAAGATGATGAACTTATCAAGAAATTAGAAGAAAAAAAATTGAGAAAAGAAAGGAAAAAGGAAATCATTAAAGAAGAAGCACCAACAAGGAAGATTAAATGTTTTGAATGTGGAGAAAAAGGTCATGTTAAAAGTAAATGTCCTATATTTAAAAAGAAGGATAAATACTTCAAAAGAAAGAAGGACAAAAGGTCAAAGAAAGCATATGTTGTGTGGGATGACAATGAAATAAGTTCATCTTCTGATGAAGAACATGCAAACAAGGCATTGATGGAATCACATTATTCAAGTGATGAAGAACATGAGGTTAGTGATTTTGATACTAATGATATTCAATCTTATGATGAATTACAAAGTGCTTTTCATGAATTGCATAATGAACTTTTGAACTTTTCTAGAAAATGTTCAAGTCAAAAGAAACAAATAACATCATTGGAAGACAAAATTGTTAATATGGAAAAAGATGCTAAGGATGAAAAAGAAAAGATTATAAGTGAAGAAAGACAAACGTTTGTATGTAAAAATTGTGAGCCACTATCTTTTCAAATTGTCCAATTGAAACGAGTCCTTGAAAGATATGAGAAATGACAAGTTAGATTGGAAATGGTACTTACCCAGCAAAGATATTCAAATGACAAAAGTGGACTTGGATACTCTAAATTTTCTAAACCAAGTTCCAATAAAACAATCTTTGTAAAGGAAAGTAACCAAAAAATTAAAGAGAAAGTGAACAAGCCTAAAGTAATTCATCATCATCCTAAAAGAAAAAGATTTGTTAAGAATAAGTATTATGTTCCTAGGTATAAAAGAAACTTTGAACCAACATGTTTTTATTGTAGAATAATTGACCATACACCTAATTCATGTTATGTTAGAAATATTAGTATAGGACAAGGGCATTATGTGTGGATCAAGAAAGGAAATAACTATGATGGACCCAAAGCACATTGGGTACCAAATAAAACTTGATAGTTTTGTAGGTTTACTTGGAGACCACTTAAAAATCTATGCTTTATTGATAATGTAGTTGTTCTAAGTTTTTGAGGGAGAGGCATAAACTAACTTTCAAATCTAGTTCCAAGTCCAAGGGTAATTTCACGTATGGCGAATGCCTTAAAGAAGGAATTCTTGGCATTTGTAAAGTTGATGCACTAACTTTCACATCCATTGAAGATATACTTTATGTTGACGAACTAAAACAAAATCTTCCAAGTATAAATCAACTTTACGACAAAGACTTCAAAATCATGTTTCGACAAGGAAAAATGTTTGATGAAGTATCTCATGAGGTAAAACTCATAGGTAAAAATTATATTTTATTTATTTTTCAAGATTTCTTTATATAATTCAAGTCTTTTCTCATCCATTTTGCTAATGACAAAGGGGGAGAAGATGTATGTGTTTGTGTTTGTTTTTATCTAACAAATTGCAGCTAACAAAGACTCTCTAAAATCATGATTTTAGGGGGAGAATTGATCAAGGGGGAGCCTTTTGTATTAGAGAAACAATATTAAAGCAAATTTTCAAAATTGGGTTGTCATCATAAAAAAGGAGGAGAATGTGAAGGCAAGTTTCTCAATGGTTTTGTGAAGACAATATTATTCATTACAGATGTTATGCATTCAAGATGTTATTCATTTAAGGTGTTATGCATATTCAAAAAGGAAATGGATCAAAGATATTGAAGCAAGAACAAGATTTCATATTATTTCAAGTCTTGAAGATATCTCAAAGGTTGATCAAAGAAATTGACTTTCACCACTTAATAATATGCATATAAGTGTTCAAGCATAATACATCATTGTATACTTCATCCATGATCATAACATATTAAATTTTTAGTATTTTTTAAAGTTTTCCTAATGCAAATCGATTTGCATAAGGGTGCAATCAATTTGAATATGTTAAAATGATGATTTTCACAAAATAACACTATGCAAATCGATCTGCATCATAGAGCAATCGATTGCATGCTGTTAAATTTTCAAAAATTGTTACGTTGAACCATATGCAATCGATTTGCACATAGGTGCAATCAATTTGCACCTGGATAGAACTGAAAAACCACTAGTTTTCATAGTACCTCTTCTTGCCTCTTGTGTTTAATGAATCATGACATCCATTGGTGAGTCTTACCCTTTTGTAAAGGCATCTAAGCTTTATATAAACATCATTTTTTAAGAATTTCAATTCACCTCCTTGCAAATAATTTTCATAAAATCATGACATCTCAAAACTTTATTTTTTCATTAAGTGTTCATAAACTTTTAAAAAGAGTGAAATTTCTTGCATCAAACTTTCATATATTCATCATATAAGTTTCATTTATCCTTGAACACTTGATTGTACAATATTGTAGTGATTGTCACAAAAGGAGAATATCATATTTAGATTGATAAAAGTTCATAAATTTCATCTTATACTCTTATACAAAAATCAGAATTATTATTCCTTGTTGTCCAAGATTGTTGGAAACAAGATAGTAGAAAGTAAAGGATTGTTTTCTTGTTCTACTTGGGTGGTTATTCCTTGTTATCCGGATTGTGGATACAAGAGGTCCGTTGTGAGATTTGTTCTCAATAGGACTTTAAATTTGTAAAATTCAAGAGGTTGTTCTTGGTGGATTGTTGTTAGAAGATTGTAGGATAAGTCTTGCGATTAGGCTTGTACAAAGATCTAACAATAGTGGAAATCTCTTTCGGTTTAGAAAGGGGACTGGATGTACCTTCAGATTGTGAAAGGAACCATGATAATTCTTTGCGTCTCTTTTACTTTCTGTATTTTATCTTTCTGCACTTAGATTCTGTAAGAAAGTAAAGAATCGACAAAACCGGAAAAACTTTGAAGAATTTTTAAAAGTCTAATTCACCCCCCCCCCCTCTTAGGCACATCTCAAAATTACAGATTCACCACCATCTTCATCTTTTATCATCTCCATAAAAAATACAACAATAAAATCGGGAAAAAAGTTATAGCGCCACCACAAAATCCAAAATCACCACCAAAAATCTCAAAACAAAAAATAAAACAAAAATTTAGAAAAATTTGTAAATCCACCACAAAATCCCTAAATTCAAAAACACCACCAAAAAAATCAAAACAAAGAATCACAATTAAAAATTTGAATTTTTTTTACAAAACCACCACAAAATCCCTAAATCCAGAGCCACCACAAAAAAAATCAACAAATAAATTAGAGAGTTAGGAAATTCCTAAATCTAAAGCCACCACCTAAATTTAAGAACAAAAAATCTCAATTTTTTTCAAAGTCTAAAATAAAGAGTAATCTTACATACAGTTCAATAAATCTGAAAAAATAAAATCATAAGAAAAAAATATTAATATCAAATATTGCCTGATTTTGCATTGTCGTGTTAGAGTTGGTTGAATCAAATACTCATTCTTCTCAATAATATGTTCAATTTCTAATCAATGCTTAAAACTAGAGATTTACATATATGAAATTTCTATTGAGGAAGATGAAAGATGAACCAACCAAAAATACAAGACTTACAAATCTGAAATTGAAAAAAAGATGATTTATAGATTTTAAACCCAACAAAAAAAAACGAATTTACAAATTTGAAATGGAAACAAATCTTAATTTTATGATATGAAATTGAAAAATGCATGCATATGTGCTGGAAAGAGAAATTTTTAGCTATTGGGAATTTGTTGGAAATCCACCACAACTTATGGAGAATTTTAATCAATTTTGATGAACAAGATTATTATTGATACACAATAACAATGAAAAGAAAGAAAAAATTGTAGAAGGAAGAAATTTAGGGTTTGTCAAAATATAGAAGAAGATGGTGAGCAAAATTGCAGATTTTTTTGAGCAAAATTGCAGATTTTTTTGAGCAAAATTGCAGATTTTTTTGAGCAAAATTGCTGCGTTTTTAAATCCAATATAGTTTATGGTTATAAATATGATGGATTTAACCTAATAAAGGCGTGGAGAAAATACATTGTTTCTTAGGTAGAAATTAAGCACAAATAATGATTAAATGAGAAGATGTAAATGAGGGAGTTTAACTTTGAATTAATACTATTATAGTGAATTTCATTCCTGGCTTGGTAGCCCCATAGTAGTTAAATTAAACCGAACTGGGTTAACAATTGATGTGTGGTCATTTAATTTCTACAATCTTTTATCGTGATCATCTTGTTCATTGTGTAAAAAAGTAGATAACAGTTGTCTCGACATCTCATAGGACATATGTGATATGCTTAGCAGAATTTAAATTGGTACCATAGTAGGCATATTGTCTGTTTCTGGGTGAGATTCAAGGAAGATACTTTCAGGTTTAATGGACATGGAACTAGGTTTTGTCAACAGACTACCTATTTTGGATGGAACCAGCTATAATATCTGGAAAGTGCGTTTGGTGACTTTTCTAAAATCTATTGATGGAAAAACTTGGAAAACATTTATCAAAGGTTGGGAACACCCTGATGTGAAGGGCATAAATGGGAATTACATAACTTAATTGAAGCCATAAGAGGATTGGTCTAAGGAAGAAGATGATCTTGTTCTTGGAAACTCCAGAGAATTGAATGTCTTATTTAATGGAGTTGATAGAAACATCTTCAGATTGATAAATAATTGTATTGTTGCTAAAGATGCTTGGGAGATTTAGAAGACTGCTCATGAAGGAACCTCTAGGGTGAAGATGCAACTTCTTACCACCAAATTTGAGAACTTGAAGATGAAGGAGGATGGGAGCATTCATAATTTTCCCATGAATATTCTTGACATTGCCAATACATATAGTGCCTTGGGATGTCAAAGGAGAAGCTGGTCAAAAAGATTCTCTGGTTGTTGCCTAAGAAATTTGACATGAAGGTCACAACGATTGAAGAAGCTTAAGATATAAGCAACATGAAGGTGGAGGATCTTGTTGGGCCACTTCAAGAAAAGAATGGGTTTTGTGTCTAATACTAAAGAGAAGACTAACCAAGTTAAATGTGAAGGTGTGAGAAAAACAAAAGAAAAGGGGATTGAATTGAGGTTTTCACTCTTGACTACTTTTTGCAAAGGGAAGTATTGCATTAAGATATGCTATTATTGCGTTATGGAAGTATAAACATAAAGTAAAGCATAAAGCAAGAGTAAAGAACACACGATATATCTTGTTTCACTTGAGCAACTCTCAAGCTAGTCCAGTCCACCCCACAAGGTGATTTTCCTTCATCAAGGACTTAATCCACTATAATCAAACCATGATTACAATCATACAGCTACCTGTCGTGACTAACTGCACAATTGAAGTTGTGATTTCCTTACGCATCAACTTGTTATGACTAACTGCACAACGACATGTTGTGACTTCCTTGTGCGACCAACCACCGTGACTAACTACATAACAACCTGTTTTGACTTTAGGCTCCAGAACACATAGTTTTGAGCAGCACCAGAACCTTAGCCCCAAAGCAATTCATAAGAACACATAGCTCTGAGAGTGCGCTAACTACTAAGTTCAGAACCTCCTAAAGTTCTAACCTTCACTCGGTCTTTTAGGGAAGTGGGTAATGTTTACAAGTGTTTGCTTCTTACATAAGCATGTGTAAACCCACAGTTTAAGTACATCAGAAGATCCTAAATATACACTAAGATAATACTTTGTATTATAGCACACATGTGTGGTCTTCTATTTCTTTAAGTAGTTTTTTCACGAACAATAACCCTTGAGAACTTGAATCATTGAAGTCTTCTTTTTCAAAAGCTTTGTAAGTTTTGTTGATCTCCGTTTGAACACAAGAACAAGTTCTTCATCTTGATTCACTTAAGAACATTATGGACAACAACCCTTGTTCTTCTTCAATCGAATGATCACTTCAGATACACAACATTCTTATTGTGGACTTGTAATTGGAGCTTCCATGATCATCTTCTTGTATTCTACAACTTTGAAAGCTTCTTGCAACATATGTGAATCTAAGATCTCTCTGCATAAGCAGATTATTGTCAAAGAGTAATCAGCTTGTGAGTTGCATATTCAATCAAACTCTTTATGGTTTGTTACATATTTATCTTTGTTAATCATCAAACTTATGTGATTGTATGACAACATCAATAACATGGTTGAGAGACCATCTTGTCAACTTATTAGTGTGTTATAATCAACCTTTCAGGTAGTTATTTTCCAGAAGCATAACACTAACAATTATGGTTGTGACATAGATTGCACAAGGCATTTGTTTAGTCCAATCAACCATCAGGCTAATCAATTAGTTAATAACTTATCGACCACCGGTTGTAGATCATAGCAACAAATATGGTTTCAACTACATCACACAGCATGTGATGATTTCCTAATATAGCCAAACATAAAAGAGTCGTTATAACACAATTGGCTATAGAGGAATTTAGTTACACAAGGATGAAAATAGTACAACCATGTATTGTCCTTTCCATAATTTAAGGTTAGTGGAAAGGTAGTGGGATAAATCATTATCGTACTGAGTACTATCCTTGCTAACGGTAACATTGTCTTCTGAACTTCAGAGGTTTTTGATTGTAGATGATTAAATGAAGCATGAGTTAGAGACGATGATACTTGGGTCTTCAAAGAACCTAAGTCTTCAGTCTTCAGAATTTGTTCACACAGACTTCGTTCTTCAGAACTTGGCTTTAAACCCATGGTCTTCAGAACTTTAAGTCTTTAGAATCTTCAGAACCTTGTTCACATAGAAAATTGTCTTCAGAGTCTTTAAAACTTAGTTCTTCAGAACCTTAAGCTTCAGAACCCTTAAGTCTTCAGAGTCTTTCTACACTTGGTCTTTAGACATTCAGTTGTCAGAACTTCAAGTCATCAGACTTCAGAACTTATTTCTTCAAAAGATTAACATATTAGAAGCTTTGCTTGCTTTCTGATCAGAACCACTTTCATAACATAATCCACAAGAGCATTGCAACAACAACATTAGTCATCCTTGGATCTTTCTGATTGTGTTCAGATATAGAAGCACACTTGCTTCTTCAGCATGCTTACAACTAGTGTTACACATAGTAAATTTGTATACTATCATTTACGTACATTTTCATAATGTTTGTTTGATCTGATATATTCAATATCCATGATCTTCACATAACAAACATCAAAAGATAAAATAGTTCTTTCATAAATACTTCCTTATTAACATCAAAACATATAGATGAAATGCAAAGACAACTCCTATTCTTACAATAGGAATTCAGTTCCATGGATGTGAAGGCTTTGGACATATAAGATCTGAGTGTTCTACCTATCTCAAGAAGCAAGATAAAGGTTTATTTGTGTATATGGTCAAGAGATGATTCTGAAAGTAATCCTGAAGGAGAATCCGTAAAACAGAATACCGCCTTTATTGGGATTTGTGATTTTGATGAAGAATCAGATGATGGAGAACTTATTGCTTCATATAAAGAGTTGTGCCTCAGAAGTGAAGAAATTTGTCAACAAGAAGAAGATCAACAGAAAATTATTGATCAACTTCAGGCTGAAAGAGTGAAGCATCTGACCATCATCTCCAATTTGAATAAGGAATTTGTATTGCTCAACTCAGAACTTGACAATATGACTAAATTTGTAAGAATGCTTAATAATAGCTTTGATGTGTTGGATGAAATTCTTCAAACCGGGAAGAATGTTAGAGATTTTACAGGTCTTGGTTATGATAATCAAGTTATGATGAAGAAAGGAAAAGTGTCTGCAATGAAGTTTGTTCCACCTAAAAGAAAATAAGAACTAAAGATGTCAGGTTAAATGTCTCAACATCATAAAAGACATCAGAATGATTACTCAGGAAGCAAAACCTAACGATGGAGATGCAATTATCGTGGAAGGTTTGGTCACATAAAACCCTACTATTACAAACTGTATGGTTATCCAAAACAGTCAACACAACCTAGGAATAATCATGGTATGATTAAAACTAAAAAGATGTGGAAACCTAAGGTTACTAAAAGTGAGAAAGATTTGTCTAAAGACAAAAAGGAAAGTGCTAGTGAGAAGAATTATCAGTCTACTGAGATGTTCAATGTTGATGATCTGAATACTCATTATGTGGCTTCTGCTACTAAGAAAAGTAAGGAAGCATCCTCAAGTGAGTCAGAGCATGATGTCAAACAAAATGTTCAGGATATCATGCCTCTAGCGAAGAAACAAGTTGTAGTTGGGAAATAAATTCCTCCTTTATTTTAGTGCATTTTCTACTCTTAATGATTGGATGTGTTATGATGCTGATTTGCTTACTTTTGGTTGATTTCCCTGAATGCATTTTATAAGTTATTTTAATTGATTCAAAAATTTATAACTTTTTTTTTTTTAGTTTTTAAATGAAATTCTACATGATGATGATTTTGTGATATTGATTGAGGGGAATTACTTAGAATATGATTACACATATATGGCAAAAAGATAGTGCGAGGAAATATGCATAGATTGAGAGATGACCAAGTTTGAGGCTTACCTGAACTTGGAGCAGCAACAACTTAGGTGATTTTGATTAGGAGGTGTTACATATGACTGGTGATGATCTAGACAACTTCCTTGGATGGTATGGAGTGTGTTTAAACCCTTGGACTTTATTGCAAGTGGTTGGATCAAGTTATGGCCTTCAAGTTGCAGAAATAAGGTTTCTTTGAGGTTTTGAAGGGTGATTTTGGGTTGGAGGTGTTTCTGGGTTGGTTCAAGTGTTTGAACACTTAAGATACATCATATGTGATGTGATTGAGAAATTGGTTTGAGCTTGTTGTGGCTCAAACTCAAAAACCAATGGTGATTGCTCAAAATATCAAGTTTTGCGTCTTTGGAGAGAAAACTTAAAGATCAGAGGCTTTGGTGTAATTTTTATGATCAAATGAGGTCTCTATTTATAGGCAAACATGTTGAGATTGCTTAACCCTTAAGTCTTGAAGGGATAATATCAACATTGTGAGTCATGTTTTGCCATAAAATCCCTTAAATGGTGAAAGGATGAGATTCCCAATTGGCTCAGCTATGCAACAGGCTAAATCACATTCCTCCGAAGTTTTAAGTTTGGATTGTGTACACCTGTTGCTTGTTGATCAATCTCTAACTTAAAATCCATAATGAATTGGAGTTTTGTGTAGTTGAATTATTTTTAGTTTGGGATAAGATATTTTGTTTGAGATTGGTTAATCAAAATCCGATACTTGGATCACAAGTTATGATGCTTGGAAGTAGGGTACTTGAACACTTTTTCTCAACTTAGAAAACTTTCTAAGTTTCAAAGATTGCCCCTTTTACAAGTTATCTTCGAATTTCTGATTTTTGTTTTTGTGATCAAAGGCATCAATGGACCATATATTAATGTAATATAGGTCATAAAGATCATTTTGGGTTAAAAAGTCAAACTTTGACTTTTTGGTCCATATGGAAATTACACTAGATACCCCTGGTTTTTTTATTTTTTGACTGGACATCCTCTGAGGTATTTTGACCTTATGAATGGACGTTTATGATGTATATGAGCTATTTAAACCATTCCTTATGGTATTGACCGTTTTCTAGAGGAAAATTTTGACTTTGGGATCCTCGATTAGTCAGAAACCCTAATTTGGGCACTATGAAACCCTAATCTTGAAGTCCTTGATCTCTGCATCTCTTGAATTTGTAAATGACTTGTCAAATTCATGTAAAACTTTATTGATGACATGTTGATGCCTCGGCTCCTTTTTTCCATGAAAAAATTCATTTGGAGGGTTCAATTGACTGAAAGCCTAATTGATGATACTGATGACCCGGGGCCCAGATCCCTGAAATTCTTGTACATTCTTTGAATGATTTTCCATCATTTGAGATTTCTTAATCCTTTGATGGTGATTGAAAAGTTGAAAATATTATGTATTAATGATTGGTCATTTTCCTGAATACTCTGAGGGAATTAGGAATCCTGATTCATTGCGAGGATATTGTCTAGACCAGTCTGACACAATCCTTTGGTTAATGGTTTTCCTTTGATGAGGTATATATCTTAGGGTCAAACTTTAGGGTGTGATAGATGCCCATATTTAATCTTCTTGGAACCAAAGATACAAATGGTGAAACCACTGAGAGATTCGAGGTACAAGAGCATTAAATACCTTAGAATACCTGAAATTTTGATCCTAAAATGCCTGGTTGTTTGTCCTGTTGGTGATCTTGAGGTTACAAAGGCTTGGCTACAATGTTGTTGTAGAGGTTCAAGTTATCAAAGCTTGAAATCTGACATTCTATCCAAGAAATAACTGGAGAGAAGACTTGTTGTACCCCAAAATTTTCCCTCCCACAATCAAAGAAATGTGTCTCAAAAGGTTTACAAGGTTCACAATTGGTCAAAAGGATTGAAACAAAACCTTCTCCTAAACAATGGATCCAAAACTAGGGTTTTGAACTTCACTAAGTTAAATGGACTTCCAAGGTCTCAAATGAGCTTCATAACATCCCACATATATTCAAGAATCCCCATGTCAAGTTTCAAAGCTTTCCCAATAAGTTTGACCAGTCAAATGTCCAAATATTAAAAATTAAGTCAACTTGGTAAAAAAGTCAAACTGAGGTCAACTGTGGTCAAATTAAAGTCAAACATTAAGATTTTTTGCCAACATCAAGATTATGAGGTAAACTTCATCACTTGATCAAGGTTTGATCATGATTCATCAAGTAAATTTCAGATCATCAAGAATCAGGAGTTTCTAAATTAGGGGTTTCAATAGAAAAGTCAACTGAACTTTGACCACCCATAACTTTCACATGCTTCATCAAAAATTTCTCATCCAAAGCTCATTTTTAAGGAAATTGAATTCTCTAAAACTTTGTGTTTCACAAGCCAAGCCTAAAAATGCTTCATTTGGAAGGTATGAGCTAAAACATTATAGGTCCTTTTGAAAGTCAACAAAAAGTCAACTTTTTCCAAAGCTCATATTTTGAAAATGGTAAACGATATGGACATGGGACCAAAAGGGTTTGTTAGAGGACTCTCTAAGCTTTTAAAAAGTCCAAGATCACTCTCATAGCCTTAAAATTGTGGGATTTGTGCCTTGTCAAAGTTGGGAAATTTTCAAGGGGTGTATGAAGCAAATAAGGCCTAAAATTCAAAATTTTCCAAACGGGCCCATCAAATTGCAACCCAATCTCAAAGATAAGGTCATGCACGACCCAATAACCAATTATTCAGATTTTTATATTTATTTTTTATTATTTTGGATTTTATTTGTTAAAAATCAATTTAAATAAAAATAAAATATAAAAAGTCAATATTTGGATCAAATATTTGTTCTAGAACCAAATATATTACATTTAAGCTTATTGAAGATGTTCCAAATTCGTGCAAGGCATAATTGACAAGGATATATTTGATTTTTGATCATTATGAGTGATGGCTTTCTTCAATATCAAGTAATTGAAATCCATGAACAAGAGGCCCAAAAGTTGACCTAATTCCATTCACCACATATATACAAACATAAAGAATAGAAGAGGGGCGAGATTGAGCAGCCATTACATACTTTCCAAACTTCAAAATTTCATACAAAAAAAAGTCAATCTCGGTTTTAGATTTGGAGGTGTTTTCAAAGCAAACCAAAGGTTGCAAATCGCTCCTGGATGTTCCTTGAACGTGTTTGCATCATCATAAGCATAAAAATCCTTCACAGTTGCATGATGCGCACCATACTTTCCTTGTTATTTTGACTTTTTCGATTTCATGTTTTTATGCGTTAATAACTAAGTTTGATGATCAATTTGTGTTTGTTTTGAAGCATAGAAGCTTCCTGGATGGTTTGTTTTAAGTTCTATGGTCGTAATCACGTTTCACCATAACTAGGGTTTCAAAAACCATTTTGGGGCTTTGTGATTTAAGCCCTTAACAGACCTTTGAAGAGCATGGCTACGTTGTATAAGTCATAAGAAATTGAATGGCATTATTAATTTGAATTATTCTTGTGGTTTACGTGATGTTTTGAAAAACACGGGTTTACCTGCAAAACCATTTCGCATGAAAATGCATAGGAAATTTTGCAGGTCAAGAGGTTAAAGAAGAAGCTGGGCGCGAATCAGAAATTCAAATTTAATCTTGTTTTTTTATTTTATTTGTTTCATATTGATATCAGAAAGGCGCTTGTGGTGTGGTGGCTGAGACATAAGGTTGGTTACATTGAGGGCAGGGGTTCGAACCTTGCCTTCAAAGTTTTTTTTATTTTAACTAATAATATCACTATTTTTTCCATATTATTGAATTGTTTCAGATGTTTAACGCCTACGCACCTGTAGCCCAGTGGTAAGGACATGAGGCCAGAGATGAAAAGCAAAGGCGTGGGTTTAATTCCCACCCCAGGTATTTTGGCCATTTTCCTTATTATTTTCTTTAGTTTTAATTTTTGTTTTAACTATGGTTAACCTATACTAACCCTTTAAACCTTTTTTTTAAAAGAACTTTAATTAACCCTTAATTTTGTTTTTTTTTTCATTAGCTTTCTTTTAGTCTTAATTTGTTTCTGTAAAGTATTTAAATTTTAGTTTTTTTTTCCTTTTTTTTTTTAATTTATGAAAACTAATATTTATAATAATTATTAAACCCTATTTTTTTTTCTAAACCCTGATTTTATCCTCAAACCTTAAATTCCGAGCCTAAAAATTTTTACCCTAAATTTTTCATAAACCTAAACTCTAAAATTTTTTGTAAACCCTAAACCTAATTTATAAATCTTTTCACTAATTTTTATGTTATTCATTTGTACTGCGCCTTATTATGTAATTGTTTCTCATTTGTAATAGCGTAGCTTTATTTTTCGCCATATTATTATGTAATTGTCCCGAAGCCCTGTAATAGTATAGGAATTTTTATTTTCTGCCTTTTAAATTCTGCCATTATTTTCACTGCGTGGTTAGTAACATAGGGCGTGCCTAAAATTAAATGAATAATATGGACTTAGACAATTTAATTAAATAAGATAAAATATCTGAATAAAATCACTCACACATGTAAGTCAATCTATGATCGCCATCCGCACCTCCTAGGGTTACCTCTCTAAGTTGCCTTTAAAAAACGGTCAAGTCCCTCGAATATGGGGGTGTCTTAAGCAAAACCCCACAAATAAAAATCATCTTGTCCCTCCCCCGGTTAAAAGATCAAGTCCCTACGATGTTGCCTAAAATGATGTTGTCCCTTCGGTTTAAAAGATGATAGTCCCTTCCAATTGCTAAAGACACCCTTCAAGTTGCCTTCATTGACCGTACGATGACCATACGCCCGTCCCTTAACAAATTCAAGGTAATGACTACCTATTTCTTAATAATAGGGACAATTTTACCCTTAAAAGAATACAAAAGAACATAAATGACTTAGTCTAGGGTAAGAAATCTAAGTTACTGGCTCACACCCTTTAAAAAATACTTTTCACGCCTCACTATGTTCAAACATTTTCAAAACAAGGCTTTGTATACATCCATACGAGGATCATTACAAAGTACTTAGACAAATTTCTAAACACACAATTCACTTTCCTTTTTCAAACAAATAAGTGAGCTAAGTAACCAAGAGCCCATGGATAACCATGGATATAAAGGGTGCTTACACCTTCCCTTTATATAACTTACCCCTCGAACTCAAGTCTTTTAAAAATAGGTCTTTCCTATTCTTTTATGTCCTTTCCACTTTGATAAAATAAAAGTCGGTGGCGACTCTTGCTATCCACAACATTTATAGAAAGTCAGTTCTCTCACCGTGTTACAGAACTGACGACTCTGCTGAGGAGTTACTAAGTAAAAGAGGGGTACCCTTAGGAATTAGATCACTTAATTGTTTGCTTTGTTTGCTTTATATTATCTGTTGGAATTTTGTGTGAAAGATCCTAACCCGGATCTAGTGTACCCTAGGTAAGTAGCAATAGACCAAGGAAATTGTACGGCGTATACCGATATGGTTGATCTGGTGACTACGTTAGTGTGACTTCTTGGTTGGTTCTTATGTTCCTTAAGTAAGTTGAGGATAACCTGAGACTGCCATATGTTGTCATTACACTAACTGACTTTGTAAAAACCCTAGTTATCTCATCTTGGCCTTTAGAAAGTAGTGAGATAGTCGGCTTTGGAGAAGTATGAAGTTGGTTGATACTCTATGCTACGCTCATTGAGATCCTAAACTTGGGGGGTTTTGGTTGGCAAGTAAGTTGCCTACTGAACAACAACCCTTGGAAAAGATCAATGATATTGAGATCCTTTAGAACCTGGTTACTTTTGTAGGACAAGATGAACCAACTAAACTTCAGGGGAAGGGTACTTACCTTTAAACCTCATGCAAGCCTCTAAACCTAGGGCTATTGTGTGACTTGTTTGTGTGTGCCACATGTTTGTGATTGGTCATAATATCATGACATCATGAAATCATAAGCATATCATTTTCACTAACCATTTCAAGGACCAAAGGATTTATCTTTGTTCTTTGTTGCAGGTCATGGCTTCTGCTCGTAGGAACACTACCCGTATCAACTTTGTAGGGATACCTTCTAAGCTTAAGGAATTGGTCTCTAAAGTTTCTGAAAGTTCTCAATTCACCAAGAAGCATGGTCTCCTATTGAATCTAGTTACTTCAGGGTTCAATGAAGACACGGTGAGTGTCCTATTCCAATTCTTTGATCATAAACATCATTACTTCATGTTCCCCGACTATCAACTGGTACCTACAATAGAGGAATTCTCCAAGCTATTGGGTATACCTATCCTTGATCAGAGACCCTTCACGGGCTTAGAGAAAGAGCCTAAACCTGAAGTCATGTTTGCAGCCCTACATTTGAAGAAATCAGACATTGTCCTAGAAACGAGAAGCAGAGTTAAGGGTATTCTTGCTAAGGTATTGATGGAGAAAGCTCAGGTGTTCTTGGATGCTATGAGCTATGATGCTTTTGAGGAGATCTTAGCCTTATTAATCTATGGCTTAGTGTTGTTCCCAAATCCAGACCAGTTCATAGACGTACACACCATTGACATATTTCTGACTCACAATCCAGTGCCTACATTACTTAGAGATATCTTACATTCTCTTCACACTCGTACTACGAAGGTGAGAGGAACTCTGATGTGTTGCACACCGTTACTGGCTAAGTGGTTTATTTCTCACCTTCCTCGATCAGTGATAAAGAATGAACAAGGGTTAAGGTGGTCTAAGAGGATCATGTCACTCTCTCATTCAGATATTCACTGGTGTTCTCGATCTATGGAGAATGTTACTATCATTGATCGTTGTGGAGAGTTTCCTAATGTGCCACTCCTTGGAATTAGAGGGGGCATTACTTATAATCCTTCATTAGCCCTACGTCAGTTTGGTTATGCTCGGAGTATTGGTCCTCATGACATGCTTATTCAGGGTATTGTGTTCGACTACGACAACGATCTTCAAGGTTACCGACAAAGGTTTATACGAGCTTGGAGAAAAGTAAACAAGGTTGATAGCAAGACTCTGGAACCAAAGTATTCCATTCCTATGGAATCTTACCTCAGATGAGTGCGATCTTGTGCTCAGACTCTTATGATGCCATATCCTGTTGTTCTACCAGTCATTATGGAGCCTGTTGCTGAAGGAGATGTTCCTTATACCATCCTTCATCCAGATATGCCTACTGATTTGGAAAAGTTGCAGAAGTCATGGATTCAATTGAAGGAGCAAAGGGATACTTTTGAGACTCAACTCAGAGCTAGTCAAGAAAGAGTTCTGGAGTTGACAAAGCAACTGAGCGTAATCTCAACACATACCTCAACACAAAGAGGAAGCGTCCATGGGAGACCTTATTCCCATATATTTATTTCTTTGTATTTTACTCTCATTTCCTTTTATTCTAAGCCCAAGGGGCAATTTATATTGAACATTTACTAATAAAAGTTTTGTTTTTGTTTTTCTTTAAACAAATTTAAATCTTGTGATCCTTGAAAACATTACATATGCATCTACATACCATATCATTACATCACAGGTTTCATATAAACATGTATTTTATCTTCTCGCTGTTTATTTCAGTAGAAATGACTCTCGAACAAACTGTCAAGGATCTTCAGATTCAGAATGCCTAGTTTCAAGAGATGAATCTGAATTTGTCCAGGGGACAAGATGAGCTGAAGGCACTTCTGACCAAGAAAAAGAAAAAGACCAGAAAACCAGTTGGCTTCATCAACATGGGTAGAAGGTTCAGAGGTGCAGTCAAGACAGATGAAGAAGTTGAAAATATTGGGTCTGAAATTTCTAAGAAAGAAGAAGGAAGTCCCCATGGTACTATTGAAGACTCTTATTATGAGGAGAATTATTACCATGATCCGACTGGTGAAGAGAAGTATAAGATACTGGAGAACCGAATAAATGCTATAGAACTACAGAAGACTTATGGGTTTGACTTTGAAGATTTGAGCTTGATTTTCGGGGTCTCCATCCCTATTGGTTTCAAAGTTCCTACTTTTGTGGTATATGATGGTGTGTCATGTCCAAAATTGCATCTGAGATCTTATGTCAAGAGAATTCAACCAAATTATCCTGATAGGAAGTTGTGGATGCATTTCTTTCAAGAGAGTTTGTCTGGATCTCAACTGGAATGGTATTATCAACTGGAAAGTACCAACATTCGTAATTGGAATGATCTTGCTGAGGCTTTCTATAAGCAGTATCAATATAACTCTGATTTAGCACCAACTCGCATGCAGCTCCAAAGCATGTCCATGGGTTCTAAAGAAAGCTTCAACGAATATGCTCAGAAGTGGAGAGATCTTTCTAGTAGAGTTCAACCCCCTTTGACTGACATGGAATTGGTTGATATGTTTATGAGTACGTTGACTAGCCCTTTCTATAGTCATCTTATTGGAAGTTCATCCTCTGGTTTCACTGAGCTGATAATGACTAGAGAATGTGTGGAGAATGGAATACAAAATGGAAAGATTCAAATGGTTGCCTCTTCAAGTGCCACCAAGAAGCCTTACAATGGGAAGAAGGAATCCAATGCTGTGTATGGCCAACAGGGTCGTAATAATCGTAACCAATTTGTGGGAGTTGTTTTGATTTCTAATCCTGCACCTGCACCACAAGAGCAGCAGCAGAATAGTCAGCCTAAGCCTAGGAGGCAATTTACGAAGATCAATATGTCGTTGGCTCAGGCTTTGCAACACATGTGGTGCGTGTTTTTCGCAAGTGTACGAACACGTCAGAGTAATATAAAAGATTGTCGAATCCACAGAGACCAAGTGTCAATCTATCGTACCTGTTGTTATGGTGTTTATCTAAGGCAACTAAATATAAGGGTTTTAGTAAGGGTGCAATGGTAAATAATTTTAAATATTAAATAAAAGACAGGCTCGAATGTAATTCACGTAATCAATGATAATCCAGTACTTGTTAATGGAACTACTTATGGGCAATGTTTTCTTCTTTGAAAAGAACTAATTTAACAGGAACTGTCACTTTCGCGTATTCAGAACCGAGTTGTACTCTCTAATCAACCCCTCCTATTGTCACGGATAAAAAGGTGCGTACTGCGTTAGAGTAGTAAACCTATTTTTAAGAAATATAGTATCTTAACTAAGTTGAAAAGTATTTTAACCTGGACTTCTTAGCAAAAAGAGGTTCTTACGAACCAGAGTTTAAACTTCCTAACGCGTCCGAAAATCGTTTTAAAATCTCTTTTCTTTTTAATCTAAAAACTCCTAATGAACTAGACAAAGCGCTTTTGGCTGTTTTTGAAATAGTTAAAAACAATTACTTGAATTGAAAGATAAAATAGCCCTTAGGTGTTTCCACGAACAATTATACTGATTACTGGTTTAATTACGATCCTTACATTCTAACCTTTATGGAATTAGTTAGACATGATAAAGTAAAGATTCTTTTTATAGTTTTTCATAAAAGTAATTTAGTGCGAGTGCGGAAAGTAAATGAATTTAAAGCGAGTGCGAGAAATAAAGGAATTTAAAGCGAGTGCGAGAAATAAACGAAATAAAGTGCGAGTGCGGGAAATAAACAAAGTAAAGTGCGAGTGCGGATAATAAATAAAGTAAAGCAGTGCGAGAAATAAATAAAAGTAAAGTACGAACTTGAATTAAAATGGCGGCAGGATTAACTTCCTCCAGAGTGCTCCAAAACTTCGATCACACAGACAGATTACAGACTCGATCACTCGATTGCAGAGGCACCCCGATGTGGAATGGCAACTGCTTTGAAACTGATATATGCCTAAAGAAATCTAAGTTTGGATGAAGAAAAACGAAAATCTAAGGTCCTATTTATAGGAAAACTGAAAGCATGAAAAGACTGGGATGCCCCTCCACTAAAAAGTGGAGGTTACTGAAATTGGCCTTGTGGCGCCCGCCACAGGCCTCTGGCGCCCGCCATGGTCCCTACAGGGGATTGGAGAGTGGGGATCGTGGGTCTAGGAGGTTGAGGAGTGGTCTTGAGTCGTGGCCACGTCATGGCTAACCCCATGGCGCCCGCCACGGTGGGTGCCGTAAGTGCAAAACGCTGAATTTCTAGGTTTTCGTCCGTTTTCACTCCTTTTTCGCTCCCTTTCTCGATTCAAGCTCCGATTATTATAAAAACCTGAAAACATAAGAAAACAAAGTAATAACATAGCAAAACAACAATAAAAGCTAAGAATGCATGCGAAATCGGAGTCAGAAACACGGTGAATTTTAGTGTGATCAAATTCTCCCACACTTAAACCTTTGCTTGTCCTCAAGCAAACATTAAAGCTTAAGAAAATATGGTGTCAACACGTGTCTTTGGGCTAAAGGGCTTCTAAGTTCAAGTCAGGATGCAGTGACAGATACTAACTAAGTGAACCAAGGGTACCATAGTAACACAAACACAAACTTCAATCCTATATTAACCACTCCATATCATCCCACAATACCTAGGCCTATCTTCTCATCTTTTTGTGTCCTTTTCATTCAGGCGCAATCACATTAAGCCCGTTATCCGTACATGCTTCATAGTAGAGTGACCGGTTAGTGATTCTGATCCATAACATAAGGTTTCTGGCACATAAGCATGTGTAAACCTGTTTTTATTTCACCTAAATGTAGCTGCGGGGGATCGGATCGTAATCCGCCCTACCAAGTTCAGTGCCAGATACCTCTGAACCAACTAACAATAGGTGACTTGCAATTTTTTTCTTCTTTTTGTGGCAAAAAATTTTTTCTTCTCTTTTTTCGGTTTAAATGACTTTGTGAGGGTCACCTATACCAGAGTTTGCCTTTTTTCTTTTTTTCTTTTTTTTATTAGCACTGGATCATTCACTTATGTTCATCGGCCCCCTACGTAGAGCATGCCTAGGCCGGAGCTGACTGCTAAAATAAACTACTTAGGACAATTTTTAAAATGATAGTAAAGGCCATGGTGGTGGGGTTTAGGAGTGATTCATATATTCAAGAGGTCTATGGTGCTAAAATGGTTCTGATGTTTCAAAAAGTTGACCTAAGTCACCACATCCTATTCTAAACCTGTCTCAAAGCCCAAAAAACATGTGAAACAACATTATTTTCTTTTTAAAATTTTTTCTGGTAAGGCTAAGGAAATGGGAAAAAAATGAAGATGAACTAAAAACACACTATACTGGTGACTCGTCAGACTCATGCATTATCTAAGAAAAATAAATTACTGAAAAGGGAAATAACTGAAAGGAAATAATTAAAAAAAAGGAAATGACAGAAAGCAATAAAATCCCCTCCCACACTTAAATCGAACATTGTCCCCAATGTTTCGAAATAAGAAAAGGGGGGTAACCTGAAAAAGACTACTGAGGAGGAGCACTGGTGCCTTCGCCGTCCGGATGTGATGGTCTGGAACGACGGGATCTACTACGTTGCTGGTCCCTCCGGTCGAGTCGTGCTGATAAAGCAGCCTGAGCACTTCGGACCTCTCGAAGGTTACCTAAGATGGAACTTTGAGTGGCCTCTACAAGCTGGTAGTGTCGGCTGTTGAACTCTCTCTGACGGTTCTGCTCTAATGAGATATCGTTCAAGGTACGGCAAACGTTGCTATAAGCACGATCCGAAACCAATCGCGATTGTTGCATGAAGCTCATGTTGTCCGTCAGCTGTTGTGAAATAGTAGAGAGAAGGCCATCACGCCTTTCTTCTCTAGCTGTCATATCACGCCACATCTCCTCGGTGACATAGAATCCAGGAGCAGTACCTGCAACAGGGTTAGAGGAAGATGGTGCAGTGTGTGACTGTGAAGGACGATGGGGGGACATGTGAGGGATGGGAGACTGCTCTCTCCGATCATACTCTTCATCAGTGTCATGTGCCTCCCCATCGGGAATATTGGGAGGAAGTGGACCCAAAACACGTGGAGCATTAAGATCATAGGTCCAGTTCCTTTCATCACGTACATTAGTACGTCTACTGCATGGTAAAGCAACAGATGGGATAGCTACCCCATGAATCATCAACTCATAACCACCTTCTCTCCTCGATCGGCACAATTTCATGTCTTTCAGAAATTTTAAATTAATTGTGCGAGGAGGTAGTGGTTCAAGTGTAGCTATCTCATTGTTCAGGCCAAGAGCCCGAGCAATAGACGTAACAAGCCCTCCAAAAACAATCGGTCCTGTTTTATTAGTAAATAAAGTCATGTGGGCAAGCATAAACGGGACCGGATTGATGTGGGTTCTAGTGAGGTATCCTTGCAAAAATAGGAGTTCACGAGCATTTACCTTGTTTGGACTTTCCCGGCCAAAAATAGTACATGCCAAAAGAAGTCTAAAAACTCTTATGGTCGGGTTGTGAATGGTCGACGCAAGTATCCCTTCAAAAGAATTAATTGAAGAACTTGAAAGCCTTAGCCAGAAGGTAAATACCTCGGCCGACCACTCCGCATCCAAAGGTGCCTCACAAATTGCACCTTCCCTATGAGGGATTCCTAACAAACCTGCTAGATCGTCGGTACTGAATTCATACTCAATTCCAAACAATCTAAAAATAACAGTACCAACAGTGCTAGCAGTGTTAGGACTGACAGTGTATATCAAAGAACTCAAAAACTCAGTTGTCAGTCTCTCATAGGTAGGTTCCTGATTAATGAAAATACTATGCAAGCCTAGAAATTCTAATAAATTAAAAACACTATGATAAATACCCAAAGCATACAGACAGTTATCGTCGACGTACCTAGTCGAGAGAATTTCTCGACTTTGAAGCCTCTGAATAATTTTCCGTTGCCTATCGCCCGGTCTTCCATCACGAAGAAGAAATCCGTTGAACTCCATTGTTGAATGCTCCTTAGGTAGTGAAAATGGTAGAAAAGTGGTTTATGAGGGGAATGATAAAGTTTTGATTTTTTTGGTTTTTGATGGATGAAAATGGAAATGGATGTTGGATAAGTTTTATGGATGGAGGGTATTTTGGAAATGGGGGAGCTTTAATGGGGTTCAAGGAGGTTTTGGGAGGTTGTAAAAATGGGTTTTTGGTGAAGAAAGGGATGAAAATGGTGGAAATGGGGATTCAGCCCCGTACTTGTTGTTGGTACGGTGTGGCGCCCGCCACAGGGCCTATGGCGCCCGCCACAAGGCCAATTCCTGGGCCTTGTGGTTTTTGGATCCTCCTTTTGGGCCTTCCTTGCACCTTTGTCTTCCGGGGGGTCTGAATAGCGTTTTCTTCTTCTTTTCAAGGCATGAGGCTTGCATATTTTTTTTGTAAAGACAAAAATGAAAATATTTTTGTCTTATATTTTTTTTCTTTGCACGACAAAAAATAAAAATAATTAAAGAAACAAAAGAAAAAGAAAAAGTTAACATTAGTGCATAATATGTATATATATATATGGAATTCAAAATACATGAAAATATAAAAGCTGCAATAAAGTAAAATATGTCTGGAAATGCAATAAATAAAATAAAGCGTATAAAAGGAAATTAAATACTAGGGTAGTGCTGTCAGGGTAGAATGAGTCATGTGGTAGGCGTCTTTTCCTGGCTTGATCCACGAATCTCAGCTATCTCCCTCCGAAGCTCTTCAATCACCTGATGTAGAGCATCGGCCTCTGAGGCATGAGTGAGATCAGAAACCTGCATCTGTAACTCTAAGTCTGCCACTCCCTGCTTGAGCAGGGCAGTCTCCTTGCGGAGCTCATAAATCTGTGTTTGTAGGTCAGGTGGCTGCAGAGACATATTGTTAGACATAACAGTGATTCGGGGAGTAAGAGGTGTAGGAGTGTACTCAGCGGCGGGAGGCGATTTCGGCTCTTCGACAGTCTCTCCATAACCCTCTAGAGCATAACTCCAATTTTCAGGATCATGGACACTGGTCATCAGCTGATCTGGTAATGTAAAGTAGTGTATCGCTTCGCCGTCGATCAGCAATCTAAACATGTTGGGCTCAAAAGAAGCCCTCCTCATCAGTCCTCTATCAAGACAAAAATCAATATCCAGGGTGGTGTAGCAGCAGAAGGTCCTGAGGTGCAATAACTTGCGAGCCAAACCCAATGTAGTAGCTATCTGTGTAACAATCCCACCGATATGGATGATTCCTACGGATGATCTGGCAACACTAGCCAAGCCCTTCAACAGAAAGTTGCCACAAGCAACTGAGCGAGACTGAGTCGCACAAAACAGTAGGAAAATCTCCTCTTCACTCAGCAGGGTCTCTGTATCTGGTAAACCTAGGAAAGAATGTGCTAGAATCATCTGGAAGTACCTCAATGCAGGGTTGTGGATTACCTGAGAAAACTGGGTAGAAGGATCTTGGCTTCCTCCACCTGATATTTTAGTCCAAAACTTTTCCACTTCTCTGCTCATAAAATACCCCATTGGTGTCTCTGGAATAGCATCAGGAGTAGTCTGGAAACCTAGTAAATCACCAAACTCTTTGTGAGAGAATGAGTAGTCAATCCTGAACAACCTGAAAACAGCGAGTCCATCGGGTCCAGCCCAAGGGTCATGATGAAACGAGCTGAGGAACTCAAGAGTCAAGTTCCTATAAGTGTTGTTCCTGTAGTCAAACTGGCCCCAGTGGAGTTGATGGCATAAAAATCTGACGCTTGGCTCTATCCCCAAGGCATCCATGCAGTCATGGTCAGGGTACCTGGTAGGAGCCATAGGGCGTCTCATGTGGACATGGTAACGCTCTCTCTGTGCATCGTCTCTAAAGGCCACGTGCATGTCATCAGGGTTCTGCATTCTGTACAAGGTTAGCAAACAAGTCCTGAAAGCACATAAAACATTCAATCGTTAGTCCTGACATATTAATAAAGTAAACAAATTAAAATAAAGTAAAAATAAATAAAAAAGTACATAAATAAGAAAACCATGGGTTGCCTCCCATGCAGCGCTTGTTTAACGTCATTAGCTCGACGACCGATATTTAAACATCATTGGAAGGATATGGTGGATCACTCAGAGTATGACAGGTGTATGTTGATGGAATGTCACCTCCTTCGTAGGGCTTCAACCTCTGTCCATTGACGATGAACGGTTTACATGTCTGGTTCTTGATTTCAATAGCACCGGATCTTAGGATCTTAGATACTTCGAAAGGGCCCGTCCATCTCGAACGAAGCTTACCTGGAAAAAGTCGTAACCTAGAATCGAAAAGGAGAACAGGATCGCCTATTTTGAAGTCTCTTCTTATGATTCTTTTGTCATGCCAAGCTTTTGTTCTTTCTTTGTATATGATGGCATTTTCGTAGGCAGATTGTCTGAGCTCTTCTAATTTGTGAATGTCAAGGATACGTTTCTCACCAGCTGTCAAGTAATCCAAATTCAAAGTTTTGATGGCCCAATAGGCCTTATGTTCCAATTCAAAAGGTAAGTGACATGATTTTTCATAGACCAGTTGATAAGGGGTTGTTCCTATAGGAGTTTTGAAAGCAGTTCTATAGGCCCATAATGCTTCTTGAAGTTTCTGTGACCAATCTTTTCTAGATATAGAGACAGTCTTCTCGAGGATTTGTTTGATCTCCCTATTAGATACTTCCACTTGTCCATTGGTCTGTGGGTGGTATGGTGTTGCTACTCTATGCTTAACTCCATACTTGCTTAAAAGTTTATCAAATATTCTCGATATGAAGTGTGATCCTCCATCACTTATGACTAAACGGGGTGTTCCAAACCTGGGAAATATATAGTTTTTGAATAATTTGATGACTACTCTGGTGTCGTTTGTGGGTGCGGCGATAGCTTCAATCCATTTAGACACGTAGTCAACTGCTACTAAGATGTACTGATTTCCAAAAGATGGTGGGAACGGTCCCATAAAGTCTATACCCCATACGTCTAAGAGTTCTACTTCTTGGATATTTCTTAACGGCATTTCATTACGTCTTGAAATATTTCCTGTGCGTTGGCATCTATCACACTTGACAATGAAAGCATGGACATCACACCACATAGTAGGCCAGAATAGGCCAGCTTGAAGAATCTTGGCGTAGGTCTTAGATGTGCTCGCATGTCCACCATAGGGTGCAGAGTGACAATGCTCAATTATATTATTTACCTCTTCTTCTGGAACACAACGGCGGAAAATGCCATCTTTACCTCTCTTGAAAAGAAACGGTTCGTCCCAATAGAAGTTTCTCACATCACTATAGAACTTCTTCTTCCGGTGGTAGTTTAGATCAGGGGGTATGATGTCAGCGGATAGGTAATTAACAAAGTCTGCATACCAAGGTACATTGCTTATAGCTAAGGATTTATGAAAATACTCATGAGGGTCTGGGTTATCTTCTTCAATAGTTTCTAGTTGGGCTATCAGTCTATCATAGGCAAAATCGTCATTTATGGGAACTGGATCAGGTTTCAGGTATTCTAGCCTAGATAGGTGATCAGCTACCACATTATCAGTGCCTTTCTTATCACGGATATCCAAATCAAACTCTTGCAGTAATAGAATCCATCGAAGTAACCTAGGCTTGGCATCCTTTTTGCTTAGTAAGTAACGAATGGCAGCATGGTCGGTATAAACTATAATCTTGGCTCCTACTAGATAAGATCTAAATTTGTCTATTGCAAAAACTACAGCTAGGAGCTCTTTTTCGGTTGTTGCGTAGTTGAGCTGTGCAGCGTCTAGGGTTCTACTGGCATAATAAATCACATGTAACTTCTTATCTTTTCTCTGACCTAGAACGGCTCCAACAGCATAATCACTGGCGTCACACATTATCTCAAACGGTTCTGACCAATCAGGGGGTTTCATTATAGGTGCTGAAATTAGAGCTTGCTTCAGAAGATTAAATGCTTCAGTACATTTTTCATCGAAGATAAATTCAGCATCTTTCATCAAAAGACCAGTTAAGGGCTTTGTTATTTTGGAGAAATCCTTGATAAAACGTCGGTAAAATCCGGCATGTCCAAGAAAACTTCTTATCTCCCTGATAGTCTTCGGCGGTTTTAGATTCTCTATGACTTCTATTTTTGCTTTATCTACCTCTATACCTTTTTCGGAAACTATATGTCCTAAAACAATCCCTTCGGTGACCATGAAATGACATTTTTCCCAATTTAGCACAAGGTTTACCTCCACACATCTCTCCAGGATTTTCTCAAGGTTGACAAGACAATTTTTGAAATCTGATCCACAAACTGAGAAATCGTCCATAAATACTTCCATAATTCCATCTAAATAATCAGCAAAGATAGACATCATGCAGCGTTGGAAAGTTGCAGGAGCATTACAAAGTCCAAAAGGCATTCTTCTATAGGCAAAGGTTCCAACTGGGCATGTAAAGGTAGTTTTTTCTTGATCTTCGGGGTGAATAGGTATTTGGAAGAATCCTGAATATCCATCTAGGTAACAAAAGTAAGAGTGTCTGGCTAGGCGCTCCAACATTTGGTCTATGAATGGTAATGGGAAATGGTCCTTCCTAGTTGCTTTATTTAATTTTCTATAATCTATGCACATACGCCAACCTCCATCGGTTCTTTTTGCTACAGGTTCGCCCTTCTCGTTTTGCACGACTGTGATGCCTCCCTTTTTAGGTACTACATGCACAGGACTCACCCATTTACTGTCCGAGATCTGATATATTATACCTGCCTCTAATAACTTAAGAACTTCAGTCTTAACTACAGTACTCATTATAGGATTTATTCTTCGTTGGTGTTCTCTGGAAGGTTTTGAATCTTCTTCAAGCAAAATCCGATGCATGCATACGGATGGGCTTATTCCTTTTAGATCAGAGATCTTATATCCTAAGGCTGAGGGGTACCTACGTAAAACTTCTAATAATTGATCGGTTTCTTCTTGGTTTAAGGTAGCAATGACTATAATTGGACGGTTCATATCTTCATCAAGAAATTCATATCTCAGGTTTTTAGGCAGTTCCTTAAGTTTTACGGTCGGTTTCATAGGGCAAGGCATAGGATCTGGGGTAAGAGATAAACATTCGTGAAGGTTATCATCAATGTAGGGTCTTTTATAATTGTCATCTTCCAAAATAAGGGTTGATGGCAATTTTATAGATTCAGTTTCTTCTTCTTGTTCTAATTCCCTAATGCATTCTTCGATGATATCTAAGGCATAATAAGAATCTCCTATCACAGGTGCCATAAGAAATTTTGACAATATAAATTCTATCTTCTCGTCACCTACCTCAAAAGTTAGTTTTCCTTTTTTAACATCTATTACGGCTCCAGCAGTCGATAAGAACGGTCTACCTAGGAGGATTGGTATGTCGTCATCTTCTTTAATGTCCATGACAACAAAATCAGTAGGTATAAACAACTGACCTATCCTAACAGGGACGTCTTCAAGTATGCCTATAGGGTATTTAACGGATCTATCGGCTAATTGAAGTGACATCTTAGTAGGTTGTAATTCTCCTAAGTTTAATCTCTCACAAACTGCTAAAGGCATTAAGCTCACACTAGCTCCTAAGTCTAGAAAAGCTTTTTCGATGACATGATTTCCCAAAATACAAGGAATGGAAAAATTTCCGGGATCTTTATCTTTCTTTGCTAACCTATCTTCGGAAATAGAATTACATTCCACGGGTTTCGGATCTTCAAGTCTACGTTTATTCGTAAGTATGTCTTTGAGAAACTTAGCATAAGAAGGTATTTGGGTGATGGCTTCTGTAAAGGGGATTTCTACGTGAAGTTTTTCTATAACCTTAACGAATTTTTGATATTGATTATCGATTTGGGTTTTCTTTAATCTTTGAGGGTATGGTATTGGTGGTTTGTATGGCGGTGGTGGTATATAGGTTTTATTTTTAGGTTCTTCTCCTTTTTCTTGACTTTCCGGGGTTTCAGGCTTCTCTGGTTCCTTTTCCTCATTCCTCTCAGAAGTTTCGGGCTCACTTAATCTAGGGTTTAAAGGTTCTTTATAAGCGGTTCCACTTCGTAGAGTAATGGCATTAGCTTGCCCTTTCGGGTTTTGTTGAGGTTGTCCAGGGAACTGTCCTCCAGGTGTAGTCTGTGGGGCTTGGTTTAACGCTACCTGAGAGATCTGGGTTTCAAGCATCTTATTATGAGTGATGATTTGATCAACCTTGGTTCCTAACTTGGTAATTAGTTCGTTAACATGGACGTTTTGGTTCATGAACTCTTTGTTTTGTTGTTTTTGAGCAACGATAAAATCTTTTACAACTTCCTCAAAGCTCGGGTTTGGTGGTACAGGTTGCATAGGTTGATTTGTTCTAGGGGCTTGGTAACCTTGTTGTCTCGGAGGTGCGGTATTTTGAATAGGGTTATTATTTTTGTAGGAGAAGTTTGGGTGATTCCTCCATCCAGGGTTATATGTGTTTGAAAATGGGTTCCCTTGGGTATAGTTCACTTGCTCGGTGTTGGTTTCATTCAACAGATTGCATTCGGCGGATTGGTGTCCTTGCGTTCCACATATCCCACAATTCGGCGAAACTGCGGCTACAGTATTCGGAATTGTACACATATGTTCGACTCTAAGGGCCAACGCGTCCATTTTAGCCTGCATCATGTCTATAGAGCTTAGCTCATGTATTCCTCCTTGGGCTTCATTCTTTTCCACTGTCGCTCGTTCTACTCCCCATGATTGATGGTTTTGGGCCATGTCCTCGATAAGGGCACTAGCTTCAGGGTAAGGTTTGTTCATCAGTGCGCCACCAGCGGCGGCGTCGATGGTCATTTTAGTGTTATAATTAAGTCCATTATAGAAGGTTTGGATGATTAGCCAATTCTCTAAGCCATGGTGTGGGCATGCTCTTAATAGTTCTTTATATCTCTCCCAGGCTTCGAACAACGACTCTCCTTGGTGTTGGGTAAATCTAGTTATTAGGTTTCGAAGAAGAGCAGTCTTACTTGGGGGAAAATATCTAGCAAGGAAAACTTTCCTAAGGTCATCCCAAGTTGTTATTGAATTGGGTGGAAGGGAATCTAACCATGATAGAGCTTTATCTCTGAGGGAAAAGGGAAATAATCTTAAGCGTATCGCCTCAGGAGAAGCTCCATTGGTTTTAAAGGTGTCTGCTAACTGAAGAAAGTTTTTTAAATGTTGGTTCGGGTTATCAGTAGCGAGACCTGCAAATTGTCTCTGTTGCACTAATTGCAGCAGGGATGGTTTAAGTTTAAAATTATTGGCTGGGATAGCGGGGTTTACTATACTGGAACTAGGTTCCTCGTTTGATGGTTGGGAGAAGTCCTTAAGAGGTCTTCGGTTTTGTTCGTCGGCCATAGCTATCCTATTCCTATGGAAAAATAAACGTGCGCGAGCGTAACGTTCAGGTTCAGCTAGAGGGTCTACTAAACTTCCGGCACTGCGAGTCTTTCGCATTGACCGGTGGGTAACAACCTTAGTCTAAACGGTATAACTACAAGGTAATGAAATTTGACGATATTGGTCCCCGGCAACGGCGCCAAAAACTTGGTGCGTGTTTTTCGCAAGTGTACGAACACGTCAGAGTAATATAAAAGATTGTCGAATCCACAGAGACCAAGTGTCAATCTATCGTACCTGTTGTTATGGTGTTTATCTAAGGCAACTAAATATAAGGGTTTTAGTAAGGGTGCAATGGTAAATAATTTTAAATATTAAATAAAAGACAGGCTCGAATGTAATTCACGTAATCAATGATAATCCAGTACTTGTTAATGGAACTACTTATGGGCAATGTTTTCTTCTTTGAAAAGAACTAATTTAACAGGAACTGTCGCTTTCGCGTATTCAGAACCGAGTTGTACTCTCTAATCAACCCCTCCTATTGTCACGGATAAAAAGGTGCGTACTGCGTTAGAGTAGTAAACCTATTTTTAAGAAATATAGTATCTTAACTAAGTTGAAAAGTATTTTAACCTGGACTTCTTAGCAAAAAGAGGTTCTTACGAACCAGAGTTTAAACTTCCTAACGCGTCCGAAAATCGTTTTAAAATCTCTTTTCTTTTTAATCTAAAAACTCCTAATGAACTAGACAAAGCGCTTTTGGCTGTTTTTGAAATAGTTAAAAACAATTACTTGAATTGAAAGATAAAATAGCCCTTAGGTGTTTCCACGAACAATTATACTGATTACTGGTTTAATTACGATCCTTACATTCTAACCTTTATGGAATTAGTTAGACATGATAAAGTAAAGATTCTTTTTATAGTTTTTCATAAAAGTAATTTAGTGCGAGTGCGGAAAGTAAATGAATTTAAAGCGAGTGCGAGAAATAAAGGAATTTAAAGCGAGTGCGAGAAATAAACGAAATAAAGTGCGAGTGCGGGAAATAAACAAAGTAAAGTGCGAGTGCAGATAATAAATAAAGTAAAGCAGTGCGAGAAATAAATAAAAGTAAAGTACGAACTTGAATTAAAATGGCGGCAGGATTAACTTCCTCCAGAGTGCTCCAAAACTTCGATCACACAGACAGATTACAGACTCGATCACTCGATTGCAGAGGCACCCCGATGTGGAATGGCAACTGCTTTGAAACTGATATATGCCTAAAGAAATCTAAGTTTGGATGAAGAAAAACGAAAATCTAAGGTCCTATTTATAGGAAAACTGAAAGCATGAAAAGACTGGGATGCCCCTCCACTAAAAAGTGGAGGTTACTGAAATTGGCCTTGTGGCGCCCGCCACAGGCCTCTGGCGCCCGCCATGGTCCCTACAGGGGATTGGAGAGTGGGGATCGTGGGTCTAGGAGGTTGAGGAGTGGTCTTGAGTCGTGGCCACGTCATGGCTAACCCCATGGCGCCCGCCACGGTGGGTGCCGTAAGTGCAAAACGCTGAATTTCTAGGTTTTCGTCCGTTTTCACTCCTTTTTCGCTCCCTTTCTCGATTCAAGCTCCGATTATTATAAAAACCTGAAAACATAAGAAAACAAAGTAATAACATAGCAAAACAACAATAAAAGCTAAGAATGCATGCGAAATCGGAGTCAGAAACACGGTGAATTTTAGTGTGATCAACATGTTGAAAGGAGAGCTGATTACTTTGAAAGATCCTCCTCAGAATCCCAACACTTCCTCTCCTTGCTACAATCCCAATGCAAGGTATGCATATCATTCTATTAGTCATGGCCATGATACTAATAGTTGTTGGGTGTTGAAGAACAAAATTCAGGATATGATTGAAAATGGAGAAATTGAGTTTGACCCTTCAGAAACTCCTAAGGTGATTACTGCTCCTATGCCTAAGCATGAGAAAACTGTTAATGTTGTTGATGATGTTTCTTATGTTTATATCGTGGCTGAGTTAACTACTCCTCTATCCATTGTCAAGAAGAAGCTGATGCAAGCTGGTTTATTTCCAGGTTGCAATGAAGATTGTTTTTTCTGTGTCTATCAACCTAATAGTTGTTGGAAGCTGAAGGAAGGTATTCAGCATTTGATGGACAACCGAACTATATTATTTGAGAAGACCCCTTATGTAGAAAGTTTATGTGAAGGTCTGGACCAAGATCTGAAGCTTAAAGATGTGGCTATGGTTGATAAGACTCCTGTGAAGATTACTTCCAAAAGTCCAGTGAGGATCACTTCTAAAGGTCCTGTGAAGATTACTGTTGAGCCAAAGGTGGCTCCAATGATTATTACTACTCCTGGTCCTATACCATATACCTATGATAAGGCTATACCTTGGAATTATGGTTCTGATGTTTATATCCATGGTGTCAAGCAAGAACCTTTGACTGATACACCTACTGCTGATGCTAATCCTGATGTTGACAATATTGCTGGATCTAGTAAGGTTACCAGGAGTGGAAGAATTTTCTCTCCAGAAGACACCTCAAAGACTGCTACTCCAGTTCATATCTCTAACTCTGGGCCAAGTACTGAGGCTCGGGGAAAAGGACCAATGATTGAACTTGTTCAAGCTGAGGCACCATCTAATGAAGATCTCTCTAAGAAGATGGAAGAAGTACTAAAGATTATCCGCAAGAGTGATTATGATATTGTTGACTAGTTGGGGCATACTCCCTCTAAAATCTCTATGTTGTCTCTGCTATTATGTTCTGAAGCCCACGCTAAGGCTTTAATCAAGTTCCTGAAGGCTGCTCATGTGCCACATGAAATCTCTGTGGACTAGTTTGAGAATTGTGTTGCTCATCTGACTAGTGATAATGGTTTGAGTTTTTCTGATGCTGATCTGACTCCTGCTAAAAGAAACCATAATAGAGCTATGCACGTCTCCATTGAGTGTAGGGGCACTACTTTATCTCATGTGTTGGTGGATAATGGTTCATCATTGAATGTGTTACCCAAGGAGGTTTTGGATAATCTCAACCTTGAAGATGTTGTGTTAAGACCAAGTAATGTGGTGGTGAGGGCCTTTGATGGTTCAAGAAGAATGGTGCATGGAGAAGTGGATCTCCCAATTAAAGTAGGATCTCAAGTCTTTGATTCTACTTTTTATGTGATGGATATTCGTCCTGCGTACTCATGTTTGCTTGGGTGCCCCTGGATCCATGGGGCAGGTGCTGTGACCTCCATTTTACATCAGAAGCTGAAGTATCCAGTGAAAGGCAAGATCGTCACTGTTTATGGTGAAGAAGAATATATGGTCAGTCATATGAATACTTTTTAATATGTTGAGATAGAGGGTGAATTTGTTGAGACTCCTTGCCAGACATTTGAAGTAGTTCCTTAAGTTGTTCCTGCTACTGAATCCATCCCTGCTGCTAAAAAAGTTCCTGTGATTACCAGAGTACCTCCTACAATGGCCTCTCTCAAGGATGCTAAAGTTGTGGTTGAAGAAGGTGGTTGTACTATTTGGGGTCATCTTCCTGACATTCCTTACAAGTCTGACAAGTTTGGTTTGGGTTTTACTGCAGAATCCCAGAAGGTTGTCCGTCGTGCTCGTGATGTTCGTATCACTAACAAAAGAATCATAAAGGACCAAGTCAATGATGTGGGAGATTATGATAAAGATTACAACCTGGATAAATGGATCTTTCCTACCATTGGTGAAGGGCTCAACAATTGGAAGGCTGAAGACGTTATTCCTATCTCCTTTAGTTAGGAGTAAATGCTATTTTGGTTTTCTAATTTTAATTTTGTAATTTTGAACAATTAAATACTTTTGAACCTTGTGCCTTGCCCGAGGCACAATGGTGTGCTTGTTAGGGATGTCATTTCATTTGCATATTTTCATTCAATAAAATCAATGGACGTTTCTTGCTTTCGTAAATATTGTACTCTTCGTCTTTCTTTTACTTTTTCCTTTATCAAAAGCTATGTGTTCTTACACATAACCACGTCACTAAAATGCATATCTTCATCCACTATGGATCCTGTTGATAACAGTTATGCTATTTCCAATTATAACTTCAAGAATCCGATATATCAAGCTGAGGATGGAAAGGAGGAAGATTGTGAAGTACCTGTAGAGCTGGCTAGATTGCTACAGCAAGAAGAGAAAGTTATACAGCCACATGAGGAACCAATTGAAGTTGTGAATCTGGGAACTGAAGAAAACAAGAAAGAGGTAAAGATAGGTGCTGAATTGGAAGACGGTGTTAAGAACAGGTTGATCCAGATGATACGTGAGTATGTGGAAATTTTTGCTTGGTCCTATGAAGATATGCCTGGGTTGGATACTAATATTGTGGTTCACCGTCTACTAGTGAAAGATGATTTTCGCCCAATAAAAAAAAAGTTCACTGTATGCTTCCTGAAATGTCAGAAAAGATTAAGGAAGAAGTGATGAAACAATTCAATGCAGGGTTCCTAGCTGTTACTTCTTATCCTCAGTGGGTTGCAAATGTGGTACCGATGCCTAAGAAAGATGGTAAAGTACGCATGTGTGTAGATTACAGGGATTTGAACAAAGCCAGCCCCAAAGATGACTTTCCACTTCCACATATTGATGCTCTGGTAGAAAACACTGCTCAACACAAGGTATTCTCTTTTATGGATGGTTTCTCTGGTTACAATCAGATTAAGATGGCACCTGAAGATATGGAGAAGACTACATTTGTTACACAATGGGGCACTTTCTGTTATAAGGTAATGCCATTTGGTTTGAAGAATGTTAGGGCAACATATCAATGTGTTATGGTAGCTTTGTTCCATGATATGATTCACAATGAGATAAAGGTATATGTTGATGATATGATAGCCAGATCTCAAACTGAAGAAGAACATATTGATCATCTGCACAAGTTGTTTGAGAGGTTAAAAAAGTACAAGTTGAGACTAAATCCAAACAAGTGTACCTTTGGAGTTAGATCTGGTAAACTTTTGGGTTTTATTGTCAGTGGTAAAGGTATTGAAGTTGATCCTGCAAAGGTAAAATATATACAAGAGATGCCTGATCCCCGTACTGAGAAGGAAGTAAGAGGTTTCTTGGGACCACTGAATTACATTGCAAGATTTATTTTCCAGTTAACTGTTACTTGTGAGCCAATCTTCAAGCTGTTGAAGAAAGATCAAGTAATGTAATGGAATGATGAATTCCAGGTAGCTTTTGATGAGATAAAAAAGTACCTCCAAAAACCTCCTATATTGATGCCACCAGTTGAAGGAAGACCCTTGATTATGTATCTGACAATATTGGATAACTCAATGGGGTGTGTGTTTGGGAAACATGACGAGTCTGGTCGAAAAGAGAAAGCAATATACTACCTTAGCAAAAAGTTTACCGACTGTGAAACAAGATAATCACTGCTCGAGAAAACTTGTTGCGCTTCGGCATGGGCTGCTCGTCGACTAAGACAGTATATATTGACTCATACCACTTTATTGATTTCAAAAATGGATCCAATCAAGTACATATTTGAGAAACCTGCTCTCTCCGGGCGAATAGCGAGATGGAAAATGATCCTAACAGAATATGACATACAGTACACTACTCAGAAAGCAATTAAAGGAAGTGTAGTAGCTGATCATTTGGCTCATTAGGCAGTGGATGATTATCAGTTTATGAATTTTGAGTTTCCGGATGAATATATTATGATTGTTACTAAAGAACCTAGACAATATGAAGTACCTGAACAAGGATCCCGATGGACTATGGTATTTGATGGAGCTTCTAATGCGCTTGGTAATGGTGTCGGTATTGTAATTATCTCTCTTAAAGGTTGTTATACACCAATTACTGCAAGACTTTGTTTTGATTGTACCAATAATATGGTTGAATATGAAGCATGTATCATGGGTATCAAGGCTGCCATTGAGATGAAGATTCAGTTTTTGAATGTGTATGGAGATTCAACCCTGGTAGTCAGTCAAGTTAAAGGAGATTGGGACACCAAGCATCCAAATCTCATTCCTTATAGAGAGCATGTGTTGTCTTTGATCCCATACTTTGAATAGATCACCTTTGGACATATTCCACGAGAAGGGAAACAGTTGGCAGATGCATTAGCCACCATGGCATCTATGTTTGAAATCAGTTGGGATGATGAAGCTCCCAGAATTACTATTGATCAGTTTGATGAACCTGCATATTGTAATGAGGTTGATACTGGAGGAGTATAGAAAAAACCTTGGTTCCATGAAGTAAAAAGGTATCTTGAAGCTCAAGAGTTCCATGAAGGGGAATCTGTCAATGACAATAAGTTTCTGAGGAGATTTTCTGCTAAGTTTTTCCTGAGTAATGGAATTTTCTATAAGCGCAATCATGATTCAACTTTGCTTCGCTGTGTGGATAAGAAGGAAGCAACAAAGATTATGGAGGACATGCATGATGGGATTTTTGGTACTCATTCTAGTGGGCATACCATGGCTAAGAAGATATTGAGAGCAGGTTATTATTGGTCTACCATGGAAGCTGATAGCTATCAGCAATCCAAAACTTGTCACAAATACCAGATTTATGCTGATAAGGTTCATGTGCCTCCAGTTCCATTGAATGTTCTGACAGCTCCTTCTCCTTTAGACATGTGGGGCATTGATATGATTGGTGAGATCAAACCTACTGCTTCTAATGGACATCGTTTCATCCTTGTTGCCATTGATTACTTTACAAAGTGGGTAGAGGCAGCCTCATTCGCTTATGTTACCAAGAATGTTGTGGTTTGATTCATCAAGTATAATCTCATATGTAGGTATGGCATCCCTGAAAGGATTATCACAGATAATGGTACTAATTTGAATAATACTATGATTACTGATCTTTGCATGCAATTCAAGATTAAGCATCACAATTCTTCTCCATGTCGTCCGAAGATGAATGGCGCAGTGGAAGCCGCCAACAAGAATATTAAGAAGATCTTGCAGAAGATGACAGTTACATATAAATATTGGCCTGAGATTACCATTTTCTCTTCATCGTTATCGTACCGCAATACGTACTTCAACAGGGGCAACCCCATTCTCCCTTGTCTATGGTATGGAGGCAGTTTTACCCATTGAAGTTCAGATTCCTTCCTTAAGAATTATGAAAGATGCAGGCTTAGATGAAGATGAATGGATTCAGACTCGACTTGACCAGATAAACTTGATTGATGAGAAAAGATTGGCAGTTGTTTGTCATGGTCAGATTTATCAGAAACGTATGATCAAAGCCTTCAATAAGAAAGTTAAGCAGCAAGTATATCAGGTTGGTGATTTGGTGATCAAGCGTATTATATTACCACATGGTGATCCCAGAGGCAAATAGACCCCCACTTATGAAAGGCCATTTGTTATTAAGAGAGTATTTTCCGGAGGTGCCATAATGCTTACCACTATGGATGGTGAAGATTTCCCACAACCTGTGAACGCAGACATAGTTAAAAAATACTACGCATAAAAAGAGACCCACTAGGTTGACTGGCCTAGGCAAAAATAAGGGCATCCCGGTGAACCAAAATGTTTCGGCAAAAATTAGGGATATATATAAAAAAAATGTACACCCGGCAAGTTGAAAACCTGAAAAGGCGGCTTGGGCAAAAAAGGGTATCCTGATGGATTGAAAACCTGAAAAGGCGATCCAGGCAAAAGTTAGGGATTAAAACGTATGACTATGTCTCGTTGGATCACCCATGTAACCTCTATTAGTTGTGATATCTACGTCAAATTCAACAGATACAGATCATTACAATCGTTTCTTTTCCGACAGCTTAAGATGAGATACTTGAAGATAATGGCAATAGCGGAGTTGAAACTCAATAGGATCATTTACACATAGCTATTTTTCCTTGTTTTGTATTCTTTTAAAATTTCTTCGACGAATTCCTCTTACTAGGATTTTCGTCTCCGTGTTAAAACTCGCCTGTTTACATACCACTTTCTAAATAAATAAAATTCCTATTTTCGAAATCAGGTTTACTTTTCCCCTTTTACTAAAGTGAGAAACGTCTGTTGATTATGTTTGAATATATATGTGATTTTGAATATGATTGATGTTTACCAGAAATGCATAAAATACAATAATATTATTTACTAAGAACGAGCGGAGGTAGGAATTCAACGAATCTTCGCCGGTTCATCCCCATAGAGTAATCTTTACGGATATTCTTACGAAATATTTCAAATAGTATCTTGTACTTCCAACTCTACGAAGTCTTCAAGTAATTTCCTTTCAAATATAATTTATCCTCCGAAGAATTGATACTTGACCGGATAAGTCTCCCGGAGCAATGTCCATCTCTTTTATCCTCATTCAGGATATTCAGGAACTTAATCCTTCAATAAGAAGAACGACGAACGAAAACGGAAGGTTCTAAGTACGATGTTCCAAAACAAGACGGGAATGAAGTCTTCATATTCCTCAACAACGAATCGGGATTTATTATCCCCATCCAGTAGTTGTTCTACAAAGCTACTCATGCGCTTCAACTACATAATTCATACATACATCATCATATCATATCATACGCATACAACATTCTCATAAGATATTATCTTGCAAAGTGTTATATGCATCATGATATTTGCATAAAACTAATCTTGTTTTTCAGGTTAATTCCCCAGCAGACGAATGTCATCAACAAATTATTCTTAGGTTGCTATATCCCCCCAAGGGTTGCTTCAAACAATATCTTGGATTGTTAAATCCTCCAGGGCTACTTCAAACAAAACCTTGGGTTGTTTTATCTCCCCAAAAGCTATATCATCAAACCTTGGGTTGTTTTAGCTTCCCAAAAGCTATATCATCAAACCTTGAGTTGTTTTATCTCCCCAAAAGCTATATCATCCAACCTTGGGTTGTTTTATCTTCCCAAAATCTATATCATCAAACCTTGGGTTGTTTTATCTTCCCAAAAGCTATATCATCAAACCTTGGGTTGTTTTATCTTCCCAAAAGCTATATCATCAAACCTTGGGTTGTTTTATCTTCCCAAAAGCTATATCATTATACCTTGGGTTGTTTTATCTTCCCAAAAGCTATATCATCACACTTTGGGTTGTTTTATCTTCCCAAAAGTTATATCATTATACCTTGGGTTGTTTTATCTTCCCAAAAGCTATATCATTATACCTTGGGTTGTTTTATCTTCCCAAAAGCTATATCATCTCACCTTGGGTTGTCTTATCTTCCCAAAAGCTATATCATCTCACCTTGGGTTGTCTTATCTTCCCAAAAGCTATATTATCACGCCTTGGGTTGTTTTATCTTCCCAAAAGCTATATCATCATACTTTGGACTACTTTATTCTCTGAGAAGTATATTTGAAGAACTTTTCTCCAAATGGAATCTTTAAGCCCATTCAAGCAATACAACCAACCAACAGTATCATTTTACGCACCGGCAAATGCAAATTTTTGGGCTTTTGTGTTCAATCCCCTTCAACCTTCAAGTCACGAATGTCGTGCATGCCAATCTAACTCCTCGGGTTTCAGAAAATTGAACAGGGGAAGTTGTTGTACCCCAAAAGTTTCCCTCCCACAATCAAAGCAATATGTCTTAAAAAGTTCACAAGGTCCACAATTGGTCAAAAAGATTGAAGACAAAACCTCCTCCTAAACAATGGATCCAAAACTAGGGTTTTGAACTTCACTAAGTTAAATGGACTTCCAAGGTCTCAAATGATCTTCATAACATCCCACATGTATTCAAGAATACCCATGTCAATTTTCAAAGCTTTCCCAATAAGTTTGAACAATCAAATGTCCAGATATTCAAAAATCAGTCAACTTGGTAAAAAAGTCAAACTGAGGTCAACTGTGGTCAAATTAAAGTCAAACTTCAAGATTTTTTTCCAACATCAAGATTATGAGGTAAAATTCATCACTTTATCAAGGGTTGATCATGATTCATCAAGGAAAATTCAGATCATCAAGAATATGGAGTTTCTAAATTAGGGTTTTTATAGGAAAAGTCAACTGAACTTTGACCAGCCATAACTTTCACATGCTTCATCAAAAATTTCCCATACAAAGCTCATTTTGAAGGAAATTGAATTCTCTACAACTTTATGTCTCACAAGCCAAGCGTAAAAATGTTTCATTTGGAAGGTATGAGCTAAAACATTATAGGTCCTTTTGAAAGTCAACACAAAGTCAACTTTTTCCAAAGCTCATAATTTGAAAATGGTAAAAGATATAGACATGGGACCAAAAGGGTTTGTTAGAGGACTCTCTAAGATTTTTAAAAAGTCCAAGTTCACTCTCATAGCCTTAAAATTCAGGGAGTTGTGCCTTGTCAAAGTTGGGTAATTTTCAAGGGGTGTATGAAGCAAATAAGGCCTAAAATTCAAAATTTTCCAAATGGGCCCATCAAATTGCAACCCAATCTCAAAGATAAGGTCATGCACGACCCAATAACCAATTATTATGATTTTTATAATTTATTTTTTATTATTTTGGATTTTATTTGTTAAAATTTAATTTAAATAAAAATAAAATATAAAAAATCAATATTTGGATCAAATATTTGTTCTAGAACCAAATATATTACATTTAAGCTGATTGAAGATATTCCAAATTCGTGCAAGGCATAATTGACAAGGATATATTTGATTTTTGATCATTTTGAGTGATGGCTTTCTTCAATATCAAGTAATTGAAATCCATGAACAAGAGGCCCAAAAGTTGACCGAATTTCATTCACCACATATATACAAACATAAAGAACAGAAGAGGGACGAGATTGAGGAGCCATTACATACTTTCCAAACTTTAAAATTTCATACAAAAAAGTCAATTTTGGTTTTGGATTTGGAGGTGTTTTCAAAGCAAACCAAATGTTGCAAATCACTTCTGGATGTTCCTTGAATGTGTTTGCATCATCATAAGCATAAAAATCCTTCACAATCGCATGATCCGCACCATACTTTCCTTGATTTTTGACTTTTTCGATTTCATGTTTTTATGCATTAATAACTAAATTTGATGATCGATATATGTTTTTTTTGAAGCATAGAAGCTTCCTGGATGGTTTATTTTAAGTTCTATGGTCGTAATCACGTTTCACCATAACTAGGGTTTCAAGAACCGTTTTGGGGCTTTGTGATTTAAGCCCTTAACAGTCCTTTGAAGAGCATGGCTACGTTGTATAAGTCATAAGCAATTGAATGGCATTATTAATTTGAATTATTCTTGTGGTTTACGTGATGTTTTAAAAAACACAGGTTTACCTGCCAAAACCAGTTCGCAGGAAAATGCATAGGAAATTTCGCAGGTCAGGAGGTTGAAGAAGAAGCTGGGCGCGAATCAGAAATTCAAATTCAATCTTGTTTTTTTATTTTATTTGTTTCATATTGATATCAGAAAGCCGTTTGTGGTGTGGTGGCTGAGACATAAGGTTGGTTGCATTGAGGGCAGGGGTTCGAACCTTGCCTTCAACGTTTTATTATTTTAACTAATAATATCACTATTTTTTGCATATTATTGAATTGTTTCAGATGTTTATCGCCCACACACCTATAGCCCAGTGGTAAGGACATGAGGCCAGAGATGAAAAGCAAGGCCGTGGGTTCAAATCCCACCCCAGGTATTTTGGCCATTTACCTTATAATTTTCTTTAGTTGTAATTTTTGTTTTAACTATGGTTAACCTATGCTAACCCTTTAAACCTTTTTTTAAAAAGAACTTTAATTAACCCTTAATTTTGTTTTTTTTCATTAGCTTTCTTTTAGTCTAAATTTATTTCTTTAAAGTATTTAAGTTTTAGTTTTTATTTCCTTTTTTTTAATTTATGAAAACTATTTTTTATAATAATTATTAAACCCTAATTTTTTTTCTAAACCCTGATTTTATCCTCAAACCTTAAATTTCGAGCCTAAAATGTTTTACCCTAAATTTTTCATAAACCTAAACTCTAAATTTTTTTGTAAACCCTAAACCTAATTTATAAAAATCTTCACTAATTTTTATGTTATTCATTTGTACCGCGCCTTAATATGTAATTGTTTCTCATTTGTAATAACGTAGTTTTATTTTTCGTCATATTATTATGTAACTGTCCCGAAGCCCTGTAATAGTATAGGAATTTTTATTTTCTGCCTTTTAAATTCTGCCATTATTTTCACTGCGTGGTTAGTAACATAGGGCGTATCTAAAATTAAATGAATTATATGGACTTAGACAATTTAATTAAATCAGATAAAATATCTGAATAAAATCACTCACACACGTAAGTCGATCTATGATCGCCATTTGCACCTCCTAGGGTTACCTCTCTAAGTTGCCTTTAAAAAACTGTCAAGTCCCTCGAATATGGGGGTGTCTTAAGCAAATTCCCACAAATAAAAATCATCTTGTCCCTCCCTCGGTTAAATGATCAAGTCCCTACGATGTTGCCTAGAATGATCTTGTCCCTTCGGTTTAAAAGATGGTAGTCCCTCCCAATTGCTAAAGACACCCTTCAAGTTGCCTTCGTTGACCGTACGATGACCCTACGTCTGTCCCTTAACAAATCCAAGGTAATGACTACCTATTCCTTAATAATAGGGAGAGTCTTACCCTTGAAAGAATATAAAAGAACATGAATGACTTAGTCTAGGGTAAGAACTCTAAGTTACTGGCTCACACCCTTTAAAAAATACTTTTCACACCTCACTATTTTCAAACATTTTCAAAACAAGGCTTTGTATACATCCATACGAGGATCATTACAAAGTACTTAGACAAATTTCTAAACACACATTACACTTTCCTTTTTCAAACAAATAAGTGAGCAAAGTAACTAAGAGCCCATGGATAACCATGGATACAAAGGTTGCTTACACCTTCCCTTTATATAACTTACCCCCCAAACTCAAGTTTTTTAAAAATAGGTCTTTCCTGTTCTTTTATGTCCTTTCCACTTGGATAAAATAAAAGTCGGTGGAGACTCTTACTATCTACAACATTTATAGAAAGTCAGTTCTCCGACTGTGTTACAGAACTGGCGACTCTGCTGAGGAGTTACTAAGTAAAAGAGGGGTACCCTTAGGAATTAGATCACTTAATTGTTTGCTTTGTTTGCTTTATATTATCTTTTGAGATTTTGTGTGAAAGATCCTAACCCGGATCTAGTGTACCCTAGGTAAGTTACAATAGACCAAGGAAACTTCACGGCGTATACCGATATGGTTGATCTGGTGGCTACGTTAGTGTGACTTCTTGGTTGGTTCTTATGTTCCTTAAGTAAGTTGAGGATAACCTGAGACTGTCATATGTTGTCATTACACTAAATGACTTTGTAAAACCCTAGTTATCCCATCTTGGCCTTTAGAAAGTAGTGAGATAGTCAGCTTTGGAGAAGTCTGAAGTTGGTTGATACTAGATGATATGCTAATTGAGATCCTAAATTTGGGGGGTTTTGGTTGGCAAGTAAGTTGCCTACTGAACAACAACCCTTAGGAAAGATCAGTGATATTAAGATCCCATAGAACCTAGTTACTTTTGTAGGACAAGATGAACCAACTAAACTTCAGGGGAATGATACTTAACTTTAAACCTCATGCAAGCCTCTAAACCTAGGGCTATTGTGTGACTTGTTTGTGTGTGCCACATGTTTGTGATTGAGCATAACATCATGACATCATGACATCATAAGCATAGCATTTTCATTAACCATTTCAAGGACCAAAGGATTTATCTCTGTTCTTTGTTATAGGACATGACTTCTGCTCGTAGGAACACTATCCGGATCAACTTTGTAGGGATACCTTATAAGCTTAAGGAATTGGTCTCTAATGTTTCTGAAAGTTCTCCATTCCTTTCGCTCATAAATTTGTTTTTTCTTCTGCATTTCAGTACCAACTTCTTGTTTAAACTCTTGGAGGGAGGATGATGAAGTAAAACACAAAATTTCTTATTTGTAGGCTTTTGATAAGATCATATTGATGATGTAAGACATTGTTTCAAATTCTAAAACACTGGAGATACAAGGAATATAATCCCTTTTTAACCCCTTTGAGCCTTGAAGTAGAAGTTTATTTTCTAATCGAAAAAACCCTCAAATTTAACCTTGGGGCATGGTAGTCTTCAGTTAATTTGACCAAGTGTCCAAAGTCCAAAAGAGGTGTGTACCTAAGGAAATCATAATGGTTATCCCTCATCCATAAAGGAAAGAGACAATCACAACCGTTTCAAATAAGCCAGTGTCATGTGATTTATTCAAAAAAAAGAAAGAAAAAATCAAAATCAAAAGAAATAAAAAGCCCGCTAAGTCGAAAACTTGAAAAATAAGCGACTTAGGCAAAACTGTGGCAACCCGCAGTACATCAAAAATTTAAAAAAAGTTTGGTCTAGGCAAAAGTTAGGGAAAATAAAAGAATGAATGTTGTGAAAAGCGAAAAGAAAGGATTACAAGAAAAATCCTCTTCAAAAGAACAAATCTATGTGACTACAAATACAAAGGGTGATTCTCATTCCCGAAAATCCCAGTTGGTTCTTAAAACGTCAATTTCATGGGTTCTTAAACCATCAATTTTAATCCTTTTGAGAGATGAACATTTATGTTGAATTAGATGAATATTGACCTGAAGAACATCACGGAGATTGGGTGGGTACAAATATATTTTGAGCATACAAATATTTTTTTTTTGAAAACCGTGAACCAGACTAAGTTATAACCCTCAAAAGACCTAATTGAAGTAGGGTTTATTTTGAATGCATACTTTAACAAGATAACGTTCTTGACTCCCATGATTTATGCTAAAATATCTTTGTTGGTATTGCCTATGAATTCAAAAATTAATGTTGTATCTTAAACTAGTGATTCATTTACAAGGTCTTGTGACATCTTTTCAACAAAAACTTCAAGATAAACATATGTGTTACATTAGAATTATCATTCTAAGAATTAACATTTTTTGCTTTCATACATTTGTTGACATCAGAAAACTTACATGTTAGCATCAATGATGAGTCTAATCTTTTTAGGCTCGAAACTCTAATGAGTAATTGGCAAATCATCTCAAGAATAAACATATCCAAGGGGCATATTGTTTGAAGACTTTTTTGAGTATGAGCAAGTTTATTTTCTTAGTTGATGCTTTTACATGGGGCAAAGTTGGAAGACATTATTGATTAAAGATCAAAGAGTGTGCCAATTTCAGTCAATCTGAAGCAGTTACTATAACACCCAAATTTTTACCCCTAAGACTCCACACTTCATATGCATCATGTGCATCCAAACAAGATCACCAAACAATTCTAACTTTTATTTTACATTTTTTATTATTTTACTAACATCTAATCAAAATATAAAAATGTTATTTCTCTTTTGTGTTTTGTAGGGGTTGAGCCAAGTGCATATATCTTTCCACACAAGTTAGGGTTTGAGAATTGCTCTTTAATAAATTGATCACAAGGGCTTGAACTTCAAATTATTGTTTCTATAATCAAATTAATATACCTTAAGCATTTTTCAACCTCATCTTTATCAAGTATATCTCAAGGTTCAATACCATGATGCATCAAGAAACTTCATAGGTTCATATGTTTATTTCCATGCCTTCTTCAACAAGTTTCATCAAGATGTGAGACTAACCATTAAGTGTGTTTAAAGACAACATCATTTCAAGGTTATATAAGCTTTATTATGTTCTAATTTGCAAGTAAAGTTCAAAAGAATCAAAGTTGATCCAAGTTGTTTAACCTAATTTGGCAAGTAGTCGATTTTATGGTCACAAAGGTATAAATTTCTCAATTTTTATCATATTGAGTTGATTATTTTTTCCATGGACTCTTATCATCATCAACAACAACTTCTCTTTGCATCAAAGGACCTAATCATGCTTGGAGAATCATCAACAATATGGAAACATTATAGGTCATTTGGCGATTTCAAGTGATTTTTGCCAACTTTCAAGTGTCATAACTTGGTTATTTTTCATCTTCTTGAGCCCATTCTATTTATAATATCATCTTGAGGATGTTATCTACAAGTTTGATTCAAGAAAAAGACTTCAAAATGCTTGGAAGGTCATTGAATTGAAGGAGACATTTTAGGTCATTCTTTAAGCTCTTTATCTACAAAGTGCTTATTTCTCCTCAACTTTTAAGATCAATATATTTAAGCTCAGATTTCCAAACCAATTCATTCTTGGCACATTGTAAAGTTTGTTGAAAAATCATCTATTTGCAAAAATAATCATCTCTTAAAGCTTCCTACATTGCTTGCACAAAGGTTTTGAAGTTGACACTTTGAAATTGAATTTTTCACTTGTAGTCAGAAATGAGTTTGATTAATGTAGCGCCTAATCAAAAAATTTATGTACGATTTCTGTTTATACATGATTAATTTTTTTTTCCTGAAGTGATTAGAACACCAAAATGCAACATTTAAGTGAGTTTGGAGTTCACATGGAGTTACACTTTGTTCATGATACGGGTGCACACCAATTCATCCAATTTTGCATCATTCACCCTCCCTCAGCATTCCATTCACTTCCCTATAAATAAAGCAACCTATTCCATTCATTTTCCAAGATTTAGAGAGCCAAAACCACTTTGCCAATATCACATTCGAACTCTTGAGCTTGAACTTTGTTTTTTTCAAATCCTCAGCTTAAACACTCAAAATCTCCACTCAGTTAGCTTCATCAACATCCAATGAAGCTAACCAGCTCAAGAACAAGAATAATTGTGCCCTAAATCAAGCTCACGACCTCCATTTTCAGAGCTTCAAAGTTAAACTTCAATAGGTAGTTTAAGGAATCAAATCTCCTTACTCGAATTACTGGAATGATCATGTTTACTGATGCTTTATAATTGCTTAATTTTTGTTAATCGATGCATTTGATGCATCTGTTTTTGAATTTTAACTTTTCAAACTTTTATGGTTTTTTCCAAAACGAGTAAGTTGTGCTTAATATAATTTTTTCGCAAGCATATAGTTGAGATCGTCTTGAAGAGAAACATCTATTGGTACCATTATGAAAGCATAAAATTACGAATCAAGTGATATACATTTCCCCCCATTCACATATGATTTGAAGTAGCTAGAGGTTGAAGATGATAAGCTAATACCATCTGATTGTTCATAGCCTACAATTGTTTTAATCATGTGCTTTCGACTTTGGTTGGATCCGTGTGAGTGAGTTGACTAAGGTTCACAATAGATGCGCATCTCTGAGCCTTCCAGATTGCCACGTCAATTAATGAAGAAGGGTCCAATGCACCACATTTTTTTTAATTTTATGTTTTTTTTTAATTTCCTTTTATTTTGAAAAATTCATAAAAATTCCATTTTTATTCCAAAAAATACCAAAATCTATTCTATTTTGTTTTAATTTTCTCTGTCTGATTCATATTTTCCCTCATTTTTTTATTTTACTATTTTTCATGGATTTTTGTTTATTTACTTGATTTTAATTAGTTTTAAATTGTTTTTATGCATTTTAAAATTATGAGAAAACTATTTTATGATCCTTGATGGTTTTTGACGTATGGTGATTTTATTTGGTTTTTATTTTTAGATCCAATATTTTCTATCCTTTTTTGATCTTTTACTTGATTTTAAATAGTTTAAAAATAGTTGTAGGTTTCAAAATTTGTTCAAACCATTTTCTAAAATTACTTTGGAATTATTCTGATTTTTTTTTGTCTCATTTAAGATTTATTTGTTGTTTTGATCTTGTTTTGATATTTTTCCCTTTTATTTTCTTATTTTATCTTCTTTTTTTTCTTCTTATTTTTTTTATTTAAATTTTTATGCATAATTGTTTTTGGTGATGTTACTTACTGGTTGGTCTTGGATTTTGTTAATTTTGATCATAAACTTCATCTCCCACACCATCTTCATCTCATCCTTTTCTTATTTTCCTGTTGAGTGATCAATCTTGGCGTAAACTTATGTTTGTAAGCCCAAGTATGATTGATCATTGGCCTTTGGTTCAACACCTTCGAAGCTCATTGTTAAGAGGCTTTGATTTTATCAACCCTCTAATGAGTCTTCATCAACTTTGACCAAAGATCAATGTTTAAATCATCATTGGTCCTCTCATTTAGATTCTTTTTCCTTTATCTCTTTTATTTTCCTTTGATCAATTTAGATGAGGCATTTGAACATTTAGGTTCATCTAAGCTTATGGATGATTGATAAACAATTCTCCATTACTTAGGTCTGGATCACCTTTGTTTTTACTTATACCACTTATTTCAAGAGCTTGATTTCTATCATGTATCTAACATGTTTAGTACATAGATTATCTTTGGTTTACCTCATGATTATAAACTTTTATGATTACTCAACTTAGGCCTAAATTTGTCCCATAATCGGAAAATGATCATTCGTGGCTCAAACTTATGTTTGAAAGTCCAAGTATGGTTGATTATATGCCTTTGGTCCAAAACCTTTGAAACTTGTGGTTAGGAGGTTTTGATTTTATCAATCCTCTAATGAGTCTTCATTAACCTTGGCTTAAATACATTATTCAATCATCATTGGTCATTTATTATAACAACTAGTTACGAACTTCTAACTTTACCTCTTTGCTTCTTTTATTATATTGTTTATATTTATTTCTTGCTCCCTATTTCTCTTTATTATTATGCTTTATATTCATCATCCATTATCATGTTTATGCTTATGCCCTTTTCTCTTTGTCCAATTGGACCGTATTAATTGTGATTGTGCTCTTTTTCTTTTGTGATTGTGCTCTTTTTCTTTTGTCCATTTGGACCACACCTTACCTAAATCATTAATAAATATCTAAACCACTATAATAATTTTATCTTATAATCTTGTGCTCTTAAGGATGGACTTAGCCCTTGGATTTCTTAGAGTATTCTTGGACCCTTGGACTTAGATTCTAGGACATACTCCCTATGCTTGAGTTATTATGGATTGAAGACCTAGGCCTTTATTTGGCTTGCTTAAAGAGGATGAAATTATTATATGGCTTATGCTTTGAAGTGTGCTAAAATATGGTTAGATCTCTCTTACTTTAGCTTTTATTTTACGCTTTAGGATAGTCTCTTCATCTCCTCTCATTCTTAAATTTTCAAAGCTTTTCCCTATTTAAAAAATCTTCTTGTTTTTAAAACTCTCACCTCTTTCATAAATAAAAAAATGACTTTGTCAAGTGATTTTAAACTTTTCTTCTTTTCTGAATAAGTGTTAATGAATGTTAAATATATTGACATCAATTCAAATCTAAAAGAAATCAACCTCAGTCAATTGTTTTTGTGTCTTGTTGCACGTTGTCTCTTTTTAAGTTTAGATATGAGTCATTTTCCTAGTTGGGTGTAAGTCTCCTAATCACTGTGGTGTAGTTTGATGTAATTGGATCTCTTTCTATTTATAGGGGATTATTTTGGCATACTCATTGATTTATCCGAGTTGGAGCCCTTCCCATAATGATGTATGAGTCCACGTCTTCATTCTCATGGTTGATTAGTTGAGTTATCCACTTAAAATGATAAGTTGTCTCTACTGCTTAAAATCAACCAAAACCAACAAATGTTTGTTATTTTGACCATGAACTATGATGTTTTGATATTACATTGTACGTTATAGGTATGTAGGCATGAGACAATAAGTGTCTCCAAACATAAAAATCTAAGAATTAATTCTCTTCTCATCCCCTCAATCTTGTTTTAACAAACCTTTTTTTCAAACCAAAAGTTTTCAATAAATCAATGATTTTCCCTTGGAGTACCACAAACATTTTATGTGCTAACACCTTCCCTCTTCGTAACCAACCCCCTTAACATTGTCTCTGTTTGGTTTTATTATCTTTTTTGCTTTTATAATTTATTATGTTTTGTTTGCTCTTTTTATTTTTTCGTTGGGGAAATAAATAAAAGCGCAGTGGTGACTCTTATTCCTTTAGTTAAGTTAATCAATAACTTACACTCACGGTTTTTGCCGCTACAAAAATGTGGCGACTCTACTGGGGAGTATTTCTTACTGGGGTTTGTTTGCTCCTGGGATTTCCATCCTAGTACAGACACGAAAGTGGTGCGGAAAAGGAAGAAGAGTCGTCAGCCAGACATTTTTATCCCGGAGGAGTGGTAATATTGTACAAACCGAAGGAAAAGAAAAGAACAAGGTCCTGAGAACTAAAGAGACTGGATTCAGGAGTTAGTTACGAACTGGGAAGGTATTAGCACTACATATTGTCCGTTGTACCCGACGGGATCCACGCATGCTTGAATTTTTTTAAAGGGTGAGGATAAACTGCTGTTGAATTAAAACTGCTACTGGACCTGGGTAAAAGAAAGAAATGGTATGGAAAAAATGTAGGGAAAATAAATAGAGTGCCTGAATGGGCCCTACCCCACTGCCTTCGTATCTCATCGGGAAATGAGAATCAGAATCGACGTAGTTCCCCTAACTATGGAGGAAACTTTTTGTTTGTGTTTTTTAAGATTGAACTGCTTATGTCTATGCTCAGGTGTTGCAGGCTTGTCTGGCAGGAGTGCATTTACCGTCTTGCAAAGAGATAAGTCGAAGCGAGTTCTTTCGTTAAGAGTGAAGGAGATGAGAAAAGAATTCTTGAAGGAAAGAAGTTTATTGTTAGTTTGAAAGCTTTTAGAAGCTTTTATTTGGATTTGCATAGGAGAGTGTATCCAAGTCTCTTTCAATAGGATGTGTACTTCTTAAATCATCCCGAAATGGAATGGATAAGAAGCATACCTAGGTAAGGAGAAGACCTCCAAACCTAGTTCCCAAGATTAAGGCTCAAACGCACTAGCCTATTTCATTTATTACACGTTATTGTGGTTTTTTATTAAGAAATGTTTTTTAGTTTATGTTTGTAAAGCATCCTCATGCTAAAACTTATTCATCATGATAAATACCTTACACCTCACCCCCATATGAAATGCTTGCAAGTATCCCATGGAAAAGTCCCTTGGTACATGAGAGAGCTTAACCTTTATTAAGATGTTTTGTGTTGTTTTAAGATGAGAAAGGAGAAAGCACCAAAATGAACTTCAAAGGAAAAATGTCTAAGGGAGACTGAACCTAATGAAGTTATCATGCTTGGATATCCTAGGTTAGTGAACTATGAGAATTTTACACTAAAGAATAATGAATAAGAGAAGAAAGGAGAAAGGGTTATAAGATAACTTACTTCCAAGATGGAAGTTAAGTTTCTTCTAAAGGGGATGAGAAACAATTATGAAAAGCCAAAGCATATTGAATGCTTGCACAAACACAAGTATGAAAAGTAAAAGAGAAATGAGAGGTTGGAATGTATAAGCACATCCACACTCCTTCAACTTACCAAAGCCCCTGCAAGGTTAGTAAAAATAAGAAAATAAACACAAACAACACTTATTATAGCGCTTCAACATTTACACAAGCATGGAAGCAAGTAAACAAGCACAAATAGCCTTTAACAGCTCACATTCAGCACCAAAATAGATGTTAAAAGTCAAAAAGCACAAATTTCACACTTGCATCATGTATAATGCTCACATGAATCATGTATAATGCTCACATGAATCATGTATAATGCTTCATGGATGCAAAACATCAATTATGCCAAGAATAAAAAATGCACAAATTTACGCGTCGAAAGAACGCAAACATACACCAACATGCCTACAAACAGCTCTAAACAATCACCTAAAATAATATGAAAATGATCCATGGTGATTAAGTGTGGTATGGTATGCAAACAACTCTGAAAAAGCACAAAAAATCAAAATTACATCAATGTTAACCAGTTAACCAAAGCGTTAACCGGTTAACGGACCCAAAACCTGCAGAAAATGGCAAAAATACATTGTGTTAACCGGTTAACCAAAGTGTTAATCGATTAACACTGGGAAAACAACAGTAAAACCTGTAGAAAAAAGTACTTCCAGCAACAACTTATTTCCATAATCACCAGAGGTTCCAACAATTAATTATGCACGCAAAATACACCAAATCAAGCACAAATCAAAACATGCATTGGATCCATAAACAACAACACAAAAACAATCCACAAATCGATCAATCGACACAATTTCATTATGTATTTACATCATGAACATGCAAATAAGCTAAAAAAAAGTAGATATGAAATTAACCAACCTACAAACCTGAGATTTGTTTTGGTGAATGTTGATCAAGCTGCAATTGATGAATCAAGATGAGAAATCCAAAGATCCAATGCTCTTCCTCAAGCAATTGCAAAATAAATGCAAGATGATGAACTTGATGCTAAAAGCTCAATCCAAAAGCACTTCCAAGCCCAAATTCAAATCCAAACCAGTAGCAAAAACCAGAGTTAGATGTGTATAGATCCAATGGATGAAGGTTTAGTTCCAAGATCAACAAATTTCAAGGTGAAATTTGATAATCTTTGAGGAAAATAGAACTTTTAGTGTGTAAGGGTTTGAAGAGAGTTGAGAGAAAAGTGTGAGAGAAAATCAGAAAATTCAGAGGGAAATGAAAATCATGAAGTGTCTGTGGTGAGGTTTGGAGATAAATGACATAAATACCACTTAGGTTAGGGGCCTAAAATATGGCTTGGAGCCTGCTTAGAAAGGTGATTAGGAACTACTTTGGGATCAGGCTTGGTAATCATTCTATATTCTTCTTCATAATTCCACTTTTATTTGAAATTAAATAAATCAAATCAAATAAAAAATGGAAAAAATGCACAAAATCCACCATGTTGCAAAATCAACAGATTCTTCAAATTTTGCATGTGTTAACCGGTTAACAGAATCCATTTTTGAATTTCCCTCCTTTTGGTGGGAAACCTCATAAATGCGTGTCGTCCGTTCTGAGCTTATTTTTCCTCTGGAACTTGATGATTGATAATGCCACCTTGAACACACCTGATCACATGCCTTGTGCATGATGATAAATGCCTCTTTTTTTATTTTTTTATTATATTTTCTTATTTTCTTATGAATGCAATGCAAATGTATGCTAAATGCCATGAATATAAGAGGGAAAATTTTTAGGTGTTACAGCTGCCCAAATTCAATCATCTATTAATCTGAAAAGGATGAGAGCACCGACTATCAGACGTTCGAGATAAACTGTGATTAAATACCAAAATAAACCATAAAATTTGCACTCTGATGGAGAAGAAGAAATGGGAAATAAACCCAACCAATGAAAATCTTTGCTTGGTGAACCTTGATATGGAGAAAAGTAACCGAAGAACTATCTTTTGAACGGCGCCAGACGACAATTGGCTTGGGTAAAATAGGTGATTCAATAAGACTGAATCTTGCATCTGAGGCATACTAAAATAGGAGATTCACTGAGACTGAATCTTGCGTCTAAGGCATGCTAAAATAGGCGATTCACTGAGACTGAATCTTGCGTCTGAGGCATGCTAAAATAGGCGATTCACTAAGACTAAATCTTGCATATGAGTCACGTTAATTAAGGTGATTCAATGAGACTGAATCTTGTGTATGATGCATGCTAAAATAGGCGATTTATTGAGACTGAATCTCACGTCTGAGGCACACTAAAATGGTGCACTTTAGTCTGTGGGATAGACATGCACTGATCAGGATCCGCATCTGAGACATGCACTATTACAACCCTGGTTAGAATCTGCATCTGAGACATGCGCTTTTACAATTCTCTTCACATATCCTATGCGTCGAATATGCGGTAAAAATGTGCAATTGTGAGCACCTGCATCTGAGACATGCACTGTTACGATTCTCTACACTACTTCGACAATATAACCCACTGTCAGGATCTCGCCCGAGTTGCGCTAAAGCGACCCTCTTCACATATCCTATGTGTCAGATACGCGGTACCAATGTACACTTATAATCCCCATATGAGCCATGCACTGTTACGATTCTGAGTACTATTTTGACAATGAATCTCACCATCGGGATCTCGCCTGAGTTGTGCTGAAACGACCCCGTTTAGAATCCGCATTTGAGGCATGCGCTTGTACGATTCTAAAGAGAAACTTCGACGATTTTAACCGCTAGGATCTCGCTTGAGTTACGCTGAAACGACCCTATTTTTGAAGTATACACTCTATCAAATAGATCCAATGAGACTGGATCTGAAAATAAGGAAAAACTCTACAAGGGAACATTCTTTATGTAGAACTCCACTGGGGTTGAGACCGTCCTAATTAACTTTCTGCTGAGGGATGAAACAAAGATATTCTGACAATATCGAACTCTTTTCAGGGAGTAAATAGTCGCTGAATCGATCTCGTAAATCCTTGAGAGGATACTATTTTGTTGAAGAAGAGTGTGAGCAAATTTGTCTGCATCAACTTATCACTATTTCCAAAAATAAATTGGTGACTTCACTTGGGAATATTTCAATAGTGGGAGTGAATCCCAATCATGAAACCCTGCATGGAAATGAAAATCTTCCGACTTGGCTGGGGAGATGCTTTGTCAATACATCAGTTGGGAAAAGAATTCTGACAATTATTACATTGTGGGAATTGAGAGTATTCAACTAGCTGCTAGGAATATTTGATTATGTAATTATAACTCAGCTTGGGGAATATCACTTGTTCAAACACCTTTGGAATTCTGCTGGGGAAACCAACGACTCTGACTTAGCTGGGGAAGATTTCAATCTTAAACTCCATTGGGGATGTCGTGTGGGAACCACCCTTCTGCTATGGATAGGAGTTGTAAGGCATTTCTCGCTGGGGAGAAAATCTGCTTGGAGAATGCCACCCCTTAACATCCTGCTCTGAGGATTAACTGACTGGAGAAATGACTTCCACAATATTGTGTGCTGAAAAAGATTTTGTTCTTTCAATCTCTTAACTACAAACCCTGTTACAACAAAAATGCACACACATGCCCCGGGAGAATTGATGGTCTGAATCCACCACCCGGTTTTATTCAATATTCAAAGCAATTTTAAATGTTTTTCCCCTTGCACATTATTTGTAAATCCACCCTTTTTAAATGCAATGTTTTTTTATAAAAAAATTCAGGACATTTTTGCAAACAAAACATTTAAAATAAAGACAAAGATGAAGCTTTTTGACTGAATAATTATTTTTTATTGATAGGCCTCTGAATGGGAAAAGTAGATCAAGAAGCAATCCCTTGGAAATAGGCGATCACCATAAATTGAGAAAAATAAACTACCCTAATGTCAATGTGAAAACGACAGTCCACTAAGTTTCAATTCTATTATGACCAATATGTCTTCAAGATTCGCCTTTCATCTTGATTTCTAAAGAGGAGGATTGGACCGATTCCTATCCTTTAGAGATTTCCAAGTTGAATGAAACAACGACGTAGTACAAATAACTCATATCTAAGTCATTCGCTCATTCCCTCTTTTGCGTGGACCGCCCTTTCGAGTTTTCAATCCACTGGGATACCCTTTTTTGCTTGAGTTATCCAATGTGGATTTTCAACTCCCCGGGTGTACATTTTTTATATTTATATCCCTAATTTTTGCTCGAGCCTTTTATTATGTTTTTGGCTCGCCAGGATGCCCTTTTTTTCCTAAACTCTTTATTCTGTTTTTTTCCAGCGGGTCTCTTTTATGTGACGTATTTTTTAACTGCGTATGAGTTGACCGAGGATGGAAAGTCTTTGGCATCCATGGTTGTAAGCATTAAGGCCCCGCCTGAGAAAACATTTTTAACCACGTATGGACCATCATAGTTGGGAGTCATTTTTCCCTTATGATCTGTACTTGGAGGAAGAATTCTCTTGAGCACAAGTTCACCAACCTGATACTCCCGAGGACGCACTCTTTGATCGAATGCCCGCTTCATTCTTCTTTGGTATAGTTGACCATGGAATACTACCTCCAATCTTTTTTCCTCAATTAAAATCAACTGGTCGTACCTGGCACGTACCCATTCAGCTTCATCATGTTTGACATCCATCATCATCTGCAGTGATGGAATCTCAACTTCAACTGGTAGGACATCCTCCATACCATATACAAGTGAGAAAGGCGTTGCCCTAATAGATGTCCTAATTGATGTTTTATACCCATGCAAAGAGAACGGTAACATCTCATGCAAGTCCTTGTACCTCACCACCACTTTCTGGACAATCCTCTTTATATTCTTTTTGGCCGCCACAACAGTGTCATTCATCTTTGGACGATAAGGAGAATAATTCTGATGTTGAATTCTGAAGTTCTGACATAATTCTGCCATCATCTTGTTATTAAGAATAGAACCATTGTCAGTAATGATTCTCTTGGGCAATCCATATCTACAAATGATATCTTTCTTCAGAGTTTTCTTGTCATTGGAAGATGCCCTAGCTGGGTATTCCTAACTCTTAAGGAAACATATGATATCATAATACCATGACTTGTCATAAAAAATTGCATCAATAGTAAACACATATGCAAGTATGTCAAGTCGAGATATGCCAATCTTGGGAACATAATTCCATTGCAGCACTTTGATCATTGAATATAACATAGCCAATGCATCGACAAACTGATTTTCTTCACGTGGTATGTAATGCAGCTTCACTGTAGTAAAGAACATCAATAGTCTTCTCGTATAATCTCGTATGGAGTTAAGTGAGGTTGATGAGTATACCACTTGCCGGTAATCTGGTTAATCACGAGAGCTGAATCTCCAAATATATCGAGGTCTTAATCCTTAGATTAATCGCCTCCTCTATTCCCATGATACAAGCCTCGTACTCCACTTCATTGTTGGTGCAACCAAAAGTCAATCTGGAAGCGAAGGGAAAGTGAATACCTTCAGGAGTAATAAGAACAACACCAACTCCATGACCATTTATGTTGACAACCCCATCAAACATCATACTCCATTTGGATTCAAGGTCTGGCTCCTCCTCCGAGAGTGGTTCCTCGCAGTCTTTAACTTTGAGGTACACGATGCCCTCATCAGGGAAGTCAAAAGGCATGGTCTGATAATCATCCAAAGGTTATTGTGCAAGATAGTCTGAAAGAACACTTCCTTTGATGGATTTATGGGAAGTGTATTGTATGCCGTACTCAGTCAGCACCATCTGCCAACGGGAAACCCTTCCAATTAACGTTGGTTTCTCGAATATGTACTTGACAGGATCCATCTTTGAAATCAACAAAGTTGTGTACATGAGCATGTATTGTCTCAATCGCTTAGTAACCCATGCAAGTGCACAACATGTCTTTTCAAGCATTAAGTACCTTGATTCATAGTCATTAAATTTCTTGCTCAAGTAGTAGATGGCGTGCTCTTTTTTACCCGTCTCTTCGTGTTGACCGAGAACACAACCCATAGACCCTTCAAGTACTGTTAGATACATGATGAGTGGTCTCCTTGGAACTGGAGGCATTAGAATATGAGGCTCCTGTAAATATTCTTTGATATTTTTGAAAGCCCTCTGGCAATCTTCGTTCCACCTGATCGCTTGTTCTTTTCTTAGTAATTTGAATATATGTTCACAGGTGGCTATGAGGTGAGATATGAACTGTGCGATGTAGTTCAATCTACTCAGGAAACCGCAAACTTCTTTTTCAGTCTTCGATGTAGGCATGTCTTGTATTGCTTTTACTTTAGCAGGATCAACCTCTATTCCTTTTTCACTCACTATGAAACCCATCAATATACCAGATCATACTCAAAAAGTGCAATTGTTTGGATTCAATCTCAGACGAAAATTTCTCAGTATTTCAAACAACTTCTTGAGATTAACCAAATGTTCTTCCTCAGTTCTTTACTTGGCAATCATATCATCCACATATCATTCAATCTCCTTGTGAATCATGTCATGGAACAATGTTACCATAGCCCTCTGATACGATTCCCCAACGTTCTTCAACCCAAAAGGAATCACCTTGTAGCAGACTGTCCCCCACGGGGTAATGAATGTTGTCTTCTCCATGTCTTCCGGTGCCATCTTGATTTGATTATACCCGGAGAATCCATCCATGAAGGAAAATTTCGAGAATTGAGCGCTGCTATCAACCAATACATCAATGTGAGGTAATGGAAAGTCATCTTTTGGACTTGTTCGATTTAGATCCCAGTAACCAACGCACATGTGGACCTTGTCGTACTTCTTTGGTACAAGAACAATATTAGCTACCTAAGGCGGATAACTAGTTACGACAAGAAATCCAGCATCCCATTGCTTCCGAACTTCCTCTTTAATCTTCATAGTCGTGTCAAGATGAGTTATGTGAAGCATCTATTGACTGAAGAACATTCTTCTCTCAGTGGCAACTTATGCACAACAATGCCAGTATCCAAACTTGGCATGTCTTGATATGACCAATCAAAGATATCAACATACTCACGAAGCATACCAATCAACTCCTCTTTCACACTAGCTTGCAGGCTGGCCCCAATCTTTATCTCTTTCTTAGCGTCCTCAGACCCAATGTTGATGAAATTCTGGTGTGACAGACTCAAATGTCAAATACGATGTTGAGACATTTGATCTGTTACTGATGAACATGGCAAGGCACAAACAACAACAGTCCAAAATACCAAATTCAAACATTCTTCAGGATGTTTAGACATCTGATATGACATTCATCACAAATACTGCATAAAGAATAAAACAGAAAAGCTGTAAAGAACACGTTGTTTGACATCTTCTTTCAGCACTAAAACTAAAAAAGAACAACAGTCACCTATTCTTTCAGTGGACAAGTTGCTTTTACCTCTTATTTTAGTAACGTCAGTGGACAAGGAGTAGAAAGTCCTAAAGTATTGGCCGAACCAATCCATTACAACCCTTTTTCCATTCAGGTTCACCAGAACCCTTCCTCTCAATCTGTTGAACATTCTCCATCAAGGAGACTAATGGTGGCATCGAAGAATATTCTCTTATTCCCTGATGTAACTCAGAATACAAGTCACAATTGTGTTATTTAACTCAGGACACAAGTCACAAATACTAGCATTCAATATCCACCTTGACATCCTGACATCCACCATACACGTTGTCGCTCCCAAATATTTGCATCCCGGTACAAGCGCGAACGGTCGGCGAAAGGAGAGAATGACATGAACTGAATAGAGTCGCCAGCTAGGTATTTTTATCCCGAAGGAAAGGTAATGTTGCATAAACCTAGAAAGATATGGATAAGATGGTTGCGAACCAGAGAAACTGAGAAAGGGGGTTGGTTACAACCTGGGAAGGTATTAGCACCCAGATCGTCTGTCGTACTCGACGAGATCCACGCTTAAAAGATTGTGTCTAAAGGGGGAGTGTATGTGTTATCTGTGTGCAAAATCTGGAAAAGAAATATACAAGTGTCAGTGCACAAGGGAGTGAAATGCTCAGGACTGAGGCTTAAAAGAGAATGCTGAAAGAGGGGGAAGACAAAGAAACTTTTGTTCGATAACAGTTAAGTTATGCCTACGTATCCTCTCATGCAATGAGGAAGTCAGAACACCATAGTTCGACTCAAAGAGACTGAAAGATAAATTAACTGTGAACTACATGCTTACCTATGCTCAAGTGTATGACTCGCCTGGCTCGAGTGCTAACTGTCTTGCATTAGACGGGAGAAGCGAGTTCTCGTTTATGAATGAGTGTGATGAGAAAAGAATCCCGAAGGAGACGATTATTGTTTGTTTTGGTGTTTTCAATTTTGTTATTGTTTTTGGTGTTTTGCATAAGTTAATGAGCTTAAGCCTAAGTCAAAGGTTGTAAACTCATTATATCTTCCCTGATTAGGGATAATGAGAATACTTAAGTATGAGATAAGCATCTCAACTTAATTACCATGATGATGTAGGATTAAGATCATTAACCTACTTGTGATTATTTAGATGTTTTTGGGTTTTTGTTTAGTGTTAAGTAATGAGTTTAATCTCTAATCACAGATTAGTGAACTCATTACACCATCCTAATAGAAGGATAATAGATGAGCACACTTAAGCTGAGGAAGATACCTCAACTTAATCCATGGTTAGGGATTAAATTCATTATATAACAATCCTTTATTAAATGGATTTTAATTAAGGGATAAGATTAAGAAGTGGATTTTAAGTTTGTAAGACAACTTGAGGAGGACTTGTCCATTAAACACCAGGGTTAGTCCTTCTTAACCATAAAGGAAGAATTAGAACCCTAATGTAAGGCCCAAGTTACAAGATGAAGTCTTAGTGATTATTAGATGGATTGATTAAGAGGTTTAAATAGATTAAGGGTTTAACACTCAGGATTAAAGTTATACACTCCATCCTAAGATAAGGATGCAGGCATAACCCTAATTCTAAAGTCCTAAAATCTTAAAGGTTTAGTCTATAATGATGAGATGAGAAAAGAGACACAAAGAAGACTCAAAGGAAAAATACTAAAGGGAAACTAATAAGTTCTAGAAAGTTATCATGCTTGGAAGTCTTAGAGTTTGTGAGGCTTAAGAGAAGAAGTCTTCAAGGAAGCCACCAAGGAGAAGCAAGATAGGAAAGAGATGAGATGAGAAGAGAAATAAAGGAAGAGAAACACAAGTGAGCAAGCTCACTCAAGGACAGGTAAAAATGCAGCAAGGATGTAATATGAAGGTATGAGAAGAGGTGGGAGGTGAAGGCAAATCCACCTCCCAAACAACTTAGCATTAACCTGAAAAGTTAGCACAAGATGCATAAGGAAATAAATGGAATGAAACAATGAATATGCAAGGGCAAAAACCAAGACCAGAAGCATACACATGATTTAAATGATTCTATGATATGATGCAAAGACATACAAGATGCATATGTGTGATCATACAAGAGAATGAATGCAAATGAAGCATGTAGGAAGCATGTAAACACATGGATGTTTATGAAATGAAATGGATGCAAAGCATAGCAACTGTATGGATAAATGATCAAGCAATGTTCAAGAAATGTTTTAAGATGTCTAAGATGGCATACAAATGCTTAGAGTGGCATGGCAAGTTCATATGTTCATGCAATGCAATGTAAGATGCAAGTAAAGATGCAAAATTAGGGTTACATGGAAGGATGAGATGCAAATGGTCACAACAGAAGCATATGACATGATAAAAAATTGCAAATGAGCTCAAACAAACCCTAATCCCATATGATATCACACCCCCAAAGGAGAAGGTCTAACTCTTAACCTATTGAAAGTTATGATTTTTCTAAGTTTGTTAGGGTTTTTGGGTGCTTCAAAAGGAAAAAAGCAAATCAAATTGAAAATTCAAGATAAATTCATGCCAAAAATATACTAGATACTACATGATATGTGTGAAACAATGCAAAAAGAACCAACTTCAAACTCTTCATGGTTAGGCATAAATGATTTTTAAAGCTAGGGTTTGAAAAATATGATTTTAAGAACCCTAAATTCAAAGAAAATTGTGACAAGGTGATTAAACCTAAAAATAAATTTGTATGAAGAGTTTGAAAATGTTTCTAAATGTGTTAGAATTCAACATGGATTTTTTGGTGATTCTTAGAAACCTAAATGCTATTTTAATTAATTAATTCAATTAATTAATTAAAATAAACATTTAAATATTTTAAAAATACTTTTTAAATGCAAAAATAAAATAAAAATTATTTTTGGATAAAGAAAAATATTTAAAGCTAAAATGCAGAAAATGAGATTTTTAAAATGATTTTTGATATTTTAAATAAATTAAACAAAAGAAATGCAATAAAATGAAATAAAAATGATTAAAACGGGAAGTATGCAAATCCAGTGGCTGAGATTCAAACAAATTTGGTGGGAATTGACTGCGCTCCCTAATGGATGGCTGGGATTGGTTCTGGCAAAAATTCAAATTAATCCTAATTAATTATCCTAATTAAGTGGATTCATCTGGACCATTCATACGCGCGCGGGAAACTAATCCAAGGGCTGAAATTCAAACTAGCCTAATTAATGTGATTTTGCCCTAATCACTCTCAGGCGACCGGAGAAGAGCTCCGGTCGTCTTCTCCGGCAGCCTCCTCCCCTTAAACTCCCCAAAACCTCACCCCAGACCCTCTAAAGCTCCAGAATCACTCAACAAACATCAAGGAACAAGAATCCACAAACAAAAACAATTTATTTTGCATCAAAAGAGAGAATCAAGAAAGAACATGTTTCACGGGCAAAGTTTCAGAAGTGAAATACATGCTTGTTACTCAACCATTTTCAAAACTAAACATATCAGCATGATCAGGGAAGTCCATAGATTCATTTAGAAACTTAAAAACACATTTCTGGAAAAAAGTTTAAGGAGCTACCTGAGCTAGAGCTTTGCAACCTTGAGCTTTCTGGCCTCCTCTCTTGTGCAATCCTTCTCCAATGAACTCCTTGGTGATGTTGTGAAGCTTTGCAAGAGTTTAAATGACCTCCTTTGAGAGTTCCAGTTCTGTGGATGTGAGAATCGTGTTTTGGTTTCTTGATGTTTCAGAGCCCTTTAATGGTGGGGAAATGTTCTTTTGGCTATGGTGAGTTGAATGGTGAAGTTTGTTTGAAGTTTTGATGCTTGTGCAGGGAGAATCGAAGAAGAGAAGTTTTGAGGGATTTTTGGTATTCTTGAGCTGTGGAGTGATTCAGGCTTTTGTGTTTTGTGAAATGTGTTCCATAATGTTTGCATATGATGTCTTGATTGATCAGAGAGTGGGTGGTGGCCTTGCTTGATTGGTATGAGGTGATTTGCAAAAAGTCAAGCTTAGGTGTACCTCAAGTATGGGCACGGGTCAGAGCTGGATTTGGGCATGTCCGGCCTCAGCTGAGATCAAGGAAAGCTTATGGATCAGATTTGATGAGCTGGAACACATGGAACTAGGGTTTGTATGAGTTTTGCATATTTTCCCTCTTTGGTGTATCTTGTGATTCAAGGCATGAAATGATCCAATTCTTGGGCCAATTATGAGTTTTTGAAGTTGCTTGATCATGTTATGAAGTATTTGGGCACATTAGAAGTCATTAGAAGCCTTGGCAAGTGGTTTTGCAAAAATCCCTCTTTGGTGCATTCTTGAAAATTATAGGATTTTTGCCAACTTTGAAGGATCATAACTTGAGTTCCATAATAAATCAAGACATGTTCTTGTACTTTATGAAAAAGGAAAGACCTAATCTACAACTTTCATGACCAAGAATTGTTCATTTGAAGCATTTTTGATCAAGAAAGAGGAGGTTAAAAAACTTTCCCAAAATGGAAAGTTTCCATTACAAGTCATTTCCATTTTTGGCAACTTTTCAAATGGCTCAAAATTCTTCAATCTTGTGAACTTACAACCTCTTCTAAGATCAAATAAAAATCATAGAACTTCAATTTGATGAAAATACCCCTTTGGTTCCATTGTTGGGGGCCCCAGATGCCCTGATTTTGACTTAACTTGCTCAAGAAGTTACCAAGTGAACATATGACTTCCACAATGAATTTCTTCATCCAACTTGGTACATATGATCCTTATAAAATATTAAGAACAATAGAAACAAGAATGGCCCAAAAATTTGGAGTGAAGACCTCTGAAACCAAAACCCTAATTTTGGTCATTTGTGTAGTGAAACCCTAGCCCTGCTTCCATGCCTTGGCCAGTTCTTGTGATTTCTTGACTTCCATGAACCTTGAGGAGTATAATATGATGATAGAACACACATGGACCCTCTTGGAACACTTTGAGGCCTTTGGGATGGCTCATATGGAATCTTGGATTGCTCAAATCACAAACCCTAGATGTAGATGAACTTGAACTATGTAGTGAAACAAAAATGCAATATGAGGTGGTATGCTTATGTTTATACAAAAATGAAAGATCACAAGACATGGTGTGATATGAGTTAGGTCAAATTTGGGGTGTTTATAGTTGCCCCTATTCAAACACGAGTTAGCTGTGCAGGGTGTAAGCGTCTGGCTTAACAGACAAACAAGATAACTTGTGGTTGAATACCAAAGACAGTCCGAAATTTGCACTTGCTGAATAGAAGAAGAAAAGGGATATAAATTGTAAAAGGTAGTATAGTATGATTATCAAATGAAGGCGATGGAGGACGACCATCGAGCAGAGGACGACTGCTGGGGATAAAGTGGTAAGCTAAGTAATGATGGGGACGACCGACAAGCTGGGGAAATAAAGAGACCATGACGGGGACGGCCATCAGGTTAGGAGATAAGATTTCTCTGGGGATTAAAGTAAATGCAATGATGGGGACGGCCATCAGGTTTGCAAAGCAAAGGAAACAACGACGGGGATGACCATCGGTTTAAAGAATAAATGAAATAAATGATGAGGGACGATCATCAAAGGTGAATGACGATCACCTAGAAGGGGACGACTGCTCTTTATCACGACATAGGACGAATATCGGACAGGAAAAAGGTCAACGATGGGGACGGCATCGGATATGATGAAGGACGATCATCAAGAGGTGAAGGACGATCACCTAGTAGGGTATGGCTGCTCTCGGGGTTTACCACGACATAAGATGAATGTCGGATAACAAGATCAACGATGGGGACGGCCATCAGATGAAATGATGAGGGCCGGTCATCAAAAGGTGAAGGACGATCACCTAGCAGGGTACGACTGCTCTTTATCACGACATAGGACGAATGTCAGATAGAAAAAGGTTCCACTAATGGGTACTCCGCTGGGGAAAGGATGAGGGACGGTCATCCAAAGGTGAAGGACGATCACCTGGCAGGGGACGGCTGCCAAAAGTATCACGACATAGGACGAATGTCGGATAGAAGAAACGTTGTTTTCATTAACAACTTACTGGGGAACGATGAACACGAATGAGTGTTTACGCTCAAGGATAAAAAGGTATAAGTGTTTGACGCTGTGTATAGATTAAAAATGCGGACGAGCATCCTTAAGACAATGATACGGACGGGTATCAGTAGAAACAAACGCTGACGTATGTTCAGAGATGATGATACGGACGATTACCAACTGGTTAACAAAGAACACGGACGAGTGTCGAATCTGTTGAGGAGTGTATATAAACAAGGATACGGACGGGTATCAAAGACTTCTATATAAGTATGAGTGCTGGTTTGTTGGAGAAGTATGAGCCAGACACGGACGAGTGTTTGATTTGCTGGGGAATGTATGACACGGACGAGTGTCAAAAGAGACTATGTATAAGTTATGAACAAATATTTGAATGTGAGAGTATAAAAAGGTGTTCTGGCGACCTGTGGGGACAGGATGACACAGACGGGTGTCGAAAAGAGTGTGTTATGAATAAATGTATTGTTTGCACCAAGTGATTTGGCAACCATGCTGGGGAAAGGTGACACGGACGAGTGTCAGAAGAGCATGTATATGTATCTGTATTTGAGAATGCAAAGGGGATGTTTTGGTTTATATCTGTGGAGAATAATATGTCACGGACGAGTGTCAAAAAGAGTATATATGAACAAGAATTTATGTTGGAGAGTACAAAGGGGACGCTTTGGCTTTTATTTGCAAGGGATATGGGTTTTTATATTCATTACTGATGAAATACCGATGGTATTTGCAGGTGACTGGCTTGAACCTGGCTTGTGATCATGAAAATGTTTGATTTTTTGCCGTAATGCTCCGTATTAGATGGAATGCTACGCTTATTTCGTGAATATGATGCGGATGCTATGATTATGCAAAAGAGGAACCGATCCCGGATTCAGATCCTGTTGAAGAAAAGATCTCTGGCTGATCTGCTTGGATGGATATCCCAGCTGGCTGAGATCATTGGTAGATCTGGAGATATAGCTCTGCTTGGGGAAATAGCTTAATGGTTGATCTACCCTGTAAGGAGAACTCAGCTGGGGAGAATGATGTTTCCGTCACTTTGTTGTGCAAGGGTTTCAGGCATTGCTCTTCTGGGGAGAGGTTGAAAATTCTGTGGGGAAATTGGCTGGGGATACTCCTGCTGAATAGACCTGTGCTAGGGATGAGGAAGCTTTGACAACTCCGCTGGGAAAAGCATTCCACATATTGCTTGGGGAGGAGGTATGCTGGGGAAGTGTGCTTGGCATGCCCCATGCTGCGTATTGAATACCTGCAATCTGTTAAGACAAGAGAAACACACAAGTATCCCGAGGTATCCCTTACTGGATTTTGTCATAGGAATTAGATATTTCTGAAAGTAAATGTATTTCCCGCAAGCATTTATTAAAAATGGATCATTTGTTTTATGCAAGTACTTATTATGAATATTGGACATTTTGCAAACGAAACAAAAATGTACCAAAAACAGATGTGACTGAAAATTTTGATCTCATTAATCTGGGTGCCCTGAATTGGCAAATACAATCAAAGAAACAAATCCGCTGGAATGAGGAGATTGCTATAAATTGAGAAAAGTAAAAGTGTTGGCAATGTTGACGACGCTCCGGTGAGCTTCCTTTTCTATGACCTATATGACCTTGACATTCTTCTTATCTTGCTTTCTGAAGAAGGTTGATTTTGACTGATGCTTTATCCTCTTGAAGCTTACCATGTTGTGAGTGATACAGATGAATTCAGAATGCAATTGTTCGCTTATTTCCTGATTTTATGTGGATCGCCCTTTCGGGTTTTCAATCCACCGGGATACCCATTTTTTCCTGAGCTGTCCAATGCAGCTTTTCAACTCAGCGGGTGTACATTTTTTCAATTTCCCTTATTTTTGCCCGAGTCTTTTATTCTGTTTTTGACTCGCCGGGATGCCCTATTTTTGCATGGACTTATATTCTGTTTTTTTATGTCCAGTGGGTCATTTTATGCGAAGTATTTTTTAACTGCATCTGAATTCACAGGGGATAAGAAATCTTCACCATCCATAGTAGTAAGCATCAGTGCTCTACCAGAGAAAACCTTATTTACTATGAATGGGCCATCGTAATTAGGATTCCACTAGCCCCTGTGGTCTGTATGAGGAGGAAGAAGTCTTTTCAGCACAAGATCTCCCACTTGGTATTCCCGAAGCCTGACTTTCTGATCGAAGGCTTTCTTCATCCTTTTCTGATATAACTGCCTATGATAAATTGCAGCTAATCTTTTCTCTTCGATCAGATTCAGTTGATTGTACCGAGACCGGACTGACTCTACTTCGTCCAGCTTTACATCCATCATTACCCGTAAGGAGGGTAGCTCAACCTTAACAGGTAGGACTGCCTCCATACCGTACACGAGCTGATAAGGTGTTGCCCCAATAGATGTTCTGATTGAGGTTCGGTACCCATGCAAGGAAAATGGTAGCATTTCATGCCAGTCTTTGTAAGTGACCACCATCTTCTGCACAATCTTCTTGATATTTTTGTTAGCTGCCTCAACATCACCATTCATCTTTGGCCTGTAAGGAGAAGAGTTGTGATGTTGGATTTCGAAGTCCCGACACAGTTCTGCCATCATTTTGTTGTTCAAATTGGAACCATTATTAGTAATGATTCGCTCGGGAACTCCATATCAGCAGATGATGTCTCTTTTCAGAAATATGGTTACCACTTGTCTGGTGACGTTTGCATACGAAGCTGCTTCAACCCATTTAGTGAAGTAATCAATGGCTACTGTAAACACCCCAAATTTGCCCTCACCCATTCACACCAGGGCTTGTGATCTTTTTCATATGCATAAACACAATCATATCACCTCATATCTCATTTTGATTCCCTGCATAGATTCTAAGTCATCTGCACCTAGGGTTTGTGATCTGAGCAATCCAAGAGCCTCTTGAGCCACTCCAAAGATCACCAATCACTTCAAAGAGGTCCATGAGTGTTATTATATCATATTCCATCTCCTCAAAGTCAAAAATGCAAAGGAATCACAAGAACTAGGGTTTGAGTGGATGCAGAGCCAAGTTTGACTGCACAGCTGACTGAAAATTAGGGTTTTGGTTTCAGAGGCCATAACCCCAATTTTTTTGGTCATTCTTGTTTCCATTGGTCTCTATATGGTATAGGGAGTATGCATACCAATTTTCATGAAGAAATTCCATGGGGAAGTCATCTGATCAAGGGTTGACTTTTCAGACAAGTCAGTGCAAAATCAGGGCATCTGAGGCCCCCAATGACCCAACCAATGGGTGATCTTCATCATTTTGAGTGTATATGATCTTTATTTGATCATGGAAGAGAGTTGAAGTTCACAAAAATCAAGAATTTAGGGTTTTTGCAAATGTTGACTTTTTGGGCATAGTTGACTTTTCAAGAATGCATCATTTTAGGTCATTTTTCAAGCCTTGATTCTTGATCCAAAAATGCTTCAAATGGAAAAACTTTGGTCATGAAAGTTGTAGATCTCATCTTTCCCTTTTCAAAAAGTACAAGAACATGATCAAACTCTTTTTGGATCAAAAGTTATAGCAAGACAAAGTTGGCAAAAATCATTGATTTTCAAGGCATGCCTTAAATGGAAATTTTGCAAAGTCATGAACCAAAGCCCAATGTGACTTCTAATTCACTTCAAACCAGTATGCAAACATTCCATGAGCACTAAAAATCAGATTTGGACCAAGGATCCCTCATGTTTATGGTTTGTGTAGCAAGAATAGTCACATGTGAACCATAAAGGCAACAACTTGCAAAACACTCATGACACTTCTACCACTTGATGCATTGGCTGCTGAACCAAGCTAGCTTCACACACTCACCATGCTGCACCAGAACCAGCCTTGTACTAGCCTAGAAGCTGCCCATACTTTCTCTTACAAAGAAGTTGACATTTTGCAAAAGGTGACTTACCTATCATAGCAGGCCATGTCACATCATCCAGCCAATCAGATTTGTTTATACTTTCCATTTGCAAGCTAGACATAACACTAAGCAAGGCTGAAACTCTCTCATTGACAACATACACAAAAAACACCCCAACTGCATAAGCCTTCGAATCTCTCTGCCCAGCCAAGAAACACTCAAACCATTTTCACCATTCAACTCACCATGCATCATTGAGTAGAAACCAGCAAGAGCACAAGCCTGAATCAACCAGAACACCCCATAGCCATTTCTCACCTCAAGCTGCAGTTCCATTCGAATCTCCCTCCCTAGCTCACAAACATCCAAACAAACCTTGCAAAGCTTCTCCATACATCATCTGGACCATAAACCACCATTCACAATGGCCTGAAACTACCAGAATCATCATAGCCATTTCTGACTGAGGTGAAGCAGAAACTGTCGAAGCTCATCAACCAGCCTACATAAATTGTTCTAAGGCATTCAAACATCATCAAGAGGTCCTAAGGAGTGGATTGCACAAGGAGAGGTGGCCAGAAAGTCCTCAGGTTGAAAGCTCCAAATCTCAGGTAGCTTGAAATTTATTTTTCCAGAAATTTATTTTTCTTGTTACAAACTTGTTCCTTGTGATTCACTGAGCATCCTGGTGTTTTTAGTTTTTGATTTGGTTCTGGAATGAGAGTTTAATTTCTCTCTGAAGCTTGCGTGCCCTAGTTTTTATTTCTTTCGATTCAGCTTATTTAGGAAGAAGAAATTTGTTTTGAGAGAGGGGTTTGATTCGTGAGAGGTTGGAAAACATTTCCCAATCCTTAGATTTCGTTTTTGTTACGATTTGAGGGAGTTTGAAGTTTTTCAGGGGAGTTGCTGGCCGGAGAAGACGACCAGAAGTCTTCTCCGGCCACCTGAGAGTGATTATGCCCTAATTACGTGATTAAATGCCATTTGAATTTGGACCTTTGGATGCGTTGAAAAATTTGACTTCGCGCGCGTGTGAACGGCTAGGATGCAGTCATTAAACCCTAATCAGCATCATTTATTTAATTAATTAAGATTAATCCTGTTTGAATCTGGGCCATCAGATGGCGCGCGCAGTCAATGTTTTCAAACTCAGGCTCCATCCTGGCCCTCCATCCTGATTACTTTCATTTTATTTGATTTTAATTCATTTTCTTTTCATTTTTATTTGCACAATTATTTTAAAATAGTAAAAAATTCCTAAAAATTATGAAACTTTTTCTTAAAAGTTTTATTAATTTTCATGACACAAAAATATTTTTTATTTTATTTTTAGCATTAAAAAAGTATTTTTAAATATTTAAAAGATTATTTTTAATTGATTAATGGAAATTAATTAATTAAAAATACTTTTAGGTATTTAAAAATCACCAAAAAATTCATGAAATGTTCTAAGACATTTAGAAACATTGTCCAACCTTCAAACCAAATTTATTTTTTGATCTTGATGCATTTTAAGAATTTTTCATTGAATTAAATCATTTTTTATGCATTAATTTGATCCTAAGTTCAAAAATTCATTTCTGCCTATCTAGGAAGGTTTGGACATTGATTCTTTTTGCTTTGTCTTGTGTTTAGCATGTAGTTTCTAGGATAAAATGGCCATGATTTGATCTTGCATTTTCCAATTGTTTGGCATTTCTTTTGTTAAGAACCCTAAAAAACCCTAATAACTTAGAAAAATCATATCTTGAGATTGGTTAGGAGTTGGGACTTCCCCTTTGGACTTTGGTTTAGTATAGGTTTAGGGCTTCTTAGGATGGCATTTTCCATTTTTTTTATCTTAGGGTTTGCTTCTGTTTTGGGTTTTTGTTTGATGCATTGTCCATAAACCCTAATTTGAGCTTTCATTTGCATCCTTCTTGCATTCTCTTGCATAACATGACTTGTCTTTGCATTTTATGCATGCTTGTGTTTCATTTGACATCTTAAGACATGTATAAAGCATCTTTGATCATTGCATCTCATATTTGCCATGTCATTTGCCTTGTGTGCTTCATAATTTTTCATGTTCATTCATGCTCCTTAGCTTGCATCATTTGCATTCATGAACATTGTATGAACATCTCCATGCCTTGCCTCATGTTTGCAGCACCTCATAACATCATAATCATCATCAACATGCTTCTGGTTTTGCTTAGCATCATACCATTTCATCTCATTTTGCATTGCATTGTATTTCTTTCTAACATTTCAGGTGGTAAGTGACTTTGAGATGTGAATTTGCCTTCACTTCTCATAACTGTTCTTTTCACCTCTCTTGCATCCATTGCTGCATTTCTATATGTGTTTGAGATTGAGCTTGCTCATTCTTGTTTCTCCCACTTTCTTTCTTCAAGTGACTTGACTTCTTGAATGAAGCAAGTCACTTTGCTTCTCTTGATCTTGTTCATCTGCTTCCTGGTGGTTCTCTTTGAAGATTGTTTTTGTTTAACCTCACAAACTTTAGGAACAACCAAGCATGACAATGATTAGGGTTTTTGATTAGTCTCCCCTCTTAGTTTTACCTTTGTGTCTCTTTGTGTCTTCTCTTCTCATCTCATAATCAGGGACTAAACCCTAAAGGCTTTAAGGCTTTGTGATTAAGCTTATGCCTGCATCCTTCTATTAGGATGGAGTGTATAAATTTAATCCTAAGTGTTAAACCCTTAATGTGTTTAAATCCCTTAATCAATTCACTTAATAATCATCAAGACATCAAGCTTGTAACTTGGGCCTTGCATTAGGGTTCTAATTCTTCCTTAATTGGTTAAGAAGGACTAACCCTAGTGTTAATGGACAAGTCCCCCCCAAGTTGTCTTACAAATCATAAAATTCACTTCATCATCATACCATTAATTAAAATCCACTTAATCAAAGGCTTGTTTTGTCATGAGCTTAATCCCTAATCATGGATTAAGTTGAGGAGTTTTCCTCAGCTTAAACTTTCTCATCTATTATCCTTCTATTAGGATGGTGTAATGAGTCTGTTTAATCCCTGATTATGGCTTAACCTCATTACTCAACACTAAACAAAAACAACAAAAACATCTAATTAATCACAAGTAGGTTAATGATCTTAATCCTACATCAAAGGTGATTAAGTGTGAGAATCTGACTTCACACTTAAAGTATTCTCATTACCCCTAAACAGAGGGAAGATGTGATGAGTTTACTAACCCATTGGTTTAGGCTTAAGCTCATTGTCTTATGACAAACTTTCAAAAGAAATAAAAGACTGAAAACACAAAAACAAACAATAATCGTCTCCTCCGGGATTCTTTTCTCATCATCTTCACTCACAAACGAGAACTCGCTTCTTCCGTCTAATGCAAGACAGTTTGCATCTGTGCCAGACAGATCATACACTTGAGCATTGACAAGCAAGCAGTTCACAAGTCAATTCATCTTTCAGTCTCTTTGGGTCGAACTACGGTGTTCTGACTTCCTCATTGCACGAGAGGATACGTAGGCATAACTTAACAGTTATCGAACAAAAGTCTCTGTACATTCCCCCTCCTTCCAGCATTATTCTTTGAGCCTCATTATCATGAGCATCTTATTCTTGTCTTTACACTGACACTTTCATACTTCACATCACTTATACACTTTACACTGACACCTGTACATATTGCTTTCCAGCTCTTTATACATAGATTGCACTGACACTACCCCTTTAAAACACAAATCTTTCAAGCGTGGATCCCGTCGAGTACGACGGACAATCTGGGTGCTAATACCTTCCCAGGTTGTAACCAACCCCCTTTCTCAGTCTCTCTGGTTCGCAACCGTCTTATCCATTTCTTTCCAGGTCTATGCAGCATTACCTTTCCTCCGGGATAAAAATGCCTAGCTGGCGACTCTTTTCATCTCCAGTGAGTTCACGGATGTGTGTTCTCATTGTTCCCTTCGCCGACCGTTCGCGTCTGTACCTTCATCTGATCCAGTTTCATTTGTCGGGAGCGACAGCTTGGCGACTCTGCTGGGGACCCTTATATTGCCACCAGGGCTTCTGGTTCTTTTTGTGGGTTCCTCCTAGCGCTTGATTGATTTGTGTTTACTGGGTTGTTATGTGTTTATTTGTGTTTGTATTTATTTTGCTTTATGTACAGTTTGCTTCCTGCTTTTCTTTATTGCACTTTGTATATACCATACTGTCATGCTGCTGGCTGGATTTGGTTTTCCTTTGGTGGGTGGGGTTCCATTGAGAGTTAAGGTCCTATACCTGGGACCTGAGTGACACCTAGGCTAGAGTGAATCATATTCTTTCCCATTCCATTTCGGTCTGGTGCGGGAATATGAAACACGGTTCAGATATGGGTTTCTTCTTGAGAACTCTGTGTTGCAGATTTCCTGCAATGCTAGGGCTATCTGGGAAGCTTGCTAAGTCTGGATGACCTTTAGTATTGACCTTCAGAAACTGAGGTGAATTAGAGGAGGAATTGTTATGGTTATTGTAAACACTGTGCCTCCGGGTTAGAAGTGTTTACACTTCTCATAACTGATCCAAGTCTGAGGATCCTTGTTTTAGAACACCACCTGTGAGGGGGTTGGGCTGTTTACAGGTTTGCAGGTACCTTGACCTCAGAATACCCTGTTACTTTGATTTGTTAAGAATACTCCATGTTGGACAGTTCTTGTGATTCTAAACCCTGGACTTGTGGTTCTTTATTTGAGCCCCCACCCTGGTTACTGGATTTATAGGCCTCATCTGGATTTCTTACACACATGGACTTATATCAGGGCATTTTGATCAGATCCAGCTCAGCTACAAACCCTTGCATATCATTTGCATACATAATCATTGCATCATATTAACATTTGCTTATTTGTGTTTCAGGGTATCCATCTTCATCTGGTTTTGGTTTTGACCCCATCTTTAGTTTTGACCTGCCTTCATCAGCACTTGCTACCAGCTATCTATTCCAGCCAATCAGTGGCCCTTCTCTTCAGTATCTTCATCAACATTTGTCATCATGGCTCCAAAGAAAAGCAACATCACCTATCACTTCTTCCAGCCAGACTTATCAGACATCAGGAGGATCCAAACCCTGATCACTCCAGATCACATACCCTTGTTCAGGGAGAGTTATGGAGATATACTGGACATGGTTATGGATCTGGACCCTTCATAGAGGAGCCTCATCCACACCTGCATTCAGTTTTATGATCATCCACTGAGATGTTTTACTTTTCAAGACTTTCAGTTAGGCCCCTTATTGGAAGAGTACTCCTCATTAGTTGGTATGCCTATCAGGAGAGAAATTCCTTTCAACCCTGAGATGGTCTTTCCTGCTAATGGAGAAGTAGCAAAAGCTTTGCATCTGGAACCTGTTTTGGTTGAGCAGCATATGACCTCTAAAGCTGGGATCCCTGGTTTTCATCTGGACTTCTTAATTTCTCAAGCTACCTTGAAGGCTTCTCTAGGAGAATGGAAAGCTGTTTGTGCCCTGCTGGCCTTGTGCATATATGGAATTGTGTTGTTTGCAGATGAGCCTCGATTCATTAGCAAAAATGTAATCCATCTGTTCATCCTGAAGAACCCAGTGCCAACTTTATTGGGGGATCTTTATTATTCAGTGCATCAGAGGAATGAAAAGCAGAGGGGGAGGTTAGTAAGGTTTTGTGCTCCATTGTTTCACACTTGGCTTCTCAGGCATCTACCCAGGACGGATGCATTCCTAAACCCTCATCAGCAGAGCAACTGGGCTAAGAGACTCACTGTTCTAACTTCAGCAGATATCAGATGGTGCACTCAAAGCACCAAGGGCAGGGATATCATCACCAGCTGTGGGCATTTTCCTAATGTGCCTTTGATAGGTGTTAAGGGCAGTATTAATTACAATCCTCTGCTGTTCAGAAGGCAATTGGGCTATGCACTGGTCCATGCTCCTAGGGCACAGGACTTGGCTGAGACTCTCTATTGTGAGAACAAGATTAGTTTGACTGTTGTTAGGCAGGCTGCTTGGGCCTGGGATAATGTTCAAACCAAGGGAATAACCATTCTAGGGAAGTGCAACAATGTGGCATCAGCACAATACTATGATTGGTCCCATGCCAGGGCACAATTCTCTAGGATGCCCTTTACCATAGAAGACATGCCTGAGTCATCTTCAGCACCACCCCCTGCCACCATCAGTTTGGAGGAGTTTGAGAGCTTGAAGGAAAGAAATGAGAAGCTAACCCAAGCCTTGCAGAAGACCCTCCGGGAGAGGAGTGAAGGTGTGAGGGAGATTGAGAGATTGGAGAAGTTGAGAGTGGAGCATTTGACTAAGATTGAAAAGTCTGGGGATTATATCAACAAGTATAAAGCTGGTGAGCAAATTCTGAAGAATGCTTGCAAAGAAGCCCAGTTCCAGAGAGCAAGGACAGACTTGTACTTGAAGGAGAGTCAAGCCCGGTGGGTCAGGATCACCGAGGCCCGTACCCTGGAAGACAAGAGAGTTCAGGACAAGATGGAGCAATTCGAGGCTAATGCAAAAGAACAACAGGAAGCCCTGGCAGCAGCCCAGAGGGAGATATCAGAGCTGAAGATCAAAGCAGGGGTGAAGAGGTCCAAGGACCAAACTCGGCACAAAAAGCTAACAGCAGCTGTTACGACCCGGAATCTCCTCATCAGGAATCTCACGGAGCGTCCGGCTGATCCTGTGACCGAAGCACTTCTCAAGGAAGTTCGTGAGGATGATTTTGGTCTTGGTGTTTGACCATTTGTTTGTTGCTGCTTTCTTTCCATGTACTTTTATTTCTGTACTGTATTTTGACCCCTTAGTGGGCTTGTGTTGTAAAACGAACAAATTGTATTATTTCACCTTATGTAATATATTCATGTTAGTTTACTTCGAAAGCAACTTCAACAGCAGCATCTTCAAGGGTCTGGAAGGGTCAAAACTGGAGGCCAAACCGGATACCTTGAGAGCAAATAAGCATAACTGCATTGCATACTAACCCTTTTGTTTGTTTTGTAGGTTTTTGTTTTGTTGTTACTAACCTCTGTTGTGAATCTCAGGAATTATTGCTCGCCGCCGGGTATTTCCCCTCAACAGGCCACACAGGTACCCAACTAGAAACAACCTTCCGGGAATTCAGATGGATCAGATGCAGCAGGACCTTACGGAGGTCAGAAACCAGATGGCCAACGAAAGGTTGGAGATGAGAACTCAGATAACACAGTTCATGGAAGTAATGAACAACTTAGCTCAAAGCCAGGAGAGGCTCAGAGCTTTGGTAGAAGGGAGGAATCAAGAGGAACCCCATGTGGGAACTGCTGGCACAAGTAACAACGAGAGGGTCCAACCTCATGTCAATCCCCCAGTTTTTGGACCCCATCTCCATCCAGAGGCCAACATCCCTGTCAATATACAAGGGACTGCCACAGCAGGGAGGGTACTACAGGAAGACCCTCAAGAAGACCAGTTCACAGTAATGGGTGCTGGAGAAGAGGCTTATGATAGAAGATTGGATGAAATAGCTGAGAAGTTGAGGTCCTTAGAATCTCAAAACTCTTTGGGCTTCGACGTTATGGACATGGGTTTGGTAGACGGGGTCAGGATCCCCCATAAGTTCAAGCCTCCTTGTTTCGAAAAGTATAATGGGACTTCATGCCCCCGGACTAATCTACAATCATTTCTGGGAAGGCTGAAGGCCTATACAATGGATGAGAAATTGTGGATGTTCTATTTTGAAGATAGCTTGACTGGAGCTTCGAGGGAGTGGTATTCCCATCTGACAAGAGCAACAATTAGATGCTGGAAGGACCTGGCAGAGGCCTTCATCAGACAGTATCAGTATAATCTAGACATGGCACCCAACAGGACTCTCCTGATGGGAATGTCACAGTCTTCGAGGGAGAGTTTCCGAGAATATGCCTAAAGGTGGAGGCAACTGGCTGCTGCTGTTCAACCACCTATGTCTGAACGGGAAATGGCAGATATGTTCATGAACACCCTTCAGGGAACATATATTGACAGGCTGGCTGCTTTCTCTTCTACTAGCTTTGCAGATGTTGTCATAGCTGGGGAGAGAATTGAAAGCTTGTTGAAAATGGGAAAGATCTCAGACAGTGGTGCAAGCTCGTCCAGTAGTACAAGAAAGCCTTTTGCAGGCCCGAGAAGAACTGGCGAGACCAATGCCATCCATTCAAACAGGGGTAGGCCCCAATATGCTCAGAGGTCCATAGCAGCAGTCACCATCCCTGCTCCAGCTCATCCTCAACCAGTCTATCAACCTCCTCAGCAAAGCTATCAACAACAACCTCAGTACCATCAGCAAAATCAGTACCCTCCAAGGAATTACAACAACAGCAACACCAACAACAACAGTCAACAAAGGCCATTCCAACAGAGGCCATCTCAAGCTAACAGAGTGATCGATCCGATCCCAATGCCATATGCTACTTTGCTGCCACAACTTCTGAAACTCAACTTGGTTGAGCTAAGAACGTTGGCACCTCCGGATCCCAACAGTCTACCAAGGAATTATGACTCCAATGCTAGGTGTGCCTTTCATTCAAACGCACCTGGCCACAGCACAGAAAAATGCAGGGCTCTGCATATGAAGGTACAAGACCTGGTAGACTCAAAGGCTCTGAATTTCGCACCACCACCCAATGTCAATAAAAACCCGATGCCAAACCATGGTGGTCCCCGGATTAACGCTATTGAAGAAGACAAGCCGTCTTATTTAATAACCAGTGTGGGACAGATCAGGACACCATTGGTAGAAATCAAAGCTCAGCTCTTGGAATGTCAAATGTTCCCGGGGTGTGAGTTAGGCTGTGCTTACTGCAATATCTCGGTAAATGGGTGCGATAATTTGAGGAATGGCATAGATGGCCTTATTCGGAGTGGCCAACTTCAGATCACCACATCATTTCCAACAAATCCAGCAATATCGTCAGCAACGGTTTCAGAACCTCCTACAACTGCAGCAACTATTGTTCCTGACAATTCTTCAGTTTCATCAACAAGTACGTCATCCATCATCTCAACTGATCAGTTTACAACAAATCTTCCTGCTACAACTTCAGCTTCACTCCACTTCGAGACTCCTACAACGACAACATCATTTCTTCCGACAATGTCTCCTACAACTCCAGCAACAAATCATGAAGACGTCTCTACTGTCACCATATTTTATGATCCTGAGAACAACTCTGCCTATCATTCAGAAGGTGCTGCTCCCACCAGAGCACCAGTTACAATCTTTTATGATCCGCAAACGATTACAGTCCCTTCAACAGCAGCAATCAGTCCAGTCACTGTCACGGTGCCTGGACCAGTACCATATGAGAGCAACAGGGCCATCCCTTGGCACTATGGCTCTGACGTGTACTGCGAAGGAAAAAGAATCACTCTTGAAACATCAACACCTGCACCACAAGTAGATAATGTGGGGGGAGGCGGAGGCTTCACCCGAAGCGGACGTCTCTTCGCTCCACCAATTCAAAGACCTACTGCCGAAGCAGAAGCTGCTGCCAAGGCAAAGGGAAAGAGCCCGGTGCAGGAAGATCAAACTGCCAAAGAAACCCTGAAAACACCGTTCGATCAAGAAGTTGATGAGTTTATGAGAATCATCAAAAAGAGTGATTACAAAATTGTGGATCAACTTCACCAGACGCCATCCAAAATCTCTATCCTCTCACTGCTTATGTGCTCCGAAGCCCATCGGAATGCACTACTCAAGGTCTTGCACGCAGCTTACGTGCCTGAAGAGATTACTGTCAACCAGTTGGAAACCGTGGTTGGAAATGTTACTGCTAGCAATGGGCTAGGGTTCACCAATACTGACTTAACAGCGGATGGCCGCAACCACAACAAAGCCTTGCACATCACCATGGAATGCAAAGGAGCTGTCCTTTCACATGTGCTGGTGGACACAGGTTCATCCCTGAATGTCTTACCAAAGAAGGCTCTGGTGAAGTTAGAATATGATGGTTTGGCATTGAGACCCAGCAACCTGGTAGTAAGAGCTTTTGATGGCTCAAAGAGATCAGTTCTGGGAGAGATCGAGCTGCCTGTGACAATTGGCCCACAGACCTTTAAAACTATCTTTTATGTGATGGATATTCAGCCCGCCTACAGCTGTTTGTTGGGTAGACCCTGGATTCACGCCGCCGGCGCAATAACGTCTACCCTTCACCAAAAGTTAAAATTTGAGTGGGAAGGCCAAGTTGTCACAATCTGTGGAGAGGAGGACATTTTTGTCAGCCACCTGGCAACCTATAAGTACATTGAAATGGATGGGGAGATCCATGAAACAATGAGCCAGGGGTTTGAAGCTTTGAATGTGAATGAGGCATCTGCTGTATCTGGTACTCCAATGTCATCATATCAACAAGCCCGGAAGGTTGTTGAGGAAGGAACTGCCCAGGGCTGGGGCAAACTGCTATCGGTGGAGAAAAAAGAAGACAAGTTTGGGTTGGGTTACAGACCAACTCAACATCAAGCAAAGGCTGCTGAAGAGCCTGGTTTTGTCAGTGGAGGGATGCTTACCCCCGATGCTATCAACTGTTTGGAAGACGAGCTGGAAGAGGAGCGCAATCTGGAGAATTGGATTCGTCCAAAGATCCCGGGGAGCAGTGTCTCGAACTGGTCTTCCCAGGAAATTATAAGAGTTACTCGATCAGAGTAATTATTATTTCCTGTATTTTTATAAGCATGCATCAAAGTCTTGCATCTTGCCCAAGATGACAAGACTCATTTTGTAACCGGGCCATTTGTACTTTTTGTGCAAACAAGATCAATTAATGAAATATCAGACATCTTTTTGCAAACGAGTCTTTTTTTCTTTTCGTTCACTGTTTTTCCATTTTTCTTTTTGTACAAAAAATAAATGGCAGTGTTTTCAAAATGACAACTTCATTTCACTTTTCTAAATAAGATTAAAATCAGATCACTAAAACGAACAACTTAACCCTTGCAGAGAGTGCCTTCCTGACAGCACCGACAACAGCACGGCTATGACATCGTATGACTTTGACAATCCGATCAATCAAGCTGATGAAGGGGTTGAAGAAGAATATGAGCTTCCTGAAGAGCTAGCCAGGTTGTTAAGACAAGAGGAAAAGGTTATTACCCCTCACCAGGAGGAGGTTGAAGTGATTAATCTTGGTACAGAGGAAGACGTGAAAGAGGTTAAAATCGGGGCCTGCCTGCAAGACTCAGTGAAGAAGCAACTGGTTGATCTACTTCAAGAGTATGTGGATGTGTTTGCTTGGTCGTATCAAGACATGCCAGGGTTGGATACCGACATTGTGGTGCACAAGCTGCCTTTGAGAGAAGAATGCCCACCGGTCAAACAGAAACTGCGCCGAACTCGTCCAGACATGGCAATGAAAATCAAGGAGGAGGTACAAAAGCAATGGGACGCCGGGTTCCTTGCTGTGACTAGCTACCCGCCATGGGTTGCTAACATAGTACCTGTGCCTAAGAAAGACGGAAAAGTAAGAATGTGTGTTGATTACCGGGATCTGAACAGAGCCAGCCCGAAAGATGATTTCCCTCTACCTCACATTGATGTATTGGTTGATAACACGGCTCAGTTCTCGGTATTCTCCTTCATGGATGGATTTTCAGGATACAACCAGATTAAGATGTCACCTGAAGACATGGAGAAGACAACATTCATCACACCCTGGGGCACGTTCTGCTACAAGGTAATGCCATTTGGGCTCAAGAATGCTGGTGCAACGTATCAACGGGCTATGGTAACATTATTCCACGATATGATCCACAAAGAGATAGAATGTTATGTGGATGACATGATCGCCAAGTCCCTTACTGAAGAAGACCACCTGGTAAATCTGCTGAAGTTGTTCAAGCGTCTGAGGAAGTACCAACTGAAGTTAAACCCCAACAAATGCACATTCGGGGTGAGATCTGGTAAGCTGCTGGGTTTTATTGTAAGCGAGAAAGGGATTGAAGTTGACCCTGATAAAGTCAAAGCCATCCAAGAGATGCCTGCACCAAAGACTGAGAAAGAAGTTCGAGGGTTCTTAGGTCGATTGAACTATATCTCACGGTTCATATCTCACCTCACAGCAACCTGCGAACCCTTGTTCAAGCTGTTAAGAAAAGAGCAGACGGTCAGGTGGAACGAAGACTGCCAGAAGGCTTTTGACAAGATCAAGGAATATCTGCAAGAACCTCCAATCCTCATGCCGCCCGTGGAAGGAAGACCTCTGATAATGTACCTGACAGTATTAGAAGAGTCAATGGGGTGTGTGTTGGGCCAGCATGACGAGTCTGGTCGAAAAGAGTATGCAATATACTACCTAAGCAAAAAGTTTACCGACTGTGAACAACGTTATTCACTGCTCGAGAAAACTTGCTGTGCTTTAGCGTGGGCTGCTCGCCGACTGAGACAGTATATGTTGACCCACACTACTTTGTTGATCTCAAAGATGGACCCAGTCAAGTACATATTTGAAAAGCCAGCGCTTACCGGACGGGTTGCAAGATGGCAAATGATCCTTACAGAGTATGACATCCAATACACATCTCAGAAAGCCATCAAGGGCAGTGTATTGTCTGAATATCTTGCTGAGCAACCCATTGATGATTACCAGCCTATGAGGTTCGACTTCCCTGATGAAGACATCATGTTTATTAAAACAAAAGATCATGAAGAGCCTATTCACACTGAAGGGCCTGACCCGGAAGAAGAATGGATTATGATGTTTGATGGGGCTGTTAACATGAATGGTCGTGGTGTTGGTGCAGTACTCATTACACCCAAAGGAGTTCACATGCCTTTCTCGGCAAAACTCACTTTCAACTGCACTAACAACGAAGCTGAATACGAAGCTTGCATTATGGGTCTTGAGGAAGCCATTGACCTCAGGATCAAGACATTGACCGTATTCGGGGATTCAGCTTTGGTAGTCAATCAGAACAACGGGAAATGGTATACACACCAGGATCATCTGATACCTTACAGGGATTATACAAGAAGGTTATTGACATTCTTCACAACAGTCAAGCTTGAGTATATCCCTCGGGACGAGAATCAGTTTGCAGATGCTCTGGCTACCATTTCGTCCATGATCAAAGTTCAAGCTGCTAACGTTGTACCTCAGATTTCAGTATCGAGACTTGATAGACCAGCATATGTATTCGCAGCAGATGTTGTCAAAGATGATAAGCCTTGGTTCCATGATATTAAGTGCTTCTTGGAGGATCAAACATACCCACCTGGGGCATCTTCCAATGATAAGAAGACTTTGAGAAGGCTTGCTGGAAGTTTCTTTCTGAACACTGATGGATCTCTATACAAAAGGAACTTTGATATGGTACTCCTCCGATGTGTTGACAAGACGGAAGCAGATTTGTTGATGCATGAAGTGCATGAAGGCTCTTTTGGTACCCATGCTGGAGGACATGCAATGGCTAAAAAGTTGTTAAGATCAGGCTATTATTGGATCACAATGGATGCAGACTGTTGTGCCTACGCCAGAAAATGCCATAAATGCCAGATTTATGCAGATAAGGTGCATGTGCCTCCCAATCCTTTGAACATAATGTCTTCACCATGGCCCTTTGCTATGTGGGGCATTGACATGATTGGCAAGATCGAGCCGACTGCTTCAAATGGTCACAGATTCATCCTGGTCGCCATTGACTATTTCACTAAGTGGGTCGAAGCAGCCTCATATGCAAACGTCACAAGGCAAGTGGTAGCCCGATTTCTGAAAAGAGATATCATCTGTCGATATGGAGTGCCCGAGCGAATCATTACTGATAATGGTTCCAATTTAAACAACAAAATGATGGCAGAGCTATGCCGGGACTTCAAGATCCAACACCACAATTCTTCTCCTTACAGGCCAAAGATGAATGGTGCTGTTGAGGCGGCAAATAAGAATATCAAGAAGATTGTGCAAAAGATGGTAGTCACCTACAAAGACTGGCATGAAATGCTACCGTTCGCCTTGCATGGGTACCGCACGTCAATCAGAACATCCACTGGGGCAACACCGTATCAACTTGTGTATGGTATGGAAGCAGTCCTACCTGTTGAAGTTGAATTACCCTCTCTGCGAGTCTTGATGGATGTCAAACTGAGTGAAGCAGAATGGGTTCGGACCCGATACGAGCAACTGAGTCTGATTGAAGAGAAGAGATTGGCTGCAATCTGTCATGGACAATTGTATCAGAAGAGAATGAAGAAAGCCTTCGATCAGAAAGTCAGGCACCGAGAGTACCAAGTGGGAGATCTTGTGCTGAAAAGAATCCTCCCTCCTCATACAGACCACAGGGGCAAATGGACTCCAAACTATGAAGGACCATTCGTGGTAAAGAAAGTTTTCTCTGGTGGAGCGCTGATGCTCAGCACCATGGATGGTGAAGATTTCCCGTCCCCTGTGAATTCAGATGCAGTTAAAAAATACTTCGCATAAAATGACCCGCTGGACATAAAAACAGAATGTAAGTCCAGGCAAAAATAGGGCATCCCGGCGAGTCAAAAACAGAATAAAAGACTCGGGCAAAAATAAGGGAAATAAATGAAAAATGTACACCCGCTGAGTTGAAAAGCCGCATTGGACAACTCAGGCAAAAATGGGTATCCCGATGGATTGAAAACCCGAAAAGGCGATCCATGCAAAATAAGGGAATAAGCGAACAACTGCATTCTGAATTCGTCTGTATCACTTACAACTTGGAAAGCTCCGACGAAATCAAGCTTCAATCAGAATCAACTTTCTTCAGAAAGCAAGACGAGAAGAACGTCATTGTCATACGAGTCGTAGCAGGAGAGGAAGCTCCTTAAAGCGTCATCAACACTGCCAGCGCTTTGTTTCTCAATTTGTAAACAATCTCCTCATTTTAGGGGATATGTTTCTTTGACTGTATCTTGCCAATTCAGGGCACATGAATTAATAAAATCAGATTTTTCAGTCATGTTTCGTTTTGTATATTTTATCTGCAAAGGATGTCTGATGTCTCTAAAAAATCAATTGCATAAGTACAGATGCTTTTCTCCCAAAAATAATAATAATAAAACACATGCTCACAGGGAATATACTTACTCTTGAGGGTGCTTAACTCCTATGACGGAATCCAATCGAGGATACCTCGGGATCTCTTGTGCGTCTCCTTATCTGTGCAGGATTGCAGGTATCCAGAATGCAACCTGGGGCATGCAAGACACGTCTCAGCAAGCTGGCGAATCATTATCAACTCGGTCTATCTTCCACGTGGCACTGAAAGGTGCCCATTTCCCCAGCGAAGTTGCCAAATCAACATGCACTCAATCTCGGCATCTGAGGTGCTCTATCCCCAGCTGAGTTGCCTCTTGTTGCTCTCCCCAGCTGAGTTACCAACAGCATTCCCCAGCTGTAGTACCAACTATTCTTCCTCAGCCAAGAGTCAGGGAGCCATCACCCCACAGAGCTTCAGCCTCTAACCAGAAGAGCAACGCATGAAGGGATCACGACAGAGTGAAGAAAGCTTCTACAAACCCCAGCTGGGTCCCTCATTTCAAGGATGTGTCAACCAGTGACCTATATCCCCAAGTGGATCCATCTCCCCAAGTCTATCAATGATCTCATCCCCAGCTGGGGGGCCCTTTCAAAACAGCTCAGCCAGAGATCTTCGCGGCAACGGGATCCGAACCCCGGTTGGATATCTTTGCATAATCATAGCATTCGCATCATACTATCCCCTCAGAGCGTAGCATTCCGTCTAATACGGAGCATTACGGCAAAAAATCAAACGCATAGCATAATCATAAGCCATGTTCTGAATTAACGCTTGTGAATAATAACCGTTCATCACCATTGTACAGAAATCCTCACCAGAGTCCCAGCAAAAGCAGTGGCCTCATAATCACCAACACCAGTACATATTTCCTTTTGACACCCGTCCGTATCATCACTCCCAGTAAAGTCGCCTGAACACTCTTTATAACAAGATTACCCGTATCACGGATATTTTCTGGCACCCGTCCGTGTCATAACCCCCAGCAGAAAGCCAAAGACGTCCCCTTTGCACCCACACATACCTATGTATACACTTTCTTGACACCCGTCCGTGTCATATCCCCGGCGCAGTCGCCTAGACTTTGTATAGCAGATACTTGTTCATATTACATTTTTCTCTTGGCACCCGTCCGTGTCATTCTCCCCAGCAGTTAAAACACTCATCTGTATATACTCACTATTCATTGGTACGCTTATACAGATACTCGTCCGTATCTTGTATACACCATCGCTCATATCCCCACAGATTCGACAGTAGTCCTTGTTCTTTGTTAACCGGTTGGTACTCGTCCGTATCATCATCTCAGAACATTGCGTCTGGTGTTTGTTTCTACATGATACTCGTCCGTATCATAATCTTAAGGATGCTCGTCCGCATCTTTAATCCATATACCGCGTCAAACACTTATGTCTTCTTGAATATAGATACTCGTCTGTGTCTACTATTCCCCAGAAGAGTCCCTTCAGATGCAACATTCGTCCGTGTTCTTTGTTAACCAGTTGATACTCGTCCGTATCATCATCTCTGAACATATGCCAGTTTGTTTCTACATGATACTCGTCCGTATCATAGTCTTAAGGATGCTCGTCCACATCATTAATCTATACATAATACCAAACACTTATACTTTCCTTTCTTGGTTGTAAACGCCCGTCCGTGTTTACTATACCCCAGTAGATCGCCAAGTAAGCTTTTTTTTCCTTTATCTAACACTCGTCCTGTGTTATGATACCCCGAGAGCAGCCGTCCCCTGCTGAGTGGTCGTCCTCCACTTCTTGATGGTCGTCCTCCATCATGCTCATCCGATGGCCGTCCCCATCGTTGATCTTTCTAGCAGCCGTCCCCTGCTAGGTGGTCGTCCTCCACCTTTTGATGATCGTCCTTCATCACTTTATCCAATGGCCGTCCCCATTGTTGTTTTTTTGGTTATCTGACGCTCGTCCTGCGTTATGATAAACCCTGAGAGCAGCCGTCCCCTGCTGAGTGGTCGTCCTCCACTTCTTGATGGTCGTCCTCCATCATGCTCGTCCGATGGCCGTCCCCATCGTTGACCTTTTCTATCCGATGGCCGTCCCCATCGTTGACCTTTTCTATCCGATGGTCGTCCCCATCGTTGACCTTTTCTATCCGATGGCCGTCCCCATCGTTGACCTTTTCTATCCGATGGCCGTCCCCATCGTTGATATTTTCGGCAGCCGTACCCTGCCAGGTGGTCGTCCTCCACCTTTGATGGCCGTCCCCATCATATTTCTTTTATCCCCAACAGAGCAGCCGTCCCCTGCTAGGTGATCGTCCTTCACCTTTGATGGCCGTCCCCCATCATCTGTTTATTTCGTTTATTCTTTAACCCGATGGCCGTCCCCATCGTTGGTTACGTTGCTTTATGAACTTGATGGCCGTCCCCGTCATGTTTCGTTAAATCCTCAGAGAATTTTACAGCTTTATCTTGATGGCCGTCCCCATCATGATTTTATTTCCCCAGCTAGTCGGCCGTCCCCGTCTTGGCTTTACCTTCTATCCCCAGCATGTCGGCCGTCCCCGTCATCGTTCTGTCTTCCGCACCTTTACAATATACTTTATTTTCCTTTTACAATCTATATCCCTTTTCTTCTTCATTCTGTGAGTGCAAATTTTGGACTGTCTTTGGTATTCAACCACAAGTTATCTTGTTTGCCTGTTAAGCCGTCGCTTACATCCTGCACAGCTAACTCATGTTTGAATAGGGGCAGCTGTAAACACCCCAAATTTGCCCTCACCCATTCACACCAGGGCTTGTGATCTTTTTCATATGCATAAACACAATCATATCACCTCATATCTCATTTTGATTCCCTGCATAGATTCTAAGTCATCTGCACCTAGGGTTTGTGATCTGAGCAATCCAAGAGCCTCTTGAGCCACTCCAAAGATCACCAATCACTTCAAAGAGGTCCATGAGTGTTCTTATATCATATTCCATCTCCTCAAAGTCAAAAATGCAAAGGAATCACAAGAACTAGGGTTTGAGTGGATGCAGAGCCAAGTTTGACTGCACAGCTGACTGAAAATTAGGGTTTTGGTTTCAGAGGCCATAACCCCAATTTTTTTTGGTCATTCTTGTTTCCATTGGTCTCTATATGGTATAGGGAGTATGCATACCAATTTTCATGAAGAAATTCCATGGGGAAGTCATCTGATCAAGGGTTGACTTTTCAGACAAGTCAGTGCAAAATCAGGGCATCTGAGGCCCCCAATGACCCAACCAATGGGTGATCTTCATCATTTTGAGTGTATATGATCTTTATTTGATCATGGAAGAGAGTTGAAGTTCACAAAAATCAAGAATTTAGGGTTTTTGCAAATGTTGACTTTTTGGGCATAGTTGACTTTTCAAGAATGCATCATTTTAGGTCATTTTTCAAGCCTTGATTCTTGATCCAAAAATGCTTCAAATGGAAAAACTTTGGTCATGAAAGTTGTAGATCTCATCTTTCCCTTTTCAAAAAGTACAAGAACATGATCAAACTCTTTTTGGATCAAAAGTTATAGCAAGACAAAGTTGGCAAAAATCATTGATTTTCAAGGCATGCCTTAAATGGAAATTTTGCAAAGTCATGAACCAAAGCCCAATGTGACTTCTAATTCACTTCAAACCAGTATGCAAACATTCCATGAGCACTAAAAATCAGATTTGGACCAAGGATCCCTCATGTTTATGGTTTGTGTAGCAAGAATAGTCACATGTGAACCATAAAGGCAACAACTTGCAAAACACTCATGACACTTCTACCACTTGATGCATTGGCTGCTGAACCAAGCTAGCTTCACACACTCACCATGCTGCACCAGAACCAGCCTTGTACTAGCCTAGAAGCTGCCCATACTTTCTCTTACAAAGAAGTTGACATTTTGCAAAAGGTGACTTACCTATCATAGCAGGCCATGTCACATCATCCAGCCAATCAGATTTGTTTATACTTTCCATTTGCAAGCTAGACATAACACTAAGCAAGGCTGAAACTCTCTCATTGACAACATACACAAAAAACACCCCAACTGCATAAGCCTTCGAATCTCTCTGCCCAGCCAAGAAACACTCAAACCATTTTCACCATTCAACTCACCATGCATCATTGAGTAGAAACCAGCAAGAGCACAAGCCTGAATCAACCAGAACACCCCATAGCCATTTCTCACCTCAAGCTGCAGTTCCATTCGAATCTCCCTCCCTAGCTCACAAACATCCAAACAAACCTTGCAAAGCTTCTCCATACATCATCTGGACCATAAACCACCATTCACAATGGCCTGAAACTACCAGAATCATCATAGCCATTTCTGACTGAGGTGAAGCAGAAACTGTCGAAGCTCATCAACCAGCCTACATAAATTGTTCTAAGGCATTCAAACATCATCAAGAGGTCCTAAGGAGTGGATTGCACAAGGAGAGGTGGCCAGAAAGTCCTCAGGTTGAAAGCTCCAAATCTCAGGTAGCTTGAAATTTATTTTTCCAGAAATTGTTTTTCTTGTTACAAACTTGTTCCTTGTGATTCACTGAGCATCCTGGTGTTTTTAGTTTTTGATTTGGTTCTGGAATGAGAGTTTAATTTCTCTCTGAAGCTTGCGTGCCCTAGTTTTTATTTCTTTCGATTCAGCTTATTTAGGAAGAAGAAATTTGTTTTGAGAGAGGGGTTTGATTCGTGAGAGGTTGGAAAACATTTCCCAATCCTTAGATTTCGTTTTTGTTACGATTTGAGGGAGTTTGAAGTTTTTCAGGGGAGTTGCTGGCCGGAGAAGACGACCGGAAGTCTTCTCCGGCCACCTGAGAGTGATTATGCCCTAATTACGTGATTAAATGCCATTTGAATTTGGACCTTTGGATGCGTTGAAAAATTTGACTTCGCGCGCGTGTGAACGGCTAGGATGCAGTCATTAAACCCTAATCAGCATCATTTATTTAATTAATTAAGATTAATCCTGTTTGAATCTGGGCCATCAGATGGCGCGCGCAGTCAATGTTTTCAAACTCAGGCTCCATCCTGGCCCTCCATCCTGATTACTTTCATTTTATTTGATTTTAATTCATTTTCTTTTCATTTTTATTTGCACAATTATTTTAAAATAGTAAAAAATTCCTAAAAATTATGAAACTTTTTCTTAAAAGTTTTATTAATTTTCATGACACAAAAATATTTTTTATTTTATTTTTAGCATTAAAAAAGTATTTTTAAATATTTAAAAGATTATTTTTAATTGATTAATGGAAATTAATTAATTAAAAATACTTTTAGGTATTTAAAAATCACCAAAAATTTCATGAAATGTTCTAAGACATTTAGAAACATTGTCCAACCTTCAAACCAAATTTCGTTTTTGATCTTGATGCATTTTAAGAATTTTTCATTGAATTAAATCATTTTTTATGCATTAATTTGATCCTAAGTTCAAAAATTCATTTCTGCCTATCTAGGAAGGTTTGGACATTGATTCTTTTTGCTTTGTCTTGTGTTTAGCATGTAGTTTCTAGGATAAAATGGCCATGATTTGATCTTGCATTTTCCAATTGTTTGGCATTTCTTTTGTTAAGAACCCTAAAAAACCCTAATAACTTAGAAAAATCATATCTTGAGATTGGTTAGGAGTTGGGACTTCCCCTTTGGACTTTGGTTTAGTATAGGTTTAGGGCTTCTTAGGATGGCATTTTCCATTTTTTTTATCTTAGGGTTTGCTTCTGTTTTGGGTTTTTGTTTGATGCATTGTCCATAAACCCTAATTTGAGCTTTCATTTGCATCCTTCTTGCATTCTCTTGCATAACATGACTTGTCTTTGCATTTTATGCATGCTTGTGTTTCATTTGACATCTTAAGACATGTATAAAGCATCTTTGATCATTGCATCTCATATTTGCCATGTCATTTGCCTTGTGTGCTTCATAATTTTTCATGTTCATTCATGCTCCTTAGCTTGCATCATTTGCATTCATGAACATTGTATGAACATCTCCATGCCTTGCCTCATGTTTGCAGCACCTCATAACATCATAATCATCATCAACATGCTTCTGGTTTTGCTTAGCATCATACCATTTCATCTCATTTTGCATTGCATTGTATTTCTTTCTAACATTTCAGGTGGTAAGTGACTTTGAGATGTGAATTTGCCTTCACTTCTCATAACTTTTCTTTTCACCTCTCTTGCATCCATTGCTGCATTTCTATATGTGTTTGAGATTGAGCTTGCTCATTCTTGTTTCTCCCACTTTCTTTCTTCAAGTGACTTGACTTCTTGAATGAAGCAAGTCACTTTGCTTCTCTTGATCTTGTTCATCTGCTTCCTGGTGGTTCTCTTTGAAGATTGTTTTTGTTTAACCTCACAAACTTTAGGAACAACCAAGCATGACAATGATTAGGGTTTTTGATTAGTCTCCCCTCTTAGTTTTACCTTTGTGTCTCTTTGTGTCTTCTCTTCTCATCTCATAATCAGGGACTAAACCCTAAAGGCTTTAAGGCTTTGTGATTAAGCTTATGCCTGCATCCTTCTATTAGGATGGAGTGTATAAATTTAATCCTAAGTGTTAAACCCTTAATGTGTTTAAATCCCTTAATCAATTCACTTAATAATCATCAAGACATCAAGCTTGTAACTTGGGCCTTGCATTAGGGTTCTAATTCTTCCTTAATTGGTTAAGAAGGACTAACCCTAGTGTTAATGGACAAGTCCCCCCCAAGTTGTCTTACAAATCATAAAATTCACTTCATCATCATACCATTAATTAAAATCCACTTAATCAAAGGCTTGTTTTGTCATGAGCTTAATCCCTAATCATGGATTAAGTTGAGGAGTTTTCCTCAGCTTAAACTTTCTCATTTATTATCCTTCTATTAGGATGGTGTAATGAGTCTGTTTAATCCCTGATTATGGCTTAACCTCATTACTCAACACTAAACAAAAACAACAAAAACATCTAATTAATCACAAGTAGGTTAATGATCTTAATCCTACATCAAAGGTGATTAAGTGTGAGAATCTGACTTCACACTTAAAGTATTCTCATTACCCCTAAACAGAGGGAAGATGTGATGAGTTTACTAACCCATTGGTTTAGGCTTAAGCTCATTGTCTTATGACAAACTTTCAAAAGAAATAAAAGACTGAAAACACAAAAACAAACAATAATCGTCTCCTCCGGGATTCTTTTCTCATCATCTTCACTCACAAACGAGAACTCGCTTCTTCCGTCTAATGCAAGACAGTTTGCATCTGTGCCAGACAGATCATACACTTGAGCATTGACAAGCAAGCAGTTCACAAGTCAATTCATCTTTCAGTCTCTTTCGGTCGAACTACGGTGTTCTGACTTCCTCATTGCACGAGAGGATACGTAGGCATAACTTAACAGTTATCGAACAAAAGTCTCTGTACATTCCCCCTCCTTCCAGCATTATTCTTTGAGCCTCATTATCATGAGCATCTTATTCTTGTCTTTACACTGACACTTTCATACTTCACATCACTTATACACTTTACACTGACACCTGTACATATTGCTTTCCAGCTCTTTATACACAGATTGCACTGACACTACCCCTTTAAAACACAAATCTTTCAAGCGTGGATCCCGTCGAGTACGACGGACAATCTGGGTGCTAATACCTTCCCAGGTTGTAACCAACCCCCTTTCTCAGTCTCTCTGGTTCGCAACCGTCTTATCCATTTCTTTCTAGGTCTATGCAGCATTACCTTTCCTCCGGGATAAAAATGCCTAGCTGGCGACTCTTTTCATCTCCAGTGAGTTCACGGATGTGTGTTCTCATTGTTCCCTTCGCCGACCGTTCGCGTCTGTACCTTCATCTGATCCAGTTTCATTTGTCGGGAGCGACAGCTACCAGGATGAATTTGTGGCCATTTGAAGCAGTTGGTTCAATCTTTCCAATCATGTCAATGCCCCACATAGCAAAGGGCCAAGGTGAAGACATCACGTTCAAAGGATTTGGAGGCACATGCACTTTGTCTGCGTAGATCTAGCATTTGTGGCATTTATGGCATATGCACAATCGTCTGCATCCATTGTGATCCAGTAGTAACCCGATCGTAACAATTTCTTAGCCATTGCATGTCCTCCAGCATGGGTACCGAAAGATCCTTCATGCACCTCGTGCATCAGCAAGTCTGCTTCTTTCTTATCAACACATCTGAGAAGAACCATGTCAAAGTTTCGCTTGTATAATGAACCATCAACATTAAGGAAGAAACTACCGGCCAGTCTTCTTAATGTCTTCTTATCATTAGATGATGCCCCAGGTGGGTATGTCTGATCCTCTAAGAAGCATTTGATGTCATGGAACCAAGGCTTGTCATCTTTAGCAATGTCCATAGAGAATACATATGCATGTCGGTCTAGTCTGGATACCGAAATCCGAGGCACATAATTTGCAGTCTGAACTTTGATCATGGAGGAAATGGTAGCTAAAGCATCTGCAAACTGATTCTCGTCTCGAGGGATGTACTCAAGTTTAACTGTTGTGAAGAATGTCAATAATCTCCTCGTGTAGTCACGATATGGAATCAGATGCTCTTGGTGAGTTTACCATTTGTCGTTGGTCTGATTGATTACCAAAGCTGAATCCCCGAATACATTTAGTGTTTTGATCCCGAGGTCAATGGCTTCCTCAAGACCCATGATACATGCTTCGTATTCAGCTTCGTTGTTAGTGCAGGAAAATGTGAGTTTTGCCGAGAAAGGCATATGAACTCCTTTAGGTGTAGTGAGTACTGCACCAACTCCACGTCCATTCATATTGACAGCCCCATCTAACATCATAGTCCACTCTTCTTCTGGGTCAGGCCCTTCAGTGTGAACAGGATCTTCATGATCTTTTGCTTTTAGGTACATGATGTCTTCATCAGGGAAGTCAAATCTCATGGGCTGGTAATCATCAATGGGTTGCTCAGCTAGATAGTCAGACAGCACACTGCCCTTGATGGCCTTTTGAGATGTGTACTGAATGTCATACTCTGTCAGAATCATTTGCCATCTTGCAACCCTTCCGGTAAGCGTTGGCTTCTCAAATATGTACTTGACGGGGTCCATCTCTAAAATCAACAAGGTAGTGTAAGTCAACATATACTGTCTTAGTCGGCGAGTAGCCCACGCTAAAGCCCAACAATTTTTCTCGAGCAGTGAATAACGTTGTTCACAGTCGGTAAACTTTTTGCTTTGGTAGTATATTGCATACTCTTTTCGACTAGACTCGTCATACTGGCCCAACACACACCCCATTGATCCTTCTAATACTGTCAGGTACATTATTAGAGGTCTTCCTTCAACTGGAGGCATAAGAATCGGAGGTTCTTGCAGGTACTCCTTGATCTTGTCAAAAGCCTTCTGACAATCTTCATTCCACCTGACCGTTTGTTCCTTTCTTAACAATTTGAACAGGGGCTCACAAGTTGCAGTAAGATGAGATATGAACCATGATATATAGTTCAATCTACCTAGGAACCCCCGAACTTCGTTTTCAGTCCTAGGTGCAGGCATCTCTTGAATGGCCTTGACTTTGTCAGGATCAACTTCAATTCCTTTTTCACTTACGATAAATCCCAACAACTTACCGGAACGCACCCCGAATGTGCATTTGTTGGGGTTTAGCTTCAGCTGATACTTTCTTAGACGTTTGAACAATTTCAGTAGATTTACCAGACGATCTTCTTCAGTGAGGGACTTGGCAATCATATCATCCACATAGCATTCAATTTCTTTGTGGATCATATCGTGGAATAATGTTACCATAGCCCGTTGATAAGTGGCACCAACATTCTTTAGTCCAAAAGGCATTACCTTGTAACAAAATGTGCCCCAAGGTGTGATGAAGGTTGTTTTCTCCATGTCTTTGGGTGACATTCTGATCTGATTATACCCTGAAAATCCATCCATGAAAGAAAATACCAAGAACTGAGCTGTGTTGTCGACCAATACATCAATGTGAGGTAATGGGAAATCATCCTTTGGGCTAGCTCTGTTCAGGTCCCGGTAATCCACACACATCCGTACTTTTCCATCCTTCTTAGGCACTGGTATAATATTAGCGACCCACGGCGGGTAACTAGTTACAGCAAGGAAACCGGCGTCCCACTGTTTTTGTACTTCTTCCTTAATCTTCATGGCCATATCCGGACGAGTACGATGTAGCTTTTGCTTTACCGGAGGGAAATCTTCTTTTAATGGCAACTTGTGCATCACAATATCCGTATCTAGACCTGGCATGTCTTGATAGGACCAAGCAAAGACGTCGATGTATTCCCGAAGCATGTCAATGAGCTGTTCTTTTACTGAAGCATGCAGACTGGCCCCAATCTTCACTTCTTTCAAATCCTCTTTGGTACCAAGATTAACTGTTTCAACCTCCTCCTGATGAGGGGTAATCACTTTCTCTTCTTGCCTTAACAACCTGGCTAACTCTTCAGGTAGCTCATAGTCTTCTTCAACCCCTTCATTAGCTTGATTAATTGGATTGTCGAAGTCATACACGGTCATAGCAATGCTGTTGTCGGTGCAATCTGGAGGATAATCTCTGCAAGGGTTGAGATTGGTTCGTTTTTAGTGACCAGTTTTAATCTTGTTTAGAAAAGTGTGAAATGAATTCATTTATTTTGAAAATATTGCCATTTTATTGTTTTGTACAAAAGTGAAAAATGAAAAGACAGTGAGCGAAAAAAGAGACTTGTTTGCAAAAGATGTCTGATATTCATTGATAATCCATTTGCACAAAATTACAATATGGCCCTATTACAAAATGAGTCCTAACACCTTGGGCAAGATGCAGGACTTGATGCATGCTAAAAAAAGGCAGGAAATAATAATTACTCTGCAAGAGTAACCCTTATAATTTCCTGGGAAGACCGGTTAAGGACTTGGTGACCCGGAATCCTTGGACGTATCCAACTTTCCAGGTTGAGGTCGCTTTCTGCCTCGTCTTCCAAGTTGTTAACAGCATCTGGGGTGAGCATCCCCCCACTGATGAACTTGGGCTCTTTGGCAGCCTTTGATTGATCTTGTCGGAATGGTTTGTGACCCAAATCGAATATGTCCTCCTTCTTCTCTATCGGTAGCAGCTTGCCCCAGCCTTGGGCTTTTCCATCTTCAACAACCTTTCGGGCTTGCTGATAGGATACAATTGAAGTACCCATCCTATCCTCCTAGGATGCAGCAGATACTTCAGTCGTCGCCTCATTGACATTCAGGGCCTCAAACCCTTGGCTCATAGTTTCATAGATTTCGCCATCCATCTCAATGTATTTGTACGTAGCCAGATGGCTAACAAATATGTCCTCCTCACCACAGATGGTGATAATCTGTCCTGCCCACTCATATTTCAATTTCTGGTGAAGGGTAGACGTTACTGCGCCAACAGCGTGAATCCATGGTCAACCCAACAAACAGCTGTAGGCCGGCTGAATGTCCATCACATAGAAAGTAGTCTGAAAGACCTGCGGACCGATTATCACAGGCAGCTCCACCTCTCTAAGAACAGACCTCTTGGAGCCATCAAAAGCCCTGACCACAAGATTGCTTGGTCGGAGAGCTATTCCATCATATTCGAGCTTGACAAGAGCTTTCTTTGGTAGGACATTAAGTGAAGACCTAGTGTCTACAAGAACATGAGAGAGTACAACTCCTTTGCACTCCAGGGTTATGTGCAAAGCTTTGTTGTGGTGACGTCCTTCTGTTGTTAAATCAGCATTGGTGAAACCTAGCCCATGGCTAGTATTGACATTAGACACCACTGTCTCGAGCTGATTCATTGTGATCTCTTCTGGAACATAGGCAGCATGCAGAACTTTGAGTAGTGCATCCCGATGGCCTTCGGAACACAACAGCAGGGATAATATAGAGATCTTAGAGGGAGTCTGGTGGAACTGGTCCATAAATTTGTAGTCACTTCTTTTGATTATCCTCTTAAACTCATCCACATCCTAATCAAAGGATGATTTATGAGTCTCTTTTGATGCAGATTCTTCAGGTATCACACTTTTTCCTTTGGCTTTGGCAGCAGCCTCTGCCTCAGTATTAGTTCTTGGAGCTTGTGACGCAAAGAGGCGTCCGCTTTGGGTGAAGCCTCCGCCCCCTGACATTATCCACTTGGGGAGTAGGAACTGAAGAATCAAGAAGGACTTTTTCTCCGTTGCAGTAAAGATCTGCACCATAATGCCAATGTACATCATTGTCTTTATCATATGGAATAGGCCCCGACACCGTGATGGTGACTGGGCTAACTGCAGCAGAGGTTGGGACCGTTATTGTTTGCGGATCATAGAAGATAGTGACAGGACTTCTTGTGGATGTTGGAGGTGATGAATTGAAGCTTGATTGAAACTGTTGCTGAGATTGTTGTTGAAAGTTGCTGGAGTCTGGGACCGTTGTAGGGTCATAATAAATAGTAACTGTGGAGACGTTGTTGTTGGTGATTGCCGAAGTTATAGTAGTGGATGACATGGAACTATTGTTTGTTGAAGTGATGGAAGAGGTGGTTGCTGAAGTTGTAGACGAGTCAGTAGATACAATTGTTGTTGCAGTTGTAGAAGAATCACTTGTTGTTGACAAAGGAGTTGTTGGTGTTGTAGAAGCTGTTGTGGTTATTTGCAGAATGCCTTTCTTAATCAAGCCATTGATGCCATTCCTCAAGCTTGCACACCCGTTCTCGGAAACCTTGCAAGATTTACAATAGGCCTCACAACCTGGAAACACTTGGCATTTCAAAAGCTGGGTTTTAACCTCTGCCAGAGGTGTCTGAATACTTGCAATATCTTCAATCAAACTCATGGGTGAGCCTTCCCCTATAGCATTAATCCTTGGGCCATTGTGGCTTGGTATAGGATTTTTCATGACATTGGGAGGTGGTGCAAAGTTTAGGGCTTTTGAATCTACCAGATCCTGGACCTTCATATGCAGAGCTCTGCATTTTTCCGTGGAGTGACCAGGTGCGTTAGAATGAAAAGCACACCTAGAGTTGACATCGTAATTTCTCGGAAGGTTCTGAGGATCAGGTGGAGCCAATGTCCTTAACTCAACAAGATTGAGCTTCAGGAGTTGTGGCAACAATGTGGCATATGGCATTGGAATAGGGTCAATCACCCTGTTGATCTGAGATGGCCGCTGTTGGAAAGGGCGTTGTTGTTGATTGTTGTTATTGTTGTTGTAAGATCTCTGTTGAGGAAACTATGGCTGTTGAGGAAAGTGTTGTGGTTGTTGAGTATACTAAGGAGGTGGAGTGAGAATAATGACGACAACAATTGATCTGGGCAGATATTGGGGTCTCCCTCTTCCCATGTGTACATAATTTGTTTCACCGGATCTGCGGGGCCCAGCAAATGGCTTCCTTGCACTGCTTGAACTGGCACCGTTGTCGGAGATCTTTCCCATCTTCAGCAAGCTCTCAATTCTCTCCACAGCTATCACCACATCTGTAAAGCTGGTGGAAGAAAATGCAGCCAATATGTCAATATAGGTACCCTGGAGAGTATTCATGAACATATCTGCCATCTCCCTTTCTGACATCGGGGGTTGAACAGCAGCAGCTAGTTGCCTCCACCTTTGGGCATATTCTCTAAAGCTTTCACGGGAAGATTGTGACATTCCCATAAGAAGGGTTCTGTTTGGAGCCATGTCCAGATTATACTGATACTGACGGATGAAAGCTTCAGCCAAGTCTTTCCAATTTCTTACTATGGCTCTGGTCAAATGGGAGTACCATTCTCGGGATGCCCCTGTCAAGCTATCCTCGAAATAAAACATCCACAACTTCTCATCCATGGTGTAGGCTTTCAATCTCCCCAGGAAAGACTGAAGGTGGGTACGTGGGCAGGATGTGCCATTATATCTTTCAAAATAAGGGGGTTTGAACTTGTGAGGAATTATCACCCCTTCCACCAATCCCATGTCCATGACATCAAAACCTAGAGAGTTTTGGGATTCAAGAGACCTTAGCTTCTCTGCAATTTCATCCAACCGACGGTCGTAAACTTTGTCTCTAGCCCTAACCATAGTAAACTGCTCTTCTTGAGGGTCCTCCTGCAAAGCCCTTCCTCCAGTAGTGTTACCTTGGGTGTTTCTTATGGCATTGATGTCTGGGTTCAGATGAGGTCCAAACTCTGGTGGATCAGTGCGAGGCTGCACGTGATCATTGTTACTGGTACCCCCTATACCTGGATGGTGTTCCTCAGGAGTTTATCACTCAATCAACTCCCTCAGTCTTTCCTGGCTTTGAGCTAAACCAGTCATCACTGTCATAAATTGATTCATTTGGGCCCTCATCTCTGTCCTCTCATTGGCCATCTGGGCTCTCACTTCAGTCAAGTCTTGTTGAACCTGATCCATTTGTAATCCCGGAAGGTTGTTTCTTGTCAGATACCGGTGCACTCTATTGACAGGGAATACTCTTCTGCGAGCAATGTTTCCTAAAACCACAACAAATTGAGAAACAACCACAAAAACAAAAACCTACAAAACAAAGAAAAGATGTTAGTTTGCAATGCAGGATGCCTATTTGTCTTCCAAGGATATCCGGTTTGGTTCTTTGGTTTTGACCTTTCCAGACCTCGAGGAAATGATGATGTTACAAAGAGATTAAGCCCACAAATAATACAAACCATATATTACAAAGAGTGAAGATACATAGTTTGATTACAATAAAGTCCCCATGGTGGGTCAAAATACAACAACAAAATCAAAAGTACAAACAAAAAGGAGGTACAAATACAAAGAAATCAAACATCCAGTCCAAAGTCATCCTCTCTGACTTCCTTCAGGAGAGCCTCAGTCACTGGGCCAACTGGGTGCTCTGTGATGGTCCTGATGAGGAGGTTCCTGGTGGCAATGGCACTGGTCAACTTCTTATGCTTATCCTGATCCTTTGAACTCTTTAACCCCGCCCGGAGTTTCAATTCAGAGATCTCCTTCTGTGCTGCTAACAAAGATCTCACTAGCCTCCAGCTGCTCTATCCTAGCTTGGTTTCTTTGATCTTCCTGTGCACGAGCCTCAGTGATCCTGATCCACCTAGCCTGGCTCTCCTCTAAATAATGCTCAGCTCTGGCCTTTTGAGTCTTAGCTTCCTTGCAAGCATTCTTCAGCACTAACTCTCCTGCTCTAGCCTTTCTGATGTAGTCATCTGTCTTCTTAATCTTGGTTAAGTGCTCAATCCGGAGCTTCTCTAACCTTTCATTATCCAGACGGCTGTCATTCCTCTCCCAGAGATTCTTCTTCAAAGCTTCAGAGAGCTGAGCATTCCTTTCCTTCAATTTTTCAAACTCCCCTAAGCTGACAGTAGCTGTAGGCTGCACTGCTGATGGTCCAGGTGTATCCTCTAAAGTGAATGGAATCCGGGTAATCTGACCCCTGACACGAGACCAATCAAGATACTATGCCGAAGCTATGTTATTGCACTTACCCAGAATAGCTGTCCCCTTAGTCTGAATATTGTCCCAAGCCCAGGCTGATTGTCTGACAATAGCAGAGTTGTGTTGAATGTCACAATAGAGGGTCTCTGTCAAGTCTTGCCCTCTTGGGGGATGAACCAAAGCATATCCTAAATATCTCTTGAAGAGAAAAGGGTTGTAGTTGATGCAACCTTTTACTCCAATCAAAGGCACATTAGGATATTGGCCGCAGCTAGTAATGATATCCTTCCCCTTGGTGCTCTGGGTGCACCATCTGATGTCTTCTGGTGTAAGGGCAATCAATCTCTTAGCCCATTTCCTTGGTTGATGAGGGTTCAGGAAAGTGTCTGACTTCGACAAGTGTCTTAATAATCAATAGTAATAGAGGGGAGCACAACATCTGACCAATCTTCCTCTTTACTTCTCATTCCATTGGTGCACTGAATAGTAGAAATCTCCAAGCAGGGTGGGAACTGGGTTCCTCAGTAAGAACAGGTGAATAACATTCTTGCTTACAAACTTTGGCTCGTTTGCAAACAAGATAACTCCGTAAATGCTGAGTGCCAAGAGTGCACAAACAATATCCCACTACCCTGTTGCAGCATACAGGGTGGCCTGGGAGATCAAGAAATCCAAGTGCAGACCTGGAACCCCAGCCTTGGTGGTCATGCTCTGATCAATGAGAGTAGGCTCCAAGTGCAAGGCCTTAGCTATATCTTCATTCTTGGGAGCAACCATCTCAGGGTTGAAAGGAATCCCCCTCCTGATAGGGACACCTAACAACATGGAAAATTCTTCTAGCAAAGGTCCCAAATGAAAATCAGGGAATGTAAAACATCTGAGAGGAGGATCATAAAACTGCAAGCAAGTGTGAATCATGCTTCTCTGGGATGCATCCAGGTCCATGATCATGTCCAATATACCTCCATAATGCTTCCTGAATAAAGGGACATGATCAGGAGTGATGAGAGACTGGATCTGTCTGATGCCTGTCAGAGTGGGCTCAAAGAAGTGGTATGTGATGTTGCTCTTCCTGGAAGTGTCCATGCTGATAATGGATGCTGGTGAAGAAACTGAGGAGAAACTCTGATGAAGGTAACTACTAAAAACTGATGAAGACAACTTGAAGAAGGGTCTCTGATGAAAACAACTGGGGAAGAGTCTCTGATGAAGATAAAATGATGCAGGTGCTGAAGAAGGAACTCTGGTGAAGGCAACTGATGAAGATGCTGGTGTAGATAACTGAAGAAGTCTGAGCAGCAGAACAGGTCAAAACCAAACCAAAGATAAGAAGGTGGATACCCTATAAAACAAATAGGCAAATGTTAAATGATGTAAAATGATGTATGCAGAATGATATGCAAAAGGTTTGTGATCAAGTGTTGGATCTGTTATCTTCCTTGATAGGGTCCATGTGTGCTCATAAGTCCGGATGGAGGTTTAGAAAACTAGTAACCAGGTGGGGGACTCAAATAAAGAGTCACAAATCCAGGGTTTCACAAGAACTGTCCAAAGTGATGCATTCTTAAAACAAAACTGGTAACAGGGTATGATGAGGCCAAGGGTTCCTGCAAACCTGTAAACATCCCAACCCCCTCACATGTATTGTTCTAGAACAAGGATCCTCAGACTTGGATCAGTTCTGAGAAGTGTAAACACTTCTAACCCGGAGGTACAGTGTTTACAATAACCATAAAAGATCCTCCCCTAATTCACCTCAGATACTGAAGGTCATAAAAGGTCATCTAGACTTAGCAGGCTTCCCAGATGGCCCTAGTACTACAGGAAATCCGTAGCACAAAGTTCTCAAGAAGAAACCCATGTCTGAACCGTGTTTCATATTCCCGCACCAGACCGAAATGTAATGGGAAAGAATATGAAGCCACTCTATCCTATGTGTCACTCAGGTCCCTGGTATGGAACCTCAATCACTCAAAAATCTCTCCCACCAAGGTAAACACAGACCAGCACAGATGATAATGACAGTATGAAATGCATAAAACTGTAAATGAAAGCAATAAATAAAGCTGTACAAAAAGCAATAAATAAAGCAATAAATAAATAAGCACAAGTTGCACATAACACCCACGCAAACACAAATCAAACAAGCACTAGGAGGAACCCACCAAAATAACCAAAAGCCCTGGTTGCAATATAAGGGTCCCCAGCAGAGTCGCCAAGCTGTCGCTCCCAAAGATTTGCATCCCGGTACAAGCACGAACGGTCGGCGAAAGGAGAGAATGACATGAACTGAATAGAGTGCCAGCTAAGCATTTTTATCCCGAAGGAAAGGTAATGTTGCATAAACCTAGAGAGATATGGATAAGACGGTTGCGAACCAGAGAAACTGAGAAAGGGGGTTAGTTACAACCTGGGAAGGTATCAGCACCCAGATTGTCCGTTGTACTCGACGGGATCCACGCTTAAAAGATTGTGTCTAAAGGGGGAGTGTATGTGATATCTGTGTGCTAAAGTTGGAAAATAAATATACAAGTGTCAGTGCACAAGGGAGTAAAATGCTCAGGACTGAGGCTTAAAAGAGAATGCTGAAAGAGGGGGAAGACAATGAGACTTTTGTTCGATAACAGTTAAGTTATGCCTACGTATCCTCTTGTGCAATGAGGAAGTCAGAACACCGTAGTTCGACTCAAAGAGACTGAAAGATAAATTGACTGTGAACTGCTTTCTTTCCTATGCTCAAGTGTATGACACGTCTGACTCGAGTGCTAACTTTCTTGCATTAGACGGGAGAAGCGAGTTCTCGTTTATGAATGAGTGTGATAAGAAAAGAATCCCGAAGGAGACGATTATTGTTTGTTTTGGTGTTTTTAGTTTTGTTATTGTTTTTGGTGTTTTGCATAAGTTAATGAGCTTAAGCCTAAGTCAAAGGTTGTAAACTCATTATATCCTCCCTGATTAGGGATAATGAGAATACTTAAGTATGAGATAAGCATCTCAACTTAATTACCATGATGATGTAGGATTAAGATCATTTACCTACTTGTGACTATTTAGATGTTTTTGGGTTTTTGTTTAGTGTTAAGTAATGAGTTTAATCTCTAATCACAAATTAGTGAACTCATTACACCATCCTAATAGAAGGATAATAGATGAGCACACTTAAGCTGAGGAAGATACCTCAACTTAATCCATGGTTAGGGATTAAATTCATTATATAACAATCCTTTATTAAATGGATTTTAATTAAGGTATAAGATTAAGAAGTGGATTTTAAGTTTGTAAGACAACTTGAGGAGGACTTGTCCATTAAACACTAGGGTTAGTCCTTCTTAACCATAAAGGAAGAATTAGAACCCTAATGTAAGGCCCAAGTTACAAGATGAAGTCTTAGTGATAATTAGATGGATTGATTAAGAGGTTTAAACAGATTAAGGGTTTAACACTCAGGATTAAGGTTATACACTCCATCCTAAGATAAGGATGCATGCATAACCCTAATTCCAAAGTCCTAAAACCTTAAAGGTTTAGTCTCTAATGATGAGATGAGAAAAGAGACACAAAGAAGACTCAAAGGAAAAAGACTAAAGGGAAACTAATAAGTCCTAGAAAGTTATCATGCTTGGAAGTCCTAGGGTTTGTGAGGCTTAAGAGAAGAAGTCTTCAAGGAAGCCACCAAGGAGAAGCAAGATAGGAAAAAGATGAGATGAGAAGAGAAAGAAAGGAAGAGAAACACAAGTGAGCAAGCTCACTCAAGGAAAAGTAAAAATGTAGCAAGGATGCAATATGAAGGTATGAGAAGAGGTGGGAGGTGAAGGAAAATCCACCTCCCAAACAACTTACCATTAACCCGAAAAGTTAGCACAAGATGCATAAGGAAAGAAATGGAATGAAACAATGAATATGCAAGGGCAAAGACCAAGACCAGAAGCATACATATGATGTAAAAGATGCTATGATATGATGCAAAGACATACAAGATGCATATGTGTGATCATACAAGAGAATGAATGCAAATGAAGCATGTAGGAAGCATGTAAACACATGGATGTTTATGAAATGAAATGGATGCAAAGCGTAGCAACTGTATGGATAAATGATCAAGCAATTTTCAAGCAATGTCTTAAGATGTCTAAGATGGCATACAAATGCTTAGAGTGGCATGGCAAGTTCATATGTTCATGCAATGCAATGTAAGATGCAAGTAAAGATGCAAAATTAGGGTTACATGGAAGGATGAGATGCAAATGGTCACAACAGAAGCATATGACATGATAAAAAATTGCAAATGAGCTCAAACAAACCCTAATCCCATATGATATCACACCCCCAAAGGAGAAGGTCTAACTTTTAACCTATTGAAAGTTATGATTTTTCTAAGTTTGCTAGGGTTTTTGGGTGCTTCAAAAGGAAAAAAGAAAATCAAATTGAAAATTCAAGATAAATTCATGCCAAAACTATCCTAGATACTACATGATATGTGTGAAACAATGCAAAAAGAACCAACTTCAAACTCTTCATGGTTAGACATAAATGATTTTTAAAGCTAGGGTTTGAAAAATATGATTTTAAGAACCCTAAATTCAAAGAAAATTGTGACAAGGTGATCAAACCTAAAAATAAATTTGTATGAAGAGTTTGAAAATATTTCTAAATGTGTTAGAATGCAACATGAATTTTTTTGTGATTTTTAGAAACCTAAATGCTATTTTAATTAATTAATTCAATTAATTAATTAAAATAAATATTTAAATATTTTAAAAATACTTTTTAAATGCAAAAATAAAATAAAAATTATTTTTGGATAAAGAAAAATATTTAAAGCTAAAATGCAGAAAATGAGATTTTTAAAATGATTTTTGATATTTTAAATAAATTAAACAAAAGAAATGCAATAAAATGAAATAAAAATGATTAAAATGGGAAGTATGCAAATCCAGTGGCTGAGATTCAAACAAATTTGGTGGGAATTTACTGCGCGCCCTAATGGATGGCTGGGATTGGTTCTGGCAAAAATTCAAATTAATCCTAATTAATTATCCTAATTAAGTGGATTAGGGCTAAGTGGATTCATCTGGACCATTCATACGCGCGCGGGAAACTAATCCAAGGGCTGAAATTCAAACTAGCCTAATTAATGTGGTTTTTCCCTAATCACTCTCAGGAGACCGGAGAAGAGCTCTGGTCGTCTTCTGCGGCAGCATCCTCCCCTGAAACTCCCCAAAACCTCACCCCAGGCCCTCTAAAGCTCCAGAATCACTCAACAAACATCAAGGAACAAGAATCCACAAACAAAAACAATTTATTTTGCATCAAAAAGAGAGAATCAAGCAAGAACATGTTTCACGGGTAATGTTTCAGAAGTCAAATACATGCTTGATACTCAACCATTTTCAAAACTAAACACATCATCATGATCAGGGAAGTTCATATTTAGAAACTTAAAAACACATTTCTGGAAAAAAAGTTCAAGGAGCTACCTGAGCTAGAGCTTTGCAACCTTGAGCTTTCTGGCCTCCTCTCTTGTGCAATCCCTCTCCAATGAACTCCTTGGTGATGTTGTGAAGCTTTGCAAGAGTTTAAATGGCCTCCTTTGAGAGTTTCAATTCTGTGGATGTGAGAATCGTGTTTTGGTTTCTTGAGGTTTCAGAGCCCTTTAATGGCGGGGAAGTGTTCTTTTGGCTATGGTGAGTTGAATGGTGAAGTTTGTTTAAAGTTTTGATGCTTGTGCAGGGAGAATCGAAGAAGAGAAGTTTTGAGGGATTTTTGGTATTCTTGAGCTGTGGAGTGATTCAGGCTTTTTGGTTCTGTGAAATGTGTTCCATAATGTTTGCATATGATGTCTTGATTGGTCAGAGAGTGGGTGGTGGCCTTGCTTGATTGGTATGAGGTGATTTGCAAAAAGTCAAGCTTAGGTGTACCTCAAGTATGGGCACGGGTCAGAGCTGGATTTGGGCATGTCTGGCCTCAACTGAGATCAAGGAAAGCTTATGGATCAGATTTGATGAGCTGAAACACATGGAACTAGGGTTTGTATGAGTTTTGCATATTTTCCCTCTTTGGTGTATCTTGTGATTCAAGGCATGAAATGATCCAATTCTTGGGCCAATTCTGAGTTTTTGAAGTTTCTTGATCATGTTATGAAGTATTTGGGCACATTAGAAGTCATTAGAAGCCTTGGCAAGTGGTTTTGCAAAAATCCCTCTTTGGTGCATTCTTGAAAATTATAGGATTTTTGCCAACTTTGAAGGATCATAACTTGAGTTCCATAATGAATCAAGACATGTTCTTGTACTTTCTGAAAAGGGAAAGACCTAATCTATAACTTTCATGACCAAGAATTTTTCATTTGAAGCATTTTTGATCAAGAAAGAGGAGGTTGAAAAACTTTCCCAAAATGCAAAGTTTCCATTACAAGTCATTTCCATTTTTGGCAACTTTTCAAATGGCTCAAAATTATTCAATCTTGTGAACTTCCAACCTCTTATAAGATCAAATAAAGATCATATAACTTCAATTTGATGAAAATACCCCTTTGGTTCCATTGTTGGGGGCCCCAGATGCCCTGATTTTGACTTAACTTGCTCAAGAAGTTACCCAGTGAACATATGACTTCCACAATGAATTTATTCATCAAACTTGGTACATATGATACTTATAACATCTTAAGAACAATAGATACAAGAATGGCCCAAAAATTTGGAGTGAAGGCCTCTGAAACCAAAACCTTAATTTTGGTCATCTGTGTAGTGAAACCCTAGCTCTGCTTCCATGCCTTGGCCAGTTCTTGTGATTTCTTGACTTCCATGAACCTTGAGGAGTATAATATGATGATAGAACACACATGGACCCTCTTGTAACACTTTGAGGCCTTTGGTATGGCTCAGATGGAATCTTGGATTGCTCAAATCACAAACCCTAGATGCAGATGAACTTGAACTATGCAGTGAAACAAAAATGCAATATGAGGTGGTATGCTTATGTTTATACAAAAATGAAAGATAACAAGCCATGGTGTGATATGAGTGAGGGAAAATTTGGGTTGTTTACACACGTACATAACATATGCATCTGTTGTGGCAACAACTCCAAACACACCATCTGCACACACTCCTTTTCCCCCCTTTTTAGCCAAAACTTGGCAAATATAGCCCTCACAGCACCACACCCACGTATTATTCATCCATAAACAAATGAACCCCATTAGAAGAAAGAAAGGATGAAAATACTCATATGGTGATGGAGGAGAAAAACGCTTCTATAAATAGGGAGCAATGACATAGATAGTAACAAACTATCTTTGAATAAAGAAGTGTTCTTGGTCCAAGATCTTTATGATAGGAGCAAAAACTTCGGCACCATTAAATGTGGATCGTCCAAAAAAATACCTTGACCAACTGACTTGCTCTCCCAAAATAAACAGCCCAATAACAAACATGCATGAATAAAACCCGTGTTCCACACCCTTCTGTCAGCGCCGTCCATAATTACTCCTAGTTAGGAAGCAACACACACATGTTCAGACATCCAACCACATACTGTCTGCTAACAATACAACAACATGGTTCATACCTCCTGAAGAATCCAAAATAAACTGCATATAGAAGCTTTATACCATATAGCATTTTGGACACTCCTCGTCTGGATCACAAGAGCATACACACAAAAACTAAGTAATAACTATCAACCTGATAAATAACATACCATACTTAGTAGCACATGTCACAATATGATGTGTAACATCATAAAACCTAGTTAAGGTACTACCCCCCCTTAACTTCACAAAACCAGTTGCACATAATTCTAACATACTTCCCCTATGAGGATACTGCATACTTATTTTCACTTTGATGAAAGGAAAACATAAGATGCATCTTCATGTCTTCAAGAGTTCACCCTTTGTTCAATTCCCAATCAAACACATTCACGTCTTGTACCAAAGCATACATGATCCCTTCTTGGTTTGTTGTTACCACAAACTACATAAGTTGAACATTTTCTAGCAAGCAGATCCTAACACTAGGCCTTCACACACCAATGACCATACAATTCAGAAAACATTCATCCAAACTAACTCTGACATTAGAATGAATGTCCACAATCAAACTTCCAAGCAATCAATACCTGATCTACTTCAGTCTACTCTACATGTTTCTTCCAAGATATATCATCTACTTCATCATTCTCCCATATGATTAGGTAGATTAAAATTAGAAACAATGTAGACAAACACCCCAAATAATGTCCTAACACTAGTTAGAACATCTTCCAAACACCAAAACCTCATCACCAAGACCCTTGATGTGCTCCACCAACTGGACTTACTATAACATAGTAATCTAAGAACTGAAAATCTTCAACAACACTATGCCACCAACTTGAATCAAAACTCCAGAAAGAGAGATAAACTCTCATCCACCTTCAAGAAGAAAAAATCTCCTTGAGTCTTCAACTCATCACTCTTCTACCCAAGAGCAACTTGTTTCAAGACAATCCTCAAGACCATCAGCTTCCGCACTCTAATTATCTTGATTCTTTGAATCCACTATAGAGATCAACCAATTTCCATAGTTTGATCACCTCATTTATGAATACCCATATGAAAAAACCAATTTCCACACTTTGTCTTCTTCACGTTTGTCAGAAATCGTTCAAAGATATCCCAATCAATAAAATTGATCTCCAACAAGCTGTCAAGATAACAATCTTTCTGAAGCATTCAATCCCTATAGATAATTCTATCTTAAATTGATGTGCCACTTCACCAATTTAGATTCTGATGTTGAACTAGATGTTTGAACACTGTGAGTCCACATCTAACTGTTAAATTCATCTCCTTCTCCTGCCACTTGAAAGAACCTCCTCCCTTAACAGAACAAGAGTTCATGCTCTTATAGACTTGACTCATCAACCAAGTTTGAGTAGACAACCTCCATTCTGTTGATTCTGTAGAAATTCCTACCAATACACATAATGATGAGAAACTCCCACTATTTCTCCAAAGTCTTCAAACATGTCACTGTCTGAACCTTCAGAAGGAATATTTCAAAAACTACACCTTTCAGCCATACCAAGGATGACACTTTTCCTTTAGTGAAGCAATCTTCACAAAGTTCTAATGATTTTATCAATTCTATCTTCATGATTTTACACACCTTCCTTGTCAAGGGAAAAATAAAACTCCAACTGCATCCACCAAAAACATTTTTCACTCTTGCATCATTAGACCACAAATTACACTTCTTGACCCCCCTTTCATGAACAACCAAAGCTCTTAATGAAGATGAGCATTAGTTTTCCAGTACACTTTCTGAACCATAAGATTCAGACTGCACATATGTACAATTCTCAGATAAATACTAAGTCTCCCATCAAAGTATCCACCTTTATGCATCACATCAACAATAGACAAATAACAAGTCTCCCGTCAAGGAATTTACTATAGGTCAGATAAGATTACCTTCTCACACAAGGTAGGACACATAGTCTGACTTCTTCTTCTTCTTCTTCTATAGGCCTTAGACACTTTCTGAGATGATATTCTAACATTCTTTAAGACATCAATATCATTTACAACAAAACTTTACAAATAACTATGGTTCTGAAGACAACCTTCATAGTAACCCACACAAACACATGCATGGGAACATATGGGAATCAACCATCAGTAGTTAATCAAGCTATCTGACCAAAACACAGACATATGCAGCAGCTGGAACACTTCCACAGACTTCTCCTTCAAACTCATTATTTAGACAGTCTGACTTGAGATGTCTTCACACACAATATAGCAACTGATAATCTATATCCACCTCAATCAACTCCACAAGTTGATACAACTTGACCTTCATGTACAAGAAGTCTCTCTGGGTAGTACTCCTTGAAGCTAAGGTACTCCACTCTTGCAACAAGGACCAGAAATAAAATGTCCTCAAGAGAACATAACATGTTGATCATTTCTAGACCAACATACATAGATAAGAAAGTTCCAGGGCTAGAACCTTCTCAGACACAACATACAAATGCCTTGTCTTCCAGATCAGGAGTAGGTTCCAAATATGTGTGATATAACCACATTAGTTTAGCACCCAAGCATCTATATAGCCAAACCTTAGACAGCAGAATCATGCCTAATTCTGATGTGTTGTTCTATCAAAGGATAAGTAATCATTCCAAGGATCACACAAATAGATCTACAGACAAGAGATATGTATGTTTAAAAGAATCTTCAGATCTCTACACAACCATTTTTCTTAACAATGCCTTGAGTGGACTTGAAAAAAAGTCTCCATGTATCATTAGCACATTTAATAGAAGCAGATAAACATATATCCCCAACACCATAGGATATATATCTTGAGAAGAGCAACCTTCTCAAACATAAGGAGTTATCAGATAGATAAGCAGTAGATACAAACTCCTCAGAAACTTCAAGTGTCACAAATCTGCCATATCAATAATTCCAGGCGACATCAACAACCATATGTTTGAAAATAAATCAAACCTGTCACATCAGTAGCACACCACCATGCTACCACATAAGAATAGTCCAACCTCCACTTCTAGGGACCATTCACATAACCAACAACTTTTTAGTAGAAAACTCCTACCTTGACCATGAACCAAAACGTATCCCCCAAGGATCTCATCTAGAAACAGACTAGGATGCTCGCTCTGATACTGATTTAAATTCTGGTGTGACAGACTCAGATGTCAAATACGATGTTGAGACATTTGATCTGTTACTGATGAACATGGCAAGGCACAAACAACAACAGTCTAAAATACTAGATTCAAACATTCTGTAGGATGTTTAGACATCTAATTTGACATTCAACACAAATACTGCATAAAGAATAAAACAGAAAGCTATAAATAACACATTCAAATTGTTAACCCAGTTCGATGCAAACTCATCTACTATGGGGATACCAAGCCAGGAAGGAAATCCACTATGTAGTATCAATTCAAAGACTTCTCAGCAAACACCATAGTTTATAGTCTTCTCACTTAATCATTATCAAAGCAACTTCTACTTAGGAACTCTTAAATATGAGAAACCCATCCTCACTTCCAATCACCGCAATGATGTCTCACAGTCCCATCTCTCAGTTGCTGATATTGACAGCTCTTTACCTATACAACAATTCATAACAGAAGACACACTTCCATGACAATACCTTAACCTTCCTTCACAACTTCAGTCAAGTACACACCTATTACTTAGCAGCTTTGAGGTTTACAAACAAAACAGCCACAACTATTGAACCTTGTTGCGCACGACTGCCACAAGAACACAACCCTAATGATATGACTTATACATATTCGGTTGGTTGGTTAAACCTAGGTTACAAGGTTTATTTTTATAACCTATTTCCAACTAGATTTGGGTCTAAAAAACACAACATAACAGCTGCTACAATTATGCAGAAAAATCTGCTACAAATAAAAATATCTTCAAATAAAGAACTTTCTAAAATATATCTAAATATAGAAACTCTATATTTATTCAATATTTGAAATTTGTCTTCAATGTAGATTTGAGTCTTCAAGATCTTTTAAATCAGCGCCAATTGGATTGATTCAAATCTTCTAATTATTTTGTTTCTATTAAAACATAACAGAATCTTCAATCCATCTTCAGCAGTTCATGATTTCGAATGAACTATCTTGACATCATCTTCGACATGTTGATCTAGATGTTGAAACACTTCAACAATACATGTTTGGGAGCACAAAAGGATTTCCTTGCTTAATGTGTTCTTTGTTTTGCAAGATCATGTACATATACATTGCTGCTATATTTGTTTTACAAAATTAATGTCAATCCTAAAAATACTGAACTTATAGTTAATGACTTCAATCTCCTCCTGATGAGGTTGAATAACCTATTCCTCTTGTCTCAACAACCTGGCTAATTCTTCTGGGAGTTCACAATCTTCCTTAACCCCTTCATCAACTTGATATATTGGATTATCAAAGTCATACTTGGCCATAGCAGAATCATTATCAGTGAAATCTGGAAGATTAAGTCTGCACGAGTGTAACATGGTGGGAGAACTGACTTTCTATAAATGTTGCGGATAGCAAGAGTCGCCACCGAATTTTATTTTATCCAAGTGGAAAGGACATAAACGAACAAGAAAGACCTATTTTTTAAAAGACTTGAGTTTGGGGGGTAGGTTATATAAAAGGAAGGTGTTAGCACCATTTATATCCATGGTTATCCATGGGCTCTTAGTTACTTAACTCACTTAATTGTTTTGAAAAGTGTGAAGTGTGTGATTAGAAATTTGTCTAAGTACTTTGTAATGATCCTCGTATGGATGTATACAAAGCCTTTATTTTGAAAATATTTGAAAATAGTGAGGTGTGAAAAGTATTTTTAAAGTGTGAGCAAGTAACTATGAGGTACCTACCCTAGACTAAGTCATTCATGTTCTAGTATGTTCTTTCAAGGGTAAGATTATCCCTATTATTAAGGAATAGGGAGTCATTACCTTGGATTTTATTAAGGGACGGGCGTAGGGTCATCGTACGGTCAACGAAAGCAACTTGAAGGGTGTCTTTAGCAATTGGGAGGGACTATCATCTTTTAAACCGAAGGGACAAGATCATTGTAGGCAACATCATAGGCAACATCGTAGGGACTTGATCTTTTAAGCCGGGGGGAGGGACAATATGATTTCATTTATAGGGTTTTGCTTAATACATCCCCCTTTCGAGGGACTTGACCGTTTAAAAGGCAACTTAAGAGGAATACCCTAGGAGGTGCAGACAACGATCATAGCTCGACTTACGTGTGTGAGTGTTTATTTTTAGATATTTATTCTTTTTATTTAATTTTCTAAGTCCTTTTTAATCATTTAATCTTTTTACTCCCTATTTACTAACCAATCAATTAAATAAATTAATTAAATGAGAAAATATAAGACCTACGCTATTACATGGCTTTGGGCAGTTACAAAAGAATCAGGCGGATAATAAATTACAATATACATAAACCTATATTTTTCTAATAATTTAAAATAAAACAAAGAAAAGCATAATAATTAAATAAATTAAATAAAAGCAAAATAAAAATAAAATAAAAAATAAAATAGGGTTAGAATTAGGTTTTAATTAAGAGAATTAGGGTTGATTTTAGAAAGTTAGGATTAGAGACAAGTATTAGGGTTTTCAAATAAAAATTTAAATTTTATAAGGAAAATAAGACCTAATTACTAGTTATTATTAATTTAAAAATTAATTAAATAACATAAAAAAATATTTTACATTAAAGGAAAATAAAATTATTATTATTTTGAGAAATATTTGCAAGAATTTCATTTAATAGTTAAATTTTAATTAATTTACAAATGATAATAAAAATCAAATTATTTAAAAAATTAATTTATTTTATTCACATGAAACTAATTTTATTTATGAAAATTATTAGTTTTTTTGAAAAAAAGATTAAAGTTATTATTGGTTAATTTTTAAGAAAATAAATAAAGGAATTAATTAGATAATATAATAAAAATAAAATAAAAACAAAGCATAAAAAAGAATGGGGGAGGCCTGGATTTGAACCCAGGACCTCCCCATTACCAGGTGGATGTGTGACTAATTGTGCTGCGCGCGCGTTCTGATGATCCAATGACTAAATCTAATTATATGTGAAACCTGCAAAATAGAACGAAATTATAAAAAAAATAATGAAGGACCTGGGAATCGAACCCAAGTCCAAGAGTCCAAACGCGCATACCTCCACCAACTGAACCACCAACGTTTCTTTGTTCAAATACAACATCAATGAAATAAAAAACAAAACAGAATTTTGAATTTGAGATTTCGCGCGCGGACAACTTCATCTTCTTCCTTTGAATTCGCAGGTTTACCTGCGAATTTTCATCCGAATTCTCTTGCGAGTTTTCCTGCGTGCGATAACCTGCAAAACACACACTATGCCAAACGTGTACGATTTTGTTAAATTGATCACACAAACATGATCTACACAATTCATACAATTCATTTACGGTCTTAGAAATTATTTATAGTCATTAAATTAGGAAACCCTAATTCAAAGGGATGAACCCTAAACATGGCAATTCACGTATTTGGCCATGGAACTTCACAAACAACAAAACCAAATCAAAATTCGTTGATAACGTATAAATACTCAAAATCAAAAAATAAAAAAAAATAAAAATATTGAAGTTTGGTTTATGCATATGGATGAGTTTTTGATGCTGCAAGCGATCCAAACACGTTCTAAAGGGCTCAAATAAGTTGTCTCAACCTTCAAAACTCCTTTGGGACGGCTGGAATTGTCAAACCAAATTTGAAAATTCTTTGTATTTTTGAGCTTTGGTGCATGTTCTTGAATCCTGAAAAAATCGTCCCCTTCCTTTGGTCCTCTTATGTTCATATAATAGAATCAATCTAGGTCAATTTTTGGGTGTTGGGCGGTCTTTTGATGTTACTTCATCATGAAGGAATCCATGGCCATAAATGTGAAAAAAATCAAATATTTTCATACTTCAAAGGTTTTTGCACGAATTTAAATTTCATCCAATCACTTTAAATGTATAAGATTCCTTCTAAAACCAATATTTGATCTATATATTGACTTTTTATATTTTATTTTTATTTAAATTGAATTTTAACAAATAAAATCCAAAAATATAAAAAATAAATTATAAAAATCAGAATAATTGGTTATTGGGTCGTGCATGACCTTATCTTTGAGATTGGCTTGCAATTTGATGGGCCCATTTGGAAAATTTTGAAGTTTAAACCTTATTTGCTTCATACACCCCTTGAAAATTTCCCAACTTTGATAAGGCACAACTCCCTCAATTTTAAGGCTATAAGAGTGATCTTGAACTTTTTAGAAAGACTAGAGAGTGCTCTAACCAACCCTTTTGGTCCCATGTTCATATTGTTTACCATTTTCAAAATATGAGCTTTGGAAAAAGTTGACTTTTTGTTGACTTTTTGTTGACTTTCAAAAGGACCTGTAATGTTTTAGCTCATACCTTCCAAATGAAGCATTTCTGGCCTTGGCTTGTGAACACAAAGTTGTAGAGAATTCAATTTCCTTCAAAATGAGCTTTGGATGGGAAATTTTTGGTGAAGTATGTGAAAGTTATGGCTGGTCAAAGTTCAATTGACTTTTCCTATGAAAACCCTAATTTAGAAACTCCTGATTCTTGATGATCTAAAATTTCCTTGATGAATCATGATCAACCCTTGATAAAATGATGAATTTGACCTCATAATATTGATGTTGGCAAAAAATATTGAAGTTTAACTTTAATTTGACCACAGTTGACCTCAGTTTCACTTTTTTACCAAGTTGACTGATTTTTGGATATCTGAACATTTGGCTGGTCAAACTTATTGGGAAAGCCCTGAAACTTGACATGGGGATTCTTTAATACATGTGGGATGTTATGAAGCTCACTTGAGGCCTTGGAAATCCATTTAGCTTGGAGAAATTCAAAACCCTAGTTCTGGATCCAGTGTTCAGGAGGAGGCTTTGTCTGATGAAACCTTCAATCTATTTAACCAATTATGAACCTTGTGAACCTTGAGAAAATTCTTGGGACACATTGCCCTGATTGTGGAAGGGAATTTTTTTGGGTACAACAGCTTCCCCTGTTCAATTTTCTGAAACCTGAGGAGTTAGATTGGCATGCACACCATTCGTGACTTGAAGGTTGGAGGGGATTGAACACAAAAGCCCAAAAATTTGCACTCGCCAGTGCGTAGAGTAATACTGTTGGTTGGTTGTATTGCTTGAATGGTCTTAAAGATGCCATTTGGAGAAAAATTCTTCAGATATACTTCTTGGAGGATAAAGTTTTCCAAAGAGTATATTGATGCAGTCTTGGAGGAATGTAGCAGTCCAAGAGGTTGTTTGATGTGGTAGAGCAGTCCAAGATTATCCTGGGGGTTTAACAGTTCAAGATATTGTGATATAGATTTTGGGAAGTTAAAACAACCCAAGGTTTAATGTTATAGCTTTGGGGAATTTAAAACAACCCAAGGTTTGATTATATAGCTTTTTGGGAAGATAAAACAACCCAAGGTTTGATGATATAGCTTTTGGGAAGATAAAACAACCCAAGGTTTTGTGATATAGATTTTGGGAAGATAAATTACCCAAGGTTTGATGATATAGCTTTTGGGAAGATAAAACAACCCAAGGTTTGATGATATAACTTTTGGGAAGATAAAACAACCCAAGGTTTGATGATATAACTTTTGGGAAGATAAAACAACCCAAGGTTTGATGATATAGCTTTTGGGAAGATAAAACAACCCAAGGTTTTGATGTTATAGCTTTTGGGAAGATAAAACAACCCAAGGTTTGATGATATAGCTTTTTGGGAAGATAAAACAACCCAAGGTTTGATGATATAGCTTTTGGGAAGATAAAACAACCCAAGGTTTTGTGATATAGCTTTTGGGAAGATAAAACAACCCAAGGTTTGATGATATAGCTTTTGGGAAGATAAAACAACCATAGGTTTTGTGATATAGCTTTTGGGAAGATAAAACAACCCAAGGTTTGATGATATAGCTTTTGGAAAGATAAAACAACCCAAGATTTGATGATATAGCTTTTGGGAAGATAAAACAACCCAAGGTTTGATGATATAGCTTTTGGGAAGTTAAAACAACCCAAGGTTTGATGATATAGCTTTTGGGAAGATAAAACAACCCAAGGATTTGATGATATAGCTTTTGGGAAGATAAAATGACCCAAGGTTTAATGATATAGCTTTTGGGAAGATAAAACAACCCAAGGTTTTGATGATATAGATTTTGGGAAGATAAAACAAACCAATGTTCGATGATATAACTTTTTGGGAAGATAAAATAACCCTAGTGTCTCTCCCGGGATTTTCATCCTAGTACAAACGCGAAAGTGGCGCGGAAAACGTAGAGTCGCCAGCCATACATTTTTATCCCGAAGGAATAGGAAAGGTAATGTTGCACAAACCTGAGGAAGAAGGAAAGGACAAGGTCCTGCGAACCAAAGATCTGGGTTCGGGAGTCGGTTACGACCTGGGAAGGTATTAGCACCCCAGACCGTCCGCCATACCCGACGAGATCCACGCTTACTTGTTTTATTTCAAAGGGTGTGAAAAATACGAATGCTGTTGAATAAAACTGTTAACTGGAACTGGAACTGAATGAGAAAGGGAATTGGAAAAGAGAGAATGGAAAAAAGACGGAAATGTAGGGAAAATAAAGAATGTGCTCGAACGGGCCCTATCCCGCTGCCTACGTACCTCATCGGGAAAATGAGGATCAGAGTCGACGTAGTTCGCCTAACTAAGGCGGGAACTATTTGTTTGTATTTTTTATGGCTGGAACTGCGTATGTCTATGCTCAGGTGTTGCAGGATCGTCTGGTACGATTGCGTTAACCGTCTTGCATGCGAGACAAGTCGTCGCGAGTTCGCGTTGTGAATGAATGAGATGAGAAGAGAAGTTCCCGCAGGATAGTCGCTTGTTATTTGTTTTTTTTGTCTTTTTATGAGAAATATTTTAAATTTGTTTGTGAACTGTCTTGTACTAAGACCTATCCATCGCGGGAAGTATTTACACCTCGCCCCGAAACAGGACGCGTATAAACACTCCGCAACAAAGTCTCGTGTCGTACAAGATTGTTCGGTTTATCCTTAGATGTTTTATTATTTTTCTTTATGAGTTGAGAAAGAATGACTCAAATTGGAAAAGGGAAAATCTAATGGGAACTAAGTCACACCCTAATTTCATTGAATTATTTACAATGGGAAATCCTATGGTTTGTGAGGTTTCTAAACCTAATGAATAAAAACACCTAAAACTAATAGAATGCAACTTACTTCCTAAGGAAGATAAGTTGATTCTAAGGCCAAGGGAAAACCTAAAGCAATTGAAATATTAATCCAAATACAACACATTAAAATTGAATGACAAAATAGAATTCAAAAACAATTCAATTAAAGGCATAAACCTAAAAATAGTCCTATTTTTTATCCTAAGTCTAATTGAAATGAATCTTAAGTCTAAGTCCTAAACTAAAGCCATACCTAATATTTTCCTTCTAAAAAATCAGAATCTAAGATTCATTTCCTTCTAAAATTAAATCTAAACTAAACTATTTTTTATTGAATTTTAGTATCATGGCCTAAACTAATGGAAATCATATGTAACAAAGCCTAAGAATTAATATTCTAAAAAATATCAAAACTTCTGGAAAAATTATGAAAATTAATCTATGGGGTCCTATGATTACCTATAAAATTGTATTAAAAGGAGTCCTAAAAAATCCTAATTTTGCTATGTCTAAAAATTGTTTATTTCTACCTAAGGATTAGTCATAAATTTCTAAGGATTAAGCCACTAAAACCTAAGATAAATGGTCCTAAAAAATCCACTAAAATTAACCTAAGTACTATTATGAGTCCTCTAACCACCGTAAAAAGAATGGGCAAAAAAAGTTACTGGCAGATTAAAATATAAAATCTACAAGTTTATGTGTATTTGAAGAAAACTCACTAAGAACCATTTACATGAAAAATTCAATATAAAATCAAAAATAAGGCAAAAACCGAAAAAATAAAGTGCCAATTATTTCTAAAGGAGATTAAAAGTCTACTCCAATTTTTGTGGAATTTTTCTACTCATTTTTCTATTTTTGGTGAATTAATTCTAAACTTATATCAAACTAAAAACTAAAAAAATCTACAAGAAAGAAATAAAGATGGGGTGTTAGAAGTATATTTTTTCTAGTGATTTTCGCATATGGGCCTAAAAAGGGGTGCTAACAGCAACAATGCAAAGCCCATTTCGTGCAGGCTTGAGGGAGTTGTCGAAAGCAGAATTTCCAATTGTTTTTTTTATTATGGGCTTAGCGTGGGGTGCTAATAGTAAGATGAGATGGGCCTAAGGATTCAAGATTAAACTTTCACAGAATTATAACAGCGAATTAATGGGATTAAATAATACATAATGGTTCTTTAAATCCTATTAATCTCCTAATTAATTTGTAAACCCAATTAATTGATTGAAATTATTATCCTAAAGTCAACACAAAGGGCTGAATCCAAATGAAACCCTAAAAGCTCTTCTCAAACTCCCCCAGCCGCCGTCGCCCTATAACCTCCCTCCCTTCGTCTTCTTCTTCTTCCAACCTCACTTTCCTCCCTTTTTCCGAAACCAATATCACCTTAAACACCATCTTCTTCTTCGCGAACTCGTCCCTATTTCTCCTTCCTTAACTTAATCTTCTTCTTCTATAATTAGGAAACAACATAAACACAGAAGTTGAGGAAGAGAACGAAAAAAAACCTAAAAAATCTTCCTTCTCCCTTCCGCCTCCGCGGCCTTTCATCACCACCTTCTCCCTTTCGAATCCACCACCAACATCATCTTCTTTGCAATTTCCGACCACCACCTCAACTCCTTTCTTCTTCCGCGCGAAAACTAAAACGGAAACGGCCCTCACCATCTCCCGACGCAAACAACTAAATGACCATGATGCTTTCTCTCCTGCTTCTAAAATAATCCGCCGCCGCATGAGCTAAACCCTAACGGAGCCTCCGCCTTCAATACAACCTAAATGCTCACCCGACACCAATTGCACTCCCTACTCATTCGAAATGACACCGTACTCACCCTCTCAATACAAGAACAAGGCAGAGACAAAGCAAGAGATGCAGCAATAAGTCGTACCTTGACTGTCGAAGATGAAGACTCGTGTGGTGTACCGTTGACGAGCGCGTTGAAGCTTCTTCAGGTGAGAAAATCCGAGTATACGTCTTATCGTTCTTCCGCGAATTTTTGGATCATATTACTGCTTGCGCACACTTCTTGAACTGCAATGTTAATGTATGCTTGTCTTGCAGGTCATGCTGAGAGATTACACTACAACGGCATCCCTGCCAAATGTTGAAAACCATCGTGAAGGTTTCGCCATAATGATGTATCCAGAGTGGTTTTCGATTGCTGAAAACACCCTCTGCCAATTTTCTCTTTTGAGAAGACGAACACAAGACCAAAGGTGGAGAAGGAGATTGATATGGGCTTGAAGAGACTATCAAGCAAGATGGTGAGCCTCAAGGTTGAAGAGAGATCGAAGCTGAACAGAAAAAAGATTGGAGGATCAACAAAGAATGACAGAAGATTGAGGGAGAATCAAGAGTGAAGAAAACTGTGAAGAGATTGGGGAAAGGGCCAAGAAGATTGAGATTGAGGAAAAGTGAAGTGGTTGAAGAAATTTTTTGAGGAGATAGTTGGAGGGTGAAGAGTGAAGAAAAGAAAGAATGGTTGGAGAGGAATGATGAGAGGAATGGTTATTGTGAAGAGTGATGAAAAGAATGAAGGATTAGGGGAAGGGATCGAAAGTGTTCAACCAACCAAAATGAAGTGTTGACGAATCTGATTTATAGAAGGTTCACAAAAGATTCTGGAAGTTTTCAGGTATAATTCAGTTATATTTCAGTTAGCTTGTTTTGTTTTCGGTTATGAATGATTTGTGAATTCGGTTAGTGAATTGGTTAGGGGAAACGGTTAGAATTAATTACGATTCTGTTAGGCTTTGCTATGAAATTCTGTTAAACAAGCTTGCTGGAATTCAATTAGTTATTCAGTTTCTTGGCCTTTTTCCAATCCTGTCATTAACTTTGTGATTTTTATTATGCATCTTCAGCTTCTTTCCTGAACTTCAACTCATGTGCATATGCAGGTTCAAACTCAGAATAAAACATGGTGACGCAGCTATCACTCCTGCTATATGATCTTATTAGTGGTTTTACTCTATTCCATGATTGTTCATCTATCTGATTCTCTGATATATTGCTGCTGAACGGGAGACACGATTTGGAACCGTTTCTCTTGAGTATAGATGAATGCTTGGATTTCATGCTCCTAGATCTAACAGGACTTTCCGATTTCTCTGGTGTTGCTAGACCCCCATGGAGATAGAGTGTAGATGATTTTCTATTAGAATGTGAGGTTTGTAAGGCCCGTGCTGCATTAAATCGTGCCTGTGCTCGTATAAGTGATTGTATCCGTTTGGGCCACTTTGCTGTTCTTTTCCTCTCAATGTGACCTCTCACAAGAGCCTGGAGCTTCACCAGCCTTTTCAATGCCCGCAGTGCCTTCCTCGCCAAACTTCCGCGAAAAGCAGCTTGGATCTTAACGGCTGCCCATTGTTCGCGTAACCTGACGATGCCGTTACTATGATTGAAATGAACAACGTTACAGCAGACCTGCATAAGGCAATGGTGCTTTTGTAATTGCATTTGTAACTTTTTTTTATTGACTACAGAGGTTTCTTTCTGTAACAATTTGGGATAATGTGTGTGACTTCATAAATTATTGAATAATCTTTTTTTCTGTACAGCAAAGGATACATATACACTAACTTTCCTTGATTCTTTGAAATATAAATGATACATATATTTTTGTCACTTATCACAACAATATGATTCATTAAAATAAATGTCATCCTTAGTTTCCAGCAACCCAACCTCATGCTTTGCCAGTTACTCGCTTGACAATACAACCCAGACCATCATAAAGGCCTTATCCTGAGAGAGCGCTGCAAGCTTGATCTACCATGTGCATAACCTTGGTTTCCTCTTGTAGAAGTTGACATTAGAGGCTATTTTCATTTTCTTTTCTTTACCTCGGCTAATTGATCACATTGAGGTTAGTTGATAATTGAAAGTAAAGTTACAAGAAGATAACAACTATTATTATCACCACAGTAATTTGTGCAGATCAGAGCAGCAATTGCAGCAGCAACAAGTCCAGCACGCTCCCTTGGATCCTTATGATAGTAATTTCCAAAGTAGAGAACCATAGCATAATACCACATCAATGTGCATACAAATCCTAGCAGAAAAGGGAACCATCCCATACCGCAGCCAAAACATGGAAGTGACTAGTCAAGTCTTCCCAATTGAGGGGAGCATAATCGCCCTTTATCTCGTTAGTTGTATCCATCTAGATTCCTACGATTCAGCACGCCGGCAAGTGATTGGAACGTCAACTCGGGTGAGTTCGCGAGTCAACTCGCGCCTGCATACACTTCGAATGAACATGAATTTGAATTACAGTCTCCCTTGTGATAACGATGAACCGAGAAAACTCAACGAAACCAGCATGTATCCGAATAACATCTCAATCCAAATAATCTTTGAAATCGGCCGTAATGAAATCCTTTGGTTCTCGCACAGAGATGATGAGATTGAGGCCACAAAAATCACATTTGAGGCTAAATTGGGTCAATCCTTGAGAAATAAGGCAAATCATTAATCAATCTCAAATTATACCAAAACCAAATTCCCACAGACTTCTGAACTACTCCCTGAAACCAAATTACCATGACTTAATCTATGAACCGCAACACCTTACACAGAACATTAGTGGAAAGGTGAACTAGACCCCGATGATTATCATCTGTCACTGAATAAGGAATAAACCCTAACGAGTCTTGGTAAAGGAAAACCTTGTGGTTGGATGAACTTTGATAGCAAGATGCTCATAACGCCATTAGCCCATACCTTCATCTTAATTCGAGTACCATAGCCAGATAAATCACCTTCAAGTAAATAACTCAAAATGTGAGAAAGTGCTTTGGTTCCATGCCTTCGACGCTCAATGCAAATGCGTGATTGCGTCTGCCATGACCTAATGGAATATGCAGATGAAATGCAAAGCGGTAAGCCAGTTAAGGTAAAAAGAAATGAGGGAAAATTTTGAGGTATTACAGCTGCCCCTATTCAATCATCTGCATACCTGAATGACTAATTGCAATAGGTTTTAGACGTTCAAGGTATGGAGTGATTGAATACTCGATTAAAACCTGAAAATTTGCACACAATGGGTAATAAAATATGTTGGGAAGAATGTCATCCTCGCATGACAACTCACATGGGATCCTCAGATCCAGTACTAAAAACATCCTCGAATAGAAACACAATGGTATACCGGCCGCATGCGATAACCATCAACAACGAAGTCTGACCTCGGACAGACTTTGCAAACGAGACAAACTGACCTCAATCAATAAGCTCAAAAAGTGGACTACCATCCTCGAATAATAGCCACAACAAGAAACAAATAAGACCAACCGCAGAAGGACTTTAAGAAAAGAAATGCCATCCTCGAATGACAATCCAAAAGATCCTCGGATCTAACACGAAACCATCCTCGAATGGAGACGCAAAGGTATACCAGCCTCGACTGATAACCAAACACAAAGCTGACCTCAGACAGACTTTGCAAAAGAGACAAACTGACCTCGATCAATAAGCTCAAAAAGTGGACTACTATCCTCGAATAATAGCCACAATAACAAGACCAACCGCAGAAGGACTTGAAGAAAAGAAATGCCATCCTCAAATGACAATTCAAAAGATCCTCGGATCTAACACGAAACCATCCTCGAATGGAGACGCAAAGGTATACCAGCCTCGACTGATAACCAAACACAAAGCTGACCTCAGACAGACTTTGCAAAAGAGACAAACTGAACTCGATCAATAAGCTTAAAAAATGGACTACCATACTCGAATAATAGCCACAACGACAAGACCAACCGCAGTAGGACTTGAAGAAAAGAAATTCCATCCTCGAATGACAATTCAAAAGATCCTCGGATCTAACACGAAACCATCCTCGAATGGAGACGCAAAGGTATACCAGCCTCGACTGATAACCAAACACAAAGTTGACCTCAGACAGACTTTGCAAAAGAGACAAACTGACCTCGATCAATAAGCTCAAAAAGTGGACTACCATCCTCGAATAATAGCCACAACGACAAGACCAGCCGCAGAAGGACTTGAAGAAAAGAAATGCCATCCTCGAATGACAATTCAAAAGATCCTCGGATCTAACACGAAACCATCCTCGAATGGAGACACAAAGGTATACCAGCCTCGACTGATAACCAAACACAAAGCTGACCTCAGACAGACTTTGCAAAAGAGACAAACTGACCTCGATCAATAAGCTCAAAAAGTGGACTACCATCCTCGAATAATAGCCACAACGACAAGACCAACCGCATAAGGACTTGAAGAAAAGAAATGCCATCCTCGAATGACAATTCAAAAGATCCTCGGATGTAACACGAAACCATCCTCGAATGGAGACGCAAAGGTATACCAGCCTCGACTGATAACCAAACACAAAGCTGACCTCAGACAGACTTTGCAAAAGAGACAAACTGACCTCGATCAATAAGCTCAAAACGTGGACTACCATCCTCGAATAATAGCCACAACGACAAGACCAACCGCAGAAGGACTTGAAGAAAAGAAATGCCATCCTCGAATGACAATTCAAAAGATCCTCGGATCTAACACGAAACCATCCTCGAATGGAGACGCAAAGGTATACTAGCCTTGACTGATAACCAAACACAAAGCTGACCTCAGACAGACTTTGCAAAAGAGAGAAACTGACCTCGATCAATAAGCTCAAAAAGTGGACTACCATCCTCGAATAATAGCCACAACGACAAGACCAGCCGCAGAAGGACTTGAAGAAAAGAAATGCCATCCTCGAATGACAATTCAAAAGATCCTCGGATCTAATACGAAACCATCCTCGAATGGAGACGCAAAGGTATACCTGCCTCGACTGATAACCAAACACAAAGCTGACCTCAGACAGACTTTGCAAAAGAGACAAACTGACCTCGATCAATAAGCTCAAAAAGTGGACTACCATCCTCAAATAATAGCCACAATGACAAAACCAACCACATAAGGACTTGAAGAAAAGAAATGCCATCCTCGAATGACAATTCAAAGATCCTCGGATCTAACACGAAACCATCCTCGAATGGAGACGCAAAGGTATACCAGACTCGACTGATAACCATACACAAAGCTGACCTCAGACAGACTTTGCAAAAGAGACAAACTGACCTCGATCAATAAGCTCAAAAAATGGACTGCCATCCTCGAATAATAGCCACAACAACAAGACCAACCGCAGAAGGACTTGAAGAAAAGAAATGCCATCCTCGAATGACAATTCTCGAAAGATCCTCGGATCAAACACGAAACCATCCTTGAATGGAGACGCACTGGTATACCGGCCTCAGGCGATAACCAGAAACACAACAGTGGAAGTAGGACAAGATGGGGAGGGATCGTTGTACATAAACGAGAGCCTAGGCAAACAGGACCGTTGTACAAAACGGGAACCTGCGACGCGACTATTGTACCAAACAAGACGCGAAATAAGTGACGAATATTGACTTGAAAAAGACAAGGATGTCTAAAAAATGATATTGGGATCCTCTATGCGGAGTACTTCAGGTTGAGGAGATGTTATAGGTCGTATGTAATATACCTCAAAACTGGCCCATGCTGGCATGCATATGTTTGAATTTATGGCGTAATGCTTCATGATGATGGAAATGCTACACTTTGGAGGATGCAAATGTGATGATGATTATACTTATGCAAATGCAAAGAGATCTCCTGATAAGGAGACTACAAGCATTCCAAATAGCTTGGCTGGAGAGGAATAGTGATCACTGCACTGATCTGATCCATCCTGATGAGGAGGAGACAACTCTGCGGGGAAAGCTGTCAATGATACACCGGCTCTGAACAGCCGCCATTGCCAAAAATAAATTGGACTTTGAGATTGGAGTGCCAAGACCCTTGCTGGAGACGGACCCTTCTTGAACTCTGGTGGGGAACCAAAGGCATGACATCGCTGAGTAAGCAACTGCTGGGGAGGCAAAACACTCCTTATACTGCTGAGAATTGCCCCTGTCTGAAGGGAAACTATTTCCTGGGGATGACACCCACCTTCTGCTACCTTGCTGGGAGAAATTTCAATTCCCACTTGGCTGGGGATGATTGGAGACACCCTGGAAGACACATGCTCTTGCTCAAACATAAGGGAATGCTCCTCCTGGGAAATTGTCATTAGCTTTGTTAGCAACCCCAATACCTGTACCTGCATGAACACAATCGATAGTTCCTGCAACATAGAGAGTTAGTTTGGGACCTGCTTGCCCCAGGCTCATAGTATGAATCATTATCTAGGCATCTCGACACCCTTTCAGAGTTGTATTAAATGTTTCTGTTCTCCTGCACGAGTTAAAAAGCATTCAAATGTTCACAACACAATGTAAATCACAATTTGCTAGATGTTTTCACAATCAATCAATGCTAGATGAGAAAAATAAAAAACAAGAAGCAAAATAGTCAAATTGACTGAAGTTGAATTTTTATTGACTTGGAAAAATGGCCCTGAATAGGCAATACAAAGGAAGCAGTTCCCTGGAAAGAGGAAACAACTAAAAAGAAAAACAAACTATCCTATTGGCAATGTGAGAAGTGAATCTCATCAAGTCTAACCCGGTTATGACTCGTATGTCTTCGAGACACTCCACTCGCTCTGCCTCTTGAGAAAAAGTAAGTGAACTGATCTTCAACCCTTAGGATAGCCTCAATTGTATGTAGGTCATGGATCTTGCAAATCACAGTCGTTCGTGTTAATCCCTCTTTTGCGTGGATCGCCTTTTTAGGTTTTCAATCCACCGGGATACCCTTTTTTGCCTGAGTTGTCCGATGTGGCTTTTCAACTCAGCGGGTGTACACATTTTTTCAAGATTTCCTAACTTTTCCCCGAGCCTTTTATTCTGTTTTTGGCTCGCCGGGATGCCCATTTTTGCCTGGATCTTTATTCTGTTTTTATCCAGCGGGTCTCTTTACACGAAGCATTTTCTTACTGCGTCTGCGTTAACAGGGGATTGGAAGTCCTCTCCGTCCATGGTTGTCAGCATCAAGGCTCCACCTGAGAAAACCTTTTTAACCACGAATGGTCCTTCGTAATTGGGCGTCCACTTCCCCCTGTGATCATTAAGAGGAGGAAGAATCCATTTCAGCACTAAGTGTCCTGGCGTGTACCTCTGTGGTCGTACTTTTTTATCAAAAGCCTGCTTCATCCGTCGCTGATACAACTGTCCATGGCATACAGCTGCTTGACGTTTCTCTTCGATGAGGCTCAATTGATTATATCTGGATCGGAGCCACTCAGCTTCATCCAGCTTGATATCCATCATCAATCTCAACGAAGGGATTTCCACTTCAATTGGTAGGACTGCCTCCATACCATACACCAGCGAGAACGGGGTTGCCCCTGTTGAAGTATGTACTAACGTTTTGTACCCATGCAATGCGAATGGTAGCATCTCATGCCAGTCTTTGTATGTCACAACCATCTTCTGCACAATCTTCTTGATGTTTTTATTGGCCGCCTCGACGGTGCCATTCATCTTCGGACGATATGGAGAAGAGTTGTGGTGTTCTATTTTGAAGTCTCGACACAAGTCAGCCATCATCTTGTTGTTGAGATTAGAACCATTATCTGTAATGATCCTTTCAGGGACTCCGTACCGGCAGATGATGTCTCGTTTAATAAATCGGGCGACCACTTGCTTAGTGACATTGGTGTAGGACGCCGCTTCCACCCATTTCGTGAAATAATTAATAGCAACTAGGATGAAGCAATGACCATTAGAAGTTGTCGGTTCGATCTTGCCAATCATATTGATGCCCTACATAGCGAACGACCATGGTGAAGACATGACACTCAAAGGATTCGGAGGCACATGGACCTTGTCGGCATAAATTTGACACTTGTGGCATTTACGGGAGTACTTACAGCAATCAGATTCCATGGTAATCCAATAGTATCCCAATCTCAACAATTTCTTGGCCATAGCATGTCCTCCGGCATGGGTACCTAAGGAACCTTCGTGAACCTCCTGCATCAACATGTCTGCTTCGTGTCTATCCACGCATCTGAGCAGCACCATGTCGAAGTTCCGTTTGTACAGCACGCCATCTTGATTCAAGAAGAAACCTCCTGCCAGTCTTCTAAGGGTCTTCTTGTCCTTACTAGATGCCCCAGTCGGGTATTCTTGGGCCTTCAGGAATTGTTTGATGTCATGGTACCAAGGCTTGTTATCTTCACCATCATCGACTGTAAAGACATAAGCGTGTCTTTCAAGACGGGAGACCATAATTCGAGGCACGAAATTCTCTTGACAAACTTTAATCATGGACGACAAAGTTGCCAGAGCATCGGCGAATTGGTTTTCATCTCGAGGAATATAGTTCAGCTTGACTTTGGTGAAGAAAGTTAATAGCCTCCTGACATAATCTCTGTAAGGAATCAAACGAGGTTGATGAACCAGCCATTTTCCGTTGACCTGCTTTACCACCAAAGCAGAATCTCCGAAGATCTCGAGGTTCTTGACTCGCAGGTCTATTGCCTCTTCGATCCCCATGATACAAGCTTCATACTCCGCCTCATTGTTAGTACATTCGAAAGTCAAACGAGCAGCTAAAGGTGTGTGGACCCCTTCTGGAGAGATGATAACAGCGTCTACTCCACTTCCATTCATGTTTACAGCCCCGTCAAACATCAACTTCCATTTGGATTCAGGGTCAGGCCCCTCCTCCGGAAGTGGTTCTTCGTAGTCTTTCGACTTGAGGAACTTGATGTCCTCATCCGGAAACTCAAATCTCATGGGTTGATAATCATCGATCGGCTACTGAGCCAAGTATTCTGACAACACACTCCCCTTAATTGCCTTTTGCAAAGTGTATTGCATGTCATACTCCGTTAGTATCATCTGCCAACGGGCCACTCTTCCCGTCAATGCTGGCTTTTCAAAGATGTATTTCACAGGATCCATCTTGGAAATTAAGAGAGTAGTGTGAGTGAACATGTACTGTCTTAGTCGGCAAGCAGCCCATGCCAAAGCGCAACAAGTTTTCTCGAGTAGTGAGTATCGCGTCTCACAATCGGTAAAATGTTTGATAAGGTAATAAATGGCGTGCTCTTTTCGACTAGACTCGTCCTGCTGACTCAGCACACACCCCATCGATCCTTCAAGCACAGTAAGATACATAATCAAAGGTCTCCCTGGAACTGGAGGCATAAGAATTGGAGGCTCCAATAGGTATTCTTTGATTAGGTCAAAAGCTTGTTGGCAGTCTTCGTTCCATTTAATGGCCTGATTCTTCCTCAGAAGCTTAAAGATGGGCTCACACGTGGCCGTTAGGTGAGAAATAAACCGTGCAATGTAGTTTAGTCTCCCTAAGAAGCCACGCACCTGCTTTTCAGTCTTTGGCTCTGGCATTTCTCGGATAGCTTTCACGTTGGCTGGATCAACCTCAATTCCTCGTTCACTAACAATGAAGCCGAGTAACTTGCCAGAACGGACCCCAAAGGTACACTTATTCGGATTCAATGTCAATCTGAACTTCCGAAGTCTGTCAAACAACTTTGCTAGATTAACCAAATGCTCTTCCTCTGTTTGGGATTTTGCTATCATATCATCAACATAAACCTCAATTTCATGGTGGATCATGTCGTGAAATAGCGTCACCATTGCCCGTTGATAAGTAGCTCCTGCATTCTTCAAACCAAATGGCATGACCTTGTAACAGAAGGTGCCCCAAGGAGTGATGAAAGTTGTATTTTCCATGTCATCGGGAGCCATCTTAATCTGATTATAGCCGGAGAATCCATCCATGAAGGAGAACACGGAAAAATGAGCAGTATTATCGACAAGTACATCTATGTGAGGTAGAGGGAAGTCATCCTTGGGGCTGGCCCTATTCAAATCCCTGTAGTCCACACACATCCTGACTTTACCGTCTTTCTTGGGAACCGGCATAATGTTAGAAACCCACGGAGGGTAACTGGTCACGGCCAAGAAGCCAACATCGAACTGTTTTTGCACTTCTTCTTTTATTTTAATTGCCATGTCTAGACGTGTGTGCCTCAACTTCTGCTTTACTGGAGGACAATCTTCTCTGAGAGGCAGCTTGTGTACCACAATGTCAGTGTCTAAACCAGGCATATCTTGGTAGGACCATGCGAAGACGTCAACATACTCTCGAAGCATAGCAATCAAACGAGTCTTAACAGATTATTCTAATGCAGCTCCGATCTTGACTTCTTTCTTGTCTTCTTCAGTACCCAGGTTTATTACTTCGACATCTTCTTCGTGCGACTGAATCATCTTCTCCTCCTATTTAAGCAGTCTGGCCAATTCTTCAGGTAAATCGCAATCCTCTTCACCTTCCTCACCGGCTTAATAAACTGGATTGTCGAAGTCATACTCAGCCATAACAGGGTCGTTATTGATAAGATCTAGTGACGAGCACCTGCATGAATGGCGATTCATGCAAGGCTTTAGCAATAACTTGAGAAAACGAAAAACATTGCCATTTAAAAACTTTTCTTTCTTTTTGAAAAACAAAAGCAAAAAATGAAAGACAGAGAACAACATGAATGAATGTGAAACGTCAGCTTTATTTATGATTGTGTTAATGAACAAATGAACCCTTACAAAGAGCTACTATGCCCCGGGCAAGACATAATGCTTTAATACAGGAAAAACAGAAACAAAAAATTATTAATCTTCGAAAGAGGTGACTGAAATAAGCCTTTCTGATGTCCAATTGCTAAGCTGAGTTCCTGGAGCGGCAGGCCTGATCCATTCATCTAGGTCACAGTCACTATCGACTGCGTCATCCTGCACAACACTGATGTTTCTGTAATCTACCACTCCCGCACTTGTGAAAGTGATCGGGCTCTGACAACCTTTAGCACTTGGTCCAGACGATGACTTCCCAGGATGATAGCCAATTCCGAACATATCTTTCTTCTTTGGCACTTCTACTGGACTGCCCCAGCCTTCTCGTACCCCAGACTCTACCAATTCAAGCGCTTGCTTATAAGAGGCTATGGAAACCCCCTTCTTTGGTCCTTCAGGAGAAGTTGCCACTGCAGATGCTTGCTCAGACTTCGAGGGTTCAAAAGCCTGACAAGGGGTCTCAACTATTTCGCCATCCATCTCCACATATTTGAATGAAGCTAGATGACTAATGAAAATATCTTCTTCCCCACTGACAGTTACAATTTGACCCTCCCAGACGAACTTTAACTTCTGATGGAGTGTGGACGATACTGCTCCTGCTGAATGTATCCAAGGTCTTCCGAGTAAACAACTATATGCAGTCTGTATATCCATTACGTAAAATATGGTATTGAAGATCTGTGGACCTACTTTAATGGGTGATTCCACCTCTCCGAACACCGATCTTTTCGACCCATCAAATGCTCGAACTACTAGGTCACTGGGCTTTAGAACCACTCCATCATAATCCAACTTCATCAGTGCTTTCTTAGGCAATATGTTCAACAAGGATCCAGTATCTATCAACACGTGAGAGAGTACTGCTCCTTTACATTCTAGAGAGATATGCAATACCCGATTATGAGCACGCCCATCGGAAGTCAAATCCAAGTCCTTGAAACCCAGTCCATGACTGGCATTGACGCTGGATACCACCGCTTCCAACTGATTTACAAAAATATCCTGAGGCACGTATGCCTTGTTAAGAATATTCAAGAGAGCCTTCCTGTGAGAATCAGAACACATGAGCAAGGACAAGATGGAAATCTTCGACGGAGTCTGCTGCAGATGGTCCACAATCTTGTAGTCACTCTTTTTGATGATCCTCAGGAATTCTTCAGCTTCTTTATCAAAGGTGAGGTCTGGGTCAGTTGATGGTGCAGGATCATTGACAACTGCTGGCTGCTTCCCTCTTGCTCTAGCCTGGGCTTCTGCAGTGTCTCTGGGTGGTATCACATTGTTTCTCAGTGTTTCCGGCGCAAACAACCTTCCACTTCTAGTAAAGCCACCTACTCCAACATTTTCTACTTGAGCTGGGGTTATACTAGTCGTGGCCAACTCCTGCTTCTGGCCGTTACAGTATACTTCACCACCATAATTCCAAGGAATAGCTCGGTCACTCTGGTACATTACTGGTCCTGCAGTGGTGATGGTTATCGGTGCCACTCTGGCCCGTGAGGGAATTTGAGATGGATCGTAGAAGATAGTTACTGTGGAGACTTCACTTTCTTTTACAACCTTGTCAAACTGCAACATTCCCTCATCAATCATGCTTTGGATTCCAACTTTCAACTGCTCACAACCATTTGTAGCTTCAGCACATTCCGGACAATCTTCTTCACATCCAGGGAAGATACCTTTCTTTAACAAACAAACCTTAACAACAATCAACGAAGTCTGCAAGTCGTTAACATCACATACCAAGTTCAGGTTCTCCCCTTCATCAACTGCTCCAACCGTACCTCTGTGAGGAGGCATGGGATTCTGAATCACATTAGGAGAAGGAGCGAAGTTAATTGCTTTAGTATCCAGTAGGTCTTGAACAACATGCTTCAATGCTTTACAGTTCTCTGTGGTATAGCCGGGAGCTCCGAAATGAAATTCACATCTGGCATTTGAATCATAACCCTCGGGGATCTGGCCTGGCTTCAGAGGTTGTAGAGTTTGGAGCTGAATCATCTGAAGCTGTAGAAGATTCTTCAAAAGCTGTGAGTAGGACATCGGTGGAACTTCGAAATGTCTTTCCTTTGGTCTCTAAGGGTAATATGAACGAGGAGCTCTTTGCTGATACCCTTGTGAGCGCTGCGGCTGTGGTGGTTGGACCTGCTGTTGAACAGGTGGAGTTGAGATAGTGACAGGGGCCACTTGCTGATAAAATCCTCTGTTGATCATTCCCCTTTGCGCGTACACTGCACCGGTCTCTCCTTCTCTTCTTTTCACAAAGGGTTTCTTAATACCAGAACTTGAAGCACCTCCGTTCTGAATCTTTCCCTGCTTGAGCCAACTTTCTATCCTTTAACCAGTCAAGATGATATCCGAGAATCCACTTGAAGAACATCCATCTAGCCTTTCCATGAAATGCCCAGGGAGGGTATCCAGGAACAGGTCAACCATTTCTCTCTCCAACAAAGGTGGTTGCACTCGAGCGGCTACTTCACGCCACCTTTGTGCGTAATCTTTGAAACTCTCCAAGCTCCTCTGAGTCAAACTCTGAAGTTGGGTGCGACTGGGCGCCATGTCGATGTTATACTGATACTGCTTGAGGAAGGCTTCTCCCAATTCCTTCCAGCTTCTTACAGAACTCCTCTCTAGCTTCATATACCATTCCAAGGACCCTCCTGAGAGACTATCCTGGAAGTAGTACATCCAGAGTTTTTCATCCCGAGTGTGGGCAGCAATCTTCCGATAGAAAGTCTGCAAGTGAGTCTTTGGTCAGGAACTACCGTTGTACTTGTCAAAAGCTGGTGGCCTAAATTTGTGAGGAATGACCACCCCAAGGACTAGACCCATGTCAGACACATCAATCCCCAAAGTGTCTCTACACTCGAGGGCTTTGACTTTCTCAGCAAGCACCAAAAAGTCATTAAGATTTCCTTCTCCACCGAATCCCATGTCATTGTTGAAATAAGGGAATTGATCCTCCTGCCTGTCGTGTACTGGAATGAAAGTTGTCGTGGATGGATCTGGAATATGAGGTCCACCTGGGCCATTTCTGGTGTTGGGAGGAGCCCCTTGCCCGTCAGAAGTGGTCGCAAGAGTATTAGTATTAGGAGGGTTGAGCCCTTGAATTGCATTCCTCAATTCTTGCTGTCCCTGAGCCATCCCCTGCATCATGGTCATGAACTCTGCCATCCTGGTGCGAACCTCATTAAGCTCTGTTTGCATAGCATCCATGACTGTCCTCTGATTGCTGCAAGTTGCGTAGCGATGCGGGATATCTTGTCGGAGATACCGGGTCTTGGCAGCTCTGGCAATCTTTGCCTGAAACACAGATAAATTAAGCATCCTGTAGAAAAACCTGCAAAGACAAAGACAAAATCTGAATGATGCGTATGCAATACAATGTGTTCCTTTTATTCCCAAGTTTTTCCCTGTTTCCGGTCCTGGCATTAATAGAGAATAAGAATTGGGAAGAAGACCCAAGCAATATTTAAATATAATGACGGCTGTGGAGAATTGGTGCTCATTACCCCGTGTCGGTGCAACAAATAACGAACAAAAGATTCAAAACAATTCAATCACATAAACTGGAGTTTGAAATAACAAAGTCCCCGAAGGGTGCCAATCACAAGAACAACAAAAGTACATCAAATAAAAGGAATCCCACAACAAGCCTGTGGGTAATCCAAGTACAATAACATGAAACTAAACTCTAGGGAATTCTAAATCTTGCAGCCTCCAGCTAAGACGCTTGACATTCTGGAACAACTGAACGATATCTGGATGATCGGGCTCCTGGATGAGTCTCTGGATGAGGAGGTCCCTCGTATCAAAAGAAGCATGTAACTCTTCAATCTGCTGCAGGAAAGTTGTCTCTCTCTCTTTGCTTGGACCCAGCTCGGCCTTTGACCTCTTCACATCAGCTTTCAACTTCAAGTCTTCTATTTCCTTTTGAGCTTCCTTTAATGCTTGTTGACTTTCTGCTAAACGTTGGAGACGCCCCTTCTCTTGATGATAAGCCTTCCGAAGGAGTTCTTTCTGTCCATCCAAAGAATCCTGAAGACTCTTAATTTTCAACTCATGCTTGACGTCCAACTCCTTGAAGGTGCGCAAAACACAAGGAAGGGGGTTGGAATTGGGTTTTCTTTAACAACTAAAAATAACTTCTAATGACACGTTAATTTATCCTGGTTCGTTTGAACTCAAACTACGTCCAGTCCACCCGCCAAGGTGATTTTGCCTCTACTGAGGTCTTAATCCACTATTCAATTTGAATACACACAAAGACCTATAGTCAATGTCCTCTTGAGTCTTCTGACTAAACATAGTCACTCAAGGAATAAAATAACTATTACACTGATAATAAAGAAGTAACTAAAAATGCTTCTTTATAAGCAAGGATCACTAAGTGAAAGTTACAATAAATTAGCTCAAGTTGATTCAGTCTTTTTGCGTGAGTGTATTGTAGTGTGCTAGTCAATTCTTCAAATGAAATCCTTTATATAGTCTTTGAATGAATGTAGCCGTTGGAGACATCTTGAGCTAAATTTAGGATATAAGTTAATACCATAAATTCCTTCCATAAACAGAGATACTTGTCTTGACCATTAATTAAAATATTCTTTAATTAATGTCTTCATTATGGATATCAACATCTTCTAAGCGGAGATCAGAGATAATAAATATTTGATGCGTAGCCAATAAATATGTCATTAAATGATAGATTCTCCTTTGAGAGTATCTTCTGTATGTGGCTCAATGAATCTTCTATACGAGTATGTTTTACTTAAATGAATTGATCTTCTACACAAGAATAAAGATATTTATTAGAACTTCTATTCTGTAACAATCTTTGTTATCATCAAAACACTTGGAGGTTCAGAACCATAATTGTTCTAACAATCTCTCCCTTTTTGATGATGACAAAACATTTAGATAATGAGAATAGAGTTTAATAAAATTAAATGAACTCCCTTTGATTTAAAAGATTTCTTCAGATGTTCCATGATCCTTAGCTCCCCCTGAGTTGATTACTTGACCTGTTTCTTTTCTATGATTACAACTCAAATAGATTTATTAGAGTATTATATGTAAGAGGCAAATTATGGTAAACTGCTATGGATCAGAATCTTCTACGTTTCTCCCCCTTTTTGTCATAATCAAAAAGAGTCAAAGCAAATGAAATAAAATATAGAAGCAGAATATTACCATTAATTATATAAAAACATGTAAAAACAAAAACCAGTAGAACTTTAAAAAGTTATGAGGAAGCAGAACATAAAACAGGAACAGCTAAAGCAGAAGATAAGCATGAAATTAGGAGTTCATATTAGTAACTAAGGTCTCCAGCAAAGATTTAATCTCAGATGATGATTCCACTTGCTTGCCAAGCAAAGCCTTCAATTCAGCAGTGGTTTCATCTTGCTTATCCAGACATTGCTTTACCATCTGATTCTCTTTCTTCAGCTCTTCCAATGTTTGCAGAACAAAATTTGTAGTCAGAGGTTCTTCAACTTCTGGGGCAGCTTGAGTCTCAGGTTCATCAACATGATCTTCTTCAGAAGGTACCAAAACCATTTGAAGTTCAGAGAGTTCTTCCAGAGTTTCTGACTCTGTCCAAGTCTTATTGTCCAGCAGCAGAGGTTTAGACTGTTCAACATTAGAAACAAATGATTGAAGATACTCACAGAAATTATGGTGAGCGATATCATAGCAGATGTCCTTGAGTATTTTTGATTCAGTATTAAACCACTTTCTGAAGGAAGCCCACAGAAAGTCAGAAGCAGCTGGATCTGTAAGCTCTGAGCACGCAGACTTCAGATCCTCTAACTTCAATTTCAAGACTGTTTCAAAAGCAAGTAATAAAGCAGAAATGTCTGTTCTAGAGGGTTTTGGTTTGGGTATAGGTATGTCTGTTTTGTTAGAGACTGAGGACAATTTTTGTAAAGCTTCAAAATCAACAGATGTTCTGAGTGGGTTATCATGTTCAGTTTCTTCTGGAGGAGTGTCAAGGATGTTTATAAATGTAGGAGAGTTTGGAGGTGTAGATACATATGAGGATAGTGAACTTTCTCTTATAGGGGATAGTCTAGGTGCATTTTCAGGAGATGGAAGTTAGACAGATTCTGAGGATTGAAAATTTTCAATAGAAGAGAGGGCATGTTGCAGGGCAGTTTGTGTTTCAGTTGTGGGAGAGCGATCAATGTCAGATAGAGGAGTAGTATCTATTGGTATGTCAAAATCAGAAAGTGTTTGTGGTTGATTGGGTTCAGCTTCTGGTGGATAAAGTGATGAGAGGATGGATGCGACAGCAGCAGTTGCAGGTATTTCAGTTTGAATAGGATTAACAGATTGAGGTGGTTCAGAAGAAGGGCTTGGTGCAGAAGGAATATCAACAGAAGGTAATTGGTCAGAAGGTAATGGGCTAGAAGGTTTTTCAGACACTTCTACATTAACTGCTTCTACTACAGAAATGAATTCAGAGTTAGAGGCAGAAGTTTTACCTGATCTTCTGGATGATTTTAGAATCTTCTGAGATGATCCTTCAGCAGCCTTTCTCTTCTTGAGTCTTACAGAGGCAACATCTGAAGCTTTCTGTTTGAGTTCAGTTGGCTTGAACTGGGGGTCCACACCATGTTGCTTGCAAATATCCAGGTAATTTACCACAACTTCTGGAGGTGTGTCAGAAGAGAAGAGAGGGAAGTTCTCCAATGGAATCCTCCTGGTGGTGATTACTTCTATAGAATGAAGGACATGTTCTTGCTGAATAGAAGTAATAAACTTCATCTTTTTCAAGTTCTTTGCATTCAGAGGTTTTCCAACATCTGTTTCAAGAAGTTGAGTTTGCTTTAATTCTGCCAGAAAGTCTACCAGCTTGTTTTGACAGAGGATGTCAGAAATAATACGTCCAAAAGGAATCCAATCCCTCTTGGTCTTCTCACCATCTCTAGTTTCCTTCACACTAGTTTTCAGATTCTGGAATAGAGTGTGTGCAAGGTTGATCTTTTTCTGTTTGGCAATGAAGTAAAGTAGAAATTGTTGGTCCAAATTGATGTAATCTGGAGAGTTGGTAGGCTTCCTATGACAGATTGTCCCAAGAATGATCTTGGCCCAAATTCTGAGAGGGGTCTTCAAATCCTTTATCTTGTTTGAGGGTTTTCCAGAGGTGAATATCTCCTTTGCTATCACTGTAGTATCAGACATCCTATCCATGTCACTGCACTTGATGCCATTTCCATCAGCTTCTATAAGTTTGGCAAGGTGGTCTTCAGAAATAATTACCCTTTTTCCCAGCACGTACGATGTAACACGTGAATTGGTGGTTGTTGCGTAAGCCCAGAATTCTTTTACCAGTTTTGGGAAGACTGGTCCCATTAAGCGGTCAAAGTACTTCTCCTAGCCCTGAGCTTGAACGTCCGGGAAGAGATCAAAACCATTTTCCTTCAGACTGTTGAAATCCACAAATAGTTCACAAAGGACTTCCAGTTTGTCAGCAGGAGTAGTGAGAGTCTTCGTAGGTTCAACATAGAACACATCAGAGAAGTATTTTCTTTGATGAGAAGAGGAAGCCATTAGTTACTAAGATGAGGTTTTAAAGGTTTAGGGTTTTTAGAAAGTTTCAGAGAAAATGCAAGAGTGAAAATATTTTCAGTAAAAAGTGCAATTAGGGTAAAAAGTGAAAGTGAAAAAGAAACGTTACATATATAGGAAAATAATGAATTTAATTAACTGAGAAATTAGTGGGAAAAATTAAGTTTAAAAACATAATGATTATATGCATTAAATGCGCTGACATAGGGTAAGGCGTAAAAGATTCTGGAACAGTTACCCAAGAGATTTTTGCCTTTTTGGTGTCAAGTTAGCCGTATCAGTTTCCCAGAAGATTAACATATGTCATTTTGTAGAGGACAGTTTTCCAATGCATGTTTTGTCACTCTTCAGAATTTGGACACTTGTTTTAATTCTGATGGGAGTCCTTAGAGCCTTGTTGACACTTGTTGATTTGAAGATCTGCATGTTATTCCTTTAAACAGAAGTTCTTAGAATGAAACAGATAGAACATAGTATCTTCTGAGATAACAATATAGAGGATTATTTTCAGAACTTCTAAGAGGTAAAGACATATAATTAAAGCATTTTCATTCTGGACATAACTTCATGCTAAGGTTAGTTAGTATGAAATTAAATCTATCTTCAGGAAGGGGTTTCGTAAAGATATCAGCCCATTGGTGATTTGTATCTATGAATTTTAACATTAAAATTCCCTTCTGAGTATAGTCCCTAATGAAATGATGTTTAACTTCTATGTGTTTAGCTCTAGAATGTAAAATTGGATTTTTAGAGAGACATATAGCAGAAGTATTGTCACAGAGGATGGGAATGTTACTCTCATAGATATTGAAATCCTCAAGCTGATTTTTCATCCAGAGCATCTGAGTACTACATCCAGCTGCTCTAATGTATTCAGCTTCTACAGTTGATAATGCTATGGTTGACTGTCTTTTGCTTGACCAAGAGATTAGATTGTCTCCTAGAAATTGACAACTTCCAGAAGTACTTTTTCTTTCTGTTCTGTCTCCAGCAAAATCAGCATCACAATATCCTACAAGTTTATACTCTTCTGATCTTCTGTAATACAGACCAAGATTAGTAGTACCTTTCAGATATCTAAAGATTCTCTTAACTGCTGTTAAGTGAGTTTCTCTAGGATCTGATTGGAATCTAGCACATAAACATACGCTGTATAGAATATCTGGTCTAGAAGCAGTTAGATAGAGAAGAGATCCAATCATACCTCTGTAGAGCTTCTGATCTACTTTCTTACTTACCTCTTCTTTCTCAAGAATACATGTAGGATGCATAGGAGTTTTAGATATTGTGCTTTATGATAGATCAAATTTCTTCAGAAGTTCTTTTACATATTTGCTTTGATGGATATACGTTCCTTCTGATGTTTGATTTATTTGAATTCCCAGAAAGAACTTTAGTTCTCCCATCATGCTCATTTCAAATTCTGCCTGCATAGACTTAGCAAATTCCTTTCCCAAGGCACTTTTAGTAGAACCAAAAATTATATCATCTACATAAATTTGACATATCAGAAGATCATTTTTAATGTTTTTACTGAAAAGAGTTGTATCCACTTTCCCTCTGATGAACTTATTTTCCAGAAGAAAAGTACTTAGTCTTTCATACCAAGCTCTGGGGGCTTGTTTTAAACCATATAATGATTTTTTGAGTTTGAAAACATGTTCTGGAAATTTTGTATTTTCAAAACCAGGGGGTTGGTGTACATACACTTCTTCATCAATATAACCATTTAAAAATGCACTTTTGACATCCATTTGATATAGAATGATATTATGGTTTACAGCAAATGAGATTAAAAGTCTAATTGATTCTAACCTGGCGACTGGTGCATAGGTTTCTGTATAGTCAATTCCTTCTTGTTGACTATAACCTTGTGCAACCAGTCTTGCTTTGTTTCTGACAACTTCTCCCTGCTCATTTAGCTTGTTTCTGAATACCCACTTGGTGCCAATGATGTTGAATCCTCTGGGCCTGGGAACTAGATCCCACACACCATTTCTGGTGAATTGATTAAGTTCTTCTTGCATAGCCAGAATCCAATCATTTTCTGAGAGAGCTTCTTCTACAGAAGTTGGTTCAATCAGAGAAACAAGTCCCATTAAGGATTCTTCAGAGTTTTTGAATGATGATCTTGTTCAGATTGGTTCATCTTTCTTTCCCAAGATTTTATCTTCTGGATGATTAATATTGCTTCTGGATAGTTTCTTCTGAGTGGGTTCTTCAGACGTTGTTGGAGAAATTGTAATGTTTTGATCTTTAGGTGATTGATCTTCAGAAGTTCTGTTTGTAGAGATTTCTACTTCTATATCTGCAATTAATTCATTCTGCTTTGGTTTTTCAGAACCAAGCTTATCATCAAATCTAACATAAATAGATTCTATTACAATGCGTGTTTCTGTATTGTATACTCTGTATCCCTTAGAACGTTCAGAGTATCCTAACATATAACACTTTTGTGCCTTAGAGTCAAATTTATTCAGAGTATCAATAGTATTTAAAATAAAAAAAATACATCCAAAAGGATGAAAATATGAAATGTTGGGCTTTCTGTTCTTCCACAATTCATAAGGAGTCTTTTCAAGAATAGGTCTTACAGAGATTCTATTCTGAATATAGCATGCTGTATTTACTGCTTCTGCCCAAAAATGTTTAGCCATATTAGTCTCATTGATCATGGTTCTAGCCATCTCTTGCAATGTTCTATTCTTACGTTCTACAACTCCATTTTGTTGTGGAGTTCTAGGACAAGAAAAATCATGAGAGATGCCATTTTCATTAAAAAATAATTCTAATTGTTTATTTTCAAATTCTCCACCATGATCACTTCTGACTTTGATGATTTTAGATCCCTTTTCATTTTGAACTTGTTTTCAGAAGTTAGAAAATACAGCAATTGACTCATCCTTGTGTCTAAGAAACTTTACCCATGTCCATCTGCTGAAGTCATCTACGATCACCAAGCCATACTTCTTGCCACTGACAGAAGCAGTTTTCAATGGTCCAAACAAGTCAATGTGCAGAAGTTCTAATGGTCTAGAGGAAGATACAACATTTTTAGCTTTAAAACCAGGTTTTGAAAATTTGCCTTTCTGGCATGCTTCACACAGAGCTTCTGAGTTGAACTTCAAATTTGGAAGTCCTCTGACTAGATTGAGTTTGTTAAGTTGAGATAATCTTCTCATATTAACATGTCCCAATCTTCTGTGCCAGACCCATTGCTCAATTTCCACAGACATTAGACATTTTACATTTTGAATTTTTAATTCTGAAAGTTTTATTTTATAAATGTTGTTCTTTCTCTTTCCACTAAAGAGGATTGTTCCATCTTTCTGACTAACAGCTTTACAGAACTTTTGATTAAAGATTATGTCATAGCCATTATCACTTAATTGACTTATGGATAATAAGTTATGCATTAATCCTTCTACTAATAGAACATTAGAGATAGAGGGAAGATTTCCATTACCAATAGTTCCAGTGCCAATTATTTTTCCTTTTTGATTGCCTCCAAAACCTACGTGGCCTCCATCTTTTAATTCAAGACTTTGGAACATATGCTTTCTTCCCGTCATGTGTCGTGAGCATCCAGAGTCCAGGTACCATGATTGGTGTTTCAGTTTTGCTGTTAAAGACATCTGCAACATACACAATTTTATCCTTGGGTACCCATATTCTTCTGGGTCCTTGTTTGTTAGTTTTTACAAATTTCTGATTCTTTTTAGGTTTCAAATCAGAACTTGTGGAACAAGATGACTCACTAGTGTATATTAAATCATGGTTATGACCATAGGTGAAATGAGAACTTAGAGAAGTATTGGTATTTATGACAATGTCATCAATCTTTTTAAACTTCAGAGTTTCTTTAGTTTTCACATAGCCTATGCCTCTTCTATCATTTCTGCTAACTCCATAGATCATAGATGCAATTTTGCTTCTTTCTATGCTTTTAGCTAGAAATTTTTGAAAACTATAGTCATACTGTTTTATGATACTGTCAGAATTGATTAGATCTTCTAATTCAGATTCCTTCTGAGCTTTAAGTTTTTCAAGAGAGTTTTTACATTCAAATACGTTTTCTTTCAGCTCAGAGTTTTCAGTTTTTAGTTTTCTAATTTCTTCTAATTCAGATACCAGACTTTGTTTCATGTCTTTGTATTTGAATTGAAGCTTCTGATATTTTTCAAGAATTTCTGAGAGGCTATCTTCTAATTGAGATCTGAAAAACTTAGAAAATACCTCTTCTGAATCTGATTCTGATTCTGATTCTGATGGGTGATCATCTTCTGGTATGTTTGCCATTAATGCAATATTAGCTTGTTCATCTTCAGAATCTGACTCTGCTTCAGATGATTCAGAATCATCCCATGTTGCCATGAGACTCTTTTTCTTTTCCTGCTGAATTTGTTTCTGGGTTTCTCTTTCTGAAGTTTTGAACATTCACTTTTGTAGTGTCCTGGTTCTTTGCATTCGTAGCACACAACTTCTTTGCTTCTGGGTTTCTTATGACCAGATGTTGATTCAGAATAATTGTTTGTTCTTCTGGTATTTCTGAACTTCTTCTGACGATGCTTCCAGAGTTGTTGAACTCTTCTGGATAGAAGAGATAATTCATCTTCTTCTGATGAACATCCAGAACTTTCTTCTTCTTCTGCCAGTAAAGCTTTAGAAACATATTTGTTAGATTTAAGAGCTACAGACTTACCTTTCTTCTGGGGTTCATCTTCTTCTAGTTCAATCTCATGACTTCTCAAAGAGCTGATCAGTTCTTCTAAGGAAATTTCATTCAGATTTTTTGATAGCTTTAAAGCAGTGACCATGGGCCTTCAAGCTTTTGGTAAACTTCTGATGATTTTCTTTACATGATCTGCTGTTGAGTAGCCTTTGTCCAGAACTTTTAGTCCATCTACCAGGATTTGGAACCTTGAGAACATTTTTTTAATTGTCTCATCTTCTTCCATCTTGAAAGCTTCATACTTCTGGATGAGGGCTAGAGCTTTAGTCTCCTTGACTTGAGTGTTGCCTTCATGTGTCATCCTCAGAGAATCAAACATGTGTTTAGCTGAGTCCCTGTTTGTGATCTTCTCATATTCTGTATATGAGATAGCACTTAGAAGTATAGTTCTAGCTTTGTGATGATTTCTGAATTCCTTCTTCTGCTGAGCTGTCATATTTTTTCTTTCAATCTTCTGACCATCTGCTCCAACAGGATGAATGTATCCATCAGTCACCATGTCCCAGAGATCTCCATCTAGAGCTAGAAAGAAACTCTCCAGAACATCCTTCTAGTAGTCAAAATTGTCACCATTGAACACTGGAGGTTTAGCGTTGATCTTGTCATTCTGGTAGTCATTGTTGTTATTTCCAGCTTCTGCCATGTGTTTAACTTCTGGATCTTTTACTGACACGGTTAAGTGTGTTTCTCAGAACCTAGCGCTCTGATACCAATTGAAGGTGCGCAAAACACAAGGAAGGAGGGTTGGAATTGGGTTTTCTTTAACAACTAAAAATAACTTCTAATGACACGTTAATTTATCCTGGTTCGTTTGAACTCAAACTACGTCCAGTCCACCCACCAAGGTGATTTTGCCTCTACTGAGGTCTTAATCCACTATTCAATTTGAATACACACAAAGACCTATAGTCAATGTCCTCTTGAGTCTTCTGACTAAACTTAGTCACTCAAGGAATAAAATAACTATTACACTGATAATAAAGAAGTAACTAAAAATGCTTCTTGATAAGCAAGGATCACTAAGTGAAAGTTACAATAAATTAGCTCAAGTTGATTCAGTCTTTTTGCGTGAGTGTATTGTAGTGTGCTAGTCAATTCTTCAAATGAAATCCTTTATATAGTCTTTGAATGAATGTAGCCGTTGGAGACATCTTGAGCTAAATTTAGGATATAAGTTAATACCATAAATTCCTTCCATAAACAGAGATACTTGTCTTGACCATTAATTAAAATATTCTTTAATTAATGTCTTCATTATGGATATCAACATCTTCTAAGCGGAGATCAGAGATAATAAATATTTGATGCGCAGCCAATAAATATGTCATTAAATGATGGATTCTCCTTTGAGAGTATCTTCTGTATGTGGCTCAATGAATCTTCTATACGAGTACGTTTTACTTAAATGAATTGATCTTCTACACAAGAATAAAGATATTTATTAGAACTTCTATTCTGTAACAATCTTTGTTATCATCAAAACACTTGGAGGTTCAGAACCATAATTGTTCTAACACTCCTTTTGCTTCTTGAAATTGTCTGCCCATTTTTCTTTCCATAAGGTAACAGCTTCATTGGCTTCATTCAGGTCTTTCTTCTCTTTCCGACGTTGGGCCGCCTTGTGAGTCTCAGCTAACCCCTTTTTCCTGAAGTAAAGCTCTCTCTCTTCGAAGTCCTTCTGCTTGAGACGAACTGCTTCCTCAGCTTGTATAGCTCTATCTTCTAACTGACGGTTCCGAATCATCAATTTATGACAAGAATTATGAGTCTCTTGATTCTCAACCCTAAGCTGTTTGACCAAAGCTTCCAACTTCTGAAAATCTTCTAAAGGCGCCGTTGCTGGAGGCGGAGTTGGTACAGAAAAAGGGACTAGAGCCGTCTGAACCTCCTTCTTTATCCAAGCTTCAAATTCAGGGAACATTCGGTTGTTGCTCTTGCCTAGACATGTTGTATCCTTTCTCTTGATCACCTTCCAGGAACCTGCAACTTTTCTGACCAACGGAAGATTGTCTTTCACCAGGAAGTAGAAAGTTTGGAATAATTCAGATTCATCAGGAATTTCCTTGAGCGCATATCCTAATTGTCTTCTTAAGAGGATGGGATAGTATTTGATACCTCCTGATACTCCCAACAAAGGTATATCAGGGTAATTTCCACAACTGGTAATGAAACTCTTTCCTTTCAACCTCAAAGTAAACCACCTGATATCTCTAGCAGACAAAGTACTCAGCTTCTGGGCCCAAGTAGTATTAGGATCAGTAAAACTCTCAGTAGTAGGCAAGTGTCTCATAACCCACTTGTAGAATAAGGGAGCACAACATCTAACAAGACCTCCTCGCTTCTTCTCATTCTTATAATGTACTGAATAATACAAGTCATCTTTGAGGGTGGGCACCGGATTCTTCAACACAAACAAATGAATAGCATTTATGTCCACAAGCTTGTCCATATCAGCAAACAAACTATCCCATACACAGATAATGCCAAGATGGCGCAAACTGAATCCCACTGCTTTTCCACGACACATTCTTCAGCTCTCCTGACCAGAAACTCTAAGGGACAACCAAGTACTCCTGCCTTGGTGGCAACCAGATTAGCAGATACCTCTGATGGGCTCAAATAAAGAGCTCTAGCAATGTCATCATGAGTCGGTCTTGTCATCTCTGAGTTGAAAGGAATCTGATCCTTGATTGAAACTCCCATAATCTCAGCATACTCTTCCAGCAAAGGACCCAACTGAAAGTCATGAAATGTGAAACACCTGAGCCGTGGATTGTAATACTGCAACAAAGTGTGAACGATGCTTCTCTGAGAACTATCCAAGTTGAATACCAAATCCAGAATATCACCATACTTTTCCTTGAAGTAACCCAAATGACTCGGGGTAATCAGAGACACCAATTGGTTGATCAGGTCCATCTTGGTATCAAAGAATTTGTAGTGCACAGTTCTCTTTCTGACGTCTTCCATTCTGAAGCAATGATATGACCAGGAACCGGGAGAATAAAAGAAACACAAATGATTAATGATGATATGATGCTTATGCAAGACAAGGCATGTGATCAGTGAAGTGTCTGTGATGTGCCAATCATATAATCAGGTGTCGGTGCAAGGTCTCAAAATCCAGATATCACAATAACCATCCCTCTGATCCGGGATCCATATCTTAAAACCAGAAATCCAGATCACAAAACTGAACCAAAGGCAAAGTGGGTATGTTGAAGGTATTAGGGTTCCTGCAAACCTGTAAACCCCTCCCAATCTCACGGGTGTGCTACTCGGGTCAACATCACGGACTCTCAAAGCCGAATAGCAATAATACGTTCACCATTTCCGAGAAGTGGCTCATGACCAAATCAGGGAATCGGTTTGGCATTATGTACTACTCAGGGAGGTCTCAGTTGAGTCCGGAAAAACAAGCATCCCTCACAAGTCTCCAGCTTCAAGCACTGAGTCGAGAAACAATAGTACATTCATCCCGAAGGGTACAATACTATCGTCATACGATCAGTTTTCTTTAACTTAATTCCTATGAGAGAGCCAGGCCATCCTATGCGAGTTCCCAATGGACCCTCGGATGCGAGTGGGTTTGCCAACAAATGTGGTCTGCCACTGTCATCACTAGAGAGGGGTGTTTCCATTAAGGTCCTCAAAGATCGGTCACCAGATGCACATAACTATCAAGGTTGTACCCTGAAGTGGAGAAGAACCCCCACACAGAATAGTCCCGAGACGGTCGCAATCTTGGTGTGGAACACATCACCACTCATCATGTAACCATGTGAGCACAACGCGTCCACGCTAATCCTATAGTGAACTCAAGCCGGGTAGTTGGCTTATCTCACAGTAACTCTCATCCCACATAAAAAAATGAAAACCAGCACAACCAGACAGTCCAGTATAATATGATGCATGGAAAATAAAATACTGAAAGCGGTAAATAAATGTGGTAAAGTAAAGTTGTAAAATTGTAAATGAAAACAGTAAAACTAAACTAAAGCACACAGCAACAAACAAATAAACACCCAAAGAAACAAAACCAAACAGGCGCTAGGATTGACTCTACAAGGGAAACCGGAAGAATCAGGTTAGTCCCCAGCAGAGTCGCCAGCTGTCGCTCCCGGGATTTTCATCCTAGTACAAACGCGAAAGTGGCGCGGAAAAGGTAGAGTCGCCAGCCAGACATTTTTATCCCGAAGGAATGGGAAAGGTAATGTTGCACAAACCTGAGGAAGAAGGAAAGGACAAGGTCCTGCGAACCAAAGATCTGGGTTCGGGAGTCGGTTATGACCTGGTAAGGTATTAGCACCCCAGACCGTCCGCCGTACCCGACGGGATCCACGCTTACTTGTTTTGTTTCAAAGGGTGTGAAAAATACGAATGCTGCTGAATAAAACTGCTAACTGGAACTGAATGAGAAAGGGAATTGGAAAAGAGAGAATGGAAAAAAAGAGGGAAATGTAGGGAAAATAAAGAATGTGCTCGAACGGACCCTACCCCGCTGCCTACGTACCTCATCGGGAAAATGAGGATCAGAGTCGACGTAGTTCGCCTAACTAAGGCGGGAAATATTTGTTTGTGTTTTTTATGGCTGGAACTGCGTATGTCTATGCTCAGGTGTTGCAGGCTCGTCTGGTACGATTATGTTTACCGTCTTGCATGCGAGACAAGTCGTCGCGAGTTCGCATTGTGAATGAATGAGATGAGAAGAGAAGTTCCCGCAGGATAGTCGCTTAAAGGCATAAACCTAAAAATAGTCCTATTTTTTATCCTAAGTCTAATTGAAATGAATCTTAAGCCTAAGTCCTAAACTAAAGCCATACCTAATATTTTCCTTCTAAAAAATCAGAATTTAAACTAGCCTAAGTCCATATTAAATTCTAAAATTAAATCTAAACTAAACTATTTTTTATTGAATTTTAGTATCATGGCGTAAACTAATGGAAATCATATGTAACAAAGCCTAAGAATTAATATTCTAAAAAATATTAAAACTTCTGGAAAAATTATGAAAATTAATCTATGGGGTCCTATGATTACCTATAACATTGTGTTAAAAGGAGTCCTAAAAAATCCTAATTTTGCTATGTCTAAAAATTATTTATTTCTACCTAAGGATTAGTCATTAATTTCTAAGGATTAAGCCACTAAAACCTAAGATAAAAGGTCCTAAAAAATCCACTAAAATTAACCTATGTACTATTATGAGTCCTCTAACCACCGTAAAAAGAATGGGCTAAAAAAGTTACTGGCAGATTAAAATATAAAATCTACAAGTTTATGTGTATTTGAAGAAAACTCACTAAGAACCATTTACATGAAAAATTCAATATAAAATCAAAAATAAGGCAAAAACAAAAAAAATAAAGTGCCAATTATTTATAAAGGGGATTAAAAGTCTTCTCCAATTTTTGTGGAATTTTTCTACTCATTTTGCTATTTTTGGTGAATTAATTCTAAACTTATATCAAACTAAAAACTAAAAGAACTACAAGAAAGAAATAAAGATGGGGTGTTAGAAGTATATTTTTTCTAGTGATTTTCGAATATGGTCCTAAAAAGGGGTGCTAACAGCAACAATGCAAAGCCCATTTTGTGCAGGCTTGAGGGAGGTGTCGAAAGCAGAATTTCCAATTGTTTTTTTTATTATGGGCTTAGCGTGGGGTGCTAATAGTAAGATGAGATGGGCCTAAGGATTCAAGATTAAACTTTCACAGAATTATAACATCGAATTAATGGGATTAAATAACACATAATGGTTCTTTATATCCTATTAATCTCCTAATTAATTTGAAAACCCAATTAATTGATTAAAATTATAAACCTAAAGTCAACACAAAGGGCTGAATCCAAATGAAACCCTTAAAAGCTCTTCTCAAACTCCCCCAGCCGCCGTCGCCCTATAACCTCCCTCCCTTCGTCTTCTTCTTCTTCCATCCTCACTTTCCTCCCTTTTTCCGAAACCAATATCACCTTAAACACCATCTTCTTTTTCGCGAACTCGTCCCTATTTCTCCTTCCTTAACTTAATCTTCTTCTTCTATGATTAGCAAACAACATAAACACAGAAGTTGAGGAAGAGAACGAAAAAAAACCTAAAAAATCTTCCTTCTCCCTTCCGCCGCCGCGGCCTTTCATCACCACCTTCTCCCTTTCGAATCCACCACCAACATCATCTTCTTTGCAATTTCCGACCACCACCTCAACTCCTTTCTTCTTCCGTGCGAAAACGAAAACGGAAACGGCCCTCACCATCTCCCGACGCAAACAACTAAACGACCATGATGCTTTCTCTCCTGCTTCTAAAAAAATCCGCCGCCGCATGAGCTAAACCCTAACGGAGCCTTCGCCTTCAATACAACCTATATCCTCACCCGACACCGATTTCACTCCCTACTCATTCGAAACGATATCGTACTCACCCTCTCAATACAAGAACAAGGCAGAGGCAAAGCAAGAGATGCAGCAATAAGTCGTACCTTGACTGTCGAAGATGAAGACTCGTGTGGTGTACCGTTGACGAGCGCATTGAAGCTTCTTCAGGTGATAAAATCCGAGTATACGTCTTATCGTTCTTCCGCGAATTTCTGGATCATATTACTGCTTGCGCACACTTCTTAAACTGCAATGTTAATGTATGCTTGTCTTGCAGGTCATGCTGAGAGATTACACTACAACGACATCCTTTCCAAATGTTGAAAACCATCGTGAAGGTTTCGCCATAATGATGTATCCAAAGTAGTTTTCGATTGCTGAAAAACAACCTCTGCCAATTTTCTCTTTTGAGAAGACGAACATAAGTCCAAGGGTGGAGAAGGAGATTGATATGGGCTTGAAGAGACTATCAAGCAAGATGGTGAGCCTCAAGGTTGAAGAGAGATCGAAGCTGAACAGAAAAAAGATTGGAGGATCAACGAAGAATGCCAGAAGATTGAGGGAGAATCAAGAGTGAAGAAAAGTTTGAAGAGATTGGGGAAAGGGCCAAGAAGATTGAGATTGAGGAAAAGTGAAGTGGTTGAAGAAATTTTTTGAGGAGATAGTTGGAGGGTGAAGAGTGAAGAAAAGAAAGAATGGTTGGAGAGGAATGATGAGAGGAATGGCTATTGTGAAGAGTGATGAGAAGAATGAAGGATCGGGGGAAGGGATCGAAAGTGTTCAGCCAACCAAAATGAAGTGTTGACGAATCTAATTTATAGAAGGTTCACAGAAGATTCTGGAAGTTTTTCAGGTATAATTCAGTTATATTTCAGTTAGCTTGTGATGTTTTCAGTTATGAATGATTTGTGAATTCGGTTAGTGAATTGGTTAGGGGAAACAGTTAGAATTAATTACGATTCTGTTAGGCTTTGCTATGAAATTCTGTTAACAAGCTTGCTGGAATTCAATTAGTTATTCAGTTTTTTGGCCTTTTTCCAATCCTGTCATTAACTTTGTGATTTCTATTATGCATCTTCAGCTTCTTTCCTGAACTTCAACTCATGTGCATATGCAAGTTCAAACTCAGAATAAAACATGGTGACGCAGCTATCACTCCTGCTATATGATCTTATCAGTGGTTTTACTCTATTCCATGATTGTTCATCTATCTGATTCTCTGATATATTGCTACTGAACGGGAGACATGATTTGGAACCGTTTCTCTTGAGTATAGATGAATGCTTGGATTTCATGCTCCTAGATCTAACAGGACTTTCTGATTTCTCTAGTGTTGCTGGACCCCCATGGAGATAGAGTGTAGATGATTTTCTATTAGAATATGAGGTTTGTAAGGCCCGTGCTGCATTAAATCGTGCCTGTTCTCGTATAAATGATTGCATCCGTTTGGGCCACTCTGCTGTTCTTTTCCTCTCAATGTGACCTCTCACAAGAGCCTGGAGCTTCACCAGCCTTTTCGATGCCCGCAGTGCCTTCCTCGCCAAACTTCTGCGAAAAGCAGCTTGGATCTTAACGGCTGCCCATTGTTCGCTTAACCTGACGATGTCGTTACTGTGATTGAAACGAACAACGTTACAGCAGACCTGCATAAGGCAATGCTGCTTTTGTAATTGCATTTGTAACTTTTTTTTATTGACTACAAAGGCTTCTTTCTGTAACAATTTGGGAGAATGTGTGTGACTTCATAAATTATTGAATAATCTTTTTTTCTGTACAGCAAATGATACATATACACTAACTTGCCTTGATTCTTTGAAATATAAATGATACATATATTTTTGTCACTTATCACAACAATACGATTCATTAAAATAAATGTCATCCTTAGTTTCCAGCAACCTAACCTCATGCTTTTCCAGTTACTCGATGGACAATCCAACACAGACCATCATAAAGGCCTTCTCCTGAGAGAGCGCTGCAAGCTTGATCTACCATGTGCATAACCTTGGTTTCCTCTTGTAGAAGTTGACATTAGAGGCTATTTTCATTTTCTTTTCTTTACCTCGGCTAATTGATCACATTGAGGTTAGTTGATAATTGAAAGTAAAGTTACAAGAAGATAACAACTATTATTATCACCACAGTAATTTGTGCAGATCAGAGCATCAATTGCAGCAGCAACAAGTCCAGCACGCTCCCTTGGATCCTTATGATAGTAATTTCCAAAGTAGAGAACCGTAGCATAATACCACATCAATGGGCATACAAATCCTAGCAGAAAAGGGAACCATCCCATACCGCAGCCAAAACATGGAAGTGGCTAGTCAAGTTTTCCCAATTGAGGGGAGCATAATTGCCCTTTATCGCGTTAGTTGTATCCATCTAAATTCCTAAGATTTAGCACGCCGAAAAGTGATTGGAACGTCAACTCGGGTGAGTTCGCGAGTCAACTCATGCCTGCATACACTTCGAATGAACATGAATTTGAATTACAGTCTCCCTTGTGATAACGATGAACCGAGAAAACTCAACGAAACCAGCATGTCTCCGAATAACATCTCAATCCAAATAATCTTTGAAATCGGCCGTAATGAAATCCTTTGGTTCTCGCACAGAGATGATGGGATTGAGCCCACAAAAATCACATTTGATGCTAAATTGGGTCAATCCTTAAGAAATAAGGCAAATCATTAATCAATCTCGAATTATACCAAAACCAAATTCCCACAGACTTCTGAACTAATCCCTGAAACCAAATTACCATGACTTAATCTATGAACCGCAACACCTTACACAAAACATTAGTGGAAAGGTGAACTAGACCCCGATGATTATCATCTGTCACTGAATAAGGAATAAACCCTAACGAGTCTTGGTAAAGGAAAACCTTGTGGTTGGATGAACTTTGATAGCAAGATGCTCATAACGCCATTAGTCCATACCTTCATCTTAATTCGAGTACCATAGCCAGATAAATCACCTTCAAGTAAATAACTCAAAATGTGAGAAAGTGCTTTGGTTCCATGCCTTCGACGCTCAATGCAAATGCGTGATTGCGACTGCCATGACCTAATGGAATATGCAGATGAAATGCAAAGCGGTAAGCCAATTAAGGTAAAAAGAAATGAGGGCAAATTTTGAGGTATTACACCAAGGTTTGATGATATAGCTTTTGGAAAGATAAAACAACCCAAGGTTTTGTGATATAGCTTTTGGGAAGATAAAACAACTCAAGGTTTGATGATATAGCTTTTGGGAAGATAAAATAACCCAAGGTTTGATGATATAGCTTTTGGGAAGATAAAACAACCCAAGGTTTGATGATATAGCTTTCGGGAAGATAAAACAACCCAGGGTTTGATGATATAGCTTTTGGGACGATAAAACAACCCAAGGTTTTGATGATATAGCTTTTGGGAAGATAAAACGACCCAAGGTTTGATGATATATCTTTTTGGAAAGATAAAACAACCCAAGGTTTGATGATATAGCTTTTGGGAAGATAAAACAACCCAAGGTTTTGTGATATAGCTTTTGGGAAGATAAAACAACCCAAGGTTTGATGATATAGCTTTTGGGAAGATAAAAAACCCAAGGTTTGATGATATAGCATTTGGGAATATAAAACAACCCAAGGCTTGATGATATAGCTTTTGGGAAGATAAAACAACCTATGGTTTGATGATATAGCTTTTGGGAAGATAAAACAACCCAAGGTTTTGATGATATAACTTTTGGGAAGATAAAACGACCCAAGGTTTGATGATATAGCTTTTGGGAAGATAAAACAACACAAGGTTTGATGTATTCCCGAAGGATAAAGCAATCCAAGATTTTGTTTGAAGTAGCCCTAGAATAAGTTGTTGATGATGTTCGTCTGCTAGGGAATTAACCTGAAAACAAAGTTAGTTCTATGCAATAATATTTTGCAAGATGATGTTTGTATGAGAATGTTATACGCATATGCTATGATATGAATGATGCATGTATGAATTATGTAGTGGAAGCTTATCAATCGCTTCGTATAACAACTGCTGGCTGAGGAAAATAAATCCTAATTCGTTGTTGAAGAGTATGAAGACTTCGTTCCCGTCTTGTCTTGGATTATCGTACTTAGAACCTTCCGCTTTCGTTCGTCGTACTTCTTATTGAAGGATTAACTTCCTGAATATCCTGACTGAGGATAAAAGAGATTGACATTCCCACGGGAGACTTATTTGACCAAGTATCAATTCTTCGGAGATATATCGTATTTAAAATGAAACTATTTGAATTATTCCGTAATAATATCCGTAAAGATTACTCTGTGGGGGTAAACCGGCGAAGATTCGTTGAATTCCTACCTCCTCTCGTTCTTAGTAAATGCTATTATTGTATTTTATGCATTTCTGGTAAACATCAATCATATTCATAAGCATATACACATTCAAGCATAATCAATGGACGTTTCTCGCTTTAGTAAAAGGGGAAAAGTAAACCTGAATTTGGAAAGCATAATCGTTTCAACTTTGAAAGTGTATAACCAATTGGATTTAGAGCTTCTGAGGTTTTTAACTTTCATGAATAATTTCCTAGAAATTCTTATGGCTGGATCCGAACACATAATACTGACACCATCTGATACTATTGGCCCAAACAAATAATTTCCACAATGGCTTCTGCTGAGAATCCAAGATCAAGGCAATATAATGAGAGGAACATGCTTTCAGACTGTGGTGGACCATATATGCTCCAGGTATTAGATTTGGAAAGAGAGCGTTTCCCCTTAGTTGAGGATGATTTGTCCCATAATGGAAGTATCTGAAAGGAGCTACTCAAGAGAAATAAGCAGAATGTCCCACAATAATATGCCCCTAGTGTAAACACCCCAAATTTTCCCTCACTAAGTTCACACCATGGCTTGTGATCTTTTCATTTGCATTAGTTCAATCATATCATCTCATATTGTATTTTTTTGCTTCACTGCATTGGTTTAAGGTCATCTGCATCTAGGGTTTGTAATCTGAGCAATCCACGAGCCATTTGAGCCACTCCAAAGGTCTTCAATCATCTCAAGAGGGTCCATGTATGTTCAATCATCATATTTTATCCTCCAAAGATCAAGGAATCCAAAGAATCACAATAATTGGCAAGGCATGGAAGCAAAGCCAGGATTTAACTACACAGATGACCTAAAATTAGGGTTTTGGTTTCAGAGGCCATAACTCCAAATTTTTTGGTCATTCTTGTTTCTATTGGTCTCAATATGTTATAAGGATCATACATACCAAGTTTGATGAAGAAATTCATTGTGGAAGTCATCTGATCACTGGGTAACTTCCTGAACAAGTCAGAGCAAAATCAGGGCATCTGAGGCCCCCATCAATGGACCCAAAGTGGATTTTTCATCAAATTGAGGTTATATGGTCTTTACTTGATCGTTGAAGTGTTTAGAAGTTCACAAATTTTTAGAAAAGTGAGCAAAACCAAAAGTTGCCAAAAATGGAAATGACTTGTAATGTAAACTTTCCATTTTGGGAAAGTTTTTCAACCTCCTCTTTCTCAACCAAAAATGCTTCAAATGAAAAATTGTTGGTCATGAAAGTTGTAGATTGGATCATTCCCTTTTCATAAAGTATAATAACAAGATCTAATTCATTTTGGAACTCAAGTTATGGCTTTCCAAAGTTGGCAAAAATCACATAATTTCATGTTTCATGCCAAAGAGGGAATTTTGCAAAACCTCTTGCCAAACCATTTTGTGACTTAAAATTGACTTTTAAGCATCATAGTAACATAACACATTGCCTAAAACTCAGAATTGACCAAAGAATTTCACATTTTCATGACTTGTACATAAATAAATCTCAAAAGGGCCAAAGGTTCATGAATTTGCAAAACCTCCCATAACTTTGTCACAACTTGCTGATTTGCCTCAAAGAGATTTCCATGGACATCCTTGAATCTTGCTGCACCAGACACCCCTTTGTACTTGGCCTAAACCAGCCCATACCTCAAAGTACAACCAACCTTGACTTTTTGCATTTTCACCCATACCAATCAGCATAGCCCACACCAACTATTCTGACCTATCACAACTTCACATACATGCTTTATGCAACTCATTTCACACAAGAACCAAGCCTAACACTTCAGCATTTCCGTAGTTCACAAAAATCCCCTCCTTTACATTTTTCTTCGAAACTCTCAGCACACTCAACAAAACTTCAAACTTCTTCCACCATTCATCTTCAAATCAATCACTGATCATTTCCCACCCATCAAAACAGCCTGAAACCACCTCAAACCAAAATGCGATTTTCACCACCTCTGAATTGAAACCTTCAAAACACTCCATACAAACTTGTTTCAAGCTTACCAGAAGCATCAAGGGGTTCATTGGAGTGGAAAAGCACAAGGAAGAAGGCCAGAGAGCCCAGAATTCGAAAGCTGAACCTCAGGTAACATGATGAACAATTTTTTCAGAACCTTGTTTTCTTGTTAAAATGTTGTTCTATGTGTTGCCCTGATCATGGGGATGCATTTATTTTCGAAAATGAGCCAGAAGCAAGCATTTTATATTGCTCTGAAACTTTTGCCCTAAACTTATTCTTCTTCGATTCTCTTTGTGTGGGTGAAATAAATTGTTTATGTTGCTGGATTCTTGTTGTTTGATGTTAGAGGATGAGTTCTGGAGATTTTGGCATGTTCTTATGGCCTGGGGAGTGAGATAGAAATGTTTCAGGGGAGGTGTGGCCGGAGAAGATGACCGGAGGTCATTTCCGGCCACCTGAGAGTAATTAACTTAATTAATTAGGGTTAGGACAATTTTTAAATATGAGCCGTTAGATGGATCTTTCCCGCGTGCATTGAATGGCCAGGATCAAGTCATTATTGCTTAATTAGGATTAATTAATATTTAAATTAGGTTTAAATATTAATTAATTCTTCCATCTGCTTAGAGAGATCCTCACTAGCCGTTGTTTCAGCTTGAACAAGTTCAATCATTGGTCCTTTTCCCCGAGCCTCAGTACTTGGCCCACAGTTAGAGATATGAACTGGAATAGCAGCAGTCTTTAAGGTGTCTTTTGGAGAGAAAATTCTTCCACTCCTGGTAACCTTATTGGACCCAGCAATATTGTCAACATCTAGATTAACATCAGTAACAGGTGTATCAGTCAAAGGCTCTTGCTTGACACCAAGTATATAAACATCAGAACCATAATTTCAGGGTATAGACTTATCAGAAGCATATGGGATAGGACCAGGAGTAGTAATAATCATTGAAGCCACCTTTGGCTCAGCCGTAATCTTCATAGGACCCTTAGAAGTAATCCTCACTGGACCTTTGGAAGTAATCTTCACAGGAGTCTTACCAACCATAGCCACATCTTCAATCTTCAAATCTTGATCCAGACCTCCACATAAACTCTCTATAGAAGGGGTCTTCTCAAACAGTATAGTATAGTTGTCTATCAGGCGTTGAATACCTGCCCTTAGCTTCCAACAACTATCAGGTTTGTAGGCACAGTAAAAACAGTCTTCATTGCAACCCGGAAATAAACTGGCTTGCACAAGTTTCTTCTTGACAATGGATAGAGGAATAGTTATTTCAGCCATAGTACGAACATAAGAAACCTTATCCACAACATTAACAGTCTTCTCATGTTTGGCATAGGAGCAGTAATCACATTAGGAGTTTCAGGAGGATCAAACTCAATTTCTCCGTTCTCGATCATATCCTGAATTTTGTTCTTCAATGCCCAGCAAATGTTAGTATCATGGCCAGGACTATTAGAATGATATGCACACCTTGCATTGGGATTGTAACGAGGAGAGGAAGTATTGGTATTCTGAGGAGGGTCCTTCAAAGTAATCAACTCTCCTTTCAACATGTGTTGCAAAGCCTGAGCCAACGACATATTATTCTTTGTAAATTGCCTCCTAGGATTGGGCTGACTATTTTGCTGTTGCTCTTGTGGTGCAGGTCTAGGATTAGAAATCAAAACAGCTCCCACAGATTTGTTACAATTATTACGACCATGTTGGCTATACACAGCTTTGGATTCCTTCTTCCCATTAGAAAACTTCTTGGTGGTACTTGAAGAAACGACCAACTGAATCTTTCCACTTCGTATCCCACTCTCTACACGTTCTCCAGTCATTATTAGGTCAGTGAAACCAGAGGATGAGCTTCCAATTAGATGACTATAGAAAGGACCACTCAACGTACTCATAAGCATATCAACCAACTCCATGTCAGTCAAAGGGGGTTGAACTCTACTTTCCAGATCTCTCCACTTCTGAGCATACTTCTTGAAGCTTTCTTTAGCATCCATAGACATGCTCTGGAGCTACATGCGAGTTGGTGCTAAATCAGAGTTATATTGATACTTCTTATAGAAAGCCTCGGCAAGATCATTCCAGTTACGAAGTTTGGTACTCTCCAGTTGATAATACCATTCCAGTTGGGACCCAAACAAACTCTCTTGAAAGAAATGCATCCATAATTTTCTATCAGGAGTATATGGTTGAATTCTCCTGACATAAGATCTCAAATGCAATTTTGGACATGGCACACCATCATACACCACAAAAGTAGGAACCTTGAAACCAATAGGGATGAAGACTCCAGAAATCAAACTCAAATCATCAAAGTCAAACCCAAAAGTCTTTTGTAGTTCTATAGCATTCATTCGGTCCTCCAACATCTTATACTTCTCTTTACTAGCAGGATCATGATAATAATTCTCCTCATGATCAGAATCTTCCACAGTACCATGGAGACTGTCTTCTTATTTCTCAGAATTTTCAGACCCAAGATTCTCAACTTCTTCATCTGTCTTGACTAGACCTCTGAATCTTCTACCCAGGTTGATGAAGCCCACTGGTTTTCTGGTCTTCTTCTTTTTCTTGGTCAGAAGTGCCTTTAGCTATCTTGTACCCTGGACAAATTCAGAATCATCTCTTGAAATTGGGTATTCTGAGTCTGGAGATCCTTGACAGTTTATTCGAGATCCATTTCTGCTGAAATAAACAGTGAGAAGATAAGATACATGTTTATTAAGAACCTGTGATGCAATGATATGGTATGTAGATGCATATGCAATGTTTTCAAGGACCGCGGGATTTAAATTTGTTTAAAGAAAAACAAAACAAATTTTTTATTAGTAAAGGCTTAATATAAGTTGCCCCTTGGGCTTACAATGAAAGGAAATAAGAATAAAATACAAAGAGATAAATATATGGGGTTTTAAGTCTCCCATGGACACTTCCTCTTTGGGTTGAGGTATGTGTTGAGGTTCCGCTCCTCGTGAAGTTGTCTTGTCAGCTCCATAATTCTTTCTTGACTAGCTCTGAGATGAGTCTCAAAAGTATCCCTTTGCTCCTTCAACTGAATCTAGGACTTCTGCAACTCTTCCAAATCAGTGGGCATGTCTGGATGAAGGATGGTATAAGGAACATCTCCTTCAGCAACAGGCTCCATAGTAATTGGTAGAACAACAGGATATGGCATCATAAGAGTTTGAGCATGAGATCATACCCATCTGAGATAAGGTTCCATATGAATGGAATACTTTGGTTCCAAATTCTTGCTCTCAACTTTATTCACCTTGCTCCAAGCTCGTATAAACCTTTGACGGTAACCCTGAAGATCGTTGTCGTAGTCGAACATAATACCCTGAATAAGCATGTCATGAGGACCATTACTCCGAGCATAACCAAACTGACGTAGAGCTAAAGAAGGGTTGTATGTAATGCCCCCTCTTATGCCAAGGAGTGGCACATTAGGGAACTCCCCACAACGGTCAATGATAGTATCATTCTCCATAGATCGAGAGCATCAATGAATGTATGAATGAGAAAGTGACATGATCCTCTTAGACCACCTTAACCCTTGTTCATTCTTCATCACTGATCGAGGGAGGTGAGAAATAAACCACCTAGCCAATAAAGGTATGCAACACATCAGAGTTCCCCTCGCCTTCGTAGTACGAGTGTGAAGAGAGTGCAAGATGTCTCCAAGTAATGTAGGCAATGGAGTGTGAGTCAGAAATATGTTGATAGCGTGCGCGTCTATGAACTGGTCTGGATTAGGGAATAATACTAAGCCATAAATCAATAGGGCTAAGATCTCCTCAAAAGCATCATAGCTCATAGAATTCAATAACACTTGAGCTTTCTCCATCAATACCTTAGCAAGAATACCCTTAACTCCACTTCTCGTTTCTAGGACAATGTGTGATTTCTTCAAGTGTAGGGCTGCATCAATGACTTCAGGTTTAGGCTCCTTCTCTAAGCATGTGAAGGGTCTCTAATCAAGGATAGGTATACCCAGTAGTTTGGAGAACTCCTCCATTGTAGGAACCAGCTGATAGTCGGGGAATGTGAAGCAATGATGTTTAGGATCAAATAACTGGAATAGGACACTCATCATGTCTTCATTGAACCCTGAAGTAACTAGATCCAGCAGGTAACCATGCTTCTTGATGAATTGAGTTTTCAGAAACTTGAGAGACCAATTCCTTAAGCTTAGAAGGTATTCCTACAAAGTTGATCCGGATAGTATTCCTACGAGCAGAAGCCATGACCTGCAACAAAGAACAAAGATAAATCCTTTGGTCCTTGAAATGGTTAGTGAAAATGCTATGCTTATGATGTCATGATGTTATGCTCAATCACAAACATGTGGCACACACAAAAAAGTCACAAAATAGCCCTAGATTTGAAGGCTTGCATGAGGTTTAAAGGTAAGTACCCTCCCATGAAGTTTAGATGGGTCATCCTGTCCTACAAAAGTAACCGAGTTCTAAGGGACCTCAATATCACTGATCCTTCCCAAGGGTGGTTGTTTAGTAGGCAACTTACTTGCCAACCAAAACCCTCCAAGTTTAGGATCTCAATGAGTGTAGCATCGAGTATCAACCAACTTCAGTCTTCACCAAAGCCGGCTATCTCACTACTTTCTAAAGGCCAAGATGGGTTAACTAGGGTTCTAAAGGTCATTTAGTGTATTAACAACATATGGCAGCCTCAAGTTATCCTCAACTTACTTAAGGAACATGAGAACCTTCCAAGACGTCACACTAACTATGGCCACCAGATCAACCATATCGGTATACGCCGTACAGTTTCCTTGGTCTATTGCCATTTACCTAGGGTACACAAGATTCGGGTTAGGATCTTTCACACAAAAGCCCAACAAGTAATATAAATCAAACAAAGCAAATAATTTAAGTGATCTAATTCCTAAGGGTACCCCTCTTTTACTTAGTAACTCCCCAGCAGAGTCGCCAGTTCTATAACACGGTGGGAGATCTGACTTTATATAAATGTTGCGGATAGCAAGATCGCCACCGACTTTTATTTTATCCATAAGGAAGGGACATATAAGAACAGGAAATACCGTTTTGAAAAGACTTGAGTTCGGGGGTATGTTATATAAAGGGAAGGTGTTAACACCCTTTATATCCATGGGCTCTTAGTTACTTAGCTCACTTTAATTGTTTTTGAAAAGTGCAACGTGTGATTAGAAATTTTCTAAGTACTTTGTAATGATCCTCGTATGGATGTATACAAAGCCTTGTTTGAAAATATTTGAAAATATTGTGAGGTGTGAAAAGTATTTTTGAAGAGTGAGCAAGTAACTATGAGGTACCTACCCTAGCCTAAGTCATCCATGTTCTTATATGTCCTTTCAAGGGTAAGACTATCCCTATTATTAAGGAATAGGTATTCATTACATTGGATTTGTTAAGGGACGAGTGTAGTTTCATCGTACGGTCAACAAAGGCAACTTAAGGGTGTCTTTAGCAATTGGGAGGTACTATCATCTTTTAAACCGAAGGGACAAAATCATTCATCATAGGCAACCTCGTAGGGACTTGATCTTTTAGAATCTGGGAGGGACAATATGATTTTTTATTTGGAGGGACTTTGCTTAAGACACCTTACTTTCGAGGGACTTGACCGTTTAAATAAGGCAACCAATAGGGATACCCTAGGAAGTGCAGACGACGATCTTAGATCGACTTACGTATGTGAGTGTTTATATTCAGATATTTATTCTTTTTTAGTTAATTATCTAAGTCCAATTTATTTATCATATATATTTTGCACTCCCTATTTACTAACCAAGCATAAATAATAAAATAAAATAAAGAAAAGCGAGAAATAAGATCCTAAGCTATTACACGGCTTCGGGGCAGATACATAATAATCAGGCGAGAAAAATAAATTACAATATAATGGCCTATACACTTTTCTAATAATTAAATAAAAGCGAAAATTAACAAAATAAAATAATTAAGGCAAAAACTAAATTAGAGTTAGAAATCAATTAAAGTTAGAATTATGATTGGTTTAAGAAAATTAGGGTTAACGAAATATTTTGATTAAATTGAAAAAAATCAGGGTTTGATTAAATTAATTTTAATTTAATTAGTAAATCAATCATGAAATAAATAAATAAGGAAAAAAACAAAATTTAAGCTTTTTTAGAAAAGATTATTATAAAAAGTTATTTATAAAATTTATTTTTACAAAATAAAAGAAGTTAATGGAGGTTAATTTATTTTAAATTAATTATAATTAAAAGTTAATGATTTATTTAATTAGTTAAGAAAATATAAAACAAAGAAATAGCTTCAAAATAAATAAATGGTGGTGGCTGGGATCGAACCCACCACCCTTATCTCAAAGCACAAGCACTCTACCACCATTCTGCATGCGCCTTTGGTAAATCTAATGGGCAAAACACATTATATTTTAAACCTGAAAAAGAAACGATATATAAAAAAAGGGAAACCTAGGATTCTATCCCAAGCCCCAATGGTCATACATGCGCACCAAAACCACTGGGCTACCCAACGCACCTGTGATTAGAAACAACAACAACTATATAAAAAATAAGGTCAATTTTTGAATTTCAAAACGCGCGCCAACTAAGTCATCTTCAACCTCTGCACATGAATTTTCCTGCGAAAATTCTAAGGGATTTTCCTGCGAAATTTCTTTTGCAGGAAATCCTATGTTTCCTCATACATTGTGCAACCTGCAAAATTATATCAAATTGATCATACAAAGATGATCCCCACACTGCATACAGTTCAATTATGTTATTAAAATTCGTTTAAGTTGTCTAAATTATGAAACCCCAAATTGGAGGTTGAAACCCTAGCCATGGTATTTGGTGAATGAGGTCACGATTCTTCAATCTAATGATCCAAAAACCTTCCTTGCACCATCACAAACATCAAACAATCATCAAATGTAATTTAAAACAAGCGTATATACGAAATCGAAAAATTCATATTCAAGAACAAAGTATGATTCAGTTAGAAGATTATGTGACGTTTTGGATGATGAAAATGCTTGGGATACGTTCAATGAACATCAAAGAGTTGATTGCAACCTTTGGAACGTCTTGAAACAGCTTCAAACGTCAAAACCGAAAGTGATTTTTTTGGTGAAATTTTGAAGCTTGAACAATGTCTCCTTGCCTGAATTTTTCGTCCATATGCTTGCAGTATGTTTGTGTATATGTCGGGAAAGGAATTAGGTCAAAAAAGTTGTGGATTATTGGTCTTTTGGGATTACTTGATGGTGAAGAAAGCCATGGTCAAAAATATCAAAAAAAATCAAATGATATGTTTCCAAATTGATTGTGCACGAAATTGGATCTTCTCAATCAATCTTAAAATGTTTTTAAGAGCTTTTAGAACAAGAATCACATCCAAATATTGATTTTTATATTTTATTTTGATTTAAAATGAATTTTAATAAATAAAATCCAAATAAATAATAAATAAATTATAAAAATCAGAATTATTGGAATTGGGTCGTGCTTGATGTTATTGTGAAGATTGGATTGCAATTCCATAGGCCCATTTGGAAAAAATTGGATTTGAGACCCTTTTTGCTCAATGCACCCTTTGAAAATTTCCCAACTTTGCCGATGCACAAATCCCTCAATTTTAAGGCCATGAAGATGATCTTGGACATTTTGGAAATCTTAAAGAGTCCTTTAACAAACCTCTTTGGTCTCATGTCTATATTGTTTACCATTTTCAAATTATGCTCTTTAGAAAGAGTTGTCTTTTTGTTGACTTTTAGAATGACCTATAATGTTTTAGCTCATATCTTCCAAATGAAGCATTTTTAGGCTTGGATTGCGAGACAAAAAAGTTGTAGAGAATTCAATTTCCTTCAAAATAAGCTTTGGATGGGAAATTTTTGATGAGGCATGTGAAAGTTATGGCTGGTCAAAGTTCAGTTGACTTTTCCAAGGAAACCCTAATTTAGAAACTTCCTGATTCTTGATGATCTGAAATCTTCTTGATGAATCATGATCAAACCTTGATCAAATGATCAATTTTACTTCTTAATCCTGATGTTAGCAAAAAATCTTGAAGTTTGACTTTAGTTTGACCACAGTTGACCTCAGTTTGAGTTTTTAACCACTTTGACTGATTTTTGCATATCTGATCATCTGACTGGTCAAACTTATTGGGAAAGCTCTGAAACTTTACATAGGGATTCTTGAATTCACATGGGATCTTATGAAGCTCACTTGAGGCCTTGGAAGTCCATTTTGCTTGGAGAAAACCAAAACCCTAGTTCTGGATCCTTTGCTTATGAGGAAGCTTTGTCTGAGGAAACTCAAACTTTCTGACCAATTGGGGACCTTGAGAACCTTATGATCATTGAAAAATCTTGAGAGATACTGCCTTCATTATGGGAGGGAAAATTTTGGGGTACAACAGTATGTGCTAAGGTTTTTTCTTCTCTTGTACCTGCAAGAAACAAAAGGTTCTAACTAAAGTTCCCAGGGTCCACAATCCATTTTTCAGATATTACTAACACACAGATTACTCGGGAATCAGTAATATTCTTTAGAGAATCAAACCTGAGTGATCGCATATCAACTATTTCGGTTTTACACCCTCATAGCACCCACACTACGTCCGAAAAAGGCCTAGATGGGTTATGGGTTCTACAATCCTCAGTATCATTGGATCTCAGGTAGGACAAAGTAATATTTTCGTGATTACTCGCTAGACATCATTAATTTTGAGGAGGCCTCAATCGAGTAGTGGATTCTCAATTCAGCTCATTCAGGATTACTCCATCTAAGCCTTCTTGACTATACCACCTCCTATCATAAGAAATCTCATATCAAGGTATAGGATTTATCTCACACATAGAGAATCACCAAACTAGAATAGAACAAGCAATAACAAACAAGTCAAACCAACACGATAAATAAATCAAAGTAGGCTAAACCTACATAAAGATTACTCCCCAACAGAGTCACCACTTTTCTGTAGCGGTAAATATTATGAGTGTAAGCTATTGATTAACTTAACTCAAGGAAAAAAAGTCGCCACCACAATTTTTATTTCTTCCACAAAGGAATGGGGAAAAGAGCAAACAAAACCTAAATGAATCTAAAAGCAAAACCTAAAAGAAATAGACAAAGACAAGGGTAAGGGGTTGGTTACGAAGAGGGAAGGTGTTAGCACTAAAAACATATGTGGTACTCCACGAGAACCTCTTTGATTTATTGATAACTTTTGGTTTGAAAAGGGTTTATTAAACAAGATTGAAGAGATGAGAAGAGATTTTTTTTAATATTTTTGTGTTTGATAAGACTTTCGTCTCATGCCTACGTACCCACAAAGTTCAATATAGGATAAAAACCTCGTAGTTTGTGGTATAAAGAATGAAATTTGTGTGTTGGATTGATTTTAATATGTAAAGACAAGTCGTCATTCTTAAGCGAATAATTCCGCTAGAAAGGATGAATCATGTCTAAACATCTGAAAAGGATTTAAATGAAAAGTGAACGAGGGCACAAAAGAGATTGAATGAGTTTTGTATTTTTTAAAGTATTTTTGAAAATGGTGTCAATATGCTTATATGATTTAGCATTTATTAAGAAATGAAAGAAAAAGTAAAATCGCTTGACCAAAGTCAAGGTTTGAATTATGAAAGTGGTGAAAGTTTGAAAACAAATAAGTTTTGAAAAGAGGGAGAAGTTTTGAAAATTAAAGAAATGGGAGATGAAGAGGCTATCCTAAAGAAAACGTAAAAGCTAAGGTAGGAAAAATCTAACCACTCGAAGACACTTCAAAGCATAAGAAAAATAAAATTCCATCCTCTTAAGAAAATTGGCCAAATAAAGTCTAGAGTACCAAGCTCTGTAATAATCCAAGCAAGGGAAAGAATCATAAGTTTAAGTCCATAAGTCTATAATTCAAATGAAAAGTTCCAAGTGAAGAGATCCTCCAACGCATGGGATAGTAACTATAGTCCACAATTAAGAGCACGAGTATTTTAAAGTTTTTAGGCCTTTATTAATATTTTTGGTCCAAAATGGACAAAATAAAAAAGACATGATAAAATAACAAGGTCCAAATGGACAAAATGACATGATCATAAACATGATAATGAATGATATAAAGCATAAGAAATTAAAGAGTATGGAGCAAAAAAGAAAGTAAAAGGATAGGGATCAAGAAGGAATCAAAATATATAGTAATATAGTATAGTAATATATACACAATAATGTGGTAAACTTGATCATCCAAAAAGATTAACAATGCCATAAGCCTGAAAAAGCAACACTGATTATTTTGTCTTGCATATTGAGCTATATGGTTGAATAATGTACTTAAGTCATATTAAAAGAAAACATGTCTGAAGATTAATAGAATGAAAGCCTCTACAACAACAAGTTTCGAAGATTATAAACTTATCACAAAAAGAACAACCATGCTTGGGCTTGTGCAACCAATCAAGGTTCGGGCCACGAAAGTTCAAGTTCCGATAAGGAAGAGGAAGGGACAAATATAGTGCTATGTTAAGAACTCGCCAAGTAACTTATATAGAAGTCACCCTACAACAAGGTTGATCAATACCAATTAAGGTAACTAATGTTAGTGTTAATGCATGCTAGATGATTGATATGTAGATCATCATCCGGAAGTAATGCCGCACAAAAAAGAAAATACGTAATGATATAGTCTTGATAAGGAATTCAACAAAGAAATTATAAGATCCATAAGACTTTCATCTATCCAAATAAAATGAAAATAGATGAAGCGAATGCTAAACTGACCCACGCAAATATGTTATCCAAGGCAAAGAACAAAGGCACAAAAACAGCCCCAAAAATATGCCAAAAAACACACCCAGGCCTGTGCAAATTGATTGCAAAGTGAAAAACCAACACAAAAAAAGTTGAAAATACACAGTGCAAATCGATTGCACATTATTCTGTTTGTAAAAAAATCAACATTAAAAGGCAAAATCCATGTTCAATCATTCCTTCAAACACCTCATGATCATGGATTTAATTTAGCACAAATTTTCCACAAATCAACAACAAATAACATCAATAAAAACACAATTCAAGATCCAAATATCAAGAAAAAAGAATCACCAAAGATCTACAATATGGATAATGAAGATGAAGCTTCAACAATAGTGAGAGATGAATTATCACTCCAAATTTGAAAATTGCTTCAAGTTGCCTCAATATACAAACTCGAAAGCTTTGATTTGCAAGAATTGATGAAGAAAAAATACTTGGATGAAGGTTTAGCTCAAAGTTGAACAAGATTCAATGTGAATTCTTGTTAACTTTCAAAAGAAGAAATGTGAGCTTTGTGAATTTTGGTGGTTGGGGAGATAAATTTCAAGAGATTATGTGGATTAGATCTTGGTTTGAAAAATCAAAATTAGGCTTGGAATTCAAATTTGGAGGGAAATTAATAATTAGGTGGTGATTAATGAAGGTACATGGTGGGAATTAATTGTGATGAGGTAGGGAAATTAATTTAGGGTGGTCTAGAATATTCTCAAATGATGAAATTGGTGTCAAATACTTCAAAACATAAAAAATGTTGATTTTAGCCAAATTTGTCTTCGTGCAGTCGATTGGACCATCAATGCAATCAATTACACAGGAAAAAATTACAAGGTGCAATCGATTGGACCAACAGTGCAATCGATTGCACAGTGTAAAATATTGAAAAATGCTCTGTTGACTGGATTGTGCTAGCTCCAAGCTCGATTCTCTTGCTTGTCAAAGAAGGTATGGAAATAAACACAAGAACCTTAGAATTCCTTGAATAATAATCAATCAAAACTCGGGAAATCCTTGATCAGATGAATTTGAGTTGCTTGCAGATCAACTTTGACTTTGTTTAGATGAAATACACTCTAGCTGAGGAACTATTCTAGATTCAGAATTCTCCCTGAAAATTTTAATAAAGAGAGAAACAAAATATTTTTGGATTTCGGTTAGTAAACATACATAAATAAAGTAGTAAAATGAACAAGAAACACATAAATGCTTGGTAAATACTGCAAGACACAAACCCAAAGCTGATAGGTATAAGGGAACTAATGCGTCATCTTGTTCATATGCAATTATGCAGGTAAAAAATACGGAAAATCTAAGGGAAATATTAGGGTATGACACATATGAATCTTGTTGGCATATATCTGACATTTGAGACATTTCTTCACATATTTATGGCAATCTGATTCCATTGTGAGCCAGTAGTATCATGGTATTAATATCTTTCCTACCATTGTGTGTCTGTCGGTATGAGTATCAAAGGATCCTTCTTGAAACTCTTTCATGAGTGAATTGGCTTCACGTTCGTCTACGCATCTGAGTAGAACCATGGCGAAGTTTCTGTTGTATAGCACATACTTGACCTCATTGTTTGTGCATTTGAATGCCAATCTGGATGTGAAAGGAATACGGGTTCCATAAGGAGTGACACTGACTGTCCCAATTCCATTTCCGTAGGCGTTGAATGCTCCGTCGAATATTAATACCATTTGGATCCTGGCTCTGGTCGTTCGTCTAGTAGTGGTTCATCTCACTCTTTCATTTTGAGGTAAATATCTCTTCGTCTAGGAAGTCGTACAAGGCAGGTTCTTGTTCATCTAGTGGTTGATGAGCCATATGATTGGCTAAAATACCTTCTTTGACGACTTTCTGATCATAATACTCGATGTCGTATTCTAATAACAACATATGTTAGGGGCAATTCTTTTGGTCAAGGCAGGTTTTTAAAAGACATATTTGATCAGGTCCATTTCGAGATCAAATAAAAGGTATGACAAATCATGTATTGGAGAATACGTTTATCTGTCCAAGCTAAAACACAATAAGTTTTCTCGAGCATTGTATATTGAGTTTCACAGTCAGTGAACTTCTTGCTTAAGTAGTAAATGGCATATTCTTTCCTTTTTTCTCGTCTTGTTGGCCAAGTAAGCAACCCATGGAGTCTTCTAGAATTGTCAAGTAGATAATCAGAGGTCGTCCTTCAACTGGAGGAGAAAAATTGGTGGATTCAGAAAATATTCTTTAATGTTATCGAAAGCTTTTTGGAAATCTTCTGCCCATGTGCAACTTTCAGTCTTTCTAAGTAGCTCGAAAATTGGTGCACAAGTTGCAGTCATAAGGGATATGAACTTTGATAAATAATTCAAATATCCTAAAAATCCTCTTACTTGTTATTTTGTTTTGGAGAAAGAATTTCTTGAATAGCCTTGACTTTGTCAGGATCAACCTCAATTCCTTTTGGCTGACGATGAATTCTAAAAGTTTTCCTGAGCACACTCCTAACCTGTATTTGTTAGGATTCAAGCGAAGCTTATATTTCCTCAAATGTTGGAATAACTTTGATTTTCACATGTTCCTCTTCTATTTTTGATTTGGCAATCATGTCGTTGGCATATACTTCGATATCTTTGTGAATCATGTCATGGAAAAGAATCATCATTTCCCTTTTATAGGTTGCACCCTGTCGCTCCCCCGAAAAGACACCGGGTCAAACAGGGTACAGACGCAAACGGTTGGTGAAAGGAGAAATGAAAGAAGATGAATAGAGTCGCCAGCTAGGAATTTTTATCCCGAAGGAAAGGTAATGCTGCATAAACCTAGAAGAAGATGGATAAGACGATTGCGAACCAGAGAAACTGAGAAAGAGGGTTGGTTACAACCTGGGAAGGTATTAGCACCCAGATTACCCATCGTACTCGACGGGATCCACACTTACAAGATTGTGTTTAAAGGGGTAGTGTATGTGCTATATGTGCGCAAAAGTTGGAAAAGAAATGTACAAGTGTCAGTGCAAGAAAGTGAATGAGGTGCTCAGGAACTGAGGCTTAAAAGAGAATGCTGAAAGAGGGGGAATACAAAGAGACTTTTGTTCGATAACTGTTAAGTTATGCCTATGTATCCTCGCGTGCAATGAGGAAGTCAGAACACCGTAGTTCGACTCAAAGAGACTGGGAAGATGAATTGACTGTGAACTGCTTGCTTGTCTATGCTCAAGTGTATGACTCGTCTGGCTCGAGTGCTATCTGTCTTGCATCAGACGAAAGAAGTAAGTTCTCGTTTATGAATGAGTGTGATGAGAAAAGAATCCCGAAGGAGACGATTATTGTTTGTTTTTGTGTTTTCAGTTTTATTATTGTTTTTGGTGTTTTGCATAGGTAAATGTGCTTAAGCCTAAATCAAGGGGCTTGTAAACTCATTATATCCTCCCTGATTAGGGATAATGAGAATACCTAAGTATGAGATAAGCATCTCAACTTAATTGCAATGATGATGTAGGATTAAGATCATTAACCTACTTGTGATTATTTAGATGTTTTTGGTTTTTTTTTTGTTTAGTGTTAAGTAATGAGTTTAATCTCTAATCACATATTAGTGAACTCATTACACCATCCTAATAGAAGGATAATAGATGAGAACACTTAAGCTGGGGAAGATACCTCAACTTAATCCATGGTTAGGGATTAAATTAATTATATAACAAAGCCTTTATTAAGTGGATTTTAATTAGAAATGGGATTAAGAAGTGAATTTTAAGTTGGTAAGACCACTTGAGGAGGACTTGTCCATTAAACACTAGGGTTAGTACCTCTTAACCAAAAGGAAGAGATAGAACTCTAATGTAAGGCCCAAGTTACAAGCTTATGTCTTGTTAGTTATTAAGTGTTTTGATTAAGATATGTAAACAAATTAAAGGTTTAACACTTAGGATTAAAGTTATACACTCCATCCTAAGATAAGGATGCAAGCATAACCCTAATTCAAAAGTCCTAAAACTTTAAGAGTTTAGTATCTGTTTAAGAGATGAGAAGAGAGACTCAAAGAAGACTCAAAGGTGAAAGACTAAAGGGGGACTATATAAAACCCTAAAGTTATCATGCTTGGATATCTTATGGTTTCTGAGGCTCAAGAGAAGTCTTCAAGATGGCCACCAAGGAAGAAGCAGATGAAAAGAGAAGAAAGGAGGATTAGGTTACTTACTTCATTTAAGAAGATAAGTAAACATAAAAGAAAGAAAAAGAAAGGAAGAGGCACAAGTGAATGAAATTCACTTCAAACACAAGTATAATGTACAAAAATAAGAGAGAAAGAGAAGTTAGATGTGGATGCACATCCACACCTTAAACAACTTACCATAAGCCCCTGAAATGTTAGTTGAACATATAAAGAAAAAAATGAAATGCAAATGCAACAAGCAAAGGTGCCAAGACCAAAGTCAAAAGTGCATATGCAATGCAAATGAGTTATGAGATGATGCAAAGTCACACATGATGCATATGTATGATCATACAAGAGATGGATGCAAATGAAGGCAAGTTAGAAGCTTGAAAACACATGTATGTTCATGAAATGTTATGAATGCAAAGCATGGCAAATGAATGAAGAAATGATAAAGCATGATTCTAACATGTCCTAGGATGTCTAATATGACATATGAATGCAAAAAATGTAATGGCAAGTTCATGTATGGATGCATATTCAAGGTAAATGCAAATGAACATGTAAAATTAGGGTTTTATGAATGTATGAGATGCACATGACCAAAATAGAAGCAATGCACAAGATAAAAAATTGAAAATGCACTAAAAGGAACCCTAAACCTATACTAGGTTACCATCCAAAGGGGGGGGGGGGTCAGACACTAAACCTAGAAGAAGTTATAGATTTTCTAAGTTTGCTAGGGTTTTTGGGTGATCTTCAATGTAAATATCCAAACAAATTGAAAATGCAAGATAAAAATGAAACAAAAATGTTTTTAGATGCTAGAGGACATGTACAAAGCAAGGCAAAAAGAACCATTCACAAAATCAACTTGGTTCTAGGCTTATGAATTTTTGAAGCTAGGGTTAGAAAAATGAACTTTTTAAGAACCCTAATTCATTGCAAAATCTCAAAATAAGATCAAAACCAAAAATAAATTTGTAAGGTGAGTTTGTAAATGTTTTAGGATGCTCTCTGATATTTTTGGTGATTTTTAGAAACCTAAATGTATTTTTAATTAATTAAAAGACTTTAATTAATTAAAAATAACATTTAAATATTTTAAAAATACGTTTTATATGAAAAAATAAAATAAAAATCATTTTCTGATTAAGAAAAATATTTGAAACAAAAATGCAAAAGGAAATATTTTTGAAAGCTTTTTGATATTTAAAATAAATTATGCAAATAAATGGATAAAAAAATGAATTAAAAATGAATTAAAGGGAAAGTATGTTGATCCAGTGGTCCAGATTTAAACTCAGGAGGAGGATGTTGACTGCGCGCGTGACTCAATGGCTAAGATCTGATCTGGCTAATAAATTTGATTAGTTTAATTAAATGGAAATTAGGGCTAAACTGAAATGATCTGGGCCTTTAAAAAAACGCGCTAATCATGATCTAATGGATCACATTTAAACTGACAAGATTAAACCCTAAACAAACCCTAATGACTTTCAGGTGGCCGGAGAAGACCTCCGGTCATCTTCTCCGGCCAACCAAAACACCTAACTTCTTCCCTAGGCCAAATCAAGAGCTCTAAAACTCCATAATCACTCTCCTAACATCCCTAAGCAAGAATCAGCCATCAAAACATATTTATCATGCATCAAAAACAAGATTCGAAGCAAATCGTAAAACTGAACAAAACTTTCAGACATTCAATACATGCTTAATACTCAACCATTTCCAAAACAAAACACATCAGCATGATCAGTGAAGCATAAAGAATCATTTAGGAACTTAAAAATGCATTTCTGGAAAAAAATGTTCTTGAGGTTACCTGAGTTGGAGCTTTTTAGTTAGCTGCTTTTTGACCCCTTCTTTGGTGCAAACCAGCTCCCTTGAGTCCCTTGAGGATGTTGAGAAGCTTAGAACAAGTTTTTGTTGGTTGTTTTGAAGGTTCCAGTTCAGAGCATGTCAGAATCGTGCTTTTGTTCCAAGGGGTTTCAGGCTTGTGTAAGGGGTGGGAAATGATCTATGAGTTATATGGAGATGATTGGTGAAAGAATTTTGAAGTTTGGCTGGGTGGTTTGAGAGTTTCGAAGAGATGAAGTTCTTGAGGGATTTTTTGCAATCTGAGCTATGGGATGATTCATGCTTGTGTGTTATGTGTTTTGTGATCCATAAGGTTTGTATAAGCAAGTGTGATTGGTCAGAGGAGTTGGTGTGGCATAGTGTGATTGGTATGGTGTGAAATGCAAAAAAGTCAAGGTTGGTGTACCTCAAGCATGGGCACGAGTCAAAGCTGTTTTTGGGCATGTCTGGCCTCAGCTGAGTTCATGGAGAGCCCTTGGATTGAAATTGATGAGCTAGAACACTTGATGCTAGGGTTTACAAGGTTTTTGCATATTTTCCCTCTTTGATGTTTCTTGTGTTTCAAGGCATGAAATGACCTAATTCTTGGTCCAATTCTGAGTCTTTGATGTTGTTTGATCATGTTATGGCATATTTGGGCACTTTAGAAGTCATTTGAGGCCTTGGCAAGTGGTTTTGCAAGAATCCCTCTTTGGTGCACTTTTGAAAATTATAGGATTTTTGCCAACTTTGAAGGATCATAACTTGAGTTCTATAATGAATTAGAAGGATTTCTTGTACTTTTTGAAAATGGGAAGATCCATCCTACAACTTTCATGACCAAGAATTTTCCATTTGAAGCATTTTTGGTTGAGAAAGAGGAGGTTGAAAAACTTTCCCAAAATGGAAAGTTTCCATTACAAGTCATTTCCATTTTTGGCAAGTTTGCAAATGGCTCAAAATTCTTCAATCTTGTGAACTTACAACCTCTTCTAATATCAAATAAAGATCATATAACTTCAATTTGATGAAAATACCCCTTTGGTTCCATTGTTGGGGGCCTCAGATGCCCTAATTTTGACTTAACTTGCTCAAGAAGTTACCCAGTGAACAAATGACTTCCACAATGAATTTCTTCATCAAACTTGGTACACATGATCCTTATAACATCTTAAGAACATTAGAAACAAGAATGTCCCAAAAATTTGGAGTTGGGGCCACTAAAACCAAAACCCTAATTTTGGTCATCTGTGTAGTGAAAACCCTAGCTCTGCTTCCATGCCTTGCCAGTTCTTGTGATTTCTTGACTTCTATGAACTTTGAGGGACATAATATGATGATAGAACACACATGGACCCTATTGGAATGATTTAAGACCTTTGGGGTGGCTCAGATGGAATCTTGGATTGCTCAGATCACAAACCCTAGATGCAGATGAACTTGAACTATGCAAAAAATGCAATATGAGATGGTATGCTTATGCTAATGCAACATGAAAGATCACAAGACATTGTGTGAAATTAGTGAGGGAAAATTTGGGGTGTTTACACACCCTCATTCTTTAATCTGAATGGCATTACCTTGTAATATAAAGGGCCCCATGGGGTGATGAAAGAAGTTTTCTCCATATCTTTTGGCACCATTTTGATCTGATTATAGCCTAAGAATCTATCCATGAAGGAAAATACTTTGAATTTTGTTTTACTATCGACCAACATATCTATGTGTGGTCGGGGAAGTCATCCTTTAGACTTGCTTTGTTCAGGTACCTATAGTCTACACACATTTTGAATTTTCCAGCCTTCTTCGGAACTGGCACTATATTGGCCAACCATTGAGGATATTTTGCAGTTGCAAGGAAGCCAACGTCAATTTTCTTTTGAACTTCTTCCTTGATTTTGATAGCCATATTTAGATGAGTCCTTCTCAACCTTTGCTTAAATGGTGGCCATTCTGGCTTGAGCGATAAGTGATGTTCCATGATGGTGGACATTCTAGCTTTATCCGATTTTCTCTGACATCTAAACTGAGCAGCGCTCCGATCTTTACTTCCTTTCTTTCTTCATCTGAACCTAAATTGACCATTTCCGATGGCTCTTTATAGGGTTGAATAGATTGTTCCTCGTGCCTGAGCAATCGAGAGATCTCGTCTGGAATTTCTTTGTCTTCTTCTTCTTCTTCAGCTTTGAATACAGGGAACTCAAAGTGGGGAAAAAACATTGGATCACATGTTTCAACGGGGTTTAAAAGAGTTAATTTATGTGATGATGATATTTTTAGAAAATAAAGAGGAATGCAAAGAAGTGATATACAAATTTATTCTAAAAAACGTTTGTTTTATTTTTGAGTTGTTTTTTAGGATTACCATTTTCTGAAAAAGCAAAAAGAGAAAAAGGAAAATACATGCAGGAATACAGAATGACATTCTTATTTATGATTTGTCAATTTTTGAAAGACACAAGCCTTGTAAAACAAAACTTTATCACTTTGGGCAGAGAGAAAAGGGATACTTACAGAAAGTAAGCCCTATAAAACATCATTTTAACCCGGGCAAAATGAAAGGTCAAAATAAAGATGGGGAAATTACTTTGACATATGGACAATATCCAAAACATCAACAGTGACCCAGTTGTGACGAACTCCTCGGTGAATCACAAATTTTGGCACTTTTCTTCCTGAAGTATCTTCAGGGATAATGTTGATATCTAGTGGGATGGGATCAATAGTGAAATTCTGGAAACGAATAAACAATGTCAAACACGATGTCACAACACCAACAATAGCAAGTTTAAAAAATACAATGAAAGACAAAGACAAAAATAAAGAACACAGAAAGTTGTTAACCCAATTCGGTGCAATCATACCTACTCTAAGGGTTACCAATCCAGGAAGGAACTTCACTATCAGTAGTATCAATTCAAAGATCCACACCAAATACCCTAGTTTGCAATATTTTCACTTAATCCCTACTCAATGACACTTACCCTTAATCACATTAGTGATCTCAAACAAACAACTCAAACAAAACGAAGACACTCTTCAAAACAATCTTTGACCTTGATTAAAAGCTTCAATCAAATACAAACACTCTTGCTTAAAAGCTTCGAGTGGACAAAATACAAATGCACACCTAGTCTAAAACAATCATCAAAAGACAATTGCTTGGCTCACAAGAAAATAACTCACACGTGAAAATTATTGAATACATAATCCTTATTTCCACACCTTCACACTAGGGTAAAGCAACCTTAAGTAGAACCTTGAATGGGAATTGGGCCTACTGAACTTGCACAAATTAGAAATAATAATTCCTTAAATAAAGGAATAAAATAGCAAGAACAAATGTTCTGCTAAAATAACTCCAAGTTGAATCCTTCTTTTCCATCTGATAAAATAGCGCTAAAACCACAACAAAATCTCAGCAGTAATGACTAAAGGACGTGCACACAAAATAGGATTTACTTAGGTCTTCAGGCCCAGTCAGAGATGTCATGACATCAATATTGACATCCTGATTAACAACAACTACACACAAAAACTTCACATCTGCATTGTCGCTCCCGACAAGTGACACAGGGTCAGATGAAGGTACAGACGCGAACGGTCGGCGAAGGGAACAGTGAGAACACACAGCCGTGAACTCACTGGAGATGAATAGAGTCGCCAGCTAGGCATTTTTATCCCGGAGGAAAGGCAATGCTGCATAGGCCTAGAAAAAGATGGATAAGACGGTTGCGAACCAGAGAGACTGAGAAAGGGGGTTGGTTACAACCTGGGAAGGTATTAGCACCCAGATTGTCCGTCGTACTCGACGGGATCCACGCTTGAAAGATTTGTGTTTTAAAAGGGGTAGTGTCAGTGCAATCTGTGTGTAAAATAGCTGGAAAGGAATGTACAGGTGTCAGTGTAAAAGAAGTGAAGTGTAATATGAAAGTGTCAGTGTAAGAACAGGAATAAGATGCTCAAGATCATGAGGCTAAAGAATGATACAGGAAGGAGGGGGAATATACAGAGACTTTTGTTCGATAACTGTTAAGTTATGCCTACGTATCCTCTCGTGCAATGAGGAAGTCAGAACACCGTAGTTCGACCCAAAGAGACTGAAAGGATGAATTGACTTGTGAACTGCTTACTTGTCTATGCTCAAGTGTATGACCCGTCTGGCTCAGGTGCGAACTGTCTTGCATTAGACGGAAGAAGCAAGTTCTCGTTTATGAGTGAATGAGATGAGAAAAGAATCCCGAAGGAGACGATTATTGTTTGTTTTTGAGTTTTCAGTCTTTTATTGTTTTTGGATTTTGTCATAAGTTAATGAGCTTAAGTCTAAACCAATGAATTTAGTAAACTCATCACATCTTCCCTCTGATTAGGGGTAATGAGAATACCTCAAGTGTGAAGTCAGATTCTCACACTTAATCTCCTTTGGTGTAGGATTAAGATCATCAACCTACTTGTGATTATTTAGATGTTTTTGTGGTTTTTGTTTAGTGTTGAGTAATGAGGTTAAGCCATAATCAAGGATTAAACAGACTCATTACACCATCCTAAAAGAAGGATGATAGATGAGAATGTTTAAGCTGAGGAAAGCTCCTCAACTTAATCCATGATTAGGGATTAAACCCATGACAAAACAAGCCTTTGATTAAGTGGATTTTAGATTAATGGTATGATGATGAAGTGAATTTTATGATTTGTAAGACAACTTGAGGGGGACTTGTCCATTAACACTAGGGTTAGTCCTTCTTAACCACTTAAGGAAGAATTAGAACCCTAATGCAAGGCCCAAGTTACAAGTGTGATGTCTTGATATTTATTAAGTGAATTGGTTAAGAGATTTAAACACATTAAGGGTTTAACACTTAGGATTAAAGTTATACACTCCATCCTAAAAGAAGGATGCAGGCATAAGCTTAATCACAAAGTCTTAAAGCCTTTAGGGTTTGGTCCCTGATTATGAGATGAGAAGAGAAGACTCAAAGAGAGACACAAAGGTAAAACTATGGGGGGAGACTAATCAAAACCCTAATTCATTGTCATGCTTGGTTGATCCTAAGGTTTGTGAGGTTTTCAAGAACAATCTTCAGAGGAACCACCAGGAAGCAGATGAACAAGATCAAGAGAAGCAAAGCAACTTGCTTCATTCAAGAAGTCAAGTCACTTGAAGAAAGAAAGTGGGAGGAAGAAGAATGAGCAAGCTCAATCTCAAACACAAATAGAAATGCAGCAATGCATGCAAGAGAGATGAAAAGAAAAGTTATGAGAAGTGAAGGCAAATTCACTTCTCAAGTTTACTTACCACCTGAAATGTTAGAGAGAAATGCAATGCAATGCAAGATGAGATGAAATGGTATGATGCAAAGCAAAACCAGAAGCATGTTGATGATGATTATGATGCTATGAGGTGCTATGAACATGAGGCAAGGCATGGAGATGCTCATACAAGATCATGGATGCAAATGATGCAAGTTAAGGAGCATGAACAAGCATGAAAAGTTGTGAAGCATACAAGACAAATGACATGGCAAATATGAGATGCAATGATCAAAGATGCTTCATACATGTCTTAAGATGTCAAATGAATCACAAAAATGCACAAAATGCAAAGACAAGTCAAGTTATGCAAGGAAATGCAAGAAGGATACAAAGGAAAGCCCAAATTAGGGTTCATAGGTCAAACATCAAACAAAAACCCAAAACAGAAACAAACCTTAAGATAAAAAATGGAAAATGCTACCCAAAGAAACCCTAAACCTATAATAGACCACTGCCCAAAGGGGAGCTCTCAACTCTCAACCAAACTCAAGTTATGAATTTTACAAGTTATTAGGGTTTTTTAGGGTTCCTAACAAAAGAAATGTCAAACAATTGGAAAATGCAAGATCAAATCATGGCCATTTTACCCTAGGGACTACATGCCAAACACAAAACAATGCAAGAAGAATCAATGTCTCAACCTTCTCCAATAGGCAGAAATGAATTTTTGAACTTATGATCAAAATAATGCATAAAAAATGATTTAATTCAATGAAAAATTCTTAAAATGCATCAAGATCAAAAAAGAAATTTGGTTTGAAGGTTGGACAATGTTTCTAAATGTCTTAGAACATTTCATGAATTTTTTTTGTAATTTTTAAATACCTAAAAGTATTTTTAATTAATTAATTCCCATTAATCAATTAAAAATAATCTCCTAAATATTTAAAAATACTTTTTTAATGATAAAAAATAAAATAAAAATATTTTTGTGTCATAAAAATTAATAAAACTCTTAGGAAAAAGTTTCATAATTTTTAGGAATTTTTAACTATTTTAAATAAATTGTGCAAGTTAATTGAAATAAAAATGAATAAAAATTAAATGAAAATGAAAGTATGCAGCATGGAGGGCCAGGATGGAGCCTGGATTTGAAAGCATTGACTGCGCGCGCCATCTGATGGCTCAGATTCAAACAGATTTAAACTTAATTAATTAAATAAATAATGCTGATTAGGGTTTAATGACTGCATCCTAGCCATCCGTACGCGCGCGAAGTCAACTTTTTCAACGCATCTGATGGCTCACATTCAAATGACAATTAATTATGCAATTAGGGCTTAATCACTCTCAGGTGGCCGGAGAAGACCTCCGGTCGTCTTCTCCGGCCAGCACCTCACCTGAAAAATCCCCAAACCCCTCAAATCGTATCAAAAATGAAAACTAAGAACATAGAAATGATCTCCATCCTCTCACGAATCAAACCCCTATCCTAAAACACATTTCTTCTTCCTAAACAAGCTGAATCGAAAGAAATAAAAACTAGGGCACGCAAGCTTCAGAGACAAATTAAACTCTCAAATCAAAGCCATTTTCAAAACCAATGATACCAGGATGATCAGTGAAGCACATAGAACAAGTTTGTAACAAGAAAAACAATTTCTGGAAAAATAAATTTCAGGCTACCTGAGATTCGAAGCTTTCAGTTTGAGGACTTTCTGGCCACTTCCTTCAGTGCAAACTACTCCACTTGGTCCCCAGAAGATGTTTGAATGCTCAAAGAGAATTTAAGTTGGCTGGATAGTGAGATTCGAAAGCTCCTGCTCAAGCTTGGTCAGAAATGGCAATGGAGTTTCTGGGGGTTTCAGGCCATTGTGGATGATGGTTTGTGATCCTGAGGATGAATGGAGAAGGTCTGTGGTGTTAGTTTGTATGTTTGTGAGCTAGGAAGAAAGATTCGAATGAAACTGCAAAGTGAGGTGAGGAATGGCAGTGGAGTGTTCTGGTTGTTTCAGGCTTGGGTTCTTGGTGCTGGGTGGTCTATGGAGCAAGGTGAGTTGAATGGTGAAGATAGTTTGAGTGTTTGCAAGCTGTGGAATCAGATTCGAAGCAAGTTGCAATTGGGAGTGTTTGTGTGAATGTCTTGAATGAGGATGTTTCAGCCTTGCCTTGTGTTATGTCTAGCTTGCAAATTGTCCACATAACTCTCTCTCATTGGTCAGTTGACAAGACATGCCCTTTATTGATTGGTAAGTTAACTTTTGCAAAAAGTCAAATAATGTGTAAGAGAAGTATGGCTCATGATCTAGGCAAGTACATGGGCATGGGCTGGCGCAGCAAGGTGAGGTGAGAGGCTAGCAAAGCTCAGCATCCAAGGCTGCAAGTGGTAGGAAGCATGATCATGAGTTTTGCAACTTGTGACTTTTTGTTCACATGTGATTCCTTTGCCTAACCAAACATAAACCATAGGCATTCTTGGTCCAAATCTGATTTTCATGACTTAGAGAAAGTTTGTGTGCTGGTTTGAAGTGAATTAGAAGCCACATAATGCATTGGTTCATGACTTTGCAAAATTCTCACTTAGGGCATGCCTTGAAAATCAATGATTTTAGCCAACTTTGCATTGCCATAACTTTTGATTCAAGAAGAGTTTGATCATGTTCTTGTAATTTTTGAAAAGGGAAAAATGAGATCTACAACTTTCATGACCAAAGTTTTTCCATTTGAAGCATTTTTGGATCAAGAATCATGGCTTGAAAAATGACCTAAAATGATGCATTCTTGAAAAGTCAACTATGCCCAAAAAGTCAACATTTGCAAAAACCCTAAATTCTTGATTTTTATGAACTTGAACCTTCTTCCATGATCAAATAAAGATCATATACACTCAAAATGATGAAGATCACCCATTGGTTGGGTCATTGGGGGCCTCAGATGCCCTGATTTTACACTGACTTGTCTGAAAAGTCAACCCTTGATCAGATGACTTCCCCATGGAATTTCTTCATGAAAATTGATATGCATACTCCCTATACCATATAGAGACCAATGGAAACAAGAATGACCAAAAAATTTGGAGTTATGGCCTCTGAAACCAAAACCCTAATTTTAGGTCAACTGTGCAGTTCATCCTGGCTCTGCATCCACTCAAACCCTAGTTCTTGTGATTCCTTTGCAATTTTGACTTTGAGGAGATGGAATATGATATATGAACACACATGGACCCCTTTGAGTTGATTGGTGGCCCTTGGGGTGGCTCAGGATGCCCTGAGGTTGCTCAGATCACAAACCCTAAGTGCAGATGCCTTAGAAACTATGCAGTGAATCAAAAATGAGATGTGAGATGATATGATTGTGCTTATGCATATGAGGATGATCACAAGCCATGGTGTGAATGGGTGAGGGCAGATTTGGGGTGTTTACAGCTGCCCCTATTCAAACATGAGTTAGCTGTGCAGGTTGTAAGCAACGGCTTAACAGGCAAACAAGATAACTTGTGGTTGAATACCAAAGACAGTCCAAAATTTGCACTCACGGGACGAAGAAGAAAAGGGATATAGATTGTAAAAGGAAAAAGAAGTAAATTGTAAAGTGGGCGAAAAACAAAGCGATGGCGGGGACGGCCGACATGCTGGGGATAGAAGGTAAAGCCAAGACGGGGACGGCCGACTAGCTGGGGAAATAAAATCATGATGGGGACGGCCATCAAGATAAAGCTGTAAAATTCTCTGAGGATTTAATGAAACATGACGGGGACGGCCATCAAGTTCATAAAGGTAAAGCAAACAACGATGGGGACGGCCATCGGGCTAAAAAGGAAAAGGGACCACGACGGGGACGGCCATCGGGTTAAAGAATAAATGAAATAAACAGATGATGGGGTACGGCCATCAAAGGTGAAGGACGATCACCTAGCAGGGGACGGCTGCTCTGTTGGGGATAAAGGGAATATGATGGGGACGGCCATCAAAGTTGGAGGACGACCACCTGGCAGGGTACGGCTGCCGAAAATAACAACGATGGGGACGGCCATCGGATAGAAAAGGTCAACGATGGGGACGGCCATCGGACGAGCATGATGGAGGACGACCATCAAGAAGTGGAGGACGACCACTCAGCAGGGTACGGCTGCTCTCGGGGCTTATCATAACACAGGACGAGTGTTAGATAACCAAAATCAACAATGGGGACGGCCATTGGATAAAATGATGAAGGACGATCATCAAAAGGTGGAGGACGACCACCTAGCAGGGGGCGGCTGCTAAATATCAACGATGGGGACGGCCATCGGATGAGCATGATGGAGGACGACCATCAAGAAGTGGAGGACGACCACCTAGCAGGGTACGGCTGCTCTCAAAGTTATCATAACACAGGACGAGTGTTAGATAAAAAGGAAATTTGCTTTGTTGGCGATCTACTGGGGAATAGTAAACACGGACGAGCGTTTACATCCAAGAAACAAAAGGTATAAGTGTTTGGTATTGTGTACAGATTAAAGATGCGGACGAGCATCCTTGGACTATGATACGGACGAGTATCATGTAGAAACAAATACTGACACGTGTTCAGAGATGATGATACGGACGAGTATCAACGGGTTAACAAAGAACACGGACGAGTGTTGAATTTGACGGGACTCTTCTGGGGAGAACAGATACAGACGAGTATCTATATCCAAGAAGACATAAGTGTTTGACGCGGTATATGGATTGAAGATGCGGACGAGCATCCTTAAGACTATGATACGGACGAGTATCACGTAGAAACAAACACTAGACGCAATGTTCTGAGATGATGGTACGGACGAGTACCAACTGGTTAACAAAGAACAAGGACTAAATGTCGAATCTGTGGGGATATAAGTGATATACACAAGATACGGACGAGTATCTGTATGAGTGTAACATGAGTAGTGAGCCTGAGTATTGTATAGATGAGTGTTTTATCTGCTGGGGAGACTGACACGGACGGGTGTCAAAAGAGAAAAGTATAATAAGTGTATGGGTTGATGAAAGTGTAAGCGACTGCGCTGGGGATATGACACGGACGGGTGTCAAGGAAGTGTATATATAAGTATATGTGGGTGCAAAGAGGATGTCTTTGGCTTTCTGTTGGTGATTTGACACGGACGGGTGTCCAAAGGTGTATATATTGCTGTTTGCGTTTGGAGAGGCAACTGCTTTTGCTGGGACACTGGTGGGGATCTTTCTGTATAATGATGATGAACGGTTTATTATTCACAAGTGTTCAATTCACAACATGACTTATGATTATGCTATGCATTTGATTTTTTTTGCCGTAATGCTCCGTATTAGACGGAATGCTACGTTCTGAGGGGATAATATGATGCGGATGCTATGATTATGCAAAGAGGCAAAGACCCGGGATTCGGATCCCGTTGCTGCGAAGATCTCTGGTTGATCTGCCTGAAGTGGACCTCCCAGCTGGGGATGAGATCATTGGTAGATCCGGTGAGATGTATTCATTTGGGGGTATAGGTCACTGGTTGACATATCCTTGTAATACGGGACCCAGCTGGGGTTTGTAGAAGCTTTCTTCACTCTGTTGTGATCTTCCTGCGCTGCTCTTCTGGATAGAGGCTGAAGATTCTGTGGGGAGATGATTCCCTGACTCCTGTACTCAGCTGAGGATGAAATGGCAACTCGGCTGGGGAATTGTGAGAGGCAACTCAGCTGGGGAGAGCAACAAGAGGCAACTCAGCTGGGGATAGAGCATTTCAGATGCTGAGATTGAGTGTATGTTGATTTGACAACTTTGCTGGGGAAGTGGGCACATCCCAGTGCCACGTGGGAGATAGACCGAGTTGATAATGATTTGCCAGCTTGCTGAGACGTAATTTGCATGCCCCAGGTTGCGTTCTGGATACCTGCAATCCTGCAAAGATAAGGAGACGCACAAAAGGTCCCAAGGTATCCTTTACTGGATTCCGTCATAGGAGTTAAGTACTTTTGAGAGTAAGTATATTCCCTGTAAGCATGTGTTTTTTATTTTTTTAGAGAAAAACATCTGTACTTATGCAACTAGTTTTTTAGAGACATCAGACATCCTTTGTAAATAAAAATGTACAAAACGAAACATGACTGAAAAATCTAATTTTATTAATTCATGTGCCCTGAATTGGCAAGATACAGTCAAAGAAACAAGTCTCCTAAAATAAGGAGATTGTTATAAATTGAGAAATAAAATGCTGGCGGTGTTGGCGACGCTTTGAGGAGCTCCCTCTTCTGCTATGACTCGTATGACAATGACGTTTTTCTCGTCTTGCTTTCTGAAGAAGGCTGATTCTGATTGAAGCTTGATCGTTTCAAGGCTTTCCAAGTTGTGACAATACAGACGAATTCAGAATGCAGTTGTTCGCTTATTCCCTTATTTTGCATGGATCGCCCTTTCGGGTTTTCAATCCATCGGGATACCCATTTTTGCCTGAGCTGTCCGATGCGGCTTTTCAACTCAGCGGGTGTACATTTTTTTATTTATTTCCCTTATTTTTGCCCGAGTCTTTTATTCTGTTTTTGACTCGCCGGGATGCCCTATTTTTGCCTGGACTTACATTCTGTTTTTATGTCCAGCGGGTCATTTTATGCGAAGTATTTTTTAACCGCATCTGAATTCACAGGGGACGGGAAATCTTCACCATCCATGGTGCTGAGCATCAGTGCTCCACCAGAGAAGACTTTCTTTACAACGAATGGTCCTTCATAATTTGGAGTCCACTTGCCCCTGTGGTCTGTATGAGGAGGGAGGATTCTCTTCAGCACAAGATCCCCTACTTGGTACTCTCGATGCCTGACTTTCTGATCAAAGGCTTTCTTCATTCTTTTCTGATACAACTGCCCATGACAGATTGCGGCCAATCTTTTCTCTTCGATCAGACTCAGTTGTTCGTATCGGGCCCGAACCCATTCTGCTTCACTCAGTTTGACATCCATTAATACCCGTAACGAGGGTAATTCAACTTCAACAGGTAGGACTGCTTCCATACCATATACAAGCTGATACGGTGTTGCCCCAGTGGATGTCCTGATTGACGTGCGGTACCCATGCAAGGCGAATGGTAGCATTTCATGCCAGTCTTTGTAGGTGACTACCATCTTCTGCACAATCTTCTTGATATTTTTGTTTGCTGCCTCAACAGCGCCATTCATCTTTGGCCTGTAAGGAGAAGAATTGTGGTGTTGGATCTTGAAGTCCCGGCACAGCTCTGCCATCATTTTGTTGTTTAAGTTGGAACCATTGTCAGTAATGATTCGCTCGGGCACTCCATACCGACAGATGATGTCTCTCCTCAGAAATCGGGCTACCACTTGTCTTGTAACATTTGCATATGAGGCTGCTTCAACCCACTTGGTGAAATAGTCAATGGCAACCAGGATGAATCTGTGGCCGTTTGAAGCAGTTGGCTCAATCTTGCCAATCATATCAATACCCCACATAGCAAAGGGCCATGGTGAAGACATGATGTTCAAAGGATTGGGAGGCACATGCACCTTATCTGCATAGATCTGGCATTTATGACATTTTCTGGCGTAAGCACAACAGTCTGTATCCATCGTGATCCAGTAATAGCCTGATCTTAACAACTTTTTAGCCATGGCATGCCCTCCTGCATGGGTACCAAAGGATCCTTCGTGCACTTCGTGCATCAACAAATCTGCTTCCGTCTTGTCAACACATCTGAGAAGTACCATGTCAAAGTTCCTTTTGTATAAAGACCCATCAGTGTTCAGAAAGAAACTTCCAGCAAGCCTTCTCAAGGTCTTCTTATCATTGGAAGATGCCCCAGGTGGGCACGTTTGATCCTCCAAGAAGCACTTAATGTCATGGAACCAAGGCTTATCATCTTTGACAACCTCTGCTGCAAATACATATGCTGGTCTATCAAGTCTAGACACTGAAATCTGGGGTACAAAGTTAGCAGCTTGAACTTTGATCATGGATGAAATGGTAGCAAGAGCATCTGCAAACTGATTCTCGTCCCGAGGGATATACTCAAGTTTGACCGTTGTAAAGAAAGTCAGTAACCTTCTCGTATAATCCCTGTAAGGTATCAGATGATCCTGGTGGGTGTACCATTTTCCGTTGGTTTGATTAACTACCAGAGCCGAATCTCCGAATACGGTCAATGTCTTGATCCTGAGGTCAATAGCTTCCTCAAGACCCATAATGCAAGCTTCGTATTCAGCTTCGTTGTTAGTGCAGTTGAAAGTGAGTTTTGCCGAGAAAGGCATGTGAACTCCTTTAGGTGTAATGAGTACTGCACCAACACCACGGCCATTCATGTTAACAGCCCCATCAAACATCATAGTCCATTCTTCCTCCGGGTCAGGCCCTTCAGTGTGAATAGGCTCTTCGTGATCTTTTGCTTTAATGAACATGATGTCCTCATCGGGGAAGTCAAACCTCATAGGCTGGTAGTCATCAATGGGTTGCTCAGCAAGATATTCAGATAGTACACTGCCCTTGATGGCTTTCTGAGATGTGTACTGTATGTCATATTCTGTGAGAATCATCTGCCATCTCGCAACCCGTCCGGTAAGAGCTGGCTTCTCGAAAATGTACTTAACTGGATCCATTTTTGAGATTAATAAAGTAGTGTGGGTCAACATATACTGTCTCAGTCGGCGAGCAGCCCACGCTAAAGCACAGCAAGTTTTCTCAAGCAGTGAATAACGTTGTTCACAGTCGGTAAACTTTTTGCTTAGGTAGTATATTGCATACTCTTTTCGACCAGACTCGTCATGCTGGCCCAGCACACACCCCATCGACTCTTCTAACACTGTTAAGTACATAATCAGAGGTCTTCCTTCTACTGGAGGCATGAGGATTGGAGGTTCTTGTAAGTACTCTTTGATCTTGTCAAAAGCCTTCTGGCAATCTTCGTTCCACCTGACCGTTTGTTCTTTTCTTAACAACTTAAACAAGGGTTCGCAGGTTGCTGTGAGGTGAGATATGAACCGTGAGATATAGTTCAATCGACCTAAGAACCCTCGAACTTCTTTCTCAGTTTTCGGTGCAGGCATCTCTTGGATGGCTTTGACTTTATCAGGGTCAACTTCAATCCCTTTCTCGCTTACAATAAAACCCAGCAGCTTACCGGATCGCACCCCGAATGTGCATTTGTTGGGGTTCAGCTTTAGTTGGTACTTCCTCAGTCGCTTGAACAACTTCAGCAGATTCACCAGGTGATCTTCCTCTGTAAGGGACTTGGCAATCATGTCATCCACATAACACTCGATTTCCTTATGGATCATATCGTGGAATAATGTCACCATAGCCCGTTGATATGTTGCACCAGCATTCTTGAGCCCAAATGGCATCACCTTGTAACAGAACGTGCCCCAAGGTGTGATAAATGTTGTCTTCTCCATGTCTTCAGGTGACATCTTGATCTGATTGTATCCTGAAAATCCGTCCATGAAGGAGAATACCGAGAACTGAGCCGTGTTATCCACCAATACATCAATGTGAGGTAATGGGAAGTCATCTTTCGGGCTGGCTCTATTCAGATCCCGGTAGTCAACACACATTCTTACTTTGCCGTCTTTCTTGGGCACAGGTACTATATTAGCAACCCACGGCGGATAGCTAGTTACCGCAAGGAACCCGGCGTCCCATTGCTTTTGTACCTCTTCCTTAATTTTCATAGCCATGTCTGGGCGAGTTCGGCGCAGCTTCTGCTTAACTGGTGGGCATTCTTCCCTTAGAGGCAGCTTGTGCACAACAATGTCGGTATCCAACCCTGGCATATCTTGATACGACCAAGCAAACACATCAACATACTCTTGAAGCAGATCTACCAGTTGTCTCTTTACTGAGTCTTGCAGGCAGGCCCCGATTTTGACCTCTTTCACGTCTTCCTCCGTACCAAGATTAATCACTTCAATCTCCTCCTGGTGAGGAGTAATGACCTTCTCCTCCTGTCTCAACAACCTAGCTAGCTCTTCAGGAAGCTCATATTCTTCTTCAACCCCTTCATCAGCTTGATTGATCGGATTGTCAAAGTCATACGATGTCATAGCCGTGCTGTTGTCGGTGCTGTCTGGAGGGCACTCTCTGCAAGGGTTAAGTTTGTTCATTTTAGTGATTGATTTTAATCTTGCTTTAGAAAAAAAAGTGAAATGAAGTTATCATTTTGAAAACACCGCCATTTATTTTTGTACAAAAAGAAAAATGGAAAAACAGTGAGCAGAAAAGAAAAAGACTCGTTTGCAAAAAGATGTCTGATATTTCATTAATTTAATCTTGTTTGCACAAAAGTACAGATGGCCCTGATTACAAAATGAGCCTTGTCATCTTGGGCAAGATGCAAGACTTTGATGCATGCTATAAAAAATACAGGAAATAATAATTACTCTGCATGAGTAACTCTTATAATTTCCTAGGAAGACCAGTTCGAGACACTGCTCCCCGGGATCTTTGGACGAATCCAATTCTCCAGATTGCGCTCCTCTTCCAGCTCGTCTTCCAAACAGTTGATAGCATCGGGGGTGAGCATCCCCCCACTGACAAAACCAGGCTCTTCAGCAGCCTTTGCTTGATGTTGAGTTGGTCTGTAACCCAACCCAAACTTGTCTTCTTTTTTCTCCACCGACAGCAGTTTGCCCCAGCCTTGGGCAGTTCCTTCCTCAACAACCTTTCGGGCTTGTTGGTAAGACGACATTGGAGTACCAGATACAGCAGATGCCTCATTCACATTCAAAGCTTCAAACCCCTGGCTCATTGTTTCATGGATCTCCCCATCCATTTCAATGTACTTATAGGTTGCCAGGTGGCTGACAAAAATGTCCTCCTCTCCACAGATTGTGACAACTTGGCCTTCCCACTCAAATTTTAACTTTTGGTGAAGGGTAGACGTTATTGCGCCGGCGGCGTGAATCCAGGGTCTACCCAACAAACAGCTGTAGGCGGGCTGAATGTCCATCACATAAAAGATAGTTTTAAAGGTCTGCGGGCCAATTGTCACGGGCAGCTCGATCTCTCCCAGAACCGATCTCTTAGAGCCATCAAAGGCTCTTACTACCAGGTTGCTGGGTCTCAATGCCAAACCATCATATTCCAACTTCACCAGAGCCTTCTTCGGTAAGACATTCAGGGAGGAACCTGTGTCCACCAGCACATGAGAAAGGACAGCTCCTTTGCATTCCATGGTTATGTACAAGGCTTTGTTGTGATTGCGGCCATCCGCTGTCAAGTCAGAATTGGTAAACCCTAGCCCATTGCTAGCAGTAACATTTCCAACCACGGTTTCCAATTGGTTGACAGTAATCTCTTCAGGCACGTAAGCTGCGTGCAAGACTTTAAGTAGTGCATTCCGATGGGCTTCGGAGCACATAAGCAGTGAGAGGATAGAGATTTTGGATGGCGTCTGGTGAAGTTGATCCACAATTTTGTAATCACTCTTTTTGATGATCCGCATAAACTCATCAACTTCCTGATCGAATGGAGTCTTCAGGGCTTCTTTAACAGCTTGATCCTCCTGCACCGGGCCTTTTCCTTTTGCCTTGGCAGCAGCTTCTGCTTCGGCTGTAGGTCTTTGGACTTGCGAAGCAAAGAGACGTCCGCTTCGAGTGAAGCCTCCGCCTCCCCCCACATTACCTACTTGTGGTGCAGGTGTTGATGTTTCAAGAGTGATTCTTTTCCCTTCACGGTACACGTCAGAGCCATAGTGCCAAGGGATGGCCCTATTGCTTTCATATAGTACTGGTCCAGGCACCGTGACAGTGACTGGACTGATTGCTGCTGCTGAAGGGACTGTGATTGTTTGTGGATCATAAAAGATTGTAACTGGTGCTCTGGCGGGAGCAGCACCTTCTGAATGGTAGGCGGAATTATTTTCAGGATCGTAGAATATGGTAACAGTAGAGACATCTTCATGATTGATTGCTGGTGTTGTAGGAGGTGTTGTTGGAAGGACTGATGTTGTTGTTGATGGAGATTCGAAATGGAATGAAGCTGAAGTTGTAGCAGGAGAAACTGTTGAAAACTGATCATTTGGAAGGACAGGTGAAGTACTTGTTGATGTTGTTGGTGAATTGTCGGGAACAATAGTTGCTGCATTTGTAGGAGGTTCTGGAACCGTTGTTGATGTAGTTGCCGGATTTGCCGGGAATGATGTGGTGATCTGGAGCAGGCCACTCTGAATAAGGCTGTCAATGCCATTCCTCAGGTCCTCACACCCATTCCATGAAATATTGCAGTAGGGGCACCCTAGTTCACATCCCGGAAATATTTGGCTTTCACGGAGTTGAGCTTTGATTTCCACCAATGGTGTCCTGATCTGATCCACACTGGTTATTAAATAAGACGGTCTGTCTTCTTCAATAGCGTTAATTCGGGGACCACCATGGTTTGGCATCGGGTTTTTATTGACATTGGGCGGAGGTGCAAAATTCAGAGCCTTGGAGTCTACCAAGTCTTGTACCTTCATATGCAGAGCCCTGCATTTTTCTGTACTGTGACCAGGTGCGTTTGAATGAAAAGCACACCTAGCATTGGAGTCATAGTTTCTTGGTAGACTGTTGGGATCCGGAGGTGCCAACGTTCTTAGCTCAACTAGGTTGAGTTTCAGAAGTTGTGGCAGCAATGCAGCATACGGCATTGGGATCGGGTCGATCACTCGGTTAGCTTGGGAAGGCCTCTGTTGGAATGGCCTCTGTTGATTGTTGTTGTTGTTGTTGTTGTTGAAGTTCCTTGGAGGATACTGATTCTGGTGATACTGAGGTTGTTGTTGGAAGTTTTGTTGCGGAGGTTGATAGACTGGCTGTGGATGAGCTGGAGCAGGAATGGTGACTGCTGCTATTGTTCTCTGAGCATATTGGGGCCTACCCCTGTTTGAATGGATGGCATTGGTCTCGCCAGTTCTTCTCGGGCCTGCAAAAGGCTTCCTTGTACTACTGGACGAGCTTGCACCGTTGTCTGAGATCTTTCCTATTTTTAACAAGCTTTCAATTCTCTCCCCGGCTATGACAACATCTGCAAAGCTAGTGGAAGAGAAAGCTGCCAACCTGTCAATATATGTTCCCTGAAGGGTGTTCATGAACATATCTGCCATTTCCCGTTCAGACATAGGTGGTTGAACAGCAGCAGCCAGTTGCCTCCACCTTTGGGCGTATTCTCGGAAACTCTCCCTCGAAGACTGTGACATTCCCATCAGGAGAGTCCTGTTGGGTGCCATGTCTAGATTATACTGATACTGTCTGATGAAGGCCTCTGCCAGGTCCTTCCAGCATCTAATTGTTGCTCTTGTCAGATGGGAATACCACTCCCTCGAAGCTCCAGTCAAGCTATCTTCAAAATAGAACATCCACAATTTCTCATCCATTGTATAGGCCTTCAGCCTTCCCAGAAATGATTGTAGATGAGTCCGGGGGCATGAAGTCCCATTATACTTTTCGAAACAAGGAGGCTTGAACTTATGGGGGATCCTGACCCCGTCTACCAAACCCATGTCCATAACGTCGAAACCCAAAGAATTTTGGGATTCTAAGGACCTCAACTTCTCAGCTATTTCATCCAATCTTCTATCATAAGCCTCTTCTCCAGCACCCATTACTGTGAACTGGTCTTCCTGAGGGTCTTCTTGAAGTACCCTCCCTGCTGTGGCAGTCCCTTGTATATTGACAGGGATGTTGGCCTCTGGATGGAGATGGGGTCCAAAAATTGGGGGATTGACATGAGGTTGGACCCTCTCGTTGTTACTTGTGCCAGCAGTTCCCACATGGGGCTCATCTTGATTCCTCCCCTCTACCAAAGCTCTGAGCCTCTCCTGGCTTTGAGCTAAATTGTTCATCACTTCCATGAATTGTGTTATCTGAGTTCTCATCTCCAACCTTTCGTTGGCCATCTGGTTTCTGACCTCCGTAAGGTCCTGCTGCATCTGATCCATCTGAATTCCCGGAAGGTTGTTTCTAGTTGGGTACCTGTGTGGCCTGTTGAGGGGAAATACCCGGCGGCGAGCAATAATTCCTGAGTATCACAACAGAGGTTAGCAACAATAAAACAAAACCCTACAAAACAAATAAAAGGTTAGCATGCAATGCAGTTATGCTTATTTGCTCTCAAGGTATCCGGTTTGGCCTTCAGTTTTGACCCTTCCAAACCCTTGAAGATGTTGATGTTGAAGTTGCTTTCGAAATGAACTCAGATAGAAACCAACAAAAATATATTACAAAGGTGAAATAATACAAATTGTTCTTTTTACAACATAAGCCCTCTAAGGGGTCAAGATACATCACAAAAGGCAAAAGTACATGGAATAGGAATAACAACAAGCAAATGATCAAACTCCAAGGCCAAACTCATCCTCACGAACTTCCTTAAGAAGTGCTTCGGTCACAGGATCAGCCGGACGCTCCGTGAGACTTCTGATGAGAAGGTTCCTAGTAGCAACAGCTGTGGTCAACTTCTTGCTCTGACTTTGGTCTTTAGACCTTTTCACTCCAGCTCTGATTTCTAACTCTGATATTTCCTTCTGGGCTGCTGCCAGGGCTTTTTCCATCTGCTCCATCTTGTCCTGAACTCTCTTGTCTTCTAGAGTACGGGCTTCAGTGATCCTGACCCACCTGGCCTGACTCTCTTTCAAATATAAGTCTGTTCTTGCTCTCTGGAACTGGGCTTCTTTACAAGCATTCTTCAGAATCTGCTCACCAGCCTTAGACTTGTTGATATAATCTCCAGACTTCTCAATCTTAGTCAAGTGTTCCACTCTCAACTTCTCCAATCTCTCAATCTCCCTCACACCTTCACTCCTCTCCCGGAGGGTCTTCTGCAAAGCCTGGGTTAACTTTTCATTTCTTTCCTTCAAGCTTTCAAACTCCTCCAGACTGATAGTGGCAGGGGGTGGTGCTGAAGATGACTCAGGCACGTCTTCTATGGTGAAGGGCATTCCAGAGAATTGGGCCCTAGCATGGGACCACTCATAATATTGGACTGATGCCACATTATTGCGCTTCCCCAGAGTGGTGATTCCCTTGGTTTGAACATGATCCCAGGCCCAGGCAGCCTGCCTAACAATTGCCAGACTAATCTTGTTCTCACAGTAGAGGGTCTTAACCAAGTCTTGCTCCCTGGGAGTATGGACCAGTGCATAGCCTAATTGCCTCCTGAACAGCAGAGGGTTGTAATTGATACTTCCCTTGACCCCTATTAAAGGCACATTGGGAAAGTGCCCACAGCTTGTGATGATATCTCTGCCCTTGGTGCCTTGAGTACACCATCTGATGTCTGCTGAAGTGAGAGTAGTGAGCCTCTTAGCCCAGTTGCTTTGCTGATGAGGATTTAGGAATGCATCTGTCCTGGGTAGATGCTTAAGAAGCCAAGCATGGAATAATGGAGCACAACACCTCACTAGCCTTCCCCTCTGCTTCTCATTCTTCTGGTGCACTGAGTAATAGAGATCTCCTAGCAAAGTTGGCACTGGGTTCTTCAGGATGAACAAATGGATTGCATTCTTGCTGATGAATCGAGGCTCATCTGCAAACAACATAATTCCATATACACTTAAGGCCAACAGAGCACAAACAGCTCTCCACTCCCCCAGGGAAGCCTTCAGACTAGCTTGAGAAATCAGGAAGTCAAGATGAAAACCAGGGATCCCAGCTTTAGAGGTCATATGCTGCTCAATCAAAGCAGGTTCCAGGTGCAGAGCTTTTGCCACCTCTCCATTGCTGGGAAAGACCATTTCAGGGTTGAAAGGGATTTCCCTCTTGATAGGCAAACCAATCAAAGATGAGTATTCTTCTAAAAGAGGCCCCATCTGAAAGTCTTGAAAGGTGAAACATCTCAATGGGGGATCATAAAACTGAATGCAGGTGTGGATGAGGCTCCTCTGTGAAGGGTCCAGATCCCTAACCATGTCCAGTATATCTCCAAAACTCTCCCTGAACAAGGGTATGTGATCTGGAGTGATCAGGGTTTGGATCCTCCTGATGTCTGATAAGTCTGGTTGGAAGAAATGATAGGTGATGTTGCTTTTCCTTGGAGCCATGATGCTGAAGACTGAGTAGAGTGCTGATGAAGATGCTGAGGAGTGGGCCACTGGCTGGCTAGTGCAAGTAACTGAAGTATATGGTTGACAAGCTGAAGCAAGTACTGGTGGAGATGGGTCAATAATGCAGATGGGGTCAAAACCAAAACCAGATGAGAATGGATACCCTGAAACACAAATAAGCAAATGTTAATATGATGCAATGAGTATGTATGCAAATGAAATGCAAGGGTTTGTGACTGAGCTGGATCTGATTAACTGCCTTGATATAGATCCATGTGTGTTTAAGAATTCCAGATGGAGGCCTAAAAATCCAGTAACCAGGGTGGGGGACTCAAATAAAGAGCCACAAGTCCAAGGTTTTAGAATCACAAGAACTGTCCAACATGGAGTATTCTTAACAAAGTCAAAGTAACAGGGTATTCTGAGGTCAAGGTACCTGCAAACCTGTAAACAGCCCAACCCCCTCACAGGTGGTGATCTAGAACAAGGATCCTCAGACTTGGATCAGTTATGAGAAGTGTAAACACTTCTAACCCGGAGGTACAGTGTTTACAATAACCATAACAATTCCTCCTCTAATTCACCTCAGTTTCTGAAGGTCAATACTAAAAGGTCATCCAGACTTAGCAGGCTTCCCAGATAGCCCTAGCATTGCAGGAAATCTGCAATACAGAGTTCTCAAGAAGAAACCCATATCTGAACCGTGTTTCATATTCCCGCACCAGACCGAAATGGAATGGGAAAGAATATGATTCACTCTAGCCTAGGTGTCACTCAGGTCCCAGGTATAGGACCTTAACTCTCAATGAATCACCCACCCACCAAGGCAAACAACAGATCCAGCCAGCAACAATGACAGTATGATATAAATAAATGCAATAAAGAAAGCAGTAAAGTAACTGTACATAGAGCAATAAACAAAAATAAATACAAGCACATAACACCCCAGTAAACACAAATCAAACAAGCGCTAGGAGGAACCCACAAAAAGAACCAGAAGCCCTGGTTGCAGTATAAGGGTCCCCAGCAGAGTCGCCAAGCTGTCGCTCCCGACAAGTGACACAGGGTCAGATGAAGGTACAGACGCGAACGGTCGGCGAAGGGAACAGTGAGAACACACAGCCGTGAACTCACTGGAGATGAATAGAGTCGCCAGCTAGGCATTTTTATCCCGGAGGAAAGGCAATGCTGCATAGGCCTAGAAAAAGATGGATAAGACGGTTGCGAACCAGAGAGACTGAGAAAGGGGGTTGGTTACAACCTGGGAAGGTATTAGCACCCAGATTGTCCGTCGTACTCGACGGGATCCACGCTTGAAAGATTTGTGTTTTAAAAGGGGTAGTGTCAGTGCAATCTGTGTGTAAAATAGCTGGAAAGGAATGTACAGGTGTCAGTGTAAAAGAAGTGAAGTGTAATATGAAAGTGTCAGTGTAAGAACAGGAATAAGATGCTCAAGATCATGAGGCTAAAGAATGATACAGGAAGGAGGGGGAATATACAGAGACTTTTGTTCGATAACTGTTAAGTTATGCCTACGTATCCTCTCGTGCAATGAGGAAGTCAGAACACCGTAGTTCGACCCAAAGAGACTGAAAGGATGAATTGACTTGTGAACTGCTTACTTGTCTATGCTCAAGTGTATGACCCGTCTGGCTCAGGTGCGAACTGTCTTGCATTAGACGGAAGAAGCAAGTTCTCGTTTATGAGTGAATGAGATGAGAAAAGAATCCCGAAGGAGACGATTATTGTTTGTTTTTGAGTTTTCAGTCTTTTATTGTTTTTGGATTTTGTCATAAGTTAATGAGCTTAAGTCTAAACCAATGAATTTAGTAAACTCATCACATCTTCCCTCTGATTAGGGGTAATGAGAATACCTCAAGTGTGAAGTCAGATTCTCACACTTAATCTCCTTTGGTGTAGGATTAAGATCATCAACCTACTTGTGATTATTTAGATGTTTTTGTGGTTTTTGTTTAGTGTTGAGTAATGAGGTTAAGCCATAATCAAGGATTAAACAGACTCATTACACCATCCTAAAAGAAGGATGATAGATGAGAATGTTTAAGCTGAGGAAAGCTCCTCAACTTAATCCATGATTAGGGATTAAACCCATGACAAAACAAGCCTTTGATTAAGTGGATTTTAGATTAATGGTATGATGATGAAGTGAATTTTATGATTTGTAAGACAACTTGAGGGGGACTTGTCCATTAACACTAGGGTTAGTCCTTCTTAACCACTTAAGGAAGAATTAGAACCCTAATGCAAGGCCCAAGTTACAAGTGTGATGTCTTGATATTTATTAAGTGAATTGGTTAAGAGATTTAAACACATTAAGGGTTTAACACTTAGGATTAAAGTTATACACTCCATCCTAAAAGAAGGATGCAGGCATAAGCTTAATCACAAAGTCTTAAAGCCTTTAGGGTTTGGTCCCTGATTATGAGATGAGAAGAGAAGACTCAAAGAGAGACACAAAGGTAAAACTATGGGGGGGGACTAATCAAAACCCTAATTCATTGTCATGCTTGGTTGATCCTAAGGTTTGTGAGGTTTTCAAGAACAATCTTCAGAGGAACCACCAGGAAGCAGATGAACAAGATCAAGAGAAGCAAAGCAACTTGCTTCATTCAAGAAGTCAAGTCACTTGAAGAAAGAAAGTGGGAGGAAGAAGAATGAGCAAGCTCAATCTCAAACACAAATAGAAATGCAGCAATGCATGCAAGAGAGATGAAAAGAAAAGTTATGAGAAGTGAAGGCAAATTCACTTCTCAAGTTTACTTACCACCTGAAATGTTAGAGAGAAATGCAATGCAATGCAAGATGAGATGAAATGGTATGATGCAAAGCAAAACCAGAAGCATGTTGATGATGATTATGATGCTATTAGGTGCTATGAACATGAGGCAAGTCATGGAGATGCTCATACAAGATCATGGATGCAAATGATGCAAGTTAAGGAGCATGAACAAGCATGAAAAGTTGTGAAGCATACAAGACAAATGACATGGCAAATATGAGATGCAATGATCAAAGATGCTTCATACATGTCTTAAGATGTCAAATGAATCACAAAAATGCACAAAATGCAAAGACAAGTCAAGTTATGCAAGGAAATGCAAGAAGGATACAAAGGAAAGCCCAAATTAGGGTTCATAGGTCAAACATCAAACAAAAACCCAAAACAGAAACAAACCTTAAGATAAAAAATGGAAAATGCTACCCAAAGAAACCCTAAACCTATAATAGACCACTGCCCAAAGGGGAGCTCTCAACTCTCAACCAAACTCAAGTTATGAATTTTACAAGTTATTAGGGTTTTTTAGGGTTCCTAACAAAAGAAATGTCAAACAATTGGAAAATGCAAGATCAAATCATGGCCATTTTACCCTAGGGACTACATGCCAAACACAAAACAATTCAAGAAGAATCAATGTCTCAACCTTCTCCAATAGGCAGAAATGAATTTTTGAACTTATGATCAAAATAATGCATAAAAAATGATTTAATTCAAAGAAAAATTCTTAAAATGCATCAAGATCAAAAAAGAAATTTGGTTTGAAGGTTGGACAATGTTTCTAAATGTCTTAGAACATTTCATGAATTTTTTTTGTAATTTTTAAATACCTAAAAGTATTTTTAATTAATTAATTCCCATTAATCAATTAAAAATAATCTCCTAAATATTTAAAAATACTTTTTTAATGATAAAAAATAAAATAAAAATATTTTTGTGTCATAAAAATTAATAAAACTCTTAGGAAAAAGTTTCATAATTTTTAGGAATTTTTAACTATTTTAAATAAATTGTGCAAGTTAATTGAAATAAAAATGAATAAAAATTAAATGAAAATGAAAGTATGCAGCATGGAGGGCCAGGATGGAGCCTGGATTTGAAAGCATTGACTGCGCGCGCCATCTGATGGCTCAGATTCAAACAGATTTAAACTTAATTAATTAAATAAATAATGCTGATTAGGGTTTAATGACTGCATCCTAGCCATCCGTACGCGCGCGAAGTCAACTTTTTCAACGCATCTGATGGCTCACATTCAAATGACAATTAATTATGCAATTAGGGCTTAATCACTCTCAGGTGGCCGGAGAAGACCTCCGGTCGTCTTCTCCGGCCAGCACCTCACCTGAAAAATCCCCAAACCCCTCAAATCGTATCAAAAATGAAAACTAAGAACATAGAAATGATCTCCATCCTCTCACGAATCAAACCCCTATCCTAAAACACATTTCTTCTTCCTAAACAAGCTGAATCGAAAGAAATAAAAACTAGGGCACGCAAGCTTCAGAGACAAATTAAACTCTCAAATCAAAGCCATTTTCAAAACCAATGATACCAGGATGATCAGTGAAGCACATAGAACAAGTTTGTAACAAGAAAAACAATTTCTGGAAAAATAAATTTCAGGCTACCTGAGATTCGAAGCTTTCAGTTTGAGGACTTTCTGGCCACTTCCTTCAGTGCAAACTACTCCACTTGGTCCCCAGAAGATGTTTGAATGCTCAAAGAGAATTTAAGTTGGCTGGATAGTGAGATTCGAAAGCTCCTGCTCAAGCTTGGTCAGAAATGGCAATGGAGTTTCTGGGGGTTTCAGGCCATTGTGGATGATGGTTTGTGATCCTGAGGATGAATGGAGAAGGTCTGTGGTGTTAGTTTGTATGTTTGTGAGCTAGGAAGAAAGATTCGAATGAAACTGCAAAGTGAGGTGAGGAATGGCAGTGGAGTGTTCTGGTTGTTTCAGGCTTGGGTTCTTGGTGCTGGGTGGTCTATGGAGCAAGGTGAGTTGAATGGTGAAGATAGTTTGAGTGTTTGCAAGCTGTGGAATCAGATTCGAAGCAAGTTGCAATTGGGAGTGTTTGTGTGAATGTCTTGAATGAGGATGTTTCAGCCTTGCCTTGTGTTATGTCTAGCTTGCAAATTGTCCACATAACTCTCTCTCATTGGTCAGTTGACAAGACATGCCCTTTATTGATTGGTAAGTTAACTTTTGCAAAAAGTCAAATAATGTGTAAGAGAAGTATGGCTCATGATCTAGGCAAGTACATGGGCATGGGCTGGCGCAGCAAGGTGAGGTGAGAGGCTAGCAAAGCTCAGCATCCAAGGCTGCAAGTGGTAGGAAGCATGATCATGAGTTTTGCAACTTGTGACTTTTTGTTCACATGTGATTCCTTTGCCTAACCAAACATAAACCATAGGCATTCTTGGTCCAAATCTGATTTTCATGACTTAGAGAAAGTTTGTGTGCTGGTTTGAAGTGAATTAGAAGCCACATAATGCATTGGTTCATGACTTTGCAAAATTCTCACTTAGGGCATGCCTTGAAAATCAATGATTTTAGCCAACTTTGCATTGCCATAACTTTTGATTCAAGAAGAGTTTGATCATGTTCTTATACTTTTTGAAAAGGGAAAAATGAGATCTACAACTTTCATGACCAAAGTTTTTCCATTTGAAGCATTTTTGGATCAAGAATCATGGCTTGAAAAATGACCTAAAATGATGCATTCTTGAAAAGTCAACTATGCCCAAAAAGTCAACATTTGCAAAAACCCTAAATTCTTGATTTTTATGAACTTGAACCTTCTTCCATGATCAAATAAAGATCATATACACTCAAAATGATGAAGATCACCCATTGGTTGGGTCATTGGGGGCCTCAGATGCCCTGATTTTACACTGACTTGTCTGAAAAGTCAACCCTTGATCAGATGACTTCCCCATGGAATTTCTTCATGAAAATTGATATGCATACTCCCTATACCATATAGAGACCAATGGAAACAAGAATGACCAAAAAATTTGGAGTTATGGCCTCTGAAACCAAAACCCTAATTTTAGGTCAACTGTGCAGTTCATCCTGGCTCTGCATCCACTCAAACCCTAGTTCTTGTGATTCCTTTGCAATTTTGACTTTGAGGAGATGGAATATGATATATGAACACACATGGACCCCTTTGAGTTGATTGGTGGCCCTTGGGGTGGCTCAGGATGCCCTGAGGTTGCTCAGATCACAAACCCTAAGTGCAGATGCCTTAGAAACTATGCAGTGAATCAAAAATGAGATGTGAGATGATATGATTGTGCTTATGCATATGAGGATGATCACAAGCCATGGTGTGAATGGGTGAGGGCAGATTTGGGGTGTTTACATGCATAATGCTTAAACTACATGTCATAACATTTCTTATGACATCCAACAACAAACATAAGTTTTACCAAAAAATATAGCCAATCAAAACATCTACAAATAGAATCTTCTTCCCACACATTCTGACCATAGGAGAAATTGTATATCATTTCTTCATCAGTGCTTTTCATTTCAGGAGAGTCTCTCCATCCAGTTAGCTGGATGTCTTTGATTCTGATACGAGAACTTTTAGGAGCAGTGTAGTTCACTAGAAATTTTATTTCCCCACTTGGTTGTCCCAAGGTGTCCCATGTCTCTATTGGGATTGATGAGTCATCTTCCTCAATGACGTTGATTTCAAGTAATGTGATGTTGATAAATTCATGTCCTACGTTTCTTGTGTTTTCGTTGAGATGATGCTTGATGTCTTCAGAATCTTCAAGATAAAGTTTCCATAACTATTGCAGGAAAGGGAAATTCTTCTCAGAGTCATTTAACAGATATTCATTCTCCGGCTGACTCTTATACCCTGGATTTTCCGTGTATGGTTCCCAAATAGGTAGATCTTCCATGGGATCATACCAAGTGTAATCCCAGTTATGATTCATTGAAGTCTCTTCTTATAATGAGTTGGGAGGAGGACGATATCATTTAGTATTGTGATCTACATAGATCATTCCGACTTCCAATCTTGGTATATATCTGGGACTGTATATTGGAATGTTGAATTGTTTGTGCTTTTCCTCCTGAGATATATATCTTTCTTTGTTGAAATAAGTCTTCCATTCTTTATCTAAATCATCAGAGTCGTTCCATTCAACGACATAAAATTCTTTAGAGATCGGGTGGAGGAAGCCTCTATTGTGGAAGAAATCTTGAATAAGAAGAATGTTTTTGTTCATTTTTTTGGGCTTGTTCATTGTTGGAGAGAAACCAAGACCTTTTCTGGTTTTATTATCAATAGGGATCACAACTTTCCCCCATCCTTTGATGTTGTCGTTTTTCATGACTTGAAGAGCATTTTTGTAGGAGGAAATCGAGGTTCCTTTTATTGGATGATTCTCATTCCTCACAGAGAGTCCTTGAAATTGGGGTCCAATGACTTCTTCCGGTTCTAGATATGAGAACAATGATAAGTGGCTGATGATCAGAGCTTTCTCTCCACATGTCAATATTATTTTGTTATTTTTCATGAACTTCAGCTTCTAGTGAAACGTCGAGGTGACCGCTCATGCTTCATGGATCTAGGGTCTTCTTAGCAAACAACTATATGTTGCATGAATATCTATAACTTGGAAGGTAATCTAAAATGTACAAGGTCTAATGGTTATGGTAAGATTCACTTCGCTGGTAATTGCTTTTCTAGATCCGTCAAATGCTTTGACTATGATCTCACTTATTCTCATGGGAGGGCCTCAAAAAGATAATCGCGCCAGAGTTGACTTAGGCATGATATTCAGAGAGGAACCCGTGTCTACGAGTATGCTGGCTATAACATCCTCCCCACAATTGATTATGATGTTGAGAGCCATATTGTGATATTTGCCTTCTTCTGGAAGATCTTCATCACTGAAACCCAAGTTGTTACAAGTAGTAATGTTGGATACAATATTGCCTAACTGATTTACTATAACATCTTGTTCTACAAAAGCTTGTTCCAAAACTTTTTGTAGATCTTCCATGTGTGCTTCTGAACTAAGTAGGAGAGATAACACTGAGATTCGAGAAGGAGTTTGTAGTAGTTAATCTACAATGTTGTATTCTCTTCTTTGAATGAGTCTCAAGATTTCGTCGTTATTCTTCGCATATTCCATACTTCTTGATTCAAAAATTGGTTGGTAAGGAACTTCAAATGATGGTTCCTTTTCTTTTGATGGTTCTCCAACTCCTCGGTTGAAGATTCGACCACTTTGATTGACTCGACTGGTGTCCTTAATATTGATGATGAATGGTAATGGAGTTTCCTTTCCGTATTCCAATGTTGTAGCCTCATATTTCTATGGAGTTACTTTCTCTGATGTGTAAGGCGTTGAGCCTGGCATGTAGATGACCAAATGGCTTAGCTTTGTCTGGAAATTGTCATACGTAACCTCAACTGGTCTTTGCTCGGGAGTCTTTCCATTGTCAAAAGGAACTTCCAAGTGTTATGGCTTGTGGATTAATGGATTTTGGTGGATACATATTTTTCAGTTCCATAGTCCACTGGTTCTTTTGGTGATTCTTGCACCATGTTGATTGACTGAGAATTCCCCATTCTAAGCATTTGGGTTTCTCCTTGGTCCAATTGATCTCGAAGTGCTGCTCGCACGAGATATCATCCTTGATCATCCTCTGAACATACCCTGCAACTTTCATAATTATAAGACGGTACCCGACTGTATCCACTTTGTATGCAATGCATCTTTACTAAGTTTATTTCCAATGATCGGACATTGCTTGGGCATCTCGTCGGATTTCCATTAGTCATGCTGATCTAGAGAGTGTCGTCATCCAAATAGATTGGAAGCCACCAATGGTCCAAAATATTTTGAAGAGTTCTATGGACGAGTGTGCAACCTTGATTGTCTTTTGCAATCTAGGTAATTTTGTGGAGATAGGAAACCAAGTCTGATTTGTTTTTCATGTAGTTCCACCAAATTGGTATTCATCAGACGAATATCAAAGATTTGAATCATGTTGACTCGATGATGATTTCTTCCATGGTAATCCTAGATCCATCCTAGGTCCATTTGTCGTTGAAGAACTTTTTGTACAAAGGAGCATCCTTGAGTGTCCTTTTAGAAAGTTGCACAAGCTTTGTAGTTATGCAACTGTAAGTTGTGATGCTGATTCTACCAAGAGTGCATTGCAACTAGATTTACATTCATTGTGCGAATGTGAAAGTCTTGAAAGATACCTAGAGGCTCATAAACCATGTTGATTTTACGAATTAGATGATTATCATAACTTTGAGCTTCAATAATTGTCCTTTTTTTACAAGACTTTGGACATCGTACTTGAAACTCAAACAGTTCTCAATATTGTGCCCCGATCCTCCTTGATGATAAGGGAAAGTTTGATCAGCTTTAAATCAGTAAGGGGGATTCTCAGGTACCGTGAGAGGAGACCTAGTTTGAATGTGGCCCTTATTTAACAAGAGTGGATACAACCTAACATATGTTATTGATATGGGGTCAAAAACTAGTCACATAGGATACTGATTGTTGTTGTTATTGTTCTTTATGCGAGTTTGCTGAAGAGGCAGTTGCTGCCTTTTCCGATACTATTGTTGATTTGGAAAGCTCTGAGCGATCTGAGGTTGATACATCGGAGATGTTGTCGTGCTAATAATAGGAGATATCATTGACACTTATCGAGATTAATATCTTTGTCTCTGTTTTGCTTAAGATATATTTCCAATATATTGCTCTTTTCTCTTTGGCAAGGCATTTTCGAACCTTTTGTTACTACTGGATGATTTAGCATCTTTCGTTAGTCTTCCTTCTCTAACTGCTTCTTCCAGATGAACTCCCATGTTTACCATTTCAGTAAAATTGTTGGGTGCACTAGAAACCATTTGTTCATCGTAGAAATTTCACTCAATATTTGATCTATGTCTGGTGCCATAACCAGGTTGTATTTGTATTGCTGAACAAAAAGTCATTCTGAGGTCACGAAAAATGTTAATGTTGGTATGATTCAACTTCATGTACCAACGAAGAGATGCCCCAATTAAACTGTCCTAAAAGTAATGGATCAGTAACTGTTGATTATCCATTTGGGTGGACATATTTCGGGCGTACATTATCAAGTTTCTTTGAGGGAAAGTATTTCCTTTTGCACTTCTCAATGTTTCGCACCTTGAATTTGTGTGGTAGTTGAACATTCGGTACTAAGTAGAGATCGGCGGCGTCTTTTTCAAATAATTTTTGTCCTCTGATAGCCTAAAGCTCTTTCTTCACTACTGCAATCTGTTCTTGGAATTCATTAATTCTCTCGTATATCCCTTCTCCTTCATTGGGAGTGATACGATAATTATGACCTTCTGGAGTAATGTGTACCAAAGGTTGAGGTAATGACATTATTGTTGTTGTTCTTGGAGCTTCAGTCACCTGGAGTTTGTAACCTCCTAGTACGGGATTTTCAATTGTTTCTCTTGCATCTTTGAGAGCTTGAAGTTTGTAACCTTTAAGTCGAGATGTATCGATTGTGTTCCTCAATTCTTCTGATGTATGAGGTATGTAGCCTTTCGGTGTGAATTTGTATGGCATGCCCCAAGGAATTTCTTTGGCATATTATAATGGGGATCCTTGTAAGGTACCTCTGTGATTAGTGTTGATACCATTTCTGATATCACAATCCTTTGATTTTGAAGATTCTGAGTTGGTGTCAATGCTTCGAGAATGTCATTTATCCTTTCCAGACTTTCCTTTTGAGCATATATTTTCTCTCTTAGTTCTCTATTCTCTTCTTCCAGACCGTCCATCCTTTTCTGGCGATTGGCCTGAGTATTGTACGAATGGGACAATTTGACTCTAAAATGTGACACAGACGCGTGTAAGACTCTATGAAAAAAGAATGTGTATGTGAATGTAATATGATGAATGAAATGAAATGCAATTATTATTTTTATTAGTTTTTCAAAGAACTATTTAACAATATGTTGCAAATATCTTACAAATTTGTTATTGAATTTTGGGAAACATTACAAATAGAAGTGCAGTTTGCAAAATGTTGGAAGGAAACTAATATTCGAGAGTCCTTTTTGTTGAAAATTCAATCCCTTGATGATATTTCTTCTACCTCTTGAACTGAGCTTCTTTAGTTGCTGGAGGATCAACAGTCCTTTTCCAAGTGTGATAAATCTCAGAGTTGTATTTGGCAGATAGTAGTTCTTACTTTTCTATCACACGATGATCAAGTATCTCAATGAGAGTGTCTATTTCCTTCAGGAGACTCTAAATCTTTGTGTTCTCAAGGCTAAGAACTTGACACTTGTTCTTCCATGAGTTCTTTTCTCTATGGAATTTGTTGAAAGAAACTTGAAGCTTTTTTGTATCATTCATAGAATAGAGAATAGTTTCCTTTAGTGGAAACACTTCTTGTCGAGGGTAAGGAATCCTCAACTTGATGGCTTTAGCTTGCACCCATTGGAGATATGGTTCCATGGCAATGCAATTTGGTTTTCCTGGAGAAGACCTTTCAGATGAATATTGCAAGTTACATCTTCCATGGGGTATCCAAATTGTCGAAAAGCTAAAACTGGGTGGTAGTTTATTGCTCCTTTAGTACCAATGAGAGGAACATTTAGAAAAGTTCCACAATTGTCAATGATTTTGATATCATCATAGGCATGGGCACAGCATTCGATGTCTGAATGATCAGAGGAGTATTCTTTTGCGACCAACATATTCCACTTTTGAGATCCCAAAATGTAGATGACTTAGGCAGGTAGGAAATGAACCAATTTTAAATAAGTGGTACACACCATATGATTATTCCTCTTAAGTGTAGATTCCTTAGATGTCCTGAGTCGTAAGCATATGCGAGGAGTGTTGGAATTGGATTTTCGATCAAGAGGATTTTAATTGCATTAGTGTTGACGAAGTTTTCAACATTAGGAAAGAGGAATATCCCATTGATAAGCAATACATAGATGACTTTGAATGCGAACGAATTTCCTATACTGGCAAAGTATAAGGCTCTTTCCATCAAGAAATTTATCGGTAATCCTTTAAATCCTCATTGGTTTTATTGTGAGCATTAGTATCTGATTCTTCCAAAGAGATGGTTCTTGCTATGATGAGATCCTTAGGGGTTTCTTCCAAACCAGAGAAAGGATCTTGATCAGTAATCGAGAGCTCTATCAGCTGTGAATACTCTTCCAATGTTGGTGTGAGCTGATAGTCCGGAAATGTAAAGCAATGGTACATCGAGTCACAGAACTGGACCAACGTAGATAATACTCCTTCTTCCATGTTGACCTTTAACAGAGAAAACAATCCTCCATACTTTGCTCTAAAAGTTTCTGGATCTTCTACAAGTATTCCCAACTTCCTTAGATTTTCCAGTCTAGGACTTATGAATGTAAACTTATGGTTTTCTTTCGCCCAAAGTCCATAGTGAAAACTGATATTTGTAACAACTATTTTAGTTCTTTGATTTTTTTTTTTAGTTTTTTTATTATGAATGAATGCATGGATGCATGAATGCAGCAAACAAAAACATGTGGAAAACACGGGTTCAAGGGTTTGGCGTCACGAGCATGAAGTCAAGGATTTTCCCATTCCCAAGGTGTTTTGTACTAAAGATCAAAATGTATACATGTAGTATGGGTTCTAATAGAAGTTCTCAAAATCACTGACCATTCTTTCAAATATTATCGACCAATCGATTAACTCATAAGAGTCGTAATATCTCGAAAGTATGAGTCTCATTCAAGTGTAGTATCGTGTGACAACTATTCCCGATAGTTTCTGCACTACCCTAAAAAATGTCAATTGGTTAAAAGGTGTTTCTAAATCTTCAGTGTCATGGGTATCAAATTAGAAAACTCGGAATTCTTGCAGGAGACCCATGCAAAGCCGATTTTTCCATAGGATACCTACATTGATTTATGGACTTTTAAGTTAGCTTGTTCATGATTTGACTCCCTATAAGCCTCCTTAATTATGCCACCCTATCTTAATGTTATCTCCAGCTCATTACTAGATGTATGCCTCACCACTTACGTATTAATTACATTCACAGATAAAAGCGGTAATAAGTATACATTTAGGGAGAATGAATATGATATGATATTTACAGTAAATATATAAGGAAATATAAACAATAAATATATAAGGAGTTTCTAAATAGATGGAAAGTTTCCTATAGACGACACCATTTTCATGTAGCTCTATTTTCATGGTCTTTAATCAGTATCGCATTTGTGTTACTTTCTGATTTCAATTTTTAGCCTGTGAAGCTAGTTAAGGTAAGGAAATAGGTATCTCAAACCAACCATGCTTGCAAATGTTATCCAAATGCTTTTTCCAATAGATTCTATTTGTTTGGGTCCCATTTTTTTGGTTATTTTTCTTAAGAGAGTTCCTTGGGAATTATTAGTACTTTCATCCTGGTGATACTTGTTTTCTGCTTAGATAGGGTATTTGGTGAGGGTTTGAGTAGTTGATAGGAGAGAGATGTATTTGATGTTTTTGTATGGAGAGAGAGGTCTGAGGACCTAAATGGTTTTTGTTTTGTTTTGTATGCTCGCAAAGATATTATGCCTATATACCCTCAAAAAGAGAATTGAGAGATCAAAGTTGTCGTAGTTCCTCCTATATATATGGGTATGAGGATATTTGTGTCTTGTTCAAAGCCCAAGAGTGAAGATAAAAGTTTGATTTGTGTCTTGTTCAAAGCCCAAGAGTGAAGCTGAAAGGCTTGTATTTGATTGTCTTATTAAAAGCCCAAGATTGAAGCTGAAAAGGTTGAGAAGTAATTGTCTTGATTTGAGTCCAAGAGAAGGGTGTTTGTGAGTGGTGGTCTTGATTTGAGTCCAAGAGAAAACTGTTTGGTTGAGGTATTGATTTGAGTCCAAGAGAAAACTGTTTAATTGTTGAATATCTTAGTTTGAGTCCTAAGAGATGACTATATACTGGGTGTGTGTCTTAGTTTGAGTCCAAAGAGATGATTATATATTGGGTGTGTCTTAGTTTAAGTCCAAGAGAAGACTGAAAAAGTGTTCAATAGAGAGAATTTGTCGTCTCTAAAGAGAGGGAAGGTGATTTTTATATGCCTTGATTGAAGCCTAAGGTTGAAGCTAAACAAAGAAAACTGACTCTACTGAGAAAAGTTTATCTGACTTGTAAAAAGCCCAAGATTAATGCTGGAAAGTTTTGGGGAAGGTCATTATATAAAGCCTAAGAGGAGGATGACTTTGGAAATTATGGAAGGATTTGTTCACTGGAATGATTGTGATTGGATGTTTATTGGTGAAAACTCAATTGTATGAAGCCCAAGAGGAGGCTAATCCAAAGGTGAATTCCTTGTTCTTAAGGAATCTTTGTGGGTAATAACACTTTCCAAGTCTGCTTGTATGAAGCCCTTATGGGAAAATGTCTTTGTACAAAGCCCAAGAGAAGGATAACCATTGTGGGGAGATTAATTATATAAAGCCCCGGAGGAGGCTATTTTATTGTGGGAAATCTATTGTACAAACCCAAAAGGAGGCTATCTTATTCATTGAGGTATAAGAGTGTAAACACCCCAAATTTGCCCTCACTAAGTTCACACCATTGGCTTGTGATCTTTTCATTTGCATAAGTTCAATCATATCATATCATATTGCATTTTTGCTTCACTGCATTGGTTCAAGTCATCTGCATCTAGGGTTTGTGATCTGAGCAATCCATGAGCCATCTGAGCCACTCCAAAGGTCTTCAATCATCTAAAGAGGGTCCATGTATGTTCAATCATCATATTTTATCCTCCCAATATCAAGGAAGTCAGAAAATCACAAGAACTGGCAAGGCATGGAAGCAGAGCCAGTTTTAACTACACAGATGACCTAAAATTAGGGTTTTGGTTTCAGAGGCCATAACTCCAATTTTTTTGGTCATTCTTGTTTCTATTGGTCTCAATATGATATAGGGATCATGCATACCAAGTTTGATGGAAAACTTCATTGTGGAAGTTATCTGGTCACTAGGTAACTTCTTGAGCAAGTCAGAGCAAAATCAGGGCATCTGAGGCCCCCACCAATGGACCCAAAGTGGATTTTTCATCAATTTGAAGTTATATGGTCTTTATTTGATAATTTAAGTGCTTGGAAGTTCACAAATTTGAAGAAAAGTGGGCAAAACCAAAAGTTGCCAAAAATGGAAATGACTTGTAATGTAAACTTTCCATTTTGGGAAAGTTTTTCAACCTCCTCTTTCTTAACCAAAAATGCTTCAAATGAAAAATTCTTGGTCATGAAAGTTGTAGATTGGATCATTCCCTTTTCAAAAACACATTTTATAATACACTTCTTTCAACACCCGTTCGTGTCACCAATCCCCAGCATGGTTGCCTAAACACTTATGGTAAACCAAACACTCATTTTATAATACACTTCTTTCGACACCCGTCCGTGTCATCTAATCCCCACAGATCACCAATTATCTTTTACACTTATAAGTTCATAACTTATACACTCTCTCTTATGATACTCGTCCGTGTCATACTTTCCCCAGCAAGTTGAACACTCATCTGTGTCTCACCAATGCTTATTTTTACTCATACAGATACTCGTCCGTATCTTGTATACACCACTTATCTCTCCTCAGATTCAACACTCGTCTGTGTTCTTTGTTAACCAGTTGGTACTCATCCGTATCATCATCTCTAAACATGCGTCAGCAGTTGTTTCAACTAATACTCGTCTGTATCATAGTCTTAAGGATGCTCGTCCGCATCTTTAATCTACCCACAGCGTCAAACACTCATACCTTTCCATCCTTGAATGTAGACACTTGTTTGTATCTATCATTCTCCATAAGGGTCCCCAGCAAATCCCTAGTAAAAATAAAAATTGCTTTTCTATCTGACATTCGTCCTATGTCATGATACTTTCGGCAGCCGTACCCTGCCAGGTGATCGTCCTTCACCTTTTGATGATTGTCCTTCACCTTTTGATGATCGTCCCTCATCATTCCCCCAACAGAGTTTCCATTATTGGAACCCTTTTCTATCCGACATTCGTCATATGTCGTGATATGTAGCAGCCGTCCCCTGCTAGGTGATCGTCCTTCACCTCTTGATGATCGTCCTTCATCATGCTTATTCTGATGGCCGTCCCCATCGTCGACCTTTTCTATCCGACATTCGTCCTATGTCGCGATACTTTCGGAAACCGTACCTTGCCAGGTGATCGTCCTTCACCTTAGATGACCGTCCCTCATCTTTCCCCCCAACAGAGCAGCCGTCCCCTGCCAGGTGATCGTCCTTCACCTTTGATGACTGTCCCTCATCATTTTAGTTCTTCAACCTGATGGTCGTCCCCATCATTACCTTAACCTTTAATCCCCAGAGAATTTTGTTACTATATTTGATGGCCGTCCCCATCATGATCTCTTTATTTCCCCAGCATGTCGGTCGTCCCCGTCATTGCTTTATCCCCAGCAGTCGTCCTCTGCTCGACGGTCGTCCTCCGTCGCCCGCACTTTATAATCATACTTTATTTCCTTTTACAATCTATATCCCTTTTCTTCTTCACCCAGGGAGTGAAAATTCCGGACTGTCTTTGGTATTCAACCACAAGTTATCTTGTTTGTCTGTTAAGCCGTCACTTACATCCTACACAGCTAACTCATGTTTGAATAGGGGCAGCTCTAAACACCCCAAATTTTCCCTCACTAAGTTCACACCATTGACTTGTGATCTTTTCATTTGCATAAGTTCAATCATATCATATCATATTGCATTTTGCTTCAATGCATTGGTTCAAGTCATCTGCATCTAGGGTTTGTGATCTGAGCAATACATGAGCCATCTGAGCCACTCCAAAGGTCTTCAATCATCTCAAGAGGGTCCATGTATGTTCAATCATCATATTTTATCCTCCAAAGATCAAGGAAGTCAGAAAATCACAAGAACTGGCAAGGCATGGAAGCAGAGCCAGCTTTAACTACACAGATGACCTAAAATTAGGGTTTTGGTTTCAGAGGCCATAACTCTAAATTTTTTGGTCATTCTTGTTTCTATTGGTCTCAATATGATATAGGGATCATGCATACCAAGTTTGATGTAAAAATTCATTGTGGAAGTCATCTGGTCACTGGGTAACTTCTTGAGCAAGTTAGAGCAAAATCAGGGCATCTGAGGCCCCCACCAATGGACCCAAAGTGAATTTTTCATCAATTTGAAGTTATATGGTCTTTATTTGATCATTGAAGTGCTTGGAAGTTAACAAATTTGAAGAAAAGTGGGCAAAACCAAAAGTTGCCAAAAATGGAAATGACTTGTAATGTAAACTTTCCATTTTGGGAAAGTTTTTCAACCTCCTCTTTCTTAACCAAAAATGCTTCAAATGAAAAATTCTTGGTCATGAAAGTTGTAGATATGATCATTCAAGAACAAGATCTAATTCATTTTGGAACTCAAGTTATGGCTTTCCAAAGTTGGGAAAAATCACATAAAAATCACTTTTACACCAAAGAGGCATTTTGCAAAATGGCATGATAAGGCATTCTAAAGGCTTCAAATATGCACAAATACTTCACAACATGCTCATGTGACCTCTAAGGATCAGATTTGTGCTTTGAATCATTCCATTTCATGCCTTGTACGTGAAGAAATCAAGAAAGAGCCAAACTTTGCCAAAATTGCAAAACCCCCCACAACTTCCCCCAAACTTGCCAAATTGCCTCAAACTGATTTCCATGGTTGTCCATGAATCATGCTGCGCCAGACGCCCCCTTGTCCTTGGCCTGAAACAGCCCATACCTCAAAGGACACATAACCTTGACTTTGTGCATTTTCACCCATACCAATCACACTATGCCATTACCAACTTTCTGACCAATCACATTTGTTTATACTAATCAAATGCAAGCCAAACATAACAAGAACATAACATGAACTCTCCCACAAGTCAGCATACACAAAAACTTCTCTCTTTTCATTTTCATTCGAAACTCTCAACACAAACATCAAAGCATAAAAATTCTTCCACCATTCATCTTCAAATCCATCACTGATCACAAACCACCCTTTACTTTGCCCTAAAATCCACCATATACCAAATACGATTTTCTCCCCCTTTGAACTGAACTTCATCAAACTCACAAACCAGCCACAAAAAACTCCAACCAAGCATCAAAGCTTCTTCAGGGAGGACATTGGAGGTGTTTTGAAGCAAAAAGGAGGCCTGCAAGCTCTAGGGTTGAAAGCTTCATCTCAGGTAGCCATGTGAAAATATTTTTCCAAAACCTTTGTTTTAAGTTCTTAATTGGTTGAGTTTGATCCCCTGAGTGTAATGAACTTTGAATTATTGAAAATGGTGAAGAAATGAGGATGTATGGTCTGTCTGAAAGTTTTGCATTTTTTGTTCTTTGGTTCGAATCTTGTTAATGGCTGAAAATAAATTCTGTTTGAGGGTGGATTTAGGTTTAGGGGGGTGAGAGGAACGAATCTGGAGCTTTAGAGCTCTAGAAATGGCCTGGGGAGTGAGATTGAAATTCTCAGGGAAGGGTGTGGCCGGAGAAGATGACCGGAGGTCATTTCCGGCCACCTGAAAGTCATTAATGTTTAATTAGGGTTTAGGGGTGAGTTTAAACGTGAGCCTTTGGATTTGATCTGCCCGCGTGTTTGGATGGCCAGGATTCAGTGTTAAAACCCTAATCTTTTAATTAATATTAATTAATTAGATTTAATTAAAAAATGCCAGATTGAACCACAACCTTAGGATTGCGCGCGCAGTCAACTTCAAATCCCTAGCTTTGAATCTGGACCTCAGGATCTTCATACTTTCCATTTAATTGATTTTTATTGCATTTTCTTTATTTTTATTTTATACGAATTTTAAAAAATAGAAAAAGACATCAAAAAATTCTGAAATGTTTTATCCAAACTTTAATTAATTTTCAGAACCCAAATATATTTTTATTTTTATTTTTTGCATTAAAAATATATTTTTAAATCATTTAAATGTTATTTTTAATTAGTTAATGAGAATTAATTAATTAAAAATACATTTAGGTATTTAAAAATCTCCAAGAAATTCAGAGAACATTCTTAGGCATTTAGAAACATTTACAAACTCACCACACAAATTTCTTTTTGGTTTTGATCATGCTTTGACATTTTTCAATTGAATTAGGGTTCTTAAACTTGAATATTTTTAACCCTAACTTCAAAAATTCATAACTTTTGAACCAAAGTGAGTTTGTGAATGATTCTTTTTGCATTGTGCTATGCATGGTTTCAAGCATCTAAAAACATTTTTTGTTTCATTTTTCTAATGCATTTTCAATTTGTTTGGTATTTTACCTTTAGGATCACCCTTAAATCCCTAGAAACTTAGAAAAATCATAAGTCCTTATAGGTTAAGCTTCTGACCTCCCCTTTGGATGGTGAACTAGTATAGGTTTAGGGTTACTTTGAGTCAATTTTCAATTTTTTATCTTATGTTTTGCTTCTGTTTTTGAGTTGTGCATCTCACATGATCATATAACCCTAATTTGCATCTTCATTTGCATTCCTCTTGCATAAGCTTGCATACATGAACTTGCCATGACATTTTGTGCATCCACATGACATATAAGACATCTTAGGATACACTAGAATCATGTTTGATCATTGCATCATCCATTTGCCATGTTTTACTTTCATTTCATTCCATGTGCATTCATGAACTTTCATGCCTTTTATATGCTTCATTTGCATTCCCATCCTTGGTATGATCATCTTCATCTCATGACATACATTTAAATCATCTCTTTGAATCATTAGCATCATGAACATGCTTCTGGTTTTGGTTTTTATCTTTGCATTTCATTTCATTTTCATTTCATTTCATTTCCTTTTGCTAACTTTTCAGGTGGTAAGTATTTGAGAAGTGAATTTGCCTTCACTTCTCACAATCTCTTCTCATCTCTCTTATGCATCATTGCTGAATTTTACTATTGTATTAGAGTGAGCTTGCTCATTCATGCCCTTCCTTCCCTTTCTTTCTTCAAGTAACTTATCTTCTTAAGTGAAGTAAGTTAACTTGTTTCTTCTGCTTCTCCTCTTTTCATCTGCTTCTTCCTTGGTGGCTCTTCTTGAAGATCTCTTGCAAGCCTCATAAACCCTAGGAATACCCAAGCATGATCACAATTAGGGATTTATTAGTCCCCCCATTAGTTTTACCTTTGTGTCATCTTTGTGTCTTCTCTTCTCATCTCTTAATCAAGGACTAAACCTTAAAGGTTTTAAGGCTTTGTGATTAGGGTTATGCCGGTATCCTTCTATTAGGATGGAGTGTATAACTTTAATCCCAAGTGTTAAACCCTTAAAGTGTTTAAATCCTTTAATCAATTCACTTAATAATCACTAAGACATCAAGCTTGTAACTTGAGCCTTGCATTAGGGTTCTAATCCTTCCTTAATTGGTTAAGAAGGACTAACCCTAGTGTTAATGGACAAGTCCCCCTCAAGTTGTCTTACAAACCATAAAATTCACTTCTTAATCTTACCATTAACTAAAATCCACTTTAATAAAGGCTTTGTTTTGTCATGAGGTTAATCCCTAATCATGGATTAAGTTGAGGTATATTCCTCCGCTTAAATGTTCTCATCTATTATCCTTCTATTAGGATGGTGTAATGAGTCCATTAAATCCTTGATTATGGCTTAAACTCATTACTTAACACTAAACAAAAACTCCAAAAACATCTAAATAAATGCAAGTAGGTTAATGATCTTAATCCTACATCATGGTGATTAAGTGTGAGGTGTTTACTTCATACTTAAGGTATTCTCATACCCCTAATCAAAGGGAAGATGTGATGAGTTTACTAACCCTTGGTTTAGGCTTAAGCTCATTTTCTTATGACAAACTCCAAAAGCAATAAAAGATTGAAAGCATCAAAACAAACAATAATCGTTTCCTCAGGGATTCTTTTCTCATCTCATTCACTCACAAACGAGAACTCGCTTCTTCCGTCTAATGCAAGACAATTTGCACCTAAGCCAGACAGGTCATACACTTGAGCATAGATAAGTAAGCAGTTCATCAGTCAGTTTATTCTTCAGTCTCTTTGAGTCGAACTACGGTGTTCTGACTTCCTCATTGCACGAGAGGATACGTAGGCATAACTTAACAATTATCGAACAAAAGTCTCTGTATATTCCCCCTCCTCCAGCATTATCCTTTAAGCCTCATAGTCTTGAGCTTTGCATTTTTTTCTTGCACTGACACTTTTTCATTTCACTTCACATTTCTTTTACACTGACACTTGAACTCTTTTCCAGCTTTTGCACACAAAATAGCACTGACACCTACCCCTTTAAACACAATCTTTCAAGCGTGGATCCCGTCTAGTACGGCGGACAATCTGGGTGCTAATACCTTCCCAGGTTGTAACCAACCCCCTTTCTCAGTTTCTCTGGTTCGCGACCGTCTTATCCATCTCTTTCTAGGTTTATGCAACATTACCTTTCCTTCGAGATAAAAATGCCTAGCTGGCGACTCTTTTCAGTTCACCCTTGTGTTCTCCTTTCTATTCATCCTCATTTCATTTTCTCTTTTCATCGACCGTTCCCGCTTGTACCGGGATGCAAATCTTTGGGAGTGACAGCTTGGCGACTCTGCTGGGGACCCTTATACTGCAACCAGGGCTTCTGGTTCTTTTTGTGGGTTCCTCCTAGTGCTTGTTTGGTTTGTGTTTACAGGGGTGTTATGTGTTAATTGTTTTTTCTTATTTTGCTTTATTTATTGCTTTATGTACAGCTTTATTTATTGCTTTCTTTACAGTCTTATGCATATTTCATACTGTCATTGCTGGATCTGGTTTTCTGTTTTGGTGGGTGGGGTTCCATTGAGAGATTAAGGTCCTATACCTGGGACCTGAATGACTCCTAGGCTAGAGTGGTTCATATTCTTTCCCATTCCATTTCGGTCTGGTGTGGGAATATGAAACACGGTTCAGATGTGGGTATGTTGAAGTTTAGGGTTCCTGCAAACCTGTAAACCCCTCCCAATCTCACGGGTGTGCTACTCGGGTCAACATCACAGACTCTCAAAGCCGAATAGCAATAATACGTTCACCATCTCCGAGAAATGGCTCATGACCAAATCAGGGAATCGGTTTGGTATTATGTACTACGCAGGGAGGTCTCAGTTGAGTCCGGAAAAATAAGCATCCCTCACAAGTCTCCAGCTTCAAGCACTGAATCGAGAAACAATAGTACATTCATCCCGAAGGGTACAATACTATCGTCATACGAACAGTTTTGCTTTAACTGAATTCCTGTGAGAGAACCAGGCCATCCTATGCGAGTTCCCAATGGACCCTCGGATGCGAGTGGGTTTGCCAACAAATGTGGTCTGCCACTGTCATCACTGGAGAGGGTTGTTTCCACTAAGGTTCTCAATGATCGGTCCCCAGCTGCACATAACCATCAAGGTTGTATCCTGAAGTGGGGAAGAACCCCCACACAGAATAGTCCCAAGACAGTCGCAACCTGGGTGTGGAACACATCACCACTCATCATGTAACCATGCGAGCACAACGTGTCCACGCTAATCCTATGGTGCACTCAAGCCGGGTATTTGGCTTATCTCACAGTAACTCCCATCCCACAGAAAAAATGAAAACCAGCATAGCCAGACAGTCCAGTATAATATGATGCATGGAAAATAAAATACTGAAAGCGGTAAATAAATGCGATAAAGTAAAGCTGTAAATAAAAGCTGTAAATGAAAACAGTAAAGCTAAACCAAAGCACACAGCAACAAGCATATAAACACCCAAAGAAATAAAACCAAACAGGCGCTAGGATTGACTCTACAAGGGAAACCAGAAGAATCAGGTTAGTCCCCAGCAGAGTCGCCAGCTGTCGCTCCCGGGATTTTCATCCTAGTACAAACGCGAAAGTGGCGCGGAAAGGTTAGAGTCGCCAGCCAGACATTTTTATCCCGAATGAATGGGAAAGGTAATGTTGCACAAACCTAAGGAAGAAGGAAAAGACAAGGCCTTGCGAACCAAAGATCTGAGTTCGGGAGTCGGTTACGAATTGAGAAGGTATTAGCACCCCAATCCGTCCGTCGTACCCGACGGGATCCACGCTTGCTTGTTTGTTTCAAAGGGTGAGAAAAATACGAATGCTGCTGAATAAAACCGCTAACTGGAAGAAAGGGAATGGAAAAGAAGATAGAAAGAAAGGGGGAAATGTAGGGAAAATAAAGAATGTGCTCGAACGGGCCCTACCCCGCTGCCTACGTACCTCACCGGGATAATGAGGATCAGAGTCGACGTAGTTCGCCTAACCTAGGCGGGAACTATTTGTTTGTGTTTTTTACAGCTGGAACTGCGTATGTCTATGCTCAGGTGTTGCAGGCTCGTCTGGTACGAGTGCGTTTACCGTCTTGCATGCGAGACAAGTCGTCGCGAGTTCGCGGTGTGAGTGAGTGAGATGAGAAAAGAAGTTCCCGCAGGATAGTCGTTTATTGTGTGTTTTTGGCTTTTATGAGAAGTGTTTTGAATTTTTGTTTGTGAACTGTTTTGTACTAAGACCTATCCATCGCGGGAAGTATTTACACCTCGCCCCGAAACAGGACGCGTATAAACACTCCGCAACAAAGTCTCGTGTCGTACAAGATTGTTCGGTTTTTATTAATTGTTTTATTGCTTTTCTTTTGAGATGAGAAAGAGAATGACTCAAGTTGATAAAAGGAAAAATCTAAGGGACTAAGACTCAATCCTAATTTTGTTATGTATTTACAAAGTGATCCTAATGGTTAGTGAGGTTTTCTATTCCTAATGGAAACTTAAAACTACTAGAATTCAACTTACTTCTTAATGAAGTTAAGTTGATTCTAAGAACAAATGGGAATCCTATACAAGTTGTAACAATAAAAATAAGGCAAAACAATGAAATCAACTATGAGAAATAATATTCTACAAATGCCTTAAAGGCATGAATAATAAATAGTCTTATTTATTTATTCTATTTCTATATGGAAATGAACTTTATACTAAATTCAAAATCTAGGTCAAACTTAATATTTATCCTAAAACAAATTAAACTAAACCTAAGTCTAATGCTAAATTCTATGACTAAAATTAATCTAGACTATTATTATTATTATTTTTTGTATTGAGCTATATTTTCTTTTAATGGCTTAATCTAATGGGAATTATACCTAACTAAGCCTAAACTAATATTCCAAAAAAAATACTAACCTTCTAGAAAAATTGTGAAAATTAAATCATACGATCCTAACACTATCTAAAATAGTATACTAAGAGGGATTCTAAAAATACTTATTTTTCCTATGCCTAAACATTATTTAATTTCAGCTAAAAATTAATTATTATTTCCTAAGGATTTTATCACCAAAACCTAAGATAAAAAATTCCATAAAATATATCCTAAGAACTATTAGGGGTCTTTTAATTATAGAAAAAAGAATGGCTCAAAAAAGTTGATGGAAGTTACTTAAATAAAATAAACAAAATTCAGCACAAATAATAGAGATTCAATAACACTAATTAATAGAAAAATTCGTAATTAATTCAAAAATAAACAAATTCCAGAAAATAAAAATGTCCCAAATTTCTAAAATTGAATTAACAACCTACTCTAATTTTTGGGGAATTTTCTCATGCTTTTTCCTATTTTTTATAAATTATTTCTAACTTAATATTAACTTAAATCTAAAAAGAAAAATGGCGCATTAAAAGTGGCGTATCGAGATTACTTACCTGAATGACGTGCCGATTCTTCACATAAAAGAAATCCGGAAAAACCTCACGCAAGGTCTTGTAGTCTCCCATGAGCAAAATAAATGCCCATTTTCCATATTGGCTTCGTGAAGCTTTGCTATAATCGTAATCGATTCAATATCGATCAAAAACGCTTATGAATATTCATCCTATAATTAGTACTAAGCATAATTAAAATTAGTGCAAAAAGAATTCTAATTAAAATTTTCAAGAAATGGATCAAAATCCTAATACACAAGAAATTATCTAAAAGAAATTAATTAATAATTTTAAGAAATTAAAAAAACAAATATACAAGAAAATTAACTAGTCAATTCTAAGAAAATATGGGGTGTATGTAGAAGGATAAGGGTGCAGATAGAGGTTTCATAGGGCTGAGGCCCAATCCTCATGTAGAGAGTCCGCAAGGGAGGTGTAGGAGGCAAAAACAGGGTTTGAAAAGTAATCCATGGTGGTGGCAGAACCCGGCCCATTTTCATTGAAGATAATCTAAACCTAAAATCAATAATTTAGGGACAAACTCCCCAGCGGCACCTTTCTCATCTTCTTCTTCCTCAAAGCATCCGCGGTCGTCCCTCACTGAATAATACTCGTCAAAGGAACAATCCATGGCGCCTTTTCTTCTCTCAACCTCATAACACGTCCTGATGATACCCCTTTCGCCGTACCGTCGCGATAACGACGTAGCCTCCGCCGTCGTAGCTTCACTCGCTTTCGGAGAAAACCTTGCCGCCACCCTATCGTTCATCCTCGCGAAGAACAACGTCGATGGAAACCAGAAGAAGAAGCTCCCCGGCGTCGTCGGGAAAAGCAACGTCTCCGCCGTGGTTCTCAAAAATCGCATCCTAACATCTCTTCCGCCGCACCATGGCCTATCATCGGCGACAATAGATTGAAATCCTCCTCACTGCGTATTCTGAATTACGGCTTCTAGGTAATTTCTTGGATCTTTGATACGTCATTGAGCCTCTTGTTCTTCTCTTTCGATACTCACTTCTTTTGGTGTCCGCCGTTGCGTTTCCATTGTTGGATCAAGCTACGCTTGGTTCTCTTTGCGGTTCTGAGTCCGTGCTTGTTTGAATATTGCAGGTTGAGGAAAGAAATGAGATTTTTGATGTTTTTTGATGTTGATGGAGGTGTGATCCTGACAAAGATCGTTGATGCAGGAAGTGTGTTGAAGTTTCCTTTTTTTTTTGCGGATTGGAAATTGAGCTTTTGAAGTTATTGATTTTCTGAGTTGGTGTGAATCGTTCCTGTATTGTTGACCTGTTGTGTAACTGTGTTATCGAATTTTCTTTGTAGGTTGTGAATCTTTGTTGATTGAAGATGTGAAGGTTATTGATGATGAAATTCTATTGAAGGAGACGGATTTGCAGGATCCAGAAGATTCATATTGATGAATCCAAGTATTGGAGATGATGAAGATTGGGAGAGATTCTGAATTTTTGTGTTAGAGGATTTGGAAGTTCAAGAATTGATGAAGAAACATTCAAGTTGAGAATTGAAGAAGAAGCGAGGTTGATGAATATAATGGTGAAAGATTCAAGAGGATTGAGATTAGATAGGGTTGAAGATTGTTGCTTGAGGTTGAAGAAGATTGGAAAGAGAGTATTAAGATTAACATGGTGATGAGTGTTTGAAAAGAAAACTGTGGAAGAAGCTGGATTGAATCAGAAGCTGCTGACTTATAGGAGCTTTGAAGATGGTTCTGGAAACTTCAGGTATAGTTCAGCTGGACTTTTCTAGAAGAATTCGGTTATCAATTTGTCATTTTCAATTATTTTCGGTTATGAGTTTTTTTTGGTTCTGTTATGTATTTTTTTTCAATGTGATTCTGTGCTTCGGGCCTTATGCATTGCATACAGGATTTTGGAGCTTATTGGATTTTTTTTGATTCTAAAACTGATGAATTTTGTTATAGCTTGTTAACTGAAACTCTAACTGCTTCTTTCTCCTTTTTTATTTTTGCACCCTTTTGTTAGCTTAGATTTTGCACCAGTTCTTATATGCGATTTCTTTGTGATTTTTGCAGGTTTGGCATTCCGTTTCTAGTTGATGATTGATGGAGTTGAGATGAAGAAGCTTGGTCGAGAGTGAAGAAGTTGGATTCAAGATGAATTCTGTGAGATGAAGATGGAGAAACAAGGAAGTTTTTTTTTTTCTGTTAGGTGATGATAGTGCAGGCAAAAGAGAGAGAGAGTCATTAAGAAGAAGAGTCTTGTAAAGATTGAAGAACCCAAAAAAACTGTTCTGTATATTTTTTTTTATGTATATTCCCCCCTTTTGGATTATGGAAAATGCTTTAAAAAGTGAATGGAATTGGAGATCCTACTTTTTGTAACTGAATTCTTTTTTACTGATTCTGAGTTTTTTTTGTATAATGTGACCAAATAATCACTTGGTTTTGCTAATATGCGGCTGATTGGGTTGAAACTTGATCCTCTTTTGAAAGGATTATGATAAATTTCACATCAGCATTGCTTGTGGTCTGTTATGAAATGTGTTCCTAGTATCAGGAGATAAAATCTGAATTGTGAAGGGTGAAACGAATGTAATGGTAAAGATCTCTTAAAAAAAAATCTCTGGAAAACTTTCTTGAATTTGATAGAACTTGGATAATGTAGTGACTTCATAAAAAAAATGGATGAACTTGAATGATTTGGATTGTTGTAACTTGAACTTTGAATGTATTTTGAACTTTGCATGTCGAACAACTTTTAAAGGTCATGAACCCAAATTAAATTCCAATAAGGACAAATCCACTTAAATTTTAATGTCAAATGACCTTGGATCCTCTACCAATTTAAACAAACAAATCTCACAATAATCCTTTGTATCTCTTGTCAAGATATGTGCCTTGCAATTCACTAAGTGGGTGACCAATGATTTTAAAACGAACACCCTAAGGAACTTCGAAGATGAACACGTAACCAAAGCACCAAGCATGTAAAAGCAACCTTTTCCATTCCCTATTAAATCTCTGACTTTATTGGAGCTCTTGTATCCATGACAACTCGTATCTTGAGAAAACGATTGCGACAGTAAAAATCACCTTTGGTATCGACCTTGAGTGTAATGGTTATAATAGGAAACTCAACCATAAGGATAAGCCTCAATCATATACCTTATGAAGCAATGAAATGCACTAATATGTTGTTAATGACTTAGTGAGAAATGAACGATATGCCAGTAAAGGGAATAAATATGAGGACAAATTTTGAGGTATTACAGCTGCCCCTATTCAATCAACTGCAGACCTGAACGGATAATTGCAACAGCTTTTAGACGTTCAAGGTATGGAGTGATTGAATACTCGAATAAAACCTGAAAATTTGAACTCAGGATAATGGAAATACCATCTGCCCATTTATTTATTTATATATTTTCTGATTTGACCTCTGAATAGGTAACGGGGAAAGAACCAGGTGGAGATACGCTGGGAAGAATGCCATCCTCGAATGACAACTCACAAGAGATCCTCGAATTCAATACTAAAACCATCCTGGAATAGAAACACGATAGTATACCGGCCGCAGGCGATAACCATCAGCAACAAAGACTGACCTCGGACAGACTTTGCAAATGAAACAAACTGACCTCAGTCAATAAGCTCAAAAAGTGAACTACTATCCTCGAATAATAGCCACACAAAAACAAAACAAGACCAACCGCAGAAGGACTTGAAGAAAAGAATGCCATCCTCGGATGCCCATCCAAAAGATCCTCGGATCCAACACGAAACCATCCTCGAATTGAGACGCGAAGGTATACCAGCCTCGACTGATAACCAAACACAAAGCTGACCTCAGACAGGCTTTGCAAAAGAGACAAACTGACATCGATCAATAAGCTCAAAAAGTGAACTACTATCCTCGAATAATAGCCACAACAACAAGACCAACCGCAGAAGGACTTGAAGAAAAGAAATGTCATCCTCGAATGACAAATCAAGAGATCCTCGGATCTAACACGAAACCATCCTCGAATGGAGACGCGAAGGTACACCAGCCTCGACTGATAACCAAACAACAAAGCTGACCTCAGACAGACTTTGCAAAAGAGACAAACTGACCTCGATCAATAAGCTCACAAAGTGAACTACTATCCTCGAATAATAGCCACCACAAACAAGACCAACCGCAGAAGGACTTGAAGAAAAGAAATGCCATCCTCGAATGACAAATCAAAAGATCCTCGGATCTAACACGAAACCATCCTCGAATGAATACGCAAAGGTATACCAGCCTCGACTGATAACCAAACACAAAGCTGACCGCAGACATACTTTGCAAAAGAGACAAACTGACCTCGATCAATAAGCTCAAAAAGTGAACTACTATCCTCGAATAATAGCCACACAAAACAACAAGACCAACCGCAGAAGGACTTGAAGAAAAGAAATGCCACCCTCGAGTGACAATCCAAAAGATCCTCGGATCTAACACGAAAATGGTATCCACCGATCCAACCCGGAAAGCGAGAATGTAATATCATCCGATTTACAACTCGAAGAGAAATGATATCAACCGATTCATGACTCAAATAAGATCAATCGATCTAACATGGAGATGGTATCAACCGATCCATAACCAAGAAAAAACGAGAATGTAATATCATCCGATTTACAACTCGAAGAGAAATGATATCAACCGATTCATGACTCAAATAAGATCAACCGATCTAACATGGAGATGGTATCAACCGATCCACAACCAAGAAAAACGGGATCATTGTACTTAAATGATAACCCGAAACGCGACCGTTGTACTGAAACGGAGACGCGAAAAAATGAGACTGTTGTACTGAAACAAGACTCAAAGAGGAGACCATTGTACTTAAATGGAAACTCGAAAGGAACGGGATCATTGTACTTAAATGATAAACCGAAACGCGACCGTTGTACTGAAACGGAGATGCGAAAAAATGAGACTGTTGTACTGAAACAAGACTCAACCGGGGATAACAACAAGACGTGGTATAAGTAACCACCCTGGGAAACGAAGTTGCATTCTGTGGGTAACACTTCAATATGATTGGAGATGTAATGGGTCTTATGTAATATACCTCAAAACTGGCCCATGCTGGTATGCATATGTTTGGATTTATGGCGTAATGCTCCATGATGATGGAAATGCTACGCTTTGGAGGATGCAAATGTGATGATGATTACTAGATGCAAATGCAAATGCAAAAGGGGTCTCCCGATGAGGAGATAACAGATATCCCTGATGGCTTGACTGGGAGGAACTGATGATCACTGCATTGATCTGATTGATCTTTGTGAGAAGAAGACAACTCTGCGGGGAAGGCTGTCAATGATACACCGGCTCTGAACTGCCGCCATTGCCAAAAATAAATTGGACTTTGAGATTGGAGAGCCAAGACCCTGCTGGAGATGGACTCTTCTTGAACTCTGACGGGGAAGTGAGGACCTTCTTGACTTGGCTGAGAACCCAAGGTATGATACTGCTGAGGAAGCAATTGCTGGGGAGGCAAGACACTCCTTATACTGCTGAAAATTGCCCCTGTTTGAAAGGAAACTCCTGCTTGGGGATAACACCCACCTTCTGCTACCTTGCTGGGAGAAATTTCGACTTCCACATTACTGGGGATGACGGGTGATATCAATGATAAAGCTTCCTGCTGAAGATAAAAGCTCAAGCTGCCACTTGCTGGGGATAAGAGATAAATCCTCTCATGTTGGGAATGAGAGATGTAAGGCGTCTCATGCTGGTGATGAGAGACGATGATACCCTTCTGATCAAGAAGTAACTTTCGCTTTGCTACACAGCTGGAAAAGGGATTGTCTAATGAGACTAGCTAAGGAATTTTGATCAATGAAGCTTGCTGATGAAATAACTCTTGAAGTACTGTGCTGACAATGGCTTTGCCCCTAGCCCCGGGTTGATAGGTTGTCAACTAATCATGAGTGAACGATGGTTCTTTGCAATTTTCAACTCGCCTCAGATTAAGGTCCATCGGAAGAAAATGTCTCAAGAGGATTTTACAGAAAACATGACATACGAAATGCCTCAGTGTCTTCAAACTCTTGGAGAGATTCGTCGGATCTCGAAATAACTGCCCCAGGCTGCATGGTCTATGAAAGACATTTGCCTCGCGAGGATTCATGAAAGACCTTATATCACTGTGAGATAGTGTGTCTCAGTATTTTGAATTTTGGATAGGTGCTTTGGATTGATCGTCTTCGGGAAAAAGTGACTTCTCATGCTCCTGGGATGGCCTGCCCCAGGACGAGCCTTGAAGTGATCACCTCTGACTGACCGTGCTCGGAAGAAAACACCCAGATCAATTGTTCTTTGAGAGATTGGATCTCGAAGTAATTGCCCCAGTTTGGTTGAAATTTGAATACATGCCTCAGACTAATGGCCCTTTGAGAGATTTGAATCTCGAAGTGATTGCCCCAACTTGGCTGGATTTTAAAGAGATTGCTCGACATGATTGCCCCGGATTAGTTGGCTCTTACCACGACTGTTGGGAAAATCCCTACTCAATGGAGTTTTCTTGAAAAGTGCACCTCGACAGATTGTCCTTCGGAAGTTTCAGACTTCTCAACTTGGCAAGATTAAACTTCTGGACTGAGATTCCATATGTAAACTTTTATGATGCCAAACAAATGTATGTAAGCAAAAAATGTTTATTTTAAGAATGAAAATTCAAGTGCAACACACATGTTAACTTTGAAGTTTTACTGAAAAAGATGTCGCAAACCTTTGTGAGCGGATCACTGGTTAATATACGACATTAATTTTTTTAATAATAGAAAGCATGCACATGCAACACCAACAAAGATCTTTCAACACCACTCATAGGAGTCAGGAACGCGATCTTGTGATAGTACGCTCTCAAAAATAACCCTGTTTCAGTTAGGACTTTTGAGGGTTGTATCGTGGTCTGGTTCACGGTTATAGAAACAAAGGATATAGGCTCGAAATTTATTTGTGCCCACCCCTCTTCGTGATGTTCTCCATTCCTATGATCAGCTAGCTTTCACAAGCGCTCACCTCTCAAAAGGGTTTTGTGATGGTGGAGGAACCAATTACACCAACGGTTTAAGCACCAATCAGGTTGTGGTTGGGAGTCAGTCATCCCTTCGCCTTTCGTGTCTGTATCACACGACTTTGTTCTTATTCAAGGATCTTTCTGGTGTAATCCTCTTCGTCTTTTGCTTTTGCATTATTTGATTATCCCTAACTTTTGCCTGGACTGATTCTTGTGAATCTTTGATTGTGAAGTCCAGCGGGATGCCCTAATTTTTGCCTAAGTCGCTTGTTTTCAAGTTTCGACTTAGCGGGCTTTCTCATTCATTTTTTTTTAATTCTTCTTTTTTGAACAAATCGTGTGACACTGTTTGTCTTGATTGCTTTGAAAGGGTCGTGACTGTCCCACTTCTTGGTTGTTGAGGGATAACCATTGTGGTCTCTGGTCTTTGGACCTCTTGATTGGGATAACCATTGTGGCTCCTGGTCATTGGACCTCTTGATTTGGTACAATGAAAGGTAATGGATCCTCAGATTTGCACTCCTTTTCGAAATTTGAACGATTGGTCAAGCTAACTGACGCCTACCCTGCCCCTGGGTTTAGTGCAAGGGTTTTTTCATGCAAAAAGAAACTCCTACTTCAAGGCTCAAATGGGTTGGCGAGGGTCTATCTCCCTTATACCTCCGGTGTTTAGGACTTGAAACAATGCCTGTACATCGTCAACAGGGTCTTTCTCAAAAGCACACAATTAGAGATTTTTGCGTTTTCATTTTGTCGTCCTCCCTGATAGAGTTTAATCACAACAGTTGGTATTGCAATGCACATACACAAAATCATGAGTGAATACGAATGGATTACTTCAAGAGAAACGTGTGCATTTTATTATGGTTATCATTTAAAAACAAATAAGTTTCATGCATGCATACAAATGTTTAAACAAACAATATAAACTACAAATGAAAATGCAGTAAAGAAGCTGAACATTGCCGTCATTGAGGAGACTTGACTCTGTATGGACTTATTGATTCTGAAGATGCCTTTGCAAATTGGGAGACCCATTTGATGAGGAAACTTCAATATGTGAGCAGACTTTCTGGCATGATGACCTTTGAGTCGATCAACTTCGGGACCTTGTCTTCACCTTTGCCTCTGAAAGACTTGCAATCTTCAATTAAAAGGTCAGGTGCCCCAGAATGATAGTCATACTTGGCATTGAAACCCCAAAGGAAACTTTGTCGAAGATGATCCTGATGCGGCTAGCTCAACCAATTTGAATCTGAGCAAATGAGGAAATTTGTTGCGCGTACGACCTCAGAATATGATCAAACTTCTTCTCAAGTTGTTCTGGCCTTTACCCATATGCTTTGGTCCTAGAACTCTCTTGGGAAGCTGAGGTTGGATGCTGACAACGACATCTGGAAGGAAGAGGTTGATAAAGTTAATAGATAAGGTTGCTCGGAAAGATCTTGCACGATCTCCTGCCTACGTATCTCCATTGACCAATGGAGAATCAGAGCAGCGTAGTTCCCCTCAATAGGGATGAAAATAGCTTCGTTCAGAACCTCCATAACCAATCTCATCTGAGTCTTCATCTGGTTGACTTCCTCTTTCATCAGTTTTTGGTTCTGAAATAAAGCTTATACCTCTGCCCTGAATGGCCTCAGTTAGGTCTTCCTTTCGGTTACCTCCGCCCGGAGTTGCTTCAAATATATACTTTGATGACTGTGATTCAAGTTGTCCATTCTGATGAGAAGTCAAGTCAGGAGAAGAATTTGTCTCTGAACACCTGTCAAGAATGCAAGGATGTATGCAAATGCCATGTTCAATTATTTCTGAGGAATCTAACTGCTTTGATTCAAGTTTTGATACAGAAAAATCCAACAACATGATTCAGATATGTGATCCTCGGAAATAAATGAACATGTATGCAGAAATGCTATGATGTCATGTATGTAACAGACGTGTGATCAATAGTCTGATGTTGGTGCCGGTGTTGAGCAATGAGTCAAGTGTCTGAATAGAATCACAATAGCGGCACCATCTCTATATAAAACCCCATAACTGAGAACCCAATAACTGTAGAACTGGATCACATAATATAACCGTCATTGATGGTGTTGAAGCTGAACAACGAGCCAAGTGTCTGTGGAGAGTCATAATAGCTGTCACAATATCAGGGTCACCATGGTAATCACAGTAACAATATCTCTGAATAGAAATCCCGGATCTCAGAATCAAAGAACCATATAGCACCAGATAATATTATAAAACAACACTGGCAAAGCGGGTATGTTGAAGTTTAGGGTTCCTGCAAACCTGTAAACCCCTCCCAATCTCACGGGTGTGCTACTCGGGTCAACATCACAGACTCTCAAAGCCGAATAGCAATAATACGTTCACCATCTCCGAGAAATGGCTCATGACCAAATCAGGGAATCGGTTTGGTATTATGTACTACGCAGGGAGGTCTCAGTTGAGTCCGGAAAAATAAGCATCCCTCACAAGTCTCCAGCTTCAAGCACTGAATCGAGAAACAATAGTACATTCATCCCGAAGGGTACAATACTATCGTCATACGAACAGTTTTGCTTTAACTGAATTCCTGTGAGAGAACCAGGCCATCCTATGCGAGTTCCCAATGGACCCTCGGATGCGAGTGGGTTTGCCAACAAATGTGGTCTGCCACTGTCATCACTGGAGAGGGTTGTTTCCACTAAGGTTCTCAATGATCGGTCCCCAGCTGCACATAACCATCAAGGTTGTATCCTGAAGTGGGGAAGAACCCCCACACAGAATAGTCCCAAGACAGTCGCAACCTGGGTGTGGAACACATCACCACTCATCATGTAACCATGCGAGCACAACGTGTCCACGCTAATCCTATGGTGCACTCAAGCCGGGTATTTGGCTTATCTCACAGTAACTCCCATCCCACAGAAAAAATGAAAACCAGCATAGCCAGACAGTCCAGTATAATATGATGCATGGAAAATAAAATACTGAAAGCGGTAAATAAATGCGATAAAGTAAAGCTGTAAATAAAAGCTGTAAATGAAAACAGTAAAGCTAAACCAAAGCACACAGCAACAAGCATATAAACACCCAAAGAAACAAAACCAAACAGGCGCTAGGATTGACTCTACAAGGGAAACCAGAAGAATCAGGTTAGTCCCCAACAGAGTCGCCAGCTGTCGCTCCCGGGATTTTCATCCTAGTACAAACGCGAAAGTGGCGCGGAAAGGTTAGAGTCGCCAGCCAGACATTTTTATCCCGAATGAATGGGAAAGGTAATGTTGCACAAACCTAAGGAAGAAGGAAAAGACAAGGCCTTGCGAACCAAAGATCTGAGTTCGGGAGTCGGTTACGAATTGAGAAGGTATTAGCACCCCAATCCGTCCGTCGTACCCGACGGGATCCACGCTTGCTTGTTTGTTTCAAAGGGTGAGAAAAATATGAATGCTGCTGAATAAAACCGCTAACTGGAAGAAAGGGAATGGAAAAGAAGATAGAAAGAAAGGGGGAAATGTAGGGAAAATAAAGAATGTGCTCGAACGGGTCCTACCCCGCTGCCTACGTACCTCACCGGGATAATGAGGATCAGAGTCGACGTAGTTCTCCTAACCTAGGCGGGAACTATTTGTTTGTGTTTTTTACAGCTGGAACTGCGTATGTCTATGCTCAGGTGTTGCAGGCTCGTCTGGTACGAGTGCGTTTACCGTCTTGCATGCGAGACAAGTCGTCGCGAGTTCGCGGTGTGAGTGAGTGAGATGAGAAAAGAAGTTCCCGCAGGATAGTCGTTTATTGTGTGTTTTTGGCTTTTATGAGAAGTGTTTTGAATTTTTGTTTGTGAACTATTTTGTACTAAGACCTATCCATCGCGGGAAGTATTTACACCTCGCCCCGAAACAGGACGCGTATAAACACTCCGCAACAAAGTCTCGTGTCGTACAAGATTGTTCGGTTTTTATTAATTGTTTTATTGCTTTTCTTTTGAGATGAGAAAGAGAATGACTCAAGTTGATAAAAGGAAAAATCTAAGGGACTAAGACTCAATCCTAATTTTGTTATGTATTTACAAAGTGATCCTAATGGTTAGTGAGGTTTTCTATTCCTAATGGAAACTTAAAACTACTAGAATTCAACTTACTTCTTAATGAAGTTAAGTTGATTCTAAGAACAAATGGGAATCCTATACAAGTTGTAACAATAAAAATAAGGCAAAACAATGAAATCAACTATGAGAAATAATATTCTACAAATGCCTTAAAGGCATGAATAATAAATAGTCTTATTTATTTATTCTATTTCTATATGGAAATGAACTTTATACTAAATTCAAAATCTAGGTCAAACTTAATATTTATCCTAAAACAAATTAAACTAAACCTAAGTCTAATGCTAAATTCTATGACTAAAATTAATCTAGACTATTATTATTATTATTATTTTTTGTATTGAGCTATATTTTCTTTTAATGGCTTAATCTAATGGGAATTATACCTAACTAAGCCTAAACTAATATTCCAAAAAAAATACTAACCTTCTAGAAAAATTGTGAAAATTAAATCATACGATCCTAACACTATCTAAAATAGTATACTAAGAGGGATTCTAAAAATACTTATTTTTCCTATGCCTAAACATTATTTAATTTCAGCTAAAAATTAATTATTATTTCCTAAGGATTTTATCACCAAAACCTAAGATAAAAAATTCCATAAAATATATCCTAAGAACTATTAGGGGTCTTTTAATTATAGAAAAAAGAATGGCTCAAAAAAGTTGATGGAAGTTACTTAAATAAAATAAACAAAATTCAGCACAAATAATAGAGATTCAATAACACTAATTAATAGAAAAATTCGTAATTAATTCAAAAATAAACAAATTCCAGAAAATAAAAATGTCCCAAATTTCTAAAATTGAATTAACAACCTACTCTAATTTTTGGGGAATTTTCTCATGCTTTTTCCTATTTTTTATAAATTATTTCTAACTTAATATTAACTTAAATCTAAAAAGAAAAATGGCGCATTAAAAGTGGCGTATCGAGATTACTTACCTGAATGACGTGCCGATTCTTCACATAAAAGAAATCCGGAAAAACCTCACGCAAGGTCTTGTAGTCTCCCATGAGCAAAATAAATGCCCATTTTCCATATTGGCTTCGTGAAGCTTTGCTATAATCGTAATCGATTCAATATCGATCAAAAACGCTTATGAATATTCATCCTATAATTAGTACTAAGCATAATTAAAATTAGTGCAAAAAGAATTCTAATTAAAATTTTCAAGAAATGGATCAAAATCCTAATACACAAGAAATTATCTAAAAGAAATTAATTAATAATTTTAAGAAATTAAAAAAACAAATATACAAGAAAATTAACTAGTCAATTCTAAGAAAATATGGGGTGTATGTAGAAGGATAAGGGTGCAGATAGAGGTTTCATGGGGCTGAGGCCCAATCCTCATGTAGAGAGTCCGCAAGGGAGGTGTAGGAGGCAAAAACAGGGTTTGAAAAGTAATCCATGGTGGTGGCAGAACCCGGCCCATTTTCATTGAAGATAATCTAAACCTAAAATCAATAATTTAGGGACAAACTCCCCAGCGGCACCTTTCTCATCTTCTTCTTCCTCAAAGCATCCGCGGTCGTCCCTCACTGAATAATACTCGTCAAAGGAACAATCCATGGCGCCTTTTCTTCTCTCAACCTCATAACACGTCCTGATGATACCCCTTTCGCCGTACCGTCGCGATAACGACGTAGCCTCCGCCGTCGTAGCTTCACTCGCTTTCGGAGAAAACCTTGCCGCCACCCTATCGTTCATCCTCGCGAAGAACAACGTCGATGGAAACCAGAAGAAGAAGCTCCCCGGCGTCGTCGGGAAAAGCAACGTCTCCGCCGTGGTTCTCAAAAATCGCATCCTAACATCTCTTCCGCCGCACCATGGCCTATCATCGGCGACAATAGATTGAAATCCTCCTCACTGCGTATTCTGAATTACGGCTTCTAGGTAATTTCTTGGATCTTTGATACGTCATTGAGCCTCTTGTTCTTCTCTTTCGATACTCACTTCTTTTGGTGTCCGCCGTTGCGTTTCCATTGTTGGATCAAGCTACGCTTGGTTCTCTTTGCGGTTCTGAGTCCGTGCTTGTTTGAATATTGCAGGTTGAGGAAAGAAATGAGATTTTTGATGTTTTTTGATGTTGATGGAGGTGTGATCCTGACAAAGATCGTTGATGCAGGAAGTGTGTTGAAGTTTCCTTTTTTTTTTGCGGATTGGAAATTGAGCTTTTGAAGTTATTGATTTTCTGAGTTGGTGTGAATCGTTCCTGTATTGTTGACCTGTTGTGTAACTGTGTTATCGAATTTTCTTTGTAGGTTGTGAATCTTTGTTGATTGAAGATGTGAAGGTTATTGATGATGAAATTCTATTGAAGGAGACGGATTTGCAGGATCCAGAAGATTCATATTGATGAATCCAAGTATTGGAGATGATGAAGATTGGGAGAGATTCTGAATTTTTGTGTTAGAGGATTTGGAAGTTCAAGAATTGATGAAGAAACATTCAAGTTGAGAATTGAAGAAGAAGCGAGGTTGATGAATATAATGGTGAAAGATTCAAGAGGATTGATATTAGATAGGGTTGAAGATTGTTGCTTGAGGTTGAAGAAGATTGGAAAGAGAGTATTAAGATTAACATGGTGATGAGTGTTTGAAAAGAAAACTGTGGAAGAAGCTGGATTGAATCAGAAGCTGCTGACTTATAGGAGCTTTGAAGATGGTTCTGGAAACTTCAGGTATAGTTCAGCTGGACTTTTCTAGAAGAATTCGGTTATCAATTTGTCATTTTCAATTATTTTCGGTTATGAGTTTTTTTTGGTTCTGTTATGTATTTTTTTTCAATGTGATTCTGTGCTTCGGGCCTTATGCATTGCATACAGGATTTTGGAGCTTATTGGATTTTTTTTGATTTTAAAACTGATGAATTTTGTTATAGCTTGTTAACTGAAACTCTAACTGCTTCTTTCTCCTTTTTTATTTTTGCACCCTTTTGTTAGCTTAGATTTTGCACCAGTTCTTATATGCGATTTCTTTGTGATTTTTGCAGGTTTGGCATTCCGTTTCTAGTTGATGATTGATGGAGTTGAGATGAAGAAGCTTGGTCGAGAGTGAAGAAGTTGGATTCAAGATGAATTCTGTGAGATGAAGATGGAGAAACAAGGAAGTTTTTTTTTTTTTTTTCTGTTAGGTGATGATAGTGCAGGCAAAAGAGAGAGAGAGTCATTAAGAAGAAGAGTCTTGTAAAGATTGAAGAACCCAAAAAAACTGTTCTGTATATTTTTTTTTATGTATATTCCCCCCTTTTGGATTATGGAAAATGCTTTAAAAAGTGAATGGAATTGGAGATCCTACTTTTTGTAACTGAATTCTTTTTTACTGATTCTGAGTTTTTTTTGTATAATGTGACCAAATAATCACTTGGTTTTGCTAATATGCGGCTGATTGGGTTGAAACTTGATCCTCTTTTGAAAGGATTATGATAAATTTCACATCAGCATTGCTTGTGGTCTGTTATGAAACGTGTTCCTAGTATCAGGAGATAAAATCTGAATTGTGAAGGGTGAAACGAATGTAATGGTAAAGATCTCTTAAAAAAAAAATCTCTGGAAAACTTTCTTGAATTTGATAGAACTTGGATAATGTAGTGACTTCATAAAAAAAATGGATGAACTTGAATGATTTGGATTGTTGTAACTTGAACTTTGAATGTATTTTGAACTTTGCATGTCGAACAACTTTTAAAGGTCATGAACCCAAATTAAATTCCAATAAGGACAAATCCACTTAAATTTTAATGTCAAATGACCTTGGATCCTCTACCAATTTAAACAAACAAATCTCACAATAATCCTTTGTATCTCTTGTCAAGATATATGCCTTGCAATTCACTAAGTGGGTGACCAATGATTTTAAAACGAACACCCTAAGGAACTTAGAAGATGAACACGTAACCAAAGCACCAAGCATGTAAAAGCAACCTTTTCCATTCCCTATTAAATCTCTGACTTTATTGGAGCTCTTGTATCCATGACAACTCGTATCTTGAGAAAACGATTGCGACAGTAAAAATCACCTTTGGTATCGACCTTGAGTGTAATGGTTATAATAGGAAACTCAACCATAAGGATAAGCCTCAATCATATACCTTATGAAGCAATGAAATGCACTAATATGTTGTTAATGACTTAGTGAGAAATGAACGATATGCCAGTAAAGGGAATAAATATGAGGACAAATTTTGAGGTATTACAGTAGGTTAATGATCTTAATCCTACATCATGGTGATTAAGTGTGAGGTGTTTACTTCATACTTAAGGTATTCTCATACCCCTAATCAAAGGGAAGATGTGATGAGTTTACTAACCCTTGGTTTAGGCTTAAGCTCATTTTCTTATGACAAACTCCAAAAGCAATAAAAGATTGAAAGCATCAAAACAAACAATAATCGTTTCCTCAGGGATTCTTTTCTCATCTCATTCACTCACAAACGAGAACTCGCTTCTTCCGTCTAATGCAAGACAGTTTGCACCTAAGCCAGACAGGTCATACACTTGAGCATAGATAAGTAAGCAGTTCATCAGTCAGTTTATTCTTCAGTCTCTTTGAGTCGAACTACGGTGTTCTGACTTCCTCATTGCACGAGAGGATACGTAGGCATAACTTAACAATTATCGAACAAAAGTCTCTGTATATTCCCCCTCCTCCAGCATTATCCTTTAAGCCTCATAGTCTTGAGCTTTGCATTTTTTTCTTGCACTGACACTTTTTCATTTCACTTCACATTTCTTTTGCACTGACACTTGAACTCTTTTCCAGCTTTTGCACACAAAATAGCACTGACACCTACCCCTTTAAACACAATCTTTCAATCGTGGATCCCGTCTAGTACGGCGGACAATCTGGGTGCTAATACCTTCCCAGGTTGTAACCAACCCCCTTTCTCAATTTCTCTGGTTCGCGACCGTCTTATCTATCTCTTTCTAGGTTTATGCAACATTACCTTTCCTTCGAGATAAAAATGCCTAGCTGGCGACTCTTTTCAGTTCACCCTTGTGTTCTCCTTTCTATTCATCCTCATTTCATTTTCTCTTTTCATCGACCGTTCCCGCTTGTACCGGGATGCAAATCTTTGGGAGTGACAGCTTGGCGACTCTGCTGGGGACCCTTATACTGCAACCAGGGCTTCTGGTTCTTTTTGTGGGTTCCTCCTAGTGCTTGTTTGGTTTGTGTTTACAGGGGTGTTATGTGTTAATTGTTTTTTCTTATTTTGCTTTATTTATTGCTTTATGTACAGCTTTATTTATTGCTTTCTTTACAGTCTTATGCATATTTCATACTGTCATTGCTGGATCTGGTTTTCTGTTTTGGTGGGTGGGGTTCCATTGAGAGATTAAGGTCCTATACCTGGGACCTGAATGACACCTAGGCTAGAGTGGTTCATATTCTTTCCCATTCCATTTCGGTCTGGTGTGGGAATATGAAACACGGTTCAGATGTGGGTTTCTTCTTGAGAACTCTGTGCTACAAATTTCCTGTAGTGCTAGGGCTATCTGGGAAGCCTATTAAGTCTGGATGACCTTTATTATGACCTTCAGAATCTGGGGTGAATTAGAGGAGGATCTTTTATGGTTATTGTAAACGTTGTACCTCCAGGTTAGAAGTGTTTACACTTCTCATAACTGATCCAAGTCTGAGGATCCTTGTTCTAGAACATTACCTGTGAGGGGGTTGGGTTGTTTACAGGTTTGCAGGAACCCTTGGCCACATCATACCCTGTTATTGTTTTATTTAAGAGTACTCCCTTTGGACAGTTCTTATGATTAACCCTGGATATGTGACTCTTTATTTGAGTCCCCCACCCTGGTTACTGGATTTCTAAGCCTCCATCTGAACCTTTGAACATACATGGACCTTGTATCAAGACAGATAATCAGATCCATCTCTTGATCACAAACCCTTGCATATCATTTGCATATATCATCCTTGCATCATTTAACATTTGTTTATTTGCTTTTCAGTGTATCCACCTCATTATATCTTGGTTTTGGTTTTGACCCCTTCTTCTGCTTAGACCTCAGCTTCAGATATCTTCTTCAGCATCTGCTTCGGTTATCTCCATCACCACCAGCATCAGTCTGTCAGAGACTTACTTCCAGCTTCTCAGTTTGTGATCTTCATCAGCATTTGTCCTCAGATTCTTCAGCAGCACTCATGGCTACACCCAGGAAGAGCAACATATCTTATCACTTCTTTGAGCCTGTATTGACTGGTATCAGGCAGGTCCAGTCACTCATCACACCTGACCACATCCCACTGTTCAGAGAACACTATGGGGGTATTCTAGACATGGTTATGGATCTTGATTCTTCTCAGAGAAGCATGATCCACACATGCTTACAGTTCTATGACCCTCCACTCAGGTGTTTCAACTTTCCTAACTTTCAGATGGGGCCCCTGTTGGAAGAGTTTTCTTTGTTGATTGGAGTGCCTATCAGATTTGGGATCCCCTTCAACCCAGAGATGACTGCTCCCAGAAGTGAGGAGATAGCAAGGGCATTGTACTTGGAGCCTGCCCTTATTGAGCAAAGCATGACAACAAAAGCTGGGATTCCTAGTTTGCATCTGGACTTCTTGATTTCTCAGGCCATTCTGAAGGCTACCTTGGGAGAATGGAGGGCAGTCTGTGCACTATTGGCCCTCAGCATATATGGGGCTATATTGTTTGGAGATGAGCCCAAATTTGTCAGTAAGAATGCCATCCATTTGTTTCTTCTGAGGAACCCAGTACCTACACTGCTAGGGGATTTTTACTATTCTATTCATCAGAGGAATGAAAAACAAAGGGGGAAATTGGTCAGATGCTGTGCTCCTTTGTTCTACTCTTGGTTAATCAGGCACCTGCCTAAATCAGATGCTTTCTTGAACCCACATCAGCAGAATGATTGGGCCAATAGGTTCATTTCCTTAACTTCAGATGATATCAGATGGTGCACCCAGAGCACCAAAGGCAAGGACATTATCACCAGTTGTGGACAATACCCAAATGTGCCTCTGATAGGAGTAAAGGGTTGCATCAACTAAAACCCTTTACTGTTTAAGAGACAATTGGGCTATGCCTTAGTTCACCCTCCCAGAGGACAGGATTTAGCTGAGACCCTATACTGTGAAGTGCAACCTAATTCAGCTGTTGTCAGGCAAGCTGCCTGGGCTTGGGACAACATCCAGACAAAAGGGATAGCTATTCTTGGAAGATGTAACAATGTTGCTTCAACTCAGTACTATGATTGGTCCCGTACTAGAGCTCAGATCACCATAATTCCTTTCACCTTGGAAGACACACCTGGACCATCTACAGTACAGCCTGCAGCAACTGTTAGCCTGAAGGAATTTGAAAAGTTGAAGGAAAGGAATGAGCAGCTATCTCAAGCCCTGAAGAAGACTCTTTGGGAAAGAAGTGACGGTCGTCTGGACATTGAGAGATTGGAAAAGCTCAAGATTGAGCATCTGACCAAGATTGAAAAGAAAGAGGACTACATAAGGAAAGCAAGGGCTGGGGAAAAAATATTGAAGAATGCCTGCAAGGAGGCCAAGATTCAGAAAGCTAGGGCTGAGCACTATCTGCAAGAGAGCCAGGCTAGGTGGCTCAGGATCACCGAAGCACGTGCACAAGAAGACCAAAAGACTCAAGCCAAGATTGAACAGTTGGAGGCCAATGAGAAGAAGCAGCAGGAAGCTTTGTTGGCAGCTCAGAAGGAGATTTCATATTTGAAGCTTCGAGCAGGGTTAAAGAGATCCAAAGATCAGGACAGGCATAAGAAGCTGACTACTACCATTGCTACTAGGAACCTCCTCATTAGGACCATTACAAAGCACCCAGCTGGTCCAGTGACTGAGGCACTCTTGAAGGAGGTCAGGGAAGATGATTATGGATTGGATGTCTGATTCCTCTTTGCTTGTTGTTCTTTTATTTTGATGTACTTTTCCCTTTTGTTGTATTTTTGACCCTCCATGGGCATGTATTGTAAACAAACTGTGTATTTTTCATCATTTGTAATATATCTAGTTTGTTTTCATTGGGCTTCTTTTCTCAACAACATCAAGCATCTTCCTCGAGGTCTGGAAAGGTCAAAACCAAGAACCAAACCGGATACCTTGGAAAACAAATAAGCATACTGCATTGCATACTGACTTGGTCTTTCTTTTGTAGGTTTTTGTTATTATTTTTGTTTCTAACTTTGTTGTGATCTCAGGAAACATTGCCCGTCGCCGAGTGTTCCCTGTCAACCGCATACACCGGTACCCTACACGTAACAACCTTCCAGGCATTCAAATGGAGCAGGTACAGCAGGACCTGAATGAGGTCAGAAATCAGATGGAAAACGAAAGGGTCGAGATGAGAAACCAGATGTCTCAGTTTATGGCTGTCATGACTAGCTTAGCCCAAAGCCAAGAAAGACTAAGAGAGCTGGTAGAAAGACAGACACCTGAGGAGCCCCATCTTGGAACAGGGGGAACCAGCAATAACGAACGAGGGCAGCCTCGTATTGACCCTCCAGAGTATGAGCCTCATTTGAATTCGGATGTTAATATCCCAAGAAACGTTCAAGGTAATACTGGTGGGGACAAAATCCTGCAAGAGGATCCCCAGGAAGAACAATTTACTGTTATAGGGGCTGGAGATGAGGTATATGATAGAAGATTGGATGAGATTGCTGAAAAGTTAAGATCTTTGGATCTCAGAATTTTTTGGGCTTCGACGTGATGGATATGGGGCTGGTAGATGGGGTGGGGATTCCCCACAAATTCAAACCCCCTTGCTTTGAGAAGTATAATGGTACCTCCTGCCCGCGTACTCATCTGCAATCTTTCCTAGGAAGACTCAAGGCTTATACTATGGATGAGAAGTTATGGATGTTCTACTTTGAGGACAGTCTGACTAGAGCTTCAAGGGAGTGGTATTCGCATCTAACCAGGGCCACTATAAGATGTTGGAAGGATTTGGCCGAGGCCTTTATCCGTTAGTACCAGTACAACCTAGACATGGCCCCCAATAGAACTCTTCTAATGGGCATGTCTCAGTCTTCAAGGGAGAGCTTTCGGGATTATGCTCAGAGGTGGAGACAGCTTGCTGCTGCTGTCCAGCCACCCATGTCAGAAAGGGAGATGGCTGACATGTTTATGAACACCTTGCAAGGAACTTATATTGATAGAGTTGCTGCTTTCTCCTCTACCAGCTTTGCTGATGTGGTTATAGCTGGTGAGAGAATTGAAAGTCTTTTGAAGATGGGCAAAATCTATGACAATGGTGCAAGTTCCTCCAGCAACCCCAAAAAACCTTTTGCAGGACCCCGAAGGGCGGGTGAAACGAATGTTATTCATGCAAGCAGGGGTAGACCCCAATATTCTCACAGATCAATAGCAGCTGTTACCATCCCAGCTCCGGTTCCACAACAACCATCATATCCTCAACAAAAACATCACTATCAATAACCATCTCATTTTGCGCAACAGAGAACCTACAACAACAACAATAGCAACCAACAGCAACGTCCCTTTCAACAGAGGCCATCTCAGGCAAATCGGGTGATTGACCCTATCCCTATGCCTTATGCTACCTTATTGCCACAACTCCTGAAGCTTAACCTGTTTGAGTTAAGGAAGTTGGCACCACCAGATCCTCTTAATCTCCCGAAGAATTATGATGTTAATGCCAGGTGTACCTTCCACTCCAACGCACCTGGTCACAATACTGAGAAATGCAGAGCCTTACAAATGAAGGTTCAGGATTTGGTCGATTCCAAAGCTCTCAATTTCTCACCTCCTCCGAACGTTAACAAAAATTCTATGCCTAATCATGGTGAGCCTATGATTAATGCCATTGAGGAGGACCAACCATCTACACTAATTGATAATGTTGCACAGATTCAAACACCATTGGCTGAGGTCAAAGTTCAACTTTTAAGATGCCAATTGTTCCCGGGCTGTGGGGCCTGCTGTGAATTGTGCAAGACAGCTAGTAATGGTTGAGAGAAGCTAAGGTTTGGCATAGATGGCCTTATCAAAGATGGGATCTTACAAATTACTTCAACAACTCCTATATCAACTCTTGTTTCAACAACAATGGATTCTCCTACAACACCAACAATTCTTCCTCCAACGGTTTCTCCTACAACATCAACAACAGTCATTCCCACTGATTCATCAACAACACCGGCAATCACTCCGCCCATTATTTCAACGAGTCAAAGGTCAACAACTCTTTCTTCTACAACATCAGCGCCCATTTCATCAACAGAATCTTCTACAACGCCAACAAACATTAATGAGGATGTCTCAACGGTCACAATCTATTATGACCCCACAAATGTTCACAACAACAACAATTTCCAACAGCAAACTGTAGCACCTCCTGCCAGATCTCCAGTCACGATATACTACGATCCGCACACCATCACAGTTCCCTCCGCTGCAGCGATCAGTCCAGTTACCATTACGGTACCTGGCCCTGTTCCTTATGAAAGCAGTAATGCCATACCTTGGCACTACGACTCTGATCTCTACTGCAATGGGGAGAAAATCACTCTGGATTCATCAACCTCTTCACCACAGATTGACAATGTTGGGGGAAGCGGAGGCTTCACCAGAAGCGGACGCCTTTTTGCCTCACAAACACAAAGACCTAATGCTAAAGCAGAAGCTGTTTCTAAGGCAAAAGGAAATAATGTGGTATCCGAAGAGCCAACTGCCAAAGAAATTCAGAAGACATCTTTTGAACAAGATGTAGACGAGTTCATGAGAATCATAAAAAGGAGTGATTACAAGGTGGTAGACCAGCTTCACCAAACACCCTCCAAAATCTCCATATTATCACTGTTAATGTGTTCCGAGGCTCACAGGAACGCATTGTTGAAAGTCCTGCATGTAGCATACGTATCAGAGGAGATTACTGTTAATCAGTTAGAAACTGTGGTTGCAAATGTCAACACCAGTCATGGACTGGGCTTTACAAATACTGATCTAACAACGGAGGGGCGCAACCATAACAAGGCTTTGCACATCACCTTGGAATGCAAAGGTGTTGTTCTTTCCCACGTACTGGTAGACACTGGGTCTTCACTCAATGTCCTTCCAAAGAAAGCCCTGGTGAAGTTGGAGTATGATGGCTTGGCATTACGTCCAAGTAATTTGGTGGTGAGAGCATTTGATGGCTCTAAGAGATCGGTGCTTGGAGAGATCGATTTACCTGTGTTGATTGGCCCGCAGACCTTTAAAACTACCTTCTTTGTGATGGACATACAGCCGGCCTACAGCTGTCTGTTGGGTAGACCCTGGATCCACGCCGTTGGCGCTGTTACGTCTACCCTTCGCCAGAAGTTAAAATTCGAGTGGGAAGGCCAAATCATCACCATCTGTGGGGAGGAGGACATCTTTGTTAGCCAGATGGCTATGTATAAGTACATAGAAAGTGATGGGGAGATCCATGAGACCATGAGTCAGGGGTTTGAGGCCCTTAACATCAATGAAGCATCTGCTGTGTCTGGAACTTCCATCACCTCATATCAACATGCCCGAAAGGTTGTTGAGGAGGGTACCGCTCAAGGTTGGGACAAGCTGCTGCCAGTCAAAAAGAAAGAAGACAGATTCGGGTTGGGTTACAGACCAACTCGACAAGATCAACCAGAGGCTGCATTGGAGCCCAAATTTGTCAGCGGGGGAATGCTCATCCTGGATGCTGTAAACAGTTTGGAAGACGAGGAGGAAGACGAACGCAACCTGGAAAACTGGATTCGTCCAAGGATCCCGGGGAACCAAGTCTCAAACTGGTCTTCCCAGGAAATTATAAGAGTTACTCCGGCAGAGTAATTATTATTTCATGTCTTAAAGCATGCATCAAGTCCTGCATCTTGCCCAAGATGTCAGGGCTCATTTTGTAATCGGGTCATCTTGTATTTTGTGCAAACGATCAATTAATGAATATCAGGACATCTTTTGCAAATGAGTCTTTTCTTTTCCGCTCACTGTTTTTCATTTTTTATTTTTTGTACAAAAATAAAATGGCAATGTTTTTCAAAATAATAACTTCATTTTCACTTTTTCTAAGCAAGATAAAATTGATCACTAAAATGAAAAAATCTAAACCCTTGCAGAGAGTTCCCTCCAGATTGCACCGACAACAACACCGCTATGACTTCGTATGACTTTGACAATCCGATTAATCAAGTCGATGAAGGGGTTGAAGAAGATTATGAACTACCTGAAGAACTAGCCAGGTTGTTGAGACAAGAGGAGAAGGTTATCACTCCTCGTCAGGAGGAGGTGGAAACGGTTAATCTTGGTACAGAAGAAGACTTGAAAGAAGTGAAGATCGGGGCCCGTCTACAAGATTCAGTAAAAGAGCAACTTATTGACATGCTTCGGGAGTATGTGGATGTTTTTGCTTGGTCTTATCAGGACATGCCGGGTCTGGATACCGACATTGTTATGCACAAGCTGCCTCTAAAGGAAGACTCTCCTCCGGTAAGACAGAAGCTACACCGTACTCGTCCGGATATGGCAATGAAGATAAAAGAAGAGGTACAAAAGCAGTGGGACGCCGGTTTCCTTGCTGTGACTAGTTACCCGCCGTGGGTCGCTAACATTGTACCTGTGCCTAAGAAGGATGGCAAAGTACGGATGTGTGTGGATTACCGGGATCTGAATAGAGCCAGCCCGGAAGATGACTTCCCATTACCTCACATTGATGTATTGGTCGACAATACGGCTCAGTTCTCGGTGTTCTCCTTCATGGATGGATTTTCAGGATATAATCAGATCAAGATGTCACCTGAAGACATGGAGAAGACAACTTTCATCACACCCTAGGGCACATTCAGTTATAAGGTAATGCCATTCGGACTGAAGAATGCTGGTGCCACTTATCAACGGGCTATGGTAACATTATTCCACGACATGATCCACAAAGAAATTGAGTGTTATGTGGATGACATGATTGCCAAGTCCCTCACAGAAGAAGACCATCTGGTGAATCTGTTGAAGCTGTTCAAGCGTTTGAGGAAGTACCAATTGAAGTTAAACCCCAACAAATGCACATTCGGGGTACGTTCTGGTAAGCTGCTGGGATTTATTGTAAGTGAAAAGGGAATTGAAGTTGACCCTGACAAAGTCAAATCCATTCAAGAAATGCCTGCACTAAAGACTGAAAAAGAAGTTCGGGGGTTTCTCGGTAGATTGAACTACATTTCAAGGTTTATATCTCACCTTACTGCAACATGTGAACCCTTGTTCAAATTGTTAAGGAAAGAACAAACGGTTAGGTGGAATGAAGACTACCAAAGGGCTTTTGACAAAATCAAGGAATACTTACAAGAGCCTCCGATCCTTATGCCTCCAGTTGAAGGAAGACCTCTAATAATGTACTTGACAGTATTAGAAGAGTCAATGCGGTGTGTGCTGGGCCAACATGACGAGTCTGGTCGAAAAGAGTATGCAATATACTACCTAAGCAAAACGTTTACCGACTGTGAACAACGTTATTCACTGCTCGAGAAAACTTGTTGTGCTTTAGCGTGGGCTGCTCGCCGACTAAGGCAGTACATATTGACCCACACTACCTTATTGATCTCCAAGATGGACCCAGTCAAGTATATATTTGAGAAGCCAACACTTACCGGACGGGTTGCAAGATGGCAAATGATTCTCACAAAATACAACATTCAGTACACATCTCAGAAAGCCATCAAAGGCAGTGTGTTGTCTGATTATCTTGCTGAGCAACCCATTGATGATTACCAGCCTATGAGATTTGACTTCCCTGATGAAGACATCATGTTCATAAAAGCAAAAGATCATGAAGAGCTTGTTCACACTAAAGGGCCTGACCCGGAAGAAGAATGGACAATGATGTTTGATGGGACTGTTAATATGAATGGTCGTGGTGTTGGTGCAGTACTCATTACACCTAAAGGAGTTCACGTGCCTTTCTCAGCAAAACTCACTTTTAACTGCACTAACAACGAAGCTGAATACGAATCTTGCATCATGGATCTTGAGGAAGCCATTGACCTAAGGATTAAGACTTTAAATGTATTCGGATATTCAGCTTTGGTAATCAATCAAACCAACGGCAAATGGTACACTCACCAGGAGCATCTGATTCCATACCGGGATTAGACGAGGAGATTACTGACTTTCTTCACTACAGTCAAGCTTGAGTATATCCCTCGAGATGAAAATCAGTTTGCAGATGCTCTGGCTACCATTTCTTCCATGATCAAAGTTCAAGCTGCCAACTTTGTGCCTCGGATTTCGGTATCCAGACTTGACAGACCAGCATACGAGTTCTCCGTGGACATTGCCAAAGATGATAAGCCTTGGTTCTATGACATCAAATGCTTCTTAGAGGATCAAACATACCCACCTGAGGAATCTTCCAATGATAATAAGACATTAAGAAGGCTAGCGGGTAGTTTCTTCTTGAATGCTGATGGTTCCTTGTACAAGAGAAACTTTGACATGGTACTTCTCAGATGTGTTGATAAAACAGAGGCAGACTTGTTGATGCACGAGGTGCATGAAGGATCTTTTGGTACCCATGCTGGAGGGCATGCAATGGCTAAGAAATTGATAAGATCAGGCTACTACTGGATCACAATGGATGCAGACTGTTGTGCTTATGCCAGAAAATGCCACAAATGCCAGATTTATGCAGATAAAGTGCATGTGCCTCCGAATCCTTTGAATGTGATGTCTTCACCTTGGCCCTTTGCCATGTGGGGCATTGATATGATTGGCAAGATTGAACCGACTGCTTCAAATGGCCACAGATTCATCCTGGTAGCCATTGACTATTTTACCAAGTGGGTTGAAGCAGCTTCGTATGCAAATGTCACCAGGCAAGTGGTGGCCCGATTCTTGAAGAGAGACATCATTTGTCGGTATGGAGTGCCCGAGCGGATCATTACTGATAATGGTTCCAACTTGAACAATAAAATGATGGCAGAACTATGCTGGGACTTCAAGATCCAACAACACAACTCTTCTCCTTATAGGCCAAAGATGAATGGCGCTGTCGAGGCAGCTAACAAGAATATCAAGAAGATTGTGCAAAAGATGGTGGTCACATACAAAGACTGGCATGAGATGCTACCATTTGCCTTGCATGGGTACCGTACCTCAATCAGAACATCCACTGGGGCAACACCGTATCAACTTGTGTATGGTATGGAGGCAGTCCTACCTGTTGAAGTTAATTACCCTCCTTGCGAGTACTGATGGATGTCAAGTTGAATGAAGCAGAATGGGTTCGATCTCGGTACAATCAATTGAATCTGATCGAGGAGAAGAGATTAGTTGCAATCTGTCATGGGCAGTTATATCAGAAGAGAATGAAGAAAGCCTTCGATCAGAAAGTCAGGCTTCGGGAATACCAAGTGGGAGATCTTGTGCTGAAAAGACTCCTCCCTCCTCATACAGACCACAGGGGCAAGTGGACGCCGAATTATGATGGTCCATTCATAGTAAAGAAAGTTTTCTCTGGTGGAGCACTGATGCTCACTACTATGGATGGTGAAGATTTCCTGTCCCCTGTGAATTCAGATACAGTTAAAAAATACTTCGCATAAAAAATGACCCACTGGACCTAAAAACAGAATGTAAGTCCAGGCAAAAATAGGGCATCCCGGCGAGTCAAAAACATAATAAAAGACTCGGGCAAAAATAAGGGAAAATAAAGAAAAAATGTACACCCGCTGAGTTGAAAAACCGCATTGGACAACTCAGGAAACAAAAAAAAGGGTATCCCGGTGGATTGAAAACCCGAAAGGGCGATCCACGTAAAATAAGGGAATAAGCGAACAACTGCATTCCGAATTCGTCTATATCATTCACAACATGGAAAGCTTCGAAAGGTTCAAGCATCGGTCAAAATCAGCCTCCTTTAGAAAGCAATATGAGAAGAACGTCAATGTCATACGAGTCATAGCAAAAGGGAAGCTCACTGAAGCCTCATCAACATTTCCAGCACTTCCATTTTTCTCATTTTGTAACAATCTCCTCATTTCAGGGGATTTGTTTCTTTGATTGTATTTGCCAATTCAGGGCACCCAAATTAATAAAATGATATTTTCAGTCACACTTCGTCTTATACATTTTTATTTCATTTGCAAAATGTCCGATATCCTTGATATAGTGTTTGCATAAAAACATATGTGCCTTTAATCACATGCTTGTAGGAAATATATTTTTTACTCCCGGGAGTGTCTAAATTCCTATGATGGAATCCAGTAAGGGATTCCTCGGGGTACTTGTGCGTTTCTTTGTCCTAACAGGATTGCAGGTATTCAAAGCGCAACATGGGGCATGAAGGCTTCTCCCCAGCAAGCTTCCAAATAGTTATTTCCTTAGCACATCTTCCGAACAGCACCAGAGCTGCTTTCTCCCCATCAGAGCAGCCAGACATCACTTCTCCAGCACTCTCTTCAGAACAACACCAGAAGGTGTCCATCTCCTCAGCTGAGTTGTCAAATATTATCATCCTCAGTAGGATCCCTACAGAAATCTCTAGGAAGATCGTCCAGTGATCTTTCTCCTCCCCAGCCAAGTGCTAGATAAGGAACCATCTCCCCATAGAGCTCCAGCCTCTCCCAAGAAGAGCAATGTCTGAATTTCCCGCACAACAAAGTGACAAAAGCTTCCACAGGCCCCAGCTGGGTTCCTCATTACCAAGATAGGTCTATCAGTGATCTATTTTTCCCAAGCAGAATCATCTGTATCAGATCTACCAATGATCTCATCCCCGGCTGGGATATCCTTTCAAGCAGATCAGTCGGAGATCTTCGCAGCAACGGGATCCAAATCCCGGATCGGTATCTTTGCATAATCATAGCATTCACATCATATTTCCCCTCAGAGCGTAGCATTCCGTCTAATACGGAGCATTACGGCAAAAATCAAACATATTGCATAATCACAAGTCATGTTTTGAATCAAACACCTATATATACCAACATTCCGTCAGCAATGTATACAAAGACTCATAGTCCCAACAGAAAGCCAAAGCATCCCCTTTCCACTCATAAATACATATTAATACATACTCTTCTTCGACACTCATCCGTGTCACATCATTCCCCTGCAGATATAAACTACATATAGAAACTTCCATTCTCTTTTTGACACCCGTCCGTGTCACCAATCCCCAGCATGGTTGCCTAAACACTTATGGTAAACCAAACACTCATTTTATAATACACTTCTTTCGACATCCGTCCGTGTCATCTAATCCCCACAGATCACCAAATATCTTTTACACTTATAAGTTCATAACTTATACACTCTCTCTTATGATACTCGTCCGTGTCATACTTTCCCCAGCAAGTTGAACACTCATCTGTGTCTAACCAATGCTTATTTTTACTCATACAGATACTCGTCTGTATCTTGTATACACCACTTATCTCTCCTCAGATTCAACACTCGTCCGTGTTCTTTGTTAACCAGTTGGTACTCGTCCATATCATCATCTCTGAACATGCGTCAGCAGTTGTTTCTACTGATACTCGTCCGTATCATAGTCTTAAGGATGCTCGTCCGCATCTTTAATCTACCCACAGCGTAAAACACTCATACCTTTCCCTCCTTGAATGTAGACACTCGTCTATATCTATCATTCCCCAGAAGGGTCCCCAGCAAATCCCTAGTAAAAAGCAAAATTCCTTTTCTATCTGACATTCGTCCTTTGTCATGATACTTTCGGCAGCCGTACCCTGCCAGGTGATCGTCCTTCACCTTTTGATGATCGTCCCTCATCATTCCCCCAACGGAGTCTCCATTATTGGAACCCTTTTCTATCCGGCATTCGTCCTATGTCGTGATATGTAACAGCCGTCCCCTGCTAGGTGATCGTCCTTCACCTCTTGATGATCGTCCTTCATCATGCTTATTCCTATGGCCGTCCCCATCGTCGACCTTTTCTATCCGACATTCATCTTATGTCGCGATACTTTCGGCAACCGTACCTTGCCAGGTGATCGTCCTTCACCTTAGATGATCGTCCCTCATCTTTCCCCCAACAGAGCAGCCGTCCCCTGCCAGGTGATCGTCCTTCACCTTTGATGACCGTCCCTCATCATTTTAGTTCTTCAACCTGATGGTCGTCCCCATCATTTTGTTAACCTTTAATCACCAGAGAATTTTGTTACTATATTTAATGGTCGTCCCCATCATGATCTCTTTATTTCCCCAACATGTCGGTCGTCCCCGTCATTGCTTTATCCCCAGGAATCGTCCTCTGCTCGACGGTCGCCCGCACTTTATAATCACACTTTATTTCCTTTTACAATCTATATCCCTTTTCTTCTTCACCCAGTGAGTGCAAATTCCGGACTGTCTTTGGTATTCAACCACAAGTTATCTTATTTTTCTGTTAAGCCGTCACTTACATCCTGCACAGCTAACTCATGTTTGAATAGGGGCAGCTGTAAACACCCCAAATTTTCCCTCACTAAGTTCACACCATTGGCTTGTGATCTTTTCATTTGCATAAGTTCAATCATATCATATCATATTGCATTTTTGCTTCACTGCATTGGTTCAAGTCATCTGCATCTAGGGTTTGTGATCTGAGCAATCCATGAGCCATCTGAGCCACTCCAAAGGTCTTAAATCATCTCAAGAGGGTCCATGTATGTTCAATCATCATATTTTATCCTCCCAAGATCAAGGAAGTCAGAAAATCACAAGAACTGGCAAGGCATGGAAGCAGAGCCAGCTTTAACTACATAGATGACCTAAAATTAGGGTTTTGGTTTTAGAGGCCATAACTCCAAATTTTTTGGTCATTCTTGTTTCTATTGGTCTCAATATGATATAGGGATCATGCATACCAAGTTTGATGGAAAAATTCATTGTGGAAGTCATCTGGTCACTGGGTAACTTCTTGAGCAAGTCAGAGCAAAATCAGGGCATTTGAGGCCCCCACCAATGGACCCAAAGTGGATTTTTCATCAATTTGAAGTTATATGGTCTTTATTTGATCATTGAAGTGCTTGGAAGTTCACAAATTTGAAGAAAAGTGGGCAAAACCAAAAGTTGCCAAAAATGGAAATGACTTGTAATGTAAACTTTCCATTTTGGGAAAGTTTTTCAACCTCCTCTTTCTTAACCAAAAATGCTTCAAATGAAAAATCCTTGGTCATGAAAGTTGTATATTGGATCATTCCCTTTTCAAAAAGTACAAGAACAAGATCTAATTCATTTTGGAACTCAAGTTATGGCTTTCCAAAGTTGGGAAAAATCACATAAAAATCACTTTTACACCAAAGAGGCATTTTGCAAAATGGCATGATAAGGCATTCTAAAGGCTTCAAATATGCATAAATACTTCACAACATGCTCATGTGACCTCTAAGGATCAGATTTGTGCTTTGAATCATTCCATTTCATGCCTTGTACATGAAGAAATCAAGAAAGAGATAAACTTTGCCAAAATTGCAAAATCCCCCACAACTTCCCCCAAACTTGCCAAATTGCCTCAAACTGATTTCCATGGTTGTCCATGAATCATGCTGCGCCAGACACCCCCTTGTCCTTGGCCTGAAACAACCCATACCTCAAAGGACACATAACCTTGACTTTGTGCATTTTCACCCATACCAATCACACTATGCCATTACCAACTTTCTGACCAATCACATTTGTTTATACTAATCAAATGCAAGCCAAACATAACAAGAACATAGCCTGAACTCTCCCACAAGTCAGCATACAAAAAAACCTCCCTCTTTGCATTTTCATTTGAATCTCTCAACACAAACATCAAAGCTTAAAAATTCTTCCACCATTCATCTTCAAATCCATCACTAATCACAAACCACCCTTTATTTTTCCCTAAAAGCCACCATATACCAAATACGATTTTCTCCCCCTTTGAACTGAACTTCATCAAACTCACAAACCATCCACCAAAAACTCCAACCAATCATCAAAGCTTCTTCAGGGAGGACATTGGAGGTGTTTTGAAGCAAAGAGGCAGCCTGAAAGCTCTAGGGTTGAAAGCTTCATCTCAGGTAGCCATGTGAAAATATTTTTCCAGAACCTTTGTTTTAAGTTCTTAATTGGTTGAGTTTGATCCCCTGAGTCTAATGAACTTTGAATTATTGAAAATGGTGAAGAAATGAGGATGTATGGTCTGTTTGAAAGTTTTACATTTTTTGTTCTTTCATTCAAATCTTGTTAATGGCTGAAAATAAATTCTGTTTGAGGGTGGATTTAGGTTTAGGGGGGTGAGAGGAACGAATGAAATCTGGACCTCAGGATCTTCATACTTTCCATTTAATTGATTTTTATTGCATTTTCTTTATTTTTATTTTATACGAATTTTTAAAAATAGAAAAAGACATCAAAAAATTCTGAAATTTTTTATCCAAACTTTAATTAATTTTCAGAATCCAAAAATATTTTTATTTTTATTTTTTGCATTAAAAATATATTTTTAAATCATTTAAATTTTATTTTTAATTAGTTAATGAGAATTAATTAATTAAAAATACATTTAGGTATTTAAAAATCTCAAAGAAATTCAGAGAACATTCTTAGGCATTTAGAAACATTTACAAACTCACTACACAAATTTCTTTTTGGTTTTGATCATGCTTTGACATTTTTCAATTGAATTATGGTTCTTAAACTTGAATATTTTTAACCCTAACTTCAAAAATTCATAACTTTTGAACCAAAGTGAGTTTGTGAATGATTATTTTTGCATTGTGCTATGCATGGTTTCAAGCTTCTAAAAACATTTTTTTTTTATTTTTGTAATACATTTTCAATTTGTTTGGTATTTTACCTTTAGGATCACCCTTAAAACCCTAGAAACTTAGGAAAATCATAAGTCCTTCTAGGTTAAGCTTATGACCTCCCCCTTTGTATGGTGAACTAGTATAGGTTTAGGGTTCCTTTGAGTCCATTTTCAATTTTTTATCTTATGTTTTGCTTCTGTTTTTGAGTTGTGCATCTCACATGATCATATAACCCTAATTTGCATCTTCATTTGCATTCCTCTTGCATAAGCTTGCATACATGAACTTGCCATGACATTTTGTGCATCCACATGACATATAAGACATCTTAGGATACACTAGAATCATTTTTGATCATTGCATCATCCATTTGCCATGTTTTGCTTTCATTTCATTCCATGTGCATTCATGAACTTTCATGCCTCTTATATGCTTCATTTGCATTCCCATACTTGGTATGATCATCTTCATCTCATGACATACATTTAAATCATCTCTTTGCATCATTAGCATCATGAACATGCTTCTGGTTTTGGTTTTTATCTTTTCATTTCATTTCATTTTCATTTCATTTCATTTCCTTTTGCTAACTTTTCAGGTGGTAAGTATTTGAGAAGTGAATTTGCCTTCACTTCTCACAATCTCTTCTCATCTCTCTTATGCATCATTGCTGCATTTTACTTTTGTATTAGAGTGAGCTTGCTCATTCATGACCTTCCTTCCCTTTCTTTCTTCAAGTAACTTATCTTCTTAAGTGAAGTAAGTTAACTTGTTTCTTCTGCTTCTCCTCCTTTCATCTGCTTCTTCCTTGGTGGCTCTTCTTGAAGATCTCTTGCAAGCCTCATAAACCCTAGGAATACCCAAGCATGATCACAATTAGGGATTTATTAGTCCCCCCATTAGTTTTACCTTTGTGTCATCTTTGTGTCTTCTCTTCTCATCTCTTAATCAAGGACTAAACCTTAAAGGTTTTAAGACTTTGTGATTAGGGTTATGCATGTGTCCTTCTATTAGGATGGAGTGTATAACTTTAATCCCAAGTGTTAAACCCTTAAAGTGTTTAAATCCTTTAATCAATTCACTTAATAATCACTAAGACATCAAGCTTGTAACTTGGGCCTTGCATTAGGGTTCTAATTCTTCCTTAATTGGTTAAGAAGGACTAACCCTAGTGTTAATGGACAAGTCCCCCTCAAGTTGTCTTACAAACCATAAAATTCACTTCTTAATCTTACCATTAACTAAAATCCACTTTAATAAAGGCTTTGTTTTATCATGAGGTTAATCCCTAATCATGGATTAAGTTGAGGTATCTTCCTCAGCTTAAATGTTCTCATCTATTATCCTTCTATTAGGATGGTGTAATGAGTCCATTAAATCCTTGATTATGGCTTAAACTCATTACTTAACACTAAACAAAAACTCCAAAAACATCTAAATAAATGCAAGTAGGTTAATGATCTTAATCTTACATCATGGTGATTAAGTGTGAGGTGTTTACTTCATACTTAAGGTATTCTCATTACCCCTAATCAAAGGGAAGATGTGATGAGTTTACTAACCCTTGGTTTAGGCTTAAGCTCATTTTCTTATGACAAACTCCAAAAGCAATAAAAGATTGAAAGCATCAAAACAAACAATATTCGTTTCCTCCGGGATTCTTTTCTCATCTCATTCACTCACAAACGAGAACTCGCTTCTTCCGTCTAATGCAAGACAGTTTACACCTGAGCCAGACAGGTCATACACTTGAGCATAGATAAGTAAGCAGTTCATCAGTCAGTTTATTCTTCAGTCTCTTTGAGTCGAATTACGATGTTCTGACTTCCTCATTGCACGAGAGGATACGTAGGCATAACTTAACAGTTATCGAACAAAAGTCTCTGTATATTCCCCCTCCTCCAGCATTATCCTTTAACCCTCATAGTCTGGAGCTTTGCACTTTTTTCTTGCACTGACACTTTTTCATTTCACTTCACATTTCTTTTGCACTGACACTTGAACTCTTTTCCAGCTTTTGCACACAAAATAGCACTGACACCTACCCCTGTAAACACAATCTTTCAAGCGTGGATCCCGTCGATTACGGCGGACAATCTGGGTGGTAATACCTTCCCAGGTTGTAACCAACCCCCTTTCTCAGTTTCTCTGGTTCGCGACCGTCTTATCCATCTCTTTCTAGGTTTATGCAGCATTACCTTTCCTCCGGGATAAAAATGCCTAGCTGGCGACTCTTTTCAGTTCACCCTCGTGTTCTCCTTTCTATTCATCCTCATTTCATTTTCTCTTTTTGCCGACCGTTCGCGCTTGTACCTGGATGCAAATATTTGGGAGCGACAAAGAGGTTGCCCTGAGATTTGTTTATCTATTGGGAAAATTCCATCTGTGGTGGAGAGGTGGACTAAGTGTAGCGGTAAAATCGTGAGTGTAAGCTATTGATTAACTTCACTCAATGTACACATAGTCGCCACCGCGCTTTTCTTTATTTCCAAAAGGAAAAAGGTAAAAGAACGAACAAAAACCTAGGAATCTAAAAGCAAAAGCTAAAAGAAATAAACAGAGAATGGGTAAGGGGATTGGTTACGAACCGGGAAGGTTTTAGGCACCCGACTCGTCCGTGGTACTCCACGGGAGCCCTTTGACATATTTATTGCTTTTTTGGTTTGAAATTGGTTTGCTTGAAAATGATTGAAGAGATGAGGAGAAGAATGTTTTTTAATGATTTTGTGTTTGATGAGGTTTTTAATGCCTCATGCCTACGTACCCACAAAGTGCAATGCGAGATCAAAACCTCGTAGTTCGTGGTACAAAATTTGAAAAGAAACAATGAGTTACATTATTTTTAAAATGTAGAGATAAGTCGTCATCCTTTAGCGAATAATTCCGCTAGAAAGGATGAATCATATCTAAACATATGAAAAGAAAAGGTGCACAAAGGCACAAAAACAATTGAGTGAGTTTTGAATTTTTTTAAAGTATGTAAGAAAATGATTTTGATATATTTACATGGATTAACATTTATTTAAGAAAACAAAGTGAAAAGATTAAAATCGCTTGACCTAAGTCAAGGTTTGATTATGAAAGTGTTTGAAGTTTGAAAACAAAGAAGATTTTTGAAATAGGGAGAAGTTTTGAAAATTTAAGAATGGGGAGGAGATGAAGGGACTAATCCTAATACTTGAATTAAAAGTTAAGAGAAGAAGCTATCAAACCGAATTATGCACATTTCTTCAAAGTTAGGAATTCCATCTTCAAAGATCAATGAAGTAACTTGAGGCCAAAGTTTCCAATCCATCACAACTTGAGCAAGGGGAGAGATCTTAAAATCTAAGTCCATACTCCAAAGCTAGGGATAGTAACCATAGTCCGAAATTAAAGTCACCAATCTTTTAATGTTTAATCCTTTATTAGTGTTTTGGGGTCCAAATGGACAAAATAAAAATCACAAGCAACAATATAAACATAAACAATATGGTATATGATATAATATGATAAAGCATAATAAAGAGATAAGGAACGAGGAATTGAAATAAAAGGATAAGGTGCGAGAGATTAAATTTAAACGGATTATTATATTCACATTATTATAATATTTACAATATAAGTGGTATGATGAACTTAATCAAGCACAACCACGAAAAGAAAAATAAAAACGAGGAAACCGGATCCAAGTGGATCTTAATCCGAATCGGGATAACTTTAGGTCTATGTTAAGCAATCGCCGAGTAATTTACGAAGTAATTACCCTAAAAATGAGGCCGGCCACCACTAATTAAAGTGGAAAATATTCGTGTTAATACATGTTAGAGAAACGATATTATGGATCATTCTCCGAAAACATGCCACACTAAAAGAAAAAGAACGGTCTAATCTTAATCGAGATTTTCGTTGAATTTATCGAAAAGCAACCTATCACGATCTCAAAGTATGGAGAATGATCCAAATGATCATTCATCCATAGATTTGAAATAATGAAGATTAAACTTATCGGAAATCAACAATCTACGAATCGGAGATTGTCATCGACCAAAAAAGAAAAAGATGAAGAAAAATGGATCTAAAAGTAGATCCACAAAAGAATTTAAAATATTTTTTAAATCATTTTCTAAAACTCTTTTCTTAAAATCTTTTTCTAAATTGTTTTTAAAGTAACTTTTTCTAAATCTTTTTCTTTCTAAAAAATAATTTCTAAACTTCTTCCATCAAAACAATTTATAATAATAACATTAAAAAAAAGAAATTAAAGATTAAAAGAAAATAGAAAAAAGAAGGAAAGGGGAGGAGGGAGTAGCTGCGCATAATAGGGATCTGGATATAGCAACAAAACATATGGCCTCAGGCCCAACTCCATTCTCCATATCTTTAATTTTTTTATTAAAATAAATTTAAAAAAAAACAAAATATATAGAAGATCAAAATACAGAAGAACTAGGTCTTCTTCTTCGCAAAATCAAAACGGCAAAACAGGGGAAGCTCACGGAGCCTCTCCTCACCTTCGAAAACACAGCGAATAGAAACGCTTCTTCTTCCTCGAAATCACGCGAAGTTTTCTTTCTTCTTCTCACTTGCGAACCTTCTTCCTCTCTCTTCGGATTCAGTTAGCTTTTTGAAGGTATTTTGAGAAGGAAAATCAAATTGAAGGTTGAAGGTGATGAAAGGAGAAAGGGGAATTCTGGAAATTGGGAAAAGTGAATCGGGATTGGATTTGGCAGCAGTTTCAGAGGCTATTGAAGCTTGAAATTAATTGAAGAATGATGTTATATTTATAGAGGGAATTGGAAGAATTTTGAAATGAATTTTGTGACGTCATTTTTGATTTTGTTTTTGCGTTTTGAAAGCACGAGTTTGATGCTGAGTTAGCGTTTTTATTTCCTGCGTTTTGATATGTTTTGGCTTTTGCATTTTGCGTTTTAATGTTTAACAGGTGCGACTTTGGGTTGCGTTGAGGAGTCTTGGCATTTTGCTTGGGGAAAAATTGGGCCTGCGTGTGCGGGAAGCGTGACGACATGTTGAAGTTTGTGTGAGGGCGTATGAGGCTTCGGCTGAAGTTGACTGCGACTGGCTTGTGAACTTGCTTCGGATTGTGAGGAAATGCTGAGACTGTTTTCACGTGCGGGACGGCTTGTTGTTTTGATGTAAGCTGATTTCGTGCGGCTGTTGCTTGGGCTTGTGTTATTTTGCAGCTGGAGTTTTTTTGTGTGAAAGGCTTGTAGCTTGACGCAGGATGTTTGGGCATGAGGGAATTTGGCTTGAGGCCTTGAGGGATGTGGGGTCAGCTGGGCGCATAGGCTGGTGGAAATTTTGGTAGTTGTGGCTTGCACGCGTGAAGACTTGCTTCGTAGCTGGCTGATTTGTTTGGGCATGTCGTACAGAAGGCTTTTTGTTGCTTGGGCCTGCGTGAGGCTTTGGTGTTGTGGAGAAGCTGTGGGCAAGGCTTGGCTAGTGAAGACCACGTAAAAGTTGGCTGAAGCAACAAAGTTCAATATTTTTTAATACTCTCTTTTTTTTTTAGAAAAAAAATGGAATGGGCCTAACAACAAAAACATATGGGTTTGTTGGAATTTTGGAGAGAATTATAATGGGAATATGGAAATTGTTAGAAATATATATGAATTAAAAAGAAGGAATATGAATTAAAAAAAAATATAAAAAGGAATTTAAAAATGGATTAAAAGATAGAAAAATAATGGAAATTGAAAATATTAGAATAAAATGGGAATTGGATAGAAAATGGGTTTATGAATTATGGAATTTAAAAAAATGGATAAAAGGAATTTGATTAAAACGAATGGATAAAAAAAATTGGAAATTGGATAGAAAAATGATAATTTGGATAATGGTGTGATATATGAATAATCGGGGAAAAAATGGATATTGGAAATTAAAAATGGTTTAATGGGTGATGATTTGTTTTAGCCCGCAACCAACTCCTGATTTTTCTTGCACAAGCCTCTGATGAAAGTGAATACAGTCAACACGGACCCACTGGATATTTCACAACTTAAGCCAACTGTCATCTGAAAATTGTATGATTATTTCCCTGATAAACTGAATCCATACTGAGGAAAATAAATCCTCAGATGAATCACTGATGAACTGATGAATCGATGGACTGATAAACACTGAAGATTCAAACCAAAACTCACACAGAACACTGTCTGATAGCCTTTCACACACAACACAACCTGAACTTTTGAAAACCCGCTATCTGAGGAATAAACCCCTGGCACACATAATTTGCAGTCAACACAATCTTTTGATAGTTTGACCAATATTAGGTCAAACATCCATCTGAAATCGCATTGTGACAGAACAAACGCATCTGGATTGAAATCACGGTCTTATCTTCGCAAACCTGCAACACAGAGAAGAAGAAGAACACTGCAACATATTTTTTGTATTTTGGTTAGTGATCAGTAAATATAAAAAAATATAAAGAAGTAAAAATAATGGTGATCCCCTGCGAAGCATAGACCCTACATCTGAGGAGAAACTCGAAAGCCAGTGCGATCTTGTTTGTATGCAAAATGCAGATGAAATGCGAAGAAATCTTAGGGCAAAAATTAGGGTGTTACACTAAGGTATATCCCATGTTTTTATGAAGCACGTGGGTCCTTGTACAAAACCCAATAGGAGGTTGGATTTTGGTCACGTCAATGGGAATGACTGGTTGAAGAGTCCTGCAGGTTTGGATGCTTTTGTGGTGACTATTACCGAAGGATTTATCTTATGCTTGTAGGAAGCCTGCGAGTCCTTGTGCAAAGTCCAAGAAGAGGTTGAATACTTTTAAGAAGCCTGAAATGTCCTTGTATAAGCCCAAGAGGAGGATATTGGGAACCTTTAAGAGGCATTTTGGTCCTTGTATGAAGCCCAATAGGAGGCTGAGAATAGTTCAAGAGAGGATAAATCCTTTATGTATTTGAAAAGTTCAAGGGGAAAAAGAAATTCCAAAGAAAAGTTTCACCAGGAACCATCGTATCTTTGGGTTATTAAATTTCTTTTGTAGATAGTGTTATTAGTATCTAAAAATGTTGTAAAATAAAAAGGTGTTGGGTCTTACAGCTTGGGGAGAGACCCAGTGTATTGTGATATGATTTATGTGTTTTAAGATTGAGAAAGTTTAAATTATCTTTGAATTTGGTATGAAGAATGAGAAAAGATTCAAAATTGAGAATAACAGTTATCGTGTCGTTATTTTGAAATGGATTTGGGACTTATACAATAAATGAGGCCTGAAGATTATTTATTTACAAAGAGGTTGGGTCTTACACTCTAAAAAGAGGCCCAATAAGTGTTTTTGAAGTATAGATGGGGCTTATACCTCAAAAGATGCCCAGATGAAGATTTTAAAAAAGGTGATCGCGTCGAGATTTTTAAGACAATAGAGGGATATTTGAAAACCATAAATTTGTCTATTTACAAAATGGATAGGACTTACACTCTATTAGAGTCCCAAGAATGTTTGTGATTTTGAATTTTAGAGCAAAAGCCATTAAACCCTAATTTGATTTAAAATACATTTTATTTAAATAAAAAATCAATTAAAATGATAAGAAAATATCAAACATGCGTGAAAAACAAGTTATGACCTTGGATTGATGTTTAAAAAATCATATTTAATTCATGTGAAAGCTTGAATATCATTTATGTTTAAAAAATCAAGAGAAAGAAATATTTATAAATGCTTAAAAACAATTAAAAATAAAATCTATACAAAAATATCAAATATATAAAATTGAAAGTTCTTCAGATTTGGACAACATTTAGTAAAACAAAATGTTGGAAGAATTGGTTCAACATAGAGTTCAAAGCTAAAGAATTATGCAAAATACAAAGATGTTGAAAGAGATGTCCTAACAGAAATATTGGACATCTTGACTGCTCAACATTTAAATCTGTTCCAGGATTCTAGGCGCTTTCAGTAGTGGATTCTAGGCGCTTTCACTTGTAACTTTGTAAGCTAAATACTTTGTAAAAAAGGGTTTAGGGTTTGAGAGGTGTTGGCTCGCTTAGGAGTTAGAAGTCTCCTCTTTGTAGTATGGAATGCATGGTGGAAGGCAGAGATACAAGGGGTATAACCAGAAGCCTTTAGGTAATGGTTTGCGTAATGTTCTTGGACGAAGCTTTGAAGCAAGTCCAAAATAACTTGTAGGTCAAGAAACCATGACAGGTTTTTGAGATCAGCAGAAGACAGAGTCATCACAGGTGGTGATGAAGGATGTGAGGAGAAGTTTCTTATCAAAGATTGTAAACGACTAGAGTTTAGCCTTAGATAAAGATGTTAATTGAAGGTAGTGATTAGGATAAAGTTGTAAATCGTGAGTTTAACTTTAGGGTAATGCTACAAGATAGTGAAGTCTTCATCCTGGATTGGCATCCCTTAGATGTAGGTTTGTTAACACCTAACTAGGTCAACATATTATGTGTACTTTATATTTTGCTATTTACAGTTTTTCTGTATTGTGTTCTTGACTGAGATGTCCTAACATGATGTCTCAACATTTGTCTGTGATTGTGAGGCATCACTTCGAAATAGCAACAATGTATTTTTTGTGTTTCCTAAATTGCAGTAATCATTGTCTTAACATTAAGTTAGGACATTGGAGTATCTGCATAACCAGAATTTCAATTGGTATCAGAGCATGCATCCTGGTCTTTTTCTGGATGAGATCCATGGAGTAATTTATAGTGATTAAACAAGGAGGAGTTATTATCTGAATGGTTCTGCAACAACAAACAAGGGGAGTGGTAGTTTCGTTTGGATGGTGTCCTAAAATATGTCTTGACATCTTTTCCATGGCAATTTGAAGTTGTTTTTATTGATTATGCTGCATATATTATGATTGAAGGATTCCAGTAGTATGGGATACTGGAGTAATGATTGATGAAAGCTTGTAGTTGTCCTTAACTAGTTCTGATCTTGTAGATATCAATTGGTTTGAAGACACATAGAATTCAAAGGTCGAGAGCAAATGGATGTTATTGTGAAGATTGAGTCTTATGTGACTTGGTACATGATTGAGTGGCGTCATCATGTATGATGAAGTCAGACTAGATAGAAGAGGTAAGATGAATTATTAAACTCATGCTCCATGGGTTTGATGATTTATTGTTGGATAAGTTGTTGAAGACACTTGATATGATGATCAAATTTAATCAAGGCAATTGAGCCGTATTCTGGAGTCTGCTAGTTATTCTTCAAACAAGAAGGTGCTTTCTTAGAAGCATAGAAGTGAAGACAGTGGAGGTGATTTATTTTCACCTTCCATAAATAGCATGCAAGGAAGAACTCATACTTCTTAACCCTAAGGATTATTTCACTCAGTTAAGGTAATTAGGATTTGTTCAGAGAGAATCTTAAGAGCTTGAGTCAAGGGGCAGCCTTCATATCTTAACAACTTGCATAACAACAGAAGAAGACAACATGAAGAGGAATATCTATGTGATATTCAGAATATGCTAGAATCGGATAAAGGGTTATAACTACAAGGATTAAAAATCAATTGCTTTGTACAGATGTTCTAACATCTTTTCAACAGAGGTTTGGAGAATCATGGGAGGGGTTCTACATTCAATCAAAAGTCTCCTAGGCTTTTGACATAGGATTATTGGATTCACATCTTTTCCTGGAAAGCATTAATACTTGTCCATATAGTGATGCAATTTTTAAGATAGATATGGAAGACTATGAAAACATCATAATCTTGATGACTGCTTGGATTAGTTTATTTCTTATCCAAGTGCTTTAGGACATTCCAGAATACTCATCATAGAGTTCAGATAGTTAGAAATATCAGCAACTTCGTGAAGACGACTCTACTCAATGAAAGGTGGAATCCTTGATACAGCTATGAGGATTAGCTTTTAACTAGACCTTCTGAAGATTCAAACAGTGGTAGGTTTGAAGTCCTTGATGAAGCATTGGTAGGTATTCATTAATGTGTGAGATTGTTTTGGAATAACTGAAAAATTAACAGAATAAAGTTTGTCTACTCAAACTTGGTTGGTGAATCAAGTCTATGAGATCATGGGACTCTTTTTCTGTAAAGGGAGGAAGTACTTTCAAGTGGCAGAAGAAGGAGCTGAATTCAACAGCTAGATGTCGAATCATAATGTTCTGAAATCTAGTTCAACATCAGAATTTCAGTTGGTGGAGTGGCACATCAACTCAAGATAGGGTGATTTACAGGAATAAACAATGATGCTTCAAAAAGATAGTTCTCATGGTATTTTGGGGGAGCTGTAGAAAGGAGAAGATGTTATATTAACCATTGTTTAGGGAGTCTAAGTGTGTATTGTTATTGAGCAAGTGGATACATGTAACTTGAAGATCAAGTTTCCCTTTGTCAATCAGGATATCTTTGTGAAAGTTCTGACAAACATGAAGAAGACAATATTTGTCAATTGGCTTTTTCATATGAGGATTCATGAAGGAGGTGATCAAACTATGGCAATTGGTTGATCTTAGAAGTGGATTCGAAAAATCATGATAATCAGCATGTGGCAACTGGTTATTCTTAAGGATTATATTTAAACAAGTTACTATTGGGAAGAAGGGTGATGAGTTGAAGACTCGAGGAGATTATTTATTCTTAAAGGTTGATGAGATTTTATTTCTATCTTTTTGGAGTTCTTATTCAAGTTGGTGGCGCAGTGTTGATTGAATTTCTTTAGTTCTTTGGATTAATATGCTATAGTAAGTCTAATTGGTGGAACACATAAATAATTTTGTCTTGGTATGTGGAAGATGTTATAACTTAGTTCTAGGACATTATCTGGGTTGGATATCCTTGGTGAAGGATGATTATGCTCTAGTTTTGGAGCTTATTACCTAAATTATTGTCTAAGCAACATCTACATAGTCATACGAGAGAACGATGAAGGAGAAGGTATGTCTTGGAAGGAGAATGTAGAGAATACTTAAGTAGATCATGTATTGATTGCTTGGAAGTATGCATGTGGAAAATCAACAACTGCTCAGGAGTATTCCAGATTATCAAACGGGAGAATGATAGGGAATGATTGCCTTTGAAGAGTTGGGTGACTGTCTATTTTTAAATATCTTGTGGAAGGACTTTGTCTAGCAAGTCATGCTATTCTAAAGCATTAGTCAAGTATCTGACACTGATGTAAGGAAAAAAATTGACTTTAATCTTATTCCAACTGTTTGTTACTGTGAGGATGGCAATCCATATGTGCCTAACGGATAACATGGTGAATAGTAGTGCCAAAATGGATATTAGTTCCAAAATGGATGTGCTTCAGCAGGTGGCTAGACAGAGAGTGATCTCTTGATGACATTGAAGATGTGTCTTATGTTTTCCATTAATTTCTACACAGGTGCTCAGAGGGAGCATAGATTGTCTTAGATAGGGGGAATTGCCTCTTGATCTAAGAATCTACTGCAGGGGTGTAGTCTACACCAAGCTTGTGGTGAGTGTCAATCAAATTTTTCCATCCAGGAGGGATGAAGATTTCAAGTGTGATGTCTTGACATTGTATTGTTACAAGTTGAGGGAAACTTGACAATACATAATATATGGTTCCTGATGGATGCTTAGGGAATTATTGAAGAATCTGGGAGAATTTATTTTTCTCTTTAGATTATCATTAGTGTCTGTGAAATTATCTCTGATTGATATGTTAATCTTAGTCTCAATTATTTCTTGTTGAGCACATGGGTGGAAGTTGAGAAGAATCTCTGGTACATGTCAGAAAGAGGGGTAAAGATCGATAATAGTGTATTTCAAGAAGATGTGTTGGAACTTGTACTTAAGAAAAAGCATTCAAAGCTTGAATAAATACACATGGAAATTTTATTCTCCAATCTGAGTTAGAAGAAAATATGGAATTTCTAAAGATCTGGATGAGCTTGGCATGGATTTGGATTAATCTAGGAAATGTTTGTCAAATTTTAACTAAAAAGGGGGAGAGAAGAATTGTTCTGCTTATCATAAGTTTTGAAGCTAGTGTCTTTAAAGATTTTCTAACATTATTTCTCAACATCTCAGTGATCTTAGATACTTTTATGTCTTGTGATATGAGTTATGAACAGAGTTATGTCTTGTGATCTGAGTTACTCAAGTTAGGTATTATTTAAAAAAGGTATTTCTAATGCTTTCCTTCGTGATAAGTATTGGTTATTGGGTTGAGGGGGAGTATCTTGCATATTTTCCCTCATGTACTCGTTCAGAGATATAGAGTGGGTATAGAAACTATCTTCTCCTTCGTCTATACTCACAGGAATGTTCAATGCATACACCATTGATCTGGAGTTTCTCTATGCATGATTATTTAGCCAAAATTTTCGAAAAGGGGGAGATTGAAAGCTTTTAAGATTTGGACAAATTTTGGTAAAACAAAATGTTGGAAGAATTGGTTCAATATGGAGTTCAAAGCTAAAGAATTTCTGCAAAAGACAAAGATGTCGAAAGAGATGTCTTAACAGAAAGATTGGACATCTTGACTGCTCAACATTTAAATATGTTCCAAGATTCTATGCGCTTTTAGCAGTGGATCAAGGAAAGGTTTGAAGCCCAACAGAAGACTATATAAGGATACTTATACCTAGAGATAAATAACCTTTGTAACTTTTATATCACTTGTAACTTTGTAACCTAAATACTTTTTAAAATAAGGGTTTAGGATTTAAGAGTCGTTGGCTCTCTTAGGAGTTAGAAGTTTCCTCTCTACAATATGGGATGCAGGGTGGAAGGCAGAAATACAAGGGGCACAACCAGAAGCCTTTAGGTAATGGTTTGTATTTTTTTCTTGGACGAAGATTTAAAGCAAGTCCAGGATAACTTGTAGGTCAAGAAACCGTGACAGGTTCTGGAGATCAGCAGAAGACAGAGTCATCACAGGTGGTGATGAAGGATGTGAGGAGGAGTCTCAAATTAAAGGTTGTAAATGACTATAGTTTAGCCTCAGATTAATATTTTCATTTAAGGTAGTGATTAGAATAAAGTTGTAAACCATGAGTTTAACTTTAGGGTAATGCTACAAGATAGTGAAGTCTTCATCTTTGATTGTTATCTCCCAGATGTAGGTTTGTTAATACCAAACTGGGTCAACATATTTTGTGTGCTTTATATTCTACTATATATAGTTTTTCTGTATTGTGTTCTTAACTGAGATGTCCCAACATGATGACTCAACATCTGTTGGTGATTGTGTTGCATCACTTCAAAACAGAAGCAATGTATTTTCCTTGTTTCCTAAATTGCAGTAATCATTGTCTTAACATTAAGATAAGACATTGGATTATCTGCATAACTAGAATTTCAAAAATAAATAATATTTTTGTGAAATTTTTGCAGAGTAAAATATTTTTACATTTTTGTGAGTTTTGAAAAAAAATTAATTCACAAACATCAAAATTGAGAGAGAAATTAATTTTTGAAATCAATTAAGAAAGGAAAAATACCCAAATTGGTCCCTTAACTCTATGGTGGGGTACAATTTGGTCCCTTAATTCTAAAAAGTGTCAAAAATGTCCCTTAAGTTTTAAAATGGTGCCAAATTGGTCCTTGTCGTCAACCACCCACAAACAGATGTTTAGTTCTGCACATGTGGCAGCTGACATGGCATAATTCATCTTCTTCTTTGTTAACACTATAATTCACAACATAGGGTTTATGAAAATAAAGCTTAACTCCTAAATTGATTCACGACATAGTCTAGGGTTTGTGCAAATCGAGCTTCAGCCATGAAATCCAGTGGTTTGTCTCTAGTGATGAAACAAAAAGGCGCTTATGGTGGGTGTTCTTCGAAGGAAGGTTCGAATGTCAACATAAGCACAGGTTGGAAACCATTTTGTCTTTGTGCAGATTTAGCTATTCTTAGAATGGTAACAACAGTTAAGAGCTATGGATACCATTTTTGGGGTTGTCCTAATTTTATGGTATGTTTAATGTAAATCTCATGTTTGTTCTTTTAAAAACAGTTGTTACTGCAAATATTTGAGGTATAGAGATTAATTTTGCAAGGATAAATGCATGTTGGTTGTGGGTACTTTGGATGGTATTGTGAAGATGTTAGAGATGAGAAGAAGCAGGTTTTGATGGATAGAATTGAAGAATATGGAAAACAAATATGCAATGTGGAAAGTGAATTTAAGAACCTGATGAAGTGGAAAAAATTATGGAATTTGATGTTGTTCATTTTCCTCATTGTACTTGTTTTTAGATGAATTAAAGAAATAGACAAGTTATTGTACCAGTTGTTATCAATTTGTTAGTTGTACTTGTTTTTTATCAATTAAATGAAGATGTTGTTGATTAATATGTTGTCATCAATTTGATGTCCAATATTTCTATCAGTATGTATTAGTATGTTAGCAATATGTGACAGGAAAGTTTATATAAAATGCTAGGAAATACCATAATAAATGATAGCCAAAATAACAATTCATAGTTTGTCTTAACAGATTACGTAAGGCTTAGACTTAATGCCAACATGTCTTAACAAAATTACCACTTCAAGGATTAGAAAAACTCCAAATTACTCCACAAGCAAGCATGATCTACTGAAATTGATGAAGAATAATGAAAAGGATGAAGGTTTATCTCAAAGTTAATCAAGAATTCAATGCAAATTCTTGATAACTTTCAAAGGAGGAAAATGAGCTTTGCTGAATTTTTGTGGTTTGGGGAGATATTTTGCAAGAGGTTTTTTGGCTCTCTAAATCTTGAGAAATGAATGAAATGAGGGTTCTATTTAAAGATTTTAGGTATGAGAATTTGGTGGAATGGAATTTGCTTTGGGAAATCAAAATTAGGCTTGGAATTCAAATTTGGAGGGGAATTCATAAAAGAGTGGTGATTAATGAAGGTATATGGTGGGAAATGATCAAAGTGATGTAGGGGAATTAAAATGATGTGATCTAGAATATTCCATGTGAGATCAAGGGCTGAGATGATGCAGAATTAAAGCCAATTTTCAAAACTCTCCCAAGTTAATCGATTAAAACATTGGTTGGATGTTAGTAAGCATAAACAAATAAAAGACACACAAAAGCAATGGTGATCCCTTGTGAGGCATAAACCTTCAACCAAAAAGGATAGAAGAACCAGTGTGTGATCTTGTTTGTATGCAAACGATGTAAATGTAAAACAAAATCTTAGGGGCAAAAATTAGGGTGTTACAGCTGCCCCTATTTAAGTTTCTTCAATCTGGAGATATAAAGATTGGCATCTTCGTTTCTCAAGATGGGAGAGACTTAAATATCGAAAACCCAATTTTTGGCCCTAAGAGACCATGCAATGATATGAATATGATATGATATGCAAACCCAATATCTCTCTGGGAAATAAAACAACCACAAGAGACAAATAAAAGCTTGGGGAAACAAGAGGAAAATCCCGCTGGAGAACAACAACTGACAACAAGAGAGTTTACTTGGAAAATAAATCACTGTATAGCCGACTCAACATAGGGAATGATTGTGTATAAATCAAAACACAATCAGCAAAAAGGCTCAATAGGGAAGGATAACACTTCACTAGAGAAATCATCAACCAAACAATGTATATAAATCCATAAAATGAAAAGAAACTAAGTTGGGAGCAAATTATACACTATCAGTCACTGGGCAGAGATAAAGATAAAAAAAGAGAGATTAAAACTACCTGCTACCTGTCACTAGGTAGAGGAAAAGAAAAGAGATTAGGAACAAGATTACCGGCTACCATTCACTGGGTAGACAAACTGAAATATATGAGGAACAACATTACCGAATATCAACAAGGGTAGGCGTACCAAGATATATGATATTATCATCTACCTGTCACTTGATAGAAAATATGTAGATAATAAACTCAACTACCAGTTACTGAGTAGGAGCAAAGCAAACAACTTGAAAAGAAGGAATATCGACTATTACTGAGTAAAAGAAATAAAGGTAACGAACTAAAAGGGGAGAAATATTATCTAGTACCTATCATTGGGTAGAAAAAACGTAGATAATAAACTCAAAAGGAAAGATTACTCACTACCACTCAAGTGATAGCTTAATTCCAAAGTAATCAATCAAATAAGAGGAGAAATATTACCCACTACCACACAAGTGATAGCTTAAGTGCAAAGTAATATACTCAAGAGGAAAGATTACCCACTACCAAATAAGTGATAACTTAATTCTAAAGTAATCAATCAAATAAGAGGAGAATTTTTACCCACTATCACACAAGTGATAGCTTAATTCAAAAGTAATATACTCAAGAGGAAATATTACCCCCTACCAAACAAGTGATATCTTAATTCCCAAGAAATCGGTCAAAAGGGGACCAAGGTTCAATCCAAGAACAAGTTGTAGAGAAACGGTCAAACAAGACTCATCCCGAGGAGGAAATATCTCAAATAGGGAAAATTCCATCCAGATAATAAACTGGGGAGGAAAATGAATTTAACATCCATGAGGAATAAACTCAGTGGGGAATTAGAAAGGATAAACACTTTTGGCTTAATGGTCGACACTCTATACTTGAGAGAAGACAACATACACACTCTGTGGGGAAAATCAACACCAAAGAGCGGGGAACAAGATGTACCAAAGAATGCAGGAATGCAAACATATGATGTTATGCACATAACATATGCATGAATATGTGTATGACTATTATGACAAAAAAAATAAAGATAAGCGACAGGTGACATAAACACCACAATAATCGAATACTCGGCTAATCCCAAAGCAATAATGCTGGGAAATTCTACTACAAGGAATAAAATTCTACTACAATGATTCAACTTGAAAAATCCTGCATGGGATAAACAAAATTCATCAAAGGAATAAAATTCTACTACAAGGATTAACTCATGCTGAGAAAATATTGTTGGAGATCCACTTGGGGAAAGGGTGCAAGTCTTGTTGAGGATTAAATATGAACCTGCTGGAAATCATCATATGCATATCTACTAGGGATATGAGAGACAAACTATGGGGACTATCCACCAATAAAATTTTGGACTTGCCGATCTTTGTGAGATACTAGAAGTTAACATCATAGCCAAAGGTCAAGTTGCAAGGAATTTTAAATCCAATACCTAACACTAGGTAAGAGAAAACATATCAACTGACTGTTATACCAATACTTCTGCTATGGGACATAACGTGCTCAAGCTACATATCAAATCAGAACTCGGATGGGAATTCCTGTAAGAGAAACATTGCTTCTCAATAACAATTTTGTTGAGGAAGAGATCAAAACTCAGCTGGGGGTTTTCATACAGCAAAAAAATCTTCGATCTTACTCACTGCTGGAGAAACAAAATCACTAATACTTCAACAATAGGATTTCTCGGGTTCTGTTTGGAGAAACAATCATATCATACCATGCTCTGGGAGAGGCAAGTTATACACTTCAAGATTTTGTCGTCCCTAGAATAACTGTTGACATTCTTTATTTATTCATAAATCAAGAGAAAAAATGTTTTTATAATCTTCAAAAGTTCAATTTATTAAATTTGTTTCAAAAATCATCATAAAAAATAAATGAAATTTTGTAAACAAAAACAACATAAAGAATTGCAAACAATTGGACAAAGGCTCAAATTTCATTGATAGAATGGTAGTCCACGAATGGCGTGACTCCATGGATCATTACAAGTTTGAAAAATGGTAAATACATGTAAAAGTGATACATTTAAATACAATGATCATTATTCTCCCAAACAACTTTGAACTCCACTATACTTGGAACTTCAGTCAAGGATGAGTGAATAAGAATCTTTGATGGGAAACCTTACTGGGAAACATAATCCAAAATCCTCGGTTGTTTCAAGTGATCCAATCTGATCTGATGTAGTTACTTGCCATGATCCCTAACTTTTGCCTAGATTTCCCTTGAGAGTTTTCAATCTACAGGGATAATTATTTCTATTTATGTCTCTAACTTTTCCCTAGATCGCTCTTTCAGGTTTTCAATCCATCGAGATGCTCAGTTTTTCCTAAGCCTCCCTTTTGGATTTTCAAATTAGCAAGTTGTTCTTTTATTCTTTTAGGAAAATTATTTCTTGACTGCATCAACATTCACAAGATGAGTGATCTTCTCACCATCCGTAGTTGCAAGAATCAATGAACCTCCAGATAAGGCTTTCTTAACAACATATGGCCCATCATAATTAGGAGTCCACTTTCCCCTATAATCAGTAATGAAAGACTGGATCTTTTGAGAACGAGGTCTCCTTCTATTAATACATGAGGTTTGATATTCTTGTCAAAATCTTTCTTCATCCTTTGATGGTACTACCGACCATGGCACAAAGTCGTTATTCTCTTTTCCTCAATCAAATTCAATTGGTCAAATCTACTTTGACACCATTCAGACTTAGTCAACTTAGCTTCCATCGGAACTCTCATTGATTGGATCTCAACCTCAATGGGGAGCATTGCCTCTGTACCATATACAAGCGAGAAAAGGGTTTTCGTTGTTGAAGTGTGGACGAATGTATGATACCATTCAAAGCGAAAGGGAGAAACTCATTCCAGTCCTTATATGTCACAACCATTTTCTGAATGATCTTCTTGATGTTCTTGTTCGCAACTTCAACGACCCCATTCATCTTCGGTCTATAAGATTTATGGTGTTGAATCTTGAATTATTCACAAAGCTTTTTCATCATCTTATTATTCAAGTTCGAACCATTATCAATAATGTTCTTGATCTTCTTGTCAAAATCTTTCTTCATCCTTTGCTGGTACTACAGACCATGGCACAAAGTCGTTATTCTCTTTTCCTCAATCAAATTCAATTGGTCAAATCTACTTTGACACCATTCAGACTTAGTCAACTTGGCTTCCATTGGAACTCTCATTGATTCGATCTCAACCTCAATGGGGAGCATTGCCTTTGTACCATATACAAGTGATAAAAAGGTTGTCGCTGTTGAAGTGTGGACGGATGTATGATACCCATTCAAAGCGAAAGGGAGAAACTCATTCCAATCCTTATATGTCACAACCATTTTATGAATGATCTTCTTGATGTTCTTGTTCGCAACTTCAACGACCCCATTCATCTTCGGTCTATAAGGATAAGATTTATGGTGTTGAATCTTGAATTATTCACAAAGCTCTTTCATCATCTTATTATTCAAGTTCGAACCATTACCAGTAATGATCTTATTCGGAACACCATATCTGCCGATAATATGATTCTTGATAAACCGAACCACCACTTTCTTGGTCACATTAACATACGATGCCGCTTTTACCCACTTTGTAAAGTAGTCAATAGTCACAAGGATAAAACAATGTCCATTCGAAGCCTTGGGTTCAATCATGCCTATCATATTAATTCCCCATATAGATAAATTCCACGGGGAAGAAATAACATTGAGATGATTTGGTGGCACATGAATCTTATTAGCATACACTTGACACTTATGGCACTTCTTCACATATTTGCAAAAATCAGATTCCATTGTCAGCCAATAGTAACCTTCTCTCAACATCTTTTTAGCCATTGCATGCCCATTGTCATGAATACTAAAAGATCCTTCATGATTTTATTTCATTAAAATGTCTACTTTATGTCTATCCATGCATCTAAGCAAGGTTGTGTCAAAATTTCTCTTGTAAAGCATATTACCATTCAAAAAGAAATTTCCTGCCAATCTCCTCAAAGTCCTTCTATCTTTAATCGATGCTCCAAGCGGGTATTCCTGACTCTGGAGAAATAATTTAATATCATAATACCAAGCCTTGTCATCTTGGACCTCTTCAACTGCAAACACATGAGTTGGTCTCTCAAGACACATCACACTAATCATAGGAACTTCATTCCATTGATTCACCTTTATCATAGAAGTTATGGTTGCCAAAGCATCTGCCATCTGATCCTTATCGCGAGGCACATAATGAAACTAGACTTTAGTGAATAAAGTCAATATCCTTCTGGAGTAATCTCTATATGGAATCAATTGAGGTTGATGAGTTACCCACTTACCCTTGATCTGAATTACCAAAGCTAAATCTCCATACACATCAAGATTATTGATCCTCAAATCAATAGCTTCTTAAAGACCCATAATGCAGTCTTTATACTCAGCTTCATATTAGTACAGGGGAAAGTCAATCTTGCAGAAAAAAGAATATGCGAATCATGAGGAGTAATAATTATTGCCCCAATTCCTTTTCCACGTGAATTCACAACTCCATAAAAAACTAGACCCCATCGAGATTCTCTCAGGCCCTTCCTCAATCAAAGGCTCATCATAAACTTTAATTTTCAAATACATCACATCCTCATCAGGGAAATCAAACTTTATAGACTAGTAATCACTAAATGGTTGGTGGGCCAAATGGTCAGCCAAGATACTTCCTTTTACATCTTTTTGAGCACGGTACTCGATATCATATTCATACAACAAGACTTGCAAACAATCAATCCTCCCATTTAAAGCAGGCATTTCAAAGATATACTTGATCGGATCCATTTTGGATATCAACCAAGCTGTATGATTTAACATATACTGGCAAAGACGCTTTGCAACCCAAGCTAAGGCAAAACAAGTTTTTTCAAGCATGGAATACCGAGACTCACAATCAGTAAATTTTTTACTCAAATAATAGATAACATATTCTTTTCTACCAGATTCGTCTTGCTGGCTAAGCATACAACCCATGGAATCTTCCAACATAGTCAAATATATTATCAATGGTTTATCTTCCACCGGAGGAGACAAAATAGGAGGTTCAAGCTGATACTCTTTTATACTTTCAAAAGCTTTTTGATAGTCATCAGTCCAAACACAACCTTGATATGTTTAAGCAACTTGAATATTAGAGCACATGTGGAAGTCATGTGAGAGATAAACCTCAAAATGTAATTCAAACGACCATAGAATCCTCTTACTTGCTTTTCAGTTCTTGGAGCAAGCATTTCCCAAATAACTTTCACTTTATCCAGATCAACTTCAATGCCTCTTTGGTTGACAATAAAACCCAACAACTTTCCAGAACGAACACCAAAAGTGAACTTATTCGGATTCAAACGAAGCTTAAACTTCCTTAACCTTTGAAACAATTTCAGCAAATGTTCAATATGATCTTCTTCAGTCCTCGACTTAGCAATCATATACCTCGATTTCCTTTTGCATCATGTCATGGAAAAGATTAGTCACATCTCTTTGGTATGCCGCACCAGCATTCTTCAATCCAAAGGGCATCACTCTGTAGAAAAATGTTCCCCATGGTGTAATAAAGGTGGTCTTTTCAATGTCCTCGGGTGCCATCTTTATATGATTATAACCGGAAAATCTGTCCATGAAAGAGAACACATTAAACTTAGTCGTATTATCTACCACCACATCAATGTGTGGTAATGGAAAATCATCTTTTGGACTATCTTTATTCAGATCTCTATAATCAACACACATTAGGAATTTTCCGTCTTTCTTTGGAACAGGCATAATATTGGCCATCCATTGAGGATAATTAGATGTAATAAGGAAACCTGCATCAATCTACTTTTGAACTTTCTCTTTAGTCTTTACTGCTATATCAGGATGAGTTCTTCTTGACTTTTGCTTCACAGGTGGACATTTAGGCTTCAACGGCAACCTATGCTCCACAATATTAGTATCAAGACCTGGAATGTCTTGATAAGACCAAGCAAACAGATCAGCATACTCTCTGAGAAGCTCTACCATCCTTTTCTTAACATCAGGACCAAGCAGTGCCCTAATCTTCACTTTTTTTATCAACTTCAGAACCCAAATTGATCATCTCTATCGACTCTTCATGAGGCTGAATGACCTTCTCCTTGTGCTCAAGCAACCGAGAAATCTCATCATGGATCTCTTCAACATCCTTTTCCTCGGCTTCAAACACAGGGAACTCAAAGTTGGGCGTGGGCATAGGATCATTGTTTTCAATGGGTTTAACAATCAATTTGCACAATGATTTTTTTTGATTTTAGAGTATGAAAAAGTGCAAATATTATGCAGATAAACAGTGATTATTAATATTTTCGGTTTTTTATGTTACCATTTTTCAAAATAAAGAAAAAAGGAAAAAACATATATGGAATAAACAAAATAACATTTTATTGATGATGATACAAATTTGAAACAAAGCCCGACAAATTTCACTTTCACTTTGGGTAAAGTGAAAGGATTTTTTGAAAGAAAATAAAACAAATTACTCTGAAGCATGAACAATAGAAGGAACGTCAACAAAAATCCAGTTTTGGAAAATCACTCAATGCATAAGTTAGGCATTTCTTCATATTTATCATCTTCAATGATGGTAGCAGCGAAATGATCTTTGATGTTGATAAACCCAACACTTCGAAATATTTCCTGAATACTCTTAGTTCATTCACAACCAATCCTGGCACAAAACCGAGACCGACACCCTCCTTGTTGTCAGCAACATCAATAACTTGTCCCCAACCGTCATACTGACCAGTTTCAAGCACACACAAAGCATCCTTTAGAGAAGACATAGGAAATACATTGTTCTTAACAACATCATGAGCAACAAAAAGAGCTTGGAACGAAGTTCCAACGTCTTCAGCAGCATCAATATAGGAAAAGGATGATAAATTTCTCTCTAGCATAGCTTGCTCATCGCCGACAGTCACTAACTTCCCATTTTTCACAAACTTCAGCTTTTGGAGGAGATTGGAGGTCACAGCCTCTGCCTCGTGAATCCAGGTCTTCCAAGGAGACAACTATAAGTTGGATGTATATCCAATACCTGGAAAGTAATTTGGAATACAAACGGTCGAATTAAAATAGGGAGATCAACTTCACCAATCACGGTTTTCTTCGAGCCATCAAAGGCTTTCACAACAATCCCACTATACCTCATGGGAGCACCTTGGTACGCAAGCCTAGACAATGTCGACTTTGGAATCACATTCAAGGATGATCCGGTATCAACCAACACATTAGAGATATCATCATCTTCAAAATTCAATGAAATATGCAAAGCCAGATTCTGATTCCTTCCTTCTTTAGGCAAGTCATCATCACAACAACTCAAATTGTTCCATGATGTTATATTAGCCACAATACTAGCAAAATTATCGGCAGTCACATCATGGTCCACATAAGCTTGTTCAAGAATTTTCTACAAAGACTTCCTATGAGCCTCATAACACATTAAGAGTGATAAAACTAGTATCTTAGGCAAAGTGCGTAACAGTTGCACAACATTGTTGTACTCGCTCTTCTTTATCAATTTTAACACCTCATCTCCATTGAATTTCTGATTAGAATCATTTAATTGGCCTGATTGGATAATAACATCTTCTTTTTGAACTTATATCCTCACATTTACATCTTCTTCTCTCATTGGATGATGCGAAGCAAAGGCTCTACCACTTCAAGTAACCCTAGTTACATCATCAATGCTAGCCATAGACTTTGGAGAAGGAATGGGAACATCCTTACCATTATCTAACATCGTAGCATTATATCTATATGAAATAGATTTATCATACTCATATGGCATTGGACCAGATAAATTGATCACCAAGGGAGTAACAACAGGCTTACAACTATCAAAAGAAATAACCACCCGCTCAAGAATATTGAACTGAGGCACAATAAGATTCACTTCATTCTTATATTCATCTCTTTTTGTTGTTACTTCAATAAACTTTTCATCCATCATTTTCTGAAGATCTCTCTTAACAATTACACAACCACGAGGATTCACCGAGAGATCTTTGTATCCTGCGAATATCATAAATCTTGAATAGGCCCAGACAACTATCCACCATGTTCACAGACGCTTTACCATGATTAGGAAACGAATTTGTCTTAACATTTGGGTTAATGTCTTTGAAAGGAAAAATGTTACTCCTTATCAACTTCTGCACTTCATACTTCAATCAATAATAATTCTCAATGTCGTGCCCCGGGGCACCTTGTTGAAAATCACAATGAGCTTCTGGCTTATACCACCATAGAATAACCTCTAGAACAGAAGGTGGAGAACGCTTATGAATAAGATTCTTCTCAATTAGTGATGGAAACAATTCTTCTTACGACATTGGAATGGGATCAAAGTCTGCCTTTGCACGATTCTATTGATTACCGTTCTGTTGCACACGAGACTACTGAAAACGAGGCTGATACTTTGGAGCCACATTAATAACTGGAGTTATTGAGGCTAAATGTTTTTGGTGACGGACTTCTCGACCGCGAGGTCTCCTATACCCTTCACAAGACACAACATTAGTCTCACCTTCTTTTATCTTACCAAAACCAAACCTCTTAGAACTTGAACCATAATTTCTTTATCTACTCAGTCGTCCTTCACGAACACCTTCTTTTAACTGCATTCCCATATTCACCATCTCTGTGAAATCACTTGGAGCACTTGTGATCATCCGCTCATGATAGAAATAACCTAGCATTTTCAAAAAGATCTGCATAATTTCTTTCTCTTCCAATGGAGGACTAATCTGAGTTGCAAGCTCACGCCATCTCTGCGCGTACTCTTTGAATGTTTCTTTGTCTTTTTGAGACATATCACAAAGTTGATCTTTGTTTGGTGCCATATCAACATTATACTTGTACTATTTCACAAAAGCCTATCCCAAATCATTGAAAGACTTGATTTAGTTTTTGTCCAGTTCCATATACCACTTCAGTGTTGCACCAGTCAAATTGCCCTGGAAGTAATGAATCAGAAGCTAATTATTGTCTGTTTGAGTATACATCTTCCTTGCATACATGGTTAAGTGACTCAGGGGAAAAGAACTTCATTTGTACTTCTCGAACTCAGGCAGCTTAAACTTGTGAGGAATCTTAACATTAGGAACCAAACAAAGCTCATATGCATCTTTCCCAAATAAGTTTTTACTTCTTAAAGCCTTAACTTCTTTTTGCATTTCATCAAATCGGTCTTGAAAATCATCAAGCCTTTCATTAACACCAATGCACTGACTAGGATCAACATGGTAAATCAACTTTTCTATATGTAGAGTAGTATGAATCACAGGCGGTGTCGTAGTCATCATAGGCTGAAGAGGAGCAATCACAAGAATATCAGGAGGAGGAGGATAACTCTCAGGAATGAAAGCTGACGACATGTCCCACGGTGTACTAGCATGCATACAATAACACGGAGAAACAACAGGTTCCACAGGAATCAGCATAGTGACAATCTCAGAAATGACCGTCCGTTGAACCGGAAAATGAGAAGGAGGCGGTGGTTGATTATGAGCAGCCACTAGATTCTCCATCATAGCAGTTAACCTTTCCAGACTATCCTTCAGAGTTGTTACTTCTTCGCGGAGCTCACGATTCTCTTAATGTAGAGCTTTCAACATCTTCCTTTGATTAGCCTGAGTACCGTAATGATGAGTCAGCTTGCCAAGGGAACTGGATGAAGACCAAGAAACACATAAGAACCCTGTAGAACTCTCAGGAAGCAAGACCAATGCAAGCATGATGCATGATATGCAAATGCAAGGATTTCAAAGGACTATACAATAAATTGTAATATTTATAAAAGAAACACATTTTTGAAATACTGAGAAACTCATTTTCATTAATATCAAAAGAGAGGATTATAACTTTGAAGTACAAGTTTCAACAATCCTATTAAATTAGAGAAAATAAAACTAAGTCTATGGGATCATATCTGAAGAAACCCCAAAAACAGGCTAGTACTTCATACAGATCCTTCTAATTTATTTCTTGTAATGAATCTCCATGTCTTTCTTATCCTTCACAAGTTGATCCACAATAGTCTTCCAAATACCAGAAGCGTTGGAATAACAGACGAAGTACAAGAGGAAAATAAATCCTCTTGCACTCTCAGTGTTCCACATTGCCAAGAATGAGCTATCCTTTTCTTCATCTCTAAGTGTTCCACATAATTAAGAAAGAAGAAACCCGATAATGAAAGATTACTTGGTACTTGTCGCTCCCACCAAATGACACAGGGCCAGAAGGGGTACAGACGCGAATGGTCGGCGAAAGAGAGAACATGAAGATGAACTAAAGAGAGTCGCCAGCTAGGCATTTTTATCCAGAAGGAAAGGTAATGCTGCATAAACCTAAGAAAAGATGGATAAGACGGTCGCGAACCAGAGAAACTGAGAAAGGGGGTTGGTTACAACCTGGGAAGGTATTAGCACCCAGATTGTCCATCGTACTCTACGGGATCCACGCTTGAAAGTTTGTGCTTAAAGGGGTAGTGTCAGTGCTATTTTGTGCGCAAAAGCTGGAAAAGAATGCAAGTGTCAGTGTAAAAAGAAATGTGAAGTGAAATAAAGAGTGTCAGTGTAAGGAAAGAGTGCAAAGCTCAAGACAATGAGGCTTAAAAGAATAACTGGAAGAGGGGGGAATATACAGAGAACTGAAAGATAAATTGACTGATGAACTGCTTACTTGTCTATGCTCAAGTGTATGACCTGTCTGGCTCAGGTGCAAATTGTTTTGCATTAGACGGAAGAAGCGAGTTCTCGTTTGTGAATGAAAGAGGTGGGAAAAGAATCCCGGAGGAGACGATTATTGTTTGTTTTTGGTGTTTTTAATCTTTTATTTGTTTTTGGTGTTTGTCATAAGAAAATGAGCTTAAGCCTAAACCAAGGGTTAGTAAACTCATCACATCCTCCCTCTGATTAGGGGTAATGAGAATACCTTAAGTATGAAGTAAACACCTCACACTTAATCACCATGATGTAGGATTAAGATCATTAACCTACTTGTAATTATTTATATGTTTTTGGAGTTTTTGTTTAGTGTTAAGTAATGAGTTTAAGCCATAATCAAGGATTTAATGGACTCATTACACCATCCTAATAGAAGGATAATAGATGAGAACATTTAAGTTGAGAAATGCTCCTCAACTTAATCCATGATTAGGGATTAACCTAATGACAAAACAAAGCCTTTATTAAAGTGAATTTTAGTTAATGATAAGATTAAGAAATGGATTTTAGGATTTGTAAGACAACTTGAGGGGGACTTGTCCATTAACACTAGGGTTAGTCCTTCTTAACCAATTTAAGGAAGAATTAGAACCCCAATGCAAGGCCCAAGTTACAAGCTTGATGTCTTAGTCATTATTAGGTGAATTGATTAAAGGATTTAAACACATTAAGGGTTTAACACTTAGGATTAAAGTTATACACTCCATCCTAAGAGAACGATGCAGGCATAAGCTTAATCACAAAGCCTTAAAACATTTAAGGTTTAGTCCTTGATTATGAGATGAGAAGATAAGACACAAAAGATGACACAAAGGTAAAACTAATGGGGGACTAATCAAACCCTAATTGTGATCATGCTTGGGTATTCCTAGGGTTTATGAGGCTTGCAAGAAGTCTTCAAGATGAGCCACCAAGGAAGGAGCAAAGAGGGAAGGGGAAGAAACATAAAGAAGCAAGTAAACTTACTTCACTTAGGAAGATAAGTTGCTTGAAGAAAGAAAGTGAGGAGGGAACATGAATGAGCAAGCTCACTATAATACAAAAGTAAAATGCAGCCATGAATGCATAAGATAGATGAGAATAGATTGTGAAAAGTGAAGGCAAATTCACTTCTCAAACACTTACCACCTGAAAAGTTAGCAAAAAGGAAATGGAATGGAATGAAAATGGGATGAAATGCAAAGATGAAAACCAAAACAAGAATCATGTTCTTGATGCTAATGATGCAAAGAGATGATATAAATGTATGTCATGAGATGAAGATGATCATACAAAGGATGGGAATGCAAATGAAGCATAAAGGAGGCATGAAAGTTCATGAATGCACATGAAATGAAATGAAAGCATAACATGGCAAATGGATGATGCAATGATCAAACATGATTCTAATGTATCCGAAGATGTCTTATATGTCATGTGGATGCACAAAATGTCATGGCAAGTTCATGTATGCAAGCTTATACAAGATGGATGCAAATGAGATTCAAAATTAGGGTTATATGAACATGTGAGACGCACAATTAAAAAACAGAAGCAAAACATAAGATAAAAAATTGAAAATGGACTCAAAGGAACCCTAAACCTATACTAGTTCACTATCCAAAGGGGGAGGTCAGAAGCTAAACCTAAAGGAAGTTATGAATTTCCTAAGTTTCTAGGGTTTTAAGGGTGATCCTAAAGGTAAAATGCCAAACAAATTGAAAATGCATTATAAAAATGAAACAAAAATGTTTTTAGATGCTTGAAACCATGCATGGCATAATGCAAAAAGAATCATTCACAAACTCACTTTGGTTCAAAAGTTATGAATTTTTGAAGTTAGGGTTAAAAATATTCAAGTTTAAGAACCCTAATTCAATTAGAAAATGTCAAAGTATGATCAAAACCAAAAAGAAATTTGTGTGATGAGTTTGTAAATGTTTCTAAATGCCTAAGAATGTTCTCTGAATTTTTTTATGATTTTTAAATACCTAAATGTATTTTTTATTAATTAATTCTAATTAACTAATTAAAAATAACACTTAAATGATTTAAAAATATTTTTTTAATGCTAAAAATAAAAATAAAAATATTTTTGGGTTTTGAAAATTAATTAAAGGCTGGATAAAAGATTTCAGAATTTTTTGATGTCTTTTTCGATTTTTAAAAATCCGTGCAAGATTAAATAGAAATAAATGAATTAAAAATGAAATAAAAAGAAAGTATGCACAATGGAGAGTCAGGATGCAATCTGGGTTTTGAAATAGTTGACTGGCGCGTATCTGAACGACTGGCATTTAAACTGAACTAATCCTAATTAATTAATATTTAATCCATAATTAAGAGTTAATGAAATGATCTGGGGCGTCCATCACACGCGGGAACTGAGAATCCAAGGGTCCACGTTTAAACCTAGCCCTAACCCTAATTATCCCATTAATTACTTTCAGGTTGCCGGAAATGACCTCCGGTCATCTTCTCCGGCCATACCCTTCCTTGAGAATTGTTATCTCACTCCCTAGGCCATGACAAACCCCCCAAATCTCCAGAAATGATACCCAAACCCCATAGAGCAAGAATCCAGCATCATAATCCATTTATCTTTCATCAAAATCATGATTCGAACAAAAACATAAAAAAGGACAAAATTTCAGAACATGCATACACAGTGAATACTCAACCATTTTCAAAACTACAAAGCTCAGTGTAATCAGGAAAACAAACTCTACCATCTCATAACTAAAGAAAGGATTTCTTGAAAAAAGTTTCAAGAAGATACCTGAGATGGAGCTTTGCCAATGGAGCTGATGGGCCTTCTGCTTGATGCAAACAACCTCCTCTAACCTCCCTTGAGCTTCCTTGATGCTTTGCTGAAGTGTTTATGTCCTTTCTTTGAAGTTCAGTGAAGCTCAGTTCAAAAGGGGAAAAATCGTATTTGGTGTATGGTGGCTTTTTAGGGCAAAGTGAAAGGTGGGAAATGCTCAGTGATTGATGCTGAGATGAATGGTGGTGTTGGTTTGGAGAATGAATGGCTGAGTTGTATGTTTCGATAGAAAATGCAAAGAGGGAGGTTTTTGTGAATGCTGAGTTATGGGAGAGTTCAGGCTTGGTTCTTGTTGTGTTTGGCTTGCTTTGGATTAGTATAAACAAATGCAATTGGTTCAGAGAGTGGTTGTGGCATAGTATGATTGGTATGGGTGAAAATGCACAAAGTCAAGGTTATGTGTCCTTTGAGGTATGGGTTGTTTCAGGCCAAGGACAAGGGCATGTCTGGTGCAGCTGTGATCAAGGAGGACCATGGAAATGAGATTGAGGCAAATCAGCAAGTTGTGACAAAGTTATGGGAGGTTTTGCAATTTTGTGAACTTTTGGCCCTTTTGGAATTTCTTCATGTGTAAGTTATGAAATCTTGAGATTCTTGGACCAATTTTGAGTTTTAAGTCATGTGTTATGTTTGTATGATGGTTAGAAGTCAATTTGAAGCCACAAAATGGTTTGGCATGAGGTTTCGCAAAAAATCCCTTTTGGCATGAAACATGAAATTATGTGATTTTTGCCATCTTTGGAAAGCCATAACTTGAGTTCCAAAATGAATTAGGTCTTGTTCTTGTACTTTTTGAAAAGGGAATGATCCAATATACAACTTTCATGACCAAGAATTTTTCATTTGAAGCATTTTTGGTTAAGAAAGAGGAGGTTGAAAAACTTTCCCAAAATGGAAAGTTTACATTACAAGTCATTTCCATATTTGGCAACTTTTGGTTTAGCCCACTTTTCTTCAAATTTGTGAACTTCTAAACACTTAAATGATCAAATAAAGACCATATAACTTCAAATTGATGAAAAATCCACCTTGGGTCCATTGATGGGGGCCTCAGATGCCCTGATTTGGCTCTGACTTGCTCGAGAAGTTACACAGTGATCAGATGACTTCCACAATGAATTTTTCCCTCAAACTTGGTATGTATGATCCTTATGACATATTGAGACCAATAGAAACAATAATGACCAAAAAAATTTGGGGTTATGGCCTCTGAAACCAAAACCCTAATTTTAGGTCATCTGTGCAGTTAAAGCTGGCTCTGCTTCCATGCCTTGCCAGTTCTTGTGATTTTCTGACTTTCTTGATCTTGGGAGGATATAATATGATAATTCAACATACATAGACCCTCTTGAGATGATTGAAGACCTTTGGAGTGGCTCGGAAGGATCTTGGATGGCTCAGATCACAAATCCTAGATGCAGATGACTTTGAACCAATGCAGTGAAGCAAAGATGCAACATGGGATGATATGATTGAATTTATGCAAATATGGAAGATCACAAGCCATGGTGTGAACTTAGTGAGGGAAAATTTGGGATGTTTACAGCTGCCCCTATTCAAGCATGAGTTAGCAGTGTAGGATGTAAGTGACGACTTAACAGGCAAACAAGATAACTTGTGGTTGAATACCAAAGACAGTCCGAAATTTGCACTCACTGGGTGTGAAGAAGAAAAGGGATATAGATTGTAAAAGGAGGTATAATATGATTATAAAGTGCGGACGATGGAGGACGACCATCGAGCAGAGGAAGACTGCTGGGGATAAAGCGGTAAGCAAAACAATGACGGGGACGGCCGACAAGCTGGGGAAATAAAGAGATTATGATGGGGACGGCCATCAAGAAAAAGAAACAAGGTTCTCCGGGGATTAAAGGTAAAGACAATAATGGGGACGACCATCAGGTTCAAAGCATAAATGAAATAAATGATGAGGTACGGTCATCAAAGGTGAATGACGATCACCTAGCAGGGGACGGCTGCTCTGTTGGGGGGAAAGATGAGGGACAATCATCTAAGGTAAAGGACGATCACCTGGCAAGGTACGGTTGCCGAAAGTATCGCGACATAGGACGAATGTCAGACAGAAAAGGTCGACGATGGGGACGGCCATCGGATAAACATGATGAAGGACGATCATCAAGAGGTGAAGGACGATCACCTAGCAGGGTACGGCTGCTCTCGGGGTTTATCATGACATAGGAAGAATGTCAGATAACAGAATCAACGATGGGGACGACCATCGGATAAAGTGATGAAGGACGATCATCAAAGGGTGAAGGATGATCACTTGGCAGGGGACGGCTGCTCAACATCACGACATAGGACGAATGTCGAATAGAAAGGGGTTCTAATAATAGAGACTCCGTTGGGGGAATGTTGAGGGACGATCATCAAAGGGTGAAGGAAGATCACCTGGTAGGGTATGGCTACTGAAAGTATCATGACATAGGACGAATGTCAGATAAAAAAAGAAAATTTGCTTTTTACTGGGGATTTTCCGGGGACTCTTCTGGGGAGTGGTAGACACAGACGAGTGTCTATATTCAAGAGAGGAAAGGTATAAGTGTTTGAAGCTGTGTATAGATTAAAGATGCGGATGAGCATCCTTAAGACTATGATACAGACGAGTATCAGTAGAAACAAACGCTGACGCATGTTCAGAGATGATGATACGGATGAGTATCAATTGGTTAACAAAGAACACGGACAAGTGTCGACTCTGAGGGGAAAAAAGTGTGTATGCAAGATACAGACGAGTATTTGTATGAGTAAAAATAAACATGAGTGAGACACGGCTGAGTGTTCAACTTGCTGGGGAAATCATGACACGGACGAGTATCATAAGAGAAAGTGTATAAGTTATGAACTTATAAGTGTAAAAGATATCTGGTGATCTGTGGGGATAGGATGACACGGACGAGTGTCAATGAGAGTGTATTATAAATGAGTGTTTGGCAACCATGCTGGGGAAATGTGACATAGACGAGTGTCAAAGGAGTGTATAGATATCTGTTTGTGGTTTATATCTGCAGGGGAATGATGTGACACAGACGAGTGTCGAAAAGAGTATATATTGATAAGCATTAGTGAGTGCAAAGGGGATGCTTCGGCTTTCTACTGGGACTGTGAGTCCTTGTATACATTGCTGACAGAATGTTGGTATATACAGGTGTTTGATTCAAAACATGACTTGTGATTATGCAATATGTTTGATTTTTGCCGTAATGCTCAGTATTAGACAGAATGCTACGCTCCGAGGGGAAATATGATGTGAATGCCATGATTATGCAAAGATACCGATTCGGGACTCGGATCCCGTTGCTGCAGAGATCCCTGACTGATCTACTTGAAAGAATATCCCAGCCGGGGATGAGACCATTGGTAGATCTGATACAGATGATTCTGCTTGGGAAGATAAGCCATTGATAGACCAATCTTGGTAATGAGGAACCCATCTGGGGGCTGTGGAAGCTTTCGTCACTTTGTTGTGAGGTTTTCAGACATTGCTCTTCTGGAGAGGCTGGAGCTCTGTGGGGAGATGGTTCCCTGTCTAGCACTCGGCTGGGGAGAAACAATCACTGAATGATCTTCCTTGAGATTTATGTAGGGATCCTGCTAAGGATGATAATATCTTGACAACTCAGTTGGGGAAATGAACACCTTCTAATGCTGCTCTGAAGAGAGTGCTGGAGAAGTGATGCCTGGCAGCTCTGATGGGGAGAAAGCAGCTCTGGTGCTGTTTGGAAGATGTGCTAAGGAAATAATGATTTGGCAGCTTGCTGGGGAAAACCTTTTATGCCCCATGTTGTGTGTTGAACACCTGCAATCCTGTCAAGACAAAGAAACGCACAAGTATCCCGAGGTATCCCTTACTGGATTCCGTCATAGGAGTTTAGACACTCCCGGGAGTAAGAAATATATTTCCTGTAAGCATGTGATTAGGAAAAGCGCATCTGTATTTATGCAACCATTATATCAAGGATATCAGACATTTTTGCAAATGAGATAAAAATGTACAAGGCGAAGTGTGACTGAAAATCTGATTTTATTAATTTGGGTGCCCTGAATTGGAAAATACAGTCAAAGAAACAAATCCCCTGAAATGAGGAGATTGTTACAAATTGAGAAACAAAAAGGTGATGACAATGTTGATGACGCTTTAGTGAGCTCCCCTTTTTGCTATGACTCGTATGACATTGACATTCTTCTCATCTTGCTTTCTGAAGAAGGCTGATTCTGACCGACGCTTGAACCTTTCGGAGTTTACCATGTTGTGGGTGATACAGACGAATTTAGAATACAGTTGTTCGCTTATTCCCTTATTTTGCATGGATCGCCCTTTCGGGTTTTCAATCCACCGGGATACCCATTTTTTGCCTGAGCTGTCCAATGCGGCTTTTCAACTCAACGGGTGTACATTTTTCTTTATTTTCCCTTATTTTTGCCCGAGTCTTTTATTCTGTTTTTGACTCGCCGGGATGCCCTATTTTTTCCTGGACTTACATTCTGTTTTTATGTCCAGCGGGTCATTTTATGCGAAGTATTTTTTAACTGCATCTGAATTCACAAGGGATAAGAAATCTTCACCATCCATAGTAGTGAGTATCAGTGCTCCACCAGAGAAAACTTTCTTTACTATGAATGGACCATCATAATTCGGAGTCCACTTGCCCCTGTGGTCTGTATGAGGAGGAAGGAGTCTTTTCAGCACAAGATCTCCTACTTGGTATTCCCGAAGCTTGACTTTCTGATCGAAGGCTTTCTTCATTCTTTTCTGATATAACTGCCCGTGACAGATTGCAGCTAATCTCTTTTCTTCGATCCGATTCAGTTGATTGTATCGAGAACGGACCCACTCTGCTTCATTCAACTTGACATCCATCAATACCCGTAAAGAGGGTAATTCAACTTCAACAGGTAGGACTGCCTCCATACCATACACAAGCTGATACGGTGTTGCCCCAGTGGATGTTCTGATAGAGGTACGGTACCCATGCAAGGAAAATGGTAGCATTTCATGCCAGTCTTTGTAGGTGACCACCATCTTCTGCACAATCTTCTTGATATTCTTGTTAGCTGCCTCAACAGCGCCATTCATCTTTGGCCTGTAAGGAGAAGAATTGTGGAGTTGGATTTTGAAGTCCCGGCACAATTCTGCCATCATTTTATTGTTCAAATTGGAACCATTATCAGTAATGATTCGCTTGGGCACTCCATACCGATAGATGATGTCTCTTTTTCAGGAATCGGGTTACCACTTTCCTGGTGACATTTGCATATGAAGCTGTTTCAACCCACTTGGTGAAATAGTCAATGGCTACCAGGATGAATCTGTGGCCATTTGAAGTGGTTGGTTCAATCTTGCCAATCATATCAATGCCCCACATGGCAAAGGGCCAAGGTGAAGACATCACGTTCAAAGGATTCGGAGGCACATGCACTTTGTTTGCATAAATCTGGCATTTGTGGCACATTCTGGCATAAGCATAACAGTCTGCATCCATTGTGATCCATTAGTAACCTGATCGTAGTAATTTCTTAGCCATTGCATGTCCTCCAGCATGGGTACTGAAAGATCCTTCATGCACCTCGTGCATCAACAAGTCTGCTTCTGCCTAATCAACACATCTGAGGAGCACCATGTCAAAGTTCCTTTTATACAATGAACCATCAGCATTCAGGAAGAAACTACCAGCTAGCCTTCTTAATGTCTTCTTATCATTGGATGATGCCCCAGGTGGGTATGTTTGATCCTCTAAGAAGCATTTGATGTCATGGAACTAAGGCTTATCATCTTTAGCAAAGTCCATGGAGAACACGTATGTTGGTCTGTCAAGTCTGGATACTGAAATTTGAGGTACAAAGTTGGCAGCTTGAACTTTGATCATGGAGGAAATGGTGGCCAGAGCATCTGCAAACTGATTTTCATCTTGAGGGATATACTCAAGCTTGACTTTTGTGAAGAATGTCAGTAATCTCCTTGTATAATCCCGGTATGGAATCAGATTCTCCTGATGAGTGTACCATTTGTCGTTTGTTTGATTGATTACCAGAGTTGAATCTCCGAATACAGTTAATGTCTTGATCCTGAGGTCAATGGCTTCCTCAAGACCCATGATACAGGCTTCGTATTCAGCTTCGTTGTTAGTGCAGTTAAAGGTGAGTTTTGCCGAGAATGGCATGTGAACTCCTTTAGGCGTGATTAGTGTTGCACCAACACCACGACCATTCATATTAACAGCCCCATCAAACATCATTGTCCATTCTTCTTCTGGGTCAGGCCCTTCAGTGTGAACAGGCTCTTCATGATCTTTTGCTTTTATGAACATGATGTCTTCATCAGGGAAGTCAAATCTCATAGGCTGGTAATCATCAATGGGTTGCTCAGCTAGATAATCAGACAATACACTGCCTTTGATAGCTTTTTGGGATGTGTAATGGATGTCATATTCTGTGAGAATCATTTGCCATCTTGCAACCCGTCCGGTAAGTGCTGGCTTCTCGAATATGTACTTGACTAGATCCATCTTGGAGATTAATAAGGTAGTGTGGGTCAACATATACTGCCTTAGTCGGCGAGTAGCCCACGCTAAAGCACATCAAGTTTTCTCGAGCAGTGAATAACGTTGTTCACAGTCGGTAAACTTTTTGCTTAGGTAGTATATTGCATACTCTTTTTGACCAGACTCGTCATGTTGGCCCAACACACACCCCATTGACTCTTCTAATACTGTCAAGTACATTATTAGAGGTCTTCCTTCAACTGGAGGCATAAGGATTGAAGGCTCTTGTAAGTATTCCTTGATTTTGTCAAAAGCCCTTTGGCAGTCTTCATTTCACCTAACCGTTGGTTCTTTTCTTAATAGCTTGAACAAAGGCTCACAGGTTGTTGTAAGGTGAGATATGAACCATGAAATGTAGTTCAATCTACCTAGAAACCCCCGAACTTCTTTTTCAATCTTTGGTGCAGGCATTTCTTGAATGGATTTGACTTTATCAGGGTCAACTTCAATCCCTTTTTCACTTACAATAAATCCCAGCAGCTTACCGGATCGCACCCCGAATGTGCATTTGTTGGGGTTTAGCTTCAACTGGTACTTCCTCAGGCGCTTGAACAGCTTCAATAAATTCACCAGGTGATCTTCTTCTGTGAGGGACTTGGCAATCATGTCATCCACATAACATTCAATTTCTTTGTGGATCATGTCGTGGAATAATGTTACCATAGCCTGTTGATAAGTGGCACCAGCATTCTTCAGTCCGAATGGCATTACCTTATAACAGAATGTGCCCCAGGGTGTGATGAAAGTTGTCTTCTCCATGTCTTCAGGTGACATCTTGATCTGATTATATCCTGAAAATCCATCCATGAAGGAGAATACCAAGAACTGAGCCGTGTTGTCGACCAATACATCAATGTGAGGTAATGGGAAGTCATCTTTCGGGCTGGCTCTATTCAGATCCTGGTAATCCACACACATCCGTACTTTGCCGTCCTTCTTAGGCACTGGTACAATGTTAGCAACCCACGGTGGGTAACTAGTTACAACAAGGAAACCGGCGTCCCACTGTTTTTGTACCTCTTCTTTTATCTTCATGGCCATATCCGGACGAGTACGGCGCAACTTCTGTTTTACTGGAGGACAGTCTTCTTTTAGAGGCAGCTTGTGCATAACAATGTCGATATCCAGACCCGGCATATCTTGATAAGACCAAGCAAAGACATCAACGTACTCTCGCAGCATGTCAATAAGTTGTTCCTTCACTGAATCTTGCAGACGGGCCTCAATCTTCACTTCTTTCAAGTCTTCTTCGGTACCAAGATTAACCATCTCAACTTCCTCCTGATGAGGAGTGATAACCTTCTCCTCTTTCCTTAACAATCTGGCTAGCTCTTCAGGTAGCTCATAATCTTCTTCAACCCCTTCATCGGCTTGATTAATCAGATTGTCAAGGTCATACGAAGTCATAGCAGTGTCGTTGTCGGTGCAGTCTGGAGGGCACTCTCTGCAAGGGTTTAGATTTGTTCATTTTAGTGATCAGTTTTATCTTGTTTAGAAAAAGTGAAAATGAAGTTATTATTTTGAAAAACATTGCCATTTTATTTTTGTACAAAAAATAAAGAATGAAAAACAGTGAGCGGAAAAAGAAAAAAAGACTCATTTGCAAAGGATGTCCCGATATTCATTAATTGATCATTTGCACAAAATACAAGATGGCCCGATTACAAAATGAGCTCTGACATCTTAGGCAAGATGCAGGACTTGATGCATGCTTAAAGACAGGAAATAATAATTACTCTGCAGGAGTAACTCTTATAATTTCCTGGGAAGAACAGTTTGAGACTTGGTTCCCCGGGATTCTTGGACGTATCCAGTTTTCCAGGTTGCGCTCGTCTTCTTCCTCATCTTCAAAACTATTCACAGCATTCGGGGTTAGCATTCCCCCGCTGACAAATTTGGGCTCCATTGCAGCCTCAGGTTGATCTTGTCGAGTTGGTTTGTAACCCAACCCGAATATGTCTTCTTTCTTCTCAACTGGCAGCAGCTTGCCCCAGCCTTGAGTGGTACCTTCCTCAACAACCTTCTGGGCCTGTTGATATGATGTGATGGAAGTCCCACACACAACAGATGCTTCATTGATGTTAAGGGCCTCAAACCCCTGACTCATAGTCTCATGGATCTCCCCATCCATTTATATGTATTTATAAGTAGCCAACTGGCTAACAAAGATATCTTCCTCCCCGCAAATGGTGATGATCTGGCCCTCCCACTCGAATTTTAACTTTTGGTGAAGGGTAGACGTAACAGCGCCAGCGGCGTGGATCCAAGGTCTACCCAACAGACAGCTGTAGGCCGACTGTATGTCCATCACAAAGAAGGTAGTTTTAAAGGTTTGCGGGCCGATCAACACAGGAAAATCGATCTCTCCAAGCACCGATCTCTTAGAGCCATCAAATGCTCTCACTACCAAATTACTTGGACGTAATTCCAAGCCATCATACTATAACTTCACCATGGCAGTCTTTGGGAGGACATTGAGTGAAGACCCAGTGTCCACCAGTACGTGAGAAAGGACAGCACCCTTGCATTCCAAGGTGATGTGCAAAGCCTTGTTATGGTTGCGCCCTTCCGTTGTTAAATCAGCATTTGTAAAGCCCAGTCCATGACTGGTGTTGACATTTGCAACCACAGTTTCTAACTGATTAACACTAATCTCCTCCGGCACATATGTTGCGTGCAGGACTTTCAACAATGCGTTCCTGTGAGCTTCGAAACACATTAACAGTGATAATATGGAGATTTTGGAGGGTGTTTGGTGAAGCTGGTCCACCACCTTGTAATCACTCCTTTTTATTATTCTCATGAACTCGTCTACATCTTGTTCAAAAGATGTCTTCTGAGTTTCTTTGGCAGTTGGCTCTTCAGATACCACATTCTTTCCTTTTGCCTTAGCAGCAGCTTCTGCTTCAGCATTAGGTCTTTGTGTTTGTGAGGCAAAAAGGCATCCGCTTCTGGTGAAGCCTCCGCCTCCCCCAACATTGTCAATTTGTGGTGAAGAGTTTTATGAATCCAGAGTGATTTTATTCCCATTGCAACAGAGATCAGAGTCGTAGTGCCAAGGTATGGCATTACTGCTTTCATAAGGAACAGGCCCAGGTACCATAATGGTAACTGGACTGATCGCTGCAGCGGAAGGAACTGTGATGGTGTGCGGATCGTAGTAGATCGTGACTGGAGATCTGGCAGGAGGTGTCACAGTTTTTTGTTTGAAATCGTTGTTGTTGTGAACATTTGCTGGGTCATAGTAGATTGTGACCGTTGATACATCTTCATTAATGTTTGTTGGCATTGTAGAAGATTTTGTTGATAAAATGGGCGCTGATGTTGTAGAAGAAAAAGTTGTTGAACTCAGATCTGTTGAAAAAATGGATGGAAGAACTTCTGGAGTTGTTGAAGAATCAGTAGGAATGATAGTTGTTGCGGTTGTAGGAGAAACTGTTGGAGGAAGAATTGTTGGTGTTATAGGAGGATCCATTGTTGTTGAAACAAGAGTTGCTGGAGGAGCTGTTGAAGTAATTTGCAAGATTCCATCTTTGATGAGGCCATCTATGCCAAATCTTAGCTTCTCACAACCATTACTAGCTGTCTTGCACAATTTACAGCAGGCCCCACAACCCGGGAACACTTGGCATCTTAAAAGTTGAACTTTGACTTCAGCCAGTGGTGTTTGAATCTGTGCAACATTATCAATTAGTGTAGATGGTTGGTCCTCTTCAATGGCATTAATCCTAGGCCCACCATGATTAGGCATAGGATTTTTGTTAACGTTCATAGGAGGCGCAAAATTGAGAGCTTTGGAATCGACCAAATCCTGAACCTTCATCTATAAGGCTCTGCATTTCTCAGTATTGTGACCAGGTGCGTTGGAATGAAAGGCACGCCTGGCATTAACATCATAATTCTTCGGGAGATTAAGAGGATCTGGTGGTGCCAACGTCCTTAACTCAACCAGGTTAAGCTTCAGGAGTTGTGGAAATAGAGCAGCATAAGGCATAGGGATAGGGTCAATCACCCTATTTGCCTGAGATGGCCTCTGTTGAAAGGGACGCTGCTGTTGGTTGCTATTGTTTTTGTTGTAGGTTCTTTGTTGCGGAAAATGAGATTGTTGCTGATAGTGATGTTATTGTTGTTGTAGAGGATATGATGGTTGTTGTGGAACTAGAGCCGGGATGGTAATAGCTGCTACTGATCTGTGAGAATATTGGGGTCTGCCCCTGCTTGCATGAATAGCATTTGTTTCACCCACCCTTCGGGGTCCTGCAAAGGGTTTTCTGGGGTTGCTGGAGGAACTTGCACCATTGTCAGAAATTTTGCCCATTTTCAAAAGACTTTCAATTCTCTCACCAGATATAACTACATCAGCAAAACTGGTAGAGGAGAAAGCAGCAAGTCTATCAATATAAGTTCCCTGCAAGGTGTTCATGAACATGTCAGCCATCTCCCTTTCTGACATGGGTGGATGAACAGCAGCAGCAAGCTGTCTCCACCTCTGAGCATAATCCCGGAAGCTCTCCCTTGAAGACTGAGACATGCCCATTAGAAGAGTTCTATTGGGAGCCATGTCTAGGTTGTACTGGTATTGCCGGATGAAAGCCTCGGCCAAGTCCTTCCAACATCTTATGGTGGCCCTTGTTAAATGCGAATACCATTCTCTTGAAGCTCTAGTCAGACTTTCCTCAAAATAGAACATCCATAACTTCTCATCCATGGTATAAGCCTTGAGTCTTCCTAGGAAAGATTGCAGATGAGTATGCGGGCAGGAGGTACCATTATACTTCTCAAAGCAAAGGGGTTTGAATTTGTGGGGAATACTCACCCCATCTACCAGTCCCATATCCATTACGTCAAAGCCCAAAGAATTCTGAGATTCCAAAGATCTTAACTTTTCAGCAATCTCATCCAATCTCCTATCATATATCTCATCTCCAGCCCCTATAACAGTAAACTGTTCTTCTTGGGGATCCTCTTGCAGGATTCTGCCCCCAGCAGTATTACCTTGAACATTCCTCGGGATGTTAACATCTGGATTCAAGCGGGGCCCATACTCTGGTGGGTCAATACGAGGCTGCCCCCGTTCATTATTGTTGGTTCCCCCTGTTCCAAGATGGGGTTCCTCAGGTGTCTGTCTTTCTACCAGCTCTCTCATTCTTTCTTGACTCTGGGCTAAGCCTGTCATTACAGCCATAAACCGAGACATTTAGTTTCTCATCTCGACCCTTTCGTTTGCCATCTGATTTCTGACCTCATTCAAGTCCTGTTGTACCTGCTCCATCTGAATGCCTGGAAGGTTGTTACGTTTAGGGTACCGGTGTGTGCGGTTGACAGGGAACACACGGCGATGAGCAATGTTTCCTGAGATCACAACAAAGTTAGACACAATAATAATAAACAAAACCTACAAAACAAAGAAAAAAAGTCAGTATGCAATGCAATATGCTTATTTATTTTCCAAGGTATCCAGTTTGGTTCATGGTTTTGACCTTTCCAGACCTCGAGGAAGATGTTTGATGTTGTTGAGAAAAGAAACCCAAAGGAAACAAACTAAATATATTACAAATGATGAAAAATACATAGTCTATTTTACAATACATGCCCATGGAGGGTCAAAAATACAACAAAAGGAAAAGTACATCAAAAGGAAAGAACAACAAGCAAAGAGGAATCAGACATCCAATCCATAATCATCTTACCTGACCTCCTTCAGGAGTGCCTCAGTCACCGGACCAGCTGGGTGCTCTGTAATGGTCCTAATGAGGAGGTTCCTAGTAGCAATTGTAGCAGTCAGCTTCTTATGCCTGTCCTGATCTTTGGATCTCTTTAGCCCTGCCCGGAGCTTCAATTCTGATATTTCCTTATGTGCATCCAACAAAGCTTCCTGCTGCTTCTTCTCATTGGCCTCCAGCTGCTCAATCTTGGCTTGAGTCTTCTGGTCTTCTTGTGCACGGGCTTCGGTGATCCTGACCCACCTAGTCTGGCTCTCTGGCAGATAGTGCTCAGCCCTAGCTTTCTGAATCTTGGCCTCCTTGCAGGCATTCTTCAATATTTGCTCCCTGGCTCTTGCTTTCCTTATGTAGTCCTCTGTCTTTTCAATCTTGGTCAGATGCTCGATCTTGAGCTTTTCCAATCTCTCAATGTCCAGACGACCGTCACTTCTTTCCCAAAGAGTCTTCTTCAAGGCTTGAGATAGCTGCTCATTCCTTTCCTTCAACTTTTCAAATTCCTTCAGGCTAACAGTTGCTGCAGGCTGTACTGTAGATGGTCCAGGTGTGTCTTCCAAGGTGAAAGGCATTCTGGTGATCTGAGCTCTAGTACGAGACCAGTCATAGTACTGAGCTGAAGCAACATTGTTACATCTTCCAAGGATGGCTGTCCCTTTGGTCTGGATGTTGTCCCAAGCCCAGGCAGCTTGCCTGACAACAGCTGAATTAGGTTGTACTTCACAGTATAGGGTCTCAGCTAAATCCTGTCCTCTGGGAGGGTGAACTAAGGCATATCCTAATTGTCTCTTAAACAACAAAGGGTTGTAGTTGATGTAACCTTTTACTCCTATCAGAGGCACATTATGGTATTATCCACAGCTGGTAATAATATCCTTGCCTTTGGTGCTCTAGGTACACTATCTGATATCATCTGAAGTTAGGGTAATGAACCTCTTGGCCCAATTCCTCTGCTGATGTTGGTTCAAGAAGGCATCTGATTTAGGCAGGTGTCTGAGTGACCAAGAGTAGAACAAGGGAGCACAACATTTTACCAACTTTCCCCTTTGTTTTTCATTCCTCTGATGGATGGAGTAGTAAAAATCCCCTAGCAATGTAGGCACTAGGTTCCTCAGCAGAAACAAGTGGATGGCATTCTTACTAACAAATTTGGGCTCATCTACAAACAATATAGCCCCATATATGTTGAGGGCTAAAAGTGCACAGACTGCCCTCCATTCTCCCAAGGTAGCCTTCAGGATGGCCTGAGAAATCAAGAAGTCCAGATGTAAACCAGGAATCCCAGCTTTTGTTGTCATGCTTTTCTCAATAAGGGCAGGCTCTAAGTACAATACCCTTGCTATCTCCTCACTTCTGGGAGCAGTCATCTCTGGATTGAAAGGGATCCCTCCTCTGATAGGTACTCCAATCAATAAAGAAACTTCTTCCAATAGAGGCCCTATCTGAAAGTTAGGAAAGGTGAAGCACCTGAGTGGAGGGTCATAGAACTACAAGCATGTGTGGATCATGCTTCTCTGGGAAGAATCAAGGTCCATAACCATGTCTAAAATACCTCTATGATTCTCTCTGAACAGTGAGATGTGGTCTGGTGTGATAAGTGACTAGACCTGCCTGATACCAGTCAAAGAAGGCTCAAAAAAGTGATAAGATATGTTGCTCTTTCTGGGAGTAGCCATGAATGCTGATGAAGAAAACTGAAGTCAAATGCTGATGAAGATCACAGACTGAAAAGCTGGAAGTAAATATCTGACAAACTGATGCAGGTAGTGATGGAGATAACTGAAGCTGAGGCTGAAGAAGATATCTGAAGCTGAGGTCTAAGCAGAAGAAGGGGTCAAAACCAAAACCAAGATATAATGAGGTGGATACCCTGAAAAACAAATAAACAAATGTTTAATGATGCAATGATGATATATGCAAATGATATGCAAGGGTTTGTGATCAAGAGCTGGATCTGATTATCTGTCTTGATACAAGGTCCATGTATGTTCAAAGGTTCAGATGGAGGCTTAGAAATCTAGCAACCAGTGTGGGGGACTAAAATAAAGAGTCACATGTCCAGGTTTAATCACAAGAACTGTCCAAAGTGGAGTACTCTTAAACAAAACAACAACAGGGTATGATATGGCCAAGGGTTCCTACAAACCTGTAAACAACCCAACCCCTTCATAGGTAATGTTCTAGAACAAGGATCCTCAGACTTGGATCAGTTATGAGAAGTGTAAACACTTCTAACCCGGAGGTACAGTATTTACAATAACCATAAAAGATCCTCCTCTAATTCACCCCAGATTCTGAAGGTCATAGTAAAGGTCATCCAGACTTAGCAGGCTTCCCAGATAGCCCTAGCACTACAGGAAATCTGCAGCACAGAGTTCTCAAGAAGAAACCCACATCTGAACCGTGTTTCATATTCCCGCACCAGACCGAAATGGAATGGGAAAGAACATGAACCACTCTAGCCTAGGTGTCACTCAGGTCCCAGGTATAAGACCTTAATCACTCAGTGGAACCCCCACCCACCAAAACAGAAAACCAGATCCAGCAATGACAGTATGAAATATACATAAGACTGTAAGGAAAGAAATAAATAAAGCTGTACATAATGCAATAAATAAAGCAAAATAAATAAACATACATAGCACATAACACCCCAGTAAACACAAATCAAACAAGCGCTAAGAGGAACCCACAAAAAGAACCAGAAGCCCTGGTTGCAATATAAGGATCCCCAGCAGAGTCGCCAAGCTGTCGCTCCCACCAAATGACACAGGGCCAGAAGGGGTACAGACGCGAATGGTCGGCGAAAGAGAGAACATGAAGATGAACTGAAGAGAGTCTCCAGCTAGGCATTTTTATCCCGAAGGAAAGGTAATGCTGCATAAACCTAAGAAAAGGTGGATAAGACGGTCGCGAACCAGAGAAACTGAAAAAGGGAGTTGGTTACAACCTAGGAAGGTATTAGCACCCAGATTGTCCGTCGTACTCGACGGGATCCACGCTTGAAAGTTTGTGCTTAAAGGGGTAGTGTCAGTGCTATTTTTTGTGCAAAAGCTGGAAAAGAATGCAAGTGTCAGTGTAAAAAGAAATGTGAAGTGAAATAAAGAGTGTCAATGTAAGGAAAGAGTGGAAAGCTCAAGACAATGAGGCTTAAAAGAATAACTGGAAGAGGGGGGAATATACAGAGACTTTTGTTCGATAACTATTAAGTTATGCCTACGTATCCTCTCGTGCAATAAGGAAGTCAGAACACCGTAGTTCGACTCAAAGAGACTGAAAGGTAAATTGACTGATGAACTGCTTACTTGTCTATGCTCAAGTGTATGACCTGTCTGGCTCAAGTGCAAACTGTTTTGCATTAAACGGAAGAAGCGAGTTCTCGTTTGTGAATGAAAGAGGTGAGAAAAGAATCCCGGAGGAGACGATTATTGTTTGTTTTTGGTGTTTTAAATCTTTTATTTGTTTTTGGTGTTTGTCATAAGAAAATGAGCTTAAGCCTAAACCAAGGGTTAGTAAACTCATCACATCCTCCCTCTGATTAGGGGTAATGAGAATACCTTAAGTATGAAGTAAACACCTCACACTTAATCACCATGATGTAGGATTAAGATCATTAACCTACTTGTAATTATTTAGATGTTTTTGGAGTTTTTGTTTAGTGTTAAGTAATGAGTTTAAGCCATAATCAAGGATTTAATGGACTCATTACACCATCCTAATAGAAGGATAATAGATGAGAACATTTAAGCTGAGAAATGCTCCTCAACTTAATCCATGATTAGGGATTAACCTCATGACAAAACAAAGCCTTTATTAAAGTGAATTTTAGTTAATGATAAGATTAAGAAATGGATTTTAGGATTTGTTAGACAACTTGAGGGGGACTTGTCCATTAACACTAAGGTTAGTCCTTCTTAACCAATTTAAGGAAGAATTAGAACCCCAATGCAAGGCCCAAGTTACAAGCTTGATGTCTTAGTGATTATTAGGTGAATTGATTAAAGGATTTAAACACATTAAGGGATTAACACTTAGGATTAAAGTTATACACTCCATCCTAAGAGAAGGATGCAGGCATAAGCTTAATCACAAAGCCTTAAAACCTTTAAGGTTTAGTCCTTGATTATGAGATGAGAAGAGAAGACACAAAAGATGACACAAAGGTAAAACTAATGGGGGACTAATCAAACCCTAATTGTGATCATGCTTGGGTATTCCTAGGGTTTATGAGGCTTGCAAGAAGTCTTCAAGATGAGCCACCAAGGAAGGAGCAAAGAGGGAAGGAGAAGAAATAGAAAGAAGCAAGTCAACTTACTTCACTTAGGAAGATAAGTTGCTTGAAGAAAGAAAGTGAGGAGGGAACATGAATGAGAAAGCTCACTCTAATAAAAAAGTAAAATGCAGCCATGAATGCATGAGAGAGATGAGAAGAGATTGTGAAAAGTGAAGGCAAATTCACTTCTCAAACACTTACCACCTGAAAAGTTAGCAAAAAGGAAATGGAATGGAATGAAAATGGGATGAAATGCAAAGATGAAAACCAAAACCAGAAGCATGTTCTTGATTCTAATGATGCAAAGAGATGATATAAATGTATGTCATGAGATGAAGATGATCATACAAAGGATGGGAATGCAAATGAATCATAAAGGAGGCATGAAAGTTCATGAATGCACATGAAATGAAATGAAAGCATAACATGGAAAATGGATGATGCAATTATCAAACATGATTCTAATGTGTCCGGAGATGTCTTATATGTCATGTGGATGCACAAAATGTCATGGCAAGTTCATGTATGCAAGCTTATACAAGATGGATGCAAATGAGATTCAAAATTAGGGTTATATGAACATGTGAGACGCACAATTCAAAAATAGAAGCAAAACATAAGATAAAAAAATTGAAAATGGACTCAAAGGAACCCTAAACCTATACTAGTTCACTATCCAAAGGGGGAGGTCAGAAGCTAAACCTAAAGGAAGTTATGAATTTCCTATGTTTCTAGGGTTTTAAGGGTGATCCTAAAAGTATAATACCAAACAAATTGAAAATGCATTATAAAAATGAAACAAAAATGTTTTTAGATGCTTGAAACCATGCATGGCACAATGCAAAAAGAATCATTCACAAACTCACTTTGGTTCAAAAGTTATGAATTTTTGAAGTTAGGGTTAAAAATATTCAAGTTTAAGAACCCTAATTCAATTAAAAAATGTCAAAGTATGATCAAAACCAAAAAGAAATTTGTGTGGTGAGTTTGTAAATGTTTCTAAATGCCTATGAATGTTCTCTGAATTTTTTTGTGATTTTTAAATACATAAATGTATTTTTAATTAATTAATTCTCATTAACTAATTAAAAATAACACTTAAATGATTTAAAAATATTTTTTTAATGCTAAAAATAAAAATAAAAATATTTTTGGGTTTTGAAAATTAATTAAAGGCTGGATAAAAGATTTCAGAATTTTTTTGATGTCTTTTTCTATTTTTAAAAATCCATGCAAGATTAAATAGAAATAAATGAATTAAAAATGAAATAAAAAGAAAGTATGCACAATGGAGAGTCAGGATGCAATCTGGGTTTTGAAATGGTTGACTGGCGCGTATCTGAACGACTGGCATTTAAACTGAACTAATCCTAAATAATTAATATTTAATCCATAATTAAGAGTTAATGAAATGATTTGGGGCGTCCATCACACGCGGGAACTGAGAATCCATGGGTCCACGTTTAAACCTAGCCCTAACCCTAATTATCCCATTAATTACTTTCAGGTGGCCGGAAATGACCTCCGGTCATCTTCTCCGGCCACACCCTTCCTTGAGAATTGCTATCTCATTCCCTAGGCCATGACAAACCCCCCTAAATCTCCAGAAATGATCCCCAAACCCCATAGAGCAAGAATCCAGCATTATAATCCATTTATCTTTCATCAAAATCATGATTCGAACAAAAACATAAAAAAAGGACAAAATTTCAGAACATGCATACACAATCAATACTCAACCATTTTCAAAACTACAAAGCTCAGTGTAATCAGGAAAACAAACTCTACCATCTCATAACTAAAGAAAGGATTTCTGGAAAAAAGTTTCAAAAAGATACCTGAGATGGAGCTTTGCCAATGGAGCTGCCTGGGCCTTCTGCTTGATGCACACAACCTCCTCTAACCTCCCTTGAGCTTCCTTATTGCTTTGCTGAAGTGTTTATGCCCTTTCTTTGAAGTTCAGTGAAGCTCAGTTCAAAAGGGGAAAAAATCGTATTTGGTGTATGGTGGCTTTTTAGGGCAAAGTGAAAGGTGGGAAATGCTCAGTGATTGATGTTGAGATGAATGGTGGTGTTGGTTTGAAGAATGAATGGCTGAGTTGTGTATTTTGATAGAAAATGCAAAGAGGGAGGTTTTTGTGAATGCTGAGTTATGGGAGAGTTCAAGCTTGGTTCTTGTTGTGTTTGGCTTGCTTTGGATTAGTATAAACAAATGCAATTGGTTCAGAGAGTGGTTGTGGCATAGTGTGATTGGTATGGGTGATAATGCACAAAGTCAAGGTTATGTGTCCTTTGAGGTATGGGCTGTTTCAGGCCAAGGACAATGGCATGTCTGGTGCAGCTGTGATCAAGGAGGACCATGGAAATGAGATTGAGGCAAATCAGCAAGTTGTGACAAAGTTATGGGAGGTTTTGCAATTTTGTGAACTTTTGGCCCTTTTGGAATTTCTTCATGTGTAAGTTATGAAATCTTGAGATTCTTGGACCAATTTTGAGTTTTAAGTCATGTGTTATGTTTGTATGATGGTTAGAAGTCAATTTGAAGCCACAAAATGGTTTGGCATGAGGTTTTGCAAAAAATCCCTTTTGGCATGAAACATGAAATAATGTGATTTTTGCCAACTTTGGAAAGCCATAATTTGAGTTCCAAAATGAATTAGGTATTGTTCTTGTACTTTTTGAAAAGGGAATGATCCAATATACAACTTTCATGACCAATAAGTTTTCATTTGAAGCATTTTTGGTTAAGAAAGAGGTGGTTGAAAAACTTTCCCAAAATGGAAAGTTTACATTACAAGTCATTTCCAAATTTGGCAACTTTTGGTTTAGCCCACTTTTCTTCAAATTTGGGAACTTCTAAACACTTCAATGATCAAATAAAGACCATATAACTTCAAATTGATGAAAAATCCACCTTCGGTCCATTGATGGGGGCCTCAGATGCCCTGATTTGGCTCTGACTTGCTCAAGAAGTTACCCAGTGATCAGATGACTTCCACAATGAATTTTTCCCTCAAACTTGGTACGTATGATCCTTATGACATATTGAGACCAATAGAAACAAGAATGACCAAAAAAATTGGGGTTATGGCCTCTGAAACCAAAACCCTAATTTTAGGTCATCTGTGTAGTTAAAGCTGGCTCTGCTTCCATGCCTTGCCAGTTCTTGTGATTTTCTGACTTTCTTGATCTTGGGAGGATATAATATGATGATTGAACATAAATAGACCCTCTTGAGATGATTGAAGACCTTTGGAGTGGCTCAGAAGGATCTTGGATGGCTCAGATCACAAATCCTAGATGCAAATGACTTTAAACCAATGCAGTGAAGCAAAGATGCAACATGGGATGATATGATTGAATTTATGCAAATATGGAAGATCACAAGCCATGGTGTGAACTTAGTGAGGGAAAATTTGGGGTGTTTACAGTACTTCCTTCAAGCAATACCCAAACTGTCATCTAGAAATAATAGGGTTGTAACTAATTCCACCACATGTACCAAGAAGAGATACATTGGGAAACTCTCCACAACCATCAATAAGCACTCTAGTATCATAATATGAGCAATACAAATTCATATCTGCATGAGTAAGAGACATAAGTCCTAGATAACATCATTGCTTCTCTCTATTCTCAATGAAGACACTAGACTTTGATAGGTGCGAAATAAACCACCTATACAGAAGAGGTACATAACAAACAATCTCTCCATCACCTTTAAAAGTCATATCGTGAATAGAATGATACATATCTCCAAGAAAAGTAGGCACAAGATTTCTCTTCAATAAAATATGAATAGCATGCTCGTCAATAACACCATCTAGGTTCGGAAATAACACAATACCATAGATGAGCAAAGCGAGATTGGCCTCAAATGCATCTCTATTACCCGCATAGAGAGAAGTATAAGCTTTCCCCCATTAAGAACTTAACGTTGATTCCACGAACATCCCCTTTAGGAATAAACCTTCCCTTAAGATCAGATTCCTTAAGACAAAGGGCCTTGGTAATAACTTTGGTTGTAATATCCTCCTCTGAACCACTGAAAAGAAACCCCTTGTCCAGAATTGGTAAACCCATCCAATAGGAATACTCCTCTAAGGTCGGCACAAGCTGATAATTAGGAAAGGTGAAACAATGATGCAACGGATCATAGAACTGAACCAAGGTATTAATAATTCCCTCCAGTACATCGATCTTTAGTATGAACAAAAGGCTACCATAACATTTTCGAAAATCATTAGTATCAACCATTAAAGTTCTGAACTTTCTCAACTCTCCTAAATTAGGACTCTTGAAACGGCACTTCTAAGTATTCCTCCTTCCGATATCCAAAACCAAAGACAGCTGAAATATTTGCAAAAGTGCCTATACGTCCCTTGAAATCTTAAGAACAATGCTCATGAATGCATGAGTGCATGTATGAAACAAACACAAACAAGACCACACAAAGCACACGGGTCAAGGTTCTGAGTTACGAGCATGGATTCAATGGATAAGAACACCAACCCGCAAAGGTATGTACTAAGGTTTTTTCTTCATTGTTCCTGCAGCAAACTAAAAGGGTTCTAGCTGAAGTTCCCAGAGTTAACAGTCATCCTTCGGATATCATCGGTACGTTGGACTACTCCCCAACCGATAATTTCCTCAAGAGGAACTCGTCCGAGTGTAGTATCGAGTGACAATCACTTTAGGTCTACACCTGGATGACTTCTGCACTATGTTCCTAAAATGGCTTGGATGGCTGAAGGGTTCTACAGTCCTCAGTATGATAAGCCCGAGATCGAAAAAGTAGTGCCATGATACGATTACTCGCCATGTTATCAGTAATTCGAGGGAGCCTAGATGAGTGGTGATTCTCGAATTGACATATCATAGGACTACTCCACGCGTATCTCCTCAAATATATCACTGTCTTATCATAAGTTCACTCAGATCTGGGTACAGGATCTATCTCACTCACGTGGATCACCAAACCAAAATAGAACAAGCAATAATAAACAAATCAAAATAAAGCAATAAATAAATCAAAGTAGGCCGAACACACATAGAGATTACTCCCCAGCAAAGTCGCCACTTTTCTGTAGCGGTAAAAATCGTGATTATAAGCTATTGATAAACTTAACTCAAGGAAAACAGAGTCTCCACCGCGCTTTTATTTTATTACAAAAGGAAAAGGAAAAAAGAGCGAATAAATCCTAAAATGGATCTAAAAGCAAAAAGCTAAAGAGACAAGCAAAGAAAGGGTAAGGGGGTTGGTTACAAAATGGGAAGGTGTTAGCACCCAAAATGTTTGTGGTACTCCACGGGAGCCCTTATAAATATTTACGGTTTTGGTTTGAAAATGGTTTGGTAAATGAGAGTGAGGGGATGAGGAAAGAATTAATTTTTAATGTTTTTGTGTTTAGAGAGACTTACCACCTCATGCCTACATACCCACAATATGCAATGTAAGATTAAAACCCCGTAGTTTGTGGTACAAATAGTGGAAATTGGTTGGTTTTGATTGATTTTAATAAGTAAATACAATTTGTCATTTTCAAGTGGATAGCCTCACTAATCTACCATGAGAATGATGGAATGGACTCATACATCATTATGGGGAGAGCGCCAACTCGGATAAAATCGACGAGTATCCATTAAACCCCCACAAATGACAAGAGACGCAATTACATCAAACTACAACCATGGAAATTGAGAGACTTGAACCTAACTAGAAAAGAATGACTCATAGTCTAAACTTGTAAAGAAAATAAAAACGTGCACAAAGGCACAAAACAACTTGAGTGAGTTTGATTCTTTTTATTTTTGAACTGAAGTCAAAATAATTAAGTTCATTGACATTTATTAAAAGAAAAGAAAGAGTAAAAGTCACTTGACAAAAAGTCAAGGTTTGAGTTATTAAAGTGGTGAAGGTTTTTAAAACAAGAATGCTTTGAAAAAGGAGATAAGGTTTTGAAAATTAAAGAAAGGCAGGAGATGAAGAGGCTATCCTAAAAATAAAATAAAAGAGATAAAGGAGGAAAGATCTAACCAACTTGATGATATTTCCAAGCATAAGAAAAAGAGTTCCATCCTTATAAACATAAGCTAGCAACTGGCCAAATAAAGGCTAAAGTATCAACTCCATGATTATCAAAGCAATGGGAAGGTGTCCTAGAATCTAACTCCAAAACTCCAATTCCAATGCAAAGGATAGTAACCATAGTCCAAGATTAGTATCACAAGTTTTTTTATAGGTTTAAGCCTTTATTAATATTTTTGGTGTCCAAAGGACAAAAGAAAAGCAAATCACAAAGATATATAAACAAAAGCATGATAATGGATGATAAATCATGAAATAAAGAGGAGAAGGGAGCGAGAAGGAAATTGAAGAGGATAAGGCGCAAGAAGAAAGTAAAATAGTAATATAGTAGTAACAATAATAATATATACATAATAATTGTATGGTGAACTTAATCATCCAAAACCAAGAGAGTAACAAGGCACCTAGTACCAAAACCGAGAAAGCAACATTGATTCCGGTTAGTATCTTGCACTATAGTGATTAATCGATGCAGTTAGACCCAAATTCAATGAAGACTTGACAGAAGATTGGGATACCCAAAGCAACTACGCATCTAGCTTCAAAATTCGTGGATCTAATGCAAATGATTAATCAACATTGGGGTGGCGCAATCAATCAAGGTCTGATCCACGAAAGTGCAAGTATCCATTTGGACTTTATTCCAAGATAGGGACACATTAGGTCTATATTAAGCAAATTGTCGAGTAATTCATGAAGTAATTACCCTACAAATGAGGTCGGTCAATATAATATGTGTGCTAATGCATGCGAGATGAATGATATGTAAATCGTCATCCTAACGCCATACTGCACAAAAATAAAGATGAATACCAAATTGATTAACACTTATGATATTCTTTCATCTTTAAGTTCAATCACTTATTTTTTGTGCATTCAAGTGTGAAAATATATCACTAATTCAAAGCACCTAAAGTGAATTGAATAATTCACTTAAAGATAGATTTGAACTAATGAGTATTATCTCCTCTAATCTACACCCAAAGTACATTAAAATTAAAGAGAAATCAGTCTCAAAAATGTCTCCCAAGGTAAAAATAAGAAGAGAGGGGAAGTGGGGGAAGAAATGGCAAAACAGTCCAAAAAAATAGAGCCAAAACCACTTCTGGAACAATGTTAATTGATTAACACTTAATCGGTTAACACGGGAAAATTTGAAATCTTGCGCTTAAAAAACACTAGTTAATCAATTAACCAGTTTGTACAACAATTGGTTAATCGATTAACATTGCACAAGAAGCGGACAATTAGCTAAAATTCAGCATGAGCCTCTTTCAAAACATTTTCCAAACACCATATGATCATGAACTGAATTTGCTCGAATTTTAAAATGAAAACAACAGAAAACCTGCAATCAAACAACAATATATGATCCAAAGGATCAACAACAAGGAACACCGAGGATCTACATCAGGGATGATGAAGGTGAAGGTGTAACAATGGTGTGACATGAATTACCACTTCAAGGATTAGAACAACTCCAAATTACTCCACAAGCAAGTTTGATCTACTGAAAGTGATGAAGAAAAATGAAAAGGATGAAAGTTTAGCTCAAAATTAATCAAGATTTCAATGCAAATTTTTAATAACTTTCAAAGGAGGAAAATGAGCTTTGGTAAATTTTGTGGTTTGGGCTGATATTTTACAAGAGGTTTTTTGGCTTTCTAAAGCTTGAGAATTGAATGAAATGAGGGTGCTATTTAAAGAGTTTAGGTATGAGAATTTGATGGAATGGAATTTGCTTTGGGAAATCAAAATTAGGCTTGGAATTCAAATTTGGAGGGAAATTCATAAAAGAGTGGTGATTAATGAAGGTATACGGTGGGAAATGATCAAAGTGATGTAAGGAATTAAAATGATGTGATCTAGAATATTCCAAGTGAGATCAAGGGTTGTGATGATAAAGAATTAAAGCCAATTTTCAAAATTCTCCCAAGTTAATCGATTAAAACATTGGTTAATCGATTAACCAGTCCATAATTTGAATTTTCTTCCCTTTTGTTTGCAATGTTGTTGTTTCGGCTCGATTCTTTTGTGCGTCAAAGAAGACATGGAAATAAACACATGAACCTTGGAATTCCTTGAATAAATCAATTAAAACTAGAGGAATCCTAGATCATATAAATTGACATGATTGCGGATCAACTTTGACTGTTTATCAGTGAAATTCATTTGAGCTGTGGGACAGTTATTTTTGGTATTTTTAACTTGTTCTTCCCCTGAAAAATGTTAATAAAAGAAAACAAAATATTTTTGGATTTCGATTCGATGTTAGTAAGCATAAACAAATAAAATGCAGACAAAAGCAATGGTAATCCCATGTGAGGCATAAGTCTTCAACCAAAAAGGATAAAAGAACCAGTGCACGATCATGTTTGTATGCAAATGATGCAAATGCCAAACACAATCTTAGGGGAAAAAATTAGGGTGCTATAGGCGCCAAGAACAATTGTGTAGCTCGTGTGTGTTCTTCAGCCCATATTTACAAAATTCATTCTATCTCACGAATTACTTGATGAAATTGGATGAACCTGCACCAAACTTGTTTGATTTTAACTCACGAACATGATCATGGCATTTAATTTCATTAATTTTAAGTGTGTAGTGAAAAATTTGGATGAATCACTGGTGAACCCTAAATTTGCAAAACTAACATGAAATTCTAATTACGAATGAAATCATGCAATTTATTTAAGGTTATTACTCTATAAACTACCAGAAACATGTTGGCAACTTACAAATTAATTTATGATGCATGCAATATAGAGTTTGAGGGTGTCAGGCTTACTTGTGCTTGCTTGTGCAAGAGAACTTCAAATTTTGAGTTGGATGTGTTACATATGTTTCTTGATGACGTTGACAACTTCAATGGACTTATGTAAGGTGTGTAGATGCTTGGAATAGATTGAAAACCTCTAGATCACTTTATGGTACTTCAATTGAAAATAGGGTTGGGATGGCTATTGAGGTTTATAATTTTGGTGTTATAGATGAAGGATGAGTGTTTGGTTCGTTAATATATGATGTATATGAGGTGTTATCATCATTGGTTTTGGAAGAATTGCTTTCTGTTTCAAAATTTGATTGTGTCTTGAAATAGAAGAAAAAGTTGGCCAAAAGAGAGTGAAATGTAAGAAAGCATGTATTGTTATGCTTTGGTGTACTCAAACTGATCACAAATGAGCTCTATTTATAGTAGAGCAAGTTTGTTTTGGGATCAATAGTGAATGGTGGCTGGTACAAGCCTTTGTCCAATGGTTTTCAAAAGGAATCTGAAGTTTCCTCTAGCCATTGACATGAGAGTACTGTGCGGACTATGAATCTTCTGTTGCAGGGATAAGTCTTGACTCATTAAGTTATATATGCCTTAGTACATTCCATCTTAATGCATCCATTGAATGCTCCATGACAGCTTTGGATATTTTGGAATTGCATCATTGATCTTCACATGAATAAGTGATGATTCCTGGACTTGTTAGTCTTATGGCTCAAATATCTTTTGGCTTTGATTTGATCCTAATGTTTCTAGAAGTATTACAAGACTTGTCATTTCAGATATTGGCAAATTCAAGCAAATGACTGATAATCTGTCTTGGGAAGAAATCAGCCTTGGGTGCTATGCTCCAAGAGTTGTAACTTCTTGCTCAAGTTGAATTTTGAGATGCTCTTGGACATTTTGGAAAGCTAGTATGATGTAATTTAATGTTGATATGTGAATTTGTTCCAATTCATTTTGAATAATATTGAAAAATCCTCCTACATTTTGATGTTTGAGCTCTTTTTGAAAGAGGCAGATTTCACTAAGTATCAAAGTGAAATCCTTATTTTTTTTGTGATTTTGATCAATACATAGTTCAAAATCCATGAAGATTTGGAATGAGATGTAGTAGAATATTTTTAGTATGTGATTAGATCTATCATTCAAACTTTGGACCACAAAGGTATGATGCTTGGATCACAAGTTATGATACTTGGAAGTTGGGTACCTATGCACTTTTTCTTCATAACTTAGAAAATTTTCCAATTTTCTAAGATTTCCCCTTTTACAAGTTATCTCCATTTCTTGATTTTTTTTTTCATTTTCAATGCAACAATATACCATATATTCTTGGATTATAGGTCATGGGGATCATTTTTGGCCAGAAAGTCAAACTTTGACTTTTGGTTCCATATGACTTTTACACTGTGTAACCCTAATTCCTGATTTTTGTCCATTGGATCCTCTGAGGAAATTTTAAACTTGTGAGTGGACTTAAAAGGTTTATATGATCTACTCAACCAATGCCCTATGGTATTTTCTCATTCACAGATGAAAATTTCTCTCTAAGGGCCTCAGTCGACCAAAACCCTAATTTGGTGACATTGAGGGTCTTGAGGCTTGATTCCTTTGAAGTTGTGTAATCTTGTGATTTATTTTTGATATTGATGATCTCTTTACTCCCATGGATGATAGATGATCTTGAGTATCATAAAAATTTTTGACTGATCCTTTGCTTGAATCTTCTTGTGAAGTCCAAAACCCTAGTTCAATGTAGGTTCAAAACAAAAAATGGACTTTGGTCTTTTCCAATGGGTTAGTGATGTATAAGAGTGTATGTAAATGATGTCAAATGTATGAAAATGACATGGGATCTTGAGGTAAAAATTTAGGGTATGACAGATGCCCCTATTTAATCTTCTTGGACCTGAATATATGAATGGTGAAAGCAATCATATTTTCAAGGTATAAGAGCATTAAGTATCAGAATACACGAAATTTTGGTCGTGAATGCAAAAAGTGAGACTCGTGGTGTTGATACCACAGAGGACTAACGACTTCGTGACTTTTACTAAGAGGCAAAGATCTGTAGTTTGGACTTTGTTGTGAATATTATTGCTTGAATTATTTGCAGACATCTCTTGTTCGAGATGCCATCTGCTGGAAAAAAGTGCAAAGTTCTCTGTTGAGATGCCATTTACTTCTGCAAACTTTTCGGATGAGATGCCATTTGTTGGAATTTTTGAAAGATGCAAACTTCTGAGATGCCATTTTCTCTTGCAAACTTCTCGGATGAGATGCCATTTGCTTTTGGAACCTTGAGACTTCTTGGGGGAATAACAATCACCTTTTTTGTCTTATAACTTATAGTCACGCATATTTGTTCTTTTGACGAGTATTTTTCTTTGTAACCTTTTCTTTTTTCTTTTCGCATTTTTTTATTCTTTTATTTCCCCTAACTTTTTCCTGGATCAAATTATTTTGAATTTTTTATTTCCAGCGGGATGCCCCAACTTTTTCCTAAGTAATTATTCAATTTTTTGACTTAATGGGCTTTTTATTTATTTTTCTCTTTTTTTGGACAAATCATGTGACATTCTCTTATCTGACTTATCTAAAAAGGTTGTGATTGTCTCCTTCCTTCATGGATAAGGGATAACCAATGTGGTTTCTTTAGGTGCACACTTCTTTTGAAATTTAGAAACTTGGTCAAATCAACTAAAGACTAGACTGTCCCAAGGTTAAATGTGAGGGTTTTTTAATTTATAAAAGATATTCCTACTTCAAGGCTCAAAGGGGTTAACAAGGGATTATCTTCCTTATATCTCAAGTGTTTTGGATTTTGAAACAATGCCTTACATCATCAGCAGGGTCTTATTCAAAAAGCACATAACCGGAAATTTTATGTTTTCACTTCATCAAACACATGAACATTGTAAGTAATTATTACTGGAATGGACTCTCTAGAGTCTTCAGTATAAAGGCATTCCATTCACAAATTGGATTCCTCCCTCGAAGGTCAACATCTCATCGTCGATCATCTCTTGAAACGTTTCTTGGAAAACCTGGTACTCTTCAATTGGACGCCCTAGTACTCCATCATGAAATTCACAACTGGTATCTAGATTGTACCAAGGACGGTGAGATCTCATGGCTCTAGTCTTTCTGGGGGTCATCAATGAGATTTTTTTGCAAAATAAGACTACAATTGACTGTAAGTCATTAGGATTAGATCAAATTGGCGAGTATCCTGAACATTGTTTTGCTTAACAACAGAAGTTATTGACGCCACTTATTGATGACATTTATTCCTTCTCATATGCTCTTATTGGGGAACGACACTGGCTTCACCCACTTTCTTTTTATAAAACCCAGTAGCACTTCCTTCTTTGGTTAACCGTCCTTCACGGACACATTCCTCTAGTCTCATTCCCATCTTCACCATCTAGGCAAAGTCATTGGGTGCACTAGCAATCATCTTCTCACAATATAAATGACTGAGAGTTTCCAAAAAGATCTTAGTCATCACTTTTTCTTCCAACATAGGACTGACTTGATCGACAACTTCTTTCCACCTTTGTGCATACCCTTTAAAGGTTTCTTTGTTTTTCTAGGACATGGCCTGGAGTTGATCATGGTTTAGCGCCATGTTAATATTGTACTTGTACTGTTTCACACAAATATAAGCTAGGTCTCCCAAGACTGGATATGATTCCTTTCGAATTTCATATACCACACCAAGGCTCCCCCATATAAACTTTCTAGAAAGCAGTGGTTCATTAGCTTATCGTCATTTATATAAGCGACCATCTTTCGACAGAACATCATCAAATAGTGCTTTGGACAGTTAACACCCTTGTATATTTCAAAGACATAAATTTTATACTTTAGAGGAATAACCATGTCCAGTACCAAACATAATTCATGTGCCTTAAGAAAAAATTCCTTGAGTCCTTTCATCATCTTCAAATGTTCTTTGAGATCACAAAACCCTTCCTCGAATTCCACAATTCTAAGACCGTTCACCTTTGTCACATAGTGGAAATTTTGAGTATTTGGCATATACATCGGAAGGGAATCTCCTTCGTCAAATTGAGAAGTCAATCATTTTGTTGTTGGTGCGTTAATGCGGCAAGCAAATGTTTATGTTTGGAAGAATACTCAGTGGAGGAAAAGAGCTTCATTCAATGATCTATATATTTCTAAGCTTTTTTGTTAAAAAGTGGTTGATAGTTCAACGACACAAAAATAAAAGAAGAAAAGATAGAAAGCGTAAAAATATAAAGACTTAAAATAAACTGAGTCTTGTTAGGGTTGGGATTTCATTAATATATAACACATGCATCCTTTTGATCATTTTATAAACAAATCACTCGTTCGTCTAATATCATCATGTATCATTCAAAACATACATATCCTTCAGGTCCCCGTATGTTGTGAGTGTTTTTGTAATGATAGAGTAAGTGCTTCCTCAACATAATAGTCAATACAAAGTATTTAAAACTTACGTGAATGTTAAACCTAAACCCATTCACGGAATCTAGATCCAACAAATATTACTATAACATCCATATCAAACTAATGATTAATTCATATACAAGGCCATTATCATAATACGTACACATGATTAATCCTTTTTATATGTATTCAACTAATTTATTCCATGTATGTGAACAAAGTTATTCATCAATATTCTCACGCACCCTCACGATATTGTTCGTCAAGCATTTCGCAGACTTTATTGCATTAATTACTAGAAGTTATTCATTATAATAATCAACACAATGCTAAAAATCTAAGATGCAAATGAATGTCAAATCACAAAACAATGTCAAAAGCTTTCTCATTGATAAATGAAAATCAAAGATCTAGGGTTTGTTAAAGGGTTTTGTCACACCCACAAAAAATAAACCAAAGTTAAACAACAATATTAACACAAAACAAGTTCACAAACATATATTAAAAGACATACATAAGGTATCGAAAGATTACATCTTACCCCCCAACAAGAGATCAAAGCTTTTAATTGAAGATCAAGCTTCGATTTGCTTAGATTTAAGTTTCTCCCTCTTAGGGTTTATGTTTCTCCCTCTAGAAATATGTTACAAGTTCTGAGAAATGGAGTGAGAGATTTCTCTACAAAATATCTATAGTTTACGATTTATACATGTCCCATAAAGTTCCAGCAAGTGGCATGGTGCTAAGCGCCAGCAGAGTGCGCTTAGCACCATCAATTTAAAGGCAACATATATCAGTAGTGTGGTGAGCATGGTCTCAGCACCAAAACCCAAAATTACTACTAACCCTTCTCCAAGAAGTGTGTTGCAGTCACGTTGAAGGCACGCTGAGAGTGCTAGCACTTCCAAAAAGTCCTGAAAATGATCTTTCAAGCTCCCGTTCATCATCCATAGGCTCCAAGAATCAAAGGAAGCAAGAAAACCTATCAAAATGAAAAAAAAACAAATTCATAAAACGAGAAATGGATAATTATAAACTGAAACTTGTGTATTTATACAAAAACAAATAGATTTAATACTAATATATAAAAGAAACAATTGGAAAGTGCCACAAAATACTATCTAAAATAACTACATTTTGGCACTTTACAACTCTCCCCAACTTAATATTTTGTTTGTCCTCAAACAAAGTATGCCCCTCATTTGAACCAGGGGATTTGATCATGCGTAAGATTTGACTAAGAAAGGAATATTGGTTCAAATTCAACATACAAAATGAGGACAAGCAATGTTCACTACTTTCTAGAATTGAACAATGAAAAATAATATAGTTCTAAGAACAAATATCATGCAAAGTTTCAAATAACAACTAAAGTATCATGCTTGAATCACTAACACTCCTCTTCAAAAATAAGAATGAATAAACTAATGCGCATTTGCAACCGCGAGGAAATTTCACTCATCTGATAAATAATGCTAATTACAAAACAATTCATACATTCATCTAAGAATCAAAATTGAAATCATGGAAGCAATAAGATCACTAAGGGATTTAAGGGTTCTAGCTTGGTTAGGTTCACAACAAAGGGACATATTTAAGGCCATTTAATCAAAATTGTTAATGCAAGAGGATAGACACTATAAAAGTGACTGACACAAAACGTTTATCCAACACTTTCTATTTTCTTAATTGTTCACCCTTCCAAACTTCCTTATTACACATTATTCATGGTCTATTTTTATTTTTCAATCAAGCATTCTTTTTATTTTGTTTTTCATGATCATATTCACACTTTTTTTTCTTCTTTTTTTTATGCTTGCTTGAAATTTTTCAATATTAAGTAACCTACCATAATTTCTTTTCACTCTCCTAGAGTTTCATTTAATCAAACCTTAATTGCATATTCTTGACAAGGAAACCAGTAAAACAACATTTTCAAAGGTTCAAGAAAACTTTTAGAGTCCCACAAAATTTCATGATGATGACGAACGGTTCATCACCTCATTAGGATCTAATATATTAAGGCTCAAAGGGGGTAGCAAATTCGCACTACTCATGGATAAGTTACTTTTGGGAAATGGTTGTGCTCAATTTCAACAAATTCATTGATCATTTCTAATGCTTCCACAAAATTAAAGTAATCAAAATTTTAAGCATAAATCAAATGTATTAAACAAATTTTATCAATCATCCAAGCATTTAGTAAACAATGGAGATTTCTCACAATTTGTGGCTATGGACCCTAAGTTAAACAAGCATTCAACTAAGTTGCAAAATGAAACAAGAATTGCATGATAATTCATATTTGCACAAAGAACTAGATTCGAATTCATTCTAACTTTCTACAATGTAATAACCATGTACATGATTGCATTCATAACATTAAAATTCCTATCATTACCATCCAACTTGGGAGAATCGTCATTGAATAAAAATAGTAACTAGGGTGAAAGTGGATAAGTGGAAAAGATATTTTTGCATGTGCAGTAAAGCGTATTAAGCGCGAAACATCACGCGCTAAGAGTCCACAACAAACATGGTCCTTTTTCAAAATTTTATCATCCACTCTCAATTAACACTAACTATACTACTAAATGAAAGAAATACAAACAAATGTTCCCGCTCAGTGTTTCCTTTGGTGTGGCTAGTTGCTTTTTCTTTTTAACATTGATGATGTTCCTCCACCAACAGATATACCTTACCAACACTTGAGCAAACGTGAACCAAAACAAGTATATACAATATAAACAAATATGTACAAAGCTTAAATACATAGAAACAATGTGATGCACTCAAAATCGAAACACCAACCCCCGACAACGGTGCCAATTTGTTGATGCGGCAAAGCAGAAAGCAAATGTTTATGTTTGGAAGAATTATCGAGGTTTGTTGTATCCACATGGATTGTTGGAGGGAAAGAGCGTCATTCAATGGTCTCTATATTTCTAAGCTTGTTTGTTAAAAAACTGGTTGATAGTTGAATGACACAAAAAAAAAAGATAGAAAGATTAAATAAATAAAGCCTTAAATGTTTCTTTGTTTTTCTTGGACATAGCCCGGAGTTGATCATGGTTTGGAGCCATGTCGATATTATACTTGTAATGTTTCACAAAAATATAAGTTAGGTCTTCCCAAGACTGAATATGATTCCTTTTGAATTTCATATAAAATTTCTTGAAAGCAGTGGATCATTAGCTTCTCGCCATTGATATAAGCGAACATCTTTCGACAGAACATCGTCAAATGGTTCTTTGGAAAGTTAACACCCTTGTATATTTCAAAGACAAACATTTATAACTTTAGAGGAATAACCATATCCGGTACCAGACACAATTCATGTGACTTAAGACCAAATGCCTTGAGTTTTTTCATCATCTTCAATTGTTCTTTGAGATCACAAAACCCTTCCTCGAATTCCATAACTCTAAGATCATTCACCTTTGTCACAGAGTGGACATTCAGAGTATTTGGCATATACATTAGAAATGGAGAATCTCCTTCGTCAAATGGAGCATCCAATCACCTTGTTGTTGGTGTGGTAAAGCGGCAAACAAATGTTTATGTTTTGAAGAATTCTCAGTGGAGGAAAAAACCTTTGTTCAATGATCTCTATATTTCTAAGCTTATTTGTTAAAAAAGTGATTGATAGTTCAACGACACAAAAATAAAAGAAGAAAACAAAAAGACGGAAAGTGTAAATAAATAAAGACTTAAAATAAACTGAGCCTTGTTGGGGTTGGGATTTCATCAATAGATAACACATGCATTCTTTTGATCATTTTATACACAAATTACTTGTTCGTCTAATATCATCATGTATCACTCACAACATATATATCCTTTCGGTCCCCGTATGTTGTGAGCGTTTTTGTACTGATAGGTAAGTGCTTCTGCAACATAACAGTCAATACAAAGTATTTAAAAATTTACGTGAATGTTAAACCTAAATCCATCCCTGGAATCTAGATCTAATATATATTAGTATAACATCCATATCAAACTAACAATTAATTCATATACAAATCCATGATCAGAATACATACACATGATTAATCCTTTTTAGATACATTCAACTAATTTATTCCATGTAGATGAAAAACGTTATTCATCAATATTCTCACGCACCTTCATGATACCATTCTCCAAACATTATCGCGGTCTTCATTGCATTAATTACTAGAAACTATTCATTCTAATAATCAACATAATGCTAAAAATTTAATATGCAAATGAATATCAAATCACAAAACCATGTCAAAAGCTTGCTCATTGATAGATGAAAATCAAGGGTTTCTTAAAGGGTTTTGTCGTACCCACAAACAATAAACCAAAGATAAACAACAATATTAACTCAAAAAAAGTTCACAAAAGGTATTGAAAGATTACATATTACCCTAACAAGAGATTGAAGCTTTTAATTGAAGATCAAGCTTCAATTTGCTTCAATTTAAGTTTCTCCCTAGTAGGGTTTGCATTTCTCTCTCTAGAAATATGTTACAAGTTCTGAGAAATGGAAAATGTGAGAGATTTCTCTACAAAATATATAAAGTTTCCTATTTATACATGTCTCATAAAGTGCCAACATAGCACGCTTAGCGCCATCAGTTCAAAGGCGACAAATATCAGTAGCGCGATGAGCGTGATCTCAACGCCAAAACCTTGAATTGATATTGCCCCTACTTAAAGAAGTGAATTGTAATTGCATTGAAGGTGTGTTGAGCATGCTAGCATTTCCAAAAAGTCCTGAAAATGATATTCCAAACTCTCATTCATCATGCATAGGATCCAAGCATCAAAGGAAGCAAGAAAACCTATCAAAATGCAACAAAAGATCATAAAACGAGAAATGAACAAGTATAAACCAAAACTTGCATATTTATAATAAAACAAATAGACTTAATACTAATATATAAAAGAAAAAATTGGAAAGTGCCACAAAATACTATCTAAAATAACTACATTTTGCATTTAACACTTGCACAAATTGAGACTGAATACAAACATCCAAATGCAGAGCAATGTCATCCAGAGCAAAATCATAAATCAGATTGATCATCACCTTAAAACCTAACATGGGATCAACATTATTTGTCCTCTTCATTATCCTTCAGTAAATACTAAGAATCTGGTATGAAGGACAGAAGGACAAATATGTTTTTTGTTTAGGGAAATGCATGTATGCATATGATGAATGCAATTCTTTCATTTTTATTTTCCATTTTCATGGAATCAACTCGATTATTACAAACATGGGAAACATCGAAAACACGGGCATCATAATTTTTATTTATAACCTTTCCCAAAGTGAAATTTTCCATGTCCATATTTGCGATAATATGAGTTGTTTTTCTTGAAAAGGGTTGCGATGTATGAATGCATGGATGCAACAACCTCAAACAAGATCACACAAATCACACGGGTTCAAAGGTTCAAGTCACAAGCATGGAGCCAAGGTATAAGAACCACCAACCCACAAAGGTATGTACTAAGGGTATAAACACTTGTATAACAAAGTTCTAAAAAGTTCCCATAGTCAACATTCCATCTTTCGGATATTATCAGTTTAACAACTTTCTCGTAGACCAATAATATTCTCAAGAGAAACTCATCCTAGTGAAATAAAGATAACTAATCCTAGTATATGCTTGGATATTCAACATCCTATGTCTTAGAAAGGCCAAGATGGGTTAAGGATTCTACAGTCCTGAGTATCACGAGCTTTCAGGTCGAAAGAAGTAATGCCCATAATGACTACTCATCATGACATTAGTAATTCCATGGAGGCCTCAACTGAGTGGAAGGATTTCAAGTCAGTTGATCAGACACCATTTATGTTATGTATTTCATTATTTAATCACATATAAGTTAAGTAAACTGTGTGAATTTGAGTGTGTTTTGGTAGTAATTAGGTTTGTTTTGATTTTGTTCAGTGTGTCATTAATTATGAGTTTCTTAAGGTTATTTTATGCTAGCTTTTGGTATGTCAATAGGTCAAATACAGGTTTGGAAGATATGATGATCGAGCATTAGATGCAAAATAGATATGGAGCGAGGAAGCAGAAGAAAAATTGAAGAATTGACCATGTTGCTGCCCATACATGTAACACCCTAGGTATTACGCGTATGGCCCAAAGCATTACGCATAGCCTACGCAAACGAGCAGAAGGGCTAAAAAAGACTAAAAACCAAGGCTTATGCCCTTACACATAATATGTTAGGCATTACGCGTAAGGGCTTGCAAGATGACAGGCCCATGGTGCGTTACACGTAGGAAGAAGATCCTACGAGAAGGGCATTACGCGTAATAAGTTTGGCATTACGCATAATGAGGCCCAAAAAAGCCAGAAAGCCTGGAATCCAACTATTTATTCCTAGAACGCAATTTTTCAAGGTGGGACGATTTTTCAGAGCAAATATGCATTTTGAAGGCTGGAAACTCAGAATTCCACAAGGTTTTTTTTTATGCTTAAGAGTTTTGACTATTGAAGATTGATCCCTCAAGATATTTTGTAATGACAACACTTTCATCTTTGATTTTTATTTCCTTTATGAGTAGCTAAACCCCCATTTCTAGGGGTGACCCTGATTCTGATTATAATAATATTTTTCTGATTAATACAATGACAATTTAAGTTTCATAATTACTGATTTGTCCTTATTACCACACTCAATGCTTTAACCGTCAGAAAAATGGATTTTGATTCCATATGAATAAATTAAGCTAGACAACTGTTATTTGTTGATCTGAATAAGAACTTATGATAATAAATGTCACCTTAGACTATGGGTGTTTTAGCGTAACCAGAAATTCATGATATAATAATTCTTGATCATAACTTAATTACCTATGGACATAGTAATTAGGTTGTATTTTCAAAGATATTTTCACTAAGGACTTAGGATTGGATGCCCTGAAGAACCGATAATCAACTGTTGTGGATTATATTATTGCATTGGTACATATAAATTTTTACAGGAAGAAACATTAGCCGAACCTTAGCAATCAGCTTATCTCTGTTAATCGTTTAACTATTTTATTCGTTTTTATTTAATTATATTTTTTAGACATAATAGCACCAAACCAAACAAAACCCCCAAAGCTTTTATTTAATTGAAATTGTCTTGGAACTCTATATCGTCAAGCAGTCCTCGAGATTCGATACTCGGGATTTTCCCTTTTATTACTACAATAGGCAAAAATAGTACACTTGTTATTCTTCCTATCACCTACTCACTAAGGATCAACTCCACATAAGTCAACAAAAATTATACCTTCCTCCTATCATAAAATCTCTCACATCTAGGTTAGAACATATCTAACCACTCACTTTGAACCACCAAGCCTAGAGAGGACAACCAATAACAAACAAATTTAACCAAAGTAATAAATAAATAAAAGTAGGCTAAACCCACTGAGGACTACTCCCCAACAGAGTCGCCACTTTTCAGTAGCGGTAAAAATTGTGTGTGTAAGCTATTGATTAACTTAACTCAAAAGAACAAAAGCCGCCACCATGATTTTATTATTTCAAAAGGGAAAAGGAAAAGGAGCGAATAAAAACCTAAAGAAGTCTAATAGCAAAAAGCTAATAAAACCAGACAAAGACAAGGGTAAGGGGGTTCGTTACGAAGAGGGAAGGTGTTAGCACCCAAAACGTACATGGTACTCCATAGAAACCTCTTTGAATTATTTAAAGCTTTTGGTTTGAAAAGGTTTGCTAAAACAAGATTGCGAGGATGAGAAGAGAATTAATTTTTTAATATTTTTATGCTTGGAGAGACTTATCACCTTATGTCTACATACCCATAAATTGCAATCTAGGATCAAAACCCCGTAGTTTGTGGTACAAATTGTACATACCAAATATATTTTTAGATCGAGCTATGTAGTCATACATGACAGGATGTTAACAAAGTCACAAGAGCAAAAGAGATTGAACTTGCATGATGATAAGAACAACAACCATTACAACCCGGGCCAATCTCATATTGTTTCATACTCGGACTGATCATCTAACTCAACCCGTCTCTTATGAGTTCGGGTACCATGTTCATATAACCCTGCATCCGGGCACTCGCTAACCCAGCAGGCCAAAAGATTGTAACGATTATGGTGCATCAATATGGATGTTACCAAACCTTCAAAGTAGGTAATCATGAAGGGAATTTACACATTCAAGGCTCTGCAATAGTGGAAGGCCAAAGACTCCTCTTAATGGCCTCTCTTAATGAAGCCTTCAAAGACAACTATAAAAGGGGCACCCTCCAGAGGGATATGCAAGACACATTCATCTTGAGACTTACTACTTTAGTACTGGTAAAAAAGAATTCTGGGAAGTGGAGGATGTGTGTGGATTTCATGGATCTTAACGAGGCGTGTCCCAAGGATCCAAATCCACTACCTAACATTGATCGACTTATTGATGCAACTTCCGGATTTAGATTACTCAACTTTATGGATGCATACTCTGGATATAAATAGATCCGTATGAATCCTATAGATGCATCAAAGACCGCCTTCATGACTCACCAAAGAAACTACTATTAAGAAGTCATACCATTTGGTCTAAAAAATGCAATAGCTACTTATCAAAGGTTGATAGATAAGGTGTTTGCTACCCAAATAAGGCGAAATATGGAGGTATAGGTAGCTGATATGGGGATCAAGACAGGTGATGATTGGTCACATGTGAAAGATCTAAATGAAACCTTCACATCCATCAGAAACTATAATTTGAGGTTAAACCCATATAAGTGTACTCTTGGAGTCCAGGCCAGGAATTTCCTCGGGTTTATGCTTACAAACTAGGGAATATAGGCAAACCCAAACAAGTGTGAAGTTGTGATAGATATGAGGAGCCCAAATACAAAGAAGGAAGTCCAACAATTGACAGGAAGATTAGCAACATGGTCTCGCTTCCTGTCGTTCACAGGAGACGAGTACTTCGAATGGAATGCAACTTGTGAGGAAGCTTTCCAAGAAATCAAGCAATTTCTATCTACACCTCCTATCCGAAAAAGACCTAGGGAGAATGCACCCTTAATTCTATATTTATCAGTCACAGCTAAGGCTTTTAGTTCAGTCCTGGTAAAAGACAGTGATGGTGGAGAGCAATCGGTGTATTTTGTAAGCAAAGTCCTAAAGGGAGCAGAGCTTAAGTACTAGAAGATAGAGCGGCTAGCCTTGGTAGTTGTTGTAACTTCTCGGAAGTCAAGACATTACTTCCAGGGGCAACCCATCACGGTCAAGACCAATTATACGATCAAAAAGATCTTGAAGAAGTCGGACTTGGCAGGACATATGGTCAAGTGGGCTATAGGACTCTCCGAATATGACATTGACTTTGCGCTTAGAACCAGAATCAAGTCTCAAACTTTAGCTGATTTTATGGTGGAGTTAAGTGCACCGGTAAGGGAAGAGACCCTGGACAAATGGGTCTTACATGTGAATGGATCCTCCAACATTAAAGGAAGTGGGGTTGGGATAATATTAGAGGGGCCTGGAGAACTAACATTGGAATATTCTTTGGGCTTCAATTTTCAGGTCAATAATAATCAGGCAGAATACGAGGCTTTGATCTTCGGGATGCATCTAGCAAAAGAAGTCGGGGAAACTTGTCTCCTTGCAAAAACATATTCCAAGCTAGTTGTCGGACAAATGACAAGTGAATTCCAAATAACGGATCCCGCATTGATGAAATACTTTAATAAGTAATCGTTAATATCCAAATTATTCTCCGAGTTTAAGGTTGTGCACATCCCAAGGGAAGATAACACTTGGGCCAACCTTCTAGCCCGACTAGCCAGTTCCAAAAGCTCAAGAATAAACAAAACAGTGATTCAAGAAATACTTGAGACACCTAGTATACAAGCAGAAGAAATATTCATGGAGAGTGTTTAGGGATGGATGAAACCTATCATTTCCTACCAAACATAGGATGTTTTTTATCGAGGACATCAATGAGGCTCGGAAGATTAAAATAATTGTTGCTCGGTACACAGTTTTTGCAGATACACTATACAAAATGGGGGTATTCAACACCCATGCTAAGATATGTATCAGAACCAGAGGCTGAGCTAGTAATCAAATAAATCCATGAGGGGCTTGTGGGAACCACATTGGAGCAAGAGCTTTGGCCGAGAAAATCATAAGAGACGGGTACTATTGGCTAAGGATGATCCAATACTGCATCTCCTTCGTTAGTAGGTGCAAAAGGTGTCAAATATTCGCTCCAGTGGGGAGTATATTTCCTGGGTCCGTTCTCGATGGCTACGAGATAGCTCAAGTTCCTAAATGTCATGGTTGACTATTTTACTAAATGGGTCGAAGCTGAGGTTGTTGCATAGATATCGGCCAAGAAGGTAAGGAAGTTCTACTAGAAGAACATCGTTTATAGGTTTGGTTTTCCATAAGTTATAGTCATGGATAATGGGGCTCAGTTCCCTATTATGTCAGTGGTAGACTTTTGCAGAGATTATGGAATAGAGAATCGATTTACCTATGTGGAACACCCACAGATGAACGGTCAATATGAGGCAGCTAATAAAGTAATATTAGGAGGAATACAAAATAAATTGGAGGAGGCAAAGGAACATGGGCCGAGTGTAACACCCCAAAATTTGATCACTCTTTTTCCTCATCATTTGCATATCATATAGCATAGCATGTAATTTGCATATCCTAGCATATGGCATAGAAAAATGAGTCATAACATCTATAGTTACAAGCATAGGGCATATGATCAGTTATCTAGCGGATTTGACTTTTTCAAAGACAAAATAAGCCAGGTGGTGTTGCAAGGATCTCACAAAATATTCTCACAATTTTACAAGCTCAAAGTCATGAGTATGATGATTAACTCAAAATGGATGACGCAGATGCATTCTTGGAGTTTCCCATCTAAGGGACGGAAAAATTCAAATTTGGCATGTTTTAATCAGTTAACACTATGGGTTAGCTAACAGCTACGAATTTTGAATTTCTGCAGCAAGAAAGGCATGCATTTTTTTGGCTCCAATTCCAATTTTCAGATTTTAATTCACTCCAATTATTTGAATATTGTGGGGAAGGATCTAGAATGCTTACCAAACCTAACTCCAAAGCCAACTCCTAATCAACTTTCTAAGCTCACTCTAAACCACATTTTTGGGCCCCAAACCTAAATTTTTTATATCCCATTTCCCTCCAAACCAACACACACACACACACACACTCATAAATTCATACTTTTCATTTCTGAATTTTCAGAACTCTCTCACATTTCTCTCATTCCTCTTCAAATCTTCATCACTCAAAGTTCATTTTCTTTAAAGATCATCAAATTTTGCATTGAAATTTGTTGATCTTGGGACTAGACCTTCATCCATTGCTTTCTAAACATCCTTTTTTTGGTTTTTCTACTGGTTCAGATCTGAATTGTTGCTTGGAAGTGCTTTTGGATTAAGTTTTTGCATCAAGTTCATCTACTTGCATTTATTTCGCCTTGTGTGTGAAGAAGAACATTGGATCTTGGGAATTCTCTACTAGATTCATCATTTTCAACTTGAACAACACTCACCAAAGCAAATCTCAGCTTTGTAGGTTGGTTAATTTCAGATCTACCTCTGTTTTTAACTTATTTGCTTGTTCATGATGTAGATCCATAATGTGCTTTTGTTTCTTGGTTGATTTGTGAATTAATCTATGTGATGATGTTTGTGAATCTATTTGTGTTGATTAGTGTTGAATTTGGTGTTATTTCCATGCACAATTGATTACTGAATTGTTGGAAGATTATTGAAATAAGCTGGTATGGAAACTGACTTTTTATGCAGAATTTGTTGTTGTTCGCACAGTGATAACCGGTTAACGCGCTGTTTTGGTGACTTTTTGCTGCAAGTTAAGGTTCGTTAACCGGTTAACCCCTGGGGTTAACCGGTTAACACTGAAGTAGATTGGTTTTTTTGAGTTGTTGTGGATTTATTTGCTTGTCGTATCTTCTCTATTCACCATGGATTAGTATGTTACCGTTTTATATGCCTGTTTAGAGTGATTTGCATGTTAATTGATGTATGTTTATGTTTCCTCGACACGTGAGTTTTCATGTTTCCAATATTTGGCATATTTGGTGATTTTGTTTGCTTGAAGCTTTGAGTATGTTGATTATGTGATTTTGTTGACATGATAATACTTGATCAATTTGCTGGATTTTTATAATTGGGGTAGGCTTCTAACCATGTAGGTGCAATGGTAAGTGAAGTGTGGTTGTTTTCCACATTTCAAATCTTTTTCTCTTCTCTTTTAATGCTTTCTTATTTGTCTTTGAGATGTGCTTTAGGCCATCACTTCTTTTCTTTTCTTCCCTCTTTGAGTTCAACTTAACTTCTTCAAGAGAAGTAAGTTGAATCTAATTCTTCTTCTTTCTTCTTCTTTCCTTCTCTTCTTTAGGATAGTTAAGACCTCACTAACCTAAGACCAACCTTTTTCATGTTAACTTCTAGGGTGGTTAGATTCCCTTAGTTGTTTTACCTTTTGCTCCTTTGCTTCTCTTTGCTTCTCATCTTCATACAAAAAGCTAAAAGACATTAATAAAGGTTGAAATAGTCCTTGATGCATAGCCTTATTACATGGGGCATTTGTATTCATTCCATCTTGGAATAGTACACTTGTCTAGCATGATGTACAAGTCTAATCATGGGACTACTTTCACAAAGAAAACCTTAAAAGGAACTTCTTCATCAAAAAACCCGAAAACATCTAATAAGTTTAACAAGTTAGTGAGCTTAGGCCCTAACCCTTGTAAACAAGTCTTGGAAAAATTCTCCTTACTTGGTGTAATTGTTCTATCATTCCATCTTAGAATGTAGTATCAAGTACACATTCCATGGAAACGGACTTGAATTCACTTCCTTGTGCCACACTCATTATAAACTTCTAAAAAACACTAGACAAAGAATAAGTGTCTCTCCTTCGGGACTTCTTTTATCATCACCCTCACTCTTTATGTAAGAATTGGCTCCTACTAGTCGCTTTGCAAGACGGTAACGCACTCATGCCAGACGAGCCTGTAACACCTGAGCATTGACATAAGCAATTCAAGCCTTAAAATACAAGCAATATTTCAACCCCTAGTTAGGGGAACTACGGCGTCTCTAATCCTCATGTCCAAATGAGGTACGTAGGCAGCGGGGTAGGGCCTGTTTAAGCACTCTTAATTTTCGCTACATTTTCCAACTTTCCTTTCTTTTCTTATCCAGTTTCAGTCTTTCTTTTTGCAACAGCTTTCATTTCTACACCCTTTGAAACAGTTTCTTTGCAAGTGTGGATCTCGTCGGGTACGGCGGACGATCTGAGGTGCTAATACCTTCCCAGGTCGTAACCGACTCCCGAACCCAGTTTCTTTGGTTCACAGGACCTGTGTCATTCCTTTTCTTTTCTTCTAGTTTGTGCAGCATTAACATTTTCGTTCCATCGGGATAAAAATGTATGGCTGGCGACTCTACCATTTTCTGTGCCACTTTCGCGTTTGTACCAGGATGGAAATCCAGGAAGCGACAACTGGAAAATCTGTTGGGGATCGAACCCAGAATCTCTGGTTTCCCCTTGAGAGTCTCTCCTAGAGCTTGTGTGTTGTTGTTTCATTGGGTGTTTGATTGTTTGTTGTTGCCTGTTTATTTACATGTTTTATTTACATTTTTATTTACAGCTTTATTTAATGTTTTCAGTATTTATTTTCATGCATCATATGTATATACTGGACTGTCTGGCTGTGCTGGTTTTCTTTTGGTGAGTTGGGGATTGTTACTGTGAGATGAGCTCGTAAACGGGGCTCGAGTGCACCTTAGGACTTAGAGTGGTTCCAATTTTTCTTCATGGCATCTTTCTATGTTGGTATTAGTGAGTTCCACGCCCAGACTTGCGACCGTCTTGGAAATGTATTGATATCGAAATCTTTATGGGTCATTACACAACCTCGATAGTTATGTGCATATGGGGACCTATTGTCGCTCCCGGGATTTTAATCCTAGTACAAACGCGAAAGTGGCGCGGAAAGGGTAGAGTCGCCAACCATGCATTTTTATCCCGAAAGAATGGGAAAGGTAATGCTGCACAAACCTAGGAAGAAGGAAAGGACAAGGTCCTGCGAACCAAGGATCTGGGTTCGGGAGTCGGTTACGACCTGGGAAGGTATTAGCACCCCAGACCGTCCGCCGTACCCGACGGGATCCACGCTTGCTTGTTTTATTTCAAAAGGTGAGAAATAAGATGTTGCTGAATAAAACTGCTAACTGGAATGGGAACTGAAACGAGAAAGGAACTGGAGAAGAGAACAAAAAGAAGGGGAAAATGTAGGGAAAATAAAGAATGCTCGAACGGACCCTACCCCGCTACCTACGTACCTCACCGGGAAAATGAGGATCAGAGTCGACGTAGTTCACCTAACTAAGGCGGGAACTATGTTTGTGTTTTTTAGGATGACGTTGCCATAGCTCTAGCTCAAGTGTTACCGGCTCTGACTCGAGGGTGTTTACCGTATCGCTGTTTGAACTATCGAGGCAAGTCGCATTCGTCCGTAAAGAGTATGAGATGAGAAAAGAAGACGCGATGTCTTTGTTGATTGTCTTTTATGAGAAGTATTTTGGAGTTTATTGTTTGTGAAGATAGTCTCATGATTAGACTTGTACATCATGCTAGACAAGCCCATACTATTCCAAGATGGAATGAATATGAGTGCCCCATGGAATAAGGCTATGTGCAAGAGACTATTTAATTCTTTTATTAAGTGTCTTTTAGATTTTGTTTGAAGATGAGAGAAGAAGACTCAAATCGGAAAAGAGACAAAAACTAAGGGGGACTAAGACCCACCCTAAGTTATTTATTATATACAAAAGGGAGATCCTAATGGTTTATGGGGTTTTTCTATTCCTAAGGAAGAAAAGGAAAAAGAAAGAAAAATTATGCAACTTACTTCCTAAGGAAGATAAGTTGGTCCTAACAAAGGGGGAAATCCTACCAAACACAAACATGGAAGGAAAGAAATGAATTAAATGCATAAAAGGAATGCATAAAAATAAAAGGATAAGGTGTAAGGGAACATACCTTTTCCTCCCTACAAAACAAAGATTAATGTTGCATTTTATTAAAAATAATAAAGCAAACATACACAAACTAAATCCTAATGACTCTAGGACTCAATCTAGATTCTATCTTAATTCTAGAGAACTAAAAATAAATGCTAAAACAAAATCCAGCACCTATTACAGCCCCTAAAGTACAAACAACTATCAAAACAATGCATAACACAAATCAGCTTTTTACATCCAGCATGCAGCATGAAAAGGTAGGTGTAAAAAGTCAAATGCATCATGCAAGCATAACAAGCCGCATGTATTCTACAGCACCTAAATGCAAAGTCAGCTATGAAATGTAAAATACAGATTTGATTATTTTCATTTTTTAATGCACAAACTCAATGAAAAATGTACTAAATCATCATGAACATGCATTTGAACCTAAATCAACATGCACAAATGAAAGAACATGAACATTTTTGAAGGATTATGCAAGAATGCATCACATGGTTGATTATGCAACAAGTATGTAAAATGTGGCACATGAACATGGCATATGAACATGATGATCATTGATTATGAACATGCAATATGATAGCTCAACAAGAATGCCAAACTCAATGCAAAATTCAGAATTGAATTGATGTACATGATAGGATTAAGCATGCAACCAAATGCACATACATACATGATTATGTGAAATGCAACATATCTTGGTACAATGAAATGCAAAATGATTTAATGCAATGCAAAAGATGTAAAAACAGAATGCAACATGATTATTTGCATGCCAAATGATGCATAAACATGGCAACAAAATGCAAGAAATCAAGCTATACACAAAGGAAAACAAACACGCATAATATGCGACATGAACGGAAACGCGTCGAAACGACTTGAAATGGGGGAATGAGCTACTGGAAATAGACCCAAAAATTCCCTAAAATCAGTACCTAAACATGTATGAACATTAGAGGCACTAGAAACAAAGATTAAGCCATCAAATAAGCTAAAAATCCAAAATCTAACAGCGTTAACCGGTTAACCAAATGGTTAACCGGTTAACGGACCTAAAACAACAATAATTTGTGGCTAAAACGCACGCGTTAACCGGTCCAAATGGTTAACCGGTTAACACTGATCCAGAATGTGAAAAAAGTTTAGAAATACGTGCTTTTGGCCACAAACTTACTTTTAATGATCTCTAACACACCTAGGAACATGTTAACACTAATTTCTACTTAATTAGGGCTTAATTACACATGCTAGATCCTATAATTATCTACACCTTAACTTCTATTCCATTAAAAGATCACAAATCACAAGCAACACATAACGAAAACGTAATCGATTACAAGCAATGCGAAAAGCAATTAAAGAATGCCGAAATGGCGAGATGAAGAGAATAACTTAAAGGAGAAGTGATTTAGATCACCAACCTACGAAGCGGAGAAGTGCTTCGGTGAATGTTGCAAGAATCGGAGCTTGATCGAAGAGAAAACCAAGAAAACCACGAATCCGCAAAATAAATGCGTTTTTGACGCTTGAACCTTCGTTCGCTTCCGATAAGTCGAAACCTTCACCAAAAATAGTAGCTTCTTCTTCCACAATCCACAAAATCAATGGAGGTTGGAGGCTAAGCTTCAAGATCTTCAAGTTTCAATGTGAAACTTGAAGAGCTTCTTCAAAAAAGCTTTGGTGAAAAGGGAAAATGGAGGAAACGTGAGAGAGAAAAAGTGATTGTGAGAGAATGAAAAATTTGGAAAATTGTGGGAACCCTTTGCATTGAAGTGATTAGTGATTATATAGGGGCTAGGCTTGGAGCTAGGTATGAGAATGGAGTTAGGTTTAGGAATGGAGTTAGGTTAGTAGTTAGTTAGGGTTAGGGTTGGAGAAAGAATATTCCTTGAAATATTCCTTGGAATACTCTAGAACATTCTTTGGAATACTCTAGAAGATGGTAGAACATGGTAGAAACATCCAAGGGAAATAGAGTGGAATTGAAGTGGAAAATCAAGAGGGAAAGAATGAAAGGAAATGTGGAAATAAAGTGGAAGGAAAAGTGGAGGAAAAAAGGAGGGAAAAAGGTGAAGTCACCCTTTTTTTGGTTTGTTAGCTTGGAAGTAGTTTGGATTATTTTTGGGATATTATTTTTCTCTTGAACTCCAATGTTTGGCAAGCCTCGATCGACCACACACCTCATGCGTATGCAAAGGATGATGATTTATTTATTTAATTTTTCAAATGTGATGCAATGATATGCTGAATGATGCGGGAATGAAGCGTAAACCACTCGAGGTTGATAATAAATAAGAGGGCAAATTTTGGGGTGTTACAGCTGCCCCTATTCAATCACTTAGACTTGAATGGATGATAGCAGTTGCTCTCAGACGTTTGAAGTATCCAGGGATTGAATACTAAAAACAACCAGAAAATTTGCACTCAGTGGAAGAGAACAGGGAAATAAACCCAACCATCTGAACTCTGCTTGTGGAGAACTCGGATGTGGTGAGTAGTGAATCGGTGAATGTTTTGGAATAACGCTGGAAGATTGCTGATTTTCCATGCTACGGGTGGAATTTTCGATGGGCTATTAATGACGTGCCACACAATGGGTGGTTTTCCGAATGCTTCGCCATACTGCGGGGATTTCAATACTTTGCCACTCTACGGGGATACATTGCTCAGCTACGGGAGACTTTGGAAATCTTACCACTCTACGGGGCTACATTGCTCAGCTACCAGGGACTTTGAAAATTCGCCACGCTACGGGGGCACATTTCTCAGCTACGGGAGACTTTTGATACCTTCCCACCCTGAGAATGGACGTTTGCTCACTCTGCGGGGATACTCTGCCACGCTGCGGGGGCTTTGGAAATCTTGCCACACTACGGGGGGCACATTGCTCAGCTACAGGAGACTTTGAAAACTCGCCACACTACGGGGGCATATTGCTCAGCTACGGGAGACTTTGGCTCACTATAGGAGAATTCAATTTCTTGCCACACTACGGGGGCTGCTGCTCGCTACGGGAGACTTTTGCTCACTACGGGAGACTTTGGCTCACTACAGGAGAATTCAATTTCTTGCCACACTACAGGGGCTTTGGAAATCTTGCCACACTACGGGGGCACATTGCTTAGCTACGGGAGACTTTGGCTCACTACAGGATAATTCAATTTCTTGCCACACTACGGGGGCTGCTGCTCGCTACGGGAGACTTTTGCTCACTACGGGAGACTTTGAAAATTCGCCACACTACGGGGGTTGCTGCTCGCTACGGGAGACTTTGATGTTTTGCCACACTAAGGGGGTTATTGCCCGCTACGGAAGACTTTGATGTTTTTCCACACTACGGGGGCTGCTGCTCGCTACGGGAGACTTTAGCTCACTACAGGAGACTTTTGCTCACTACGGGAGGCTTTGGAAATTCGCCACACTACGGGGGCTACTGCTCGCTACGGGAGACTTCCAGAAAATTTGCCACACTACGGGGGCACATTTCTCAGCTACGGGAGACTTCTGCTCACTACGGGAGACTTTTGCTCACTACGGGAGACTTCAATGTTTTGCCACACTACGGGGGCTGCTGCTCGCTACAGGAGACTTTGGAATTTGCCACCCGGAGGATGGACTTTGGCCACTCTGCGGTTGGAATTCGGAATTTTCCATGCTACGGGTGGACTTTGGATATCAACCTTGGATTTAATACACACATGCTGAATTGTATGACATGATGCCCCATGACACTGGGGGATAGGTACAAAGAGAATTCCTGACGCGGAAATAACAGATCCTTGCTGACTCTGTGGGGAATACAAATGATTTCTGATATTTCTGTTGGAGAAGAGTGTGACTAGTCTGTCTCGACTTATTACCTTTGCCAAAAATAAATTGGACTTTAGATTTGAAGACCCTGCTAGTGGATGCCTCAACTGCTGGGGATTGAATCTCACCCCACAGATTTCGCTTGGGAATCGACAACTTTTTGACTTAGCTGGGGGAAGACCTGTCAAGGCTCTACTGAGGAGAACTCTCTTGTCTACGCGAATTTTTCAAACCTCTGTGGGGAAGGGAACCGTTCTGCCGGGAATTTCTGGATTCTTGTAAGAAGTGCTTCACCACGGGAAGACTACTCTTGCTAGGGATGATCCTTATTGCTCTGCTGGGGAAGAGAAGGATTTGGTTTGATGCTGGGAATATAAGATCAAGGAAACCTGCTGAAGAAAAGTTTGACGACTTTACTGGGGATAACCTCCATGCGTCTGTTGGGGATAACAAAACTGAATCGAGTCCTGCAGTCTCGTGCCAGGGATCATTTGCTTTGATTCGGGCTTTACCTTAAGAGGATTTTATAAAAGACTTGGTGTCTTTAAACTCTTTAGGAGTATAATTGCCCTGGTATTCTGAACTTCCGATTATTTGTCTTCGGGAAAGAATGAATCCTAGCACGATTGGGGTGGCTTGCCCCAGTATGATTCTTTGAAGAAATTGCTCTAGGAGAGATCTGAACCTCGAGGTAATTTCCCCAGTTTGGCTGACTCTTGAGGATATTGCTTGACATAACTGCCCTAGATTGGGTTGGCTCTTACCATGCCTGGTTGGGAAAGTCCTTACTCAATTGAGCTTTCTCGGAAAAGTGAATCTCGACGTAACTGTCTTTCAAGAGTTTTAGACCTCTCAACTTGGCAAGCTTAAGCTTCTGGATTGAATTTCCACATGTGAGTTTTTATGATGTCAAACAAATGTATGCAGGCAGCAAATGTTTATTTTGAGAATGAAAATTCTAATGCAACACACATGTTAATCTTGAAGTCTTTGTTGAAAAGGTGTCGCAAACCTTTGTGAGCGAATCACTGGTTAAGATACGGCATTATGTTTGAAGAAATGAAAGTATGTACATGCAATACCAACAAGTATCTTTTAGCACAACTCATAGGAGTCAGGAACGCGGTCTCGTGGTAGTACGCTCTCAAATTAACCCTGTTTCAGTTAGGACTTTTGAGGGTTATATCGTGGCATGGTTCATGGTTATAGAAACAAAGGATATAGGCTCGAAGTTTATTTGTTCCCATCCCTCTCCATGATGTCCTCCGTTCCTATGTTCAACTAATTTTCACAAGCGTTCACCTTTCATAAGGGTTTCGTGCTGGTTGAGGAACCATTGCTGCTATCTGTTTAGGCACCAATCAAGTTGTTATTTGGAGTCAGTCACCCCTTTGTCTTTCGTGTCTGTACCACACAACTTTGTTCTTACTTAAGGATATTTCTTGTGTAATCCTTTTCGTCTTTCGCTTTTGCGTTATTTTGCTTATCCCTAACTTTTGCCTGGACTGATTCTTGTGAATCTTTGATTGTGAAGTCCAGCGGGATGCCCTAACTTTTGCCTAAGTCGCTTGTTTTCAAGTTTCGACTTAGCGGGCTTTTCATTTCTTTATTTTTTTGAATAAATCGTGTGTCACTGTTTGTCTTAATTGCTTTGAAAGGGTCATGACTATCTCATTCTTTGGTTGATGAAGGATAACCATTATGGTTTCCAGTCTTTGGACCTCTTGATTTGGATAACCATTGTGGCTTCTGGTCTTTGGACCTCTTGATTAACATAGTGGAATGTAATGGATCCCCAAATGCACTCCTTTATGAAAGCCTGAACGCTTGGTCCGACTAGCTAACATCTACCCTGCCCCTGGGTTACATGTGAGGGAAAGAATACTCTAGAAGATGGTAGAACATGGTAGAAACATCCAAGGGAAATGTGGTGGAATTGAAGTATAAAAACAAGAGGGAAAGAATGAAAGGAAATGTGGAAATAAAGTGGAAGGAAAAGTGGAGGAAAAAAGGAGGGAAAAGGGTGAAATCTCCCTTTTTTTTGGTTGGTTAGCTTGGAAGTGGTTTGGATTATTTTTGGGATATTATTTTTCTCTTGAACTCTAATGTTTGGCAAGCCTCGATCGACCACACACCTCATGCGTATGCAAATGATGATGATTTATTTATTTAATTTTTCAAATGCGATGCAATGATATGCGGAATGATGCGGGAATGAAGCGTAAACCGCTCGCGGTTGATAATAAATAAGAGGGAAACTTTTGGGGGGTTACACCTATCATTGAGGACCTTTGTGGAAACATCCCTCTCCAGTGGTGATAGTGGCAGACCATATTTTGTGGCAAACTCATTCGCACCCGAGGGCTCACTGGGAACTCGCATAGGATGGCCTAGTTTTCTTATAGGAACGCAGTCAAAGCATTTGTTTGTATGACGATAGTACTGTATCCCACGAGCTGAATGTACTATTGTTTCTCGATTACAACGCTCGAAGCTAGGAACTTATAAGGGATGCTTTTTTTCCTATACTCAGGCTGAGACCTCCCAGAGTAGTACATAATGCTTAATCGATTTCCTGATATGGTCATGAGCCATTTCTCAGAAATGGTGAACATATTATTGCTATTCGGCTTTGAGATTCTGTGATGTTTGACCTGGAGCACACCCGTGAGATTGGGAGGGGTTTACAGGTTTGCATGAACCCTTGACCTCAGCACACCCTTTATCATCAGTGTGATCTTATGTTACGGTCGGTTTACTATGGCTCTGAGGATTCTTAACTATCTGGTTATGGGTTTCTTATTTGAGGGTTGTTAAGCAGAGAACAATTTGAGGGTTTCTGATTACTTGGCTCTCAATATTCTATCCAGATAGTTCCAGATTGATCATGTGCCTGCATTGCATTTGCATTGCATCATACTAGCATTAAATGTTTGTGTTTTTATTTCCGGTTACCATTTGCATCTTGCACCCAGTTCTGGTAATTGTCTCTTATCCATATGGCAGAAGATAGGAAAACTCCCAGAAAGAAGAATGTTCATTATGTCTTTCTTCAACCAGAAATTGAGAGTATTCAAAAACTGATAAATCTGATGAATGACAAGGTTTTAGAGGACTTTAGAAAATAATATGGGAAAGTTATGAATTACGTGAACAAGCCTATTGTTGATCAAAGGGATAGTCTCCATTCATTGCTACAGTTCTAAGATCCTTAGATGCGAGTTTTTGTGTTTCTGGATTATATCCTAGCTCCTAATTTGGAAGATAATTCTAGCATCTTGAAGATTCCTATCAGGGAGGGAATTCCTTATTATGCTTCAGGGAGGGCTCATTCACATGCAGACATAGCCAGTTCTTGTCATCTTAGTGTGCTTAGAGTCAAGATGGGCTTAGAATCCAGTAAAGGTAAAGGGATTGCTTTTGACTTTCTTGTCACAGAGGCTCATTTATCTGCTTTAGGAAACAAGTGGGAAAAGTTTAGTGCATTACTAGCCTTGTCCATGTATGGAATAAGCTTGTTCATGAGAGATAAAGGGTTAGTTAGCATGGAGGAAATTTCCATCTTTGTTCAGAGGAATCCAGTGCCTACTTTATTAGGAGACTTCTATTATAATGTCCATTATAGGGACGAGAAAAGGAAAGGGTATGTGAACTGTAGTGCACCGTCATTCGCTGATTGGTTTACCAAGCAACTCCCAAAGTTAGGACCATTCAAGGATCTGAAGCAAGAGTGGAAGTGGTCGCGAAGATTGATGGGCTTGAACTCAGATGATATAGTGCGGGGAAGAAACCGAGACTTATTAGGAAAGGTGATAATTGTTAGTTGTGGTGAGTTTCCCAATGTACCTTTACTTGGTAGGAAGGGGATGATTAATTACAATCCGATGCTAGTTAGAAAGAAGTTTGGCTACTCTCTAAAGGATCCTCCATCTGACAAAGAAGTAGTTGAGTCGTTGTATGCACCGTTGGAAGAAAATGAGAAGTTAGTCACTCAAGCATTTCAGGCTTGGGAAGTGAGAGTGAGCAAAGGCAAGAAAGAGTTTGGAAAGGTGGATCCGAAGACATACCCTCCTTTTGCTGCTTGGTTACAGGTTAGAGTGGACACTTTCCTTCTTCCATTTTCAACAGAAGCACCACTATACTCAAAAGAAATACCTACTCAGGCCACTGTTTCTGTTGAAAGTTATAAGAAGCTGGAAGCATTGATACATGACTTAAGGGTTGAGAATATGGAGATGACTGGTTTGTACCATCGTGCAATCAGTTCCAAGGAAGAAGTAGAGGAGAAGCTGCAAAAGATGCAGATAACTCAAGAAGCTAAAGAGAAAGAGTTTGCAGGGAGGGAAGCTTATTTCCAAAGAAGAGGATTGATGGACTCAAAGAGAGAAGCAGAGTATAAGAAGACTAAGAAGACTCTTAGAGAATCCAGACAATCCATCACCTGGTTGCAAGAGATAAGAGACAAAGATCAGAAGATGTATGAAGAAAAAGAGAAAGCTTACAAGTTGCAGATCCAAGACCAGAAAGAAGAGATGGAAAAGTTCATAAGATCCATCGAGAAAAGTCTCAACAGCTGGTGCAAAGTCAACAAGCCTTAGAGGAAGCACTCAAGGATATTAAAGATCTCAAGCTGAGGGCAGAGGTTAAGAGAGCTAGACCGGGGCCAGGATCTAGTGGAGAAGGATCAGAATCTTCTTGTAGTCTTGTATTTTAGCCTTTGTATTTGGATTACCTACAGGCTTGTTGAAGGGATTTGTGTTTGTTGCTTTCAGTTTTCGTCTCTTTGTTTTGTAAGACCTGTAACCCTTCGGGGATGTTTTGTGTGACTTTTTCCTTGGGAGGCTGTTCATTTTATGCATCTTAGTTTGGTTTCTCATTTACTCTTTCTGAATCACTAAAATTGGTCGTTCAAAGTTATCAGAATTGGAATACCTCTCAAAGAATCATGTGCTGAAAAGCCAATTCCCAAAGGCCATCTGGGTCGTTTGCTATTAAATACTAGAATTGGGGCACCAAGTGCCTGATCATGGGAACACAAATAGTTGCATTAAATGCATATAACCTTGTTCTTATTTTGCAAGTATAGTTCCCAGATTTCTAACATCTCTTCCTTTTCAGGCATTATTGTTGCACGAAGAGTGCATAGGTATCCCACAAAAGAATACAAAGGAAGAATGATGGATCAAATGCAAACTGAGTTGGCAGAGCTGTGTAACTGAATGGACCAGTTCATGACGTTAGTGACTGGCATAAACCAGAATCAAGAACGGCTGCAAGAGATGATTGATAGGAATCAGGATAGCAACAGAGGTATTGGTGCTCTTAGTGGGGGTGGTCCTCAACCTCAACCCCAACCTGAAGTCATTGTTAATGTTGGAGGGGGTCCTCAACATCAGATGGACAATCAAGATGACCAGTTTACTATCCTAGAAGACATGGAAGGACAGGGGGCTGAGGTCAATTGCCTTTTCGAGGAAATGGCTGAGCAAATTCGTTCTATTAAATCCCAAAACTCTTTGAGATTTGACATTACTGACCTGGGTCTTGTTCCTGGGGTGAGAATCCCTCATAAGTTCAAGGCTCCCACTTTTGACAAGTACAAAGGTACTTCATGCCCAAAGACTCACCTTTAAGCTTTTGTCGGTAGAATTGCTGCTCATACCGACGATGAGAAGTTGTGGATGTATTACTTTTAAGATAGTCTCGTCGGGGCGTCCCAGGAGTGGTATATGAAATTGAGTAGGGTCTCTATCAGAAACTGGAAGGAATTGGCTGAGGCTTTTGTTAAATAATATCAGTACAACCTGGACATGGCTCCTAATCGCACCCAGCTACAGAACATGTCACAGAACTCGAAAGTAAGCTTCAAGGAGTATGCTCAGAGGTGGCGTCAACAAGCTGCAAGGGTGCAACCCCCATTATTGGAGAATGAAATGGATGATATGTTTATGGGTTCTTTGCAAGGGGTATTCATTTATCGCTTGTTGTCGTGTTCAGCAACCAAGTTTACTGACCTTGTTATAGCAGGGGAGAGAGTTGAGAACTTATTGAAGACAGGCAAGATTCAAGATACTGGTGCTAGTAGTTCGTCTGGGGCAAGGAACCCTTTTGTAGGTCCTCAGAGAAGGAGGGATGAAGAAATCAATGTTGTTTTTGGTCGAGGAAGAGGCCGTAGGCGTAGAAATTCATATGATTATGTGGCAGCTATCAATATAACTTCCAATCCTACTCCTCAATAGCAGCAGCAACGCAACCACCAGCAAAGATCTTTTCAACAACGCCAGCCCAGGCATTCTGATCGTGTTATTGAGGCCATCCCAATGACATACACGACCTTGTTATAGAGATTCTATATTTGAATATGGTCCAGCTGAGAACCTTGGCTCCACTGGTGGGTAATCCTCCTCCAGGTTATGATGCTAACGCTAGGTGTGCTTTCCATTCCGGAGATCCCAGACATTCTACTGAGCAGTGTAGGGCGTTGCAGATGAAGGTTCAAGAACTGATTGATTCAAAGGCAATCAATTTCTCACCACCATCGAATGTCACCAGCAATCCTATACCTAATCATGGTGGGGATAGGGTTAACACTGTCGAGAGCGGTGAACGGTTGAATTTTAGTTTCGGATGTTGAGGAGGTGCAGACTCCCCTCTTGGTTGTAAAAGAAAGGTTATTGAAAGGAAAAGTGTTTCCTGGTTGCGGATTTGAATGTGAAGAGTGTGTAGTTTCTCCTAATGGTTGCGACAAGTTGAAAGTTGGGCTTCCGGGTCTGATGGATGAGGGTTCACTGCAGTTTGACAAAGTAAACGACCAAAGTGACTGCATATCCACTTGTCGCTCCCAAAAGATGAGACCGGGCTCAAATGAGGTACAGACGCGAACGGTCGGCGAGAGGAGGGTGTGAGAACACACAGGAGTGAACTCACAGGGAATGAAAAGAGTCGCCAGCTAGGCATTTTTATCCCGGAGGAAAGGCAATGCTGCATAGACCTAGAAAGATATGGATAAGACGGTTGCGAACCAGAGAGACTGAGAAAGGGGGTTGGTTACAACCTGGGAAGGTATTAGCACCCAGATTGTCCGTCGTACTCGACGGGATCCACGCTTAAAAGATTTGTGTTTTAAAGGGGTAGTGTCAGTGCAATTTGTGTATCAAAGAGCTGGAAAAGGATGTACAAGTGTCAGTGTAAAAGGAATGTGAAGTGTAATGTATACAGTGTCAGTGTGAGAACAAGAATGTAATGCTCATGATAATGAGGCTAAAGAATAAGGCTAAAAGGAGGGGGAATGCACAGAGACTTTTGTTCGATAATTGTTAAGTTATGCCTACGTATCCTCTCGTGCAATGAGGAAGTCAGAACACCGTAGTTCGACCCAAAGAGACTGAAAGATGAATTGACTTGTGAACTGCTTGCTTGTCAATGCTCAAGTGTATGATCTGTCTGGCTCAGGTGCAAACTGTCTTGCATTAGACGGAAGAAGCAAGTTCTTGTTTGTGAGTGATTATGATGAGAAAAGAATCCCGGAGGAGACGATTATTGTTTGTTTTTGTACTTTCAGTCTTTTATTGCTTTAAAAGTTTGTCATAAGTTAATGAGCTTAAGCCTAAACCAATGGATTTAGTAAACTCATCACATCTTCCCTCTGATTAGGGGTAATGAGAGTACCTTAAGTGTGAAGTCAGCTTCTCACACTTAATCACCATGATATAGGATTAAGATCATTAACCTACTTGTGATTATTTATATGTTTTTGGTGTTTTTGTTTAGTGTTAAGTAATGAGATTAAGCCATAATCAGGGATTAAACAGACTCATTACACCATCCTAATAGAAGGATAATAGATGAGAATGTTTAAGCTGAGGAAAGCTCCTCAACTTAATCCATGATTAGGGATTAAACTCATGACAAAACAAAGCCTTTATTAGATGGATTTTAGTTAATGATAAGATGATGAAGTGGGTTTTAGGGTTTGTAAGACAACTTGAGGGGGACTTGTCCATTAACACTAGGGTTAGTCCTCCTTAACCAATTAAGGAAGAATTAGAACCCTAATGCAAGGCCCAAGTTACAAGCTTGATGTCTTGATGATTATTAGATGAATTGATTAGAGGAGTTAGACACATTAAGGGTTTAACACTTAGGATTAAAGTTATACACTCCATCCTAATAGAAGGATGCAGGCATAAGCTTAATCACAAAGTCTTAAAGCCTTTAGGGTTTAGTCCTTGATTGTGAGATGAGAAGAGAGGACTCAATGAGACACAAAGTTAAAATCTAAATGGGGGACTAATCAAAACCCTAATTATTGTCATGCTTGGTTGTTCCTAAGGTTTGTGAGGTTTACAAGAAAGATCTTCAGAGAAACCACCAGGAAGCAGATGAAAGGAGCAAAGAAAAGCAAAGTAACTTGCTTCATTTAAGAAGACAGGTCACTTGAAGAAAGAGAGTAAGATGAAGAAGAAAGAGCAAGCTCAAACTCAAACACAAGACAAAATGCAGCAATGATGCATAAGAGAGATGAAAAGAGATTGTGAGAAGTGAAGGCAAATTCACTTCTCAAAGTAACTTACCACCTGAAAAGTTAGTGAAAGGAATGCAATGCAATGCAAAAATGAGATGGAATGGCATGATGCAAACCAAAACCAGAAGCATAGGTATGATGCTAATGATGCTATGAGATGACACAAACATGAAACAAGGCATGGGGATGATCATACAAACATATGGATGCAAATGAAGCATGTTTTGAACCATGAAGGTTCATGAAAAGTTATGGAATGCAAATGACATACAAAATGTCAAATGAAAGATGCAATGATCAAAAATACTTCTAATATGTCTTAAGATGTCTAATGAATCAAATGGATGCACAAAATGCTATGGCAAGTCATGGTATGTAAGCAAATGCAAGATGAATGCAAAAGGAAGCCCAAATTAGGGTTTATGATCAATGCATCAAACAAAAACCAAAACCAGAAGCAAACATAAAGATAAAAAATTGAAAATGCATTTAAGAGAACCCTAACCCTACACAAACTCACTGCCCAAAGGAGGGGATCCAATTCTTAACCTAGTGAAAGTTATGAATTTCCTAAGATTTCTAGGGTTTTAGGGTACCTTAACAAGAAAAATGTCAAACAAATGGAAAATGCAAGATCAATTCATGCCAATTTAATCCTACAAACTACATGATATGCAAGACACAATGCAAAAAGAATCAAGGTCCAACTCTCAATGGTTAAGCAGAAATGAATTTTTGAACATTGGATCAAAATAATGCTTTGAAATTGAATTAATTCCATGGAAAATTATCAAAATGCATCAAGATCAAAAAAGAAATTTGGTTTGAGGGTTGGACAATGTTTCTAAATGATTTTAAAGGTTTCATGAATTTTTTGGTGATTTTTAAATACCTAAAAGTATTTTTAATTAATTAATTCTCATTAATTAATTAAAAATAAACTTTTAAATGATTTAAAAAATATTTTTTAATGCAAAAAATAAAAATAAAAATGTTTTTGGCTTCTGAAAATTCATAAAAGTTTATACAAAAATTTTCAGAATTTTTAAAATTGTTTTACTATTTTAAATAAATCATAGAAAACAAATGAAATAAAAAGAAAATAAAATGAATTAAAACTGAAAAATAGAAAAGTATGCAAGATCAAGGGCCAGAATTTAAACATACACGCGCGCGAATTGACCTGGCGCCATATCCAAGGGCTGAAATTCAAACTTCCTTAATTAATGTCATTAACCCTAATCCTGCCCTAATTACTTTCAGGCGACCGGAACACTGTTCCGGTCGTCTTCTCCGGCTAGCTCATTTCTCAATCTCTCTCTACACGCAATGAAAACGAAATCTAACTGCCCAGAACTCATCCCCATTCAAAAACGAATCAAACCCCTCAATCAAACACCATTTTTCATTCATTAATCAGCCAAATCGAATCAAAACATTCTTAGGGCAAAAAATTTCAGACAGTTCATACATGCTGGTTTCTCAACCATTTTCAAAAGTAAACACATATTCATGATCAGGGGAGTGCATAGAAGCTTTTAAGAACTTAAAATGAAGCTTCTGGAAAAAAAGTTTGAGATGGCTACCTGAACTGAAGCTTTGGTTTCTGGTGCTTTCTGGCTGGTTTCTTGCTTGCAATCAACTCCACTGGACCCCCTGAGAAGCTTTCAATGCTTGTTTGAAGTTTACAATGGATGGTTTGAGAGATGGCAGAAGTTCTGTTCAATGGCAGGTGGTGATCGTGTTTTTGATTCTTTGAGTTTCAGGCAATGGTGATGGGTGCTTTGTGACCAGGAAAGTGTGTTGAGTTGATTTGTGAAGTTTGTTTGTGTGTTTGTGGCTTGTGCAATAAGTTTCGAATGCTCTTGCAAGATGGTGTAAAAATGAGAATGTTGTGTTAGAGAGTGCTTCAGGCTTGTGTTGTGTATGCTTTGGCTTGCTTTTGATTTGTATAAACAATTGTGATAGGTCAGATGAGGTGATGTGTGCTTTTGTGATAGGTATGGCTCAAGTTGCCAAAATGTCAAAGTTGTGTAAGAGAAGCATGGGCTATTTTCTAGCCAAGGACAAAAGGTGTGTCCTGCGCAGCATGATGTGGGGAGAACCCTAGGATTGATCAGCAAGTCAGCGAGCAAGTGGATTGTAACTTACGATGAGTTTTGCAAGTTGGTTCACTTTTGCTTCTTATGAAAAATCTTGTTCCATAAGCCATAAAAATGTGTGATTCTTTGGTGAAATCTGACTTTTAGGTCTTGTATGATCATGTTGTGAAGTTTAGAAGTCCATTTGATAACTTAATTTGCCTTGAGAAGTGAATTTGCAACTTTGCCTCTTTGGTGGAAAACTTCAAATTTTATGATTTTTGCCAACTTTGACAAGCCATAACTTTTGATCCAAAATGAATTAGGTCATGTTCTTGTACTTTTTGAAAAGGGAATGATCCATTCTACAACTTTCATGACCAAAGTTTTTCCATTTGAAGCATTTTTGAATCAAAAAGTAAGGGTTGAAAAAGTTTCCCAAAATGGCAATTTCATTAAAAAGTCAACTTTCCCAAAAAGTCAACTTTGCAAAAGACTTGAAATTCTTCAATTTTGTGAACTTCCAACTTCTTCTATGATCAAATAAAGATCATATACAATCAAAATGATGAAGAACACCCTTTGGTTGGGTCATTGGGGGCCTCAGATGCCCTGATTTTGCACTGACTTGCTTGAAAAGTCAACTCTTGATCAGATGACTTCCCCAAGGAATTTCTTCATGAAAACTGATATGCATACTCCCTATACCATATAGAGACCAATAGAAACAAGAATGACCAAAAAATTTAGAGTTATGGCCTCTGAAACCAAAACCCTAATTCTAGGTCAAATGTGCAGTCAAACCTGGCTCTCCTTCCATGCCATTCTCAGTTCTTGTGATTCTTTGACATTCTTGACTTTGAGGGGATATAATATGATGATTGAACATACATGGACCCTTTTGAAGTGATTGATGACCTTTGGAGTGGCTCAAGAAGTCTTTTGGATTGCTCAGATCACAAACCCTAGATGCAGATTACTTAGAATCTATACAGTGAATCAAAAATGTAATATGAGATGGTGTGATTGAATTTATGCATATGAGGAGATCACAAGCCATGGTGTGAATGGGTGAGGGAAAATTTGGGGTGTTTACAGCTTCCCCTATTCAAACATGAGTTAGCTGTGCAGGATGTAAGCTACGGCTTAACAGGCAAACAAGATAACTTGTGGTTGAATACCAAAGACGGTCCAAAATTTGCACTCACAGAATGAAGAAGAAAAGGGATATAGATTGTAAAGGAAAATAAAATATATTGTAAAGTGTGGGCAACGGAGGATGACCGTCGAGCAGAGGACGACTGCTGGGTAAAGAGCAATGACGGGGACGGCCGACATGCTAGAAAAGTGCGGGGAATAAAGCAATGACGGGGACGACCGACATGCTAGGGATCAAAGGGATTATGATGGGGACGGCCATCAAGTAAAGCTGTAAGATTATCTGGGGATTAATGAAACATGATGGGGACGGCCATCAAGTTCATAAAGTAAAGTAACCAACGATGGGGACGGCCATCGGGCTAAACTGATGAAGGACGATCATCAGGAAAAGGAAAAGGGACCACGACGGGGACGGCCATCGGGTTAAAGAATAAATGAAATAATGATGAGGGACGGTCATCAAAGGTGAAGGACGATCACCTGGCAGGGTACGGCTGCCGAAAATATCGCGACATAGGACGAATGCCGGATAGAAGGTCAACGAGCATGTTGAAGGACGATCATCAAGAGGTGAAGGACGATCACCTAGCAGGGGACGGCTGCTCTTAAAGTTTATCATGACATAGGACGAATGTCAGATAAAAAAGATCAACGATGGGTACGGCCATCGAATAAAATGATGAGGGACGGTCATCAAAAGGGTGAAGGACGATCACCTTAGCAGGGGACGGCTGCTAAATATCACGACATAGGACGAATGTCGGATAGAAGGTCAACGATGGGGACGACCATCAGACGAGCATGATGAAGGACGATCATCAAGAGGTGAAGGACGATCACCTAGCAGGGGACGGCTGCTCTCAAAGTTTATCATGACATAGGACGAATGTCAGATAGAAAAGAAACTTTGCTTTGTTGGCTATCTATTGGGGAATAGTAAACACGGACGAGTGTTTATATCCAAGAAATAAAGGTATAAGTGTGTTGACGTTGTGTATAGATTAAAGATGCGGACGAGCATCCTTAAGACTACGATACGGACGAGTATCGGGTAGAAACAAATACTGACACGTGTTCAGAGATGATGATACGGACGAGTATCAACTGGTTAACAGAGAACACGGACGAGTGTTGAATCTGAGGGGACTCTTCTGGGGAATAGTAGACACAGACGAGTATCTATATTCAAGAAGACAAAAGTGTTTGCCACAGTGTATGGATTAAAGATGCGGACGAGCAACCTTAAGACTATGATACAGACGAGTATCAGGTAGAAACAAACGCTTGACACATGTTCTGAGATGTTGACACGGACGAGTATCAACTGGTTAACAGAGAACATGGACTAGTGTTGCATCTGCGGGGATATAAATGATGTATACAAGATACGGACGAGTATCTGTATAAGTATGATTGGTGTATATTTAAGTGTTTAACTTGCTGGGGGGTGACACGGACGAGTGTCAAAAGGAGAAGAGTATAGTATAAACAAATATCTGATATACAAAGTGTTTATGTTACTGTGCTGGGGAAAATGACATGGACGGACGTCAAGGAATTGTATATATAAGTATCTGTGAGTGCAAAGGGGACGCTTTGGCTTTCCGCTGGGGATATGACACGAACGGGTGCCACAAGGAGGTATGTACTGATGTTTGTGAATGTAAGGCAATTGCTTTAGCTTTAGCTCTCTGTTGGGGGAATCTGGGGGGTATTCTGTATGTTGATGGATTGTTAATATTCACAGGTGCTTGATTCAAAACATGGCTTATGATTATGCAACATGTTTGATTTTTGCCGTAATGCTCCGTATTATACGGAATGCTACGCTTCGTGGGGTGAATATGATGCGAATGCCATGTTTATGCAAAGATACCAATTCGGGATTCGGATCCCGTTGCCGTAAAGATCTCTGGTCGATCTGTTTGAAGTGGACATCCCAGCTGGGGATGAGATCATTGGTAGATGAGATGCATTTGCCTGGGGAGATGAGTCAATGATAGACCTATTCCAGTAAATGAGAGACCCAGCTGGGGTTTGTAGAAGCTTCTGTTACTCTGTTGTGATTCCTTCATGCGTTGCTCTTCTGGATAGAGGCTGAAACTCTGTGGGGAAGATGGTTCCCTGGCTTTTGTACTTGGCTGAGGAAGAAATGATTGGCACCTCGGCTGGGAGAAGTGACAAGTGGCAACTCAGCTGGGGAGAAAACACCTCGGGTGCTAAGACTGAGTGTTGATTTGCCAGCTCGCTGGGATGAGGCTTTCATGCTCCATGTTGCGCTTTTGAATACCTGCAATCCTGCAAAGACAGAGAAACGCACAAGTAATCCCGAGGTATCTCTTGCCGGATTCCGTCATAGGAGTTAGACACTCCCGGGAATAAGTATATTTCCTGCAAGCACGCAGTTTTCATTTTTTGAAGATAAGCATCTGTATTCATGCAATCAGTTTTTCTTAAGACATCAGACATTCTTTGCAAATAAAAATGTACAAGACGAAACATGACTGAAAATCTGCTTTTATTAATTCATGTGCCCTGAATTGGCAAGATACAGTCAAAGAAACATATCCCCTGAAATGAGGAGATTGTTACAAATTGAGAAACAAAATGCTGGCAATGTTGACGACGCTTCAAGGAACTTCCCTTTTGCTATGACCCGTATGACATTTTGACGTTCTTCTCATCTTGCTTTCTGAAGAAGGCTGATTCTGAAAGAAGCCTGATCCTTCCGAAGCTTACCAAGTTGTAAGTGACACAGACGAATTCAGAATGCAGTTGTTCGCTTATTCCCTTATTTTGCATGGATCGCCCTTTCGGGTTTTCAATCCATCGGGATACCCATTTTTGCCTGAGTTGTCCAATGTGGTTTTTCAACTCAGCGGGTGTACATTTTTTTTGTTTATTTTCCCTTATTTTTGCCCGAGTCTTTTATTCTGTTTTTGACTCGCCGGGATGCCCTATTTTTGCATGGACTTACATTCTGTTTTTATGTCCAGCGGGTCATTTTTTTATGCGAAGTATTTTTTAACTGCATCTGAATTCACAGGGGACGGGAAGTCTTCACCATCCATAGTGCTGAGCATCAAAGCTCCACCCGAGAACACTTTCTTTACTACGAATGGTCCTTCATAGTTCGGAGTCCATTTGCCCCTGTGGTCTGTATGAGGAGGGAGGATTCTTTTCAGCACAAGATTTCCTACTTGGTACTCTCGGTGCTTGACTTTCTGATCGAAGGCTCTCTTCATTCTTTTCTGATACAACTGCCCATGACAGATTGCAGCCAATCTCTTCTCTTCAATCAGACTCAGTTGTTCGTATCGGGATCGGACCCATTCTGCTTCGTTCAGCTTAACATCCATCAATACCCGTAGGGAGGGTAATTCAACTTCAACTGGTAGGACTGCTTCCATTCCATACACAAGCTGATACGGTGTTGCCCCAGTAGATGTTCCGATTGACGTACGGTACCCATGCAAGGCAAACGGTAACATTTCATGCCAGTCTTTGTAGGTGACCACCATCTTCTGCACAATATTCTTGATATTCTTGTTAGCTGCCTCAACAGCGCCGTTCATCTTTGGCCTGTAAGGAGAAGAATTGTGGTGTTGGATCTTGAAGTCCCGGCATAGCTCTGCCATCATCTTATTGTTCAGATTGGAACCATTGTTAGTAATGATTCGCGCGGGAACTCCGTATCGACAAATGATATCTCTCTTCAGAAATCTGGCTACCACTTGCCTCGTAACATTTGCATATGAAGCTGCTTCAACCCACTTGGTGAAATAGTCAATGGCGACCAGGATGAATCTGTGGCCATTTGAAGCAGTCGGTTCGATCTTGCCAATCATGTCAATGCCCCACATAGCAAAGGGCCTAGGCGAAGATATCACATTCAAAGGATTGGGAGGCACATGCACCTTATCCGCATAAATCTGGCATTTATGGCATTTTCTGGCGTAGGCACAACAGTCGGCATCCATGGTGATCCAGTAATAACCTGATCTTAGCAACTTCTTGGCCATGGCATGCCCTCCAGCATGGGTACCAAAGGATCCTTCGTGCACTTCATGCATCAGCAAGTCTGCTTCTGTTCTATCAACACACCTGAGGAGTACCATATCAAAGTTTCTCTTGTACAGGGAACCATCAGTGTTCAAAAAGAAACTGCCAGCAAGCCTTCTCAGAGTCTTCTTATCATTGGAAGATGCCCCAGGTGGGTATGTTTGATCCTCCAAGAAGCACTTAATGTCGTGGAACCAAGGCTTATCATCTTTGACAACATCTGTTGCGAACACATATGCTGGTCTGTCAAGTCTGGATACTGAAATTTGAGGTACAAAGTTGGCAGCTTGAACTTTGATCATGGATGAAATGGTAGCCAGAGCATCTGCAAACTGATTCTCGTCCCGAGGGATATACTCAAGCTTGACTGTTGTAAAGAAAGTCAATAACCTCCTTGTATAATCCCTGTAAGGTATCAGATGATCCTGGTGTGTGTACCATTTGCCATTGGTTTGATTAACTACCAGAGCTGAATCTCCGAATACAGTCAATGTCTTAATTCTGAGGTCAATGGCTTCCTCAAGACCCATAATGCAAGCTTCGTATTCAGCTTCGTTGTTAGTGCAGTTAAAGGTGAGTTTTGCTGAGAAAGGCATGTGAACTCCTTTAGGTGTAATGAGTACTGCACCAATACCACAACCATTCATATTAACAGCCCCATCAAACATCATAGTCCATTCTTCTTCCGGGTCAGGCCCTTCAGTGTGAACAGGCTCTTCGTGATCTTTTGCTTTGATGAACATGATGTCTTCATCAGGGAAGTCAAATCTCATAGGCTGGTAATCATCAATAGGTTGCTCAGCAAGATATTCAGACAATACACTGCCCTTGATGGCCTTCTGAGATGTGTACTGGATGTCATATTCTGTGAGAATCATCTGCCATCTTGCAACCCGTCCGGTAAGAGCTGGCTTCTCGAATATGTACTTAAATGGGTCCATCTTTGAGATCAATAAGGTAGTGTGGGTCAACATATACTGTCTCAGTCGGCGAGCAGCCCACGCTAAAGCACAACAAGTTTTCTCGAGCAGTGAATAACGTTGTTCACAGTCGGTAAACTTTTTGCTTAGGTAGTATATTGCATACTCTTTTCGACCAGACTCGTCATGCTGGCCCAACACACACCCCATTGACTCTTCTAATACTGTCAAGTACATTATCAGAGGTCTTCCTTCAACTAGAGGCATAAGGATTGGAGGCTCTTGTAAGTACTCTTTAATCTTGTCAAAAGCCCTCTGGCAGTCTTCATTCCACCTGACCGTCTGTTCTTTTCTCAATAGCTTGAACAAAGGTTCACAAGTTGCTGTGAGGTGAGATATGAACCGTGAAATGTAGTTCAATCGACCTAAGAACCCTCGAACTTCTTTTTCTGACTTTGGTGCAGGCATTTCTTGAATGGCTTTGACTTTATCAGGGTCCACCTCAATCCCTTTCTCGCTTACAATAAAGCCCAGCAGCTTACCAGATCGTACCCCGAATGTGCACTTGTTGGGGTTCAACTTTAGTTGGTACTTCCTCAGACGCTTGAATAGCTTCAGCAGATTTACCAGGTGGTCTTCTTCAGTGAGGGACTTGGCAATCATGTCATCCACATAACTTTCGATTTCTTTATGGATCATATCGTGGAATAATGTTACCATAGCCCGTTGATATGTCGCACCCGCATTCTTCAGACCAAATGGCATCACCTTGTAACAGAACGTGCCCCAGGGTGTGATGAAGGTCGTCTTCTCCATGTCTTCGGGTGACATCTTGATCTGATTGTATCCTGAAAATCCGTCCATGAAGGAGAATACCGAGAACTGAGCCGTGTTATCAACCAATACATCAATGTGAGGTAATGGGAAGTCATCTTTCGGGCTGGCTCTGTTCAGGTCCCGGTAGTCAACACACATTCTTACTTTGTCGTCTTTCTTAGGCACAGGTACTATGTTAGAAACCCACGGCGGATAGCTAGTCACAGCAAGGAACCCGGCGTCCCACTGCTTGTGTACCTCTTCTTTGATTTTCATCGCCATGTCTGGGCGAGTACGGCGCAGTTTCTGCTTTACTGGCGGGCAGTCTTCTCTTAAAGGCAGCTTGTGCACCACAATATCGGTATCCAACCCTGCCATATCTTGATAAGACCAAGCAAACACATCCACATATTCCTGAAGCAGGTCAATCAATTGTTTCTTCACTGAGTCTTGTAAGCAGGCCCCGATCTTAACCTCTTTCACGTCTTCATCTGTACCAAGATTAATCGTTTCGACCTCCTCCTGATGAGGAGTGATAACCTTCTCCTCTTGTCTCAACAACCTGGCTAGCTCTTCAGGAAGCTCGTAATCTTCTTCAACCCCTTCATCAGCTTGATTGATCGGATTGTCAAAGTCATACGAAGTCATAGCCGTGCTGTTGTCGGTGCGGTCTGGAAGGCACTCTCTGCAAGGGTTCAGTTTGTTCATTTTAGTGATTGATTTTAATCTTGTTTAGAAAAGTGAAATGAAGTTGTCATTTTGAAAACATTGCCATTTATTTTTGTACAAAAAGAAAAATGGAAAAACAGTGAGCGGAAAAGAAAAAAGACTCATTTGCAAAAGATGTCTGATATTTCATTGATTAATCTTGTTGCACAAAATTACAGATGTCCCGATTACAAAATGAGTCTTGTCATCTTGGGCAAGATGCAAGACTTGATGCATGCTTAAAAATACAGAAAATAATAATTACTCTGCAGGAGTAACTCTTATAATTTCCTGGGAAGACCAGTTTGAGATACTGCTCCCCGGGATCTTTGGACGTATCCAACTTTCCAGGTTGCGGTCGCTTTCATCCTCGTCTTCCAAGTAGTTCACGGCATCGGGGGTGAGCATCCCCCCACTGACAAAATTGGGCTTCTTAGCAACCTCTTCTTGATCTTGTTGAGTTGGTTTGTAACCCAACCCAAATCTATCCTCCTTCTTCTCTACAGGCAACAACTTGCCCCAGCCTTGGGCAGTCCCTTCTTCAACAACCTTCTGGGCTTGTTGATAGGATGTCATTGAGGTTCCAGGTACAGCAGATGTTTCATTTATGTTCAAGGCCTCGAACCCTTGACTCATAGTTTCGTGGATCTCCCCATCCATCTCAATGTATTTGTATGTAGCCAGATGGCTAACAAAAATATCTTCCTCTCCACAAATAGTAACGACTTGGCCCTCCCACTCGAATTTTAACTTCTGGTGAAGGGTAGACGTAACTGCGCCAGCGGCATGAATCCAAGGTCTACCCAACAAACAGCTGTAGGCCGGCTGAATGTCCATCACGTAGAAGGTCGTTTTGAAAGTTTGTGGGCCAATCGTTATAGGCAACTCAATTTCTCCTAGAACTGATCTCTTAGAGCCGTCAAAGGCTCTCACTACCAAGTTGCTGGGACGTAATGCCAATCCTTCATACTCCAGCTTCACAAGGGCTTTTTTAGGTAAGACATTGAGGGATGATCTTGTGTCTACCAGCACATGAGAAAGAACTGCACCCTTACACTCCATGGTAATGTGCAAAGCCTTATTGTGATTGCGGCCTTCCGTAGTCAAATCAGTGTTGGTAAATCCTAGTCCATGACTAGCGTTGACGTTTCCAACCACTGCCTCTAACTGATTGACTGTAATCTCCTCTGGCACATAAGCTGCGTGCAAGACTTTTAGTAGTGCGTTCCGATGAGCCTCGGAGCACATTAACAATGATAAAATGGAGATCTTGGAAGGTGTCTGGTGAAGTTGGTCCACTATCTTGTAATCACTTTTCTTGATGATTCTCATGAATTCATCAACTTCTTGATCAAAAGGGGTTTTCAAAACTTCTTTAGCAACTTGTTCCTCTTGCACCATGCTCTTCCCTTTTGCCTTGGCAGCAGCTTCTGCTTCGGCACTGGGTCTTGGAATTTGTAGGGCAAAGAGACGTCCGCTTCGAGTGAAGCCTCCGCCTCCTCCCACATTGTCTATTTGTGGTGGAGAAGTCGATGATTCCAAAGTGATTTTCTGTCCTTCGCAGTATAGATCGGAGCCGTAATGCCAAGGGATGGCATTACTGCTTTCATAAGGTACTGGCCCAGGCACTGTGATAGTGACTGGACTGATAGCAGCTGCAGAAGGGACCATGATAGTATGTGGATCATAGTATATTGTGACTGGTGCTCTGATAGGAGTGGCATTTTGTGAGTTGTAGGCAGAAGCATTTGCAGGATCATAATAAATTGTAACCTTTGAGACACTTTCATTGTTTGTTGTTGATGTTGTAGGAGACACTGTTGAATGGATGGGTGTTGCTGTTGTAGGAGGTTCTGAATGAAGGGGTGCTGAAGTTGTAGCAGGGATGTTTGCTGATATTTGGTCCGTTGAAGTAACAGATGAAGCATTTGTTGATGAGATTGAAGAGTTGTTTGGAACAATGGCTGTTGCAGTTGTAGAAGACTCGGGAACTGTTGTTAAGGAGATTGCTGGATTGGTAGGTATTGATGTTGTAATTTGAAGCAGGCCACTCTGGATGAGACCATCTATGCCATCTCTCAAGTTATCACACCCATTCACTGAAATGTTGCAATAAGCACATCCTAGCTCACATCCAGGGAACATTTGACATTCAAGGAGTTGAGATTTAATCTCCACCAAGGGTGTCCGAATCTGACCCACACTGGTTATTAAGTAAGACGGCTTATCTTCCTCAATAGCATTGATTCTCGGTCCTCCGTGGTTTGGCATAGGGTTCTTGTCAACATTTGGTGGTGGTGCAAAGTTTAGAGCTTTAGAATCTACCAAGTCCTGTACTTTCATGTGCAAGGCTCCTCACTTCTCTGTACTGTGGCCAGGTGCATTTGAGTGAAAAGCACATCTGGCGCTGGCGTCGTAATTTCTGGGTAGACTGGCAGGATCTGGAGGTGCCAATGTCCTTAGCTCAACCAGGTTGAGTTTCAGGAGTTGTGGCAATAATGTGGCATAAGGCATAGGGATCGGATCGATCACCCTATTGGCCTGAGATGGTCTCTGTTGATACGGTCTTTGCTGATTGTTGTTGTTGGTGGTGTTGTTGTTATAATTACTCTGAGGTGGATACTGAGTTTGTTGCTGGTAGTGAGATTGTTGCTGCGGTTGGTAAGCTGGTTGTGGATGAATTGGAGCGGGAATGGTGACTGCTGCCACTGACCTATGAACATACTGGGGTCTGCCCTTGCTGGTATGGATAGCATTAGTTTCACCAGTTCTTCTTGGGCCTACAAAAGGCTTTCTTGGGTTACTGGATGAGCTAGCACCGTTGTCAGAAATTTTGCCCATCTTTAACAGGCTCTCAATTCTTTCTCCAGCTATGACGACATCTGCAAAGCTGGTAGAAGAAAAGGTAGCTAGCCTGTCAATGTATGTCCCTTGGAGGGTGTTCATAAACATGTCGGCCATCTCCCTCTCCGACATGGGTGGCTGGACAGCAGCAACAAGCTGTCTCCACCTCTGGGCGTACTCCCGGAAGCTTTCTCTAGATGATTGTGACATTCCCATCAGGAGGGTCCTGTTGGGAGCCATATCCAAATTATATTGGTATTGTCTAATGAAGGCCTCAGCCAGATCCTTCCAGCATCTGATGGTTGCTCTAGTCAAATGAGAGTACCATTCCCTCGAAGCTCCCATTAAGCTATCCTCAAAATAAAACATCCATAGCTTTTCATCCATGGTATATGCCTTTAGCCTCCCCAGAAAGGATTGCAAGTGGGTCCATGGACAGGAGGTTCCGTTGTACTTCTCAAAGCACGGAGGTTTAAACTTATGGGGAATCCTGACCCCGTCCACTAAGCCCATGTCCATGACATCAAAACCCAAAGAGTTTTGGGACTCCAAGGACCTTAATTTTTCAGCAATTTCATCTAGCCTTCTGTCATAGGCTTCATCCCCAGCTCCTATCACAGTGAACTGATCTTCCTGGGGGTCTTCTTGCAGCACTCTGCCCGTAGTAGCATTCCCTTGTACATTAGCAGGGATGTTGATCTCTGGGTGAAGGTGGGGTCCAAATACAGGTGGGTTGACATGAGGCTGAACCCTCTCATTGTTGCTTGTTCCACCAGTCCCTAGATGGGGGTCTTCCTGAGTCTGCCTTTCTACCAAAGCGCTTAATCTTTCTTGGCTCTGTGCCAATCCATTCATCACCTCCATAAACTGGGTCATCTGATTCCTCATTTCCAATCTCTCATTGGCCATTTGAGTCCTGACCTCTGTAAGGTCCTGTTGTACCTGGTCCATCTGTATACCCGGAAGGTTGTTGCGGGTTGGATATCTGTGTGGACGGTTGAGTGGGAACACCCGACGTCGAGCAATAGTTCCTGAACCACAACAGAGTTAGTAATAAAAACAAAACAAAACCTACAAAACAAAATAAAAGGTTAGTATGCAATGCAGTATGCTTATTTGTTTCCAAGGTATCCGGCTTGGCACTTGGTTTTGACCTTTCCAGACCCTTGAGGAAGATGCTTGTGATGTTGCTTGAAAGAAACTCAGATGAAACAAACTAATACATATAGTACAACAAGTGAATGATACATAGTTTGTTTTTTACAATACACGCCCCTGAGGGGTCAAAATACAACATAAGAAAAGAAAAGTACATGAAAAGAAAGCAACAACAAGCAAAAGTCAGACACCAAGACCAAACTCATCCTCCTGAACTTCCTTTAGAAGTGCTTCAGTCACAGGATCAGCTGGACGCTCTGTGAGGTTCCTGATAAGAAGATTCCTGGTAGCAACAGCTGCAGTTAGCTTCTTGTGTCGACTCTGGTCCTTTGACCTCTTCACACCAGCCCTAATCTTCAACTCTAAGATCTCCCTCTGGGCTACTAGCAGGGCTTCCTGTTGCTCCTTTGCACTAGCCTCCAACTGCTCAATCTTATCCTGAGTCCTCTTATCTTCCTGAGTACGAGCTTCGGTGATCCTGACCCACCTAGCTTGACTCTCTTTCAGATACAAATCAGTCCTGGCCTTCTGGAACTGAGCCTCCTTGCAGGCATTCTTCAAAATCTGCTCTCCGGCCCTTGACTTTTTAATGTAGTCCTCTGACTTCTCAATCCTAGATAGATGCTCCACCTTTAGCTTTTCCAACCATTCAATGTCCAGCCGACCATCACTCCTCTCCCAGAGGGTCTTCTGTAGAGCCTGAGTCAGATTCTCATTCCTCTCTTTCAGTTTCTTAAACTCCTCCAAGCTGACAGTGGCAGGAGGTGGTGTTGTGGATGGCCCAGGTGCATCCTCAATGGTGAAGGGCATCCCAGAAATTTGAGCCCTGGCATGAGACCACTCACAGTACTGAGCTGAGGCCACATTGTTGCATCTTCCAAGAATGGCCATTCCCTTGGTCTGGACATTGTCCCAAGCCCAGGATGCTTGCCTGACAATAGCCAGATTAGGCTTAATCTCACAATAAAGGGTTTCATCCAAGTCTTGTGCTCTAGGAGGGTGGACCAATGCATAGCCCAATTGTCTTTTGAATAGCAGAGGGTTGTAGTTGATGCACCCCTTCACTCCCATCAGAGGTACATTAGGGAACTGCCCACAACTAGTAATGATGTCCCTGCCCTTGGTGCTCTGAGTGCACCACCTGATGTCAGCTGAGGTCAAAGCAATGAGTCTTCTAGCCCAATTCTTTTGCTGGAGAGGGTTCAAGAATGCATCTGTCTTGGGCAAGTGTTTGAGCAACCAGGTATGGAACAGGGGAGCACAGCACCTCACCAATCTTCCTCTCTGCTTTTCATTCCTTTGGTGAACAGAGTAGTAGAAATCTCCCAGTAAGGTGGGCACTGGGTTCCTCAGGATGAAAAGATGGATTGCGTTATTGCTAATAAATTTAGGCTCATCTGCAAATAATATGACCCCATATATGCTAAGGGCCAATAAAGCACAGACTGCCTTCCACTCTCCCAAGGAGGCCTTCAGGATGGCCTGTGAAGTCAAGAAATCCAAGTGCAGACCAGAGATTCCAGCTTTGGTAGTCATGTTCTGCCCAATCAGACAAGGTTCCAGATACAATGCCTTTGCCACTTCTTCATTACTGGGAAAAGCCATCTCAGGGTTGAAGGGGACTCCACCCCTGATAGGTACACCAACCAATGATGAATACTCCTCTAATAAAGGCCCCAACTGGAAGTCCTGAAAGGTGAAGCACCTCAGAGGGGGATCATAGAACTGCAGGCAAGTATGAATCAAGCTCCTCTGGGAAGGGTCCAAATCCATAACCACATCAAGGATGCCTCCATAATGTTCTCTGAATAGTGGTATATGGTCTGGAGTAATCAAGGCCTGGATCTTCCTGATGCTAGCTAGCTCAGGCTCAAAGAAATGATAGGAGATGTTACTCTTCTTGGGTGCCATGTTGCTGAAGAAGAGTTGAGACAGATGCTGATGATGGAGAATAATACTGAAGATGGGCCACTGACAGGCTGAGACTGGTGGTGCAGGTGACTGAAGCAGATAGTTGAAGCAGATACTGTTGAAGATAGGTCTATGCTGATGAAAGGGTCAAAACCAAGCCAAAATATATGATGGATACCCTGAAAAACAAATAAGCAAATGTTAAAATGATGCAATGATGATGTATGCAAATGATATGCAAGGGTTTGTGATCAAGCTGGATCTGATTAACTGCTCTGATATAAGTCCATGTATGTTCAAGAAATCCAGATGGAGGCTCATAAGTCCAGTAACCAAGGTGGGGGACTCAAATAAAGAGTCACATGTCCAGGGTTAAAATCACAAGAACTGTTCCAAAATGGAGTACTCTTAATCAAAACAAAGTAACAGGGTATGATGAGGTCAAGGGTACCTGCAAACCTGTAAACAGCCCAACCCCCTCACAGGTGGTATTCTAAAACAAGGATCCTCAGACTTGGATCAGTTATGAGAAGTGTAAACACTTCTAACCCAGAGGTACAATGTTTACAATAACCATAAAAGATCCTCCTCTAATTCACCTCAGTTTCTGAAGGTCAAAAATAAAGGTCATCCAGACTTAGCAGGCTTCCCAAATAGCCCTAGTACTACAGGAAATCTGTAGCACAGAGTTCTCAAGAAGAAACCCATATCTGAACCGTGTTTCATATTCCCGCACTAGACCGAAATGGAATGGGAAAGAACATGAACCACTCTAGCCTAGGTGTCACTCAGGTCCCAGGTATAGGACCTCAACTCTCAATAGAACACCCACCCACCAAAGCAACAAACCAGATCCAGCCAGCACAGTATGATAGTATGATATATGTAAAGCTATAAAGAAAGCAAATAAACAACTGTACATAAGGCAATAAACAAAATAAATATACAACACAAATAACACGTAACACCCCAGTAAACACAAATCAAACAAGCGCTAGGAGGAACCCACAAAAAGAACCAGAAGCCCTGGTTGCAGTATAAGGGTCCCCAGCAGAGTCGCCAAGCTGTCGCTCCCAAAAGATGAGACCGGGCTCAAATGAGGTACAGACGCGAACGGTCGGCGAGAGGAGGGTGTGAGAACACACAGGAGTGAACTCACAGGGAATGAAAAGAGTCTCCAGCTAGGCATTTTTCTCCCGGAGGAAAGGCAATGTTGCATAGACCTAGAAAGACATGGATAAGACGGTTGCGAACCAGAGAGACTGAGAAAGGGGGTTGGTTACAACCTGGGAAGGTATTAGCACCCAGATTGTCCGTCGTACTCGACGGGATCCACGCTTAAAAGATTTGTGTTTTAAAGGGGTAGTGTCAGTGCAATTTGTGTATCAAAGAGCTGGAAAAGGATGTACAGGTGTCAGTGTAAAAGGAATGTGAAGTGTAATATATACAGTGTCAGTGTGAGAACAAGAATGTAATGCTCATGATAATGAGGCTAAAGAATAAGGCTAAAAGGAGGGGGAATGCACAGAGACTTTTGTTCGATAACTGTTAAGTTATGCCTACGTATCCTCTCGTGCAATGAGGAAGTCAGAACACCGTAGTTCGACCCAAAGAGACTGGAAGATGAATTGACTTGTGAACTGCTTGCTTGTCAATGCTCAAGTGTATGATCTGTCTGGCTCAGGTGCAAACTGTCTTGCATTAGACGGAAGAAGCAAGTTCTTGTTTGTGAGTGATTATGATGAGAAAAGAATCCCGGAGGAGACGATTATTGTTTGTTTTTGTACTTTCAGTCTTTTATTGCTTTAAAAGTTTGTCATAAGTTAATGAGCTTAAGCCTAAACCAATGGATTTAGTAAACTCATCACATCTTCCCTCTGATTAGGGGTAATGAGAGTACCTTAAGTGTGAAGTCAGCTTCTCACACTTAATCACCATGATATAGGATTAAGATCATTAACCTACTTGTGATTATTTAGATGTTTTTGGTGTTTTTGTTTAGTGTTAAGTAATGAGATTAAGCCATAATCAGGGATTAAACAGACTCATTACACCATCCTAATAGAAGGATAATAGATGAGAATGTTTAAGCTGAGGAAAGCTCCTCAACTTAATCCATGATTAGGGATTAAACTCATGACAAAACAAAGCCTTTATTAGATGGATTTTAGTTAATGATAAGATGATGAAGTGGGTTTTAGGGTTTGTAAGACAACTTGAGGGGGACTTGTCCATTAACACTAGGGTTAGTCCTCCTTAACCAATTAAGGAAGAATTAGAACCCTAATGCAAGGCCCAAGTTACAAGCTTGATGTCTTGATGATTATTAGATGAATTGATTAGAGGAGTTAGACACATTAAGGGTTTAACACTTAGGATTAAAGTTATACACTCCATCCTAATAGAAGGATGCAGGCATAAGCTTAATCACAAAGTCTTAAAGCCTTTAGGGTTTAGTCCTTGATTGTGAGATGAGAAGAGAGGACTCAATGAGACACAAAGGTAAAATCTAAATGGGGGACTAATCAAAACCCTAATTATTGTCATGCTTGGTTGTTCCTAAGGTTTGTGAGGTTTACAAGAAAGATCTTCAGAGAAACCACCAGGAAGCAGATGAAAGGAGCAAAGAAAAGCAAAGTAACTTGCTTCATTTAAGAAGACAAGTCACTTGAAGAAAGAGAGTAAGATGAAGAAGAAAGAGCAAGCTCAAACTCAAACACAAGACAAAATGCAGCAATGATGCATAAGATAGATGAAAAGAGATTGTGAGAAGTGAAGGCAAATTCACTTCTCAAAGTAACTTACCACCTGAAAAGTTAGTGAAAGGAATGCAATGCAATGCAAAAATGAGATGGAATGGCATGATGCAAACCAAAACCAGAAGCATAGGTATGATGCTAATGATGCTATGAGATGACACAAACATGAAACAAGGCATGGGGATGATCATACAAACATATGGATGCAAATGAAGCATGTTTTGAACCATGAAGGTTCATGAAAAGTTATGGAATGCAAATGACATACAACATGTCAAATGAAAGATGCAATGATCAAACATACTTCTAATATGTCTTAAGATGTCTAATGAATCAAATGGATGCACAAAATGCTATGGCAAGTCATGGTATGTAAGCAAATGCAAGATGAATGCAAAAGGAAGCCCAAATTAGGGTTTATGATCAATGCATCAAACAAAAACCAAAACCAGAAGCAAACATCAAGATAAAAAATTGAAAATGCATTTAATAGAACCCTAACCCTACACAAACTCACTGCCCAAAGAAGGGGATCCAATTCTTAACCTAGTGAAAGTTATGAATTTCCTAAGATTTCTAGGGTTTTAGGGTACCTTAACAAGAAAAATGTCAAACAAATGGAAAATGCAAGATCAATTCATGCCAATTTAATCCTACAAACTACATGATATGCAAGACACAATGCAAAAAGAATCAAGGTCCAACTCTCAATGGTTAAGCAGAAATGAATTTTTGAACATTGGATCAAAATAATGCTTTGAAATTGAATTAATTCCATGGAAAATTATCAAAATGCATCAAGATCAAAAAAGAAATTTGGTTTGAGGGTTGGAAAATGTTTCTAAATGATTTTAAAGGTTTCAAGAATATTTTGGTGATTTTTAAATACCTAAAAGTATTTTTAATTAATTAATTCTCATTAATTAATTAAAAATAAACTTTTAAATGATTTAAAAAATATTTTTTAATGCAAAAAATAAAAATAAAAATGTTTTTGGCTTCTGAAAATTCATAAAAGTTTATACAAAAATTTTCAGAATTTTTAAAATTGTTTTACTATTTTAAATAAATCATAGAAAACAAATGAAATAAAAAGAAAATAAAATGAATTAAAACTGAAAAATAGAAAAGTATGCAAGATCAAGGGCCAGAATTTAAACATACACGCACGCGAATTGACCTGGCGCCATATCCAAGGGCTGAAATTCAAACTTCCTTAATTAATGTCATTAACCCTAATCTTGCCCTAATTACTTTCAGGCGACCGGAACACTGTTCCGGTCGTCTTCTCCGGCTAGCTCATTTCTCAATCTCTCTCTACACGCAATGAAAACGAAATCTAACTGCCCAGAACTCATCCCCATTCAAAAACGAATCAAACCCCCCAATCAAACACCATTTTTCATTCATTAATCAGCCAAATCGAATCAAAACATTCTTAGGGCAAAAAATTTCAGACAGTTCATACATGCTGGTTTCTCAACCATTTTCAAAAGTAAACACATATTCATGATCAGGGGAGTGCATAGAAGCTTTTAAGAACTTAAAATGAAGCTTCTGGAAAAAAAGTTTGAGATGGCTACCTGAACTGAAGCTTTGGTTTCTGGTGCTTTCTGGCTGGTTTCTTGCTTGCAATCAACTCCACTGGACCCCCTGAGAAGCTTTCAATGCTTGTTTGAAGTTTACAATGGATGGTTTGAGAGATGGCAGAAGTTCTGTTCAATGGCAGGTGGTGATCGTGTTTTTGATTCTTTGAGTTTCAGGCAATGGTGATGGGTGCTTTGTGACCAGGAAAGTGTGTTGAGTTGATTTGTGAAGTTTGTTTGTGTGTTTGTGGCTTGTGCAATCAGTTTCGAATGCTCTTGCAAGATGGTGTAAAAATGAGAATGCTGTATTAGAGAGTGCTTCAGGCTTGTGTTGTGTATGCTTTGGCTTGCTTTTGATTTGTATAAACAATTGTGATAGGTCAGATGAGGTGATGTGTGCTTTTGTGATAGGTATGGCTCAAGTTGCCAAAATGTCAAAGTTGTGTAAGAGAAGCATGGGCTATTTTCTAGCCAAGGACAAAAGGTGTGTCCTGCGCAGCATGATGTGGGGAGAACCCTAGGATTGATCAGCAAGTCAGCAAGCAAGTGGATTGTAACTTATGATGAGTTTTGCAAGTTGGTTCACTTTTGCTTCTTATGAAAAATCTTGTTCCATAAGCCATAAAAATGTGTGATTCTTTGGTGCAATCTGACTTTTAGGTCTTGTATGATCATGTTGTGAAGTTTAGAAGTCCATTTGATAACTTAATTTGCCTTGAGAAGTGAATTTGCAACTTTGCCTCTTTGGTGGAAAACTTCAAATTTTATGATTTTTGCCAACTTTGACAAGCCATAACTTTTGATCCAAAATGAATTAGGTCATGTTCTTGTATTTTTTTGAAAAGGGAATGATCCATTCTACAACTTTCATGACCAAAGTTTTTCCATTTGAAGCATTTTTGAATCAAAAAGCAAGGGTTGAAAAAGTTTCCCAAAATGGCAATTTCATTAAAAAGTCAACTTTCCCAAAAAGTCAACTTTGCAAAAGACTTGAAATTCTTCAATTTTGTGAACTTCCAACTTCTTATATGATCAAATAAAGATCATATACAATCAAAATGATGAAGAACACCCTTTGGTTGGGTCATTGGGGGCCTCAGATGCCCCGATTTTGCACTGACTTGCTTGAAAAGTCAACTCTTGATCAGATGACTTCCCCAAGGAATTTCTTCATGAAAACTGATATGCATACTCCCTATACCATATAGAGACCAATAGAAACAATAATGACCAAAAAATTTGGAGTTATGGCCTCTGAAACCAAAACCCTAATTCTAGGTCAACTGTGCAATCAAAACTGGCTCTGCTTCCATGCCATTCTCAGTTATTGTGATTCTTTGACATTCTTGACTTTGAGGGGATATAATATGATGCTTGAACATACATGGACCCTTTTGAAGTGATTGATGACCTTTGGAGTGGCTCAAGAAGTCTTTTGGATTGCTCAGATCACAAACCCTAGATGCAGATGACTTAGAATCTATACAGTGAATCAAAAATGTAATATGAGATGGTGTGATTGAATTTATGCATATGAGGAGATCACAAGCCATGGTGTGAATGGGTGAGGGCAAATTTGGGGTGTTTACACCACTGTGACAATATATTTTACCCCTGCTGATATTCCGGTGCCTCCCCGATCGGAACCTGACACCATATATGTGACAAAAGATGTAAGCCTTGTCACCATTACTGTTCCTGGGAATGTATCGTACAATGATGATAAAGTCGTTCCTTGGCATTACGGCTCTGATGTTTATGTGCGAGGTTAGAAGGTGGAAGACAAAGTTGTGACGATCAACCCTGATGTTGTGAATGTTGGGGGTTTGGGTGGTTTTACTCGTAGTGGATGTTTATTAGCTCCACAAACTCTCAGGACAAATAATGAAGCCGAAGAAGCTGCCAAAGCCAAGGGTAAGCAAGTAGCCAATGAAGAAGTTATGACTCCAGCCACTGAGTTTAATGTGTTTGAGAAAGAGGTGGAAGAGTTTATGAGGATTATAAAGAAAAGTGATTATAAAGTGGTTGAGAAATTGAATCAAACACCATCCAAGATTACCATCCTATCATTGCTGATGTGTTCAAAGGCACAATAGAGAGGCTCTTCTGAAGGTATTACCACTGGCTTATGTACCACAAGAGATCACTGCCAATCAGCTGGAGGCAGTGGTGGCCAATGTAAATGCTAGTCATGGGGTGGGGTTTACAAATAGAGATCTTACGTCCGAGGGGAGAAACCACAATAAGGCTTTGCATATCACTATGGAATGCAAAGGTGATGTGTTATCCCACGTCCTGGTGGATACGGGTTCCTCTTTAAATGTGCTCCCAAAGAAAGCTCTAATTAAGTTGGATGTAGATGGTATAATTCTCAGGCCAAGTGATTTATTTGTGAGGGCTTTTGATGGTTCCAAGAGATCGGTTTTTGGAGAAGTGGAGTTACCAGTGAAAATAGGGTCACAGGTGTTCAAGAGTACTTTTTATGTCATGGACATTCAACCGAAATACAGCTGTCTGTTGGGTCGCCCCTGTATTCATTTTACAGGTGATGTGACGTTTACTCTTCACCAAAAATTGAAATATGTGGTGGATGGTCAAGTGGTCACCGTATGCGGGGAGGAGGACATTTTTGTTAGCCACTTGTCCATGTTTAAATATGTTGAGATGGATGGTGAGATTCACGAATGTTATGCAAGGCCTTCGAGGCTGTGAATGTCAGTACAATAGCTCCTACCTCCACAATCAAGAGCGGTGGGAGGGTGGGGACTTCCATATCTTCTTACAAGCAGGCTAAAGAGGTAGTGCATTCATGAAAGGCCTAGGGTTGGGGCAAACTTTTAGAGGTTGAGAAGAAAGATGAAAAATTTGGCATTAGCTATCAACTGGGGCAAGCTTAAGGGTCTCATGGTAACCAGACAAGGAGCTTCACCAGTGCTGGAATGATTGATCCTAACCAGGTGTGTGCCGTGGATGAAGATGTCGACAGTGATTGTGATCTGGACAACTGGGTGCGCCCATGTGTTCCCGGGAAGAGCTTCAGAACTGGTTTGCAGAGGATTTCATCCAAGTTACTTGTCAGCCAGAGTAATTTTCTTGTTTTTCCATTTATCATTTGCATGCTAAGTCCTACACTATGCCCAAGGTGTATGGATCCATTGTAAGGCCACCTTGCATATTATGCATTTAATTTTATCATGAATAAATGACATTCTTCATTAAAATTGTGTTCCCTGTCTTTCTTCTCAAATTTTTCACAAAAAACAATAAAAATGGCAATGTTTTTCTTTCTTTTGTTTGTCATGTTGTTTTCATAAAAAGAAGATTATGAAATAAGCACATCACTTGTGCAGAATCAATCATTCGGATTTCTTTGATAACTCTTCTGATATGACCAAGTATGATTTCGATAATCCAATCTACCAAGCTGATGAAGGGGTTGAGGAAGACTGTGAACTCCCTGAAGAATTGGCCAGGTTATTGAGAAAGGAGGAAAGAGTGATTCAGCCTCACCAAGAAGAGATTAAGGTCATCAACATCAGAATAGAAGACCTAAAGAAGGAAATTAAGATTGGGGCCAGTTTGCAGGTCGGAGTAAAAGAAGAGTTAGTTAGCATGCTTCGAGAGTATGTGGATATCTTTGCTTGGTCATATCAAGATATGCCAGGTCTGGATACCGACATTTTTATGCATAAGTTGTCACTGAGGGAAGACTGCCCTCCTGTTAAGCAAAAGCTTAGAAGAACCCACCCTGACATGGCGATGAATGTAACACCCCCTTTCAATACCCCAAATAAGCAATTAATTCACTTAGGCACATATTAAAATTTCATCAGAGTATATTTGAAAAACGGTATAAAAGAGCAATGCCACATTATACTTGAATTTAAAAACATACAACACCTGCTCAATAAAGATATGCAACAAACAGAGTAACTTACATACACAAGGATTTAATCCTTACACCCGTATTCATCAATGCATTAAACAACGGAAACAAAACATAACAGTTTCAAACTTATATACTTATCATAAATATATCTGCAAGTTTGAATCACCAAAATACTCCATGTTTACATAAAACATATCACATCAAAATACATATACAAATGTATTCACAAAAAGGCATCAAGCCAATCCTAGATACCCGGTGCTACATATCAGAGCCGACCAACCAAAAAGATGAAGACGAACTTCGCAAAATATCATCCAGCAACCTACTCTGCAATGCCTCATAGAGCATCATAAAACAGCAAAAGGGTGAGAAACATTATCATAATGATATTGCATATAATTATATATCTCAACATATAAAATGCACATAAAGCATATTCTCACCACAATTCATACCTCATCACCCATACACATCGCAACGTGTACATACACTAATCAAGCATGTTCATCATGCACCAATTTACTAATTCACATAAACTTACATCATTTATGTTTATTCCTCAATTCTATTCATTCCGCATAAACATACGTCTAGCTATGTTTAATCACACATATACATTACAAGTGTATAAACCACATACATATACATATCAAACATGCATATATACCATCAAGTATGTTTCATCACACATACTATCATTTCCACAATTACTCCAAATAAACATTTACACATTCATGTTTATTTCTGCATATCATATTTAAAATGATAAAAATGCAACTCATAGAGACCGACACACGACTCTATGCAGATGCAAATGCGGTACCGACTCAACATTTCAGCAGGTTCTCTCAGGAACCAAATGGAATCATCTCTTGTTACCTAAAGTAACTCCCCGTCGGGCACACGATGTTCAACCATTGCTCACACCCCACATGGGCACACAATGTTTATGGATTGCTCACACCCCACACGGGCACACAATCTGATTGCTCACACCCCACACGGGCACACAATCAATGTGAATAAATCACCCATTGCTCACACCCCACACGGGCACACGATGTTTCTGGATTTCTCACACCCCACATGGGCACACAATCCGATCACTCACACCCCACATGGGCACACGATCTTGTTGTAGTCATCGCTCACACTCCACATGAGCACACGATGCTACAACTGATTCACAAGAATCCCACAGCACAAGAATGCATACATTATGCTTACATGCAAAATGGCACACAACATTCTTGAAAATGCATACATATTTACAATATAGTTATGCATTCATCTCATATAATTTGCATACATTCGCATTTAATTCAAGCAATGTATCTAATTGCCAAACGGCCATAACACAAAAATCAAACCCACAATTCCATAATTAACATAATTACGTTTTATCGGAAAAGTCGGGAAAAAGTCGGCTAAAAATTACATATTTCAGCATCATTGGTTTTTATCCGTTTCTAGCATCGAATCGATATAAGGATCACTAAAAACGAATACCCGGAACTCAAGTTACGAAACAAAACATAAAAAAAACCCAAAAATCCTCCCAGGAGCGCTGAGCGACGAACAGCTCGCTGAGCGAAAATCACCCTGGAACTTTCGCTGAGCGAGGGGTAGCTCGCTAAGCGACCACTGCGATTTCAGCAACATACCAGCTGCGTACATTCCATCCTAATCACTCCAAAACTCATCTATACTCATACAAACATGATCAATAACATATATCTAACATCATACTTCGATTATAACGATTTCTAACCGATTAATCTACCAATTTCTCACATTTTCTCTCAACCCTAACTATTCATCTTCTCTAAACTTCCATCAAAACCCAAAACTCAACCAATCAAACACATACATAATCATACACAATATTAAGATAACAATGCTTATCACCCTTACCCGATTATTTCGATTTCTTGGAGCAATCTTGAAGTTTTTCCAATTTTCCCTCTTTTCTCTTCTTTTTCTCTTCTCTCCTTTTTATTTCTTCTCTTTTTCTTTCTCTTCTTACCAACTTTTACTCTTTCTCACTCTTATATTTTCTTTCTCCTATTTCTATTTTCTACTCTTTCCAACCAAATATCAATTCTCTCACAAAAATAACAATTCTACTAATTCTAACTTATCACTAATTAACAAAAGTCTAAAATACCCTATTATCCAATTTTACCCGGAAATTCATAAAACGGTAAACATCACAACATGACATATCAATCACATTAATTCCTCAACATCAAATATCATCATATTAATTTCACAAACAAAATAATAATTACTCAATTAAAATAAAAGACTCCAACAAAATGGGAATTATCGAATCGGGGCGTTACAACTCTCCCCCACTTTAGAAATTTTTGTCCTCGAAAATATTACCTGATTCAAACAACTCTGGATACGACTCGCGCATCCCACTCTCCAATTCCCAAGTCATATTGCCTTCCGCAACGCCTCCCCACGCCACTTTCACAAGCGCAATATCCTTGCCTCTTAGCTTCTTGATTTCACGGTCCAAAGTCCTAACCGACAAAGCTTCTACCGTAAGGTTATCTCTTACCTCAACCACGTCCATAAGAATAACATGTGACGGATGTGGAACATACTTCCGAAGTTGCGAAACATGGAACACATCATGCAAATTCGAAAGACTCGGAGGCAACGCCATACGATAAGCCACAACACCAACTCGTGCAGTAATCTGATACGGCCCAATAAAACGAGAAGTCAACTTCTTCGACTTCAAAGCACGACCCACACCCGTAACCGGTGTAACTCTCAAAAACACATGGTCGCCTTCCTGAAACTCAATATCCTTCCTTCTCTTGTCATGATAACTCTTTTGTCTACTTTGAGAAGCTCTCAAATTCTCCCGAATAAACTTCACCTTTTCCGTAGTTTGTTGTACCATCTCCGGTCCAACTATCGTTCTCTCTCTGGTTTCATGCCAACACGGAGGTGTTCGACATCTCCGACCATATAAAGCCTTAAATGGTGCCATACCAATACTCGAATGAAAACTGTTATTATAGGTGAACTCAATCAACGCTAAATAACTATCCCAAATACCACCTCGTTCTAGAATACAAGCACGTAACAAATCCTCTAACGATTGATTCGTCCTCTCGGTTTGACCGTCCATTTGTGGATGGTAAGCCGAACTCAATCTTAGCTTAGAACCAGAAGCCTTTTGCAAACTTTCCCAAAATCTCGATGTAAATCTAGGATCTCTATCCGATACAATATTCTTAGGAACTCCATGCAACTTCACAATCACAGAAACATAAATCTCGGCTAGCTTCTCCAAAGAATAACTAATATCCATCGGAATAAAGTGGGCAGATTTAGTAAGCCTATCCACAATCACCCAAATAGCATTATGACCTCTTTGCGTATTCGGCAAACCCGTAACAAAATCCATCGATATACTATCCCATTTCCATTCTGGAATATCCAACGGTTGCATCAAACCACTAGGCTTCTGATGTTCCACCTTAGACTACTGACAAGTTAAACACGCATACACAAAATGAGCTACATCTCTCTTCAATCTGAACCACCAAAAGAACTTCTCCAAATCTTGATACATCTTATTCGCTCCCGGATGAATACTTAAATTTCTCCGGTGTCCCTCTTCCAATATCATCTTTTTCAACTCCTCATCATCGGGAATACAAATACGACCACGGAATCTCAAAACTCCAAAATTATCAACCTTGAAATCCTCATTCTCATTCATCATCAAATCGACAAATTTCAAATCCAACTTTTGCTTTTCACAAACGGTTGCAAGAAAATCATTCGTAACATGAAGCATACCAAGTCTCACACTTCTCGGCGTCATCTCGCAAACCAAACTCAAGTCTCTAAAATTCTCCAAAAGTTCCCATTCTCTTATCATCAATGCAGACATATGTAACAACTTATGACTCAAAAAATCGGCCACCACATTCGCCTTATCCGGATGGTAATTCAAACCAAAATCATAATCCTTCAAAAGTTCTAACCATCTACTTTGTCTCATGTTCAATTCCTTTTGATCAAATAAATACTTCAAACTTTTGTGATCACTAAAAACTTCAAATCTTTCACCATAAAGATAATGCCTCCAAATATTTAGAGCAAAAACCACGGCCGCTAATTCCAAATCATGCGTAGGATAATTCTTTTCATGCACTCTCAATTTTTTGAAGCATAAGCTACAACTTTTCCATCTTGCATCAAAACACCACCTAACCCAAACAATGAAGCATCACAAAACACCACAAATGGTTCCGTCGGATTTGGCAAAATCAAGATCGGAGCCGTTGTTAACCTTCTCTTAAGTTCCATAAAACTCTCTTCACAACGAATGTCCCAAATGAAAGCTTTTCCTTTACAAGTCAACTGCGTTAACGGAAGTGCCAACTTTGAAAATCCTTCAATAAACCCCTGGTAATAACCCGCCAAGCCTAAAAAGCTTCGAATCTCCGTAACCGATCTAGGAACTTCCCATTGCATTACCGCATCAATCTTGGATGGATCCACACTAATACCACCATCGGAAATAACATACCCAAGAAAACATACCTTCGACAACCAAAACTCGCACTTTGACAACTTAGCATACAATTGCTTCTCTTTCAAAACCTGTAACACAATCCTTAAATGCTCTTCATGCTCTTCTTGAGACTTAGAATAAATCAAAATGTCGTCGATGAACACAACCACAAAACGATCCAACTGTTCATGAAAAATACGATTCATGTATTCCATAAACACACCCGGCGCATTAGAAACTCCGAATGGCATCACGGAATAATCGTAATGACCATACCGTGTCCTAAAATCCGTCTTTTGAATATCCTCCTCTTTCACACGAATCTGGTGATATCCTGATCTCAAATCAATCTTACTAAAAACACGCACACCAACCAATTGATCCATCAAATCATCGATCCTCGAAAGCGGATACTTGTTCTTAATTGTCACCTTATTCAACTGTCGATTATCAATACATAACCGCATGCTTCCGTCCTTCTTCTTTACTAACAATACCGGTGCACCCCAAGGAGAAACACTCGGCCTAACAAACCTCTTGTCCAATAAGTCATTCAATTGCTTTTTCAATTCTACCAACTCTGAAGCTGACATACGATATGGTGCCATCGAAATCGGTCTAGTACCCGGAACTAGATCAATAGAAAACTCAACTTCTCTTTCCGGCGGTACATCCATAATATCGTCCGGAAACACTTCTGGAAAATTACACACCACTGGAAACCTACTTATCTCCACTTCGCTTTCCACTGACCACGATGCAAACAAACCAAACAATTGAGCTTCTTCCACTAAAAGTTACTTCAACTTTTTCGTGGATAAGAAACTCTCTTCTTCATCATCATCCAAAGAAGGAAACCTTACTAACTTATGATAACAATCTATATGAACTCGATTAAATTGCAACCAGTTCATACCCAAGATCACGTCCAAACCTTCCAATGGCAAACAAACTAAATCCATAACAAAATCTTTACCATACATGGTCAAAGAACAACATACACACACCAAAGAAGTAGTTACCGATCCTGAAGCAGGAGTATTGATAACCATCTCACCACCCCAAGAAGACATAAACAAATTCAAACGCTTGGCGCACTCAAGAGAAATAAACAAATGAGTCGCTCCCGTATCAATAATAGTAACTAAAGACGTACTATTAATAAAGCATATACCTTTAATCAAACGGTTTGCACTAGTAGTATCCTTTCCTGCTAATGCAAACACCTTTCCTCCCGCCTGAGCTTGCTTCGACTTAGTACACTTAGTACTAATGTGACCAACTTCCCCACAATTGAAGCATTTCACAACATTCCTCCTACACTCGGTGGTAGCATGTCCAAGACCTCCACAGTTTGAACATTTCACAATATTCTTCCCACACTCAAAGGACTTGTGGCCTAGATCGCCACACTTGTAACACTTAACGGGACCAGAACTCCCTCCATCAGATCTCCTATCAAAGTTTCCCCTATGCTTTCCCTTATCAGCAGGTGTCACATAAGGTCCACTTCTAGCTTGTTGCTTCCCTTTCCTCTCATTCACACTCTTGTAATGTGTAGAACGAGCTCTGCTATCTTCTTCAAAGATTCTACAACATTCAGTCAAATCAGAAAACCTTCTGATCCTCTGATATCCCACAGCTTTCTTAATCTCAGGATGCAAACCATTCTCATACTTAATGCACTTCTAAAACTCAGCAGTAGCAGCAGCATAGTGAGGATGAAACTGAACCAATTCCACAAACTTAGCAGTATAGTCAACCACTGACATACTACCTTGCTTCAGCTCAAGGAATTCCATCTCCTTCTTTCCCTTCACACTCTCAGGGTAGTACTTCCCTAAGAATTTAGTACGAAAAACTTCCCAAGTTATCTCTTCATCATCCTCCTCAAGAGCTTGACTTCTACCGACCCACTAATCATCGACTTCTTCCTTCAGCATGTGAGAACCAAGCCTCACCTTACTCTCTTCAGCACAATCCATGACTCTGAAGATTCTCTCAATCTCCTTCAACCAATTCTGAGCACCATCAGGATCAAATCTCCCCTTGAAGACCGGCGGTTGATTCTTCCTGAACTCATCATTCACATTCACATTCGGCGCTCCCTGCACTGCCCTAGCCATTGCTTCCAAAGCAGCAGGCATCACATTGTCGTTTCTACCATCCATATTCTGATTATTCCCAAAGACAACAACAATATTAAACAAAAGTTCAATCACAACAACGTCAAGGCAGACACAACTGACTCGAACACTGGCTCTGATACCACTTAATGTAACACCCCCTTTCAATACCCCAAATAAGCAATTAATTCACTTAGGCACATATTAATATTTCATCAGAGTATATTTGAAAAATGGTATAAAAGAGCAATGCCACATTATACTTGAATTTAAAAACATACAACACCTGCTCAATAAAGATATGCAACAAATAGGGTAACTTACATACACAAGGATTTAATCCTTACACCCGTATTCATCAATGCATTAAACAACAGAAACAAAACATAACAATTTCAAACTTATATACTTATCATAAATATATCTGCAAGTTTGAATCACCAAAATACTCTATGTTTACATAAAACATATCACATCAAAATACATATACAAATATATTCACAAAAAGGCATCAAGTCAATCCTAGCTACCCGGTGCTACATATCAGAGCCAACTGACCAAAAAGATGAAGACGAACTTCGCAAAATATCATCCAACAACCTACTTTGCAATGCCTCATAGAGCATCATAAAACAACAAAAGGGTGAGAAACATTATCATAATGATATTGCATATAATTATATATCTCAACATATAAAATGCACATAAAGCATATTCTCACCACAATTCATACCTCATCACTCATACACATCGCAACGTGTACATACACTAATCAAGCATGTTCATCATGCACCAATTTACTAATTCACATAAACTTACATCATTTATGTCTAATCCTCAATTCTATTCATTTCGCATAAACATACGTCTAGCTATGTTTAATCACACATATACATTACAAGTGTATAAACCACATACATATACATATCAAACATGCATATATACCATCAAGTATGTTTCATCACACATACTATCATTTCCACAATTACTCCAAATAAACATTTACACATTTATGTTTATTTCTGCATATCATATTTAAAATGATAAAAATGCAACTCATAGAGACCGACACACGACTCTATGCAGATGCAAATGCGGTACCGACTCAACATTTCAGTAGGTTCTCTCAGGAACCAAATGGAATCATCGCTTGTTAAGTAAAGTAACTCCCCGTCGGGCACACGATGTTCACCCATTGCTCACACCCACATGGGCACACAATGTTTATGGATTGCTCACACCCCACACGGGCACACAATCTGATTGCTCACACCCCACACGGGCACACAATCAATGTGAATAAATCACCCATCGCTCACACCCCACACGGGCACACGATGTTTTCTAGATTGATCACACCCCACATTAGCACACAATCCGATCGCTCACACCCCACATGGGCACACGATCTTGTTGTAGTCATCGCTCACACTCCACATGAGCACACGATGCTACAACAGATTCACAAGAATCCCACAACACAAGAATGCATACATTATGCTTACATGCAAAATGACACAACATTCTTGAAAATGCATAAATATTTACAATATAGTTATGCATTCATCTCATATAATTTGCATACATTCGCATTTAATTCAAGCAATGTATCTACTTGCCAAACGGCCACAACACAACAATTAAACCCACAATTCCATAATTAACATAATTATGTTTTATAGGAAAAGTCGGGAAAAAGTCGGCTAAAAATTACATATTTCAACATCATTGGTTTTTATCTGTTTCTAGCTTCGAATCGATATAAGGATCACTAAAAACGAATACCCGGAACTCAAGTTACGAAACAAAACGTAAAAAAAAAACCCAAAAATCCTCCCAGGCGCGCTGAGCGACGAATAGCTCGCTGAGCGAAAATCACCCTGGAACCTTCGCTGAGCGAGGGGTAGCTCGTTGAGCGACCACTGCGATTTCCGCAACATACCAGCTGCGTACAGTCCATCCTAATCACTCCAAAACTCATCTAAACTCATACAAACACGATTAATAACATATATCTAACATCATACTTCGATTATAACAATTTCTAACCGATTAATCTACCAATTTCTCACATTTTCTCTCAACCTAACTATTCATCTTCTCTAAACTTCCATCAAAACCCAAAACTCAACCAATCAAACACATACATAATCATACACAATATTAAGATAACAATGCTTATCACCCTTACCCTATTATTTCTATTTCTTGTAGCAATCTTGAAGTTTTTCCAATTTTCCCTCTTTTCTCTTCTTTTTCTCTTCTCTCCTTTTTCTTTCTTCTCTTTTTCTTTCTCTTCTTACCAACTTTTACTCTTTCTCACTCTCTTATATTTTCTTTCTCCTATTTCTATTTTCTACTCTTTCCAACCAAATATCAATTCTCTCACAAAAATACCAATTCTACTAATTCTAACTTATCACTAATTAACAAAAGTCTAAAATACCCTCTTATCCAATTTTACCCGGAAATTCATAAAACGGTAAACATCACAACATGACATATCAATCGCATTAATTCCTCAACATCAAATATCATCATATTAATTTCACAAACAAAATAATAATTACTCAATTAAAATAAAAGACTCCAACAAAATGGGAATTATCGAATCGGGGTGTTACAATGAAGATTAAAGAAGAGGTTCGGAAGCAATGGGATGCCGGTTTCCTTTCCGTAACTAGTTATCCACCATGGGTAGCTAATATTGTGCCAGTATCGAAGAAGGACGACAAGGTCCGGATGTGCGTTGACTACAGGGATTTGAATAGAGCAAGTCCAAAAGATGATTTCCCATTACCTCACATTGATGTATTGGTTGATAATACGGCTCAATTCTCAGTATTATCCTTCATGGATGGCTTCTCCAGTTATAACCAGATTAAAATGGCGCCAAAAGACATGGAGAAGAAAATGTTAATTATCCATTGGGGTACGTTTTGCTACAAGGTCATGCCTTTTGGTTTGAAGAACACTGGGGCAACCTATCAGCGAGCAATGGTGACTCTGTTTCATGATATGATCCGCAAAGAGATTGAATGTTATATGGACGACATGATCGCCAAGTCCTGAGACGAAGAAGAGCATTTGGTTAACCTCAAGAAGTTGTTTGAACGACTGAGAAAGTATCGTCTGAGGTTAAATCCTAACAAGTGCACCTTTGGGGTGCGTTCTGGAAAACGGTTGGGTTTCATTGTAAGTCAAAGAGGGATTGAGGTAGATCCTGTAAAGGTCAAAGCAATACAAGATATGCCTGTACCGTGAACAGAAAAAGAAGTGCATGGCTTCCTAGGTAGATTGAACTACATTGCTCGGATCATATCTCACCTTACAGCCACATGTGAACCAATATTCAAACTGCTATGAAAAGAGAAGACGGTCGGGTGGAACGAAGATTGTCAAAGATCTTTTGAAAAGATTAAAGAATACTTGCAGGAACCTCCAATCCTTATGCCACCAGTCCCGGGGAGGCCACTCATCATGTATTTGACTATTCAAGAAGGGTCAATGGGGTGTGTTCTAGGCCAACATGACGAGTCTGGTCGAAAAGAGCATGCAATATACTACCTGGGCAAAAAGTTTAGCGAATGTGAATCCCGTTATTCAATGCTCGAGAAAACTTGATGCGCTTTGGCATGGTGTCGCTCCCACCTGATGACAACCGGGGTCAAGAGGGGTACAGACGCGAACGGTCGGCGAAAGGGAGAATGAGAACACACAGGAGTGAACTCAAAAAGACAAGAGTCGCCAGCTAGGCATTTTTATCCCGAGGGAAAGGTAATGCTGCATAGACCTAGAAAAGATATGGATAAGACGGTTGCGAACCAGAGAGACTGAGAAAGGGGGTTGGTTACAACCTGGGAAGGTATTAGCACCCAGATTGTCCGCCGTACTCGACGGGATCCACGCTTAAAAGATTTGTGTTTTAAAGGGGTAGTGTCAGTGCTTATCTGTGTATAAAAGAGCTGGAAAAGGATGTACAGGTGTCAGTGTGAGAGAAGTGAAGTGTATAAGTGAAGTGTCGGTGTAAGAACAAAGATGAAATGCTCATGACCATGAGGCTAAAAGAATAATACTGAAAGAGGGGGAATATACAGAGACTTTTGTTCGATAACTGTTAAGTTATGCCTACGTATCCTCTCGTGCAATGAGGAAGTCAGAACACCGTAGTTCGACCCAAAGAGACTGAAAGATAAATTGACTTGTGAATTGCTTACTTGCCTATGCTCAAGTGTATGACCTGTCTGGCTCAGGTGCAAACTGTCTTGCATTAGACGGAAGAAGCAAGTTCTCGGTTGTGAGTGAAGATGATGAGAAAAGAATCCCGGAGGAGACGATTATTGTTTGTTTTTGTGTTTTCAGTCTTTTATTGCTTTTGGATGTTTGTCATAAGAAAATGAGCTTAAGCCTAAACCAATGGGTTAGTAAACTCATCACATCTTCCCTTTGATTAGGGGTAATGAGAATACCTTAAGTGTGAAGTCAGTGTCTCACACTTAATCACCCTGGTGTAGGATTAAGATCATTAACCTACTTGTGATTAGTTAGATGTTTTTGTTGTTTTTGTTTAGTGTTGAGTAATGAGATTAAGCCATAATCAAGGATTAAACAGACTCATTACACCATCCTAATAGAAGGATAATATATGAGAATGTTTAAGCTGAGGAAGACTCCTTAACTTAATCCATGATTAGGGATTAACCTCATGACAAAACAAAGCCTTTATTAGATGGATTTTAGTTAATGATAAGATGAAGAAGTGAGTTTTATGGTTTGTAAGACAACTTGAGGAGGACTTGTCCATTAACACTAGGGTTAGTCCTTCTTAACTAATTAAGGAAGAATTAGAACCCTAATGCAAGGCCCAAGTTACAAGCTTGATGTCTTGATGATTATTAAGTGAATTGATTAAAGGGTTTAAACACATTAAGGGTTTAACACTTAGGATTAAAGTTATACACTCCATCCTAATAGAAGGATGCAGGCATAAGCTTAATCACAAAGCCTTAAAGCCTTTAGGGTTTAGTCCCTGATTATGAGATGAGAAGAGAAGACTAAAAGAGACACAAAGGTAAAAGCTAAGTGGGGGACTAATCAAACCCTAATTGTTATCATGCTTGGTCATTCCTAGGGTTTGTGAGGTTTAAGAGAAAGATCTTCAAAGAACCACCTAGGAGGGAAGCAGATGAAAGGAGCAAAGAGAAGCAAAACAACTTGCTTCACTTAAGAAGTCAAGTTGCTTGAAGAAAGGAAGATAAGATGAACAAGAATGAGCAAGCTCAATCCAAAGCACAAGACAAAATGCAGCAATGATGCATAAGAGAGATGAAAAGAGATTGTGAGAAGTGAAGGCAAATCCACTTCTCAAAACAACTTACCACCTGAAAAGTTAGTAAACGAAATGAAATGCAAGGCAAATGAGATGCAATGCAATGATGCAAACCAAAACCAGAAGCATGAGTATGATGTTAAGGATGCTAAGAGATGATGCAAACATGAGGCAAGGCATTAGAATGATCATACAAACATATGGATGCAAGAGAGGCATGCTTTGAACCATGGATGTTCATGAAAAGTTATGGAATGTAAATTACATACAACATGGTAAATGCAAGATGCAATGATCAAACATGATTCTAATATGTCTTGAGATGTGTTATGAATCAAATGAATGCACAAAATGTCATGGCAAGTCATGGTATCCCAACAAATGGAAGATGGATGCAAAGGAAAGCATGAATTAGGGTTTATGATCAACACACAAAGCAAAAACCAAAACCAGAAGCAAATGACATAATTAAAATTTTAAAATGCAATCAAAGGAACCTTAGACCTATACAAACTCACTGCCCAAAGGAGGGGATCCAACTCTTAACCTAGTGAGAGTTATGAATTTTCTAAGATTGCTAGGGTTTTAAGGTACCTTGACAAGAAAAATGCAAAACAAATTGAAAATGCAAGATCAATTCATGCCAAATTTAATCCTATAAACTACATGTTATGCAAGATGCAATGCAAAAAGAATCATTGTCCAACTCTCAATGGTTAGGCAGAAATGAATTTTTGAAGTTTGAAGCAAAATAATGCCTTGAAATGAAATTAATTCCATTGAAAATGATCAAGTGGCATCAAGAACAAAAAATAAATTTGGTTTGAGAGTTAGACAATGTTTCTAAATGTTTTTGAATGTTACATGAATTTTTTTGTGATTTTTAAATACCTAAAAGTATTTTTAATTAATTAATTTTCATTAACTAATTAAAAATAAAATTTTAAATGATTTAAAAATAATTTTTAATGCAAAAAATAAAAATAAAAATATTTTTGGTTTCTGAAAATTAATGAAAGGTTTGGCAAAAAGTTTCAGAATTTTTCAATGTATTTTGCTATTTTTAAAAATTCGTAGAAGTTAAATGCAAAACAAATAAAATTAAAATGAATTTAAATGAAAAAATGAGAAAGTCAAACAATCCAAGGGCTGTGGTTCAAACTCAGGGACGCGGGAATTGACTACGCGCGCATCTTGACGGCCAGAATTCAAATTTCCTTAATTATGATTAAACCCTAATCCTGAACCCTAATCACTTTCAGATGACCGGAACAGTGTTCTGGTCATCTTCTCCGGCAAGCTCCTCACCCCATCTCCCTCAATACGCAACCCCAAGACCTCTAAAGCTCCAGAAATGATCCTCTCCTCATCCCCAACAAGAATCAAACATCAAAACTCATTTATGCAAACTCAAAATCATGAATCGAAGCAAAACGGAAAGTATGGCAAAAATTTCAGAAGATCAATACATGCTTAATACTTGACTATTTTCAAAAGTAAACACATCAGCATCATCAGTGAATCATGGAGAACCAATTAGTAACTTAAAAACACGTTTCTGGAAAAATTGTTCTTGATGATACCTGAACTGAAGCTTTCCAAAATGGTGCTTCCTGGCCAGTTCTTTGCTTCAAACAAGCTCCAATGATCCTCCCCAGAAGTTTGTGATGCTTGGCTGGAGTTTATATGGCCTTAAAATGAAAATGGAAGAGGTTCAGTTTGTGAAGTGTGGAAATCGTGTTTTTGATTCAGGGCTTTTTAGGGCAAGGTGATGGTTGGGAAATGATCAGTGGATCATGGTGAGTTGTTCTGTGGAATTTGTTTGAAGGTTTGTGGCTTATGTGATGAGTTTCGAATGAAAATGCTAAGAGGGAGGTTTTTGTGAATCCTGTCTTGTGGGAGGTTTCAGCCTGGCTTCCTGTGTGAAATGGCTTGCTTGAGGTCCACATAACATGTTCTGATTGGGCAGAGAGTTGTTGTGGAGCAGTGTGATTGGTATGGCTCAAGTTGCAAAAAGTCAAGCAAGTTGTACTTGGAGGTATGGGCAAGTGGCAGGCTAGTTTAGGGGCATGGCTTGGCTCAGCTGAGTTTAGGGAGAACCATAGAATCTGATTAGAAGCAATGCAGCAAGTGGATCAAAGCTTATGAGATGTTTTGCAATTTTCACAAAGTTTGGCCCCTTTTGAAATTCATGAAGTTCAAAGCATCAAAAGGCATAATTCTTGGGCCAATTCTGATTTTTAGAAGTCACATGATCATGTTGTAATGAGTTTTTGCATATTTGAAGTCTTTAGAACACTTGATCATACCATTTTGCAAAATGCCTCTTTGGTATAACTTCAAATTATGTGATTTTGGCCAACTTTGACAAGCCATAACTTTTGATCCAAAATGAATTGGAATGAGTTCTTGTACTTTTTGAAAAGGGAATGATCCATTCTACAACTTTCATGACCAAAGTTTTCCCATTTGAAGTATTTTTGAATCAAAAAGCAAGGGTTGAAAAAGTTTCCCAAAATGGCAAGTTTCCATTACAAGTCATTTTCCCAAAAAGTCAACTTTGCAAATGGCTTGAAATTCTTCAATTTTGTGAACTTCCAACATCTTCTATGATCAAATAAAGATCATACATAATCAAAATGATGAAGAACACCCTTTGGTTGGGTCATTGGGGGCCTCAGATGCCCTGATTTTGCACTGACTTGCTCAAAAAGTCAACTCTTGATCAGATGCCTTCCCCATGGAATTTCTTCATGAAAATTGATATGCATGATCCCTATACCATATAGAGACCAATAGAAACATGAATGACCAAAAAATTTGGAGTTATGGCCTTTGAAACCAAAACCCTAATTCTAGGTCATCTGTGCAGTCAAACCTGGCTCTGCTTCCATGCCATTCTCACTTCTAGTGATTTTTGACATTCTTGACTTTGAGAGGATATAATATGATGCTGGAACACACATGGACCCTTTTTAAGTGATAGATGACCTTTGGAGTGGCTCAAATGGCTCTTGGATTGCTCAGATCACAAACCCTATATGCAGATGACTTAGAGACAATGCAGTGAAGCAAATATGCTATATGAGATGCTATGGTTGAATTTATGTATATGAGGATATCACAAGCCATGGTGTGAATGGGTGAGGGCAAATTTGGGGTGTTTACACATGGGCTGCTCGCCGAATGAGACAGTACATGTTGACTCACACTACCCTATTAATTTCAAAAATGGATTATGTCAAGTACATTTTTGAGAAACCAATGTTAACTGGAAGGGTTGCAAGATTGCAGATGGTGCTGAAAGAGTACGACATTCAATACACTTCCCAGAAAGCCATCAAAGCAAGTGTACTTTCAGACTATCTTGCGCAACAACCTCTTGAATAATTACTCCTGAAGGTGTACACTTTCCCTTCGCTGCCAGAATAAATTTTTGGTTGCACCAACAATGAAGCGGAATACGAGGCGTGCATTATGGGAATAGAGGAGGCTATTAATCTTAAGATTAAGACCCTCGATATATTCAGAGACTCAGCCCTCGTAATTATTCAAATTACCGGCAAGTGGTATACACATCAAGATCATTTAATTCCTTATAGGGATTATGCCAGAAGATTGTTGACGTTCTTCACAACAGTAAAGCTTCAGAATATACCACGCATTGAAAATCAATTCGCCGATGCATTGTCTACGCTCTCTTCGTCTATGAAAGTGATGTGTTGGAATTATGTCCCCAAATTTGAAATCTCCAGGCTCGATGTACCTACTTACGTGTTCTCCGTTGACGCTGTATCTGATGATAAGCCTTGGTATTAAGATATTAAACACTTCCTAGAAAGTAAAGAGTATCCAGCCGGGGCATCTTCCAATGACAAAAAGACCTTAAGGCGACTTGCTGCTAGTTTCTTTTTAAACACTGACGGTGTTCTATACAAGAGAAACTTTGACATGGTCCTGCTCAGATGTGTGGATAAGCAGGAAGCGGACATGTTAATGCAGGAAGTCCACGAGGGATCTTTTGGTACCCATGCAGGGGGGACATGAAATGGCTAAGAAGTTATTGAGATCGGGGTATTATTGGTTAACAATAGATGCAGACTGTTGTTCATACGCCCGCAAATGTCACAAATGCCAGATCTATGCAGACAAAGTGCATGTTCCTGCAAGCCCGCTCAACGTCATGTCATATCTTTGGCCCTTTTCCATGTGGGGCATTGACATGATCGGAAAAATAGAGCATACTGCTTCGAACGGTCATCGTTTCATATTGGTCGCAATCGATTACTTTACCAAATGGTTCGAAGTAGCGTCTTATGCCAACGTCACCAGACAAGTGGAGGCCAGATTTCTGCAGAAAGATATCATCTGCATATATGGAGTTCCCGAGCGAATCATTACTGATAATGGTTCCAATATGAACAACAAAATAATGGCGGAACTGTGTCGGGACTTCAAGATTCAACATCACAATTTTTTTCCTTATCGGCCAAAGATGAATGACGCGGTTGAGGAAGCAAACAAGAATATTAAGAAGATTGTGCAGAAGATGGTTGTCACATATAAGGATTGGCATGAGATGCTACTGTTTGCTTTTCATGGGTACCGTACGTCAGTCAGGACGTTTACCGGGGCAACTCCATTTTCCCTGGTATATGGTATGGAGGCAGTCTTACCTTTTGAGGTCAAAATTCCTTCTTTGCAAGTAATGATGGATGTCAAGCTTGAAGAGGCTGAATGGGTGCGTGCCCGATACAACCAGTTATGCTTAATTGAGGAAAATATATTAACAGTTGTATGTCATGGTCATCTTTATCAGAGGAAAATGAAGAGGGCATTCGATCAGCGAGTACGCACTCGGGAGTATCGAGTTGGTGAGCTTGTGCTCAAAAGAATCATTCCTACAGGTTCAAATCACAGGGGCAAGTGGATTCCGAATTATGAAGGCCCATTCATAGTAAAGAATTTTTTCTCTGGTGGAGCTTTGATGCTCACTAATAATGAAAAGTCCATGCAAAAAAGGGGCATCCCGGTGAGCTAAAAAAGAAATAAAAAGCTCGGGAAAAAGTTAGGGAAATAAATGAAAAAAATGTACACCCGCTGAGTTGAAAATCCGCATTGGATAACTCAGGCAAAAAAGGGTATCTCGGTGGATTGAAAACCCGAAAGGGCGATCCACGCAAAATAAGGGAATAAGCGAATGACTGAGATCTGGGTAATTTGTACCACGTCATCATCTCAGTTAACCTATAAATCTCAGAAGGATAGGGATCAGTCCAATCTTCTTCTTCAGAAAGCAAAAGCGAGAACGAAAAATCCTGAAGACATACTAGTCATAGCAGAAAGGAAACGCATTGAAATGTCGCGCACATTGTCATTAGGATAGTTTCTTTTCTCAATTTATAGTGATTACCTCTTTTGCAGGTGATTGCTTCCTGATGTAAATTTTTGCCTATTCAGAGGCTCATCAATAAAAGAATATTCAATTAAAAAAAGCTTTATCCTTGTTTTTGTTTTACTTGCTTTGTTTGCAAAAATGTCCTGAATTTTTTATAAAAGAACATTGCATTTAAACTTGCTGGCTTTATGAATGACATGCAAGGGGGAAATATTCAAAATCACTTTGAATGTCTGGTGACATGGGATGATTAACTCGTACTATGCAATTTCCCGGGGCATATGTGTGTACTTTGTTGTTGTAGGTTGGCAGCTAACAAGAGATGCTATCAGACAACATTTTCAAAGCAGGGTGTTTCTCCACAGCAAGAGACAATTTACAATTTCTACTTCTAGCAGGAAGATGATCCACAACGTCCTCAATAGAGTGCGAGAAAGAACATCCCCAGCTGAGTCAGAGCAGGCAATGTCCCCAGCAAAACAACAAGTAAGTTGAACAGTTCTCACTTCCAAGCGGAGTCTTCATTCCCAGCAAGCAGCTGAATGCATTATCTTGCCACAGAGTTAGAATTGTCAGAATTTTATCCTCAATCAGGTCTTGATAGTTTGTTTCCCCAGCCGAGGTGGAAGATGGGTATTCCCCCACAGAGTTTCATGATCGAAAGTCAACCATCATTGAAATATTCTCGGTGAGGTCGCCAATTTATTTTTGGCTAGTGTGACACAGTAATGCAGACAGTGTTCTCACTCCTCAGTTAAGATCAAGTATTGTAAGAATATCTTGATGTCTTTTCTTCAGAACAATGTTATGTGAGCAACTCTTTAGTTTTGTGTGATAATAAATTTTATGCGTTTGTGCTTTTAACATATGCTTTGTATTGATACACTTTGTATGCATTGCAAGCCTTTAACACATGTCTCATTTTAAACAAAAAATTGACTTTTGCTTCTGTATGTATCGATTCATTCGCAAGATGTATCGATACATAATGTCCTTGAATTTTTGAAATAAGTCAAATGCATCGATTCATTCACATCATGCATCAATTCATGCTGTAGAGATGATTCTGGAATTTCTGCTATGAATCGATACATTCGCAACATGCATCGATTCATGCTGTAAAAATGATTCTGGAATTTCTGCTATGAATCGATACATACGCAACATGAATCGATTCATTGTATTTTCATTTCTCTGTTTCGTTTGCAATGGTTCAGTATGTATCGATTCATTCCATTATCCATTGATACATAACAGTGTAAAAACCATCATGTATCGATACATTCGCATTTCATATCGATGCATTATTCTGTTTTTATTTCTAATAGATTCTATCAAGTATACATATGTTTTCTGTTAGTGCAGTGAATTTAAGGCAGAGAAATTGCAGTGAATTTCAGGGTTAAGAAAATTGAAGAACACATCAAGAAAAGTAGTTTTGGGTGTGCTTTCAATTTTGAGCAGGATTGAAACCTAAGAAGAAAATTCATCTTCATCATCTTCTCAATTACCTTGATTCAAGAACATCAACACATAATCAGTGTTGTTCTGTGAATTAGAGGATCAAGAGATAACGTTCAGTGGTACGATCGGTGATCCAGCTGAGTTGAAGAGTGAAAGAAGGTTTCAAGGAAAAACCATCTGGGTTTTCCTTCAAGAACGGACGTGTTCTTGAGGGTTTGTCAGTCACGTTTACAAAACAGATTCAGCCGTAGCATAAGGTTTGGAAATTGGGAGATTTCGCAAATAGATCGTGGAACCGGTGAATTGTTTGTATTACTTGCAAAGGAATCTTGATTTGGCTCAGATCAAGTGAAGGTTCATACAATAGGAAGATCTAGGTGTATAGATTTCTGGTTTTTGTATAGAAACCTTGTAAACGACGATTTCAGCAATATCGATATAAAAGTTCTCAATTTAGGTTTAAAATTGAGAGGGAGAAGTACCCACACGCGAGGAAGAACATGGGGAACTTCCTTACCAAATCTCTGTGTATTGTATTCCTTCTCCATCTCTATTTACGTTTTTAATCGGTTTTGATTCATTGGAAATAGTTTTTGTGATAGGTGCATTCAATACTTTTACGGCTTGTGTGTTTAAGTCTTTAACATCTCAATTGCAAATCCAGCACTTTATCACATGTCCAGTCTTCTAGTGGCTGGTCCAGAATAGACGAAAGTATATTAGGGACCGTGTTTTCCGCCAATCTTTAAAAACTCTGAAAAATCTTTTAAAACCTTGTAAACAAGGAGGTGATCCATTCACCCCCCCTCTAGATCACTAGCCACAATGTCTAACAAGTGGTATCAGAGCACCGTTTCGCTCGTGCTTTGTGGCTGCCTGTAACGATATGGATTCTGAACCAAAGGGGGCGTATAATAGAGCTCATGTTTTCAATGGTGAAAATTATGGCTACTGGAAAGACTGCATGCGAGTTCACATGAATTCTGTGGATAGGCGCGTATGGCTGCCATTCAAAATGGTCCTTTTCAAATCACCATGATTAATGAGGCAAGTGCCATAGTACCTAAACCAGAAGATGATCGGGATGAGAAAGATGAGAAAAAGTGGTCAAGTGATTGGAGAGCTCGAAATATGCTAATTTCAGCGCTTAGTGCTGATGAGTATTATCGAGTATCCCATTGCTCGACAGCTAAAGAAATGTGGGACGCTTTAGAAATTGCACATGAAGGTACAACTGAAGTAAAACAGTCCCGCATTAACACACTTAATCAAGAGTTCGAACTCTTTCGCGTGAAACAAGGTGAATCTATCCCCGATATGCAAAAGAGATCTGTTCATCTCATCAATCGGTTGAATGCACTTGGAAAACCTGTTTCCAATGAAATTTCTACTAATAAAATTTTGAGATGTCTTAGCAGGGAATGGAAACCTAAAGTAACAGCTATCAATGAAGCCAACGATCTAACGACACTCTCAATGACTACTTTGTTTGGAAATCTGGAGGAACATCAGCAAGAACTAGAAAGCCTAGAAAAGTTTGAGAACAAGAGTAAAAAGGAAAAGGAGAAGAATAAATACAAAGAGAGTGAGAAGAGGCCTATAGCTCTTGTGGCTTCTAACTCAAAGTCCTCACAAAAGGAGCTAAGCAACAATGAGTCAAGTAGTGACGAAGACTCCGGTGACGAAGAAATGGGACTTTTTGTTAGGAGATATAATAGATTCATTCGAAAGAATGGAATCAAGCATTCCGACAAAAATCTCATAAAGTTTAGAAGACAATCTATAGATTCAAAACAGGAAGAGATTAAGAAGAATAGAGAAAGAGGGTCGTGTTTCAATTGTGGTAAGTCCGGACATTATAAAACGGATTGTCCTTTAAAGAAAAAGGATAAAGGAAAAGCTCCACCAAAAAGGTACAATAAGCAAAGAAGAGCTTACATTGCTTGGGAAAGTGATAGTGATTCATCAATTATACAAGGCTCAAGTGATAGCGATGAAACCGCAAATTTGTGTCTTATGGCTCACACCAAAAATCAGTCCCACCACAAGAAGAAAATTGATGATAAAAAGGTAAAACAAGCTTACTATAACAATTTATCTTCTATGTCCTTTTCTGAATTGAAAATAGCTTTTGAAAAACTGCATAATGAAGTTATCGAAGCGTTTAAAAGATTATCTTCCGATAAACAAATTTTTTCATACTTGGAAGGTAAAGTACAACATGCTGAAAAAGATCTAGAGTACTTGAAAGCTAGCATTGCAGAAAATTCAAAAGCTATTGACATTGATGGTTGTAGTAAAATGAGGCATTGTGAAGCTTGTCACATTTGGCAACAAGAGGTTATTTCTCTTAAGGTCAAATTGGAAAAAGCTTTACAACCTAAGATTACTTATGCCATTGACACTAGGTTGTTTAAAAAGTCATTAAATCCTCCATATGCAAGATACTCTTTTATTCCAAAGGATTTAAGGACCAAACATAAACAACAACATTGTCGTAGTGTATGTCATTATTGTTGCATGCTGGCCATACCATTGAGAAATGCAAATTTAGAAGATTCCTAGTGCCTAAAGGTATTTATCAATGGAAGCATAAAGACAACCATGTTACCACTTACCCACTTGGACCCAATAAAAATTGGGTACCTACCTCTCTCTTTTGATATTGTAGGATGAGTGTCTTGCATCCGTGGAAAGAAGATGGTTTATGGACAGCGGGTGTTCAAGGCACATGACGAGTGACATATCACTTTTTATTGACTTCAAAGCAAAGAAGAAGGGGTATGTTACTTATGGAGACAATAACAAAGGAGCTATACTTGGCAAAGGTAGTGTAGGTAATCCCTCTACCACTACTATTTCTGATGTCCATCTTGTAGAGGGACTTAAACACAATTTGTTGAGTATAAGTCAATTATGCGACAAAGGTTATAAAGTTTCTTTCACAAAAACTTGTTGCAAAATTGAACATACTGAACATAATGTTGTGTTTAAAGGTGTAAGAGTAAACAACATATATATGCTTGATCTTTTGAATGTATCTTTAACAAGCTCTAAATGTCTAGTTGCGCTAAATGATGATTCATGGCTATGGCATAGACGCTTAGCGCATGTTAATTTCGATTTGCTTAATAAGGTTGTATCTAAGGATCTAGTAGTAGGTCTTCCAAAAATAAAATTTTCAAAAGACCACCTATGTGATGCTTGCCAAATGGGAAAACAAACAAGGGTCTCCTTTAAATCTAAAAACATAATTTCAACTTCAAGACCCCTTGAGCTTCTCCATATGGACCTCTTTGGACCATCTAGGACAAAGAGCTTAGGTGGAAACTATTATGGTTTCGTAATAGTAGATGACTACTCTAGATTCACTTGGACTATATTCCTTCATAGCAAAGATGAAAATTTTTCTGCTTTTAAAAGTTTTGCAAAGTTGTCCCAAAACAAAATGAATTCTAAAATAGTTACAATTCCTAGCGATCATGGAGGTGAATTTCAAAACCATCTCTTTGATAAGTATTGTGACAAGTTTGGCATTGAGCACAACTTTTCAGCTCCTCGAATTCCACAACAAAACGGTGTTGTGGAGCGCAAAAATCGAGTTTTAGAGGAATTGGCAAGAACAATGCTCAATGAGGGAGGATTACCAAAATATTTTTGGGCTGATGCAATTAGCACAGCTTGTTATGTTCTGAACAGGATTTTAATTCGTCCTATTTTGAATAAAACCCCTTATGAAATTTTAAAAGGTAGAAAGCCAAACTTGTCTCATCTTCACGTGTTCGGTTGTAAGTGTTTTGTTTTAAATAATGGTAAGGAAAACCTTGGGAAGTTTGATGCCAAAGCTGATGAAGGTATTTTCCTTGGATACTCTCAATCAAGTAAAGCATATAGAGTGTATAATAGGCGTTTACTCTCTATTGAAGAATCTGTCCATGTTTCTTTTGATGAATCTTATCCAAAAATTGTCGGAAAAGGTATCTCTTTTGATGATGCAGGTGTATCTACAGAATACATACTCAAAGAAGCTGTTACAGAAATTGATCAATCTGAAACTGCTGAAAATGAGAAGGAGGAAGATACCACTCATGAAAAAGATAAAGAGGAAGGAACATCTGAAGTGAATGAACTTCCACCAGCTTGGAAATCCTCTAAAGACCACCCTTTAGACAATATATTGGGAGATATTTCAAAGGGAGTGTCGACTCGTTCTAAGATAAGTAAATTTTGTTCTCACTTCGCTTTTGTATCACAAGTAGAGCCTAAAAATTCTAAAGAGGCCTTGATTGATGAATTTTGGCTAATGGCCATGCAAGAAGAGCTTAATCAATTTAAAAGAAATGACGTTTGGGAACTTGTCCCTCGTCCGTGAGATCATCATATCATAGGTACTAAATGGGTGTTTAGGAATAAACTTGATGAAAACGGAGTGATAACTAGGAACAAGGCACGCTTGGTAGCACAAGGATATAACCAAGACGAGGGCATAGATTATGAGGAGACTTATGCTCCAGTGGCTCGCCTTGAAGCTATACGTCTCTTGCTTTCTTATGCGTGTTCTATGAATTTCAAGCTTTACCAAATGGACGTAAAGAGTGCGTTTTTAAATGGTGTCATAAATGAAGAAGTATATGTTTAACACCCTCCCGGTTTTGAAAATTCTGAATATCTAGATCATGTTTACAAATTAAAGCGTGCTTTATATGGTCTTAAGCAAGCACCTCGTGTGTGGTACGAAAGACTTAGCAAATTTCTAATTGATCATGGATATTCTAGAGGTAAAGTGGATAATACACTCTTCATTAACATAAAGGAAAGCACATTCTTTTAGTTCAAGTTTATGTAGACGTTATAATTTTTGGTTCAACTAACATACACTTGGTCGAAGAGTTTTCTAATGTTATGCAGGGTGAGTTTGAGATGAGTCTTATGGGGGAGTTGAACTACTTCTTAGGCCTCCAAATAAAGCAACTCGATGAAGGTACAACAGAATGTCAAACAAAATACTGCAGAGAACTGCTCAAGTGCTTTGGAATGAATAATTCAAAATCAATCGACACTCCCATGCCTACCAACGGAAACTTGGACAAAGATGAACATGGTAAGTGTGTTGATGTCAAAAGGTATAGAGGTATGATAGGGTCTCTCTTGTATCTAACTGCTTCTAGACCGGACATTATGTTTAGTGTTTGTATGTGTGCACGATATCAATAAAACCCTAAGGAATCTCACTTAAAATCAGTCAAGTGTATAATTAGGTATCTTCATGGAACATCTAAATACGGGCTTTGGTATTCCAAAGGGAGTGATTACAGCTTAGTAGGTTACTCTGATTCTGATTTTGCTGGCTGCAAATCAGATAGGAAAAGCACTAGTGGTACATGTCATCTATTTTCAAATTATTTAATAAGTTGGCATAGCAAAAAGCAAGTATCTGTAGCGTTGTCTACTGTAGAGGCTGAGTATGTTGCAGCCGGTAGCTGTTGCGCTCAAATTTTGTGGCTAAGACAACAACTACAAGATTTTGATATTGAACTTAAACGCATTCCAATAAAGTGTGACAACACTAGTGCCATTAATCTCACTAAGAATCCTGTGTTACACTCACGCACCAAACATATAGAGATTAGACATCACTTCCTTCGCGATCATGTTGAAAAAGGAGATGTTGTTTTTTAGCATGTTGATACTAAAAATCAACTTGCTGACATTTTCACTAAACCATTGGCAACTGAACCATTCTTCAACATTCGTCGTGAATTAGGGATTCTTGATCTCTCCGCATTGGTGTCTTAAGTTTGTTTGATTTAGTTTATATTTATCTCATCGTGTTTACTAAGATCTGAATGTAGACTTCACTCGTACCTCATGAGATTACTACGACGGAGGTAATATTGTTCCTCTATACACCTTGTTGATATTGTGTGATAAATGTATGTTTGAACAATTATTTCTCGCTTACATGTACTTCTTTAAATATGATTGTTTGAGCATTAATAATTAGTTTGTAATGTATTCTTAAGCATCATTACAATGTTATGATTCATTCTGCATTCTGCATTAATTTTTTTCTATGTATTGATGCATATCCATTTTGTGTCGATTCATGTTAAATCTCTTTTATTATTGTAAAAATTGTTACAGTATGTATCGATCCATTCGTGGTTTGTATAGATACATAGCCACTTGAAAATCCAAAATTTCGCAATATGTATCGATGCATCTCCATTTTGTGTCGATTCATGTTAAATCTCTTTTAAATTTGTCAAAATTGTTACAGTATGTATCGATACATTCATGGTTTGTGTCGATACATAGTGTAACAAGGTGGGAGAATTGACTTTAGTTATGTTGCGGATAGCAAGAGTCGCCACCGACTTTTATTTTATCCAAAGGAAAGGGCATAAAAGAACAGGAAAGACCTTTTAAAAGATTTTTGGGTCCGGGGGGTAGGTTATGTAAAGGGAAGGTGTTAGCACCCTTTACATCCATGGTTATCCATGGGCTCTTAGTTACTTAGCTCACTTTGAATTGTTTTTGAAAATGTGAAGTGTGTGAATAAAAATTTTCATAAGAGTTTGATAATGATCCATGTACGGATGCGTAAAAAACTTGTGTTTGAAAATTGTTTGAAGATTGTGAAGTGTTTGAGAAATTTTTAAGTAGTGAGCAAGTAACTATGAGGAACCTACCCTAAAGTTTAAGTCTTTCTGTTCTTTATCCTTTAAATGGTAAGACTATCCCTATTATTAAGGAATAGGTAGTCATTACCTGGGATGTAAGGGACATATGAAGGGACATCTGTTTAATGAAGGCAACTGTAGGGTGTATTAAGCATTTAGGAGAGACTGTCATCATTATTCGAAAGGGACAAGATCATATTGAAAGGCAACCATTAAGGGACTTGATTTTTGATTATGAAGGGACTAGATGACTTTTCTTTTTAGGGACTTTGCTTTATACACCCTACTTGACCTTGTGTTTAGGCAACAATAAGGAGTAACCCTAGAAAGTGAGATGGAGATCAAAGATCGACTTACGTGTGTGAGTGTTTAATTTTGTATTTATCTTATAATTTAAATGACCTAAATTCAATTTTTAAATATAATACATGTTTACACTCCCTATTTTACTAACCATGGCATGAAAAATAAATAATTTAAGTATTTAAGAAAATTACATCCAGGAGCAATTACATAATAATAAAACAATTGAAATAAATAACAAAAATAAATAAATAAGTAAATAAACAAAATATAAATAATAAGTAAAATAAATAAGCAATTTAATTGGGTTAGTAATAATAATTAAAAATAAATAGGGTTAGTGAAATAATAATAATAAGCAAATTAAAAAATAAATGGATTAGTAATAAGCATGATTAGTAATAATAATAATTAAAATAAATGGGGTTAGCAAAAATATTATAAGAAACATAATTAAAATAATAAGCAAAAAGAATAATATAATAATTATAAAAAAAAAAATAGATTTTAATATGGACAATTATAAAAGAAAATATGAACAATTAAGTAATTATCATAACATTTTGAATTATATACAAATTATTAAATTATTTTTAAACATATTATAATTACAAGATTAAATTAGCATAGATTCATATATTTCTAAACATATATTTAAAATTATAAAATTTAGATTATAAACAAATTATATAAATAATTACATATATAAAAAAAATTGATTATAATTGTATTTACAAAAATTAATTATATTAAATAAAATATGTACATAATAATTATATTTACAAAAATTAGAAATTTAAGTCACAAGATAAAATTAGATTTTTTAATGGTTTAGAAAATAAATTAGGGTTTGATTTACAATAATAATTTATTTAACTAAATAATACATATATACATTTTACAATTTAAATACATAATAATAAAAAATAATTTTTGAATTAAGAAAAATAATTTTTAGAATTTTAGAAAAAAAAATTGAATATATATTTATAGAATTATTTAATTATATCTATGATTATTATTAAAACAAAATCAATTAAACAAAATAGAAAAAAAAAGCAAAAAAAATAGAAACTTACCTGGCTGGGATTTGAACCCAGGACATTCTGCTTGCCAGCAACAAAACACACCACCAGGCCAGCCACGCGCGTGTGATAGAGGAATGAGTCTAATTGGTTTTGTGCTATATCCTGGAAAATCACAAAAATAAGAAAAAAACAAAAGGCCTGGGGGATTCCAACCCAGGACCTTATACACAAACACACAAATACATAACCATTCCAGCTAGATGAGCGCGTCTGATATTGGAGTGACAAGAAGGCATAATATATTAAGCTTCATGTTTAACCTGAAAAAATAGAAAAAATTGTACAAGACCTGGATTCGAACACAGGTCCTATAGCCAAACACACCCTAGCCTTTCCACTGGGACAAGCTGCACGCTTGTGATAATAAACCAACAATAAAACATAAAATATTTAAAATAAAAATTTGAATTTTCCAGAACGCGCGCAGGGTCATCTTCAACCTCTGGATTTTAAAGTTTGCTGCGAAAATTGCTGCAAATTTACTTGCGATTTTTCCTGCGTTTGCAAAACCTACGAAATTCAAACATTAATAAAACAGTGAAATTTCATGAAATTGAGAACATCATTGAGTTCCTCATATCATTTGTAATCGTCCTGTGTTTTTGGAATTGATTTATATTTGTTAAATGTTAAAACCCTAAATGGTGCTTGAAACCCTAACAATGGTCGTTTGCCTATTAGGTCACGAAACTTCAAGTGTTTTATCCAGAATCAATCCTTAGAACCTCACAAACAATAAAGCACAACCAAAATTCATTAGCAATGCATAAAAAGTTAGAATCGAAAAAATAAATTTCAAGAACAAGAACCATTCGGTTTATGCAATATGGAGTGTTTTGGATGCATATGAGTATTGGTTTTCACTCAATGATGTTCAATGATCATGGCTATGTGCTTCAAATACCTTCAAATGTCCTGGAAATTCAAAACCGAATGTGAGTTGTGGAGAGGTTTTTTGGTTTATGAAACTTACTCTTGAGGCTGTCAAAATTCGTCACTTTGGTTAGGGTTACACTAAGTACTTATAGAACAATGAATTTAGGTTAAAAAATCAAGTCATTGTGTGGAAGATTTGATATGAAAAGATTCAAAATGATAAGGCCTTAAAAATCAAATATCCTTGTATGAACACTTGCTATTTTTGGCTAATCCTCGTGATTTTCTTTCCACTTCAATTCTAATCAAATTTATGATTTTCTAGAAGCTTGATCCAATTCAAATCTTACACTTTCATATTTTATTTTTATTTAAAATGATTTTTAATGAATTAAATCAAAATAAATAAAAATAAAATAATAAAAAATCTGATTTTTATTGACTTGGGTCGTGCATGAAGTTATTGTATGGATTGGGTCATCATTTGGCAAGCCCATTTGGAAGAAATTGGTTTTAGACCTCCATTTTCATCATAAACCAACCCAAAATTTTCCAACTTTGCAAGGGCACATATCCTTCAATTTTAATGCTATGAGGGTGTTCTTGGACATTTTGGAAATCTTGAAGAGTCCTCTAACCAACCCCACTGGTTTCATGTCCATATCATTTACCAATCTCAAGTTATGCCCTTTTGAAGTTGTTGACTTTTTGTTGACTTTCAAAAAGACCTATAATGTCTTAGCTCATACCTTCCAAATGAAGCATTTTTGGGCTTGGCTTGTGAGACACAAAGTTGTAGAGAATTCAATTTCCTTCAAAATGAGCTTTGAGTGGAGACTTGGTGATTAAGCATGTGAAAGTTATGGCTGGTCAAAGTTCAGTTGACTTTTATTGAGGAAACCCTAATTTAGAAACTCCTGATTCTTGATGATCTGAAATCTCCTTGATGAATCATGATCAACCCTTGATCAAATGATGAATTTTACTTCATATACTTGATGTTGGCAAAAAATCATGAAGTTTGACTTTGGTTTGACCTCAGTTTGACTTTTTAACTACTTTGACTGGTTTTGACTTATCTGATCATCTGACTGAGCAAACTTTTGAGAAAAGTCTTGAAACTTGTCATGGGGGTTCTTACACATATATAGGATGTTATTAAGCTCACTTGAAGTCTTGGAAGTTCATTTATCCTGATTAAAGTCAAAACCCTAGTTTTGGATGCACTGCTTAGGAGGTGCATTGTTTGAGGGAATTGTCAACTCTTCTGACCCATTGTGAACTTTGTGAACCTTGTGAACCATCATAAAATGCTTTGTGAATCTCATGGGAGGTATTGTGAACCTTGTGAACCTTGTGAACCTCATAAAGTGACTTGTAGACTTCATGAACCTCATGAAAGGTCTTGTAAGCATTGTGAATCTTGTGAACCTTGTGAACCTTCATGAAGTGACTTGTAGACTTCATGAACCTCATGAAAGGTCTTGAAAGCATTGTGAATCTTGTGAACCTTGTGAACCTTCATGAAGTGACTTGTAGACTTCATGAACCTCATGAAAGGTCTTGAAAGCATTGTGGATCTTGTGAACCTTGTGAACCCTTCTTAGTACACAAAGTCTTGTATTGTGAGGGCAAATTTTGGGGTGCAACACATAGCAACTTGAAATTCCAAAATTTCGCAACATGAATCGATTCATAAGGTCATGTATCAATGCATACTGTTATAAATTCCTTTTCTTTTTTTTGTATCGACACATCAGCATTAGTTATGACATTTGTACCAGTTATAATCTCTATTCTATCTCCTTCATTCCATTTGCATCATTTACGGTTCCATAAACCTAACACCACAAAACCCCTTTTCTTTCAAAACCCTAACTTCATCATCATGCCTCCAAGAGTCATGCTTCCTAGAGCAAAAGGTAAAGGTAAAGGGAAAGAACCTGTTGAGGCTTCACATCAAGCTCCTCCTGTTCTAGAAATTCCTCCCTCTGGGTCATCCATTCTCCATCCTGCCATTACTGAAGAGATTGAGGTTTCCTTCAAGACCAGGTTAGTCATGAAACCCCATGTCTTCAATACTCAAGATGTGCGTACTCTTTGTTTAGAAGAAGTTGCTGATTTGATTGACGCACAAAAACTTGAGTCCTTTTTAACTGTTAATGATGACTATCATGAGGACTTTATTCATGCTTTTTATGCGGGTGTGAAATCTGGTAAAGGTTACATGTTCAAGTGCTCTATTGGAACAAGAACTTACCGTTTTGAGGCTGGTGATTGGCACAAAGTGTTCCAAATGCCATCCCTGTCGCCTGAGTTACAGATGTGGCATGATCAGAAATTTGAAACTCAGTTTAATCTGAAGGAATATTGTGCATCTATTTCAAAACTGGAAAGGCCTCTAGGTGATGATGAGCATTTAACTTCTGGAATGATTAAGAGTATCCCCAGAATTCTGCATTGGATTCTCTCGCATATTTTACGTCCGAGGTCCGGTGGGCACTCTAGATTGGATAAGCCAGACATACATCTCTTGTATATTCTGCAGAAGAAGATTCCGTTGAATTGGCCCAATTATTTTGTGAAGCGTATTTTTCTTACAAGAAATAGCTCGAAGAACATCACTCTTGCTTATACCGCACAGATTATGAGGATCCTTAAGTTCTAGAAGGTGGTCTTACCCCCTGTTCCTCTTTTATCTTCATCTAGTGTTCAAGAATTCAATAGTGCTACTCTTTCTCATATGGGATATAGGTGGGACACAGAGTGTCGATGCTATTACTTCTTTGAACGCAACTCTAGAACCAGAATTTACAACTTTGATACACCTTCTGAACAGATTTTTGTTGCTGAAGAACAAAGAGATGAAGATATGGAGGATGTAAATGAAGAAAATCCTCCTGAAGCAAATGTCAACACTGCTTGGGGTGAGTGGGTGCCACAAAGGTGGTCTCCTACTAACTATGAACCGTTTCCTCCATCTGTTCCACCAACATCATCTACTACTGCTCCTGCATATCTAACTCAAATGTTTGAGCAAATGGAAATTGCCAATAATGCCCGACATGAAGAAGCCCGTGCGTGGCATGTACAACCAACGGAGTGGCACAAAGAGCACCGAGAATGGCATGATGAACACACTAGGATGTATCATAACTAACACTCATGGCATACAGAATTGGTCAAGTGGCATCAAGTCTTCTACAATGAGATGTCTGGTTTCATGGATGATTTTCGTGCGCATCCGGGTATTATGGAAAGATTCAGAAGCACCGAGGTTCAGAATCGGTTCAGGCATTACAACTTCATGGGGCAAAATCCTGATGAGATGCCTCCTCCACCTCCTCCTCCAAGTTTCAGAGATCCCGATAGAGATGATGCGGAGTCTTGTGGTGGCTACTATCCTCACTAAGGCTGCATTTCATATTTGCATTACAACATTTTTTTCTTGTTGCTTAAGTTTCTTTGCATTTTATGTTTATACATTGTATGCGTTTGGTTTGCTTTTGTAATTCTCAACTCTACTAGACAAATTCAATGCCTATGCTTGTTTGTTGTTTACGATTAATTGCTTTTGTTGTTTCACTCTTTGTGAGTGATTAGCTTATATATATTCTTATTGATGAATATTGCTTCACCTATACAATTTTTTTTATGTTGACAAAGGGGGAGAAAGGCTTGAGTGTGAAAAATGACAGCATGCACAAAATCAGGGGGAGTGGTTCTCACACTTCTGCAAAACTTTTCCATCATCAAAAAGGGGGAGTTTGTGAGCAACTATTTAGTTTTGTATGATAATAAATTTTATGCATTTGTGCTTTTAACATATGCTTTGTATTGATACACTTTGTATGCATTGCAAGCCTTTAACACATGTCTCATTTTAAACAAAAATTTGACTTTTGCTTCTGTATGTATCGATTCATTCGCAAGATGTATCGATACATAATGTCCTTGAATTTCTGAAATAAGTCAAATGCATCGATTCATTCACATCATGCATCGATTCATGCCGTAGAGATGATTCTGGAATTTCTGCTATGAATCGATACATTCGCAACATGCATCGATTCATGCTGTAGAGATGATTCTGGAATTTCTTCAATGAATCGATACATACGCAACATGAATCGATTCATTGTATTTTCATTTCTCTGTTTCTTTTGCATTGGTTCAGTATGTATCGATTCATTCCATTATGCATTGATACATAACAGTGTAAAAACCATCATGTATCGATACATTCGCATTTCGTATCGATGCATTATTCTGTTTTTATTTCTAACAGATTCTGTCAAGTATACATATTTTTTCTTTTAGTGCAGTGAATTTAAGGCAGAGAAATTGCAGTGAATTTCAGGGTTAAGAAAATTGAAGAACACATCAAGAAAAGTAGTTTTGGGTGTGGTTTCAATTTTGAGCAGGATTGAAACCTAAGAAGAAAATTCATCTTCTCAATTACCTTGATTCAAGAACATCAACACATAATCAGTGTTGTTCTGTGAATTAGAGGATTAAGAGATAACGTTCAGTGGTACGATCGGTGATCCAGCTGAGTTGAAGAGTGAAAGAAGGTTTCAAGGAAAAACCATCTGGGTTTTCCTTCAAGAACGGGCGTGTTCTTGAGGGTTTGTCAGTCTCATTTACAAAACAGATTCAGCTGCAGCGTAAGGTTTGGAAATTGGGAGATTTCGCAAATAGATCGTGGAACCGGTGAATTGTTTGTATTACTTGCAAGGGAATCTTGATTTGGCTCAGATCAAGTGAAGGTTCATACAATAGGAAGATCTAGGTGTATAGATTTCTGGTTTTTGTATATCAACCTTGTAAACGACGATTTCAGCAATATCGATATAAAAGTTCTCAATTTCGGTTTGAAATTGAGAGGGAGACGTACCCACACGCGAGGACGAACGTGGGGAACTTCCTTACCAAATCTCTGTGTATTGTATTCCTTCTCCATCTCTATTTATGTTTTTAATTGGTTTTGATTCATTGGAAATAGTTTTTGTGATAGGTGCATTCAATATTTTTACAGCTTGTGTGTTTAAGTCTTTAACATCTCAATTGCAAATCCAACACTTTATCACATGTCCGGTCTTCTAGTGGCTGGTCCAGAATAGAAGAAAGTATATTAGGGACCGTGTTTTCCGCCAATCTTTAAAAACTCTGAAAAATATTTTAAAACCTTGTAAACAAGGAGGTGATCCATTCACCCCCCCTCTAGATCACTAGCCACAACGTCTAACATGTTAGTCAGAATGTTCTCATCCCCAATAGAGCTACAAATAGTATTCTCCCTTGCAGAGTTGTCACTCTCCTCAACAAACCTTGTGTCAATTCGCGTTTGTCTAGTATCAACGGACTTCTTTTGCTCAGTTCGCGTTTGTCCAGTGTCAACGAACTCCTTTTGCTTAGTTCATGTTGTCCAGTGTCAACAGACTCCTTTTGCTCAGATCACGTTCGTCCAGTGTCAGCGGACTCCTCTCATTCATCGCTTTGTCTCGTGTCAACGGACCTAGGTTTGAAGTCCTGATAGTAGAAATCATTGAAACTTTGCTTTAAAATCGTAAGCGCATGTTAAGATGCAGATTCTAATTAGGGTCGTTCCAGTGTAATTAAGGCGAGATCCTGACAGTGGGTTTATATTGTCAAAATAGTGCAGAGGATCGTAAGCGCATGTTAAGATGCGGATTCACCCGGAAGCACGCGTTCACCATATATCCGACCCGAGGATATATGAAGATAATTGTAACTGCATAATAAGATGTGGATTCTAATCAGTATTGTAAGAGCATGTTAAGATGTGGATCCTGATCGGTGCATGTATATCCCACAGACCTTAAGTGCACAAGTCCACCGTCGCTGTGGAAAGCCAGAAGTCGCCTGGCGTCGTTCAAAAGACAGGGTTCAAAGTCCACCATTGTTGTGGCAAGCCTGTAGTCGCATGGCATCGTTCAAAAGACAATTTCAAAGTCCACCATCGTTGTGGCAAGCCAGTAGTTTCCTGGCGTCGTTTAAAAGATATTTCTTTGGTTCTTTGGTTACTTGCCACCTTGTCAGGGTTTGCAGGAGCTATTCTTTTGTTGGTTTTATTTCCCAGCTTCTTTTTCCATCAGAGTGCAAATTTCAAGGTTATTTTGGTATTCAACCACAATTCATCTCGGACGGTCAACAACAGGAGCTTTCATCCTTTTCAGATTAACAAATGCTTGAATAGGGGCAGTTGGAACACCCCAAAATTTGATTACTTTTTTTCCTCATCATTTGCATATCATATAGCATAGCATGTAATTTACATATTCTAGCATATGGCATAGAAAAATGAGTCATGACATCCATAGTTACAAGCATAGGGCATATGATCAGTTATCCAGCGGATTTGATTTTTTCAAAGACAAAATAAGCCAGGTGGTGTTACAATGAGCTCAAAACATATTCTCACAATTTTACAAGCTCAAAGTAATGAGAATCACGATTAACTCAAAATGGATGGCGCATATGCATTCTTGGAGTTTCCCACCTAAGGGAGGGAAAAATTCATATTTGGCATGCGTTAACCGGTTAACGCTATGGGTTAACCGGTTAACGGCTACGAATTTTGAATTTCTGCAGCAAGAAAGGCATGCATATTTTTGGCTCCAATTCCAATTTTCAGATTTTTATTCACTCCAATTATTTGAATATTATGGGGAAGGATCTAGAATGCTTACCAAACCTAATTCCAAAGCCAACTCCTAATCAACTTTCTAAGCTCACTTCAAACCACATTTTTGGGCCCCAAACCTAAATGCTATATATCCCATTTCCCTCCAAACCAACACACACTCTCATAATTCACACTTTTCATTTCTGAATTTTCAGAACTCTCTCACATTTCTCTCATTCCTCTTCAAACCTTCATCACTCAAAGTTCCTTTTCTTTGAAGATCATCAAATTTTGCATTGAAATTTGTTGATCTTGGGACTAGACCTTCATCCATTGTTTTCTATACATCCTTTTTATGGTTTTTGATACTGGTTCAGATCTGAATTGTTGCTTGGAAGTGCTTTTGGATTAAGTTTTTGCATCAAGTTTATCTACTTGCATTTATTTCTCCTTGTGTGTAAAGAAGAACATCGGATCTTGGGAATTCTCTACTAGATTCATCATTTTCAGCTTGAACAACACTCACCAAAGCAAATATCAGCTTTGTAGTTTGGTTAATTTCAGATCTACCTTTGTTTTAGCATATTTGCTTATTCATGATGTATATCCATAATGTGCTTGTGTTGCTTGGTTGATTTGTGAATTAATCTATGTGATGATGTTTGTGAATTTATTTGTGTTGATTAGTATTGAATAAAAAGGTTTGAAAACTGACTTTTTCTGCAAATTTGTTGTTGTTCGCACAGTGTTAACCGTTTACGCTATAGGTTAACCGGTTAATGCGTTGTTTTGCTGACTTTTGCTGCAGGTTGAGGTTCGTTAACCGATTAACCCCTGGGGTTAACCGGTTAACACTGAAGCAGATTGGTTTCTTTGAGCTGTTGTGGATTTATTTGCTTGCCATATCTTCTCTATTCACCATGGATTAGTATGTTACCATTTTATATGCTTGTTTAGAGTGATTTGCATGCAGATTTATGTATATTTGTGTTTCCTCGACACATGAGTTTGCATGATTCCAATATTTGGCATATTTGGTGATTTTGTTTGCTTGAAGCTTTAAGTATGTTGATTATGTGATTTTGTTAACATGATAATACTTGATTAATTTGCTGGATTTTTATAATTGGGATATGCTTCTAACTATGTAGGTACAATGGTAAGTGAAGTGTGGTTGTTTTCCATATTTCAAATCTTTTTCTCTTCTCTTTTAATGATTTCTTATTTGTCTTTGAGATGTGTTTTAGGCCATAACTTCTTTTCTTTTCTTCCCTCTTTGAGTTCAACTTAACTTCTTCAAGAGAAGTAAGTTGAATCTCATTCTTCTTCTTTCTTCTTCTTTCCTTCTCTTCTTTAGGATAGTTGAGACCTCACTAACCTAGGACCAACCCTTTGCATGTTAACTTCTAGGGTGGTTAGATTCCCTTAGTTGTTTTACCTTTTGCTCCTTTGGTTCTCTTCGCTTCTCATCTTCATACAAAAAGCTAAAAAAACATTAATAAAGGTTGAAATAGTCCTTGATGCATAGCCTTATTACATGGGGCATTTGTATTCATTCCATCTTGGAATAGTACACTTGTCTAGCATGATGTACAAGTCTAATCATGGGACTACTTTCACAAAGAAAACCTTAAAAGGCACTTCTTCATCAAAAACTCAAAAACATCTAATAAGTTTAACAAGTTAGTGAGCTTAGACCCTAACCCTTGGAAACAAGTCTTGGACAAATTCTCCTTACTTGGTGTGCTTGTTCTATCATTCCATATTAGAATGTAGTAGCAAGTACACATTCCATGGAAACAGACTTGAATTCACTTCCTTGTGCCACACTCATCAAAAACGTCTAAAAAACACTGGACAAAGAATAAGCGTCTCTCCTTCGGGGCTTCTTTTCTCATCACCCTTACTTTTTACGTAAGAACTTGCTCCTACTTGTCGCTTTGCAAGACGGTAACGCACTCGTGCCAGACGAGCCTGCAATACCTTAGCATTGACATAAGCAGTTCAAGCCTTAAAACACAAGCAATCTTTCCACCCTTAGTTAGGGGAACTACGACGTCTCTGATCCTCATGTCCAGATGAGGTACGTAGGCAGCGGGGTAGAGCCTGTTCGAGCACTCTTTTATTTTCCCTACATTTTCCCCTTTTCTTTTCTTTTCTTATCCAGTTTCAGTCTTTCTTTTTGCAGCAACTTTCATTTCTACACCCTTTGAAACCGTTTCTTTGCAAGCGTGGATCTCGTCAGGTACAGCGGACGATCTGGGGTGTTAATACCTTCCCAGGTCGTAATCGACTCCCGAACCCAGTTTCATTGGTTCGCAGGACCTGTGTCCTTCCTTTTCTTTTCTTATGGTTTATGCAATATTACCATTCCCATTCCTTTGGGATAAAAATGCTGGCTGGCGACTCTACCCTTTTCCACGCCACTTTCGCGTTTGTACCGAGATGGAAATCCAAGGAGCAACACCGAGCTCCTACAATAAATTTGATGGTCTTATCACACAACTCCACATTCCACCACCAAAGAGACTCCTTTCAGAATGGTGTACGGGGATGATGCGATGATTCCAGTGGAAATAGATACCCCCACATGGAGTCGTGAACACTTTGAAAATGTTGCCAATAGGGATAATTTAAATATCTCGACCGACCAGATAAATGAAATCTGAGAAATAGCATGGATTTGGGAAGTGGATGCAAAACAAATACTGGCAAGAAGGTACAATCTGAAGGTCAGGCAAAGAGAGTTCCAGGAGGGTGATTTGGCCTTGAAAAGAATCACATACCCTAAGAATAAAGGGAAACTTGTCTCCAATTGAGAGGGTCCACTCAGAGTTCTGGGGAAGCTAAACAATGGAGCCTACAAGTTAGAACCCGTGGATTGAATAGAAATACCTAGGACTTGGAACATATCCAGTTTCAGATTGTATTTCAGTTGAAAATATCATGTAAATTTTTAATGAAAAAATTCGGGTTGCACTCTTTTCCCTTGCAATCCAAGGGTTTTTAATGAGGTGATCGGTTTTAACAAATATGTTTACATTCTAATTATAGGTACTCGGCTTTAAGAGTTAAATCACTCTAAAACCTCTATAAATGTGTCAACTTACTTCGCATACATAGGTCCCCCAAAAACGTCATGATTGGCTCTGTGTAGGGTAGGAATAACTCCTATAAACACGTTGATAACATATATGTACATAGGTCACCCACAAACATGTTGACTTGCTCTCTGTACAAAAACTCCTATAAACACATTGATTAGATCCGGGTACATAGGTCACCTACAAACGTGTTAACTTGCTCCATAAACATGTACATAGGTCTCCCACAAACGTGTTGACTTGCTCCACGTTTAGGGTAGGAAAAACTCCTATAAACAAGTTGATTACATGTGTGTACATAGGTCTCCCACAAACGTGTTGACTTGCTTCGTGTAGGGTAGGAAAAACTCCTATAAACACGTTGATTAAATCTGTGTACGTAGGTTGCCCATAAACGCGTTGACTTGCTCAACATACAGGTTGGATAAAACTCTGATAAAGTGTGTACTGTGCAGATAGGTCACTCGTAACGGGTTGGTTATTCATCCATAAATACATCAACTGTGCCATCAACAAAGGTCTCAATGTCCAGTTTAGAAAATGACGAAGTATCCAAACTTTCCGCTCATCAAGAGAGAAACTTAGGGCTTATAAAACACAATTCGAGAATCAAATCTCTAATACAAATGCGCCTGAACGTGTAACCAACTACTTTGAAAGCTCAAAACTTTCAAATTCCCCAAAAGCTTTACAAACTGTACTCCTTATGTGTATACAAGCTATCACTAAGTTATAGAAATCAAGACTGAACCAAAACTAAATTTCAAGCGCACTTGATGCCGATAGAAACACGGTCAACCTCGCCTTTGGAAAAAATGGGCTTTGAACTATTAACCTAGTTACACCTCTGGGATACTATCCATCATTAAGTCGGATACGCCTTCGGGCCACTATCCTCCATTAAGCCAGTTACGCCTCCAGGTCACTATCTGCCATTAAGCCGGTTACGCCTCCGGGCCACTGTCCGCTATTAAGTTGGTTGCGCTTCTGGGCCTCTACCCATCACTAAAAAATAATTTCCCACAAACATGTTTATTCGAAAAGTGAACAAAATTCCTATAAATATGAGAACTTGCTATGTATACATAAGTTACCCGTTAAATGGGGCAACACTCGTCTGTAAAAATTTATTTTATCTGCAAATGTCTCGACGACAATTTAGAGGTGTCTGAGCTTACAACTCCCCAATAAGAACTTGGGGCTTCCAGACAGAATTTAATAAGAAACTAAAAACTTAAGAAGGGTTGTGCAATAAGTCCCTAGCATGCTCGCATACATACCTGGTAAACCTTGTCGTAAAAGTGTAAACACCCCAAATTTGCCCTAACTTTTTCTCACACCATGGCTTGTGATCTTTCATTTTTTGCATAAGCATAAGCATACCACATCATATTGCATATTTGTTTCATCTGCATAGTTCAAGTTCATCTGCATCTAGGGTTTGTGATATGAGCAATCCAAGATTCAATCTGAGCCATCCCAAAGGCCTCAAAGTGTTCCAAGAGGTTCCATGTGTGTTATATCATCATATTATGTCCCTCAAAGTTCATAGAAGTCAAGAAATCACAAGAATTGGCAAGGCATGGAAGCAGAGCTAGGGTTTTCACTACACAGATGACCAAAATTAGGGTTTTGGTTTCAGAGGCCTTAACTCCAAATTTTTGGGCCATTCTTGTTTCTAGTGTTCTTAAGATGTTATAAGGATTCTTTGTACCAAGTTTGATGAAGAAATTCATTGTGGAAGTCATTTGTTCACTGGGTAACTTCCTGAGCAAGTTAAGTCAAAATCAGGGCATCTGAGGCCCCCAACAATGGAACCAAAGGGGTATTTTCATCAAATTGAAGTTCTATGATATTTATTTGATCTTAGAAGAGGTTAGAAGTTCACAATATTTAAGAATTTTGAGCCATTTGCAAACTTGCCAAAAATGGAAATGATTTGTAATGGAAACTTTCCATTTTGGGAAAGTTTTTCAACCTCCTCTTTCTCAACCAAAAATGCTTCAAATGAAAAATTCTTGGTCATGAAAGTTGTAGATTAGGTCTTTCCCTTTTCAAAAAGTACAAGAACATGTCTTGATTCATCCTAGAAATCAAGGTATGGCCTTTCAAAGTTGGCAAAAATCCTAAAATTTCAAGTTTCATGTCAAAGACGGATTTTGCAAATTGGCATATTCAAGCATTCTAATGACCTCTAATGTGTACAAACACTTCATAACATGCCTATGTAACTTCAAAAGATCAGAATTGGCCCATGGTTAGAGGCATTTCATGGCTTGTGATCCAAGAAACATCAAAGTTGGAATATTGCAAAACATATAATATCTCTTCATCCACTTGTGCCATCACATCAAAACTATTTCCATGGCTCTCCACAAAGTCAGCTGAGGCCAGACACCCCAAGAAAGCAGGCCTGCACCATGCTCATACCTCAAAGTACAAAAACTTGACTTTTTGCAAAAGCTCCCATACCAATCACACTATGCCACCAACAATTCTATGGCCAATCAGAACATCATATACAAACATTATGGACTCCATTTCACATAACACACAAGCCTGAAACATTCTACAAGTCAGATTGCTCAAAAATCCTCAAAACCTTCAAGCTTTCGAAACTCACTCCACAACCAACAAAAATCACAAACTCTTCCACTAATCAACTCAGCATCACCCCTGGATCATTTCCCACCCATCACCATAGCCTGAAACATCCCCAAACTCAAACACAATTTCTGCAACCTCAGAACTGAAGCTCACAAATCAGCCACTCTAAGCTTCATTCAAGCTTGTCAATAGCCTCAGAAGGTCAAAGGGGACTGGATTGCACAAGAGAGAGGCCCAGAAAGCTCAAGAACTGAAAGCTCAACCTCAGGTAACCTCAAGAACAATTTTTCCAGAACTTGCTATTTAAGTTAAAATATCAATCTTCATGTTCCCCTGATCACTCTGATATGTTTAGTTTTGAAAATGATTGAGAAATGAGCATGTATGAAGCTTTTGAAATTTTTGACCTAAAACTTGATTGCTTCGATTCTTGTTGTTGATGTAATATAAATAAGTTTTGAGCTTGGATTCGTGTTTAGGAAATTTAGGGGGTTGTTTCTGGAGCTTTAGAGGGCCTGGGTGAGCTTAGGGAGAGAGTTTGAGTTTTGAGGCTGCCTCAGAAGATGACCGGAACACTGTTCCGGTCACCTGAGAGTCATTAAACCCTAATCCTGTAATAAATTGTCAGTTTGAATAATGGTTGTAGGATGTATTTTGCCCGCGTGTACGAATGGCCAAGATTGATCCACTTAACCCTAATCCTGATTATTTAATTAAATTAATATTAATTAGCCAAAAACAATCCCAACCGTCCAATAACGCGCGCAGTCAATCCCCTTTCCCCTAGGTTTGAATCTCAGCCACTGGATGCGTTTACTTTCATTTTAATTCATTTTAATTTCATTTTTATCCATTTCTTTTGCATAATTTATTAAAAATACCAAAAAGCTTTCAAAAAATATGAAACTTTGCATTTCTGTTTTAAATATTTTTCTTCACCTAAAAACATTTTTATTTTTATTTTTTGCATTAAAAACGTTTTTTTAAAATATTTAAATGTTATTTTTAATTAATTAAAGTCTTTTAATTAATTAAAAATACATTTAGGTTTCTAAAAATCACCAAAAAATTCATGAATCATCCCATTGCATTTAGAAACATTTTCAAACTCTTCACACAAATTTCTTTTTAGGTTTGATCATAGTTTGTAAATTTTCTTTGAATTAAGGGTCATTAAATTTCATTTTTTTAAACCCTAACTTTAAAAAATCATTTCTTCCTAACCAAGAAGAGTTTGAAGATGATTCTTTTTGCATTGTTTTGTGTATTGCATGTAGTTTATAGGTCATTTATCTCATGAATTTATCTTGCATTTTCAATTTGATTTGCATTTTTTCCTTTGAACCACCCAAAAACCCCTAGAAACTTAGGAAATTCATAACTTGTGATTGGTTAGGCTTCTGACCTTCTCCTTTGGAGTGTGACCTAGTATAGGATTAGGGTTTGTTTGAGCTTGATTTCAATTTTTTATCATGTTATATGCTTTTGGTTTATTCATTTGCATCTTGCTTGTCCATAAAACCCTAACTTTATGTGTTCATTTGCATTCATTTTGCATATGCATCCTTACATGAACTTGCCATGACATTTCATGTATTCATACATCATCTTAGACATCTTAAGACATGTTAGAACCATGCTTGATCATTTATTCATTCATTTGTCATGATTTGCATTCATTTCATTTCATTAACTTTCATGTGTTTTCAAACTTCAAAGCATGCTTCCATTGACATCTCATCCTTGTATGATCATACATATGCACTTTGTATGCCTTTACATCATCTCACATGACATTAACATTGCATAAACACTTCTGACTTTGGTCATTTCATCTCATTTCATTTCATTTCTTGATGCTTAATACCTTATGTATTCATGCTAACATTTTCAGGTGGTAAGTTGCTTTGAGAAGTGAATTTGCCTTCACTTCTCACATATTCTTATCTTATTCATATGCATCTTGTTTGTTCTTAAAGTGAATCTAATTCACTTTTGTTCCATCTCTCTCACTTTCTCTCTTTAAGTTACTTATCTTCTTCATTGAAGTAAGTAACTTATTCTTCTGCTTCTTCCTCCTTTCATCTGCTTCTTCCATTGGTGGCTTCCTTGAAGATCTTTCTTAAGCCTTACAAACCATAGGAACATCCAAGCATGATAATAATTAGGGTTGTGATTAGTCCCCCTAGCTTTTTACCTTTGAGTCTCCTTGAGTCTCTCTTCTCATCTCAATAATCAGAGACTAAACTCTTAAAGTTTTAGGACTTTGGAATTAGGGTTATGCCTGCATCCTTCTCTTAGGATGAAGTGTATAAGTTTAATCCTAAGTGTTAAAACTTTAATTTGTTTAAACCTCTTAATCAAATCATCTTAATAATCACTAAGACTTCATCTTGTAACTTGGACCTTACATTAGGGTTCTAATTCTTCCTTTATGGTTAAGAAGGACTAACCCTAGTGTTTAATGGACAAGTCCCCCTCAAGTTGTCTTACAAACCATAAAACTCATTTATTAATCTCATCCTTAATTTAAAATCAATTTAATAAAGGCTTTGTTATATAATGAATTTAATCCCTAACCATGGATTAAGTTGAGGTATCTTCCTCAGCTTAAGTGTGCTCATCTATTATCCTTCTATTAGGATGTTCACTAATCTGTGATTAGAGATTAAACTCATTACTTAACACTAAACAAAAACCAAAAACATCTAAATAATCACAAGTAGGTTAATGATCTTAATCGTACATCATCATGGTAATTAAGTTGAGATGCTTATCTCATACTTAAGTATTCTCATTATCCCTAATCAGGGAGGATATAATGAGTTTACAAGCCCTTGATTTAGGCTTAAGCTCATTAACTTATGCAAAACACCAAAAACAATAACAAAACTGAAAACACAAAAAACAAACAATAATCGTCTCCTTCGGGATTCTTTTCTCATCACAGTCATTCATAAGCGAGAACTTGCTTCTTCCGTCTAATGCAAGACAGTTAGCACTCGAGCCAGACGAGTCATACACTTGAGCATAAGCAAGTAAGCAGTTCACAATCAATTTATCTTTCAGTCTCTTTGAGTCGAACTACGGTGTTCTGACTTCCTCATTGCACGCGAGGATACATAGGCATAACTTAACGGTTATGGAACAAAAGTCTATGTGTCTTCCCCCTCTTTCAACATTCTCTTCTAAGCCTCAGTCCTGAGCATTTCACTTTCTTTTGCACTGACACTTGCATATTCTTTTCCAAGTTTTGCACACAGATATCACATACACTACCCCTTTAAACATATTCTTGTAAGCGTGGATCCCGTCGAGTACGACGGAAAATCTAGGTGCTAATACCTTCCCAGGTTGTAACCAACCCCTTTTCTCAGTTTCTCTTGTTCGCAAGGGTCTTATATATCTCTTTTTAGGTTTATGCAGCATTACCTTTCCTTCAGGATAAAAATGCCTAGATGGCGACTCTATTCATCTTCATTTCATTTTCTCTTTTTCGCCGACCGGTCGCGCTTGTACCGGGATGCGTATCTTCGGGAGATATAGCTTGGCAACTCTGTTGGGGATCAATCTTGCAACTAGGGCTTCTGGTTCTTTTTGTGGGTTCCTCCTAGCGCTTGTTTAATTTGTGTTTATGGGGGTGTTATGTGCTACTTGTGCTTATTTCTTATTGCTTTATTTATTGCTTTCTGTACAGCTTTATTTATTGGTTTCATTTACAGTTTTATGCATTTTCATACTATTATCATCATCTGTGCTGGATCTGTTGTTTCTTTTTGTGGGTGGGATTGTTGAGTGATTAAGGTTCCATACCAGGGACCTGAGTGACACATAGGATAGAGTGGCTTCATATTCTGTCCCATTCCATTTCAGTCTGGTGCGGGAATATGAAACACGGTTCAGACATGGGTTTCTTCTTGAGAACTCTGTGCTACGGATTTCCTGTAGTACTAGGGCTATCTGGGAAGCCTGCTAAGTCTGGATGACCTTTTTATGACCTTCAGCATCTGAGGTAAATTAGAGGAGGATCTTTTATGGTTATTGTAAACACTGTACCTCCGGGTTAGAAGTGTTTACACTTCTCATAACTGATCCAAGTCTGAGGATCCTTGTTCTAGAACAATACATGTCAGGGGGTTGGGATGTTTACAGGTTTGCAGGAACCTTTGGCCTTATCATACCTTGTTACTAGTTTTGTTAAGGTTATATCATTTTGGACTGTTCTTGTGAAACACTGGACTTGTGACTCTTTATTTGAGTCCCCCACCTATTTACTGGTTTTCTAAGCCTTCATTCGGACTTATGAACACACATGGACCCTATCAAGGTAGATAACAGATCCAACACTTGATCACAAACCCTTTGCATATCATTCTGCATACATCATTTTTCATCATTTAACATTTGTCTATTTGTTTTATAGGCTATCCACATCTTATCTTTGGTTTGGTTTTGCCTTTTCTACTGCTCAGATTCCCTCAGCTATCTGCACCAGCTATCTTCATCAGAGATTCTTTACAGCTCTCTTCACCAGTTGTCTTCATCAGAGACTCTTCTTCAGCATCTTTTCTCAGTGGCCTTTATCAGCAGTTACTCTCAGTCTTCTTCACCAGCATCCATTGTCAGCATGGACATCTCCAGGAAGAGCAACATCACCTATCATTTCTTTGAGCCCACTCTGACAGGCATCAGACAGATCTAGTCTCTCATCACTCCTGATCATGTCCCTTTATTCAGGGAACATTATGGAGGCATTATGGACATGATCATGGACCTGGATGCATCCTAGAGGAGCATGATTCACACCTGTCTCTAGTTCTACGACCCTCCTCTCAGATGCTTCACTTTCCCAGATTTTCAACTAGGACCATTAATGGAAGAGTTCTTCATGTTGTTAGGTGTCCCTATCAGGAGAGGGATTCCTTTAAACCCTGAGATGGTTGCTCCCAAGAATGAAGATATAGCTAGGGATTTGCACCTGGAGCCCAACATCATTGACCAGAGCATGACCACTAAGGCTGGAATCCCAGGCCTTCACTTAGACTTCTTGGTTACTCAGGCCACCCTGCATGCTGCAGCAGGGAAGTGGGAAACTGTTTGTTCTCTCCTAGCCCTTAGCATATATGGAGTCATCTTGTTTGCAGACGAGCCTAAGTTTGTAAGAAAGAGTGCTATTCACCTGTTCTTATTGAGGAATCCAGTCCCTACCTTGCTTGGAGACTTTTACTACTCAATGCATCAAAGGAATGAGAAACAAAGGGGGAGATTGGTAAGATGTTGTGCACCCCTCTTCTACTGTTGGTTGTTAAGGCACTTGCTGAAGTCAGACACTTTTTTGAATCCTCATCAACCAAGGAATTGGGCTAAGAGATTGATTGCCATTACATCAGAAGACATCAGATGGTGCACTCAGAGCACCAAGGGCAACGATATCATTACTAGCTGTGGGCAGTATCCCAATGTACCCTTGATTGGAGTAAAAGGTTGCATCAACTACAACCCTTTGCTTTTATAGAGGCAATTAGGGTATGCTTTGGTACACCCCCCAAGAGGGCAAGATTTGACAGAAACCCTCTATTGTGACATCCAGCACAACCTTGCCATTGTCAGACAGACAGCCTGGGCCTGGGACAACATTCAGACTAAGGGGACAGTTATCCTTGGCAAATGCAACAATATAGCTTCAGCTCAGTATCTTGATTGGTCTCGTACCAGGGGGCAGATCACCCGTATTCCATTCACCTTAGAGGATGTACCTGGACCATCAGCAGTAGAGCCTGCAGCTACTGTCAATTTGGAGGAGTTTGAGAAACTGAAGGAAAGGAATACCCAGATCTCTGAAGCTTTGAAGAAGACCCTCTGGGAGAGGAATGACAGCCGTCTAGATAATGAAAGGTTAGAGAAGCTCCGGATTGAGCACTTTACCAATATTGAGAAGACGGATGACTACATCAGAAAGGCTAGAGCAGGAGAGTTAGTGCTGAAGAATGCTTGCAAGACTCAGAAGGCCAGAGCTGAGCATTACTTAGAAGAGAGCCAGGCTAGGTGGATCAGGATCACTGAGGCTCGTGCACAGGAAGATCAGAGAACCCAGGCTAGGATAGAGCAGCTAGAGGCTAGTGAAAAGAAGAATCAGGCAGCTTTGTTAGCAGCACAGAAGGAGATCTCTGAGTTAAAACTCCGGGCGGGGTTAAAGAGGTCAAAGGATCAGGATAAGCACAAGAAGTTGACCAGTGCCATTGCCACCAGGAACCTCCTCATCAGGACCATTACAGAGCATCCAGTAGGTCCAGTAACTGAGGCTCTCCTGAAGGAAGTCAAAGAGGATGACTTTGGACTGGATGTTTGATTTCTTTGTATTTGTACCTACTTATTTTTGTACTTTTTATTTTGTTGTTGTATCTTAACCCACCATGGGAACTTTGTTGTAATCAAACTACGTATCTTCACATTTTTGTAATATATGGTTTGTATTATTTTGTGGGCTTAATCTCTCTGCAACATCATCATTTCCTCGAGGTCTGGAAAGGTCAAAACTGAAGAACCAAACCGGATACCCTTGGAAGACAAATAGGCATCCTGCATTGCATACTAACATTTTCTCTTTGTTTTATAGGTTTTTGTTTTGTTGTTGTTTCTCACTTTGTTGTGGTTTCAGGAAACATTTCTCATAGAAGAGTGTTCCCCGTTAATAGAGTGCACCGGTATCCGACAAGAAACAACCTTCCGGGATTACAAATGGATCGGGTTCAACAAGACTTGACTGAAGTGAGATCCCAAATGGCCAATGAGAGGACATAGATGAGGGCCCAAATGAATCAATTTATGACAGTGATGACCGGATTAGCTCAGAGCCAGGAGAGACTGAGAGAGTTAGTCGAGCGGAAAACTCCCGAGGAAAACCATCCAGGTACAGGGGGTACCGGCAACAATGATCACGTACAACCTCGTAATGATCCTCCAAAATTTGGACCTCATCTGAACCCAGAAATCAACGCTATAAGAAACACCCAAGGTAACACTAGAGGGAGGGCCTTGCAGGAGGACCCTCGGGAAGAACAGTTTACTGTGGTTGGGGCTGGAGACGAAGTTTACGATCGTCGGTTGGATAAAATTGCAGAAAAGCTAAGGTCTCTTGAATCCCAAAACTCTCTGGGTTTTGATGTCATGGACATGGGATTAGTGGAGGGGGTTAGAATTCCTCACAAGTTCAAACCTCCCTATTTTGAAAGATACAATGGCACATCCTATCCACGTACCCATCTTCAGTCTTTCCTGGGGAGATTGAAAGCCTACACCATGGATGAGAAAGTTTGGATGTTTTACTTTGAGGATAGCTTGACAGGGGCATCCCGGGAATGGTACTCTCACTTGACCAGGGCCACAGTTAGAAATTGGAAAGACTTGGCAGAAGCTTTCATTCATCAATATCAGTATAATCTGGACATGGCTCCAAACAGAATCCTCCTGATGGGAATGTCACAGTCTTCCCGAGAAAGCTTTAGAGAGTACGCCCAAAGGTGGAGGCAACTAGCTGCTGTCGTCCAACCCCCGATGTCAGAAAGGGAGATGGCAGATATGTTCATGAACACTCTCCAGGGTACTTATATTGACAGGTTGGCTGCATTTTCTTCCACCAGCTTTGCAGACGTGGTAATAGTTGGGGAAAGAATTGAGAGCTTACTGAAGATAGGGAAGATTTCCGACAACGGTTCTAGTTCAAGCAGTGCAAGGAAGCCGTTTGCAGGGCCCCGTAGATCCAGTGAAACAAATTATGTGCATATGGGAAGAGGGAGACCCCAGTATCTGCCGAGATCAATTGTCGCCGTCACTATTCTTGCTCCACCTCCTCAGTATACTCAAAAACCACAGCACTTCCCTCAACAGCCACAGTTTCCTCAACAGAGATCATACAACAACAATAACAACAACCAACAACAACGCCCTTTCCAACAGCGGCCATCTCAGATCAACAGGGTGATTGACCCTATTCCAATGCCATATGCCACATTGTTGCCACAACTCCTAAAGCTCAATCTTGTCGAGTTAAGGACATTGGCTCCACCTGATCCTCAGAACCTTCCGAGAAATTACGATGTCAACGCTAGGTGTGCTTTTCATTCTAATGCACCTAGTCATGTTATAGAAAAGTGCAGGGCTCTACATATGAAGGTCCAGGATCTGGTAGATTCAAAGGCCCTGAACTTTGCACCACCTCCCAATGTCACGAAGAATCCTATGCCCAACCATGGTGGGCCAAGGATTAATTCTATAGAGGAGGACTCACCCATAATTTCAATTGATGATACTGCAAGTATTCAGACACCTCTGGCAGAGGTTAAAGCTTAGCTTTTGAAATTCCAAGTGTTTCCAGGTTGTGAGGCCTGTTGTGAATCTTGCAAGGTTTCCAAGAATGGGTGTGCAAGCTTGAGGAATGGCATCAATGGCCTGATCAAAGAAGGCATTCTGCAAATACCCACAACTGCTTCTACAACACCAGCAACTCCTTTTTCAACAACAAGTATTTCTCCTACAACTGCAAAGACAATTGTTCCTACAGAATCGTCTACAAAATCAGCAACCACTTCTTCCATCACTTTAACAAACAACAGTTCATTTGCATCCACTTCAGCAACCACCAACAATGACGTTTCCACTGTCACTATCTACTATGACCCTACAACGGTCCCGAACTCCAGCAACATTCAACAACAATCTCAGCAACAGTTTTAACAACAACCAACCTTCAATTCATTACCACCAGCATCCACCAGAAGTCCTGTCACCATCTTTTATGACCCACAAACAATAACGGTTCCAACCTCTACTGTAGTTAGCCCAGTCACCATCACGGTGTCGGGGCCCATTCCATATGTCAAAGACAATGTTGTACCATGGCACTATGGTGCAGACCTTTACTGCAACGGAGAAAAAGTCCTTCTTGATTCTTCAGTTCCTACATCCCAAGTGGATAATGTCGGGGGAGGCGGAGGCTTCACCCGAAGCGGACGTCTCTTCACGTCACAAGCTTTAGGAACTAATACTGAGGTAGAGGTTGTTGCCAAAGCCAAAGGGAAAAGTGTGGCACCTGAAGAACCTGCACCAAAAGAGACTCATAAATCATCCTTTGATCAAGATGTGGATGAATTTATGAGGATAATTAAGAGAAGTGACTACAAAGTTGTGGATCAGCTCCACCAGACTCCTTCCAAGATCTCCATCTTATCCCTGTTGTTATGTTCCGAAGCTCATCGGGATGCACTACTTAAAGTCTTGCACACTGCCTACGTGTCGGAGGAGATCACAGTGAATCAGCTTGAGACAATAGTGTCTAATGTCAATACTAGCCATGGGCTAGGCTTCACCAATGCTGACTTAACAACGGAAGGACGTCACCAAAACAAAGCTTTACACATCACTTTGGAGTGTAAAGGGGTTGTGCTCTCTCATGTTCTTGTAGACACTAGGTCTTCACTCAATGTCTCGCCGAAGAAAGCTCTTGTCAAGCTCGAATATGATGGTATAGCTCTCAGACCAAGAAATCTGGTGGTCAGGGCTTTTGATGGCTCCAAGAGGTTTGTTCTTGGAGAGGTGGAGCTGCCTGTGATAATCGGTTCGCAGGTCTTTCATACTACTTTCTATGTGATGGACATTCAACTGGCCTACAGCTGTTTGTTGGGTCGACCATGGATTCACGCCACTGGCGCAATTACGTCGACCCTTCACCAGAAATTGAAATATGAGTGGGAAGGACAGATTATCACCATCTGTGGTGAAAAGGACATCTTTGTTAGCCATCTGGCTACATACAAATACATTGAGATGGATGGTGAAATCCATGAAACTATGATCCAAGGGTTCGAAGCACTGAACGTCAATGAGGCGACGACTGAAGTATTTGCTGCATCCCAAGAGGATAGGATGGGTACTTCAATTCTCTCCTATCAGCAAGCCCGGAAGGTTGTTGAAGATGGAAATGCTCAAGGCTGGGGCAAGCTGTTACCGGTGGAGAAGGAGGAGGACAGATTCGGTTTGGGTTACAAACCATTCCGACAAGATCAATCAAAGGCTGCTAAAGAGCCCAAGTTCGTCAGTGGGGGAATGCTCACCCCAGATGCTGTTAACAACGTGGAAGACGAGGCGGAAAGTGTCCTCAACCTGGAGAGCTGGATACGTCCAAGGATCCCGGGTCATCAAGTCCTTAACTGGTCTTCCCAGGAAATTATAAGGGTTACTCCTGCAGAGGAATTATTATTTCCTGCTATTTTTCAGCATGCATCAAGTCCTGCATCTTGTCCAAGGTGTTAGGACTCATTTTCTAATAGGGCCATATTGTAATTTTGTGAAAATGGAATATCAATGAATATCGGACGTCTTTTGCAAACAAGTCTCTTTTTCGCTCACTGTCTTTTCATTTTTCTTACTTTTGTACAAAACAATAAAATGGCAATGTTTTCAAAATAATAACTTCATTTTTTCTAAACAAGATTAAAATTGATCACTAAAACGAACCAATCTCAACCTTTGCAGAGATTACCCTCCAGATTGCATCGACAACAGCACCGCTATGACCTTGTATGACTTCGACAATCCAATTAATCAAGCTGATGAAGCGGTTGAAGAAGACTATGAGTTACCTGAAGAGTTAGCCAGGTTGTTGAGGCAAGAAGAGAAAGTGATTACTCCTCATCAGGAGGAGGTTGAAACAATTAATCTTGGTACCGAAGAGGATCTGAAAGAAGTAAAGATTGGGGCCGGTCTGCAAGCTTCAGTAAAAGAACAATTTATCAACATGCTCCGAGAATACGTCGACGTCTTTGCTTGGTCCTATCAAGACATATCAGGTCTAGATACGTATATTGTTATGCACAAGCTGCCATTAAAGTAAGATTGCCCTCTAGTGACGCAAAAGCTGCGCCGTACTCATCCAGATATGTCCATGAAGATTAAGGAAAAAGTACAAAATCAGTGGGACGCCGGTTTCCTTGCTGTAACTAGTTACCCTCCGTGGGTAGCTAACATTGTACCAGTGCCTAAGAAGGATGGCAAAGTACGGATGTGTGTGGATTACCGGGATCTGAACAGAGCTAGCCTGAATGATGATTTCCCTTTACCTCACATTGAGGTATTGGTGGACAATACAGCTTAATTCTCGGTGTTTTCTTTCATGGATGGTTTTTCTGGTTATAATCAGATCAAGATGTCACCCGAAGACATGGAGAAAACAACCTTCATCACACCTTGGGGCACTTTTTGTTACAAGGTAATGCCTTTTGGACTGAAGAATGCAGGTGCCACTTATCAACGGGTTATGGTAACATTATTCCACGACATGATCTACAAGGAAATTGAATGCTACATGGATGACATGATTGCCAAGTCCCTCACTAAAGAAGATCATCTGGTAAATCTGCTAACGTTGTTCAAGCGTCTGAGAAAGTATCAGCTGAAGCTAAACCCCAACAAATGCACATTCGGGGTACGTTCCGGTAAGCTGCTGGGATTTATCGTAAGTGAAAAAGGAATTGAAGTTGATCCTGACAAAGTCAAAGCCATTCAGGAGATGCCTGCACCTAGGACTGAAAAGGAAATTCGGGGGTTCTAAGGTAGATTGAACTACATATCAAGGTTCATATCTCATCTTACTGCAACCTGTGAGCCCCTGTTCAAATTGTTGAGAAAGGAATAAACGGTCAGGTGGAATGAAGATTGTCATAAGGCTTTTGACAAGATCAGGGAGTACCTACAAGAACCTTCAATTCTTATGCCTCCAGTTGAAGGAAGACCTTTGATAATGTACCTGATAGTATTAGAAGGATCAATGGGGTGTGTGCTGGGCCAGCATGACGAGTCTGGTCGAAAAGAGTATGCAATATACTACCTAAGCAAAAAATTTACCGACTGTGAACAACGTTATTCACTGCTCGAGAAAACTTGATGTGCTTTAGCGTGGGCTGCTCGCCGACTAAGACAGTATATGTTGACACACACTACCTTGTTGATTTCAAAAATGGACCCCGTCAAGTACATATTTGAGAAGCCAGCACTTACTGGAAGGGTTGCAAGATGGCAAATGATTCTGACAGAGTATGACATTCAGTACACATCTCAAAAGGCCATCAAAGGCAATGTACTGTCTGACTATCCAGCTGAGCAACCCATCGATGATTACCAGCCAATGAGGTTTGACTTCCCTAATGAAGACATCATGTACCTAAAAGCAAAAGATCATGAAGAGCATGTTCACACCGAAGGGCCTGACCCAGAGGAAGAGTGGACTATGATGTTTGATGGGGCTGTCAAAATGAATGGACGTGGAGTTGGTGTAGTGCTCGTGACACCTAAAGGAGTTCATATGCCTTTCTCGGCAAAACTCACCTTTGCCTGCTGTAACATGGTGGGAGAACTGACTTTAGTTATGTTGCGGATAGCAAGAGTCTCCACCGACTTTTATTTTATCCAAAGGAAAGGCATAAAAGAACAGGAAAGACCTTTTAAAAGATTTTTGGGTCCGGGGGGTAGGTTATGTAAAGGGAAGGTGTTAGCACCCTTTACATCCATGGTTATCCATGGGCTCTTAGTTACTTAGCTCACTTTAAAATTTTTTTTTGAAATGTGAAGTGTGTGAATAGAATTTTCTTTAAGTACTTTATAATGATCCATGTACGGATATGTATAAAGTCTTTGTTTTGAAAATTTGTTTGAAAAGGTGAAGTGTTTGAAATGTTTTTGAAGAGTGAGCAAGTACATAAGAGGAACCTACCCTAAGTTAAGTCTTTTTTGTTCTTAAATATCTTTTAAGTGGTAAGACTATCCCTATTATTAAGGAATATGTAGTCATTACCTTGGATGTGTGAGGGACAAGTGAAGGGACATCTGTTATTTAGGCAACTGTAAAGTGTATAAGCAATTCGAAGGGACTTATCATCTTTATTCGAAAGGGACAAGATCATTACGAAGGCAACCATAAAGGGACTTGATCTTTTTTTTATCTGTTAAGGGACTAGATGATATGAGATGAGGGACTTTGCTTTACACCTTACTTGACCTTTTGTTTAGGCAACTTGAGAGGTAACCCTTAAGAAGTGAGATGGCGATCCAAGATCGACTTACGTGTGTGAGTGTACAAGTTCAAATATTTATCTTTAAGTTAATGATCTAAATTCAATTTTTAAATACAAACATGTTTTACACTCCCTATTTTACTAACCATAGCATTTAAAATATAAATATTAAAAATTACTACAACTATTACATATTGGATACAATTACATAATAATAATAATTAAAAATACTTAAAATAAATAAGCAAATAAATAATAATAAATAATTGGGTTAGTAACAATAAATAATAATAACAATCATATAATATACAAATAAATAAATAGGGTTAGTAAAATAAATAAGAATAAAATAAAGAAATTAGCATAATAATGAATAATAAATTAAAAGTTCAATTTTTAATAAATAATTTTTTTTAAAGATTTTTAGAAGAGAAATAAGCAATTCATACTATATACTAATTATTATAAAGATTTAATTTTATATACATGTTATAAAAATATTTACTAATCATAATTAAATAAACATGTAACAAAAAATTAATTTAATAAAATAAAGTTTAAAGTTTTTTAGTTGTTTTTAGGAAAATAAATTATGGTTTACTAATTAATCTAATCCTAATTACATTATTTACATAAAGCTATATATAATAATAATATAAACAAATTATAAAAGTAAATTAACATTTATATAAAATAATTAGGGTTTTAGAAAAAATATTATTAGGGTTAATCATATTAAATTAGGGTTTATGAAAATATTAGGTTTTATATGAGAATATATAAGTTAAAATAAATAATTTAGGGTTTAAAATAAGGTTTTATTAATTTACAAAAAAAAACAAATTCAATTATTTACCAATTATATATTTACTAATATAAGTATACAAATTAATTTTTAAACAAATATAATTCTACTATATTATTTTTTATTTAATTAAAATTAATGAAATAAAAGAAAATAGAAAAACAATTGAAATAAAATAACAAAAAAAACTTACCTGCTGGAGCCTGGGGTTGAACCCAGGTCTCCCAGCCTATTCCATTGACTATCAACCAGCTGAGCTACGCATGCTGCGTGTACATGAATCAACCTCCAGCAATAATATAGTATACCTGATAATTACATGAAATTTTGAACAAAAAAGAACCAGACCAAGGAATCGAACCCTGGCCCTCTATCATCACACACCAACGTCAAAACCAACTGAGCCACGCGCTCGTTTTGAAATATAATTAGAAGCAAAAACATAATATTTTAAATCATTTTTTTGAATTAATTTTTCGCGCCACTGGTCTTCGTCTTCAACCTTGGTACCTGCGAATTTTGTTGCAAAATTTCCCATGAATTTTCCTGCGAATCTCATAACACATGGAACCTACGAATTTCGAATACCATCAAAACAGTACGATTTTTACCAATTGATTAGTGAAACATGATCCTCACAGTTTATACAATCACACCATGTCCTTTAAATTCATTTAAATTTAGTGAATCATAAAACCCCAATTTCGAAGGTGAAACCCTAACTATGGCACTTCCTTGTTCCTGCACCTAAAACGAAATTAAAGTTACCAGAAACAATCCACGTACAATCACAAACAAGAATCAATGATCAAAATCATGTTAGAATGCTTATATGAACAAAATCGAAAAAACTTCATATTCAAGATGAACATGAATTCGGTTCATGATGTTTAGCATGTTTCTTATGCTTTTAATGATTGGAATGGACTCAGTGATGTCCATAGAACATGTATCAACCTTCAAATTGCCTTGAAAGAGCTTGAAGAATGAAATCCGAATTGTGTTTTTGGTGAGTTTTGAAAAATTGGAAACTTACTCTTGAGGCAGCAAAATCGTCTCCCATGCATTTGTGTGGTTTGTATACTTATAGTTGGATGAAACTAGGTCAAAAAATTGAATGGTTGTTTGGACTTTTTGATCTTTGAAGATTGAAAAAGATCATGACTTGAATTTCATATATCCTTGAATGAAACCTTTCTATCTTAAGACAATCACCATCAATTGCATATCAATCTGATCCAATTCATGTTTATGACTTTCTAAAATCAAAATATATTTTAAATCTTCATATTTTATATTTTATTTGAATTTAAAATGATTTTTAATATAAAAAATCATAATAAAAAAAATAAAAAAAATAAAATTATGAAAATATTAAATAAATTTCGTGCATGATGTCATGGAACACCTTGGGTCACAAAAAGTTCAGCCCATTTGAAGAATTATGGTTTTAAGACCCTATTTTCTTCATAAACCACCCAAAACTTTCCCAACTTTGCAAGGGCACAAATCCTTCAATTTTAATGCTATGAGGGTATTCTTGGACATTTTGGAAAGCTTAAAGAGTCCTATAACCAACCCCATGGGTTTCATGTCCATATCTTTTACCATTCTCAAGTTATGCTCTTTTGAAGTTGTTGACTTTTTGTTGACTTTTAAAAGGACCTATAATGTCTTAGCTCATACCTTCCAAATGAAGCATTTTTGGGCTTGGCTTGAGATACACAAAGTTGTAGAGAATTCAATTTCCTTAAAAATGAGCTTTGGATGGGAAAAATTTGATGAAGCATGTGAAAGTTATGGCTGGTCAAAGTTCAGTTGACTTTTCCTAAGGAAACCCTAATTTAGAAACTCCTGATTCTTGATGATCTGAAATCTCCTTGATGAATCATGATCAACCCTTGATCAAATGATGAATTTTACTTAATATACTTGATGTTGACAAAAAATCATGAAGTTTGACTTTGGTTTGACCATAGTTGACCTCAGTTTGACTTTTTAACTGCTTTGACTGATTTTGACCTATCTGATCATCTGTCTGAGCAAACCTTTGGGAAAAGTCTTGAAACTTGTCATGGGGGTTCTGAAACACATATAAGATGTTATGAAGTTCACTTGAAGTCTTGGAAGTTCATTTAGCCTGATTAAAGTCAAAACCCTAGTTTTGGATGCCCTGCTTAAGAGGATGCATTGTCTGAGGGAATTGTCAAATCTTCTGACTAATTGTGAACTTTGTGAACCTTGTGAACCTCATAAGATGTCTTGTGAACCTTGTGAACCTCATGGGAGGTCTTGTGAGCCTTGTGAACCTCATGGGAGGTCTTGTGAATCTTGTGAACCTCATGGGAGGTCTTGTGAACCTTGTGAGCCTCTTAGTACACAAAGTCTTGTCTTGTGAGGGCAAATTTTGGGGTGCAACACCTGCCCCTGTTCAATTTTCTGAAACCTGAGGGGTTAGATTGGTATATGTGCCATTCGTGACCTGGAAGGTTGAAGGGGATTGAACGCAACAGCCCAAAAATTTGCACTCACTGGTGCGTAGAGTGATACTGATGACTGGCTGTATATGCTTGAGTGGGCTTAAAGATGCCACTTGGAAAGAAAAATCTTCAAATATACCTCTTGGAGAATAAAGTAGTCCAAAGTATGAAGATATAGCTTTTGGGAAGATAAACAACGTCCCAAGATAGTGAGATAAACTTTTGGGAGGATAAACAACGGCCCAAGGTTATCATAATACTTTTGGGAGGATAAACAATGGCCCAAAGTAATGATATGACTCTTGGGAAGATAAACAACGGCCCAAAGTCATGATAGCTTTCAGGAGGATAAACAACGGCCCAAAATAGTGATATGATACTTGGGAAGATAAACAACGGCCCAAGGTTTGATAATACTTTTGGGAAGATAAACAACGGCCCAAGGTTTGATAATACTTTTGGGAAGATAAACAACGGCCCAAAGTAATGATATGACTCTTGGGAAGATAAACAACGGCCCAAAGTCATGATAGCTATCAGGAGGATAAACAACGGCCCAAAATAGTGATATGATTCTTGGGAAGATAAACAACGGCCCAAGGTTTGATAATACTTTTGGGAAGATAAACAACGGCCCAAGGTTTGATAATACTTTTGGGAAGATAAACAACGGCCCAAAGTAATGATATGGCTCTTGAGAAGATAAACAACGTCTCAAGATAGCCTTCGGGAAGATAAACGACGTCCCTAGATAATGAGATAACCTTTGGGAAGATAAACAACGGCCCAAGGTAACAATATGGCTTTTGAGAAGATAAACAACGTCTCAAGATAGCCTTCGGGAAGATAAACGACGTCCCAAGATAATGAGATAACCTTTGGGAAGATAAACAACGGCCCAAGGTCATGATAGCTTTCAGGAGGATAAACAACGTCCCGAGGTATAAGTATAACTTTTGGGAAGATAAACAACGGCCCAAAGTCATGATAGCTTTCAGGAGGATAAACAACGTCCCGAGGTATTAGTATAACTTTTGGGAAGATAAACAACGGCCCAAAGTCATGATAGCTTTCAGGAGGATAAGCAACGTCCCGAGGTATAAGTATAACTTTTGGGAAGATAAACAACGGCCCAAAGTCATGATAGCTTTCAGGAGGATAAACAACGTCCCGAGGTATAAGTATAACTTTTGGGAAGATAAACAACGGCCCAAAGTCATGATATGGCTCTTGGGAAGATAAACAACGGCCCAAGGCTTGATAATATGGCTTTTGAGAAGATAAACGACGTCTCAAGATAGCCTTAGGGAAGATAAACGACGTCCCAATATAATGAGATAACCTTTGGGAAGATAAACAACGGCCCAAGGTAACAAGTTGTTGATAAAGTTTTTCTGCTGGAGAATTAATATGAAAAACAAGATTAGTTTGATGCAAATATCATAATGTATATAGCATTTTTCAAGATAATATTAGTTTATGCATTATGTATGCATGTATAGTATGATGCACTTAAGTAATGTATTATGTACTTATGGATATATATGTTATGGTATGATGTAAATGATGTATGTATGCATCATGCAGCTTGAAGCGTCCGGATATCTTCGTACAACAACTGCTGTCCAGGGAAAATAAATCCCGATTCGTTGCTGAAGAATATGAGGAACTCGTCTTGTTTGATAATATAGTATTCATAACCTCCCGTATTCGTTCGATAGTATGGTATACATAACCTCTCGTCTTCGTTCGTCGTACTCCTATTGAAAGAATAAATTCCCGATTATCCTTCTGAGGATAAAAGAGATGGATATAAATTCCAGGGGAGATGTGACTCGAAGTATTTATGAAGATGGATTTGCCCTACTGGGGAACTTGTAGCTGTCTTGTGGGGATGAACCGGCGAAGCTTCGTTGAATTCCTTCCCTCATTCGTCCTTGGTAAATACTATTACTGCATTTCATGCATTTCTGGTAAACATCAATCATATTAAGCATTTATGCATTTCTGGTAAACATCAATCATATTCAAAAGCATACATACATTCAAACACAACCAATGGACGTTTCGCTTATGTAAATAGGGTAAAAGTAAATCTGGATTCAGAGGGAAAAGTAAAGCTGAACTTGAAAACAGAATCGTTTCAACTTCGAGAGTGTATAACCAATTGGATTTAGAGCTCCCGAGATTCTTAACTTTCCTGAATACCTTCCCAGAAATCTTATAGCTGGATCTGAAAACATGATACTGACACCATCTGATACTACTGGCGTAGACCATTAATTTCCACCATGGCTTCTGCTGAGAATCCCAATATCAAGGTAATACAATGAGAGAAATGGCGTCTTCAAATTGTTATGGACCATATACGCTCTGGATACTAGATTTGAAAAGAAAGCCTTGCCCCTTGGTTGAGGATGAATTGTCCCATAATGGAAGTATCTGAATGTAGTTACCTCAAGAGAAATAAGCAGAATGCCCCACAATAATATGCCCTTGACATCATGAACTTTGTAATGTTACCCTTGGTAATTCAAATGTATGAGGAGAGCTGCCCCTGGCTATTAAGCACTGTTGAATCTGGACCTGATTGCCCCGAATGAATTGAATAGTAACTTGGTATGCCCCTTGATTGGGAAATAGTGACTGTGCCCCTGGCATTATGAACTTTGTAGTGTTACCCTCGGTAATTTAAATAGATGAGGAGATCTGCCCCTGGCTACTTAAACATAATTGAATCCTGTCCTGATTGCCCCAAATGAGTTAGGAAGTATCATGGCCTGCCCCCTTGATTGGGAGATAATGACTATGCCCCTTTGTATACATGGACTTTGATCCAGGAAGCAACTTTGTTTATCGGAAGGACTTTGGTTTATTGAACATTCATCCTGTAAGTTTCTCTGTTTATCAAACATTCAGGTATATGCAAACAAATATATTCAAAAATGCAATGCTTATGTCTGTCTTGAAGTTTTGAAAAAAGTTATTTTAGAAAAACAATTTTTGTGAAAACTGTGATATTAACTCTAGTTTTATAATAAGCCCTAAAGGAGTCAGGATACATTTTTGTAGCAGTACGCTTTCGAACTAACCATGCTTCAGTTAGGACTTTTAAAGGGTTGTAACGTGGCCTAGTTCTCGGTTTAAGAAACAAAGGATAAAGGCTCAAATTTTATTTGTACCCAACCCAATCTCCATGATGTTCTTCAGTCCTATGCTCAGTTAACTTATGCATTGAAGTTCCAAAGAAGTTTGGTGTTGTAACACTGACATTTGTGATGGTTCAGCCACCAAAAATTTATTTGAACATTCAGTCATCTTTCTTTGTTGAGGATTCATAGTGACCTCTTTTTTCTTTTGACTTTGTTATCCCTTCTTTTTGCCTGAACTGTTTATTTCAAAGTTACAGTCAGCGGGATGTCTTAATTTTTTTATTAAGTCTCCTTCATAGGTTTTGACTTAGTGGGTTTTTCTTTTGCTGGATATTGACTATCAGGTTTAATGATTACAGAGAACCATCATTAGTTGTGTACAACACAGATAATTGGCATATTTGAGTTAACCGAGTAACTACCCTGCCCCAGGTTATGAATAAAGGTTTTAATTTGCATGAGAATAAAAAAAAAACTCCTACTTCATAGGCTCAAAAGGGTTGACTAGGGATTAACTTTCTTATATCTCCACTGTTTAGGAATTGAAACAATGCCTGTTCATCGTCAACATAGTCTGTTCAAAAGCATACTGCATAAGATTATGGTATTGTTTTCGTCATCCTCCCTCTATAGGCTTATAGCTTTATCAGGAGTTAAATATCACAAGATAGAAATAAGAAGCATAGTTTTAAATAAAGTGAAACGAATGGATTAATTCAAGACAAACATATGCAATGCATTAATGAAAACAAAAGTTTAACATAATAGTAAGTGTTCAAACAAATAAAAGAAATTACAAATGAAAATTCAAATGTTGTCCCATCCAGTTGGTTGAATGTCCTCAATTGCAATCTGTGAACTTTGAGGAGCAGTATACTTCACCATAAAATCAAATTTGCCACTTGGATGTCCCAAGGTTCCCCATATCTCAACAGGAATAGGTAGGCTTCCTTTCTTGCTACCCTGGGCAACTTGTCTTGCAGCTTCGGTGTTTGATGGACGATAGTAGAATTCAACTTGACCTTCTGGATTAACCTCTAGGATTCCTTCGTCAATCAGGTCTTGAATCTTTTTCTTCAATGCCCAACAGTTATTAGTATCATGTCCAGGACTGTCGGAGTGATACTCACACCTTACCTTGGGATTATAGTGAGGAGAGGAAGTTTTAGGATTTTGAGGAGGATTTTTCAAGGAAATTAGCTTCATCTCCAACAAGCATTTCAGAACTTCTGACATTGGAGTGCTGAATTTGATAAATTGTCTTCTACATCCCTTGCGTTGAGGTGGATTAACCTTATCAGGTCTTTTTTCTTCAACTAAAGAACAATCAGTGTCAACCTGTCTCTTACCTTCTTTTATCCTCCTCTTTTTATCAACCAAGTCAGCTTGTTTTAACGGAGGTTGACTAATGATTAGATTCTTGGCTCCATTTCTTTGAAGTTTATGGACAAAGGTTTTTAACTCTTCTTGCCCCTGAGCTAAACTTTGAATAAGAGCCACCTGGTCATTCATCTGGATCCTCATTCCTGTCATCTCAGCTTGTAGTTGTTTCAGTTGATCATCCTTGTTGTCCTCAGGATTCTTCTTCTTAGCCAGTAGTGTCTTCAATTCATCTTGCCCCTTGGACAAGCTTAGGATCAACTCTTGGAACTGTGCATTTTGTGCCTGGAGATCTTTAACTGTTTGTTTAAGAGACATTGCTGAAATAAACAGCAAGAAGATAAGAAACCTGTACAAGAAACCTGTGATGCAATGATATGGTGTATAAATGCGTATGCAATGTTTTCAAGGACCGCAGGATTTAAATTTGCTTAACCAACCAAGAAAGTAAACTTTTATTAGTAATAAATTTGTTTGCCCTTTGGGCTTACAATAAAAATTAAATGAAATAAATACAAAAGATGGGGTTTTAAGTCTCCCATGGACGTTTCCTCTTTGTGTTGAGGTATGAGTTGAGATTCCGCTCCTCGTGAAGTTGCTTTGTTAGCTCCAGAATTCTTTCTTGACTTGCTTTGTAATGAGCCTCGAAAGTATCCCTTTTCTCCTTCAACTGGATCCAGGACCTCTGTAAGTCTTCCATGTCAGTGGGCATGTCTGGATGAAGGATGGTATAAGAGGTATCTCCTTCAGCAACAGGCTCTATAGTAACTGGCAGGATGGCAGGATATGGCATCATAAGAGTCTGAGCACGAGATCGCACCCATCTGAGATAAGCTTCCATAGGGATAGTGTACTTGGGTTCCAGAGTCTTTCTATCAACCTTGTTCACTTTTCCCCATGCTCGTATGAACCTTTGACGGTAACCTTGCAGATCGTTGTCGTAGTCAAACACAATACCCTGAATCAACATGTCATGAGGACCATCACTCCGAGCGTAACCAAACTGTCGTAAAGCTAAGGAAGGGTTGTAAGTAATGCCTCCTCTTATGCCTAGAAGTGGCACATTAGGAAACTCCCCACAACGGTCAATGATAGTAACGTTCTCCATAGATCTGGAGCACCAATGGATATCTGAATGAGTGAGTGACATAATCCTCTTGGACCATCTGAACCCTTGTTCATTCTTCATTACTGAGCGAGGAAGGTGAGAAATAAACCACCTAGATAGCAAAGGTATGCAACACATCAGAGTTCCTCGTGCCTTTGTAGTGCGAGTATGAAGAGAATGCAGAATGTCTCCAAGTAATGTAGGCACTGGATTGTGACTCAGAAATATGTTGATGGCGTGAATGTCTATGAACTGATCTGGATTGGGGAACAACACTAAGCCATAAATCAACAAGGCTAAGATCTCCTCAAAAGCATCATAGCTCATAGCCTTCAAGAACACCTGATCCTTCTCTATCAACACCTTAGCAAGAATACCCTTAACTCCGCTTCTCATTTCTAGAACAATGTCTGACTTCTTCAGATGTAGAGCTGCAGCAATAACCTCTGGTTTAAGCTCTTTTTCCAAACCCGTGAAGGGTCTTTGATTAAGAACAGGTATACCCAGAAGTTTAGAGAACTCTTCCATTGTAGGAACCAGCTGATAGTCGGGGAATGTGAAGCAATGGTGCTTAGGGTCAAAGAACTGAAACAGAACACTCATCATGTCTTCATTGAACCCTGAAGTGACTAGATCCAGTAGGTGACCATGTCTCTTGATGAACTGGGAGTTTTCAGAAACCTGAGAAACCAATTCCTTAAGCTTAGCAGGTATCCCTACAAAATTGATCCGGATAGTGTTCCTACAAGCAGAAGCCATGACCTGCAACAAAGAACAAAGATAGATCCTTTGGTCCTTGAAATGGTTAGTGAAAATGATATGCTTATGATGCATGAAGATGCTATGATGTTATGCTCAATCACAAACATGTGGCACACACAAACAAGTCACACCATAGCCCTAGGTTTAAAGGCTTGCATGAGGTTCAAAGGTAAGTACCCTCCCCTGAAGTTTAGATGGTTCATCCTGTCCTATAAAAGTAACCATGTTCTAAGGGATCTCAATATCATTGATCCTTCACAAGGGTGGTTGTTCAGTAGGCAACTTACTTGCCAACCAAAACCCTCCAAGTTTAGAATCTCAATGAGCGTAGTATCGAGTATCAGCCAACTTCAGTCTTCACCAAAGCCGGTTATCTCACTACTTTCTAAAGGCCAAGATGGGATAACTAGGGTTCTAAAATTTAGTTAGTGCATTGACAACATATGGCAGCCTCATATTATCCTCAACATGACTTAAGGAACATAAGCACCAACCAAGAAGTCACACTAACTATGGCCACCAGATCAACCATATCGGTATACGCCGTACAGTTTCCTTGGTCTATTTCCATTTACCTAAGGTACACTAGATCCGGGTTAGGATCTTTCACACATAAGAGCACCCAACAAGATAAGTATAAAGCAAACAAGGCAAACAATTTTAAAGTGATCTAATTCCTAAGGGTACCCCTCTTTAATAATTCCCCAGCAGAGTCGCCAGTTCTGTAACACGGTGGGAGAACTGACTTTAGTTATGTTGCAGATAGCAAGAGTCGCCACCGACTTTTATTTTATCCAAAGGAAAGGCATAAAAGAACAGGATATACCTTTTAAAAGGTTTTTGGGTCCGGGGGGTAGGTTATGTAAAGGGAAGGTGTTAACATCCTTTACATCCATGGTTATCCATGGGCTCTTAGTTACTTAGCTTACTTTAAAATGTTTTTTTGAAATGTGAAGTGTGTGAATAGAATTTTCTTTAAGTACTTTATAATGATCCATGTACGGATATGTATAAAGTCTTTGTTTTGAAAACTTGTTTGAAAAGGTGAAGTGTTTGAAATGTTTTTGAAGAGTGAGCAAATACATAAGAGGAACCTACCCTAAGTTAAGTCTTTTTTGTTCTTAAATATCTTTTAAGTGGTAAGACTATCCCTATTATTAAGGAATAGGTAGTCATTACCTTGGATGTGTGAGGGACAAGTGAAGGGACAACTGTTATTTAGGCAACTGTAAAGTGTATAAGCAATTCGAAGGGACTTATCATCTTTATTCGAAAGGGACAAGATCATTACGAAGACAACCATAAAGGGACTTGATCTTTTTTTTTATCTGTTAAGGGACTAGATAATATGAGATGAGGGACTTTGCTTTACACCTTACTTGACCTTTTGTTTAGGCAACTTGAGAGGTAACCCTTAAGAAGTGAGATGGCGATCCAAGATCGACTTACGTGTGTGAGTGTACAAGTTCAAATATTTATCTTTAAGTTAATGATCTAAATTCAATTTTTAAATACAAACATGTTTTACACTCCCTATTTTACTAACCATAGCATTTAAAATATAAATATTAAAAATTACTACAACTATTACATATTGGATACAATTACATAATAATAATAATTAAAAATACTTAAAATAAATAAGCAAATAAATAATAATAAATAATTGGGTTAGTAACAATAAATAATAATAACAATCATATAATATACAAATAAATAAATAGGGTTAGTAAAATAAATAAGAATAAAATAAAGAAATTAGCATAATAATGAATAATAAATTAAAAGTTCAATTTTTAATAAATAATTTTTTTTTAAAGATTTTTAGAAGAGAAATAAGCAATTCATACTATATACTAATTATTATAAAGATTTGATTTTATATACATGTTATAAAAATATTTACTAATCATAATTAAATAAACATGTAACAAAAAATTAATTTAATAAAATAAAGTTTAAAGTTTTTTAGTTGTTTTTAGGAAAATAAATTGTGGTTTATTAATTAATCTAATCCTAATTACATTATTTACATAAAGCTATATATAATAATAATATAAACAAATTATAAAAGTAAATAAACATAATTAACATTTATATAAAATAATTAGGGTTTTAGAAAAAATATTATTAGGGTTAATCATATTAAATTAGGGTTTATGAAAATATTAGGTTTTATATGAGAATATATAAGTTAAAATAAATAATTTAGGGTTTAAAATAAGGTTTTATTAATTTACAAAAAAAACAAATTCAATTATTTACCAATTATATATTTACTAATATAAGTATACAAATTAATTTTTAAACATATATAATTCTACTATATTATTTTTTATTTAATTAAAATTAATGAAATAAAAGAAAATAGAAAAACAATTGAAATAAAATAACAAAAAAAACATACCTGCTGGAGCCTGGGGTCGAACCCAGGTCTCCCAGCCTATTCCATTGACTATCAACCAGCTGTGCTACGCATGCTGCGTGTACATGAATCAACCTCCAACAATAATATAGTATACCTGATAATTACATGAAATTTTGAACAAAAAAGAACCAGACCAAGGAATCGAACCCTGGCCCTCTATCATCACACACCAACGTCAAAACCAACTGAGCCACGCGCTCGTTTTGAAATATAATCAGAAGCAAAAACATAATATTTTAAATCATTGTTTTGAATTAATTTTTCGCGCCACTGGTCTTCGTCTTCAACCTTGGTACCTGCGAATTTTGTTGCAAAATTTCCCATGAATTTTCCTGCGAATCTCATAACACATGGAACCTGCGAATTTCGAATACCATCAAAACAGTACGATTTTTACCAATTGATTAGTGAAACATGATCCTCACAGTTTATACAATCACACCATGTCCTTTAAATTCATTTAAATTTAGTGAATCATAAAACCCCAATTTCGAAGGTGAAACCCTAACTATGACACTTCCTTGTTCCTGCACCTAAAACGAAATTAAAGTTACCAGAAACAATCCACGTACAATCACAAACAAGAATCAATGATCAAAATCATGTTAGAATGCTTATATGAACAAAATCGAAAAAACTTCATATTCAAGATGAACATGAATTCGGTTCATGATGTTTAGCATGTTTCTTATGCTTTTAATGATTGGAATGGACTCAGTGATGTCCATAGAACATGTATCAACCTTCAAATTGCCTTGAAAGAGCTTGAAGAATGAAATCCGAATTGTGTTTTTGGTGAGTTTTGAAAAATTGGAAACTTACTCTTGAGGCAGCAAAATCGTCTCCCATGCATTTGTGTGGTTTGTATACTTATAGTTGGATGAAACTAGGTCAAAAAATTGAATGGTTGTTTGGACTTTTTGATCTTTGAAGATTGAAAAAGATCATGACTTGAATTTCATATATCCTTGAATGAAACCTTTCTATCTTAAGACAATCACCATCAATTGCATATCAATCTGATCCAATTCATGTTTATGACTTTCTAAAATCAAAATATATTTTAAATCTTCATATTTTATATTTTATTTGAATTTAAAATGATTTTTAATATAAAAAATCATAATAAAAAAAATAAAAAAAATAAAATTATGAAAATATTAAATAAATTTCGTGCATGATGTCATGGAACACCTTGGGTCACAAAAAGTTCAGCCCATTTGAAGAATTATGGTTTTAAGACCCTATTTTCTTCATAAACCACCCAAAAATTTCCCAACTTTGCAAGGGCACAAATCCTTCAATTTTAATGCTATGAGGGTGTTCTTGGACATTTTGGAAAGATTAAAGAGTCCTCTAACCAACCCCATGGGTTTCATGTCCATATCTTTTACCATTCTCAAGTTATGCTCTTTTGAAGTTGTTGACTTTTTGTTGACTTTTAAAAGGACCTATAATGTCTTAGCTCATACCTTCCAAATGAAGCATTTTTGGGCTTGGCTTATGAGACACAAAGTTGTAGATAATTCAATTTCCTTAAAAATGAGATTTGGATGGGAAAAATTTGATGAAGCATGTGAAAGTTATGGCTGGTCAAAGTTCAGTTGACTTTTCCTGAGGAAACCCTAATTTAGAAATTCCTGATTCTTGATGATCTGAAATCTCCTTGATGAATCATGATCAACCCTTGATCAAATGATGAATTTTACTTCATATAATTGATGTTGACAAAAAATCATGAAGTTTGACTTTGGTTTGACCATAGTTGACCTCAGTTTGACTTTTTAACTGCTTTGACTGATTTTGACCTATCTGATCATCTGTCTGAGCAAACCTTTGGGAAAAGTCTTGAAACTTGTCATGGGGGTTATGAAACACATATAAGATGTTATGAAGTTCACTTGAAGTCTTGGAAGTTCATTTAGCCTGATTAAAGTCAAAACCCTAGTTTTGGATGCCCTGCTTAAGAGGATGCATTGTCTGAGGGAATTGTCAAATCTTCTGACTAATTGTGAACTTTGTGAACCTTGTGAACCTCATAAGATGTCTTGTGAACCTTGTGAACCTCATGGGAGGTCTTGTGATCCTTGTGAACCTCATGGGAGGTCTTGTGAATCTTGTGAACCTCATGGGAGGTCTTGTGAACCTTGTGAGCCTCTTAGTACACAAAGTCTTGTCTTGTGAGGGCAAATTTTGGGGTGCAACACCTGCCCCTGTTCAATTTTCTGAAACCTGAGGGGTTAGATTGGTATATGTGCCATTCGTGACCTGGAAGGTTGAAGGGAATTGAACGCAACAGCCCAAAAATTTGCACTCACTGGTGCGTAGAGTGATACTGATGACTGGCTGTATATGCTTGAGTGGGCTTAAAGATGCCACTTGGAAAGAAAATTCTTCAAATATACCTCTTGGAGAATAAAGTAGTCCAAAGTATGAAGATATAGCTTTTGGGAAGATAAACAACGTCCCAAGATAGTGAGATAAACTTTTAGGAGGATAAACAACGGCCCAAGGTTATCATAATACTTTTGGGAGGATAAACAATGGCCCAAAGTAATGATATGACTCTTGGGAAGATAAACAACGGCCCAAAGTCATGATAGCTTTCAGGAGGATAAACAACAGCCCAAAATAGTGATATGATTCTTGGGAAGATAAACAACGGCCCAAGGTTTGATAATACTTTTGGGAAGATAAACAACGGCCCAAGGTTTGATAATACTTTTGGGAAGATAAACAACGGCCCAAAGTAATGATATGACTCTTGGGAAGATAAACAACGGCCCAAAGTCATGATAGCTTTCAGGAGGATAAACAACGGCCCAAAATAGTGATATGATTCTTGGGAAGATAAACAACGGCCCAAGGTTTGATAATACTTTTGGGAAGATAAACAACGGCCCAAGGTTTGATAATACTTTTGGGAAGATAAACAACGGCCCAAAGTAATGATATGGCTCTTGAGAAGATAAACAACGTCTCAAGATAGCCTTCGGGAAGATAAACAACGTCCCGAGATAATGAGATAACCTTTGGGAAGATAAACAACGGCCCAAGGTAACAATATGGCTTTTGAGAAGATAAACGACGTCTCAAGATAGCCTTCGGGAAGATAAACGACGTCCCAAGATAATGAGATAACCTTTGGGAAGATAAACAACGGCCCAAGGTCATGATAGCTTTCAGGAGGATAAACAACGTCCCGAGGTAAAAGTATAACTTTTGGGAAGATAAACAACGGCCCAAAGTCATGATAGCTTTCAGGAGGATAAACAACGTCCCGAGGTATTAGTATAACTTTTGGGAAGATAAACAACGGCCCAAAGTCATGATAGCTTTCAGGAGGATAAGCAACGTCCCGAGGTATAAGTATAACTTTACAGGCCAACGATGAATGGCGCTGTTGAGGCAGCTAATAAGAACATCAAGAAGATTGTGCAGAAGATGGTGGTTACTTACAAAGACTGGCATGAGATGCTACCATTTGCCTTGCATGGGTATCGAACCTCAATCAGAACGTCTACTGGGGCAACACCTTATCAGTTTGTGTATTGTATGGAAGTTGTCATACGTGTTGAAGTTGAGCTACCCTCCTTACGGGTAATGATGGATGTAAAGCTGGATGAAGCAGAATGGGTCCGGTCTCGGTATAATCAACTAAATATGATCGAAGAAAAGAGATTAGCTACAATCTGTCATGGGCAGTTATATCATAAAAGGATGAAGAAAGCCTTCGATCAGAAATTCAGGCTTCGGGAATACCAAGTAGGAGATCTTGTGCTGAAAAGACTCTTTCCTCCTCATACGGACCACAGGGGCAAATGGACTCCAAATACGATGGCCCATTCATAGTAAAGAAGGTTTTTTCTGGTGGAGCACTGATGCTCACTACTATGGATGGTGAAGATTTCTTATCCCCTGTGAATTCAGATGCAGTTAAAAAATACTTCGCATAAAATGACCCGCTGGACATAAAAACAGAATGTGAGTCCAGGCAAAAATAGGGCATCCCGGCGAGTCAAAAATAGAATAAAAGACTCGGTCAAAAATAAGGGGAAAATCAAAAATATGTACACCCGCTGAGTTGAAAAGCCGCATTGGACATCTCAGGCAAAAATGGGTATCCAGGTGGATTGAAAACCCGAAAGGGCGATCCACGCAAAATCAGGGAATAAGCAAACAACTGCATTCTGAATTTGTCTGTATCACTCACAACACGACAAGCTTCGAAAGGATAAAGCATCAGTCAGAATCAACCTTCTTCAGAAAGCAAGATGAGAAGAACGTCAAGGTCATACAGGTCATAAGCAAAGGAAGCTCATCGGAGCATCATCAACATTGCACACACTTTTACTTTTCTCAATTTATAGCAATCTCCACATTCCAGGGGATTTGTTTCTTTAACTGTATTTGCCAATTCAGGGCACCCAGATTAATAAAATCAGAGTTTTCAGTCATACTTCATTTTTTACATTTTTGTTTTGTTTGCAAAATGTCCAATGTTCATGATAAGTACTTGCATAATACAAATGAGCCATCTTTAATAAATGCGTGCAGGAAATAAATTTACTTGCAGGAAAGCCTAACTCCTGTGACGGAATCCGGTAAGGGATACCTAGGGATATTTGTGCGCTTCTTTTGTCTTAACAGGTTGCAGGTATTCAATACACAACATGGGGCATGCCAAGCATCGCAACCCCAGCAGGCTAATTCCTGGAAGAGCAATATCTGAAATGTTTTTCCCCAGCGAAGTTGTCAAAGCCTCCTCATCCCCAGCACAAGTCTACTCAACAGGAGCTTCCCCAGCCAAGATCCCCACCAGGGTGCCAGATCTCTTATCCTCAGCAAGGATAAAGGAACTATCTCCCCACAGAAGCTTCCATTCTCTCCCCAGAAGAACAATGCCTTAAACTCTTACACAACAAAGTGACGAAGGTTTCCTTCTCCCCAGCTGAGTTCTCCTTGAAGATAGATCTACCAATGATCTATTTCCCCAATCAAGGTTCTCCCTCCTGGAATATCTACCAAGGATCTTTTCCACAGTCGGGTTATACTCCCAAGCAAATCAGCCAGAGATCTTCAGCGGGATCCGAGTCTCGGATCAGTTTATCTTTGCATAACCATAGCATTTGCATCATATTCACCAAATAAGCGTAGCATTCCGTCTAATACGAAGCATTACGGCAAAAATTAAACATTTGCATGATCACAAGCCAGGTTCGAGCCAGTCACCTGCAATTACCATCAGCATTTCATCGTCAATGTATATAAAAACTCACCTCCCCTGCCAATAAAAGCCAAAGCGTCCCCTTTGCACTCTCAAACACAAATGCATGTTCATATTCATATATATACTCTTTTGACACTCGTCCGTGTCATCTTATCCCCCGCAGGTCGCCAGAATACCTTTTGCACCCTCAAATACGGATACCTATACATACTCTTTTGACGCTCGTCCGTGTCATCCGTCCCCAGTATGGTTGCCAGAACACCTTCTGCAAACAAAGTACATATTCATATATACTCTTTTAGACACCCGTCCGTGTCATCCTATCCCCACAAAAAGCCAAAACATATCTTTCACAAATGCCTGTTTATATAGTACATATTTGACACTCGTCCGTGTCATACATTCCCCAGCAAGTTGAACACTCGTCTGTATCTTGCTCATATTTCACCAAAAAAACAATCCTCACTCATACTTACATAGAAGTCTTTGATACTCGTCTGTATCTTGTTTATATATCACTCCTCAACAGATTCGACACTCGTCCTTGTTCTTTGTTAACCCGTTGGTACTCATCCATACCATCATCTCCGAACACGCGTCAGCGTTTGTTTCTACCGATACTCGTTCGTATCATGGTCCTAAGGATGCTCGTCTGCATCTTTAATCTATACACAACGTCAAACACTTATACCTTTTATTCTTGAGCGTGAGCACTCGTCTGTGTTTACCAATCCTCAGCAAGTTACCAACAAAACAACTTCCTTCTATCCGACATTCGTCCTATGTCGTGATACTTTCGGCAACCGTCCCCTGCCAGGTGATCGTCCTTCACCTTTGGATGACCGTCCCCCATCCCTTCCCCCAGTGGAATCTCCATTATTGGAACCTTTCTATTTGGCATTCGTCCTATGTCGTGATAAAGAGTAGTCGTCCCCTGCTAGGTAATCGTCCTTCACCTTTTGATGACCGTCCCTCATCATTTATCTGGTGGCCGTTCCCATCGTTGATCTTGTTATCCGACATTCGTCTTATGTCGTGATAAACCCCGAGAGCAGTCGTACCCTGCTAGGTGATCGTCCTTCACCTCTTGATGATCGTCCTTCATCATTCTTATCCAATGGCCGTCCCCATCGTAGACCCTTTTCTATCCGGCATTCGTCCTATGTCGTGATAAAGAGCAGTCGTCCCCTGCTAGGTGATCATCCTTCACCTTTGATGACCGTCCCTCATCATTTATTTTATTTATTCTTTGAACCGATGGCCATCCCCATCGTTGTTTACTTTACTTTTCAAGCCTGATGGTCATCCCCATCATTGCCTTTACTTTGATCCCCAGAGAATCTTATCCCCTCACTTGATGGTCGTCCCCATCATGATATCATTATTTCCCCAGCTTGTCGGTCGTCCCCGTCATTGCTTTACTTACCGTTGTACCCCCAGCAGTCGTCCTCTGCTCGATGACTATCCTCTATTGCCTTCATTTGATAATCATAATATACTATCTTTTACAATTTATATCCCTTTTCTTCTTCTATCCAGCGAGTGCAAATTTTGGACTGTCTTTGGTATTCAACCACAAGTTATCTTGTTTGTCTGTTAAGCTAGGCGCTTACACCCTACACAGCTAAATCATGTTTGAATAGGGGCAGCTGTAAACACCCCAAATTTTCCCTCACTTTTTCTCACACCATGGATTGTGATCTTTCATTTTTTGCTTAAGCATACCACATCATATTGCATATTTGTTTCATCTGCATAGTTCAAGTTTATCTGCATCTAGGGTTTGTGATCTGAGCAATCCAAGATTCCATCTAAGCCATCCCAAAGGCCTCAAAGTGTTCCAAGAGGGTCCATGTGTGTTCTATCATCATATTATGTCCCTCAAAGTTCATAGAAGTCAAGAAATCACAAGAACTGGCAAGGCATGGAAGCAGAGCTAGGGTTCTCACTGCACAGATGACCAAAATTAGGGTTTTGGTTTCAGAGGCCTTAACTCCAAATATTTGGGCCATTCTTGTTTCTAATGTTCTTAAGATGTTATAAGGATCATGTGTACCAAGTTTGATGAAGAAATTCATTGTGGAAGTCATCTGTTCACTAGGTAACTTCCTGAGCAAGTTAAGTCAAAATCAGGGCATCTGAGGCCCCCAACAATGGAACCAAAGGGGTATTTTCATCAAATTGAAGTTCTATAATCTTTATTTGATCTTATAAGAGGTTGTAAGTTCACAAGATTGAATAATTTTGAGCCATTTGCAAACTTGCCAAAAATGGAAATGACTTGTAATGGAAACTTTCCATTTTGGGAAAGTTTTTCAACCTCCTCTTTCTCAACCAAAAATGTTTCAAATGAAAAATTCTTGGTCATGAAAGTTGTAGAGTAGGTCTTTCCCTTTTCAAAAAGTATAAGAACATGTCTTGATTCATCCTAGAACTCAAGATATGGCCTTTCAAAGTTGGCAAAAATCCTAAAATTTCAAGTTTCATGTCAAAGAGGGATTTTGCAAATTGGCATATTCAAGCATTTTAATGACCTCTAATGTGTACAAACACTTCATAACATTCCTATGTAACTTCAAAAGATCAGAATTGGCCCATGGTTAGAGGCATTTCATGGCTTGTGATCCAAGAAACATCAAAGTTGGAATTTTGCAAAACATATAATATCTCTTCATCCACTTGTGCCAGCACATCAAAACCATTTCCATGGCTCTCCACAAAGTCAGTTGAGGCCAGACACCCCAAGAAAGCAGGCATGCACCATGCCCATACCTTAAAGTACAAAAACTTGACTTTTTGCAAAAGCTCCCATACCAATCACACTATGCCACCAACAACTCTCTGGCCAATCAGAACATCATATACAAACATTATGGACTCCATTTCACATAACACACAAGCCTGAAACAATCTACAAGTCAGATTGCTCAAAAATCCACAAAACCTTCAAGCTTTCGAAACTCACTCCACAGCCAACAAAAATCATAAAATCTTTCACCAATCAACTCAGCATCACCCCTGGATCATTTCCCACCCATCACCATAGCCTGAAACATCCCCAAACTCAAACACGATTTCTGCAACCTCAGAACTGAAGCTCACAAATCATCCACTCTAAGCTTCATTCAAGCTTACCAATAGCCTCAGGAGGTCAAAGGGGACTGGATTGCACAAGAGAGAGGCCCAGAAAGCTCAAGAACTGAAAGCTCAACCTCAGGTAACCTCAAGAACAATTTTTCCAGAACTTGCTATTTAAGTTAAAATATCAATCTTCATGTTCCCCTGATCACTCTGATATGTTTAGTTTTGAAAATGATTGTGAAATGAGCATGTATGAAGCTTCTGAAATTTTTGACCTAAAACTTGATTGCTTCGATTCTTGTTGTTGGTGTAATATAAATGAGTTTTGAGCTTGGATTCGTGTTTAGGAAGTTTAGGGGGTTGTTTCTGGAGCTTTAGAGGGTCTGGGTGAGCTTAGGGAGAGAGTTTGAGTTTTGAGGTTGCCGGAGAAGATGACAGAAACACTGTTTTGGTCACCTGAGAGTCATTAAACCCTAATCCTGTAATTAATTGTCAGTTTGAATAATGGCCGTAGGATGTGTTTTGTCCGCGTGTACGAATGACCAGGATTGATCCACTTAATCCTAATCTTGATTATTTAATTTAATTAATATTAATTAGCCAGAAACAATCTCAGTCGTCCAATAGCGCGCGCAGTCAATCTCATTTCCCCTAGGTTTGAATCTCAGCCATTGGATGCGTTTACTTTCATTTTAATTCATTTTAATTTCATTTTTATCCATTTCTTTTGCATAATTTATTAAAAATACCAAAAAGCTTTCAAAAAATATGAAACTTTGCATTTCTGTTTTAAATATTTTTCTTCACCTGAAAACATTTTTATTTTTATTTTTTGCATTAACAAAGTATTTTTAAAATATTTAAATGTTATTTTTAATTAATTAAAGTCTTTTAATTAATTAAAAATACATTTAGGTTTCTAAAAATCACCAAAAAAATCATGAATCATCCCATTGCATTTAGAAACATTTTCAAACTCTTCACACAAATTTATTTTTAGGTTAGATCATAGTTTGTGAATTTTCTTTGAATTAAGGGTCATTAAATTTCATTTTTTTAAACCCTAACTTTAAAAAATCATTTCTGCCTAACCAAGAAGAGTTTGAAGATGATTATTTTTGAATTGTTTTGTGTATTGCATGTAGTTTATAGGTCATTTATCTCATGAATTTATCTTGCTTTTTCAATTTGATTTGCATTTTTTCCTTTGAACCACCCAAAAAACCCTAGAAACTTAGGAAATTCATAACTTGTGATTAGTTAGGCTTCTGACTTTCTCCTTTGGAGTGTGACCTAGTATAGGATTAGGGTTTTTTTGAGCTTGATTTCAATTTTTTATCATGTCATATGCTTCTGTTTTGTTCATTTGCATCTTGTTTGTCCATAAAACCCTAACTTTATGTGTTCATTTGCATTCATCTTTCATATGCATCCTTACATGAACTTGCCATGACATTTCATGTATTCATATGTCATATTAGACATCTTAAGACATGTTAGAACCATGATTGATCATTTCTTCATTCATTTGCCATGATTTGCATTCATTTCATTTCATTAACTTTCATGTGTTTTCAAACTTCAAAGCATGCTTCCATTGACATCTCATCCTTGTATGATCATACATATGCACTTTGTATGCCTTTGCATCATCTCACATGACATTAACATTACATAAACACTTCTGACTTTGGTCATTTCATCTCATTTGCATCTCATTTCATTTCATTTCTTTATGCTTAATACCTTATGTATTCATGCTAACATTTTCAGGTGGTAAGTTACTTTGAGAAGTGAATTTGCCTTCACTTCTCACATCTTCTTATCTTATTCATATGCATCTTGTTTGTTCTTAAAGTGAATCTAATTCACTTGTGTTCCATCTCTCTCACTTTCTCTCTTTAAGTTACTTATCTTCTTCATTGAAGTAAGTAACTTATTCTTCTGCTTCTTCCTCCTTTCATCTGCTTCTTCCATTGGTGGCTTCCTTGAAGATCTTTCTTAAGCCTTACAAACCATAGCAACATCCAAGCATGATAATAATTAGGGTTGTGATTAGTCCCCCCAAGCTTTTTACCTTTGATTCTCCTTAAGTCTCTCTTCTCATCTCAATAATCAGAGACTAAACTCTTAAAGTTTTAGGACTTTAGAATTAGGGTTATGCCTGCATCCTTCTCTTAGGATGGAGTGTATAGCTTTAATCCTAAGTATTAAACCTTTAATTTGTTTAAACCTCTTAATCAAATCATCTTAATAATCACTAAGACTTCATCTTGTAACTTGGGCCTTACATTAGGGTTCTAATTCTTCCTTTATGGTTAAGAAGGACTAACCCTAGTGTTTAATGGATAAGTCCCCCTCAAGTTGTCTTACAAACCATAAAAATCATTTCTTAATCTCATCCTTAATTTAAAATCCATTTAATAAAGGCTTTGTTATATAATGAATTTAATCCCTAACCATGGATTAAGTTGAGGTATCTTCCTCAACTTAAGTGTGCTCATCTATTATCCTTCTATTAGGATGGTGTAATGAGTTCACTAATCTGTGATTAGAGATTAAACTCATTACTTAACACTAAACAAAAAGCAAAAACATCTAAATAATCACAAGTAGGTTAATGATCTTAATCCTACATCATCATGGTAATTAAGTTGAGATGTTTATCTCATACTTAAGTATTCTCATTATCCCTAATCATGGAGGATATAATGAGTTTACAAGCCCTTGATTTAGGCTTAAGCTCATTAACTTATGCAAAACACCAAAAACAATAACAAAACTGAAAACACAAAAAACAAACAATAATCGTCTCCTTCGGGATTCTTTTCTCATCACACTTATTCATAAGCGAGAACTTGCTTCTTCCGTCTAATGCAAGACAGTTAGCACTCGAGCCAGACGAGTCATTCACTTGAGCATAGGCAAGTAAGCAGTTCACAATCAATTTATCTCTCAGTCTCTTTGAATCGAACTATGGTGTTCTGACTTCCTCATTGCACGCGAGGATACGTAGGCATAACTTAACGGTTATCGAACAAAAGTCTTTGTGTCTTCCCCCTCTTTCATCATTCTCTTCTAAGCCTCAGTCTTGAGCATTTCACTTTCTTTTGCACTGACACTTGCATATTCTTTTCCATCTTTTGCACACAGATAGCACATAGACTACCCCTTTAAACACAATCTTGTAAGCGTAGATCCCGTCGAGTACGACGGACAATCTGGGTGCTAATACCTTCCCAGGTTGTAACCATCCCCCTTTCTCAGTTTCTCTGGTTCGCAACCGTCTTATATATCTCTTTTTAGGTTTATGCAGCATTACCTTTCCTTCGGTATAAAAATGCCTAGCTGGCGACTCTATTCATCTTCATTTCATTTTCTCTTTTCGCCGACCGGTCGCGCTTTTACCGGGATGCGAATCTTCGGGAGCGACAAAAGGCTCAAAGCGTTTAAAAGCCCGCCAAGGGTCTTATTAAGCACAAATGCATAAGAAAATGTAAAGGTCTTAAGAAGATTAAGATTTCGCGGTATAATAATGTCTGGGAAGTCATGATCGGACACTTTAAGCCATTTAGACTCAAGTACCCGAGGGGCTAATACATACATACACGAAGAATTATTTTGCAAAATTAAAAAGTGAAAATCTTTTGGAAACGCAAGAAGCATAAATCATAAAGCCTCTGAAAGGCCAGAAATTGTAAGTTACAAATTTAAAAGGTCCAAAGGCCAAAATGTTACAAAATTATTCAAAATATGCATCCAAAGGAGGACTAACAAAAGAAACAAGTGAAATCGGGTGGCAGTCGAGTTGTCATTGGCATTAGCAGCTTTCGGGATCATGTACCCGACCTCTTTATGGACGGGAGAAAGGGGCTTTCCGGGTTGTCCTTCCTGAGCTCTTCCAGATCAACAAGGCGGCCATCCCGCACGACCTTGATATAATCAAGCTCCAAAAAATCTAGCTCCGGATAGAGACATATATATTTCTCTTTAGCCTTGTCAAAATCTTTGTCACCAGTAGTAAGAACTTCAATCTGAGACTTCCTTAGAGACTCAGTGAGCTCATTATTTAAATCCAGGATTCCTTGATTCGAGGACTTGGCGAACTTCGGTTCATTATTTAGCTTTGACAGAGCTTGTTCTTGCTTAAACTTTAGAGTTGTCTTGGCTTTCTTTTCATCGGCCAAGTCCTTCTCCAAGCCGTATTGCTTTTCTTGCAGCTGAGCAACCTCCATCTTCAACCTCTAATCCGCTTGTTTAGAGACAACACCTGATTCAAATAGACTACGAGCAAGCATGACACACCGCATGAGATAAGATCTCAAATTCTGGGTAATCTTCTATTGGCTTAACATTTTTACCTTGTTGACATCCTCAGTCACATTGAGATGATCATTCAGAAACTTGAGTCCATCAAAGTTGTTGGAACAAAACTTGAATTCCCCAGATGTTACCCTTTCCCCAGGAATGCGCATAAGTGAAACAATCTCCACAACGACTTGACAGACCTTATTAGACACGAGGCTCTTAATCTTCTTATGAGAACCCTGAGAAGGATCTTCCGAGGCTGAAGGAGCAGGATCCTGAGTCTCATTTTCGCTTGGAGCAGTCTTAGAGCTAGCCTCCTTTGTCCGCTTTAGTTATCGTATTTCCAATCCAGCATCATCTAACTTTTTTGGATACGATCTCCCCATAGCCTTTTCGGGCCTCACGGGCCGCCTGCATCAATCTCTTTTTCTTAGTTATTGATATTTTAGTCACTTTATCTGCAAAATAAGATGTACAAGCATAAGAATTTAAGCAGATTCAAGTATGAAAAATGGGAAACAAACAATTACCCAAGAAGGCGATCAATTGCTCATCGCTTAAAGACAATAACTCCTTGACCTTCATCATGCAAAAGGAACCAGTGATCTCTCACGCTAGAGACTCCAGATTATTCAATTTATGAGGATTAAACCCAGTGATGGGTCTAGGGCTCTCAACCCAATAGAAGGGAAAGCAGGGCAACTTGTCCAGTGCATAAAGTACTTGAGGACATCTCGACCTGATCCTCACTCTTATGAACTAGTTTTTATAATGCTTGTAATTTAAAGAGTGTGGTTAGAGGAAGCTACAGTCGGGTATCCCACTAATTTGCACCTAGCTACATTTGTCTATGTTCTTTACTTTAAAGAAATAAAATAAAAGGTCTATGGTAGGAGTGAGATCCAAGACCTCACAAATTCTCTCAAAAGTTTTTATAAAGCTCTAACTGTTGTGACAAAGTTGTGAGGGAGCTACATTGGCAGTTTTTAGGACATCCGCCTCAAAATTGGAGAAATGAATTTTGATGTCAAAATCTTCTATAACTCCAACATAAAAGTAGAAGGAATCCTCCTTAACGCCTTTGGGACAAAGAAGGCAAACCAGTTCTCCAGAGACACATGAATCTTAGAGGACGTCATCCTCTGATCTGGTAGAAGATAACTACTTCCTTGATCGCAACTCGGTAATCCCTTTATTATTTATAATGCTTTGATTATGGTTCATAATGTCAGAATTGAAGGCGGTGGCAGTTGACATCAAAGCTTCTATGAAACCTAGGGAAGATGATCCAGAAGCAAAATTACTTTCAAGCATGAGAATGTCACCAAAAACATTATTTATAACTCACCCAAATTCCTCTAGACCTATAGCATTCTCCATCTCTCACGTGCATTCTTCCCACAACCTTTTTCTTTTTGAGGCATTCATATGAACGATCCAACCACTGCCCTCACTACCCCTTATGCTACAATCTATCGTAATATTTATTAAAAAAACGATTACACTATAAAAATAGAGTTGAAAGCGGAAAGGGATTTTACCTGAGAATGAGAGGAGTCTTGGAAGAATGAAAAAGCTCTTTATTAGCTGAAAGAAAATAAGGATTGGAATGCAGAAAGAAGTAAGAAAAGAAGGCTTTAAAAGAAAGTACAGTATTCAAAGAAGCTAGTGAATAGCCACTTACAGTTATCACTATGCTAGAGAGAAATGAAAGGACACGGCCCTCCAAGGGAAATATTCCATGTAGCAACCGGGTCATGAAACCGGAAAAATATATATGGGCTCAAGGTACTGTCGAGCACTATACTCGCAAAACGGGAACAGAACTCGGGGTGCTTATGTACATACCAAATATATTTTAGGCCAGGCTATGTAGTCGGACATGACGGGACGTAAACAAAGTCACAAGAGCAGAAGAGATTAAACTAGCATGAGGGTAAGAACAACAACCATTACAACCTGGACCAGTCTCGTACTGTATCATACTCGAACCAATCATCTTACTCAACCCGTCTCTTATGATGTCGGGTACCATGTTCACATAACCCGACATCCGGGAACTCGCTAACCCAGAAGGCCAAAGGATTGTAACGGTTACGGCGCATCAATATGGACATTACTAAAACTTCAAATAAGGAAATCATGAAGGGGAATTACACATTCAAGGCCCTAGAACGGTGGAAGGCCAGGAGACTCCTCTTAATGGCCTCTCTTAATGCAAACATCGATGACAACTATAAAAGGGGCTCCCATTAGAGGGATAAGCAAGACACATTCATCTTCAGACTTACTGTTTCAGTACTGCTCGCGAATCCCCCAATGTATTGCTCAATACAGACGACGTAACTCTTCTTGTCCAGAAGGAGGGGAGCTAGCACCTTTAGTGATCTAGCCATTTTTGGCTCGAACACAAATAAAAAAATTGGTTGGTTTTGGTTCATTTTAAGAAGTAGAGACAACTTGTCCTTTTAAGTGGATAACTCAACTAATCAACCATGAGAATGAAGACATTGACTCATACATCACTATGGGGAGGGAGCCAACTCGGATAACTCAATGAGTATGCCAAACTATCCCCCTACGAGCGATTAGAGATCTAATTACTTAAAATTACACCATGGTGATTAGGAGACTTACACCCTAATATGAAAATGACTCATGTCTAAATTTGAAAGAGAGACAACATGCAATAAGGCACAAAAGCAATTGAGTGAGGCTAATTTCTTTTAGATTTGAATTGATGTCAATATATTTAGCATTCATTAACACTTATTAAGAAAAAGAAGAAGAGTTTAAAATCACTTGACAAAGTCAAGGTTTTTATTTATGAAAGAGGTGAGAGTTTTTAAAAATAAGAAGATTTTTGAAATAGGGAAATGTTTTAAAAATTTAAGAATGGGAGGAGATGAAAAGGCTATCCTAAAGCCCAAAGTAAACGTTAAAGTAAGAAAGATCTAACCACATGGTAGCACCCTTCAAAGCATAAACCAAATAAGAATTCCATCCTCTTCAAACGAGCCAAATAAAGGCCAGGGTCTCCAATCCATAATAACTCAAGCATAGGGAAAGAGTCCTAGTTCTAAGTCCAAAATTACATGTCCAATGCAAAGGATAGTAACCATAATCCAAGATTATAAGCACAAGTTATTTTAGAGGCTTAAGCCTTTATTATTGTTTTTGGTCCAAATGGACAAAAGAAAAATAGTGGAAGCATAAACAAATAGTCCAAGTAGACAACGGGAAAAAAACATAATCAATATATGATATGACATGATGACATAAAGCATAAAAAAAGAGATAAATAGGGAGCAAGAAGGAAACGTAAACAATATAGTAAAAAAAGTATAAAGGTAAAGTTAGAAGTTAGTGATTAGTTGTTAAATCAAATGATCAACAATGATTGAAGAATGAACTTTAGGCCGAGGTTAATAAAGACTCGTTAGAGGATTGATAAATTTTGAGCCAAGAATAATCATTTTTCGATATAGGACAAATGTAGCTCTATGTTAAGCAATCGCGAACGGATTATATATAAGTCGTGACACTACGAGGTCGCTCAATATGATCTTTGAGTTAATGCATGATATAGAAACTATATATATATATATATATATATATATATATATATATATATATATATATATATATATATATCGTTCTCCGAAAGAAATGCCGCACGAAAAGAAAAGAGATAGCAATCTCATCTTAATCAAGAACTCAACAAGAAGTTCAAGATGTATAAGATTTTAATTGATAAAAAGAAAATGAGAAATAAGTGAATTAAATGCCAAATTAAACCACGCAAATATGTAATCCAAGGCAAAGAACAAAGGAAAGGGAAAAAATAAGTAAAAAGAACCAAAACAATCCCAAAAATAGGCAAAAATATACATTTTGGATTGTGCAAATCGATTGCATAGTGTAAGAAAATCACATCCAAACCAAAAAAACAATGCAAATTGATTTACACATGATGCAAATTGATTGCACACTGCTATGACAACAAAATAGCAGGATTAAAAGGCAAAATCCATGATCAATCATTCCTTCAAATAACTCATGGTCAAGGATTCAATTGAACACGAAAATTTCACCAAATCAATAGCAAATGACACCAACAAAACCCAAACTGCAAGATCCAAAGATCAAGAAACAAGAATCAACCAATATATCACATTACGAAAGATGAAAATCAATTCAACAACGGTGGATTCAAGAAATTACCACTCCAAAACAGAATTTGCTTCAAATGAACTTCAAGATCCACACTCCAAAGCCTTGATCTACTAGAATTGATGAAGAAAAAGTGTTTGGATGAAGGTTTAGCTCAAATATTAGTAAGCTTTAATGTGAAGCTTACTAACTTTTAAAAAATGGAAGAAGAGCTTTAGTGTGGGTTTGGGAGAGAATTTAGAGAAATTTTAGCAAGGTGAATTTGTAAGAACAAGAGTTGTCTTTGCATTCCATCTATATGTTTTAATGATAAAAATGGAGTATTTATGAAAGAACCATTTTATGTTCTGATGTTTGTTAAAGTGCAAATCATGAATATTATATATATATTAAGATCAAACAAACATTATGAATGAGTACGCGAATGCTAATATGCGAAGTTGCTATGTGTAACATTAGTCGCAAGCATGTTGAAGAAGAAAATGTGCTTATGAATCTAAACACAATCAGAAAGATCCAAGGATGCAGATGTTACATTGGCAATGCTCTTATGGATATTGTTCTGGACATGGTTCTGATCAGATAAATGAAGCGAAACTTCTGAAATTAATCTTCTGAAGAACTAAGTTCTGAAGACTCTGTTGACTTAAAGTTCTGAAGACTTAACGTCTGAAGACCAAGTACTTGAAAGATTCTGAAGACTTACGAGTTCTTAAGATTAAGGTTTTGAAGAACTAAGTTCTAAAGACTCTGAAGACAATGTTCTATGTGAACAAAGTTCTGAAGACTCAAAGACTTAAAGTTCTGAAGATCATGGGTTTCAAGCCAAGTGCTGAAGTCCTAAAGAACATATATCTATGTGAACAAGTTCTGAAGACTAAAGATTTAGGTTCTCTGAAAACTAAAGTATCATCATCTCTAGCCCGTGCTTCATTCATTGATTTATAATCAGAAGCCTCTGAAGTTCAGATGACAATGTTACCGTTGGCAAGGATAATACACAATACGATAATGCTTTATTCCATTATCTCTCTACTATCTTTGAATTATCTAAAAGGACAATGCATGGTTATACTATTTAACTCCTTGTGTAACGGATTACTTAGTATCCGAATTGGGCTGTAACGACTATTTTATGTTTGGCTATAAAAGGAAAACATCACATGCTTTGTGATGTTGTTGATTCCAATAGAACCCTTGTTGGTTCCTAATGGAAACACAAATACATGCATTGATGTTGTTGATTCCTATTTGGTTCAAACGAACAACCACACTCTTAAGTGTCGTTGATTTTGAATAGGAACCAATCTGGTTGATTATCCATAAACTAAATATTTTTCTATGTGAAGTAATCATGGATACAACCATTTGGTATATGTGTTGATGTTGATTGATATAACGAAAAGGTTTTTAAACACACATATGTCGCTCCCGGGATTTTCATCCTAGTACAAACGCGAAAGTGGCGCGGAAAAGGTAGAGTCGCCAGCCAAACATTTTTATCCCGAATGAATGGGAAAGGTAATGTTGCATAAACCTACGAGAGAAGGAAAGGACAAGGTCCTACGAACCAAAGATCTGGGTTCGGGAGTCAGTTACAACCTGGGAAGGTATTAGCACCCCCAGATCGTCCACCGTACCTGACGGGATCCACGCTTGTTAGTCTGTTTCAAAGGGTGAGGAATAAGATGCTGCTGAACAAAAGAACTGCTAACTTGAACTAGAATGAGAGAGGGAACTAGAAAAAAGAGAACGAAAAGAAAAGGAAAAATGTAGGGAAAATAAAGAGTGTGCTCGAATGGGCCCTACCCCGCTGCCTACGTACCTCATTAGGAAAATGATGATCAGAGTCGATGTAGTTCGCCTAACTAAGGCGGGAACTATTTAGGTGTTTCTTAGAGCTAAACTGTGTATGTCTATGCTCAGGTGTTGCAGGCTCGTCTGGTACGAGTGCGTTACCGTCTTGCAAATGAGACAAGTCATTGCAAGTTCGCGTTGAGAGTGAGTGAGATGAGAAAAGAATTCCCACAGGAAAAGACAATTCTTCTTTGTTGTTTTGTCTTTTAGAGAAGTGTTTTCAGAAATTGTTGTTTGTGAACCTTCTCATACTAAGACTTGTTCATCGTGGTAGATGACTTACACCTCGCCCCGAAACAGGACGTGCATAGGTAACCCCCGGCAAAGTCTCATGGAGTACGATAAAATTTAACCTTTATTAGGTGCTTTTGTTACTTTTTCTCTAAGATGAGAAAGAAAGCAAAGCGAACCAAAGGCAAAAGTCTAAGGGGAAGACTAAAATCCTAGTGTTGTCATGTACGAATGAACCTAGGTTAGTGCGGTTTTCTAATCCTAATGCGAAGAGGAAAAGAAGAAGGGAAATATAGTACAACATACTTCATAATGAAGGTAAGTTAACTCTAAAGGGGATTAGCATGAAGTTGTGAAAGTAAGCAAAGGAATGTTAAGAAACACACACACTTTGAAAGCATAAAGGAATTAAAAGGATGAAGTTGTGTGAACTTACCTTTACCTCCCTGCAAAATAAGGGTTAACATGATAAACATGAATAATAAATGAAGGTAAATAATTACCAAACAATTCCTAAGGGATCTAGGACCTAAACTAGACTAAATCCTAAGTTTAAGGGACCTAAAAACAATGCAAAGCAAAAATCCAGCAGCCTATTACAGCTCCTAAATGCATAAACAACAATGAAATGCAATGTACAATGTAAACAGCTTTTAACAGCTAACATTCAACATGCAAAATAGGTGTAAAAAGTGTGAAAATGCAACAATCAGCATACATTTTATAGCTACTACATCAAAATACAGCAATGGAAAGTGAGACAGATTTGACTTATTTTTCAATATGCACAAAAATGATGATTTAAATGCACAAACACCACAAAGCATGATAAAATGGGATCAAAATGCATGATTAAATGAACATGATTATTTCTAATGAATGCTTATGAAAGAATGCACAACAATAACAAATATGCAACAAGTATGCATTTTCAAGAATTGGCAAATAAGCACATAAGCATGAATTAGAGAGTGTGTCAACAAAGATCAACAAGATTAACATGTAACTTGATGCAAAAATAAGAATTGGGTTTAATATGAAAATGTAATCAAAGATGCAAACAAAATGCAAGAATCTGCATATGTGATCATGATATCAAGCAAAATGCAACATGCAAATATGCAATGTGATTATGTGCTCAAATTAAGGAAACACGCATGGATCATGAAAGTGAAGCAATAATAGAACCTAAAACATATGTAGGCATGTTAGCAAAGAGTTTGATCATGGCAACAAACATTCACAAGTCATTTTATGCACAATTAACAAGTAAACACGAAAATATGCAAAAGTGACGAATACGCGTGTCGAAACGACTCGAAAGGATGGAATCATGCACCTAAAGTGGTCTTGAAAATTCCCTAAAATCGTAATCTATTGTTACATGAACAATCAAGAAACAATGCAATGCAATGCAAACATGCAATAAAAACAAATGATTTTTCAAAGTCAGTACATCGTTAACCGGTTAACACTATAGGTTAACCGGTTAACGCCCTTAAGTTTTCAAAACCAGTAGCAAATTAAACGTGTTAACTGGTTAAACATATGCATTAACCGGTTAACACTGAACATAATACTGAAAAAAGCCAAGAAATAAGCACTTTTGATCATGAACCTACTTCTAAAGACTCCTAACACATACATGAACATGTTAGCACAAATTTTCTACTCAAATATGGTTCTCTAACACCTATGAGCACCTAGATTATGCTACAAATCTAGCTTCTAACAATCGAAATACACAAATCGCAATCAAATCGTAAAAACACCCAAAATGCAATCAAATGATGAACAATTGAAGAATGCCATGCGGAGAGATGAAGAGAATAAATTAAACGCGGAGCAGTTTCGAATTACCAACCTACAAAGCGGAGGATTTCTTTGGTGATTATTTTTATGTCTATCAAAACACAAGTGAAGCAGAAAACCGAAGATCCAGGAACGCGCAAAATAAATGTGGTTGATGATGCTTCTTGATGAACACTTGCACAATCACTTCCAATAAGCCAAAATCAATCCAAAAACAGAAGCACTTCTTCAATAAGCTATGGATTTGATGATTGATGAAGGTTTAGCTTCAAGTTCTTCAAGTTTCAATGAAAACTTGAAGAACTTCTATGGAGAAGCTTTGAAGAATTTGGTTAGAAATGGGAGAAAAGTTGAGAGAGAGATGGAGAAAATGAGTTGAAGTTGGAAAAATGAGGTTAACCCTTTTCTTTGGAGTGATTTGAGCTTATATAGAGGGTAGGTATGGCATGAGGCTTGGGCATGGAGCTTGCTTTGGCATTAGGTTAGGTTTGGACTTAGGTTTGGAGTTAGTAAGAGTTGGTTAGGGTCTAGGGAATATTCCTTGGAATATTCCTTGGAAAAGTGTGGAAGAGTCTAGAATGTGGTAGAAATTTCTAGTGAATAAAATGTGAAAGTGGTGTGAAAAGTGAAGTATGAAAGAAAGTGGAGGGAAACAAAAACCAACCAATTTTTGAACTTTTTATCGCCCCTGTTAACCGGTTAACCATATGCGTTAACCGGTTAACGGATGAAAAACGTTATTTTTTCTTCCTTTTCCATGGGTTAGCTTGGAAATGCCTTGGATTATTTTTGTGACATTATTTTTTCTCTTGAGCTCCAATGATTGACAAGCCTTGCTCGATCACATGCCTCATGCACATGCAAATGATCATGATTTATTTCTTATTATTTCTTATTTTTTGAATGCGATGTGATGCTCAGATAATCATGCAAAATGAAGAAGCATAAACCACTTGAGGTTGGAAATAAATTAAGACGGAAAATTTTAGGGTATTACAACATACAACCAAGTTGTCAAATGTTATTTGAACCATGTTGTTGATGTTGTCATACAATCACATAAGGTTGATGATAAACAAAGATAACATTAGAATAAGCCGTAAAGAGTTTACTTGAATATGCAACTCTTCTAGCTGATTACTCTTTGACAACAATCTGCTGAAAGCAGAGAGATCTTGAATTCACAATGTGCTTAACTTTGTATGCTACAGAAGACTTGCAAAGTCGCAGAAGACAATGAAGATGATTATGGAAGCTCTAGCTACAAATCCACAACAAGACTGTTGTGTAACCAACGTGATCATTGGATTGAAGAAGAACATGGGTTGCTGTCCAGAAATGTTCTTAAAGTGAATCAAGATGAAGAAGTCCTTCTCAAGCTCAATTTAAGATCAAGCTAGCAAAGATTTTGAAGAAGAAGAATATTTCAACCTTCAAGTGCTCAATGAAGAAGCAACTTGAAGAAGCAGAAGACCACAGAACGAAGCAAGAATAAAATGTAATATTCTTAGTGTGTATTTAGGTTCTTTTGATATACTTAAGTGAGTTTACAATCTGCTTATGTAAGAAACAAAAGATATGTAAACAAACTTTCCCTAAAGGATCGAGTGAAGGTCAGAAATTTAGGAAGGTACATAAATTAGTTGCTAGTGAATTCATAGACTATGTGTTTTGATGATATGTTCTAGGGCTAAGGTTTTGGTGCAGCTCAGAACAGTTGGTTCTGGAGCCTAAAGTCATAAGGTGTTGTACAGTTAGTCACAGTAGGTTGTCACACATGAAGTCATGATAGGTTGTTGTGTAGTTAGTCATATTTGTAGGCCGCGCAGGAAGTCATGACATATGGTGTTGTGCAGTTAGTCAAGGCAGGTTGCCACGCAGGAAATCCTAGCAGAGGTTTTGTTGGGTCAGTGAATTTTATATCATGTTAGATCCCTAGACGGTTCATTGAGTGAGGCGCAATGATGTTGTGCGATTGTAATCATAATGATTTGGCTTAGTGGATTAAGTCCTTGTTTAAGGAAAAAGCACCTTGACAGGTGGAATAGATTAGCTTGGGAGGTTTTCAAGTGAACTAGGATATATCGTGTGTTCTTTATTCATGCTTTATGCTTTACATTCTTTTATGCTTCCACAGCGCATTCATAGCATAGCTTGACGCAACTCATCAAAGTGTGAATAATAGCCAAGAGTGAAAACCTCAATTCAATCCCCCCTTTCTTGTGTTTTTCTCACACCTTCAAATTTTGGCTATCAAAAGCTTGTGAAATGAATGAAATGAGGGCTCTATTTATAGAGTGTAGGCTTGGGAAATTTGGTGGCTTGGAATTCGGTTTGGAATTTGGTTTATAATTTTAATTAGGTTTGGAATTGTGAATATAAGCAAAATTCATGATCAAATTGTAATTAATGAGGGAGTGTGTTGGGAATTAATTGTTATGAGGTGGGGGAATTACTTTTGGGTGATCTAGAATATTTTCACATGATGAAATTGGTTCCAAATGCTTCAAATTTAGAAAAATGTTGATTTTGTCCAATTATGTCCTTATGCAATTATAGTACTGTAGCGCGAATAGATTGCACTGCTGAAAATTTCAAAATCTGGGCAAAAAAATGTAGGGTGCAATCGATTGGACAAACAGTGCAATGGATTGCACAATTGAAAAAACTTTAAAATATGGGCAAAAACTGAAGGGTGCAATCAATTGGACAACAATTCAAATCGATTGTACTGCTAAAAAATGTGAAAAATGCTCAATTGGTTGGACTGTTTCGGATTTGGGCTCGATTATTTTGCTTGTCAAAGAAGGCATGGATATAAACACATGAACCTTGGAATCACTTGAGTAATAATCAATAAGTTCTTGGGATATTCTTTATAAGTTGAATTTGAATTATTTTGCAGATCAACTTTGACTTTGTTCAAAAGAATTATACTCGAGCTAAGGAAATATTTTGGTATTCTTGATCCAGACTTCCTCCTGAAAAAGTTAGTAAAAGGGAAAAACAAATATCTTCTGATTTTGATTAGGGTTAGTAAACATAAACGAAACATAAAAGCAAATAAGAAACACACAAATTCTTGGTGATCCCTGTAAAGTATAAACCCACATATGGAAGGGATAAAAGAACCAATGTGTGATCTTGTTTGTGTGCAATGATGCAAATGAAATTTGGGGAATCTTAGGGGGGAAATTAGGGTGTTACACTCTCATGTGTGTTCATGTAAAATATATTCTGATTATTTATGTACGATGATGTAGAACCCGCTTAAATAAAAAACACATCAAATAAACCATTTTTCTTTCAATACTTTGTTATCATTAAAACCAAAAGAGAATATATCAAGAACGTATCTTGTTCTAACAATTTCCCCCTTTTTTATGATGTCAAACACAAATATTTAACGGACAATGTTGGGCTTTTAATTTTCTCTGCAACAACGGGGTATGAAATTTGTAGGCTCCTCCTGATTCTGATAGTCCACAACTGAGTTCTACTGATTCTAACACTAAGAACTATTTTTCAAGAAAAATAAATCATACTTCTTAGTAACATCAAGATCTGAGGTTTGCAAGCTCCCCTAAGTTAAACAGTCCAAGGTTAAGGTTTGCAATCCCCCCCTAGTTTCATATTTAAGAAAACCAAAATAACAATATTTTAACTTCCTTTGGCAACACCTGAATACGTAGTTCGTAAGTTATTTCTAGGTCTCATAGGCTAATTCAGAGGTTTGTAAGCTCTTACTTAATACTAAGTACGAGAAAGTTAAAATATGTTGCCCTTTTAACTTTATTTGGAAACACCAGAATACGAGGTTTGTAAGCTCCTTTTGGGTCTGATAGGATAAGTCAGAGATTTGTAAGCTCTTACTTAACATTTTATACAAGAAATTTAAAATATGCCCTTGGCAAGGTAGCCATAAAAACAAAAAATAAATAACAAGAAAATAAATTACCAATGTGTACAGCTGAATAGGTACTCAATGGGTTCAATTTCAACTTAAATACTTACCATTAATTCTCCCCTTTTGTCACATCAAAAAGAAATAAAAGAAAAGAAGAAGAAAGATCTCACTAATAAATGTATCCCAAATAATCATTATAGGATCAGTTTCCAAAGAGGAAAAGTAATTAGGTAACAAGAATCATTAAGGTTTGTATAGTTCATGCTTTAAAGTCCTTCATGATCATTAATATTCAAAGAAAAGCAATAATTAATTTCAGACACTTTGTATACACAAAAGCCATTATAAAAGCACATAACTTCTAAATCATTTTCATCAACATATTCCTAAAGATATGGAGTCATCAACTGAGATTCATTGTAAATATTTCATAATATATGTCACAAAGAGCTCTACAAGTTTCGAAGTCCAATCTCCTTAGAGGCGAGCTGCTTCTAAATCTTCTACGACAAAGTCCTTGTCCTTAACAACACTTACTTTTGAAGAGGCAACCTCAGTAGTTTCTGAACAACCTTCAAAAGAAGGTCCTTCAGTAGCTGGTCTGAAGCCAAAGAAAAGAAGTATGAAGGGGTCAAAGAATAGAAAGATCAACAAGTGGTTCTACCAGACACTTCCAGTCATAGATGAGGAAGACAAAATTGACTCTAAAGATGAAGAAGTGGATTATGGAAACAGTGGACATCGTTTGGAATGAGATTCTCTATCTATGGATCTTTACTAGAAATATCTTGTACCTTTTAAAATATTTTTGTAATCCAAATGCTTAATTTTAATGAAATAGTATTTTTTAAAAAGATTTCTTCAACATGCAAGTACATTCCAGTAACTCTTCTCAAGATTTTCTAAAAGTACATTTAACAAAGTAAAACTGACACATAAGCAACAATTAAAACACATCAAACATAAATTCATAGTTTCTTAAATAATCTTAAATAGGTTAGACTGTTAGATCACATTTCTGAGTGTCACTATTAGAGTACTGATAAGATTTAATCAATACATAAAATAATTTTAAACTCAAGACAATGTATGTCACACATCTATAAAAAGGACTCAAGTAAGTTTTCTTCCATCATCACTTAATACCTAAAACATCAAGATAATGTATGTCATACTTAATGCAACAACTCAAGCAAACCAAGCCAAAGTAGCAACTGAAGGGTCTGCAAACAAACAAACAACTTCAAAATTGCTCTCCTCTTCAGAATCCCTTATGAAAACACACCGAAGAAAAAGATCTCCTAGATCCAGGCGCGAAAACCAACTAAAAAAGGAGGCATTGGAGTTTGTTAAGGAAGAATGGCAAAATTTCTTTGATAATCTGGACATGTCATATGATCCTAGGGAAGTCGTTAGGTCTAATCCAACAGACTAGGAAATCCAATTATCTTAAAATAGCTTCCTTTTTATTAACGAAACAAGTTGCAAACATTGAGTTCTTTTTCCTATTACTAAGAGAATCCTTTTGAACGGCACAAAATCAATATTCAATAGTTTAATTGAACACAAGCATGAACAAACTTTGAATTAATAATAAGAAGCTTAATATAAAGATTTCAACAAAATACAAAGCATAACTATGCAAAAATCTAACATCAGAATATTTCATAGATAACTTCAAACTTGTCTCTCCAAATTTTAGAAGAACTAACCTCAGAACTTATGTTAACCCCCTGCTAAACAAGTATTTCAGAAATAACTAGTCCATACGGAATGGAAAATGTATTTCCCTTTTGAAAAGAAGAAAGTGACCTCTTAAGATGGTCAAACATAACTTGAGGAAAATAAATATTCAAATCTGAATTAAGAAGTAGAAGCAGATATTTTTCAATAGGGTCCACAAGGTCTAAATCCTTATCCTTAGGAAGTAAGTTTGAATTCAGAATCTGATTCCAAACAAATACTTCAGGAAGAATATTTGAGACCACTGATGTATTATATAGATCTACAAAGATACGCCAAGTAGGAAGATAATGTTCCCAAACAAGATTTCCTGGAATTTCTCCAATCTCCTCACGATTGATCGCATTTGTATTTTCTTTAGAGGTTACTATTATAGAAACACCAGTTACTCTAGATAGAATAGCACATTCAGCTCAATAATGGAGGAATTAGTCCAAAGCTCTTTGACAAGACTCAGATAAGTGAAACAATAAAGCATCTCAAAGTAGCCATTTCAACCTTGTTCAGACATAGTCTTCCAGAAGTTGAAATCAATCTTAAGCAACTCGTCAAAATCCACAAACTTTTCATTGATGACAACCAGCTGATTCAAAGGAGAATTATCTGGAGAACACATCTCTCGTTTGCTTTGATCAACACACAAACAAAAAGAAAATAAGAAGAAGAAGAAGAAGAAGAAGAAGAATAAGAACTGGACAAGAATCCTACAAGAATAAGAATCTTATCAGAAAAAGGACACAATGATGTTTCAAAAGACATGGAATAGTAACAGTAACTACCAAAAGAGAAAACATCATTACCCAAAGGTTCTTATCAGAAAATATTTCAATTCACAAGATGAGTTTCACCTTTATGAAAATTTAAGTATTATAAAATTTTTGGAAATTTTTTTGCTTAAATTGTTATATTAGAAGTAAAGAATCCTCTTATGAATCTCAGAATCTGGAATCTTTTAGAAGCTATCATCCATCAGAGTCTAGTAGATTTAGACTTAGACAGAGACATCATATGACAACTATACGTCACTAAGATTCTATTCAGAGCTAGAACTTTATCTTAAAATAAGAGTCATGAGTGAAAGATGAATATTAAATTGTCTTCTTTAGACAGCTAACAAGCAACAATATCAACTCAAAAAGTGAAAAAATTGTTTCCATAAATATGATCATCATCTGGCTTAATGAGACATTCAATATAGACAAATACAAATGATTTTCTTCTTATAGATTTTTGAAGTTCTCCTTTTCAAAAGAACTTCTCTAGAAGTCTAACAGAAACTTTGTATTTATATCTATACAAATGTTTCATTGAATCAAAAGATAAACCAGAAAAGAACAAGTATACCTTTTTTTTCTCGATCAGACTCGACTCACTATTCTAACTTGACCAATAGAGTTTGAACACCACTTTGAGTGGATTCTGATTCAATGATTGTCTAACTATTACTCTCACTAAACTCAGTACCACAAGTACTTAAATTTGGGTTATTGGCTCTTCCTCCAATAAATGTTGTATAAAACTTATGGAAGATGCCTTTTCGTCTTTCCTTGATATTTGTAGCAAATACATTATGATACCCATATTTCTATAAGACCATACATGTATGTACAAACATAGTCTTCTTTAACTTGTGTCACTAGCTAATAACAAAATCATAATTCAATAAAGAGTATAATTCTAGGATGAGTTATGATAAGAATAAAATATTGTTTTAAGTAGAGTCACTAATCTCATTGTCTAGGATTAAATCTTTTGACTCTGAAACTATTGACAGGATCAAAACCAGATGGTGTTAGCTATCAGAAAATGACACAAAGAAAATCAAATTACTATCTTAGTACGGATGACAGAACTCAAAGAGAAATTGAAGACTTCTCATAGAAATGTCTTTTAAAACAACGTCCATGATGATCCTCAATCAAGAAGCAATGGAGTTTCTTAAGATATCACCTTAAGGAACAAACTCCACATTATAAAATATTTTTAAGAAATATATATTTGACATCATCTCTTACTTTTCAATACTTGATTTTTATTACAGAACTCATATGCTTCTTTTCATCTAAATCCTGCACTAATATCAGCTTCAAAATATTAGACATTGAAGAGCATCTGACATTAGGTTCTAGTAGTGTTTCTTCTTACTTTCAGATATGGTAAATAAATTAAATACAAGTATTTTAGAAGCTTTTGAAGTTACTATTCTATCAATAGATATTACAATCCATCCAGCCAGTATAGAAGTTTTTCTGACAAGAAACCTAAGTTTATTATCATCAATCATTCCAAAGAACTGAGCTTAATAGATAAAGTGATCTATTGAATAGTCTTTCATCATATAACTCCATTTTTTTCATTTGAAGATTGTAAGACAAACCTTCAGAACACAACAGATTCAAGTAGTAAACTTTTCGAATAACCGTGACTTTAGATATAAGTCAGAGAGAAATCTTCTCAGAATTTTCTTGAAAGATTAGACGAAGTGTAACTACTCAAGCTTCAAAATTGATCCCCACAAATATGAGCATTAGGATTCAAAGATAGTCTAAGCACCAGACATATCAATGATATTGATATACTCAGAAGTGAGATAGAGCACCTACCAGAATGCAACTATCTCATAAGATTTTCAATAAGCTTCTTTTGAGTTTGTGAAAGAGATTTCCAAATTGATCCTCTTTAAACCATCAATTTCTATAGTAATACCTTTCACAAGGATATTCTATAAACCTTCTGCAACCCTTTATCAAGACCAGTGAGTTAAAAATATGTTTAGCTTTTCCATCATTTAAATCCAGTAGTATCACCCTTTGGATATGGTAAGAAACATTGTATCATATTTTTCATGTGGCACTTGATTCCTTCTTGAAGAAGAGATATACTTTTCTTATTGGATCATTATTTGTACCACTGATAAGTGTTAAGCACAAACCATGCTCTAATACCAATTGAAGGTGTGAAAAGTACACAAGAAGTGGGGTTGAATTATGTTTCGCTTTTAATTAAATTAGCTTCAGATTAAAGTTCAAAATCATAATTGATGTTCATATTCTATTTAGTTCAATAGGCAGCAGATGTTAACAGAAGTAAATAAATAACAGTAGAAGACATAAAAGATTTATCCTGGTTCCTCCCCTAACTGAGAGTACTTTCAGTCCCTTTTGCCTTACAAGAGCTTTTCATTATAATCAACCTGATTACAATTGCTTGTGATTCTACACAAGTCTTTTACACTTGCTCATACCTACTGCCTAAGACTTTATTTGCTTATAGCACATGTCTAAGACTTACCATTTACTCACACTGTCTGACCGAGCCACCTGATCCAAAGGTCCTCTGGTATAGACTTACCCTTGTTTATAGCACATGTCTAAGACTTCTTTCTCATTCCCTCTGACCGAGCCACCTACTCCAAAGGTCATCCAGACTAAGACTTTCCCTAACTCAACCTGCACTTGAGACTTCTTGCTTACTCCCCTCAGGAAAATGTTTATCCTTGCTCAATCAGACTAGTTGAATAAGACTTTCATAACTTAAGCACTTAAGCAATGAGACTTACGTGGCTTAAGCATTTTGGCTCAAGACTTCTGCTCAATCAGCCTTTCTGATTAAGACTCCTACAACTCAAGCACATAGTAGGAGACTTACATAGCTCAAGCATCTTGGCTCGAGACTTGTTGCTTGAATCCCAATGAGACAAGACTTATGTTCAAGCACATAGCAAGAGACATGATCTAAACTACTGAAGGCTTTCCAGAATAGATAACAGGGTGTACATGATATAAGTATCATAGGTATGGGAAATCACCATAATAAAGACATAAAGCTCTTAAGATTTCTAAGATATTCAATGGTAAGAAATCTTAAGACTTTTACAATTACAACCTACAATATAAAATCCACATATATAATATATTTGATAATTTCTTGATCTTTCTACTCCTTCTTCTGAAGAATCCTTGTTAAGATTCAAATTTGAATCTTTAGCCATATTTATAGTCTTTGCAGAAACTAGTCTTTGAAGAGGTAACTTGATCAAGTGTCTTTGACTTTACTCCATATTACAAGATCCATTGAAGATGGATAAACAACAAATTTTGAATCCAGTGTGTAACTTGTTTAACCTTTGAGTCTTCACAAGTTTATGTATTGATAGAGTCGTTGAGAGCAAATATCCGTAGAGCATGTCAACCTTTCTTGAGCCTTGCAGTCTTGTAGACTCTAGCTGAAAAGTTGATAAGACAGTACAACTTGATTTTTGTAGTACGGACAACCACTACTTTACCACCAACTATGAATGGTACTAGATATTGATATACAATTACCAAGTGTTGTAACTCATCTGAATACTGAGGCCTTCATCTCAGAGTCAACGCTAAGCCACGCTAGCAATTGTTCTTCAGACTCTACCACAAGAAGCTAACAATGAAGCAACTCTCAAGGGTGTTCATGTAAAACAGATTCTGATTATTTATGTATAATGATGTAGAACCTGCGTAAATAAAACACACATCAAATAAATCATTGTTCTTTCAATACTTTGTTATCATCAAAACCAAAAGAGATTATATCAAGAACAATTTTTGTTCTAACATCTTCGTGGTACTAGTTCTACGAGGCTTTGTTTTGAAGGAGATAAATCTACTCTAGTGAGGTACTATTTCTCTGATATGGATGGAGACATTGATTCTAGAAAGTCCACTTCAAGCTACATGATTAAATTTGTAGGGGGGTTGTTGCTTGGCAGTCTGTGTAGCACTATTTACTAGAGGTTTAGTTTATTGCAGTTACCGAAGCATGCAAAGAGTTACTATGGTTGAAGAAATTTTTGCAGGATATTGCTTTTTTTCAAGACAAATATATGTTATTTGTTGATAGTCAAAGCACTATTCATCTTGGTAAGAATCCAATATTTCATAATAGGTCCAAACACATTGATGTGAGATATCATTGGATACGTGATGTTTTGGATGCTAAGTTGTTGGAGTTAGATAAAGTTCATACAGATGATAATGGTTCTGATATGATGAGTAAAGCATTACCAAGAGGGAAATTTGAAGCTTGTTGTGATATCGTCGGTTTGGAAATTTCCTCCATATAGTTGTGAAGGAGAGATTTGATGGGTTTGGCCTCCCTTCCTATGTGGAGAAATGCCCAAATATGATTAACTCATTTGTCTCACTTATATAAGTGGAGATGATCAATTTAGGGTTGAGAGAGATAGAGAAAAGAATAAGGATTCAAAAGAGAGAAAAAATGAGAGAAACTCATTCCCATTTTTCTACAACCAGACTCACTAAATCGATGATCCCCGATTTGTTAACTGTTGGATCATTCTCAAATTTGGAGGGCATGTTCGCAACACATATATCTAACATTTGACCGTTAAAAATTTATAAATAATGTCTAAGGTGAGAGTTATCTACTTCGCATTGAAGCTGTAGATTTGGGAGAATTTTCAACTTTTTGGTTCTTATTTGTAAGCTATTTTGTTTTGTGATTTGCGATTGTTAGCACCAGTTTGTGAATCAGTTTAAGACTCTCTTGTACCCTTAATTGATTATAGTTGATTTATTTCTTTGGTTTAGATGACTTTTGGTTTTTACTCTCATATTTAGGGGTTTTCCACGTTAAAAACATTTGTGTTTTTTTATGCCTTTTATTTGTTCAATTTTCCATCTTATATTATTTGTTGATCCTCAAGTTTCCTACGAGTTTTGGGAGGCTTATATTTGTTGTGCATTGGTCTGTTATTGTATCTTAAATTTCCATCACCTCTAACTTTCTAAAGCATCAACAAACATACACACACACACACAATGATACAATTATTTATGAAAATTAATTAAATAAACAGGGGCGTTACACCCTTTGTCCCATAATGAGTGATTAAGTTTATCATTTCACACATAATAAGAAAAATCATAAAATGAAAGAGAGAGAGAATGATATGTTTACTAAAATACCCCTTAATAAGTATTGGGAAAAATGAAAGCAATATTAATTAGAGGGTAAAATTGGAAAAGGTGTATTGGAAATTGAAATGAGTCATTCATTTTGGGTCACTTTTCTATTCCAAATGGGCCACTCATTGTGGGACAGAGGGAGTATCAAATTAGGAATATGGTTGTTAACTTCCAATGGGCTCTCATAAGGAATGTCAAGGTTTTCGTAAATATACGATATGGGAGAATCACTCCCACCGTCTCCATTTACATTTACAGGTACACCCTATAAGTTATCCATGAAAGACAACAAAAAGGTAAACGGGTAAGGTAAGAAATGGTACTTGAGGGAGAAGATGAAATATGAAAGAGTGTATGAATAAAGAAGGGTGACAATGAAAATACCCTATAAAATGGAAAGGCAACTAGGAACAGGAATCTCAATTGTTAGCACAAAGCAAATATAACACATGAGTGACAAGAGAAAGGTAGGAGGGAAACAAAAAGTTGTGAGAAATGCCAAAAGGAAACGTATGTAAGGGAGAGAAAAGAGTAACCAATGTCATAAGGCGTGAGAAATTGGAAGATCAATAATCAACGGTTTAAATGATGCCTCAACAAATAAGTGTACTCAAGTGCACTCGAATGGCCTAAATAAACGCCCAACTCCCTAGCCTATTTACCTAGAGCCACACGTAAGGCATTTGACGAAACGTCTCAATGATTAGACATGCATTTAATGTGGTTGTCCCTAAAACCTTTTCACTCCTCGGCACAAGGTCATAGACAAAGATATGGCTGACCCAATATTATAGACTTCTCATGCCTCACGGTATAGCTAGCCTGTGGACAATTGTTACAATTGTTCTGGATCGGTCTTAAGCTAAAAAAGTCCCAAAGACTCAATCAAACGTCCTATATATACTTATCTTGGCACCAAAAATTGTATGATTTTCCCATTCAAAATTTCACTCCATTTTTTACTATTCCCAAACTGATTTGGGCATTAGATTGTTAATATTATAACTCTACAAACATCATCAAACCATAACAATGCGTGATGCTTCATTGTGGAGTTGTATCAACGATTCTAGTTCCCGAACTGAATAATAATTTCACCTATCTATGTTTTTGTTTAAAATAACGTGAAATCTATTAAATTTATTGACTTCTGATTCCTTAATCAATTAATCGATTCAATAGAATTAATAAATTGATAATATGTTGTGGTTGTAAATATAAATATATTCCTGACAATTACAAATGAAACCATTATATATTTGTATAATAGAAATTTTATGTCTAGCATCTTATTAATCAAATAATCATATTCAAAGTTTTGTATTAAAAAAAATTAAAAACAAGAATAATAACATTAATATACTAAAAAAATAGTTTATATAATTGACAAACTAAGTTTTATTAACTAACCATGCATAATCTCAACACGCAAAAAAAAAACTATTTATATTTATGGTAGCCTTGAACAAAGATAAAGAGAATGTGAAATTGTATAAAGGGAAAATATTTTTTTTTACCTTTACCTATATTATTGGATTCAGTTTGATCCCTTAATTTTTTTTCGTGTCAAATTAGTCTCTTAACTCTTGAAATGTGTCAGGTTAGTCTTTCTTGTCAAATTAGTGACGAATTTAGCGATCGATTTTTAAATTTTTTTTCATCACTAATTAGACGTAAATGACTAACATAATACGATTTAAGAGTTAAAAGACCAATCTAACAAAAAAAAGTTAAATGATCAAACAGAACATAAAGATATTGTTAAGGGATTTAAAAGAGTATTTTGTCTTGTATCAAATAGCTTCAAAATCAAGGTGGATGCATTTCACTTTGATGAGAACTATTTATCCCTATTTTTTTTCTCTTATTTGTTACAATTTTTACTCATAATCTATTTATAGAGTTCAAATAAGTGACATTTCATTTCGTTAAGTAAAAGTCGCTTCAAAAGCTTCTTTTTTTGGCGATGTCTTTGTCATCTCATTCAAGTAGGTCATTATATAACCTTAATTCATTAAGGGATCACCTGACTCAACTCGTGAATGCGTTCTTGCAAAAAAATTAATTTTTTGTGTCTTTGCTTCTCTACACGAGATATACTACTCACCTTGTAATTTCAAGTATCTCTTAGTTATTTGCTGTATTTCTAATTGTGTCTCCCAGGTTCTGCTGATATACTTTCGGACGCACCATTTTTTTTGTTTTACATTGAAATCTTCTGCAGATATATCTGCGGAACTAGTGGATTTTTTTTTGTAACTAAGTCAGATTCGTTAGTCGGAAACATATATATAATATTATAGAGACTAAAGTCATATACTATTAAAGTCAACATGATGAAGATTGAGTAAATGGATTAAATTTCCCGTCAATAGAAAACTTTGTTATACGTATCTCTTCAATGTGTTGTAATGGTGTAGTCATTAAAATCTTCATTCAATATGATGTATGATGAAAATAGATTCACTACAAATTAGCTACAGAGTTTGAATAATAATTTATGCTACACATAACAATATCATTTGTTTACTTTTTCTTAAATAATGTCTTTTAAATTATTATTGTTTTCATTTAATTTTAGAAGTGGTAATAGGAGTACCACCAACTTTGACTCTATCTTGGATAACGCCAAAGAAGTAATGTTTTACTATTATCCAAGACAAATGGTAGAGCGGACACAAAGTTGGTGGTACTCCTATTATCATTTGCTGAACCATAATCAGAATTTTCGACACAAAGAATGACTTCTAAAATTAAATGAAAACAAAAATAATTTAAAAGACATAATTTAAAGATATTGTTACGTGTATCATAAGTTATTAGTCAAACTTTGTAGCTGATATGTAGTGAATCTATTTTCATCATACAACACATTGAATGAAGATTAATGGTTATACCAAAACAACATATTGAATGAAGATTAATGGCTACACCAAAACAACAGTGAAGATATGAATAACAAAGTTTTCTATTGACGGGAAAAACATAATCCCTTGACTCAAGATCTTCACCATGTTGATTTTAAGAATATGTTTTTAGTCTCTATAACATTTTATATATATATATATATATATATATATATATATATATATATATATATATATATATATATATATATATATATATATATATATATATATATATATATATATATATATATATATATATATATCCGACTATTTAATTTGACTTAATTAAAAGAATGTTTTGTTAATATTTATTAGTTTCGTAGATAGTATATATGTGAAAGATTTTAACGTAAAACAAAAAATGGTGCGTCTGAAAATATATTAACAAGAATCAAAAATGTTATAATTGAAAATACACATGAAATGTGAAAGATCATGGGTGTGATAAGAAATTCTCTCAGTTATATTATTGAGTATTTTTAACACATGCACTTTATCATTATATATGTTGATATATACGAGTATTTTTTTTATTTTTCCCATTTTGCCACATTTCCCACTTTAGTAGAAGTTCAAAATGAGTAACTTGACCATGAAAAATGAAAAATGATGAACTTTCACAGATCCCACAGTAAAAATGATATACACTGACCGTGCATGTAGTAAATCCTATATGTGTGTCAAATTTACCGACACTATTTTTTTTTTACGAAGTCAGACATTATTGAATGACCAAATTAATACACCACTGTTATTTTTCCAGTAAATTAATACTACTACTATTAGTAATCAGTCAAAAATAAACAAAATAAATATTTTGGCAGAATTCATAAATAAAGCCGCAGCAATAAACCAAATAAAGCATGACAATTCAACCGGCCAACCAATTTCACCAAGCCTCGTTTCCTTCCCACTAGATAAAGAAAACAAAAACATAAGGGTAAACACGTAATTTCCTCTAACGCATAGTTTTAAAGTCCCACTGAAAAGGGTAAAGTCTTTATCAGAAACCATCAATAGCGAAGAGCCCAAAACCCAGCCTCAGAAACAACTATAGAGTAGAGCCAGGTCTAGGTCACAGTACCCTCCAACTATGTGGTTATGAATTGTGGACCCTACTCTTAGTTGGATAACCCGGATATAACGGGTTAAACCGGTTAAACCGCTGCACCTCGCTTTTATCCTAATCTGGAAAAACCATACCCATAACACTTTTTCACTCCACGCTCCTATTACAGCGCGTGAGTCTTTCTTTTTTCTAAAGAATCTTTTACATTGGTCATGAATACAAACATTGTTAAAAGGCCACTTTGAGTTTCAGAGAATTCCAATTTATACAATCATAAGCTATTTTACCATAATTGCATTAAAACGTAATGATTTAAAGTGTGTACACACTTGTGAATTAGATTCCTTCAGCATGTGAGAATCACAGAAAAAGCATAATGCATGCTAAATTGCTCTAAATCATAACAACACTTTCAACCAAAGCGTTGTAAAAAACATATACATGTTCCAAATACAAACACCCTCTCACATGTCCCACAATCAATTCAATTCAAAGGCTGCAAGGTGCATGATTTTACAATACATCACCTAATTACAAAACCCCACTCCCTATATCTATAGATCCTATACCTATATATCTATAGTCTATAGTCTATAGCTATTATTATTTATTGTTATTTATGCATTTTCAATAAACTTTTTCGTTTTCTTCTTTTACTATAACAAGCGGAGTAGTTTATTTGGTGGGTCCCTTTCCTAATAGCGCGTGATAACACGCGTTGTAAAGTGTATGAGTTATAATGGAAGAGGCAGAGAGTTTAGGAGCAGAAACCCTCGACTTTTACGCGAGTGTTGTCGCTGGTTTTCTCTTTCATCGTACTTTAGTCATGTCTTCCCGTCTTATCTGCACGCGCTCCAATAAGGGTTACTAACTATGGTTTGAACGGACACGTGTCATTGAGTGAAGGAGTGGTTTATGATGAGGGGTGAAATGGTAATTGTGGAAAGGTGGGTCCTTGAGGGAGAGTTGCCAAAAGGAACTAGACCGGTCTTTGTCTGGATCAGAGGGGTGTCGGCTACCGTCAAGTGGGTGGTGAAATCGGACGGTGGAGAGAGAAAGGATGGACCCACAGAGTCTCTGAATGGGAACGTGATACCTGGAAAGAAGAGAGCCCAAAAAGGATGGATTTTTGTGTGTTACGTGACACTGCACCCTCTGCATACTACTGCTCCACCTTTTTGGAGCCGGACTCAATTTAATTATGTACTCCAACGGATCAAATATCTACAATTTTACAATTAAAATAATATGTTTTGAGAAAAAGAAAATACTAACTTTTTATCTTAAGTACACAAATAGTACTATTTTGTAAAATAATTTAATCATGTCTATAAATATATAAATTATAATATAATGTATATGATGTCTAAAATTTTATTTAACTGATAAATATTAACATAATTAAATTATATATTTATTTTGAGTTCGAATTTAAAATCTTATACATGTATATGAATTTAAATAATTATCTTTTAGACTACAAACCAAAATATATATATGAGTTACTCCGAGAATATTGACATGTATAAATATCCTAATATATATTTAAAAATATGTGGAAATTTTGTAAAGATGTATATAGATGATGGATGAGAATGAGAGAAGATTATTCAATTTTTCATAAAAATTGTGATATTTTTTATAAAAATGTGTGAAATTTTTTATTCCCAAAGTTATTTTTGTCAATGGAATTGTTTTAATCAATTATCTTATATATATATATATATATATATATATATATATATATATATATATATATATATATATATATATATATATATATATATATATATATATATATATATATATCTTGTCATGTGCCATAAGAAACTAATTGAGGCGTTTCGATAATAATATTCAAAGGTCAAGGAAATAAAGTAAAAGAATATTATTTTATATTGAGATAAATTCAACATGACGATAATCATTCAGATCTTGCCAAGAAAAGATATTGATTCCATAATTTATGGAATTTGTCAGAACATCTTGGAGGTGTAACAAATTGAGAACCCCAAATACTTGCATGAGCAACCCTGGTGAAGGGCATGACCAGGTAATATTGGACCTAGGGACTGTTCATATTTTCAATGTACACCTCAGACATCTTCCTACCCTGGATGAGGGAAAGTAAAGCTTGGCCCTGTTTCAAGTTGGTTAAGCTACGCTGAATACTAAAAGTATGAAGAAAAAAAAGTCAAGGTCGACACATTCCTCTTATATTCACACCAGTATTAGAAGACCTAGACATAAGTTAGCTCAGCGAATGTAATTGCGAAGGAGTGACCCCAAGGTGGTTAAGAACTATCACCTTAAAATCTTTTAATGGAAGCCGAAAACCGATCTATGAGAATAAAAATTCTTGAAGAGGAAGGACACATTAGTCGTATGTATGGCACAATCTTTTGTTCTTTTCCTGGGAGAGCACTACTCCTCCTCCCGCCCCGATCCAGGGAAGAATCACCTTGTTAAAAGCATGGTGCATGCCTCATTTACCAGCAAAAATAGAAATGGCATACAACTTCTCCCGGTTCACTCATAATGTTATGTATTTGTCTATAGAGTTTCGGATAATTAGACGATTACTCCAACCTATCTCGGTTTCACTGCTAACATATAAAAAAATCATGATTATAACCATAAGACTGGGATTTTAACCACAATATGGATTCATTATTAGTAGGGTCACCAAAACCATGTCGATTCACCTTGATATAAGTTTGACCTTTTTGTTCTTTCTTAAAATCATCCACGTTAATTGGACTCGTCAAAGGATAATCATGGAAATTAAAGCTTTCAAAATTTCCTTGGAATAAAGACCAACAACTACCCCCAACATCTTTCACAACAATATCTCCTTTTGATACCTCCATAAAAATCTCTACTGGAACCCTCGTGAAACGATAACCAAACATAGTACAAAGAAGGTAAAGTCATTGCCTTTAAGAGAATCAACATTTGATATTCAAAAGAACCAAGTATTTTGAACGCCGCAAAAGATATCAAAACATAAGAACTAGAACGAGAAAAAAGGAATAAAAATATCAAAGAACCTATAATGGAATAAAAATATCAAAGCACCTACAATAGGATTAAATGAAACACAATAATCCCTAGATTGCGAAGAAGATTGAGGTGAAAAGAATATTGGATTCACCTCAACGGTTCTAATTAAACCTCAATTCTATATAATACATGAGTACTTTAAGAATTCACTTATATCTCTAAATATACGGTAACATGAAGGGCATGTTGTATGAAACGTTTCAGTTGCAAGACAAGAATATAATGCGCATATTCCCAAGGCAAACTGTTCCTACTCAATAGACTATTTTTCTCCATTATCTAAGTTATGGCCTATCTAGGGAACCCAAGGAGGTGAATGAGAGTTACCTAGATCTTTTAATGTTATTCTCATTTCACTTGTGACAACAAGAACTTAGGGGGAATTGTTTTGGGCTGACAATGACTGAATTACAAGAGTATAACATAATGTGTTTCAAGGAAGGACGAAGAACATGTGGGACCTTTCTAGAGAGTCTAACACCTGATCCAAGCTACCAATGCATCAACCACCTTCAAATTTGATCGAATGACTCCCCGCGACACACTTCAAATCAAACATGGACAATTTTAACATTCTACTATATATAAACCCGGCTACGCACCATACCATGTATTTTCTCATTCTCAATCTTATAAGTTATTACGCAGTTATCTCACTATTTTGGACATTGGAGTGCTAATCGTGTAGATCCATTCAACTCATATGCATTGAGATTCATGCAACGCACTAGAAGGGCATGCCTCTTCATCTTACCAATATATCGTTCCATGACTGGAACAAGTTCGAACATAAAATCAAAGTAGCAACTCATATTTCACCTATGCTTAGCCATGTCCTAATTGCCGCCTTCAATGGATAAACAAGAAATTAATTGAGGAACTATTCAGATATTCAACATCATGAGTTTTTTGAGATATAAAAGAAAACGAGCATGTAAAAAACTATTAAAAAAATATTATTGTATTTAAGTCGTATTACTTTCTCTGGTCCTATTTAAAAGAGAAAATTGACTTTTTAGATTTGTTGAATAATTAATGTATCTGATCCATTATATAGTCCAGATACATTAATTATTCAATGAACCTAAAAAGTAAATATTCTCTTATATATAGGACCAGAGATAATATTAAATTTCAAAATTTTCACATATCCCTATACCCATATTGTATCGCATACACTCGTACTGCATATTTGAGCTTCATAATTGAATACACTAAACTTATGATAAGGAATTAGAGTAAGCTATAAGTTGTCCATTAATATTTTTAAAAAATGCGAGAATAGAAAAATTTACAGTCAAATTTTAAAAAGATCACGATAAAAGAATTATAAACTCACGTAGATAATAATCAAAATCTCTATGAAACACATATTTAATTTAGTGTATGTTTTTTCTTACTATACCGTAAGATATTTTGATTACACTAATTTTATAAAATTAAATAAATTATAATTTAAAGTTAATTTAAAATATTTTATATTTAAATATATTAATATGTGATACGATGAATGTTGGTCGTGTCTTTCTCATTGATATGAGTACCCTAATAATCCTTTACAAATTATTAAGTGCTCCATCAGTCCCAAATTATAAGACATTTTACACAAATTAAGAAACATAGTGATTGTTGTATGGGAAAGACAAATAATGCATGACTTTATAATATTGTCCTTAATTTATTATAGATTAAATAGAAATTTAAGGAATTGGAAAAAGAAATATTAAGTAAATGATAGATGAAATGTTGGGGAAAAGTCATTAATGTTGCATTGGAATTGTAAAGTAAAATACAGGTGTAGGCCAAATTCAACAGTACCATGAATGTAACAAATGATCTGTTTTAAGGCCGATATGTGTTATGTTTTTGGATCATGCATATGGTATATTTGGTCTAGTAAATGCCATGTATTGTAATGTACCTGAAACACTTCGATATTTTGTTGGATCGTGATCGGGATTACTTGAGGATTTGCTGAGTTTTTATTTGGTATCCATCGGTGTTGGGGTGTTGGCTTACATGAGGACATTCATGCATGTTTGATAATCTCTTATGCATATATTTTTCGAGAGAGAAAAATACCTTAGGAATTTCGAGTAACAAAGATGTATATTAAATAACTCAGAGGACCTAGATCCTTAATTTCAAATTTAGAACTCAGCTTGTACATAATATACTCACAAAAAGAGTCTGATGAAACATTAAGGATAATGGCATCTACATAGAGAAGAATGTAAATTGTGGCATTTACATTATGATAAATAAATAACGAGTTATCATAAATGTTGTGAGAGAATCCCATTGTAATGACATAATCATTGAACTGATGATACCATGAGCGTGATGCTTGTTTATTTCCATATAGAGACTTTTTGAATAAACACACATAGTCTGGAAATTGAGGATGACGAAAGTTTAGAGGTTGATGCATGTACACAGTTTCATCAAGATTTATGTGCAATAAGGCCTTTTTAACATCCGATTGATGAAAGACACCATGATTTTGACAAAGCAACATTGAGTATTGTGTGAATAGTAGTCGATTTGACTATGGGGCGGAAGGTTTCACCATAATCAACACATGTTTATTGGTTCTCTCCATTACCTACAAGGTGAGATTTGTACCACTCGAATGATCCATCTGAATTCTTTTTATGCTTGAAAATCCATAAAATTTAAATAATATTAAAATTAGACGCGGGATGAACCAAGTCCCACGTCTTATTTTTAATAAGAGCATCATATTCGTCTTTCATGGCTATTTTCTAATTTGGGTCATGTAATGCATCTATAAGGTTTGTAGGTAAGGATGATATGGAATTTTAAGATGAAGTATGTAGGTTAGAAAGCTTGTGAGGTTTGACTATACCATGTTGGGATCAAGTAGTCATTTGAGGGGAGAATTATGGTAATATTTGAGAAGGAAAAGGTGTGGGCATCAATGTAGTAGCTGAGGTTAACCGTTTGCCGTGAGTTCAATGAGAAAGAGATATAGGCGTGGATGAAGAGGTTGAAGGGGAGGGTTGGTTGGGAGAGGGCGTAAATGAAGGTGGGTTTGAGGTTGGTGTTTTTTATTTTTTATATTGAAGGTTTTTCGGGGTTGGGGTATTTGGTGTGGGAGTTCCATAAGAGTAGGAAGGAAGGAAATATGTTAAGGAATTATCTAAATAAATAAAGTCAACAGTGTTAGGGTCATTTAAGGTCGAAAAGGAAAACATATTTTCTTCAAATATGATATGCCTTAAAATAAAGATCTTGTAACTAGATAACTAATAACACTTATATACTATATGATTAGGTGGATAGCCTAAGAATACACATGGTGTTGACCGAGGTTGAAATTAATTTTTAGAGGTTGAGGGAATTATAGGATATCATAGATACCTAAAGACTCGAAGATATGAATAGGAAGCATAATTTTGGTAGAGTATCTTAGTGAGTGAATGGGGGGAAAAGGTAGATGGTGGTTGCGTTTTAGAGTAAGGTCCCTTGGTAGGTGGGTAGAGGACATTGAAGTTGTTACATCTCATTAAGAGATTTCATGTATGGAGATCCTTCACTGAGAAACCAAATGGGTCAAATTCAACAGAAACATCATTATCAATGGTAAGTTTTCTAATAAAGACAATATTTTTTATTAGGTTAGGGGCATGTAATACATTATGTAAATTGAAATAATATGGAGAGGTAAATAATTATTCATGTCCATAGCCAATAATCAGAATATTATGACCACTGCCAATAGTAATATTGTTGCTTATTGAAAGCTCTAGTAGTTTGACTAAATTTTGGTAAACATATTATTAATAAAGATGAAGAAATCTGGGAACAAGATAACATGAAAAAATATGATCATGATCAAAGATGTTGAAGAAGATGTCACAACATGAAGATTTGACATCCTAGACTAATGTAACATATTGGTTTAAATTTCTTCCGAATCTAGTTGAATATTTGATGTGCGCTCATGAGTGGATCAAGGATCAAAGATACGAAGCCCATGTAGCAGCTGAAGGCTATTTAAGGAGACTTATACATAAGTTTTAATATACCTTGAATATATTTTATAATATCTTTTGTAACCTAGTTCTTAGGAAGAAACTAAGGATTATGGTTTTGAGAGTGGCAGACTCTTTAGGATTTGTAAGTCTCCCTTTGTATCGATTTGATACATTATGATAGGCGTAGGTATGATACATGTTCATAAGCCATTAGGTAATGGAATGTATAGTATTCTTGGATGAAGCTTTGAAGCAAATCCAAGTTACAGTATTGGTCAAGAATGCTTGACAAAATTTTGTATTGACAGAAGAAAGATGAAGATGTCATAGTTTGTGATAGAGGAAGAGATAGGGGGTTGTCGTATCAAATATGAAGTTCTTTGATAAAGACATTCATTGGGTAGTGATTAGGAGATAAAGTTGTAAATGGGGGAGTTTATATTTATGATAATACTACGAATAATGAAGTCTTCTTTCTGGATTGGTATCCACCAGAGTAGGTGAATTGCACCGAACTGGATTAATATATTCTGTGTTATTTTTATCTTTCTGCAAATTTAATTTTTTATTTATTTATGGTTAACATGTCGAACCGGATGTCAAGATACCTGACATGTTCATACGTATTAGACATTGCACATTGTGCCTTATTTAACTGTTAGCAAAGATCAATGTCTAGACAAGTAGTTAAGACATATGTGATCTGCGTACCAGTATTTCACTTACATTGAAATAAGACATAAGATTACCTTTGTTCTTCATCATATGCAAAGTAACTTTGATGTCCATATATCAATGATCATTTGTAGGAGAAATAGAGAATGTATGCATAACAACCTGAATGTAGGTTGGGGCATACTGAGAGGATCCCTATTGACTATCCTGGTATGGTGCAGTGATCGCTACATGAGCCTTATGATTTTGTTTTTCTTAATAATGCCAGCTTTCTTGTTCGAGTTTCCAGTTGTTGAGTATGGACTTGGTGGATTAGACCAATGTTGCTTCCACAGTAGAAAATTCCATTGCTAATTATGGTTGGGATATAATGGATAAGTCAATTAATGTTGTTGATATGGGTAAGGTGGTAAAGTCCATTGTTGAGGTTGAGGGCAACCACCACTATGTCCATTACTTTGTCCTCTTCCACGGAAGCCACAACGATTACCTTATCTACTACGATTGTTATTACCGCCATTACAGTTGGTGCATTTGGAAGGAGTATGAGTCGATTCATCAGTGTGTGAAGCGATGAAGGTAGCATTGTCAGTGGTGTTGGCTGCCTTTTTTGCTTTGGTTGTTTCTTCTAAGATGATCATGGATAATGTTTTGTAAAAGGGTGGGAGAGAGTCATTGTGACGAATTTGAGAGCCTATAGTCGTATAGGCATCGGTTGGGCCTGATATGAGTTGGAGAACCAAACATTCATTAGATACATGAGCCCCGACATTATATAGTTGGTCAAAGAGGGATTTTAGATGCTGACAGTAAGAGGATGCATCGGAGAATTATTCCATATGAGTTGTGAAAACACTTGCTCTAGGTAAAGAACCCTAGAACTTTTATTGTCATATAATATGTCAAACAACATGTTCCAAGCAAGTTCTATAGTAGAGTCATGTTCAATGATGGTATGGAGAATGTCATTAGAATTTGTGTAGTATATCCATTATAACACAACGACATCAAGGTGAAACCACAGTTCAGGATCAATGTCTTTGAGTGAGGGAGCCATGGGTGATATAGAAGAGAAAGGTGGGATTAAATGATCAAGTACTTGATAAACATGAGCATGATTTTTGAATAATTTGGATCCCGTATTATATTGTCGTTTTTCAATACTCAGTGTAATTTTGATGAAGTTTGTGATATTGGGCACGATTAAAGTATGATGAATAGGAGTAGGCATGGGAGGAGTGGGAGACTACGATTGAACTATGGAATCATTGTTACTGGAGTGGGTGGAAGAATTGGTGTTACTTTCTTTGGTCATGGGAGAATGAAATGGAAGAATATGTGACTGAGAGGGGGAGATTTAGAGATACGAAAAAATACATATGACAACAGTTGTGAAAGATATATAATGACAGTTGTATGTCCGTTGTTAGGTAGTGTGTGATTGTAAGTGTATTATTTTCAACGACCGTGTATTTCCCGTTGTAGTAAACTGAAAAGTGAACTACATATAACCACAATTGTATTGAACAACCATAGTGAAACATTTATAGGTCATGGGTTTGGTATCCAACAATTTTATTTTTTTCGTTTATTATTCTGGACAACACTCTACCTATAACAATGGTTATATTAAACAACAGTTGTGAAATTATTTGTTTTTTAAAATATATTTTCTTATTTTACATAATTCCTAATTTTTTTTAACCTGGATTTTTCTGAATCGTTTCAGATCGGAAACAACAACACACCCATTTGTGAATCATATCAGACCAAAAATTGTATTACATAAAACAACCTACAATTTACACATTACATCAAATAATAGTATCTTGGTGTCTTGTCAGTTGGTGTATAGACTTTAAACACCAATAATTTCGAATAATAATACTTGTTAGTAAATAACCTTAGAAATTATAACTTACAATAAATTATGAATAAAGAATAAAAAAATACTTATTAATTTTCCCATATGCCTTCTTCATGATTGTTACGAACAATATGCACATTATCTCTATCAATTTTTTCATATGAAGTAGGCATTTATGTTGCTTAATAAGGGGTAGAAGGAATATCAAAATTTTCATCACGACGAGGTATGTATTTTACTTGGAGAATAATTGACCATCTCCTCGATAAGTTCGAAGGGCCTGTCACATAAAAAAAACTTGTTTTTATTGAGTAGCCATGACGAATGGCTCAGTCATATAAGTTTCCTTGCCAAGGTCAACTCGTGTGAATCCTAACTAATCACTTTGTACACCATTGTTTTTGGAAACCCACTATCATTTAAATAAAGGCACTTTAAAAATAACTTAATCAAGCTCCAAAATCTCCTTAATGACATCATAGATTGCTTTAGATGCCAATATAGGATTCTTATCTTTCAAACTAGAGAAATACATGGATTAAGCCTCAACCATAACCCTACTATTTTGCATTGTATTATGATCATCTTTTGCTTTTGTGTAAAAGGAAACATTAGGTAATTATGGCACTCTAACACATGTTAATACTGATGTCCCAACATCAGAATATAATGTCAAGACATATGTTACAACATCTTTTGTCTGATAGAACAATTATATCAGACTGTAAAATAAGCAGAATTAAATTGCAGAAAGATAAATAATGTGGTCAATTGTTAACCCAGTTCAGTGTAACGTCTCATACATATGGGGGCTACCAATCCAGGAAGGAAATTCACTATGATAACATTAGTTCAAAGTTAAACTCCCCCCATTTACAACTTATCACCTAATCACTACCTTGTGCAACTTCTACCTAGAAACCTTCTAGATACGAGACCCCCCTCTCACTTCCTAACATTCACAAACCAGTGACAACACCTCAAGAAACCAAAAAGAGAAGAACACTCTTTCAACTGCAATACTTAGTTTTCTTAAAAGCTTTCAACTAAGAACAATACACTTGTGCTTAAAAGCTCATAAGTGAACAATAAATAACATATAATTAGTCTACCTCAATTTTATCAAAAGATACATGGGTGACATACAAAGACAATCTAAAGAGACTCACAAAACCTAAGACTCTAAACTTCCCATAATTTTACAAAATTGTCAAAAGCCAAATTAAATTAGGTTTAGGTTTCTCTTTATATAAACCTTAGCAGTCCATGGGCTTCGAAATCTTCACCCAGATATTGTTTGACCCACACACTGAGGGTTGCATCAATTATGCAGAAAAATCTCCTTAAATCTTGGAACAAATCATCAAGTTTCCTAAATTGTCTCAACATCCAATTTTAGAAACTTATGAACAATTGGAGATCAAATCAAATGTTCCAGAACAAATATTTTTGACCTGCAAAAATAAGTGAGATATATCCAAAAGAAATCTCACAAAATCAAATAAAATTTGTCAAGAATAAAACAATAGTTTGTACTGATGTTCTAGTACAACATGTCACAACATTTGTCAGAACATCTGCCTTCAATGTTGATTAATCAACATGTTAGGACATCTCACTCAACATCTTGTTGTGAACCATGTTTTAGAAAAATTTCTTCCAATCCTAAAACAATGGAACTAACAATCTCCCCTTTTGGAAAATTTTGACTAAAACACCTTTGCTCAATAAACCTGGAGAGAGGAATAAAACCATAAACACAAAGCACAAGCTACATAAACAATAAAAGATATATTAGAGATATATTACATTTACAAATCAAACAAATTCACTATTCCCCCTGTCATACATAACCAATGCTCCCCCACGAGGGGAAAACCCAAATCACAAGAAATTCAAATCAGAATTTTCCAAGTTCACACATACCTCTCAAGGGGAAAACAAAAATCACAAGACAAGCAGTCATTAGAAGCACACATAGCAGAAGCCTCACACATAACTTAGAGAACTAGAAACAAGGTTCCCCATAAACACAATATGTTAGAATATGTGATTGCACATCATTTTGTCGATGTTGTTGTTCTTGTTATTGAGACCCTAAACCCTAGAGGGGATTTATTGACATTGTTGTTATTGATATTGTTGTTGTTTATTGACATTTTTGCTCTTGATGTTGTGTTTGGTGGTGTTGTTGTTTTCTTGTTCTATCTAGTTGAGTTTATTATATCCATTGTCGATTGTTTATTTCATTAACCCCTCTTTGAACATATAACCTATTATTCATATGCAAACTTATGTTGTATCTGAAACTTATCTTACATTAATTGATGATTTTATAGTATCATGTAACTCATCATTTATTTTATGTTATTTTATAGTTAAAACTTCTCCATTACTTCTAGTTTTTGTTCAACTGTTTTCCATATTTGTTCATTTTTTAAACCATCAAATTTTATGCTTTCAAGTATGAATTAGTAGGAAAAGAAATGTTGAATAAAGAACTTGAAACATTTTAAAGGTTTTAACCATAAAATAGCGTGAGAAGAATTATGAGTTACAAGATGCTTCAAATAATCAACGTAAGTTGTTCTTCAAGTATAACACAATTGTTCATATAATTATTTTCATACCCAATTTTTAGAATTATATGTTCAGTATCAGGTTTAATGAAATAGGAAATCCACATTAGATTTAATAAACTCAAAATTGTTACCCCTCAGTTTTATTAGATAATTGAGGTGCAAATGTTGTATATAAGTCAGTGAAATTACAAAACCAATGGGACATATGGTTTTCAGCATTTTAGAATTCCAAAAAAGTATCCCTGGGGATCGAACCCATGACAATTTCACATACCCGTCGGTTATTTTAAAACAAAAAGGTAAAGTGTGAACTTTTTATGACGACATTCGTTACCTCGCCTTTATAGCTGAGGTTAAATGCATTTTGCGTCTAACCTTAAATGTGTTATTTATAATAGTGCGATTAACTATGTAAGGTTTAACTTTATCAAGATTATTAAATATATAGAAATGTTATTGAAGAATTACATCTTGAGCCATTGACTTAACATTTAAATCTTGAGTACCTCTATCTCCATATTTGTCAGCATTATGAGACTTTGGAATTCCTAGAGACTCTACATGATAAATAGTTTGAACAAAACTCAACAACTTATTCTATGATGTACCTTTCAATGATGGAAGCTTCCAGTCGGCGATGATACTTCATATATCCTTTAGAGATCTTCATGTATCGCTATATTGGATACATCAACCTTAAATAAATTGGACCATAAAATTTGATTTTTATTACTAGATGAACAACTAAGTGAACCATGATGTCAAAAAAGGATGGAGGAAAATAAATCTCCAATTGACACAAGATTATTGCAGTCTCATCTTCTAATTTATCTAATTTTTTGAAATCAAGAATTTTATTGCATATAGCATTGATGAATAAGCACAATCTAGTTATAGTTACTCATACATTTTTTGGAAGGATGCCACAGATAACTACTAGTAGAAGTTGTTGCATCAATACATGATAATCAAGAGATTTTAAGCCAATTAACTTGAGATCTTACATTGATACAAGTTTATTGATGTTTGATGAGTAACCTTGGGGAACATTGACACCATGCAAACACTCACAAAAACTTTTCTTTTTCCTTTTTAGATAGAGTATAACATATCGAAGGAAAATAAGTTCTTTTTCCTCTATCTTTTGGAGTCAACTTTTGTCGTATACCCATATTCACCATGTCTAAATGGGAATTCTTAATATCTTTAGTTTTGCCTAAATTTTGTAGAAGTGTTCCTATAAAACTATCACACACATTTTTCTCCACATGCATCACATCAAAACAATATCTCACATCAAGGTTAGACCAATATGTATGATCAAAGAACAACAATCTCTTTTTCCAAATATTTCTCTCAACAAGAACTTTTTTATTCTTCCCAAATAAAATATTAAGGTGTTCTTTTATTTGATAAACTTCATCACCTATTAAAGGTTTATGAGCGATTTCAAACTTTTGCTCTCCATTAAAAGTCTTCTGCAATTTATGATAAGGATGATTGGGTTTTAGAAATTTATGAAGCCCAAGGTAGAAGATTTTTTTTCCAAAGTCAAGTTGGTGAAAACACGTATTAGATCCACATATAATACACATTTTATGTCCTTTGACACCATATCCAACTAAATTATCATATGTAGAAAAGTTATTGATTGTGCAAAATAATATTGCATGCATCTTAAACTTTTCACCAGAATATGCATCACCAACGTCAATATCTTCCTCCCACAAAAGTATTAAATATTTAATTAATGATATTAGATAAACATCTATGTTGTTTCTAGGTTGTTTGGGTCCAGAAAATGTAACGCCCCAAATTTTATTTAATTATTTTATTTGGAATGTTGTGTTTGGGTGTGTGGAAGAATAATATATTATTGAATATAATTCTAATTTAAGAATTATATTATGGTGGAGGATTGTATTATTAAGTGATAAAATAAATAATTGGAATAAAATAGGAGGAAGGGTTAAGGTGGTCATTTGGTGGAATTAGTGAGGTTAATGTTGGAAGTCTCTAAGTTGGTCTAAGGGATAAGGTTGGAATAAGGAAAAGAGTTTAGTTGTGTTTTTGTGTTGGAGAAGAACGATCATGAAATTAAAAAGGGAGAAGAAGAGAAAGGGCTAAGGTCGAAGAGAAGAATCCGTGAAGAAGAGAAATTTCTCGTCAAAACCAAGGTAAGGGTGAGATTCTTCCATCTCTAAAGGGTTTTATAATGGGGGTTGGGTAGGTTGAAGATTAGGGATTGAAGTTTTTGTGGTTTTGAATGAAAATTGTGTTGATTTGTTGATACTTGTTGTTGTTAGTTGATAATGTTGTAATTGGATGATCAAATGGTATATTATGAAATTATTTGTCTGGTATTGGTGTTTTGGTGTAAGAATTTCATAGCAGGATGAGTGCAGATTGCAGAAGAAGGATCTGCGAAATCGCAGAGCTCGCTTAGCAAGCTGGAGCTCTCTTAACGAGCGAGATGAATTTTGGAAAAGCTGGAGTCAGTGAGTTGCTAGCTTAGTGAGCAATACCCCTCGCTAAGCGAGAGCTGGGGTGAAAAATAATGATTTTTATTCCGAAAAAATTCCTTAAAATTATCTAATCAACTTAGTAATGCATAGGAATCGATGTGGTGTAGTTGAGTGTGGTTACAGGAGAGTTATACACATAATTGTAAGGATAATTAGTATAACTTGTAAATAAACATAAGTTGACGTGTATATTAGTAGTGATGTTCCTATGTGTTACAATTGTTGTATGTTGATATATGTTGATATATTTGTTGATGAATGCGTTGTGTTGTTGTTGTAGTGTGTTATTATGGAAGTTGATATATGTTATTATAGATGAAAATGCATGTTGTAGGTGTTGATAAATGTTATCGATGATGTTATATGTTGTTATAGTTGAATATGCATGTTGTAGGTGTTGATAGGTGTTATTGATGATGATGTATGTTGTTATTGTTGAAGATGCATATTATAGGTGTTTATACATGATATTGTCGTTGTTATGTGTTCTCGTTGATATTGATATACGTTGTTGTAGTTGAAGATGCATGTTGTAGGTGTTGATAGGTGTTATTGATATTGTTATATGTTGTTGTAGTCGATGATGCATGAATTAGAAGTTGATTGAAGTTATATGATATCGTAATGGTTTGTTGACGTCGTTGTAGATATATGTCGTAATAGTTGTTCGGTATTGTCGTATGTTGATGATATATGTTTTGATGTCGCTATGTGTTGTTGTAGTTGTGGTGACATGATGTGGTAGTTGGTAGGTGTTGTTGTACGTTGATGATATAGTTGTTGATAATGCTAATGTATGAGATCGTTGTTATTTTATGTTGTTGATAATGCTAATGCATGAGATAATTGTTGTTGTATGTCGTTTATGTTGTTGTTTCGTGAGGTTGATGTTGTGGTCATTGTATATGTCATTGGTGTTGCGTCACGCGCCGACCCAACACTTTTCGAGGCCTAAGGCGAAATTTAAAACTAAATATTTTTAATATAATAAATACTTCTTTTTAAAATTATTAAATTTAAATTATTTTATGATGTAGAATTATTAAATTATTATAATCAATTTATTTAGTATTTTATTTCAATTGATAATAAAATTAACTCATCTAAACACTCTTCTCATTATTAAAAAAAATCGTAATTGAAAAACAATACCAATATTTAAAAAAAAAATTGATAACAAGTCTTCTATTGTATTAAAGAACTCAAAACTTTAATATTTGTACATATAATTTTTAAATCAATAAATTAAACAATACATTTATATGATTTATATTATCATATATTCTAAATAGATGTTAATTCATTCTTTCCAAAATAAGTGTCACATTTGAAAAAAATATTTTATTTCAAAATAAATGTCGTGTTTAATTTTCAATATAATTTTATATGTTATCTTTCAATATATCATCTAATTAATACTCATAATTTATGATTTCTCTATTTTTGTTTAACAATAATTTGAATATCGACAATAAAAATAATTTAGTGAAATTATTATTCTTTCTTTTTTTATTTATTATTATTTTTAACTGTGTAAAAGTATCATCAATATTATTTTGAAACAAATAGAATATTATTTAATTAATATATAATATAATTTAAAAAATTATTTAAAAAACAATTAGTTAAAATCAATAAATAAATAAATAAAAATGTGAGGCCCTAGGCGGTAGCCTTGGTGGCCTACCCCTAGGTGGGGTATTTCGTTGTTGTGATGTTGGTGCGGTCATGAAATAGGGATCGTATGTGGCCATGAAATAGGGTTTAAGGGTGTGATCATGAAATAGGGGTCATACTGGACCATGAAAGAGGGGTCGAGAGTTCCGAAGTGAACTGGATCTTGAAATAGAGATCGAATATGGTATCACATGTATAGAGTCAAGTAGTGTCTCATTGCATGATTGTCGCTGTTGTTGTTGTATATGATGTTGTTGTATATGTGTTGTTGATGTAGGTGATGTTGTTGAGGTGTGTGATAGTTGTTCTTGAGAAGTGGTGTATTGTTTTCTGATGCTTGTTTAACTTCTATTATATTACTCTTTGTGATATAAGTATCTCATCCCTTCTGTTTGAATGTTACCCTTATGTTGGTGACGTGCAGGTGAGCAGGATAAGTCGAGTGGTGATCTGTGAAGTCGGAGTACTTCACGTCTTTAGGGTGTCAGCTCTGATACGTCGCTTTGGGAGTCAGGTCGAAGTTGCCTTTATTTGTTACTTCTCTTAGAAAACAATTTTTGTACTTGAAGTTGATAGATGTTATTTTAATAAATATTCCGCTGCAAGTTGAATAACTATTTTTGAAAACGTATTATTGAGCCAATTATGGTGAATTGTAGTTGATTGTGACACTCGAATAAAAAGTTGAAAATTTTACTCTGATAATTACATAAAATTTCGTGGGGTAATTTGGGTGTTACAAATTGGTATTAGAGCAGGTCGGTCCGTCCGACCAAGTAGTTGAGTCTTTGAGTCGTTGTGTTATTGTTTTGTATGCGACATGTTTATGAGAAAACTGTCGGTACTTGTTTTGTTTTCCATTGCAGGTGGGAATGAATCAAGTGGGGGAGAAGCCAGTGCTTCTCTAGGAATGCTTCCACGTATGGGACGATGGATTGGTGCGTAGAGAAGCGTTATCGTGGATGGTGAGAAAGGTCTATACTTTATCTTGTGGGTCGACTGTCTATTGACAAATTGGGGAACTGATCACCCTCAATCTCTTGTTAATAGTAGTTGGAAATCAAGATGGACGGATAGATGTGCCTCGCCAAACTATGATAACTGGTGTTGTGGATTGTTAGGATGTGAAACCAAGTGCTTGCTATTGGTTGTGATGAATCAGTATAAGATCTTACGCTTGAGGATGAGGTGGATAGGAAGTCCTCGTCGGTGGTCGAGATATTTCCAAGGAAAGACAATCAGGTAGTGTTGGACATTATTCTCATAAAGTAGGAAACATGGTGTTAGCTGAAGATGTGTTAGCATGGCGAAATCCTTGATTTCATTTTATGGTGTAGACTTGAGTTGGATGATGGTAAAGTACTGATGTTATTGTGATAAGCGAATGGATTAGCTTTTATAGACAGAGCCTCGATTGTTTAGTGTTCGCATGGGAGCGAATTGTTAAGGGATTGGAGGTGTTGAGTTATTTGTTGTTGTGAATTTTGGCGTGCTTTGAATTAGAAAGGAAATACTTGTATGGGTCTTCATGATGAGGGTTTTTGGGGTGATTTGAATGAGAATTAGTGTGATTTTACATTAATTGGCATGAATTGGAATGATTGAGTGTATGTATGATGATACCTGTGAGATGTATGTATGGATTTTGGTGAAAATTGCTTGTTTGGATGGTTTGATCTTGGCAGATTGTGGGAGAATCGTAGAAGGAGATTTGCTGAAATCGCATTGCTCGCTTAGCGAGCGAGACCTTGCTTAGTGAGACCTGGAAGTGTAAAATGGGTCAATTAATTCTGAAAAAAATTCCCAAAAATTACGTTATTAATATATCTAAAGATAGGGAGTATTGTGAGGTTTTTGGAAGTGAATAGAGAGGAGTTATGGTCTTAATTAGAGATGCAATAAGTATGACTTGAAAATAAAGTAAATTAATGAATGGAATTGTTGTTGTTGTATGAGGCTGAGGTTGTGTGTTGTTGTAGTTGTTAATATGTGTTGCCTTGTCAATTACATGTGGTGATGTTATTAATATGTATAGTTGTTGTTTAGTTGATGTTGGAAGTGGTAATGTGGGATACGTGAATATATGATGTCAAAGTGTGTAGTAGTCACAGTTGTGTTCAGGATAACTTGGACTTGAGACGTGATGAATCACAAATGGGTGGATGTTTCCTGGTGGTGTTAGTGGAATATGAGGTGAAGAATGAGTACAAAGTGTGGTAATTGAAATCAGTAACTGTAAACCATGTGGGATGGTAACAGTAAGATAGAGGTATGGTTATATGTCTTGGATTGATAAAGCGAATACATAATGTAAAGTATGCAACCATTGTCTTCTATGGAATTCATGAATCGAGAATACGTGGGACTTAAGATTTGAAGATTTGGCACGGTGACCCAATGAGGGGATAAATAGTAGGTGTAGAATGTTTGGAAGTTGAATTATAAATATTACTTGAAGGAAGTAAAGTGTATGATAAGTTGTCAAAGAATGATTTTTGGTTGGCAGAGGGGAAGTTGTGGGTGTATGTCAAGCCGAATGAAAGTATTGTTGTAAATCCATAAGATGTTTTAGATACGGGTTTTGAAAGGTATTTCCCAAGTTATAAATTTGGTTATCTTAGTTGATTTGCGAAAGATAGGTTGTATGTTTGGGATGCTTGTCGTAGGAAGAGTTTGGAGAATCGAAGCAGAAGTTGTCTATAGTTTCAATTTGATTCGGTATAATCCTAATACGCCATTTGTGGAGTGTTAAGATTGTGGGTGACGAGATTGGCAGAGGATGAATGCAAGATGGTAAAGCTGTAATTTATGCTTTACTACAACAGAGGATTCAGGAAAGGATTTATTCTGTTAAAGATTTGGATTGGGGTTACGGCAATGGGTGCATTGAATGATTAAGGAATATGGTTTTATGAATCTAGACTTCAGAGTGATTAATAATCACAAAATTATATGGTGATTGTTTGGTATACCGGAATAGGGTATGATATGACAAAGAGGATTGGGATTCCTTATGAGTTAAGTTATAAGTCTTTTCATCTGTTTGATCTGGTGATTAGAGAGAGTTGGAATTAAGTTAGAAGAAGGGGCTTTGTGTCTAGTTGAGAGAGAACCCAGTGGGAAGAATGTTGGATACACTAAAAGAGAATAAGGATGCACGACGATTTCTAGATAGCATAAGAAGTTAGATGTGAACTCGTTGTAGTTGATTATTGCACGCAGACAGAGTGCACAGCGGGAACGCAAGGTAGTGTAGTTTGTTCCTATGGGTATGACTTGTAAGAATTCGAAGGTTGACGATAGAAATGACGAGAATAATGAGACCATTGGATATTCCAAGAGAGAAGTGAGATGGCAAAGAGTTTAATTGTTAATATCATATTACTAGACAGATGAGTGTTTAGGCTACGTGTTCGACTAGTAAATCGTGGAATGGTTGTTTTGAGCCGTGTGATAGTGAAGTCAGTGGTTTAGTTGTGGTAAGGTCGTGTTATGGATTTTGGTATTATTATCCTTGTTGGCACCTTCTACCTATGATGATGGTCCAGGTGTATGAGCAGCTAATTCGTATGATGGGTAATTAGGGAGGTGTTACCTTAGGTGATGGTAACTATAGTATTGTTCCCGGTTCAAGAGTGAACTTGTGTGTTCGTAGCTTGATTACTTTGTGCAGTGAATTGGTTGTGGAGTGCATTGTATAAGAATTGTGCCTAGTTGTGGTTGTCTTTGATAAGTTATACCATTGTTTGTATTGTTCATGGTATTATTTTCCTAGAAGTAGTAGTTGACTAGTGGTTGTGAGGCCGTATCAGTAGTAGTTCGTATCCGGTGAGTTTTCGAGGACGAAAACCTTTTTAGCGGGGGAGAGTTGTAACGCCCCAAATTTTATTTAATTATTTTATTTGAAATGTTGTGTTTTGGTGTGTGGAAGAATAATATATTATTGAATATAATTCTAATTTAAGAATTATATTATGGTGGAGGATTATATTATTAAGTGATAAAATAAATAATTGGAATAAAATATGAGGAAGGGGTAAGGTGGTCATTTGGTGGAATTAGTGAGGGTAATGTTGGAAGTCCCTAAGTTGGTCTAAGGGATAAGGTTAGAATAAGGAAAAGAATAGTTCAGTTGTGTTTTTGTGTTGGAGAAGAACGATCGTGAAATTGAAAAGGGAGAAGGAGAGAAAGGGTTAAGGTCGAAGAGAAAAATCCGCGAAGAAGAGAAATTTCTCGTCAAAACCAAGGTAAGGGTGGGATTCTTCCATCTCTAAAGGGTTTTACAATGGGGGTTGGGTAGGTTGAAGATTAGGGATTGAAGTTTTGGTGGTTTGGGATGAAAATTGTGTTGATTTGTTGATACTTGTTGTTGTTAGTTGATATTGTTTTAATTGGATGATCAAATGGTGTTTTCTGAAATTATTTGTCTAGTATTGGTGTTTTAGTGTAAGAATTTCACAGCAGGATGAGTGCAGATCGCAGAAAAAGGATCTGCGAAATCGCAGAGCTTGCTTAGCGAGCGAGATGAATTTTGGAAAAGCTGGAGTCAGTGGGTTGCTCGCTTAGCAAGCAATACCCCTTGCTGAGCGAGACCTGGGGCGAAAAATAATGATTTTTATTCCGAAAAATTCCTTAAAATTATCTAATCAACTTAGTAATGCATAGTCGATGATGCATGAAGTAGAAGTTGATTGAAGTTATATGATATCGTTATGGTTTATTGACGTCGTTGTAGATATATGCCGTAATAGTTGTTCGGTATTGTCGTATGTTGATGATATATGTTTTGATATCGCTATGTGTTGTTATAGTTGTGGTGACATGATGTGGTAGTTGGTAGGTGTTGTTGTACGTTGATGATATAGTTGTTGATAATGCTAATGTATGAGATCGTTGTTATTTTCTGTTGTTGATAATGTTAATGCATGAGATAATTGTTGTTGTATGTCGTTGATGTTGTTGTTGCGTGAGGTTGATGTTGTGGTCATTGTATATGTCATTGGTGTTGCGTGACATGTTGCATAGTTGAATAACATACCAAGGTGGGGTATGTCGATGTTGTGATGTTGGTTCGGTCATGAAATAGGGATCGTACGTGGCCATGAAATAGGGGTCGAGGGTGTGATCATGAAATAAGGGTCATACTGGACCATGAAAGAGGGGTTGAGAGTTCCAATGTGAACTGAATCTTGAAATAGAGATCGAATATGGTACCACATGCATAGAGTCAAGTAGAGTCTCATTCCATGATTGTCGTTGTTGTTGTATATGATGTTGTTGTATATGGTGTTGTTGTATATGTGTTGTTGATGTAGGTGATGTTGTTGAGGTGTGTGATAGTTGTTGTTGAGAAGTGGTGTATTGTTTTCTGATGCTTGCCTAACTTCTATTATATTATTCTTTGTGATGTAAGTATCTCACCCTTCTGTTTGAATGTTACCCTTATGTTGGTGACGTGCAGATGAGCAGGATAAGTCAAGTGGTGATCTCTGAAGTCGAAGTACTTCGCGTGTTTAGGGTGTCGGCTCTGATACGTTGCTTTGGGAGTCGGGTCGACGTTGCCTTTATTTGTTACTTCTCTTAGAAAACAATTTTTGTACTTGAAGTTGATAGATGTTGTTTTAAAAAATATTATGCTGCAAGTTGAATAACTATTTTTGAAAACGTATTATTGAGCCGATTATGGTGAATTGTAGTTGATTGTGACACTCGAATAAAAAGTTGAAAATTTTACTCTGATAATTACATAAAATTCTGGGGGGTAATTTGGATGTTACGGAAATCATCATAATTATCAACATATACTCGCGCTTCATGCACCACCAAGGAAATAGGTTGTAAATCGTGTGAAGAACATGCCATGGAGATTGGTTAGTACTCAAATTACCAAAGGAGTTCATTCCATACATGGAAAGCCCAATCCTAAGGTTTCTTGGCTAAAGGATAAAATCCAGAAACAACAAATCAATATTTTTCCATTGGAAATAATCGGCTACATGGCGAATGTTTCCATCATATTTTCTTTCATTTGCATGTCATCTAATATTTTGTGTCATTCGTATAAGCAAAATTCTCTTGAACTTTGAAATTATTGTCAAGTACCATAACACTTTAGTAGGAGGACGCTTTTTGCTAACATTATCATTGCCATCACCATTGTTGTCCTTTATCTTGTAGCGCGACTCATCATATTTCAAACATTGACCAAAATTTCCATACTTTTTCATGTATAATATGAAATAATTAGGACATGCATGTATTTTGATATATTCCAAACCCATTAGATACATTATCTTCTTAACCTCATAACAACAACCCGAAAAATTGTTATCTTTTGGTAGCATTTGTTTCAACAAATCAAGAAATTCCGTGAAAATTTTATCCGACCACCCATTTTTTGCTGTCAGATTAAACAATTTTAAACATGTAGACAATCATGTAAAACTTATACACCCCTTATATAAAGGTGCATCCTTATCATTACATAAATTATCATAAATATGGGCTTTCATAAAAGATGATTCTTCAATATCATAAATCATATCTTCTAGACGATCATCCATATTTTCATCAACTTCATACATTTGTGATGTCGCATTTTTTATTTTTATCCACTTTTTCATGCCACGTCCATATTATATAATTTTGACATATTCCATCACAACATAAATGATGTAATATTTCTTCCTTTGAACCTTTTTGATATTTCTGTAATTAACTCAAGGACAATAAAAGAAATCATTATTGTCTGGAGGATTTTGTTCTCCAAATTCAAGGAATTCAATAACTCATTTCTCATACACCATACATATATAATCTATCAACTTTCATCCAACTACGATCCATAATAAGTTCTGAAATTTACATCAAAAGATTAATGTGAATGACACACTAATGCTACACACACAACATACTAAGATGGTTATATGCAATATCAATTAAGGGATACACACTTTTTTAATAGAAAAAAATGGAAAATGTTGATGCTAGGACCAAAGCTTCTAACGCTTAATCTTCACCATGGTTGTTATTATGAATCGTGATGAAAAGTCTTTTAATAATTAAAGAAAAAGTTGTCACATAAAAATGAGATATTACTACGTTTGACAAAATAGTCGTAATAATAATATATTACTTAAGATATATTTTGTAGTAGTGTAGGGTTAAGGGTGGAAAGGATAACACTAGGATTTAGTGGGAAAGATCAGTATCAATGTTTATTGATACTATGATAAAGGAATGAATATTAACAGTGCATTTTTCATTGATATGAATACCATATATTATAAGAATTATTTACAATAAATTATAATAATATTACAATAAATGTAATACTAATATTCTTTCTACATTTACATAATCTAATAATATGAAAACTTTAGGGAATTTTTTACATTTGTACATCCCTAGTAAGAACTATTAACAAAAGGCATTAGAAAACAACTTTAAGAGCTAACATCCATGTAATTCACCACCATCACAATCGATTTTTAATAAAAGAAGTTATCAACTCACTAAAAGAGACACTTTCATATAAGTTTAAGGTTAACATGAACATAAGTTTGATGTGATTGTAAAAAAAATATCATGCACTAAATATTCACATACCTTAATAACTGTTGGAGAGTCTGGGAGTGTCGGGAGTACCAATAAGACTAATGTTCCAGGATCACAAGATAGAGAAATATCAGATCTCAACCCAAAATCTTAAGGTCTTAGGTAAATAAGTTTTGTCTCTCTTATAAATCTAACATTGCACTCATTTATAGAAAATGTGTGACTTTAATCACTCACACTTGCATCCAACATCTCACCCACAAATGTGTCTCTCATATCTCATAACAGGATCCAACATTGGATCCAGCTCCCACTTTCCCACAAAGTCGAACCACGGCTTTGATACCACTAACGGGTCATCATGAGGGGGAAGTATACACATTGGATCAAACACTCACCTAAAGGTCAAAGACACACCCAAACAAGTGAGAGAGACACCACATATTCACCTAAAATTTTAAGGTGATAGGTGTATGAATCCTCTCACTTCTAAAAAATGTGGGACTTCCAACTCACACTTGTACACAAGAATAACATGCCTGCATTGTAATTATAATTACTATATTTTGTGTCAAATATGTAGAAATTCAAATTATATTAAACTTAAATATATTAACTAATTTTATTGAAGAAAGAAAACAAATTTCTAAATCATATTAAACTTAAATATATTAACTAATTTTATTGAAGAAAAAAAATAAATTTCCGTGCAGTGGAAACATACCAACACAAAAAAAGCAAAAAATATATATAATAAAAATCATTATTCATCTTCTAATATTTACAAAATAAAATTACAAACTCTTTCATTAAATTGTAATTTTTAAGGAGAAAATTGCAAATCTTCCAAACGGTAATTTTTGAATGGAAAAATTTCAAACCTTCCAAATTGTAATTATTGAATGAAAAAATTGCAAATCCTCGCTCAATTACAATTTTTTAACGGAAAAATTGTAACCCTCTCTCAATTAAAATTTTGGACGGAAAAATTGCAAAAATTATAAACTCTCTCAACAAATTATTTTTGAACAGAAAAATAGAAAACTCTCTCAACAAACTATTGTTTGAAGGGAAAAATAGAAAACATTCTCTAGACACAAAATTACCCAAATCTCCAATACACTAAAAAGACTACATTTTGTCGTTGTATAGAAAAGTAAAATTAACTATCTCTATTTATATTAATACTCAAATTATATTTTCTTCCTACTACCCGATGTGGGACTTGGATGAATATACTATTTGATCCAACAAATCCTCCATTCATCCAAAGTCTCACATATCTTTACTTTGTTTTTAACTTCATCTTCAAAGCGATCATTATAATTATAATGATTAGCCACATTTGTATAATTATTACTCTTCAATCTTTTGTCTTCTACCTCACTTGACCAAAAAGATCGTTACTCATTCTTTTTCCCTTAATAAGAATTTGGGTTACTCTTCATTCCTCCCTTGATCAGAACATTAGTTAAAATACCAGGTTTTGGAAAAATAAAAGAACAAAAAAAAATTATACGCATGCAGAAGCACAACCACAAAACGATAAAGAGCAAAAAAATTAAAAATTAAAACTCACAAATTCATTATTCAACTTCTAATATTAACACAACAAAATTAATTACAAACTCTCTCATTAAATTACAATTTTTAAGAAGAAAATTATAAACCCTTCATACTGCAATTTTTTAATGGAAAAATTATAAACTCTCTCTTAATTACAATTTTTGAAAAAAAAAATGTAAACACTCTATCAATTATAATTTTTGTACGGAAAAATTACAAAATCTTTCTCAACTATAAATTTTGGACGGAAAAAAATTACAAAACTCTCTCAACAAACTACTTTCAAATGGAAAAATAGAAAACCCTCTCAACAAACTATTTTTGAACAGAAAATTAGAAAATATTCTCTAGACACAACTACCCAAATTCTCAGTAAACCTAAAAGACTACTTTTATTGTTGTTTAAAAAAAATTCAACTATCTATATTTATATTCAAGTTCAAATTTTATTTTCTTCCTATAATCTGATGTGAGACTTGAATAAATATATTATTTGATCCAACAAATTTATGGTTGTGCATGAAAGGAGATAGTATTTGTTTCTCTATATAAAAGATTTAGAATGCGTTTGATTTACTAAAAAACAGAGGATTAGACAACACAACTCAAGTTGTCTTGCGTTTGATTTAGAATTTGTTTATGCGATAGAATAAAATCAAGATTAAGGATCGGACTAAAACTCAAATGTCATTCACTAAATCGTGGGATAATTTTTTGTCAATGATACAAATTATTTAAAATGCAAAAATACTCTTTTATTTTCTTTTATATATATATATATATATATATATATATATATATATATATATATATATATATATATATATATATATATATATATATATATATATATATATATATATATATTATAGAAAATAAAAGAGTATTTTTGTATTTTAAATAATTTGTATCATAGACAAAAAGTTATCCCATGATTTAGTGAATGACATTTGAGTTTTAGGCGGGCTCTTAATCTTGATTTTATTCTGTCTCATAAACAAATTTTAAATCAAACGCAAGACAACTTGTGTTGTATATTCTCTCTCATTCTCCTCGATTAATATTTATAATGTGAAAAATACTATTTTATTCCTAGTACAATTTATTAAAATACGAAAATATTTTTTTTTAAACTAACCCAAAGTATTTAAAATACATAAATAACCTTTTATTTTTCACTAAAAATATATGTTCTCTCTTATTCTCCTCCACTAATATTTATAATATGAAAATAATCTTTTGTTCCTAATATAATTTATTAAAAGATAAAGATATCCTTTTATTTTTTATTAAAATATCTCTCTTTATATATATATATATATATATATATATATATATATATATATATATATATATATATATATATATATATATATATATATATATATATATATATATATATATTTCATTTGTTTTTATCAAGATCTATTTTAGTAATATATACTTTATGGTGCATTTAACCATTTTTAGTTAAAGTTTATTAAAACACATTTTCATAAAAATAAATGGGTGTATTATAGCAAATCCAGTAGTATTTTCTATAATATACCACTTATTTGAAATTAAATATTAATTTTATATTGAATAATTATTATTATAAATTTAATTGTGTTATATATTTGGTACATTATAAAATGTTATTTTATACGGATCTAAGTATGAAATTAAATATTAATTTTATATTAAATAATAATAATTATAAATTTAATTGTATTAATTCAATGAAAAAAAGGATTCGTGAAAAATAATTAATCTTTAAAAATAAAAGTTTTATCCTTTAAATTAAAGTAATTATTGATTGAAATAAAATATATATTTAGTTATAATGATAAGTGAAATAGAAAGTTTAAGCGATAAAGAGACTTTCAAGTTAAGGTAATTAAGTTAATAAGGGAATTACAAATTTGAAAGTTACACATATCAATATCAACAAAAAGAAAGTTACAAAGTGAATTTAATTTTAAGAAAAACTTAAAATCATTTTCAACTATTCTAAAGTGAATCCAACGTACTAGTATGACATTGACAGGGATGGGTAATTGGGAGTTAATAAATATTTTCAGATTTCATTAATTAATGATGCGGTTTTATTTCCTTAAAAATAAGTGACAGTTACTATAGGTTACTGTTTTTAAGAACATTGACTATTGAATGTTGGTTCAAATTGACCAAAGTATGGAGTACTATTAGTACACTGCAATCCAAAGTCGTCTAGGCTCTAGGTGGGGCTATTTTTGTCAGCTCAAAATGAATTCAATTTTACTGCCTCATATTTATAATATGATAACTTTAAGAAACTCCTATAAAATATTATTTTGTTTAAATTTATTTAAAATGTTTTTACACAACTAATTCATTACAACTATTTATAATCATTAATTTAAATATATTTAAAATAAAATTTAAATATAACTTAAAATCTGATAGTTACCATTCATTAACAATATAAAAATTAAATTCTTTAGAAAATTAGTCTTAATTATACCCTTTAACTATTAAAATAAAATAAAATTTGAGACATATTTTTAAACAAAACTTGAGAGATTATATATATATATATATATATATATATATATATATATATATATATATATATATATATATATATATATATATATATATATATTCTAGTTTCTTTTTTACCATGAATATATTGAAGATTGTGAGGATTTAGTATAAGCTCTTTTGGGAATGTGTAAAACGTGAGTCGAAAATCTTTTGAGTTAAGTGATTTGATGTTTGAAGTGTTAGACGTATTATTGTTATCAAAAGTTTTAATGCACACTAAATCCTAAGCCATGATATGTATAGCTTCGGGAGGGGTTGTTCTTTTTATTTGTTGGATTTTGTTTATTTGGTTGAAGTTTCCCTAGTACTTCTTTTATTATAGTGCTTTTGGTTTAAAAAATGTAATTCAATATTTTTAAAGTTATTACCTATTGACCAGTTATTCTAGTTATAGTTATGATAGTCATAGTCAATGGTCAATCATTTCTTAAAATCAATCTATCGACTCGTTGGTAAATATAAGCAATAAACATGTGTAATTGACTATGAGGAAGAATTTGCTTGATAATTGATTGTGGATCGAATCTAGGCATTCAAACGTTTTCTTTTTTTGTCTAAATTGTTTATTATAAAAATAAGTCTTATGTTCATTTGAAAAAACACAACTCTTGTGAAATACACCTTCTCGTCAACTCCCATCTTGTTCTAAATTGTCATCCTCACTTAAAATATAATGTTACCGCTTATAGAGTAACAACTTAGTAGATATTTTTTGTATGACATGACTATATTTTCTAATTTGTAATTCTAAACCAATAGAGGTTTCTTATCTAGGACGTTGATAAGTTATAAAGGTAGCAAGCTGAAGTAGATGCAAAATTAAAATACGATTGTAGTACAATGCAAAATAATGGGGTCATTGTTGTAACAAGATCAAACTTGTTCAAGGTGAATCAATGATGGAAGTTGTTATTTTGGTGGTAGAAAGGTTAATTAAGGAAGATGATGAAAATAGAGAAATAAGAAAAATCGAGATGAGAATATTGAATGACATTATCTAAAGGCATTAACCTCCAATATTACAATTGAGGTCTATTTATAGTGTACAAACCACTAAACAAACAAATAGACTAAACAAAGCAAAAACTGTTTTTCTGTTTTGGCTTCAGGAAATTGCTATTTCTGCAGCAAACAAGAAGCCTTCCAAAATAGCTTCTCAAATATGTTATTCTCCAAAAACACTTAAAAAGCCAATTACGCTGCATTTGACTTATTCTAATCATCCAACACACCACCTTAATTCAAATTTTCAATGTTCTTCATGCCTAACCTCACCACGAGTCGCTTGAAAACATCATTCATAACCGCTTTCGTCAACAAGTCCGCGATTTATTTTTCACTTCTGCAATAACTCAAATGTAATTGTCCAGAACTCACTAAGTTTCTTAAGTAATGGAATCTCATATCAATGTGTTTTCTCCTCCCATGTGCTATGGGATTCTTAGCAATATTGATGGCTTAAATGTTGTCCACCAGCAACAAAACAACTTCTCTCGTGCTACTGTCCAGCTCACGCAGTAAGTTCACAAGCCACACAGCTTGGCATGCACACAATGACGCTGCAATGTACTCTGCCTCGCAAGAAGATAGAGAAAACACCGGATCTTTTTTAGAACACCAAGAGATTGGTGCTCCGCCGAACATAAAGACATAACCAGCCATAGACTTTCGATCATCTTTATCTCCGCACCAATTGGAGTCGGTGTATCCAAGTAAATTGCACTTTCTGCCCGTGTCACTTACCGGAAACAAAATTCCACAGCCAAGAGTACCTTTCACATAACGAAGGATCCTATTAACCGCTGCCAAGTGTGATATCTTTGGCCTCTCCATGAACCTACTAGCAATACCGACACTAAATGCTAAATTTGGCCGCGTATTGAACAAATAACACAATGATCCAATCAATTTTCGGTATTGAGTCGGATCCACATCTTGCTCTTCCTCGCTTTTGGATAGTTGTGACCGTGCCTCGGCTTGAGTTATGGCAGCATTACAATGCTCCATATCACACCTTTTTAAGATCTCCAAAGCATACCTACTTTGATGCATGAGCAACCCCTACTTTGTCTTTTGGAACTCTATGCCTAAGAAGTACTTCACATACCCAAGGTCACTCATTTCAAACTCCTTCATAAGCTCTTCTTTGAAGCTTGAAATGTACTTTTCACAACTTCCAGTAATCAACAAATCGTCCACATATAGACAAAGTATGATTACTCCTTCACTTGCACCTGATTTTACATAAACACCATGCTCGGACACACACTTTTTGAAACCAATGTCGTTAAAAAACCATATATGCGTTTGTTCAAAGCTCTTGGAGCTTGTTTTAAACCATAGTGTGCCTTCCTCAACTTGTAGACCATTGCCTCTTGATTTTGAACAACAAAACCAGGGGTTTGTCCAACATACACCTCCTCATCCAATGGACCATTCAAAAATGCCGATTTAACGTCCATTTGATATAATAGCCATCTATTGTTATTTTCTATCGCAACAACTAACCGGATGGTTTCATGTCGAGCAACTGGAGAAAATACCTCATCAAAGTTTATGCATTCCTTTTGCAAAAATCTCTTTGCAACTAATAGAGCCTTATGCTTGATTATCTCGCCTTTCGGATTCGCTTTCACTTTGAAGACCCATTTCACACCAATTGCCTTTTTACCTTTCGGTAAGTCAACCAACATCCAAGTATTGTTTTTCTCAATTGATTCAAGTTCTTCCTTCATTGCATTCATCCACTTTGGATCACTTAATGCCTCCTCCATATATACCGGTTCAGATTCGGCCATTAAAGTGAAATGAATGAGATCGCCATCATTATTGATATCACTATCACTGAATACCTCACAATCTCAGAGTCTTTGAGGCATACCTCTATGACTCATTGGTCGTCTACTCGATTCACCATTCTCCATTGCGAATGGTTGCTGTCCAGCATCATTAACAAGCTAGAAATTCAAATTTCATCCCATGAAATCGATTTCCCCATGTGATAAATCGATTTTTGGGCCTGCATTTCGATTCTCAGCAACTTCAAGAAGTGTAATTTCGGGCTAGAAATCGATTTCCCCTTTCTGGGAATCAATTTCCTGGACTGGTATAGCAGAAATTCTGCTATCAAAAGTCTGAATTTCATCCACGATCACGTCTCAACTAATCACGATCTTCTTGCTACTCATATCGAACAACTTGTAGCCTCCGGTAGGATGATAACTAACAAGCAACATTTTTCACCCTTGTCATCTAACTTCTTGAAGTTGCCCCAGAATATGTCGAAACGCTACCAAACTGAAAACACACAAATGACTCAAACTCGATTTGAATCCGAACCATACCTCTTCTGGAGTAACCTTTTCAAGCTTCTTTGTAGGACACCTATTCAGCAAATAGGCGGCAATAGAAACAACTTCACCCCAAAGCTCTTTTGGTAAATTCTTCTTTTTCAACATGCTACGCACCATGTTCATAATCGTTCGATTTTTCCTCTCGACAACACCATTTTGTTGAGGCGTATATGGTGGTACAACCTTACTCACTATACCCTCGTCATCACAATAACTCCTAAATTCATCCGAAGTAAATTCGCCTCCACCGTCGGTTTTGAGAATTTTGAGTTTGTGACCACTTTGTCGCTCAACCATGGATTTGAACCATTTGAACACTTCAAACACCTCATCCTTCCTCCTAATGAGATAAATATATAGCTTCCTACTATAATCATCAATAAACGTGACAAAGTATCAATTACCTCCATACGAATTGACTTGCATTGGTCCGCATACATCGGAATACACCACCTCAAGGTGATGCTTGGTCCTATGACCCATATCCTTGCTGAAATTACTTTTGTGTTGCTTCCCTTGCACACACTCATCACATATTTTAGTTGGAATATTAATCTGTGGAAGCCCAGACACCATACCGTGCCTATCTAACGCGTCGAGGTCTCGAAAGTTGAGATGACCGAGACGATAGTGCCATAACCATTCTTCACGACTTGAAGCAGTAGCTAAGCACATATGCTCCATAACTTTCAATTCAATCTTGAAAGTTCTATTGGCAGCCATAGGAGCCTTAAGGATCAAAACACTGTTTTGGTCCAAAACACGTAAAACCTTGTTTTCCACGTGAATCGTGTAATTCCTTTCAATAAATTGGCCAATACTTAAAAGATTACATTTGATTCCAAGAATATACAATACATCTTTGATCAAGGAATGACCATCATCTCTTCTCATGATCAAAATATCACCAAGACAGTCAACCGCTAAAGTCGTGTTATCCGCAAATCTCACTCTACTTCACGTGGCTTGATTGATCTTCATGAACCAATCCCTTCTACCCTTCATATGATTCGAACAACAAGAATTCAAGTACCATTCATCACTACCTTGAACTCCATCTCGAACCGTTACCAATGTGTTTTTCTCCGAACGCGTTTTCTGCACTTTTTCGGTACTGCAGTAGTTGTTGTCCAGTAACTTTCTGCTACTGTCCATGCCATTATTCTCCTCTGCAATCACCACAAGAAGTGTATTTTCATCATCCGTTTCTTGCCTAGCTACCTTAGCCTCATCCGCATAATTTTCCTTGCGTTTTGAGCGACATTCTCTCAAAAAATGCCTAAACCTCTGACAATTATAACACTTCATGGAACTTTTGTCGAGTGGTTTGTAGGCGCTTTGATTACCTTCTTTGGAGCTTCCTTCACCCTTTAGCCCCTTTAAATTTTGTGGATATTTTTCACCAAAATTCTGGAAATTCTTCTTACTTCTAGAAGACCATTTCCCTTTCGATCTCTTATTCTTTTCATTTAAACGAGCTTGCAAAGCCACTTTCGCTTTCGCCTTATCATTTCCTCTTTCATCTATCCTTTGTTCATGAGCTTCCAATGAGCTTTGAATCTCATCTTTGGTCATATTCTTGAGGTCCTTCGATTCTTCAATCGCAACCACAATTTTTTGAATCTAGGTGTTAAAGAATGCAACACTTTCGATACAATATTCTGCTCCGAAATAGCTTCACCGCAAGACTTCATTTGATTCACCAAACACATAACACGCGTCACATAATCGTTGACTGTTTCCTTTTCTTCCATTTGAAGTAACTCGAATTGACATTTGTGAGTTTGTAACATCACAACCTTTGATTTGTCTTCCCCTGCATAAGCCTTCTCAAGAATTCCCCATGCTTGCTTTTCCAAGTCACAATCGCTAACTTTCTCAAAGTTGTCACTATTGATGCAAGAATGTATCAAGAAGAGAAACTTTGTAGTCTTTCTTCTTATCTTCTTTGTGAGTAGCTTGCTGGGCTGCAGTAGCCTCTTCAACAAGAGGAGTAACATCGGTGGTAATCACATCAAGCACATCTTGATAACCGAACAAGACTTTCATTTGCTTGCACCATTTGTCGTAGTTTTTTTAATAAAGAATTGGAAGGTTGGTGGGTATTTTATCATTTGAAACAGGCATGATTGCAGCGAAATAGGATCAGAACCAAAGCTCCTGATGCTAAATGTTGGAACAAGATCAAACTTGTTCAAGGTGAATCAATGGTGGAAGTTGTTATTTTAGTGGTAGAAAGGTTAATTGAGGAAGATGATGAAAATAGAGAAATAAGAAAAATCTAGATGAGAATATTGAATGAAATTATCTAAAGGCATTAACCTCCAATATTACAATTGAGTTCTATTTATAGTGTACAAACCATTAAACAAACAAATAGACTAAACAAAGCAAAAACTGTTTTTCTGTTTTGGCTTCAGAAAATTGCCATTTCTGCAGCAAACAAGAAGCCTTCCAAAATAGCTTCTCAAATAAGCTATTCTCTAAAAACACTTCAAAAGCCAATTACACTGCATTTGACTTATTCTAATCATCCAATAGTCATGGTTGAGGTCGATCCATGTATTTCTCTAGTTCGAAAGATAAAAGTCCTATATTGGTATCTAATGTGTACTTTGGGGTCATTGAGGAGATTTGAAAGATTGATTAAGTTTTATTCAAGAGCCTTTATTTAAATGCAAGTGGATTGATAATAACATTGATGTACAAACTAATGAGTTAGGATTCACATGGGTTGACATTGGCAAGGCAAATTATATGTCCGAACCATCGATCATGACAATCTATACAAAACAAGTGTTTTATGTGACTGACCCTTCTGACAAAAGAAGGTCAATTATTCTTCAAGGAAAACACATTCCTCATAGTGATGAAAATCCCGATTTAAATTTTGATATTTATGTAATTCCTTCTTACATAACACAAGTGCATACTTCATATGAAGAAGTTGATAGATATGATGTGCATGTTATTTGTAATGATCATGACGAAGACATATAGGAAAATTAACAAGTAAAGATTTGTTATTGTTTATTAATAATTTATTGTATGTTATAATTTCTAAGGTTATTTACTAACAAGCATTTTTATTTGAAATTATAGGTGTTCAAAGTCAAGACACCAAGAGACAAAAGACATTTCTCACATTGTAGATACTATTTGATGTAATGATGTGTAAATTATATATTATTTTGTGCCATTTTAGTTTTGATATAATACTATTTTTGGTTCTTAATAGTTGTCAACTATGAGTATGGTTCACAAATTGATTGTGTTGTTGATTATGGTCTATTTATGATTCACTTAAATACATGTTAAAAAATGTGAATCGTGTAAAATCCAAAAAAATTATATTTAAAAAATAATTATTATTTCACCACTGTTGGTTCTTTCAATTGTGGTTATATGTAGTGCACTATCTAGATAAATAAACGTCAAAAATGACGTTGTTGGATATTGAATTCATGCCATTTTAGTTTTTCACTACGATTGTTTATTACAATTGTGGTAATATGTAGTATGCTTTGTAATTTATTACCATGACAAATAGTCTATGATGGTAAATAGTCCACTTACTACGATATACTATCTTACCATAGACAATCAACCGTGATTATATGTCAGTTTCAATCATTGTGAAATTTATAATCAACAATGGTGTAATAAAATAAAAGAGAATAGAAACAATATTTTAAAAAGCTAAAGATAAAATGAGTGCTTGTCAAAAAAGAAAAGGTTGGTAAAATAAATTTGTGACAATTTTTATTTTAATTTGAGTGGATTTTTAAAATTATTTTCTAGTTATTCTTACGTTTTATATTAACAAACAAAAAAAATGTCATTTTAAATCCTATTTTTTGTCATTTTTATATACTTATAATTTTAGTTTTTTTCTTGTCGTTAAGACACTTCATTTTATAGTTGTATATAGACAATGGATGCAGATTCGAATATGCGATCATCCACTTGTTAATTTTAAATGAAGTGAATTTTGTTGGAATTAACTCAAATCCAATGAGAATTTCGACCCTTTCTTTATGAACAAGAAAATTTTTTGCGGAATAATTAACAAAGAAGAATAAGAAATATGAAGTCGAAAAGAATTAGGGTTCTAAGAGAATTTTGGAGAGAAAGTTTTTCTACCTACAAACTGTGAGATTTTTCTTTCTATTCACTTGCAACTACAAACCATGAATTACAATATGTTGGAATGAATTGATTACAAGAGGAATACTCCCTATTTATAGAATTAAGTTTGCTTGTACCTCAAGTCAAAAGCCCAAAACTATAAGAACCCAACATATTTATTTTGGAACTAAATCAAATCTAGATCTAAACCAAATCTAAATCTAATCTAAATCAAATATGACATTATGAATTACACTTTCAACACACCACCTTAATTCATTGTGTCTAAGTTCTCTACATTCATCATAGCTCTTAGTCTTCTGAATACTTCGACCTGCACTCCCTTCATCATGATATATGTAACCTGATTCTTAGTTCTGCAGTGTTCTAAGTTCATCTTCCCTTCTTCTACCTGCTCTCAAAGATAATAGAACCTCATTTTGATGTGCTTGATTCGACCATGTGCTATCAGATTCTTCGCCAGATTGATAGCTGACATGATGTCGATCTTCATGGTGACTTCTCCATGACTCTTCGATGTAACCTCTTCGACCAAATTCACCATCCATGTTGCTTGGTTTGCACAAGAGAGAAGTAGCTATGTATTCTGCTTCGCATGATGACAATACCACTACTGGATCCTTTCTCGAACTCCCGGAAATTGGTGCACCACCTAACATAAACACATATCCACTTGTGAATTTTCAATCCTCAACATCACTACACCAACTTGAATTAGTGTATCCCACTATCTTACATTATTTTCCTTCATCAGCTACTGGAAATAAAATTTCATAGTCGAGAGTTCCTTTCAGGTACCTTAGTATCCTCTTTCAGCTATTGGCTTCTACATGAATCTACTCACCATATCAACATTGTATGCTAAGTCATACTTTGTGTGACAAAGGTATCTTAGTGATCCAATAAGTCTTATGTATTGGGTTGGGTTGATATCATCTGAATCTGAATCTTTTGATAGTTGCAATCTGGGCTCATTTGGAGTCGAAGTTGGGTTGCAATCTTGCATCTCGATTCTCTTCAGTATTTCGTCTGCATATCTTCTTTGATGCATCATCAAACCTCTACCACTCTTGTAAAATTCGATGCCAAGGAAATATAATATCTTGTACACTTTTCTTTTGTCACCTTGTTTCACAAACCCAGTTGGTTATGCAACATAGACTTCTTCGTCTAAGGGGCCATTGAGCAATACACACTTCAAATCCACATCTGACATGTGTGCCAATTGTTCATATTCATTAGATCAACAACCATCCTAATTGTTTCGATTCTAGCAACAGGTGCATAAACTTCGTCGAAGTCGATACCTTCCTTCTGGAGAAATCCTTTAACCACAAGTATCGCCTTGTGTCAAGTCACCTCCCCTATGTAATTCTACTTTACCTTGTATACCCACTTCACATCAATTTCCTTCTTGTCTTGATACAATTCGATAAGTGACTAAGTGTTGTTGACTTCGATGGACTTCTTCTCCTCATTCATTGCTTTTACCCACTTCGAATCTTTCAATGCCTCAACTGCATTGACAAGTTTGACATATCCATAGAAAGCATAATGTACCAGCTCCCCTTCTTCATCGACCACATCATCTGATGTAATCACACATTCTTTCAATCTTGCAGGTATGTGTCTTGTTCGTTGAGGTCTGCTTGGGCCTGCTTCACCTCTAACATCTTCTCATCGAACATCTCTTTCGACTTCACTAGCTGGTTCTTCATATAAGATTCCAACTGAATCTTTCTTGACATTTTCAGTCCAATCCCATTTTTTAAGCTCATGATCACGTCCCTGCTGATCACTACTTGCTTGTTCACTGGGTCGAACAACTTGTAACCTCCAGTCGAATGATATCCTATCAGAATCATTTGACTAGACTTGTCATCAAGCTTTCTCCTCAACTGATCTGACACATATTTATGTGCTATAGATCCAAATACCTTGAGATTACTCAAGTTAGACTTGACACCAGACCAACACTCATATGATGTAACTTCTTCTAACTTTTATTTTAGATTCAACATCACTAACCTTTTCAAAGTTATCTGGATTAACACATTGATGGATTATAAAGAGAGCTTTATAATTTTTCTTCCTTAATTCTTTATGCGCAACCTTTTCTTGATCTGTTGCATTCTCTACGAGCGTTGTTACTCCTTCCTTCACAAGATCTCATAAATCTTGATAACATAAAATAACTTTAACCTGCTTGCACCAATTCTCATAATTATCTTTCTTTAGAATTGGAAGGTTTGTTGGAAAGTGCCCATTCAGATGATTCATCGTCATCACTTTTGTTTCCCACAGATCGTTCAAACTGGAGCTCTAGATATCAGATGTTGGAATTAACTCAAAACCAAGAATTGGAAGGTTTGCTGGAAAGTGCCCATTCAGATGATTCATCGCCATCACTTTTGCTTCCCACAGATCATTCAAACCGGAGCTCTAGATACCAGATGTTGGAATTAACTCGAAATCTATGAGAATTCCGACTCTTTCTTTATGAAAAAGAAAGGTTCTTGCAAAATAATTAACAAAGAAGAAGAAGAAATATGAAGTAGAAAAGAATTAAGGTTCTATGATGATTTTGGAAAGAAAGTTTTGCTACCCACAAACTGTGAGATTTTTCTTTCTATTCACTTGTCATTGCAAACCATGAATTACAATGTGTTGGAATGAATGGATACAAGAGGGATACTCCATATTTATAGAATTAGGTTTGCTTGCACCTCAAGTCAAAAGGCAAAACTATAAAAGCCCAAAATATATATTTTTGGAACTAAATCAAATTTAGATTTAAACCAACTATAAATCTAATCTAAATCAAATATGACATAATGAATTACACTTTTAACAAATTTAAACCATTAGATTACTTAAAAAAAACAAATACAATAATATATTAAATAGAGAAGATATAAATATTGCTTTAATAAATTGTAAAATTAGACTAAATAAGTTTGATGTGTAATGACAATCTTATTTTTGGGTAGCACATATATTCTATTCCTTATAAAAGAGTGTGAAAACCTGATTTGGATTATTTGAGCATGCGGAAAAAATAAACTTGTATTAAGAAGAGTAAATTTAATATAAAAAAATAGTCAAATAATTAAAAATAAAGAAAGATTCATAAAAACGTTAATATATTTGCTAAATAATTATTTCTTAAAAAAACTTACATACTGTTTTTTTTACAAGAAATCAATTTGACTATAAATAAAGAGAAGATTTAGATAAAACCTGATTTTCATTATTTTATAACGAAAATATGACAAATGTATTTAAATATTATTTAAGTTATGGAGTAAAAATATGAGAAAATTGTATGTATATAGCAAGAAATTATATATTTGTCATGTTTTATTATAAAATTGTAAAAGAAAAACACTAAATAAATGTATTTAAGTTTTCTCCTATAAATAAATATTTTTCTTTTAGGAATCTTTTAGAGAGAGAAACACCTTCTTCTCTCTAAGTTTTTTTCTTGCTTGTTTGTTCTTTATTTGTTCGAATGTCAAATTTTACCTTTGCTCAGGATTCTTACGTTCCGATCTGAAATTCACACTTGCTTTTGGCTTAAACTCCTAGCCTTAGGGCTATGGGCCTTGGTTAGCTGTGACTTTTTGGGTTTGAACATTGAATCCTTTGTAGAACTTGGGTGTTCACGTCTGTGGTTGTTTTTAGGTAGATTTTTTTATGTAGGACCATTGTTTTTTTTGGGCGCGTTTTGTGAGAGATGGAGTGGAGTTCCGTTCACAGAAAGAATTTTAGGAATATTGTGCAGAGAAGAGATATCTTTTCGATAGGCAGGATTCCAAGCCCGGAGTCAGGTCAACTTCTTATTTCGGTTTATTTCTCGGAGATACTGGTTAGAGTTAAATCGGAATATATTTTCGGTTTATTTGGCTGTGAGGGCGATATTGTGGAGGTGGTGATATCTCCAAGGAGGAACAAGTTCGGGAAATGGTCCAGTTTCTCCAGGTTCGCTGGAGTTCAGGATGAGAAAAGATTGGCGGTGAAGCTCGATAACATTTGGATTGATGGAAAGAAAATTCACGTTAATCCAGCAAGATTCGAAAGGAAAGGTTTTGAGGATGAGGTTTCAATCAACGGGATACGAGATACAAGATCTAGACATCCTGAGTTGGTTCACTGGCAAATGAGAATGTATTATCAACCGCAAATGGTAGGTGGAGGTAGAAGGCACAAAGGGAATGTTTCCAAAATGTTTTCTCAAGTGGTTTACAATGAGGATGAAGGAGGGAGCAAAACGGGTAAGTCTTCTCTTTCGTACTTCTGTGATACGTGTTACGTGGATAAGTTGAAGAAGTCTAGTGTCGGAGTGGTAAGTTCACCGAGATCGACTTACAACACCTAATCTTTATTGGATAAGGAGGAATATTTCACCATAAAGACCACTCCATTGGGGGCTAATTTGTGTTTACTGGAGGAGGAAGAAGAAGAAGCTCTCGACGATTTTTTTGTAGAAGGGTCTAAGTGGTGGAGTCAATGGTTCACCAAAATTCGACCATGAAAGGAAGACGGCGTTGATAATGATAGAGCTTTGTGGGTCAGACTTTATGGTGTACCGACACAAGCATGGAAGATGGAATTTTTTATCGATTTTGCGAATCTTTTGGGGGAGTTTTTATGTGTTGACAGGATAACAATGAAAGGTAAAATGTAGGATGTTGCTAGAATAATGATCAAGGTCCCATTGGGTTTTGTACTTCCTGCGTCTCAAGAGGTTGTTATTGATAACAAATGTTTTAATATTTTGTTGAGGGAAGATCTCTACGGAACGTTGAGAATGAACAAGGTCAATGAACTAAGTTTTTCATTGGAGGGATCTTCATGCGAATCAGTATCTGAAGAGGAGTTGTTTAAGGAGGACGACGACAGTTCTGTTTTTAGAGAAGGAGGAGCTGAGACGGAAGGCGGTGGCGTAAACTGTGAATTAGGAGGTGAGGAGGAGGCGGAGAATTACCCAATGGAGGAACCTATTTTCTTGAACCCGTTGGATAATCTTGATCAGGGAAAACTTTCGGGAGGCATGGTAAATTCTGCTTTGGTAAGTGTTAAGGTTGATAAAGTAGGAAGCATAAAAGGTGCTTTTGACTGTGTGATATCAGAAGTGGCAGGAAAAAGTCTTTCGGGAAACAGGTGTCGTGATGTGGCTGACAACGTTTTATCCATTAGGGATTCTTTCGTTCCATGCAGTAGGGAGAAATTTGTTTCTTTCGATGGTAATATTAAAGTGGGGACCACTAAACATAATTCCTTTTGTTCCCAACAATTAAAGCGTGGCGGCAGTGTTTGGATTTAACAAGTCAATGAAGTTTAAGAATCTTAGTTAACTCAGTGGGCCCTCTAGAAAGAGTGGAAGGATGTAAGCTCATAATTTCGACATGTTGAAATTTGGAACTTGAAGCCATCTCTGTTAAAGAATAATGAAAGTGAAGAAATTCAAGAAATGTTGACAAGGTTGAAAGCTCCAATGCTTCGACAAAAGGACATAGTATTCTGGCAGGACAAGTTTGGAAAATTGTTTGTAGCTGGGCATTTGACAAGATAAGGGTATCTTTCGACACTTCGACAGAGAAGAGTTGTTTGACAGAAGCATTATTTGGCAGGTTTTGAAAGGGTTTTTTCTTCTTTGAGACTTCGACAGATGAAGAGGTGCAAGGTTTCATCACCAAAGGAGAGAATTCAAATTTAAGAGTTGCAACCTTTGACAGTTGGACACATGGAAGGTTCAGGAAAAGAAGTTGAATGCAGGCTGACACTTGTCATTTATTTATGATTTTTCCGTTCTAGGCAGTTACTTTGTTTGTATATAAATAGAATAGTTTGTGTTTAGAATAGGTGTGTGAAAACTTATACAAAAATTCCTGTAAATACTCTAAGTACCCAGTGTGAGAGAAAATGAGTTTGATATTTGGAACCATGTACGTTTGAACACCATCTTTCTTTTAAAGTTATTTAAATTACCAGTTTGTTTCATCAAGTTTATTTTATCTTCAAGTTTATTTACTTTTCTGCAAATTACATCTTTCGACACTTTTTCTTACTTTTGTTTAAAACTTGACTTTATTTTAATTTCAAACTCAAAGCATTGAATACTTTGACATCATTAACAAAACAAACCACAAATCATTATTCATACTAAGAGTGTTTTCGACAAGAAATTGCACATGTGTCCCAGGACTTGTTTGGTTGGTCCTGCAAGTAACCCAGTTTTCTGAGAAATTGGTTAACCAGAGGTTGTTCGTCAGAAATCCCTGCGAACAAATTGGCACGCCCAGTGGGACTAGTGCAGTTGATAAAATCTAATAGAGAACTTTCTTAGACAAGTTGTTCCTTGCTACGTTGTATGATTCTTAGAAGCGATAAACTAGCCGTAACCGACGTAGAAAGACCAAAGAGAACAAGAGGAAGAAGGATGGCTAACTTGCCAAATGCTTCAAACAATCCTGACGAAACCATTCCAGTTTCCAATCCCATCCCTTCGTCAGGAGCAATACCAGTTTCTGGCCCTGTTTTAGAACAGATTAGGCTTCCATTAGGGGATTCAATACCAACGGGTTCAGGGTCCCATAATGCGCCTAGTTCTTCCACCATGGGACACGCCAGACCCATTGGAACCCCTCCCCCTGGAGGAAATACCTTCAGGCCATATCTGAATTATTCTCAGCCCTTGACTAGGAGGGAACAACCATATGGAATGCCAACTTCAATGATGGCAAGCCTACATAATTCGTCACCATTATTCTCTGATGTTATGGTTCAAATGTCATCACCATTGCAGGGATCAGGATATGGTGGAAATGGAAATAGAATAAATCAAGTTCCACCAGGTTTCCATATGCCCACTATGACAAACCATTCTGCGCAAGTAATTCGTCAACAGATGGATGAAAGCAATCATGATATGGTGCAGGCATTGACACAACAAATGGGGGAAGTGTTCAATCCCTTAATACAAAATACTACCCAAACAAACCAAATATTGGCAGAACAGATGGCACGCATTGCTGACTTTTTTGGAGTCCCTCAAGCACAGCAAAGAATGCAATTGAATCAAAATCCTGCCAATAGGCCTGTCGAAGAGGAACTTACTATAAACCAAAGGCCATTAGGAAACCCTCATGAAAATCCCAGGGGCCAAGAGGTGATAGTTGAACAGCCTAATGTAGAGGAGCCCATTCGACAGGAACCAAGAAGAATAATAGTCCAAAGAGACCAAAATGCTGATGAGATATTACAACAGAGAATGCGTTACAATAACCTGCCTGTCGAAAATAATATTGCAACCATGGTTGAGAGAATAATGGCGCAAAATGGAGTAAACGTAGGATTACAAAGGCCTAGTTATACTTCCCCCTTGTCTGAATTTGTTTTACAACAAGAATTACCACCAAGGTGGAAAGTCCCCAAATTCACCAAATTCTCAGGGGATACTAGTGAGTCCACCATAGAACACGTAGCGCGTTATTTGATAGAGGCGGGAGAGATTGCTAATAATGAGAACTTAAGGATGAAATATTTCCCAAGTTCTTTGACAAAAAATGCTTTCACTTGGTTTACTTCTCTTCCTGCAACTTCAATATTCACATGGACCCAATTAGAAAGATTGTTCCATGAACAATTCTATATGGGACAAACCAAGATAAGTTTGAAAGAGTTGGCAAGTGTCAAAAGAAAATTCTCTGAACCTATAGATGATTATTTGAATAGGTTTAGATTATTAAAAGCCAGATGCTTTACACAAGTGCCGGAACAAGAACTAGTCGAAATGGCTGCAGGGGGTCTGGATTATTCCATAAGGAAAAAACTAGATACCCAGTACTTGAGAGACATGGCACAACTAGCAGATAGAGTAAGGCAAATAGAAAGACTAAAAAATGAAAAATTTAGATCAAATAAAAACAAGAAGGAAAGAGTGGCCTATGTGGGTATAGTTCAAGAAGATGATTATGACGAAAATGAACCAGTCATTTTCGACCAGCAAGAAATTGATCTGGCAGAACTAAAACAAGGCCCTCCATATTCCTGTAAAGTTTTAGCCCCGTCGAATGGAAAAAATCCAGTCGAAGTGGAAAAGAATGACAGGTTCCCTAAAAGAACCTATACATTCGACATCACCAAATGTGATGAAATCTTTGATTTATTAGTCAAAGATGGTCAGTTAATAAAACCAGCAGGCACTAAGGAGCCTCCTGTAGACCAACAGAAAAAGAGAGGTTTTTGCAAATACCATAATTTTTTGTGTCATAAAACTTCTCAATGTTACCTTTTCAGGGATCTGGTCCAGAATGCAATCCAAAATGGAAGGCTGAAGTTTGGAGACAAAGCTAAGCAACAGATGAGAATTGACTCCAATCCCATGCAAGTGGTGGAAGCCAATTATGCTGAACCTGAAATGGTGAATATGGTTGAATTGGAAGTCATGTTTGAGGAAAGCTTTGAGATAGTAGAAGCCACTGAAGGTTTCGACACCAACTTCAACATGATAGAGGATGCTGAGGGCTTCGACACCCATGTAAATGTGGTGGAGGGGGCTGATGACCTTGCAGACCAGGCTGAGGAAGAAGAAGTTAAAGCTTCTGAAGACTTCGACAGGGAGAATGCCATTGAAACTACCGAAGGTTTCGACGAAAGAAATACAGGCATGGTGGGCAGAAGCTTCGACAAGAAAAACTATGAAAGAGATGCTGAGCAGGGGGTGATCTGGGACACTTTAGGAGAATCAAATGGGAAGTTCGACTTCATGGTGAAATATTCAGCACCACCAAGCTCCAAAACGGATATCAACAAAATAAAACCCACAGGATGGGGAGATTCTTTCAAAAATAATATTGAAGAGGAGGATAACCAAACCCTCATTGTCCAAAAAGAGGCCACTGAGGGCCTTAGCTAGGACAAGATCAAAAGAACAGAGACTGATGACAATGCCCTCACTGTCGAACCAATAAACAGTAGTACCATCAAAACTGAAGAACATTCTGTCGAAGGTGTTGCACACTGCTGCAAATACATCTATAAGGGTTTACACCCAAAAGGCAGTGTGAATCAGTCAAAGGAGAATATCCCGGAGGAAATGATGCTAGTCGAAAAAATGAACAAATTGAAAATCACAACTGAACAGAATGCTGGGATTCATATGGTGGAAATCACTCAGAAGGTAGGACCAGACACCAACAAGGGAAAGAAACGTCAAGAGAAGCATCAGAAGCTGGTTTACCCAGAAGAGAACGAAAGTCTTGTCGAATTCATCCAGAGGTGTCAAAGGAAGAATGCAGAAGTTATGCTTTGCCCAAGATGCAGTGCTGTGTTCGACAGGAAAGCAGCTGATGACTTAGAAGCAGCAGAAAAGACCCAGAGGAAAAGAAACTGGGGAACAGTCCCACCAACCAGAAATGAAAGGTTCGACCCAAGAAGAAGGGAGCATCATATCCAAGGAGTGGGAGAAAGACGTTTCAACACCTATAAACCATCCAACAGACCAAATGACGACAGATGGGTTCAACCTATAAGGGATGCCCAAGGTCAGAAGAGATGGAAGAGTTTTGAAGTGAACAGGGGTGCCTCAATGGAAGTAAAAAAGGAGGCAAGGCCAAAGTATGTCTCTGAAAACTACAAAGGGAAGAATCCTATGTCCAGGTCCCAATGGAGAAGATTCCAAAGGCAGAAGAAAATTGAAAAGGAAACTGTAGAACATAAAAGGGTTGGGCAGAAGGAAGCTGAATCAAGCAAGTATGTGCAAACTACAAGCAAGGGGAGACCTCTGGCAAAAGAAGAACCCCCTCAGAAGAATGGATCTAATGACACCACAGAAACGCAGAAAACAAACAACAAAATGCCAGTGGACGAAGAAGTTACAGATGACTTCAGTTCAGAGTCTGATGCGTCCTTCGACGTAACCTGCAATGTGGTTTCTGTGTTGCCCAGAGACTATGACAGGATAATGGAAGTCGAAGACGAAGAGGATGACATGGCAGATGATAGCATAGGCCTTAAGCTTGTATGCTACTACATAATGAATAATGGATGTGTCGAAGAGCAAAATGCTTTCTTCGAAAAGCCAAATGATGCAATGAAGGCTCACTTAAAGCCTCTTTTCATAAAAGGAAAGGTAGAAAACGTGTGTGTCAACAAAATTCTGATAGATGGTGGAGCAGCTGTGAATTTAATTCCTCATTATATGATAAAGAGGATTGGAAAAGATGACTCCGACACTAAGCCTCACAACATGGTGTTGTCCAACTATGAAGGTAAGGTGGGGACAACACTGGGGGTAATACAACTGAACTTGACTGTAGGGTCCATTACCAGGCCTACAATGTTTGTGGTGGTAGCATCAAAGGCAAATTACAACTTGCTGTTGGGAAGAGAATGGATCCATGGGATTGGGGCTGTGCCATCCTCCATGCATCAAAGGATAGCAATCTGGAGGCCAGATGGGATTGTCGAACACATAGAAGCAGATCAAAGTTACTTCACAGTTGATGTGAACAATGTCACCAGTCGTAACTTCGACAAGAACCTGGCCCATATAGCATCATGCAATCCTGCTGGTTTCGACCTAACAGCCTCCGACAACGCCTATTGTTCCATGTACCTCCACCCTACGCATGGCTTCCAGTGGGATAAAGAAGTAATTGGGGAGACAAATTACACTTAGGGAACTGCCCATGTCAATCCAACTGGGTGGGGGAGTGAGTTCAGTGAAAATGACTGAGGCATCAACAATAGAAAAGATTTCGGCTTATATAGCCGAAAAACAACTCAAAGCGGCCCTTGAGGCTGAAGTAAGAAACATGGTTGTCGAAGCTAACACACAAGTTGTCGAAGAACCACATCCTCAAGAAAATATTGAGGAACAACATACAAAGCAGAGTTTAGAAGAAGATTCTAATGGCGAATGGCAGAGTCAAAGACTTGATGCCATTTATGATGACGAACCCTTGGGGTTCGAAAAAGATCCAGCCCCAACCAATATGAAAATGGTGGCACAGGATCCTTTGGAAGAGATTAATCTGGGACTGGGGGCAGAGAAAAGGCCAACTTACATCAGTGCCAAGATAAATCCTCAACTCAGAGTCGAAATGATCCAACTGCTGAATGAGTTTAAAGACTGCTTCGCATGGGATTATGACGAAATGCCTGGTTTAGACAGAAATTTGGTCGAATTGAAGTTGCCAATACTGGAAGGGAAAAAGCCAATAAAGCAGATTACCAGACGCTTTGCACCAGAAATTCTGTCTAAAATCAAAGAGGAAGTCGAAAGGCTTCTAAAATGCAAGTTCATCCGTACAACAAGGTATGTCGAATGGATTGCTAACATTGTTCCTGTGATTAAGAAAAATGGCAAACTAAGGGTATGCATTGATTTTAGAGATCTAAACTCAGCTACCCCTAAGGATGAATATCCTATGCCAGTAGCAGAAATGCTAGTAGATTCTGCAGCAGGCCATGAGTATTTAAGTATGCTTGATGGATATTCTGGTTATAACCAGATTTTCATTGCTGAAGAAGACGTTCCAAAAACAGCTTTTCGTTGTCCAGGGGCAATAGGAACATATGAGTGGGTAGTCATGCCCTTTGGTTTAAAAAATGCTGGAGCTACTTACCAAAGGGCCATGAATTCTATTTTTCATGATTTCATTGAAACGTTTATGCAAATTTATATAGATGATATTGTGATTAAATCTACCTCAGGCTCAGACCATATTAACCATCTTCGACAGTCCTTTGAAAGGATGAGGAAGTTTGGTTTGAAAATGAATCCCCTTAAGTGTGCTTTTGGTGTGCAGGCAGGTGACTTCTTAGGCTTTGTGGTCCACAAGAAAGGGATTGAAATTAATGAAAACAAAGCCAAGGCCATAATGGAAGCGAAAGCGCCATCGACAAAGAAGGAATTGCAGTCTCTACTAGGGAAAATCAACTTTCTCAGAAGGTTCATCTCCAACCTTAGTGGAAAAACACAGGCCTTCTCACCTCTACTTCGACTAAAGAAGGAAGGCTTCACTTGGGGGCAAGAACAGCAAGATGCCTTCGACAAGATCAAGGAGTATCTGGCAAGTCCTCCAGTTTTAATATCTCCTTGTCGGAAAAGAAGCATGAGGCTCTACATCTCACCATCTGACAGAACGTTGGGAAGCATGCATTGTCAGGAAGATGAACATGGCGTTGAAAGAGCCATCTATTATCTCAGCAGAGTCTTAAATGATGCTGAAACTAGATATAGTATGATAGAGAAATTATGTTTATGTGTATATTTCTCTTGTACAAAATTAAAGCATTATATAAAACCCATTGATGTATATGTATCTTCTCATTTCGACGTAATAAAACACATGTTGTCTAAATCTATTCTACATAGTCGAATTGGAAAATGGGCTTTGGCTTTGACTGAATATTCTTTAAAATATATGCCTCTAAAAGTTGTCAAAGGACAAGTGGTTGCTGACTTTATAGCTGATCACTCCATACTTGGAGATGAAATAAAATTTGTCGAAAGAAAACCTTGGAGGTTATATTTCGATGGTTCCAGTCACAAAAATGGAACAGGTGTTGGGGTATTAATCATTTCTCCCAATAAAATTCCAACAAAGTTCAAGTACAAAATAGAAGGTTTTTGTTCGAATAATGAAGCAGAATACGAAGCTTTAATTGCTGGACTTGAAATATTGTTGGAATTGGGGGCAACAGAGGTCGAAATAATGGGTGACTCTGAGTTGGTGATAAAACAACTGACAAAAGAGTACAAATGTGTCAAAGAAAATTTGATCATGTATTTTGTGATAGCCAACAGGCTCCTCAAGAGATTCGATAGTGTAGTCTTTAGACACATTCCTAGATTAGAAAATCAGGAAGCAAATGACTTGGCTCAACTGGCCTCAGGCTACAGAGTGTCGAAGGAAAACCTAATGAAAGTTGTCGAAGTAAGAGGAAAAGTTTTATCCACTAGACTGTCCCCATCTGATTTGGAGACCATAAGACTGGGATATGGTGATGAAGAAAATTTTGAAATTTTTAATGTAGATGATCCAGGGGTAGGAGATTGGAGAAAACCTATCAAGGATTATTTACAAAATCCAAACCAGACAGTCGAAAGAAAGATAAAGTATAGGGCTTTAAGCTATGTACTTTTTGGAAATGAGTTGTTTAAAAAGACTGCAGAAGGAGTCTTGTTAAAGTGCTTAGGAGAGACTGAAGCTTATATAGCTTTGTCGAACGTGCATAGTGGTGCCTGTGGTGCCCACCAGGCAGGGCACAAGATGAAATGGTTACTATTTCAACAGGGGATGTATTGTCCAACAATGTTGAAGGATTGTGTGGAATTTGCAAAGGGATGTCAAGAATGTCAAATTCATGCAGGCATACCTCATGTGCCAGCAAATGAGTTACATTCCATTATAAAGCCTTGGCCATTCAGAGGTTGGGCTTTAGATTTGATTGGTGAAATTCGACCAGCCTCTTCAAAAGGGCAGAAGTACATTTTAGTTGGGGTAGACTACTTCACTAAGTGGATTGAAGCCATACCATTGACGAATGTAGATCAGGAAGCAGTCATAGACTTCATCCAGAAACATATAATGTATAGATTTGGAATACCAGAGACTATAACCACTGATCAAGGATCTGTGTTTACTGGAAGAAATATGCAGGCATTTGCAAAAGAGACGGGTTTTAAGTTGCTAACTTCGACACCTTATTATGCCCAAGCAAATGGTCAGGTCGAAGCAGCCAACAAAGTAGTGATAAATCTGATAAAGAAACACGTGGGTAAAAAACCTAGAAATTGGCACAAGACTCTGGATCAAATCCTTTGGGCTTGTCGAACGTCTCCTAAGGAGGCAACTAATTCCACCCCATTTAAATTAACCTACGGACATGATGCAGTGTTACCAGTCGAAAGCTGTTTACAGTCAATACGGATTCAAAGGCATCATGAGATTCCATCTGAAATTTATTGGAGTATGATGATGGATGAGTTGGTTGATTTAGATGAAGAAAGGTTACGTGCTTTAGAATTAATAAAAAGGCAGAAAGAAAGAGTCGAAAAGTTTTACAATAAGAAAGTAAAATTTAAAGCCTTTTTAGTAGATGATTTAGTTTGGAAAGTAATTTTGCCCATGGAGAAGAAAGATAGATTGATGGGAAAATGGTCCCCTAAATGGGAATGACCTTTCAAAATTTTAAGAGTTTTTTCAAATGGTGCATATGAAGTCGAAGAAATAGAAAAAGACAGGAGAGTGCTGAAAATAAATGGCAAGTACTTGAAGAAGTATAAACCAACATTGCAAGAAATAAAAATAGGAACAAAATGAAACTGCAAGTAAAAGCTTGTCTTCGCCAAACAGATGGCGTAAAATTACATTACATATGAAATTGCTAAAAATTCTTAAAACAATAAAATTTCCTATTTTCTATTACAAACTACTGTTGAAGGAAGGTGGCTTTGAGTTCGTCGAATTTTTTCTTCTGAAGCTGAATTCGACGCTCGCAGAGACTCTTACTGACAGTCAGTTCGTCAATCTCCCTGTGAAGTTGTTGGGCTGATTCTGCATGTTGGAGACCTTTTTGAAGTTCACTGTCGATTTCCTCTTGGTTGGGCTGTTGGAGGGTGGCCTGGCGTTCCTTCTCTTGGAGGATTTTCTTTTGAAGTTCAGCAATCTGAGCCTGATAAGCCTGAATGTTGTTTTCACACTCAGCAGCAGCTTTGGTGTATTCTTCAGAAAGCTTGTTCAGCTCTGAAATTTTGTCTATCGAAGAAGCTACGATATTCCATTCTGAGACTTGTTCTTCAGATTTGGCTGTGATGTTCTGAGAAAATTCCTTTTGACGAACCAAGTCAGCACTTACAGAATCAATCATTAACATTAGGTCCATCACCAGACGACTCTCTTCAGTCGAAGCCTCCAGCAGATTGGCTCGTTTCAGGAGTTTCTTTAAGTCATACTGTGCAGAAGGATTTTCAGCCAGAATCTCAAACAGGTCCACCCCAAGGATTTTTACCTTAATCTCATCCATGATAACACTGATGGGTTGAATGTCAGAAGTAGCCCCTGAAGTTGTCGAACTGCTGTGGGAAGAGTCTTGGAAGTTGTACCTGGAACTGAGTAAAGCTTTTAAATATTCCAAAGGCTTTCTTACTTTCAAGCTTTCAATTTCCTCATGTGACAGGCTTGTCAAACCAGTATCCAAAAGGGTTTCTGTAGGTACTTCTGGTGGAGTAGGAACAGTTTGGGTACTCCCTCCAGGGTTCAAGTTGGTTTCTGGTTGATTCGACAGATCAACTTCTTCTTCGACGATTTCTTTGTCAGCCTCTGTGGTGTCATTTGGCCCTTGAGCTTGTGCGTCCTGGCCTGGAGCAGCTTCTTCAACTTCTGTTGCAGCAATGGGTCCTTGAGTTGGTGCATCTTGGTCTGGAGCTGTCTTTTCCTCCATAGTAAAGTCTGGGCGAAGGGGAGAAATATTGCCAGAAGACTCAGATTCACTAATGTCGAATTCGTCGAAAGTTTGAGGTCCATAGACACCTGCATCTGGGGTGGCCTCTTCTTGAAGCCTTTCAGCCAAAGTCTGCTCAGAGTCAGAAGGAATAACTTCTTCTTGGACTTTAGAAGTTTCTTCGACATCAATAACAACCTGAAGAGAACATAAAAGGGGAGTTTAAGATGAAAATATATGCAGTTAAGACTAGGGATATTGTCAGTCGAAAATTGATACCTGAGGGATCTCAGTGTGAATGCTTGAGTCCCCACTTTTCTCACTTCTTGAGGGGATTTTGTTGGTTGGACTAGCAGGAGGAGTTCGTCTGTGAACTATGGATCTTTGGGAAGCCACTGTTTTTATTTTCATACCTTTGTTTCTTTTCAGAGGTTGAGGTTCAGGAGATTCATCCTCAGACTCTTCGACACTCATCTCCTTTTCTTCTTGTTTTCTTTTCTTGGCCGGTGTGCGAGTTACCTGTAGTATGCAAAAAGAAGAGATATTCAGTATGAAGGAATATTGAGATACATAAATAAGAAGAAGAAGGAGGTGTTTTATTTGTCGAAACCTTTTTGGCAGTTATGGGCGATTTTTCGACTGTCTTGGAGGAGGTTCCTTCGCCAGCAGTTTTCTTGACAATTCTAACAGCTGAAAGAGAAAGAATTGCATGAACATAGATATAAAATATAAAAGGAGTTAGAGATAAGAGGAGAAATGTAATTTCTTCGACACCTTCACGAATGGGTTCTTCCACACTAACATGTTCTATCCCAATATGAAGGTGCCCAGTGAAGTTGCCCAAGTAATACTTCGTCGGAACCACACGTTCGGCAAGTTTCTTGTTGGACTCGCGAAGCAGTTTTAAATGAGATCCACACACAAACCAATCTGGAAATGGAGGGCACAAGGCCACACCAAATTCTGCAGAAGGGAGTGGAGGGAACTTTGGAGGAAAGGAGGTGAATGCAAAGTTGTAACGTGCATGTGGTGGAATGTACGAAGGCACCCCCAACCTATCCAATTTTTCTGTAAATTTCTGTTTTAAAGTTACTGCTGCTTCGCCTATGGTTCGACGAAGATCACTGGGCCTGTAAATAGTTTCAAAATACTTTTGAAAATTTTGAATTTCTTTGATATGCTTATCTGTACCTTTCTTCTTCTTATCTTGCACAAAAGCAAAAGCGTTCGTCAGGAGAGTGGTGAAAGTTGCTACATCAAAGAATTTGTTAATATAATACTCCTTCCACCAAACGTCGAAGTCTTCAGTACATAGGAAGTTTGGTCGAAAGATGGTGGGGTAAACTTCCAGGGATGCGTCGAAGAATTTGTTGTACAATTCTAAACTTCTTTCGAAATTTTGAAATGAGTTGTAGAACAGAATAAAGCCTTTCTTGTGATAAATGGGCTTCGTCTTCGTCTGTATTAGCCCAAATTGTCTAGCCACCAGGTTAGGTTGGTAGACAATGAGAGACACTTTAGTGTTGTTGAGACTGTGGTGGGAGAATAGGTGCCTTGGCATAAGGAAAGCCTCCCAGATGGATATATAAGAGTCTTCTTCTTTCTGGTTTTCCACGGGGAGTTGTCTTGTGAGCTAAGCTAAGTAGTCTGAAGGATCTTTTGTTAGAGGGGGGCTCCTAAAAATCCTAGTTTGATTCAAATAAGACAGATCTATTTCTGTCGAAGCTATGGGAATTTCAGGTTTCTTAGATGTTGTTTCGACAGGCCTAGGATTCTTACTAGCAGCTATTGGTTTGGAAGCAGAGTAGCAAGGATAAAAATCTTTCAAGCGATTGGGGTCAGCATTAGGATCAAAGATGGGACCTAGCATGGCATGGTGAACTCCAGAAACTGAGATAGGGATCATTACCTGAGATCTGTAGATGCTTGCTTTCTCCCTCTCATTTGGGGGTTCTGGGATGTATTGTTGTTGCTGCACTTGCATGGGTCCAGATAGTGTATGAGCAGGAGGAAGGTCAGCTGTTTTCTTTGTCTTCTTGGCACTACGGTCAGCAACAGTTTTTGGAGGAGCCATTGGTATGAGAAGATGAAAAGCTGGAGGAGCAGAAAGCTTTGAAAGGGGTTTTAATGGAGTTTTCTGCGTTAGGGGGGAGAAGAGTTTGAGAATGTGAAAAGGAAGAAAGGTTTTTGAAGGTGGTATTTATAGAAGATGAGAAGGTATAAAAAATAAAATAAAAATAAAAAGAGAAAAGAAAATACTTTTCAGTTGGAATAATGGAGACATGCGTTTGATCCATTGGTGGTAATTGAAAGTGACGGTTGGTAGGGAGCCATGATTTAGCTAAAATATAGGGTCATGGAAGATTGTGTAAACGTGGGATAGACGTGACGTTTTTCAGAAAGTGAAAATCATGGTGTTTTCTTGGGACTCAACAAAGTCACTTTGCAATAAATGAGACTGACAGGATGTCAAAAGTCATTTCGACAGCAAAAGATATTTCTCCAGAACTAGTCGAAAACATCTTTGCTGGGGGGCAATTTGTAAGCTCATAATTTCGACATGTTGAAATTTGGAACTTGAAGCCATCTCTGTTAAAGAATAATGAAAGTGAAGAAATTCAAGAAATGTTGACAAGGTTGAAAGCTCCAATGCTTCAACAAAAGGACATAGTATTCTGGCAGGACAAGTTTGGAAAATTGTTTGTAGATGGGCATTTGACAAGATAAGGGTATCTTTCGACACTTCGACAGAGAAGAGTTGTTTGACAGAAGCATTATTTGGAAGATTTTGAAAGGGTTTTTTCTTCTTTGAGACTTCGACAGATGAAGAGGTGCAAGGTTTCATCACCAAAGGAGAGAATTCAAATTTAAAAGTTGCAACCTTTGACAGTTGGACACATGGAAGGTTCAGGAAAAGAAGTTGCATGCAGGCTGACACTTGTCATTTATTTATGATTTTTCCGTTCTAGGCAGTTACTTTGTTTGTATATAAATAGAATAGTTTGTGTTTAGAATAGGTGTGTGAAAACTTATACAAAAATTCCTGTAAATACTCTAAGTACCCAGTGTGAGAGAAAATGAGTTTGATATTTGGAACCATGTACGTTTGAACACCATCTTTCTTTTAAAGTTATTTAAATTACCAGTTTGTTTCATCAAGTTTATTTTATCTTCAAGTTTATTTACTTTTCTGCAAATTACATCTTTCGACACTTTTTCTTACTTTTGTTTAAAACTTGACTTTATTTTAATTTCAAACTCAAAGCATCGAATACTTTGACATCATTAACAAAACAAACCACAAATCATTATTCATACTAAGAGTGTTTTCGACAAGAAATTGCACATGTGTCCCAGGACTTGTTTGGTTGGTCCTGCAAGTAACCCAGTTTTCTGAGAAATTGGTTAACCAGAGGTTGTTCGTCAGAAATCCCTGCGAACAAAGGAAACTTAATAATAATAGGAGAAAAGCAACTTTTCCTTGCAAGACTGTAGCCGCGAATTGTGTTTTTGTGCAACAGGAAGATAATTCCTTTTCTTCTTCTTTTATTAATTTTGAAGGATTGTTACTAAGAGAAGGTAAGAAGGTTTATGGTGATGACCCGGGTAAATCAAATATTGTTAGGAGTAATCTTAGAATGCTGGACAATTTAGACTCGAATGTGGGGGACAAACTTTGGAATGCTATTACCGATTTGGGTGTTATGGAAGGTGATTCTAAAAGGGATTATAACAAGAGATTGGATGAGTTAGAAAAAATTGATCTTCGTAGAAGGGTGGGAGAGATGGAGAAGAAAATGTTGTGAAATGATTTTAGGTTCTATGAACATTCGAGGGGGAGGAAGCAAGGTAAAGCGGAGCAGAGTTTCTGACTTGATTCAAAAAGGGAATGCTGACATTTTTTTGATCCAAGAAATAAAAATTCAAACTTTGACGGAACCTATGGTTAGGAGTTTTTGGAGGAAAGACTTGGTGGATTTATCGTTTTCGAAATCGATAGGAGCTTCAGAAGGTTTATTGACCATTTGGAAGGTGGGTTGTTGTGAAGTGATTCTTACCTTTAAAGGGGAGGAGTACTTAGGTATTAAGCTATCTTGGAAGAACGATGTGTATTATATTGTTAATGTCTACTCGTCTTGTGATTTATGAGCTAAACGTACCCTTTGAAGTAGATTGTTGGAGTTGAAAGCAAATATGTCGGATGGGGAGTGGATTATCGGAGGAGACTTTAATGCAATTAAAGTTGCAAACGAACGGAAAGGTAGTGTAGGTAGTAGTGTTGCGGCGGAATATGGGGAATTTTCGGATTTTATTAATGCTAGAAATTTAATTTATGTTCCTTGTAGAGGGAAGAAGTTTACTTTGTTTGGTAGAGGTGGCAAGTGTCGTAGTAGGCTAGACCGCTTTTTAGTGGATGGAGATATAGTAGATAGATGGGGTGTTGTGGGCCAATACATTGGTAATAGAGACATTTCCGACCATTGTCCCATTTGGCTTGTTCTTGATCAATCAAATCGGGGACCGAAGCCGTTCAAAGTTAATGAAGAATGGTTCTCTAACAAAAACTTCTTGCCGTTTGTTGAACTAGAGTGGAAGAAGTTGGTTGTGGGGGTAGAGGTGATTTTATTCTCAAGGAGAAGCTTCGTCTCCTTAAAAAGAGGCTTAGTTGGTGGAATTTTAACGTGTTTGGGAAAATCGACTTAGATATTGAGGAGGATGTGTGTATTTTGAACTTGGAGTTAGGGGAGGTGGAGTTAAAGGAGAAAGGGAGGGCGAACGACAAGTTTTGGTTGAACCTCAAAATTAGGGAGAACATGTTAATTCAAAAGTCTAGATTGAAGTGGGTTAATGAAGGTGATTCTAATAGTCACTTTTTTCACCGGGTATTGAAAGACAGAAGGTGGAGGAATTTTATTGGTCCTTACATTTTTGAAGGGGATATGATTGCTACGGTGGAGGAGGTGAAGGGAGCGGTTAGAGATCATTTTGCTACTAAATTTTTGGAAGAGGACTTTGAGAGGCCGCTGCTTGATGGGTTATCTTTTAATTCTCTTTCTTATTTTGAGAGGGCTTTCTTTGAGGCTCCCTTTTAGGAAAGCGAAATTAAGGAGGCGATGTAGGATTATTAAGGGACCAAGAGTCCGGGCCCGGATGGGTATACCTTTTCTTTCATCAAAAGGTGTTGGCATATTATGAAGGAAGACTTTTGTAGGTGTTTTGAATCTTTTCAATCAGAAGCTTTCTTATCTAAGGCTTTTACATCCTCTTTCGTTACTTTGATTCTGAAATCCTTGAATCCTTTGTGTATGGATGATTTTAGGCCTATTTGCCTAGTGGGTTGTGTGTATAAATCTTTTGAAGTCGGTTCTTCCAAGGTTAGCAATTTTCTTGTTTTCTTTTTATAAAGTTCCTAGCAAAGTTGCGAAAATAATTACGTCAATTCAATCCAATTTTCTTTGGGGAAGTAAGGAGGGGAAAAAGAGTATCCATTGGGTGAGTTGGAGATCGGTGTGTCTTCCGCTAAAGTCGGGGGGTCTTGGCCTTCGTAGGGTGGAAGATTTCAATGTAGCTCTTTTGCACAAATGGAGGGGGAGGATTCTAGGTGACAAGAATAGTCTTTGGTCTGAAGTTCTTAAGACGTGTTATGGTGATGTCTCTTTGAATATTTTGAGTTTGCAAGGCGCTAAGTTAAAGTGGAAATGACTTCTTTTTGGTGGAGGGAGATTATCAATTTGGGAAACTTTTACTCCGAAGATGTTTTTGCTTCCAATTGTTATTTCACAATTGGGAAAGGTTTTCAAGCATCCTTTTGGCACTCTATTTGGATACAAGACTTTTGCTTGAGGGAGCATTTCGGGTTACTTTACAACGAGTCTCAATTGAAGAACGTTTCTATTGCTCGTATTGGGGGTTGGTCTGGTGGTTTTTGGCAATGAGGGAATATTGGTATTGATTTTGGTAATGTGACTGATTTATTTTTTTCATAGTTGTAATTACAGAGGACAAGAAGAGGAGGATATTTTTTAGAATCAAAATTTGTCTGGTAGCTTTCGGCACAGTAGCAGGAGTCCTGGCAATACAGCTGCTTCAAATGTTGTTTTTTCTCGCAGTTTTCGCTTCATAACAATGTTCAACCCCCATTGCAACTTTCCGGGTCTGAGTACCGCGTGGGTCAAAATCGGATTGTTAGCAGACAAAGGAATTGCAGTCCTGATTCTTATGCAGCTAATCCGGTTTTGTCGAATTTACCTCGGACCAGCAACGTTTATGGTCATTTGAATTTTGCTGGAGCCGCGCTTTTGGTTTCGGATACTGCAGCTGAGGAGGTTTCGGGAAATCAGGTTTTCAGTTCTACAGGTGGAGTATCTACTGTTATGGCTTGTGAACAGGGTTTTGAGCAGAATCTTTACGTTTCTTCTGCTAACAACATTTCTGGAATGAACGATGCTTTTTCTGCTGATACCTCGTCGTGGCTGGAAGTATCAAATTCGATACAGAAGGATTTTGAACAGAATTTTGTCGATCCCTCTGTCAGTAGCAATTTTGGCACAGGCGTTGCGTCTTTTGTTGTTATCTCGCCGAGGTTGGAAGTTTCAAATCCCATACAGCATGGTTACTCAGTCTGTTGGTGTCGAAAGCTTAGAAATCGTGGATGAGGAATTCTTGAAAGAAGTTGTGGATTTGTCTGTTTTACTGAGGTGGGCTAGACTAGTTGGGGGTAATTTTGATTCGGTGGAGTGGAAACCGGAAGACTCTGGTAATTTTACGGTTTCAAGTTTTAGAGCTTTGACAAAATCTTTTAGGATTACATTGGGTCCTAAGGAAGAATTTGATGTCGCTTTTTCGGTTATTTGGAGGTTGGAAGTTCCGTACAAGGTTAGGTGTTTCAGATGGAGAGGATTTTTGAATAGACTACCCACCAAGGTCAATTTATCCAATAGAGGGTGTGTTCTTTCTACCGACAACATCAAATGTGTTTTTTTTTGCAAAGGGTGTCTGAAATCTTTGGATCACTTATTATTAGGGTGTCTGGTTTCTAAATTGGTTTGGAATGAGGTTGCGGATTGGTGGGGTTATAGTTTATTGGAATCAAATCATTTGAAGGAAAGTTTTATTTATTGGTGTCGGAAAGGTAAACTTTTGGGGTTTGAAGAAAGGGAAAGAAGGTAGTGTTTGGTTGGCGACGACTTGGTAAAAATGGTTAATGAGGAATGAGATTATTTTCAAGAATGCTTCATGGAACGTCATGGATACTGTTTGGAACATCAAAACTCTTCTTTGGAGATGGTTGTATATCGGGAAGATTACTTTCCCAATTGCAATTTTTATGAATTCATTAAAAATCCTGTATTTTATTATTCATAGAAGGTGATCGTACCTGGAGATCAGGATCCGATACGGTTGGCTTCGAGAGTTGTTGAAAGACGGTCGGTGAGGAGAGAAAAGGGGGTGTACCTGCAAGGCACTCCGATGCTAAAGTAAGTAATCGATCAAAGAGTGAGCAAGTACGAGAATTAAGGTCAGAGAATTGAATACTTGACCCTCTCAAATGAGAGGGTTTATATAAGGGGCTAAGTGGAAGATTATTGGTCCATATCGTTGGGCGCAGATTGAGGAATCCGTAAAAATAGGTAACGGTCAAAACTAGCCGTTGGAGGGCTTTACCTTGGTCGGTGCGCTCTTGGTCGACAAAGACCACTATTCTTGATTCTGCTCGACGCCGAGCGCTTCTGCCAAGTTGGTTTGCTTGGCCCAATTATGGGAATTGGGTCAGTCCAGAATAGGAGCCCCCCAAGTCATTGCTCGTGTGGAGGAGTAGTGAGTTAGTAATGATTTCGTGCTCGAGGACGAGCGGTATCTGGGCTATGAATTTTATGATGTCGACCTTCGAGGGGTGAGCAGTTGGTACGTTGCTCGACGGTAGAATGTGAAACGAAAAGCTGGAAAATTTGGGAATTCATGCTTATTAATGATATGACGGCTAGCCTAGGGGCTAGTGTGTAGGGGTCACGCGTGCTTGCACGTGTTTCCCTCCCTATAAATAGGGTTTCCAGGCTTCATTTTGAACTTTTCGTTTCATCTTCATCTCCGACGTCTTGCTCGTTCAACCACCACCGCTCACAGCCGTCGACCACCACACCTTGCCGTCGACCACCGATTCCAGACTCTACATCTTCTGCAAATGGCTTTTCAAGCACAAGGTACGACTCTTTTTTGTTTTTTTCAGTAGTTATAGGTTAGATATCATAGAAATGCATGCGGTTTTAGGGTAGTTTTAACGGTAGTCTTAGATTTAGAACCGGTAAACTTTAGAAATTCTGCCACCGTTGTTGGTCGGCTGCAAACCCTAACTCATGGTCTACGTAGATGTTGGTCGACCTTGACTTGGGATTTGATAAGTGTTTTAGGCTAGACTCCGTAATTTCTGACGTTGGGCGTAAGCCATCGCTTTGAGCGATGGTCAGCCAGGGCTATTGCTCGGGACCCTGTTCCTGGGTTGATGCGCGCCCTTTCACTTGTCGAGCGGTGGAAGGGTGGATTTGATATTCTTAATCGAATTCACTGACGCCTTTCCTCTGCTTTTCAGGTGAAAACTCGCTCATGGACCCATTGGATGTTTCCTCGGAAGAGACGTCCTCGGAAGATTCTGGATCCTCTGTGTCAGTCCCCTCCGGCTCTGGGAGTTCCTCGGGAGACTCGGACGCAAGCACTACAGAAGAAGGAGCTTCAACAGAATCGCCACGATGCCCCGAACAGATAAGGATCTCGCCCGAAGAATGGGTGGTAGAGGATCTGCTGGACAAAGTGTCCTCGTTCTCAAGGCCTCGAGCGGAGCCGCTGCCCGTCGTTGGCAACCCTGCTGATTGGGTTGTAACCTGCCCAGGAGATGATGACCATATCTTCTCAGATTTTGGAGGTCGGGCGTTCTCCATGTACGAGTATGCAATTTCGGTCCTAGGGGTAACTTTGCCCTTCAGTGATTTGGTATGCGATGTGCTCGAGCATCTGTGTGTTGCTCTGTCTCAGCTGCATCCTAACTCGTATGCATTCTTGAAGGCATTTGAGGTGACGTGCGCCCATCTGGGTTTTGGTGCCACGCTCCCTCTGTTCTTCCGTCTGTTCTCCCTGCAGCGTCAAGTCGGGCGAGGAACTGATCGAAAGGGGTTCGTCTCTTTGAAACAGAGGACGAAGATTTTCAAGGCTCATTCAGAGTCCATCTGAGCTTTCAAGATGGACTATTTTTTGATCAAACCCGCGAGCGCGGTGGCTGTGAGGGTGCTGAGCTTTCTGGGGATAGATACTGACGAGAATGATGAACCCAAGCTCGACGACCAAGGGGAGGTGATCCTGATGAGGCTTTGGTTGTCCCCGTTCTCCTGGAGTTACGCCCATTATGAGAGGTCGGTTAGTGAGTTCGTCCAGGTGGGGGACTCTTTGAATGAGGATGACGCGGCCAGTTTCGAGGCCTTCAGGAGGTTGATAGCGTCTTTTACTCCGACCCCCTGCTGGACGGAGAAGGGAAAGTTATGCTCGATCAAGATGGGGGGGAAGCTGTGGAGCGTCCCTTGATCGACGTCACTGATTTGCTGGCGTGTAATACCGGGCAGGAAGTGTCCGACTTTTTTGGTATCTGCTTTATTTATGTTAGTCATATCTTTGATATTACTCTGTCGTCCATGATTAATCTAATTTTTTCTTTTTTCTTTTTCAGGCTCCCTGTCGAACCCGCTTGACAAAATAGAAGAACGCTTGCGTCAGCAGCAGAAGAAGAGATCGAGGGTTGTGCAGACCAAAATGACCGAGACAAGCGGCTCTGGGTCGGGCCCCTTGGTCCAGGGATCTCCGAGCGCCTCAACTGGCTCTCTAATGAAGAAGTATAAGTCCGCAGCGACTGTGGACCTGACGGCCAACGCTCCTCCGAAGCCGAAGCATGTGCTGCCGCCGTGCTTCGTGAAGCGCAACTTTTTTGAGGGGACGAGCATGGAGGTGGACCGTGTGGACTCCTTGTTCCTGGAAGGCATGGACCTTCCTGCCTGGCGGTTGTCTTTGGCCCAGGACGCAAGTGCTGTCATGCGGGTCTTGACAATGGCCTGGCTGACGGCTGAAGGACATCCTGGGTAGGAGAGGGAGATGGGGAGGCTGAAGGAGCAACTGGCTGCCGCTGAGGAGAAGCTGAAAACGGACACCGAAGAAGCCAGTGCCACGGCCAAGGAGCTGACCGAGCGGGGCAACATTATTGCAAAACTGAAGGTCGACAAGAAGAGGGTTTTGGAGCAGAATAAAAAGCTGAAGGATGCTTTCTGCCCGAAGGAGGATGAGGATGCTGAAACCAAGAGTATGGTAACGAGGGCTCAGTTCCTTGATCGGATCGACCAAGACATGGAAGATCTGAACTCATCAACTGAGCTCAGTTTCCAGAATGCGGTAGATCAGATAAGGGCTCTTCATTCCGACGTGGCCTTGGACGTCGGTCGGATTAGCTACCTATACAAGGTCGAGGACGGCCAGATTGTGGTTCCTTCGGACCTGGTAGTGGATGATTCTCAGTCAGGGTCGATTGTTCCGCCCGATCAGCCTGAAGCGCAGCCGGACCAGGAAGAAGCTCGTCAAGAAGAAGGGCGCCCGGAGGGCGAGGGTAATTAGTTTATGGCCTGCGTGCCTTGTAATATATGTTTCTTAGTTTTGGGGCGTAGTCCCCTTTGTAATTAACTATGAATAAGTCGGCCCTTCGAGGTCGCATTTTTGTGCTCACCATTCGATGTTTATTAATGCTCGTTTGTTTCATTATATTTACTGTTCAATTGCTCGTCCGTCGGAGGACTGTTCTCTTTATATTTCAAATGCTAAGTGTTTGTCGTGCGTTTTTGCACTTAATTGGATATGATTGAATGTATACGGGGTGTGTTCGTGATCCATTGGTTTGGGGGACCAAGTAGATTCTGGAGTTTTTGCTCCTGACCGGTGCCCGGGCCAAGGTAATGGCCCGGGCTCCGTGGCTTGAACATCCCATCGCGAGCTGGGGTTCTGCCTGGTCGTGGTACTTAGGCGACGTCAGACTCGTTTGAGTATCCGTCAGTGCGGCAAGTTTCTCGTTCCCTCGAAAGGAGATACTGATTGATTATGTTATTTTTGGGTTGTCGTGCTCGTTGTAACACGGTGGGAGAACTGACTTTAGTTAAATGTTGCGGATAGCAAGAGTCGCCACCGACTTTTATTTTATCCAAAGGAAAGGCATAAAAGAACAGGAAAGACCTTTTAAAAGATTTTTGGGTTCGGGGGGTAGGTTATATAAAGGGAAGGTGTTAGCACCCTTTACATCCATGGTTATCCATGGGCTCTTAGTTACTTAGCTCACTTTAAATTGTTTTGAAAAAAGTGTAGTGTGTGAATAAAAATTTTCTTAAGTACTTTATAATGATCCATGTACGGATATATATAAAGTCTTTGTTTTGAAAATTTGTTTGAAAATGTGAAGTGTTTGAAATGTTTTTGGAAAGTGAGCAAGTACGTAAGAGGAACCTACCCTAAGTTAAGTCTTTTTTGTTCTTAAATATCCTTAAAGTGGTAAGACTATCCCTATTATTAAGGAATAGGTAGTCATTACCTTGGATGTGAGAGACAAGTGAAGGGACAATTGTTATTTAGGCAACTGTGAGGTGTATAAGCAATTCGAAGGGACTTATCATCTTTATTCGAAAGGGACAAGATCATTACAAAGGCAACATTCGAAGGGATTTGATCTTCACGACAACCTGGAAAGAACCCAGCTTGTACCAACTTCTTCTTAATAACGGACAATGGAGTAGTCAAATCTGCAACTAAGGAAATATGTGAATCTTCATCAATGGCATTGACAGTCTTCTCATGATTTGGCATAGGAGCAGTAATCACATTTGGAGTACCCGGAGGGTCAAACTCAATCTCTCCAGCATCAATCATATCCTGAATCTTATTCTTCAATACCCAGCAACTATTGGTATCATGTCCCTGACAATTTGAATGATATGCACATCGTGCATTAGGATTGTACCTGGGAGAGGTAACATTGGGATTCTGAGGAGGGTCCCTCAAAGTGATAAGTTCACCCTTCAACAAGTGTTGCAAGGCTTGGGCCAGTGACATGTTGATCTTAGTGGACTGTCTTCTAGTCCTCTGTTGATTGCCCTGTGGTGGCTCTGTTGTTGCAGGAGTTGGATTGGAGATATGAACTGCACTCACAGACTGATGCCTCCTATTACGATCAGGTTGACCATAAACAACATTTGACTCTTTCTTCCCACTAGGGGGCTTCTTTGTAGTACTGGATGAAGAAGCACCCACTTGGATCTTGCCACTCCTTATACCACTTTCTACGCGCTCTTCTGTCATTATCAACTCAGTGAAGCCAGATGATGAGCTTCCAATGAGATGATTGTAAAAGGGACCACTCAACGTACACATGAACATATCAACTAACTCCCTGTCAGTTAGAGGGGGTTGCACTCTTCCAGCTAAGTCTCTCCAATTCTGAGCATACTCCTTGAAGTTTTCTTTAGCACCCATAGACATGCTCTGCAGTTGCATGCGAGTAGGGGCTAAATCAGCATTGTATTGATATTGTTTGTAAAAAGCTTCAGCAAGATCATTCCAATCACGGATGTTGACACTCTCCAACTGATAATACCATTCCAATTGAGCTCCAGATAAGCTCTCTTGGAAGAAATGGATCCACAACTTCTTATCAGCAGTATGGGGTTGGATTCTCCGGACATAGGACCTCAGATGCAGCTTGGGACAAGAGACCCCATCATAAACTACGAAAGTAGGAACCTTGAAACCAATGGGTATGACCACCCCAGATATCAAACTCAGATCTTCAAAATCCAGCCCAGAAGACTTTTGCAATTCCATAGCATCCATTCTATCCACTAGCATTTTGAACTTATCTTCATTAGGCTCATGATAGTAATTAGCTTCAGAATCAGAGTCCCCCATAGTGTTGTGGAGACTGCCTCCCTCTTTCTCAGACTCTTCAGATTCATAGTCTTCAACCTGTTCTTTGGTCTTGACAGGACCTCTGAACTTTCTTCCCATGTTGATCAGGCCACCTGACCTTCTAGTCTTCTTAGTTTTCTTGGCCAGCAGTGTCTTCAATTCATCCTGCCCCTTGGACAAGTTCAGGATCAGCTCTTGGAACTGTGCATTTTGTGCCTGGAGATCTTTGACTGTTTGTTCAAGAGCCATTGCTGAAATAAATAGCGAGAAGATAAGAAACCTGTGCACAAGAAACCTGTGATGCAATGGTATGATATGTAAATGCGTATGCAATGTTTTCAAGGACCGCGGGATTTAAATTTGTTTAAACAACCAAGAAAGTAAACTTTTATTAGTAATAAATTTGTTTGCCCTTTGGGCTTACAAAAAAATGAAATGAAATAAATACAAAAGATGGGGTTTTAAGTCTCCCATGGACGTTTCCTCTTTGTATTGAGGTATGAGTTGAGATTCTGCTCCTCGTGAAGTTGCTTTGTTAGCTCCAGGATTCTTTCTTGACTTGCTTTGTAATGAGCCTCGAAAGTATCCCTTTGTTCCTTCAACTGGATCCAGGATCTCTGTAAGTCTTCCATGTCAGTGGGCATGTCTGGGTGAAGGATGGTATAAGAGGTATCTCCTTCAGCAACAGGCTCCATAGTAACTGGAAGGATGGCAGGATATGGCATCATGAGAGTCTGAGCACGAGATCGCACCCATCTGAGATAAGCCTCCATAGGGATAGTGTACTTAGGCTCCAGAGTCTTGTTGTCAACCTTGTTCACTTTTCCCCATGCTCGTATGAACCTTTGACGGTAACCTTGCAGATCGTTGTCGTAGTCAAACACAATACCCTGAATCAACATGTCATGTGGACCATCACTCCGAGCGTAACCAAACTGTCGTAAATCTAAGGAAGGGTTGTAAGTGATGCCTCCTCTTATGCCTAGAAGTGGCACATTAGGAAACTCCCCACAACAGTCAATGATAGTGACATTTTCCATAGATCTGGAGCACCAATGGATATCTGAATGAGAGAGTGACATAATCCTCTTGGACCACCTGAACCCTTGTTCATTCTTCATCACTGATCGAGGAAGGTGAGAAATAAACCACCTAGACAATAAAGGTATGTAGCACATCAGAGTTCCTCGTGCCTTCGTAGTACGAGTATGAAGAGAATGTATGATGTCTCCAAGCAGTGTAGGCACTGGATTATGAGTCATAAATATGTTGATGGCGTGAATGTCTATGAACTGATCTGGATTGGGGAACAACACTAAGCCATAAATCAACAAGGCTAAGATCTCCTCAAAAGCATCATAGCTCATAGCCTTCAAGAACACTTGAGCCTTTTCTATCAATACCTTAGCAAGAATACCCTTAACTCCACTCCTTGTTTCTAGGACAATGTCTGACATCTTCAGATGTAGGGCTGCAGCAATGACTTCAGGTTTAGGCTCTTTTTCCAAGCCTGTGAAAGGTATCTGATCAAGGATAGGTATACCCAGAAGCTTGGAGAACTCTTCCATTGTAGGAACCAACTGATAGTCGGGGAATGTGAAACAATGATGTTTAGGATCAAAGAACTGAAACAGAACACTCATCATGTCTTCATTGAACCCTGAAGTGACTAAATCCAGTAGGTGACCATGCCTCTTGATGAATTGGGAGTTTTCAGAAACTTGAGAGACCAATTCCTTAAGCTTAGGAGGTATTCCTACAAAGTTGATCCGGGTAGTATTCCTACGAGCAGAAGCCATGACCTGCAACAAAGAACAAAGATAAATCCTTTGGTCCTTGAAATGGTTAGTGAAAATGCTATGCTTATGATGCATGATGATGTCATGATGTTATGCTCAATCACAAACATGTGGCACACACAAACAAGTCACACAATAGCCCTAGGTTTAAAGGCTTGCATGAGGTTCAAAGGTAAGTACCCTCCCCTGAAGTTTAGATGGTTCATCCTGTCCTACAAAAGTAACCAGGTTCTAAGGGATCTCAATATAATTGATCCTTCACAAGGGTGGTTGTTCAGTAGGCAACTTACTTGCCAACCAAAACCCTCCAAGTTTAGAATCTCAATGAGCGTAGTATCGAGTATCAACCAACTTCAGTCTTCACCAAAGCCGATTACCTCACTACTTTCTAAAGGCCAAGATGGGTTAACTAGGGTTCTAAAAGTTAGTTAGTGTATTGACAACATATGGCAGCCTCATATTATCCTCAACTTGACTTAAGGAACATAAGCACCAACCAAGAAGTCACACTAAGTATGGCCACCAAATCAACCATATCGGTATACGTCGTACAGTTTCCTTGGTCTATTGCCATTTACCTAAGGTACACTAGATCCGGGTTAGGATCTTTCACACATAAGAGCACCCAACAGATAAGTATAAAACAAACAAGGCAAACAATGTTAAAGTGATCTAATTCCTAAGGGTACCCCTCTTTTATTATAATCCCCAGCAGAGTCGCCAGTTCTGTAACACGGTGGGAGAACTGACTTTAGTTAAATGTTGCGGATAGCAAGAGTCGCCACCGACTTTTATTTTATCCAAAGGAAAGGCATAAAAGAACAGGAAAGACCTTTTAAAAGATTTTTGGGTTCGGGGGGTAGGTTATGTAAAGGGAAGGTGTTAGCACCCTTTACATCCATGGTTATCCATGGGCTCTTAGTTACTTAGCTCACTTTAAATTGTTTTGAAAAAAGTGTAGTGTGTGAATAAAAATTTTCTTAAGTACTTTATAATGATCCATGTACGGATATATATAAAGTCTTTGTTTTGAAAATTTGTTTGAAAATGTGAAGTGTTTGAAATGTTTTTGGAAAGTGAGCAAGTACGTAAGAGGAACCTACCCTAAGTTAAGTCTTTTTTGTTCTTAAATATCCTTAAAGTGGTAAGACTATCCCTATTATTAAGGAATAGGTAGTCATTACCTTAGATGTGAGGGACAAGTGAAGGGACAATTGTTATTTAGGCAACTGTGAGGTGTATAAGCAATTCGAAGGGACTTATCATCTTTATTCGAAAGGGACAAGATCATTACAAAGGCAACACTCGAAGGGACTTGATCTTTTTATCTGTTAAGGGACTAGATGATATAAGATGAGGGACTTTGCTTTATACACCCTACTTGACCTTTTGTTTAGGCAACTTGAGAGGTAACCCTTAAGAAGTGAGATGGCGATCCAGGATCGACTTACGTGTATGATCTAATTTCAATTTTAAATACAAACATGTTTTACACTCCCTATTTACTAACCATAACATTTAAAATATAAATATTAAAAATTACTACAACTATTACATATTGGATACAATTACATAATAATAATAATAAAAAATAAATAAGCAAATAAATAATAATAAATAATTGGGTTAGTAACAATAATAATAATAAAAATCATATAATATATAAATAAATGGGGTTAGTAATAATAAAATAGATAAGAATAAAATAAAGAAATTAGCATAATAATGAATAATAAATTAAAAGTTCAATTTTTAATAAATAATTATTTTTTTAAGATTTTAAGAAGAAAAATAAGCAATTCATATTATATATATTAATTATTATAAAGATTTAAATTTATATACTTGTTATAAAAATAATGGTTAATTATAATTAAATAAACACATTATAAAAAATAAATTATATTAATAAGATCAAATTAGGAGTTTTTTTAATTGTTTTAAACATAATCTAAAATTATTTACACGATTTATATAAAATTATGGATAATGATAATATAAACAAATAATAAAAACAAAGAAACATAATTAACATTTATATAAAATAATTAGGGTTTTAGAAAAAATATTATTAGGGTTAATCATATGGAATTAGGGTTTTACTTATTTATCCACAAATTAAATCAAATTAAATCAATTTATTCACAAATTATATATATATATATATATATATATATATATATATATATATATATATATATATATATATATATATATATATATACATATTATAAATAAAAATGTTTTTTATAAAAGAAAATATGAAGTTTTAAGAATTTTGAACAAAAGTATTTTAAATAATATTTATAAATTGTATTTGCTAATTTAAATAAAATGGAAATAATTAAAATAAGAAAATAATGAAAAAATTGCTCAAAAAGAAAGGACCTGGGATTTGAACCCAGGTCCCCTACCTCATATACAAGGCACAAAACCATCCAGGCCAGCGTGCACTGGTGATAGAGACTGAGATCCACATGCTTTTGTTTCACATCCTGTAAAAATCATAATAAAAGCAAAAAATAACACAAAAAGGGCCTGGGGGGGATTCGAACCCAAGACCCTCAACCAAACAAACACACACTCCAACCATCCAGCCAGAAGGGCGCACCTGATATATAATTCACAACAAATAATAATATAGTAAGTTATGTGAATAAGTGAGAAAATCAAGCAAAAAGAATGCTGCCCTCCAGGATCGAACCCAAGCCTTGAACCATAACACACGCATCCCTCACCACTGGGCTAGACGTGCATCTGTGAAACAAATTATAAACAATACAATAAAATATTAAAGCAAAATTTGAATTCCAGCCAGCACGCCAAGGACTTCATCTTCTTCCTGGATACCTACGAATTTTGTTGCAAAATCACCTAGGTATTTTCCTGCGGGTTCTTGATACTCATAACCTACGAATTTCAAACAGCAAGCAAACGGTACAATTTCTTTCAATTGATTAGGGCATTATGGTTCCCAGAGCTCACACAATCATCCTATGTCTTTCAAATTTATTTATATTAGGTTTAGTGTGAAGCCCTAAAAGCTTGGCCGAAACCCTAACAATGGTCGTTCCTCCAACCTGTATCAAAACTTCAATTAACCAGCCCAGAAACAATCAACAACTCATTATAAACATGAAACAATGATCAAATTTAATTTATAACACACAAATATAAGAAAACGAAAAATTCATCAAAGTATGAAGAGTTTGATTCGGGTTATGCAATATGTCATGTTTTTGATGCTTTTAATGATTGGAATGGGTTCAGTGATGTCCATAGAACATGTAACAACCTTCAAATTGCCTTGAAAGAGCTTGAAGAATGAAATCCGAATTGAGTTTTTGGTGAGTTTTGAAAAATTGGAAACTTACTCTTGAGGCAGCAATTTCGTGTCCAATGCTTGTGATATGTTTATGTACTTATAGTTGGATGAAACTAGGTCAAAAAATTGAATGGTTGTTTGGACTTTTTGGATTCAAGAGATTGAAAAAGATCATGCTTTGAATTTCATATATTCTTGAATGTATCCTTTCTATCTTAAGACAATCATCATAAATTGCATATCAATCTGATCTAATCAACTTTCATGACCTTCTAGAATCAAAATATATTTCAAATCTTCATATTTTATATTTTATTTGAATTTAAAATGATTTTTAATATAAAAAATCATAATAAATAAAATAAATAAAATAAAATAATGAAAATATTAAATAAGTTTCGTGCATGATGTCATGGAACACCTTGGGTCACAAAAAGTTCAGCCCATTTGAAGAACTATGGTTTTAAGACCCTATTTACTTCATAAACCACCCAAAAATTTCCCAAATTTGAAAGGGAAAAAATCCTTAAATTTTAATGCTATGAGGGTTTTATTGGACATTTTGGAAAGATTAAAGAGTCCTCTAACCAACCCCATTGGTTTCGTGTCCATATCTTTTACCATTCTCAAGTTATGCCCTTTTGAAGTTGTTGACTTTTTGTTGACTTTTAAAAGGACCTATAATGTCTTAGCTCATACCTTCCAAATGAAGCATTTTTGGGCTTGGCTTGTGAGACACAAAGTTGTAGAGAATTCAATTTCCTTCAAAATGAGATTTGGATGGGAAAAATTTGATGAAGCATGTGAAAGTTATGGCTGGTCAAAGTTCAGTTCTTTTCCTGAGGAAACCCTAATTTAGAAACCTCTGATTCTTGATGATCTGAAATATCCTTGATGAATCATGATCAACCCTTGATCAAATGATGAATTTTACTTCATATAATTGATGTTGACAAAAAATCATGAAGTTTGACTTTGGTTTGACCACAGTTGACCTCAGTTTGACTTTTTAACTACTTTGATTGATTTTGACTTATCTGATCATCTGACTGAGCAAACCTTTGAGAAAAGTTCTGAAACTTGTCATGGGGGTTCTTAAACACATATAAGATGTTATGAAGCTCACTTGAAGTCTTAGAAATTCAATTATCCTGATTAAATTCAAAACCCTAGTTTTGGATGCACTGCTTAGGAGGATGCATTGTCTGAGGGAATTGTCAAATCTTCTGACTAATTGTGAACTTTGTGAACCTTGTGAACCTCATAAGATGTCTTGTGAACCTTGTGAACCTCATGAGAGGTCTTGTGAACCTTGTGAACCTCATAAGAGGTCTTGTGAACCTTGTGAACCTCATAAGAGGTCTTGTGAACCTTGTGAACCTCATAAGATGTCTTGTGAATCTCATAAGATGTCTTGTGAATCTTGTGATCCTTGTGAATCTCTTAGCACACAAAGTCTTGTTTTGTGAGGGAAAATTTTGGGGTGCAACAGCTGCCCCTGTTCAATTTTCTGAAACCTGAGGGGTTAGATTGGTATATGTGACAGTCATGACCTGGAAGGTTGAAGGGGATTGAACACAAAAGCCCAAAAATTTGCACTCACCGGTGCGTAAAGTGATACTGATGACTAGTTGTATATGCTTGAGTGGGCTTAAAGATGCCACTTGGAGAAAAGTTCTTCAAATATATCTCTTGGAGAATAAAGTAGTCCAAAGTATGAAGATATAGCTTTTTGGGAAGATAAACAATATCCCAAAATAATGGTGACTTTTGGGAGGATAAACAACGGCCCAAAGTCATGATAGCTTTCAGGAGGATAAACAACGTCCTGAGGTATAAGTATAATTTTTGGGAAGATAAACAACGGCCCAAAGTAATGATAGCTCTCAGGAGGATAAACAACGTCCTGAGGTATAAGTATAACTTTTGGGAAGATAAACAACGGCCCAAAGTCATGATATGGCTTTTGAGAAGATAAACGACGTCTCAAGATAGCCTTCGGGAAGATAAACGACGTCCCATGATAATGAGGTAACCTTTGGGAAGATAAACAACGACCCAAGGTCATGATATGGCTTTTGAGAAGATAAACGACGTCTCAAGATAGCCTTCGGGAAGATAAACGACGTCCCATGATAATGAGGTAACCTTTGGGAAGATAAAAAATGGCCCAAGGTCATGATAGCTTTCGGGAGGATAAACAACGTCCCGAGGCAACAAGTTTTTGATGAAGTTTGTCTGCTGGAGAATTAATCTGCAAAGCAAATATCATGATGTATATAACATTCTGCGAGATAATATTAGTTTATGCATTATGTATGCATGTATAGTATGATGCACTTAAGTAATGTATTATGTAATTATGGATATGTATGTTATGGTATGATGTAGATGATGTATGTATGAATCATGCAGCCTGACGCGTCTGGATATCTTCGTACAACAACTGCTGGCCAGGGAAAATAAATCCCGATTCGTTGCCGAAGAATATGAAGAACTCGTTCCTGTCTCCTTTGATAATATATTATTCATAACCTCCCGTCTTCGTTTGATAGTAAGGTATACATAACCTCCCGTCTTCGTTCGATAGTAAGGTATCCATAACCTCCCGTCTTCGTTCGTCGTACTCCTATTGAAAGAATAAATTCCCGACTATCCGTATGAGGATAAAAGAGATGGATATAAATTCCAGGGGAGATGCAACTCGAAGTATTTATGAAGATGGATTTGCCCTACTAGGGGATTTGTAGCTGTCTTGTAGGGATGAACCGGCGAAACTTCATTGAATTCCTTCCCTCGTTCGTCCTTAGTAAATACTATTACTGCATTTTCATGCATTTCTGGTAAACATCAATCATATTAAGCATTTTATGCATTTCTTGTAAACATCAATCATATTCAAAAACATATATACATTCAAACACAACCAATGGACGTTTCGCTTATGTAAATAGGGTAAAAGTAAATCTGGATTCAAAGATGGAATTTTATTTATATCACAAAGTGACCTACACATAGGCAAGTTTGTACAAGGAGACAGAAATCCTAGTAAGAGGAATTTGTCGTAAAAAATTTTACAAAACAAAGAAAACCAGCTATGTGGGAAATAATCCTATTGAGTTTCAATTCTACTATTGCCATTATCTTCAATTATCTCATCTTCTGCTGTCGAGACGGAAATGGTTGGATTGAGCTTTATCTGTTCGAGCTTGAGTAAGCAGCACAACTGGTTGTAGTTTCATGAGTGATCCAAACGAGACATAGTCATATGCTTTAATCCCTAACTTTTGCCTGGATTGCCCTTTTAGGTTTTCAATCCACCGGGATACCCTTTTTTGCCCAAGCCACCTTTTCAGGTTTTCGACTTGTCGGGTGTACATTTTTTATATATATCCCTAATTTTTGCCCGAACCCTTTTGGTTCGCCGGGATGCCCTTATTTTTGCCTAGGCCAGTCAACCTAGCGGGTCTCGTTTTATGCGTAGTATTTTTTAACTATGTCTGCGTTTACAAGATGTGGGAAGTCTTCACCATCCATAGTAGTAAGTATCATGGCACCTCCTGAAAATACTGTTTTGACTACAAATGGTCCTTCATATGTAGGAGTCCACTTGCCCCTAGGATCACCCTGTGGTAATATGATACGCTTGATTACCAAGTCACCAGCCTGATATACTTTTGGCTTAACCTTCTTGTTGAAAGCTTTGATCATTCGTTTCTGATACATTTGGCCATGACAAACTGCTGCTAACCTCTTCTCATCAATCAAATTTATCTGGTCAAGTCGAGTCTGAATCCACTCATCTTCATCCAAGCCTGCATCCTTCATAACTCTTAAGGAGGGAATCTGAACTTCAATGGGCAGAACTGCTTCCATACCATAGACTAAGGAGAACGGGGTTGCCCCTGTTGAAGTACGTATTGTAGTGCGATAACCATGAAGAGCAAATGGTAACATCTCATGCCAATCCTTATAAGTGACAGTCATCTTTTGTATAATCTTCTTAATGTTCTTATTAGCAGCTTCTACTGCCCCATTCATCTTTGGACGATACGGAGAAGAGTTGTGATGCTTAATCTTGAACTGCGTGCAGAGATCAGTAATCATAGTGTTGTTCATATTAGAGCCATTGTCAGTAATAATCCTTTCAGGGATGCCATACCTACATATGAGATTATTCTTAATGAATCGAGCCACCACATTCTTAGTAACAGATGCAAATGAAGCTGCCTCTACCCACTTCGTGAAGTAATCAATAGCAACCAGGATGAAACGATGCCCATTAGAAGCAGTATGTTTGATCTCACCAATCATATCAATGCCCCACATGGCAAAAGGCCAAGGAGCAGTCAACACATTCAATGGTGATGGAGGTATATGGACTTTATCAGCATAAATTTGACACTTGTGACACGTTCTGGAATGTTGATAGCAATCAGCTTCCATGGTAGACCAATAGTAACCCGCTCTCAATATCTTCTTTGCCATAGTATGACCACTAGAATGAGTGCCAAAGATCCCATCATGCATATCTTCCATAATCTATGTTGCTTCCTTCTTATCCACACAACGAAGCAAAGTTGAATCATGATTGCGCTTGTACAAAATGTCATTACTCAAAAAGAACTTAGCAGAAAACCTTCTCAGAAACTTCCTATCTTTGACAGATGCCCCTTCAGGGAATTTCTGAGTTTCAAGATATATTTTCACTTCATAGAACCAAGGCTTCTCCTCTGTTTCTTCAGTGTCAATCTCATTGCAATATGCAGGCTTTTAAAATCTATCAATAGTAATCTTGGGAGCCTCATCATCCCAGCTGATCTCAAACATGGATGCCATGGTGGCTAATGCATCTGCCAACTGATTTTCTCTTCGTGGAATATGTCCAAAGGTAATCTCTTTGAAATGTGGGATCAAAGACAACACATGCTCTCTGTATGGAATGAGATTATCATGCTTGGTATCCCAATCTCCTTTAATTTGGCTTACTACCAGGGCTGAATCTCCATACACATCAAGGAACTAAATCTTCATATCAATGGCAGCTTTGATACCCAGGATACATGCCTCATACTCAGCCATGTTATTAGTACAATAAAAACAAATTCTGGCAGTAATCGGGGTATGACAACCTTCAGGGGAACTGATCACAACACCAACACCATTACCAAGTGCATTAGAAGCACCATCAAAAACCATAGTCCATCGGGATCCTTGTTCAGGTCCGTCATATTGTCCAGGTTCTTTGGTAATGATCATAATGTCTTCATCAGGGAACTCAAAACTCATTGACTGGTAATCATCCACTGCTTGATGAGCCAAATGATCAGCCACAACACTTCCTTTAATGGCCTTCTGAGTAGTATACTGTATGTCATATTCTGTCAAGATCATTTTCCATCTTGCTATTCTTCCGGAGAGAGCAGGTTTCTCGAATATGTACTTGATTGGATCCATCTTTGAAATCAACAAGGTGGTATGGGTCAACATGTACTATCTTAGTCGGCGAGCAGCCCATGCCAAAGCGCATCAAGTTTTCTCGAGCAGTGAGTATCTTGTTTCACAGTCGGTAAACTTTTTGCTAAGGTAGTATATTGCCTGCTCTTTTCGACCAGACTCGTCATGTTTCCCCAACACACACCCCATTGAGTTGTCTAATACTGTTAAGTACATAATCAAGGGTCTTCCATCAACTGGTGGCATCAGAATTGGAGGTTCTAGCAGATATTTCTTGATTTCATCAAAGGCAGTCTGGCACTCTTCATTCCATTCCATCACCTGATCTTTCTTCAACAATTTGAAGATTGGCTCACAGATGGCAGTTAATTGGGAAATAAATCTTGCAATATAATTCAATCGTCCCAAGAAACCTCTAACCTCCTTCTCAGTATAGGGAGCTGGAATCTCTTGTATAGCTTTCACTTTTGCAGGATCTACTTCAATACCTTTTCCACTGACAATGAAACCCAGGAGCTTACCAGATCTAACTCCAAAAGTACACTTGTTTGGGTTCAATCTCAACTTGTATTTCTTCAACCTCTCAAACAACTTATGCAGATGATCAAGATGTTGTTCTTCATTCTGGGACCTGGCTATCATATCATCCACATACACCTTTATCTCATGATGAATCATATCATGAAACAAAGCCACCATAGCACGCTGATATGTTGCCCCTGCATTCTTCAAACCAAATGGCATCACTTTATAACAAAAAGTGCCCCACTATGTAACAAATGTAGTCTTCTCCATATCTTCAGGTGCCATCTTGATTTGATTGTAACCAGAGAAACCATCCATGAAAGAGAATACCTTATGCTGAGCAGTGTTGTCTACCAGAACATCAATATGGGGAAGTGGAAAGTCATCTTTGGGGCTGGCCTTGTTCAAATCCCTGTAATCTACACACATACGTACCTTACCATCTTTCTTAGGTACCGGTACTACATTTGCAACCCACTGAGGATAAGAAGTCACAGCTAAGAACCCTGCATCAAACTGTTTCATTACCTCTGCTTTAATCTTTTCTGACATTTCAGGACGCATGCGACGAACCTTCTGCTTTTTTGGACGACAATCTTCTTTTACCGGTAAACGGTGAACCACAATGTCTGTATCCAACCCTGGCATATCTTTATAGGACCAAGCAAAGATCTCCACATAGTCATGTAACATCTAAATCAATCTGCTCTTGACACCATCCTCTAATCCAGCCCCTATCTTGACTTCTTTCCTGTTTTATTCAGTTCCCAGATTCACAACTTCGACTGGCTCTTCATGTGGCTGTATAGCTTTCTCTTCTTGTTGTAACAACCTAACAAGCTCTACAGGTACTTCACAATTGTCCTCATTTCCGTCTTCAGCTTGATAGATCGGATTCTCGAAATTATAATTGGCAATAATAGAACTGTTATACACAGGATCCAGAGTGGATGAAGATCTGCATTTTAGTGATGTGGGTGTGTGTAAGAACACATAGCTGATAAAACAAAAATAAAAGAAAAGAAAGACAAGGAACACAATATTTACGAAAACGAAACGTCCACTGATTTTTATTGAATGAAGTATGCAAATGAAATGACATCCCGTGATAAGCACACCATTGTGCCCCGGGTAAGGCACACGGCTTAAAAGTTTAATTGTTCAAAAATTACAAACTTTAAAAGTAACAACACAGTAATAGTATTTACTCCTGGCTAAAGGAGATAGGGATAACATCTTCAGCTTTCCAATTATTGAGCCCAGCACCCACAGTAGGAAAAATACAAGCATCCAGATTATAATCTTCCTCATAGTCACCCACAACATTGATCTGATTCTTCATAATCCCCTGATTGGTGATACGAACAGCACGAGCACGACGAACAGCCTTCTGGGACTTTACAATAAAACCCAAACCAAATTTGTCAGACTTGTAAGGGATGTCAGGAAGCTGACCCCAAATAGTACAACCACCTTCATCCACCACATCTCTAGCATCTTTGAGAGAAGCCATTGTAGGAGGTACTCTGGTGACCACAGGAACTTTCTTGACAACAGGAGGAGCTTCATAATTATTAACAATCCAAGGAACCACTTCAAATGTCTGACACGGAGTTTCAACATATTCACCTTCCACTTCAAGATACTTAAAGGTGTTCACATGGCTAACTATATATCCTTCCTCTCCGTAAACAGTGACAACTTTTCCTTCTACTGGATATCTCAGCTTCTGATGTAAAGTAGAAGTTACAACACCTGCCCCATGGATCCAGGGACGTCCAAGCAAACAAGAATACGACGGACGAATATCCATTACATAAAAGGTAGCATTGAAGACCTGAGAACCTACTTTGATTGGGAGATCAATTTCTCCATGCACCACTCTTCTCGAGCCATCAAAAGCCTTCACCACTATATTGCTGGGCTTCAACACAACATCTTCAGGACTAAGCTTATTCAGAACTTCTTTGGGCAACACATTCAGCGAGGAACCATTGTCTATTAGCACATGTGACAGGGTAGTGCCCCTGCATTCAATAGAGATATGTAGAGCCCTGTTATGATCCCTCTTGGCAGAAGTCAAATCAGCATCGGAGAAACCTAACCCATTATCATAGGTCAAATGTGCAACACAATATTCAAACTGGTCTACGGAAATCTCATTTGGTATATGAGCAGTCTTCAGAAATTTAATCAGAGCCTTGGCATGAGCCTCAGAACACAACAACAAAGACAACATAGAAATCTTGGAGGGAGTATGCCTCAATTGATCAACAATGTCATAATCACTCTTGCGAATGATCTTCAATACTTCTTCCATCTGCTTAGAAAGATCATCAGCAGCTGGCACATCAGTTTGTATAGGTTCAATAACAGGACCTTTGCCCCGAGCATCAACAGTAGAGGTAGTAGCTGGAGTAACTGTATTCTTGGAGGTAACTGGAGAAGAGAAAACTTTTCCACTGCGTGTGATCTTACTAGAGCCAGCAATATTATCAACATCAAGGTTTTCACCAATAACAGGCGTATCAGCTAAAGGTTCCTGCTTAACACCATGAATATAAACATCGGACCCATAATGCCAAGGCACAACTTTATCAGAAGTATACGGAATAGGACCAGGAGTGGTGATGATCATAGGAGCCACTCTAGCTTCAGCAACAATCTTCACAGGGCCTTCAGCAGTAATCTTAATTGGACCCTTATGAGTAATTTTGACAGGTCCTTTAGAAGTAATCCTTACCGGTACTTTATCAACCATATCCACCTCTTCAATCTTCGCACCTTTAGTTATATGATCAACCATACTCTCCACAGAAGGTGGTGTCCTCTCAAACACTATGGTGTAATTATTCATGAGGCGTTGAATTCCGTCCTTCAACCTCCAACAACTATCCGGCTTATAAGCGCAATAGACACAATCTTCACGACAACCTGGAAAGAACCCAGCTTGTACCAACTTCTTCTTAATAACGGACAATGGAGTAGTCAAATCTGCAACTGAGGAAATATGTGAATCTTCATCAATGGCATTGACAGTCTTCTCATGATTTGGCATAGGAGCAGTAATCACATTTGGAGTACCCGGAGGGTCAAACTCAATCTCTCCAGCATCAATCATATCCTGAATCTTATTCTTCAATACCCAGCAACTATTGGTATCATGTCCCTGACAATTTGAATGATATGCACATCGTGCATTAGGATTGTACCTGGGAGAGGTAACATTGGGATTCTGAGGAGGGTCCCTCAAAGTGATAAGTTCACCCTTCAACAAGTGTTGCAAGGCTTGGGCCAGTGACATGTTGATCTTAGTGAACTGTCTTCTAGTCCTCTGTTGATTACCCTGTGGTGGCTCTGTTGTTGCAGGAGTTGGATTGGAGATATGAACTGCACTCACAGACTGATGCCTCCTATTACGATCAGGTTGACCATAAACAGCATTTGACTCTTTCTTCCCACTAGGGGGCTTCTTTGTAGTACTAGATGAAGAAGCACCCACTTGGATCTTGCCACTCCTTATACCACTTTCTACGCGCTCTTCTGTCATTATCAACTCAGTGAAGCCAGATGATGAGCTTCCAATGAGATGACTGTAAAAGGGACCACTCAACGTACACATGAACATATCAACTAACTCCCTGTCAGTTAGAGGGGGTTGCACTCTTCCAGCTAAGTCTCTCCAATTCTGAGCATACTCCTTGAAGTTTTCTTTAGCACCCATAGACATGCTCTGCAGTTGCATGCGAGTAGGGGCTAAATCAGCATTGTATTGATATTGTTTGTAAAAAGCTTCAGCAAGATCATTCCAATCACGGATGTTGACACTCTCCAACTGATAATACCATTCCAATTGAGCTCCAGATAATCTCTCTTGGAAGAAATGGATCCACAACTTCTTATCAGCAGTATGGGGTTGGATTCTCCGGACATAGGTGTTGCACCCCAAAATTTGCCCTCACAATACAAGACTTTGTGTTCTAAGAAGGTTCACAAGGTTCACAAGTTTCTCAACATTTATAAGACCTTTCATGAGGTTCATGAAGTCTACAAGTTACTTCTTGAAGGTTCACAAGGTTCACAAGTTCCACAATGCTTTCAATACCTTTCTTGAGATTCATGAAGTCTACAAGTTACTTCTTGAAGGTTCACAAGGTTCACAAGTTCCACAATGCATTTCCATAACCTTTCATGAGGTTCATGAAGTCTACAAGTTAATTTATGAAGGTTCACAAGGTTCACAAGTTTCTCAACATTTATAAGACCTTTCATGAGGTTCATGAAGTCTACAAGTTACTTCTTGAAGGTTCACAAGGTTCACAAGATTCACAATGATTACAAAGCTTTCCTGAGGTTCATGAAGTCTACAAGCTACTTTATGAGGTTCACAAGCTTCACAAGCTTCATAATACCTCCCATTAGGTTCACAAGACATTTTATGATGGTTCACAAGGTTCACAAAGTTCACAATTGGTCAAAAGAGTTGACAATTCCCTCAAACAATGCACCTCCTAAGCAGTGCATCCAAAACTAGGGTTTTGACTTTAATCAGGCTAAATGGACTTCCAAGACTTCAAGTGAGCTTCATAACATCTTATATGTGTTTAAGAACCCCCATGACAAGTTTCAAGACTTTTCTCAAAAGTTTGCTCAGTCAGATGATCAGATAAGTCAAAATCAGTCAATGCAGTTAAAAAGTCAAACTGAGGTCAACTGTGGTCAAACCAAAGTCAAACTTCATGATTTTTTGCCAACATCAAGTATATGAAGTAAAATTCATCATTTGATCAAGGGTTGATCATGATTCATCAAGGAGATTCCAGATCATCAAGAATCAGGAGTTTCTAAATTAGGGTTTCCTTAGTAAAAGTCAACTGAACTTTGACCAGCCATAACTTTTACATACTTCATCACCAAGTCTCCATCCAAAGCTCATTTTGAAGGAAATTGAATTCTCTACAACTTTGATCTTGCAAGTTAATCCCAAAAATGCTTCATTTGGAAGATATGAGCTAAGACATTATAGGTCCTTTTGAAAGTCAACAAAAAGTCAACAACTTCAAAAGGGCATAACTTGGGATTGGTAAATGATATGGACCTGAAACCAATGGGGTTGTTTAGAGGACTCTTCAAGATTTACAAAATGTCCAAGAACACCCTCATAACTTTAAAATTGAGGGAGATATGCCCTTGCAAAGTTGGGAAATTTTGTGATGGTTTATAATGGAAATGGGGGTCTAGAACCACTTCTTTCCAAATGGGCTGGCCAAATTGTGATCCAATCCATACACTAGTACTATGCACGACCCAAACCATTGAAAATCTGATTTTTATTATTTTTATTTCTATTTAATTTGATTTAAATCATTTTAAATAAAAATAAAATATGAAAATAAGAGATTTTATTTGGATAATGCTTCTAGAAAGTCTTAATTGATGATTGAAATTAAAGAGGAAGGAAATCATGAGATTGATCCAAAGATAGCAAGCCTTCATGATCAAATATTTGAATTTTAAACTATGATCAATTTCAATCTTTTTGAATCAAAATTTTCACATGATCCATCAATGTTTTGACCTAGAATCATTCACATATAAGTATCAAACATAATGCAAACCCTCATACACGAATTCCAGCAGCCAAAAGGTAAAATCCATTGTTCAAAAATCCATCCAAAACCTCCATTCGGATTCACTCATACAAGAGGTTTAAAGGTAAAATAAAGACATAGCAAGCTTCCTTGGACCCTTCTGATCATAAACCAACATTCATAAGCATCCAAATCATGCCATAATGATGAACCCGAAGCTTGTTTATGCTTGACAAAATTTTTTTCGATTGTAATGATTCACTGCATATTATTGAATTTTGTTTACATAACTGTGTTTGTTGATGACTATAGATGGAATCTGGAGCGATTGGTGAAGTTCCATAGCCTAAAACATGATCCACCATTTTTAGGGTTTACGGCTTCAATTAGGGTTTTGTAATCCAGCCCACATAAATGGATTCTAAGAACGTGGGGTGATTGGAAAACTCATTAGAAACTTAATGGAATGATCAATTTCATGAAACCATATTGTTTTGCCATAGTTCGAATTTTGTAGGTTTTGCTACCATTCTATTTTCGCAGGAAATTTCCCAGCTATTTTCGCAGCTAAATTCGTAGTTCTGGAGGTAGAAGATGACCTCTTCCCGCGCGTGTTTAAATTCAAATTATTTGTATAATATTTTATTGATTGTTTGCTGTTTAAAGTCACACAACTTGTGTTGTCCCAGTGGATGGAGGGAGCGTATGCAGTGGCTTGGTTTGGGGTTCGATTCCCCGTTTGTGGCATTTTGCTTGTTTATTTTGTTTATTTCACAGGTTTAACATATAACCAATTATAGTCATCATATAATCAGATGGGCTCTTCCAGCCGGGTGGTGATGTGTGCGTGTGAATGTTCAAAGGTCCTGGGTTCAATCCTCCCCCAGGCCTTTTTATTTCTTTTATTTTCCAGGTTTTTGTGACAAAGATCAAAAGCAACTATTCTCCTCTCTCTTTCACCTGCGTACACAATGGCCTGGTGGTGGTTCTTCATGCTGGCAAAAAACACTGACCTGGGTTCAAATCCCAGTCAGGTAAGTTTTTTTCCTATTTTCTCTTTTATTTTGATTATTCTATTAATTAAATTAAATCTAATTTTGTATATATGTTTTTTTCTAAATAATTAAAAACAATGAAGCATGTTTAATATTTTTTTTTCAAACTTCTAAAAAATATAAATGTTCTTAAATTATTTTCTTTATCTTGTGATTAAATTATAAATATATGTATGTAATTTTGTATTATAAATTAAACCCTAAGATTATTTTTCTAAACAAACCCTAAAAATATTTTCTAAAATAAAACCTAATTCTATTTTTCTGAATAATTTTATTTTCTAATTCTTAATGTAATTATTATGTATATTTATTTATTTATTTAATATGATTCATGTAAATTTTGTAAATATGATTATTTTTTATGAACATGATATTTAAAATTTATTTTCTTCATAATGTGTAAATATTTTTTAATAATTGTTGATATATATTTAGAAATAATTAAATTTTGTAAATGATTAAAATTTATAATTATATTATATTTAAAAATTTTATGTTATAGTAATTATTTAATTATTCATGTTTCTAAATAAATGCTTATATATTAAAATCCAATTTTGTGTTTATTATTCTAATCATGTCATTATAATATTTTTCTATTTATTTCTATTTATTTTAATTATTGTTGCTAACTATATTATTATTATTTTTGTTTATCTTATATTTTTATTATTATTTTTCTAACCTTGTCTATTTTTCTAATTATTATTATTTCACTAAATTTAATTATTTTATTTTCACTAACTTTATTTATTCTTGATATTTTTACTAACCTTATTTTTTAATTATTATTATTACTAACCCCTATTTATTTATTGTTTATTTATTATTTTAGCTTATTTATTTATATTTTGCTTATTATTTATTTTTGCTATTTATTTTAATTTGCTTATTATTATAATTTTGTAAATGCTCCCGGATGTAAATTTTGTAATATTCAATTGTTGCTATGGTTAGTAATTTAGGGAGTGTAAAACATGTATTCTATGTAAAAATAAATTTAGATCATTTTAATTAAAGATAAATAATATTGAACACTCACACACGTAAGTCGATTTCTAATCGCCATCTCACCTTTCTAAGGTTATCCCTCAAGTTGCCTAATCATAAGGTCAAGTGGGGTGTATAAAGCAAGTCCCTTAAAAGAAAAATCATCAAGTCCCTAATGGTTGCCTTTAAAGATCAAGTCCCTTCGAATAATGATGATAGTTCCTCCAGTATGCTTAATACACCCCACAGTTGCCTTCAAAACAGATGTCCCTCATATGTCCCTTACATCCAAGGTAATGACTACCTACTCCTTAATAGTAGGGATAGTCTTACCACTTAAAGGATAAAGAACAAGAAAGACTTAAAATTTTAGGGTAGGTTCCTCTTATGTACTTGCTCACTTCAAAAACTTTTCAAACACTTAACAAATTTCAAACAAATTTTCAAAAAAACAAGTTTTTACGCATCCGTACATGGATCATTATTAACTATTACGAAAATTTTTCTGTTCACACACTACACTTTTAAAAACAATTCAAAAGTGAGCTAAGTAACTAAGAGCCCATGGATAACCATGGATGTAAAGGGTGCTAACACCTTCCCTTTACATAACCTACCCCCCGGACCCAAAAATATCTCTTAAGGTCTTTCCTGTTCTTTTATACCCTTTCCTTTTGGATAAAATAAAAGTCGTTGGCGACTCTTGCTATCCGCAACATAACTTAAAGTCAGTTCTCCCACCGTGTTACAGAACTGGCGACTCTGCTGGGGATTTAATAAAAGAGGGGTACCCTTAGGAATTAGATCACTTTAAATTGTTTGCCCTGTTTGCTTTATATTATATTGTTGGGGTGCTCTTATGTGTGAAAGGTCCTAACCCGGATCTAGTGTACCTTAGGTAAATGGCAATAGACCAAGGAAACTGTACGACGTATATCGATACGGTTGATCTGGTGGCCATAGTTAGTGTGACTTCTTGGTTGGTGCTTATGTTCCTTAAGTCAAGTTGAGGATAATATGAGGCTGCCATATGTTGTCAATGCACTAACTAACTTTTAGAACCCTAGTTAACTCATCTTGGCCTTTAGAAAGTAGTGAGGTAACCGGCTTTGGTGCAGACTGAAGTTGGTTGACACTCGATGCTACGCTCATTGAGATCTTAAACTTGGAGGGTTTTGGTTGGCAAGTAAGTTGCCTTCTGATCAACCACCCTTGTGAAGGATCAATGATATTGAGATCCCTTAGAACCTGGTTACTTTTGTAGGACAGGATGAACCATCTAACTTCAGGGGAGGGTACTTACCTTAAACCTCATGCAAGCCTTTAAACCTAGGGCTTTGGTGTGACTTGTTTGTGTGTGCCACATGTTTGTGATTGAACATAACATCATGACATCATCATGCATCATAAGCATATCATTTTCCCTAACCATTTCAAGGACCAAGGGATTTATCTTTGTTCTTTGTTGCAGGTCATGGCTTCAGTTCGTAGAAACACCATCAGGATTAACTTTGTGGGGATACCTCCCAAGCTTAAAGAGTTGGTTTCTCAAGTGTCTGATCATTCCCAGTTCATCAAGAGACATGGTCACCTACTGGATCTAGTCACTTCAGGGTTCAATGAAGACATGATGAGTGTCTTGTTTCAGTTCTTTGATCCTAAGCACCATTGCTTCACATTCCCCGACTATCAGCTGGTTCCTACAATGGAAGAGTTCTTTAAACTTCTGGGTATACCTGTTCTTGATCAAAGACCCTTCACAGGCTTGGAAAAAGAGCTTAAACCTGAGGTTATTGCTGCAGCTCTACATCTGAAGAAGTCTGACATTGTTCTAGAAACGAGAAGCGGAGTTAAGGGTATTCTTGCCAAGGTATTAATGGATAAAGCTCAAATGTTCTTGAAGGCCATGAGCTATGATGCTTTTGAGGAGATCTTAGCCTTGCTGATATATGGCTTAGTATTGTTCCCCAATCCAGATCAGTTCATAGATGTTCATGCCATCAACATTTTCCTGAGTCACAATCCAGTGCCTACATTGCTTGGAGACATCCTACATTCTCTTCACACCCGTACTACAAGGGCAAGGGGAACTTTGATGTGCTGCATACCTTTACTTTCTAGGTGGTTTATTTCTCACCTTCCTCGCTCAGTAATGAAGAATGAGCAAGGGTTCAGATGGTCCAAGAGGATCATGTCACTTTCTCACTCAGATATCCATTGGTGCTCCAGATCTATGGAGAATGTCACCATCATTGACCGTTGTGGGGAGTTTCCTAATGTGCCACTACTAGGCATAAGAGGAGGCATCACCTACAACCCCTCTCTAGCTTTACGACAGTTTGGTTACGCCCGGAGTGATGGTCCACATGACATGTTGATTCAGGGAATTGTGTTTGATTACGACAATGATCTTCAGGGTTACCGTCAGAGATTCATACGAGCTTGGGGAAAGGTAAACAGGGTTGACAGCAAGACACTGGAGCCTAAGTACACTATTCCTATGGAGGCTTATCTCAGATGGGTACGATCTCGTGCTCAGACACTCATGATGCCATATCCTGCCGTCCTACCAGTTACCATGGAACCTGTTGCTGAAGGAGACACAGCTTATACCATCCTTCACCTAGACATGCCTACTGATAAGGAAGACTTGCAGAGATCATGGATCCAACTGAAGGAGCAAAGGGATACTTTCGAGGCTCATTACAAAGCAAGCCAAGCAAGAATCCTAGAGCTAACAAAGCAACTTCACGAGGAACGAAACCTCAACTCATACCTCAACACAAAGAGGAAACGTCCATGGGAGACTTAAAACCCCATCTTTTGTACTTATTCCATTTTCATTTTTGTAAGCCTAAAAGGCAAAACAAAGTTATTACTAATAAAAGTTTACTTTCGTGTTTGTCTAAGCAAATTTAAATCCTGCGGTCCTTGAAAACATTGCATATACATTTACATTCCATTTCATTGCATCACAGGTTTATATTTGTGCACAGGTTTCTCATCTTCTCGCTGTTTATTTCAGCAATGGCTCTTGAACAATCAGTTAAGGATCTCCAGGCACAAAATGCTCAGTTCCAAGAGCTGATCTTGAACCTATCCAAGGGGCGGGATGAATTGAAGGAACTGCTGGCCAAGAAGACTAAGAAGACTAGAAGGTCTGCTGGTTTGATCAACATGGGAAGAAGGTTCAAAGGTCTTGCCAAGACCAAAGAACCAGCTGAGGACTATGAATCTGAGGAATCTGAGCAAGAGGTAGGCAGTCTCCACCATACAATGGGGGACTCCGATTCTGAGGCTAATTACTACCATGAGCCTAATGAAGACAAATTCAAGATGCTGGTGGATAGAATGGATGCTATGGAGTTGCAGAAATCATCTGGGCTGGATTTTGAGGATTTGAGCTTGATATCTGGGGTGGTCATACCTGTGGGTTTCAAGGTTCCTACTTTTGTTGTCTATGATGGGGTCTCTTGTCCCAAGCTGCATCTGAGGTCTTATGTCAGAAGAATTCAACCTCACACTGCTGATAAGAAGTTGTGGATCCATTTCTTTCAAGAGAGCTTATCTGGAGCTCAGCTGGAGTGGTATTATCAGTTGGAGAGTGTCAATATCAGAGACTGGAATGATCTTGCTGAAGCTTTCTATAAGCAGTACCAATACAATGCTGACTTAGCCCCCACTCGCATGCAGCTTCAGAGCATGTCCATGGGTGCCAAAGAAAGTTTTAAAGAGTATGCTCAGAAGTGGAGAGATTTAGCTGGAAGAGTTCAACCCCTTTTGACTGACAGGGAATTGGTTGATATGTTCATGTGTACGCTGAATGGTCCGTTTTACAGTCATCTCATTGGAAGCTCATCATCTGGCTTCACTGAGTTGATCATGACAGGAGAGCGAGTAGAGAATGGTATAAAGAATGGCAAGATCCAAGTGGGTACTTCCTCATCAGGTGCTGCAAAGAAGCCTCCCACTGGGAAGAAAGAATCTAATGTTGTTTATGGTCAACCTGATCGTAATAGAAGGCATCAGTCTGTTAGTGCAGTTCATATTTCAAATCCAACTCCTGCAACAACAGAGCAGCCACAGGGCAACCAACAGAGGGCTAGAAGGCAGTTCACGAAGATCAACATGTCAATGGCTCAGGCATTGCAACACTTGTTGAAGGCTGAACTTATTACTTTGAAAGAGGCTCCTCAGAATCCCAATGTTACCTCTCCCAGGTACAATCCCAATGCACGATGTGCATATCATTCAAATTGTCCAGGACATGATACTAATAACTGCTGGATCTTGAAGAACAAAATTCAAGATATGATTGATGCTGGAGAAATTGAGTTTGATCCACCAAGTACTCCAAATGTGATTACTGCTCCAATGCCGAATCACGAGAAGACTGTCAATGCCATTGATGAAGATCTACATGTCTATTCAGTTATGGAGTTGAACACACCATTGTCTGTTATCAAAAAGAGGTTAGTACAAGCTGGGATCTTTCCAGGTTGTCGTGAAGATTGTTTGTATTGTACCTATAAGCCGGATAGTTGCTTCATATTGAGAGATGGAATTCAACGTCTCATGGATAAGTATACTATAGTGTTTGAGAAGACTCCGTCATCTGTAGAAAGTATGGTGGATCATCTGACTCAGGGTAAGAAGATTGAAGAGGTTGATATGGTTGACAAAGTACCAATAAGAATCACTTCAAAGGGTCCCATTAAAATCACTCATCAGGGTCCAATCAAAATTACTGCTGAAGGTCCCGTGAAAGTTGTTGCTGAAGCCAGAGTAGCTCCTATGGTCATTACTACTCCTGGTCCTATTCCTTATACGTCTGACAAAGCTGTGCCTTGGCATTATGGATCTGATGTTTACATCCATGGTGTTAAGCAAGAGCCTGTAGCTGATGTGCCTGCTGACATTGATAATATTGCTGGATCTAGTAAGATTACTCGTAGTGGAAGAGTTTTCTCTCCTCCAGTTGCTTCTAAGAATGCAGTTACTCCTGCTGCTACTTCCACCACTGATGCTCGGGGCAAAGGTCCTGTTATTGAGCCTGTATCTCCTGATGTGCCAGCTGCTGATGATCTCTCTAAGCAGATGGAAGAAGTATTGAAAATCATTCGCAAGAGTGATTATGACATTGTTGATCAATTGGGGCATACTCCCTCAAAGATTTCTATGTTGTCCTTGTTGCTGTGTTCTGAGGCTCATGCCAAGTCCTTGATCAAGTTTCTGAAGTCAGCTCATGTGCCCAATGCTATCTCTGTTGACCAATTTGAGAACTGTGTTGCCCACCTGACCTATGATAACGGGTTAGGATTTTCTGATGCTGATTTGACCCCTGCCAAGAGGGATCATAACAGGGCCTTGCATATTTCAATTGAATGCAGGGGCACTACCCTATCACATGTGCTGATAGACAATGGTTCCTCTCTAAATGTGTTGCCTAAGGAAGTCCTAAATAAGCTGAGTCCTGAAGATGCTGTGCTGAAGCCCAGTAATATTGTGGTGAAGGCCTTTGATGGTTCTAGAAGAGTAGTACATGGGGAAAATGATCTTCCAATCAAAGTTGGCTCTCAGGTGTTTACTGCTACATTTTATGTGATGGATATTCGTCCTTCATACTCTTGTCTGCTTGGTCGTCCCTGGATCCATGGGGCAGGTGCTGTGACCTCTACATTGCACCAAAAGTTGAGATATCCGGTGAATGGAAAGGTTGTTACTGTCTATGGAGAAGAAGAATACTTTGTCAGCCATGTAAACACTTTCAAGTATCTGGAAGTGGAAGGTGAATACATTGAGACTCCGTGTCAGACATTTGAAGTGGTTCCCTGGGTTGTTAATGATTATGTAGCTCCTCCTGCTGTGAAGAAAGTTCTTGTGTCACCAGAAAGCCTCCAACAATGGCAATGGCCTCCCTCAATGATGCTAGAGCTGTGGTGGATGAAGGTGGTTGTACTATTTGGGGTCAGCTTCCTGATATTCCATAAAGGTCTGACAAGTTTGGTTTGGGTTTCACTGCAGAGTCCCAGAAGGCTGTTCGTCGTGCTCGTGCTGCCCGTATCACTAATCAAGGGGTTGTGAAGGACCAGATTAATGCTGTGGGAGATCAAGATGAAGACTACAACTTGGATGCATGGATTTTTCCTACTGTGGGTGCTGGACTCAATAATTGGAAAGCTGAAGATGTTATCCCTATCTCCTTTAGTCAGGAGTAAATACTATTACTGTGTTATGTTTTTTAAGTTTGTAATTTCTGAACAATAAAACTTTCAAGCCATGTGCCTTACCCGGGGCACAATGGTGTGCTTGTTACGGGTTGTCATTTCATTTGCATACTTCATTCAATAAAATCAGTGGACGTTTTGCTTTCGTAAATATTGTGTTCCTTGTCTTTCTTTTTCTTTTATTTTTGTTTTATCAGCTATGTGTTCTTACACACACCCACATCACTAAATGCAGATCCTCATCCACTCTGGATCCTGTTGATAACAGTTCTACTATTGCCAATTATAATTTTGAGAATCCGATCTATCAAACTGAAGACGGAAATGAGGACGATTGTGAAATACCTGTAGAGCTTGCTAGGTTGTTACAACAAGAAGAGAAAGCTATACAGCCACATGAAGAGCCATTCGAAGTTGTGAATCTGGGAACTGAAGAAAACAGAAAAGAGGTCAAGATAGGGGCTGATTTAGAGGACAGTGTCAAGAGCAGGTTGATTCAGATGTTACGTGACTATGTGGAGATCTTTGCTTGGTCTTATGAAGATATGCCAGGGTTGGATACAGACATTGTGGTTCACCGTTTACCAGTGAAAGAAGATTGTCGTCCAAAGAAGCAGAAGGTTCGTCGTATGCGTCCTGAAATGTCAGAAAAGATCAAGGCAGAGGTGATGAAACAGTTCAATGCAGGGTTCTTAGCAGTAACTTCTTATCCTCAGTGGGTTGCAAATGTGGTACCAGTTCCTAAGAAAGATGGTAAGGTACGTATGTGTGTAGACTACAGAGATTTGAACAAGGCTAGCCCCAAAGATGACTTTCCACTTCCTCATATTGATATTTTGGTAGACAACACTGCTCAGCATAAGGTATTCTATTTTATGGATGGTTTCTCTGGTTACAATCAAATCAAGATGGCACCTGAAGATATGGAGAAGACAACATTTGTGACACAGTGGGGCACTTTTTGCTATAAGGTGATGCCATTTGGTTTGAAGAATGCAGGGGCAACATATCAGCGTGCTATGGTGGCTTTGTTTCATGATATGATTCATCATGAGATAGAGGTATATGTGGATGATATGATAGCCAGATCTCAGAATGAAGAGCAACATCTTGATCATCTGCACAAATTATTTGAGAGGTTGAAGAAATACAAGTTGAGATTGAACCCAAACAAGTGTACTTTTGGGGTTAGATCTGGAAGGCTCCTGGGTTTTATTGTCAGTGGAAAAGGTATTGAAGTGGATCCTGCAAAAGTGAAAGCTATACGAGAGATGCCAGCTCCCCGCACTGAGAAGGAGGTTAGAGTTTTCTTGGGACGATTGAATTACATTGCAAGATTTATTTCCCAGTTAACTACCATCTGTGAGCCAATCTTCAAGTTGTTGAAGAAAGATCAGGTGATGGAATGATGAGTGCCAGACTGCCTTTGATGAAATCAAGAGATATCTGTTAGAACCTCCAATTTTGATGCCACCAGTTGATGGAAGACCCTTGATTATGTATTTAACAGTGTTAGACAACTCAATGGGGTGTGTGTTGGGGCAACATGATGAGTCTGGTCGAAAAGAGCAGGCAATATACTACCTTAGCAAAAAGTTTACCGACTGTGAAACAAGATACTCACTGCTCGAGAAAACTTGCTGCGCTTTGGCATGGGCTACTCGCCGACTAAGACAGTATATGTTGACCCATACTACCTTATTGATTTCAAAGATGGATCCAATCAAGTACATATTTGAGAAACCTGCTCTCTCCGGAAGAATTGCAAGATGGCAAATGATCTTGACAGAATACGACATACAGTACACTACTCAGAAGGCCATCAAGGGAAGTGTTGTTGCTGATCATTTGGCTCATCAAGCAGTAGATGATTATCAGTCAATGAGTTTTGAGTTCCCTGATGAAGACATTATGATTATTACCAAAGAACCTGGACAATATGACGGACCTGAACAAGGATCCCGATGGACTATGGTTTTTGATGGTGCTTCCAATGCACTTGGTAATGGTGTTGGTGTTGTGATTAGTTCCCCTGAAGGTTGTCATACCCCGATTACTGCCAGACTTTGTTTCTATTGTACCAATAACATGGCTGAGTATGAGGCATGTATCCTGGGTATTAAAGTTGCTATTGATATGAAGATTCAGTTCCTTGATGTGTATGGAGATTCAGCCCTGGTAGTAAGTCAGATTAAAGGAGATTGGGATACCAAGCATGATAACCTCATTCCTTACAGAGAGCATGTGTTGTCTTTAATCCCACATTTCAAAGAGATTACCTTTGGACATATTCCACGAAGAGAGAATCAGTTGGCAGATGCATTGGCCACCATGGCATCTATGTTTGAGATCAGCTGGGATGATGAAGCTCCCAAGATTACTATTGATAGATTTGAAAAGCCTGCATACTGCAATGAAATTGACACTGAAGGGGTAGAGGAGAAGCCTTGGTTCTACGAAGTGAAAAGATATCTTGAAACTCAGGAGTTCCCTGAAGGGGCATCTGTCAAAGATAGGAAGTTTCTGAGGAGGTTCTCTGCTAAGTTCTTTCTGAGTAATGGCATTCTGTATAAGCGCAATCATGATTCAACTATGCTTCGTTGTGTGGATAAGAAGGAAGCTACAGAAATTATGGAAGAGATGCATGATGGGACCTTTGGCACTCATTCTAGTGGTCATACTATGGCAAATAAAATTTTGAGAGCAGGTTACTATTGGTCTACCATGGAAGCTGATTGCTATCAACACTCCAGAACTTGTCACAAATGTCAAATCTATGCTGATAAAGTACATGTACCTCCATCACCATTGAATGTGTTGACTGCTCCTTGGCCCTTTGCCATGTGGGGCATTGATATGATTGGTGAGATCAAGCCTACTGCTTCTAATGGGCATCGTTTCATCCTGGTTGCTATTGATTACTTTACGAAGTGGGTAGAGGCAGCTTCATTTGCATCTGTTACCAAGAATGTTGTGGCTCGATTCATTAAGAATAATCTCATATGTAGGTATGGCATCCCTGAAAGGATTATCACTGACAATGGCTCTAATCTGAACAACACTATGATTACTGATCTCTGCACGCAGTTCAAGATTAAGCATCATAACTCTTCTCCGTATCGTCCGAAGATGAATGGGGCAGTTGAGGCTGCTAATAAGAATATCAAGAAGATTGTACAGAAGATGACTGTTACCTACAAAGATTGGCATGAGATGTTACCATTTGCTCTTCATGGTTATCGTACCACGATACGTACTTCAACAGGGGCAACCCCATTCTCCTTAGTCTATGGTATGGAAGCAGTTCTGCCCATTGAAGTTCAGATTCCCTCCTTGAGAATTATGAAGGATGCAGGCTTGGATGAAGATGAGTGGATTCAGACTCGACTGGACCAGATAAATTTGATTGATGAGAAGAGGTTAGCAGCAGTTTGTCATGGTCAGATGTACCAAAAGCGAATGATCAAAGCTTTTAACAAGAAGGTTAAGCCAAAGGTATATCAGGCTGGTGACTTGGTAATCAAGCGTATCATATTACCACAGGGTGATCCTAGGGGCAAGTGGACTCCAACATATGAAGGACCATTTGTAGTCAAGACAGTGTTCTCAGGAGGTGCCATGATATTGACTACAATGGATGGTGAAAACTTCCCACAGCCAGTGAACGCAGACAGAGTTAAAAAATACTACGCATGAAAAGAGACCCGCTAGGTTGACAGGCCTAGGCAAAAATAAGGGCATCCCGGCAAACCAAAAGGGTTTGGGCAAAAATTAGGGATATATATAAAAAGATGTACACCCGGCAAGTCGAAAACCTGAAAAGGCGGCTTGGGCAAAAAAGGGTATCCCGGTGGATTGAAAACCTGAAAGGGCAATCCAGGCAAAAGTTAGGGATTAAAGCGTATGACTATGTCTCGTTTGGATCACTCATTAAACTGCAACCAGTTGTACTACTTACTCAAGCTCAAACAGATAAAGCTCAATCCAATCGTTTTCGTCTCAACAGCAGAAGATGAGATACTTGAAGATAATGGCAATAGTAGAATTGAAACTCAATAGGATTGTTTCCCACATAGCTGATTTTCCTTGTTTTGTAAAAAAAAACTTTATGACAAATTCCTCTTACTAGGATTTCTGTCTCTTTGTACAAATTTACCCGTGTATGGGTCACTCTTTGATATAAATAAATTCCATCTTTTGAATCCAGATTTACTTTTACCCTATTTACATAAGCGAAACGTCCATTGGTTGTGTTTGAATGTATGTATGCTTTTGAATATGATTAATGTTTACCAGAAATGCATGTATGCTTAATATGATTAATGTTTACCAGAAATGCATGAAAATGCAGTAATAGTATTTACTAAGGACGAACGAGGGAAGGATTTCAACGAAGCTTCGCCGGTTCATCTCTTACAAGACAGTTACAAACCCTCAGTAGGGCAAGTTCATCTTCATAAAGTCTCATCTCCCCTGGAATTTATATCCATCTCTTTTATCCTCATACGGATATTCGGGAAACTACTTTCCCATAAGGGTACGACGAACGAAGACGGGATGTTATATCTACCCTACCATCAAACGAAGACGAAGGTTATATATACCTTACTATCCCCAGCAGACGGGAAGTTATATATACCTTGCTATCCCCAGCAGACGGGAGGTTATATATACCTTACTATCCCCAGCATATGGAAGGTTATGTATATCTCATCATCAAACAAGATGGGGACGAGTCCCTCATATTCTTCAGCAACGAATCGGGATTTATTTTCCCTGGCCAGCAGTTGTTATATGAAGATATCCAGACGCTTCCGGCAGCATCATATCATACATACATCATTTACATCATACCATAACATACATATCCATAAATACATAATACATTTACTTAGGTGCATCATATTATACATGCATACATAAATCATAAACTAATACTATCATACAGAATGCTACTTTGTTTTCAGGCTAATTATCCAACAAACAAACTTATGGTCATCAGGACTGCTCTATCCTCCTGAAAGCTTATAATCTCATCAGGACTGCTCAATCCTCCTGAAGACATGCTGTTACATCAGGATTACTCCAGTCTCCTGAAAGCATATCATATTATTACCTCAGGATTACTCCAGTCTCCTGACAGCTTTTATTACATCAGGATTGCTTCACCCTCCTGAAATCATATCATTACCTCAAGATTGCTCCATCCTCTTGATAGCTATCATCATTGCTTCTGGACTGCTTCATCCTCCAAGACGTATTTCAGAAGAACAAATCCTGACGTTCTTTTGATCATTAAGAGCAAATCCTGACGCTCTTTTAACCCAGTGTTCAAGACATCTTTCAGAAGAGCTAATCCTGACGTTCTTTTGATCCTTAAGAGCAAATCCTGACGCTCTTTTGGTCCCTTGTTCAAGATACTTTTCAGAGGAACTAATCCTGACGTTCTTTTGATCCTTAAGAACAAATCCTGACGTTCTTTTGGCCCTTGGAGAATAGGCAAATGGTCTGTACAAAGATCCATTCCCTAATCCAAAATATTTCCGACTCAAATCATGTTGCATAAATGATTCAGAGACGGCCTATACAAAGACCTAGTACTGATATCCAGTATCAACATAAAGACATCATCATATTCTGATACTTTAGATGGCATCTTTAAGCCCATCACCAGTTCCTCCAAGTGGCATCTTTAAGCCCACTCAAGCATATTCAACTAGCCATCTGTATCACTCTATGCACTGGTGAGTGCAAATTTTTGGGCTTTTGTGTTCAATCCCCTTCAACCTTCCAGGTCACGATTGTCAAACATACCAATCTAACCCCTCAGGTTTCAGAAAATTGAACAGGGGCAGCTGTTGCACCCCAAAATTTGCCCTCACAATACAAGACTTTGTGTTCTAAGAAGGTTCACAAGGTTCACAAGTTTCTCAACATTTATAAGACCTTTCATGAGGTTCATGAAGTCTACAAGTTACTTCTTGAAGGTTCACAAGGTTCACAAGTTCCACAATGCTTTCAATACCTTTCTTGAGATTCATGAAGTCTACAAGTTACTTCTTGAAGGTTCACAAGGTTCACAAGTTCCACAATGCATTTCCATAACCTTTCATGAGGTTCATGAAGTCTACAAGTTACTTTATGAAGGTTCACAAGGTTCACAAGTTTCTCAACATTTATAAGACCTTTCATGAGGTTCATGAAGTCTACAAGTTACTTCTTGAAGGTTCACAAGGTTCACAAGATTCACAATGATTACAAAGCTTTCCTGAGGTTCATGAAGTCTACAAGCTACTTTATGAGGTTCACAAGGTTCACAAGCTTCACAATACCTCCCATGAGGTTCACAAGACATTTTATGATGGTTCACAAGGTTCACAAAGTTCACAATTGGTCAAAAGAGTTGACAATTCCCTCAAACAATGCACCTCCTAAGCAGTGCATCCAAAACTAGGGTTTTGACTTTAATCAGGCTAAATGGACTTCCAAGACTTCAAGTGAGCTTCATAACATCTTATATGTGTTTAAGAACCCCCATGACAAGTTTCAAGACTTTTCTCAAAAGTTTGCTCAGTCAGATGATCAGATAAGTCAAAATCAGTCAATGCAGTTAAAAAGTCAAACTGAGGTCAACTGTGGTCAAACCAAAGTCAAACTTCATGATTTTTTGCCAACATCAAGTATATGAAGTAAAATTCATCATTTGATCAAGGATTGATCATGATTCATCAAGGAGATTCCAGATCATCAAGAATCAGGAGTTTCTAAATTAGGGTTTCCTTAGTAAAAGTCAACTGAACTTTGACCAGCCATAACTTTTACATACTTCATCACCAAGTCTCCATCCAAAGCTCATTTTGAAGGAAATTGAATTCTCTACAACTTTGATCTTTCAAGTTAAGCCCAAAAATGCTTCATTTGGAAGATATGAGCTAAGACATTATAGGTCCTTTTGAAAGTCAACAAAAAGTCAACAACTTCAAAAGGGCATAACTTGGGATTGGTAAATGATATGGACCTGAAACCAATGGGGTTGTTTAGAGGACTCTTCAAGCTTTCCAAAATGTCCAAGAACACCCTCATACCTTTAAAATTGAGGGAGATATGCCCTTGCAAAGTTGGGAAATTTTGTGATGGTTTATAATGAAAATGGGGGTCTAGAACCACTTCTTTCCAAATGGGCTGGCCAAATTGTGATCCAATCCATACACTAGTACTATGCACGACCCAAACCATTGAAAATCTGATTTTTATTATTTTTATTTCTATTTAATTTGATTTAAATCATTAAAAATCATTTTAAATAAAAATAAAATATGAAAATAAGAGATTTTATTTGGATAATGCTTCTAGAAAGTCTTAATTGATGATTGAAATTAAAGAGGAAGGAAATCATGAGATTGATCCAAAGATAGCAAGCCTTCATGATCAAATATTTGAATTTTAAACTATGATCAATTTCAATCTTTTTGAATCAAAACTTTCACATGATCCATCAATGTTTTGACCTAGAATCATTCACATATAAGTATCAAACATAATGCAAACCCTCATACACGAATTCCAGCAGCCAAAAGGTAAAATCCATTGTTCAAAAATCCATCCAAAACCTCCATTCGGATTCACTCATACAAGAGGTTTAAAGGTAAAATAAAGACATAGCAAGCTTCCTTGGACCCTTCTGATCATAAACCAACATTCATAAGCATCCAAATCATGCCATAATGATGAACCCGAAGCTTGTTTATGCTTGACAAAAAAATTTTCGATTGTAATGATTCACTGCATATTATTGAATTTTGTTTACATAACTGTGTTTGTTGATGACTATAGATGGAATCTGGAGCGATTGGTGAAGTTCCATAGCCTAAAACATGATCCACCATTTTTAGGGTTTACGGCTTCAATTAGGGTTTTGTAATCCAGCCCACATAAATGGATTCTAAGAACGTGGGGTGATTGGAAAACTCATTAGAAACTTAATGGAATGATCAATTTCATGAAACCATATTGTTTTGCCATAGTTCGAAATTTGTAGGTTTTGCTACCATTCTATTTTCGCAGGAAATTTCCCAGCTATTTTCGCAGCTAAATTCGTAGTTCTGGAGGTAGAAGATGACCTCTTCCCGCGCGTGTTTAAATTCAAATTATTTGTATAATATTTTATTGATTGTTTGCTGTTTAAAGTCACACAACTTGTGTTGTCCCAGTGGATGGAGGGAGCGTATGCAGTGGCTTGGTCTGGGGTTCGATTCCCCGTTTGTGGCATTTTGCTTGTTTATTTTGTTTATTTCACAGGTTTAACATATAACCAATTATAGTCATCATATAATCAGATGGGCTCTTCCAGCCGGGTGGTGATGTGTGTGTGTGAATGTTCAAAGGTCCTGGGTTCAATCCTCCCCCAGGCCTTTTTATTTCTTTTATTTTCCAGGTTTTTGTGACAAAGATCAAAAGCAACTATTCTCCTCTCTCTTTCACCTGCGTACACAATGGCCTGGTGATGGTTCTTCATGCTGGCAAAAAACACTGACCTGGGTTCAAATCCCAGTCAGGTAAGTTTTTTTCCTATTTTCTCTTTTATTTTGATTATTCTATTAATTAAATTAAATCTAATTTTGTATATATGTTTTTTTCTAAATAATTAAAAACAATGAAGCATGTTTAATATTTTTTTTTCAAACTTCTAAAAAATATAAATGTTCTTAAATTATTTTCTTTATCTTGTGATTAAATTATAAATATATGTATGTAATTTTGTATTATAAATTAAACCCTAAGATTATTTTTCTAAACAAACCCTAAAAATATTTTCTAAAATAAAACCTAATTCTATTTTTCTGAATAATTTTATTTTCTAATTCTTAATGTAATTATTATGTATATTTATTTATTTATTTAATATGATTCATGTAAATTTTGTAAATATGATTATTTTTTATGAACATGATATTTAAAATTTATTTTCTTCATAATGTGTAAATATTTTTTAATAATTGTTGATATATATTTAGAAATAATTAAATTTTGTAAATGATTAAAATTTATAATTATATTATATTTAAAAATTTTATGTTATAGTAATTATTTAATTATTCATGTTTCTAAATAAATGCTTATATATTAAAATCCAATTTTGTGTTTATTATTCTAATCATGTCATTATAATATTTTTCTATTTATTTCTATTTATTTTAATTATTGTTGCTAACTATATTATTATTATTTTTGTTTATCTTATATTTTTATTATTATTTTTCTAACCTTGTCTATTTTTCTAATTATTATTATTTCACTAAATTTAATTATTTTATTTTCACTAACTTTATTTATTCTTGATATTTTTACTAACCTTATTTTTTAATTATTATTATTACTAACCCCTATTTATTTATTGTTTATTTATTATTTTAGCTTATTTATTTATATTTTGCTTATTATTTATTTTTGCTATTTATTTTAATTTGCTTATTATTATAATTTTGTAAATGCTCCCGGATGTAAATTTTGTAATATTCAATTGTTGCTATGGTTAGTAATTTAGGGAGTGTAAAACATGTATTCTATGTAAAAATAAATTTAGATCATTTTAATTAAAGATAAATAATATTGAACACTCACACACGTAAGTCGATTTCTAATCGCCATCTCACCTTTCTAAGGTTATCCCTCAAGTTGCCTAATCATAAGGTCAAGTGGGGTGTATAAAGCAAGTCCCTTAAAAGAAAAATCATCAAGTCCCTAATGGTTGCCTTTAAAGATCAAGTCCCTTCGAATAATGATGATAGTCCCTCCAGTATGCTTAATACACCCCACAGTTGCCTTCAAAACAGATGTCCCTCATATGTCCCTTACATCCAAGGTAATGACTACCTACTCCTTAATAGTAGGGATAGTCTTACCACTTAAAGGATAAAGAACAAGAAAGACTTAAAATTTTAGGGTAGGTTCCTCTTATGTACTTGCTCACTTCAAAAACTTTTCAAACACTTAACAAATTTCAAACAAATTTTCAAAAAAACAAGTTTTTACGCATCCGTACATGGATCATTATTAACTATTACGAAAATTTTTCTATTCACACACTACACTTTTAAAAACAATTCAAAAGTGAGCTAAGTAACTAAGAGCCCATGGATAACCATGGATGTAAAGGGTGCTAACACCTTCCCTTTACATAACCTACCCCCCGGACCCAAAAATATCTCTTAAGGTCTTTCCTGTTCTTTTATACCCTTTCCTTTTGGATAAAATAAAAGTCGGTGGCGACTCTTGCTATCCGCAACATAACTTAAAGTCAGTTCTCCCACCGTGTTACAATAGGACCTCAGATGCAGCTTGGGACAAGAGACCCCATCATAAACTACGAAAGTAGGAACCTTGAAACCAATGGGTATGACCACCCCAGATATCAAACTCAGATCTTCAAAATCCAGCCCAGAAGACTTTTGCAATTCCATAGCATCCATTCTATCCACTAGCATTTTGAACTTATCTTCATTAGGCTCATGATAGTAATTAACTTCAGAATCAGAGTCCCCCATAGTGTTGTGGAGACTGCCTCCCTCTTTCTCAGACTCTTCAGATTTATAGTCTTCAACCTGTTCTTTGGTCTTGACAGGACCTCTGAACCTTCTTCCCATGTTGATCAGGCCACCTGACCTTCTAGTCTTCTTAGTTTTCTTGGCCAGCAGTGTCTTCAATTCATCCTGCCCCTTGGACAAGTTCAGGATCAGCTCTTGGAACTGTGCATTTTGTGCCTGGAGATCTTTGACTGTTTGTTCAAGAGCCATTGCTGAAATAAACAGCGAGAAGATAAGAAACCTGTGCACAAGAAACCTGTGATGCAATGGTATGATATGTAAATGCGTATGCAATGTTTTCAAGGACCGCGGGATTTAAATTTGTTTAAACAACCAAGAAAGTAAACTTTTATTAGTAATAAATTTGTTTGCCCTTTGGGCTTACAAAAAAATGAAATGAAATAAATACAAAAGATGGGGTTTAAAGTCTCCCATGGACGTTTCCTCTTTGTATTGAGGTATGAGTTGAGATTCCGCTCCTCGTGAAGTTGCTTTGTTAGCTCCAGGATTCTTTCTTGACTTGCTTTGTAATGAGCCTCGAAAGTATCCCTTTGTTCCTTCAACTGGATCCAGGATCTCTGTAAGTCTTCCATGTCAGTGGGCATGTCTGGGTGAAGGATGGTATAAGAGGTATCTCCTTCAGCAACAGGCTCCATAGTAACTGGAAGGATGGCAGGATATGGCATCATGAGAGTCTGAGCACGAGATCGCACCCATCTGAGATAAGCCTCCATAGGGATAGTGTACTTAGGCTCCAGAGTCTTGTTGTCAACCTTGTTCACTTTTCCCCATGCTCGTATGAACCTTTGACGGTAACCTTGCAGATCGTTGTCGTAGTCAAACACAATACCCTGAATCAAAATGTCATGTGGACCATCACTCCGAGCGTAACCAAACTGTCGTAAAGCTAAGGAAGGGTTGTAAGTGATGCCTCCTCTTATGCCTAGAAGTGGCACATTAGGAAACTCCCCACAACAGTCAATGATAGTGACATTTTCCATAGATCTGGAGCACCAATGGATATCTGAATGAGAGAGTGACATAATCCTCTTGGACCACCTGAACCCTTGTTCATTCTTCATCACTGATCGAGGAAGGTGAGAAATAAACCACCTAGACAATAAAGGTATGTAGCACATCAGAGTTCCTCGTGCCTTCGTAGTACGAGTATGAAGAGAATGTATGATGTCTCCAAGCAGTGTAGGCACTGTATTATGAGTCAGAAATATGTTGATGGCGTGAATGTCTATGAACTGATCTGGATTGGGGAACAACACTAAGCCATAAATCAACAAGGCTAAGATCTCCTCAAAAGCATCATAGCTCATAGCCTTCAAGAACACTTGAGCCTTTTCTATCAATACCTTAGCAAGAATACCCTTAACTCCACTCCTTGTTTCTAGGACAATGTCTGACTTCTTCAGATGTAGGGCTGCAGCAATGACTTCAGGTTTAGGCTCTTTTTCCAAGCCTGTGAAAGGTATCTGATCAAGGATAGGTATACCCAGAAGCTTGGAGAACTCTTCCATTGTAGGAACCAACTGATAGTCGGGGAATGTGAAACAATGATGTTTAGGATTAAAGAACTGAAACAGAACACTCATCATGTCTTCATTGAACCCTGAAGTGACTAAATCCAGTAGGTGACCATGCCTCTTGATGAATTGGGAGTTTTCAGAAACTTGAGAGACCAATTCCTTAAGCTTAGGAGGTATTCCTACAAAGTTGATCCGGGTAGTATTCCTACGAGCAAAAGCCATGACCTGCAACAAAGAACAAAGATAAATCCTTTGGTCCTTGAAATGGTTAGTGAAAATGCTATGCTTATGATGCATGATGATGTCATGATGTTATGCTCAATCACAAACATGTGGCACACACAAACAAGTCACACAATAGCCCTAGGTTTAAAGGCTTGCATGAGGTTCAAAGGTAAGTACCCTCCCCTGAAGTTTAGATGGTTCATCCTGTCCTACAAAAGTAACCAGGTTCTAAGGGATCTCAATATCATTGATCCTTCACAAGGGTGGTTGTTCAGTAGGCAACTTACTTGCCAACCAAAACCCTCCAAGTTTAGAATCTCAATGAGCGTAGTATCGAGTATCAACCAACTTCAGTCTTCACCAAAGCCGATTACCTCACTACTTTCTAAAGGCCAAGATGGGTTAACTAGGGTTCTAAAAGTTAGTTAGTGTATTGACAACATATGGCAGCCTCATATTATCCTCAACTTGACTTAAGGAACATAAGCACCAACCAAGAAGTCACACTAAGTATGGCCACCAAATCAACCATATCGGTATACGTCGTACAATTTCCTTGGTCTATTGCCATTTACCTAAGGTACACTAGATCCGGGTTAGGATCTTTCACACATAAGAGCACCCAACAGATAAGTATAAAACAAACAAGGCAAACAATGTTAAAGTGATCTAATTCCTAAGGGTACCCCTCTTTTATTATAATCCCCAGCAGAGTCGCCAGTTCTGTAACACGGTGGGAGAACTGACTTTAGTTAAATGTTGCGGATAGCAAGAGTCACCACCGACTTTTATTTTATCCAAAGGAAAGGCATAAAAGAACAGGAAAGACCTTTTAAAAGATTTTTGGGTTCGGGGGTAGGTTATGTAAAGGGAAGGTGTTAGCACCCTTTACATCCATGGTTATCCATGGGCTCTTAGTTACTTAGCTCACTTTAAATTGTTTTGAAAAAAGTGTAGTGTGTGAATAAAAATTTTCTTAAGTACTTTATAATGATCCATGTACGGATATATATAAAGTCTTTGTTTTGAAAATTTGTTTGAAAATGTGAAGTGTTTGAAATGTTTTTGGAAAGTGAGCAAGTACGTAAGAGGAACCTACCCTAAGTTAAGTCTTTTTTGTTCTTAAATATCCTTAAAGTGGTAAGACTATCCCTATTATTAAGGAATAGGTAGTCATTACCTTAGATGTGAGGGACAAGTGAAGGGACAATTGTTATTTAGGCAACTGTGAGGTGTATAAGCAATTCGAAGGGACTTATCATCTTTATTCGAAAGGGACAAGATCATTACAAAGGCAACATTCGAAGGGACTTGATCTTTTTATCTGTTAAGGGACTAGATGATATAAGATGAGGGACTTTGCTTTATACACCCTACTTGACCTTTTGTTTAGGCAACTTGAGAGGTAACCCTTAAGAAGTGAGATGGCGATCCAGGATCGACTTACGTGTGTGAGTGTACGAGTTCAAATATGATCTAATTTCAATTTTAAATACAAACATGTTTTACACTCCCTATTTACTAACCATAACATTTAAAATATAAATATTAAAAATTACTACAACTATTACATATTGGATACAATTACATAATAATAATAATAATAAATAAATAAGCAAATAAATAATAATAAATAATTGGGTTAGTAACAATAATAATAATAAAAATCATATAATATATAAATAAATGGGGTTAGTAATAATAAAATAGATAAGAATAAAATAAAGAAATTAGCATAATAATGAATAATAAATTAAAAGTTCAATTTTTAATAAATAATTATTTTTTTAAGATTTTAAGAAGAAAAATAAGCAATTCATATTATATATATTAATTATTATAAAGATTTAAATTTATATACTTGTTATAAAAATAATGGTTAATTATAATTAAATAAACACATTATAAAAAATAAATTATATTAATAAGATCAAATTAGGAGTTTTTTTAATTGTTTTAAACATAATCTAAAATTATTTACACGATTTATATAAAATTATGGATAATGATAATATAAACAAATAATAAAAACAAAGAAACATAATTAACATTTATATAAAATAATTAGGGTTTTAGAAAAAATATTATTAGGGTTAATCATATGGAATTAGGGTTTTACTTATTTATCCACAAATTAAATCAAATTAAATCAATTTATTCACAAATTATATATATATATATATATATATATATATATATATATATATATATATATATATATATATATATATATATATATATATATATATATATATATATATATACATATTATAAATAAGAATGTTTTTTATAAAAGAAAATATGAAGTTTTAAGAATTTTGAACAAAAGTATTTTAAATAATATTTATAAATTGTATTTGCTAATTTAAATAAAATGGAAATAATTAAAATAAGAAAATAATGAAAAAATTGCTCAAAAAGAAAGGACCTGGGATTTGAACCCAGGTCCCCTACCTCATATGCAAGGCACAAAACCATCCAGGCCAGCGTGCACTGGTGATAGAGACTGAGATCCACATGCTTTTGTTTCACATCCTGTAAAAATCATAATAAAAGCAAAAAATAACACAAAAAGGGCCTGGGGGGGATTCGAACCCAGGACCCTCAACCAAACAAACACACACTCCAACCATCCAGCCAGAAGGGCGCACCTGATATATAATTCACAACAAATAATAATATAGTAAGTTATGTGAATAAGTGAGAAAATCAAGCAAAAAGAATGCTGCCCTCCAGGATCGAACCCAAGCCTTGAACCATAACACACGCATCCCTCACCACTGGGCTAGACGTGCATCTGTGAAACAAATTATAAACAATACAATAAAATATTAAAGCAAAATTTGAATTCCAGCCAGCACGCCAAGGACTTCATCTTCTTCCTGGATACCTACGAATTTTGTTGCAAAATCACCTAGGTATTTTCCTGCGGGTTCTTGATACTCATAACCTACGAATTTCAAACAGCAAGCAAACGGTACAATTTCTTTCAATTGATTAGGGCATTATGGTTCCCAGAGCTCACACAATCATCCTATGTCTTTCAAATTTATTTATATTAGGTTTAGTGTGAAGCCCTAAAAGCTTGGCCGAAACCCTAACAATGGCCGTTCCTCCAACCTGTATCAAAACTTCAATTAACCAGCCCAGAAACAATCAACAACTCATTATAAACATGAAACAATGATCAAATTTAATTTATAACACACAAATATAAGAAAACGAAAAATTCATCAAAGTATGAAGAGTTTGATTCGGGTTATGCAATATGTCATGTTTTTGATGCTTTTAATGATTGGAATGGGTTCAGTGATGTCCATAGAACATGTAACAACCTTCAAATTGCCTTGAAAGAGCTTGAAGAATGAAATCCGAATTGAGTTTTTGGTGAGTTTTGAAAAATTGGAAACTTACTCTTGAGGCAGCAATTTCGTGTCCAATGCTTGTGATATGTTTATGTACTTATAGTTGGATGAAACTAGGTCAAAAAATTGAATGGTTGTTTGGACTTTTTGGATTCAAGAGATTGAAAAAGATCATGCTTTGAATTTCATATATTCTTGAATGTATCCTTTCTATCTTAAGACAATCATCATAAATTGCATATCAATCTGATCTAATCAACTTTCACGACCTTCTAGAATCAAAATATATTTCAAATCTTCATATTTTATATTTTATTTGAATTTAAAATGATTTTTAATATAAAAAATCATAATAAATAAAATAAATAAAATAAAATAATGAAAATATTAAATAAATTTCGTGCATGATGTCATGGAACACCTTGGGTCACAAAAAGTTCAGCCCATTTGAAGAACTATGGTTTTAAGACCCTATTTACTTCATAAACCACCCAAAAATTTCCCAAATTTGAAAGGGCACAAATCCTTAAATTTTAATGCTATGAGGGTTTTATTGGACATTTTGGAAAGATTAAAGAGTCCTCTAACCAACCCCATTGGTTTCGTGTCCATATCTTTTACCATTCTCAAGTTATGCCCTTTTGAAGTTGTTGACTTTTTGTTGACTTTTAAAAGGACCTATAATGTCTTAGCTCATACCTTCCAAATGAAGCATTTTTGGGCTTGTCTTGTGAGACACAAAGTTGTAGAGAATTCAATTTCCTTCAAAATTAGCTTTGGATGGGAAAAATTTGATGAAGCATGTGAAAGTTATGGCTGGTCAAAGTTCAGTTGACTTTTCCTGAGGAAACCCTAATTTAGAAACCTCTGATTCTTGATGATCTGAAATATCCTTGATGAATCATGATCAACCCTTGATCAAATGATGAATTTTACTTCATATAATTGATGTTGACAAAAAATCATGAAGTTTGACTTTGGTTTGACCACAGTTGACCTCAGTTTGACTTTTTAACTACTTTGATTGATTTTGACTTATCTGATCATCTGACTGAGCAAACCTTTGAGAAAAGTTCTGAAACTTGTCATGGGGGTTCTTAAACACATATAAGATGTTATGAAGCTCACTTGAAGTCTTGGAAATTCAATTAGCCTGATTAAAGTCAAAACCCTAGTTTTGGATGCACTGCTTAGGAGGATGCATTGTCTGAGGGAATTGTCAAATCTTCTGACTAATTGTGAACTTTGTGAACCTCATAAGATGTCTTGTGAACCTTGTGAACCTTGTGAACCTAATAAGAGGTCTTGTGAACCTTGTGAACCTCATAAGATGTCTTGTGAATCTCATAAGATGTCTTGTGAATCTTGTGAACCTTGTGAATCTCTTAGCACACAAAGTCTTGTTTTGTGAGGGCAAATTTTGGGGTGCAACACTCGTACCTAGGCATGCAGTTCTTAGTCAGTCCTATTGCTCCTCGCTTGAGAGTTGAGCAGGGTGACTTTGTGAGTTAGCTGTAATATTGCTTGAGCTTCTCGGCGTTCCACGGCCGAGCAAGCTTTTCCCCGTGTAAATTTTCTAAATAATAGACTCCATTTTTGGTTTTTGCTCGGACGCGATACGGGCCCTCCCAATTGGGTGTAAACTTTCCCTCGCGGGGGTCCCTGTGATTTCTTCTGAGAACAAGACTGCCTACCTCGAACGTTCGTCTTATGACTTTAGAATCGTACCGAGCGGCTATTTTTTGTTTGAGAATGGTCTCTCGAAGAGCAGCTTCTGATCGAACTTCCTCGACCAGGTCAAGCTCGTCCCTCAAAGCCTCGGAGTTGGTGTCCTGGTCCATGGGGGATTCTGTGCGTCTGGATAAGACGTGCATTTCTATAGGGATCACTGCCTCAGTTCCATACTCCAATCGGAACGGGGACTCCCCGGTTGTTAAGTGGGGGGTGGTCCTATATGCCCATAGCACGCTATGTAGCTCCTCGACCCAGTGCTTCTTATGTTCGTCCAGTCTTCGTTTCAAGCCTTTTAGGATTACCCTATTCGCGGCCTCTGCTTGCCCGTTAGTTTGGGGGTGTTCCACCAAAGCGAAATGTTGTTTCGTTCCTATTGATGCAACGAATTCTTTGAAGTGTTTATCTGTAAACTGAGTGTCGTTGTCGGTCACAATGGCGAGTGGTACTCCGAATCGGGCGAGGATGTTCCTCTTGAAGAAACGTAGTATGTTGAGTGCAGTGATTTTGGCTAAGGCCTCAGCTTCTATCCACTTGGTGAAATAGTCGACGCCTACAATTAGGTATTTATTTTGGCCGGATCCGACGATGAATGGTCCTAAGATATCCATCCCCCACCATGGGAATGGCCAAGGTGATGATAATGATTTTAGCTCGGACGGGGGTGCTACCTGCACATCCCCGTGTCGTTGGCACTTGTCGCACCTTTTTACGTGCTCCTTTGCGTCGTGTTGGAGTGTGGGCTAATATTATCCTGCTCGAAGAATTTTTCGGGCCAACGATCGTCCGCCTGGATGTTGCGCATTAATTCCTTCATGGACTTCTCTTAGCACGTGCGAGATGTTTTCTTCTTCTACGCACCTGAGGAGGGGTGTAGAGAATCCTCGACGATACATACGTCCACCCACTAGAGAATATGAGCATGCTCTTCGTCGTATTGTGCTGGCCGCTTTTGGGTCGGTCGGTAATTATCCTTTAGTTAGGTAGTTAAATATTGGGGTCATCCAGCAGTTCGTGTCGCCCACGAGATTAACGTCTACGTGGATTGATGACTGCCCAATGCTTGGTCGGGGAAGCGTTTTCTGTATGACGGATTTGTTATTTCCCTTCCTTTTAGTGCTCGCCAACTTGGAAAGGATGTCGGCCCGGATATTGTTCTCTCGCGGGACGTGTTTGACTTCCACGCTTTTGAATTGCTTTAGCTCGCCTTTTACGAGGGCCAGGTATTCGGCCATGTTATCATTTTTGGCTTGAAAGTCGCCTCGAACTTGGCTAGAGACCAGTTGAGAATCCGTGTAGATCCTAATTTCTTCTGCCTCCAAGTCGGTCGCGAGCCGTATGCCTGCTAGGAAAGCCTCGTACTCCGCTTGGTTGTTGGAAGTGGGGAAAGATAAGGTTAAGGATACTTCAATGATGTTCCCTTCCTCATTCTCGAGAATAACCCCAGCTCCGCTACCCGCTGAGCTGGATGCCCCGTCCACAAAAATAGTCCACCTGGAGGAAGATTTTGGCTCTTGTTCAGTGAAAGTAAGTTCAGCCACGAAGTCGGCCAGTGCTTGAGCTTTGAGAGCTTGTCTTCCCTCGAATTTGATGTCGAATTCGGATAGTTCCAACGACCATTTCAGCATTCGTCCGGCCATATCTGGTCGACCGAGCAATTGTCTTATGGGTTGATTGGTTCTTACGATGATGGTGTGGGCCAGGAAATAATGGCGTAGCCTTCTGGCTGTGAGAAGGAGGGCCAAAGCCACCTTTTCTACCTGGAGATACCGAATTTCTGGGCCATGGAGTGCTTTGCTCGTAAAATAAACAGGCTTCTGCCCCTCGGGTAAGTCACGTATGAGGGTCGCGCTTACTGCTTCGTTTGCAATGGCAAGGTAGAGATAAAGTATCTCCCCTTATTCGGGTCTAGACAAAACTGGGGGTTCACTTAGTGCCCTTTTTAGGTGGGACAACGCTAGCTCGCACTCCTCCGTCCATTCGAAAGTTGCCTTTTTGCGGAGGAGCTTGTAAAAGGGGAGAGCGTGTTGAGCGGATTTTGCCACGAACCGAGCGAGGGAGGTAAGGACCCCATTTAGTGATTGTATGGATATTTTAGAAGTAGGAGTCAGGAGTTCTGCGAATGCCCGACATTTGTCGGGGTTGGCTTCGATGCCTCATTTGGTCAGGTAGAATCCGGGAACTTCCCTGCTCGGACCCCAAATGTGCACTTCTCGGGGTTGAAACACATTTTGCATTTTCGTGCCTGATCGAACACTTTTCGTAAGTGGGACGCGTGGTCCGTTTCTTGTTGAGATTTGACGATCATGTCATCCATGTATACCTCGAGCATATCTCCGATTTCTGCTCGGAATACTTTATTCATCATGCGTTGATATGTCGCGTCTGTGTTTTTCAGACCGAAGGGCATGACGTTGTAATAGTAGTTGCCCGATTCGGTCATGAAGGCCGTGTATTTTTTTGTCGGACACGACCATGGGTATTTGATTATACCCTGAGTAGGCGTCCATGAAGGACAATAGCTTGAAGCCGGACGAATTGTCGACCAATTTATCAATGTTAGGTAAAGGGTATGCATTTTTCGGGCATAACCGGTTGAGATCAGTATAATCAACACACATTCTCCACTTTCTAAGAGATTTTTTCACAAGTACAACATTTGAGAGCCAGGTTGTGTACCTGACCTCAGTTACAAATTTTGCCTCTAGGAGGTCTTTAACAGCAGATTCAACTGCTTCAGTTTTTTCGGTCGACTGCTTCCTCCTGCGTTGGGCGACTGCTTTGTGTGTTGGGTCAATGGAGAGGTGATGGCAAGTTGTCTCGGGGTCGAGTCCTGGCATCTTTGCGGCGCTCTAGGAAAACAGATATGCGTTTCCTTTGAGGCAAGCTTCCAACTGTCGTTTTGCCAAGTCGGTCATATGTGCTCCGATCTTAACGCACCGGGTTGGGTCATCTCCCAGGGGAATCAGCTCGAACTCTCTGTCCGGGACTGGTCGGGATAGTGAATCTGTTGGCTTTTGGACGCCCTTGTTGTCATCCGAGAACCTGCAGTCTAGGTCGATTGAGTCTACCTGAGGGAAAACCCTGGGAACATCTGGTGAATTCGATGTTGAAGGGTTCGGTTGGTACGATATTGAGCTAAGACCTTTAGATGCTGCTTCGAAACACCTGCGAGCAGCATCGACGTCCCCGTGCAGTGTGGCAACCTTGCCCGAAGTAGTGTAGTACTTCATCTTCAGGTGGACGGTGGATGGCACGGCGATTAGCTCTGCCAGTGTTGGTCGTCCCAGGATGCACTGGTACAACGACGGGCAGTCCACGACTAGGAACTGGACTCTGACCATCCTGGCCGTCTCAGCTGCTCTGAAGGTGACAAACAGATCGACGTAGCCCCACGATCGGGAGACCGCTCCGTTGAAACCTTGCAAGTCTTATCCGACGTACGGAGTCAGGTGTGTCTCGTTCAACTGGAGTGTTGAAAACAGCTGGGAGTACATAATGTCGCAGGAACTGCCCTGGTCCACCAAGATTCTTCTCACATCAAAATTTACCATACGCGCCCGGATGAGCAGAGGAATGCAGGTGTTGGGCGCTCCTCCCAGGAGTTCTTCTCGGTAAAAGGCAAGGGGTACCAAGCCCTCTCTTGGTGGGTCCAGGGTTGCGTTTTGCGCGGGCCCCTTCGCGATCAGCTGGTCGAATTTCCGTTTTACGGATCCGACCGTGATTTTGTTGAACCCTCCTCCCGAGATGATCATTGCGGATGGAAAGGTTTCCCATGGACTATGGGAGGAAAGGTACCCCGGACTCCCGGTGTGATCAGGTAGGAAGAAATCTTTCGGGCGATAGATGCTCAGGGTAACCTGCATGTTCGCATCCGCAGGAACGGGTATAGCCTCCTCGACCTTTTGAGTCTCCTGCGCTTCTTGTCGAGGAGTGTCTCTGGATTTGGTGAATTTCTTAAGGTGCCCGTCCTTAATAAGAATTTTGATTGCGTCCTTGAGATGGATGCAGTCTTTTGTGTTGTGGCCATGACTCTTGTGGAATCTGCAATATTTCGTTTTGTCCGTGCCCGGTTTGCCGGGTTGCTGCTTCGGAAAGCGTACCCCTGCTTGCCTGAACTCTGAGTTGGCACACTCGGACAGGATTGTCTCCCTGGAAGCTAGGAGAGGAGTATATTCGTGGAATCGGCCGATGGGTCCTCTGTGCTCCCGCGGTTCACGGGAGCGATTGTCCTTTCTTTTGTCTCCTCCCCGACGAGATGTCGAGGGTTCATCGACTCGGTGGGGCTTCGCATCTTCGCGACGTCGAGCGTCTCTTACTGAGCTGGCTGCCTGTTTTTCCTCATATTGGATATAGGTTTGGGCTTTCAGCAAGAACACTTCGAGGGTGGCAGGGGTCTCGATGCCGACTGCCCTGTGAAAATCTGTTGACGGGCGCAGTCCTCGTTCCAACAAATACTTCTTCATATCGTCGGTTGTGGACACTTGGACTGCCTCTTTATTGAACCTTTCGATGTAAGTTCGTAAAGGTTCGTCTTTCCCCTGGATGACCGCTTCGAGCGAAGCTTCTGTCTTTGGGTGCCGCCTTGAGGCGGTGAGGTGCCTGGAGAATGTGCGTCCAAGTTGTTTCCAGGAGGTGATGGATTCAGCCTCGAGGCTTTTATACCACGTCATCGCTCCTTTCCTCAGCGCTGTAGGAAAGAGGCGACATTTTATCGCTCCTCGTACTCCTCGGTAATCGAGCAGCGCATCGATATTCTCGATATGCTCGTCTGGATCTGTGGTTCCGTCGTACGAGCCTAGCGGAGGGGGTTTCTCTAAACCTCTTGGAAGTTTAGCCGCCATGATTTCTAACGAGAGGGGGCCCCGAGCGTCCTCGTCGTCGCTGGAGTTGAACGAAGGGGATCTGTGAGCGCGGTTCTTCGTTCGCCGGGGAGATGCAGATCTTGATCTGCTCCTCCTTGATTTTCTCGGAGGGGAAGATCGTGGAGAGGACTGACGAGGACGTTTGTCGCCCATTGATTCGTCGACGTGTCCTTTCCTCTTCCTCTTGGGAGGAGATGAACTGCGCCTTCTCTGGGGTCTCGTGGGAGACGGTGGTCGACGGGAATTGTCTTCGAGACGGACGATTTTCTCGCCATGGGCGAGGAACAACAGGTTTGTCTGATTTAGGATTTCGGCCAGTGCGGCGAAATTATATCCTGAAGGAGTCGAGGGAAAGAGAGTTTCCGGGCGACTCTCCAGAGGTTGATCGCGGTCGGGAGAAGGCGATGTTGTCTTCCCGTCTGGGTGATCTTGCACGGTTTCTTCGTGCGGAGGTTGATGAACGTTGCTCTCACGCTGCGTGAGGATCATGTCGTCGTTTGATCGGTTGTCCCGGTTGTCTCGAGCAGCCATGGATCTTGGTAAAAACTTTGGTTCTTTGAGAGAGAAGAACGGGGAAATCAGTTTCCCACAGACGGCGCCACCTGATCGTACCTGGAGATCAGGATCCGATACGGCTGGCTTCGAGAGTTGTTGAAAGACGGTCGGTGAGGAGAGAAAAGGGGGTGTACCTGCAAGGCACTCCGATGCTAAAGTAAGTAACCGAGCAAAAAGTGAGCAAGTACGAGAATTAAGGTCAGAGAATTGAATACCTGACCCTCTCAAATGAGAGGGTTTATATAAGGGGCTAAGTGGAAGATTATTGGTCCATATAGTTGGGCGCGGATTGAGGAATCCGTAAAAATAGGTAACAGTCAAAACTAGCCGTTGGAGGGCTTTACCTTGGTCGGTGCGCTCTTGGTCGACAGAGACCACTATTCTTGATTCTGCTCGACGTCGAGCGCTTCTGCCAAGTTGGTTTGCTTGGCCCAATTATGGGAATTGGACCAGTCCAGAACAGAAGGCAATTGGATAGTAATTTTCTTTTAGATATTTTGTCTTTCTTTTATAAACAAGTTTGAGAACCCTTAATTCTCTTTTCAATATATTTCTTGCTTATAAAAGAATATTTTTCTTTTGCTCAACTATAGTTATGGTCCTTCTATTTGATCATATGTTAAATTTAAACAATTTTACTTTTTCTATTATAAATTTAAACAACTTTGGTTATTTTCTCATATTTTTTTATTTAAAATGAACGACGTTTGTATTTTCTAAATGATAAATTACTTGTGAAACATAACAAATTATCGTATATGAACATATTTTTGAACTTTATAGATAAAATTATAAGTTAAAAATGAAAATTTCATTTTATTTATAAAAAAAAAGAGAGAGGAGACCTAAAACTATTTGAATTTAAAATTAAAACAAAATCAAAATTATTTTAAATTTAAAATATAAAAACTAATTTTGTGAATATATTGTAACCATTTCGTTATAATTAATCACTAGAAAAAGTTCTAAAATATTTATTTATTTAAGAAAACCCAATATCTTACTTTTTAAAGTTTCTAAACAATAAGCCTAATTTAGCTAAACATGATAAAGTTATTAGAATAGTGGTTATCTGTCATAGAGATTAAGAAAATATCTAGAGAATTATATTTTGAGAAAAAAATATATATAAAAAAATAATAAAATAGACATTATATGTTGAGAATGTAATAGGACTAGATAAAAATAAAAATAAAATATTAATAAATCGGTGTTATTTTTATTTTATTTTATCAAATCAAGGTAGTTTAAATTAACACATGCAATTCTTTTTTGACAAGAAGCCAGACATGTTATAACCATCTTTTATTGGTTGATTCATATGAAGTATGTCATTTATCATATGATGTTGCTATATTATCTTCTTTTGAATTTGAGTTTTTCTTGTGATTGATTTGAGATGCAGGTCCCTGGTTCAGTTTAATTTGTAATATTTTCTGAGAAACATAATATGTCGTTTTCAATGGACATATTCAAATCAAAATAAAAAATGGAACTTGTTGAGTTATTGCCTATTACATTTGCAGTGTCACAAGAATTAGAATTATTAATTTATGTTCATTGACTTGTCTACATCACACACGCATGTCTGAATTCCTCTATGATTAAAGTTATGATCACTTCATTTCAAGTCTGGACCATGCAAATTATTAACAAATATTATTATTATTATTATTATTATTATTATTATTATTATTATTTACAAATACAAAATAAAAATTAATCCTACCGTCTACTAATAAATTCAGTTTAAAATTCAAATAGGAATACATTTTCAAAATTCAAACTTTTACAATTACATGTTTTTATTAATAATAATAATAATAATAATAATAATAATAATAATAATAATAATAATAATAATAATAATAATAATAATAATTTCACGATTGACCTATTCAAATCAAAATGTACAAACTACAAAGATTTCCTAAAAAGAAAACTACTAGACTAATTATACAAACAAATGTTACAAAGAATGAAACAACAAGGACAAAAAAATAACTGATATATTTACACCAAAAATATTTTAGTTTTTAAATATATAAAGGGCTTAATAAGTGTATTAGGTGGAATACAAACAAACCAAAACAAAAATGAAATACCATTACACTTCATCACAATATTACATTAATTGTAATAGTAATACTATTTTTTTTTAATAATTACAAAGAAAATAATTTAATAATTTTCAAAGATTTGGGTTTTTTGACCCACACTACACTATCAACACATAATTACTATATATTTTTTACACATAAATTATATATGATGTCGGATATCATCATATGAATATGATATAATGTATATATGAGGATATTTATAATTTTAATTATATTAAATATTATTTATTTTTATATGATAATGATCAAAATTATCAATACTTTGATGAGATGAAGATTTGAATATTATAATAATTATAACCTTTGCATAACTATGTCTGAATTTTTAGTAAAATACACAAATAAATTATGGCTGATTTGCTTGTTCTTATCCATTGACTACTTTTTCCAATTTTAGTATGCTATGACTTTAAAATATCTTTTCTACATCCCTCGGCTAGAATTCTTACTTAAAAATAAATAAATTATCAACTCGGTTAACATATGATATCTTTCATTTTACCTAGGGATATCAATTTGTAGCTGTTAATGGGGATCTCTGTAGATATTATCTGTTCGGAGCTTCAAAATCGGAGAATATTTTTCCCGTATGAACTAGGATAAAGGTAAATTTTTTCCCGATTACACTTCGAGGCGGGGTCGGGGCTACACGAATTCCCCGAATCCAGCCAATTATTAATTATCCTTATATATATATATATATATATATATATATATATATATATATATATATATATATATATATATATATATATATATATATATATATATATATATATATATATATATATATATATAATTGTACATTTTTTTATTTAAAAAAATATTATATTAATTAGAAATAAAGAATCATTACTCATTAGAGAATATTTTATTTACTAATCCTAAAAAAATGGATAGACCAAATGTGAAACGTCTTTTAAGTCTCTTCTTCTTTGTAGAAGAGTTTTTTATTCTCAAAACTCTTTGTCTTCTTCATTCCTCTTCTCCTCTATTTGCATTATCATCACAACAATCACTCTATTTTCACTACAAGAAAATTGGTAAATTACGACGGTTATTTTGGCAGGTTACGACGGTTAAAACTGTCGTAATTTATAAGTCACGATGGTTACAAAATTGTCGTAGAAACGTCCGTCGCGAGGCCTTATTGCGTCGGTTGTCAAAACTGTCACACCAACCGTCGTTATCTCTCACGACGGATAGGGAACTGACGTAATCTTCATAGTTTTGATTGGAAAATAAATTTAAGATTCGATGTATGTGGATCTCAGTGCATACCGTGAGATGGGGATGGAGAAAAAATTCCCCCACAACAGAAATCGGGAACGGGACAGGAAACGGGGAAGCATCCTCTGCATATTCTCCGCCCTGTTGACATCCCTAATTTTACCCTTAGCAAATTTTAAAAATATATATAGCTATTCAATTGTGTTAATATATTATTTTTTAATGAATAGACTACATCTCAAATGGACTAAAATTCATAGTTTTAGTTAAAGGTGGCAATGAAATTTATTAAGCTAAAATTCATTCAATTCATCTATTACAAAAATCATTAGTTAATGAATTAAATTCAACCCATTCATTTAATGTTATAGATGAATTCAAATCATTTAATCAATTTTACATCACAGGTGCAATTTAATGAAATTGAATAATAGCACTGATGGTTGTAGTAGTGCTAGATGTGAGTTAACGATGAATATATATATATATATATATATATATATATATATATATATATATATATATATATATATAAAATAAAATATTTAATTTCGTTTTATGAATGGATGATCCATTAAAATCATGTTAATGAATCAATTCGATATGTTTTATTTTTAATGGATTAGATTTTTTTTTTTTTTTTTGAAATGAGACTTATAGCATTAAACAACCAAAGGAGAAGGATTACAAGATGGGCTCATCCACGACGGAATGAAATAAAACCAAATTTTGGAGTCTAAAGATCTATCAATACACAAAAGTAACTTAAGAAAACTATCTAATATTGTCTCTATTGACATACACAAAAGTAACGTTAAGAAAACTATCTAGAAGAGCTTTACAATAAATAACTTAAGCATGGAGGCTAGCAACATAATCAACTCCATTGATGCAATCAACCACAACCTGAGCAACTGACTGAAGAATAAAACCATCTAAGCTCAAATTTGTTGCATTCTTAAAACACCATTCGATATCCAAAAGCCATGTTGTACTCAGATTTGTGAACGAGGAAATCCTCTTCGATTCTGACATGAAAATGTTGCTTGCCGTGTCTTTTACAACGTAGCCAAGAGAAACCAATCCATCTGGATAACAGCTTGCATCAGACAAGATTGTCCAAATATTGGTTGCGATTATTGCTGCACCAGAAGACGTGGCATAGAAATTAACAGCAACAACAAAAGGAGGAAATTTCTTAACAGCATTCCAGATTGCCACAACCACCTCTTGCGGGTCAGACGTCTCGTTATTGAAAACTAAAGCATTATGCGCATGCCAAAATTTCCAGAACCCAATCATAACAATCATGCTTAGTCGTTTATCTATAACAAGAACAACCTCAACTAACTAGTCCAGAACATCATTATATATAGGCACCCGTAAACCCAGAGAAGAAGAGAAGAAAACTTTCTTAGAAAATGGGAAATCAAGAAAAATATGAGAAATCGTTTCAACAACACAAGAGCAAAAAGGGAAGAAATCATCAATCAACAAAACTTTCTTTCGAAGAGTTTTTTTCTTCCTTTTTTGTTGTTGTTATCTCTCATTGAGTTCAGACATTCCTGTTGGGAATTGTAATTAATTATGTTATAACAATACAATCAAATTCTTTCCCTTTTTTATTGAATGATTCGATTGGAACTTTGGAGAGATATTGGTGATTAAAAAACAATGGTTAGAATTTTTTTTGAACTTTTATTGGAGTATGAAATGAATCCGGTTTCAGAGATTTATGATTTGGCTAACGACCCACTTGAAAGTAAGCATGAATGATTAATTGAACGGGCTTCCTTAAATGGGCCTTGGTAGTTTGTACCAAAACATTATTCTTCTTTTCTTTCTTTTGTTTTTAGACTTAAGTCCTCCACCTTGTTCGGATTTCCTCTTGACATTGCATAATAACTTCCATTATGACCATTTGGAATTCCCTCTATTGGCCCGAATATCTCATCAAGCAATCTTCACCCTATTGAATTCTCACTTACTACGAATTAGGACCTTGAGTCATTCATTGAGGAATACAAGTCAACTATTAACCACGCACCAAGCAATATTAATTGATAACCAATTAATCAAACTTTGAATCCGACTGAATATGAATCAATTCTCAAATCTTGAACCCCGTTTGACTTCCTTGAATCGTGATGAGCCATGAATGTTCATATTGAATTTGTCTTGGAAATACAAGAGCATGACTTGAGAAGCGAGCTTCAATGCACCATATAAAACCACAATCGGAATTAGACCAATTCTTGATGATGCATTCGAATTTATCATAGCCTGTACAGCCCTAATTCCATGATCCACGCAACAAACCTTAGTGAAGTAGAAACCACAGATCAATGGGATAACCTGGTTATTCAGAGGGCACTGATCTCATGCTTTAGGAGTCGATGAAAATGCATGACTGTGGATACTATGACCTAATGGGAAATGTGGATGAATGCGAAGCTATATGCCAGTCGAGGTAATAAATAAGAGGGCAAATTTTGAGGTATTACAGCTGCCCCTATTCAATCATCTGCCATCCTGGACGAATAATTGCAACAACTTTTGGACGTTCAAGGCATGCAGTGATTGAATACTCGAATAAAACCTGAAAATTTGCACACTGTGGGTAATAAAATATACTGGGAAGAATGCCATCCTCGGATGACAACTCACAAGAGATCTTCAGATCAAACACTAAAGCCATCCTCGAATGGAAACATAACGGTATACCCGCCTCAATCGATAACCAGAAACGCAAAGACTGACCTCAGACAGACTTTGCAAAAGAGACAAACTGACCTCAATCAATAAGCTCAAAATGGTCTATCATCCTCGAATGATAGCCACAACATACAAACAAGACCAACCTCAGAAGGACTTGAAGAAAAGAATGCCATCCTCGAATGACAATTCTCAAAAGATCCTCGGATCTAACACGAAACCATCCTCGAATGGAGACGCAATGGTATACCGGCCTCAGACGGTAACCAGAAACACAAAGACTGACCTCAGACAGACTTTACAAAAGAGACAAACTGACCTCAATCAATAAGCTCAAAAATGATCTATCATCCTCGAATGATAACCACAACAAACACAAACAAGACCAACCTCGGAAGGACTTGAAGAAAAGAATGCCATCCTCGAATGACAATTCTCAAAAGATCCTCAGATCTAACACGAAACCATCCTCGAATGGAGACGCAATGGTATACCGGACTCAGGCGGTAACCAAAAACTCAAAGACTGACCTCAGACAGACTTTGAAAAAGAGACAAACTAACCTCAATCAATAAGCTCAAAATGGTCTATCATCCTCGAATGATAGCCACAATAAACACGAACAAGACCAACCTCGGAAGGACTTGAAGAAAAGAATGCCATCCTCGAATGAAAATTCTCAAAAGATCCTCTGATCTAAAACGAAACCATCCTCGAATGGAGACGCAATGGTATACCGGCCTCAGGCGGTAACCAGAAACACAAAGACTGACCTCAAACAGACTTTGCAAAAGAGACAAACTGACCTCAATCAATAAGCTCAAAAATGGTCTATCATAGACTGACCTCAGACAGACTTTGCAAAAGAGACAAACTGACCTTAATCAATAAGCTCAAAAATGGTCTATCATCCTCGAATGATAGCCACAACAAACACAAACAAGACCAACCTTGGAAGGACTTGAAGAAAAGAATGCCATCCTCGAATGACAATTCCCAAAAGTTCCTCAGATTTAACACGAAACCATCCTCGTATGGAGACGCAATGGTATACCGGCCTCAGACGATAACCAGAAACACAAAGAAAATAGGACAAGATGGAACAGGATCGTTGTACATAAACGAGAGCCCAGACAAACAGGACCGTTGTACAAAACGAGAACCTGCGACGCGACTGTTGTACCAAATAAGACGCGGAATAAGTGATAAACATTGACTTGAAAAGACAAGGGTGTCTGAAAAATGATGTTGGTGTCCTCTATGCGGAGAACTCCAGGTTGAGAATATGTTCGTAATATACCTCAAAACTGGCCCATGTTGGCATGCATATGTTTGAATTTATAGCGTAATGCTCCAAGATGATGGAAATGCTACACTTTGGAGGATGAAAATGTAATGATGATTATGCAAATGAAAATGTAAAAGATCTCACAGAAAGGAGAATGCAAGTATCCCATATGGCTTGACTGGGGAGAAACGATGATCACTGCACTGATCTGATCCATCCTGATAAGGAGGAGACAACTCTGCGGGGACAACTGTCAATGATACACCGGCTCTGAACAGCCGCTATTACCAAAAATAAATTGGAATTTTAAGATTGGAGTGCCAAGACCCTGCTGGAGATGGGCCCTTCTTGAACTTTGGTGGGGAAGTGAAGACCTTCTGACTTGGCTAGGAACCAGAGACATGACACTGCTGAGGAAGCACCTTGCTGGGGGAGGAAAGACACTCCTTGTACTGTTGGGAATTGCTCCCGTATATGAAGGAAAACTTCTGCTTGGGGAGAACATTCATATTCTGCTACCTTGCTGGGAGATATTTCAACTTCCACTTTACTGGGGATGACTGGAGACACCCTGGGAGACACCTGCTCTTGTTCAAGCATAAAGAAATGTTCCTCCTGGGAATCTGCTTTTAGCTCTGTTAGCAACACATGTACCTGTACCTGCATAAACACAATCGATAGTGCCTGCAACATGGAGAGTTAGTTTGGGACCTGCCTGCCCCAGGCTCGTAGCATGAATCATTATCTGGGCATCTTGACACCCTTTCAGAGTTGTATTAAATGTTTATGTCCTCCTGCACGAGTTAGAAAGCATTCAAATGTTCACAACACAATATAAATCACAATTTGCTAGACGTTTTCGCAATCAATCAATGCTAGATGAAAAACAAAAACGAGAAGTAGATAGTCGCAAGTTGACTGAAGTTGAAATTTTATTGATTCGGAAAAATTGCCATGAATAGGCAATACAAAGGAAGCATTTCCTTAGAAAGAGGAAATAGCCAAAAGAAAGGAAAACAAATTATCCTATTGGCAATGTGAGAGTGGATCTCATCAAGTTTCAACCCGGTTATGACTCGTATATCTTCAAGATGATCCACTCGCTCTTCCCCTTGAGAAAGGTAATTGAACTGATCTTCAACCCTTAGAATAACCTCATCTGCAGATAGGTTACGGATCTCGCAGATCGCAGTCGTTCGTGTTAGTCCCTCTTTTGCGTGGATCTCCCTTTCAGGTTTTCAATCCACCGGGATACCCTTTTTTTCCTGAGTTGTCCGATGTGGCTTTTCAACTCAGCGGGTGTACATTTTTTCAAGATTTCCCTAACTTTTGCCCGAGCCTTTTATTCTGTTTTTTGGCTCGCCGGGATGCCCATTTTTGCCTGGATCTTTATTCTATTTTTATCCAGCGGGTCCTTTTTACACAAAGTATTTTCTTACTGTGTCCGCGTTGACAGGGGATTGGAAGTCTTCTCCGTCCATGGTTGTCAGCATCAAGGCTCCATTTGAGAAAACCTTTTTAGCCACAAACGGTCCTTCATAGTTAGGTATCCATTTGCCCCTGTGATCATTAAGAGGAGGAATAATCCTTTTCAGCACCAAGTCACCTGGTATGTACCTCTGTGGTCGTACCTTCTTGTCAAAAACATGCTTCATCCGCCGCTGATACAACTGTCCATGGCATACAACTGCTATACGTTTTTCTTCAATGAGGCTCAATTTATTATATCTGGATCAGAGCCACTCAACTTCATCTAGCTTAATGTCCATCATTAACCTCAACAAGGGGATTTCCACTTCGATTGGTAGGACTGCCTCCATACCATACACCAGTGAGAACGGGGTTGCCCCTGTTGAAGTACGTACTGACGTTCTGTACCCATGCAACGCAAATGGTAGCATCTCATGCCAGTCTTTATATGTTACAACCATCTTCTGCACGATCTTCTTGATGTTCTTGTTGGCCACCTCGACGGTGCCATTCATCTTCAGGCGATATGGAGAAGAGTTATGATGCTCTATTTTGAAATCCTGACACAAGTCAGCCATCATCTTGTTGTTGAGATTAGAACCATTATCAGTAATGATTCTTTCAGGAATTCCGTATTGGCAAATGATGTCTCTTTTAATAAACTGGGCTACCACTTGTTTAGTGACATTGGCGTAAGATGCCGCTTCGACCCACTTCGTGAAGTAATCTATAGCAACAAAGATGAGGCGATGACCGTTAGAAGCTGTCGGCTCGATCTTGCCAATCATATCAATGCCCCACATGGCGAACGGCCATGGCGAAGACATGACACTCAATGGATTCGGAGGCACATGGACCTTATCGGCATAAATCTGACACTTGTGACATTTACGGGAGTATTTACAGCAATCGGATTCCATGGTGATCCAATAATATCCCGATCTCAACAGTTTCTTGGCCATAGCATGTCCTCCAGCATGGGTACCAAAGGAGCCTTCATGAACCTCTTGCATCAACAGGTCGGCTTCGTGTCTATCCATGCATCTGAGCAGAACCATGTCAAAGTTTCGCTTGTATAACACACCATCTTGATTCAAGAAGAAACCACCTGCCAGTCTTCTGAGGGTCTTCTTGTCCTTACTGGATGCCCCAGCCGGGTATTCTTGAGCCTTCAAGAATTGCTTGATATCATGATACCAAAGTTTGTTATCTTCACCACCATCAACCGCAAAGACATAAGCAGGTCTTTCAAGACGGGAGACCATAATTCGAGGCACGAAATTCTCTTGACAAACTTTAATCATTGACGACAAAGTTGCTAGAGCATCGGCGAACTGGTTTTCATCTCGGGGAATATAATTCAACTTGACTTTGGTGAAGAAAGTTAACAGCCTCCTGACATAATCTCTGTAAGGAACCAAGTGAGATTGATGAACTAGCCATTTGCCATTGACTTGATTCACCACCAGAGCAGAATCTCCGAAGATCTCAAGGTTTTTGACTCGCAAGTTGATTGCCTCTTCGACCCTCATGATGCAAGCTTCATACTCTGCCTCATTGTTAGTGCATTTGAAAGTCAACCGAGCAGCTAGAGGTGTATGTACCCCTTCTGGCGAGATGATAACAGCACCTACTCCACTTCCATTCATGTTCATAGCTCTGTCAAACATCAACTTCCATTTGGATTCAGGGTCTGGCCCCTCCTCTGGAAGTGGTTCTTCATAGTCTTTCAGCTTGAGGAACATGATATTCTCATCCGGAAACTCGAATCTCATGGGCTGATAATCATCAATTGGCTGTTGAGCCAAGTATTCTGACAATACACTTTCTTTGATTGCCTTTTGTGAAGTGTAATGTATATTATACTTTGTTAGTATCATCTGCCATCGGGCTACCCTTCCTGTCAGAGCCAGCTTCTCGAAAATGTATTTCACAGGATCCATCTTGGAAATTAAGAGAGTGGTGTGAGTCAGCATGTATTGTCTTAGTCGGCGAGCAGCCCATGCCAAAGCGCAACAAGTTTTCTTGAGTAGTGAGTAGCGTGTCTCACAATCGGTAAACTTTTTGCTAAGGTAATAAATGGCATGCTCTTTTCGACCAGACTCGTCCTGCTGACCCATCACACATCCCATCGATACTTCAAGCACGGTAAGATACATGATCAAAGGTCTCCCTGGCACTGGAGGCATGAGAATTGGAGGTTCTAGCAAGTATTCTTTGATTCGGTCAAAGGCTTGCTGGCAGTCTTCATTCCATTTAATGGCCTGATTCTTCCTCAGAAGCTTAAAGATGGGCTCACATGTGGCCGTTAGGTGAGAGATAAACCGTGCAATGTAGTTTAGTCTCCCTAAGAAACCACGCACTTGCTTTTCAGTCTTCGGCTCAGGCATCTCTTGGATGGCTTTTATTTTGGCTGGATCAACCTCAATTCCCCGCTCACTAACAATGAAGCCAAGTAGCTTGCCGGAACAAACTTCGAAGGTACACTTATTCGGATTCAACCTCAATCTGAACTTCCGGAGTCTGTCAAACAACTTTGCTAGATTAACCAAGTGCTCTTCTTCTGTTTGGGATTTTGCTATCATATCATCAACATAAACCTCAATTTCATGATGAATCATGTCGTGAAATAGCGTCACCATCGCCCTTTGATAAGTGGCCCCAGCATTCTTCAGGACAAACGGCATGACCTTGTAACTGGAAGTGCCCCAAGGCGTGATAAAGGTCGTCTTTTCGATATCATCGGGAGACATCTTAATCTGGTTATAACCGAAAAACCCGTCCATGAAAGAGAACACAGAAAATTGAGCAGTATTATTGACGAGCAAATCTATGTGAGGCAGAGGGAAGTCATCCTTGGGGCTGGCCCTATTCAAATCCATGTAGTCTACACACATCCTGACTTTATCGTCTTTCTTAGGGACCGGCACAATGTTGGCAACCCACGGAGGGTAACTGGTCACAACCCAGAAACCAACATTAAATTGCTTATGTACTTCTTCTTTTATCTTGATTTCCATATCAGGACGTGTGCGCCTCAACTTCTGCTTCACTAGAGGACAATCTTCTCTGAGAGGCAGCTTGTGCATCACAATGTCGGTGTCCAAACCAGGCATATCTTGGTAGGACCATGCAAAGACATCAACATACTCTCAAAGCATAGCAATTAAATGAGTCTTGACAGATTCTTCTAATGCGGCCCCGATCTTGACTTCTTTCTTGTCTTCTTCGGTACCCAGGTTTATCACTTCGACGACTTCTTCATGCGGCTGAATCATCTTCTCCTCCTGTTTAAGCAGTCTGGCCAATTTTTCAGGTAGTTCGCAATCCTCTTCACCCTCCTCATCGGCTTGATAAATTGGATTGTCAAAGTCATACTCAGCCATAACAGGGTCGTCATTGATAAGATCCGGTGACGAGCACCTGCATGAATGGTGATTCATGCAAGGCTTTAGCAAAAATTTGAGAAAATGAGAAACATTACCATTTTAAAAATTTTCTTTCTTTTTGAAAAACAAAAGCAAAAAATGAAAGACAAAGAGCAACATGGATGAATATGAAACGTCAACTTTATTTATGATTATGAATTGTGTTAAGAACAAAAGAACCCTTACAAAAAGCTACTATGCCTTGGGCCAGACATAGTGCTTGAATACAGAAAAACAGAAACAAAAATTATTACTCTTCAAAAGAGGTGACTAAGATAAGCCTTTCTGATGTCCAATTGCTAAGTTGAGTCCCTGGAACAGTAGGCCTGATCCACTCATCTAAGTCACAATCATTATCAATTGCGTCATCCTGCATGGCACTGATGTTTCCATAATCCACCACTCCCGCACTCGTAAAAGTAATTGGGCTTTGACGACCTTTAGCACTTGGTCCAGACGATGACTGCCCGGGATGGTACCCAATTCCGAACATATCTTTCTTTTATGGCACTTCTACTGGACTACCCCAGCCTTTTCCACTCATCTAAGTCACAGTCACTATCAATTTCAAAATCCTGACATGGAGTTTCAACTATTTCGCCATCCATCTCCACATACTTGAATGAAGCCAGATGACTAACAAAAATGTCTTCTTCCCCACTGACAGTTACAATTTGACCCTCCCAGATGAACTTTAGCTTTTGATGAAGTGTGGACGATACTGCTCCTGCTGAATGTATTTAAGGTCTTCCGAGCAAACAACTGTATGCAGGCTGTATATCCATTACGTAGAATGTGGTATTGAAGATTTGTGGACCTACTTTAATTGGTAACTCCACCTCCCCGAACACCGATCTCCTCGACCCATCAAATGCTCGAACTACCAGGTCGCTGGGCTTTAGAACTACTCCATCATAATCCAACTTCATCAATTCTTTCTTGGGCAGAACATTCAACGACGATCCGATATCTACCAACACGTGAGAGAGTACTGCACCTTTACATTCTAAAGAGATATGCAGCGCCCGATTATGAGCACGCCCTTCAGATGTTATATCCATGTCTGTAAAGCCCAATCCGCGACAGGCATTGACTCTAGATACCACCGCTTCCAACTGATTTACTGAAATATCCTGGGGCACGTACGCCTTGTTCAGAATATTCAAGAGAGCCTTCCTGTGGGAATCAGAACACATGAGCAAGGACAAGATGGAAATCTTCGACGGAGTCTACTGCAGATGGTCCACAATCTTGTAGTCGCTCTTTTTGATAATCCTCAGAAATTCTTCAGCTTCTTTATCAAAGGTAAGGTCTGGATCAGTTACTGGTGCGGGCTCATTGACAACCATTGGCTACTTCCCTTTTTCTTTAGCCTATCTGCGGTGTCTCTGGGTGGTATCACACTATTTCTTAGTGTTTCCGGCGCAAATAGCCTTCCACTTCTAGTAAATCCCCCTACTCCAACATTTTCTACTTGAGCTGGAGTCGTACTAGACGTGGCCAACTCTTGCTTCTGACTGTTACAGTATACTTCGCCACCATAATTCCAGGGAATGGCTTTATCACTCTGATACACTACATGTTCCGCAGTGGTGATGGTTATCGGTGCCGTTCTGGCCCGTGAAGGAACTTGAGATGGATCGTAGAAGATGGTTACTGTAGAGACATCGTTTTCTTTTATAACTTTGTCAAACTGCAAGACTCCCTCATCAATCATACCTTGAATCTCTGTTTTCAACTGCTCACAACCATTTGGAGCTTCAGCACACCCCGAACAATCAACTTCACACCCAGGAAAGATACCCTTCTTTGACAAGCAGACTTTAACAACACTCGACGGAGTCTACAGATTGTTGACATCACACACCAAGTTTAGATTCTCCTCTTCATCAACTGCCCCAACCGTACCTCCGTTAGAAGGCATGGGATTCTGTATTACATTGGGAGTAGGAGCGAAGTTAATCGCTTTAGAATCCAGTAGGTCTTGAACAACATGCTTCAGTGCTTTGCAGTTCTCTGTGGTATGCCCGGGAGCTCCGGAATGAAATTCACATCTGGCGTTTGTATCATAACCCTCGGGGATTTGGCCTGGCTTCGGGGGTTGTAGAGTTCGGAGTTGGATCATTTGGAGTTGTAGGAGATTCTTCAAAAGCTGTGAATAGGACATCGGCGGAGCTTCGAAATGTCTTTCTCTGTTCTTCTGGGGGTAGTATGGATGAGGAGCTCTTTGTTGATACCCTTGTTGGCGTTGCGACTGCGGTGGTTGGACTTGTTGTTGAACAGGTTGAGTTGAGATAGTGACAGGGGCCACTTGCTGATAAAAACCTCTGTTACTTCCTCCCCTCTACGCGTACACTGCTGTGGTCTCTCCTTATCTTCTCTTCACGAAGGGTTTATTGATACCAGAATTTGAATCGCCTCCGTTTTGAATCTTCCCTTGCTTGATCCAACTTTCTATCCTCTCGCTAGTCAAGATGATATATGAGAATCCACTTGAAGAACATCCGGCTAGCCTTTCCATGAAATGCCCAGGGAGGGTATCTAGGAACAGGTCTACCATTTCTCTCTCCAACAACGGAGGTTGCACTCTAGCGGCCACTTCACGCCACCTTTATGCGTAATCTTTGAAGTTCTCAGAGCTCTTCTGAGTCAAACTCTGAAGTTGAGTGCGACTGGGCGCCATGTCGATATTATACTGATACTGCTTGAGGAATGCTTCTCCCAATTCCTTCCAGTTTCTTACAGAGCTTCTCTCTAGCTTCATATACCATTCCAAGGACCCTCTGAAGAGACTATCCTGGAAGTAGTACATCCAGAGCTTTTCATCCCTAGTATGGGCAGCGATCTTCCAGTAGAATGCTTGCAAGTGAGTCTTTGGGCAGGAGCTACCGTTATACTTGTCAAAAGTAGGCGGCCTGAATTTGTGAAGAATAACCACCCCGGGGACCAGGCCCATGTCAGACACATCTATCCCCAAACTGTATCTACACTCGAGGGCTTTGACTTTCTCAGCAAGCATCAAAAAGTCTTGAAGATTTCCTTCTCCACCGAACCCCATGTCATTGTTGAAAGGAGAGAACTAATCCTCCTGCCTGTCTTGTACCGGAATGAAAGTTGTTATGATCTGTTCTGGAACTTGAGGTCCGCCTGGGCCATTGGTGGTGTTGGGAGGAGTCACTTGCACGCCAGGAGTGGTTTCAGGAGGATTAGTCTGAGGAGGGTTGAGCCCTTGAATTGCATTCCTTAACTTTTGTTGTCCCTGAGCCATCCCTTGCATCATGACCATGAATTCTCCCATTCTGGTGCGAAACTCATTAAGCTCAGTTTGCATAGCATCCATGACTGTCCTCTGATTGCTGCGAGTTGCATAGCGATGCAGGATATCTTGTCGGAGATTCCTGGTCTTGGCAGCTCTCGCAATCTTTGCTTTGCCTTAAACACAAATAAGTTAAGCATCCTGTAGAAAAACCTACAAAAACAAAGAAGAAATGCAAATGATGCGTATGCAATGCAATGTGTTCCTTTTATTCCCAAGGCTTTCCTTTTCCGGTCCTGGTATTAGGAGAATAATAATTGGGAAGAAGACCCAAGTGATGTTCAAATAAAGTGACGGTCGTGGAGAATTGGTGCTCATTACCCCGTGTCGGTACAATAGATAACAAACAAGAGATTCAAAGAAAGTCAATCACATAAACGGAAGTTTGAAACAACAAAGTCCCCGAAGGGTGCCAATTAAAACAACAAAGTATATCAATAAAAGGAATCCCACAACAAGTATGTGGGTAATCCAAGTACAATAGCATGAAACTAAACTCTAGGGAGCTCTAAGTCTTGCAACCTCCAGCTAAGACGCTTGACATTCTGGAACAACTGAACGATATCCGGATGATCAGGCTCCTGGATGAGTCTCTGGATGAGGAGATCCCTTAGATCAAAGGAAGCATGTAACTCTTCAATCTGCTATAGGAAAGCCATCTCATTCTCTTTGCTCGGACCCAACTCGGCCTTTGACTTCTTCACATCAGCACGAAGCTTCAGCTCTTCAACTTCTTTTTGGACATCTTCAGATATTTGTTGACTTTTTGTCATCTGATGAAGGTATTCTCTCTGTTGCTCTTGTGCCTTCTGAACTAACTTCCCTTGCTCAACCAAAGCATCCTGGAGGTTCTTGATCTTCAACTCGAATTCAGCTTCTACCTCCTTTTTCTTTTTCTGATTATCGCTCCACTTCTCCTGCCAAAGTGTGATGGCTTCATTAGCCTCATTCAGTTCTTTCTTATCCCTCAGGCGCTGACTTGCCTTATGGATCTCGGCCAATCCTCTCTTCCTAAAGTATAGCTCTCTTTCCTCAAAGTCCTTCTGCTTAAGCCGAACTATTTCTTCAGCTCGGAGAGCTCTATCTTCTAACTGTTGGTTCTGAATCATCAATTTCTGACAAGAATTGTAAGCCTCTTGATTCTCAACTCTAAGTTGCTTGACCAAAGCTTCCAATTTCTGGTAATCTTCCAAAGGCACCGTTGCTGGAGGTGGAGTTGGTATAGAAAAGGGACTAGAACTATTTGAACCTCCTCCTTTATCCAAGCTTCAAATTCAGGGAACATCCGGTTATTGCTCTTACCTAGACATGCCATGTCTTTTCTTTTGATCACATTCCAAGAACCTGCAACTTTTCTGACCAACGGAAGATTGTCTTTTACCGAGAAGTAAAAAGTTTGGAATAACTCGGATTCATCAGGGATCTCTTTGAGCGCGTGCCCTAACTGTCTTCTTAAGAGAATGGGATTGTAGTTGATACCTCCTGACACTCCTAACAACGGCACATTGAGGTAATTCCCACAGCTGGTAATGAAACTATTTCCTTTCAATCTCAAAGTAAACCATCTAATATCTCTGGCAGACAATGTACTTAGCTTCTGGGCCCAAGTAGTATTAGGATCAGTAAAACTCTCAGTGGTAGGCAAATGTCTCATGACCCACTTGTAGAATAAGGGAGCACAACATCTAACTAGACCTCCTCGCTTCTTCTCATTCTTATAGTGCACTGAATAATACAAGTCACCTAGGAGAGTGGGCACCATATTCTTCAACACAAATAAATGAATAGCATTTATGTCCACAAATTTGTCCATATCAGCGAACAAGATGATCCCATAAATGGATAGTGCTAAGATGGCGCAAACAGAATCCCACTGATTTGTCACCACAAGTTCTCTAGCCTTTCTAACCAGATACTCTAGAGTGAAACCAAGTACTTTTGCTTTGGTGGTAGACAGATTTGCAGATACTTCAGATGAGCTCAAATAAAGAGCTTTAGCGATGTCAGCATGGGTTGGCCTTGTCATCTCTGAGTTGAAAGGAATCTGATTCTTGATTGACACTCCCATAATCTCAGCATACTCTTCCAGTAAAGGACCCAATTGAAATTCATGAAAAGTGAAACACCTGAGTCGTGGATTGTAATACTGCAACAAAGTGTGAATGGCGCTTCTTTGAGAGCTATCCAAGTTGAATACCAAGTCCAGAATATCACCATACTTTTCCTTGAAGTATCCCAGATGACCCGGGGTAATAAGAGACACCATTTGGTTGATCAAGTCCACTTTGGTATCAAAAAATTTGTTAACGTCTTCCATTCTGCAGTAATGATATGACCAGGAACCGGGAGTAACGCAAACCCTGAGAATAAAAGAAACACAAATGATTAATGATGTTATGATGCTTATGCAAGGCGAGGCATGTGATCGGTGAAGTGTTTGTGATGTGCCAATCATATAATCAGGTGTCGGTGCAAGGCCACAATATCAACATATCACAATAACAATCCCTCTGATCCGGGATCCATATCTTAGAACTAGAGAACCAGATCACAAAACTGAACCAATGGCAAAGCGGGTATGCTGAAGGTCTTAGGGTTCCTGCAAAACCTGTAAACCCTTCCCAATCTCACGGGTGTGCTACTCGGGTCAACATCATAGACTCTCAAAGCCGAATAGCAATAATACATTCACCATTTCCGAGAAATGGCTCATGACCAAATCAGGGAATCAGTTTGGCATTATGTACTACTCAGGGATGCCTCAGTTGAGTCCGAAAAAACAAGAATCCCTTACAAGTCCCCAGCTTCAAGCACTGAATCGAGAAACAATAGTACATTCATCCCGAAGGGTACAATACTACTGTCATACGGACAGTTTGCTTTAACTGGATTCCTATGAGAGAACCAGGCCATCCTATGCGAGTTCCCAATGGACCGTCGGATGCGAGTGGGTTTGCCAACAAATATGGTCTGCCACTGTCATCACTGGAGAGGGGTGTTCCCATTAAGGTCCTCGAAGATCGGTCACCAGATTCATATAACTATCAAGGTCGTACCCTGAAGTGGAGAAGAACCCCCACACAGAATAGTCCCAAGACGGTCGTAATCTGGGTGTGGAACACATCGCCACTCATCATGTAACCATGCGAGTACAACATGTCCACGCTAATCCTATAGTGCACTCAAGCCGGGTATTTGGCTTATCTCACAGTAACTCCCATCCCGCAGAAAAAATGAAAACCAACACAGCCAGACAGTCCAGTATAATATGATGCATGGAAAATAAATACTGAAAGCAGTAAATAAATGCGGTAAAATAAACTGTAAACGAAAAGAGTAAATAAACACAACAGCACACACATATAAACACCCAAAGAAACAAAAACAAACAGGCGCTAGGATTGACTCTACAAGGGAAGCCAAAGATTCTGGGTTCGATCCCCAGCAGAGTTGCCAGTTGTCGCTCCCGGGATTTTCATCCTAGTACAAACGCGAAAGTGGCGCGAAAAAGGTAGAGTCGCCAGCCAAGCATTTTTATCCCGAAGGAACGGGAGAGGTAATGCTGCACAAACCTGAGGAAGAAGGAAAGGACAAGGCCTTGCGAACCAAAGATCTGGGTTCGGGAGCCGGTTACAACCTGGGAAGGTATTAGCACCTCAGATCGTCCATCGTACGCGACGGGATCCACGCTTGTTTGTTTGTTTCAAAGGGTGAGAAATAAGATGTTGCTGAACAAATGAACTGCTGCTGGAAATTAGAATGAGAAAAGGGAACTGGAAAAGAGAACGAAAAGAAAGAATGGGGAAAATGTAGGGAAAATAAATAATGTGCTCGAACGGACCCTACCCCGCTGCATACGTACCTCATAAGGATAATGAGGATCAGAGTCGACGTAGTTCTCCTAACTAAGGCGGAAACTATTTGTTTGTGTTTTTTATGGTTGGAACTGCGTATGTCTATGCTCAGGTGTTGCAGGCTCATCTGGTACGAGTGCGTTTACCGTCTTGCATGCGAGACAAGTCGTCGCGAGTTCGCGTTAAGAGTGAATGAGATGAGAAGAGAAGTTCCCGCAGGATAGTCGCTTATTGTTTGTTTTTTTCTTTTATGAGAAATGTTTTGAACTTGTTTGTGAACATTCCCATACTAAGACCTATCCATCGTGGTAAGTACTTACACCTCGCCCCGAAACAGGACGCGTATATGTATTCCGCAACAAAGTCTCGTGTCGTACAAGAACGTTCGATTTTTATTAAGTGTTTTATTATTTTTCTTTATGAGATGAGAAAGAAATACTCAAGTTGCAAAAGGTAAAAACTAAGGGACTAAGACTCAATCCTAATTTTAGTTATTTATTCAAAAGTGGTCCTAATGGTTTATGTGGTTTTCTAAACCTAATGAATGAAAGGAACTAGAAACTACTAGAATTCAACTTACTTCCTAAGGAAGTTAAGTTGATTCTAAAATAATAGGGAAGCCTATACAAGTGAAAAAATCAAATAATAAGGAAAACATTAAAATTGGAATAAGAAATAAAATCTAAAAAAAAATGCATACTAAGGTATAAAACCAAATACAAGCCTAAACTTCACCTAAATCTATTTATTAGAAATTCTAAGCCTAAGTCCTAAAACTAAGGGAACTATCTAATATTATCATTCTAAAAATCAGTAATTAAACTATACTAAGTCATTTTACTATCCTAAGACTGAGCCTAATTAAACTAGTCCTTAATGGAGCATAATATCCTAAGCTAAACTAAATGGATTTTACATGTAAAAATAGCCTAATATTAATGCACTAAAAATATTAAAAGTCCTGGGAAAATATGAAATTAATTCTATAGGGTCCTAAAACTGACTATAACATTGTGCTAAAAAATATCCTAAAAATTCAGAGGCTAACTATGTCTAAAAGTCACTTAAATCTACCTAAGGATTAACTACAATTTTTCATGAATTAAGCTACCAAAGCAGTGGATAAAATGGTCTAAAAATCTACCAAAAAATAATCTAAGTTATCTTATTATTCCTCTAACCATAGCAAAAAGAATGGGCCAAAAATCCTAGAAGAAGTGGAAAAAATAAAATGAACAAAAACAAGTGCAATTAAAGGAATTCAATAAAAATGCTAATTAAGTGAAAAATCGAAATTAAATAAAAAATAACCAAAATTCAGAAAATAAAATTGTCAAAAATTCCTAAAACGAATTATTAAGCTACTGAAATTTTTATAGAATTTTATTATAGTTTTTATTATTTTTTATGGAATTATTTCTAACCTATGTTAACTAAAATTAAAAAAAATTAAGAAACATGGAGGGGGTGAGTGGTACTTTTTCTAGTTATTATTCCATTGGGCTTTAAAACCAGGGGTGTTAAAAGCACAATTCAAGGCCCAAATGCGCAGGAAATGGAGAGTTCATTGGTGGAATTCGGTCAACAACTGTTGACTCAATCAGGACCACTTGATCTAGGGTTTGCATTAGTATTCTCATTATGTGGCTCTAAGGGCTTGGACGTATGCTTATTATGGTGACTAGTACGCGGGGAGTTAGTCACTGAAAGAGCCTACCGAACGGTGACAAGTGTCACTGCAGGTGTGGCCGGAATCTCAAAAATCAACACCTAGCCTTATCCTCTCTGATTGAATTCAAAACGGTGCATTAAGGGGAATTAACTGCAGATTATGCGGATTAAAGTGGATATTTGGCTCTTAATGTGATTTAATTCAGAACATTAAATTAACTTAATTGTTTTCATTATTCATTTTAATAATAGACTTTATAAACAAAGAAACAACGTAACTGAACCTAATCCTAATTCTTTTTTCCCCCTCTTCCTTCACGCCGCCGTCGGCCAACTCTTCTTCTTCTTCTCTCGCAATCCACCGCCATCCCTAACCATCGAACTGAAAACCAAACACCACACCTTGTTTTTCCATCTCAATCCGAATATAACCTGGATCCTCTTTCTAAACCTAAACTTTCTCCTAACCCTAAATCACCAATATCAGACATCCAAACAACGTCGAGAACAACCAAACAACACAGCAACTACTTCGTATAAGAGGAAGACGAACTCGTACCTCGAATCGGAGTAATGGATTTGCTGATGGTTCGTTATCAATCAAAACCGATGAAGACGACTATCACAGTTATGTGCTTGGTTCGGTTTATTTCGTCTCTCTCATTCGCGCTATTTGACTCATTCACAATCTGGTGTCATGAACGCTCGTGCGACGTAAGTGATGGTGATGATCGATAAGTCCCTTTTTCATTTTCTGCACAATCTGTTATCGTAGCTTGACTATTGACGTGGTTGCGGTTAACCTTCTTCTTTGTCTTGTTTATTGGATCAGTTATTGCGAGGTTGATGAAGGTTGAAAGCAGTTCTTGAAACCATGGCGGAAGAAAGTTTGAGAAGAGAAAGAAGGATTGAAGAAGATAGGTCAAGAAGGATGATTGGGGGGGTTGAAGAAGAAGGAGAATGGTTGAAGAAGTGGCGAAAATTCGTGAAGAAGGTGGATGGAAGAAGAAGATTGACAAATGATTGGGAGAGATTGAGAAGTTGAAATGGTTGAGGAATTGTAGGGAAGATATTGAAGATTGAAGAAGAAGAAAATCCGAAAGATTGAAGTTGGATGATTCTGATTTATAGAGGATGGCTTGAGGATGGTTCTGGAATTCTTCAGGTAAACTCGGTTAGAATTCTGTAATAAAGTTTGTAAGAATTTAGTTAGTTTGTTTTGGAATTGGTTTTGGTTCTGATCCATTAGTATTGATTATGATTCCGTTAGGACTTTGAAGTGATCACTGATTTTTGTTGCTTGAATTTGCAGTTTTTTGTTATCAAGGCTGAATTTCTGAAAACGGGAATTGGAGAAAAGTGCCAGTTGTAAAGAATATCAAGATTGAAGCTTAAAGGTGTGGAGAGCATCGAGAATTCTGCGGATTCGTGAAGAGTTTAATTTCCTTTTTGTTCTGTTTTTCCTGATCTTTGAGTTCTTGTTGATGTTAATTTGATTTGCAAGTTTGGTATTGAAGAAGATATGTTGAATTTGCAAGGGATCAAGAATGCTTAGTTGATAATTGATGAAGATGAAAGTTCTTGTTGATCTTCTGCAAGTTTCGTGGCGGTAAAGTTTCAGCGGTGGTTCACGAGGATTGATGAAGATGAGGTATTGAAGAAGAATCCTCTATTAGAGAGTTTGTTGAATCGTGACGATGAAAAGATTGGAGAAGTCAAGAGATTGACCTTCAAAACTTTTTGTCCTTCTGGCTTGAAAGTTAAAGAACGAGATAGTAGAGTCAAGTCAAGTGTATAGATGATGTAATTGATAAACAAATCAAACTCTGAACTCTCTATGCTTTGCTGGCTGAAGTTTATTTTCCACTTTTCAAATTTCCGCTACTCGTTTTCCGATGAGATTCATTTTGTTTTGGACTGTAATAACTAACAGTGAGGTGATGGGATCTTAAACTCTTAAAGTCTGAAACTTGTTCTTTGTCTTTTATTTTGCTTGCCCAACCATTAAAGATGATGATTGTGAGATGATCTTTATTCCAAATTCAAGCAAGAGTTTTTTTCTTCCTTTTTTTTGTTATCTCTCATTGAGTTCAGACATTCCTGTTGGGAAATGTAATTAATTATGTTATAACAATACAACCAAATTCTTTCCCTTTTTTATTGAATGATTTGATTGGAACTTTGGAGAGATATTGGTGATTGAAAAACAATGGTTAAAATTTTTTTTGAACTTTTATTGGAGTATGAAATGAATCCGGTTTCAGAGATTTATGATTTGGCTAACGGCCCACTTGAAAGTAAGCATGAATGATTAATTGAACAGGCTTCCTTAAATGGGCCTTGGTAGTTTGTACCAAAACATTATTCTTCTTTTCTTTCTTTTTTTTTAGACTTAAGCCCTCCACCTTGTTCGGATTTCCTCTTGACATTGCATAATAACTTCCATTATGACCATTTAGAATTCCCTCTATTGGTCCGAATATCTCATCAAGCAATCTTCACCCTATTGAATTCTCACTTACTACGAATTAGGACCTTGAGTCATTCATTGAGGAATACAAGTCAACTATTAACCACGCACCAAGCAATATTAATTGATAACCACTTAATCAAACTTCGAATCCGACTGAATATGAATCAATTCTCAAATCTTGAACCCCGTTTGACTTCCTTGAATCGTGATGAGCCATGAATGTTCATATTGAATTTATCTTGGAAATACAAGAGCATGACTTGAGAAGCGAGCTTCAATGCACCGTATAAAACCACAATCGGAATTAGACCAATTCTTGATGATGCATTCGAATTTATCATAGCCTGTGTAGCCCTAATTCCATGATTCACGCAACAAACCTTAGTGAAGTAGAAACCACAGATCAATGGGATAACCTGGTTATTCAGAGGGCATTGATCTCATGCCTTAGGAGTAGATGAAAATGCATGATTGTGGATACTATGACCTAATGGGAAATGCGGATGAATGCAAAGCTATATGCCAGTCGAGGTAATAAATAAGAGGGAAAATTTTGAGGTATTACAGTATGTACATTAAAAAATCTATAACTTCTAACACTGAATCAAATAAATTAAAATAAAAGCAATTGGAGCATGCAATACCTATTTGTTTTGTATGTATGATCAAATATCAATACCAAATGAAACATGTTCAACAACTTCGCTAAATTAGGATGCGTCCAAAAGATATCAACAACAACATTTGAATCAGCTTTGTTTCTGGTCCAGTACATGTATTCCTATTCATGAATGGGCACAACATATATTGCATTTCAGCCAACAGATCTCTCTTGCTTGTCTTGTATGTATATCTTTCCCTGTATTGTATACATAGGTAACACTCGTCAGATTTTCTAGATCTCTATATTTCAAAGCATCAATTATGTATCTGGGAGCCTGTTGTGTTTTGTCATGTAATTCACAAACTTTATTTTATTATTTTTTTAAACAACCTAATACATCATAACCATCTAAGTCCTTGACTAGTATATGATTGTGAAACTCACACCTAACCGTAACCTTCAAACCACTACCACTTGACACATATCTTAACATAAATGGAAATTTACTTTCATATTATAGGCATAACTGCCATCAGAAGAATTCTTCTTCTTGTAATTTCCCCATCTCTCACAACCCATAATCAATTTATCTCGCATCTCTTTGATCCCATTTGCGGTATCAAAAGGAATAGTAACAACAATATTATCATGTTATTTACCAATAGATTGTGATCATGCTAACACAATAGCTCAGGAGGAAAATATTTTTCATTTACAACATATACATAATAAATTATCAATGTCAGAGATATTGTAAATATTAAACATGTATGTACGTAAGACATAAAACATTAGTGGTTAAAAACTCTGTAAAATTTGAGGGGAACCATTAGGATCTGAACCGAACATATGAAACATTCTGAACTACTTGATTTTTTTTTATTGTTTGCAAAATTTTCGCTATCCGGAATTTTTCAAAAATTTAGAACTTCCTAATGTTTCTTGGATATTTTGAAATATCCAATAAATATAAAATTAATTCTCATAAATGTCCGAATTAAAAAAAAATACTGATATAAATCAAATCAAAAAGTGGTTTTTGAAAAAAAAAATTAACTGGTAAGAATTTATATCGGATTTTTAAAATTCCATTAAAATTGGACACATTTCACCTTTTTCAAAAAATTTAGTCTTGGATATTTCTAATTCAATACCAGATTTTTTTTTACAGAGTGATTTTTTATTTATAGAATGTAACTTTTTACTGAGTGATTTCTAATTCATCTAAGTGTACCCTATATCCCTACAGTTTGACCTAACCCCTGCAAATTTTTTAAAATGCCAATTTTAACCCTGATATTATTTTATTATTTTAATTTTTACCATTCCTGTCAGACCGTCAGACTTCCGAAAAATTTACCCAAAAAGCAACGTGCTAGAAGACTTGAAAGATGACTTTCGGTATGTTATTTTTCAAACCGGAAGACTTAAAAAAAGAGTTCTGGTTTAGTGTTTTTTCTTCACCGGAAGACTTATGAAAAGTGTTCCGGTTCGGAACAGTTTCATTAAGATTTCTGGTTTGTCTTTTTGAATGCACCGGAACACTTCATTTAAGAGTTCCGGTTCGTATAATTTACACTACCAGAACACTTAAATGAAGTCTTCCGGTTTGTTTTTTTTTCAATTTTTTTTAATAACTTTATATTAAAAGAATTATTATGCAGGTGTGGAAATACCTATATATGAAAAAGAACCAATATGTGTGAATACGTTAGATGTTTTTACAATGTCATAAAGATGATTACAAATAAAAACAATGTCATAAAGATTTAGTACACGAGAGGAGGTGATAAGATGGGTTAAAGACATCAGATTACGAAATAAAGTGATGGTTATCATCACTCGCTCAGATACACAAATAGATAGGAAAGAAAGAAGTAACAAAATAATATTTGGTTGTGATAAAGGTGGGAAATACAAGGATATTCGTAGTGGAATCGAAAGTGCGACGAAAAATGTGGATGTCCATTTAAGATCAGGTCGACTCCGACGAAAGATGGATCTGGATGGAATATTGATGTAAAATGTGGGGTTCATAACCATGATTTACCTGATAGATTAGAAGGTCACTCATTTGTTTGTAGGTTAACAGCGGATTAGAAGCAACATGTTGCTGATTTAATAAAGAGAAAGGTTCCACCTAGAAATATATTGCATTCCTTGCACGAGTAAGATCCAGATTGTGTCACTCGGATGACGCAAATATACAAGCAGAAGAGTATGATATAAAAATAGATAAGAGGTCCTAGAAGTGAGATACAATATTTGTTTAAGCTTATTGGGGCCGCCGGTTATGTTTATCGGAGTAAAAAAAAGACGACTCTGAAGTTATTCAAGATATATTTTGGGCTCATCCTGATTCAATTAAGTTGTTGAATATTTTTCCTATTGTGTTAGTTATGGATAGAACTTACAAGACAAACAAATATAGGCAACCTTTGTTTGAAATTGTTGGCATGACATCAACCGAGTTGACTTTTGCTGTCGCATTTGCATATATTTAGTCTAAGCAGACTGAGACTTTTTGTTGGGTGTTAGATAAGCTTAAACAGTTGTTTGTAAAGAAAGATTTGTATCCATAAGTGATAATGACAGATAGAGATCTTGGTTTGATGAAAGCCATTGAGATTGTGTTTTCAAGGACGAATAATTTGCTATGTCAGTTTCACATAAAAAAATGTTGGTGCAAGACGGAAACTATTTGTGGCTCGTGATATGCAAGAGTCAATTGGCAAATTATAGACAGATGTTGTATGGGCTAGTGATGAGTTTGAGTATGCTCAACATTTAAAAGAACTTGAGCATGCGTGTGTTGATTGTCCTAGATTTTTTGAGTACGTGAACGACACATGTTTGACACCACATATACAAAGATTTGTTTGTGCATGGATTAATCGAGTCCTACATATGTGTAACGCGACGACTAATAGGTATGTTTTGTTTTAGATCCCAAAATATAAATATGTACATTTTATGATTTGTTTGCACATTTTGTATTTTTCTTAATTATTTTAAATATGTATTATTTTAGGGTTGAGTATGCTCATTGGAAGTTAAAGCAAGTGTTGGGTAGCAGTATTAGGGACAAGGTCAAATGTTGGGAGACCATGAATGACAACTTAAAGATACAAATTGGCAAAATTAGAGCTTCTTTTCAAAAGGGTGTCTATGAAGTTTTGCATGTGTATTTAAGTCCTTTTACACATACTTACGTACTTCATTGTCTCGAGCTGCATTGAGGCGCATTGCTAAAGAGTTAACAAGAATTGATTATGTTGGAACGAACAAGGACATATGTCGTTGTAATCTTAGAGCAACATATGGATTACCTTGCGCGTGTGAGGTGGCAGGGTATAAGATTAGTGGTATTCCAATACCAATTGACATTGTGCATGTTCATTGGAGGAAACTAAGCATGGAAATTAAGTTGGAAGAAGACTTAGATGAGGAATCGGAGGTGGGTATGACATGTGCAATGGATGATTTATGGAAAAGGTATAGGTCACAAGATGTTGTTGGAAGAAGGGCATTACAAAGTAGGGTTTATGAACTTGCATTCCCCACAACGACTTCTTTGTTACCACCACCTGAAAAAACAAAAACAAAAGGTGGAGTCAAGAAGAAAGACAAAAAAACCTATAGGGTATGATGTTTATAGAGACCCTTCGTATCATGAGTATGTTGATCAAGCATCTCAATCTTCACAGCGGCAATCTCAACCATCAAAAAATTCAAAGAAGAAATCTCAACCACCACAACCTGTGAAAAAGAAGTTGAAATTATTAGAATCTTCACAATCATCTAAGTGGTTCATCCTTCAATTTCCTAACCATATTAGGTCATTTATTGATGATGTAGTCAATGTATTGTCAGATGGTAATTGTGGATTTAGAGTCATTGCTTCATTGCATGGTTATGGTGAAGATGGTTGGCCAATGGTTCGCCGAGACTTGGAGTTGGAAATCATACATAATGAAAGATCAACTTTGTATGCCAATTTATTTGCTGATCGGTTAGCCGAAATGAGAGATTCTTTGAGGATAGAGGGAATTGGTCCTCAACCACCAAATAAATGGTTGACTCTACCATACATGGGTTACTTGATTGTGAATCAGTATAATGTGGTTCTTGTCTATTTAGGATTCGAATGCTTGGCTTTCTTCCCGATATCAACTATATTTTCACCGAATATCTCCTTTTATTGCATTGGATTTGTAAACTCAAATCATTGGGTTCAGGTAAACATTGTTATAATTGGATATTTTGAGTAAATGTTTTGATTAATGTTAAATAATTTTTTGATTATTTTTGTATCCAGGTTAACATGAAAGAATGATTTCCATTGCCACCAGTGACAACATATTGGAAGTGAAGGGAAATTGTCGATAAAATTGCAGCGGAAAATAAAAATTTCCCTTTAGAGATCCTTACGAAAGGGCATGATCTGTGATAAAATATTTACCTCTTGTGGCGCTTGAAACCTTTGATTCCGATTAGATCACGAGCGTTGTACGATGAACAACACCTCTATTTGGTCCACACGAACAACTTTTTTCAATCACAGTGCTAGCTGGTTACAAATGAAGGTTTAGAGTGAAAAGGAGAGGAAAAAGGAATATGGCCGGGGTTTCTAAAACAACAACTTTTCAGCTTCTTCACAAGGGTTCCATTTATAGAACTACTTAAAAGTCCAACTCAATATTATTATTATTATTATTATTATTATTATTATTATTATTATTATTATTATTATTATTATTATTATTATAATTATAATAACTATGATTAAATTATTATAATAACTATTATTATAATAAATATTATTATAAGAATCATAATTTTATTATTATTATATTTTATAACTATTATAAAATTAATAATAAATATTATTATTATATCATATGGTACCTTACCATATTTCGCATTCCATTCTAGTGCACCATACCTTACGGTGTACAATATTTATCCCACATTTTCTCTAATTGTCCTTATGTGTGTGACCCTGTAGGATTTTACGACGTTGACAATTATATTAAATCATGTATTTAACATAATAAACAGTGAGCGGTATCTAGCAACACATCACTGCTACCCAAGTCACAAAATTGTCATGTGATCTGATAAAACCTTTTGTGATAGTATTTGTGTATACAATTACCCTTTTGCCCTTATGTCTATATTGAACACAAGACATATACCGTGTCATCCTTGTCCAATTCAATATTGGGCCCTTAGACATTTATCATGTTATACAGGATGAGAAAATTTCATCTAGGCTACTTATATCCCTCAACATGCTTTATGAAGTACCCATCAACTGTCTTTATGATCATCCAGTTATGAACAATGTTTGATCAACAATAAAATATTTGAGTCTATATCTATGGTCCATAGTAGTTTCAGGTCGAAGGGTGGTATACACCATTATCACCATGAGAGTAACTTAGGACACTTTGCATAACATTCTATGTAGTACTCTCATAGTGGGTCAATCAAGTATAAATAGTACTCCTAATATTCATACTTATGTCAAGACTTGATAACTCCTTATCCATGATCCATGAGATGTGATCATCAGTCTATCTACATAATAGTCTTAATGCTTTAAGGCTATCCCATTTCACATTAAAGCTCGACTATGGATGCTTTAAGAATAGTGTCCTTATGTTTAATGGAATCTCGTGATTAAGTCACATTTAATATTTCATTAAATAAACTAGTTATTCTAAGGACTTTATCATTTTGGAAAAACAAACATAATAAAGAAATGTCATTTATTATTAATAAATATTTCGATACAAGTACCAAAAGTATTGGCCTCTAGGGCTTACACCAACACGAAGAACTTACGTTATCCAGCAACAACATCGTGGATGTTAGGATTTGCAGGACGTCTACAACATTGACAACAACTTACTCCTATATTACCAACACATTATGAATTATAAACCTATGTTATTCATTTTTATTCATGAATTATATTATATGTTTGCAACACATTATGAATTATAATCTATGTTATTCAATTTTAATTTCAATTTTTAAGTCTAAAAATTATCACATAAAGATAAACATAACCATAACATATAAGTTAATACAGTAGCAATAACATATAACATTGACATTAACATTCAACATATAAGTTCAAAAGTTATTACATTAACATAAACATAAATATAAGTCACTGTGAACGAGCAATACATAAAGCTTCAAACAGATCAGCAAATTGTGGGTCATCCTCTTCAGCCGCAGTCTGTTGAAGGTAACGATGAATCAATGTAGACACCTGACCCCATGTAAGATCAGATGGTCCCGCATCATACTCAGGAACATACACAACTCTAGGCTCATTAGGTCTAGGCGGTACCAATCGAGGATGCAAAATACGATAATACCACTGAAGATATCCATCATCTGTCTCAAATGGGATATTGGCCAGTGTTGTCGGACGAATCACATGCCCAATACTCAAAATGTAACTAATTCACTCAACATCGATATCACTAGCCATCGTATAATCAATAGGTGCAGGTGGAATATACTGACGATATCCAAACTATCGAAGACACCTGTCAGGCATATATGGAACAATAGTGTCACCCCGCCTCAAACAGCCCATGTATAGAGAAATCTCATCAAACAGACGGTGAACTCTATGATCCTTGAATGACTGCCATATAACATCCGTAGGTGTCAGCTCATCCAGAATAGGTCGCAAGCCATCCACCTTTAAAGCACCTTGTCTGTATGTCCATCTCATTGCTCGCAGGAGACCGTAATTATTAGCTGGTATCCAATTGTCTCCTTTTTTTCCAAGTGTCGGAAAATATTCATGAATCCAGCACTGTTAAAAAAATTTATAACATAATAATTAAATATAACATGATGAACAAAATAAAATTAACATTAGACTTAAAAAAAAATAACCAATAAACTGAATTTAAGCATATACCTGTAAGAGAGTCGGGTAACCACCGAGCTGTTTACAACTGAACATGTACGCATCTCTGAGATACATATACAAGGTAACCAATGCAGATGCTCCCCAAATATAGTTTGATAAGCCATCCAAGTCCATAAATAGTGCCAGGTATCGTGCCTCAACAAGTGTAAGGGTTTTGCCCGCAAAAGTTGTGTAACTCACTAACATCATCAAATAACATCTGGTCACATATGCCCGCGATGAAGCAGCTCTATGCTCTACAAATTGATCATATAACCACTTCAGCTTGTAGTACAAACCCATGCACTCATGGACCTGGAATTGTGCCACTCTCTGTGACACTCCTAGGTAGTCAACAACTCACTCAATAGCCAGGTCTTCACTGATATGTTGAGGACTCCAGAATACCCCATAATGGGCAGGTGAAGCAAACAGGAAACGTCATCCAGAGTAATGGTCATCTCACCAAAAGGCATGTGATATGACAAAGTCTCTATATGTCATCTCTCAACAAATGCAGAAACCAAGTTCGTATCTATCTTCGACAAACTGGTTCTCTGTAGAGAAGATAAATCAGACTTAGATATCCAATCCTCCATCTGTGGTGGAAGCTGTAGTGGAACCATATGACTCAGCTTCAATCCATGCCCTGCAACCGTCAACTCTTTCTTCGCACCTATCTCCTGAAAACAAATAAAATTAAGCAAATTATACAATACAACATTGAAATTTCAGTTTTTATTCAATATTAAATAATTATCATTTACTTACCTCACCGAACCATAAACGTGTAGCGACATGATGTTCGTACTTCACCAAAACACTGGTATCGTACGGTCCTCCTAGATATCCAACTGGTTTTGCTGCTGCAAATGTACCGATATGATCTTCTTATGTCCTTCTCGAAGTATCACTCTGTCCCACAAAGCGAACAGGTATCCCACCATCTCTGTCTCGTGTGCGTACCACTGCAAAAAAAAATTATTAAAAAAAAATGAAAACCGGAACACTTACAATAAGAGTTCCGGTACATCATTTTTGAAAACTCAAACCGAAACACTTTATGTAAGTCTTCCGGAAGTCACATGCGCAAAATTGCAAAACCGGAAGACTTAATGAAAGACTTCCAGTGTGCAAATCAATTTTTTTCGAACCGGAAGACTTGAAACAAAGACTTCCGGTATTATAAAAAAACAAACCAGAAGACTTACTTGAAGACTTCCGGAAAACTTGGCGAAAATGCTGGAGTGAAGACTTCCGGAAAAGTGAAAAGTGAAAGTGAAAAAAAAAAATACTCTTTTAACTATTTATATGAGACCATTTTTGTCCCAAAAAAAATTTATATAAGAGTAAAGGTATAAATGAGGGGTATAGGGTACAATCTTCTTCTTTTGTTACTATAAAAATATGTAGGAGTGTGATTTGCTTAAGGTAGCAGGGTATCTCCGAAAGTAGTCCAATCCAAATACTCCAGTTAGCCCAAACTTTCGGATCCAAACTCTCAATCCACTATTTAAAATACAGAATTTTTACATTTTTTAAATACATGATGATGAGATGGATTGAGAAATTCTACTCATTAATAATAGGACATTTGTAATTTATAAAATTACATATAATTTTTAGAGATTAGTTTTTATGCATTTCCGGTTTAAAATTTTTTACTCACTCAATATATCACACAACCAACTATTTGTATGAATTTATGTGATTTTAATTAGTCAATTTTTCTAATAAATTAATCTTTAATGATTGATCTAATAATGAGGTTTGAATCTTGAAAATGTATTCCTCAAGAAGTTATAAATTTAATTTAAATGAAATTTTTGTTGTAGAAGATATGATTGGTCGTCGATCGTAAAATCAAATACCAATTTTTTAAATTAAAAAATTAAAAAGTTTGTATAGCTTTTAAACTTTTATTTTAAATAGTTTTATTAATTTAGATTAATTGTTAATATTTTTAGTCACAGAGTATTTGAGGAAATACTTTTCTATCCTATCAAAGCTCTGATAAAAATTTAACTAGAGAGACAAAAAATATTATTAAACAACCTGGTTGAATTTTCATATTCTACTAATTTTCTATATGATGCTTTATTGTATTATGATTCTCTTAATGATTACTATCAAATAATAGATTAAAAAATAATATCGTTAATAAGACTGTTTAAAAACGCGTTGAACCAAATCAAATAGTTGAATTGAAATTAAAATAACAAAACTATTATGTTTAATTAGTAAATTAAATTTATGTTGAAAAAATAATTTTAAAATCGAAGTAAATGACAATAAATTAAACCAAAATTAGAATTAAAAATTATTAAAAATAAAAGTAAAAATTTTATAAAAAAAAAATTGAAAAGAAATAAAACAATTTGGTTCAATGAAAAAAAAAATTGATTAGTTTTGGGAAAAATTATTTTCTAATAATTTAATACAAATCAGTAATTTTGGTTAGTAAAATACTCTTTTTATTCTTTTCAAAATTTTTGAAAATTCTAAAATTTGGAAGGAATACCGGAGATTTTGGAAAATATTGGAGATTTCGAAATTACAGGTAAAAAATATCAGGGATTTCGAAATTACCGATAAAAAATACCGAGGATTTTGAAATTACCGGTAAAAAATGACAATTTAAATTTGATTTTTTTTCATTATCAGAGATTTCAAATTCGCAGAATTTTTCACACGATACAGGGAATTTGAAATCTCCGGTGGTGTAAAAATGTTCACTTTTTTTTTTCACTACCAAGAATTTCAAATACCTCAAAATTTACATAAAATTTCTGAGAATTTGAAATCCCTGATATTGTAAAAATTCACTTTTTTTTTTTAAAACTTTTCACTACGGGGATTTCAAATTCCTGAAAATTTTCACTAAATACCATATTTATAAAATTCTCTGTAATGAAATTTTTTTCACTTTCTCCAAAAGATTTCAAGGACAAGGACAACGTTGTAATTATAAAAGTTTGAGGGGGTGTCAGGTATGAATGTGGGTGGTAAAAATTTCAAGGACAGTGTTGTAATTATAAAAGTTTGAAGGGGTGTCAGGTATGAGTGTGAGTGATAAATAGATTCCTCCAAGAATTCCATTCTCTCGTACTTCTTTATTAATCACTTATTTGTAAGTATTTTTACTAACGAATTTTAAGCATTGTAATTTCTTCTCACCATACATTTTTTAAAGTCTACTTTCCTCATAAGAGCTCTTATCTGAAGAGCTAAAAATATTATTAGAAAAACAAAGACACATAATTTCAAATCACTTCTTTAGATAGGTTATAAGTTATCTCCACTATCAATTATGGAATAAGTTAGAAACTCATACGTTGTGTGTTATTTAGGAGTTTATGTCTTATCCAATTCATGTTAGTGCAAGCAAGATAATTTACTTGTGCTGCAAGTGATTAACCATATGTGTGGTGTTGGACAAATCTTTGCTTCTAAGAAATATATTCCATGTTATTCAACCCTCTACTCTTATTTTTCATTTTTATTGCTTTCTTGAGAAAATTCTGATGTAATCATATAATCATCAAGAAGAATAAGTTACATTGTTTTTCAATCATCAATATCACCGAATTTGTGCTTCATTATCGAACAGTGTTGATTCCATTGTTCTTTGCCGTCTGAAACTTGCCACCCTGAGACCTAGGAGGATGCAGATGCAGTGGCCTTGAGTTGGAGTCAAGATAATGAAGAACCATAACCATAACCAATGAGCAAATAAACATAGGTATTGGACCGAAAAACCAAAGAAGCAAGTTTATTGCGAAATAGAGAGCTCGAAGACCGAGTGACCAAAAATCACCACCTCTTATGACAGCTAATTCGACACTACTAATTGGAACAAAACTATCCGGTATGCTTATCAAATAGTTTGCATGAACAAAGTGTCTCGCTGATTGAATAAAGCATGAGAAAGCAAGGAGGAAGCATGTTAGTAAGCAAATGTACTTGATGGAAATTGTGGTTGCACTTGTGTCACCATAGATTAATTGACTCTGGAAGAAAATATTGGAGTTATTGGCTATCCAAGCTCCAATTAGAGAAGAAAGAGTCAAAGAAACTGAGGCCAAGAATGTTGCAGCTGATGTGTTGCATTGAATAACAGATAGAGCTGTGCTAACATCCCTTTTTTCAGCCTGATCATTCATTGCAAAGTTTAAAAACAAGCTTAAAATAATAAAAACAAGAGGTTTCAATTCAACTTTCAAAATAATTATAGGAATGATTAGGATTATTACTTACCTGCATAATTCTGTCAACCCATGCTCGTTTGTCATTGTTTTCAAATCCCATGACTGTGGTGTGAGGTTGGTTGATATATCTGTGAAGCAAAAAGAGGTGATAAACAAACATGATTAGCAACCCACAAGGGACCAAAATCAAATCAAGATACTCCTTATGAAACTTCATTTTCGGTTTCTTCCTTCCTAGGAGTTCGAATTGAGGACTAGGATTAATTGATCAAGGTTTTGGTTATAAACAAATAACTAAGTAGAGTATATGGTTATCATTCATATTATCATTTAATTTTTCTTGATGGGCCATTGACTTTTAGACTCTTAATTTGCCAACCAGTTTCCACTTGCATTACTTTTTTCATCCTATTTAGTTTTGTACAAACAGCTAGATCACTGACGAAACAAAGAAGTTGCTTGAGAGTGGGGGTTGCTTTTCTACCAAGAAACAAATTTTGTATTCTAAATTGTTAAAAGGTAATTGGTATAAGCCAATCTTAATGTACCTGAATAACAGAAAGTCATATAATGTATTAAAAAAATCAGAGAAATCCAAGCACAAGGTGGTTCAACAAATGTGTCAAAATGAAAAACTAATCAATACATTATCTATTGCTTACACACAAGGTATGCACAGAATAAAGTATCAACTGAAACAATGCTGACCCAAGCCTCACATGTGAAATGTGGTCCTGATGTGCCCACTCGAGCTTAAGGAAATAAGTCCCAACATGGCAGAATATACAAAAGAAAATTATGGACCTTTCTATCATACAAGGAATTTTTTTGCACTACCCCATGTTGCCATTATTTCAATTCCCCCCCAAAAAGGGCATGCGTTAGCAAGATCCTTGCTGTTTTCAGTTGATACATAGCAGGATGAGCCAAACACTCTTAGGATAGCAGCCTACCTAAATTAAGCAATCACTCCTGATCAAGAAAACAAATTGATTTTAATTTATGAAATAACAATGCCAACAAACCTTGCATCACATTAGTAGATGTCTCTTAGCTTTCTGGATAATCCTGGATCTGGGCTATAGTCAACCTGCATAGACATGCATTCCTTTAAAATACAGTTAACAGCTTGTGATGTAGTATGAGACGTGTAATTTAATAATTGTTAATTAAACCAATACTAATATACTCCCTCCAATCACTAATATAAATAAAAATCCACTTTTCAGGTTCATTGGATGACCAATGTATCTTTTTCATATATATATATAGACCAAATACATTGATTATTCAATAAACTTGAAAAATGAATTTTTGCTTATAAAAGTGATTGGAGGGAGTACTCATCATCTTTGAAAGTGGGAAACAGTTAAAGAAACCAAGTAAAAGTCAATACTAAATAAGGGACTAAAGAATCAAAAGGACACATCATGATGTTTATGGAAATAGATTTAGCGTAAACAAAACCAAAAACCATTACTTTAAGTTGTTATCAATGATGCCTAATTAGTTTGAGAAACTTGTGTTCTACTAAGAAACTAGGCATTACCTTACAAAACACTATTACAGTTTAATCAATTTTACACAGCTAAGGTTGAAGGGACAATTTTGACAAGGAGGGTCAATGGCAAAATGCAGCTGAGTTGTTCCTTGGGCGGATTCCCAGTTTCCAGTGATTATCACAGATAGTTTATCTGGATGACAAGCCTTTAGGGAAACACATACCGTGAGTACATGACACAGTAAGCTAATTCATGGCTTCATGCTGGAAAGGAATTAGCAATAGATCATCTTCAGCAGTACAGATGTATGCAATATGCTCTAACCACTAACCAGCTTTTTGATGCCTAAGTTTTCAGTAATATTGATTCTGGATCTTTATTCATTAGATTCTATGCTGAAACTTAATTTGAAGATTTTCCAATCAATGTTCGTGATACGGTTTCGGCAGTTTGACGGCAGTAAGAATTGGATTTACATTTCCTTGTTACACCATTAATCCGCTCCTTCAACAAATCAGCACATCACTCTATTCTATTTCATTGTCAACTCCAATAAAAGTCAACAAAATGCAGACCAATAATAGCATCAGCAATTTCCAGAAGCATCAAATTCAGTTAAAATCACGGCAGCATAACATTTCTGTAATGGATCCTGCAATTGAAGATGTACACCATTTTAAAATGAATAAATAATGATGCCAGCTGCTTTTCCAGAAATGTTTCATCACTAGAAAAACAAATGTTGACACCAAACTGTACAAATAAGATGCAGATAATAAGTTTAGTGAAAACATTATCCTCAAAATGAAGAAGTGTGACATATATATACTATATGTACATTAGAAGGGAAGTTAAAGAACGAACTTGATTGTACAAACCAAAGCCATGATTGATTGATATTCCACACATAATCAACGTGGGAGTAAGCTCTTCAATATCTGTATTTGTAAGACAAAAAAAAATTATATTTTTAAGACTAGACAACTTCCTGGTCATACAATTAGACAATTATATCCATTGTCCTAAAAAACAAAGACATTCGTGCTTGAATAATCATAACCTGAAAATGTGAAATAAAATGTGTGCTTTGACTCTGAGTTTAATTGATGGAAGTGTCCATATGACCATGTACAACAAACTGCAAACCATCTTCAAGCTTACTAAATCCATTTTTCATCAACTACAATGCCAGGGATGTGGGAAATTTGCTGGTATTTCAGGCGGTATTGTTCTTTCAGCAAAGGACATACAGAGATATTAAGTTCTATTAGAGAAGCAGGCAGCCTTTCTCCCACTATATTCTCCAGCTTGGGACAGTATCCAATTGTTAATTTTTGCAGGGAAGTGAGGTGGAGAAGCTCCGTGCAATCCAACGTGTGCAAACTTGAACATTTAGTTATCCACAGGTCGGTAAGGGCCGGCAGCAACACATAACCCTTCTTTGGAAAGTACTCAACACCACCACATGGACCATCAATTTCAAGACTGGTAAGCATGTCCATTGAAGTTAGAGACGGGCTCATCACTAATTTTTCGCAATTCACAATCCAAATTGTTCTCAAGCTAGGCGGCATACCCCTTTCTGGAAACGTCTCCAATTTTGGACAATTATCTATCCACACACTTTCTAACTTTGGGAGAAGAGTATTTATGTGACAAGGCAGTGATTTTAAATTGACACACTTGATGACATACAATGATGTCAAGTTGGGTGCAGACAGTCCTTCTTTTGGGAAAGATACAAATTTGGGGCAGTCAATAATTTCAACCTCAACGAGATTTTGAAGAACCTTTGAAACGGAAAGACATTCTATGTTTTCACAGTTGTTGATTTCTAGACGATGGAGGTTGGGAAGGGTATCCAGTGGGAGGGTTATGAGAGAATCACAACTACTACTTATACAAAGATACTTAAGTGATCCATGCCCGTGATTTTGCTTTGGGAAATTTAGATTACAAGAATTTGTGATGGACAACCTCTCTAAGGATAAGGGTAAACAATCTCTTGGAAATGATATCGCGGAAGAACAATCATCGATGCATAAATTTTTAAGAGAAATTGGTGGGGTGTTGGCAATGGCTTCAAAGACAGACTCTGTCAACTCTCTTCCTCCAACATTTAACTTTTCCAAAGAAAGGGGTAGCTCATTTAATGCTACTTTATTGCTTTCAATAATGCATAAATAGCAGATGGCTGGAGCCCTTGGGAGAGAAGAAACAAGCTGGTTGCATCCTTCAATACGAATTGTTTCCAAAGCAGGAAGATAAGATGGCAAATCCCCATATAATCTGGGACATTCTTCAATCACAATTGACTTCAATACTGGAAAATAAGCATTTGACTCATGAGGATGATGCCATACTTTCCAACATGACATCTCAAGAAACTCCAGACGTTCAAGGGAAGGAAAGTAAGTTCCAGAAAAGGTATCGTCATATTCAGATCCAATAGTCTCCAGCATATTCATTTCACTGATTGTCAAGACCTTGAGAGAGCATAACTGTCCAAGCGATGGAAAGATACAACAATTCAAACAACCAGACAGAGATACTTCCGTCAAATTCTGGTAGGAAGGATGTCCAACCCATTGTGGAAATAGTGTGCCCCTGTATCCCTGAATATCTAGCCTTTTCAGGTTCTTGGAAGGTTGTAACTTTTCAAGTATATCCATCTCACCTTGTGAACTTGTAAAATGGTTCTTTGCATCTTCAGACCATACAAACGATAATTCATCAGGGTACTTTTTATCCATTATCTTTGCCTGTGATGCTTCAAAGTTGTCTGTCACATTCTCTAACTTCCCAATGGAAAGTGATTCGTGAAGATTTGAGAGTGTTCCCAATTCCTTGATCCCTTTCTCTTCCTGCATTCCCACAACAAAGCAACCCAAATGTTGCAAATTAATCAATTTGCTCATTTCTCTAGGCATCTCTTCTAAATCAGTTCCCCAAATTTCTAGATGTCTCAAATTTACAAGATTTTGCATGTTGTTGGGAAGCCTTGTTAGATTGTAACAATCGTGCAACTTTAACGTTTGTAGATTATACAGGTTACATAATGACTCAGGTAACATCTTTATAGATGTGGAAGAGAGATCCAAATAACGCAAATGAATTAGTTCATCTATGGAATCAAGAAATACATCAAGACCTTCAAAGTCACCAAATTTCGAAACTCTCAAGTACTTCAAATTTGACAAAATGAAGCATAAGGCTTTTTCTTTGTTGAATGGTTCATCCCATGAATAGATTGGCGAGATTGTTCTTAGACATTTTATTCTTCCGAAAATATCAAAGTTTGCTAAGATTGGATCACTGAACTTGGAAAATGACAAATGACGAGTCTTGGTACCAATCTTCGTATCTTTCCCAATTACTTCTGTTCTAAAATAGAATTCTCCACCAAGCCATGTTGCCAAATCATGCACAAGATCATGCATTACAAAATGTCGGTTGAAGTTCTCATTATCAGAATGTTGAAAAAATGATCTGGAAGCTAAGTCATTAAAATAGCCATAACCAACTTCTTCTAAAGTCTTGTGATTTTCTGAAGGATGTAAAAGATCCTCAGCCATCCACAACAAGATTAACTCATCTCTATCAAATTTGTAGTCCTTGGGAAACAATGAACAATATACAAAGCAACGTTTTTAATATGGAGGGAGATAATGATAACTAATCCTCAATGCTGGAATGATCTTACTCTTATTCTCCCAAATATTATTATTCAGTATACTATTCCAATCCCTGACGTCACGTTTTTCTCGCAACAAGCGCCCAAGTGACTGTGCTGCTAAAGGCAATCCCTTACATTTTTTAACAATCTCTTTGCCAATTTTTTGTAGATCCATATTCTCATGTAGAGAAAGGCAAGCATTGTTTGCAAACACAGACCAACAATCTTCATCAGACAATTGGTGAAGAGAGTAAGGTTGAATAGTTTGAACCATAGAAGCAACTTTTTCACTACGGGTAGTTACAAGAATTTTACTTCCGATAGTTCCATATTGAAGAGGCTTTAAAACAGAATTCCAAGAGTCGTCATCTTCGGTCCAGACATCATCCAAAACAATTAAGAATCTCTTTCCGGTCAGCTTTTCCTTCAAATCCCTATGAAGGATATTCAAGTTATTTGTGTTACAAGCACTCCCCACTTCCTCGGCGATGAACTTGGTAACCTTCAAAACATCGAAATCATCAGAAACACAAACCCATGCTTGATCATCAAATTTGTGCTTTATACTGTCATGGTTGTACACAAATTGCGCTAAAGTTGTTTTTCCAAGGCCACCCATGCCAACAATGGGGATGACAGTGTTATCATCATCCAACAGTAATTTGAGTAAGGCCTCTTTGTCATGATCCCTACCAAATATGATAGATCTGTCTTCTAAAGAGGTTGATGGAGTTCTCCAGGAAGAGTGATGAGTTGCAATATGATGAAGACCAAGAACATCTTTAAGTTTGAGAATGGATTCAAGTCTAGCAACTATATCTTCCAGCTTATGAACCATATCCCTTTCTTCAAAGTTGAAAAGGCGAGAGAAGTAGTTAACAGTACTGCCCTGGTTGTTGTTGTTGGAAAGAGCAGCTTTGGTAGAGATGTGGTCGAGAATATCATCAGCAACGTAGAGAGCATCTTTGAGATCATCAAGCCATTTGTTAACAGAAGAGTCATGAATCTGTTTGTGTTCAGCATCGTTAAGCACGGCTTCAACAGCATAAAGAGTGTTCTTCAACCTCTGAACTAAATTGATGTCAATTTTCTTCCCACGGATCAAGTCAACAACATGAGGAGAGGCTAGTCTATCGAGGACGACTTCAACGAAAGCAGAGAGAAAAGCTTCACCAACAGCCGCGGCCGCCATAAAGTTGATCGGAAATCAGGAGATTGATTGATTGTAGCAGCAGTTTGCACAAAGTCAAATCGTTCTTTGAGAAAGTATGCTGTGAACTGTGTTGCTCTTGCCATTTGTAGAAATCTTTTATTCCCAGTAGATCACCGATTTGTCCGATTGGATTTCCCTGGAGTCGGGGAATCAAATTTACTGTTCAAATAACTTTTCAAAACACATAAAAGTTACTATAGGTTTCTATTAGTTTTATCATTTAAAATTCAAATAGTTTCACACTTGAGAGAATAGAAGCCTGGATTTAATCTAAAGAGCTATGTCCTAAAGTGGTCGTTTTACTTGAAACTCGTGTTAAACAAAAGAATGTTGCGTCCATTCGCAATAAACTAAAGCTGCAGGGTGATTGTGTTGATAACTATCAACACCATGACAATGGAAGGATTTGGTTGAACCGGAACTCGAACGAAATAGCTATCATAATTATTAACAGCACAAGCCAATTAATTCACTGTGGTGTTTATCACGTGGTAGGTGTACATCCCGGTTATATTTCTTTTGGTCGGGCTATATAGTCGGTCAGACAAAATATGGGCGAGGTTTAAGAAATCAAAGGAGGCCGGAGAAAATGGTTAAGCATAATATCCTTATACTTCATGAACGAGTACTAAACTCGACCCGATAACGAGTTAGTGACATAAACCATCCGAGAAGGTCAAAAATCAGGAATGCTCCAGATCGAGCCTGAAACTTTTGCCGAAAATGGAACTAGGAAGAATTCTAAAGGGTGTAATGTTTGACTGTTCATCAATACAGATGTTACTGGTTAACTCAAAGGTTGCATGATGATAGGTTACGATAATGATGGTCTGAAACGTAGGAATGTGAAGAGGCTTCTCTTAAATGAGGCTCTTAAAGGAAGCTGGAGGAGTACTATAAAAAGGGGTTTCCAACATAGGGATAAGCAAGACATTCATTCTTTGCGACTATGCATAACACTCATGTAGCTCCCAAATCCCCAAAGATACCTTTTAATTACACATTGTAGTCCTTCTTGTAACCACAAGGTGACTATTAGTTTTAGTGTTCATTACCAAGAAAATTTGGTACCCACCGTGGGGCCCTGGTAAAACTTTCTCAGACCACATATCATGTTCACAGATATGTCTACTGAAGGGGACCCTCCAGACATGGCGCAACTGTTTGCCATGGTGGATGCTCTTCGCCAACAAAATGAAACGTTGTAAGATAACGTTCAAATTCTATAACAGCAAAGTCAGACAGAGGATGATCAAAAGGAGGAAATTCTTGAGCTTCAACCACTCTCTTAAGAAATATGGGATGACCGGTTCCTGAGAACTTTAAGGCACATTCGCTTGCCACCTTTGATGGAAAGACAAATCCTCAAGAGCATGTCATCGTCATTAACAATCAAATGGCAATAGTCACACCCACCGACTCGTTGAAATGTAAGCTCATGGCAGGTACTTTCAAAGATGTAGCCCTAAGGTGGTATATGGGATTTCCTCGGCTTTCCATAGAGAGTTACTAAGACCTAACCAAAAAATTGGTTCCACACATCTCAAACGTCGAAAAGTAACAACTACTACCATGTTCAATGTTCGAAAGAGACATACAAAGTCTTTGCGTGAATATTTAGCCATATTCAATGAGGAAATTATCAAAGTTTCTCACCTTAACCAGGAGTTATTCGTTTGAGCATTCCAACATGGGCTACCAGTCGGTCAGTTTAATGAATCCTTAACACAAAAGTCAACAATCAATATGGACGAAATTATAACTCAGGCAGAGTGTTATATCAAGGGTGAAGAAAGTAATCGGGAAAAGTGGGCTCGTGACTGTCCGCTGTTGATTTTGGCGAACAATCGTTGGTTTCCCAATTATGTTAAAATTGGTTTACTTGCAGGATCAACCATATAAATCATAGGACACATGTGCTTTTTACAAACTTTTTATCTCTTAGCAAACTTTGGTTTTTACTTTTGTTAAACTATATATATATATATATATATATATATATATATATATATATATATATATATATATATATATATATATATATATATATATATATATATATATATATATATATATATATATATATATATATAATCTGACTAATAAGAGAATGGAAGTTTCTGGCGAAAACTTAAAGAAAATAAACTTTGGTAATGCATAAAGTAAATGGCGAGAAACAAGTAATGACTTGAAAATATAAAGGAGTGGTAAATAACTTTAAACTTTTATTAAACTTGGTAAAATGAAACGGTGTTGCATGCGTACATTTTTCAGAATAAACTCTTTTCTCACACACAGTTACTTTGAGTAATAGCAGGAATTTTTGTACAAGATTTTCACACACACATTTTGACAAGAAACTAACCTATTTATACATAAATAAAATAACTGCCAATAACAGACAAATCCTAAAACTATGGCACTTGGCCTTCGACATGTCTTCTTTTCACCAGATGTTTCCACGCGTCCTTCTGCCAAACGTGTCAATCTTTAAATTTTAAATTTCTTTCTTTGCGTTGAAACGACGCATCCCTTCAAGACTTTCGAAATGTCAAAAACAACATTACTGACTAATCCCATCGAAATTTGTCTTCTTTCATATTCTTCAACTTTCTTTCCTAGTCTAAATACATCAATTTTGAGCTTTATTTTGATGGCGTCAAAAATCTCTGTCTACAAATTGCCCCCTGTAACTCGGTGGGAGAACTGACTTGGGTGTTTTTGTTTGACAAAAACATGTGCGGATAGCAAGAGTCGCCATCGACTTTTATTTTATCCAATAGGAAAAGGTATAAAAGAACAGGAAAGACCTTTTAAAAATTTGAGTTCGGGGGTAGGTTATATAAAGGGAAGGTGTTAGCATCCTTTATATTCATGGTTATCCATGGGCTCTTAGTTACTTAGCTCACTTGTTTGTTTGAAAAGAAAAGTGAAGTGAAGTGTGTGCTTAGAAATTTTCATAAGTCTTTGTAATGATCCTCGTATGGATGTATACAAAGCTTTGAGTTTTTGAAAATTGTTTGAAAGTGAGGTGTGAAAAAGAGTTTTGAAATATGAGCAAGTAACTAAGAACTACCTACTCTAGATTGGTCTTTCATGTTTCTTTATTTCCTTTCAAGGGTAAGACTGTCCTTACTATTAAGGAGTAAGTAGTCATTTACCTTGGATTTATTAAGGGACGGGCGTAGGGTCATCCTATGGTCAATGAAAGCAACTGGTATGGGTGTCTTTAGCAATTTTTAGGGACTATCATCATTTATTTCGTAGGGTCATCGAGGGACGAGATCATTTATTCCGTAGGCAACTTCGAAGGGACTATGATCTTTTTAACTTTAATGGGACTTGATGATTTATCTGTGAAGGGACTTTGCTTAAGACACCCCTACTTTCGAGGGACTTGGCCATATTAAAGGCAACCAAAAGGGGAAACCCTAGGAGGTGCAGATGGCGATCGTAGAACGATCGACTTACGTGTGTGAATATCAATTTTAGTTATTTATCTTTGAATTAAATGGGCTAAGTCTAATTGATTAACATACAAGTCTTTTCCACTTCCTAGGTTTACTAACCACACATTTAATATTTAACGGAAATTAAAAACATAAAAATAAAATCTCACGCTATTACATGGCTTCGGAGCAGTTACATAATAATCGATGCAGAAATTTAAACCTAATTTATTACAAGATAAGGGCAATTACATAATGATTAAGCAACAGAAAATAAATTAAAAAAGAGAATGCAACCTATACAATTTCCTAAGTAAGAATAAATAAAGAAATTAAAAAAGAAATTACGGTTTTTATAAAAAGTAAATTAAGTTTAAGATTTTAAAAAATTGGGTTTTAAAAAAAAATCAGGTTTGAAAATTAGGGTTATGGTTTAATAAATCAAAGTTTGAAAGAAAATAGTTTTAACAAGAAAATTAGGGTTAATTTAATTAATGTTAATCTAATTAATTGAAAATAAATAAAAAAACCAAATGAATTAAATTATTTATGAAAATATTTGATTATGTGAAAAAATAATATATTAAAAATAGTTATATATATTTTTTGAGAAAAGATTAATGGAAATTAATTATAATTAGTTTTAAGTTAATTCTAATTAGTTGTTTAATTAATATAATAATAATAATAATTTAAAAAAAAAAAAAAAAAAAAAAAAAAGAAGAAAGGGGGAGGCCTGGATTCGAACCCAGGACCTCCCCTTTACCACCTCAACGCGCAGCCACTGGGACACTTATGTTCCTACGTCAAACAAACCACCATAATATATTATAAAATAAAAAATGAATTTGAAATTAGAAAAATGCGCGTTGAGTCTCCTTCTTCCTCTGGTCGTCCACTTAACCTTTAGCTACGCTTTGCCCGTCACTAAAGCTTGTAGTGACGGATTTTCTTCGTCACTATAGGTCCTGCAAGATCAAACATCAAAAATACAAACAATAAACGAATTTCAGTGGTTCAAACCAATCAATGTTAGTCCATTAAGTCCAAATATCCCATCAATTTGGTTTAAAATTGTCTTTTTATCGAACCCCTAATTTGCGATTTCAAGAACCCTAGCAATGGCGTTTTGCGCGTTTGGTCATGAAGCTTCAATCTAATCATCCAGAAACGTTCTTTGCTTCATCACAAACAACATTAAACAATCAAAAACAATTTATAATGAGTAAATTAACAAAATCGGAAGAAAAAAACAAGAACAATCATAAAAAGTAATTCGGTTTAGATGTTCTATGATGTTTTGGATGATGGTGATGCTTGCAATATGTTCAGAATCCTTCAAGGATGCGAATGCAACCTTTGGAACTCTTTGAAAGTGCTTGGAATGCCAAAACCGAATTTCAAATTTCTTGAAAAAATTGAGTTTGAAAATTGCTCTCTTGGTTCTGAATTCGTGTGTCTTATCTTTTTGTTATGCTTATGTAGTATAATGTTTTTAGGTTAAAATTTGGGCCTTGGATGCATGGATTTCAATTGCTTGACGATGAAGAAACCAACTTGTTATTTTTGTCCAAAAAATCAAATATTATAATGCCATATGAGTTTTGCACGAATTTGGAGTGTATCAATCACCTTTAATGTCTTATATTTGATCCCAAAACAAAACTTCAAATCAAATATTTGATTTTCATAATTTATTTTAATTAAAAATGATTTTAAATGATTAAAATAAAAAATAATATAAAATAAAATAATAAAAATCAGAAAAAAAAATGTTCCTTGGGTCGTGGATGGACTTATCTTCAAGTTTGGATTGAAATAATATAGGTCCATTTGAAAGAATTGAAGTTATGGCCCTTTTTGCTTCATACACCTCTTGAAAATTGTCCAACTTTGACAATGCATAACTCCCTCAATTTTGATCCCATGAAGGTGTTATAGGACTTTTTAGAAAGCTTAGAGTGTCCTCTAATCAACCCTTTTGGTCCCATGTCCATATCATTTTCTATTCTTAAATTATGAGCTTTGGAAAAAGTTGATTATTTGTTGACTTTCAAAAAGACCTATAATGTTTTAGCTCATATCTTTCAAATGAGGCATTTTTGGACTTGGCTTATGAGAAACAAAGTTGTAGATAATTGGATTTCCTTCAAAATGAGCTTTGGATGGGAAATTTTTGATGAAGTATGTGAAAGTTATGTCTGGTCAAAGTTTAGTTGACTTTTCCTGCACAAAACCCTAATTTAGTAACTCCTGATTCTTGATGATTCTGAGGTTTCCTTGATGAATCATGATCAACCCTTGATAAAATGATGAATTTCACCTCATAATCTTGATGTTTACCAAAAATCTTGAAGTTTGACTTTATGTTGACCACCGTTGACTTATTGACCAAGTTAATTGATTTTTGGGTATCTGAGTATCCGACTGGCCAAATTTGTTGGGAAAGCTTTGAAACTTATCATGGGGATTCTTTAAGGTATGCGTGATGTTATGAAGTCCACTTGAGGCTTTGGAAGTCCACTTTTCTTGGGGAAACTCAAAACCCTAGTTTTAAATTCATTGCTTAGGAGAAGGCTTTGTCTAGTGAATCCTAGAATCCCTTTGAGCAATTGAGAATCTTGTGACCATTAGGAAACCTCTTATGGTATATTGTCTTGAAGATAGGAGGGAAAATTTTGGGGTACAACAGCTTCCCCTGTTCAATTTTCTGAAACCCGAGGAGTTATATTGGCACGTATGTCATTTGTCACTTGAAGGTTGAAGGGGATTGAACACTAAAACCCAAAAATTTGCACTCGCCGGTGTGCAGAGTAACATTGTTGGTTGGTTATATTTCTTGAATGGGCTTAGAGATACCATTCGGAGTATTTAGAGATGGGCTTATAGATGCCATCCAAAGTACCAGAAAGTAGGAGTATTTTCATGTTGTTACTGCACTAAATATCATCACTAGATCTTCGTATAGATCGTCTCTGAACTGTCTCTGTAACATGATTGAGTTAAATGTCAGCACTAGATCTTTGTGTGGATCGTCTCTGAATTTCCTCTGGGGGAAAAAGATATCTTGTACTAAGTATCAGTACTAGATCTTCGTATAGATCGTCTCTGACCTGTCTCGGGGAAATATCTTGATTGAAGTATCAGAAGTAAATCTCTGAAAACATCTTGCACTAAGTATCAGTACTAGATATTCGTATAGATCGTCTCTGAACTGTCTCAGGAAGAAAAATATATCTTTCACTAAGTATCAGCACTAGATCTTCATATAGATCGTCTCTGAACTGTCTCCAGGACTTTGGTAATACTTATTTGACTGTAAATTATCCTGAAAAAGAGAGATTAGTTTATGCAGGATTGCATGTCATGAAACATAAATGAAGATGTCGTATGCATTATGAATGTATATGCCATGATATGATGTGAATGATGTATGAATGAATTATGTAATTGAAGCGCATGAGTAGCTTTGTATAATAACTGTTGGCTGGGGAAAATAAATCTCGATTCGTTGTTAAGGAATATGAAGACTTCTTTCTCGTCTTGTTTTGGAATATCGTACTTAGGACCTTTCGTTTTCCGTTCGTCGTACTTCTTATTGAAGGATTAAATTCCTGAATACCCTAACTGAGGATAAAAGAGATGGGCATTCCCCTGGGAAACCTATCCGGCCAAGTATCAATTCTTCGGAGGATATCAGATTTGAAAGAAACCTGCTTGAAGATTTCGTAGAATTGGAAGTATAAGAGGCTACTTGGAATATTTCGTAAAGATTACTCTATGGGGATGAACCGACAAATATTCGTTGGATTCCTACCTCTGGTCGTCCTTAGTAAATGTTATTATTGTGTTTTATGCATTTCTGGTAAACATCAATCATATTCAAAAGCATATATACATTCAAACATAATCAATGAACATTTTCTCTTAAGTAAAAAGGTAAACATAAACCTGAATTCGAAAATAGAATTATATTTATTTAGAAAGTGGCCTATAAACAGGCAATTTTGAACGAGGAGACGAAAATACTAGTAAGAGGAATTCGTCGTAGAAATTTTAAAAGAGTACAAAAATCAAGGAAAAATAGATATGTGTAAGTGATCCTATTGAGTTTCAACTCTGCTATTGCCATTATCTTCAAGTATCTTATCCTTTGTCGTCGGAATAGAAACGATTAGACTGATCTGCACCTGTTTGAACTTGATATAGGTAGTACAACTAGTTGAGGTTATATGGGTGATCCAACGAGACATAGTCGTACGCTTTAATCCCTAACTTTTGCCCGGACTGCCCTTTCAGGTTTTCAGTCCACCGGGATACCCTTTTTTGCCCAAGCCGCCCTTTCGGGTTTTCGACTTGCCAGGTGTACAATTATATATATATATATATATATATATATATATATATATATATATATATATATATATATATATATCACCAGGATGCCCTTATTTTTGCCTAGGTCAGTCAACCTAGCGGGTCTCTTTTTATGCGTAGTATCTTTTGACTATGTCTACGTTTACAGGTTGTGGGAAATTTTCACCATCCATAGTAGTAAGCATCATAACACCTCCAGAAAATACCCTCTTGACTACAAATGGCCCTTCATATGTGGGAGTCCATTTGCCCCTATGATCACCCTGTGGTAATATAATACGCTTGATTACCAAGTCTCCATCCCGATATACTTGTTTCTTGACTTTCTTATTAAAGGCCTTAATCATACGCTTCTAATACATATGACCATGACAAACAGCTGCAAGCCTCTTCTCATCAATCAAGTTTATCTGGTCGAGTCGAGTCTGAATCCATTCATTTTCATCTAAGTATGCATCCTTCATAATTCTCAATGAGGGAATCTGAACTACAATGGGTAAAACTGCTTCCATACCATAGACAAGAGAGAATGGGGTTGCCCCGGTTGAGGTACGTATTATGGTATGATAACCATGAAGAGAAAATTGTAACATCTCATGCCAATCTTATATGTAACTGTCATCTTCTGCAATATTGTCTTAATATTCTTGTTGGCGGCTTCCATTGCGCCATTCATCTTTGGTCGATATGGAGAAGAATTGTGATGTTTAATCTTGAATTACATGCAGAGGTCAGTAATCATAGTATTGTTCAGATTAGTACTATTGTCTGTGATAATCCTTTCGGGGATGCCATACCTACATATGAGATTATGCTTGATGAATCGAGCCACAACATTCTTGGTAACAAAAGCAAATGAGTCTGCCTCTACCCACTTCATAAAGTAATCAATAGCAACAAGAATATGTCCATTGGAAGCAGTAGGTTTGATCTCACCAATCATATCAATGCCCCACATAGCAAAAGGCCAAGGAGCAGTCAGAACATTCAATGGAACTGGAGGCACGTGTACTTTATCAACATAAATTTGGCACTTATGATAAGTTTTAGAGTGTTGATAGCAATCAGCCTCCATGGTAGACCAATAGTAACCTGCTCTTAAAATCTTCTTAGCCATTATATGCCCACTAGAATGAGTACCAAAGATCCTATCATGCATGTCTTCCATAATCTCTATTGCTTCTTTCTTATCCACATAACGAAGCAAAGTTGAATCGTGATTGCGCTTGTACAGAATTCCACTACTCAGGATAAATTTAGCAGAAAATCTCCTCAGAAACTTCTTGTCATTGATAGATGCCCCTTCAGGATATTCCTAAGCTTCGAGATATCTTTTCACTTCATGGAACCAAGGTTTCTCTTCCACCCCTTCAGTATCAACCTCATAACAGTATGTTGGTTCATCTAACTGATCAATAGTAATTTTGGGCACTTCGTCATCCCAACTAATTTCAAACATAGATGACATAGTGGCTAATGCATCTGCTAACTGATTCTCTTCTCATAGAATATGTCCAAAAGTAATCTCTTCAAAGTTTGGGATCAGAGACAACATATGCTCTCTGTAAGAAATAAGATTTGGATGTTGTGTCCCATTTACCTTTAACCTGACTAACTACCAGGGCTGAATCTCCATACACATTCAAAAACTGGATCTTCATCTTAATGGCATCCTTGATACCCATAATACACGCTTCATATTCAGCCATATTGTTGGTACAATCAAAACAAAGTCTAGCAGTAAACAGTGTATAACAACCCTCGGGAGAGATAATCACAAAACCAACACCATTATCGAGTGCATTAGAAGCTCCATCAAAAACCATAGTCCATCGGGATCCCTGTTCAGGTCCTTCATATTGTCTAGGTTCTTTAACAACAAGCATAATATCTTCATCAGGAAACTCAAATTTCATAGTGTCATACCCCAAATTTGTCATATCCATATAATTTTACTTTTATGTGTTTTGTTTACTAACCATGATTTTTATAAAAACAAATATGTACATGTTGTTTTCATTCTATGTTGTTTAGGTTTAAGCATCGCGAAATTGAATCAAGTTTCAAGCTAAGTCAAGACCAAGTTGTTTCATGGTTGATAATCATCAAGACCAGTTCAAGACCAGTTCAGTCCAATTAGGGCCCAGTGCAATGTGGTGCAATTCATAGCTTAAGGCATGATCATCTGATTTTCAAGGCATGTTCATGTGGTCTATAGTGAAGAAATTGGTTCATCAAGTTCAATTTTAAAATTCAAGTTGGTGTTAAGGTGAACACGTTCAAGTATACAAGTTCAAAGCGAGAAGAGCATAAAACTTTCTATTCACATTCAATTTACGTCAATTCAAGGCCCATTTACAAAGTTCAATCAAGAGTTCATTTACAAGATTATTAAGAAATATGGAGGTGCACATAGTTCATTTACAAGAAGAGCCTGTTATATTATACAAAGAAAAATATTGCAAAAAAAATATAGCTTATAAAAATCTAGCTTATTGTCATATTACAACTAAGAAAGATCATAGAGGCAACGAAGAAAAAAAACAGCGCATAAAGGTAGAATTCACGGGTAAAGATACAAAGGTCCATGTCATCATTTGGTACAAAGTGTCGGTGTATCTCACATTAAAAATGCAAAAGGCGTTAATTTAATCTTCTTCAAGAAAGCAAAAGGGCGTGCCATTCCAAGTCTTGGTGTGCATTCCATAAAACTCTATGAGGACTGTCTTTTCAAATGTTTGCCCCGTGCTATTGTGACTATCCGTTGCATTCCATTGCCAATCCAACTTGAAAATTGTCTTGTTACACCAGTACCATGAAGAGTTGTGTTGATTTCATAATATTCACCAAATGCAAGTGTCCTGGTCTCCTCCACCATTATGTCAGGATTCAACCTCAACCAACAAGAACATTTTCACACAATTTTGGTCACTCATCAGTACACCATCCATAGTATTCAAACCTGTTGAGTAAAACATTAATGAATAATCCATAAATGAACATCAACAATAAGGAACCGCGACATCTTATCGACACAAACCCGCTGCAACAATGGTACAGACTTAAGCCTACAAGATCGAGGCATTTCATGAAGTCAGAATGTCCATAGTAAAGGAGTACTATGCAGTAAACATCAGTTTTGGCAAAGGAAACCTTTACACAGCTTGTCACAATTAAGAGATCCATGATTCACAAACCAATGTTCAGGATTTCCAGCCTTTTCCTAAGATCAAAGGTGCAAGGCTTGGAGAAAGCTTCAGTACTCCCTCTAGCAGCTTTTGCACCTGTTCGCCTAGAGCTCTTTTCATTTGGAAGAATGGCAGCAGAGTCATAGTCTCCTCAAGGTACCATTAGTGAAGTTATTGTGATTACCATTCAAACTCCAATGGTACGAACACGGCAAGGGAAAAAATATGAACACTGCAGGAGTCATGACATGAGACAAAATTAATAAATTTTTGAACAATATGTCACAAATTCAAAGGATAAGCTCAATATCAAGTGTGACATGAAGGGTAACTCACTATTTAATTTGGAATTTTCTTTTGAGAACAAAGTGCAGTCAGATACATTCTTCTAAAGCAAGGATATTTCTTCCTAAAAGAATTCAGCAGGGTATTATGTTTTCCACTACAAAACATAAAATTATTAAAGTTTACCAAGTGAATTGATGAAGCAAATGATCAAAGAAGTATCTGAGATACAGCTCCTAGGGAGTAATTCCAAAACACCACCTTGAACCTCATGTTGTGAAACTTAGATATACAGACAGTTACACATCAATTTTTGCATCAAAGGCATTAGCATGTTGATGAGATGAGTATTATGTAGCAAGTGAAAAAAAACAGGGCAAGTCACGGAGTAATATGCTATCGAATAAAATAAGTTTTGTATCAGTAAAATCACAAAAACTTTCACAAATTCACATTGGTAAAAGTCAATGAGAATTTCATCAGGGACCACATCATCTAGAAGCATGATACAGACAAAACAAATCAGTGAGTCACTGTAGCGGTAAAATCATGAATGTAAGTTATTGATTAACTTCATTCAATATACACAGAGTCGCCACCGCACTTTTATTTATTTCCAAAAGGAAAAAGGAAAATGAACGAACAAAACCTTAAAGAATCTTAAAAGCTAAAAAGCTAAAAGAATCAAACAGAGAATGGGTACGGGGATTGGTTACAAATCAGGAAGGTTTTAAGCACCCGACTTATCCGTGGTACTCCACGGGAACCCTTTGAAATGTTTACTCCATTTTTTGGTTTGAAATGGTTTGCTTGAAAAAAGATTGAAGAGATGAGAAAAAGAAAGTTTTTTAAGATTTTGGTGTTTGAAGAGACGAACGTCTCATGCCTACGTACCCACAAAGTGCAATACGAGATCAAAACCCCGTAGTTCGTGGTACAAATTGTGAAAAGGCAAATGAGTTGAATTGATTTTAAAATGTAAAGATAAGTCGTCATCCTTTAGAGAATAATTTCGCTAGAAAGGATGAATCATATCTAAACATAAAAAGGTTAAAAGAAAACGTGCACGAGGGCACAAAAACAATTGAATGAATTTGAAAGTTTTTTTAATTTTTTGAGAAAGAAGGTTTCGATATGCTTATGTGGTTTAACATTTATTAAAGAAATGAAATGAAAAGGTAAAAGCACATGACCGAAGTCAAGGTTTAATTGAGAAAATGTTTGAAGTTTGAAAACAAAGAAAGATTTTGAAAAGAGGAAGGAGATTTGAAAATTGAAGAAGATAGGAAGAGATGAAGGGACTATCCTAAGACTTGAAAATAAAAGATAAAGGAAGAAACGATCAAACCATATGGCAAGCATTCTTTGAAACAATTGGATTTCCATCTTCATAATTGGGTGAACTTAACCGGAGCCAAAGTCTTCAATCCATAACCAATGAGCAAAGGAATGGTCCTAGAATCTAAGTCCAAAACTTCCCAAGCTAAGGATAGTAACCATAGTCCGAAATTAAAGTCCAATTTTTAGATGTTTAATCCTTTATTAATATTTTCGTGTCCAAATGGACAAAGGAAAAATAACAAGCAACAATAATATATACAATAAGCAATATGATGAATGAATATAGAAGCATAATAAGAGAGGTAGAGAACGAGAGATTTAAAATAAAAGAGGATAAGGTGCGAGAGATTAAATTTAAATGTTAGTATACAATATTTACATAACAAGTGGTATGATGAACTTAATCAAGCACAACCACGAAAAGAAAAATAAAATCGAGGCAACCGGATCCAAGTGGATCGCATTCCGAATCGGGACAACTATAGGTCTATGTTAAGCAATCGCCGAGTAATTTACGGAGTAATTACCCTACAAATGAGGCCGGCCACCACTAATTAAAGTGGAAAATGTTCGTGTTAATACATGTTAGAGAAACGATATTATGGATCGTTCTCCGAAAACATGCCACACTAAAAGAAAGAGAACGGTCTAATCTTAATCGAGATTATCGTTGAATTTCTTGAAAAGCAACCTATCACGATCTCAAAGTATGGAGAATGATCCAAATGATCATTCATCCATAGATTTGAAATAATGAAGGTTAAACTTATCAGAAATCAACAATCTCGAATCGGAGATTGTCATCGACCAAAAATAAAAGAAAGATGAAGAAAAATGGATCTAAAAGAATAAATCCATGAAAAAGAAAATAGAATATTTTTTAATCCTTTTCTAAAATTCTTTTCTAAATTAGTTCTAAAACAATTTCTAAATCTTTTCTAAAATATTTTTTTAAAGTATTCTTCTAATTCTTTTTCTAAAATGCTCTTTTATAAAATTCTCTTATAAAACAACCAAACCTAATTAAATTCTTTTTAATAAAACAAACAAAATAAATAAATAGGGAATGAAACAAAAAGATAGAAGCTAAAACTTCTCTTCTTCATGACATAGCAGAGCGGCGGCAAATAGGGAAGAGTAAGAACACGAATCGCGGCGGAAACAGACAGGGAAACATCAAAACAAGTTTGAGCTCCTTCTTCTACCTTGCGAACTCAGCAATTTCGTTTCTCAAATCTCGTGAAATCTCTCTTCCTCTTCTTTTACATTTTCGGATTTCCCTTCTTATTTTCCGTATCACCTTTCTTCTTCTTCTTCGATTTATGGATCCAATTCTTTTGATGAAGATTATGGATCTTTCAATTGATTTGGACAGAAATCTTTTATGCTCTCAAAGCCTATTGAAGAATGAAGAATTAATGGAGTCAATCGGTGAGGAGAATTGGAATTGATGGAGCGGATTTTCGATTTGAGAAGTAAGTTTCTTTGTGAAGCCTTGGAATTGAATTTTGACAGGGATTTACTGAGGCTTTCCAAGCTTGAAGAGTGAAGAAGAAATAGATCTAATTTATAGAGGGAGAGGCTGAGATTTGAAATGAAAAGAATTGCCGTTTTGAGTTGGTTTATTCTGCGTTTCGGTTGCTCACAGGATTCTTGCGTGCTTGCTGAGTTTTGACGGATTGCGGTTCGCGTGACGTTGCTCTTGCGTTTTGTTTGTTTCGCGTGATGAGGTTGTGCGTTTTGATGATTTTTCATTGCGTTTTGGGTGTTGGGCTGGATGGAAGATTCTTGTGCGTTTTGCGCTGCTTTCGTTGTTTTCAAGTTTGGCTTTTAAGTATGAAGCTGATGGCTTGCGGCTTGTAATGTTTTGTAAGCTGGGAGTTGTATTGAGGAATTGGCTGGTATTTGTTTCGGGCGAAGGAAGTGCTGGCTATTGTGTTTACGGCTTGTGTGCGGGAAGTATTTTTTGGCTGAAATTTGACTTGGCTTGAAGCCCAATACTAATGTATTTTGTATGTTGTTGGCCTGCTGCTTGTATTGTTACCTTTTGTTGAGCTGAAACTTTGGTAGCTGGAGTGTGGCTATTTGAGGTACGGCGCAGGAGTGATGCGTGATGGCTGTGAGAGTGAAGCTTGCGGCATCTTATATTGAAGTTTTATTTGTGGGCCAACTTGGAGGTATGATAATGTGTGGCTGAAAGTTGAAGCTTGAAATGATGTAGGAAAGCTGGGCGTGTGTTTTGCAAATGCGTACGGTGAAGCTGAGGAAATTTGCTTGTTGAGGCTTGGAAGCACTGATTAGCTGGAAATTGGCTATGTCTTGGCTTATGTGAAGGCTGCAGTTGGGAAAAGTGAAGCTAACTGCTGGAAAAAGTTGTTTGGCTTGTAGGCTGATGAAGTTGTTGTGATGATGCACGTGGGGGCTTTGGTACGGCATGCAGGAAAAGTAAGGCTTCAAGTGGCTTGAAGTGAGGATTTGTGTGAGGGTTGTATGCATCATTGTGACTTCATGGGCCAATGGGCCTCTAATTTTTTCAATTTAATTTGTTCACAAGAAAAAGAAAAATGAATAAAAAATATTGGAAATAAAAAATATAAAAAATGGATATTTGGTAAAGAAAATAATATTTGAAAAAAATGGGAATGAAAGTAAAATAGGATATAGAAAAATGGAAATTAGTTTTTTTTTTAAATGGTGATGGACAATTGAATAAAATGGATAACAAAAAAAATGAATATTTGGATTTAATTGGATAAAAGTGAATAAAAGGAAAACTGAAAATGAATAGAAAAATAATGGAAATCAAAAAATGTAAAAATGGGATGAAATAATCGGGAATCAGAAAAAAGTTAATGAATCGAATTTGGGAAAAAGAAATGAATTTGGAGCAATGGAAATGATTATTGAATAATGGATATGAAAACTAGTCTTAAGCCCACAACATATTCTGATTTTCCACAAGCCACGGGATAACTTGCCACTTAAGCCGCACTCAACATCTGAAAATTGCCCTGGTAATTCAAATCCGCACTGAGGAAAATAAATCCTCAGATGAACCATTGATGAACTGATGAATCCTCAATCAAGACAAACTGAACCAAACTTCCCACAATCCACTGTCTGATAACCGATGACTTTTGCACACAACACAGCTTAAACTTTCGAATACGCATTGTCTGAGAAATGAACCATTGGCACAAATAACTTGCAGTCGAAACAATTTCTTTTTGATAGTTTGACCAAGATTAGGTCAAACGTCCATCTGAATCGAATCGTGACTGAACAAACGCATCTGAATTGAAATCACTGCCCTGTATTTTAAATCCTGCAACACAGAAGAAGAAGAAGCAACTGCAACATATATATTTTTTGATATTTTTGTTAGAAGTTAGTAAATATAAACAGATAACAAAAATTAAATGGTGATCCTTTGCAAGACATAGACCTGCACCTAAAAAAGGATAAATGAACCAATGCGTGATCTTGTTTGTATGCGAATGCAGATGAGATGCGAAAAATCTTAGGGTCAAAAATTAGGGTCTGACAGATGCCCCTATTTAAGTTTCTTCAATCCAGAGATAATGAAGATTGAAATCTTCGTTTCGACAAGATTGAAGATACTTAAATATCAAAAAACCCCAATTTTTGATCCTAAGATGCCAAAAACTGGAATGAAAATTAATGAACGATATGACATGATATGAAGCATATGAAACTGATGAGCAAAATATGAGATGATATGAAATGTATATGAAATGCAGAGAAAAATGTGACAGCATATGAAATATTATGAGGAAAATTATGAGATGATGTGAAATGTTTATGAAAATAAATGAAATACAGAGAAAATCCGTGAGGGACAAGACGACACATGAAATAAAATAAACGTTGGGGATAAGGAACATAAGACTCCGACGGGAAAAACAACATGCTGGAGACTAACACATGGCTCAGCTGAGGTGAAAAATGTCCAAGAATGGCAACTGGACAGAAAGGATCACAACGTCCAGGAATGACACTGAATGAAGTGAGAAAAATCCCGAAAAAGCACATCAGATGCATCCACGGATGACATTACTGACTTTAAAAGGGATATCCGAGAATGGCAGTCGGAAAAAAGGTAATCACAACATCTGAGAATGGCAATCAGATAAAATATATGAGTCTCAACATTCAGAAACAGCACTGAATGAAATGGGAAATATTCGGGAAAGTACATCAATTTAATGATGACTCCAATCATGAAAATCCGAGAATGGCAATCGGGAAGGTAAGTGATCAATAACATCTGAGAATGGCAATCAGATAAAAATATGAATCACAACATTCAGGAACAGCACTAAATGAAATGGGAAAGGTTCGGGCAAGTACATCAAATCACTGATGACTTCACTATGGACATCCGAGAATGGCAATCGGAAGGAAATGATCACAACATCTGAGAATGACAATCAGATAAAAAATGTGAAGCATAACATTCAGGAACAGAACTGAATGAGATGGAAAAAAGGTCTGGGACAATACATCACATTACTGATGACTTCACTATGGACATCCGAGAATGGCAATCGGACGGAAAGTGATCTTAACATCTGAGAATGGCAATCAGATAAAATATGAATCACAACATTCAGGAACAGAACTGAATGAAATGGGAAAATGGTCCGGGACAGTACATCAAATCACTGATGACTTCACTATGGACATCCGAGAATGGCAATCGGATAAAAAGGGTGTAATATCTGAGAAGACACAACAAGTAGGTGAAGGAAAAGTTAAGAAGAGACAGACAAGTGCCAAGTAAATTGGACTTTAAACAAAAAGTAAGAATTTGAAAACAACAAGACTTCGAGAAATGCATATGAGGACTAAAACACTCAGTATGTAGACATTTATGAAAATGGGGACCAAACCACCCAAGAATATGCATATTGAGGACTAAAACACTCAAATATGAAACTGTAAACAAAACTGGGGAATAACACACCCGAGAAAACGCATAATGAGGCATAACACACTCAAATATGCAAACTTTTCAAAAATGGGGAATAACACACCCAAGAAAACGCATAATGAGGCATAACACACTCAAATATGCAAAATTTTCAAAAATGGGGAATAACACACCCAAGAAAACGCATAATGAGGCATAACACACTCAAATATGCAAACTTTTCAAAAATGGGGAATAACACACCCAAGAAAACGCATAATGAGGCATAACACACTCAAATATGCAAACTTTTACTAGACTGGGGAATAACACACCCAAAGAGATAATGTGAAAAAAAGAAATGATGACAACCAGTTTAGACTCTTAGAGGAGTGGAAATACGAAAGACTGATTCCTCAACACAGAAGTCACTGCCATTCTGTTCTGAGATTAGAGATGCTACTGCTGAACAAATCTCTGTCACACCAGTAAACTGTACCAAGTTGAAAATCCTTTGAGAGAAATCATGCAAAGCTACTTGGGGATTCTTGAAGAAAAATTGCCCCAAGTTCAATAACTGATGAAAGTAAACTGATAATGGATTCAGTTCATGATTACTGCTGGAGAAAATAATCATATCTTTGAGATAACCGCTGAGAAGAACAAACTGATCATGGCTTCAATTCTTGAAATGAATGCTGAGAAAATAACCCAGTATGAAACTTGCAGAGAATCTTCTGACTAGCCAAATCTGAGAATAACTTGCATTGAGCAACAACTCTTGAACCATACGAACTGAGAAAAACTTGCCCCTGATAAGATCACCGACCAAGTTTCTCAACTGTTTGAAAATTCCTTGATGAAGAAAGTTTATTTGCAAATAAAAAGTGTTTGTACAAACCTGGTAATTTTAATGCAAAGTTCAATGCAAAGTTTGAAATCAAGAATCCTTTTTGGAATGAAATTTATTGATGTAAAGTAAATGAAAACATTGTCAAAACACGGCGTTTGAGCCAAAAATCGAAGATAAAGCAAGTGTAAGAGAACAAATGATTGGTAAAGAACTTGGGAGTCAGTTTACGCAACCTTGTTGTAGTATGCTTTTCAAAATAAACCTGGATTCAATTAGGACGTTTGAAGGTTGTAACGTGGTCTGGTTCACGGTTTATGAAACAAAAGATATAGGCTCAAAGTTTATTTGTACCCAACCCAACTTCGTGATGAACTCCAGTCCTACATTCAATTAATTCAGCCTATGCATTCAAGTTCCCAGAAATTTAGGATTGCACAGATGAAGATGATTCATAAGCCAAAGGATTTTGAGATAGCAGTCACATCTTTCCTTTTGTTATTTCTAGTGAGGACCTTGGTCAACTCAACTTGCTTTTGCTGAGGATTTTTGGTGACCTCTTGACAAATCTTTCTTTTATTATCCCTAACTTTTGCCTGAACTGTGTTATTTCAACTTACAGTCAGCGGGATGCCCTTAGTTTTTGCCTAAGTCTCCTTCATAGGTTTTGACTTAGCGGGCTTTGATTTTTTTTCAATAATTTTTCAATATCATTTTTTTTGAAAGATAATGACTGCATGGCGTAATAATTACGATGAACCATCATTGGCTTTTGAATTGAGAAACATCTTCAACACTTCTTGATGTGTATGAAGGAAAATTTGAGATTGCAACCTTTATTGAAAGGTGCCTTGAATGATTCTCCTGTACTTGAATGCACATTTGAATTAATTGAGAACTACCCATCCCCGGGTTAAAATTGAGGGGTTTTTTTTCAAATAGAAAGAAACTCCAACTTCAAGGCTCAAAGGGGTTGACAAAGGATTAACTTCCTTATTTCTCCAGTGTTTAGGATTTGAAACAATGCCTGTATATCATCAGCCAAGTCTCAATTGAAAACATACCAACAACAATTATGGGTATCTCGTTTTCATCATCCTCCCTCCAATCATTGTAAAAACTTGAGAAAAGATAAATGAACTTGCAATATAAAGCATAAAAATGCAAATAGCAAATGAAATTGAATCAAAACAAAGCAATGTTCATTTCATTAAAATCAACATGAAAATGCAGTAATAGTATTTACTAAAGACGAACGAGGGGAAGATTTCAACGAAGCTCCGACGGTTCACCGTTACAAGACAGTTACAAACTCTCAGTAGGACAAATCCATCTTCATAAAGTCGTATCTCCCCTGGAATTTATATCCATCTCTTTTATCCTCATACGGATATTCGGGAAATTACTTTCCAATAAGGGTACGACGAACGAAGACGGGACGTTATACTTATCCTACTATCAAACGAAGACGAAGGTTATATATACCCTATTATTCCCAGCATCCGGGAGGTTATCCATACCTTACTATCCCCAGTATCCGGGAGGTTATCCATACCATATCCCCAGCAGACGGAGGGTGATGTATAATATATTCTTCAACAACGAATCGAGATTTATTTTCCCTGGCCAGCAGTTGTTATACGAAGATATCCAGACTCTTCCGGCAGTATCATATCATACATACATCATTTACATCATACCATAGCATATATATCCATAGACACGTAGTACATTACCTGAGTACATCATATCATACATGCATACATAAAGCATAAACTAATGTTATTATACAAAATGCTACCTTGTTTCCAGGTTAACTATCCAACAAACAAACTTATGATCTTTGGGACTGCTTTATTGTTACCTCAGGGTTACTTTATCCTCCTGATAAATTCTCATGACTTCAAGACTGCTTTAGAGCTATTGATTGCTCTATCCTCCTGAGGTCATACCACTACTTCAAGACTGCTTTAGAGCTATTGATTGCTCTATCCTCCTGAGGTCATACCACTACTTCAAGACTGCTTTAGAGCTATTGATTGCTCTATCCTCCTGAGGTCATCTTATTATTTCAAGACTGCTTTAGAGTTATCATTATCGATGGCTCTATCCTCCTGAAATCATTACTTCAAGACTGCTTTAGAGCTATTGATTGCTCTATCCTCCTGAAGCCATATTATTACTTCAAGACTGCTTTAGAGTTATCATTATTGATTGCTCTATCCTCCTGAAATCATCTTATTATTTCAAGACTGCTTTAGAGCCATTGATTGCTCTATCCTCCTGAAATCATATTACTACTTCAAGACTGCTTTAGAGCTATTGATTGCTCTATCCTCCTGAGGTTATATTACTACTTCAAGACTGCTTTAGAGCTATTGATTGCTCTATCCTCCTGAGGTCATATTACTACTTCAAGACTGCTTTAGAGCTATTGATTGCTCTATCCTCCTGAGGTCATATTACTACTTCAAGACTGCTTTAGAGCTATTGATTGCTCTATCCTCCTGAGGTCATATCACTACTTCAAGACTGCTTTAGAGCTATTGATTGCTCTATCCTCCTGAGGTCATATCACTACTTCAAGACTGCTTTAGAGCTATTGATTGCTCTATCCTCCTGAGGTCATATTATTATTTCAAGACTGCTTTAGAGTTATCATTATTGATGGCTTTATCCTCCTGAAATCATTACTTCAAGACTGCTTTAGAGTTATCATTATTGATTGCTCTATCCTCCTGAAATCATATTATTACTTCAAGACTGCTTTAGGGTTATCATTATTGATTGCTCTATCCTCATGAAGACATGCTGTTACATCAGGATTACTCCAGTATCCTGAAAACATATCATCAATACCTCAGGACTGTTCCAGACTCCTGACAGATTTCATTATATCTCCATATTTTGGACTGCTTTATCTTCCAAGAACTTTCTGCTAGTGGCATCTTTAAGCCCACTCAATCATATTCAACCAACCATCAATATCACTCTATGCACTGGTGAGTGCAAATTTTTGGGCTTTTGTGTTCAATCCTCTTCAACCTTCCAGGTCACGACTGGCAAATATACCAATCTAACCCCTCAGGTTTCAGAAAATTGAACAGGGGCAGCTGTTGCACCCCAAAATTTGCCCTCACAATACAAGACTTTGTGTTCTAAGAAGGTTCACAAGGTTCACAAGTTCTCCAACACTTGCATAACCTTTCATGAAGTTCATGAAGTCTACAAGTTACTTTATGAAGGTTCACAAGGTTCACAAGTCCCACAATGCTTTCAATACCTTTCATGAGGTTCATGAAGTCTACAAGTCACTTCTTGAAGGTTCACAAGGTTCACAAGTTTCTCAAACATCTTCAAGACCTTTCATGAAGTTCATGAAGTCTACAAGTTACTTTATGAAGGTTAACAAGGTTCACAAGTTTCTCTACATTTACAAGACCTTTCATGAGGTTCATGAAGTCTACAAGTTACTTTATGAAGGTTCACAAGGTTCACAAGATTCACAATGATTACAAAGCTCTCCTGAGGTTCATGAGGTCTACAAAGCCACTTCATGAAGTTCACAAGGTTCACAAGCTTCACAATACCTCCCATAAGGTTCACAAGACATCTTATGAAGATTCACAAGGTTCACAAAGTTCACAATTGGTCAAAGAAGTTGACAATTCCCTCAAACAATGCACCTCCTAAGCAGTGCATCCAAAACTAGGGTTTTGACTTTAATCAGGCTAAATGGACTTCCAATACCTCAAATGAGTTTCATAACATCTTATATGTGTGTAAGAACCCCCATGACAAATTTCAAGACTTTTCTCAAAAGTTTGCTCAGTCAGATGGTCAGATAAGTCAAAATCAGTCAGTGCAGTTAAAAAGTCAAACTGAGGTCAACTGTGGTCAAACCAAAGTCAAACTTCATGATTTTTTGCCAACATCAAGTATATGAAGTAAAATTCATCATTTGATCAAGGGTTGATCATGATTCATCAAGGAGATTCCAGATCATCAATAATCAGGAGTTTCTAAATTAGGGTTTCCTCAGTAAAAGTCAACTGAACTTTGACCAGCCATAACTTTCACATACTTCATCACCAAGTCTCCATCCAAAGCTCATTTTGAAGAAAATTGAAATCTCTACAACTTTGATGTTGAAAGTTAAGCCCAAAAATGCTTCATTTGAAAGATATGATCTAAGACATTATAGGTCATTTCAAAAGTCAACAAAAAGTCAACAACTTCAAAAGGGCATAACTTGAGATTGGTAAATGATATGGACCTGAAACCAATGGGGTTGTTTAGAGGACTCTTCAAGCTTTCCAAAAAGTCCAAGAACACCCTCATACCTTTAAAATTGAGGGAGATGTGCCCTTGCAAAGTTGGGAAATTTTGTGATGATTTATGTTGAAAATGGAGGTCTAAAAGTAATTCTTTCCAAATGGGCTTGCTAAGTTATGATCCAATCCATCTCATCTCATTATGCACGACCCAATTGGCCAAAATTCAGCATTTTTATTATTTTATTTTTATTTATTATTGATTTAATTCATAAAAATCATTTTAAATAAATATAAAATGTGAAAATCTATTTTTGGGTGAAGATTGAGGTTCTAGAAATTCTTAATTAGTGATTGAAGCTTAAAGAGAAGGAAATCATATGACTAATCCAAAGATAGCAAGTCTTCATGATCAAATATTTGAATTTTACAACATGATCTTTTTCAATATTTTTTGGATCAAATTTTCATACAACCAATCCATATTTCTGACCTAATTCATTCTCATATATATACTAAAGATAACCCTAGCCTCAAGCCACGAAATCCAGCAGCCAAAGGTAAGTTCCATTGTTCAAAATTTCAAGCAAAAAGTGAGATTCGGATTTTGAGTTACAAGGCATTATAAGGTAAACTATGATCATAGAGATGTTCCTTGATCTTCCATGATGCAAAACCAATGCCCACACGCATCTATAGCATGCATATATGAGCAACCCGAAGCCAAGTTGTTCTTGAATAAATTTTTTTCGATTCTAATGATTCACTGCATTTAAATGGATTTTGATTGTTTAATGTTGTTTATGATGTTGTGTAGCTTGATTCTGGGCATGAAAACTCAAGGAACCATGGCTAATTCACAAAACGCCATAGCTAGGGTTTTGACCTAGGTTTAGGGATTTCTAATTTAAGAAATATAAATCAATTCTAAAAACATAGAACTAATCGTGTGGATGTCTGGATCATAATGCTGGCTTTAATTTTGTAAAATGGTACAGTTTTGTTGCTTGTTGATGTTTGTAGGTTTTGCTGGGAATAACTTTTTTCGCAGGAAAACTTGTAGCTATTTTCACAAGTAAATTCGCAGCTCTGGAGGTTGAAGAAGACTGCCTCCCGCGCATTCAAAAATTCAAATTATGATTAATTTATTTTATGTTGTTTTACTATTTTGTAATCACACGCGTGTATGTGGTCCAGTGGTAAAGGCTTGTGTGTGTAGCTAGCGTGACCTGAGTTCGAGTCTTGGACTCGTACATTGTTTTTTCTATTTTTTCCAGGTAATGAAAGACTTAATATATTATGGTTCAATGCCATTCAGTTAACAGGAAGGCTCTCCCAGCCAGGTGGTAAAGCGCGCGCATGTGTAACTATAAGGTCTTGGGTTCAAAACCACCCCAGGCCTTTTTATTTCTTCATTTTCCTGGATTTTTCAAGCAAGCAACAAAACGAATTCTTCCCCCTCACTTATTGCCTGCGCACCAATGGCCTGGTGGTTGTTGTTCTTGTTGGGAATCAAGCTGACCTGGGTTCAAACCCCAGTCAGGTAAGTTTTTCATATTCTTTTTCTTTTATTTGTTTTTAATGTATTATTATATTAAATATAATTTTATTTCTAAACAATAAAAAATAATAATAAAATATGTATGTTTTCTTTAATTTCAAAAATATATTTTCATAAATTATGTTTCTATATTTTGTGTTTAATTTATAGTATGTAAATTAGAATATTTTTGTATGTAATTAAACCCTAATTTTTTTTAAAACCCTAAAAATAGTTTCTAAATAAAACTTAATTCTATTTTCAAAAATGATTTTTATTTTCTAATTCTTATCATAATTATCATGTATATAATTTTTAAATATAATTATAAACTCTTTTCTTCATATAATATGTAAATATATTTTACATTATGTTTATAATTTAAATCATTGTCATTTAAAAAATAATAATTGAATTAATAAAAAATTTAAATCTTGTAAATATGCTTATAATTTATACTTCTCTTTATATAATATATGAATACTTTTATAATTTTTGTTTATTTAAAAAAAATAATTGAATAATTAAATTTTTTGTAGTTATAATATATTTAAAAATAATTTAATAACTTGTAAAATTAAAATAATTGTTTATTCATATTTCTTTCTAAATAATTGTTTATATAAAAAAATTGTTGATATATTATTATTATAATTTTGGCTAATTTTATTTATTATTGATTATTACTAACCATATTATTTATTTTGCTAATTTTATATATTATTATTATTTCACTAATTTTTATTATTTACTAACCATATTATTATTTATGATTATATTTTATTATTATGTTTCTAACCTTGTTTATTATTTCTAAATTATTATTATCATTTTATTATAACTAACCCCTTATTATTTATTTTTTATTATTTATTGCTTATATTTTGCTATTTATTTATTTTGCTTATTATAATTATGTTGTAATTGCTTCCTGGATGTAAAATTTGTAAATATCATTATTTTTGTTATGGTTAGTAATTAGGGAGTGCAAAAACATGTATGTTCTTAAAATTAATTCTAGATCATTTTTAATCAAAGATAATTAAATTAAACACTCACACACACGTAAGTCGATTTTAATCGCCATCTCACACTTCTAAGGTTATCCCTCAAGTTGCCTACGAATAATGGTCAAGTGGGGTGTATAAAGCAAGTCCCTTCAAAAGAAAAATCATCAAGTCCCTCGTGGTTGCCTTTACGAATCAAGTCCCTTCGAAATAAATGATGATAGTCCCTCCTAATTGCTTATTACACCCCACAGTTGCCTTCATAACCAGATTGTCCCTCACATGTCCCTTACATCCAAGGTAATGACTACCTACTCCTTAATAGTAGGGATAGTCTTACCAATGAAAGGATAAAGAACAAGAAAGACTTAGAACTTTAGGGTAGGTACCTCTTAATTGCTTGCTCACTCCAATTTTCAAACTTTCCACAATTTCAAACAAATTTTCAAACAAGTTTTTACACATCCGTACATGGATTATTATTAACTATTCTGAAAATTTTTCTATTCACACACTACACTTTCAAAAACAATTCAAAAGTGAGCTAAGTAACTAAGAGCCCATGGATAACCATGGATGTAAAGGGTGCTAACACCTTCCCTTTACATAACCTACCCCCCGGACCCAAAATATTCTCTAAGGTCTTTCCTGTTCTTTTATACCCTTTCCTTTTGGATAAAATAAAAGTCGGTGGCGACTCTTGCTATCCGCAACATAACTTAAAGTCAGTTCTCCCACCGTGTTACAGAACTGGCGACTCTGCTGGGGATAATATTTAAGAGGGGTACCCTTAGGAATTAGATCACTTTAAATTTGTTTGCTTTGTTTGCTTTACTTTACTTGTTGGGTGCTCTTATGTGTGAAAGGTCCTAACCCGGATCTAGTGTACCTTAGGTAAATGGCAATAGACCAAGGAAACTGTACGACGTATATCGATACGGTTGATCTGGTGGCCATAGTTAGTGCGACTTCTTGGTTGGTGCTTATATTCCTTAAGTCAAGTTGAGGATAATATTGAGGCTGCCATATGTTGTCAATGCACTAACTAACCTTTAGAACCCTAGTTAACTCATCTTGGCCTCTAGAAAGTAGTGAGGTAACTGGCTTTGGTGCAGACTGAAGTTGGTTGACACTCGATGCTACGCTCATTGAGATCTTAAACTTGGAGGGTTTTGGTTGGCAAGTAAGTTGCCTTCTGATCAACCACCCTTGTGAAGGATCAATGATATTGAGATCCCTTAGAACCTGGTTACTTTTGTAGGACAGGATGAACCATCTAACTTCAGGGGAGGGTACTTACCTTTAAACCTCATGCAAGCCTTTAAACCTAGGGCAATTGTGTGACTTGTTTGTGTGTGCCACATGTTTGTGATTGAGCATAACATCATGACATCATCATGCATCATAAGCATATCATTTTCCCTAACCATTTCAAGGACCAAAGGATTTATCTTTGTTCTTTGTTGCAGGTCATGGCTTCTACTCGTAGAAACACCATCAGGATCAACTTTGTAGGGATACCTCCCAAGCTTAAAGAGTTGGTTTCTCAAGTGCCTGATCATTCCCAGTTCAACAAAAGACATGGTCACTTATTGGATCTAGTTACTTCAGGGTTCAGTGAAGACATGATGAGTGTGCTGTTTCAGTTCTTTGACCCTAAGCACCACTGCTTTACATTTCCTGACTATCAGCTAGTTCCAACCATGGAGGAGTTCTCTAAACTTCTGGGTATCCCTGTTCTTGATCAGAAACCATTCACAGGTTTGGAGAAGGAGCTCAAACCAGAGGTCATTGCTGCAGCCCTACATCTGAAGAAGTCTGACATTGTTCTAGAGACGAGAAGTGGAGTCAAGGGTATTCTTGCCAAGGTACTAATGGATAAGGCTCAAATGTTCTTGAAGGCCATGAGCTATGATGCTTTTGAGGAGATCTTAGCCTTGCTGATATATGGCTTAGTATTGTTCCCCGATCCAGATCAGTTCATAGATGTTCATGCCATCAACATCTTCCTGAGTCACAATCCAGTGCCTACATTGCTTGGAGACATCCTGCATTCTCTTCACACCCGTACTACAAGGGCAAGAGGAACTTTGATGTGCTGCATACCTTTGCTTTCCAGGTGGTTTATTTCTCACCTTCCTCGCTCAGTAATGAAGAATGAGCAAGGGTTCAGATGGTCCAAGAGGATCATGTCACTTTCTCACTCAGACATCCATTGGTGCTCCAGATCTTTGGAGAATGTCACCATCATTGACCGTTGTGGGGAGTTTCCTAATGTGCCACTTCTAGGCATAAGAGGAGGCATCACCTACAACCCCTCTCTAGCTTTACGACAGTTTGGTTACGCACGAAGTGATGGTCCACATGACATGTTGATTCAGGGCATTGTGTTTGATTACGACAACGATCTTCAGGGTTACCGTCAGAGATTCATACGAGCTTGGGGAAAGGTAAACAGGATTGACAGCAAGACACCGGAGCCTAAGTACACTATTCCTATGGAGGCTTATCTCAGATGGGTACGATCTCGTGCTCAGACACTCATGATGCCATATCCTGCCATCCTACCAGTTACCATGGAACCTGTTGCTGAAGGAGACACAGCTTATACCATCCTTCACCCAAACATGCCTACTGATATGGAAGACTTGCAGAGATCATGGATCCAACTGAAGGAGCAAAGGGATACTTTCGAGGCTCATTACAAAACGAGCCAAGAAAAGATCCTGGAACTAACAAAGCTACTTCATGAGGAGCGCAATCTAAACTCATACCTCAGCACAAAGAGGAAACGTCCATGGGAGACTTAAAACCCCATCTTTTGTACTTATTTCACTTTCATTTTTTGTAAGCCTAAAAGGCAAAACAAGTTATTACTAATAAAAAGTTACTTTCTTGTTTGTCTAAGCAAATTTAAATCCTGCGGTTCTTGAAAACATTGCATATGCATTCCCATATCATTTCATTGCATCACAGGTTTATAATTGTGCACAGGTTTCTCATCTTCTCGCTGTTTATTTCAGCAATGGCTCTTGAACAATCAGTTAAGGATCTCCAGGCACAAAATGCACAGTTCCAAGAGCTGATCTTGAATCTGTCCAAAGGGCAAGATGATTTGAAGGCACTGCTGGCCAAAAAGACTAAGAAGACTAGAAGGTCTGCTGGGTTGCTCAACATGGGAAGAAGGTTCAAGGGTCCTGTCAAGACCAAGGAACAGGTTGAAGACTATGAATCTGAGGAATCTGAGAAAGAGGGAGGCAGTCTCCACCACACAATAGGGGACTCTGATTCTGAGGCTAATTACTACCATGAGCCTAATGAAGACAAGTTCAAGATGCTGGTGGATAGAATGGATGCTATGGAATTACAGAAATCATCTGGGCTGGATTTTGTAGATTTGAGTCTGATATCTGGGGTTGTGATACCCATTGGTTTCAAGGTTCCAACATTTGTTGTCTATGACGGGGTCTCTTGTCCCAAACTGCATCTGAGGTCGTATGTCAGAAGAATTCAACCCCACACTGCTGATAAGAAGTTGTGGATCCATTTCTTTCAAGAGAGCTTATCTGGAGCTCAGCTGGAGTGGTATTATCAGTTGGAGAGTGTCAACATCAGAGACTGGAATGATCTTGCTGAAGCTTTCTACAAGCAGTATCAATACAATGCTGACTTAGCCCCCACTCGCATGCAGCTTCAGAGCATGTCTATGGGTGCCAAAGAAAGTTTTAAGGAGTATGCTCAGAAGTGGAGAGATTTAGCTGGAAGAGTTCAACCCCCTTTGACTGACAGGGAACTGGTTGATATGTTTATGTGTACGCTGAATGGTCCGTTTTACAGTCATCTCATTGGAAGCTCATCATCTGGCTTCACTGAGTTGATCATGACCGGAGAGCGGGTAGAGAATGGTATCAAGAGTGGTAAGATCCAAGTGGGCACTTCTTCACCAGGAGCTGCAAAGAAGCCTCCCACTGGGAAGAAAGAATCTAATGCTATTTATGGTCAACCTGATCGTAACAGAAGGCATCAGTCTGTTAGTGCAGTTCATATTTCAAATCCAACTCCTGCAACAACAGAACAGCCACAAGGCAACCAACAGAGTGCTAGAAGACAGTTCACGAAGATCAACATGTCAATGGCTCAGGCATTGCAACACCTGTTGAAGGCTGAACTTATTACCCTGAGGGAGGCTCCTCAGAATCCCAATGTTACCTCTCCCAAGTACAATCCCAATGCACGATGTGCATATCATTCAAACTGTCCAGGACATGATACTAATAACTGCTGGGTCTTGAAGAACAAAATTCAAGATATGATTGATGCTGGAGAAATTGAGTTTGATCCACCAGGTACTCCAAATGTGATTACAGCTCCAATGCCAAATCACGAGAAGACTGTCAATGCTATTGATGAAGATTTACATATCCATTCAGTTGCGGAGTTGACAACACCATTGTCTGTAATCAGAAAGAAGTTAGTGCAAGCTGGGTTCTTTCCGGGTTGTCGTGAAGATTGTGTTTATTGTGAATATAATCCAGAAAAGTGCTTCAGATTGAAGGACGGAATTCAGCGTCTCATGGATAATTACACCATAGTGTTTGAAAGAAGACCGTCTTCTGTGGAGAGTATGGTGGAGCATATTAGCAGAGGTAAGAAGATTGAAGAAGTTGATATGGTTGACAAAGTACCACTAAGAATCACTTCAAAGGGTCCCATTAAAATCACTCATCAGGGCCCAATCAAGATTACTGCTGAAGGTCCTGTGAAAGTTGTTGCTGAAGCCAGAGTGGCTCCTCTGATCATTACCACTCCTGGTCCTATTCCTTATACATCTGACAAAGCTGTACCTTGGCACTATGGGTCTGACGTTTACATCCATGGTGTTAAGCAAGAGCCTTTACCTGATGTGCCTGTTGACATTGATAATATTACTGGATCTAGCAAGATCACTCGTAGTGGAAGAGTCTTCTCTCCTCCAGTTGCTTCTAAGAGTGCAGTTACTCCTGCTGCTACTTCCACCACTGATGCTCGGGGCAAGAGTCCTGTTATTGAGCCTGTATCTACTGATGTTCCAGCTGCTGATGACCTCTCTAAGCAGATGGAAGAAGTATTGAAAATCATTCGCAAGAGTGATTATGACATTGTTGATCAGTTGGGGCATACTCCCTCAAAGATTTCTATGCTGTCCTTGTTGTTATGTTCTGAGGCTCATGCCAAGTCATTGATCAAGTTTCTGAAGATGGCTCATGTACCCAGTGCAATTTCTGTTGACCAATTTGAAAACTGTGTTGCCCACCTGACCTATGACAATGGGTTAGGATTTTCTGATGCTGATTTGACCCCTGCCAAGAGGGATCATAACAGGGCCTTGCATATTTCAATTGAATGCAGGGGCACTACCCTGTCTCATGTGCTGATAGACAATGGTTCCTCTCTGAATGTGTTGCCTAAAGAAGTCCTGAACAAGCTGAGTCCTGAAGATGCTGTGCTGAAGCCCAGTAATATTGTGGTAAAGGCTTTTGATGGTTCTAGAAGAGTAGTGCATGGGGAAATTGATCTTCCAATCCAAGTTGGTTCCCAGGTGTTTACTGCTACATTTTATGTGATGGATATTCGTCCTTCATACTCTTGTCTGCTTGGTCGTCCCTGGATCCATGGGGCAGGTGCTGTGACCTCTACATTGCACCAAAAGTTGAGATATCCGGTGAATGGAAAGGTTGTTACTGTCTATGGAGAAGAAGAATACTTTGTTAGCCATGTAAACACTTTCAAGTATCTGGAAGTGGAGGGTGAATACATTGAGACTCCGTGTCAGTCATTTGAAGTGGTTCCCTGGGTTGTTAATGATTGTGTAGCTCCTCCTGCTGTGAAGAAAGTTCCTGTTGTCACCAGAAAACCTCCAACAATGGCAATGGCCTCCCTCAATGATGCTAGAGCTGTGATGGATGAAGGTGGTTGTACTATTTGGGGTCAGCTTCCTGATATTCCATACAAGTCTGACAAGTTTGGTTTGGGTTTCACTGCAGAGTCCCAGAAGGCTGTTCGTCGTGCTCGTGCTGCTCGTATCACCAATCAAGGGGTTATCAATGCTGTAGGAGATCAAGATGAAGACTATAACTTGGATGCATGGATTTTTCCTACTGTGGGTGCTGGACTCAATAATTGGAAAGCTGAAGATGTTATCCCTATCTCCTTTAGTCAGGAGTAAATACTATTACTGTGTTATGTTTTTAAATTTGTAATTTCTGAACAATAAAACTTTCAAGCCATGTGCCTTACCCGGGGCACAATGGTATGCTTGTTACGGGCTATCATTTCATTTGCATACTTCATTCAATAAAATCAGTGGACGTTTCGTTTTCGTAAATATTGTGTTCCTTGTCTTTCTTTTCTTTTATTTTTGTTTTATCAGCTATGTGTTCTTACACACACCCACATCACTAAATGCAGATCCTCATCCACTCTGGATCCTGTTGATAACAGTTCTACTATTGCCAATTATAATTTCGAGAATCCGATCTATCAAACTGAAGACGGAAATGAGGACGATTGTGAAATACCTGTAGAGCTTGCTAGGTTGTTACAACAAGAAGAGAAAGCTATACAGCCACATGAAGAGCCAGTCGAAGTTGTGAATCTGGGAACTGAAGAAAACAGAAAAGAGGTCAAGATAGGGGCTGATTTAGAGGACAGTGTCAAAAGTAGGTTGATTCAGATGTTATGTAACTATGTGGAGATCTTTGCCTGGTCTTATGAAGATATGCCAGGGTTGGATACAGACATTGTGGTTCACCGTTTGCCAGTGAAAGAAGATTGTCGTCCAAAGAAGCAGAAGGTTCGTCGTATGCGTCCTGAAATGTCAGAAAAGATCAAGGCAGAGGTAATGAAACAGTTCAATGCAGGGTTCTTAGCAGTGACTTCTTATCCTCAGTGGGTTGCAAATGTGGTACCAGTTCCTAAGAAAGATGGTAAGGTGCGTATGTGTGTGGACTACAGATATTTGAACAAAGCTAGCCCCAAGGATGATTTTCCACTCCCTCATATTGATATTTTGGTAGACAACACTGCTCAGCATAAGGTATTCTCTTTTATGGATGGTTTCTCTGGTTACAATCAAATCAAGATGGCACCTGAAGATATGGAGAAGACTACATTTGTGACACAGTGGGGCACCTTTTGCTATAAGGTAATGCCATTTGGTTTGAAGAATGCAGGGGCAACATATCAGCATGCTATGGTGGCTTTGTTTCATGATATGATTCATCATGAGATAGAGGTATATGTAGATGATATGATAGCCAGGTCTCAGAATGAAGAGCAACATCTTGATCATCTGCACAAGTTGTTTGAGAGGTTGAAGAAATACAAGTTGAGGTTGAACCCAAACAAGTGTACTTTTGGAGTTAGATCTGGTAAGCTCCTGGGTTTTATTGTCAGTGGAAAAGGTATTGAAGTGGATCCTGCAAAAGTGAAAGCTATACGAGAGATGCCAGCTCCCCGTACTGAGAAGGAGGTTAGAGGTTTCTTGGGACGATTGAACTACATTGCTAGATTTATTTCCCAGTTAACTACCATCTGTGAGCCAATCTTCAAGCTGTTGAAGAAAGATCAGGTGATGGAATGGAATGATGAGTGCCAGACTGCCTTTGATGAAATCAAGAGATATCTGCTGGAACCACCAATTTTGATGCCACCAGTTGATGGAAGACCCTTGATTATGTACTTAACAGTGTTAGACAACTCAATGGGGTGTGTATTGGGGCAACATGACGAGTCTGGTCGAAAAGAGCAGGCAATATACTACCTTAGCAAAAAGTTTACCGACTGTGAAACAAGATACTCACTGCTCGAGAAAACTTGCTGCGCTTTGGCATGGGCTGCTCGCTGACTAAGACAGTATATGTTGACCCATACTACCTTATTGATTTCGAAGATGGATCCAATCAAGTACATATTTGAGAAACCTGCTCTCTCCGGAAGAATTGCAAGGTGGCAAATGATCTTGACAGAATATGACATACAGTATACTACTCAGAAGGCCATTAAAGGAAGTGTTGTTGCTGATCATTTGGCTCATCAAGCAGTAGATGATTACCAGTCAATGAGTTTTGAGTTCCCTGATGAAGACATTATGACTGTTACCAAAGAACCTGGACAATATGACGGACCTGAACAAGGATCCCGATGGACTATGGTTTTTGATGGTGCTTCCAATGCACTTGGTAATGGTGTTGGTGTTGTGATTAGTTCCCCTGAAGGTTGTCATACCCCGATTACTGCCAGACTTTGTTTCTATTGTACCAATAACATGGCTGAGTATGAGGCATGTATCCTGGGTATTAAAGCTGCTATTGATATGAAGATTCAGTTCCTTGATGTGTATGGAGATTCAGCCCTGGTGATAAGTCAGATTAAAGGAGATTGGGATACCAAGCATGATAACCTCATTCCTTACAGAGAGCATGTGTTGTCTTTGATCCCACATTTCAAAGAGATTACCTTTGAGCACATTCCACGAAGAGAGAATCAGTTGGCAGATGCATTAGCCACCATGGCATCTATGTTTGAGATCAGCTGGGATGATGAAGCTCCTAAGATTACCATTGATAGATTTGAGAAGCCTGCATAGTGCAATGAGATTGACACAGAAGGGGCAGAAGAAAAGCCTTGGTTCTATGAAGTGAAAAGATATCTAGAAGCTCAGGAGTTCCCTGAAGGGGCATCTGTCAAAGATAGGAAGTTTCTGAGAAGGTTTTCTGCTAAGTTCCTTTTGAGTAATGGCATTCTGTATAAGCGCAATCATGATTCAACTTTGCTTCGTTGTGTGGATAAGAAGGAAGCAATTGAGATTATGGAAGATATGCATGAAGGGATCTTTGGCACTCATTCTAGTGGTCACACTATGGCAAAGAAGATATTGAGAGCAGGTTACTATTGGTCTACCATGGAAGCTGATTGCTATCAACACTCCAGAACTTGTCACAAGTGTCAAATCTATGCTGATAAAGTTCATGTACCTCCATCACCATTGAATGTGTTGACTGCTCCTTGGCCCTTTGCCATGTGGGGCATTGATATGATTGGTGAGATCAAACCTACTGCTTCTAATGGGCATCGCTTCATTCTGGTTGCTATTGATTACTTCACGAAGTGGGTAGAGGCAGCTTCATTTGCATCTGTGACTAAGAATGTTGTGGCTCGGTTCATTAAGAATAATCTCATATGTAGGTATGGCATCCCTGAGAGGATTATCACTGACAATGGCTCTAATCTGAACAATACTATGATTACTGATCTCTGCACGCAGTTCAAGATTAAGCATCACAACTCTTCTCCGTATCGTCCAAAGATGAATGGGGCAGTTGAAGCTACTAATAAGAACATTAAGAAGATTGTACAGAAGATGACTGTTACTTACAAGGATTGGCATGAGATGTTACCATTTGCTCTTCATGGTTATCGTACTACAATACGTACTTCAACAGGGGCAACCCCATTCTCTTTAGTCTATGGTATGGAAGCAGTTCTGCCCATTGAAGTTCAGATCCCCTCCCTGAGAATTATGAAGGATGCAAGCTTGGATGAAGATGAGTGGATTCAGACTCGACTGGACCAGATAAATTTGATTGATGAGAAGAGGTTAGCAGCAGTTTGTCATGGCCAGATGTACCAAAAGAGAATGATCAAGGCTTTTAACAAGAAGGTTAAGCCAAAGATATATCAGGCTGGTGACTTGGTAATCAAGCGTATCATATTACCACAGGGTGATCCTAGGGGCAAGTGGACTCCAACATATGAAGGACCATTTGTAGTCAAGACAGTGTTTTCCGGAGGTGCCATGATACTGACTACAATGGATGGTGAAGACTTCCCACAGCCTGTAAACACAGACATAGTTAAAAAATACTACGCATAAAAAGTGACCCGCTAGGTTGACTGGCCTAGGCAAAAATAAGGGCATCCCGGCAAACCAAAAGGGTTTGGGCAAAAATTAGGGATATATATAAAAAGATGTACACCCGGCAAGTCGAAAACCTGAAAAGGCGGCTTGGGCAAAAAAGGGTATCCCGGTGGATTGAAAACCTGAAAGGGCAATCCAGGCAAAAGTTAGGGATTAAAGCGTATGACTATGTCTCGTTTGGAGCACCCATGAAACTGAAACCACTTGTACTACTTACTCAAGCTCGAACAGATAAAGCTCAATCCAATCATTTCCGTCTCAACAGCAAGAAGATGAGATACTTGAAGGGCAATAGTAGAATTGAAACTCAATAGGACTGTTTCCCACATAGCTGATTCTTTTTGTAAAACTTTATGGCAAAATCCTCTTACCAGGGTTTATGTCTCTTTGTACAGATTTACCCGTGTATGGGTCACTTTTTGATATAAATAAATTCCATCTTTTGAATCCAGATTTACTTTTACCCTATTTACATAAGCGAAACGTCCATTGGTTGTGTTTGAATGTATGTATGCTTTTGAATATGATTAATGTTTACCAAAAATGCATGAATGCTTTTAATATGATTGATGTTTACCAGAAATGCATGAAAATGCAGTAATAGTATTTACTAAAGACGAACGAGGGGAAGATTTCAACGAAGCTCCGACGGTTCACCGTTACAAGACAGTTACAAACTCTCAGTAGGACAAATCCATCTTCATAAAGTCGTATCTCCCCTGGAATTTATATCCATCTCTTTTATCCTCATACGGATATTCGGGAAATTACTTTCCAATAAGGGTACGACGAACGAAGACGGGACGTTATACTTATCCTACTATCAAACGAAGACGAAGGTTATATATACCCTATTATTCCCAGCATCCGGGAGGTTATCCATACCTTACTATCCCCAGTATCCGGGAGGTTATCCATACCATATCCCCAGCAGACGGAGGGTGATGTATAATATATTCTTCAACAACGAATCGGGATTTATTTTCCCTGGCCAGCAGTTGTTATACGAAGATATCCAGACTCTTCCGGCAGTATCATATCATACATACATCATTTACATCATACCATAGCATATATATCCATAGACACATAGTACATTACCTGAGTACATCATATCATACATGCATACATAAAGCATAAACTAATGTTATTATACAAAATGCTACCTTGTTTCCAGGTTAACTATCCAACAAACAAACTTATGATCTTTGGGACTGCTTTATTGTTACCTCAGGGTTACTTTATCCTCCTGATAAATTCTCATGACTTCAAGACTGCTTTAGAGCTATTGATTGCTCTATCCTCCTGAGGTCATACCACTACTTCAAGACTGCTTTAGAGCTATTGATTGCTCTATCCTCCTGAGGTCATACCACTACTTCAAGACTGCTTTAGAGCTATTGATTGCTCTATCCTCCTGAGGTCATCTTATTATTTCAAGACTGCTTTAGAGTTATCATTATCGATGGCTCTATCCTCCTGAAATCATTACTTCAAGACTGCTTTAGAGCTATTGATTGCTCTATCCTCCTGAAGCCATATTATTACTTCAAGACTGCTTTAGAGTTATCATTATTGATTGCTCTATCCTCCTGAAATCATCTTATTATTTCAAGACTGCTTTAGAGCCATTGATTGCTCTATCCTCCTGAAATCATATTACTACTTCAAGACTGCTTTAGAGCTATTGATTGCTCTATCCTCCTGAGGTTATATTACTACTTCAAGACTGCTTTAGAGCTATTGATTGCTCTATCCTCCTGAGGTCATATTACTACTTCAAGACTGCTTTAGAGCTATTGATTGCTCTATCCTCCTGAGGTCATATTACTACTTCAAGACTGCTTTAGAGCTATTGATTGCTCTATCCTCCTGAGGTCATATCACTACTTCAAGACTGCTTTAGAGCTATTGATTGCTCTATCCTCCTGAGGTCATATCACTACTTCAAGACTGCTTTAGAGCTATTGATTGCTCTATCCTCCTGAGGTCATATTATTATTTCAAGACTGCTTTAGAGTTATCATTATTGATGGCTTTATCCTCCTGAAATCATTACTTCAAGACTGCTTTAGAGTTATCATTATTGATTGCTCTATCCTCCTGAAATCATATTATTACTTCAAGACTGCTTTAGGGTTATCATTATTGATTGCTCTATCCTCATGAAGACATGCTGTTACATCAGGATTACTCCAGTATCCTGAAAACATATCATCAATACCTCAGGACTGTTCCAGACTCCTGACAGATTTCATTATATCTCCATATTTTGGACTGCTTTATCTTCCAAGAACTTTCTGCTAGTGGCATCTTTAAGCCCACTCAATCATATTCAACCAACCATCAATATCACTCTATGCACTGGTGAGTGCAAATTTTTGGGCTTTTGTGTTCAATCCTCTTCAACCTTCCAGGTCACGACTGGCAAATATACCAATCTAACCCCTCAGGTTTCAGAAAATTGAACAGGGGCAGCTGTTGCACCCCAAAATTTGCCCTCACAATACAAGACTTTGTGTTCTAAGAAGGTTCACAAGGTTCACAAGTTCTCCAACACTTGCATAACCTTTCATGAAGTTCATGAAGTCTACAAGTTACTTTATGAAGGTTCACAAGGTTCACAAGTCCCACAATGTTTTCAATACCTTTCATGAGGTTCATGAAGTCTACAAGTCACTTCTTGAAGGTTCACAAGGTTCACAAGTTTCTCAAACATCTTCAAGACCTTTCATGAAGTTCATGAAGTCTACAAGTTACTTTATGAAGGTTCACAAGGTTCACAATTTTCTCTACATTTACAAGACCTTTCATGAGGTTCATGAAGTCTACAAGTTACTTTATGAAGGTTCACAAGGTTCACAAGATTCACAATGATTACAAAGCTCTCCTGAGGTTCATGAGGTCTACAAAGCCACTTCATGAAGTTCACAAGGTTCACAAGCTTCACAATACCTCCCATAAGGTTCACAAGACATCTTATGAAGATTCACAAGGTTCACAAAGTTCACAATTGGTCAAAGAAGTTGACAATTCCCTCAAACAATGCACCTCCTAAGCAGTGCATCCAAAACTAGGGTTTTGACTTTAATCAGGCTAAATGGACTTCCAATACCTCAAATGAGTTTCATAACATCTTATATGTGTGTAAGAACCCCCATGACAAATTTCAAGACTTTTCTCAAAAGTTTGCTCAGTCAGATGGTCAGATAAGTCAAAATCAGTCAGTGCAGTTAAAAAGTCAAACTGAGGTCAACTGTGGTCAAACCAAAGTCAAACTTCATGATTTTTTGCCAACATCAAGTATATGAAGTAAAATTCATCATTTGATCAAGGGTTGATCATGATTCATCAAGGAGATTCCAGATCATCAATAATCAAGAGTTTCTAAATTAGGGTTTCCTCAGTAAAAGTCAACTGAACTTTGACCAGCCATAACTTTCACATACTTCATCACCAAGTCTCCATCCAAAGCTCATTTTGAAGAAAATTGAAATCTCTACAACTTTGATGTTGAAAGTTAAGCCCAAAAATGCTTCATTTGAAAGATATGATCTAAGACATTATAGGTCATTTCAAAAGTCAACAAAAAGTCAACAACTTCAAAAGGGCATAACTTGAGATTGGTAAATGATATGGACCTGAAACCAATGGGGTTGTTTAGAGGACTCTTCAAGATTTCCAAAAAGTCCAAGAACACCCTCATACCTTTAAAATTGAGGGAGATGTGCCCTTGCAAAGGTTGGAAATTTTGTGATGATTTATGTTGAAAATGGAGGTCTAAAAGTAATTCTTTCCAAATGGGCTTGCTAAGTTATGATCCAATCCATCTCATCTCATTATGCACGACCCAATTGGCCAAAATTCAGCATTTTTATTATTTTATTTTTATTTATTATTGATTTAATTCATAAAAATCATTTTAAATAAATATAAAATGTGAAAATCTATTTTTGGGTGAAGATTGAGGTTCTAGAAATTCTTAATTAGTGATTGAAGCTTAAAGAGAAGGAAATCATATGACTAATCCAAAGATAGCAAGTCTTCATGATCAAATATTTGAATTTTACAACATGATCTTTTTCAATATTTTTTGGATCAAATTTTCATACAACCAATCCATATTTCTGACCTAATTCATTCTCATATATATACTAAAGATAACCCTAGCCTCAAGCCACGAAATCCAGCAGCCAAAGGTAAGTTCCATTGTTCAAAATTTCAAGCAAAAAGTGAGATTCGGATTTTGAGTTACAAGGCATTATAAGGTAAACTATGATCATAGAGATGTTCCTTGATCTTCCATGATGCAAAACCAATGCCCACACGCATCTATAGCATGCATATATGAGCAACCCGAAGCCAAGTTGTTCTTGAATAAATTTTTTTCGATTCTAATGATTCACTGCATTTAAATGGATTTTGATTGTTTAATGTTGTTTATGATGTTGTGTAGCTTGATTCTGGGCAGGAAAACTCAAGGAACCATGGCTAATTCACAAAACGCCATAGCTAGGGTTTTGACCTAGGTTTAGGGATTTCTAATTTAAGAAATATAAATCAATTCTAAAAACATAGAACTAATCGTGTGGATGTCTGGATCATAATGTTGGCTTTAATTTTGTAAAATGGTACAGTTTTGTTGCTTGTTGATGTTTGTAGGTTTTGCTGGGAATAACTTTTTTCGCAGGAAAACTTGTAGCTATTTTCACAAGTAAATTCGCAGCTCTGGAGGTTGAAGAAGACTGCCTCCCGCGCATTCAAAAATTAAAATTATGATTAATTTATTTTATGTTGTTTTACTATTTTGTAATCACACGCGTGTATGTGGTCCAGTGGTAAAGGCTTGTGTGTGTAGCTAGCGTGACCTGAGTTCGAGTCTTGGACTCGTACATTGTTTTTTCTATTTTTTCCAGGTAATGAAAGACTTAATATATTATGGTTCAATGCCATTCAGTTAACAGGAAGGCTCTCCCAGCCAGGTGGTAAAGCGCGCGCATGTGTAACTATAAGGTCTTGGGTTCAAAACCACCCCAGGCCTTTTTATTTCTTCATTTTCCTGGATTTTTCAAGCAAGCAACAAAACGAATTCTTCCCCCTCACTTATTGCCTGCGCACCAATGGCCTGGTGGTTGTTGTTCTTGTTGGGAATCAAGCTGATCTGGGTTCAAACCCCAGTCAGGTAAGTTTTTCATATTCTTTTTCTTTTATTTGTTTTTAATGTATTATTATATTAAATATAATTTTATTTCTAAACAATAAAAAATAATAATAAAATATGTATGTTTTCTTTAATTTCAAAAATATATTTTCATAAATTATGTTTCTTTATTTTGTGTTTAATTTATAGTATGTAAATTAGAATATTTTTGTATGTAATTAAACCCTAATTTTTTTTAAAACCCTAAAAATAGTTTCTAAATAAAACTTAATTCTATTTTCAAAAATGATTTTTATTTTCTAATTCTTATCATAATTATCATGTATATAATTTTTAAATATAATTATAAACTCTTTTCTTCATATAATATGTAAATATATTTTACATTATGTTTATAATTTAAATCATTGTCATTTAAAAAATAATAATTGAATTAATAAAAAATTTAAATCTTGTAAATATGCTTATAATTTATACTTCTCTTTATATAATATATGAATACTTTTATAATTTTTGTTTATTTAAAAAAAATAATTGAATAATTAAATTTTTTGTAGTTATAATATATTTAAAAATAATTTAATAACTTGTAAAATTAAAATAATTGTTTATTCATATTTCTTTCTAAATAATTGTTTATATAAAAAAATTGTTGATATATTATTATTATAATTTTGGCTAATTTTATTTATTATTGATTATTACTAACCATATTATTTATTTTGCTAATTTTATATATTATTATTATTATTTCACTAATTTTTATTATTTACTAACCATATTATTATTTATGATTATATTTTATTATTATGTTTCTAACCTTGTTTATTATTTCTAAATTATTATTATCATTTTATTATAACTAACCCCTTATTATTTATTTTTTATTATTTATTGCTTATATTTTGCTATTTATTTATTTTGCTTATTATAATTATGTTGTAATTGCTTCCTGGATGTAAAATTTGTAAATATCATTATTTTTGTTATGGTTAGTAATTAGGGAGTGCAAAAACATGTATGTTCTTAAAATTAATTCTAGATCATTTTTAATCAAAGATAATTAAATTAAACACTCACACACACGTAAGTCGATTTTAATCGCCATCTCACACTTCTAAGGTTATCCCTCAAGTTGCCTACGAATAATGGTCAAGTGGGGTGTATAAAGCAAGTCCCTTCAAAAGAAAAATCATCAAGTCCCTCGTGGTTGCCTTTACGAATCAAGTCCCTTCGAAATAAATGATGATAGTCCCTCCTAATTGCTTATTACACCCCACAGTTGCCTTCATAACCAGATTGTCCCTCACATGTCCCTTACATCCAAGGTAATGACTACCTACTCCTTAATAGTAGGGATAGTCTTACCAATGAAAGGATAAAGAAAAAGAAAGACTTAGAACTTTAGGGTAGGTACCTCTTAATTGCTTGCTCACTCCAATTTTCAAACTTTCCACAATTTCAAACAAATTTTCAAACAAGTTTTTACACATCCGTACATGGATTATTATTAACTATTCTGAAAATTTTTCTATTCACACACTACACTTTCAAAAACAATTCAAAAGTGAGCTAAGTAACTAAGAGCCCATGGATAACCATGGATGTAAAGGGTGCTAACACCTTCCCTTTACATAACCTACCCCCCGGACCCAAAATATTCTCTAAGGTCTTTCCTGTTCTTTTATACCCTTTCCTTTTGGATAAAATAAAAGTCGGTGGCGACTCTTGCTATCCGCAACATAACTTAAAGTCAGTTCTCCCACCGTGTTACAAGATGCAACAAACACAAACAAGATCACGCAAAGCACACAAGTTCAAAAGTTCGAATCACGAGCATGGAGTCACGGTAATAGAACACCAACCCAAACAGGTAAGTACTAAGGTTTGTCTTCATTGTACCTGCAAAAAACCAGAAGGGTGCTAACAGAGGTTCCCGGAGTTAACAACCATCTTTAGAATACCATCGGTACGTTGGATTACTCCCCAACCGATAACATTCTTAAAATAGACCTCGTCCGAGTGTAGTATCGCGTGACAACCACCTTAAGTTTACACTCAGATAGTTTCTGCACTACGTTCCTAAATTGGCTTAGATTGGTTAAGGGTTCTACGGTCCTCAGTATGATCAGCTCAAGGTTGGAAAATAATGCCACGTACGATTACTCGTCATGACATTGATAGTCCAAGAGAGCCTAACCGAGTGGAGATTATCAAATTGATATTGCTTTGGACTACTCCATCGCATATCGCTTCGAATATCGCCGTCCTATCATAAGTGTCACTCAGATCCGGGTTAGGATCTATCTCACAGAGGATCACCAAAACAGAACAACCAAGTAACAAGCAAATCAAATTGAAGCAGTAAACAAATCAAAGTAGGCCGAATCCACTTAGAGATTGACTCCCCAGCAGAGTCGCCACTTTTCTGTAGCGGTAAAATCATGAATGTAAGTTATTGATTAACTTCATTCAATATACACAGAGTCGCCACCGCACTTTTATTTATTTCCAAAAGGAAAAAGGAAAATGAACGAACAAAACCTTAAAGAATCTTAAAAGCTAAAAAGCTAAAAGAATCAAACAGAGAATGGGTACGGGGATTGGTTACAAATCAGGAAGGTTTTAAGCACCCGACTTGTCCGTGGTACTCCACGGGAACCCTTTGAAATGTTTACTGCATTTTTTGGTTTGAAATGGTTTGCTTGAAAAAAGATTGAAGAGATGAGAAAAAGAAAGTTTTTTAAGATTTTGGTGTTTGAAGAGACGAACGTCTCATGCCTACGTACCCACAAAGTGCAATGCGAGATCAAAACCCCGTAGTTCGTGGTACAAATTGTGAAAAGGCAAATGAGTTGAATTGATTTTAAAATGTAAAGATAAGTCGTCATCCTTTAGAGAATAATTCCGCTAGAAAGGATGAATCATATCTAAACATAAAAAGGTTAAAAGAAAACATGCACGAGGGCACAAAAACAATTGAATGAGTTTGAAAGTTTTTTTAATTTTTTGAGAAAGAAGGTTTCGATATGCTTATGTGGTTTAGCATTTATTAAAGAAATGAAATGAAAAGGTAAAAGCACATGACCGAAGTCAAGGTTTAATTGAGAAAATGTTTGAAGTTTGAAAACAAAGAAAGATTTTGAAAAGAGGAAGGAGATTTGAAAATTGAAGAAGATAGGAAGAGATGAAGGGACTATCCTAAGACTTGAAAATAAAAGATAAAGGAAGAAACGATCAAACCATATGGCAAGCATTCTTTGAAACAATTGGATTTCCATCTTCATAATTGGGTGAACTTAACCGGAGCCAAAGTCTTCAATCCATAACCAATGAGCAAAGGAATGGTCCTAGAATCTAAGTCCAAAACTTCCCAAGCTAAGGATAGTAACCATAGTCCGAAATTAAAGTCCAATTTTTAGATGTTTAATCCTTTATTAATATTTTCGTGTCCAAATGGACAAAGGAAAAATAACAAGCAACAATAATATATACAATAAGCAATATGATGAATGAATATAGAAGCATAATAAGAGAGGTAGAGAACGAGAGATTTAAAATAAAAGAGGATAAGGTGCGAGAGATTAAATTTAAATGTTAGTATACAATATTTACATAACAAGTGGTATGATGAACTTAATCAAGCACAACCACGAAAAGAAAAATAAAATCGAGGCAACCGGATCCAAGTGGATCGCATTCCGAATCGGGACAACTATAGGTCTATGTTAAGCAATCGCCGAGTAATTTACGGAGTAATTACCCTACAAATGAGGCCGGCCACCACTAATTAAAGTGGAAAATATTCGTGTTAATACATGTTAGAGAAACGATATTATGGATCGTTCTCCGAAAACATGCCACACTAAAAGAAAGAGAACGGTCTAATCTTAATCGAGATTATCATTGAATTTCTCGAAAAGAAACCTATCACGATCTCAAAGTATGGAGAATGATCCAAATGATCATTCATCCATAGATTTGAAATAATGAAGGTTAAACTTATCGGAAATCAACAATCTCGAATCGGAGATTGTCATCGACCAAAAATAAAAGAAAGATGAAGAAAAATGGATCTAAAAGAATAAATCCATGAAAAAGAAAATAGAATATTTTTTAATCCTTTTCTAAAATTCTTTTCTAAATTAGTTCTAAAACAATTTCTAAATCTTTTCTAAAATATTTTTTTAAAGTATTCTTCTAATTCTTTTTCTAAAATGCTCTTTTATAAAATTCTCTTATAAAAAAAACAAACTATACTAAAATCATTTAAAGAACAAAAAGTGAATTAAAGAAAGAATAAAAAAAACAAGAAAGGGGAGGGAGAAGTGACGTTGGGTTTGAGGTGGTGGTATCAAAGTAGATCCATTTGGATCTCAGCCCAAACCTAATTAAATTCTTTTTAATAAAACAAACAAAAAAAATAAATAGGGAATGAAACAAAAAGATAGAAGCTAAAACTTCTCTTCTTCATTGTCGCTCCCGGGATTTTCATCCTAGTACAAACGCGAAAGTGGCGCGGAAAGGTTAGAGTCGCCAGCCAGACATTTTTATCCCGAATGAATGGGAAAGATAATGTTGCACAAACCTGAGGAAAAAGGAAAGGACAAGGTCCTGCGAACCAAAGATCTGAGTTCGGGAGTCGGTTACGACCTGGGAAGGTATTAGCACCCCAGATCGTCCGTCGTACCCGACGGGATCCACACTTGCTTGCTTGTTTCAAAGGGTGAGAAATAATATGCTGCTGAACAAATGAACCGCTAACTGGAAATGGAATGAGAAATGAGAAAGGAGTTGGAAAATAAAACAAAGAGAAAGAATGGGGAAAATGTAGGGAAAATAAAGAATGTGCTCGAACGGGCCCTACCCCGCTGCCTACGTACCTCATCGGGATAATGAGGATCAGAGTCGACGTAGTTCGCCTAACCTAGGCGGGAACTATTTGTTTGTGTTTTTTACAGCTGGAACTGCGTATGTCTATGCTCAGGTGTTGCAGACTCGTCTGGTACGAGTGCGTTAACCGTCTTGCATGCGAGACAAGTAGTCGCGAGTTCGCGTTGTGAATGAATGAGATGAGAAGAGAAGTTCCCGCAGGATAGTCGCTTGTTGTTTGTTTTTGGCTTTTATGAGTTTTTGTATGAATTTGGCACAAGGAAGTGAATTCAAACTCTTTTCCATGGAATGTACACTTGACTCTACATTCCAAGATGGAATAATAGAACAAGCATACCCAGCAAGGAGAATTTATCCAAGACTGGTTTCCTAGGATTAGAGTTTAAGTTCACTAGCTTGTTGAACTTTATTAAGTGTTTTTTGTTGCTTTTGTGAAGAAGTATTTTTTAAGCTTTCTTTGTGAACAACTCCTTGATGAGACTTGTGCATCATGATAAACAAGCTTACACCACTCCAAGATGGAATGAATGCAAGTGCTTCATGGAATAAGGCTATACACAAGGAATCATTTCATTTATTTGTTAAGTGTTTTTTTGGATTTTTGTTTGAAGATAAGAAGAGAATGACTCAAGTTGCAAAAGGAAAAATCTAAGGGACTAAGACTCAATCCTAATTTTGTTATGTATTTACAAAGTGGTCCTAATGGTTAGTGAGGTTTTCTACTCCTAATGGAAACTTAAAACTACTAGAATTCAACTTACTTCTTAATGAAGTTAAGTTGATTCTAAGAACAATGGGGGAAACCTATTAAAGTTGTAAGATCAAAATAAGGCAAAACAATAAAATCAAATATGAGAAATAACATTCTAAAAATGCCTTAAAGGCAATGAATTAAAATAAAAAAAAGTCTATTTTTATTTATTCTATTTCTACATGGAAATGAAATTTCAAGCCTAAGTACTAAAATCTAAGCTAATCTTAATATTCATTATAAGAAAAACAAATTAAACTAAACCTAAGTCTAATATTAAATTCTACGACTAAACTTAAATTACACTATTATTATTTTTTTTTTTGAACATTATTTTTTCTAATGGCTTAAACTAATGGGAACTATGTGTAACTAAGCCTAAACTAATATTCTAAAAAAAATACTAAAACTTCTAGAAAAATTGTGAAACTTAAGCCATAGGATCCTAACACTATCTAAAATAGTATATTATGAGGGATTCTAAAAATACTTATTTTTCCTATGCCTAACAATTATTTAATTTCAGCTAAGATTAACCATTATTTCCTAAGGATTACTCCACTAAAACCTATGATAAAAGGTCCTAAAAATTCCATAAAAAATATCCTAAGAACTATTATGAGTCATCAAATTACAGAAAAAAGAATGGCTCAAAAAGGTTGCTGGAAACTACTTAAATAAAATAAACAAAATCCAGCATAAATAAAAGAAATTCAATAAAGCTAAATAAAAGAATAATTCAGAATTAATTCAAAAATAATCAAATTTCAGAAAATAAAAATATCACAAATTTCTAAATTGATTTATTAAGCTACTTTAATTTTTTGGGAATTTTCTTAAGCATTTACCTATTTTTATTAGATTTAATTTGAAACTATAATTAACTAAAAATAAAATCCTAAAGAAATGATGCAGGGGGTGTTTTTAGTAGATTTTTATGCTGATTTCGTGGCTGGGCCTAAAGTAGGTGTGTTGATAACAAAAATAACAAATCCCAAATATGCAGGCTAATGAAGGGGTATGGACAGCAGTTTTTTTTTTAGCTCATTTTTCTGTGGGCTTTATGGCAGGGGTGTGGATAGTAGAGGGAAGAGCCCAATATGAAATTTTGTATTAAGATTAATAATCTCTATTATATTATATTACTTACACTAAGATTAAATTCTAAACTTATGATTATTTCAATTAAGCTAATATTAAGAAAAAATAATTAACCTAACTTGTGATTAAAATTTCCTAAAATCTTAATTTAAATTTATATTAAACTAAACTTATCAAAATATTTTTTCCTAAAAGATCTTAATTTAAGCTAATGAATTAACTACTTTTATTATGAAACTTAATCTAAAATCTTAAAAAAAAGAAAATTAAACTAATATGAATAAAATACTTTTTTTTTAAAATCATGAACTAACTATAGTTTTTTTTGTAAAAAATGAATTACCTTTAATCTAAAAAAAAAAAAAAATTAACTAATAATCCTATGATGAATTAAACTAATAATACTGATAATACTTTATTTACAATCTTAATAAAAAATGAAATGAATTAAACTAATCTGAATAATAATATTTAATTTACATTATTGAAAAAACAACCTAATTATATAACCTAAACTGAAAAAAAAGAGGAAACCCTAATTTTGCTTCTCCTTCCCTTCTTTCTCGCCGCAGCCGCCATCATCTTCTCATCTTCTTCTTCTTCTCACGCCGCCGAACCAAACACTGTCCATTCTCCTTCTATCCCTTCCGCCACCATCATCATCTCACCTTCACCCTTCGTCACTTCCTTCCGGCAAGCCCCAAAACCGAACCCTACCTCCTATTCTTCCACCTCAATCCAATCATGACATGAATTTTCATTCCTAAACCTAAACCTTTCCCCTAACTCTAAATCAAAACTTCAGATAATCAAGCAACAAATCAAGAACAACCAATAACGCAACAAACAATTCGGATAAAAGGAAAGCCAATTCGTACCTTGAATCGGAGCTGTGATGGTGTTGTTAATGGAGAGGATGCTTCTGTGGCTTCGGCGTCGTCTCGAATCAAGTCGCCGTTCAAGCAAACTCCGAAGCTCCACTCGCCTTAACTCTCCTTCCTGACTTTTCCGGCTTCATGGAATCTGAACCTGATTCTGTTGTTGTCGTTCCTTCGAGCTTGCCGTGAACTGAGGGTGATTAAGGAACGACGATGAGCAAATTGAGCCGTCCAAACATTCACTTCGGTTTCGCCTCTTGCCGGTTCTGTTTCAATCTCTCCCGAGTCTGTATATTTTTTCCTTCAATCTCTTGTATGCGTGCAAATCCCCTTTGATCTGGTTTATGACATTCATTACAGTTGCTGCAATCTTGATGTTGGAGGTCTTTAAATCTTGCAGATTTCTCGGGAAGATTGGATGATGATGGTGATGGAAGATCGAGAAAAATCACATAAGCAATCTGTGCACTAAGGAAGAGCTCCTGGAGATTGCGAAAGAACTCATGAAGATTGAAAGAGAACTCTGAGCATGGAGGAACTGGTGAAGATTGAGATTAGAGAGAAGCAAAAGAAGAAAGTTGTGAAGATAAGAAAGTGAAGAATTTTGATAAGAAGAGTCGAAGAAAAAACGAATAGAGGTCAAGCCTCTGATTTATAAGAGATTTGGAGAAGATTCCAGAAACTTCAGGTAATACTCAGTTAGAGAATTCGGTTATGCGATTCAGTTATGAGCTCACTTGTTCTTTTTTGGTTTTCTGTTAGGGAGTTAATGATTCTGTTATGGACTTTCTGGTTTGAATTTGTTAGCAGGGTCTTCGTGCAATTTGTTAGAACTGACCTCTGTTTGATATGCAGGATTGAAGAGATATCACTGAATTAGTGGAAATACGGTTCTGGCCGAAGATTTGTCGAGAGCATGGAAATGTTGTGAAGTTCTTCAAGATTGAAGTTTTCATTGAATTTCCTACAACTACACTGAATCTGAACTCTGTTTTTTTTCTTTTTCTTCCATCTGAATTATTCTTGTTGAAGTGTTATTGACTCGTGAAATGTGAGATTACAGGGTCGTGGGATCGTTGCTGAGGTAGTTACGACGTCAATGTCGTCTAAGCAAGGCCATTTATTCTTGGATGAATCCGAATCAAACTGAACTGTGGCAGTGGATCGCCAGCTGATGAAGACGGTGATGAAGGCTTTTTGACCATAAGGATGACATAAATATATTACCAGGTTTCAATCAGCATTCCACCCTCATGAGTGTATTTAACCATGAGCTTAATAGTATTCCCCGAACAACTTATAATTGCATAATCTTATTAATGTGAAGCTGTGAGCTAAGTAAATATACCAGAATCCTGGAGCACCAGCCAAAAGTCTTGGTGATAGTTATTATATATATATATATATATATATGATTTAATTGAATATGAAGTGATTCTTGTATATATGATGAAACTACTCAAGTACGAACATTTTTATAGCGATCTTGCTTTTCTTCTTTACGTCTGCACCATGTGAATCTCTAAATTATCGTTGAATTGTGTGTAGGATTTGAAGGTTCAGATTTGCTGAAGATTGAAGAGGAGTTAATGGTGGAAGGCTGAATTTTAGAAGGTATAAGATGATGAAGGATGATGAAGATGGACATATTTTTTTCTCTCACTTTTGCTGATTCCAGGATGTTCCTTTAAATACATGTCGATGGCGCGATAAAGGCCATCATGAGACTGTCACAAAATTCAAAAGAGGCAAATTAGGATCACGTGCAATCTCGGCAAGATAGCTATCAACCAGCTTTGCTACCTTTATCTTGCTAGAAGAGTTTGCTACCATCTTTGGACTTCTGATCTCCTGCAATTCGTCTTCCAACAGAGATTGATGCTCGTGTGCTACAAACACCTCAACGAGCTTCTGCACAGTTTCGATGTCATAAGTTATTTCCCCGGTTGATGAAGAAATCAACAGATCGGCCACCGTAGCCTCCTCAAGCTGCTGGCCTGTTCTCCTCATCAATTCGGATCTCACCGACACTTCGCAATCCAATTGAATAGACAGTTTTGATAACTTCAGCGTGAAACTGCAAGAGCCACTTCCCATATCTTCCGCCGACAATAGATCCAACACTAATTTATTCCTCATGATATCACCGTTCTGGATAACACCCTTGTTGAAGCCAGGCAACCTTTTAGAGGCATAAGCACTTAGAGCTATGAAGATGAAAATGACGGAAATTGTTATTTCATTTTACACTATCTTTGCTTCTGAAAGTTTCTTGGAATTTTGTAACTCATTCTTCTTTTTTGATTTCTGTTATATATCAGTGATGTTCCAATGACATGTAACTTATTTTGTTGAATCTGCTTCTATTCTCCGTTACATTTATGACCATATGCTTACTTCTTGTAGAATCCTCTAAATTTAATTATAATTCTGTAAACGCTTAGTTTCTCAATGCGTTCAAACATTCCTATTTGGAAGCCACAACCAATCATATTACCAAACCACAACTAACTTTTATTCTTTTTATTAAAAAATCAAATCAATTGGAAAGGTGTTGGTAATTGAAGATAACGACCCACTTGAACTTTAATTCTCTGCACTTTTATTGGAGTGAAAATTTACAACCCGCTTGAAAGTAAACATGAACATGAATAATTGAATGGGCTTCTTTAAATGAGTCTTGGCCATTAGTAACAAAACGTATCTTGAGACTTGCTCTCCACCTTATTCAAATTCTCATTTGACATTGCACCATAACCTTCCATTATGATCAATTAGAATCCAGATGACTCCCTGATAAACTGGAGATTCGAACCAAACTTCACATAAAATATTATTGATGAACGGACGAATTTCAGTACACGACAACGCGATCTTTGAATACACCATGTCTAAACAATAGCCCAGTGGTTCAAAATAACCTTGCAGTTACAGTGATCTTTCGATAATTTGACCAAAATTGAATCAAACTCTCATCTGAATTGTGCCACAGCTGAGCCACTGCATTTAGAGTGGAATCATAGTCCCGTGAATATTCTCTGTCATTTCAACGTATGAAACCCTAATTTCCCTGGGTCCTGATCACATGCCTTATGAATCCATGCAATGCACTATTAGGGTGTTAATGAATTGATGAGAAATGCCGATGAATGCAAAATTATGAGCCAATAGAGGGAATAAATATGAGGGCAAATTTTGAGGTATTACAGCTGCCCCTATTCAATCATCTGCAGACTTGAATGAATAATTGCAAAAGCTTTTAGACGTTCAAGGTATGGAGTGATTGAATACTCGAATAAAACCTGAAAATTTGCACACTGAGGGTAATGGAAATGTCATCTGCCCATTTATTTATTTATATTTTTTTTGATTTTGACCTCTGAATAGGTAACGGAGATAAAACCAGGTGGAATAGAATCAATGCAATCACTGCAACTGCTGAATGAACCGAAACCACAAGGAGGGTGCCTGTTAGCGAAACAGGACTTAACGCAACATCAACCGATTTGCGACTCAAATAAGATCAAACGATCTAACACGGAGATGGTATCAACCGATCCACCCCGGGAAGCGAGAATGTAATATCATCCAATTTACAACTCGAAGAGAAATGATATCAACCGATTCATAACTCAAATAAGATCAACCGATCTAACATGGAGATGGTATCAACCGATCCAAAACCAAGAAACGCGAGAATGTAATATCATCCGATTTACAACTCGAAGAGAAATGATATCAACCGATTCATAACTCAAATAAGATCAACCGATCTAACAGGAAATGGTATCAACCGATCCATAACCAAGAAATGAGAATGTAATATCATCCGATTTACAACTCGAAGAGAAATGATATCAACCGATTCATAACTCAAATAAGATCAACCGATCTAACAGGAAATGGTATCAACCGATCCATAACCAAGAAATGAGAATGTAATATCATCCGATTTACAACTCGAAGAGAAATGATATCAACCGATTCATAACTCAAATAAGATCAACCGATCTAACAGGAAATGGTATCAACCGATCCATAACCAAGAAACGAGAATGTAATATCATCCGATTTACAACTCGAAGAGAAATGATATCGACCGATTCATAACTCAAATAAGATCAACCGATCTAACAGGATCATTGTACTTAAATGATAACCTGAGACGCGACCGTTGTACTGAAACGGAGACGCGAAAAAATGAGACTGTTGTACTGAAACAAGACTCAAATACGAGACCATTGTACTTAAATGGAGACTCGAAAGGAACGGGATCGTTGTACTTAAACGAGAGCCCAAGACGCGACTGTTGTACTGAAACGGAGACGCGAAAAGCAATGAGACTGTTGTACTGAAACAAGACTCAAAGACGAGACCATTGTACTTAAATGGAGACTCGAAAGGAACGGGATCGTTGTACTTAAACGAGAGCCCAAGACGCGACCATTGTACTGAAACGGAGACGCGAACAAAATGAGACTGTTGTACTGAAACAAGACTCAAAGACGAGACCATTGTACTTAAATGGAGACTCGAAAGGAACGGGATCGTTGTACTTAAACGAGAGCCCAAGACGCGACCATTGTACTGAAACGGAAACGCGAACAAAATGAGACTGTTGTACTGAAACAAGACTCAATTGGGGATAACAACAAGACTTGGTGGAAGCATCCATCCTGGGAGATGAAGTTGCATTCTATGGGTAACAATTCAATCTGATGGGAGATGTGACTGGTCTTATGTAATACACCTCAAAACTGGCCCATGCTGGTATGCATATGTGTGGATTTATGGCGTAATGCTCCATGACGATGGAAATGCTACGCTTTGGAGGACGCAAATGTAATGTTGATTATTGGATGCAAATGCAAATGCAAAAGGGGTCTCCTGATGGGGAGATAATAGATATCCTGGATGGCTTGACTGGGGAGAAATGATGATCACTGCATTGATCTGGTCCACCCTGATGATGAGGAGATAACTTTGCGGGGAAGGTTGTCAATGATACACCAGCTCTGAACAGCTGCCATTGCCAAAAATAAATTGGACTTTGAGATTGGAGCGCCAAGACCCTGCTGGAGATGGACCCTTCTTGAACTCTGGTGGGGAACCAAAGGCATGATACTGCTGAGGAAGCAACTGCTGGGGTGGAATGACACTCCTTGTACTGCTGGGGATTGCCCCTGTTTGAAGGAAAACTCCTGCTTGGGGATAACACCCACCTTCTGTTACCTTGCTGGGAGAAATTTCGACTTCTACATTACTGGGGATGACGGGTGATATCAATGATAAAGCTTCCTGCTGAAGATAAAAGCTCAAGCTGCCACTTGCTGGGGATAAGAGATAAATCCTCTCATGTTGGGAATGAGAGATGTAAGGCGTCTCATGCTGGTGATGAGAGACGATGATACCCTTCTGATCAAGAAGTAACTTTCGCTTTTCCACACAGCTGGAGAAAGGATTGTCTAATGAGACTAGCTAAGACATTTTGATCAATGAAGCTTGCTGATGAAATAACTCTTGAAGTACTATGCTGACAATGGCTTTGCCCCTAGCCCCGGGTTGATAGGTTGTCAACTAATCATGAGTGAACAATGGTTCTTTACAATCTTCAACTCGCCTTCTATTAGGATCTATCAAAAGATAATGTCTCAAGAGGATTTTACAGAAAACTGGCATACGAGATGCCTCAGTGTCTTCAAACTCTTGGAGAGATTCGTCGGATCTCGAAATAACTGCCTCAGACTGCATGGTTTGTGCAAGAATTTGCCTCGCAAGGATTCATGAAGAACTTCATATCACTGTGAGATATTCTGCCCCAGTATATTGAACTCTGGATAGGTGCCTCTAATTAACCGTCTTCAGGAGAAAGTACTTCCCATGCTCTTGGGATGGCCTGCCCCAGTACGAGCCTTGAAGTGATCACCTCTGAATGACTGCTTTGAAGAAAACGCCCAGATCAACTGTTCTTTGAGAGATTGGATCTCGAAGTAATTGCCCCAGCTTGGCTGAATTTGAATGTATGCCTCCGCCTTATGGCTCTTTGAGAGATTTGAATCTCGAAGTGATTGCCCCAGCTTGGCTGAATTTTGAAGAGATTGCTCGACATGATCGCCCCGGATTAGTTGGCTCTTACCAGGAATGTTGGGAAAGTCCCTACTCGATGGAGTTTTCTTGAAAAGTGAACCTCGACAGATTGTCCTTCGGAAGTTTCAGACTTCTCAACTTGGCAAGATTAAGCTTCTGGACTGAAGTTTCATGTGTGAATTTTTATGATGCCCAACAAATGTATGCAAGCAGAAAATGTTTATTCTAAGAATGAAAATTCTAATGCAACACACATATTAATCTTGAAGTTTTACTGAAAAAGATGTCGCAAACCTTTGTGAGCGAATCACTGGTTAAGATACGACATTAACTTTTGAATAATAGAAAGCATGCACATGCAACACCAACAAATCTCTTTCAACATCACTCATAGGAGTCAGGAACGCGATATCGTGGTAGTATGCTCTCAAAAATAACCCTGTTTCAGTTAGGACTTTTGAGGGTTGTATCGTGGCCTGGTTCACGGTTATAGAAACAAAGATATAGGCTCGAAGTTTATTTGTGCCCACCCCTCTTCGTGATGTTCTCCATTCCTATGTTCAGCTAGCTTTCACAAGCGCTCACTTCTCAAAAAGGGTTTTGTGATGGTTGAGGAACCAATTACACTAACGATTTAAGTACCACTCAGGTTGTCATTTGTCACCCCTCTTATCTTTGGTGTCTGTGCCACGCGACTCTGTACTTCTTCAAGGATCTTTCTGGTGTAAACCTTTTCGTCTTTCGCTTTTGCATTATTTGATTATCCCTAACTTTTGCCTGGACTGATTCTTGTGAATCTTTGATTGTGAAGTCCAGCGGGATGCCCTAATTTTTGCCTAAGTCGCTTGTTTTCAAGTTTCGACTTAGCGGGCTTTCTCATTCATTTTTTTTTTCAATTCTTCTTTTTTTTTTGAACAAATCGTGTGACACTGTTTATCTTGATTGCTTTGAAAGGGTCATGACTGTCTCACTTCTTAGTTGATGAGGGATAACCATTGTGGTCTCCGGTCTTTGGACCTCTTGATTTTGTACAACGTAAGGTAATGGATCCTCATATTTGCACCTTTTTGAAATTTGAATGCTCGGTCAAACTAACTGAAGCCTACCCTGCCCCTGGGTTAAATGCAAGGGTTTTTTTTATGCAAAAAGAAACTCCTACTTCAAGGCTCAAATGGGTTGGCGAGGGTCTATCTCCCTTATATCTCCGGTGTTTAGGATTTGAAACAATGCCTGTACATCGTCAACAAGGTCTTTCTCAAAAGCACACAATTAGAGATTCATGCATTTTCATTTCGTCATCCTCCCTGATAGAGTTTAAGCTCAATAGTTGGTACTGCAACGCACATACACAAAATCATGAGTGAATACGAATGGATTACTTCAAGAGAAACATGTGCATTTTATTATGGTTATCATTCAAAAACAAATAAGTTTCATGCATGCATACAAATGTTTAAACAAACAATATAAACTACAAATGAAAATGCAGTAAAGAAGCTGAACATTGCCATCATTGAGGAGACTTGACTCCGTCTGGACTTATTGCTTCTGAAGATGCCCTTGCAAACTAGGATGCCAATTTGATAAGGAGATTTCAATATGTGAGCAGACCTTCTGGCATGATGACCTTTGAGTCGGCCAAATTTTGCATCTTGTACTTGAACACATCACAATTGTCAATTGTATGCCTAAATGCCCCTGAGTGATACTTGCATCTAGCCTTCACATCATGGTGGTCATTATTGAGGAGGTTTGACTCCGTCTGGACTTATTGCTCTCGGAGACCTTCAGCAGTCAGTAGTCTGGATGTTTACTCAATCAAATTCGCGACCTTGTTTTTACCTTTGCCTCTGAAAGACTTGCAATCTTCAATTAAAAGGCCAGGTGCCCCAGAATGGTAATCATACTTGGCATTGAAACCCCAAAGGAAGCTTTGTCGGAGACGATCCTGATGTAGTTAGCTCAACCACTCCAAATTTGCGTAAATGAGGAAACTTATTGCACGTACGTCATCAGAATATGATCAAACTTCTTCTCAAGTGGTTTTGGCATTTACCCTTATGCTCTGCCCGCTGGACTCTCTTGGGAAGCTGAAATTGGATGCCGACAAATGACGTCTGGAGGGAAGAGGTTGATAAATGAAGTTGATAAATAAAGTTGCTCGGAAAGATCTTGCACGATCTCCTGCCTACGTATCTCCATTGACCAATGGAGAATCAGAGCAGCGTAGTTCCCCTCAATAGGGATGAAAATAGCTTTGTTTAGAATTTCCATAACCAAGCTCATCTGAGTCTTCATCTGGTTGACTTAATAGCCTCTGATTCTGAAATAAAGCTTATACTTCTGCCCTGAATGGCCTCAACTGGGTCTTCCTTTCGGTTACCTCTGCTCGAAGTTGCTTCAAATATATACCTCAATGATTGTGATTCAAGTTGACCATTTGAAGAGAAACCAAATCAGGAAAATAATCTGTCTCTGAACACCTGTCAAGAATGCAAGGATGTATGCAAATGCCATGTTCAATTATTTCTGAGGAATCTATCTGCTTTGATTCAAGTTTTGACACAGAAAAATCCAACAGCATGATTCAGATATGTGATCCTCGGAAATAACTGAACATGTATGCAGAAATGCTATGATATCATATATGCAACAGACGTGTGATCAATGGTGTGATGTTGGTGTTGAGCAGTGAACCAACTGTTTGTATAGAACCCCCATAACGGCACCATCTCTGTATAGAACCCCATAACTGAGAACCCAATAACTGTAGAATTGGATCACATAATAGAATAGTCACTGATGGTGTTGAAGTTGAACAATGAGCCAAGTATCTGTGGAGAGTCACAATATCAAGGTCATAATGGTAATCACAGTAACAATTTCTCTGAATAGAAATCCCAGATCTCAGAATCAAAGAACCATAGAACACTGAACAATACTGGCAAAGTGGGTATGTTGAAGTTTAGGGTTCCTGCAAACCTGTAAACCCCTCCCAATCTCACGGGTGTGCTACTCGGGTCAACATCACGGACTCTCAAAGCCGAATAACAATAATACGTTCACCATTTCCGAGAAATGGCTCATGACCAAATCAGGGAATCGGTTTGGCATTATGTACTAATCAGGGAGGCCTCAGCTGAGTCCAAGGAAACAAGCATCCCTCATTGGTCCCCAGCTTCAAGCACTAAATCGAGAAACAATAGTACATTCATCCCGAATGGTACAATACTACCGTCATACGAACAGTTTGCCTTGACTGGATTCCTATGAGAGAACCAGGCCATCCTATGTGAGTTCCCAGTGGACCCTCGGATGCGAGTGGGTTTGCCAACAAATGTGGTCTGCCACTGTCATCACTGGAGAGGGGTGTTTCCATTAAGGTCCTCGAAGATCGGTCACCAGATGCACATAACTATCAAGGTCGTACCCTGAAGTGAGGTAATCCCCACACAGAATAGTTCCAAGACGGTCGCAATCTGGGTGTGGAACACATCGCCACCCATCATGGTGAGATACCATAAGAGTACAATGTCTGTCCACGCTAATCCTATGGTGCACTCAAGCCGGGTAGTTGGCTTATCTCACAGTAACTCCCACCCACAGAAAAAATGAAAACCAGCACAGCCAGACAGTCCAGTATAATATGATGCATGGAAAATAAAATACTGAAAGCGATAAATAAATGCGATAAAGTAAAGCTGTAAATAAAACTGTAAATAAAAACAGTAAAGCTAAACTAAAGCACTCAGCAACAAACATATAAACACCCAAAGAAACAAAACCAAACAGGCGCTAGGATTGACTCTACAAGGGAAACCGGAAGAATCAAGCAATTTCTTCCCCAGCAGAGTCGCCAGCTGTCGCTCCCGGGATTTTCATCCTAGTACAAACGCGAAAGTGGCGCGGAAAGGTTAGAGTCGCCAGCCAGACATTTTTATCCCGAATGAATGGGAAAGGTAATGTTGCACAAACCTGAGGAAAAAGGAAAGGACAAGGTCCTGCGAACCAAAGATCTGAGTTCGGGAGTCGGTTACGACCTGGGAAGGTATTAGCACCCCAGATCGTCCGTCGTACCCGACGGGATCCACGCTTGCTTGCTTGTTTCAAAGGGTGAGAAATAATATGCTGCTGAACAAATGAACCGCTAACTGGAAATGGAATGAGAAATGAGAAAGGAGTTGGAAAATAAAACAAAGAGAAAGAATGGGGAAAATGTAGGGAAAATAAAGAATGTGCTCGAACGGGCCCTACCCCGCTGCCTACGTACCTCATCGGGATAATGAGGATCAGAGTCGACGTAGTTCGCCTAACCTAGGCGGGAACTATTTGTTTGTGTTTTTTACAGCTGGAACTGCGTATGTCTATGCTCAGGTGTTGCAGAATCGTCTGGTACGAGTGCGTTAACCGTCTTGCATGCGAGACAAGTAGTCGCGAGTTCGCGTTGTGAATGAATGAGATGAGAAGAGAAGTTCCCGCAGGATAGTCGCTTGTTGTTTGTTTTTGGCTTTTATGAGTTTTTGTATGAATTTGGCACAAGGAAGTGAATTCAAACTCTTTTCCATGGAATGTACACTTGACTCTACATTCCAAGATGGAATAATAGAACAAGCATACCCAGCAAGGAGAATTTATCCAAGACTGGTTTCCTAGGATTAGGGTTTAAGTTCACTAGCTTGTTGAACTTTATTAAGTGTTTTTTGTTGCTTTTGTGAAGAAGTATTTTTTAAGCTTTCTTTGTGAACAACTCCTTGATGAGACTTGTGCATCATGATAAACAAGCTTACACCACTCCAAGATGGAATGAATGCAAGTGCTTCATGGAATAAGGCTATACACAAGGAATCATTTCATTTATTTGTTAAGTGTTTTTTTGGATTTTTGTTTGAAGATAAGAAGAGAATGACTCAAGTTGCAAAAGGAAAAATCTAAGGGACTAAGACTCAATCCTAATTTTGTTATGTATTTACAAAGTGGTCCTAATGGTTAGTGAGGTTTTCTACTCCTAATGGAAACTTAAAACTACTAGAATTCAACTTACTTCTTAATGAAGTTAAGTTGATTCTAAGAACAATGGGGGAAACCTATTAAAGTTGTAAGATCAAAATAAGGCAAAACAATAAAATCAAATATGAGAAATAACATTCTAAAAATGCCTTAAAGGCAATGAATTAAAATAAAAAAAAAGTCTATTTTTATTTATTCTATTTCTACATGGAAATGAAATTTCAAGCCTAAGTACTAAAATCTAAGCTAATCTTAATATTCATTATAAGAAAAACAAATTAAACTAAACCTAAGTCTAATATTAAATTCTATGACTAAACTTAAATTACACTATTATTATTTTTTTTTTTGAACATTATTTTTTCTAATGGCTTAAACTAATGGGAACTATGTGTAACTAAGCCTAAACTAATATTCTAAAAAAAATACTAAAACTTCTAGAAAAATTGTGAAACTTAAGCCATAGGATCCTAACACTATCTAAAATAGTATATTATGAGTGATTCTAAAAATACTTATTTTTCCTATGCCTAACAATTATTTAATTTCAGCTAAGATTAACCATTATTTCCTAAGGATTACTCCACTAAAACCTATGATAAAAGGTCCTAAAAATTCCATAAAAAATATCCTAAGAACTATTATGAGTCATCAAATTACAGAAAAAAGAATGGCTCAAAAAGGTTGCTGGAAACTACTTAAATAAAATAAACAAAATCCAGCATAAATAAAAGAAATTCAATAAAGCTAAATAAAAGAATAATTCAGAATTAATTCAAAAATAATCAAATTTCAGAAAATAAAAATATCACAAATTTCTAAATTGATTTTTCAAGCTACTTTAATTTTTTGGGAATTTTCTTAAGCATTTACCTATTTTTATTAGATTTAATTTGAAACTATAATTAACTAAAAATAAAATCCTAAAGAAATGATGCAGGGGGTGTTTTTAGTAGATTTTTATGCTGATTTCGTGGCTGGGCCTAAAGTAGGTGTGTTGATAACAAAAATAACAAAGCCCAAATACGCAGGCTAATGAGGGGGTATGTACAGCAGTTTTTTTTTTAGCTCATTTTTCTGTGGGCTTTATGGCAGGGGTGTGGATAGTAGAGGGAAGAGCCCAATATGGAATTTTGTATTAAGATTAATAATCTCTATTATATTATATTACTTACACTAAGATTAAATTCTAAACTTATGATTATTTCAATTAAGCTAATATTAAGAAAAAATAATTAACCTAACTTGTGATTAAAATTTCCTAAAATCTTAATTTAAATTTATATTAAACTAAACTTATCAAAATATTTTTTCCTAAAAGATCTTAATTTAAGCTAATGAATTAACTACTTTTATTATGAAACTTAATCTAAAATCTTAAAAAAAAGAAAATTAAACTAATATGAATAAAATACTTTTTTTTAAAATCATGAACTAACTATAGTTTTTTTTGTAAAAAATGAATTACCTTTAATCTAAAATAAAATAAAATTAACTAATAATCCTATGATGAATTAAACTAATAATACTGATAATACTTTATTTACAATCTTAATAAAAAATGAAATGAATTAAACTAATCTGAATAATAATATTTAATTTACATTATTGAAAAAACAACCTAATTATATAACCTAAACTGAAAAAAAAGAGGAAACCCTAATTTTGCTTCTCCTTCCCTTCTTTCTCGCCGCAGTCGCCATCATCTTCTCATCTTCTTCTTCTTCTCACGCCGCCGAACCAAACACCGTCCATTCTCCTTCTATCCCTTCCGCCACCATCATCATCTCACCTTCACCCTTCGTCACTTCCTTCCGGCAAGCCCCAAAACCGAACCCTACCTCCTATTCTTCCACCTCAATCCAATCATGACATGAATTTTCATTCCTAAACCTAAACCTTTCCCCTAACTCTAAATCAAAACTTCAGATAATCAAGCAACAAATCAAGAACAACCAATAACGCAACAAACAATTCGGATAAAAGGAAAGCCAATTCGTACCTTGAATCGGAGCTGTGATGGTGTTGTTAATGGAGAGGATGCTTCTGTGGCTTCGACGTCGTCTCGAATCAAGTCGCCGTTCAAGAAAACTCCGAAGCTCCACTCGCCCTAACTCTCCTTCCTGACTTTTCCGGCTTCATGGAATCTGAACCTGATTCTGTTGTTGTCGTTCCTTCGAGCTTGCCGTGAACTGAGGGTGATTAAGGAACGACGATGAGCAAATTGAGCCGTCCAAACATTCACTTCGGTTTCGCCTCTTGCCGGTTCTGTTTCAATCTCTCCCGAGTCTGTATATTTTTTCCTTCAATCTCTTGTATGCGTGCAAATCCCCTTTGATCTGGTTTATGACATTCATTACAGTTGCTGCAATCTTGATGTTGGAGGTCTTTAAATCTTGCAGATTTCTCGGGAAGATTGGATGATGATGGTGATGGAAGATCGAGAAAAATCACATAAGCAATCTGTGCACTAAGGAAGAGCTCCTGGAGATTGCGAAAGAACTCATGAAGATTGAAAGAGAACTCTGAGCATGGAGGAACTGGTGAAGATTGAGATTAGAGAGAAGCAAAAGAAGAAAGTTGTGAAGATAAGAAAGTGAAGAATTTTGATAAGAAGAGTCGAAGAAAAAACGAATAGAGGTCAAGCCTCTGATTTATAAGAGATTTGGAGAAGATTCCAGAAACTTCAGGTAATACTCAGTTAGAGAATTCGGTTATGCGATTCAGTTATGAGCTCACTTGTTCTTTTTTGGTTTTCTGTTAGGGAGTTAATGATTCTGTTATGGACTTTCTGGCTTGAATTTGTTAGCAGGGTCTTCGTGCAATTTGTTAGAACTGACCTCTGTTTGATATGCAGGATTGAAGAGATATCACTGAATTAGTGGAAATACGGTTCTGGCCGAAGATTTGTCGAGAGCATGGAAATGTTGTGAAGTTCTTCAAGATTGAAGTTTTCATTGAATTTCCTACAACTACACTGAATCTGAACTCTGTTTTTTTTCTTTTTCTTCCATCTGAATTATTCTTGTTGAAGTGTTATTGACTCGTGAAATGTGAGATTACAGGGTCGTGGGATCGTTGCTGAGGTAGTTACGACGTCAATGTCGTCTAAGCAAGGCCATTTATTCTTGGATGAACCCGAATCAAACTGAACTGTGGCAGTGGATCGCCAGCTGATGAAGACGGTGATGAAGGCTTTTTGACCATAAGGATGACATAAATATATTACCAGGTTTCAATCAGCATTCCACCCTCATGAGTGTATTTAACCATGAGCTTAATAGTATTCCCCGAACAACTTATAATTGCATAATCTTATTAATGTGAAGCTGTGAGCTAAGTAAATATACCAGAATCCTGGAGCACCAGCCAAAAGTCTTGGTGATAGTTATTATATATATATATGATTTAATTGAATATGAAGTGATTCTTGTATATATGATGAAACTACTCAAGTACGAACATTTTTATAGCGATCTTGCTTTTCTTCTTTACGTCTGCACCATGTGAATCTCTAAATTATCGTTGAATTATGTAGGATTTGAAGGTTCAGATTTGCTGAAGATTGAAGAGGAGTTAATGGTGGAAGGCTGAATTTTAGAAGGTATAAGATGATGAAGGATGATGAAGATGGACATATTTTTTTCTCTCACTTTTGCTGATTCCAGGATGTTCCTTTAAATACATGTCGATGGCGCGATAAAGGCCATCATGAGACTGTCACAAAATTCAAAAGAGGCAAATTAGGATCACGTGCAATCTCGGCAAGATAGCTATCAACCAGCTTTGCTACCTTTATCTTGCTAGAAGAGTTTGCTACCATCTTTGGACTTCTGATCTCCTGCAATTCGTCTTCCAACAGAGATTGATGCTCGTGTGCTACAAACACCTCAACGAGCTTCTGCACAGTTTCGATGTCATAAGTTATTTCCCCGGTTGATGAAGAAATCAACAGATCGGCCACCATAGCCTCCTTAAGCCGCTGGCCTGTTCTCCTCATCAATTTGGATCTCACCGACACTTCGCAATCCAATTGAATAGACAGTTTTGATAACTTCAGCGTGAAACTGCAAGAGCCACTTCCCATATCTTCCGCCGGCAATAGATCCAACACTAATTTATTCTTCATGATATCACCGTTCTGGATAACACCCTTGTTGAAGCCAGGCAACCTTTTAGAGGCATAAGCACTTAGAGCTATGAAGATGAAAATGACGGAAATTGTTATTTCATTTTACACTATCTTTGCTTCTGAAAGTTTCTTGGAATTTTGTAACTCATTCTTCTTTTTTGATTTCTGTTATATATCAGTGATGTTCCAATGACATGTAACTTATTTTGTTGAATCTGCTTCTATTCTCCGTTACATTTATGACCATATGCTTACTTCTTGTAGAATCCTCTAAATTTAATTATAATTCTGTAAACGCTTAGTTTCTCAATGCGTTCAAACATTCCTATTTGGAAGCCACAACCAATCATATTACCAAACCACAACTAACTTTTATTCTTTTTATTAAAAAATCAAATCAATTGGAAAGGTGTTGGTAATTGAAGATAACGACCCACTTGAACTTTAATTCTCTGCACTTTTATTGGAGTGAAAATTTACAGCCCGCTTGAAAGTAAACATGAACATGAATAATTGAATGGGCTTCTTTAAATGAGTCTTGGCCATTAGTAACAAAACGTATCTTGAGACTTGCTCTCCACCTTATTCAAATTCTCATTTGACATTGCACCATAACCTTCCATTATGATCAATTAGAATCCAAATGACTCCCTGATAAACTGGAGATTCGAACCAAACTTCACATAAAATATTATTGATGAACGGATGAATTTCAGTACACGACAACGCGATCTTTGAATACACCATGTCTAAATAATAGCCCAGTGGTTCAAAATAACCTTGCAGTTACAGTGATCTTTCGATAATTTGACCAAAATTGAATCAAACTCTCATCTGAATTGTGCCACAGCTGAGCCACTGCATTTAGAGTGGAATCATAGTCCCGTGAATATTCTCTGTCATTTCAACGTATGAAACCCTAATTTCCCTGGGTCCTGATCACATGCCTTATGAATCCATGCAATGCACTATTAGGGTGTTAATGAATTGATGAGAAATGCCGATGAATGCAAAATTATGAGCCAATAGAGGGAATAAATATGAGGGCAAATTTTGAGGTATTACAGCTGCCCCTATTCAATCATCTGCAGACTTGAATGAATAATTGCAAAAGCTTTTAGACGTTCAAGGTATGGAGTGATTGAATACTCGAATAAAACCTGGAAATTTGCACACTGAGGGTAATGGAAATGCCATCTGCCCATTTATTTATTTATATTTTTTTTGATTTTGACCTCTGAATAGGTAACGGAGATAAAACCAGGTGGAATAGAATCAATGCAATCACTGCAACTGCTGAATGAACCGAAACCACAAGGAGGGTGCCTGTTAGCGAAACAGGACTTAACGCAACATCAACCGATTTGCGACTCAAATAAGATCAAACGATCTAACACGGAGATGGTATCAACCGATCCACCCCGGGAAGCGAGAATGTAATATCATCCGATTTACAACTCGAAGAGAAATGATATCAACCGATTCATAACTCAAATAAGATCAACCGATCTAACATGGAGATGGTATCAACCGATCCAAAACCAAGAAACGCGAGAATGTAATATCATCCGATTTACAACTCGAAGAGAAATGATATCAACCGATTCATAACTCAAATAAGATCAACCGATCTAACAGGAAATGGTATCAACCGATCCATAACCAAGAAATGAGAATGTAATATCATCCGATTTACAACTCGAAGAGAAATGATATCAACCGATTCATAACTCAAATAAGATCAACCGATCTAACAGGAAATGGTATCAACCGATCCATAACCAAGAAATGAGAATGTAATATCATCCGATTTACAACTCGAAGAGAAATGATATCAACCGATTCATAACTCAAATAAGATCAACCGATCTAACAGGAAATGGTATCAACCGATCCATAACCAAGAAACGAGAATGTAATATCATCCGATTTACAACTTGAAGAGAAATGATATCGACCGATTCATAACTCAAATAAGATCAACCGATCTAACAGGATCATTGTACTTAAATGATAACCTGAGACGCGACCGTTGTACTGAAACGGAGACGCGAAAAAATGAGACTGTTGTACTGAAACAAGACTCAAATACGAGACCATTGTACTTAAATGGAGACTCGAAAGGAACGGGATCGTTGTACTTAAACGAGAGCCCAAGACGCGACTGTTGTACTGAAACGGAGACGCGAAAAGCAATGAGACTGTTGTACTGAAACAAGACTCAAAGACGAGACCATTGTACTTAAATGGAGATTCGAAAGGAACGGGATCGTTGTACTTAAACGAGAGCCCAAGACGCGACCATTGTACTGAAACGGAGACGCGAACAAAATGAGACTGTTGTACTGAAACAAGACTCAAAGACGAGACCATTGTACTTAAATGGAGACTCGAAAGGAACGGGATCGTTGTACTTAAACGAGAGCCCAAGACGCGACCATTGTACTGAAACGGAAACGCGAACAAAATGAGACTGTTGTACTGAAACAAGACTCAATTGGGGATAACAACAAGACTTGGTGGAAGCATCCATCCTGGGAGATGAAGTTGCATTCTATGGGTAACAATTCAATCTGATGGGAGATGTGACTGGTCTTATGTAATACACCTCAAAACTGGCCCATGCTGGTATGCATATGTGTGGACAATGGTTCTTTACAATCTTCAACTCGCCTTCTATTAGGATCTATCAAAAGATAATGTCTCAAGAGGATTTTACAGAAAACTGGCATACGAGATGCCTCAGTGTCTTCAAACTCTTGGAGAGATTCGTCGGATCTCGAAATAACTGCCTCAGACTGCATGGTTTGTGCAAGAATTTGCCTCGCAAGGATTCATGAAGAACTTCATATCACTGTGAGATATTCTGCCCCAGTATATTGAACTCTGGATAGGTGCCTCTGATTAACCGTCTTCAGGAGAAAGTACTTCCCATGCTCTTGGGATGGCCTGTCCCAGTACGAGCCTTGAAGTGATCACCTCTGAATGACTGCTTTGAAGAAAACGCCCAGATCAACTGTTCTTTGAGAGATTGGATCTCGAAGTAATTGCCCCAGCTTGGCTGAATTTGAATGTATGCCTCCGCCTTATGGCTCTTTGAGAGATTTGAATCTCGAAGTGATTGCCCCAGCTTGGCTGAATTTTGAAGAGATTGCTCGACATGATCGCCCCGGATTAGTTGGCTCTTACCAGGAATGTTGGGAAAGTCCCTACTCGATGGAGTTTTCTTGAAAAGTGAACCTCGACAGATTGTCCTTCGAAAGTTTCAGACTTCTCAACTTGGCAAGATTAAGCTTCTGGACTGAAGTTTCATGTGTGAATTTTTATGATGCCCAACAAATGTATGCAAGCAGAAAATGTTTATTCTAAGAATGAAAATTCTAATGCAACACACATATTAATCTTGAAGTTTTACTGAAAAAGATGTCGCAAACCTTTGTGAGCGAATCACTGGTTAAGATACGACATTAACTTTTGAATAATAGAAAGCATGCACATGCAACACCAACAAATCTCTTTCAACATCACTCATAGGAGTCAGGAACGCGATATCGTGGTAGTATGCTCTCAAAAATAACCCTGTTTCAGTTAGGACTTTTGAGGGTTGTATCGTGGCCTGGTTCACGGTTATAGAAACAAAGATATAGGCTCGAAGTTTATTTGTGCCCACCCCTCTTCGTGATGTTCTCCATTCCTATGTTCAGCTAGCTTTCACAAGCGCTCACTTCTCAAAAAGGGTTTTGTGATGGTTGAGGAACCAATTACACTAACGATTTAAGTACCACTCAGGTTGTCATTTGTCACCCCTCTTATCTTTGGTGTCTGTGCCACGCGACTCTGTACTTCTTCAAGGATCTTTCTGGTGTAAACCTTTTCGTCTTTTGCTTTTGCATTATTTGATTATCCCTAACTTTTGCCTGGACTGATTCTTGTGAATCTTTGATTGTGAAGTCCAGCGGGATGCCCTAATTTTTGCCTAAGTCGCTTGTTTTCAAGTTTCGACTTAGCGGGCTTTCTCATTCATTTTTTTTTCAATTCTTCTTTTTTTTTTGAACAAATCGTGTGACACTGTTTATCTTGATTGCTTTGAAAGGGTCATGACTGTCTCACTTCTTAGTTGATGAGGGATAACCATTGTGGTCTCCGGTCTTTGGACCTCTTGATTTTGTACAACGTAAGGTAATGGATCCTCATATTTGCACCTTTTTGAAATTTGAATGCTCGGTCAAACTAACTGAAGCCTACCCTGCCCCTGGGTTAAATGCAAGGATTTTTTTTATGCAAAAAGAAACTCCTACTTCAAGGCTCAAATGGGTTGGCGAGGGTCTATCTCCCTTATATCTCCGGTGTTTAGGATTTGAAACAATGCCTGTACATCGTCAACAAGGTCTTTCTCAAAAGCACACAATTAGAGATTCATGCATTTTCATTTCGTCATCCTCCCTGATAGAGTTTAAGCTCAATAGTTGGTACTGCAACGCACATACACAAAATCATGAGTGAATACGAATGGATTACTTCAAGAGAAACATGTGCATTTTATTATGGTTATCATTCAAAAACAAATAAGTTTCATGCATGCATACAAATGTTTAAACAAACAATATAAACTACAAATGAAAATGCAGTAAAGAAGCTGAACATTGCCATCATTGAGGAGACTTGACTCCGTCTGGACTTATTGCTTCTGAAGATGCCCTTGCAAACTAGGATGCCAATTTGATAAGGAGATTTCAATATGTGAGCAGACCTTCTGGCATGATGACCTTTGAGTCGGCCAAATTTTGCATCTTGTACTTGAACACATCACAATTGTCAATTGTATGCCTAAATGCCCCTGAGTGATACTTGCATCTAGCCTTCACATCATGGTGGTCATTATTGAGGAGGTTTGACTCCGTCTGGACTTATTGCTCTCGGAGACCTTCAGCAGTCAGTAGTCTGGATGTTTACTCAATCAAATTCGCGACCTTGTTTTTACCTTTGCCTCTGAAAGACTTGCAATCTTCAATTAAAAGGCCAGGTGCCCCAGAATGGTAATCATACTTGGCATTGAAACCCCAAAGGAAGCTTTGTCGGAGACGATCCTGATGTAGTTAGCTCAACCACTCCAAATTTGCGTAAATGAAGAAACTTATTGCACGTACGTCATCAGAATATGATCAAACTTCTTCTCAAGTGGTTTTGGCATTTACCCTTATGCTCTGCCCGCTGGACTCTCTTGGGAAGCTGAAATTGGATGCCGACAAATGACGTCTGGAGGGAAGAGGTTGATAAATGAAGTTGATAAATAAAGTTGCTCGGAAAGATCTTGCACGATCTCCTGCCTACGTATCTCCATTGTGGCTATTTGTGGTACGGCGCGGGAGTGATGCGTGATGGCTGTGAGAGTGAAGCTTGCGGCAGCTTATATTGAAGTTTTATTTGTGAGCCAGCTTGGAGGTATGATAATGTGTGGCTGCAAGTTGAAGCTTGAAATGATGTAGGAAAGCTGGGCGTGTGTTTTGCAAATGCGTACGGTGAAGTTGAGGAAATTTGCTTGTTGAGGCTTGGAAGCACTGATTAGCTAGAAATTGGCTATGTCTTGGCTTATGTGAAGGCTGCAGTTGGGAAAAGTGAAGCTAACGGCTGGAAAAAGTTGTTTGGCTTGTAGGCTGATGAAGTTGTTGTGATGATGCGCGTGGGGGCTTTGGTACGACATGCAGGAAAAGTAAGGCTTCAAGTGGCTTGAAGTGAGGATTTGTGTGAGGGTTGTATGCATCATTGTGACTTCATGGGTTAATGGGCCTCTAATTTTTTCAATTTAATTTGTTCACAAGAAAAAGAAAAATGAATAAAAAATATTGGAAATAAAAAATATAAAAAATGGATATTTGGTAAAGAAAATAATATTTGAAAAAAATGGGAAAGAAAGTAAAATAGGATATAGAAAAATGGAAATTAGTTTTTTTTTTAAAAATGGTGATGGACAATTGAATAAAATGGATAACAAAAAAAATGAATATTTTGATTTAATTGGATAAAAGTGAATAAAAGGAAAACTGAAAATAAATAGAAAAATAATGGAAATCAAAAAATGTAAAAATGGGATGAAATAATCGGGAATCAGAAAAAAGTTAATGAATCGAATTTGGGAAAAAGAAATGAATTTGGAGCAATGGAAATGATTATTGAATAATGGATATGAAAACTAGTCTTAAGCCCACAACATATTCTGATTTTCCACAAGCCACGGGATAACTTGCCACTTAAGTCGCACTCAACATCTGAAAATTGCCCTGGTAATTCAAATCCGCACTAAGGAAAATAAATCCTCAGTTGAACCATTGATGAACTGATGAATCCTCAATCAAGACAAACTGAACCAAACTTCCCACAATCCACTGTCTGATAACCGATGACTTTTGCACACAACACAGCTTAAACTTTCGAATACGCATTGTCTGAGAAATGAACCATTGGCACAAATAACTTGCAGTCGAAACAATTTCTTTTTGATAGTTTGACCAAGATTAGGTCAAACGTCCATCTGAATCGAATCGTGACTGAACAAACGCATCTGAATTGAAATCACTGCACTGTCTTTTAAATCCTGCAACACAGAAGAAGAAGAAGCAACTGCAACATATATTTTTTTTGATATTTTGGTTAGAAGTTAGTAAATATAAACAGATAACAGAAATTAAATGGTGATCCTTTGCAAGACATAGACCTGCACCTAAAAAAGGATAAATGAACCAGTGCGTGATCTTGTTTGTATGCGAATGCAGATGAGATGCGAAAAATCTTAGGGTCAAAAATTAGGGTCTGACAGTCACCAAATGTTGGTCCCCACAGAATTCCACTCAGAAATTCCTTCTAACGGATTTCTGATTTCACAGCTCACTCTCTCACGATTCCCTCACACAATATCCTCAATCTCACATATTTTAAGCCTCAACCTTTTCCTATAAATGACTACACATTCATTCGTCATGAGGACGGACAAAAACCCTAATGAAGTTCTGAAAAATTCTTCCAAAAAACCTCACTCAAAGCTCTAATTACATACTCAGATTTGTTGAAGTTTTCATATTGAAACTCAATAAATCATGAGATAAGCCACTCGTACTCAACAGACAAACAATAACAACATTCAACGATAACAAGCAACACGAAAAAGTTTCAGAAGAATCAAGAAGAAGAAGAAGAAGAGCAATCAAAAATTAAAAGAAGCAAAGAACAAGTCACTCACAGTAGCCGCTAAAGCTTTTGAATCGGTAGATCCTTGTTGATTTCACTTTATATTCAAACTGTTGTTGTTGTTTCGCCTTTTCCCTCATTGATTTCTCTAATTATCGTCATTGTAGCATGTAATCACATCATAATTATTGAAATTGGGGTTTTAGGGTTTCAGATTGGGGATAAAGGGTACTCGTTTTGATGTTGTTAGTTTCAAGTTGATTGGTTTTCGCGTATGATGAAGCTTTGGTTCCCCTTGGGTTGAACATGGCTGAATACTTATAGGTGGCGGAAGTTTTTTCGAAGGTAATAGAGAAGGTGCATATGTTGTTTAAGGTTGCTGAGACCCTTCTTTTCTCGTTCAACTTTGATTTTAAATACATATTGGATTGTTTGTTTTGGATTAACTATAACCATATTTCCAATTCTCCCTATAACACGTATTTGTGGGATGAACCACGTGTTAGTTCTTCTGTTCCCACCATTGACTCATCACTTGACCTTCTCACACCATAACACAAAGGCCTTCTGTTCCTCACGCTTTTTCCATAGCTTGTGGCCTTCATTCCCATCTCCTGGTTTCCAGTGAGATGTCCTTTAATTCCAATTGGTCATCTCTCTAATTCATATCTCTATTCATTCAATTTGTTATTCTTTTCCCAAAATTCTTTGAAACCCTTTTTTTCTACTAACTCAAAAACCTGAAACATCATGGGAGTTAAAGTTTTTTTGTTGAAGGTGGTGTTGCTTCCATCATTGTTGGATGTTCCACCCACTCGCTTAACCTAATTAAGGTTCATATGCAACTCCAGGGCGAAAACGCTCTGAAACCAAAACTCCAAATCAAAAATCGAAATACAAAAATAGAACACAGGAATGAAAACTATCTTCGAACCTGAAACCGAAACACAGTCAAAACCACCTTCTCCCTCATAAACTGCACCGAAACATACTACTGAAACCTTCACCTTTTCAAATCCGCTGAACACAAACCAAACCGCCGTGAACCAAACCACAAACTCAAAAGAACGCAGACGTCCAAACACTGAGCTGAAAACGTTTGTATACGCACAAACCGAACAACAACCATGTGAAGTCCGTCGCCCTAAGACCAAACAAATCCAAAACACTATCTCCTTTTTGACGCAAAGCCGCCGTCAAGAGAACCTACAATCTCTTCGTCAAAACCTAATCACCGCCGCCGTTTTCACGCAATCATTATCATCAACACAACCTCCACCTTCATTCTGTAGTAGAGCGACCACCATTGAGTGGTGTTCCGGTGAAATTTCTTCTTGAGAGGGTGGATAAGCGTCGCTCGTGTTCTCACGAAGAAGGAGAAGAAGACCAATTCTAAACACAAACCCTGTTTGTTTGTTTTTATATTTTGTTTTAACTTTTGTTATGTTTTCTTTTTCTAGGTTTTATTGGATATGGGCTCAGCCCGTTTGAACTCCATCATCACTAACTTATTCATCCTATTTTATTTCTTATTTTAACCTTTTTTATATAATTTAGTTAGTTTTTATTGTTTTATTATTTTGGACATGATATTAATAAGTCTTGTTTTTATTAATTTTTCTTATGCTAACTGAACTCTTATTTGAATTAGTTTTTTTAGATTGTAGTTAGTGGTAATTAGTTTGACTAATTGACTTTGATAATTATTTTAAATATTGATAATGGTTTTAGAATAGTTTATTTAATTCATGGTTAATTGTGGGTGTTAGATTTTTATTAAAAAAAACTTTGGTTAATTAGAATAGGATTTTGATTAATTTTTTTGGTTTAGATTTGTAATTACTTTTGATTTTAGAATGTATGTTTAATTCTTATCTTGTGACTTATTTTCATAATCTTGTTTGGACTGATGGGATTTCTTGATGCAGACTGTGCTTAGTCCCTAATATTGTTTGGATCAGTTCTTGGTGTGAATTCTGCTTCTCCTTGTTGATTACCTTTGATGATGGATGCTTACATTTGATTTTGTTTCGATACCCTGATGACTGACACTTGTGCTTGACTGTTGAATCTATTTACTTGTTTGAAGTAGTTGGCTTAATTCTCTTCTACATTCTTCCTTCTCTTTTGAACCTTGTCTATTGGAGTTTGTTGATCTTGTATTTTGATTGGATTGATAGCAAAGCTTCTAATAAGTGTCCTCAATTGTTTTGTGCACGCATTGAAGCGGCAACAAACTTTCTCTATTAGGTATCACTAAAACTCGATGTTATCTCATTTGCACCTCACTGTAGTCTTGATGCCACATTTGCGCTTGTCTGATTACTCGTACCTCACCACCGATTCTAAATCCTAAATCTCTTAAAATAAAATGTGATTTTCATCAAACTTTCAAACTAATTAATTTGCGAAAGAACTGAACCCTGGAGTCTAGCAATCCACGAGTTCTTGAGTGAATCATTCATGGGCTAGCCCACGCGTTGTGGTTCATTCGCCCCTTTCGTATTTAAAACACTCGATTCACATAATCAATTAAACAACTTACACGTCTAAATTTTGCACACACGTAAGTCGGTCACCTATGTGATCGCCGTCTGCACGACCTCACGAATCTAAATTAATTAATGGGGAACTGAACTTCAGATTCTAGCATTCCGCGGGTTCTTTAATGAACCACTCTTGAGGCTAGCCTTCGATTTGTTTTTCATTTACTCCTTCGTTTCTAAAATATTAAACCCTAAAACATCCAAAAGCAAAACGTCTTAATTCACATATTAAATAACGGAGGAACTGGATTCTGGAGTCTAACACTCCACATAATCCTTGAATTAAATCACTCCTGGGCTAGCCCCATGCGACGTGGTTTATTCACCCTCTCGTTCCTAAAGTACCTAATCAAATAATTAATTATACGAATAACTGAACTCAGGAATCTAGCATTCCTCGGGTTCTTAAATTGAATTACTCTTGAGGCTAGCCTTCGAGTTTTAATTCATTCACTCTTTCGTATTCAAAACAATTCAACAACCTTAAAGGATTAGACATGGTTCATCTCCATAGGAAAGGTATCCTTTATATCTCCACAAACACAAATCAAATCTTACAAACAATTATTCTCAAAGGAAGAATGTGGCATTGCTTGTCGATACTCATATCCAAGTTTAAAGCTTCTTCTGATTTTTATTTATTTCTCAAAGAAAGAATGTGGCATTACTTGTCGATCCTCGTATCCAAGTTTAAAGCTTCTTTAGATTTCTTTTCCTCAAATGTTTGTGGTGGAGTTGGCGAGACATCTCCCTTAAATATGACGACTTGTCTCTTTCTTTTCAAATACAACTTAAAACATACCAACAAACGCAAATCATTTTACAATTAATCAACAAATAACTGAACTCTGGAGTCCAGCACTCCACGGGTCCTTGAATGAAATCAATCCTGGGCTAGCCCCACTCATTATGGTTAATTCGCCTTTTCGTTTAAAACACTTTAACAAAGGTCAAACATCTTTTCTCTAAACGAACATTGTTTAAATCTTTCTATCTCGCAAACAAGCTAGCGCTTCAACCTCCACCGCGAGTAAAAGCCAACGCTTAGCAGATTAGAAAGCATTTTCAAACAATCGATCAATAAAAATCACAAACCGTAGTCACATGAACTACGATGCTCTGACTTTCCCATTGCACAAGGGAATACGTAGGCACGGGGATTTTTATCCTTCGTGAGCACAATAATAAAAAAATCTAACCATTTCTCCATAACGAATAACAATAACTAAAAGATATTCATTTTCCCTTTAATAAGCAATCTTAATAAACTTTAATCATTAAAAGAAGATAATAATATAAGTTAACATTTAAGCGCAAATTAGACTAAGAGGTTCCCGTTGAGTACAACGGACATGAGGGGTGCTTAACACCTTCCCTTTGCGTAATTGACTCCTGAACTTAGATTAGTGGTTTCGTTGACCATTTTCTTATCCTTATTTAAGTTGTGTCTATATCTCTCTTTTCTCTCGTAGAAAAAATAGAATTAGGTGGCGACTCTATTGTTGTTTTAGGATCGTATATTTTTCGAGGTACGACACAACCAACCTTAGTACCACGAACTACGAGGCTCTGACTTTCCCATTGCACAAGGGAATACGTAGGCACACGGATCTTATTCCCTGCCGAGCACCCTAGGAATAAAACCACCTATTTCCCCGTAACCTTATATTAGAATCGTTCACATTTACTTTATTATTCGAAGAAAACAGAAAGCATAAGTTAACATTCAATCGCAAGTTAAACTAAGAGGTTCCCGTTGGGTACAACGGACGTAAGGGGTGCTAATACCTTCCTCTTACGTAACTGACTCCCAAACTTATAATTTGGTTTCAACGACCATGTTCTATCCATATTTCCTTATTATGTTTTATCTATATCTTCCTATTATTTTGTTAGAATAAATAGAATTAGGTGGTGACTCTATAGTTCCATTTGTTCTGCGGTCGGCGCGAGGATCGTATTTTTCGAGGTACGACAGCTGGCGACTCTGTTGGGGACTGGTTCACCCTATGCAAGTCAAGCCTAATCTAAGTTGTTCCATGTTTGTTTGGTTGTTTACCTTTATGTATTACTAGCATATTTTTATTGCTTTCTTTATCGTTTTCAATATTATATCTTGTGGTACTATTGGATCGATACTTGGATTGCAGAAGAAAAATGAGCGAAAGGTTCTATACCCGGACCTTCAAGCATAAACATAAGTTAGGAGAGGTTGTGTATTATTGGCTCCCGAAAGAAATGCTTTCGTGGACGGTTGATACAAAGACCTCGCTTGGAGTAGATTCTAGTGCGAATGCTGACGACCGTCATATTGATGGCGTGGACGATCAGTGTTTTCATTAAGGTCGACGACTCTAAGAACCTTAGAACCTTAAACTTTTGGGCTCAAACATATGGTTGATGGTCGCGTAGTATGGGGCACCAAGGGGTTACTCTCGTGTAGTTCTATACGAAGAACACACTCAGAATAGATTGTCTCAATGGAGTTGACTAACTGTCGAATCGTCGACATGTCCAGCAAACAGTTGAGATAAGTCCATAACTCTGAGACTTTTGTTTGAAACCATGTGTCGATGGTTGCGTAGTATGGGGCACCGATAGGTTTCTCTCGTGTAGTTCGATACGAAAACCTCACCCAAACGAGATTCATATGGGGGAGTCATTCAATCGCCATATTTATGGTGTGTCTGATGAACATCCATATGGATTTATAACATCGGGGTACCTTTAAACTCTAGAGCTTAACCATTGAGATCCTTGTGAGGAGAGAAATCCGAGTATCCTCCATCCGTAACTTGGACTTGTGATACCGTGACTTTATGTTTAACATATTTTCGCATTTTATTCGCATATTATTGCATTCATATTTGCATTCATTTTGCATACATCCTAAATCACTCATGTTCATCCGTTCCCGTCTTCAGAGTTGTTAAGTACCTGTCAAGCCGATTCCTCCATACAGATACAGAACTAGGGCCCACGAAAGAAGAAGAAGAATGGCTAAACAAGAAGAACACAACAAGCGAGTCAGGGAAGACATTATTGGCCTGAAGAGCAGTGTGAGCAAGATCATGGAAATGCTCCATGCCTTGGCTACTAAGGACGATCAACCTCAAAGACCGTCACCTTTGAAGTCAGTAGCTTCGTCTTCAATCCAGAGTCGTCAAGACCTTCTAGCACTTGGCCAGAATTCGGTTTACCACCAGGTTACACTCCGCCATTTGCAACTACTCAGATGGTTGGTACATCCACTTTTTTCGAACGTGGAGTGTTCACTGAATCTCAACCTAACGTGCATACTGTTGCCCAAACTTCTCATGTGAATCCTCCTTTCGTGTATAATCCACCATCTTCATTACAAGGAGAAGCTGGTAACATTGAAGATGTTAGGGAACAATGCATGACTCTGGAGAAAAGGATAAGAGCTATGGAAGGATTTGATGTTTTCAATGTTGCCGCAACGAACATGTGCTTGGTTTCGAACTTGGTTATGCTTGACAAGTTCAAAATGCCAGATTTTGAAAAATACAAGGGAGACACTTGTCTGAAAAGCCATATGGTCATGTACTGTCGCAAAATGGCTGCACATGCTGATAAAGACAAACTGCTTATCCATTGCTTCCAAAATAGCTTGAGTGGAGCATCCTTGAAATGGTATATGGGACTCGAGAGGAGTTGTATCCAATGCTGGCAGGACCTGCTTTATGCATTCCTGAAACAATACAAATACAATCTGGACATGGCGCCTGACCGCCGTCAGCTTTAAAACATGTCTCAGAAAGAAAAGGAATCATTTAAGGAGTACGCTCAGCGCTGGAGAGAGCTAGCTGCTCAGGTTGAGCCTCCCTTGGCAGAGAAAGAGTTGACCGGTATGTTCATGAACACCCTCCAACCTCTATACTGGGAAAGGATGATAGGTAGTGTATCATCTAGCTTTACTGAGCTAGTTACTATCGGAGAAAGGCTAGAGGAAGGAATCAGAAAAGGAAAATTTGGTAATGTTGAAGCTTTTAATGTTGCGAGAAAGTCCTCTGGGAACTTTCAAAAGAAGAAAGAAGGCGATACTCATGATGTCAACGCTGAAAGAAAATCCTATTATAGGCAACAACAATATGGTGAACAACAAGTAGCCGCAATTTCTCCTATGGCGAATGCTCCACAAGCTCGAGATCCCCCACAAAGGAATGTTGGTCAGAATCAAACCCGTAATCCCAGACCTAGGGCTCCCATTGACCCTGTTCCTATGAAGTATGTTGAGATTTACCCTTTCTTGTGCCAAAAAGTTATTGTCACCACTAGACCTCTCAATCCTCCGAATCCTCTTCCACCTGGATTTAGGACCGATCTTCATTGCCCATTCCATGAAGGAGTTGCAGGTCATGATATTGATAACTGTTATGCTTTCCAATCTCGAGTTCAAGACTTGGTCAGAGGAGATGTGCTCACCTTCACACATAGAGGGGCTCCCAAGGTTGAAAGAGATCCCATGCCAAAACAGAGTGGATGAAGACTGGGTCGTAGAATCACGAGTTACTACCTAAAGCCAGTGGATCAGACGGGAAAGCTCATCCTTGCTACTGATTAGACATTAGGCCTTGTTTCTTTTCAGTTTTAATTTCCTTGTTTGTATTATGTGAACTTGCTTAAGACTTGTTTTTCTTTAATGTTAATGTTAATGAAATGAGCATCGCATATTTTGAATCAATTCATTCACTTTCATATTTGCGTATATTCATGTTTTCCCTTTTCAAAAAATTCAAATATATATATATATATATATATATATATATATATATATATATATATATATATATATATATATATATATATCATTATTGTTTCTCTTATTCATCTCCTGATTGGAGGGAGGATGACGAAAATAAGATACCCAAATTGTTGAATGGTATGCTTTCAAAATAAAACCTTGTTGATGATATACATGCATTGTTTCAACTCCCAAACACTAGAGAAATAAGGAAGTTAATCCATTGTCAACCCCTTTGAGCCTGGAAGTTGGAGTTTCTTTCTACACGAAAAAACATGTAATCTTAACCTGGGGCAGGGTAGTTCTCAATTAATTTGAATATGCATTCAATTTCAGGAAAATCATTCCTTACGCATTTCAATAAGGGTTTTAAGCCCAAGTTTTCCTTTCGACACATCAAAGAATTGTCGAAAAAGCTGATGGCAGTCATTGTCCAAAATAAAAATAATAATAAAATGAAAAAAGCTGCTAAGTCAACACCCCAAAGGCGACTTAGGCAAAAATAAAAGCATCCCGTTGGACTGAAAATATCAAAGATACAGTCCAGGAAAAAGTTAGGGATAATAAGAAGTTCAAATCAAGAGAGGTCACCAATAATCCTCAAAAAAGACAAAGATAAGTTGACCCAAAGTCCTCATCAAATAAACCAACAAAATATTGTGAAGAAGTAGTGTCTGATATCTTAATAAAGCAATCCTTTGACTCTTAAGACATCATTATCAATACAACTCTAAATAACCTGAATGCATTGGTTGAATTAATTAAGCGTAGGACTGGAGATCATCATGGAGTATGGGTTGGGTAAAAATTAAATTTTGAGCCTTATATCCTTTGTTTCGAAAATCGTGAACCAGACCACGTTACGACCCCTTAAGGACCTAATTGAAGTTAGGTTTGTTTTGAAAGCATGTCGCAACAAGGTTGCGTAAGCTGGCTCCCAAGAGTTTTGCCAATCATTTGCTTTGGTATCATACCGTGTACATTATCTTTATTTTTGCATTATCTTTCACTTTGCATTATCTTTCACATTAAGTGTCTGAATAAACATTGCATTCTTACCAATGATTCATCTTCTTTACACCAATATCATTCTAATAATGATTTTGATTTCACAATTTTGCTTGAGCATTGCATTAAAATTAACATTTTTGAATGAATATTTTTATTTGCAAGTAAGCATTAATCGTTAAGGAATTCTAAATAGTGAAGAAACATGATCAGTGATCCTATCAGAGGCATATCACAGTCAAAGATCTTGTTATTCAGAGAATCTCTTCAAGACTCATGTCTGGGGCAAGCATTTCAAGCAACCAGTCAAGCAGCCATTCAAGAATCAATCAACATGGGGCAGTCTATTTCAAGCAATCCCCAAGAAAAGCTTACCACTCATTCCCAACAGGATTAACGTCTTGATACTTCTAACAAATATAGTAGAAGTTATGTTCAAGACATTTTTCAAAGGCATAGTTGGCAAAAGTTCCCTGTGTTGTGGAATCAGCTATTTCAGCCGCACCTCTCTAAAAGAGTCTTATCTATTGGCCTCAGCATTTGCATTGCAAGCATCGACTATTTGCATCATACAATTTCAAATCAAGCCTAGCTCGAAGTATACTTCGTGCTCATTTGCATTTCCCGAGGTCTTATCATCTTACCTTGTGGTCAAAGTCCAATTTTGTTTGGCACCCTTAAAGTCCAATTTCTATTGGCAAGTATCAAAAATCAAAGTCCAACTCACTTGGCACCTACCAAAGTGGACGTATTTTTTACCCTGTCTTTCATCCAATATCATTCTTGGATCCAATTTTCTCACTCCGGTTCTTCCCATTGAGAAGTCATTATTTCCTTCAACTTTCTCACTCCGGTTGTTCCCATTGAGAAGTTCTTATTTCCTTTAACTTTCTCACTCCATTTGTTCCCATTAAAAAGTTATATTTCCTTCAATTGTCTCACTCCGGTTCTTCCCATTGAGAAGTTCTTTTATTCCTTCAACTGTCTCTCTCGGATTAATCCCATTGAGAAGTTTAAAGTGTGTTCTTCTAACTTCTTTCTTCGGTTAATCCCATTAAGAGGTTCATCATATTTCCTTCCAATTTCTCTCTCCGGATGATCCCTTGAGAAACTTGACATATGTTTTCCATTTCTTCAAAATTCTCTTTCTGGTTAATCCCATTGAGAAATTCAATCCATTTTCATTCAAGTTCTCCCCCCGATTAATCCCATTGAGAAGTTTGGCACAAATCTTTATTTCAAGTAGCATATTTCTGAATGTCTCCTTGAAGAATTTGATCTTTCCCTTGTTATACCTTCATAATTTGGTTTCATTCCACATCTAGTACTTTTCTAGATGTTTCGGGCGTTGATTTCCAAGTTTGGCACTGGTGCATCTGTAGCATTGCTAGATGTCATTAATACCTCTTCCAGGGTTTAACCCCTTTCATTTCAAGTGTTCTTGATTAATCCACGTCACCCACACAGATTTTCAGAAATATCTTGTTTTTCCTCAACCAGTTTCTTACCTTATCATTTTCAATGTTTTCTCTTCATTCAATCATTTCATCATCCCCACAAACTTTGTGTCTCATATCTGATCGCATTCATTCATATACATAAAATCCCCAACAATTTCATCCATATGCATCTCGTGTTTCACCATAGCATTGCATTTTGCATCGGACAAATTTTGGGATTTTCTTATATCTAATTGACTTTTACCCTGAAAATCGAACGCCTAGCAACAGTTCACTTCTTCAGGTTCAAGACAATTAGATAAGGGCACCTGTCATACCCCAAACTTGTCATATCCATATAATTTTACTTTTATGTGTTTTGTTTACTAACCATGATTTAAAAAAAAGTATGTACATGTTGTTTTCATTCTCTGTTGTTTAGGTTTAAGCATCGCGATATTTGAATCAAGTTTCAGGCTAAGTCAAGACCAAGTTGTTTCATGGTTGATAATCATCAAGACCGGTTCAAGACCAGTTCAGTCCAATTAGGGCCCAGTGCAATGTGGTGCAATTCATAGTTTAAGGCATGATCATCTGATTTTCAAGGCATGTTCATGTGGTCTATAGTGAAGAAATTGGTTCATCAAGTTCAATTTTAAAATTCAAGTTGGTGTCAAGGTGAACACGTTCAAGTATCCATGTTCGAAGCGAGAAGAGCATAAAACTTTCCATTCACATTCAATTTACGTCAATTCAAGGCCCATTTACAAAGTTCAATCAAGAGTTCATTTACAAGATTGTTAAGAAATATGGAGGTGCACATAGTTCATTTACAAGAAGAGTCTGTTATATTATACAAAGAAAAATATTGCAAAAAAATATAGCTTAGAAAAATCTAGCTTATTGTCATATTACAACTAAGAAAGATCATAGAGGCAACGAAGAAAAAAAAAATAGAGCATAAAGGTAGAATTCACGGGTAAAGATACAAAGATCCATGTCATCATTTGGTACAAAGTATCGGTGTGTCTCACATTAAAAACGCAAAAGGCGTTAATTTAATCTTCTTCAAGAAAGCAAAAGGGCGTGCCATCCCAAGTCTTGGTGTGCATTCCATAAAACTCTATGAGCACTGTCTTTTCAAACGCTTGCCCCATGCTACTGTGACTATCCGTTGCATTCCATTGCCAATCCAACTTGAAAATTGTCTTGTTACACCAGTACCATGAAGAGTTGTGTTGATTTCATAATATTCACCAAATGCAAGTGTCCTAGTCTCCTCCACCATTATGTCAGGATTCAACCTCAACCAACAAGAACATTTTCACACAATTTTGGTCATTCATCAGTACACCATCCATAATATTCAAACCTGCTGAGTAAAACATTAATGAACAATCAGTAATAAACATCAACAATAAGGAACCGCGACATCTTATCGACACAAACCCGCTACAACAATGGTACAGACTTAAGCCTACAAGATCGAGGCATTTCATGAAGTCAAAATGTCCAGAGTAAAGGAGTACTATGCAGTAAACATCAGTTTTGGCAAAGGAAACCTTTACACAGCTTGTCACAATTAAGAGATCCATGATTCACAAACCAATGTTCAGGATTTTCAGCCTTTACCTAAGATCAAAGGTGCAAGGCTTGGAGAAAGCTTCAGTACTCCCTCTAGTAGCTTTTGCACCTGTTCGCCTAGAGCTCTTTTCATTTGGCAGAATGGCAGCAGAGTCATAGTCTCCTCAAGGTACCATTAGTGAAGTTATTGTGATTACCATTCAAACTCCAATGGTACGAACAAGGCAAGGGAAAGCATATGAACACTGCAGGAGTCATGACATGAGACAAAATTAATAAACTTTTGAAGAATATGTCACAAATTCAAAGGATAAGCTCAATATAAAGTGTGACATGAAGGGTAACTCACTATTTAATTTGGAATTTTCTTTTGAGAACAAAGTGTAGTCAGATACATTCTTCTAAAGCAAGGACATTTCTTCCTAAAAGAAATTCAGCAGGGTATTATGTTTTCCACTACAAAACATAAAATTATTAAAGCTTACCAACTGAATTGATGAAGCAAATGATCAAAGAAGTATCTGAGATACATCTCCTAGGGTATCATGTTACAAGATTTTTTATATTCATTTTTTAAAAATGAAAGACTAATTTTGACATCCTATAACATAAACATACATTATTGAAGATCAAAAGATAATCAAAATCGTAATTTTTAAAAAAAGTTGTATCTCAATAATGATTTTTTATGAAAATCAATTTGAAATAGCTTCAAAATTAAATGATTTTTTGAAATCTTGATATTCAAATTTTTTTCTCGTTAAAATAATAAAATATCTTAAATATTATTTTAAGAAAAACTATTAAACCAAATTTTCATTTGAAGTTTATTGAAAATTTATTTATAAATTTTTTTTTACAAAAAGTTATATTACACTATAAAAATTATTTTAAAGAAAAATCAAAATAAATAAACCCCTAATTCAATCCATAAATTTATGATTTTATCCAAATCAATTCAATAATATTGTGGATGAATGATTATTTTATCTCATCCAAACTAATATACCATTATGATTTTGGTTAAATTCAACTTAACGAGTGATTCACATTCCTACATTAAACTACTTAAAATAACATTTTGTTAATGAATATACGTCATTAACCTTCCACCGAATGACGCACCTAAAACGTGATATGTAGTGGAATGTGTAATAGTAAAAGTCAATATTTGTGTACGAAATAGTTTTGGAATAAACTGAATGAAAACGTGTAATGGAATAATTGAGCACTCATCATGAGAGATAGAAGCCAAAAATGGTCACATGTGGACGGCGACGATCATTCTGCAATCCATCCATAACGTGGCCAGCAAAGGAATCGAATACGTGCAAATGGATAACAAACAACGTCATCACAATGTTGTCATTTAGTTGAACCGTCCCAAAAGTCAGTACAACAGTGCACTAAATGAGGTCCAATAACACCTTCACTTGGCATATTTTTTATTTGTTTACCAACTATGGAAATATCATCATCCTCTTAGTAACTTATGCCATATTTTGGTTGATTCACTTAATTTTATCATAAGTAGTAATAGGTTAGAAATTATTAACCAACTAAATAAAATTAAAAATTCAAAGTGAAAGCTCATTGACAGCCATGTGTGACGTTCTTCTCTTTTGTCTATGGTTGAGAAGACTTTGTTTCTCACAAGTTACAAGAATAATTAGAAAATCATGAAAAATAAGGAAATTGGTAGAATTGTAATGAAGGTTAAAGCTCTCTTTACCTTCTTCTTCTTCTTTCGATCAATCATTGTCATTGTTATTTACGATGTTTGTTTCTTGATAATTTCTGATGATATGAGTTAGATTGTTAATTGATTATAACACTACTTGATCTTAGTTACTTGTTAAAGGTTATTGACTCTTTATCTTATTGGTATTCTTCTTTAAAGTTGGTGACTCTTCTGGAGGCACGTCTGAGATTGCCTCTGACACAATTGATGGGAAATTAAGACAATAACAGATCAATACACAACGAATATAAAATTCTCAAAACTCGTAGGAACCTTGAGGATCAATAACAAATATAAGACAACAAATCGAACAAACAAAAGGCACAAAAGAACACTGATATTTTTAATATGGAAATCCCTCAATATGAGAGTAAAAAGCACAAGTCGTCCAGACCAAAGAAATAATTCCACTATAATCAATTAAGGGTACAAGAGAGTCTTAAAGTGATTCACAAACTGGTGTTAACAACCGCAAATCACAAAGCAAACTAGCTTACAAATAAGAATTAAAAGGCTAATTTTTTTTCAAATCTACAGCTTCAGTGCGAAGCAGATCACTCTCACCTTAGACTTTTTTTTTGAAATTTTGAACGGTCAAAAGTTAGATATATGTGTTGCCAACCTGCCCTCTATATTTTAGAACATCCAACAGTTAACGAATAGGGGATCGTCGATTTAGTGAGACTGGTTGCAGAAAAACAGGAATGAGTTTGTCTCCTATTTTCTCTCTTTTGAAACCTTATTTTTTTTCTATCTCTCTCAACCCTAAATTGACCCTTTCCACTTAAATAAATGAGACAAATTGGTTAATCATATTTGAGTCTTTCTCCATATAGGAAGGGATCCCAAACCCAACAAACCTCCCCCTCACAACCATGTGGAGGAAAATGCCAAACCGGCGATATCACAACAAGCTTCAAATTTTACTCTTGGTAATGCTTTAGTCATCATATCATAATCATTATCATATGTATGAACTTTAGTTAACTCCAACAACTTAGCATCAAAAACATCATGTATCCAATGATATCTCACATCAATGTGTTTGGACTTATTATGAAAAGTTGGATTCTTACCAAGATGAATAACACTTTGACTATCAACAAATAACACATATTTATCTTGAAAAAAACCAAGCACTAGAAAAAAAAAATCAACAATAGTAACTCTTTGCATGCTTCGGTAATTTCAATAAACTCAACCTTTGTAGTAGATAGTGTTACACACGTTTGCTATTTGGACTGCCAAGCAACAACTCCCCCTGCAAATTTAATTATGTAGCCCGAAGTGGACTTTATGGAATCAATGTTTCTATCCATATTAGAGTTAGAGTACCCCACTATAGTAGGTTTATCTCCTCCAAAACAAAGCCTCATAGAATATTACCGCAAAGATACCTTAAAATCCATTTTACAGCATTCCATTATTCTCTACCTGAATTTGACAAAAATCTATTGGTTGTACCAACATCACGTGCCATATCTGGTATTGACCACACCATTGCATACATCAAACTACCCACATCAGACACATAAGGAACATGTTTCATATCAAACGCTCCATCTTCACTTGAAGGAGTTTGATTAGAACTTAATTTGAAATGAGTAGCTAGAGAAGTGCTTACCGCCTTAGAACTTTCCATTTTGAATCTTTGCAACACAGTTTCAATATAATTTTCTTATGACATCCAAAGTTTATTTTCTTTTCTGTCATACATGATTCTAATGCAAAGAATTTGCTTAGCTCCTCCCGTGTCTTTCATGGCAAATGATTCTCCCAATTGCATCCTTAACATGTTAATGTTAGAAATACTTTTCCCTACGTTAAACATATCATCAACATATAAAAACAGGAAAATGAAGTCATCATTAGAAAAGTTCTAACAAAGACGTAATGATCTGAAGTAGTCTTCAGGTATCCTTGATCACACATAACAGACTCAAGCTTCTTGTAGCATTTCCTTGGAGCTTGCTTCAACCCGTATAAACTCTTTCTCAATATGCACACATGATCTTCTTTACCTTTAACTTGAAAACCATTGGGTTGTTTCATGTAGATCTCTTCCTCCAAATCACCATGAAGGAAAGTCGTTTTCACATCCATTTTCTCAACCAATAAAATCAAAAGTAGCATCCAAACTCAACATGGTTCTATTTGATGACATCTTTACAACAGGTGAGAAAATATCATTAAAATCAACACCTTTTCTTTGACGGAAACCTTCACCGTTAATCTGGCTTTATATCTTGGAGACTTAAAGTTTCTCTCATGTTTAACTCTATAAATCCATTTTTTTCCAAATCCCCTTTTCCTTTAGGAAGATTCACTACATAAGTGTGATTATCATGCAATGATTTTATCTCATCATGCATTGCATTATTCCATTTTTAATTTTCATCACTTTCCATGGCCTCTTGAAAACACTCGGGTTCACCCTCATTAGTCAAGGTCACATACTCATCAGAATTATACCTTATAGAAGGTTGTCTCCTCCTGTTAGACCTCCTAAGTTGAACATGAGATGGTTGTGGAGTTTCGCCAAGATTCCCATCCTGTGACAAATCTCTCTCCCCTTCACCATCATTAGTTGGAATATTGATCTCATATCCAAGTTATTGATCATCAACATAAGCATATGGCTCACCATTGGGATCATCACCACCAAAAGCATCCATATTATGACTAGGTAACCAAACTTGATCAATATTAGACAAATTGATATCTTTTTTAGGTGTAGCCTTATCTACCTTATCAATAGCTTTAATAGTTTGGTCTTCCATAAACACCACATCACGACTTCAAATAAGCTTCTTCCCTACGAGATCATACAACCTGTAACCAAACTCATTTTTCCCATAGTCGATGAAGATACATTGTTTTGACTTTGCATCCAACTTGGATCTTTCATCCTTTAGAATATGCAATAAAGCCTTACAACCAAAGACTTTCAAATGATCATACTTGACATTATTTCCAAACCAAATTTTGTCTGGAACTTTACTATTCAAAGCAACCGTAGAAGTGAAATTAAGAACATGCATTGCCGTGTAAAGTGCCTCACCCCAATAATGATAAGGCAACTTAGTTTCAGAGAGCATACACCTTACTCTCTCAATCAGTGTTTAACTCATCCTATTTGTTAAACCATTCAATTTAGGAGTGTTATGAGGAGTCATTTCACGTGCAATATCATTTTGCTTGCAATAGGAATCAAATGGTCCACAATACTCTCCACCATTGTCTGAACGAACACATTTCAGCTTCTTGCCTATCTATCTCTCAACCAAAGCATGGAATTCTTTGAAATTTTCCAAAACTTGGTATTTTGTATTCAAGGCATAAACCCATAGTTTCCTAGAGCAATCATCAATAAATGTAACAAAATAAATTACACCACTAAAATATTTTACCTTTGATGGACCACAAACATCAGAATGTACCAATTGAAGAAACTTTGACTTTCTTGAGGGAGGATGTCTCTTGAAAGATACTCTAGTCTGTTTACCATCCATGAAATGAAAACACTTCTCCAAATCTACATTCATTAATCCATGAAGAACATCTTTTTTGGCCAAAACATTCAGCTCCTTTTCACTAATATGACTAAGTCTTCGGTGCCACAAAGATACTTCCATGTCGATAGCATTCGCATTGTCCCTAGAAACCAAAGCTTTTGTACAATACAATTTAGAAAGTTTTTCCCCTCTAGCCACAACCAAGTTACCTTTGTTGAGTTTCCACTTTCCAGAACCAAAGTGATTATCATAACCAAAATCATCTAGCATATGCACAGAGATCAAATTAAAGCGAACATCTGGAGCATATTTGACACCTCTAAGAAACAATTGCATTCCCATATTGGTTTGCAAGCAATCATCCCCAACACTAAGTACCTTAGATACACCATCATTATCCATCTTGAAAACTCCAAAATCACCATAAGTATAAGATGTCAAGAAATCATTCCTTCGTGTAACATGCAATGTAGTACCATTATCAACTATCCATATGCTCTCGTCTGATACAAGATTAACAGACCCATGATCACAAAGAATAACAATATCATCACTAGTAATAGTAGTAACATGATCATCATCATGATCTTCATGGTCCTTTTTTTAGACTTACTTATCTTGCCTTTATCATCTCTTTTCCATTTATACCAATACTTTTATATGTGTCCTATTTTGAAACAATAATGACACTCAAGATTCTTGTATCACGACTTGGACTTACTTCTGTTATTCTCTCTACCACCCTTTAGTTCCTTTTTATGACTTCTCCCCCTATTTTCAGTGTCAAGTACCTCAGGTTAAGATGAAGAACCTTGTGACTTCCTTCTCATATCCTCATTAAGAATACCACCTTTAGCTTTTTCCTAAGAAACAACACCTCTAGGATCAAAACTTGTGACAGAAACCCGAAATGTATCCCAAGACTCTGGTAAAAATAACAATAGAAATAGTCCCAAAATTTCATCATCAAATTTGATACTTATTCCTGACATCTGATCAAGGGGACCTTGAAATTCACTAAAGTGATCAAAAATAGAAGCCTCATCCTTATACTTCAAACTTATGAAGCTATTCAACAAGAACAATTTATTATTCCCTGATTTAGAGACATACAAGAACTATATCTTCTCCCACAAAGTTTTTGTATGTGTCTCATTAGAAATTTAATTATAAACATTATCTTCTACATATTGTCGAACAAAACCACACATCTCACTCTGATGGAAAATTAAGATACAATAATAGACCAATATACAGCGGATATAAAACTCTCAAAACTTGTAGGAACCTTGAGGATCAACAACAAATATTACTAAACAATTCCTTGAATTTTTCCCTAGAATCAAATAAAGAATCATCCCTTTCTTTCCTAAATGTAGTGATCCCATGGATCTTGAAGTTAATAGCAATCTCTATAAATTGCCTCAAGTGTAGATGCAGATTCTCAGTAGAAAGTCCTAAGTATTAGCTAATAACTTGTAGCATTTGGAACATCATAGGCTTAGACTAAATTATGTCAATGTGATATTTGGTAATATGACTCATGTGTTTATGTCACTGGGATCAAACACAACATAATCCATGATATTTTTCCTGCTCTATCATTGGCGCTGCCAATGATGTCATTTTCTACCATGACTCCTTCTTGCTCCAGTTGTGGTTCTTTAGAGTGTTCTTCAAATGCTTCAAACAAATGAGCAAGAAGATGGTTTCTTAGTTAGTGTCTGGTAGCTTAAAATCTCCTTAGTAATCTGAATGTTCTCTTGCGTACAAGCTATCCTCTATTTACTAGGGTCAGCAACATGCAGATCTAGTAACCACACACTTGTCATGTAACCAAAAGACAGAAAAAGTTAAAAGCTTAAATGTACTTTTCACAAAATTCTAGAGACACTATGCCAAATAAGACCTTATACAGCGTTTTTTTTGCCCTTAGACAGCGCTTTAAAGCGCTGTCTAAACCTCCACTGCTAAAGGTTTAGACAACGCTCTTTTAAATCTTAAAATCGTTGTCTAAAGGGTGGTATATTTAATAAAAAGCGTTGTCTATGGTACCATTAGACAACACTTTATAACTTTTTTAGGAATACCTTAGACAACGCTTTTGGTAAAAGCGCTGTCTAAGCCCCATCTTTTTTAATTTTTTTAGGTATACCTTAGACAACGCTTTTGGTAAAAGTACTTTCTAAGCCCCCCCTTAGACATCACTTTTGTTAAAAGCGCTTTCTAAGCCCCATCTTAGACAACGCTTTTTGTGTAAAGCACTGTCTAAGGTATACGAAAATTTTAATATAAATTTTTTAAACCACTTTTTTTACCGGGTTTTTCAACCAGAATTTTGACCTGTTTTTCAACCAATTTTTTTCCAGACAAATATCACAATTTGGAGAGAAATATCAAACCAATATATATACCAATTCAAACCAATATATATACCAACTTGGCCTATTAAATATACCAATATATATACCAATTTATGCACCAAAATTATAATTACAAATCATTACATTTTTTCTACAAATGTACATATTATAATTACATATTACTTATCCAACCAAAGCATTGCTTCAAATCTACATAGGTCCTGAAACAACGCAAAGATTGTAATTCAATTAATAAAATAATACAATATTATAGTTACAACGTCATATTTAAATTCTCATCAATTAAAGTAAGAGTACAATATTATATCTGATAAAACACCGAGCTCTATAATGTATTGACATCATTCCTCTTTGATTTCGTCCACTTGATCTTTTGAATAATATGCACACTTGAATCCATCAAAGTACTACATAATAATATAACATAGTTTGATTTAATTTCAACTATTTAATTATATGAGAGATATGTTTAAATATTAAAATAACTCATAAGTTAGAAATACATACATCGATGGGAATCTCTAATCGGCCCAAAGAAAGAGTATCTCTCATAAACCTCAACATGAAATATCCGCAATCTATTTGATTACATTGTTGAGGACACTACAAATGAAAAGAAAATATGGATAAATCCTAAGTTTTATCAAGTATCATCACTAATATAATAAAAAATGTGATAATTAATAATATACCGCCACTTTTATCCATGTAATGTTGTTGACTCTCCTCTTTGATGTTTGGATATCACTTTGGGCTCGAAAAGCTTGTATGATGCTAATAAAATATAAATGAATAATTAGAACAATTCATGTAAATTAATAAATACACACAAGAATATTTAGAACAATCTCACTTACGTGTCAATCGTGTTCTTCATATCCGGGTATGTTGTCCAATCATTTCCTAAAGAGTCAAGATAATAAACAATTTCTCTGATAGGATTGATTGCGAGCAAGAACCAATGTCCACTGTATGATTAAACAAATGTTAGATGTAAATTTTCTACACGACGTCAAAATACAAAATAACTATAATAGATGAATTTAGAATGAAAATCCAACCCTGTATTAAACGGTATAAAGAACAACTTCTCCGCATCTTTGTTGGCCATGAAGAGGTTGAGAACATACACCATCACGTCATCTGGTCTACTTAAGATTAAAGCTAAGTTGACGGACGCGGATGCTAAGAATCCAAATCTTTCGTCCAATCCATTTGGTCGCATCACTTTGTCATACAAAAACCTTAAATAAAAACATCATTAACATTAGACTATTCATTTGAAACATAAGTTGTTCAATTAATATAACAAAGTAGACCGGATTTACCTCACGTATGTATTGACAACATTGACGCTTATTTCTTCACGACCAAAAACTTGCATAAATTCTTCATTACCAATTAATTGTTCATATTCAAAGCCAAAAATACCTTCCTCCATATCTATAAAACGAACACCTCTGGTCGGAATATTTGTCATCTCTAGAAACGTTCGAAGGCACAACCTATACTTGGAGGTAGGTTTTTTCCTAGTCGCGGTCTTCTTAGCACCAACCTTTTTTTGTTGTGTGGAGACGTTGCTAACCTCCTTATCATGAAGCTACATATCATATAAATAGTTAGATGAAGTATAAAATTAAGAATTTAACATCTTCCATGCATATATGTCATATAATTGTAATGTAACTATTTTTTTGAAACAACGGACTCGGTATGCCGCAAAATTGCCTTATCTTTTGATTTGGATCTTGTTGGAGTCTAATTAACATAACCAAGTAAAAAATGTACGTAAAATACACATAAAAACTTTGAATCTACACATTAAGGTTAACAAAGGTTCATAATGGTTTTAGGCATACCTCATATCCTACACTAATGAGGCTTGTCGGCCATGCAACAAACGAACCTAATGCTTATTCCACCGTTGTTGCATCTAAAACATCGTCAGGATATGGTAATAATGCATTCGACTCAACTGCAATATCAACTGAGACTTTCAAACATCCAGTAGGGAGCTCTCTAGTATGAAGTAATTCTCCGATATTGTTATGCACTTTTCCCTTGCCAACCATCCGATAATATGGTGACGATAAATATAGCTGACAATGGGAAATGCCCTAAAACCAATAATAAAATGAAATTGTTAATAATGTGTATATGTGTCAATTACATAATTTAAGCTAATAGTTCAATTTAAGACAAATATATATATAATTACCTCTGTAATGGTTGGTTAAAAGTTACAGTTGATACTATCTTTGTCCGAAGCATCTTTAAAACATGCTGAATCGCTAGCCTCTTTTTCTTACCTTAATGCATCCAGCTCAACTTGCATTGCTTCCAATTTTGCATTAAGCTCTCGATTATTAGGAGCCTTTCCTTTTTTAATACTTAAGGAGGTCGGAGTGACCCCAAATCCCTTACCCCTCACCCGACCCGAATACTCACATACATCTAATGCCTGACTAAGTATGCTCCTAGTATCATCTGGAGATAAAGCTGACTGAGATAGCGCCTCCTGAAAATCGGATGAATGTCGCATACTTGTCAAATATTTGTTAATAAATTTTTTATTTAATTAAAGAAATAATGTTATACTTACACATTTCTCATACACCTGTAGAACATCTTCTTTAGCAACTCCAGATTTGCCCATACGGGCTTCCTTCCATAAAACATGTGCATGAAGAGATCTTTTAGAACTTTTCTCCTTCTGCAACTACACATTAAGTCATACAATATGATCAAATAAAACTCATATATGATGAAAAAATATATTATTGCAATTTATAGATACTTACCATAGATTGTTCTAAGCGTCCATATCCGACACGTCCTTTTCGGTATGGATACGCGGGACTTGATGCTCTTTCCTGATTTGTGCCACTTATTCTTTTAAATGTTGGGTCCTTTCATTTGGATTTGAACGCTTCCCATTCTTCTTGTGAAATCAAACTTTCATATTTCTTTGGAAGCTCCGCATGAACATGATTACCATCTGCATCCCTAAGATACTTGGTTGATAAAAATGTTCTAAACCCTCTTAGTAGCTTTCCGACCAATTTCATACAAAAATCTCTTCTATCGTCTTCGATGTTGAAACACCTCTAAGAAAAACATACAGATTGTGCGTTAGTACAAGTAATTTAAAGAACATAAATTGGAAGCAATGCAAGTAATTTAAAGAACATAATGTCCGTTATTGTACCTTTATCTCAGTCCAAATTTTTTGTTTGGATTCATTCAACTCTTTGTTTCTCCAATCATCACAAGTAATGGGAATATCATTCCTTACTAGTGCACCAACGAAACTAGTCAAGGTATGACCGTTAGGTTCTATAAGCTGCCCAAGATCGCTCCAATGCACATCTAGAATCATGCTTCGGTCTCTACCTTGGATCACTCTCCTCATCACCGTTATTCCTCTTCTAATCTCTTCTTCCGTAGATATTTTTTTTACTACCTCCTTCATGCGTAGAATGATCATCATGTGGGTGATCATCATTAGTGGCCATATCTAAGTTATAACAAAAAAGGGATCAACTATATAAGTTATAACAATATAAGTTAACAAAAGTAAGTTATAAGTTAACAATATCAACTATATAATTTCAAACCAATATAATTTTAACCAATATAAGTTATAACAATGTCAACAACAATGTCAACAACAATATCAACTATATAATTTCAAACCAATATAATTTCAACCAATATAAGTTAAAAAGAGCTTAAACTAATAATGTCAACTATATACAAGAGCTTAAACCAATATAAGTTATAACAATGTCAACAACAATGTCAACAATGTCAACAACAACGTCAACTACAACAAAGGATTCTAACAATGTACCTTATGAGTCAAAACTCAGTTTCTACAAAAAGGATTCTAAACTCAACTTATAAACTCAGTTTCTACAAAAAATCTAGAATGAATCAAAACAACTTCAACAGGAATAATGAGTCAAAACTCAGTTTCTATAAGTTATAACAATTTCAACAACAATGTTAACAATGTCAACAATGTCACCTACAACAAAGGGTTCTAACAATGTCAGCTAGAATGAATCAAAACAACTTCAAACACTAAACTCAATCAACAAAAATAAAAGATTCTTCAAACACCAGTCAAAAAAAGCTAGAAACGAAGAACATACCGCAAAAAGGGAAGAACACCAGAAACCAAAAACTCAGTCAACTCCCAAATGTCCATTCGCGGCGAAAGATTCTTCAAACACTTCTTCAATGATCGATTCAAGGTTTACGGAGGTTCTGCTGTTTAGGTTTATCGCATTTCGCTGGAGGGAAAATGAAAGAACAGAAAGAACGAAAATAGAAACTGAGTCTAATATTTTATTTTAATTAGACCTTAGACAACGCTTTTGAGAAAGCGCTGTTTAAGGGTGACATCTAAAAGCGCTTTTTAAAAGCGTTGTCTAAGGCTGACCTTAGACAGCGCTTTTGATTTTATTTTTTAAAAAAAATTAAGACCTTAGACAGCGCTTTATCAAAAGCGCTATCTAAGATATACCTTTAAAAGCGCTTTGAGAAAGCGTTGTCTAAAGGTCACCTTAGACAGCGCTTTTTAAGATATTTTGTGAACAATTTTCGTGTTTTAAATTTTTTTAACTTATAGCAGCGCTTTTTCACATAAGTGTTGTCTAAGTTGCGCTATTAAATGTGTTTTTTATTGTAGTGAGAATCAAAGTGTTGATAACACAATCACTGATGTCGCGGCCGATTTAAAATTTAAGAGTCGCCATCATATTTTTTAGGATAATAATGATAAACCTAAATCCCTAAGGTATAGACCCTAGATCCGGAAGTTGGTTAAGCAAGAGGAAGACGTTAGGCACCCTTCACTTCTATTGTATTCAATAGGACCCTTCTTAAGATTCTAAGAGTATGTTTGTTTGTATAAGTCCTTTATTTATTTTTATTCAATTCCACATAATTCTAAGAAACAAAACCTAATTACATCCTAATTTTACTCGTTAAGGTTTGTACAAACTCTATGCCTACGTACCTTCAGTTTGAAGGATCAGAGCACTGTAACACCCAAAATTCCCCCAAATGATTTAATTGAAAAATCAGAGTAAAATGAAACGACTCGGAATAAAGGATATTAATTTCAACATATATTTGCTCATAAATAAGACATGTAACATATATAATTATTATTATTACTTTAATCCAAAAACAAATCTTTATTACACAACGAAAATTATTCATTGTGATCAACAACATATAATTGTTTCAATTAATCAAACTAGTTTTCGCATTATAAGCATCTAATAATTCTTTAACAAATAAAAATATGGATAAACTTTCCCGACTCCCGATGTTACATATCAGAGCAGACACCACTAAAGTGAAGTACTTCGACTTCACCGACCACGAACTCTAGCTACTCCTGAATACTTGTTTCTAAGGTGATTAGAAAAAGAAACAAATATATAAGTTTATTTCACATGATAAAATACTTCACTAGAATCACACCATCTAACATGAAATACTACATTTCATTAAACTTCATATTTCTTAACATAAAGAGTTTAACTCATTGTGAGCAAAAGAAATACAACAATGCCAATTCTTAAAGTTAATATTTATAAACACTAATGAAAGGGTAATTAAAAACTAAGTTTGAAACTTCTACTTTTTAAAATCTTTAATCAACAAGAGACGAGTTTTGTCACTTCTGGTAGTTTAAACTTCTTCTCTAAATGAGATGTATTTTTTGAGTTATTTCTCAAAGGCGGTCCTTTTATATCCTCCTAACTTTTAGGGTTTCCTTAAGTCAATGGATCACATGCCTTGTGATTATCCATTGATTTTCCCATGAATATCAATATATCCATTCTTCTCATCCTCTCGTACAAATATTAGGTATAATACTAAATGCATACAAGGGAAAAAACATCATGTGACAAACCAACTGGCAGAGGGACAAATCACACGTTCATTTCAGCATTAAGCACCTTTTACATGTTTTTGTCTTGAAGTTTTCATCTTTATTCGTTAGTGTTATGGGTCATCTAATGCTTACATCTTCAATCTCATGTCTTGTATTCTATAATGTTTATACATTTCTCTCCTCACAACTTATTTTGGCTCTAAAGTCGGTTGGGAAGTGAGGTTGCATTGAATTTACATTCTTGGCATGACAAAACCTACCACCAGAGTACTCTTACACAAGTGACAAACACATAAAACTCACAAAAGATAGAACTTGGTGTATTCCGTGATAATTAAACTAAAAATAAAAGAAACTACTTAATTCACCCTAACTATGCTTTTTAAAACAAAATAAAATCAAGTGATAAAGGATTAAATATCTCAGAAATAGTGAACTATTAGTTTCTCAGGAATTGGAGTGGTCGGACATGTAACACACTTCTATCCCCACAATTAATTTATATAAAATACTATCAGAGTACATCCACTAGAAAGGTGTCACACATTATTCAAAACATCAATCAACTCATTGTCATGTCCCGTAACACGGGTTACACAATCAACATGAATATAATTATGCACTTTCACAGCAGAAACATACTTGATAATTTAAATCAACTTTTCACTTCTTGATATAAGATTATTCAACCAAAATAACATCATAATTTAAAAGGTTTTTAAACAATACATAAAAAGGGAAACACAATTCAACAACTAATCTCAACCCGATGTTACATGACACATAGCAGGACAAAATTCCAAACGACTCCTAAAATAATAAAAGACACGCTCCAGGACTCTGAATCTTCTAGTACTGCGAAGCTACTCTTGATCATCTACAAGTTACCCATATAAGAGGCAACATTTCCAAGCAGGCAAGGTCAGAAATCATAATTCATTGTAGTAATATAAGTACATGGAATTAAATAGAATAAACTCAACAACATCATAGCATCATCAACAAAATTCCGCACATTGCAAACACAATCACTTCATGTATATGCAATGTCATCCATAATGAAATGCAAAGTATGCATGTGGCACCGATTTTCTCCATGCGATAGACACTGGCTATCAATCCTCCAGAAGGGAGCATAACATAATCACCAAATCACTTCAATCCACACAATGAGAATGAAGCTACCAATAGGCCGAAGTCCCAACAAAATATGTTATGAAATGCAACATTGATATACTCCTCATAATCACACAAAAAAAATCAACATGTGCATCATTTCATTTCATATTCAACATTTAATTATCATACAATCATGTTTTATCATCGATACATCAACAACCAAATCAACTACAAAAATCAGTACGAAAAGACATCAAAAATCACTAAGAATCACCAAAATAGACACCTGACACGGTTTGTCGTGTCCTATGACACGACCCGTGTCAGAGACCTACGCCTCAGTCATCAAAACACAACAAAAATTCAAAACACAATGGTCTGACACAGGTGGCCGTGTCGCATGATACTGCCCGTGTTAGGCACACTGAAGCAAAGAAATTGTATTTTTCCCATCCAGAAAGCTGACACAGGTGCCCATGTCGTGTGACACGGCCCATGTCAGAGTGCGACAAAACCCAATTTCCCCAAAACGTTTTTCTACTGCATTTTAACCTTAAAAACCACCAAAAACCAGTTTTCTACAACATCAAAATGCATCAATTGTTCATATAATTCACATACAACAACACCTAACATTCTAAATCACTTTAATTCATCAAACACCACAATTTATCAACAATCTACGAGTACCTAATCTATTCCTAAACCAAACCCTTTAAAACTATAATAAGATATGAAAACTCCCCATACCTTAGAGAATTCTGTAGATTGACACTCTTCTCCAAGGTTCCAAGAAACTTTCAATGCCTTATGCTTCTTCTCCTTCTTTTCCTTTCTTCAGAGCTTTTCTTCACCAAAAACACGAGAATGTGAGAAAACTGATCGTATTCTCCTTCTTTGGATAATTATCCCAGTTTATGACTTTCCCAACCTATCCTTACTCTTTTCAATTAAAAACCACCTTGCTCTTTTCTTCAATATTTTTATTATTATTATTAATAATAATAATAGTATAATAATACACTAATTATTTATATTATAAAAAAATGTTCTTTTACTCCCAAAATTCTCCAAAATTACCAAAATCTCTAAATTCTCTATAAATTAAATAAATAAATAATCAATTCAGATTTTCGGGGTGTTATAGGACAAACCTCAACAACTACAGTAGACACAACAAAAACATTGGGAGGAAGAGTCAACCTGAGTTAAAGGAACTGGTTTGACACCCTGAGCAGCGAAAATGGCGTAAACCTTTTGCAAAACATCCATTTTATTTGTAAAGTAAAAACACCCATGCATGTTAATAAAAAAAGAATTCATCCTCACCAAATATCTCTTTCCTCCCTGAGACACCGACCACACTCACACTGGCACGTGTATCAATAAATATCTTCCTTTAATAGGAAGACGAAACTTTGGTGAGGCTAAACCCCTTCTCATATCCAAGTCCCTTGTAGAGAGACTTCAGATCCCCCTTTATCGTAAGTTATTCACCAGTAAGGAAGTCCAATTTGACACCATACGAATGAGGTTCGGGATAGAATGGGGTCAAGCCAAGTATATTAGAAATCTACCCTTACAATGGTGAAAAGATTCCATATGACCATAGCACAAGACAAAGTGAGATTCCTGAGTGCGAGACCTCACCAACACAAAGTGTCCCAGAAATTTACCTTCACATAATTATCTGAACAAGGGAACATGCTGACATAGCTCAATAAGTCCACTGGAACGATCAACCAATACAAAATAATTCTTAAGGGAATTGAAAAGTTTTATCAAAGCTTGGGAATATCAATGAACATTAAATTATATCTTCTTCAGGACACTTCAGTGCATTGAGGACATTAAATACCACTTGTTGACCATTTAGTCTCATAGTTAGTTCTCCTTTTCAACATTTATCGAGTTTCCTCATGTTTCAAGGAATGGTCTTCCCAAGAGAATATATGTGTCTTCATCTGAAATCCATGATTATAAAATTATCTAGAAATACAAACTTGTCGGCCCTCACTAGCACATCTTCAATTTTCCATTGAGGATAACATATCCTTCGATTAGCTAGTTGAAGTGTGATAATTCTTTGCCTTGCAACTCCAATGCCCAACTTCTTGAAAATAGACATGGGCATACGATTAATAGTTACTCCAAGATCACATAGAGCCCTACCATAAAAAGAATCTCCTATGTTGCAAGGTATGGTTGAACTTGGATCTTTCAACTTGGGAAGTATCTTTCGTTGAACAAATTGACTACATTCTTTAGTTAATGTCACAATAGCAAATTCTCCTATTCTTTTCCTTATTTTCTTAAAACATCCTTCATGAACTTCAAATAATTTGGAATTTGTTGAATTGCTTCAATTTATGTATGTTGTTGTGAAGATGTTTTAGAATCTCCATAAATTTACCAAATTCTTGTTCTTATTTTGCTTTTATGATTCTTTGGGGAAAAAGTGGTGGTGGTCTTTCTTGCATAAATATGGGTGTTGTGTTTACTTCTGGCGTATCAGGAGGGAGTTCTATTATTGTAAAATTTGTTCCTGAAGTCTTTCGAATGGGTTGCGTAGCTTGCGCACCCTCTTTTCTTGATTCAAAAAAATAAGTTATTGTAAGGGTTAAATCTTCTTCTTCTGATGTGTTAGAAGTTTTCATATCTTTCATCGGTTGTTCAATGTGTTGTTTACTTGGCCCTTCATATTCCTTGCTGTCGCTCCCGGGATTTCCATCCTAGTACAAACGCGAAAGTGGCGCGGAAAAGGTAGAGTCGCCAGCCAAACATTTTTATCCCGAATGAATGGGAAAGGTAATTGAAATTCTGTAATGAGATGTCCTATGAAATGTCCCAACACTTAATAGGACATTTGACAAATTTTACCAAAAACTTAAACAGCAAGAAAAGTAAACAACACAGAAGTTTGTTAACCCAGTTCAGTGTATAACCACACTTACATCTGGAGGCTACCAAGCCAGGAGGAAATCCACTATTAGTAATATTAATTCTAGACTTAAACCACCCTGTTTAATCTATCACTTAATACTTACCCAATGCAATTTCTACCTAAGACTCACTTAGATAAGAGTACCCTACTCACTCCCCCTCAATCACCCAGTGATCAAGTTTACAAGTTTACAAAAATTGAAGACATCCTTCAAACAATACAGCTTGATCTTACTTCACAGTTTCAATCAAGTCACAAATGCACTTTTGCTTAAAAGCTCATAAAGTGGTACATAAAAAACAACCTGCTATAAAAACTCTAGACACCCTATTTAGTCTTCTGAAATTCGTACTCAATTCTATGAGTTTCTGTTGTTTAAATAGGTTTCTGAATTTTGGGCTTTCTGCAGAATGATCCAGCCCTAATGTGCAGCAACTGTCACCTTGAATTTAGGGTTTGTTACCTCCTATATTCCAGGTGCATTAGGTCTTCTGTTTTAAACTGAAACTTCAATTTAAAACTCCCTACAGATGCGCCTTGTTCTGTTTTTATCCAGCATTAATTAATTCCAGATAGTTCTCCTTAAATATCTCTGATCTGTTAATCAATAATTAATTCTGGTAGCAGGTCTGAGATGTCTCAACATCTGTTGGGACATCCTGACAAAACTGAACTTAGTCATTTACACAATGTCCCAACATCAGATGAGACATCCTGAAATAAGTTCACATACTCTGTTTGCTAATGTCCCAACATCTAATAGGACATTCTGAACTGAACTTAACATTTCTTGTTTGGTCAAAAATTCTGCCAATTCTTAAACATCTACAAACTCCCCCTTTGGCTAATTTTTGGCTAACATCTTTTCTGGATTTCAGAGTGCAGCAGAAGTTCTTTTTATCAGAGTATAACATTACTTTTCTGTTGATTCATATTTGAGTTTTACTCCCCCTCAAACATATATGAGTCCAGTCTTGATTCAACAGAAATATTCACACTTATTCAGTTCAGGCAAAAACAAACAGATTTCATTCATTTAAACAGCAATTACAAAATTTGTTGTTGTTCTCCCCCTTGGTAGGCACAAAATTAGGGGCCAAAGAACTATTATCAGAATTACAAATCATTGTTGTCATTACAAAGGCCTCACAAACAAAGATCACTCAGATGCATCACTCTCAGTAGCTGCATCCACTTCAGTGTCTTCATCTTTATCAGCTTCACTTTCAGCTTCAATGTCTTCACCAGATGCAGCTGTCTGATCTTCTTCACTTTCCAACCTCATAATTATTTCCTCAAGTTTCTTCTTCCTAGCTTCAAGCTCTTTGCATGTACACTTTAACTCAGCAATTAATTCTTTCTTGGAGATAGAAGACTTATCAGTTGATGGACCAGCAGATGTCCCAGAAGGGGCTTCAACATCTGCAGCATGATGACTGAGGAATAACTTGTAGTGAAAAGCCAGAGGGCTCCCTCTCTTGCATGCAGTATCTTTGTCAGTTAAAATCCCAGGATATTGCTTGAGAACAATACCACATAGCAAAGATGGAAAAGCTATTGGCATCTTTGTTGCAGTAGAGGAGGCATGCTTCATAGTCTGATCAAAGATATATGCACCATAATCCATATTGGTTTGAGTCCCCACAGCAAAGATGAATCTGGCCAGACCATTTGAGATTGATGAAGTGTGATTGGTAGGCACCCAGTTTGCAGTTCCAATCCTGTTAAGCATTGCATACTTTCTAGTGAGCATGCTCACAGAGAGCTTTCCCTTCACAGGCCAAGCTTTGACCTGATTAGCAGTGATCACCTTACAGATTTGATTATCTGTTTTCCCTAGCTCATTGGGTCCATCTGTGTCCCTTCCTAGATACTGATTAATGATTTGGGGAGAGAACTCAACACACTTACCTCTTACAAATACCTTTCTGAACTCTGAGGACTTACCATTTGAGCAATCCTCCAGAAGATTCACAATGAACTCTTTGACAAGAAGTTCATAGCAGGGAGAGAACTCTGAGACAGTCCTGAATAGTCCTGCAGCAGAAATGAGATCAATGAGTTCTGTGCACTCAAGTGCATTGCTGCTCAGTTCTCTTTCCAGGGCAACCCTTCTTTGATACACATACTTCCATCTGTTGACACTGGAGACATGATGAAAGGATATGTTGTCCAAGGGAGCTTCAGGAACAAAAGTTGAAGCTCTAGCTTGTGCTGGTTTCTTCTTGGGAGGGGATGTTGGGACATCTGATCCAACATCTGAATCTGATGATTTTGTAGCTTTTCTCTTATGAGTCTGAACCTTGCTCCATGGCTTTGCTGGACCAAAAGTGGCTTTACCCTTGCCTTTCTTTGGACTAGCCTTCTTCTTCTCAGAAATGACAGGTTCATCTTGTATCTTTCCTTTCCTGGACCTTAGCCTTTTGGCTATGCTGGGTTTGACAGATGCTATAATTTCTTCATCTGAGTCCTGCTCCAGATTGACTACTGGAGGAGATTGAGCAGTCTCCTCATCAGCTTGTTGATCAGCAGAAATTTGAACTTCATTTGATTCTTTAGCCTGTTCCACAGAAACTTCTGTATCACTTTCACTTGAGATTTTATCCTTAGATTGTTCAACCTTAGATGAGTTTGCTTTCTTATCTGCAGATGTTCCAACATCTGTTGGGACATCTTGTTCTGCAGCAGTGTTCTTTGTAGCTTGAGCTGGTTCTTCTAGAGGTGCAGGAATGGTGTTCAAGGGAACAGAGATTCCTTTCACTACTCTTTGTTCAGAGAAAACTTGGTTGACAATCTCCTTGATGGAATCGTCTACATAGTTGGAGAATTTAACATGAGAAGGAGTTGCTTTTGCTTTGCTTCTGCTTTGATCTTTACCTCTTTTAGGTGTTCTTGCTTTCTTAGTGTGAGAGGCGTTTCCCCTAAGCTCGTCTAATGGTGTTGATTGCATTGGTACCATAGAAATAGGAGTGGCATGAACCACGTCTTCCTGATTGAGAATTTCTTCAGCTGTTTTAGGGTTTTGAGACATTGTTGAAGAAGATGAATGTGCAGCTTTAGGGTTTAAGATTTCTGAAGGATTACTAGTTAATGTGATTCGCTTGTGATGATGCGCTGAGACTTTTGATAGCTTCTTATAAGAAGATACTAAGTAAGTAGCCGTTACAGTCCAAATGATTAGGGTTGGAATTCCCAAAGTTCTTGTCCAGACCAGTTTTGCCATCTGGAACTCATGCCATGCAATGTCATATGACATGTTGGCACATCTCATTAATTGCTAGATATCACATAAGCAGATTCCAAGTTTGCCCTTTAAGTACTCAAATTGTGTAGCATCCAATGCCTTGGTAAAGATATCAGCTAACTGCAGATCTGTAGCTACATGCTCCAAAGAAATCACCTTTTCTTCTACAAGATCTCTGATGAAATGATGTCTGATATCAATGTGTTTTGTCCTGCTGTGTTGAATAGGATTCTTTGATATGTTGATTTCATTTAAGTTGTCACAGTACAATGTCATGACATCCTGTGGGACATTGTACTCATTGAGTATCTGCTTTATCCAAACCAACTGTGAGCAATTGCTACCTGCTGCTATGTACTCAGCTTCAGCTGTAGGCAAGGTTACACAATTCTGTTTCTTACTGAACCAAGAATTCAGATTGTTTCCTACATTCTCACCCTTTTCATCTTTAACAAATAGAGTTCTATCAATCCCACCTGTTCTGTATCCTTGCTTAAGATAACCATTAAGAAAGGCACTTTTCTCATCCATTTGAAATAGCTTGAGTTTTAAGATACAAGCAACTACCAACATTAGTCTCATTGATTCAAGCCTTGCTGATGGTGCAGAGGTTTCATCAAAGTCTACTCCTTCAGTTTGAGTGTATCCTTGACCTACAAGTATAATTATGTTCTTTGTAACAATTACTTGTTCAGTTGACTTGTTCTTGTATACCCTTTTTATACCAGACACATTTATGTTATTAGGTATAGGAACAAAAATCCATACTTCAATCCTTCCTAATTCCTCTTGTATAGCACAAAACCAGTATTCATCAGTGAAAGCCTCCTTGATGTTTTTAGGTTCTATTTTGGACACAAAACAAGAACCTGAAATTATCTCTCTTGATCTAGGTCTTACACCTCTGTTGGGATCATCAATTATTAAATCTTTGGGATGATCTTTTTGTATTCTGATGAAGGGAGGTCTACTGGATTCTTCTGTCCTTGTATCATATTGAGTGCAGTTATATTGATCATCTTTTTCTTCAGCTTTAATCTTGATATAAGCGGATGTTCCAACATCTTCTGGGACATCTGTAGAAGCATTATCAATTATCACATATTTGGATTCCATGATAACCTTGGTTCTAGAATTAAAAACTTTGTATGTTTTGCTGATTGTAGAGTATCCAAGGAAGATCCCTCCAACACTTTTATGATCCATTTTTTTCTTTTGTTCTCTGTTTGCCAGAATGTAGTAGTTACTTCCAAACACATGAAAGTACTTCACTGTGGGTTTTCTGCCCTTCCATACTTCATATAATGTGGACAAAGTCCCTTTCCTCAAGGTAACCCTGTTATGGATGTAGCATGCAGTGTTCATGGCTTCAGCCCAGAAATACAAAGGCAGCTTTTTGGCATGTATCATAGCTCTTGCAGATTCTTGAATAGTTCTATTTTTTCTCTCAACAATGCCATTCTGTTGAGGAGTGATAGGAGAGGAGTATTCATGATTGATTCCTTCTGAAGAGCAGAAATCTAAGAATTTTTGATTCTCAAATTCCTTTCCATGATCACTTCTAATTCTGATCACACAGCTGGATTTTTCCCTTTGTAATCTTTGACATAATTCCTTGAATACATCAAAGACATCTGACTTTTCTCTAATGAAATTTATCCATGTATATCTTGAAAAATCATCAACTACAACATAAGCATACCTTTTACCACCAAGACTTTCAACTTGCATAGGTCCCATAAGATCCATATGTAGAAGTTCCAAAACTTTGGAAGTTGTCAGATGTTGGAGCTTTGGATGAGACATCTTGGTTTGCTTCCCTATTTGACATTCACCACATATTTTGCCATCATCAATCTTCAGTTTAGGAATACCTCTTACAGCATCCATAGATATGATCTTCTTTATGCCTCTGAAATGAAGATGACCTAGTCTTTGATGCCACAGTTTCACTTCTTCTTCCTTAGCTAGAGAGCAGGTTGAAGTGAGACTGAGATTTTGGGATTCCCACATGTAACAGTTATCTTTAGATCTGGCTCCTTTCATTACAACTTCTTGTTCTTTGTTAGTCACTATGCATTCAGATTTGGTAAAGTTTACACTGTATCCTTGATCACATAGTTGACTTATGCTGATCAGATTAGCAGTTAAACCTTTAACAAGCAGTACATCATCTAATCTTGGAACATCTTGACAATCCAAGGTTCCAACTCCTTTGATCTCTCCTTTAGCTCCATCTCCAAATGTAACATACCTGGATGAATATGACTTTAAGTTTACTAGCAAATTCTTCAATCCAGTCATGTGTCTAGAGCATCCACTGTCAAAATACCAGTCTTCTTTAGCTGATACTTTCAATGATGTATGTGCTATGTATGCAGTGCTTTTCTTTGACCAGATGAGTTGAGATTTCTTTTGATTCATCTGCCCTGTGTGTTGATCAGCTGATCTCCAATCTTGCTTGTTGATCTTGTTCTTGGATATGTGGCTTTGATCAGTCTGAATGTCAGTTTTTGGTCTCCAAGCTTTCTTGATGTCCTCTGTCTTTTGCTTAGGAAACTGCTGATTTCTTTGATGTTTTTGCAACACTTTCTTGGTACCTTCTGTTTTCTGCTTGGAAGTTTGCTGATATATCTGATTTGGATATCCATGCAGCTTATAACAGTGAGGTTTGATATGCCCAAATCTTCCACAGTGATGGCATCTCCATCTTTGATACTTCTTCTTCATTTTGTTCTTTTCAGAATGTTGAGACATCTGTTGGAACATTTTGTTTGTTTTTGTGTTCTGATGTTGAAGCATCTGTTGGGACATCTTATTTGACTGTGTAGTTTTGCTAGAGCTTGCTTCATCTCTGTTATATCCCAGTCCACTTTTGTCCCCTGAATGTTTATTGTTGCAGAGAATAGCATCCAGTGTATTTGAGCTGCTGTTCATCATTCTAACAGATTTGGACATATGTTCCAGCTTAGAATTGAGAAGAGTTACTTCATTTTTTAAGGTATCAATGATTACTTGATCACTTGCTTTTTCTTCTTCTAGTACTTCATTCTGCTTCTTTAGCTTTATGATCTCACTGCATGCTTCAGTACTTCTCTTGTACAGATCCTTGAAGGCTTGCTCAAGATCTTCATAAGTAGGTTCTTCACAACTGGAATCACTATCATATTCACACAGTCCAGCTAAAGCAGTGACATGCTTAGCTGATTCTTCTTCTGAATCTCCTGAGTCTTCATCAGACCAGGTCACAGAGAGTCCTTTCTTTTGCCTCTTTAAGTAGGTAGGACATTCAAACTTGATGTGTCCATATCCTTCACATTCATGGCATTTGACTCCTTTATCTTGATTGGTCTTTTCAGCATACTTTAATTTTTTGTTAGCATCATAGGATCTTCTGTTCTCAGAGTTTGTGTTTCTACCACTAGGTTTGGATTTTCCTTCCATTCCTCTGAGAATCTGTTTGAATTGTCTTCCAATTAATGCCATGTTTTCTGATAGGCTCTTATCATTTGCTGGTTCATCATCTTCTTCTTCATCTGTATTTGAAACCAAAGCTATGCTTTTGTTCTTTTTAGCATGTGTGTCATTCAATCCCATCTCAAAAGTTTGGAGTGAACCAATGAGTTCTTCAGCTTTCATGGAGCATATGTCTTGTGCTTCTTCTATTGCTGTGACTTTCATGTCAAATCTTTTTGGCAAAGATCTGAGAATCTTCCTTACAAGCTTTTCATCAGTCATCTTTTCTCCCAAGGCTCCAGAAGTATTGGCTATATCCAAGATGTTCATGTAGAACTCATGAATTGATTCATCTTCCTTCATTCTCAAGTTTTCAAACTTGGTGGTGAGAAGTTGAAGTCTTGACATTTTTACTTTTGATGTTCCTTCATGAGTTGTCTTGAGAGTATCCCACACATCTTTGGCCAGCTCACAATGATGCACTAGTCTGAAAATATTTCTATCAATGCCATTGAATAAGGCATTTAAGGCTTTTGAGTTGCCTAATTCTGCATCTTCTTCCTCTTTACTCCATTCTTCTTCAGGTTTCAGAACTATTGATCCATCTTTTGTGTCTTGAACAGGATGTTTCCATCCAACTTTTACTGCTCTCCATGCCCTGTTGTCAAGTGACTTTAAGAATGCAATCATTCTTGGCTTCCAATAGTCATAATTAGAGCCATCCAGTATAGGTGGTCTATTTACTGACCCTATATCTCTGTCCATGTTACAGAATTTGTTTTCCCTAGATCTCACCCAGTATAAACAGGCAGGGTGCCTGCTCTGATGCCAATTGAAATTCTGTAATGAGATGTCCTATGAAATGTCCCAACACTTAATAGGACATTTGACAAATTTTACCAAAAACTTAAACAGCAAGAAAAGTAAACAACACAGAAGTTTGTTAACCCAGTTCAGTGTATAACCACACTTACATCTGGAGGCTACCAAGCCAGGAGGAAATCCACTATTAGTAATATTAATTCTAGAGTTAAACCACCCTGTTTAATCTATCACTTAATACTTACCCAATGCAATTTCTACCTAAGACTCACTTAGATAAGAGTACCCTACTCACTCCCCCTCAATCACCCAGTGATCAAGTTTACAAGTTTACAAAAATTGAAGACATCCTTCAAACAATACAGCTTGATCTTACTTCACAGTTTCAATCAAGTCACAAATGCACTTTTGCTTAAAAGCTCATAAAGTGGTACATAAAAAACAACCTGCTATAAAAACTCTAGACACCCTATTTAGTCTTCTGAAATTCGTACTCAATTCTATGAGTTTCTGTTGTTTAAATAGGTTTCTGAATTTTGGGCTTTCTGCAGAATGATCCAGCCCTAATGTGCAGCAACTGTCACCTTGAATTTAGGGTTTGTTACCTCCTATATTCCAGGTGCATTAGGTCTTCTGTTTTAAACTGAAACTTCAATTTAAAACTCCCTACAGATGCGCCTTGTTCTGTTTTTATCCAGCATTAATTAATTCCAGATAGTTCTCCTTAAATATCTCTGATCTGTTAATCAATAATTAATTCTGGTAGCAGGTCTGAGATGTCTCAACATCTGTTGGGACATCCTGACAAAACTGAACTTAGTCATTTACACAATGTCCCAACATCAGATGAGACATCCTGAAATAAGTTCACATACTCTGTTTGCTAATGTCCCAACATCTAATAGGACATTCTGAACTGAACTTAACATTTCTTGTTTGGTCAAAAATTCTGCCAATTCTTAAACATCTACAGTAATGTTGCACAAACCTGAGGAAGAAGGAAAGGACAAGGTCCTGCGAACCAAAGATCTGAGTTCGGGAGTCAGTTACGAATTGAGAAGGTATTAGCACCCCAATCCGTCCGTCGTACTCGACGGGATCCACGCTTGCTTGTTTGTTTCAAAGGGTGAGAAATAAAGAATGCTACTGAATAAAACTGCTAACTGGAAATGGAACTGAAATGAGAAATGAACTGAAATAAGAAAATGGAAAGAAAGGGGGAAATGTAGGGAAAATAAAGAATGTGCTCGAACGGGCCCTACCCCGCTGCCTATGTACCTCATCGGGATAATGAGGATCAGAGTCGACGTAGTTCGCCTAACTAAAGCGGGAACTATTTGTTTGTGTTTTTTACAGCTGAAACTGCGTATGTCTATGCTCAGGTGTTGCAGGCTCGTCTGGTACGAGTGCGTTTACCGTCTTGCATGAAAGACAAGTCGCCGCGAGTTCGCGTTGTGAGTGAATGAGATGAGAAAAGAAGTTCCCGCAGGATAGTCGCTTATTATTTGTTTTTTTGTCTTTTATGAGAAATGTTTTGGATTTGTTTGTGAACGGTCTTGTACTAAGACCTATCCATCGCGGGAAGCATTTACACCTCGCCCCGAAACAGGACGCGTATAAACACTCCGCAACAAAGTCTCGTGTCGTACAAGATTGTTCGGTTTTTATTAAGTGTTTTATTGCTTTTCTTTATAAGATGAGAAAGAATGACTCAAGTTGGAAAAGGAAAAATCTAAGGGACTAAGACTCAATCCTAATTTTTATTGATTTATTTACAAGGGATCCTATGGTTTGTGAAGTATTCTAATCCTAATGGGAAAAATTAGAAACTACTAGAATTCAACTTACTTCCTAATGAAGTTAAGTTGATTCTAAGAACAATGGGGAAGCCTATGCAAGTTATAAAAATCCAATAAAGGCAAAGCAATAGAGATGGACATAAGAAATAAAATTCTAAACAAAACATAAAAGGAATGAAAAATAGTCCTATTTATTTATTCTAACTCTAATGAAAATGAAACTTTTAAGCCTAAGTCCTAAACTAAGGTCATCTAATATTTTCCTTCTAAAACTCAATTTAAACTAACCTAAGTCTATATTAGATTCTAGGATTAAATCTAATCTAAACTATATTTTTTTTTTGACTTTATTTTTATGACCTAAACTAATGGGAATTATACATAACTAAGCCTAAGAATTAATATTCTAAAAAATAGCTAAACCCCTGGAAAAATTATGGAATTAAACCTATAGGGTCCTAAAACTACCTATAATATTGTACTAAAAGGAATCCTACAAAATCAAAATTTAACTAGGTCTAAAAAATGATTATTTTTAGCTATGAATTAATCCTTAATTTCTAAAGAATTGGCCTCTAAAACCTAAGATAAAATATTCTAAAAAAACTACAGAAAATATCCTAAGTACTATTGTTAGTCTTCTAACTATAATAAAAAGAATGGACTAAAAAAGTTACTGGAAGTTACCAAAATAAAATGAACAAGCTCAAACATATTTAAAGGAAATTCAATAAAAGCTAGTCACAAGAAAAATCATAATTAAATCAAAAATAACCAAAATTCAGAAAATAAAAATACCAAATATTTCTAAAATGGATTATTAACCTACTGGAATTTTTATAGAATTTTCTAGTGGATTTTACTATTTTTAATGAATTATTTATGAACTAATGGCAAATAAAAACTAAAATATAAGAAAAATAAATGGGGGTGAATTTAGTATGTTTTTCCAATGATTTTTCCAATGGGCCCAGAAATGGGGGTATTAACAGCAAAAAAACCAGGCCCAGTTCGCTGGCTTCTAATGAGGGTGCAGCCAACAATTTTTTTAAGTTGTTTTGTCATTGGGCTCAAAATGTGGGGTGCACTTAAAAATGGGCAAGGCCCAATTCGCAGGGATTGTTGGGAGGTGTGGAAAGAAGCTATTTTTATGTTTTCTTTTTCTGATGGGCTTAGGATGGAGGTGCAATTAGCAAAAATAACACAAAAGTCCTATTTTTACTTCACTAAATCCATGGAATTAAGACTAATATAAATAAATCATAATAGTTAATGGCTGTTATTGAATTTTAATATTAATTGAATAGAATTAATTATGAATTGATTTATTATATTAAACTCATAAACCTATAATTTAAATTAAAACACAATAGTATTAAAAAACATAACCAAGAAGAACAAGAACAAAACCCTAAATCCCTTACCCCCCCAGCGGCGGCGGCCATTCCCTTCTCACCCTAACGCCGCTCATTCCCCTCATCCCTCTCCAATCTCACCGTCGCCTTCCTCTCTTATTTCCGCCACCACCTACCACAACGCTCATCTCCCTCAAACTCCGCCTCACAACGCCCACCCTCTTCTTCTCCGCTTCGCATCCAAACCTCACATTCTCCTTCCCGTCCCTCCTAATCCGCTACTCTCCCGAACCATGCTTAAAACCTCACAATCTAGAATGAAATGGCCTAATCATTGGAGTATTCAAACAGAAACCCTAACAACACGAACGAGAATCCCTGCCGCCTATTCCGTTCTTTCTTCTAAAGTGAGACCTAGCTTCACAAACTAATGCACGAACATCACCGCAGCAACAGTTTTCGAAGAATTGGAGAATTCGTACCTTGAAGAAGAACGACGTACGTCGATCGTATTGAAGAAGATGAAACTACAGGTTTGTTTACTACGCTTTGAATACGAAGTCTCTCCCTCTCTTTTTCTTGCGAATAGTTGTCGATGCCGCTTGATTCTCAATCACACTGATTGTAATGCAGAGCCGTGGTTCCGTGTTGATGTTGACGAAGATTGACGCCGACGCTACCACAATGACGATGAAGGCGACTCGGTGAGGGTGGAGATTGAAACCAGCTGATGTATAGAAGAATTGGGACCTGTGATAGGTGAAGATTAGCGAGTGTTGAAGCCTCGATTATTTACTGGCGGCGATTGATGCAGGTTCTTGAAAAGATGGGGAGTCAAGAGCCGGTGTTCATGTACTGAGATGAATGGAGAATTGAACGAAGTTGCAAAGAAACTGAGGAGAACAATGAAGATGATGAGATTGTGAATGGGAAGAAGGTTCAAAGGTTGAAGGGGGAGAAGAAGATTGGTTAGAATGGTGAAGGGTATTGAAAAAAAGTTGAGGAAGAAGAAAGATTTGGGAGAGATTTGTGGTGATTTTGAGGTTTGAAGCCAAGAAAAAATTGAAGAAGGATGGTGAATCTGACTTATAGAGATGGAATTCAGAAATTGATCTAGAAAGTTCTCAGGTAAATTCAGTTATTGAATTCAGTTATGGATTTCTGTTATGGTTGTAATCTCTTTTGCTTTTGAAATGATTTCTGTTTTTGCTGCTGGAAATTGGTTAGGGGTAAACAAAAAATGATTTAGAAGCCTGAATTCTGTTATGCCTTTTCTACTAACTTTCTTTTGATGAAATTTTGTTATTTCTGTTAAGGTGCTGTTGGTTAATTCGGTTAGTTTGTTATGGATGAATTATTTTAGTTCCTATCATGTGTTTTTTTTTGCTAGGATCTATTACGGTTCAGTTAGGTAGTTACGAATGCTTGATCCATTTTCCTTTGAATCGAATTATGCAGGTTAATGAAGGATTGATGGAACAGGTGAGGCTAAGGATTTGGTTATAGTAATTGAAGCTTGAAGATGGAAGTTAGTACCTGAACTTTCTTCTCTTTGTTATTTTTCGGTTGAAATTCTATTAGATTGTTAGTTATCATTCTTCTGTTAACAAGTTAGAAGTTTTGAAACTGATCTCTTTTTTTGTGTGCTAGGGAATATCCCGCAAATCAACCCGTCCACTGGAAGAGTGGCAACAACACCATCCTTGCTTTGGCCAAGTAATAACGAAGACGAATACATGTTGTTCCCATCATAAGCCTTCGGCCAGCTTCTTTGGCAATGGCAAGCTGATCAACGATAATCATCCTAACATTGACACCAAGATGAAGAGCTCTCCAAATAGTTTCAGCACTGTCATTCCTAGGTGTGTCAAACAGTGACAACAGACCAACAAACTGCCAATAATTGCAGCATCTATTGCACCCTGATTCTCATCCTTAGAAGCCATTGCTACAAGAAAAACAACATACACCCTGAAAACCTCAAAAACTTCTCTCCTTTTTTTGCTGAAACTCTAATATACTTTTTGTAGCCAATCCCTTTTTTAGTTTTTCTTCTGAATTTGTATAGCATTCTCGATGGATAAAAAAAATGCATCCATTAGAAGTTTATGTTAGGATCTTTTGTATCAATTTTGTTGAAGTTTACTGGTGTGAATCCCCTCCTTGTAACCAAACTTCGGTTAGACTTGTAACTGACTTTTAGAACTAAACTCTATGAATTTTTGTTGAAACATTTTGGATGTAACTGAATTTTCCAATTTTGGTGTAATAGAATTTTCTTTTGGAATCAACTTGTGACTGTTTTCTCTTTTTTTTTTGTATATGTTTATGATGGAATAAACATATCCATGGCTGCATCTTTCTTTTGGGTAAACGGTGACAGACATCATTTCCATAAATGGGCTTTTAATTAAGAAAAAAAATGGAGATATGGACCGAAATAAAAATCTAAAATTAGTGTTGGATTCAAATGGTTTAAAAGAAAAATGACATTGGTTTTGGATTGTAACTCAAAAATGGATGTTCAATTTTGGATAGAATTATGACTAATAGAACTAATAAATTGGTTAGAAACAAAAAGACAATATGAATTTGGTTAAAGATAGAATTTAAAGAAATGGACAAAAAGAAATGGTCAATTGGATATTTGGACATGGGTCTAAAATGTGATTAGTTTTTTAGTGGACAAGACTTGGTTTGAAACATGAATTGGGTTGTAGACTAAAAATTGGTTAATCGGACCGAAATATGAGCTATATTTATTTTGACCTTGACAAAAAAATATGGATAGAAAATGTGATTTAATAGTCAAATGGAATTAAAACTAATAGGGATAATTTGGATACTAAAGCTTGAGACAAAAATATGGGCCCAATGTGAACTTATGAAGATATGGGCCAAGTGTGACTCTGGTAACCGAGGCCCAAAAAGATAATAACTAAATTTACTATTAGAAGAAGCGAACTTCAATTAATAATAAATCCAATCAAATCGATTAATGGCATGGAGGTCATCAAACATATATCTTTGAACTGTAACCGAATCTCCGCTTGAAATAGAATTCCACCAGTGCAAACGACGAAGAATGATGAACTGCTCACTCTAACGGCCAACGACACACTACTTCATATGAATGGATTCCAAATCTTCCTTTCCATGCTCCATAACAGTACCTCAGGTATATCCTGAATTAAACAACCTCTGAAATCCATATGATGCTTTTTGTTATTGAAACGTCCAAACTTTAACGATCAGCTTAATAAACTTCAGTACAAAGAAGAAACCCTAAATCAACATCTGGACCTTCCGATTAAACACACTTTAACACTAGATGGCCCTCCGTGAGAAACTGTTCACCATGATGAGATTTCAACCCTTTTATCAGTCTATCACCTCTGAGCAAGGAGAATCAAATCACAAGATCCCAATCCTGGGGAGCCAAAGAAAATGCATGATTGAATGGTATGACCTAATGAGAAATGCGGATGGATGCAAAGCGATAAGCCAGTAAAGGGAATAAATAAAAGGGCAAATTTTGAGGTATTACAGCTTCCCCTATTCAATCAACTGCAGACTTGAATGGATAATTGCAACAGCTTTTAGACGTTCCAGGTATGGAGTGATTGAATATTCGAATAAAACCTGAAAATTTGCACACTGAGGGTAATGAAATGCCATCTGCCCATTTATTTATTTATTATTTTTTTGTTTTGACCTCTGAATAGGTAACGGAAAATAAGACCAGATGGAAATATGCTGGGAAGAATGCCATTCTCGAATGAAAATTCAAAAGATCCTCGGATCTAACACGAAACCATCCTCGAATGGAGACGCAAAGGTATACCGGCTGCAGGCAGTAACCAGAAACACAAAGAAAATAGGACAAGATGGAACGGGATCGTTGTACATAAACGAGAGCCCAAGCAAACAGGATCATTGTACTTAAACGATAACCTAAGACGCGACCGTTGTACTGAAACGGAGACGCGAAAAATGAGACTGTTGTACTGAAACAAGACTCAAAGACGAGACCATTGTACTTAAATGGAGACTCGAAAGGAATGGGATCATTGTACTTAAACGAGAGCCCAAGACGCGACCGTTGTACTGAAACGAAGACGCGAAAGAATGAGACTGTTGTACTGAAACAAGACTCAACTGGGGATAACAACAAGACTTGGTAGAAGTAACCACCCTGGGAAACGAAATTGCATTCTGTGGGGAACACTCCAATCTGATTGGAGACGTAACGGGTCTTATGTAATATGCCTCAAAACTGGCCCATGCTGGTATGCATATGTTTGAATTTATGGCGTAATGCTCAATGACGATGGAAATGCTACGATTTGGAGGATGCGAATGTGATGATTATGCACATGTAAATGCAAAGAGATCTCCTCATAAGGAGACTGCAGGTATCCCAGATAACTTGGCTGGGGAGAAACGATGATCACTGCATTGATCTGGTTAATCCTTGTAAGGAGGAAACAACCCTGCGGGGAATGCTGTTAATAATTCACTGGCTCTGAACAGCCGCCACTGCCAAAAATAAACTGGACTTTGAGATTGGAGTGCCAAGACCCTGCTGGAGATGGACCCTTCTTGAATTCTGGTGGGGAGGTGAGGACCTCCTGACTTAATTGGGAACCAAAGGCATGACACTGCTGAGGGAACACCTTGCTGGGGAGAAAAGAAATCCTTGTACTGCTGGGAATTGCCCATGTCTGAAGGGAACCTTCTGCTTGGGGATTACACCCACTCTCTGCTACCTTGCTGGGTGAAATTTCAACTTCCACATGGCTGGGGATGATTGGAAACACCCTGGGAAATGCTTGTTTCTGTTCAAACAAAAGGGGAAGCCCATCCTGGATAATAATCTTTAGCTCTGTTAGTAACACCAATACCTGTACCTGCACGAACACAATCGATAGTACCTGCAACATAGAGAATTAGTTTGGGACCTGCTTGCCCCTGGCTCATAGCATGAATCATTGTCTGGGCATCTCAACACCCTTTCTGAGTTGTATTAAATGTTTCTATTCTCCTGTAAGAGTTAGAAAAGTATTCAAATGTTCATAGCGCAATGCAAGTTACTATTTGCTAGACATTTTCACAATCAATCAATGCTAGATGAAAAAAAAGTAAAAACAAAGAAGCAAAATAGTCAATTGACTGAAGTTGAATTCTTATTGATTTGGAAAAGTGGCCCTGAATAGGAAATACAAGGGAAGCAGTTCCCTGGAATGAGGGAACAACTAAAAAGAAAAATAAACTATCCTATTGGCAATGTGAGAAGTGAATCTCATCAAGTCTCAACCCAGTTATGACTCGTATGTCTTCAAGACGCTCCGCTTATCAGTAATGATCCTTTCAGGAACTCCGTACCGGCAGATAATGTCTCGCTTAATAAATCGAGCGACCACTTGTTTAGTGACATTGGTGTAGGATGCAGCTTCAACCCACTTCGTGAAATAATCAATAGCGACTAGGATGAAGCGGTGTCCATTAGAAGCTGTTGGCTCAATCTTTCCAATGATATCGATGCCCCACATAGCGAACGGCCATGGTGAAGACATGACACTCAACGGATTCGGAGGCACATGGACCTTGTCGGCATAAATTTGACACTTATGGCATTTACGGGAGTATTTGCAACAATCGGATTCCATGGTAATCCAATAGTATCCCGATCTCAATAATTTCTTGGCCATGGCATGTCCTCCAGCATGGGTACCAAAGGAGCCTTCGTGAACCTCCTGCATTAACAGGTCTGTTTCGTGTCTATCCACGCATCTGAGCAGCACCATGTCGAAGTTCCGTTTGTACAACACACCATCTTGGTTTAAGAAGAAGCCTCCTGCCAGTCTTCTAAGAGTCTTCTTATCCTTACTAGATGCCCCAGCCGGGTATTCTTGAACCTTCAGGAATTGTTTGATGTCATGGTACCAAGGCTTATTATCTTCACCATCATCAACTGCAAAGACATAAGCGGGTCTTTCGAGCCGGGAGATCGAAATTCGAGGCACAAAATTCTCTCGACAAACTTTAATCATGGACGACAAAGTTGCGAGAGCATCGGCGAACTGGTTTTCGTCTCTAGGAACATAGCTCAGCTTGACTTTAGTAAAGAAAGTTAACAGCCTCCTGACATAATCTCTGTAAGGAATCAAACGAGCTTGATGAACTAGCCATTTGCCATTGACTTGATTTACCACCAAAGCAGAATCTCCGAAGATCTCAAGGTTCTTGACTCGCAAGTCTATTGCCTCTTCGATCCCCATGATACAAGCTTCATACTCTGCCTCATTGTTAGTGCACTCAAAGGTCAACCGAGCGGCTAAAGGTGTGTGAACCCCTTCTGGCGAGATAATAACAGCACCCACTCCACTTCCAATCATGTTTACATCCCCGTCAAACATCAACTTCCATCTGGATTCGGGGTCGGGCCCCTCCTCCGGAAGTGGTTCTTTGTAGTCTTTAGACTTGAGGAACATAATGTCCTCATCCGGAAACTCAAACCTCATGGGTTGATAATCATCGATCGGCTGTTGGGCCAAGTATTCTGACAACACACTCCCCTTGATAGATTTTTGTGAAGTGTATTGTATATCATACTCCGTTAGTATCATCTGCCAACGGGCCACTCTTCCTGTCAAAGCCGGCTTCTCAAAAATGTATTTCACAGGATCCATCTTGGAAATTAAGAAAGTAGTGTGAGTCAGCATGTACTGTCTTAGTCGGCGAGCAGCCCATGCCAAAGCGCAACAAGTTTTCTCGAGTAGTGAGTATCGCGTCTCACAATCGGTAAACTTTTTGCTAAGGTAATAAATGGCGTGCTCTTTTCGACCAGACTCGTCCTGCTGACCCAGCACACATCCCATCGATCCTTCAAGCACAGTAAGATACATAATCAGAGGTCTCCCTGGCACTGGAGGCATAAGAATTGGTGGTTCTAACAAGTATTCTTTGATTCGGTCAAAGGCTTGCTGACAGTCTTCGTTCCATTTAATGGCCTGATTCTTCCTCAGAAGCTTAAAGACGGGCTCGCACGTGGCCGTCAGGTGAGAAATAAACCGTGCAATGTAGTTTAGCCTCCCTAAGAAGCCACGCACTTGCTTTTCAGTCTTCGGCTCAGGCATTTCTTGGATAGCTTTCACCTTGGCTGCATCAACCTCAATTCCTCGTTCACTAACAATGAAGCCGAGCAACTTGCCAGAACGAACCCCAAAGGTACACTTATTCGGATTCAACCTCAGTCTGAACTTCCGAAGCCTGTCAAACAATTTTGCTAGGTTAACCAAGTGCTCCTCCTCTGTCTGGGATTTTGCTATCATGTCATCAACATAAACCTCAATTTCATGATGGATCATGTCATGAAACAACGTCACCATTGCTCGTTGATAGGTAGCTCCTGCATTCTTTAAACCAAATGGCATGACCTTGTAACAAAAGGTGCCCCAAGGAGTGATGAAAGTTGTCTTTTCCATATCCTCGGGAGCCATCTTGATCTGATTATAGCCTGAGAATCCGTCCATGAAGGAGAACACGGAAAACTGAGCAGTATTATCGACAAGTACATCTATGTGAGGTAGAGGGAAATCATCCTTGGGGCTGGCCCTATTCAAATCCCTGTAGTCCACACACATCCTGACTTTGCCATCTTTCTTGGGCACCGACACAATGTTAGCAACCCACGGAGGATAACTGGTCACGGCCAAGAAGCCAGCTGTAAACACCCCAAATTTGCCCTCACCCATTCACACCATGGCTTGTGATCATTTCATATGCATAAACTCAATCACATCACCTCACATCTCATTTTTGATTCACTGCATAGATTCAAAGTCATCTGCACCTAGGGTTTGTGATCTGAGCAATCCAAGAGCTTCTTGAGCCATTCCAAAAGCCACCAATCATTTCAAAGGGGTCCATGTGTGTTCTTATATCATACTACATCCTCTCAAAGTCAAGAATTCCAAAGGATCACAAGAACTGAGGTTTGCATGGAAGCAGAGCCAGGCTAGACTGCACAGTTGACCTAAAATTAGGGTTTTGGTTTCAGAGGCCATAACTCCAAATTTTTTGGTCATTCTTGTTTCCATTGGTCTCTATATGGTATAGGGAGTATGCATATCAATTTTCATGAAGAAATTCCATGGGGAAGTCATCTGATCAAGGGTTGACTTTTCAGACAAGTCAGTGTAAAATCAGGGCATCTGAGGCCCCCAATGACCCAACCAATGGGTGATCTTCATCATTTTGAGTGTATATGATCTTTATTTGATCATGGAAGAAGGTTGAAGCTCACAAAATTCAAGAATTTGGAGTTTTTGCAAATGTTGACTTTTTGGGTATAGTTGACTTTTCAAGAATGTGTCATTTTAGGTCACTTTTCAAGCCTTGATTCTTGATCCAAAAATGCTTCAAATGGAAAAACTTTGGTCATGAAAGTTGTAGAATACATCTTTCCCTTTTCAAAAAGTACAAGAGCATGATCTAATTCTTCTTGGATCAAAAGTTATGGTGTGACAAAGTTGGCCAAAATCATTGATTTTCAAGATGTGCACCAAATGTGAATTTTGCAAAATCATGAACCAAGGCTGTTTGTAACCTCTAGTTGACATCAAACCATGACACAAACATTCCATAAGTCCTAAAAATCAGAATTGAACCAAAAGATCACATGTTTATGGTTTGTGTAACAAGGCATTTTCATGAAAAAAACCAAAATGAGCCAACTTGCAAAACTCATGATCACACTTCACCAACTAGTTGCCTTGGCTGCTGAACCTTCCTAGCATCACACACACATCATGCTGCGCCAGCCCCATGCTTTGTACTAGCCTAGAACCAAACCATACTTTCCTTACACAAAGAGTGGACTTTTGGCAAAAGTGAACTTACCAATCAATAAAGGCCATGTCAAATCATCTGACCTATAGGATTATTTTATACTATCCTTTGGCAAGCAAAACATATGAAGAAGCAAGGCTGAAACACTCCATAGCATCACATACACAAAACACACCCCATAAGCAAAACTCTTCGAATCTCTCTGCCCAGCTCACAAACACTCAAGCAAGTTTCACTAATCATCTCACCTTGCCCCATTGAGTAGAAACCAACAAAGAACCAGGCCTGAAACAAGCTATAACATCACTTCACCATTTTCACCCCAAACTGCAGTTTCCTTCGAAACACCTTCCACAGCTCACAAACATCCAAACAAACTCCACAAACCTTCTCCACTCATCATCTGGACCACAAAGAACCACTCACATTGGCCTGAAACTGCTTGCATCACCATTGCCATTTCCAACTGAGCTTGAGCAGAAGCTGTTCAAACTCTTCATCCAGCCAGCATAAACTTCTCCAAAGCATTCAAGCATCATCAAGAGGGCATAAGGAGTGGATTTCACAAGGAAGGGAGGTCAGAAAGTTGCTGGAGTGAAAGCTTCGAATCTCAGGTAGCTCAAGAAATATTTTTCCAGAAATCATTTTTTATGTTCTAAACTTGTTCTCCATGCTTCACTGGTTATCCTGATGCTTTTAGTTTCGAAAATGATGATGAAATGAGGATTTAATTGATCTCTGAAACTCTGTGACCTAAAAATTTGTTTTGCTCGATTCATGAGTTTGGGGAAGAATAAATTTGTTTTGATTGGGGGTTTTGGTTCGTGAGTGAGTGGGAATCATTTCCATGCTTTTAGATTTCGTTTTAGTTAGGTTTTGAGAGAGTTTGGAGATTTTCAGGTGGGCTTCCCACCGGAGAAGACGACCGGAGGTCTTCTCCGGCCACCTGAAAATAATTAGGGCATAATCCCAGTCATTAAGGGAGTTTGAATCTGGAGCGTGCGATTGCTTTGACTCGTTGACCTCCCGCGCGTGTGAAGGGACCAGATTGATCATTAGAAACCCTAATTGCATTTAATTAATTCGTAATTAAGTTTAGCCCAGTTTGAATGTGAGCCACAAGATCTGGCGCGTAGTCAATGCTCCCAAACCCAGACTCAATCCCTGCCTTCCATTCTGTTGACTTTTCCCTTTTCTTTATTTTAATTCATTTCTTTTCATTTTATTTGCATAATTAATTTAAAATAGTAAAAAATGTCTAAAAATTATGAAACTTTTTCTCAAGAGTTTTAATAATTTTTATGACACAAAAATATTTTTGTTTTTATTTTTATCATTAAAAAAGTATTTTTAAATATTTAAAAGATTATTTTTAATTGATTAATGGAAATTAATTTATTAAAAATACTTTTAGGTATTTAAAAATCACCAAAAAAATTCATGAAATGTTCTAAGACATTTAGAAACATTGTCCAACCTTCAAACCAAATTTCTTTTTTGATCTTGATGCATTTTAAGAATTTCTCATTGAATAAAAATCATTTTTATGCATTAATTTGATCCAAAGTTCAAAAAATCATTTCTGCCTATTCATGAGGAGTTGGACATTGATTCTTCTTGCATTGCATTGTGTTTAGCATGTAGTTTTTGAGATTAAATGGCCTTGATTTGATCTTTCAATTTCAATTTGTTTGGCATTTCTTTTGTTTAGGAACCCTAAAAACCCTAATAACTTGTAAAATTCATATCTTGAGTTGGGTTAGGAGTTGAGACCTCTCCTTTGGGTAGTGAATTAGTATAGGGTTAGGGGTCCTTTGTGTGGCATTTTCAATTTTTTATCTTAGGGTTTGCTTCTGTTTTTGATTTTTGTTTGAGGTTTGGTTCATAAACCCTAATTTGGGCTTTCATTTGCATCCCTCTTGCATTCTCTTGCATGACATGACTTGCCATGACATTTCAAGCATTCATGTGATTCATTTGACATCATAAGACATATTGCAAACATGTTTGATCATTGCATCATGTATTTGCCATGTTGTATGCCATGTGCACCTCATAACTTTTCATGTATGTCCATGCTCCTTAACTTGCTTCACATACATTCATGAACTTGTATGATCATTTCCATGTGCTGCCTCATGTTTATAGCATCTCATAGCATCATTATCATCATTAACATGCTTCTGGTTTTGTCTCTCATCATGTCATCCCATCTCATTTTGCATTGCATTGCATTTCTTTTCTAACCTTTCAGGTGGTAAGTGGCTTTGAGAAGTGAATTTGCTTTCACTTCTCATAACTTTTCTTTTCATCTCTCTTGCATCCATGCTGCATTTTCATATGTGTTTGAGTTTGAGCTTGTTCATTCTTTTTCTTCCCACCCTCTTTCTTCAAGTGACTTGACTTCTTGAATGAAGCAAGTTACTTTGCTTCTCTTGATCCTGTTCATCTGCTTCCTGGTGGTTCCTCTGAAGATTTCTCTTGTCAAACCTCACAAACCTTAGGAATAACCAAGCATGACAATGATTAGGGTTTTTATTAGTCTCCCCTCTTAGCTTTACCTTTGTATCTCTTTGTGTCTTCTCTTCTCATCTCATAATCAGGGATTAAACCCTAAAGGCTTTAAGGCTTTGTGATTAAGCTTATGCCTGCATCCTTCTATTAGGATGGAGTGTATAACTTTAATCCTAAGTGTTAAACCCTTAATGTGTTTAAATCTCTTAACCAATTCACTTAATAATCAATCAAGACATCACACTTGTAACTTGGGCCTTGCATTAGGGTTCTAATTCTTCCTTAAGTGGTTAAGAAGGACTAACCCTAGTGTTAATGGACAAGTCCCCCTCAAGTTGTCTTACAAACCCTAAAAAACACTTCATCATCATAACCATTGAATAAAACCCACTTAATCAAAGGTTTGTTTTGTCATGAGTTTAATCCCTAATCATGGATTAAGTTGAGGAGCTTTCCTCAGCTTAAACATTCTCATCTATTATCCTTCTATTAGGATGGTGTAATGAGTCTGTTTAATCCTTGATTATGGCTTGACCTCATTACTTAACACTAAACAAAAACACCAAAAGACATCTAAATAATCACAAGTAGGTTAATGATCTTAATCCTACACCAAAGGTGATTAAGTGTGAGAATCTGACTTCACACTTAAGGTAATCTCATTACCCCTAATCAGAGGGAAGATGTGATGAGTTTACTAAATCCATTGGTTTAGGCTTAAGCTCATTAACTTATGACAAACTTTCAAAGGCAATAAAAGATTGAAAATATCAAAAACAAACAATAATCGTCTCCTCCGGGATTCTTTCCTCATCACCTTCACTCATAAACGAGAACTTGCTTCTTCCGTCTAATGCAAGACAGTTTGCATCTGTGCCAGACAGATCATACACTTGAGCATAGGCAAGTAAGCAGTTCACAAGTCAATTCATCTTTCAGTCTCTTTGGGTCGAACTACGGTGTTCTGACTTCCTCATTGCACGAGAGGATACGTAGGCATAACTTAACAGTTATCGAACAAAAGTCTCTGTATATTCCCCCTCCTTCTAGCTTCATTCTTTAGCCTCATGATCTTGAGCATTTCACTCCTGTTCTTACACTGACACTTTTACACTTCCTATCACTTATACACTTTACACTGACACCTGTACATCCTTTTCCAGCTCTTTTTATGCACAGATTGCACTGACACTACCCCTTTAAAACACAAACCTTTTAAGCGTGGATCCCGTCGAGTACGACGGACAATCTGGGTGCTAATACCTTCCCAGGTTGTAACCAACCCCCTTTCTCGGTCTCTCTGGTTCGCAACCGTCTTATCCATCTTTTTCTAGGTCTATGCAGCATTGCCTTTCCTCCGGGATAAAAATGCCTAGCTGGCGACTCTTGTCTTTTTGAGTTCACTCCTGTGTGTTCTCATTCCCTCTCGCCGACCGTTCGCGTCTGTACCTTTATTTGGGCCAGTCTCATTTAGTGGGAGCGACAGCTTGGCGACTCTGCTGGGGATCCTTATATTGCAACCGGGGCTTCTGGTTCTTTTTGTGGGTTCCTCCTAGCGCTTGATTGATTTGTGTTTATTGGGGTTGTTATGTGCCTATTTATGCTTGCTTATTTATTTTGTTTATTGCTTCATGAACAGTTGCTTTACTGCTTTCTTTACTGCTTTTGTATATGTATCATACTGTCATGCTGCTGGCTGGATCTGGTTGTTTGCTTTGGTGGGTGGTTGTTTCATTGAGAGTTAAGGTCCTATACCTGGGACCTGAGTGACACTTAGGCTAGAGTGAATCATATTCTTTCCCTTTCCATTTCGGTCTGGTGCGGGAATATGAAACACGGTTCAGATATGGGTTTCTTCTTGAGAACTCTGTGTTGCAGATTTCCTGCAATGCTAGGGCTATCTGGGAAGCCTGCTAAGTCTGGATGACCTTTTAGTATTGACCTTCAGAAACTGAGGTGAATTAGAGGAGGAATTGTTATGGTTATTGTAAACACTGTACCTCCGGGTTAGAAGTGTTTACACTTCTCATAACTGATCCAAGTCTGAGGATCCTTGTTTTAGAACACCACCAGTGAGGGGGTTGGGTTGTTTACAGGTTTGCAGGTACCTTGACCTCAGAATACCCTGTTACTTTGATTTGATTAAGAATACCCCATGTTGGAACAGTTCTTGTGATTCTATAACCCTGGACTTGTGGCTCTTTATTTGAGCCCCCCCCCCCCCCACCTTGGTTACTGGACTTATGGACCTCCATCTGGATTTCTTACACACATGGACTTATATCAGAGCATTTGATCAGATCCAGCTCAGTCACAAACCCTTTGCATAATCATTTGCATACATAATCATTGCATCATATTGACATTTGCTTATTTGTGTTTCAGGGTATCCATCTTCATTTGGTTTTGGTTTTGACCCCATCTTCAGTATTGACCTATCTTCATCAGCACTTGCTTCAGCTATCAGTCATCTACTCCAGTCACTTGCACCAGCCAGTCAGTGGCCCATTCTTCAGTGTTGTCATCAGCACTTGTCTCTACTCATCCTCAACATCATGGCACCTAAAAAGAGCAACATCACTTACCACTTCTTCCAACCAGACTTATCTGACATCAGGAGGATCCAAACCCTGATCACTCCAGATCACATACCATTGTTCAGGGAACACCATGGGGATATACTTGATATGGTCATGGATCTGGACCCCTCACAGAGAAGCCTGATCCACACTTGCCTCCAGTTTTATGATCCCCCACTGAGATGTTTCACTTTTCAGGACTTTCAGCTGGGCCCTTTATTGGAAGAATACTCATCATTAGTTGGCATACCTATCAGGAGAGAAATCCCTTTCAACCCTGAGATGGATTTCCCAAGTAATGAGGAGATAGCCAAAGCATTGCACCTGGAACCAGTCCTGATTGGGCAGCATATGACATCTAAGGCTGGAATCTCTGGTTTTCATCTGGACTTCCTAATTTCTCAAGCTAGTCTGAAGGCCTCCCTGGGGGAGTGGAAAGCAGTTTGTGCCTTATTGGCCCTGAGTATATATGGGATTGTATTGTTTGCAGATGAGCCTCGATTCATTAGTAAGAATGCAATTCACCTGTTCATCCTGAAGAACCCAGTGCCAACTTTATTGGGGGATCTCTACTATTCAGTGCATCAGAGGAATGAAAAACAGAGGGGCAGATTAGTGAGGTGTTGTGCCCCATTGTTCCATACTTGGCTTCTCAGGCATCTACCCAGGACAGATGCATTTTTGAACCCCCATCAACAGAAAAACTGGGCTGGAAGGCTTACTACTCTTACTTCAGCTGATATCAGGTGGTGTACCCAAAGCACCAAAGGCAGGGGTATCATCACCAGCTGTGGGCATTTTCCCAATGTGCCCCTAATAGGAGTTAAGGGTAGTATTAATTACAACCCTCTGCTGTTCAAAAGACAACTGGGCTATGCACTGGTTCACACTCCTAAGGCACAGGATTTGGTTGAGACTCTCTATTGTGAGAACAAGATTAATCTGGCTATTGTTAGGCAGGCAGCCTGGGCCTGGGATAATGTGCAGACTAAGGGGGTAACCATTTTGGGGAAGTGCAACAATGTGGCATCAGCACAATACTATGATTGGTCCTATGCTAGGGCTCAATTCTCTGGGATGCCCTTTACTATTGAAGATGTGCCTGGGCCTTCCACAACACCACCCCCAACAACTGTTAGCTTAGAAGAGTTTGAGAGCTTGAAAGAAAGAAACGAGAAGTTGACTCAAGCTTTACAGAAGACCCTTTATGAGAGGAGGGATGGAAGACTGGATATTGAGAGGCTGGAGAAGTTGAAAAAGGAGCATCTGGCTAAGATTGAGAAGTCTGAAGATTACATTAAGAAGTCTAGGGCTGGAGAACAGATCCTGAAGAGTGCTTGCAAAGAAGCCCAATTCCAGAAAGCTAGGACAGACTTGTATCTAAAGGAGAGTCAGGCTAGGTGGGTCAGGATCACCGAGGCTCATACTCTGGAGGACAAGAGGGTCCAAGACAAGATGGAACAGATGGAAGCCAGTGCAAAAGAGCATCAAGAAGCCCTGGCAGCAGCCCAGAGGGAGATATCAGAGCTAAAGATCAAAGCTGGGGTGAAGAGGTCAAAGGACCAAAGTCAGCACAAGAAATTGGCTACAGCTGTTGCTACCCGGAACCTCCTTATCCGGAATCTTACGGAGCGTCCAGCTGATCCTGTGACCGAAGCACTTCTCAAGGAAGTTCGTGAGGATGAGTTTGGTCTTGGTGTTTGACCATTTGTTTGTTGTTGCTTTCTTTCCATGTACTTTTATTTTCTTGTAATGTATTTTGACCCCTCTGAGGGCTTGTATTTGTAAACAAACTATGTATCATTGCTTTCTGTAATTTATTTATGTTAGTTTGATTCATCTGAGTTTCCTTCAAGCAACATCAACAGCATCATCTTCAAGGGTCTGGAAGGGTCAAAACTGAATGCCAAGCCGGATACCTTGAACACAAATAAGCATACTGCATTGCATGCTAACCCTTTGTTTTTTTGTAGGTTTTTGTTTTGTTGTTGCTAACTCTGTTGTGATGTTCAGGAACTATTGCTCGTCGCCGGGTGTTTCCCCTCAATCGTCCGCACCGATATCCAACCCGAAACAACCTTCCGGGGATTCAGATGGATCAGGTACAGCAGGACATTGCAGAGGTCAGAAATCAAATGGCAAACGAAAGATTGGAAATGAGAACACAGATGACGCAGTTCATGGAAGTGATGAACAACATGGCTCAGAGCCAAGAAAGATTGAGAGCCATAGTGGAAAGGCAGAATCAAGAAGAGCCCCATGTGGGGACTGCTGGCACAAGTAACAACGAGAGGGTCCAACCTCATGTCAATCCCCCAGTTTTTGGACCCCATCTCCATCCAGAGGCCAACATCCCCGTCAATATACAAGGGACTGCTACAGCAGGGAGGGTACTGCAAGAAGACCCTCAAGAAGACCAGTTCACAGTAATGGGAGCCGGGGAAGAGGCTTATGATAGAAGGTTGGATGAGATAGCTGAGAAGTTAAGATCCTTAGAATCTCAAAATTCTTTGGGTTTTGACGTTATGGATATGGGCTTGGTAGACGGGGTCAGGATTCCCCACAAGTTCAAGCCACCATGTTTCGAAAAGTATAACGGGACTTCCTGTCCCCGAACCCATCTACAATCTTTTCTCGGGAGATTAAAAGCTTATACCATGGACGAGAAGTTGTGGATGTTCTATTTCGAAGATAGCTTGACTGGAGCTTCGAGGGAGTGGTATTCCCATCTGACAAGAGCAAAAATTAGATGCTGGAAGGACCTGGCAAAGGCCTTCATCAGACAGTATCAGTATAATCAGGACATGGCACCCAACATGACCCTCTTAATGGGAATGTCACAGTCATCTAGAGAGAGCTTCAGAGAATATGCTCAAAGATGGAGACAGCTTGCTGCTGCTGTCCAGCCACCTATGTCTGAAAGGGAAATGGCTGATATGTTCATGAACACCCTTCAGGGGACCTACATTGATAGGCTAGCTGCCTTCTCATCTACCAGCTTTGCAGATGTAGTCATAGCCGGAGAGAGAATTGAAAGCCTATTGAAGATGGGTAAGATCTCAGACAATGGTGCAAGCTCATCCAGTAATGCAAGAAAGCCTTTTGCAGGCCCGAGAAGGACTGGTGAGACTAATTCCATCCACACCAACAGGGGTAGGTCCCAATATGTTCATAGATCAGTAGCAGCAGTCACCATCCCTGCTTTAGCCCATCCACAACCAGCCTATCAACCTCCTCAGCAAAACTATCAACAACAACCTCAGTACCATCAGCAAAATCAGTATCCTCCAAGAAACTACAACAACAGCAACACCAACAACAATAACCAGCAAAGGCCATTCCAGCAAAGGCCATCTCAAGCCAACAGGGTGATCGATCCGATCCCAATGCCATATGCTACCTTGCTGCCACAACTTCTGAAACTCAACCTAGTTGAGCTAAGAACGTTGGCACCTCCGGATCCCAACAGTCTACCCAGGAACTACGACTCCAATGCTAGGTGTGCTTTTCATTCAAACACACCTGGCCATAGTACGGAAAAGTGCAGAGCCTTGCACATGAAGGTACAAGACCTGGTAGACTCGAAAGCTCTGAATTTTGCACCACCACCCAATGTCAATAAGAACCCCATGCCAAACCATGGTGGTCCCAGAATTAACGCTATTGAAGAAGACAAGCCGTCTTATTTAATAACCAGTGTGGGACAGATCAGGACACCGTTGGTAGAAATCAAGGCTCAGCTCTTGGAATGTCAGATGTTCCCGGGGTGTGAGTTGGGGTGTGCTTACTGCAATATCTCAGTAAATGGGTGCGATAATTTGAGGAATGGCATAGATGGCCTTATTCAGAGTGGCCAACTTCAGATCACCACATCATTTCCAACAAATCCAGCAATCTCATCAGCAACGGTTTCAGAACCTCCTACAACTGCAGCAACCATTGTTCCTGACAATTCTTCGGCTTCATCAACAAGTACTTCATCTATCATCTCAACTGATCAGTTTTCAACAAATTTTCCTGCTACAACTTCAGCTTCACTCCATTTTGAATCTCCTACAACAACAACATCCGTCCTTCCGACAATGTCTCCTACAACTCCAGTAACAAATCATGAAGATGTCTCTACTATCACGATATTTTATGATCCTGAAAGCAACTCTGCCTACAATTCAGAAGGTGCTGCTCCCATCAGAGCACCAGTTACAATTTATTACAATCCACAAACTATCACAGTCCCTTCAGCAGCAGCAATCAGTCCAGTCACTGTCACAGTGCTTGGACCCGTACCCTATGAAAGCAATAGGGTCATTCCTTGGCACTATGGCTCTGACGTGTACTGCGAGGGACAAAGAATCACTCTTGATACATCAACACCTGCACCACAAATAGATAATGTGGGAGGAGGCGGAGGCTTCACTCGAAGCGGACGTCTCTTTGCTCCACAAATTCAGAAACCCACTGCCGAAGCAGAAGCTGCTGCCAAGGCAAAAGGAAAAAGCCCGGTGCAGGAAGATCAGGCTGTTAAGGAAGCCTTGAAAACACCGTTCGATCAAGAAGTTGATGAGTTTATGAGAATCATCAAAAAGAGTGATTATAAAATAGTGGATCAGCTTCACCAGACGCCATCCAAGATCTCTATCCTCTCACTGCTTATGTGTTCCGAAGCCCATCGGAATGCATTACTCAAAGTCTTGCACGCAGCTTACGTGCCTGAAGAGATCACTGTCAATCAATTGGAAACCGTGGTTGGAAATGTTACTGCTAGCAATGGGCTAGGGTTCACCAATACTGACTTGATAGCGGATGGCCGCAACCACAACAAGGCCCTGCACATCACCATGGAATGTAAAGGTGCAGTCCTTTCTCATGTGCTGGTGGACACGGGGTCGTCCCTTAATGTCTTACCAAAGAAGGCTCTGGTGAAGCTAGAGTATGAAGGATTAGCATTGCGACCCAGCAACCTGGTAGTAAGAGCCTTTGATGGTTCTAAGAGATCGGTGCTGGGAGAAATTGAGCTGCCTGAGACAATTGGCCCACAGACCTTTAAAACTATCTTCTATGTGATGGACATTCAGCCTGCCTACAGCTGTTTGTTGGGTAGACCTTGGATTCACGCCGCCGGCGCAGTAACGTCTACCCTTCACCAGAAGTTAAAATTTGAGTGGGAAGGCCAAGTTGTTACAATCTGTGGGGAAGAGGATATATTTGTTAGCCATCTGGCTACTTATAAGTACATTGAGATGGATGGGGAGATCCATGAAACAATGAGCCAGGGGTTTGAGGCCCTGAATGTGAATGAAGCATCTGCTGTATCTGGAATCTCCATGTCATCTTATCAACAAGCCCGGAAGGTTGTTGAGGAAGGAACTGCCCTAGGCTGGGGCAAAGTTTTAGCTGTGGAGGAGAAGAAGGACAAGTTTGGGTTGGGTTACAGACCAACTCAACAACATCAAGCAAAGGCTGCTGAGAAGCCCGGTCTTGTCAGTGGGGGGATGCTCACCCCTGATGCTATCAACAATTTGGAAGACGAGCTGGAAGAGGAGCGCAATCTGGAGAATTGGATTCGTCCAAAGATCCCGGGGAGCAGTATCTCAAACTGGTCTTCCCAGGAAATTATAAGAGTTACTCATGCAGAGTAATTATTATTTCCTGTATTTTTATAGCATGCATCAAAGTCTTGCATCTTGCCCAAGATGACAAGACTCATTTTGTAATCGGGCCATCTGTACTTTTTGTGCAAACAAGATCAATTAATGAAATATCAGACATCTTTTTGCAAACGAGTCTTTTTCTTTTCCGTTCACTGTTTTTCCATTTTTCTTTTTTGTACAAAAAATAAATGGCGGTGTTTTCAAAATGATAACTTTATTTCACTTTTCTAAGCAAGATTAAAATCAATCACTAAAATGAACAAACTGAACCCTTGCAGAGAGTGCCTTCCAGACAGCACCGACAACAACACGGCTATGACTTCGTATGACTTTGACAATCCAATCAATCAAGCTGATGAAGGGGTTGAAGAAGAATATGAGCTTCCTGAAGAGCTAGCCAGGTTGTTGAGACAAGAGGAAAAGGTTATTACTCCTCACCAGGAGGAGGTTGAAGTGATTAATCTTGGTACAGATGAAGACGTGAAAGAGGTTAAAATCGGGGCCTGCATACAGAACTCAGTGAAGAGACAACTGATCGATCTGCTTCAAGAATATGTGGATGTGTTTGCTTGGTCTTATCAAGATATGCCAGGGTTGGACACCGATATTGTTGTGCACAAGCTGCCTTTGAGAGAAGAGTGCCCACCGGTCAAACAGAAGTTGCGCCGTACTCGCCCAGACATGGCTATGAAAATCAAGGAAGAGGTACAAAAGCAATGGGACGCCAGGTTCCTTGCTGTGACTAGCTATCCGCCGTGGGTTGCTAACATAGTACCTGTGCATAAGAAAGACGGCAAAGTAAGGATGTGTGTTGACTACCGGGATCTGAACAGAGCCAGCCCGAAAGATGATTTCCCATTACCTCACATTGATGTATTGGTGGATAACACGGCTCAATTCTCGGTATTCTCCTTCATGGACGGATTTTCAGGATATAATCAGATTAAAATGTCACCTGAAGACATGGAGAAGACAACATTCATTACACCCTGGGGCACGTTCTGTTACAAAGTGATGCCATTCAGACTGAAGAATGCTGGTGCCACATATCAACGGGCTATGGTGACATTATTCCACGATATGATCCATAAGGAAATCGAGTGTTATGTGGATGACATGATTGCCAAGTCCCTTACAGAGGAAGATCACCTGGTGAATCTACTGAAGTTGTTCAAGCGTCTGAGGAAGTACCAACTAAAGCTGAACCCCAACAAATGCACATTCGGGGTGCGATCTGGTAAGCTGCTGGGTTTCATTGTAAGTGAGAAAGGGATTGAAGTTGACCCTGATAAAGTCAAGGCTATTCAAGAGATGCCTGCACCGAAAACTGAGAAAGAAGTTCGAGGGTTCTTAGGTCGATTGAACTACATCTCACGGTTCATATCTCACCTTACAGCAACCTGTGAACCCTTGTTCAAGCTGTTAAGAAAAGAGCAGACGGTCAGGTGGAATGAAGACTGCCAGAAGGCTTTTGACAAGATCAAAGAGTACTTACAAGAACCTCCAATCCTCATGCCGCCAGTTGAAGGAAGACCTCTGATTATGTACTTGACAGTATTAGAAGAGTCAATGGGGTGTGTGCTGGGCCAGCATGACGAGTCTGGTCGAAAAGAGTATGCAATATACTACCTGAGCAAAAAGTTTACCGACTGTGAACAACGTTATTCACTGCTCGAGAAAACTTGCTGTGCTTTAGCGTGGGCTGCTCGCCGACTGAGACAGTATATGTTGACCCACACTACCTTGTTAATCTCAAAAATGGATCCAGTCAAGTACATTTTCGAGAAGCCAGCTCTTACCGGACGGGTTGCAAGATGGCAGATGATTCTCACAGAATATGACATCCAGTACACTTCTCAGAAAGCCATCAAAGGCAGTGTACTATCTGAATATCTTGCTGAGCAACCCATTGATGACTACCAGCCTATGAGGTTTGACTTCCCTGATGAAGACATCATGTTCATAAAATCAAAAGATCATGAAGAGCCTATTCACACTGAAGGGCCTGACCCGGAGGAAGAATGGACTATGATGTTTGATGGGGCTGTTAATATGAATGGTCGTGGTGTTGGTGCAGTACTCATTACACCTAAGGGTGTTCACATGCCTTTCTCGGCAAAACTCACTTTCAACTGCACTAACAACGAAGCTGAATACGAAGCTTGCATTATGGGTCTTGAGGAAGCCATTGACCTCAGGGTCAAGACGTTGACTGTATTCGGGGATTCAGCTCTGGTAGTTAATCAAACTAATGGGAAATGATACACCCACCAAGATCATCTGATACCTTACAGGGATTATACAAGGAGGTTATTGACTTTCTTCACAACGGTCAAGCTTGAGTATATCCCTCGGGACGAGAATCAGTTTGCAGATGCTCTTGCTACCATTTCATCCATGATCAAAGTTCAAGCTGCTAACTTTGTACCTCAGATTTCAGTGTCCAGACTTGATAGACCAGCATATGTGTTCGCAGCAGAAGTTGTCAAAGATGATAAGCCTTGGTTCCATGACATTAAAGGCTTCTTGGAGGATCAAACATACCCACCTGGGGCATCTTCCAATGATAAGAAGACTTTGAGAAGGCTTGCTGGTAGTTTCTTTCTGAACACTGATGGGTCTTTATACAAAAGGAACTTTGATATGGTACTCCTCAGATGTGTTGACAAGACGGAAACAGATTTGTTAATGCATGAGGTGCACGAAGGATCCTTTGGTACCCACGCCGGAGGGCATGCCATGGCTAAGAAGTTGCTAAGATCGGGTTATTACTGGATCACAATGGATGCAGACTGTTGTGCTTACGCCAGAAAATGTCACAAATGCCAGATCTATGCAGATAAGGTGCATGTGCCTCCCAATCCTTTGAACATCATGTCTTCACCATGGCCCTTTGCCATGTGGGGCATTGATATGATTGGCAAGATTGAGCCAACTGCTTCAAATGGCCACAGATTCATCTTGGTCGCCATCGATTATTTCACCAAGTGGGTCGAAGCAGCTTCCTATGCCAATGTTACGAGACAAGTGGTAGCCAGATTTCTGAAGAGAGATATCATCTGTCGATATGGAGTGCCCGAACGAATCATTACTGATAATGGTTCCAATCTAAACAACAAAATGATGGCAGAGCTGTGCCGGGACTTCAAGATCCAACATCACAATTCTTCTCCTTACAGGCCAAAGATGAATGGCGCTGTTGAGGCAGCAAATAAGAACATCAAGAAGATTGTGCAGAAGATGGTAGTCACATACAAAGACTGGCATGAAATGCTACCGTTTGCCTTGCATGGGTACCGCACGTCAATCAGAACATCCACTGGGGCAACACCGTATCAGCTTGTGTATGGTATGGAAGCAGTCCTACCTGTTGAAGTTGAATTACCCTCTTTACGGGTACTAATGGATGTTAAACTGAGCGAAGCAGAATGGGTTCGGTCCCGATACGAGCAACTGAGTTTGATCGAAGAAAAAAGATTGGCTGCAATCTGTCATGGGCAGTTATATCAGAAAAGAATGAAGAAAGCCTTCGATCAGAAAGTCAGGCACCGAGAGTACCAAGTAGGAGATCTTGTGCTGAAAAGAATCCTCCCTCCGCATACAGACCACAGGGGCAAGTGGACTCCGAATTATGAAGGACCGTTCGTGGTAAAGAAAGTTTTCTCTGGTGGAGCACTGATTCTCAGCACCATGGATGGTGAAGATTTCCCATCCCCTGTGAATTCAGATGCAGTTAAAAAATACTTCGCATAAAATGACCCGCTGGACACAAAAACAGAATGTAAGTCCAGGCAAAAATAGGGCATCCCGGCGAGTCAAAAACAGAATAAAAGACTCGGGCAAAAATAAATGAAATAAACAAAAAATGTACACCCGCTGAGTTGAAAAGCCACATTGGACAACTCAGGCAAAAATGGGTATCCCGATGGATTGAAAACCCGAAAGGGCGATCCATGCAAAACAAGGGAATAAGCGAACAACTGCATTCTGAATTCGTCTGTATTATCCGCAACTTGGTAAGCTTCGAAAGGATCAAGCCTCAGTCAGAATCAACTTCCTCCAGAAAGCAAGACGAGAAGAACGTCAAAAGTCATACGAGTCATGGCAGAAGAGGAAGCTCCTTGAAAGCATCGTCAACATTGCCAGCTTTTTGTTTCTCAATTTGTAACAATCTCCTCATTTCAGGAGATATGTTTCTTTGACTGTATCTTGCCAATTCAGGGCACATGAATTAATAAAATCGGATTTTTCAGTCATGTTTCGTTTTGTACATTTTTATTTTCATTTGCAAAATGTCTGATGTCTCTAAAAGAACCGATTGCATAAATACAGATGTTTGTCTTCAAAAATAAAACACATGCTAGCGGGGAGTATACTTACTCTCAAGAGTGTCTAGTTCCTATGACGGAATCCAGTAAAGGATACCTCGGGACCATTTGTGCGTTTCCTTATCTTTGCAGGATTGCAGGTATCCAGAACGCAACTTGGGGCATGCAAGCTACATCCTAGCAAGCTGGCAGATCAACAAATAATCTCTCCCCAGCTGAGTTGCCTCTCATTGCTCTCCCCAGCTGAGTTACCAACAACTTTCCCCAGCCGTATGGCTAATCTTGCTTCCTCAGCAGAATATGAAAGTCAGGGAATCATCTCCCCACAAGATCCTTAGCTTCTATCCAGAAGAGCAACGCACGAAGAAGTCACAACAGAGTACAGAAGGCTTCTACAAACCCCAGCTGGGTCCTATATTACAAGGATATGTCAATCGGTGACCTATATCCCCGAGCGAGCAGATGCATCTCATCTATCAATGATCTCATCCCCAGCTGGGATGTCCACTTCAGCAGATCAGTCGGAGATCTTCACAGGAACGGGATCCGAATCCCAGATCTGTGCCTCTTTGCATAATCATAGCATTCGCATCATATTATCCCCTCAGAGCGTAGCATTCCGTCTAATACGGAGCATTATGGCAAAAAAAAAAGGTCAAATACATAGCATAATCATAAATCATGTTGTGAATCGAACACTTGTGAATAATAACCGTTCATCATCACTGTACAGAAATCCCCACCAAAGTTCCCAGCAAAAGCAGCTGCCTCATGAATCACAAACACCAGTATATACTCCTCTTGACGCCCGTCCGTGTCATCACTCCCCAGTAAAGTTGCTGAACACTCCCTACAAACAAAACCACCTATATTACAGATACTTCTTGACACCCGCCCGTGTCACATCACCAGCAGAAAGCCAAAGACATCATCTTTTGCACTCACATGTACTTATGTACATTTTCTTGACATCCGTCCATGTCATACCCCCAGCGCAGCCGCTTACACTTTTACAACCCATATACTTGTAGATATTTTTCTCCCTTTTGACACTCGTCCGTGTCACTCTCCCCAGCAGATAAACACTCATCTATACATACTCACTACTCATGTTACTCTTATACAGATACTCGTCCGTATCTTGTATACACTGTTTATATCCCCACAGATTCGACATTGGTCCATATTCTTTGTTAACCAGTTGGTACTCGTCCGTACCATCATCTCAGAATATGCGTCAAGTGTTTGTTTCTACCTGATACTCGTCCGTATCATAGTCTTAAGGATGCTCGTCCGCATCTTTAATCCGTACACTGTGTCAAACACTTATGTCTTCTTGAATATAGATACTCGTCTGTGTCTACTATTCCCCAGAAAAGTCCCCTCAGATTCAACACTCGTTCGTGTTCTCTGTTAACCGGTTGATACTCGTCCGTATCATCATCTCTGAACATGTGTCAGTTTGTTTCTACCCGATACTCGTCCGTATCGTAGCCTTAAGGATGCTCGTCCGCATCCCTAATCTATACACAACATCTAAACACTTATACCTTTGGTTTCTTGGATGTAAACGCTCGTCCGTGTTTACTATATCCCCAGTAGATCGCCAACAAAGCAAATCTTCCTTTTTATCTGACACTCGTCCTGTGTTGTGATAAACCCTGAGAGCAGCCGTACCCTGCTAGGTGGTCGTCCTCCACCTCTTGATGGTCGTCCTCCGTCATGCTCATCCGATGGTCGTCCCCATCGTTGATTTTTGGCAGCCGTTCCCTGCTAGGTGGTCGTCCGCCACCTTTTGATGATCGTCCTTCATCACTTTATCCAATGGCCGTCCCCATTGTTGATTTTGGTTATCTGGCATTCGTCCTATGTCATGACAAACCTCGAGAGCAGCCGTCCCCTGCTAGGTGGTCGTCCTCCACCTCTTGATGGTCGTCCTCCATCATGCTCGTCCGATGGCCGTCCCCATCGTTGACCTTTTATCCGGCATTCGTCCTATGTCGCGATATTTTCGGCAGTCGTACCCTGCCAGGTGGTCGTCCTCCACCTTAAGATGACCGTCCCTCATCTTAACCCAACAGAGCAGCCGTCCCCTGCTAGGTGATCATCCTTCACCTTTGATGACCGTACCTCATCATCTGTTTATTTCATTTATTCTTTAACCCGATGGCCGTCCCCGTCGTGGTCCCTTTTCTGTTAGCCCGATGGCCGTCCCCATCGTCGTTTACTTTGCTTTGTGAACTTGATGGCCGTCCCCGTCATGTTTCATTAATTCCCAGAGAATCTTACTTTATCCTGATGGCCGTCCCCATCATATTTTCTTATTTTTCCCAGCTAGTCGGCCGTCCCCGTCTTGGCTTTACCTTTTTTTCCAGCATGTCGGCCGTCCCCGTCATTGCTCTTTACCCAGCAGTCGTCCTCTGCTCGACGGTCGTCCTCCGTCGCCCACACCTTACAATATACTTTATTTTCTTTTACAATCTATATCCCTTTTCTTCTTCATTTTGTGAGTGCAAATTTCGGACTGTCTTTGGTATTCAACCACAAGTTATCTTGCTTGCCTGTTAAGCCGTCGCTTACACCCTGCACAGCTAACTCATGTTTGAATAGGGGCAGCTGTAAACAGCCTAAATTTGCCCTCACCCATTCACACCATGGCTTGTGATCATTTCATATGCATAAACTCAATCACATCACCTCACATCTCATTTTTGATTCACTGCATAGATTCAAAGTCATCTGCACCTAGGGTTTGTGATCTGAGCAATCCAAGAGCTTCTTGAGCCATTCCAAAAGCCACCAATCATTTCAAAGGGGTCCATGTGTGTTCTTATATCATACTACATCCTCTCAAAGTCAAGAATGCCAAAGTATCACAAGAACTGAGGTTTGCATGGAAGCAGAGCCAGGCTAGACTGCACAGTTGACCTAAAATTAGGGTTTTGGTTTCAGAGGCCATAACTCCAAATTTTTTGGTCATTCTTGTTTCCATTGGTCTCTATATGTTATAGGGAGTATGCATATCAATTTTCATGAAGAAATTCCATGGGGAAGTCATCTGATCAAGGGTTGACTTTTCAGACAAGTCAGTGTAAAATCAGGGCATCTGAGGCCCCCAATGACCCAACCAATGGGTGATCTTCATCATTTTGAGTGTATATGATCTTTATTTGATCATGGAAGAAGGTTGAAGCTCACAAAATTCAAGAATTTGGAGTTTTTGCAAATGTTGACTTTTTGGGTATAGTTGACTTTTCAAGAATGTGTCATTTTAGGTCACTTTTCAAGCCTTGATTCTTGATCCAAAAATGCTTCAAATGGAAAAACTTTGGTCATGAAAGTTGTAGAATACATCTTTCCCTTTTCAAAAAGTACAAGAGCATGATCTAATTCTTCTTGGATCAAAAGTTATGGTGTGACAAAGTTGGCCAAAATCATTGATTTTCAAGATGTGCACCAAATGTGAATTTTGCAAAATCATGAACCAAGGCTGTTTGTAACCTCTAGTTGACATCAAACCATGACACAAACATTCCATAAGTCCTAAAAATCAGAATTGAACCAAAAGATCACATGTTTATGGTTTGTGTAACAAGGCATTTTCATGAAAAAAAACAAAATGAGCCAACTTGCAAAACTCATGATCACACTTCACCAACTAGTTGCCTTGGCTGCTGAACCTTCCTAGCATCACACACACATCATGCTGCGCCAGCCCCATGCTTTGTACTAGCCTAGAACCAAACCATACTTTCCTTACACAAAGAGTGGACTTTTGGCAAAAGTGAACTTACCAATCAATAAAGGCCATGTCAAATCATCTGACCTATAGGATTATTTTATACTATCCTTTGGCAAGCAAAACATATGAAGAAGCAAGGCTGAAACACTCCATAGCATCACATACACAAAACACACCCTATAAGCAAAACTCTTCGAATCTCTCTGCCCAGCTCACAAACACTCAAGCAAGTTTCACTAATCATCTCACCTTGCCCCATTGAGTAGAAACCAACAAAGAACCAGGCCTGAAACAAGCTATAACATCACTTCACCATTTTCACCCCAAACTGCAGTTTCCTTCGAAGCACCTTCCACAGCTCACAAACATCCAAACAAACTCCACAAACCTTCTCCACTCATCATCTGGACCACAAAGAACCACTCACATTGGCCTGAAACTGCTTGCATCACCATTGCCATTTCCAACTGAGCTTGAGCAGAAGCTGTTCAAACTCTTCATCCAGCCAGCATAAACTTCTCCAAAGCATTCAAGCATCATCAAGAGGGCATAAGGAGTGGATTTCACAAGGAAGGGAGGTCAGAAAGTTGCTGGAGTGAAAGCTTCGAATCTCAGGTAGCTCAAGAAATATTTTTCCAGAAATCATTGTTTATGTTCTAAACTTGTTCTCCATGCTTCACTGGTTATCCTGATGCTTTTAGTTTCGAAAATGATGATGAAATGAGGATTTAATTGATCTCTGAAACTCTGTGACCTAAAAATTTGTTTTGCTCGATTCATGAGTTTGGGGAAGAATAAATTTGTTTTGATTGGGGGTTTTGGTTCGTGAGTGAGTGGGAATCATTTCCATGCTTTTAGATTTCGTTTTAGTTAGGTTTTGAGAGAGTTTGGATATTTTCAGGTGGGCTTCCCACCGGAGAAGACGACCGGAGGTCTTCTCCGGCCACCTGAAAATAATTAGGGCATAATCCCAGTCATTAAGGGAGTTTGAATCTGGAGCGTGCGATTGCTTTGACTCGTTGACCTCCCGCGCGTGTGAAGGGACCAGATTGATCATTAGAAACCCTAATTGCATTTAATTAATTCGTAATTAAGTTTAGCCCAGTTTGAATGTGAGCCACAAGATCTGGCGCGTAGTCAATGCTCCCAAACCCAGACTCAATCCCTGCCTTCCATTCTGTTGACTTTTCCCTTTTCTTTATTTTAATTCATTTCTTTTCATTTTATTTGCATAATTAATTTAAAATAGTAAAAAATGTCTAAAAATTATGAAACTTTTTCTCAAGAGTTTTAATAATTTTTATGACACAAAAATATTTTTGTTTTTATTTTTATCATTAAAAAAGTATTTTTAAATATTTAAAAGATTATTTTTAATTGATTAATGGAAATTAATTTATTAAAAATACTTTTAGGTATTTAAAAATCACCAAAAAAATTCATGAAATGTTCTAAGACATTTAGAAACATTGTCCAACCTTCAAACCAAATTTCTTTTTTGATCTTGATGCATTTTAAGAATTTCTCATTGAATAAAAATCATTTTTATGCATTAATTTGATCCAAAGTTCAAAAAATCATTTCTGCCTATTCATGAGGAGTTGGACATTGATTCTTCTTGCATTGCATTGTGTTTAGCATGTAGTTTTTGAGATTAAATGGCCTTGATTTGATCTTTCAATTTCAATTTGTTTGGCATTTCTTTTGTTTAGGAACCCTAAAAACCCTAATAACTTGTAAAATTCATATCTTGAGTTGGGTTAGGAGTTGAGACCTCTCCTTTGGGCAGTGAATTAGTATAGGGTTAGGGGTCCTTTGTGTGGCATTTTCAATTTTTTATCTTAGGGTTTGCTTCTGTTTTTGATTTTTGTTTGAGGTTTGGTTCATAAACCCTAATTTGGGCTTTCATTTGCATCCCTCTTGCATTCTCTTGCATGACATGACTTGCCATGACATTTCAAGCATTCATGTGATTCATTTGACATCATAAGACATATTGCAAACATGTTTTATCATTGCATCATGTATTTGCCATGTTGTATGCCATGTGCACCTCATAACTTTTCATGTATGTCCATGCTCCTTAACTTGCTTCACATACATTCATGAACTTGTATGATCATTTCCATGTGCTGCCTCATGTTTATAGCATCTCATAGCATCATTATCATCATTAACATGCTTCTGGTTTTGTCTCTCATCATGTCATCCCATCTCATTTTGCATTGCATTGCATTTCTTTTCTAACCTTTCAGGTGGTAAGTGGCTTTGAGAAGTGAATTTGCTTTCACTTCTCATAACTTTTCTTTTCATCTCTCTTGCATCCATGCTGCATTTTCATATGTGTTTGAGTTTGAGCTTGTTCATTCTTTTTCTTCCCACCCTCTTTCTTCAAGTGACTTGACTTCTTGAATGAAGCAAGTTACTTTGCTTCTCTTGATCCTGTTCATCTGCTTCCTGGTGGTTCCTCTGAAGATTTCTCTTGTCAAACCTCACAAACCTTAGGAATAACCAAGCATGACAATGATTAGGGTTTTTATTAGTCTCCCCTCTTAGTTTTACCTTTGTGTCTCTTTGTGTCTTCTCTTCTCATCTCATAATCAGGGATTAAACCCTAAAGGCTTTAAGGCTTTGTGATTAAGCTTATGCCTGCATCCTTCTATTAGGATGGAGTGTATAACTTTAATCCTAAGTGTTAAACCCTTAATGTGTTTAAATCTCTTAACCAATTCACTTAATAATCAATCAAGACATCACACTTGTAACTTGGGCCTTGCATTAGGGTTCTAATTCTTCCTTAAGTGGTTAAGAAGGACTAACCCTAGTGTTAATGGACAAGTCCCCCTCAAGTTGTCTTACAAACCCTAAAAAACACTTCATCATCATAACCATTGAATAAAACCCACTTAATCAAAGGTTTGTTTTGTCATGAGTTTAATCCCTAATCATGGATTAAGTTGAGGAGCTTTCCTCAGCTTAAACATTCTCATCTATTATCCTTCTATTAGGATGGTGTAATGAGTCTGTTTAATCCTTGATTATGGCTTAACCTCATTACTTAACACTAAACAAAAACACCAAAAGACATCTAAATAATCACAAGTAGGTTAATGATCTTAATCCTACACCAAAGGTGATTAAGTGTGAGAATCTGACTTCACACTTAAGGTAATCTCATTACCCCTAATCAGAGGGAAGATGTGATGAGTTTACTAAATCCATTGGTTTAGGCTTAAGCTCATTAACTTATGACAAACTTTCAAAGGCAATAAAAGATTGAAAATATCAAAAACAAACAATAATCGTCTCCTCCGGGATTCTTTCCTCATCACCTTCACTCATAAACGAGAACTTGCTTCTTCCGTCTAATGCAAGACAGTTTGCATCTGTGCCAGACAGATCATACACTTGAGCATAGGCAAGTAAGCAGTTCACAAGTCAATTCATCTTTCAGTCTCTTTGGGTCGAACTACGGTGTTCTGACTTCCTCATTGCACGAGAGGATACGTAGGCATAACTTAACAGTTATCGAACAAAAGTCTCTGTATATTCCCCCTCCTTCTAGCTTCATTCTTTAGCCTCATGATCTTGAGCATTTCACTCCTGTTCTTACACTGACACTTTTACACTTCCTATCACTTATACACTAACACCTGTACATCCTTTTCCAGCTCTCTTTATGCACAGATTGCACTGACACTACCCCTTTAAAACACAAACCTTTTAAGCGTGGATCCCGTCGAGTACGACGGACAATCTGGGTGCTAATACCTTCCCAGGTTGTAACCAACCCCCTTTCTCGGTCTCTCTGGTTCGCAACCGTCTTATCCATCTTTTTCTAGGTCTATGCAGCATTGCCTTTCCTCCGGGATAAAAATGCCTAGCTGGCGACTCTTGTCTTTTTGAGTTCACTCCTGTGTGTTCTCATTCCCTCTCGCCGACCGTTCGCGTCTGTACCTTTATTTGGGCCAGTCTCATTTAGTGGGAGCGACACCAGCATCAAACTGTTTTTGCACTTCTTCTTTTATTTTAATTGCCATGTCTGGACGCGTGCGCCTCAACTTCTGCTTTACCGGAGGACAAGCTGCTCTGAGAGGTAGCTTGTGTACCACAATGTCAGTGTCTAAACCAGGCATATCTTGGTAGGACCATGCGAAGACATCAACGTATTCTCGAAGCATAGCCATCAAACGAGTCTTGACAGATTCTTCTAATGCAGCTCCGATCTTGACTTCTTTCTTGTCTTCTTCAGTACCCAGGTTTATTACTTCGACATCTTCTTCGTGCGGCTGAATCATCTTCTCCTCCTGTTTAAGCAGTCTGGCCAATTCTTCGGGTAAATCGCAATCCTCTTCACCTTCCTCATCGGCTTGATAAATTGGATTGTCGAAGTCATACTCAGCCATAACAGGGTCGTCATTAATAAGATCCGGTGACGAGCACCTGCATGAATGATGATTCATGCAAGGCTTTAGCAACAACTCGAGAAAATGAGAAACATTACCATTTTAAAACTTTTCTTTCTTTTTGAAAACAAACGTAAAAAACGAAAGACAGAGAACAACATGAATGAATGTGAAACGTCAATTTTATTTATGATTGTGTTAATGAACAAATGAACCCTTACAAAGAGCCACTATGCCTCGGGCAAGACATAGTGCTTTAATACAGGAAAAATAGAAACAAAACATTATTACTCTTCGAAAGAGGTGGCCGAAATAAGCCTTTCCAATGCCCAGTTGCTAAGTTGAGTTCCTGGAGCGGCAGGCTTGATCCATTCATCTAGGTCACAATCACTATCGACAATGTCATCCTGCACAGCACTGATGTTTTCTTAGTCTACCACTCCCGCACTTGTGAAAGTGACCGGGCTCTGACAACCTTTAGCACTTGTTTCAGACGAAGATCTTCCAGGGTGATAGCCAATCCCGAACATGTCTTTCTTCTCTGGCACTTCTACCGGACTGCCCCAGCCTTCTCGTATTCCAGATTCTACCAATTCAAGCGCTTGTTTATAAGAGGCTATGGAAACCCCTTTCTTCGGTTCTTCAGGAGAAGTTGCCACTACGGATGCTTGCTCAGACTTCAAGGGCTCAAAAGCCTGACATGGGGTCTCGACTATTTCGCCATCCATCTCCACATATTTGAATGAAGCTAGATGACTAACAAAGATATCTTCTTCCCCACTGACAGTCACAATTTGACCCTCCCATACAAACTTTAACTTCTGATGGAGTGTAGACGATACCGCTCCTGCCGAATGTATCCAAGGTCTCCCGAGTAAACAGCTATATGCAGGTTGTATATCCATCACGTAGAACGTGGTATTGAAAACCTGTGGACCTACCTTGATAGGTAACTCCACCTCTCCAAACACCGATCTTCTCGACCCATCAAATGCTCGAACTACTAGATCACTGGGCTTTAGAACCACTCCATCATAGTCCAACTTCATCAGTGCTTTCTTGGGCAAGACGTTCAAAGATGATCCAGTATCTACCAACACGTGGGAGAGTACTGCACCCTTACATTCCAGAGAGATATGCAATGCCCGATTATGAGCACGCCCATCAAAAGTCAAATCCAAGTCTGTGAAACCCAATCCATGACTGGCATTGACGCTGGATACCACCGTTTCTAACTGGTTTACAGAAATATCCTGAGGCACGTATGCCTTGTTCAGAATATTTAGGAGAGCTTTCCTGTGAGAGTCAGAACACATGAGCAAGGACAAGATGGAGATCTTCGACGGCGTCTGTTGCAGATGGTCCACGATATTGTAGTCACTCTTTTTGATGATCCTCAGGAATTCTTCGGCTTCTTTATCAAAGGTGAGGTCTGGATCAGTTGATGGAGTTGGATCATTGACAACTACTGGTTGCTTCCCTTTGGCTCTAGCTTGGGCTTCGGCAGTATCTCTGGGCGGTATCACATTGTTTCTCAGTGTTTCAGGCTCAAACAACCTTCCACTTCGAGTAAAACCCCCTACTCCAACATTTTCTACTTGAGCTGGGGTTATACTAGTCGTGGCCAACTCTTGCCTCTGGCCGTTGCAATACACTTCACCACCATAATTCCAAGGAACAGCTCTGTCACTTTGGTACATTATGGGTCCAGCAGTGGTAATGGTTATTGGTGCCACTCTGGCCCGTGAAGGAACTTGAGATGGATCATAAAAGATAGTTACTATGGAGACTTCACTTTCTTTCACAATCTTGTCAAACTGCAGCACTCCTTCGTCAATCATGCCTTGAATTCCGGCCTTCAACCGTTCACAACCGTTGGTAGCTTCAGTACATTCTGAACAATCCTCCTCGCATCCAGGGAATATGCCTTTCTTCAACAAGCAAACCTTGACAGCAATCAATGAAGTCTGCAAGTCATCAACATCATCCACCAAATTCAAGTTCTCCCCTTCATCAATTGCACCAACCGTACCCCTGTGAGGAGGCATGGGATTCTGCAGCACATTAGGAGAGGGAGCAAAATTGATCGCTTTAGTGTCCAATAAGTCCTGAACGACATGCTTCAATGCTTTACAGTTCTCAGTACTATGGCCGGGAGCTCCGGAATGAAATTCGCATCTAGCATTTAAGTCATAACCCTCAGGAATTTGGCCTGGCTTCGGAGGTTGCAAGGTTCGGAGCTGAATCATTTGAAGCTGTAGGAGATTCTTCAAAAGTTGGGAGTAAGACATTGGCGGAGCTTCAATATGTCTATCCTTCGGCCTCTGAGAGTAGTATGGACGAGGGGCCCTTGGCTGATACCCTTGTGAGCGCTGCGGCTGTGGAGGCTGGACCTGTTGTTGAACGGGTGGTGTTGAAATAGTGACAGGGGCCACTTGCTGATAATATCCTTGATTAATCATTCCCCTCTATGCATACACTGCACCTGTTTCTCCTTCCCTCCTTTTCACAAAGGGTTTCTTGATACCAGATACCGAAGCGCCTCCATTCTGAATTTTCCCCTGTTTGAGCCAGCTTTCAATTCTTTCTCCAGTCAAGATAATGTCGGAGAAACCACTTGAGGAACAACCAGCCAACCTTTCCATGAAATGCCCTGGGAGGGTATTCAGGAAAAGGTCGACCATCTCTCTCTCCAATAAAGGTGGCTGCACTCGGGCGGCTACCTCGCGCCACCTCTGTGCATAATCTTTGAAGCTCTCCGAGCTCCTCTGTGTCAAGCTCTGAAGCTGAGTGCGGCTGGGTGCCATGTCAATGTTGTACTGATATTGTCTGAGGAAGGCCTCTCCCAAATCCTTCCAGCTTCTAATAGAGCTCCTCTCCAGCTTCATGTACCACTCCAAGGATCCTCCGGAGAGGCTATCCTGGAAATAGTACATCCAGAGTTTTTCATCTCGCGTGTGGGCCGCGATCTTCCTGTAGAAGGCCTGTAGGTGAGTTTTCGGGCAGGAGCTGCCGTTGTATTTATCAAATGCTGGTGGTCTGAATTTGTGTGGAATGACCACCCCAGGTACTAAACCCATGTCTGACACGTCAATCCCCAAAGTGTCTTTGCACTCAAGGGCCTTGACCTTCTCCGCAAGCACCAAGAAGTCATTAAGATTTCCATCACCGCCGAAACCCATATCATTATTGAAATACTGGAATTGGTCCTCCTGCCTGTCGTGCACAGGAACGAACGTTGCCATAGCTGGATCTGGAACATGAGGTCCACCTGGGCCGTTGTTAGTGTTGAGAGGAGCCCCTAGCCCGCCGGAAGTGGTTGCCTGAGCATTAGTATTAGGAGGAGTTAACCCTTGAATTGCATTTCTCAGCTCCTGTTGCCCCTGGGCCATCCCTTGCATCAGGGTCATAAATTCTGCCATCTTGGTACGGACTTCATTGAGTTCTGTCTGCATGGCGTCCATTGCTGTTCTTTGATTGTTGCGGGTCGCGTACCGATGAGGGATATCTTGTCGAAGGTACCGGGTCTTGGCGGCCCTCGCAATCTTTGCCTGTTGAACACAGATAAATTAAACATCCCGTAGAAAAAACCTGCAAAGACAAAATGCAAATGATGCGTATGCAATGCAGTGTGTTTCTTTTATTCCCGAGACTTTTCCCGTGTCCGGTCCTGGCATTAAAAAAATAAGAATTGGGAAGAAGACCCAAGTAATATTCAAATATAATGACGGCTGTGGAGAATTGGTGCTCATTACCCCGTGTCGGTGCAACAAACAAGAAATTCAGAACAAATCAATCATATAAACTGGAGTTTGAAAATACAAAGTCCCCGAAGGGTGCCAATCACAATAACAACAAAAGTACATCACATATAGGGAATCCCACAACAAGCCTGTGGGTAATCCAAGTACAATAACATGAAATTAAACCCTAGGGAACTCTATATCTTTCAATCTCCAGCTAAGGCGTTTGACGTTCTGGAACAGCTGAGCTACATCTGGATGATCGGGCTCTTGGATGAGCTTCTGGATGAGGAGGTCCCTTGTATCAGAAGAAGCGTGTAACTCCTTGATCTGCTGTAGGAATGCTGCCTCATTCTCCTTGCTTTGACTAGACTCGGCCTTCGACCTTTTCACATCAGCTTTCAACTTCAAGTCTTCAATCTCCTTTTGAGCTTCCTTCAGTGCCTGCTGGCTTTCTGCTAAGCGCTGGAGACGGTCCTTCTCTTGATGATAAGCCTTCCTGAGGAGTTCTTTCTGCCCATCCAAAGAATCCTGAAGGCTTTTGATTTCCTGCTTGTGCTTGGCGTCTGACTCCTTTTGCTTCTTCAAATTGTCGTCCCATTTCTCCTGCCATAACGTAACAGCTTCATTGGCTTCACTAAGATCTTTCTTCTCTTTTCGGCGTTGGGCCGTCTTGTGAGTCTCAGCTAACCCTTTCTTTCGGAAGTAGAGCTCTCTATCTTCAAAGTCCTTCTGCTTGAGACGGACTATTTCCTCGGCTTGTACAGCTCTATCTTCTAATCGACGGTTCTGGATCATCAGTTTTTGACAAGAATTAAGAGCCTCTTGATTTTCAACCCTAAGTTGCTTAACCAAAGCTTCTAACTTCTGATATTCCTCCAAAGGTACCGTAGTAGGTGGTGGTAACGGTGCAGAGAAAGGGATTAGAGTCACTTGGGCTTTTTCTCTTACCCACGCTTCGAACTCGAGAAACATTTGGTTATTGCTCCTGCCCAATCGATCTATACCCTTTTTAATAACCATTTTCCAAGCACCTGCAGCCTCCCGCACCAATGGGAGATTATCCTTCATAGGAAAATAAAAGGTCTGATCCAACTCTGAATCCTTGGGAACATTCTTCAAAGTGTATCCTAATTGTCTTCTCAAGAGTATGGGGTTGTAGTTAATGCACCCAGCTACTCCTAAGAGGGGAACATTAGGATACTTTCCACAGCTGGAGATAAGCTCTTTCCCTTTTAACCTTAAAGTGAACCATCTGATGTCTTTGGCAGTCAACGTGTTGAGCTTCTGCGACCAGATTACTTTGGGATCCGTGAACACTCCAGCAATAGGGATGTGCCTCATAAACCAAGTGTAGAACAACTGAGCACAACATCTAACCAAGCCGCCTCGTCTCTTCTCATTCCTATAATGCACTGAATAGTACAAGTCACCTAGGAGAGTAGGTACCGGATTCTTCAACACAAACAAATGAATAGCATTTATGTCCACAAACTTGTCCATATCAGCAAACAAAACTATCCCATACACAGACAATGCCAAGATGGCGCAAACTGAATCCCACTGCTTTTCCACGACACATTCTTCAGCTTTTCTGACCAGAAACTCTAAGGGAAAACCAAGCACTCCGGCCTTGGTGGCAACCAGATTAGCAGATACCTCTGATGGGCTCAAATAAAGAGCCTTAGCAATGTCGGCGTGAGTCGGCCTTGTCATTTATGAATTGAATGGAATCTGATATTGGATCGGTAGTCTCAGAATCTCAACATACTCTTCTAGCAATGGACCTAGCTGGAAATCTGGAAATGTGAAACATCGGAGTCTAGGATCATAGTACTGTAGCAAAGTATGAATGGCACTCTTCTGCGAACTATCCAAGCTGAACACCATATCCAAAATATCACCATATTGCTGTTTGAAGAAATCCAAATGACCCGGGGTAATGAGAGACACCATCTGCTTGAGAAAGTCCACCTTGGTATCAAAAAACTTGTAGAAAATATTCTTCTTTCTGACGTCTTCCATTCTGAAGCAAAGATATGACCAGGAACCGGGAGTAATGCAAACCCTAAGAATAAAAGAAACACAAATGATTAATGATGATATGATGCTTATGCAAGGCAAGGCATGTGATCAGTGAAGTGTCTGTGATGTGCCAATCATATAATCAGGTGTCGGTGCAAGGTCTCAAAATCCAGATATCACAATAATCATCCCTCTGATCCGGGATCCATATCTTAAGAACAGAAATCCAGATCACAAAACTGAACCAAAGGCAAAGTGGGTATGCTGAAGGTATTAGGGTTCCTGCAAACCTGTAAACCCCTCCCAATCTCACGGGTGTGCTACTCGGGTCAACATCACGGACTCTCAAAGCCGAATAGCAATAATACGTTCACCATCTCCGAGAAATGGCACATGACCAAATCAGGGAATCGGTTCGGTATTATGTACTACGCAGGGAGGTCTCAGTTGAGTCCGGAAAAACAAGCATCCCTCACAAGTCTCCAGCTTCAAGCACTGAATCGAGAAACAATAGTACATTCATCCCGAAGGGTACAATACTATCGTCATACGAACAGTTTGCTTTAACTGAATTCCTATGAGAGAACCAGGCCATCCTATGCGAGTTCCCAATGGACCCTCGGATGCGAGTGGGTTTGCCAACAAATGTGGTCTGCCACTGTCATCACTGGAGAGGGGTGTTCCCATTAAGGTTCTCGAAGATCGGTCACCAGATGCACATAACTATCAAGGTCGTACCCTGAAGTGAGGTAATCCCCACACAGAATAGTTCCAAGACGGTCGCAATCTGGGTGTGGAACACATCGCCACCCATCATGGTGAGATACCATAAGAGTACAATGTCTGTCCACGCTAATCCTATGGTGCACTCAAGCCGGGTATTTGGCTTATCTCACAGTAACTCCCATCCCACAGAAAAAATGAAAACCAGCACAGCCAGACAGTCCAGTATAATATGATGCATGGAAAATAAATATTGAAAGCGATAAATAAATGCGGTAAAGTAAAGCTGTAAAGAACTGTAAATAAAAACAGTAAAGCTAAACTAAAACACAAAGCAACAAACATATAAACACCCAAAGAACAAAACCAAACAGGCGCTAGGATTGACTCTACAAGGGAAACCAGAGATTCTGGGTTCGGTCCCCAGCAGAGTCGCCAGCTGTCGCTCCCGGGATTTTCATCCTAGTACAAACGCGAAAGTGGCGCGGAAAAGGTAGAGTCGCCAGCCAGACATTTTTATCCCGAATGAATGGGAAAGGTAATGTTGCACAAACCTGAGGAAGAAGGAAATGACAAGGTCCTGCGAACCAAAGATCTGAGTTCGGGAGTCAGTTACGAATTGAGAAGGTATTAGCACCCCAATCCGTCCGTCGTACCCGACGGGATCCACGCTTGCTTGTTTGTTTCAAAGGGTGAGAAATAAAGAATGCTGCTGAATAAAACTGCTAACTGGAAATGGAACTGAAATGAGAAATGAACTGAAATAAGAAAATGGAAAGAAAGGGGGAAATGTAGGGAAAATAAAGAATGTGCTCGAACGAGCCCTACCCCGCTGCCTACGTACCTCATCGGGATAATGAGGATCAGAGTCGACGTAGTTCGCCTAACTAAAGCGAGAACTATTTGTTTGTGTTTTTTACAGCTGAAACTGCGTATATCTATGCTCAGGTGTTGCAGGCTCGTCTGGTACGAGTGCGTTTACCGTCTTGCATGAAAGACAAGTCGCCGTGAGTTCGCGTTGTGAGTGAATGAGATGAGAAAAGAAGTTCCCGCAGGATAGTCGCTTATTATTTGTTTTTTTGTCTTTTATGAGAAATGTTTTGGATTTGTTTGTGAACGGTCTTGTACTAAGACCTATCCATCGCGGGAAGCATTTACACCTCGCCCCGAAACAGGACGCGTATAAACACTCCGCAACAAAGTCTCGTGTCGTACAAGATTGTTCGGTTTTTATTAAGTGTTTTATTGCTTTTCTTTATAAGATGAGAAAGAATGACTCAAGTTGGAAAAGGAAAAATCTAAGGGACTAAGACTCAATCCTAATTTTTATTGATTTATTTACAAGGGATCCTATGGTTTGTGAAGTATTCTAATCCTAATGGGAAAAATTAGAAACTACTAGAATTCAACTTACTTCCTAATGAAGTTAAGTTGATTCTAAGAACAATGGGGAAGCCTATGCAAGTTATAAAAATCCAATAAAGGCAAAGCAATAGAGATGGACATAAGAAATAAAATTCTAAACAAAACATAAAAGGCATGAAAAATAGTCCTATTTATTTATTCTAACTCTAATGAAAATGAAACTTTTAAGCCTAAGTCCTAAACTAAGGTCATCTAATATTTTCCTTCTAAAACTCAATTTAAACTAACCTAAGTCTATATTAGATTCTAGGATTAAATCTAATCTAAACTATATTTTTTTTTGGACTTTATTTTTATGACCTAAACTAATGGGAATTATACATAACTAAGCCTAAGAATTAATATTCTAAAAAATAGCTAAACCCCTGGAAAAATTATGGAATTAAACCTATAGGGTCCTAAAACTACCTATAATATTGTACTAAAAGGAATCCTACAAAATCGAAATTTAACTAGGTCTAAAAAATGATTATTTTTAGCTATGAATTAATCCTTAATTTCTAAAGAATTGGCCTCTAAAACCTAAGATAAAATATTCTAAAAAAACTACAGAAAATATCCTAAGTACTATTGTTAGTCTTCTAACTATAATAAAAAGAATGGACTAAAAAAGTTACTGGAAGTTACCAAAATAAAATGAACAAGCTCAAACATATTTAAAGGAAATTCAATAAAAGCTAGTCACAAGAAAAATCATAATTAAATCAAAAATAACCAAAATTCAGAAAATAAAAATACCAAATATTTCTAAAATGGATTATTAACCTACTGGAATTTTTATAGAATTTTCTAGTGGATTTTACTATTTTTAATGAATTATTTATGAACTAATGGCAAATAAAAACTAAAATCTAAGAAAAATAAATGGGGGTGAATTTAGTATGTTTTTCCAATGATTTTTCCAATGGGCCCAGAAATGGGGGTATTAACAGCAAAAAAACCAGGCCCAGTTCGTTGGCTTCTAATGAGGGTGCAGCCAGCAATTTTTTTAAGTTGTTTTGTCATTGGGCTCAAAATGTGGGGTGCACTTAAAAATGGGCAAGGCCCAATTCGCAGGGATTGTTGGGAGGTGTGGAAAGAAGCTATTTTTATGTTTTCTTTTTCTGATGGGCTTAGGATGGAGGTGCAATTAGCAAAAATAACACAAAAGTCCTATTTTTACTTCACTAAATCCATGGAATTAAGACTAATATAAATAAATCAAAATAGTTAATGGCTGTTATTGAATTTTAATATTAATTGAATAGAATTAATTATGAATTGATTTATTATATTAAACTCATAAACCTATCATTTAAATTAAAACACAATAGTATTAAATAACATAACCAAGAAGAACAAGAACAAAACCCTAAATCCCTTACCCCCCAGCGGCGGCGGCCATTCCCTTCTCACCCTAACGTCGCTCATTCCCCTCATCCCTCTCCAATCTCACCGTCGCCTTCCTCTCTTATTTCCGCCACCACCAACCACAACGCTCATCTCCCTCAAACTCCGCCTCACAACGCCCACCCTCTTCTTCTCCGCTTCGCATCCAAACCTCACATTCTCCTTCCCGTCCCTCCTAATCCGCTACTCTCCCGAACCATGCTTAAAACCTCACAATCTAGAATGAAATGGCCTAATCATTGGAGTATTCAAACAGAAACCCTAACAACACGAACGAGAATCCCTGCCTCCTATTCCGTTCTTTCTTCTAAAGTGAGACCTAGCTTCACAAACTAATGCACGAACATCACCGCAGCAACAGTTTTCGAAGAATTGGAGAATTCGTACCTTGAAGAAGAACGACGTGCGTCGATCGTATTGAAGAAGATGAAACTACAGGTTTGTTTACTACGCTTTGAATACGAAGTCTCTCCCTCTCTTTTTCTTGCGAATAGTTGTCGATGCCGCTTGATTCTCAATCACACTGATTGTAATGCAGAGTCGTGGTTCCGTGTTGATGTTGACGAAGATTGACGCCGACGCTACCGCAATGACGATGAAGGCGACTCGGTGAGGGTGGAGATTGAAACCAGCTGATGTATAGAAGAATTGGGACCTGTGATAGGTGAAGATTAGCGAGTGTTGAAGCCTCGATTATTTACTGGCGGCGATTGATGCAGGTTCTTGAAAAGATGGGGAGTCAAGAGCCGATGTTCATGTACTGAGATGAATGGAGAATTGAACGAAGTTGCAAAGAAACTGAGGAGAACAATGAAGATGATGAGATTGTGAATGGGAAGAAGGTTCAAAGGTTGAAGGGGGAGAAGAAGATTGGTTAGAATGGTGAAGGGTATTGAAAAAAAGTTGAGGAAGAAGAAAGATTTGGGAGAGATTTGTGGTGATTTTGAGGTTTGAAGCCAAGAAAAAATTGAAGAAGGATGGTGAATCTGACTTATAGAGATGGAATTCAGAAATTGATCTAGAAAGTTCTCAGGTAAATTCAGTTATTGAATTCAGTTATGGATTTCTGTTATGGTTGTAATCTCTTTTGCTTTTGAAATGATTTCTGTTTTTGCTGCTGGAAATTGGTTAGGGGTAAACAAAAAATGATTTAGAAGCCTGAATTCTGTTATGCCTTTTCTACTAACTTTCTTTTGATGAAATTTTGTTATTTCTGTTAAGGTGCTGTTGGTTAATTCGGTTAGTTTGTTATGGATGAATTATTTTAGTTCCTGTCATGTGTTTTTTTTTCTAGGATCTATTACGGTTCGGTTAGGTAGTTACGAATGCTTGATCCATTTTCCTTTGAATCGAATTATGCAGGTTAATGAAGGATTGATGGAACAGGTGAGGCTAAGGATTTGGTTATAGTAATTGAAGCTTGAAGATGGAAGTTAGTACCTGAACTTTCTTCTCTTTGTTATTTTTCGGTTGAAATTCTATTAGATTGTTAGTTATCATTCTTCTGTTAACAAGTTAGAAGTTTTGAAACTGATCTCTTTTTTTGTGTGCTAGGGAATATCCCGCAAATCAACCCGTCCACTGGAAGAGTGGCAACAACACCATCCTTGCTTTGGCCAAGTAATAACGAAGACGAATACATGTTGTTCCCATCATAAGCCTTCGGCCAGCTTCTTTGGCAATGGCAAGCTGATCAATGATAATCATCCTAACATTGACACCAAGATGAAGAGCTCTCCGAATAGTTTCAGCACTGTCATTCCTAGGTGTGTCAAACAGTGACAACAGACCAACAAACTGCCAATAATTGCAGCATCTATTGCACCCTGATTCTCATCCTTAGAAGCCATTGCTACAAGAAAAACAACATACACCCTGAAAACCTCAAAAACTTCTCTCCTTTTTCTGCTGAAACTCTAATATACTTTTTGTAACCAATCCCTTTTTTAGTTTTTCTTCTGAATTTGTATAGCATTCTCGATGGATAAAAAAAAATGCATCCATTAGAAGTTTATGTTAGGATCTTTTGTATCAATTTTGTTGAAGTTTACTGGTGTGAATCCCCTCCTTGTAACCAAACTTCGGTTAGACTTGTAATTGACTTTTAGAACTAAACTCTATGAATTTTTGTTGAAACATTTTGGATGTAACTGAATTTTCCAATTTTGGTGTAATAGAATTTTCTTTTGGAATCAACTTGTGACTGTTTTCTCTTTTTTTTTGTATATGTTTATGATGGAATAAACATATCCATGGCTGCATCTTTCTTTTGGGTAAACGGTGACAGACATCATTTCCATAAATGGGCTTTTAATTAAGAAAAAAAATGGAGATATGGACCGAAATAAAAATCTAAAATTAGTGTTGGATTCAAATGGTTTAAAAGAAAAATGACATTGGTTTTGGATTGTAACTCAAAAATGGATGTTCAATTTTGGATAGAATTATGACTAATAGAACTAATAAATTGGTTAGAAACAAAAAGACAATATGAATTTGGTTAAAGATAGAATTTAAAGAAATGGACAAAAAGAAATGGTCAATTGGATATTTGGACATGGGTCTAAAATGTGATTAGTTTTTTAGTGGACAAGACTTGGTTTGAAACATGAATTGGGTTGTAGACTAAAAATTGGTTAATCGGACTGAAATATGAGCTATATTTATTTTGACCTTGACAAAAAAATATGGATAGAAAATGTGATTTAATAGTCAAATGGAATTAAAACTAATAGGGATAATTTGGATACTAAAGCTTGAGACAAAAATATGGGCCCAATGTGAACTTATGAAGATATGGGCCAAGTGTGACTCTGGTAACCGAGGCCCAAAAAGATAATAACTAAATTTACTATTAGAAGAAGCGAACTTCAATTAATAATAAATCCAATCAAATCGATTAATGGCATGGAGGTCATCAAACATATATCTTTGAACTGTAACCGAATCTCCGCTTGAAATAGAATTCCACCAGTGCAAACGACGAAGAATGATGAACTACTCACTCTAACGGCCAACGACACACTACTTCATATGAATGGATTCCAAATCTTCCTTTCCATGCTCCATAACAGTACCTCAGGTATATCCTGAATTAAACAACCTCTGAAATCCATATGATGCTTTTTGTTATTGAAACGTCCAAACTTTAACGATCAGTTTAATAAACTTCAGTACAAAGAAGAAACCCTAAATCAACATTTGGACCTTCCGATTAAACACACTTTAACACTAGATGGCCCTCCGTGAGAAACTGTTCACCATGATGAGATTTCAACCCTTTTATCAGTCTATCACCTATGAGCAAGGAAAATCAAATCACAAGATCCCAATCCTGGGGAGCCAAAGAAAATGCATGATTGAATGCTATGACCTAATGATAAATGCGGATGGATGCGAAGCGATAATCCAGTAAAGGGAATTAATAAAAGGGCAAATTTTGAGGTATTACACTTACCACTTCTTAGTGGGATGCCTTTGCATGTTCCAATGCTCTTAGTACCGGAGTTATACACTGATTTTTTTAGTGGAACTTCTGAGTGTTTCCATGGTTCTTGAACTATGTGCATTAGGATGACTGACCATGATGTTCACCGTATGTACAACCTCTTGATCACTAAAAAAGGACAGTGTTTACACTATCTTTGAATCCGCCCAATTATATATTCTTGTGTTATCCGGTTCCAATTGTGAAATCCTTCTCAAGGAGAACTCATCAACTTTAAAGACCTGAAGGATTTAACCTAACTAACTCCATCTGATTGGGTCCCATGCTCAAGATGATCCTTGATGTTTACATCGTTAAGGCTGTGACCATAGGTCCTTTGGTAAGCTTTAATGTAATCTTTAGCATCCTCCTTATTCAAAATAGCAACCTCCATTTTCAGAGTCATCAAAGCATGTTAATTTGAAGTTCATATAGCTTGAAAGGAGATAGGCACAAAAATGGTTGTACAATCGTCTTTTGCATCCTTATCAGAGTAGAGAGCATCAAAATAAGAATAACCGAAAATAGTTTCCTTGTGCATAAAGCCTTTTAAAAGCTTCTCTAAATTAGAGTCATAGGGTAGATATATGACTTCTTGGCTTATTGGTCAGTAATTACGTATGAAGGATTATGATTAGAAGATACTTTTACCCTAACTAAGGTGGAGGAATCCTCACTCTCATTATTACTAGACAGACTTATAAGGCTATCATTCATAATGACTATGATAAAGGAAATGTTGAAGACAAAAAAAAAAGCTTAAGGTAAGAAGAGTACATGAGAGAAGAAAAATATGACTAGAAAGGGTAGGTTCAAATGGTTGAGTGGAAGTTTTGTTTAAAGAATACTCTGAAGAAGAAGAAAAAATACTCTCAAACACAAATTAATTCTTAAAGGAAGTGAAAGGTTCTATTTAAAAATAATTTTTTTAAATTTTAACATGTTTTCAACTCACTTTTATATAGTTCTCTAAATATAAATTATTTTAATCTTCCAATCATAATCAACATTATATAATTAATTGACTCAATCAAATTTTATAAACTAAATATGATATCATAAATAGAATATAAAAAATTAAAATAAAATAAAATTGGACAGAATGATTATAAATTCCAAATGTATGGAACATGACTACATGAGAGCATCTTGGCTTTTGTGAACGTGGGTGGAATAGAATCTGTTGACCATGTTGGTGACGCAATACACCGTCACCCATAGTACCTGGTGACGCAATAGCATAACTGCCGTTGACGTTAGAGTCGTCTCCCCTTTCTTTTTATATTTCCATCATTGCCCCTTTCCTCTCTTCTCCCTCTTCTTCTCACTGTTACCCCATTCTCTCTCTCTCTCTCTCTCTCTCTCTCTCTCTCTCTCTCTCTCTCTCTCTCTCTCTCTCTCTCTCTCTCTCTCTCTCTCTCTCTCTCTCTCTCTCATCGCCATGTACCAAGCAATTCCTTACAGAGCATGTGTCTCCACAGTCACACGTGACCTTCCAATCACCGGAGGAATCCACGAAACCAACGTAATCACAATGGTTTCAGAGAACGCGGTTATTATCATCGGTACACGTGGCTGTTGTCTCTGCCATGTCGTCAAGAGATTGCTACAAGGTCTCGGAGTTAACCCTCCTGTCTACGAGGTTGATCAAGACCGTGAAACCGCCGTCGTTGCTCAGCTGTCCTCAACACATGCTTTCGCCACCGAAACGGTTCAGTTTCCGGCGGTGTTTGTCGGTGGGAAGCTGCTTGGTGGACTGGAAAGAGTCATGGCTAGTCATATTTCAGGTGAATTGGTTCCGATATTAAAAGATGCTGGTGCTTTGTGGCTTTGACATGCTTGTTAATTTTCTTCCTAATTTTGCTTGCTTTTGTTTATTACTATTATTATAAGTTTCTTTTTTAAGCATTTTTGCTTGAGGGTTGGAAGGAGATAGTACTATCTTTGTGTTAAACATAAAATTTGTATATCATGTTTCAATTACTTGATGGAAGAACAAAGTTCATAGTCGCTCGGATATAGTGAGTTCAAATTTGCGTCATATATCTATCGATCGAATTGATTTAAGGGACCTAATTAAATATATTTTTGACAAGTTACTATCTAATTAAATATATTTTATTTTGATACAAGAAATAACATATCAGCTATTTAATAAAATTATTAATTATGTTTCGAATATGTCTTCTCATATCACTGTGAATGGAATGGTACCATAATTTAAGTCCTACACGTTATCCTGGTTCGAAAACCCGACCAAGTCAAATACACGCACATTTCAAACATGGTTCAATAACATAGTGTAAATCATAATTACAAGCATTGGTTTTAGATTGTTTGACGCATTAATATCAATTGATAACTTTATTCAAGTTGGTCGGTAAAAGTTGCACTTGGATTGTTTCTTTCTAATTTTTCCTTTCATTTTTTCTCTCCGTTTGTGAATAATAAGAGAAACATATGGGCTCTTGGCTCCCGGTTCCCGATTAAGTGTCATTATTCACAATAATTAATAAGATAATTTTTTTTAATTATAATTTATATGTTTCTACCGTATTATACGGAATTCTACTAATGTCTCATATTTCTAAAGATATATCTTCGGACACATCCTTTGTTGACTCAACAAAGATCATTCTGATAGGTGTCCTAAATATTTAGTTTAATTTATTCTGGTGATGTATTATCGGAACAAATTCGTAGTTACATTTTCAAAAAAAAAAACACCAGAAATAGATTCAATAAAAAATGAACTATACAAAATGCAATTGACATTCATGACATAAAATGATCATTACAATCATGACTTCAATAGAAAATTAAATATTACATATCAATATCCCAATGGACGCTTGCACATCTTCAGGATATCTTCGACCGATCTTTTTAGCGTCGCTTACAACTCAAGCGGAACTTTCTCTTCGAAACTGAAATACGTATTCCACATAGTCCCAACATCCGATCGAGTCTTGAGCTTAAATTTGTTGAACACAATGTTCCATTCGTTGTCAACTAAAGGTGAATGGTACTCCTCGAGCTTTATAATTCTTTATTTCTCTCCGTAAGGTAGGAGATAGTGGATTTCATCTATGATATCCTTGAGGGAGGTGTGATCGGTGAGCTTAAACGTCATCCCGGATATAGATCCGTTGGAGTATGAGATATTTGTAACATGCCAATAGATGTTTATTTGTGACATTTGATACATTTTGAGTTTGTGTGAAATATAACACAAGAACGCCTAAATTTATAGAAGACCCTGTTCATTATGGACCACTTATTGACTGTCATATTGATTCCTGATATATATCTCCGGAAACACACCCTATTATCTTGTTCCAGAGATGTATATCCGAAACTTCTCTTGAACCATTTAAAATCAAATGATATAACAGAATCTTCCGAAGGTGTATCTCCGAAATTTCTCCTGAATCATTTCCAAAACAAAAGTTGTAGAACAGTGGACTCATAAAGACTAAATATGAACCAAATATGTATAAAGACCAAATATGAATAAAAGGTGAATATGTAACACTTCATTTATATTGAGACACAATTATATACAATTATTTATCCAGTTACACAAGAAATCAAAACGAATCGAAATATGTGTCGCCGACTAAATCTATAGGTGGTAACCCTTTGGACTTTTGTGCATTTGATTCTTTTTCAAGGATGTTCAAACTCTCGAATTCTTCCATCCTTTCCATAAAATGATCCAACCATGTCTTAGCTTTTGCGGTTGAATGAATCGTCCACTCCGGTGATGTAAGTGGTATGAGGCATCCCGGTTTCAAGTAAACTTGGACAAAATGACTTGATTTTGAAAGTCATCCAATACACATGATACAATAATTTGGATTTTGAGTTGTGTGATGCACATTTGAAAAAAAAAGTTTATGAAAACTTGTATCGTGTCAGGTCAATACACACTTTATCATAGGCACATGCTATTAGGTGATTTATTTCAGGGAAACTCATTCATTTTGCCTCTGATGTCGGACAGCTCAAGCAAGGAACAAGAGACTCATAAGCTGCATTATATTTTTCTTTATTTTTGTACAACCACGCATACGATTCTTTATGCATGTTCAACTCTTGGATAAATTGATGTCGGACAAGCGTATGACTATCTTCTCCTTTACCGAGTAAAACCAAAACGACTCGGTAACCGCAATTACTGTCCCCTTCAACATTGACGATCTGCTCGATATATCTGTACATAAAAATCGACATCTCTTCAATGAATGGAATCTTCGGCGAAAGCGGCATCGAAGGTGGCTTGCTAATGCGGGCTCATTTCACAACACATTTTTGAGATTTTGGAGTTGGTGAGTCGGGAAATTTCTTGTCAACATATTCAAAATATGAAGGAAACCGTGTAGTCGAGTTGTCATTCGATGTAGGCTTTATTTTCTTCGAAGCACCTTTTGTTTTTACTGGTTGAGAAGGCGGTTTCCTTGTTGGTGGTTTCGGGGTAGGCAATCTTCCACAAATCATGGTTATGCAAACCACATATACATTAAATTTCCAATTTTTATTTTCCAACATGTAACCACAAACCTTAAACAGACACTGGAATTTTTTACTACCCATGTCGTCTCTTTTAAAATTACGGAGAGGAGTTTGATATCTTCCACTTCTTCCGCACATCATTCTCACAAAGACACATCTTCTATCAGAGCTATTATCGGACCTTCCGATAAGCATACAAAATCCATGAGAATCCATTCAAGTATTTTATCACAATTTTTAAACTCTTGCTTGTTATTAAAGTCGTTGTCAACATCTACCGCCTTTACAACAACTCTCTGAACATTCCGAGAAATATCGTTCGGAGAAACTACTTGTTTTGTAAAAACATCGGGGTGCACCATATCTATCGAAAATAATTAAAACAACAACAGAACATTAATTAATATATTGTTGCATAAGTGATGCAAAAAGAACACAAACACATTTCGGAAATGTATCTCCGGGCAAGTTCATACATGTTTCAGAGATACATCTTCGGACACAACACAAGGTTTTTCAGGAAAAAATTCATGATTAATGTGAGCATTATAGAGGAAAAAGAATAATCTGTACCTGAAATTCTATCTTATTTTTCTCTTTGTGATATGTGGAACAAAAAGGATGGTGATTTGGAGTGAAAAAATGGATTGATAATGAAAGGTTTCTAGGGTGGGGGTTTATGTTGAGAATGAAGTATGATAACAATGAGGGACTGATCATGCAGCTGGAAGCTATATCAGATATTTCCGGAGATACATCTCCAGAAATACCTGACATGCAAATGTGAGATAAAAATTCAAATTGACACCCACAATTCTGGAGATGCATCTCCGGGATATCCACTAAATTGAATAATTAAAATGTTTTCCTAGAACGGTTCTGAAGATATATCTCCAGAATTAAACTTACCCAAATGTTTGAGGCGTATCTCAAAATGACCTTGGTTGCGTATGTATAAGGTGCGTCTGGAGATATATCTCTGCAATCGGGGGGCATATTTGGAAATCCACACGGTGTGCTAGAAGCATATATGGTGCAATAAGAAATTCTCTAATAATAATGTCATTGGTATGACCATAAATGATTGTTATTGCGTTTGAGGGAAATTTATGAAGGTATTAATGTCATGTAATAATGGTAATTAAATGTTTGTCCATCGTCATTCCTCAACTTGCTTAGGGCGGCCCTTGACTCATCAGTTATCTTTCGATTTATCTAGGACAATCTTAAGCGCATAAATCTTTTTTAACTGTACTACTTCATTCTTGATAATGGTCGGGGAATTCGTTCTCACAAGGTAAACTCTTATGCAATGTACTCAACCCTTATACATGAGGCCCAATTGAGGCGAGATTCTTTAAGATAAGGTCGTTCGGGTAATTCGACCATTTGTAGATGTATCAAGACTCTAAATCTGAATACCATAATATCCCATTATGCATACAAATGTTCAGGATGTGCACATCCCTTCAAGCATAAGGTCTGAAAGGGACGAAGTGTTTAAGACTTGCATTGTCTAGACCGATTTGATCATTTTATTTTGGTCCAACTACAAATAAACTCGTATTGGTTCTCTGATCTACAAAGCTCTTATGTTAAATCCTCCGTTGTTATCCTTCTTAGCTTAAAATATCACCTTATTTTTGGGTAATTTGTGCTCATCGGGATATGTTCTCTAATACTTCGTCCTTTCTCGCAAATAGCAGTGTAGTTCATAACCAATGCCTATTTATGATGGCTTAACATTTAAATATATGCCCATTGGATTCTTATGGATGATGTGCCAACTTGATAGGAAGTATGTGTTCGCCTTTGGACCTTCAAGCTTATGTGTCTTGGGAAATGCTTTAATGTCCCATAATTACCTTTATTGGGACTTGTAATTTTTCAATAGTCATCATTGGCTCATATTACTATGCTTTTGAGTTCCCACCTAGGAGACATTTAAGTTGTAATCTGTTTATTCTTTTTGCATCTCCTTGGCCATACTCCTTGTGGAGGTCTTGAGTAAATAACTCGAAGAGTCCATTGGGTTCTGGTAGGTCCCCCCCTATAGAGGTCTTGGGTTAAATAATTTGAAGATCCCATTGGGTTTCAATGGTCTCCCCCTCTGGAGGTCTTAGGTTAAATAACTCGAAGAGCCTAGTGGGTTATGGTGGCCACCCCTTATGGAAGTTTTGGAATAAATAACTCGGAGAGTCCATTGGATTTTGATGGTGTCCCCCTATGGAGGTCTTGGTATCTATAGTTAATACCAAAATTCAATGTACTTTCAGTCATTTTAATTTTTGTCATCTCAATTTTACAAACAAACAACCTTTGACAAACCATCCTTAAAATCATAGACTATTGAACAATCTTTGAAACATGATCAGCCCCTACAGAGATGATAAATATATACTCAATGTTATATTGTCAATAAACATTCAAATGAAATAAATATGCAAGACCTATGAAGTAATATTCATAAGGAATATTCACATCTAAAGCAATTATTAATCTCATGTTTTAGAACATTTATTTTATTTTAAAGGATAACTTATTTAATTACTTTTACCATTAAAAATAGTGTAAGAAATACTTAGAGAAAACCTCACTAAAGAAAATTTTCTTTACTTGAGTAGAGGATGGAGAGGTCGATATAACCAATGTCGGACAGCCACCACAACATCTCATAGATTATTCTGATCAATTTTGAATCGAAACCCTTATTTATTCCTCATCTAAAGATAAGTGATCAAATTAAATGTGTTCATTTTTTCCTCCAGTGAAGTACACAACTATTTTATTGTGTATATGAGGGATGGACATAATTATATATTGGTTTCAATTGTAAACTATTAACACAACCAATTGAACCGTCGTCTGTAAAGCTTCCCTTCTGAGAAGATTCACACCATGAGAATCACTGATTCCAGATATTCCTTAAAGCTTTTCGAATCGACGGGGAGATGACTCATCGTTTTTGTGATTTCATTTGGAGTTTCATTTGAATACCACCCATTAGAAGGAAAAATTGAACTCGTAACAGAACCGAGTCAACTCGGTTCTAAATCAACGAACCATTGTCTAAAGGAGGTGACAATGATATTGTCATGATTTTTGCATAATCAAATTAACTTTGATCGTGAAATGAGGATGTGAGACAAGTCATTGATGACTTCAAGTGATATGGAGGGTGATGATGTCGACACTATTGTCGATATCGTCTACAGATTAGAAGATATCTTGATTGACAATTGAAATTCTGGTATAGCAGAACCAGATATCGAGTAAGAGGTCGAGACATCTGTTCTGATATAGATAACATGGCAAGGTACAAACAATAAAAATACTGTATTCTGATATGACGTATTCTAAATATCTTACAGGAGGTTTAGACATTTGGACTGACATCCAGTAAGGCAATGCATAATACACTAAAATACAATACAAAAAAGCATAAAAAACACATCAAAATTTTTAACCCAGTTCGATGCAATCACATCAAAATTTTATTAAACAATATACTACCGATTATCAAGATTAATATTATTTAATAATAAATAACACAATTTTTTATATTTTTATATTGCTTTACGAAACAAGTTATACAAAAATTTAAGTAATGAGAAGGTCACCCGTAATTATGATAAAAAAAGAGAAAATAGGGTCCGGTTTGGGTGAACAGAAATACGACAACAGCTATAACCTTTCCAATAAAGAAAAAACTTTCTCTCCCACGGTTGGAAGCTTGGCTTCTCTTCTCAAAATTCTCTGCTTTTCAGGTCAGTTCTTCTTCAACCTTTCTTTCTCGCCATTTTCTTCCAAAACAAACAATGTTAAGAAGCTAAACAATAAAATCACTTATCACTCTTTCATTTTTCAAACTAATACTCAAGATTCCTTTAATAAATTCAAAACAAAAAAAACTTAAAAAGACAAATTCCGACCTATCGGATTCGAACCAGTGACCTAAGGATGGCAGCATGACATACCAATTACAGTCCTCCGCTCTATCAAATGAGCTAAGGTCAGTTGTTGTTAGCATATCTGCTGAAAATTATATTAGCTAATTCTTCAACTATAATGCTTAGCTAATGAGGATTGTTGGTCAGTGTTTGCAAAACATGCATGCAATTCTCCAGAAGAGTTCAGTCAGAATAAGAATCTGTGAGGAAATGTAAGGGAGTGCCTTTAGCAGCAGAATCACTTGGAGGCTTATTGAAACACTGCTTTCTTAAGGGTTAAAAATTCAATAAAGATGAGTTGATCTTGTTGTGGATGACCAAAGATATTTTTGTGGTTATACAGTTGTTATCGTTAAACATGAGCATCTTGATATTAGGGAAACTTGGTTAGGAGAGTTGCCTAGAGAAAATTAGAGAATGTTACCAACATATTTGAAGTATCTGAGGCAAAGATAATGGTCTCCAGAGGCGGAGGACTTTACAAATTCACAAATGAGATAGATCTATCTCCCTAGTTACAACCTGCTAATAAGTAGTTGGATCTATATATTTATACATAGAAACTCATAACTTGCATATCTGTTGGATATCTGTATATAAACGTATCTTTATCTATTTGGTACTTAAAACATATAGTATTTTTAATTGGTTGGAATATTTCAGGTGTAATCTTGTAAATAATGATTAAAAGTCTAAATATACATATTTGGATAACAATTTTCTTATCTTAATTTGATTCAACCGACACAGTTTGTACGCAACAGGTTGGTTAGATTTGTGAATAGCTTTATTCATTTAATTATATATCCACATGATCTTAGTTTCAACACTGCATTTGGAGGCTCTTGTAGGTTCTTAATCAAGAAGCTACTCCTTTACTATACAGCTTAGTCTTTGGGGAAGGAGTGGTAAACAATGCAACATCAGTTGTACTCTTCAATGCAGTCCAACAGCTTGATGTTTCAAGACTTAACGGAAAGACACTCCGAGTTATTGGTGATTTCTTGTATCTATTCTCAGCAAGCACTGCACTTGGAGTTATAGTGAGTACTGTTAATGGTCATCATAGGCAACAAATGACCAAGATATATTCCAACCTACCGGATTCGAAAATAATGAATAAAATTAAAAATCACATAAACAATTGCAAAATTAAACAAATAATGAATAACTTAAAACTACAAACATTAGTGTGACATATTATCAGAGTTGATTCATAAATATTCTCAATAAATAAAGTAAGGCCAATAATAAGACACAATAGCATAACATAACCAACATCATAGCAAATATACCTACACTAAGATAACATGTTGATCACTCCTCAACTTCTACAACTTCTGCTTCGGTTTCATCTTGACTTTCCAACTCATCGTCTACCCATCAAACAATGTGCAAAAATTCACATGAGAAACAAATGAACGTGAGTATTTATCACAATCATCTAAATAAAATGAATTGAGTCCCATAATTTAAATGCAATCAACAATTAACTAATCCTAATTACTCTTATAATTAGTTAATGACACAATCACAATTCCAGTAATTTCAGTTATCATTCAACCTTTTAATTTAAACCATCATCCAAACTTGAAAAAGCACAAAACATTAAAAACAGAGCAACTCTCAATTTTATAAGATGATTGAAACAAGACCTATGAAGCACACAAAACACAGACAGACACTCCTGTTTTTTCTGTGGTACATTCAAAACAAAATAAACCAAGTTCCGACCTACCGGATTCGAACCAGTGACCTAAGGATGACAGCACGGTGTACCAACTACAGTCCTCCGCTCTACCAACTGAGCTAAGGTCGGTTATTGATACAAATTTCAGTTAAAACAATATATAGATTTATAGAGAGGGACAAGGTTTTCAGAATGGGATGGAATTCCTTCCAACTACAATTTTAACTGGCTATCTCTATCTTTTTTTCCGAATTGTTGCATCCTTCCACCACTTTGGACAATTACACTCTCTCTCAAGAACTTGAAAATATATGGAATGAATATGCTTGAGACTATTCGATATGAATTTTACAGGAATGATTGGTTGTTTTTCAGAGCCCTTAACTCACAGTCGATTATTCTGGAAATATTGATCATATGCTGTCTTTGCTTTAAACAACTAACTGAGTTCTTAAACTTATCTTATGATCAATTAATTAATCCATTAGCTTTACTATGTGAGCATTCTAAACAATTTTTTTTGGTTACATAAAGTTTAGGTGAGTTGGGTTCTCACTAGGGTCAGGGCAGTCCTCAAGGATCATGGAGATAAACTTTGATTTGGTAGCTTGCATTGCTACACAACCTTTTTGCAGAACAATATGCTTATCTGCTCAACTAGATTTTCTTATTTGTGGGCTCTTGCGCAATATCTACCTTCTCTATAGACCAGTAAAAAAATATAGGTAAAAGAATATGTTGATGATCAATTTAGGCACATAATATTTTTCAATAAGGAAAAAAGAATTAAGTGTAAACAAATATGTTACAGAGCCACAATACAGAAAGTGAGAGTATTCTAGTATCTCCCCTTCACAACTGAGTCACTAATCCGTTATCAAAGTCTCCAACTATGCAAGCAGTCTCAACACCTAACTTACAAGATGCCTTTAGAGACAGTGGATATGATATGTGAAGGGCTATAGTAACAGTGTATATTTGCTTTTTAAATAAGTAGCTGGAACTATACATGTATGCATAACAATTTCATAACCTGTACCTTTATCTTTGGATTAACTTTGAGTTTCGAGCGAACCAGGACAAAAATTATCTCTCTCATTGTTCAATTTTTTTTTTTTTGAGTTGGTAAAAAAGTTTTTGTTTTTAAAATCCAATTCAAATCCCTTTTTTCTTGTATTTTTCGCATATTCAATTGACATCAAAGTATTCTGATTCTGATTATGATAAAAGTTTTATCAACACTTCACTATGTTCAATACCAATCCAATTTGCGGGAAAAACAATTTTTCATCCTACTTAGTTTTATACAATTGACATTATTGACTTGTACCGTTCAAGACCAAAAAAAAGAAGTTGCTTGAGAGTGGGGTTTCTTTTATACTAAGAAACGAGTTTTGTATTCTAAATTGTTAGAAATTCATTGATCTAAGCCAATTTTAATGTAGCTAATCACAAGATAGTTCAACAAATATGTGTCAAAATGAAAGTAAGTAATACATTATCTGATGCAATTATGCACCAAATAAAAGTATCAATTGAAGTAATTAATTATTCGTTAGAGTTTCTTACGGCATTTTTTGGGGGTTATTAGTCACCATGTGTGTTTTCTTAAATGTCTATAGATTTTAGAGACACGTCTTCGGACACACCTTTTTTTTACTTAATGTTGGATTTTTCCAGAAATACATATTCGGAAGCACCATAAAAGATGCATTTTATTCGTTTTTGAATTAAACCCCAAATTTACAAATAAATTATTTCTACATATATATCTCCGAAAACAACTTTTACCATATTAAATAAAAATAGTTGTACAATATATTGATTAAAAAATCAAATTAAAAATCAAATAAATTTGAGTACAATATCTTAATAAATTATTTTATATTATAAAAATTTTAAATGAAAATATATTAGTTAAATAAAATTTTTAATTTTTAGTTTCAAACTAATAATAACATACTATAAAATGTTTAATTAAATAAATTTTATATAAATAACATTTTATTTAATTAATATATTATAAAATATTTAACTAGATAAATTTATATAAATAACATTTTATTTAATTAATATATAAATAATATTTTATAGTTTGAAGTTGATATTCAACATCAAAATGTTAAAGTTTCCGGAAATATATCGCCGAAAAAAATTTATTTATAAATTTGGAATTCTGACTCAAACGGATAAAATGTGTGTTTTATGGTGACTTCGGAGATGTATATCCGAAAAAATCCAACATTGAATAAATAAAAAGTGCGTCTGGCGATATATCTCGGAACCCATGAGCATTTAGGGAAACACGATACAAAGAGAAGTGAGGGATGGGATAAGAAATTTTCTTATTTGTCATCTTTATAAGTGGGAAAGTGCAGATGGAATTTTCATAGCAATTTCCCCAAGTGAAACTAGAAAATAATCATATGACATTTCCAAAAATGGCATTTCAAATGATGTCAATCTGCCATTTATTATTTGATAGGAAATTCAATTAAAAATCCAATACTTAAGAGGGACTACAGAATCAAAAGGACACATGATGATGATGTTTATGAAAATAAATAGCAACAGATCATCTTCAGTAGTACAAATGTATGCAGTATGCTCTAATCAGCTTTTGATGCTTAAGTTTTCAGTAGTATGATTCAGGATCTTCATCGAATATATTATAGGCCGAAACTTAATTTGAAGATTTTCCAATCAATCTTTGTGGGACAACTTCGTCTGTTAGATGGTAGTAAGAATTGGATTTCCATTTCCTTGTTACACCATTAATCCATTCCTTCATCAAATCAGCACAACAATCAAAGTCAATGAAATGCGGACTAAGAATAGCGGCAGCAATTTCCAGAAATGTTTTTATCAATTATCACTATAGAAAAAGAATATTGAAACCAAAATGTTCAAAATAAGTTTAAATATTTTGACACATACATACTATATATTACATTAGAAGGAAAGTTTAAGAACTTACTTGATTCTACAAACCACAGCCATGATTGATTGATATTCCATGCATAATCAACATCAACATTGGAGTAAGCCGCTTCAATGTCTGCATTTGTAAGACAAAAGAAAATGATATTTTAAAGACTAGACAACTTCCCGCTCATACTATTAGACAACAATATCCATTGTCCTAAAAAACAAAGAGATCTGTGCTTGAATAATCATAACCTGAAAATGTGAAATAAAATGTTTACTTTGACTCTGTAGTTTAATTGATGGAAGCGTCCATTTCACCACGTACAACAAACTGTAAACCAACTTCAGGCTTACTAAATCCATTTTTCGTCAACTATAATGCCAGGGATGTGGGAAATTTGCGGGTATTTCACGCGGTACTGTTCTTTCAGCAAAGGACATACAGAGATATAAAGTTCTGTTAGAGAAGCAGGCAGCCTTTCTCCCACTATATTCTCCAGCTTGGGACAGCATAAAATTGTTAATGTTTGCAGGGAAGTGAGGTGGAGAAGTCCCGTGCAATCCAACGTGTGCAAACTTGAACATTTAAATATCCGCAGGTAGGTAAGGGAGGGAGGCAGCAATGCATAACCCTTGTTCGGAAAGTACTCGACACCATCACATAGACCATTAATGAAAAGATGGGTAAGCATGTCCATTGAAGTTAGAGATGAGCTCATCAGTAATTTTTCACAATTCTCAATCCATATTGTTCTCAAGCTAGGCGGCATACCCCCTTCAGGAAACGTCTCCAATTTTGGACAATCACATACATGCACACGTTCTAACTTTGGGAGAAGAGTATTTACGTGACAAGGCAGTGATTTTAAATTGACACATTTCGAGACATACAGTGATGTCAAGTTGGGTGCAGACAGTCCTTCTTTTGGGAATGATACAAATTTGGGGCAGTCACTAATGTCGATATCAACGAGACTTTGAAGAACCTTTGAAGCGGAAATACATTCTATGTTTTCACAGTTTCTGATTCGCAGATGATGGAGGTTGGGAAAGGTATCCAGTGGGAGGGTTATGAGAGAATCACAACTCCTATCTATGTGAAGATACTTAAGTGACTCATTCCCGTGATTTTGCTTTGGGAAATTTAGATTACTAGAATTTGTGATGGACAAACTCTCTAAGCATAAGGGTAAACAATCTCTTGGAAACGATATCGCAGAAGAACAATTCTTGATGACTAATATTTTAAGAGAAATTGGTGGGGTGATGGCAATGGCTTCAAAGACAGACTCTGTCACCTCTCTTCCTCCAACACGTAACTCTTCCAATGAAAGGGGTAGCTCATTCAAGGCTACTTTATTGCTTTCAAATATGTATAAATCGCAGATTGCAGGAGCCCTTGGGAGAGAAGAAACAAGCTGGTTGCATCCTCTAATATCAATTGTTTCCAAAACAGGAAGATAAGATGGCAAATCCCCATGTAATTTGGGACAATCATTAATCGCAATATACTTCAATACTGGAAAATAAGCATTTGACTCATGAGGATGATGCCACACTTTCCAACATGACATATCAGCAAATTCCAGACGTTCAAGGGAAGGAAAGTGTGTCCCTGAAAAGGTATCATCATATTCAAATCCAATAGTCTCCAGCATATACATTTTCCTGATTGTCAAGCCCTTGAGAGAGCATAATTGTCCAAGTGATGGAAGGATACAACAATTCAAACAACCGGACAGAGATACCTCAGTCAAATTTTGGTAGGAAGGGTGTCCAACCCATTCTGGAAATAGTGTGCCCCTGTATCCCTGAATATCTAGCCTTTTCAGGTTCTTGGAAGGTTGTAACTTTCCAAGTATATCCATCTCACTTTGTGAACTTGTAAAATGGTTCTTTGCATCTTTAGACCATACAAACAATAATTTATCAAGGTACTTTTTATCCATTATCTTTGCCTGTGATGCTTCAAAGCCACTGGTCACGTTCTCTAACTTCCTAATGCAAAGTGATCCGTGAAGATTCGAAAGTGTTCCCAATTCTTTGATCCCTTTATCTTCCTGCGTTCCCACAACAAAGCAACCCAAATGTTGCAAATTAACCAATTTGCTCATTTCTCTAGGCATCTCTTTCAAATTAGATCCCCATATTTCCAGATGGCGCAAATTTACAAGATTTTGCATGTCATTGGGAAGCCTTGTTAGACTGTAACATTCGTGCAACTTTAACGTTTGTAGATTATACAGTTTGCATAATGACTCGGGCAACATCTTTATAGACGTGGAAGAGAGATCCAAATAACGCAAATGGATTAGTTCATCTATTGAATTAAGAAATGCATCAAGACCTTCAAAGTTGCCAAATTTCAAAACTCTCAAGTACTTCAAATTTGACAAAGTGAAGCATGACGCTTTTTCATCGTTGAATGGATCATGCCATGAATAGATTGGCAAGATTGTTCTTGGACACTTTAATCTGCCAAAAATATCAAAGTTTGTTAAAATTGGATCGCTGAACTTGGAAAATGACAAATGACGAATCTTGGTACCAAACTTCGTATCTTTCCCAAGTACTTCTGTTCTAAAATAGAATTCTCCACCAAGCCATATTGCCAAATCATGCACAAGATCATGCATTACAAAATCTTGGTTGAAGTTCCCATTATCAGAATGTTGAAAAAATGATTTGGAAGCTAAGTCATTAAAATACCCATAGCCAACTTCTTCTAAAGTCTTGTTATTCTCTGAAGGGTGTAAGAGATCCTCCGCCATCCACAACAAGATTAATTCATGCTTATCAAATGTATAATCCTTGGGAAACAATGAACAATATACGAAGCAACGTTTTAAATATGGAGGGAGATAATGATAACTAATTCTCAATGCTGGAATGATCTTACCCTTATTCTCCCAAATATTATTATTTAGTATACTATTCCAATCCCTAATGTCACGTTTTTCTCGCAACAAGCGCCCAAGTGACTGTGCGGCTAAAGGCAATCCCTTACATTTTTTAACAATCTCTTTGCCAATTTTTTGGAGATCCATATTCTCATCTGGAGAAAGGCAAGCATTGTTTGCAAACACTGACCAACAATCTTCATCTGACAATTGGTGAAGAGAGAAAGGTTGAATAGTTTGGACCATAGAAGCAACTTTTTCAATACGGGTAGTTACAAGAATTTTACTTCCCATCGTTCCATATTGAAGAGGGTTTAAAAGCGAATTCCAAGAGTCGTCATCCTCGGTCCAGACATCATCCAAAACAATTAAGAACCTCTTTCCGGTCAGCTTTTCCTTCAAATCCCGATGAAGGATATTCAAGTTATTTGTGTTACAAGCACTTCCCACTTCCTCCGCGATTAACTTGGTAACCTTCGAAACATCGAAATCATCAGAAACACAAACCCATGCTTGAACATCAAATTTGTGCTTTATACCGTCATGGTTGTACACAAATTGTGCTAAAGTTGTTTTTCCAAGGCCACCCATGCCAACAATGGGGATGACACCAGTGTTATCATCATCTAAGAGTAATTTGAGTATGGCCTCTTTGTCATGATCCCTACCAAATATGATAGATCTGTCTTCTAAAGAGGTTGATGGAGTTCTCCAGGATGAGTGGTGAGTTGCAATATGTTGAAGACCAATAATATCTTTAAATTTGAGAATGGATTCAAGTCTAGCAACTATATCTTCCAGCTTATGAACCATATCCCTTTCTTCAAAGTTGAAAAGGCGAGAGAAGTAATTCGATGAACGGATCTGATTGTTGTTGTTGGAAAGAGCAGCTTTGGTAGAGATGTGATCGAGAATGTCATCAGCAACATAGAGAGCATCTTTGAGATCATCAAGCCAGTTGTTAACAGCAGAGTCATGAATCTGCTTCTGTTCAGCATCATTAAGCACGGCTTCAACAGCGTAAAGAGTATTCTTCAATCGTTGAACCAAATTGACGTCAACTTTCTTCCCACGGATCAAATCAACAATCTCAGGAGAAGCAAGCCTGTCAATGACAACTTCAATGAAAGCGGAAAGAAATGCTTCACCAACAGCAACGACCGCCATGATTACGACCAAGAAGATTAGATTGGAACGGAAGAGAGAAAATTAGAGATTGATTTGTAGATGCAATAAGGTAATAAACTGGTCTATAATACCAAAGTGTATAGTAGTCTATAATATTGTGAATCTTGCTTGGCACATGGTGTTAATACAGTGTACGAGAGAAGTGTCATGTGTGGTCCCAGTAAGGATTAAGAAATAGGAACTAACTAGTAGTATCTTGCTTGGCACATTCTACAATCTCGACAACTGATATCTTAATTATTTTAAATCATATAATCTTTTACATTAGTATAATAATAGGTTAGTGAAAGAAAAATTACAACAAAGTTGACAAAGGTAGCAACATGACTCTCATTCTAAAGGCCTGAGAGGAAATAAGGATTTAAATATGTTCTAATTACGCATGCATACTACTAGCTGGATGGTTAACAAGAGAAACAACAAAATATTCCAAATGCTTACTAACACTAAAGTGTCTATTTGGGAGTTTAGGAGGGAGGGCATGACCTTTTTTGTGTGTGTATAGATTATCCTTAAAATCACTATGAAGAATGCAAGTTGTATGAAATCACCATCTTATTTTCTGTTCCCTGTTGATAACCTTCCATCAACAGCCTCAACTCGTCTTCATCCATTTCATAATCATTAGGATACGATGATATTGGTGAACAATAAACAAAAGCTGAGTTTCAGATATTGATAACTAATTCTTAGGGATGGAATGATATTACCCAAGAAAAAAAACTTACTTCTTCAATTAATTAACGATTATGAGTGAATTAAACATTAAAACGAAAGCAATCAAACATCCGACCTTAGCTCAGTTGGTAGAGCGGAGGACTGTAGTTGGTATGCCATGCTGTCATCCTTAGGTCACTGGTTCGAATCCGGTAGGTCGGAAATTAGTTTTTAATTTCTATTTTTTTCTTTAATGTATTAAACGAATCTTGAGGATTAGTTTTAAGAAAATGAGGATAAAGAAAAGTTGAAGAAGAACTGACCTGAAAAGCAGAGAATGAGCACAGCATCTCCTTGTTTTTTGAGAAGAGGAGAGAGGCGAAGTTTACAACCATAGGAGATGAAGCTTTTTCTTTACAGCGAAGGTTATAGCTGCCGTCTTTCCGTTCACCCATAACCATGGGGAGGGATCCCATCTTTTTCTTTTGGTAAGTTGTAAATTAATTTTTGGTTTGAAATATAAAATAATTTATATTTAAATTCATTACTATCTACCTAATAAGAAAATTAACTCCACCAATGTTACCATCTACCGTAAGAAAACTAAGTCCATCAATGTTACCATTTTGTTCCTCTGAACACGTGTCATACAATTAGGGCTTCTCCAATTTCATTTTCTCCTTTTACCTCTTCTTTCGATGTTGACTTTTATTTGAATTTTGAATTTCAAACTAACACAAATTTTTCTTTTTGATTTATTTCTTCCTCCTCTTTCTATTCACCTCTCTCTCAATTTCATCTTTTTCTCTCAACTATCTTCAGATATATGTCTGGACTACGTTTTCATTCTTCAGGTAACAATCAAAATCCTAATTTTCTATGTATTTCGGCATCAGACTCAGATGACGCGAATAAGGTGGAGATTCATCTCTTCCGACAACGTGGAGAACGTTGTTTCCAAATCAGAGCTTGTCGGGTTGGAACAAAACCACAAAAATCCATCTTCCCTTACCGAAATGACGACGTTCTCTACATCGTCGGCGTAATCTGATTTTAATTATATTTTTTGTGATTTTGATTTTGTTTATGAGTCATTACTGAATTGTGATTTTGATTTTGTAGTTATGGTTTTTGTGGTGCAGGATGAGTTTTTTTAGCTTTGTTCTTCTTCTCACGGAGGTGCTTTTGTGGTTACGGTTGTTATCCCCAAATCAAGTTGGAGTGTGATACATGTTTTGGTGGCAGCATCCACCTTTTTCAAGGTACAACAATGATTCTATTATTACATTTTTAACAAGATTTCTTATTTAGAAGCTTCTTACATTTGATTGTTGATGCTTGATGTCTATATTGTATTAGGAGGTTTATTAGGTGATTCTGTCTTGGATGCTGTTGGTGGTGATCTCTTTGAGAGGATATGCACCGCTGGTTGATTTGGTGAAGACAAGGTTATAGATTTAACGTCGATGAATTGAACTTCTGTTTTTCTTTTTGAAACATATTTGTATGAGAATAACTTATTCAAGTTGAAGTTATTGGTGTGAATGATTTACTTATATTATTACATGCAAGACAATTCTTCCAACATCTAATATCCTGTATGAGAAAAACTTATTCATGTTTATTTTCTGAATTTGATAACTTTTTCTTACTGCTGTCTCTTAGCCTATCATGTTTATATGAGTTTTTGGGGTTTTGAGTTAGGTTGAGTTTGTGAGTGAAATCTTGATGAAATAGAGTTAGAAAAATGTGTTGAATCCTATAAATGATGGTATAAATGATTGTTCTGATGTTATGGTGTTTTGTTTGACGTATTGGAATGATTTTGAGGTGAAATAAGATGAACCCGTATTGGAAAAATTGGGATTTTGGGGATTTTTGAACAATCTGTACGAAGCAGCTAATTTCTGCTATAAAACGTGCGTTAACCGGTTAACGTTATGGGTTAACCGGTTAACCATTGCAATTTTTGTGATTTCTGGAAATTTCATAGGCGTTAACCGGTTAACGCTATGGGTTAACCGGTTAACACTGTTTGGATGACAAATTTTAATTCTTGAAAAAAATCCGTAACTTTCAAACCGTAAATTCGATTCGCATTCCGTTCGAAGCGTCGGAAAGAGCACAAACTGAACTTTATTTTGATGAATAAAAATGAGAAAAAGGCAATAGTTTTTATAAATGAATTTATGAAATAACCTTGTAATTGACTCATAATTTACCGGGTACAGGTAATTCTTGATGTGTCAGAGTGGTTATAGGACCAGTGTTTTGGGTGTAATGTCATGATGGTATATATATGATTATTTGATGGCTGTTTTGTTGATTGAAATGAATGATGCGAATTATTTTGATGAATTTACGATGTAGCGCATCATTGCATTTCATAACATTCACGATGGGGCTTCGTCCTATTTATTTGCTTCAATCCCATTGTGTGGATTGAAGTGTCTCGATGATTTACGATGTGCTCCTTTGTGGAGGGTTGATGGCCATGTATCCATCTCACGATGAAAATGGTACCACATGCATATTGCATATCAGGATGTTAGAATTGCATATTCTGGATGAATTTCATGACTGTGTTGGTGTTGCTTAATTTCATGATCGTGTTGTTGTTGTTGCTGAATTTTATAGTTGATGATGTCATGATATGTTGCACTAATTTATTTATGATTCTATATTCTTGTAGGTTTATGATATATTATGATTACTCACCCTGCCTGCTTGGAAATGTTGCCTCCTTCGTGGGTAACTTGCAGATGTCGAAGAATAGTCTTGTAGTGCAATAGGAGTTTTTCATGAGTCTCAGAGCGTGCTTTAGTGTTCCTTAGAAGTGGTTTGGTATATATGTCCTGCTCTGTGTCATGTAACACTGGGATGGGTTTTCTTTTGCTAAACTGTTTGCAGTTATGTTATTATTTGGATAAATGTTTTCCCATGTTATGATGTTAAATTCAGGATGGTGAAAATTATGTTTATGAAGTAAACTAATGAAGTTTTGAATTATGAAGTTTAAATTCCGCTGCGAAATGATTTATGATATTCTTGATGTTGATTAACCCGTGTTACGGGACATGACACTGTTTGTGTTGAATTATGATGATATGTGATACCCTTTTTTGATGATTACTCTGATATTATTTAAATATTTTGTTTTGGGGTAGAAGGGTGTTACAACTTACGCTCCATCTGAGACATGATTATTCCACCAAATGTATGTGTATGCAGACCCGATTACACATAAAATATCACAAACACACATGAATACAATCATGCCATCACGATTTTCAAGATCTCCATCAGTTATCAATTAATCCATCGTGCAATTATATCAAACACATTAACAATTACATACAATTCAAAACAGTCACATAATCTTATTTATTAATTGTTAATTGTCAGGTCAAATAAAAGCTTGACTCTTCCGGGTTAATTGAGTCAATGGCAACGCCAAACTAGAAAATCTCTCTATGAATCTTCGGTAATAACCAACTAGACCAAGGAAACTCCTAATTTCCGTTACCGTCTTTGGAGGTTCCCACTCAAGCACAACACTGACCTTTGAAGGATCCACCGATATACCTTCACCAGATATCACATGTCCCAAAAAGCTCACCGTCTTAAACTAGAATGCACATTTGGAGAATTTAGCAAACAATTTGTTATCTTTCAACACTTGCAGAGCAATTCTCAAATGTCCCGCATGATCCTCCTCAGACTTCGAATAGATAAATATGTCATCAATGAACACTACAATGAACTGATCCAAATAAGAGTGAAATATACGGTTCATATACTCCATAAACACTCCTGGCGCATTAGAGACTCCGAAAGGCATCACTGCATATTCATAATGACCATATCGAGTCCTAAATGCCGTCTTCCGAATATCTTCTTTTGTCACTCTAATTTGATGATATCCCGACCTCAAATCAATTTTACTAAAAACACAAGCTCCAACAAGTTGATCCATTAAATCGTCAATCCTATGAAGTGGATATTTATTTTTAATGACCACTTTATTCAGCTGCGGTAATCAATGCATAAACGCATACTGCCATCTTTCTTCTTCACTAACAACATCGGCGCTCCCCTCGGTGACACACTAGGTCTAATGAATTTCTTATCAAGCAAATCACCAATCTGAGATTTCAACTTAGCTAACTTCGTCACAGACATCCTGAACGACGCCATAGAAATAGGCCTAGTACCAAGAATCAAATCAATAGAGAACTCCATTTCACGCATCGGAGGTAACTCTGTAATGTCACCAGGAAACACTTATAGGAATTCATTCACCACCGACAACTCTTCAATAGTCATCGTTTCTTTGACAGATAATGAAGCGAACACTGCAAACATCTTCACTTCATCTTCTAACAAAGCCCACAGTTCCTTCGTAGAAATCGAACTAGCCAAGACTTCCTCCCCCGGAGTCAAAAACAATAACCTCTTCCTAAAACAGTCAATATAAACCCGGTTGGATTCCAACCAGTTCATACCCAAGATCACATCTATATCACTGAGTGGTAGACAAATAAGATCTACTCCGAACTCTTTACCAGAGATAGTTAGAGTACAATTACGACACACCAAAGTGGTAGTCACATAACTTATGGATGGAGTATCAATAACCATTCCTCGACCCAATTGAGAAGGTTCCAATCCTAGCTTCTTCACACATTCCAAAGAAATAAACGAGTGTGTTGCACCCGTATCAATAATCACAAATAAAGGAGTATTGTTGATAAAGCAAGTACCTTTAACCAATCTATCCTCACTAGTAGGCTGAGCTCCCACTAATGCAAATACTTTTCCACCAGACTGTTGTTTCTTAGGTTTCTGGAAATTGGTGTTGATATGACCATGCTCTCCATAATTATAGCAAGTAGGCACATTCACTCTACAATCGGCCATCACATGACCCGGCTTCCCACACTTGAAGTACTTCTTCACCCCATTAGGACAATCATTGGCACGATGACCCGTACCATGGCATCTGTAGCATTTGAGTACGCCGAGAGTACCTCCTCCCCCACTTGGCTTCTACTCAGCACTAGCCTTTTGCTTCCCCTTATCAGCCGGAGCACTATAAGAAGTACCACCGAATCTCGACTTTCCCCTCTTGTCATTCACATCCTTGTAGTGTGCAATCCGAGCTCGATTATCATTGTCATAAATTCGGCTTCTACTCGCCAATTCTGGATAATTCCTGATCTTCTAGCAAGAAATGCCCTATTTGATCTCAGAACGCAAACCATTCTCATACTTCAAGCACTTTGAGGTCATAGCTTCCTCAGTGTTGCAGTGCGCATAGTACTGCACCAACTCCTCAAACTTGACAGCATACTCTGCTACCGTCATATTACCTTGCTTGAGTTCTAGGAACTCTATCTCCTTAGCACTATGGACATCTTCCGGGAAGTACTTCTCCAAGAATTCTCTGCAAAACACTACAAGTGATTGCAGTCCCTGCAGCTTCTAACCTTTGGCGACTGTTGTCCCACCAGACTTCAACTTCGCCTTCTAGCATGTGAGGGCCAAACCTCACTTTCTGATCATCAGTGCATCCCATAGTCCTGACGATCTTCTCGATAGCTTTCAACCATTTCTGCGCATCCTCTGGATCCAGAATTCCACCTTCATACTTAGGCAGTATGTTGTTGCGGAACTGGTCCAATGCACGAGACTGAGCATTACCTCCCGCCTGAGCTACCTGAACGATGTTCTCGACCGTATGCGCCATGGCTTGCATAGCCGCAACAAGAGCAACATTATTCCTTCCTTCCATACTTATACAACAAACAACTCATATTAGGACACACAACAACTCTTATTCTAAGGACTGACTCAATACTACTCCTGGCCGGTTGGACCGACCTGCTCTGATACCAATTGTAACACCCATTTTTCCCGTTTTCAAAAATAATACAATTTTTCCAACAAATCAGAGTTTAATTCACAAAGTGAGTAATTACATTTCAAAAACCAAACAAAGTTCCATTTATTCATAAGCAGCGGAAATAAATCGTTTTAACATTCAAGTGCCTAAGACATAATAATCCAACGACTTAAAAGAGTTCCTTTAGATTTCCGAGACGGATACGTAAATAAACAAAGTTTTGAAACCATAACATAAAAGAAGTGGTAAATTCCTCTTTCCCCTTACGTATCAGAGCTCCTAAGACTCGATCAAGCAACACCAATCACTTCTCAGGTACCTGGGTTATTTGTACTTCTAGAGAAGCACAGACGCCACAAAACAAACAAAGGGGTAAAAAACAATTTCATATTTTAACGGTGCAATTAACATATATGAAGGAATAATTCACACACACCAATCATAACATACAACGTCAACCATTCATTCATATCAATGCAATGTGACTCAATACACAATGCAAAATGTGGTACCGACTTCATCAAATGTCCATCGATTTGGACTAGATGCATCTCTTACGCTCCTACTGAGACACGATCATCCTTACACATTGATTCGCAATGAATCCAAATAATCACTTACGCTTCATCTGAGACATGATTATTCCATCCAATGTACGCGTATGCAGACTCGATTACACATACCATATCACAAACACATATGAATACAATCATGCCATCGCGATCTTCAAGATCTCCATCAATTATCAATTAATCCATCATGCAATTATATCAAACACGTTAACAATTACATACAATTCAAAACAGTCACATAATCTTATTTATTAATTGTTAATTGTCAGGTCCTATGGTTACTACTAAACATGATTCTCAATGCCTTAAACTAACGGTACAAACCTCAACTAAAAGAACAGGATGATTCCAGATCAAAACATCACAAAATTTCCAATTACAGGGGCCTAACACACCCCCCCGTGTCCCCTGACACGGCTCGTGTCAGGTGGTCTGGGACACGCCCCATAAAGTCCCAATTATTCCAAAAGACAAAAGGGTGACACGGTCACCTGTGTCGTGTGACACAGCCCGTGTCACACCCTCTGAAGCTCATTCTCCCAAAAAATCCCTTCAATTCTTATTCCCGTGACCTGACACGGCTGCCCGTGTCGTGGGACACGGCCCGTGTCAGGAGACATGTACCAGAAAAGTCAGTTTTCGTATAAAATTCCATTTTCTTTCCTCACTCACACCAGCACGAACTCAGTTCATTTTATTTCACTTTTAGTATCCAAATTAGTCCAATTAACATGTCTATTACCAATTTATTCCTCTAACATCAATCTATCATTAGCCTAACTTTTTATGAATCAACATAGGTAAAATTTATAAGGTTCTTCATCTTTTCCAATTGCTCTATTCTCCCTAACCAACATATCCCAAACCTCATAATACAACACATACACAACAATTCATCATTAAACCACAAACATATACAAGAATCATCAATTGTTCATAAACACATCAGAATTTCATCAATTCCAATTATCATTCATAAAACCCTAAGGGAGTAAGGATCTCTCAATTACCCTTCTATGTTAGATCACCAATATAAAACCCTTTCTCCCCCTTACCTTGAAATTGAACGAAGTTTTCTCGGACTCTTGACCTTAGAACTCTACGATCCTTGATTTTCCTCTTCTTCTCCCTTTTCTCCAGAGCTCTATGTTCTTCGTCAAAATGCACGATAATGAGTAATGTATTGTGTTCTCACTTTTCATAACATAATCAATTTACACATTTTCCCCTTAGACCTCCAACTAATTATTTTATTATTTAAATAACAATATTATAATAATATACCACCTAATTATCATATTATTATTTAAAAACAAAATAATTCTTTACTTATTATCCCAATTATACCTCAAACTCTCCGTACAGGATGCATGTACTTTTAATTGCAAAGTTATAGTTTCATCACTTTATGTTTTATTGTTTTGTAGTAACCTCTATGGTATGGAGTCTGAACAAATAAGGGAAACGTTCATGGTGGGGCCATTGGTTCAAGTTCACGATGACTGTGATACAAAGACAAGGGAACGAGGCATGGCTCTGCAACTTTCAAGTATGATACACTCCCTTTTTATCACAAATTCAATTACCGATGGAGGTTATCCCAAAGGTATTTCTGTTTTCATTTGTGTTTTTTTTTCTTCGATATTCATCATTTCAAAATGTAACATATCTAACCAGTACAACTATAACATGATCGTATTTGTGACGATTTTCTGCAGGAAAATTGTATCTGGTTGGTTGTCTGATAAAAGTAAGGGAAATTCACATACAACTGGCATTAATAAGGTCTAGGGACAAATGGGCCACGCACAAAAGGGGAAAACAACTGCCGATGGAAGTGCGGGGGGTAGTGAACACCGTTTCACAGAAAATGATTTCGCATGTCTGTCAACCGACAACCCGAGGTATCTCTGTTTTGATACTTTGATTCATGGTTAATTGATTGTTCTTCTTTGACATGTTCGCCATATGTTTAGGGAATATCTGATTTATTGTCATTCTTTCAATTTTCTATAGCATAAGGAGAGCTATACATGAGCCACGGAACCAGCGCAACTGGACTAAGGTTGTGACTGATCCGAAAAAATTGAGTAACAATGTCTTGATAAGTATTCCTGTCAGAGACATCAGTTTCAGAATTCATTTAAGTATTATGGTTGTAATATCCATCGTATAATGTTCTGTTATGTTTTCAGCAACTTCCCAGACACATAATACGTGATTGTATACGTGGAAAGTGGGATACAATCTTCCTTTTCGATGCCGACAAGAGCATTCCATATTATTTTGAGATGAAAATAAGGGAAGGCGGTGTAGAGACGTATCTTTTGGGTGTCTGGTATGATTTTTGCAAAGACATAAATCTTAACAAAGGAGACATACTGCATTTCTTAATTCGCTATCCCCCTATCGACATAATTATGGTTTCAGTTGAGGAAACAATTCCAAAATGAAGATTCAAGTTGTGGCCAGCAAAATGGGCATTATAATTATCTTTTTGTCTTTCTGATGTAATGATAAACCTTTTGTTTTTTTGTTATATATATCTTTTTTGTTTGTTCAAACATATCAATGTGTGGTAAAATGAATGTTATGATATTCTATATGTTTCATACTCTCTTGAAATTTATATAAATTTTGTTTTGCTATAATTAAGTTCAAATTATCTTTAAATATTCTTATAACAATTCTTAAATAAACAAATGTGTGTAAGAAATTATTTCCAATACTAATATGATATGTATGGGTGTTCTCATGACTCAAATAAGCTATATAAATATTTTTTTAATAATATATATTTCATTTGTATCTTTTTCTTTATTAACTGATATATTTATCTTAATTTTTTTTTATAAAAATTTCAATCAGATTTTAATATTTTATTATTTATTCAAATTTACATTATTTTCAGGTTTTATATATATGAATGATACTCTAGTATTTGAGCACAAGTTAGTGTTGGTCGAGGTTGCCGAGAAACTGAAGTCGGCTGAGAAATCCAACGGCGAGCTCCTATCGTCTAACAATGAACTCAAAGAGTCTCTAAAAAAGGCTCAAATTGAAATTCTTTCTGCCGGTGATGAAGCATTTGATCGGGCTAAAGAACAAGTTTTACATCTTCATCCCGACTTGTATTTATCTGAGGTCGACTACTTCAAGGTGGTGCAGAATGGCCGCCTTGTCGACCATGATGATTCGGATAAAGAAAACTAAGATGACTCTCATGTTGGCAATGATGACGAGAACGTGAACCCATAGGATAACACTAATGCCAATGTCACTTCAACTTGAATGTTCTTTTGTTTTTGTTTCTGTAAATCATCCTTTGAGATGCAAATTAGGTAATTTTGTGTTGTAATGGGGTGTGGTGATGTCCCTCCTTTTTGTTTATGACTTTGTTTCCTCCGAGATTATGTTCTGAATATAATTTGGTCCTTTTATGATTTACTTTGCTAATTTCATCTTTGCTTTTATGATTCAAAAAATATTTGGTATATGTATCATAGCCCTTCGAATATTTAAGTCAGAAAGGCTTAAGTATTTGTTTATAGTGTGTCAGACGTTATTTTTCCTTTGCCACTTTTATTTTACTTTATTCAAAATGAGGCATGAATTCGTTGTATGAAACTACGACTTCTTGAAAGTATTAGTGAAATTTCAACGTTTACTCATAGTGAACTATAAAATTTTCTATAATCCGGTAAGCCCCTAACTATTGCATGTACACAACCTTTGCTAAAGCCCCGAACACTTGTAGTGTTTTTAGATTAGTACTCGAACATTGTATTCCATGTTTTGATAGAATATGCATCCGTCCTACGTACGCGGAGCAAGTCGACACGTTTTGTAGGCGGCCTATGCATGCAGAGAAAGTCAACACATTTATAGGGATTTTATCTGACCTACGTACGTGGATCAAGTCGACACATTTTGTAGGAGACCTATGTATGTGGAGCAAGTCAATATATTTATTGGGGTTTTATTCAACCTACGTACGTGGAGCAAGTCAACATGTTTTATAGGCGGCCTGTGTATGCAGAGCAAGTCGACACATTTATAAGGGTTTTAATTCGACCTACGTACGTGGAGCAAGTCGACATGTTTTGTAGATGACCTATGTATGCGGAGCAAGTCAACACATTTATAGGGGTTTTAATCTGACCTACGTACGCTGAGCAAGTCAACACGTTTTGTAGGCGACCTATGTATACATAGCAAGTTAACACATGTATAGGGGTTTTAATCTGACCTACGTGCACGGAGAAAGTCGACAAATTTTGTAGGCGACCTATGTATGCGGAGCAAGTCGACATATTTATAGCGGTTTTAATTCGACCTACGTACGCGGAGCAAGTTGACACGTTTTGTAGGTGACCTATGTATGCGGAGCAAGTCGACGCATTCATAGGGGTTTTAATTCGACCTACATACACGGAGAAAGTCGACACATTTTGTAGGGTTTTATTGAATAAAAAATGCCTATAAAATAAACATAGATCAAATTTTAAATCCATGCGCCTTGTTAAAAACCCTTGCTCTTGCTAGGGAAAATAATGCAACCCTGATGTTTTATTAATTGGTTGAATTACATAGTATTTGGATGAAATATAACCTAAGATTGGATATATTTCATGTCCTAGGTATTTATATGCCTTCCAATGTCTCCAGCTTGTAAGCCCTATTGTTGAGCCTCTGCAGTGCCTGGAATGGTCCTTCCCAGTTCAGAGATAACTTTACTTTATTTTTTGGATCAATGATCTTCTTCAGAAAAAGCTTTCCCTCTCAAAATCCTCTATGTCAGACTTTTAAGTTATACTTTCTAGCCATTCTTTATTTTACCGCCGCTTCTCGTATTTGTGTCGTTTCCTTCACTTCTTCGAACAAATCTGAGGTCATATCGAGGTTTTCTCGATTAGTATTTTCATAAAAATGTTTCTGCCTCCAAGTTGTTGTATTAATCTCCACTAGTATCATAGCGTCGGCCTCATATACCATTCTAAAAGGGGTTTCTTGAGTTGTAGTATGCGGAGTCGTGTGATAAGGCCACAAAATCTCATATAAATACTTGGACCACTGACCTTTTGCTTTATCTTATGCCCCATAGGATAACCTTGTTTGTCGCCTCTGCTTGTCCATTAGTTTGAGGATGCTCTACTGATGTGAACATGTTTTTATGCCACAATCTTTGCAGAACTCAATAACGGATGTGCTCGCAAATTATGCTCCATTATCCGAGACTATGACTTCGGGTAGTCCAAAACGGCATATGATATGTTTCCAGTAGAATTTCTGGACCCTTTCAGCTGAGATCCGGGCTACAGCCTCGGCCTACACCCACTTTGTGATGTAGTCGATGGCTACTATAAAACATTTGAGTTGCCTGGTCCTGTTGGGAAAGGCCCGAAGATGTCATCTCCTCATAAGCAAAACGACCAAGGGGCAAAAACATAGTGTAACACTTCGGTTGAAGAGTGGATAAACAAAGCAAATACTTGACATTTTTCACACCTGCTTACAAACTTGGTACAATGCTGAAACATCTGGGGCCAATAGTACTAGACTCTTATATTTTTCCGAAGAGTGCCTTTGCCACAATATGACTTCCACATGCTCCCTCATGAACTTCTCTGATCACCAAGTCAACTTCACTTTCTGATACACATCTTAACATGGGTGAAGATCTTCCCATCTTGTGCAACGTATTTGTGACTATGATATAACGTGCAAAAGCTCTTCTAATGTGTCATGCCTCATTGACATTTTCAGGGAGTACACCTTGAGTTAAGTATCAAATGACTGGCCTCATCCATCCATCCACGTCTTCTAATGATATGACTTCCTCTGATTGAGTAATAGGTGTTTCCACTTCCTTTGAGGTTGCAGGATTCGTTAACGTAAAGGATCCATCTGTCTGCAATTTTTTCTTCAGCAGGAGCACTTAACTCAACCAAGATTATAGCAAGCATATGGGATTTGATGCTAGTCTTTGGCGAGAAACTAATATCATACTCAGATAATTCAACCACCCATGTTACCATTCGTCCGGCTAGATTCGACTTCTTAATATTTTTCTTGATCGGATAATTTATTCTAATTGTGATAGGATGTCCTTGAAAGTAGTTTCTTAGCTTCTGAGCTGTGATAACTAGTATTAATGCCATCTTCTCAATTTTTGATATCTCGACTCAACCCCTTTCAAGACTTTGCTGATAAAATACATTGGATGCTTTCTATCATCCCCTTCTTGAACTAGTACGGAACTGAGAGCTTTATCGGTCACTTACAAGTATAAGATCAAAGGGATATTCTCCTTTGGCCTTACTAAAATGAGAGGTGAGGACATAAAGCGCCTCACTTCTTGAAAATTTTGTTCACATGAATCCGTCCATTCAAATTCTTTAGCTTTCTTTATTGCGGAAAAAAAAGTGAAATGACTTATCTCCCGCATATGATAGAAATCTGGACAAAGTGGCTAACCTTCCCGTCAGTTGTTGAACCTCCTTCTTTGAAGTCAGACTCCTTATATCTATTATAGATTTACACTTCCAGGTTAGACTTTATCCCTCGATTGGTAAGCATGAATCTGAGGACTTCCCGACTTGGACTCCAAAGGTGCATTTGTCTGGATTGAGCCTCATGTTGTAGCTTCTTATAGAGGCAAACGTCTCAGTCAAATCTTTCATGCATTGTTGGTCTGTGCTTGTTTTGATCACCATGTCGTTTAGATAAAATTCCATGTTACGGCTAATTTAAGTAGCAAAAACCTAATCCATAAGGCTCTGATAAGTAGCCCCTGCATTTTTGAGTCCAAGGGGCATGACTTCATAATATTAATTATTTTGATGCGTCATAAAGGCTATTTTTTGCGCATCTACGGGATTCATCTGAATTGATTATATCCTGAATACGCGTCTAAAACAATGAGTAATCGGAACCCGAAAGCTACATCAATTAATCAGTCAATGTTGGGAAATGGATACAGATCTTTAGGGAAATCTTTGTTAAGATATGTAAAATCCACACATATTCGTCACTTTTCAGACTTCTTATTTACCATCACTATGTTGGAGAGCCAAGTCGGGTATTTGATCTCTTTGATGAAACCGTCTTGAAGAAGCTTTTGAACTTCTTTTGTAATTGCCTTCCTTTTTTCGTCTACTCCCTTTCTTTTCCTCTAGGAAACCGGTTTGATATCAGGGTCTATTGCCAGGCGGTGACACATAAAATTTGGATCAATCCCTGGCATATCAGAAGCTTTCCAAGCGAATAAGTCCACATTGTCTTTCAACGTCCGAATGATCTCTTACTCTTCATCAACATACAAGTTAGCCCCAATGTGCGTAACTTCAGTGGGTAATCGTCCAATCTATACCAGCTTAGTTTCTTCATTAGGCATCAGATTGTCTTAATGATCATCCAGTTACGGACAATGTTTGATCAACAATAAAGTACTTGACTCTACATCTAAGGTCCATAGTAGTTTTAGGTTGAAGGGTGGTATACACCACTGTCACCATAAGAGTAACTTATGATACTTTGCATAACATTCTATGTAGTACTCTTATAGTGGGTCAATCCAGTATAAATATTACTCATAATATCCATACCTATGTTAAAACTTTATAACTCCTTATTCATTATCCATGATATGTGATCATCAGTCTATCTACATAATAATCTTAATGTTGTAAGGTTATCCCATTTAACATTAAAGCTCGATTATGGATACTTTAAGAATAATGTCCTTATGTTTAATAGAATCACATGATTAAGTCACACTTAATATTTCAGTAAACGAACTAGCTATTCTAGGGACTTTATCATTTTTGAAAAACAAACATAATAAAGAAATGAATTTTATTATTAATAAATAATTCGACACAAGTATCAAAAGTATTGCCCTCTAGGGCTTACACCAACACCTTCGATCGTTATAAAGTATTGACATTATGGGCGGGCTTGGACACGACTTTATGGTCGTGCTTGTCCTTAATCTATTGTCGGTTTTCATTAGTTATCGACTAATACATTCCCAACCCATGCATTCTCGACCTCAAGCTTAAATACACGAACCATGTTTTCATACTCGGACCATGCTATGAAAGTCTTGTATACATGATTTCCTTTGTTTGCTCTGGTCCAACTATACAACCTGATTGGAAATATTTTTGGTATGTACACATCTAACCAATGTATGACATTGAATAATCATCGATGTGAGTGATTGAAAAAATTCAAAAGAATAATAATTCTTTTTTATTTATTAGTGAAAATGTAATGAGTTATAATTCTATAAAAAATTAATGAAAAATATATAATAAGAAAATAATATTCATTTATAAAATCTTAATAATATAAAAAATATTACAACATAATATTAACTAGTCATCCCTACTGGCCACCTTATTAAGTTAGAGGTACCACATATTTGATACTTTTTGACAAGTATAATGACATCTATCGTGGGACCTCGATAAACCTAACCTGAATTACACCTTCCTTGTGACCATTTTTACCACCTTCCTTTGAAGATGGTCAATAAAGCTTCATATCTTGTGGTTAACACCATGAGGTTTTGTTGGAAGGAAATAGCTCATCCCAGAGGAAATGCGATAAGCAAGTGCTGACCACAAACGTAATATCCCTAGAATTCTCCAAAGATGATCAAGAAGAACCAAATGGCAACATCACATTTTTTAGTAGTGATGTCGTTGAAATCTTCCCTCGCGATAATGACCATATGATCATCATTATGCAACATGATAGTTGAGATAACCAACGAGTATTGATATACCTCGAAAGCTCAATTGATGTCCTATTCAGAGATTCTTTCCTGAAACTCCAGTTTGATCCTAGCAGCATCAAGGCATTTCAAGGTTCGTTAGTAGAATTATCAGGTAAAAAAGTATATGTAAGGGGTCACATAACCCTGAAGACAACCTACAGCACGAGACCAAACTCCAAGGAGATTAAGGTCAACAACCTCATAGTGGATGTTTTGTCTCCTTACATCATTACCATGGGTAGACCCACCATCAATATGTTTGGGGCGGTTATTTCACCCGATACTTGGTCTTGAAATACCTGCTACCTGGTGAGCGATTTGTTACAGATCGAGAAGACCAATAAAGCGCCTAGGAATGTTACCAGAGCGGCGTGGTGATAGGAATGTAATATCTCGCCCTTGAGGAAGTCCCTCTCCCGAAACGCCAGATGAATGCACTTATAGTTGGGATCCTAAACTAAGGGTGTACAACGAGAAACCAACTCATTAGGAACACCGACTTGTTTGCTTGGGCTTTATCCGACATGCCATCGATAAATATCAGAGTGGTGTGTCATTGCCTCATTTTCAACCCCTCCACCAAGCCAATGGCACAAAGGAAGCAAAAAGTTTGTGAGAAGAGGATATCCACCGTCTATAAAAATGTTAGAGCAGATAAAAAATGTGAGTTTAAAATAAGAGATTAATTTTGTGAATCAGATAAAATATGGACTACAAAACTATAATTTAGTTTATAATTAAAATAATAATGATATTTAGACTTTTTTTTTATCCAACGACATCTAGATAATCACCTTAAAATACATGGTTAATTAAGTTAAATAAATAATTGTTTGAATTTAATATCAAACTTATAGTTAATTAAACTACTTGATTAGTCATAATTTTCAATATAATGTAAATTAATAATTATATCGATTAATTTATCTACAATTTTACACGTGATTAATCAATTGTAAGAAAATTAAGTGTCTACGAATAGAATATTGTGTCCCCTAGACGAGGATTCTACTTGTCAACCCCACTTATACCTGACACCCTCCAATCATGGCGAAATTCTATTTTTGTCCTTTATTTTTTTTCTTCTGAAAACTATGAAATTTTTAGTGGTATATCGGAAATTTCGAAATTTCAGGTAAAAAATACCAGGGATTTTGAAATTTCCGGTAAAACGTATCGGGAATTTCGAAAATCCGATACAAAAATACCGGAAATTTCGAAATTTCCAATAAAAAATAAATTTTTATTTTTACATTACAACCAATTTTGAAATTGGGGGTACTGTACGAAAATTTCGAAATTTCTGATTCTGTACTATGAATTTCGAAATTGATTGTAGTTTAAAAATATAAATTTGAAAATTTCCACTACCGAAAATTTCGAATTTCCGAAAATTTTCACACATTATCGGGAATTTCGAAATTTCCGGTAGTTAAAAAATTTTCGTTTGTTTCAAATTTTTTCAAAGACAGTTTTGACATTATGAAACATTGAGAGGGTGCTAGGTTTAATGGAGTGACAAGTAAAATCCTCTCCCTCGATGGTGTCTTAGACCATCTCCAGTGGGGGTTCTTTGGCTAAGTTCGCTAGCATGGAGTCTGAATTTAGCATTGGGAAACTTAAACAATTTTGCCAACTAGTGAACCGTTGCATCATAAAACAACGTTGCATTAAAGTATTTTCCATTAATATATATAGGCAAAATATCCAAATTGGTCCCTTAACTCTACATCAGGGTCCAATTTGGTCCCTTATCTCTAAAAAGTGACAAAATGATCCCTTAAGTTTTTTAAATGTCCCAAATAGATCCTTTTCGTCAACTACCCCCAAACAGACGTTTACTTTGTCATATGTGGCAATTGGCATGACATTTGAAGTCTTCTTCCTCCTTTATACTGAGTTTGTTCACCCAAAATTTGTTTCATGCGAATCTAGGGTTGCTGAAAAAATTCACTACATCCCCAATTTGATTCAAGCAAAAGCATATGGTTTGTGGATTCGAGCTGGTCACAAACATGAAATCCAGTGGGTCGATGCCAGTGATGAAAGCAAAACACGGTTATGGTGGGTGTTCTTCGAAGGAAGGATCGAATGTCAGCAGAAGCACAACTTAGAAACCTATATGTCACTGTGGGGATTTAGTTGTTCTTCGTATGGTCACAACAGTCAAGAACTATGGGAAACATTTTTGGGGATGTCCTAATTTTAAGGTATGTTATATGTATGTTTGTTTAAAAACAGTTGATGTATGTGTGTTTAAAAAAAGTTGATGTTGAAGACGGTATTTTGTAGGGTTCAAGCAATGCTGTTTGTGGGTACTTTGGATGGTATTTTGAAGATGTTGGAGATGAGAAGGAGCAATATTTGATGGATAGAATTGAGAATCTTTCAAAGGCAATGGCAGAAGCTCAAATGACTATTGAAGAATATGGGAAACAAATAAGCAATGTGGAAAGTGAAATGAAGAATCTCATGAAGTTGATAAAATTCTGGAAATTGTTGTTGTTCATAGGCCTCATTGTAGTTGTTTTTAGAATGCTTTAGGATGTTGTTTATCAGTTTATTCTCAGTGTAGTTGACAATACCAATTTGACATTTGTAATGGATAATTTGTTATCAATATTACCATTTGTTATATTGACAGTAATTTGTTATCAATATTACCATTTGTTATGTTGACAGTAATTTGTTATCAATATTACCATTTGCTATGACTTGTTATCAACGTTGATAGTACCAGTTGCTTATCAGTACCATAATATTAACTCAATACCATAACATTGACAAAATTGCTCAACAAAGGCCTAATCCAAAAACCATATGTCTTAACACAAGTCATTGACAAAATTGCTCAACATATCTAAATAACATTGACAAAATAACATTGACAGAATTGCTCAACATATCCAAATAACACAAGTCATATGTATTAACCCATAACATAGGCCTAATAAAAAAATCATATGTCTTAACACATAACATAGGCCTAAACAAAATACTATATGTCTTAATACAACATTACACATTACTAGTCTAAACAAAATACAACAGTCTAAACAAAATACATATGCCTAAAGTTTCCTAGTCTTTGTTGATCTCTTGGTTGATGTTGTTCTCCTTGTTGTTGGGCATACAATAGTCTTGGTTGTACTCATCCTAGTGGTTGGGCCTGGGGGTATGAAAGGCTTAGTTGGCCTTCTAAAATATAAATTGCTTGGCCTTCCTTGTGATCCTGATGCAGAAGTAACTTACTTGGCTTTTCCTTCAGATTTTTTCCTTAAGCCTGTTGAGATTACACTTGTGAACCTTGTTGATCTTGCACTTGTGAAGCCTGCTGAGATTGCACTTGTGAAGCCTGTTGAGATTGAACTGGTGCTGCCTGCTGAGATTGAACATGTGATGGCTGTTGAACAGATGCTTCTGATGGCTGTTGAGTTTGTTGCCCTTGTGATACCTACTGACTGTTATGGTCCTTGAAAGTCAGTTTATTATAACCTGTTTTTTTGCACCTGATACACCTAATATTAAAACTAGTCCTTCTCATCTTTTTGTCTGATCCATCAAGTTCACCTTGCTCTAAATTTCTTCTTTTCGTTGGCCTTCCAGGCATCTTCCTATACTTAGGAGGCTGCACATCTGGATAATCAGTCCTCACCCACAGATTAGAACCATTAACTAGAAAAATAACATACCGATAGACTTCCATGTATCTCTCCTTTCTGTAATATTATGGAATGTAGTCAGCAATGTTGTAGTTTCTACTCATCATTGCTGACAAGGCATGAACACAAGGAAGGCCTGTCAGCTCCCATCTTCGACATGAACATGTTTTCTCCTTAAGGTCTATAGTAAATGCTATTGGTAGCATTTGATCATTTGGATCTCTACCAATGGCTTCCAAGATTTTCCCTCCACACAACCCTTTCAAAAAACAACCATCTAGACCAATGAAGTGTCTACATAATTTAAAACTCTCCTTACAAACAGCCAAACAAATGTACAACCTCTTAAAATATGGTCTATGATTTGTAGAACCCTATGGTACAAGATGCACATTTACTTTCACAATAGAACCTGTGTTAGATCTCAAAAGTTCATGGCAATAGTCATATATCCTTGTATAGTCCCCAAGGAAAGAACCATCTACCATATCTCTAACATCAAATCTTGCTCTTATGGCCTTTTGCTAGCTAACACCTACATTCCATTTTTTGTGCCTTTTCCTTTATGTCCCTAAGCTTCAATCTTGGATTGGATTTCACTTAATTTTGTAGCCTCTTACTTAACCATTTGGTACTCATCAGCTTGACATTGTACTCTCTACTACAACTATGGTTGTCTATGATCTTCCTTAGTTGCCAAGAATCCTCATTAGGTAACTTTGCACAGTAGGCTTCCTAATCACATCCTTCCTTGCATCTAACCCTCACCCTTACCTTATCATTCTTAATGTACCTAAGACCCTTGCCAGATTGCACTGCATATGATGCTATTTCTTCTTTGAAATCAGCATTGGTTGTGAAATTCATCCCAACTTCCCATTTGAAATTTGACATGTTTTTCTGTGATTTAAAAATAGGATACTTTTTCCTAACAACATCACTAGTTTCATCACTTTCACACCCACTTTGTAAATCATCACTTTCATTATCACTAACTTGTCCTCACATTGATACTTTTTCCTAACAACATCACTAGTTTCATCACTTTCACACCCACTTTGTAAATCATCACTTTCATTATCACTAACTTGTCCTCACATTTTTCTTTACCTTTTTTTATCTTCCCCTCATGGTTATTACAAGATTCCATCACATCACCCTCCTAATCAAAATCATCATTATACTCATCTGACTCATCATCAAAACCCACTTCCATTGCACTGCCATAATTGAAGTTTTCATCCTCACTATCATCAGAGCTAAGGCCATCATTGACATCACCACCAGTCTCCTTTAAAGGCTCAGCTTTGTTCCCCTCGTTCTCATTCATAGGCTCACTATTATTCCCCTCATTACCAATCACGGGCTCACTATTATTCCCTTCATTCACATTCAAAGCATCATCTTCCATCCTTGGAGTTGTCTTATTCAAAGGCTCATTATTATTCACCTCATCATTAACTTCCTCAAGCATTGCAGCAAGAAATTTTTCAGTATAATCCTCTTCCATCACTTCTGCTTCTACTTCATCAATTGGACCATTATAGTAATTAGGTTGTGATAGTATGTGGGTGATGTATATGTCAACCCTAAGGTGCACCCTATACAAATAAGTAATCTCTAGGGCTCCTTTGTCATCAACCAAAGTGTTCATCCCAAACTGTGGATCCTTATAGTAAATTTTCCCAATACAGTTGTAACCTAAATCCTTAAAACAACCTAACAGTTCAAAATAACTCCATCTATCAACATCTATTTTCAATTCCACAATCCCCCTTTATATACACTCAGCTCGTAATCGACAAAATCACCACTGTGGTGGATTGTAAGATTCAAATACTCAATCATCGTTACCAACAAAAATCCCTAATTGATTCGACACAGTGAAAACCAAATAACCCTAAATCAGAAACTTATCCTAAAAACCCTAAAACACAAAAACCCTAAATCATCATTAAACTAAGTGAAATCGAATAACATTTCCATTTGTAAAATCGAATTACGTACCTGGTAAACTATGCTTCAGAATGGGTTCCTTTGCTTCAAGCTTCTATGGCTGCTCTGCGCTAGGGTTCCTTTCTTTTTACTGCCTTTCGTTTTATGATTTTTCCCTTACTAAAATCACTTCCTTAAGGTAAACACATCCTACATGGCAGATGAGTCGCCAAATTTCAGCACCACGTGTGTAAAATAGTTGACTTTGACTAACGGTAGGTAACAGAAGGACAAACGTGAAACCGTTTAAAAAATTAAAGGACCTTTTTGACACTTTTTAAACTTAAGGGACCAAATTGGACCCAGTGGTGGAGTTAAGGGACCAATTTGGGTATTTTGCCATATATATATATATATATATATATATATATATATATATATATATATATATATATATATATATATATATATATATATATATATATATATTATGGGACCCAATATGTGGTAAAATTGAATATGTCATAAATATTATACAATTGACAATGATAGAATATTAATATATGAGGTAAAATTGTGGGACCCAATATGAGGTAAAATTGAATATGTCATAAATAATAGGTTTAATAACACTTTTGGTCCTCGTATTTTGATCAAATCACGAAATTGATCCTTGTATTTTAAAAATGAACTAAACAGTCCCTTAACTATAATTTTGGTAGCATATTTAATCTTAACCCCCCCCCCATTTACCCCTCCAAAAATACTGAATAATCACTTTTTTAAGTGATGTGGCAATAAGGCACTTGCGTGGAAATTGAAGTTTATAATCATTTAAAAATATTTCTAAAGTCATACAAAATTATTTCAGTGTGTTGCTTTATCTTCTACGTTCGTTCCTCAGAGAACATTTCATTTTCTTCTTCTTGCGTTCGTCTTTATCACCCTTCGTCCACGACAGAGAAAGAGAAATCAAAATATTGCTTCATGTATGTATATGGTCTTATAAATTAGGGTTTTTTTAATCGATTTATATTCTGTTGTGTAGAGTTCTCATCGATTAAGGTTTTTGTTGTTGTTGTTGTCAAATGGTTAGTCCAAGTGATGGACATAAGCTGAGGTTTTGTATTAATCATGGGGGCAGGTTTGTAACATTTCTTGTTAAAGTGTATGTAGAGGGTCTAGTCTATGAGATGGAAGATAATATAGATGATGATTGGATTAACTATAAGTATATTCAGAGTCTGGTGCTTAGTATAAGATATACAAAGTTTAAGAGTTTGTGTATCAACATCCAAAGCTCTCGTTTCAACGTGGACTCAAGCCTCTAAGTAATGATGCTGAAATGTTGAAGCTTGTATCATATGCTAAAGGGTACAAGTTAGTGAAGTTATTTGTTGAACACAAAGTTGATATTCCAACTGTAGTTGAATTTGGTGATGAAGGTCCCTTACATGTAGTAGATGATGGAGCCAATTTTGATGTTGAAGTTGTTATGGAGAAATGAAGTGGTATTGAGGAAGTTGTAATGGAGAAATATGGTGTTGAGGAAGTTGTAATGGAGAAGGGTGGTGTTGAGGAAGAATATGTCAGAAGTGAAGAAGTTATTGTGGATGAGGTTAGTGGTGAGAAAGTAGATGTCAGAAGTGAATAAGTAGTGATGTAGGAGGGTAGTGTTGTGATAAAGGGTGTAGGGGAGGCTGAGAATGAATATGTTATTGGGGAGGCTGGAAGTGAAAGTGAAGATGAAGACTTGTTGCAAGTGAAGTAGAAAGTGATGATGAAAATGAGTATGATATGATTGTTGATGGAGAAGAATGGGATTGGACACATGAAATTCCAATGGAGACATTTGCTGACAAAAACCAAGAGGTTGGAACCATGAATGACACACAAGCTGTATATGAAGAGTCTGACCATGATGAAAGTGATTTACATTCTCTTGTTGAAAGTGATGATGAAATTGTTCATAACAGAAAATTTCCTACATTCAAAGTGGCTAAGAGTGGCGATCTTATTAGGTCTGAGATGGGAATGCAATTTACTTGCAAGGAACTTGTTATGGATGTTGTAAGGGATCATGTTATGGAGACAAGGACAAATTTATGGTTCAAGAAAAATGATGTTATTAGGGTAGTTGCGAAATGTCAACCAAATTGTCCATATCATATGTTAGTATCTAAAAGGAGTGGAAGTCAGTATTGGCAAGTTACAAGTTTGCAAAAAGACCATGAATGTATTAGATCTGTTGGGAACAAACAAGCTAGAACCAATTGGCTTGCAAAGAAGTTTATTCCACATATTAGACACACTCCACATATCAAACCTTGTGGGTTTGTTGATGAGGCATTCTATAGGTGGAATGGTAAGCTAAACCATTAACAAGCATATAGGGAAAATAAGAGAGCATTGGAGTTGATAGAAGGTACTGCTAGTGAAAAGTATGCACACTTAAGGACTTATGTTGAGGAGATTAGAAGATAAAATCCTAATAGCACAATGATAATTAAATGTGGGACATCTTAAGCATGACATGTTTTTGAGAGGATCTATATTTGTCTTGAAGCTTGTAAGGTTGCTTTTGCTCACACATGCAGACCCTTAATTGGGTTGGATGTCTGCTTCTTAAAAGGTGATCATGGTAGTCAACTCATGGCAGCTATTAGAAAGGATGGAAACAACCAGATGATACCTATTGCATATGTTGTGGTGGAATCTGAAACAAGTAATTCATGGAAGTGGTTTGTTGACCTATTGTTGGAAGATCTTAACCAAATTGTTCCTAGACAATACTTATTTATATCTGACTAGCAACATGTATGTATTTCTAAAATTATGCATATTTGTAATCAAACATAGTTGTAGTTATGAGTATTATGTAGTTATGTATTTGTCTTGTATATGCAGGGACTTGTGGAGGTGATTAAAGGACTGTGTGAGATTGTGGAGCATAGGTTATGTGTTAAACATCTGTATAGGAATTGGAAGAAAAGGTTCCTAGGAGCTACTGTGAAGGAGATGTTGTGGAAAATAGTAAGAGTTACCATTGTACCAGATTGGAAGAATGCAATGCAGAAGCAAAAGCAGATGCTTGAAAAATGCAATGGTTAAATATGTCCTAAGATTCAAGCTATAATTGAAAAATACAAGAGATTTGAAGGGGTGGAAGGGGACATGGCATGTTGATGAGGAAATGATTAAGTTCAGTGTATCCAATAAGAGAGAGAGAGAGAGAGAGAGAGAGAGAGAGAGAGAGACATATGTTGTAGATCTAGCAACAAAGTCTTGTGCTTGTCGTAAGTGGGACCTAACTGGTATACCTTGTGAACATGCTATTGTTTGCATCTGGTACAATGGTTTAGTTGTGGAAAACTTTGTTTCATCCTACTATAGGTATATCTTTATTTATGTGTATGTCTGCAATTTCGTTAGACTAGCATGGAAATTTAACTCTATTTGATTATTTCAGGAAATCTCAATGTGTGACAACTTACTCACATATTGTGCTACCCTCAAATGGTCCAAGACTCTGGCCAGTTTCAAATACTAAATACATCAATCCGCCAGTAATGAGAAGGGCACTAGGAAGGCAAAAAAAGCTTAGGAAAAAGTCCAATGATGAGAAAATTAAACCTAGTGTGCTGCCAAGATAGTTGAAGACAATTAAGTGCAAAAAATGTCACAAGTATGGATATAACTCAAGGACTTGTAAAGAAAAAAGTGTTGCTGACAGGCAGATTCCTAAGGGAGGAAAAAAAGAAGAAATCTAATGCAAGTAGATTATCTGGTGTTAGGCAAAAAATAAGAAGCCGAAATCACATGCTAAGGAAGTTGAGGTTGTTGTGTCTCAAGGATCACAAGCTCCACAACCATCTCAAAAGTAGACTTCAATTAGGTAAGGCTTGTTGTTTATTTTTATGCAATGACTTAGGCTTTATGCAATGACTTAGTATTTTGATGCAATGACTTACTATTTTGATGCAATAACTTACTGTTAATGCCTATTTTGATGTAATGACTTAGGCTTGTGATGCTTGTTTGGTAATGAAAATTATGGTTTAATCAACAATAACATCTCATATGTCAGTTTTATGATTCAATCAAAATTACGTTTAGACATTCAAAATTATGGTTTAATCAACAATAACATCTCATAACACAATTTTATATCATACAATCAAAATTATATTATACATAATCCCATAACATAGTCTTCAACATAATAAGACAACTCAAAATTACATTTAGGCCTTCAAAATCACATTGGACATCTCCTTAACCTAAGTCTTCACCTAAATAGTATATTAAAATTCAGCTTCTATAATAATCAAGCATTCAACATAATAATACAACTCAAGCCTAAAATGACCACAACAACTAAAACAAACAATCCTTTGCCAAAACTTTATCTTCTTTTTCAAATCCTTGTATTGTTTGAGCTTCAAATTATCCTTCTTCTTAACTTCATCAATTCTCTTCGTTAATGACAAAATCACCTATTTGCACGCACTGACATTTCTTCATTGTACTAGTTGAAAAAGTTGCATCTCTTTCGTCTCTATAACTACATAATATACACTCAAACTCATTAAAATTTCCAATTCAAAAATAAACTTTCAATACTATATAACCTATATTTTACCTTGTATAGCCTACAACCATTAAACCTCCGCCCAGGGTTCTCCTTCGTCCATGAAGTGGTGAGTGGTGAATCAAGGTCACAAAAGCAACACAAATGTCTTCTTCGTGATTCACAACTGCTGCTAGAAATGGAATATGAATCTGACATCTTTGGGTAAAATGGAAGCAATGGAGAAAAGTAGGAAATTAGGTTTTTTTTTGGGGATGTTGATGATAAAGACTTAGAATGGGATGGTGATGAATAACGAAGGAAGAACGGAGCAAGAACAATGAGAGAGATGAGAAATTAGGGTTTTATTTCAGATTTCAATTTCTCAAATAATAATAATAATAATAAATCAATTAAATTAAATTATTTATTATTTAATATAATGACATGGAATTGTCACGTAAACAACGTTTTTCCCACATCACCCAAAATTTACACATCATCGTTTTTGGATATGGAAATGGGTGGTATGACTAAATTTGCTTCCAACATGAAAGTTAAGGGACTGCTTTGTTCATTTTTAAAATACAGGGACCAATTCTGTGAGTTGGTCAAAACATGAGGACCAAAAGTGTTATAAAGCCTAAATATTATAAAATTGAATATGATAAAATATTAGAGAATTTCTTATCCCGCCCCATGGGTCTCTCAAGCACCAAGTGTATTTCCATTTAAACGAACGATCGGGGGGTTGTTTTTGAACTTTTCTTCAAGTGAGACGTTAATGGTATTCGTCACTGTTTTCTCAAGTTTCAGAAGCTTTCGCAAGTACATCAGTGAAACAATTGAACGTTAACACGTTTCGTAGATGCACTTGCGGAACAACCCAGATTTTCTATATCCTGGGTGCTTCCATAAATACACTTGCGGAACAATTGAATGTATTTTTTTTTTAAATTTATGTTGTATCTTAATTTAACTTATTGGTTTGCAAACATTATGTCTTCTTCAGACTCAGACTATCAGATTCCTACAGAGAGACAAATACACGGTCGAGTTTCCCAACATGCCTTCGTCCAGAAGGATAAGGCTCATGTCTAGCCAGACGTACCGTCTACATTTGGAGTGGTAGACACTTCTTCATCTCGGAGGCCACATGATGCTTCTGAGGGTACTTTATAGTGTTTGCCCTCCTAAAGGAGACGCTAGGAGAGTCGATTCCACTACCGAAACACGATTTTGAGGATCCTGAGCAGACCCAGGAGGGAGTTGAGGAGACACAGGTGATGTTGTTGCCACTACTCCTGAGAGTTATCTAGGGGTCCATCTGACATGTCTCTGTTGTTGGGTTACGCAGAGCATGCTGCCCCACATGTCTGGCGTGGAGAGGTAACATTACTTTTTTTTTTTCATTCAAAAAATATTATATGTACCATTATTTTTTATTAAAATTTGTTTCTTTGATAATTTTCAAGAACGTCAAGTTCATAGGTTTTATAACCATGGATGCAAGAGAGTGACTCCATCAGAGGACGAGTGGCTCCTGATGGCCATTGTTGCGTCTGGTATGAAAGACCTTGCTGAGATTGGGTATTTCGTGATACATACCAGTATGCTCATGGCTTTTGTGGATAGGTGGCATCCATAGACCTCATCTTTCCATCTACCACACGGGGATATTACTATCACCTTTGGCGATGTTTCATGTCTCCTACATGTACCGATCAGGGGTATCCTCCCCCATCACGGAAAACTGTTGAATGAGGAGGCTCAGGATATGTTGATTCAGAAGCTCGAGTGACTCTAGAGGATGCGTTGACGGAGACTGATTCGACCTATGAAACTCATGTGAGGTATTTCACCTTAGCCATTTATTATGCATGAGCCTTGCATGCTATAGTACAGGTAGCTGGTGATGCAATAGAGGTAGAGATACACAGACCGCGGGCTTTGTGATGTTATCTGTTATACTTGGTGGGCACACAACTATTTGTGTACACCGGCTCCTTATATACGAATGTGGTTTGGCGACGATCCATGAGTACAATTGGGGTGCAACGACGTTGACACACACTTACTCCAGACTCTCCACTGGATGCCTTTGGGCTACTAGGATTGTTGTGGGCAGTTGTTCACTATATATGGTACCAATCCTAAACCCTTAGATTTTTTTCTCTTATATTATTATGATATTTTCTTGATGCCATTTTTTTTATTTCAATCATGGATCGTCCACCACTTTCTGCAGATACATGGTTGAGAGTATGTGCATGAGTACACATAGGAGTGGCCTCAGGGACGTGCCTTCCGCCCGCTGAGAGGGTTGTAGAGCCTTACATAGTGTATCTAAACTGCATTATTCCTGAGGATGTCAGATACGACTGCTACAAAGATCACTGTGCGACGCACTCGTTCGATGAGGTTTCACTTTACAATGGATGGTTGACATGCAACTCGACCATCACTGTGCGATATCTGCCCGAACGCGTCATGCGGCAGTTCAGTTATGCCCAAACCACTCATAGACACCCTTTTGTATCTGCTCCTCTGCCCATTACCCGTCGCCGGATATACGAGATCTTTGGTGAGTTTCAACACGATATGGTACTAGACGAATCTCGTGCGATTTGAGCTGAGTACGATTGGAGTTATGTTGGTGGCTACTTCAGGTGGTTCTATACCGTCTCACACCCATTGATGCTTCCCAGTACATATGGTGATACTCTAGACCAGCACATCAGGAGATATTAGAGGAAGAGCAGTCCCAGATGGACCACGCTAAGGATCTGGTGCTTATATGTCTACAGGTAGTTAGGATTGGGCAGACAGACATTGTGGCCGGGTTTTCTCCTAATAGGTCTAATTCCATGCGACAATGGGGGAGATGATTCAGGTGACATTGAGGGGCACACAGTACCGCAGACATCGCGCCAGGATTGGTGGGATAGGCAACCGAGGAGGACGCAGAGGAAGACGAGGCAGATGAGAGCGTGCACATGGGGCAAACAGAGGAGAGGGTGGAGAGGATGTACTCTCGCACACACAATAACTATATGTATTTTTTTTTATGACAATGATGTATTTATTTTTGATGATGACATTGATGCATTATATATATATATATATATATATATATATATATATATATATATATATATATATATATATATATATATATATATATATATATATATAAAATACTACTTTATTCATGTTTGTGCATTATTGTATATGTGTCTCCGACTAATAAAACTGGTTTAATTTATATAAAAAAAAAAGAATTGTTCTGCCAAAATTCCGCAGATGCATCTACATGCTATTTTCGCATATGCATATGCAGAATATTTCAACGTAAACCAAGCAATTGGTGCGTTCGGAAGTGTATCAGCGGAAACATAAGGCATATTTAGAAATGCAGTATGTGGCTGAGAGTATTATGGGGTGAATAGATAAATTCTCAAAATACTAATAAAAATATTAATATATCAGTAAAATTATGGGACACAATATGAGGTAAAATTGAATGTCATAAATATTATACAATCAAATATAATAAAATATTAATATATGAAGTAAAATTGTGGGATCTAATATGAGTTCTTTAAAATTGTATCATTTAAATGAAAAATTAAAAAAGTTATTTTAAATCGATGTGACTTAATGGATCTCATAAAAAAAACACAAAAATAGGTAACATTCTTGGCGATGCTCTGAGAGTTTTGTCCAATTGCTAGTTATCATTATACTTTGTTTGAACATTCCGTAGAATTATCAAAGATCACAACTGAAGAAAAACTAAGAAAGTGGTCACAAAAATAAAATAGTGTAAGCTAGCCTTAACGGCGGTTTACTTTCAAGATAAGCTTCAACAAATAAGGCCATCAAATTATTCTCATAAAATTAAAAAAATAATAATAATAATTTTAATAAAAAGGATGGCCAAAACGGCAATCATAAATATAAATAAAATTTAATATTGCAAAAAGTTTATTCATCCTCCTTCCTCTATTATGTCTACATACTACTCGATGCGTTACTATATATAAGCTCATGCAATGCAATGCAATTCATAACAGTCTCTTTAATTATCTTAGTTGCTCAACAATGGAAATGGTTAAATCAATTTTCATATTAGTATTGTTCATTTCATCAACCCATTTAGGAACAACAGCAACAACAACCTCAAACCTATTCAGAGAATACATAGGTGCTGATTCCAACAACGTTAAATTCTCAGATGTTCCCATCAACCCAAGTGTCCAATTCCATTTCATTCTCTCCTTCGGTATCGACTACGACACCTCATCTTCTCCTTCTCCCACCAATGGAAAGTTCAACATCTTTTGGGACACTAATAACCTTAGCCCCTCCCAAGTTTCTTCCATCAAAAACCAATATTCAAATGTCAAGGTGGCTCTCAGTCTTGGAGGTGACAGTGTGGATGGTGGCTATGCTTATTTCGATCCATCTTCGGTTGATTCATGGATCTCCAATGCAGTTTCTTCACTCACTAAAATAATCAAAGACTACAACTTGGACGGAATTGACATCGACTACGAGCATTTCAAAGCAGATCCTGATACCTTTGCGGAGTGCATTGGAAGGTTAATCCAAACTCTTAAAACAAACGGAGTCATAAGTTTTGCTTCTATTGCTCCTTTCGATGATGATCAAGTTCAGAGTCATTACTTGGCCTTATGGAAGAGTTATGGGCATGTTATAGATTATGTTAATTTCCAATTTTATGCATATGATAAAGGAACAACCGTGTCTCAATTTATTGATTACTTCAATAAGCAGAGTTCAAATTATAATGGTGGAAAAGTGCTGGTGAGTTTCATTAGTGATGGGAGTGGTGGATTGTCTCCGAGTGGTGGATTTTTTAAGGCATGTCAAAGGCTAAAGAGTCAACACAAACTTCATGGTATCTTTGTCTGGTCTGCTGATGATTCAATGGGAAATGGTTTTCGCTTTGAGAAGCAGTCGCAGGCTCTCTTGGCTTGATTACATGTCGTCATATATGTCTGTTGAATTATTTTAATGTGACTTTCTTGTGTAATATATATGTCAATGTATATACATGTTTGAGTTCATATATATATGTATGTATCCTAAACATTTTAATGTACCTTTTGATTCAACTTGGTTTTAACTTATGAGTACGCTCATGCATTTGATTGTTGATTTTGAAAATATTTTTGAGGTGAACTAGCAGCAACTACCCTTCTTGAAAGATAGGAAAGAGTGATAAGTTAGTCATTAAATATAATTAAAAGACGGAATTGTTTGAGTGGAGTTAAGTTAAAGCATCATATTGTTGTTTCCTATAGTAACTACCGAAACCACAAATGTAAGGCACTTGGTCTCTGCCAGTCTAGTTTGTGTTCACACATGCCAAGCAAGACTCACACAGAGCCAATTTGAGCTTGGTGCAGCTGCAGTTGTTTTCGGGTGTTCTCGAGACCATACAAGCCATGATTTCTCAAGGTACTTTGTTTTTGAACTACCACGAACCCAAATAGCATAACTACTATCTAGAACCCACACTTACCTAATTCTATCTAGACCCCTCACGTAACTAATTCTTTCTTTGAGAGTTACGAACAGAGTACCTAAATTCGGATCATATACCGAAGCGAATAGTGAACAACGTGACTATGTGCTAAAGTCTTTCAATAACAAGATCAACTGGTTGAGTTTGTAGTTGTTAGGATACAATTAACAATTAACAAAGCAGTGTTTGTATATAAGCCTCCGAGTGATACTGCTGCTAAAGGCAGTCCCTTACATTTCCTAACAAACTATTTCCAATTCTCATATGGAGAAAGGGAAGCATTGTTTGCAAACACTGACCAACAATACTCATTAGTTTATCTAGTTTTCAAGAGAATTTCTGACATCAACCGACCTTAGCTCAGTTGGTAGAGCGGAGGACTGTAGTTGGTAAACCATGCTGTCATCCTTAGGTCACTGGTTCGAATCCGGTAGGTCGGAATTTACTTTTTTTAAATTTTAATTTAATTTTTGTTTTGAATGTATTAAAGGAATCTTGAGGATTAGTTTGAAAATGAAAGAGTGATATATTGTTTAGCTTATTAACATTATGTGTTTTGAAGAAAACGACGAAAAAGAAAGGTTGAAGAAGAACTGACATGAGAAGTAGAGAATGAGCACAGCATTTCCTTGTTTTCAACCATTGGAGATGAAGCTTTTTCTTTGCTGGGAAGGTTATAGCTGCTGTCTTTCTGTTCACCCAAAACCATGGGAGGGGGACCCTATCTTTTTCTTTTGGTAAGATGTAAATTAATTTTTGTTTTGAAATATAAAATAATTTATATTTAAATTTCATTACTTTTAAATGAGTTTAACAAATTCAGCAAACGAAAGCACAACAAAAATGATGAATTTTTAATATATTTAATTTTGTTGAGAAAAACCAATTTTAGAATATTAGTTAATATTTATGAATATAAATTACTAAATTAGAATTATCAATGAGAAGAAAAGATGGAGAGAGAAAAAAATTTATGAATATTTTCATAGTAAGTTTTTGGTGTAAATATTACATTGTCAAATGTGATATTTATACTACTTGAAATACTACTGTTACACCAATGTAATAATTAATCTTACTATTTTAGATAGATATTTCAATTCTATAATAGTATGTAGATAAATATGTATCTTATTATAACACTCCTCCTTTGAAATATCTATTATGGTGTTCTATTGAAGTCTTATCAAGAAAGAACTTATGGGAACCTATATTGTCTTGTTAAAAACCTTATTAGTAAAATCCATTGGGATACAAACCTTAATAAGGGAAAAAAGAGTACAATATGATGCCCCCTCAACAGAACACATTTAATTCTTCTTTAAAGATCTCGAAGGTGACACATTCTAATATTGTGTACATGCTTTTTGAAAACTGAAGTAGGAAATGCCTTTTTGTGAAGAGATCTGCCATATTATCACTAGAACGAATATATTGAATATTAACCTCTTTGTTTCTTTCGAGTTCTTGTGTGAATGAAAAGAACTTTGAAGGGATATGCTTGGTCACTTTTGATGTAACCTTCTTTCATCTGGGTAACTCATGTAGCATTGTCTTCATACAAAATTGTTGGATTATTATCGATTGGTAAACCAGATTCTCCTTGGATATGTCTAGTTACCGATCATAACCATCTACATTTTTTACTTGCTTGATGAAGAGAAATTACTTCAACATGATTTGAAGAAGTTGCTACAAGTGTTTGCTTTTGCGATCTCCATGATATTGCAGTGTTACCGTATGTAAATATATATACAGTCTGTGATTTAGCATTATGTGGATCTGACAAATATCATGCATCTGCATAACCAAGTAAAACTGGTTTTGTATTGTTAGAATAAAACAAACCAAGGTTAGATGTACCTCGAAGATATCAAAATATATGCTTTATTTCTTTCCAATGTCTTTTAGTAGGACGCGAACTGAACTTTGCTAGTAAGTTAACTGCAAAAGCTATATCAGGTCTTGTATAGTTAGCAAGGTACATGAGTGTCTCAATAACACTAAGGTATGGTAATCCAAAGTCAAGATCTTCTTCATTAACTTCCTTGGGTCTAAAAGGATCATTTTTAACGTTAAATGTTCTACCCATCATTGGAGTACTTAAAGTTGGAGTACTTAAAGGGTTTGCTTTGTCCATACTAAACATTTTTAATATCCTTTATGTATAATTTGATTGATGTACCAATATACCATTTTTAGTATACTCAATCTGTAAACCAAGGCAAAACTTTATTTTTCCCAAATCTTTCATTTCAAATTGTAATCTCTTGCTTCATTTATTTCTCCATTAGTTCCAATGATATTTAAATCATCAACTTAGACATCAATTATTACCAAACAAGATATTGTTTTTCTTATAAAAACACGAGGGCAAATAGGATTATTTTCATAACCTTCTTTAAGCAAATATTCACTTAATCTATTATACCACATGCACCTGGTTGTTTTAATCCATACAATAATCTTTGCAGCTTAATTGCATACATTTCTCTAGGTTTTAATGTCTCAGGCATTTTAAATCCTTATGGAATTTTCATGTATATATCAGTATCAAGTTATCCATACAAATAAGCAGTAACGACATCCATAAGATACATATCAAGTTTGTTAAATACTGATAAACCAATTAAATAACGAAAAGTAATGACATCCATAACAGGAGAATAAGTTACCTCATAATCGATCCTAGTCTTTGATAAAAACTTTGTGCAACAAGGCGAGCCTTGTATTTGACAATCACATTTTTCTCATTTCGTTTTCTTATAAAGACCCATTTATACCCAACCAGTTTCACATCTTTCGGTATAGCTGTATTGGGGCCAAATACTTTTCGATTTTTAAGAGAATTTAATTAAGTATCTATTGCATGCTTCCAATTACTCCAATCATGTCTATTTTGACATTCATTTATAGTTTTTGGTTCGGGATCATCATTTTCATTCATAATTTCACTTGCAATGGAGAATGAAAATATTTCATCTATATTTATACCTTTTCGCTTCCACAAAGTTCATGTATCATAATTAATTGAAATTTCAAGATCATTCTTATTTTCATTTTCATTATCAATGATCTCATTATCATCATCTTGTGCTTCTTCGAGAACATGTTTTTCAACCATGGATTTATTATTATCTAGTGTCTTTTCAAGATCACTTTCAAACAAATTCACCCTTTCCATTCCCTTTCTTTTTTTTTGAGATTTTTGTCTTTGGATCCCATAGGTCGGCCATGTTTCAAGTGTGCCTTTGATGTACTTTCTACATCATTTATTTTCGAAATCTCAATCCGAGTTGGGACATTTACAGCTGGTATATGTGATTTTTATGACTCTTTTCAAATCAGTAAATGAATCTGGTAGCTGATTTGCTAAATTCTGTAAATGTACAGTTTTCTTCCCATGATTTATTATATGAGTCCAAATGTAATAAATGTGGTACATACCATGATATTTCATTTTCTGATTGTTTGTTTCCTCCAAGGGACGAGACCGAAGTCTGTCCCATGTGACTTAACTTAAATTCTTATCTGAGAGCATGATCGAAGTCCCGCTCGAGAGGCTCAAAACCTCTTCTGAGGGATTTGAAATCTCACGGGTCAGGCTCAAAATATATTCTCTCATGAGGAACCGAGAGCCCCATCAAATAGGCTTATCTAAATACTCTATTTTAGTGACTTAGATTTTCCTCTAACAAAATTCATCCTAAAGTCTCACCCAAGAGAGGCGACCCAAGTTGAAGGTCGAACACAAGAAATTAGAGTGATAAAGCAAGTTAGAATTGAAAGAAGAATCTCCATTATAATTTTATAAAAAGTTAGTTACAAATAACATTGAAAGACACCAAGAATACATAAATATACACCTAAACCATGATCAATATGCTTATATAATTTGTGTGAATCCCGATGAGGTTTTTTATTTATTTGTATTGTACCACTACCATGGATAACTTCACTTACAGTTAACTTATAAAAGCTCTTAATCACAACACCATTAGCACAAAATTCTCTAGTTCCCCCCGTCTTGTGCCATCTTGTTTCACTTCCTTGTCCATTGGTGCAAACCTTAATTTCTTCTTTTGCTTGTTCCTGTACTGTATGCTTAAGGCCTGTGAAAAAACTGGTGAATCTGTGCATCTTTGCATCTTTGCTAACTTCTGCATCATTTTGCAGAACAATTTCTCATATGCTTTACATTATACATTTGAGGAACTCTTCTGGCTAGTATGAGATTTATATTACATAAGATAATACCAGGATGGAGTTCCTTGATAGGAAAGTGGAGAGACAAATTTGCAACACTGCAACAGACAAATGATCGGGCAGAAGTATGGCTGCGCTCTTTTTGTTCGCCCCAATCTTTTGCGTGCGGACAAAGAAAACAAAAACTGAGTAGCATGAGAAGTTACACTTGAGAAGGCTATGCCATATTTGTTAGAGTAGTACTGTTAGTTAGTTTTGACTTATTCAAGGTTAAAGTTATTTGTTTGTTATGAATAAGCCTATTCTTTAGGAATAGGATTCTTTGTTTGATTCCTCCTTAGAAATAGCCATGATCTAGTCATGTAAATCGTGGTCCTTATTTTACTCCCTTTCAGTTACTGTATTGGCTATATATAAAGCCATTCATTTACGTTCAATAAATTAAGCTTGATAGCTATCATCTTGTTTTAACAGTGGCATCAGAGCTCACACAAGGGCCTGATCGATAGTAAAAAAAAAAAAAGGGGTGGGAGAGAGAGAAGTTGAGTGAAACACAAAAAGAGAGGAAACAACAAGTCATGTCCGAAGGCAATAATCTTCTCAGTATTCCGAGATTCGATGGAGACTATGATCACTGGTCCATGTTAATGGAAAACTTACTGAGATCAAAGGAGTACTGGAGCTTAGTGGAGCAAGGCTATGAAGAGCCTAAAACGCCGGAGTCACTCACAGCAGCTGAACGTCGAACTTTTGAGGAGAAAAAGCTAAAGGATTTGAAGGCAAAAAATTATCTGTTTCAATCTATTGACAAGAATATTTTGAAAACAATCACCAACAAATCCACCTCAAAAGCACTGTGGGATTCAATGAAGCAAAAATATCAGGGGAATGCTCGAGTTCAGCGAGCTCAACTTCAAAGGCTACGCCGAGATTTCGAAATTCTAGAAATGAAAAATGGTGAGTGTGTGAATGATTATATTTCTAGAGTCATGTTAACTGCAAATGACATGAGAGGAGCAGGAGAGACCATGGAGGATAGACATATTGTTGAAAAGATTCTACGCACACTAACTGACAAGTACAATTATATTGTATGCTCAATCGAAGAATCCAAGGATATTAATAAGATGACAGTAGATGAACTGCACAGTTCATTGCTTGTACATGAATACAAGATTATACGAAAGGATGTGACTGAACAAGCATTGAAGGTTACAGGAGACGGTTCTAATTTACGAGTTGAGGAACGATTCAGTGAAAGAGGTAGATGGCGTGGAGGATACAGAGGTAGAGGCAGAGGCAGAGCATTCAATAAATCCATAGTTGAGTGTTATCGATGTCACAAGCTGGGACATTTCCAATACGAATGTCCCACCTATGCCAATTATGTAGAAAATGCAGAGCTGAATGATGGAGAAGAGATGCTTCTTATGTCATATGTGGAAATGCAAGGAGCCACACGAGATGAAGTATGGTTTCTGGACTCCGGATGCAGTAATCACATGAGTGGAGACATGAAATGGTTCACTGAAATTGATAAATCATTCAGACACAGTGTGAAGCTGGGAAATGACTCCAAATTGGCTGTCATGGGAAAAGGCAACATTCGAATGAAAATAGATGGACAGGTTATGGTCGTCACAGAGGTATTTTACATTCCTGATCTTAAATCAAATCTCCTTAGCATTGGTCAACTTCAAGAACGAAATCTATCCATATTAATTAAGAATGGTTGTTGTAGCATTTATCATGATGTTAGAGGTCTGATCATACAAACTATAATATCTGCAAATCGTATGTTTGTGCTTCTAGCATCGATTCCCGCTGTTCCTAATAATGTATCAAAGGAAGCATGTTTCAATGTAACCTCTGAAAATGTCACAAGCTTGTGGCATCAAAGATTTGGACATCTTAACATGAAAGGACTGCGGACTCTTGCCTATAGAAAGATGGTTAAAGGCCTGCCAATATTGAAGAATCAATCCAAGGTGTGCACCATATGTATGAAAGGAAAGCAACAACGTGATTCTTTTCCAAAAAAAAGCACTTGGAGAGCGTCCAGACCTCTACAACTAATTCACTCAGATATATGTGGTGCAATCAGTCCTGAATCTCACAGTCATAAAAAGTATATAATTACTTTTATAGATGATTATAGCCGAAAAATGTGGTCCTACTTTCTACATGCCAAGTCGGAAGCTTTTGATACATTCAAAAGGTTCAAGTCATCAGTTGAGAAGGCAACAGGATACAACATAATTTGTTTACGCACCGACAGAGGTGGGGAGTTCACTTCATCAGAGTTTAATGACTATTGCAGCAGCAATGGAATCACAAGACAGCTCACTGCGGCCTACTCACCACAGCAGAACGGAGTTGCGGAAAGAAGAAACCGAACACTAATGAATATGGTGCGATGTATGCTTGCAGCACGAGAAGTTCCAAAGGAGTATTGGCCGGAAGCAGCAAACCTGGCCACTCATGTTTTGAATAGATGTCCAACCTCAGCCTTGCAAAACATGACACCCGAAGAAGCTTGGAAAGAAAAGAAACCATCAGTGGTTCACCTCAAGGTGTTTGGATGCATAGGATATGTTCATATTCCTGATGTCACAAGGAAGAAGCTGGATGAGAAGAGCATAAAGTGCGTCTACATGGGAGTTAGTGAGGAGTCTAAAGCTTTTCGAATGTATGATCCAGAAACAAAGAAGATCATTATTAGCCGAGATGTAGTATTTGATGAAATGGAAAAGTGGGATTGGAAGAAGTCAGGAGAAACTAACTCTCTTGATCCTATGTGCGAAGAAAATGAAGAGAATCGGGAAAATAAAGATTCAGAAGATGAAAATGAAGAGAATCAGGAGAATAAAGATTCAGAAGATGAAAGAATCAATCCTCCTGAAAAGAGAGTAAGAAGGCAGCCGGTATGGATGATAGACTATGAATCTGGAGCTGGATTGTCCGAAGAGGAAAACGAAGGAGTGGAGCAGCTTACCCAGGAGATGCAGCAGCTTGCCATGTTTGTTTCAAATGATCCCGTCACCTTTGAGGAAGCAGTCAAAAGTCAGGTATGGAGGGATGCAATGAAGTATGAGATTGCAGCAATTGAGAAGAATGGAACATGGGAATTAACAGATTTGCCAACAGGAGCAAGAAAGATTGGTGTTAAGTGGGTATTTAAGACCAAAATGAATGAAAAAGGATAAGTAGACAAATGCAAAGCGCGTCTTGTTGCGAAAGGATATGTTCAAAAAGCTGGAATAGATTACACTGAGGTATTTGCGCCCGTGGCAAGATGGGATACAATTCGACTAACTTTGTCTGTTGCCGCTAGTCGAGGATGGAAAGTTTATCAACTCGATGTCAAGAGTGCATTCCTACATGGAGAGATAACGGAGGAAGTATACGTGGAACAGCCGAAGGGATATGAGGTGACAGGTGAAGAAGACAAAGTGTATAAACTAAAGAAAGCTCTCTATGGGCTTAAACAGGCCCCTCGAGCATGGTTCAGCAAGATAGAGTCATACTTTGTCAAGGAAGGCTTTGAGCGAAGCATGAGCGATCACACTTTGTTTACAAAGAAGGAGGAAGGAGGAGACGTTCTTATTGTAAGTTTGTATGTAGATGACCTCATCTTTACAGGAAATAGTGACAACATGTTCAAAGAATTCAAGAGCTCAATGAAAAGGGAATTTGAGATGACTGATATGGGATGCATGAGATACTTTCTTGGTGTAGAAGTCACACAAACTTCAAATGGCATTTTTATTTGTCAAAGGAAGTATGCTAATGAAGTATTGGAAAGGTTTGGTTTACAAAATTGTTCATCTGTCAATAACCCAATTGTTCCAGGGTGCAAACTCACAAAGGATGTTGGAGGATTAAAGGTTGATGCTACCGTGTATAAGAAAATGGTGGGAAGTCTTATGTACCTAACTGCCACTAGGCCAGATTTGATGTATGTTGTGAGTCTGGTGGCTCGTTTCATGGAAGCTCCAACGACTATGCATCAACAAGCTGTGAAAAGGGTACTGCGCTATGTAAGAGGGACCACTGAATTGGGATTGTTTTATAAAAGAGAAAGAAAAGAAAATTTGGTAGCTTTCTGTGATAGTGACTATGCCGGAGATCTTGAAGACCGAAAGAGCACCTCAGGGTATGTTTTTAAGATGTCAAATGGATTAGTTGCTTGGAGTTCTAAGAAGCAGCCTGTGGTGTCGCTGTCCACCACTGAAGCCGAATTTATTTCTGCAGCAGCCTGTGCTGCACAAAGTATTTGGATGATGCGTGTACTTGAGAGGTTGGGGATTAAACAACGTAAGTGCATTATCTTCTGTGATAATAGTTCAACGATTAAACTTTCGAAGAATCCTGTTATGCATGGTAAGAGTAAGCATATTCACGTTCGATTTCACTTTCTTCGTGAGTTAGCAAACCAAGGAGAAGTTGAACTAGTGCACTGTGGTACTAAGGATCAGTTAGCCGACATCATGACCAAAGCCTTGAACCGCGAAGTATTCGTGAAATTGAGAGAAAGACTTGGAATGTGCAGCATTGAAGATATAAACTGAATGTATTTCTTGAATACAGTTCAGTTTATGGGAGGGTTTGTTAGAGTAGTACTGTTAGTTAGTTTTGACTTATTCAAGGTTAGAGTTATTTGTTTGTTATGAATAAGCCTATTCTTTAGGAATAGGATTCTTTGTTTGATTCCTCCTTAGAAATAGCCATGATCTAGTCATGTAAATCGTGGTCCTTATTTTACTCCCTTTCAGTTACTGTATTGGCTATATATAAAGCCATTCATTTACGTTCAATAAATTAAGCTTGATAGCTATCATCTTGTTTTAACAATATTATATATAGTAATATGAAGTAAGAGCACATATCCCTGCAGCTGTCTAAAACGGACATTCTAAGTAACTCAAAATTACATATCCCTGCACATATCAAGATGGCTCAAATTTACAAGATTTTGCATGTCATAGGAAAGCCAGGTTAGTTCTCGACAATTGCGCAACCTCAACGTTTTAGGCTATACAAATTACACAATGACTCTAGTAATGTTTTAATTTCCGTGGAAGAGAGATCCAGGTAATGCAAATGAATCAGTTCACATATTGAATTGGGCAATTCATCAAGATATGGAGAGTTGTGTAGTGACAAAACTCTCAAGCTCTTCAATGTGGATAAAATGATGCATGAGTCCTTTTCGATATTGGAAGGAGAGGGTTTAAAATTGTCAAAAACGTCCTAAGATGTTTTGCTCGGCCAAAAATATCAAAGCTTTCCAAGACTGGACCACTCAAGCTTCTCAATAATAAATGACGAGTCATGGTACCAATCTTCTTATCTTTCCCAAGTTTTTCTGTTCTGAAATAGAAATCTCCACCGAGCAATATTGCTAAATCATGCACCAGATCATGCATCACAAAACACTGGCAGCTGTTCCCATCTCCCGAACGTTGAAAAAAATGATCTAGAAGCTAAGTCTTTGAAATGCCCATAACCAACTTCTAAAGTCTTCCCAATTTTTTATGGTTGCAAAAGATCTTCGGCCATCCACAACAAGATCAAATCATCTTTATTGAATTCATAATCCTTAGGATACAAGGAACAATAAACAAAGCAGCGCTTCAAATAAGGAGGGAGATAATGATAACTAATTCTTAGTGCGGGAATGATCTTACTCTCATTTTCCCAAATGTTACTATTTAGTATATTATCCCAATCCTTGTCACGTATCTTTCACAACAAGCCCTCTAGTGATTGTGCTGTGAAAGGCAGTCCCTTACATTTTCTAACAATCTATATGCCAATTCTATGGAGATTCTTATGCTCACTGATTTCTTCTCGAGAAAGGCAAGCATGGTTTGCAAAGACTGACCAACAATCTTCATCGGACAATTTTTTAAGAGAGTAATCTTTGTTTAGTTTGTACCATAGAATCAACTTCTTGGATACGAGTTGTTAAAAGAATTTTACTTCCTTATTCTCACTGAAATCTGATCGAGAGTGTCATCAGCAACATAGAGAGCATCTTTGAGATCATCAAGTCATTTGTAACAGAAGTCATCAATCTTCTTCTGTTCTGCATCGTTAAGCACAACTTCAACATCATAAAGATTGATCTTCAACCTTTGGGCCAAATTGATGTCAAGTTTCTTCCCACGGATCAAGTCAACAACATGAGGAGAAACAAACCTGTCGAGGACAACTTCAATGAAAGCAGAAAGAAAAGCTTCACCAACAGCAGCCGCTACCACCATAAAAATCAGGAGATTGATTGTAGATGCAGTTTGCACAAAGTCAACTCGTACTTTGAATAAGACTGATGCTAAAGCTTCTATGAACTTTTGATTTGAAAGCGATTGGATGGTAGATAATGGCTATAAGGATAGTGTTGATATTTGTAAATATATATAGTGTTAAGAATATTTATATATAGAATAGTCCCACATCGACTATATCATGTAATTAGTTGTAATCTCTCTATATATAATAATGTCTCCGTAGTGCTTTTCAACACACACGGTTTAATCTAAATGTCTCTTATTATCGCTTATTTCAATATGGTATCTAGAGCCTGTTAAGAGATAATTCTTTCTTCGTCGTGTTTTACCCGGTTGACGGTGAGAATTTTTTTTTTTTGCAAACCGTGTTATCACTCCGGTTTGCCTCACTTTTCAAAATTCTTCGGTAACCTCCTTGCCGCCACTGTCGCCGTTACTGTTCCGACAAACTTCCGGCGACGTTACTGTTCCGACAAACTTTCGGCGACGTTCCGGAAAATTGACATCACCATCCGACTTGCTACCTTCCGATCCAGCCATCGCACTTTTTCCCGCCGTCAGAAACTCACGCACACGTCCACCCGCGCCTCCGCTGCCCCGCCCGTGCCAGCGCGTCCGACGGCTGATTCCGACTGTTTTTTTTTCTTTTCGCCGATACTCATGGCTACTCCTCAGAAATTTATGCCAAACTACGATGATTTTCTCAAGTGGTATCAGGATTATCAAAACTCAGATTATTCTACTGCTACGGTAGCACACACTGGTAATTCATCTATTTGCCTCTCATCTTCTCTTAGACCATGGGTCCTTGATTCTGGTGCGTCTGATCATGTTACCGGTAATAAAAATCTTTTTTCTTCCCTCTCTACCTCTGGTTTCTTACCTACTATAACTTCTGCCAATGGTTCTCAAACCCAATCCGAAGGGATTGGTATTGTTCAAATTCTACCTTCTCTCTCTGTTACTTCTGTTCTCTATGTTCCGAATTGTCCATTTAATTTACTTTCAGTCAGTCGTTTAACTCGTTCTCTTGATTGTAGTGTCACCTTCACTAACAATAATGTTATCCTGCAGGATCGGAGTTCGGGACGAACGATTGGCGTCGGATGTGAGTCTCAAGGCCTTTATTACCTCTCAGTGTCATCTCAGACATGCTCAGCCAAAGATTCTCCACTTACTATCCATGCCCAGTTAGGTCATTCCAGTCTTTCAAAATTACATAAGTTGGTGCCAAGTTTATCGAAGGTATCTAATTTACAATGTGAGTCGTGTCAGTTAGGGAAACACACTCGTAGTCAATTTCCCAATCGAGTCAATAAACGAGCTTCATCCCCTTTCGCTTTAGTTCATACCGATGTTTGGGGTCCCTCGCGTACTGTCTCTACTCTTGAGTCTAGGTATTTTGTCACCTTTATTGATGATTTTTCACGTTGCACATGGTTATTTTTAATGAAGAATAGATCTGAATTATTTTCTATTTTTGAACAATTTTATCGAGAAATAAGAACTCAATTTGGTGTGTCTATCCGTATCTTAAGAAGTGACAATGCCCGTGAATATTTATCCCAACAATTTCAAAATTTTATGTCACTCAATGGTATTCTCCATCAAACATCCTGTCCTCACACACCTCAACAAAATGGGGTAGCCGAACGCAAAAATCGGCATCTCGTAGAAACCACTCGGACCTTACTTCTCCATGGTAATGTTCCACTTCGGTTTTGGGGGGATGCTGTGCTAACAGCATGTTACCTTATAAATCGCATGCCCTCATCTATCCTTAACAATAAAATCCCTCATTCAATCCTTTTTCCCAATTCCCCACTTCACCCAATTCCTCCCCGAGTCTTCGGGACCACATGTTTTGTACACAATCTCTCTCCTGGTCTTGATAAACTATCAGCTCGATCACTAAAGTGTGTCTTTCTTGGTTATCATCGATCACAAAAAGGTTATCGTTGCTATTCACACACTCTACAACGATATCTCATATTAGCCGATGTTACCTTCTTCGAGTCTGTTCCATATTTCGAGTCCAACCAAGCAACTTCGGAACCTATTCAGGAACGTATTCCCACACCTCTTCCGGAAGTCCCATATGTCATTGTCCCCGATCATTCTAGGGAACTTGGTCCACTAAATACCCCTACAGTTGACCCCCATACTTCTCGCCCACTTCAAACATATCAGCGTCGTCAACCAACGTCTGTCGTACTTGTCCCTGAAGTCGCACCTGTTCCTGAGGTCGTACCTGTTTCTGAGGTCGCACTTGTCCCTGACGTCATTGTAGACTCTCCTTTGACGCTCTCACCATCACCGGATCCGATCCTGCAACCTGAGTCTGATCTTCCAATTGCCCTTCGAAAAGGTATACGTCAAACACGAAATCCTTCTCCATATTATATTGATTTATGTTATCATCGTCTTTCCCCTTTGCAGTATACTTGTTTGTCTTCTTTGTCTTCTGTTTCTATTCCTAATACTCCAGGTGAAGCATTATCTCATCCTGAATGGAGGCAAGCAATGATTGATGAAATGTGTGCTCTTGAAAGCAGTGGTACCTGGGAACTGGTTCCTTTACCCCCTGGAAAATCTTTAGTAGGTTGTCGTTGGCTTTATATAGTGAAGGTTGGTCCAGATGGTAAGATTGATCGATTTAAAGCCCGCTTGGTAGCCAAAGGATACACTCATATTTTTGGGTTGGATTATAGTGATACCTTCTCACTTGTAGCCAAGATGGCATCTGTTAGACTTCTTCTAGCTATTGCAGCCATTCGACATTGGTCTCTTCATCAACTTGACATTAAAAATGCTTTTTTACATGGTGATCTTGAAGAGGGAGTATATATGGAGCAACCACCTGGGTTTGTTGCTCAGGGGGAGTCATCGAATATGGTGTGTAGGCTACACAGGTCTCTTTATGGTCTTAAGCAATCTCCGAGAGCTTGGTTCGGCAGATTCAGCGTTGTAGTCCAACAGTTTGGTATGGTCCGTAGTGAAGCTGACCATTCGGTTTTTTATCGTCACTCAGTCCAAGGGTGTATTTATCTTATTGTGTATGTAGATGATATTGTCATAACTGGTAGTGATCAACAGGGAATACTCCAGTTAAAACAATATCTCTCGAATCAATTTCAGACAAAAGATCTTGGTAAACTCCGTTATTTCTTGGGTATTGAGGTAGCCCAATCTAAAGATGGTTTGGTGATTTCTCAGCGGAAATATGCTATGGATATTTTGGAAGAAACATGTTTGTTGAATGTTAAACCAGCTGATACTCTTATGGATCCAAGTGTCAAATTACTACCCAATCAGGGGGAGCCTCTATCTGACTCCGGAAGATATAGGAGATTGGTTGGAAAATTGAATTATCTCACAGTCACTCGTCCAGACATTTCTTTTGCAGTCAGTGTGGTAAGTCAGTTCTTAAATTCCCCTTGTCAGGAACACATGGATGCTATCCGGATTCTGAGATACATCAAATGTGCTCTAGGAAAAGGTCTAGTATATGAAGATAAATGACATACTCAGATAGTTGGATACCCTGATGCTGATTGGGCAGGGTCACCCATTGATAGACGATCCACTTCTGGGTATTGTGTACTTGTTGGAGGAAATCTTATATCCTGGAAAAGTAAGAAACAAAACGTTGTTGCAAGATCAAGCACCGAGGCAGAATATAGGTCCATGGCAATGGCAACATGTGAACTTGTTTGGTTAAAACAATTGCTCAAGGAACTTCAAATTGAAGAAGCAAGACCAATGACCCTTATTTGTGATAATCAAGCTGCATTGCACATTGCTTCAAATCCAGTCTTCCATGAGAGGACAAAACATATTGAGATTGATTGTCACTTTGTCAGAGAGAAGATCGAGTCAGGTGACATAGTTACAAGCTTTGTCAACTCTAACGATCAATTGGCAGACGTGTTTACAAAATCCCTACGAAGCCCCAAAATTAATTATATATGTAACAAGCTTGGTGCATTTGACTTATATGCTCAAGCTTGAGGGGGAGTGTTGATATTTGTAAATATATATAGTGTTAAGAATATTTATATATAGAATAGTTCCACATCGACTATATCATGTAATTAGTTGTAATCTCTCTATATATAATAATGTCTCCGTAGTGCTTTTCAACACACACGGTTTAATCTAAATGTCTCTTATTATCGCTTATTTCAACAGATAGAATTAAATCAATATGGGAAGAAGATACCAAAACTTGGAAATATTGCACTCTTAATCAGGTTCGCATGCAGAAAAAGGAGCTGTTGGCTAGACTTAATGAAGTGCAACATTGCATGTAACTTAGACATAATATGAGGGGTATGAGAATTCTTGAAAGTAAGTTACAGATGGAGCTTAATGACGTTTTGAAGAAGAAGGAGCTGATGTGGTTTCAACGTTCTCGGGCAAAGTGGCTTACGGATGGAGATAGGAACACTAAGTACTACCATCGTAAGACAATTTCGAGGAGGAAAAGGAATGCGATTGTGGCGTTAAAAGATGAAAATGGCACTTGGGTGGAGGATAGTGAGAGGTTAAAGGAGATGGCTAACTCTTTTTACAAGAACCTGTTCCATATTGGTATTCCTTGGCAGAATTGGAGCCAAACACCTGACACTTTTACTAGACTTAGTGAAGAAGAGGTGGCTGAGCGGGAGTAAATTGTTTCCCCTGAAGAAATCCGGAAAGCGGTTTTTAGCATGAAACCGTGGAAGGCTGCTGGCCCGGATGGTTTCCCTGCGGGTTTCTATCAAAGAGCGTGGGAAATTGTAGGAAAAAATGTTTGTGATTTTGTGCAAAGTATATGGAGGAATCCTATGAGCTTGGGGGAAGTAAACCAAACAGATATTTGCCTTATACCTAAGGGTGATCACCCAACGGCGATATCGCAATTCAGGCATATCTTGTTATGTATTACTATCTACAAAGTGGTTAGTAAGACTATTGTTGGAGTTGGAAGATTGAAGAAGCATATGAACACCTAAATCTCTCAGTTTCAAACTGGTTTTGTGCCGAAGAGGGCTATCCATGAAAACATCATACTGGCCAAAGAAGTTTTGCATAGTATGGATAAGACGAAAAGCAAAAAAAAGGTCATTTTGCGATTAAAGTGGATCTGTCGAAAGCGTATGACAAACTTAACTGGGAGTTTATTTGGTACACTCTTCAAGAGATTCAATTGCCTGCTAGTATGATTAAGATCATAATGCATATGTTGTGACTTCCGTAGAAACGAATGTCAATTGGAGTGGGGACAGAAGAAACTTTTTTCGTCCTCAACAGGGAATTAGGCATTTCACCGTATTTGTTTGTGTTATGTATAGATAAGCTATCACATCTCATTGCGCATGAAGTTGAGCAAACCAATTGGAGAACGTTGAAGCTGGGCCGGAATGGTATTCGTATTTCACACCTCACGTTTGCGGACGATCTTTTACTCTTTGGAGAGGCCACGAAAAAGCAGATGAAGTGTGTAATGAGAGTGCTTAACCGGGTTTGTGAGATCTCGGGGCAGGAGGTTAGTCTTGAGAAAACATCCATCATGTTTTCTAAGCAGGTCAATAGAAGCATTCAGAATAGACTTCTCCAGTTATCAGGTACGTTGCTTATAGCTAAGGATTTTTGAAAATGCTCAAGTGGGTCTGGGTTATCTTCTTCAATGGTTTCTAGTTGGGCTATCAGTCTATCATAGGCAAAATCGTCATTTATGGGTACTGGATCAGGTTTCAGGTATTCTAGCCTAGATAGGTGATCAGCTACCACATTATCAGTGCCTTTCTTGTCACGGATATCCAAATCAAACTCTTGTAATAATAGAATCCATCGAAGTAACCTAGGCTTGGCATCCTTTTTGCTTAGTAAGTAACGAATGGCAGCATGGTCGGTGTAAACTATAATCTTGGCTCCTACTAGATAAGATCTAAATTTGTCTATTGCAAAAACTACAGCTAGGAGCTCTTTTTCGGTTGTTGCGTAGTTGATCTGTGCAGCGTCTAGGGTTCTACTGGCATAATAAATCACATGTAACTTTTTGTCTTTTCTTTGACCTAGAACGGCTCCAACAGCATAATCACTGGCGTCACACATTATCTCAAACGGTTCCGACCAATCAGGGGGTTTCATTATAGGTGCTGAAATCAGAGCTTGCTTCAGAAGATTAAATGCTTCAGTACATTTTTCATCGAAGATAAATTCAGCATCTTTCATTAAAAGACCAGTTAAGGGCTTTGTTATTTTGGAGAAATCCTTGATAAAACGTCGGTAAAATCCGGCATGTCCAAGAAAACTTCTTATCTCCCTGATAGTCTTCGGCGGTTTTAGATTCTCTATGACTTCTATTTTTGCTTTATCTACCTCTATACCTTTTTCGAAAACTATATGTCCTAAAACAATCCCTTCGGTGACCATGAAATGACATTTTTCCCAATTTAGCACAAGGTTTACCTCCACACATCTCTCCAGGATTTTCTCAAGGTTGACAAGACAATTTTTGAAATCTGATCCACAAACTGAGAAATCGTCCATAAATACTTCCATAATTCCATCTAAATAGTCAGCAAAGATAGACATCATGCAGCGTTGGAAAGTTGCAGGAGCATTACAAAGTCCAAAAGGCATTCTTCTATAGGCAAAGGTTCCAACTGGGCATGTAAAGGTAGTTTTTTCTTGATCTTCGGGGTGAATAGGTATTTGGAAGAATCCGGAATATCCATCTAAGTAACAAAAGTAAGAGTGTCTGGCTAGGCGCTCCAACATTTGGTCTATGAATGGTAATGGGAAATGGTCCTTCCTAGTTGCTTTATTTAATTTTCTATAATCTATGCACATACGCCAACCTCCATCGGTTCTTTTTGCTACAGGTTCGCCCTTCTCGTTTTGCACGACTGTGATGCCTCCCTTTTTAGGTACTACATGCACAGGACTCACCCATTTACTGTCCGAGATCTGATATATTATACCTGCCTCTAGTAACTTAAGAACTTCAGTCTTAACTACAGTACTCATTATAGGATTTATTCTTCGTTGGTGTTCTCTGGAAGGTTTTGAATCTTCTTCAAGCAAAATCCGATGCATGCATACGGATGGGCTTATTCCTTTTAGATCAGAGATCTTATATCCTAAGGCTGAGGGGTACCTACGTAAAACTTCTAATAATTGATCGGTTTCTTCTTGGTTTAAGGTAGCACTGACTATAACTGGACGATTCATATCTTCATCGAGAAATTCATATCTCAGGTTTTTAGGCAGTTCCTTAAGTTCTACGGTCGGTTTCATAGGGCAAGGCATAGGATCTGGGGTAAGAGATAAACATTCGTGAAGGTTATCATCAATGTAGGGTATTTTATAATTTTCATCTTCCAAAATAAGGGTTGATGGCAATTTTATAGATTCAGTTTCTTCTTCTTGTTCTAATTCCCTAATGCATTCTTCGATGATATCTAAGACATAACAAGCATCTCCTATCACAGGTGCCATAAGAAATTTTGACAATATAAATTCTATCTTCTCGTCACCTACCTCAAAAGTTAGTTTTCCCTTTTTAACATCTATTACGGCTCCAGCAGTCGATAAGAACGGTCTACCTAGGAGGATTGGTATGTCGTCATCTTCTTTAATGTCCATGACAACAAAATCAGTGGGTATAAACAGCTGACATATCCTAACAGGGACGTCTTCAAGTATGCCTATAGGGTATTTAACGGATCTATCGGCTAATTGAAGTGACATCTTAGTAGGTTGTAATTCTCCTAAGTTTAATCTCTCACAAACTGCTAAAGGCATTAAGCTCACACTAGCTCCTAAGTCTAGAAAAGCTTTTTCGATGACATGATTCCCCAAAATACAAGGAATGGAAAAATTTCCGGGATCTTTATCTTTCTTTGCTAACCTATTTTCGGAAATAGAATTACATTCCACGGGTTTTGGATCTTCAAGTCTACGTTTATTTGTAAGTATGTCTTTGAGAAACTTAGCGTAAGAAGGTATTTGGGTGATGGCTTCTGTAAAGGGGATTTCTACGTGAAGTTTTTCTATAACCTTAACGAATTTTTGATATTGATTATCGATTTGGATTTTCTTTAATCTTTGAGGGTAAGGTATTGGTGGTTTGTATGGCGGTGGTGGTACATAGGTTTTATTTTTAGGTTCTTCTCCTTTTTCTTGACTTTCTGGGGTTTCAGGCTTCTTTGGTTCCTTCTCCTCATTCCTCTCAGAAGTTTCGGGCTCACTCAATCTAGGGTTTAAAGGTTCCTTATAAGCGGTTCCACTTCGTAGAGTAATGGCATTTGCTTGCCCTTTCGGGTTTTGTTGAGGTTGTCCAGGGAACTGTCCTCCAGGTGTAGTCTGTGGGGCTTGGTTTAACGCTACCTGAGAGATCTGGGTTTCAAGCATCTTATTATGAGTAATAATTTGATCAACCTTAGTTCCTAACTGGGTAATCAGTTCGTTAACATGGACGTTTTGGTTCATGAACTCTTTGTTTTGTTTTACTTGAGCAGTGATAAAACTTTTTACACTTTCCTCAAAGCTCGGACTAGGTGGTACAGGTTGCATAGGTTGATTTGTTCTAGGGGCTTGGTAACCTTGTTGTCTCGGAGGTGCGGTATTTTGAATAGGGTTATTATTTTTGTAGGAGAAGTTTGGGTGATTCCTCCATCCAGGGTTATATGTGTTTGAAAATGGGTTCCCTTGGGTATAGTTCACTTGCTCAGTGTTGGTTTCGTTCAACAGATTACATTCGGCGGATTGGTGTCCTTGCGTTCCACATATCTCACAATTCGGCAAACTGCGGCTACAGTATTCGGAGTTGTACACATATGTTCGACTCTAAGGGCCAACGCGTCCATTTTAGCCTGCATCATGTCTATAGAGCTTAGCTCATGTATTCCTCCTTGGGCTTCCTTCTTTTCCACTGTCGCTCGTTCTACTCCCCATGATTGATGGTTTTGGGCCATATCCTCGATAAGGGCACTAGCTTCAGGGTAAGGTTTGTTCATCAGTGCGCCACCAACGGCAGCGTCGATGGTCATTTTAGTGTTATAATGAAGTCCATTATAGAAGGTTTGGATGATTAGCCAATTCTCTAGGCCGTGATGTGGGCATGTTCTTAATAGTTCTTTATATCTCTCCCAGGCTTCGAACAACGACTCTCCTTGGTGTTGGGTAAATCTAGTTATTAGGTTTCGAAGAAGAGCAGTCTTACTTGGGGGAAAATATCTAGCAAGGAAAACTTTTCTAAGGTCATCCCAAGTTGTTATTGAATTGGGTGGAAGGGAATCTAACCATGATAGAGCTTTATCTCTGAGGGAAAAGGGAAATAATCTTAAGCGTATTGCCTCAGGAGAAGCTCCATTGGTTTTAAAGGTGTCTGCTAACTGAAGAAAGTTTTTTAAATGTTGGTTTGGGTTATCAGTAGCGAGACCTGCGAATTGTCTCTGTTGCACTAATTGCAGCAGGGATGGTTTAAGTTCAAAATTATTGGCTGGGATATCGGGGTTTACTATACTGGAACTAGGTTCCTCGTTTGATGGTTGGGCGAAGTCCTTAAGAGGTCTTCGGTTTTGATCTTCGGCCATAGCTATCCTATTCCTATGGAAAAATAAACGTGCGCGAGCGTAACGTTCAGGTTCAGCTAGAGGGTCTACTAAACTTCCGGCACTGCGAGTCTTTCGCATTGACCGGTGGGTAACAACCTTAGTCTAAACGGTATAACTACAAGGTAATGAAATTTGACGATATTGGTCCCCGGCAACGGCGCCAAAAACTTGATGCGTGTTTTTCGCAAGTGTACGAATCACGTCAAAGTAATATAAAAGATTATCGAATCCACAGAGACCAAGTGTCAATCTATCGTACCTGTTGTTATGGTGCTTATCTAAGGCAACTATTTTTAAGGGTTTTAGTAAGGGTGCAATTGTAAATAAAATTATAATTTTAAATAATAAATAAAAGACAGGCTCGAATGTAATTCACGTAATCAATGATAATCCAGTACTTGTTAATGGAACTACTTATGGGCAATGTTTTCTCCTTTGAAAAGAACTAATTTAACAGGAACTGTCGCTTTCGCGTATTCAGAACCGAGTTGTACTCTCTAATCAACCCCTCCTATTGTCACGGATAAAAAGGTGCGTACTGCGTTAGAGTAGTAAACCTATTTTTAAGAAATGTAGTATCTTAACTAAGTTGAAAAGTATTTTAACCTGGACTTCTTAGCAAAAAGAGGTTCTTATGAACCAGACTCTAAACTTCATAACGCGTCCGAAAATCGTTTTAAAATCTCTTTTCTTTTTAATCTAAAATCTCCTAATAAACTAGACAAAGCGCTTTTGGCTGTTTTTGAAATAGTTAAAAACAATTACTTGAATTGAAAGATAAAATAGCCCTTAGGTGTTTCCACGAACAATTATACTGATTACTGGTTCAATTACGATCCTTACATTCTAACCTTTATGGAATTAGTTAGACATGATAAAGTAAAGATTCTTTTTATAATTTTTCATAAAAGTAATTTAGTGCGAGTGCGGAAAGTAAATGAATTTAAAGCGAGTGCGAGAAATAAAGTAATTTAAAGCGAGTGCGGGAAATAAACAAAGTAAAGTGCGAGTGCGGGAAATAAACAAAGTAAAGTGCGAGTGCAGGAAATAAACAAAGTAAAGTGCGAGTGCGGGAAATAAACAAAGTAAAGTGCGAGTGCGGGAAATAAATAAAAGTAAAGCAATGCAGAAAATAAATGAAAGTAAAATACGAACTTGAATTAAAATGGCGGCAGGATTAACTTCCTCCAGAGTGCTCCAAAACTCGATCACACAGACAGATTACAGACTCGATCACTCGATTGCAGAGGCACCCCGATGTGGAATGGCAACTGCTTTATAACTGATATATGCCTAGAGAAATCTAATTCTGGATGAAGAAAAACGAAAATCTAAGGTCCTATTTATAGGAAAACTGAAAGCATGAAATGACCGGGATGCCCCTCCACTAAAAAGTGGAGGTTATGAAATTTGGCCTTGTGGCGCCCGCCATGGTCCCTACAGGGGATTGTGGAGTGGGGATCGTGGGTCTTGGAGGTTGAGGAGTGGTCTTGAGACGTGGCCACGTCATGGCTAACCCCATGGCGCCCGCCACGGTGGGTGCCGCAAGTGCAAAACGCTGAATTTCTAGGTTTTCGTCCGTTTTCACTCCTTTTTCGCTCCTTTTCCCGATTCAAGCTCCGATTATTATAAAAACCTGAAAACATAAGAAAACAAAGCAATAACAAAGCAAAACAATAATAAAAGCTAACAATGCATGCGAAATCGGAGTCAGAAATACGGTGAATTTTAGTGTGATCATACCCCTGCTTTTTAACTTTGCATTATTTTGGCTAAATTCAAACTGATTCACAAAAAGACCAAAACAGAGTTTACAAGCCTACTCCACCCTGCAACCATCATACTACACTCCAAGCACAACTTGCAACAATACATGACAAATACCCTGCTCCATGCCAAGTTGCAAAAACAACTGCTCCACACCAGACCAACAACTACTACACAAAATAGCCTGCTACAACAGAAGGACCTGCACATGAGAGGGACGAGTCAGCGACAACAAGACATTTCTTTTGTATTTTAAAACTTAACAAACACTATTGGGGCCTCTCAAGAAGTTGGAGGAGGAAGATATTTTGAAAAGGGCTCTGAAAGAAATATCTCACCTTCATCTTCATAAACGACGGAATCACCACTTTCATTGGTCTGAAACCACACTTTCGGTCTTCTTCAATAAACATTTTCCTCATATCAACAAACCATCTCAACCCATCCATAGCCCCAAATCACAAAACGCGACCACCCTTTCATTCCTTTACGTCGCGGATTCACAGCCAAACCGAAACAGATCCACAGCCAAACTGGAAACAAGTCACCCTCCGAACCTCTTCTCCACCACCATTTGAACAACCTGTGATAACCAACCTCAAACCTTCGTCGGCCGCAACTCTTCAAAACCCTCACTGCGAAACCAACATCACCGCGAAACCCGTTCACCACCTTCGCTCCACCGACGAGAAATCTTCCACCACCACCGCTAAAAAACACCGACAAACCCAGAAAAATACACAATCACCCCCAAATCAGAACCGTGAAAACCGCCGCTCATCACCTTTAACTATCAAAATCCGAAAACTCCAAATCACAAAACGAACTCAGACGAAAAAGCCAAATCGCGACCCTTCAACCATTTCGTCACCAACATCGTAAATCTGAACCAATCCACAGAAAACCTTTCCATCAAAACCACAAGCCAAATCGTGGTTGATAGTTTTCCAGACGCGATTGAGACAAGCTTCGAGATTGGAATAGGCGGCTTCGAGACGGAGACGAGAGACTACGAGTTTGAGGAACGACGTGAATGAGATTGGGTTTTCGCGTTTTGACTTTTTCAAACTTCTTTTTTCCATTTACTGAGTTTGTTTTGTTTACAAGTTTTTCTTTCTTAAATTTTATTTAATATAATGTGTGTCGAGGGTTGGGCTTGTTGGCCCATGGTTTTACTAACAACTCCCCCCCTCCTATCACAACAATTTCCCCTTGTCTTATGTTTGTTATTGTTGTGGTCTCGGTAGCCCCAGTTAATTGTTGCAACCCGATGCTAGTGTTTCATTATTTACACCTGCGTTTTGCTAGGAGACTTCCTGGAGGATCAGCCAAATTTGGTTGGGCCTAAAAAGGATTGGGCCTGTGCCAGATCCTACTGTCACCACCCCAGCCAACGGACATACCCCCTCCCTGTTTGTTTTATTTATTTATTTTATTTTTCTTTGATAACTTTTAATTAATTTTTTTTAACTAATGTTTGTTTGTTTATTTTTTAGATTAATTTAAATTCTAATTGGATTTTTTTTAGAAATTTAATTTACATAATTTGATTTAGAAATTGTTTAAAATCTTCATGGTTTCACTATTTTTGTTTATTTGTTGCTAAGCTTTGGTTTTATTAGAATTTCCAATGTCAATTGTTATTAATCCTGGATGTTAACTTTTGATGCTCATTTTGTTCAATTGTTTATAGAATTTCAGTTGAATAGGATTTGAGTTTACTTGCTAGAACTTTGATTGAAATAACCATGTGGATGTGTGATATTGAACACTTGAGGGTCAATCGAATTAATAATGATGAAGTTTCTGACAAGTATTTTTGAGATTCTTTGTGCGTGCATTGAAGAGGCGGCGGACCTTATCCGTTAGGTATCACCAGAACTTGTTTTACCTCTTTCACACTTTATTTCTAACCTCGATGTCGTAGTTACTCTTGTATGATTTATTTATCGCATTTACGATTATATTTTATCGATAAGAAAACGAATGCTCGCATTTTAAGAATAGTCCTTTCAAGAATAATTTAATTTCCTGGTTCAACGCCAAGTGAACAATTCATCGCGCCTACATTTGCACACACGTAAGTCGGTCACTTGTGATCGCCGTCTACACAACATTACGCGTCTAATTAATTAACGTAAGAACTAAACTCAGGAATCTAGCATTCTTCGGGTTTTTGAATTGAACTATTGTTGGGGCTAGCCCCCGATTTGTAATTCGTTCGCCCTTTCGTTTTTAAAATATAAATCTTAAATCAAAAAACCGTGAAAGAACTAAACTCAGGAATCTAGCATTCCTCGGGTTTTTGAATCGAATTACTCTTGAGGTTGGCCTTCGAGCTGTAATTCATTCGCCCTTTCATCTCCAAAACAATCGCGTCTTAATTCACAAAGCAAATAACGGAGGAACAGAGCTCCGGAGTCTAGCACTTCGCACGTTCTTAAATTAAATAACTCCTGGGCTAGCCCCACGCGATGTGATTTATTCACCCTCTTGTTCCTAAAAACACGGAAACTTTTAAATAAATTATACAAAGAGCTGAACTCAGGAATCTAGCATTCCTCGGGTGCTTGAACTGAATTACTGTTGGGGCTAGCCCCTGATTTGTAATTCATTCACACTTTCGTATTCAAAACAATCCAACAACCTTAAAAGATTAGACATGATTCATCCCCATAGGAAGATATTCCTTCTATCCCCACAAACACAAATCAAATCTTACAAACAATTATTCTCAAAGGAAGAATGTGGCATTGCTTGTCGATCATTATATCCAAGTTTAAAGCTTCTTCCGATTTTATTTCTCAAAGAAAGAATGTGGCATTGATTGTCGATCCTCGTATCCAAGTTTAAAGCTTCTTTCGATTTCTCATTCCTCAAATGTTTGTGGTGGATTAGGCGGGATACCTCCCCTTAAAGATGACGACTTGTCTCTTTCTTTCAAATACAACTTAAAACTTACCAACCAATACAAACTATTTTCCATAATTAATCAGCGAGTAACTGAACTCCAGAGTCTAGCACTCTGCACGTTCTTGAATGCAATCACTCCTGGGCTAGCCCCATGCGACGTGGTTCATTCTCCCTCTCGTTTTAAAACACCCTTAACAAAAGTCAAACACTTTTCTAAAAAACGAACATTGTTTAAATCTTTCTATCTCGCAAACAAGCTAGCGCTTCAGCCTCCTATCGCGAGCAGATAAGCCAACGCTTAGCAGATTAGAAAGCGTTTTTAAACAATTGTTCATAAAAAACATAAATCGTAGTTACACGAACTACGAAGCTCTGACTTTCCCATTGCACAAGGGAATACGTAGGCACGAGGATTTTAATCCTTCGCGAGCACAATAATAAAAAAAACATAACCTTTCCCCATAACAAATAATAATTTTGTTTTCCCTTTAATAAGAAATCTTAGTAACTTTAATAAAAAAGAAGACAATAATAATAAGTTAACATTTAAGCGCAAATTATACTAAGAGGTTTCCGTTGAGTACAACGGACGTGAGGGGTGCTAAATACCTTCCCTTTGCGTAACTGACTCCCGAACTTAGATTAGTGGTTTCGTTGACCATTTCTTATCCGATTTAGGTTGTGTCTATATCTCCCTTTTCTTTAGTTAGAATAAATAGAATTAGTTGGCGACTCTATTATTGTTTTAGGATCGTATTTTTCGAGGTACGACAGCTGGAGACTCTGCTGGGGATGGATCGAATGCCCGGAAAGGGGCTTTATGCATAAGAGAGTCGAGCCTAGCTTAGGATATTTTGTGCTTGTTTGCTTTTTTGTTTTGATTGTCTTCCTTATTTGCTTTTGATATTTTATATGCTCATTTATTGCTTTCTTTTTCATTATATTGCTCATTATTATATTCTCCTGTTGGATCTTGGGGTTACGTCACGGGTGAATCTTTATACTGGATTTTTGAAAAAGAAGAGGGAACACCTAAGTTAGAATTGGTAGTTATTAGTGTTAGTCTCAAAGGACTTGTTCCTTGCCAGCCTTACATGAAAGCTCCCCTAGATAGTTAGACTTTTCGTGGATCTTGTCACAATACAGCTAGCCTGTCACGTGACCTGGTTCACGAGAGGGTTGTGATTCTGGGACCCATTTTAAGAGCCAGTTACCATTTTGGGTCGTTGTGTAATGTTAGTCTCCAAGGGCTCGCCTCTTGAGGGCCTAACATGAGAACGCCACCCGAGGTAGATCTTATCGTTATTATCGTCGCAATACAGCTAGCCTGTGGCAAGACGATAGTGCGATTAGCATCCATGACCTCGAGTTTCTTTAAAATCCGTCACTATAGAAACTATCATGTGAGGGGACTTTGTGGGTAATGAACATAGACCCGCCTTTTAGAGCCCACATATTAAGAGGTTTCGTGATATCCTGGATCCAACTTTCGTGCATTCACATGGCATATGCATCATAACTTACACATTTTCTATTTCAGGGAGAACACATTCATTGTATCCTACATTCAAAATATCCATGGGGTCAGAAAAAAGGAAAGCTTTGCCACTAAGGGCTTTCATGCCCAACACAGTTGTCCTTATGGAATGCTTAGGAAAGATGCCAGATTCTTACAAAAGAGTTATAGAAGTAAGATTTGGTCAGGTGCTCCATCTTCTTGAGGTTGACGTACAGACTCCTGCCCTGGCACAGTTTTATGAACCCCCGATGCGAAGTTTCTTGTTCCAGGATTTCCAGTTAACACCATCTTTAGGAGAATTTGAAGCTCTTTTGGGTTTCTCCACGAAAGGTAAAACACCCTATGTTATGGTTACTCATAATCCCAAGGTAGAAGAATTGGCAGAAGCTCTACGACTCTCTTTCCCGATCGCCAAAGCAAACTGGAAGAAGAGAGAAGGATTTTGGGGTTTTCCCAGGTCTTATCTGGAAAAGGAGAGTAAGAGGTTGACAAAAGAACGCCAATGGGCTGATTTGGTGAATGTATTAGCCCTCCTGATATATGGTTTAGTTTTGTTTCCAACTCTCGAAGAGTTTATTGACGTCGTTGCAATCAACATATTCTGGGAAGTTTGGAAAGGGGGTCAAAGCTCGGTGTACCCATTACTAGCAGATGTATTCCATAATCTTCACCTTCGCCATGAAAGGAAGGGCAGTGCTTTAACCTTCTGCTTCCCTTTGCTCTATAAATGGCTTGCCTTTCATGTCTTCAAGCGTCAATCATTGATCCCCAAGATGACAGGAGGGGAATGGTCCCAAATGCTAGTTTCACTCACAGAAAGGAATATTATTTGGTATCCCAACAAGTTAGATGTGGATCAAATTATTATGAGTTGCGGGAACTTCCGAAATGTACCACTGATGGGATCAAAAGGTTGCATCAGTTATAACCCCATCTTGGCTATACGACAATACGAGTACCCCATGCTAGGAAAACCAGAAGATGCAGAGCTAGAAGAAATGATCCTCCATGACAGAGGTATAGGGAACCCAACATTACTTCACCGAATTTGTCGGTCCTGGGAAAAGGTTCACACAAGAGGCACTGATTTAAGGAAAAGAGATGGTGTGGCTAGGATGTCATACCGACAATGGGTTCTTGAAAGGGTTGAGATTGTCAAGTTACCTTTTTCGGTAGAAGCACCCTCTAGGCCTCCTACCCCGGAACAGGTACCAGTTTCTTTCGAAGAGGTAGAAGAACTTAGAGCCATGATAGCCTGCCTTGGGAAGGAAAATGAGGAGCTTAGTTCGAAATTACACCAGGTCACTTACAAGAAGAATGAATTAAAATATGACCTTACCCGTAAAACCGCCCAGTTTGAAGCAATTCAAGAAAAAGCTGATGAAGAGGAACGAAAGAAAAACAATGTCAATGAGTGTCTGGATCAGACTTATGGTCGGGTTGTTCACCTAAAAGAAGATTTAAACTGAGTTTGCCGAAAGAGCGCAAACAATGAAGATTGGTACATCCGAGAAACTAAGAAAGCGAAGAATGAAAGGGCTAAATTTGAGAAGAAAATTGAAGAACTCACTGTAGATCTTGATCAGGCAGTGAAAAGCTCGAATCAAGAATATGAACTTAGAATTCAAGCCATGAGTGTCTCAAAGTTTACCCTGGAAGACTGGGATTACAAATGCCAAGAGGTAAACCGTGCTGAAGGAAATGCCCGATATTGGAAGGAACAGTATGAGGCTCTGCTTAAGGATCGCAATATCTGGGAATCAGCAAGAGATGAGGTGCAAGGTCAATTCCAAGGATACGAACAAGCTATACAGGTTCGGATCGAAGAAAGAGATATGTACCATGATAAGTTTAATCGGCTTATTGAATGGTGCAACATGCAGATGGAGGAGTTACCCTTCCGGCTTTCTATGGCAAGAGGAGAATTTGAAGATGACGGATCCTACCCCGCTGTGAGTTACTTTCTTTCGATTTGCCAGACTATGTTGAAGACTTTCAAAGAAGAAGTGAAAGAGTGTGATGCCCGAAGATCAAAGAACTAGTCATTTTGTTGTAATTTTTCTTTATTTTTGTTTATTTAAGAAAAGATTCGTTGATGTACTGTTGTAATAGTTAATGAACCAGAATCTTTGTGCTTTATATTTTGATGAATGAGAATGATTGAAGCTTGAAGTTATCCTTTAATCCCTGACCTCTATGATGTTCTGATTGCTGCAAATTTTGATACTTATGAATGTTCTCCTTGAAATGATTTATTTTATGACATTGCATCCATACATTTCCATCATTTGTTGCATTCGTCAAAACATAAAGCTCACATGTGTCTTTTTACCCAGTCGTCAAATTGTTTCGTCCATACAAAACCGGAGCCGACCGTCGAAGGAGGATGGAGATACTTGAGCAAGAGAATCAAGAGCTTAGGGGAGAAGTGACCGCTTTGAAGGACAGTTTAGAGAGGCTCACTAATATGATGGAAACAATGGCAGCTGCCCAGAATCAAACGTCACAAAACTCTCTGGAGACTGGTCAGAGGACCGAAGCCATGGCTATCCCAACGACCGCAACGCCTAACAACGATTCCCAACATGTTGTATCCACTGGGTTCCCTTGGGGCATCCCTCGTGATTTCATACCAGAAGTTCATCAACCACACGTTTCACATGTCACGACCGTGATGACTACTTCTCAACCTATAGTACACACCACCCATTACAATGAGGACCCCCCCTTTCATACAGCACAAAGTGAAAATGTAGGGGTGGACGAGAGATTGGATGAGTTCCAAGACCGCTTTTTGGAGATGCAAAACGAGATTAGGGCTCTTCGAGGCCATGATTTGTTTGGAAGAAAGGCTTCTGATCTTTGCTTGGTCCCTAATGTCAGGGTCCCACACAAGTTCAGAGTACCTGAATTTGAAAAGTATAAGGGGAACTCATGCCCTCAAAGCCACTTAATAATGTACGCCCGGAAGATGTCCACCCAGCAGGACAATGACCCATTATTGATTCAATATTTCCAGGACAGCTTGACAGGTGCTGCCCTGAAATGGTACATGAGTTTAGACAGTGCAAATATCCGAACCTTCAATGACCTAGGAGAGGCTTTCGTCAGACAGTACAAGTACAACCTTGACATGGCGCCGGACAGAGATCAACTCCGGAACATGTCCCAGAAGGACAAGGAAAGTTTTAAAGAGTATGCTCAAAGATGGTGTGAGGTTGTGGCTCAAATATACCCCCCTCTGGAAGAAAAGGAAATGACCAAGATTTATTTGAAGAATTTGAGCATGTTCTATTATGACCGCATGATCGCAAGTGCACCCAGTGATTTTACTGAAATGGTAAATATGGGGATGCGACTTGAAGAAGCCGTTAGAGAAGGATGCTTAGTAAAGGAAGCGGGATCATCCAGTGGCATCAGAAAGTTCAGAAACAGTTTCCATAAGAAGAAAGAGCAAGACGTCAGCACCATTTATCAGAGAAGAAGTTATCAGCAACAAGTAGCTGCAGTTACCCCGGTTGTTAATCCAGCTTCAAGCCCCACTTATCGATCCCACTTTCCTCAGAATCAACAGACCACTACACAACATCAACACCAACCCCAACAATTCCAGCAGCAACAACAACCTCCACAACAGGCTCGCCCCCAGTACAACAACGATCGTGTTCCAAGAACATACATTTATGATCCTATACCAATGACCTATGCAGAGTTGTTTCCAGCTCTACTACAGAAGGGGCATATTCAAACAAGACCTCCCCTCCCTCCTCCCAGGAATCCTACTTATGGGTTCAAAGCCGACCAATTCTGCACTTATCACCAAGGTGGACCCAGCCACAATATTGAGAACTATTATGGCTTTAAGGCCGATGTCCAGAGGCTAATCAAAAACGGTGTCTTGACCTTCAAAGTTACCAATCTAAATATTCAAGAAAATCATTTGCCTCAACATGGGGGAGCTTTAGTAAATATGGTACACGGTTGTCCGGGAGAATATGCTGTTTACGATGCCAAATTAATTAGAGGTTCCTTAGTGCAAAAACATGCAGAATTGGCAAAACTTATCTACTTTGATAACGAGATACATGATTATGATGCATGTAGAATCTGTTTCGTTAATCCGCAGGGGTGTCGCATGGTAAGAGAAGATCTCTAGAAGATGTTGGATCAAAGGTCTATTAGAATAATGTATCCCATAAACCCTAACGATTCTGAAGTTGATGAGGAGGTATTTGTCATAATACCACAATTCAATGAACCAGGACCCATAGAGATCACCTACGACAGTAGAAGGACCACTATAACTCCATTGGTCATTTCCGTACCAGGGCCAATGCCATACAAGTCTGAGAAGGCCGTACCATACAAATATAGCGCAACCATGATTGAAAAGGGAAAGGAGGTTCCATTGTCAACATTGCTGATGTCAGCCGAGTTACTAGAAGCGGGAGGGTGTTCCCTAACAAAGCTAAAGAAACTATGACATATAAAGAAACCCCAATGGAGAATACTTTTAAGCAGACAGGCCAGTCGAGTAATGCAAATCAAAGCAAGGGCGGTGATGAAGTGCTAAAGTTGATCAGGAAAAGTGAGTACAATGTAGTGGATCAACTTTTGAGCACGCCCTCAAGAATTTCAATTCTATCTCTTCTGATGAGCTCTGAGGCACATCGGGAGGCCTTGCAAAAGGTATTAGAGCAAGCATTCGTGGATCACGACGTCACCATTGGCCAATTTGACAACATTGTTGCAAACATAACTGTTTGTAACAATCTTAGCTTTTGTGACGAAGAGCTTCCGGAGCAAGAAAGAAATCATAACATGGCGTTGAATATCTCTGTCAACTGCAAGACCGATGCTTTGTCCAGTGTAATGATAGACATTGGCTCTTCACTAAATGTCATGCCGAAGTCAACTCTCTCGATGTTAGCTTTTCAAGGCACTCCTATGAGAGTCAGCGGGGTTATTGTCAAAGCCTTTGATGGGTCCCGGAAAACTGTTATTGGGGAAGTGGATTTGCCTATAACGATTGGACCTCATACTTTCCAGATCATGTTTCAGGTAATGGATATCAAGGCCGCATATAGTTGTTTATTGGGTCGCCCTTGGATCCAGGAAGCAGGGGTCGTAACTTCAACTCTCCATCAAAAACTCAAGTTTGTAAAGCGAGGAAAACTGGTAACAGTGTTTGGGGAACAGGCTATGATTGTGAGCCATCTTTCCTCTTTCTCTTATGTAGAGCCAGAAGATGCTATCAGAACTCGTTTCCAAGCCTTAACCATTGCTGATAAAGGAATAAAGAAGAAATGGGCATCCATTTCTTCTTTCAAAGATGCTCAGCAGGTTGTTGAGAGTGGTTCGGCCGAAGGATGGGGAAAGGTCGTGGTTTTAAGTGAGAATAAGGCCCGTGAAGGAGTTGGTTTTTCGCCCGTATCTACAAGATTGGCAAGGGATGAAGTGGTCATTTGCCCAATACAGGAAAGTTTCCGCAGTGGAGGATTCATGAGTCCAACTCCACCAGAAGTCGACGCAATTACTGAAGATGATCCTGAAGAGGATTTACCAGACTTTGTTGTGCATGGAGCATTGTGCCAGAATTGGACTGTTGTTGACGTCCCATCTATTGTTCATCTTTCTAAGTAATGTCTTTGTGTTAACCTCTCGCTCTGCCCAAGGCGAGAGGGTATTTTGTAGGGCTCTCTCTTTATGCATTTTAGGAAATTTTTGTCTCCTCTTTGCTCTGCCCAAAGCAAGAGAGTTAATTGTTGGGCCATTTTGTTTCAAAAATTAAACAATCATTAATTAAAGTGTTATTTTTCGATTTCCTTTATCTTTTTGTTATTTTTACTTTTTGCTTTTCGGAAAAAATGGTAATCCTAAAAAACCCATCTGCATATTTGCATAAAAAATAAATAAATAATAAAAAATATTTACTTTCAAATATCTGCATACACTATTCATTTGTCTATTTCTAAAATAAAACATCAATCACATGTGCAGATTAATCATAAAAAACCCCATTGAAAAGCATGACCCATTGCCTACTCCCAACTTTGAGTTCCCAGTATTTGAGGCCGAAGAAGATGATGACGAAGAGGTCCCTGATAAGATTTCACGGCTACTGGAGAATGAGGAAGAGACCATCCAGCCATATAAAGAGACGGTGGAGATAATTAATTTGGGAACAGAAGAAGATAGGAAAAATGTCAAAATCGGCGCACTACTTATCCCCGAGGTCAAGAGAAGAATGATAGAACTTTTAAAAGAATATGCAGATGTGTTCGCTTGGTCTTACCGGGATATGCCGGGATTGGATACCCGTATCGTGGAACATCGCCTTCCTTTGAAACCAGAATGTTCGTCGGTCAAACAGAAATTGAGAAGATCACGCCCATACATGGCTATCAAGATTAAAGAGGAAGTTCAGAAGTAGATTGACACAGGATTCCTTGTCACCTCAGAATATCCCCAATGGTTAGCCAATATAGTACCAGTGCCAAAGAAAGATAGGAAAGTCAGAATGTGTGTCAATTATAGATATTTGAACAAAGCCAGTCCTAAGGACGATTTCCCGCTACCACACATCGACATGTTGGTCGACAGTACATCTAAGTTTAAAGTTTCTCCTTCATGGATGGTTTCTCTGGATATAATCAGATTCGAATGGCTCCAGAGGATATGGAGAAGACCTCGTTCATTACACCTTGGGGAATATTTTGCTACCAGGTGATGCCTTTCGGTTTGAAAAATGCAGGTGCAACTTATCAGAGAGCAATGACAACACTTTTCCATGACATGATGCACAAAGAAATTGAAGTATATGTCGATGACATGATTGCTAAATCCAGAACTGAGGAAGAGCATGTGGAATATCTTTGAAGTTATTCCAGCGTTTGAGGAGGTACAAGCTTCGCCTGAACCCCAGCAAATGCACCTTCGGTGTTCGTTCAGGGAAGCTATTGGGTTTCATTGTTAGCCATAAAGGTATCAAAGTAGATCCTGACAAAGTCAAAGCCATCCGAGAGATGCCTGCGCCAAAGACAAAGAAACAAGTGAGAGGATTTTTAGGTCGTTTGAATTACATCTCTAGATTTATTTCTAACATGACTGCTACCTGTGGGCCGATATTCAAACTCCTGCGAAAGAATCAAAGCTGCAAGTGGACTGAAGATTTCCAAAGAGCTTTTAATAACATCAAAGATTACTTACTTGAGCCACCTATCTTAGTCCCTCCAGTCGAAGGAAGACCTTTGATCATGTACTTGACAATATTAGAAGATTCCATGGGTTGTGTGCTTGGACAACAAGACGAAACAGGACGGAAGGAGCATGCCATTTATTACCTAAGTAAGAAATTTACGAATTGTGAGTCTCGATACTCCATGCTTGAGAAGACTTGTTGTACTTTAGCTTGGGCAGCTCGTCGTCTCCGACATTATATGATTAATCACACTACTTGGTTGATTTCAAGGATGAACCCGATTAAGTATATTTTTGAGAAGCTTGCCCTGACGGGAAGAATTGCTCGTTGGCAAATGTTACTATCAGAATATGATATTGAATATCACACTCAAAAAGCTATCAAGGGGAGTGTTTTGGCTGACCTGGCTCACCAACCCATTGACGATTATGAACCCGCAAAGTTCGATTTTCCAGACGAAGATGTCATGCATTTAAAGATGAAAGACTGTGACGAGCCTCCACTTGATGAAGGGCCGGAGCTAGGATCCCGTTGGGGATTAATTTTTGATGGAGCTATAAATTTGTATGGGAAAGGAATTGGGGAAATGATTATAACTCCCCAAGGTTCACATATTCCTTTCGCTGCAAGAGTAACATTCAATTGTACCAATAATGAGGTTGAGTACGAAGCCTGTATCATGGGCCTGAAAGAAGCTGTTGATTTAAGAATCAAGAACCTATATGTATATGGAGACTCAGCTCTAGTAATCAATCAGATCAAAGGGAAGTAGGAAGTTCTACAACCTCATTTGATCCCATACAGGGACTATGCAAGAAGAATCTCGACGTTCTTTGACAAAATTGAGTTTCACCAAGTACCCCGCAATGAGAACAAAATGGCCGATGCTTTGGCTACAATATCCTCCATGATTGTTGTAAACCGGTAGAATGATGTGCCGAAGATTGAAATCATGCGCCTTGATAGACCTGCTTATGTGTTCACCCTGGAGGAAGCTGTTGACGATAAACCATGGTACTACGACATCGAGTGTTTCTTACGACGCCAGGAATATCCGCCCGAGGCAAGGAAGACTTTAAGAAGGTTGGCCGGTAACTTCTTTCTGAATCATGATGTACTATACAAGAGAAATTTCGACATGATCTTACTCAGATGCGTGGGTAAACATGAAGCAGAAACGCTAATGAGGGAAATTCATGAAGGTTCATTTGGCACTCACTCTAATGGACATGCTATGGCTAGAAAGATGCTAAGAGCAGGTTATTATTGGTTGACGATGGAGTCCGACTGCTGCACGTATGTGAAGAAATGTCACAAATATCAGGTTTACGCTGATAAAGTTCATGTTCCTCCAACTCTCCTCAACGTTCTTTCCTCCCCGTGGCCTTTTTATATGTGGGGCATCGACATGATTGGCATGATCGAGCCAAAAGCTTCCAATGGACATCGCTTAATCTTAGTGGCCATTAACTACTTCACAAAATGGGTAGAAGCAGCTTCCTATGCCAATGTGACTAGACAGGTAGTAGTGAGATTCATCAAGAACAACCTCATTTGTCGGTACGGTATCCCGAACAGGATCATTACTGACAACAGATCAAACTTGAACAATAAAATGATGAAGGAAATGTGCGCAGAATTTAAGATTGAACACCATAACTCCTCTCCCTACAGGCCCAAGATGAATGGTGCAGTGGAAGCGGCCAACAAAAATATCAAGAAGATCATTCAAAAGATGGTTGTCACTTATAAAGATTGACATGAGTTGCTTCCCTTTGCTTTACATGGATATCTCACTTTTGTCCGCACGTCAACTGAGGCAACTCCTTTCTCGCTCGTGTATGGTATGGAGGAAGTGCTCCCTGTGGAGGTTGAAGTCCCGTCAATGAGAGTCTTGATGGAAGCCAAGTTAACAGAGGCTGAATGGTGCCAAAGCAGGTATGATAGCTTGAATCTGATCGAAGAGAAGAGGATGACAGCTTTATGCCATGGGCAGTTATATCAACAAAGAATGAAGAAGGCTTTCGATAAAAAGGTTCATCCTCGAGTTTTCAGGGAAGGCGACCTCGTAATTAAGAAACTCCAGCCTTTCATATCAGATTCCAGGGGCAAGTGGGCTCCTAATTATGATGGCACGTATGTTGTCAAGAGAGTCTTTTCAGGCGGTGCATTAATCCTCGCAACAATGGACGACGAAGAGTTCACTCGTCCTACAAATGCAGATATAGTCAAGAAATACTTTGCCTAATAGGAATAAAAGAACAACTCAGTAAGTCGAAAACCCGAAAGGGCGGCTTAGGCAAAAAAGAGCGTCTCGGTGGGTCGAAAACCCGAAAGGGCGACTCAGGCAAAAATTAGAGACATAAACAGAAAGTAATCATCCCGCTAGATTGAAAACTTGAAAGGGCAATTTAGGCAAAAGTTAGGGATAAAGGCAAGTAACTGTACTGGACTGTGATGACAACATCGTATGCCAGGAATTCCTTAAATCTGATTCGAGCTCGAGAACACTGGGAATTCAAAGTTGTTAGAAAAAGTAATGATCATTGTAATTTTAATGTAGCATTTTCCATTTAATTACCATTTATTCCAATCTTTGTAAAGATCTATGGAATCCCGCTATTGGCAGATTACCATTCTATTAATGAAATTTGAGCCTTTGCCTTTGCTTGCTATTCTTATTCTATCTTCATTTTGAAAATGACATTATTAATTGATGATAATGATTTTCGAAACAAAAAAAAAACTTTTACTGTGTTTAGTATGTGTGAGTGTGCTTACTGAATTGGTGAACCAAAAGATGGATGTTGATGGTCGTTCCAAGAATGGTTAGGCTGCAAAATGTGAGAATGATCGTTTCTTTAAGTGCAGTATACACATGATTCTCTAATATGGTTCGCTGAACTATTATGTGTGCAACTCGTTATTCTACGATAGAGTCCTGTTATTACTCAATACCTTTGGTAAGATGCTAATCATGATATTCCCAGTTTGAGCTTGGATTCAAGTCGCTCTAATGGGCTATGGTCATTTTCCCCAACGGAGTACAAAGTTATTTCATCCATGGAAAAGCGGATTGGACTCGAGTTTTGTAGCAAGACTTTACTCCTTGGATGGCTCTCTATCCCATCTTCAGTGATTGCATACACTTTGACAAGATTGGTCGAGTATTCGGTTTTTGTGATGTTTATTTCATCACCAGTTTATCTCGTATGTCTGTTTTGTCTTTTTGTCAGCATAAACATAACACATATACATACATGTACATCATAAATGATTTCATATTCATATTCATGTTGCATTCATTAATGCACACCTCCTTCACCTTGGTCGTGTTTATCCCCAAGTGACGTGTCTCTCTCTCCAAATATGAGTTGTCAGCCTTAGGCAGAAAAATGTACACTCCTTCTAATTCCCCACTGATATTTTACCCTCGTGGCAGATTTTTGCTTTAGTTCTCCTTTCCACACTTGGATAGGATAAATACCCGGTTGAGTTCATCCCTCATGGGTTAGTGTCTTGCTTGACAGTATTCTCTTCGGCTTGTTCCTGGATTGAATTTGGTCTTTGACAATTTTGTTGATTGAATTTCCAGATGGAAAGTGCATTTATCTTGCATCTTTGAATACTTAGTCTCCCATAAGGAATTTGTTGAAGGTCCCCCCCATTGAAGACAAATTTTGCTCTCCAGCAGCGTTGTTACAACATTATCTTGGAATACTTATACCTGACAACAAGTGGCAGTCTCTTTATTGGAGAAGCTTGTTCTTATCCCAGAACCTCTAAGCGGAATCAACAAGTGGCCGTCTCCTTATTTGAGAAGCTTGTTTCTTATCCATGGATTTCCCAGTAAATCAACAGATGGCATTCTCTTTTCGAGCAGTTTGTTCATCCTCAAAAAGGTTTATGTTCTATCAAATGGTATCTTTTCTAGACACGTTGAGAAGTTTAATATGAACCTCTTATATTTTTCTAACAAATGGCATCTCATCCAGACAAGGTGAGAAGTTTGTTGTGAATTTCCAATTTCCGTCAAATGGCATCTCTCCCAGACAAGGTGAGAAGTTTGAGTGCGAAGTTGTTCTCCATCATATGGCATCTCTTTCAGAGGAAGGGAAGTATGATGGGGGTTCTATCAAATGACATCTCTCCAATACACGTTGAGAAGTTTGATACGAATCTCCTTTTTCCAGCAAATGGCATCTCATCCAGACAAGGTGAGAAGTTTGTTGTAATTTCCAGTTTCCATCTAATGGCTATCTCTTCCAGACAAGTTGAGAAGTTTGAGCGTGAAGTTTTTTTCCAACAAATGGCATCTCATCCAGACAAGGTGAGAAGTTTGTTGTAATTTTCTTTTTTCCATCAAATGGCTATCTCATCCAGACAAGGTGAGAAGTTTGTTGTAATTTCCAATTTCCGTCAAATGACATCTCTCCCAGACAAGTTGAGAAGTTTGAGCGTGAAGTTGTTTCTCCATCAAATGGTTGTCTCTTTCAGAAGAAGGGAAGTATGGTGAGAGTTCTATTCAATGGCATCCGTAGTTAAATCTCGGCAGAAGATGTGGCAACAGGTGTATCTTCAGTTAATCCTCGGCAGTAGGAATTTCATAGTATACCTCGGCAGAAGGTATCTCTTCCTTAGATTCTCTGGTAATCTCGGCAGTAGATCTCCAGCAGACCTCAACAGGATTTGTTTTGCTTTCCAAGATCTCGGCAGTAGATTTTTGGTTCATTTTGATACCTCGGCAGAAGGTATTTATTTCTTAGATTCTCTGTTAATCTCGGCAGTAGATCTCCAGTAGACTTCGGCAGAAGATGTTTTCGTTCCAGAATCTCGATAGTAGATTTTTGGTTCATTATTGATGCCTAGACAGAAGGTATTTCTTTCTTAGATTCTCTGGAAAATCTCGGCAGTAGACTTCCAGCAGTTTTCAACAAAATTTCTTTTTCTTTCCAAGATCTCGGCAGTAGATTTTTGGTTCATTTCGATACCTCGGCAGAAGGTATTTCTTTCTTAGATTCTCTGGTAATCTCGGCAGTAGATCTCCAGTAGACTTCAGCAGAAGATGTTTTCTTTCCAGAATCTCAGCAGTAGATTTCTGTTTCGTTTTAATACCTCAACAGAAGGTATTTTCAAATGAGGTTTTAAATCTCGGCAGTAGATTCCTCAAAGTGGAATTTTGTTCAAAAATTTCGAGTCATCTTAGGACTTGTAGACAGTTGTCGTCTGGCTTCGCTCAAGAGAAAATTCCTCGTGTGGATTGTATTCAGTCATGTGTGTCTAAACCCCGGTTGTCAATTTTCTTTCCCAGTAGCGTTTTAGCCTTTGTCTTGCATTTTTTTTACATTGCACATCATATCATTTCATCTGCATTTTCAGTCAAAATTTTAGGTATTCTGATATTTAATCCTCTTCCACCTTGAATGTCCAAAAAAATCTTTGTTACTCGTACATTCAGGTTCAGGATGATTAAATAGGGGCAGCTGTCATACCCTAAATTTTGACCAGGAATTTTCGAATTTTCGTTCATTTGGCGCATTTCATAGCATTATCAATAGTCGATCATTTTTGCATTGTTTTTAAGTTAGACGTGTCACTAATCTAAATCATGCATATTCCATTTTTATTTATTCCATATCAATTCTTATTTTATCCCTTTTTAGAACCAATTTTATTTGAGTTTTTAATTTAGTTTAATCTTAGCTTTAATTTTTAATTTAGGATTAGCAAATTTTAATTTAATTTAATTTAGAACTAGTTTCCTTTTAAATTATTTTCACTTAAGTTCTAGATTAATTTAGTTTTATGATTAATTAGTTCATAATTTAAATTCTATTTAGTTTAAATAATTTAATCTTTTTTTTTTAAATTTAAATAGTTTTATTTAGTTAGATAGTTAGCTTAGATTTATTTAGAATCCAATTAAGTTTATTTTAAATTCAAATTTGGTCTTGTTATTTTAATTATTTAGTTGATACTTTAATTTAATTTAATCTTAATATTAATTAATCTTTTAACTAATTCTTTTTTTATCTAGTTTAATTTTAATTTTAGTTTTAGTCAATAATTAGTTTAATATTTTATGCAATTATTTATTTTTTGTATATTTTAATTATTTAGTTTTTTTTAAGTCATTTTAATTAGTTTTATTTTTCATTAGATTATTTATTAATTAAATTGGTTTTATTTAGTCTAGTTAGTTTATGTAGTTTTCTTTAAGCTATATAATTCATTTAGTTAGTTTATTTATATCAGTCCAAATTTCTGTATCCTATCACTGCATCCCTGCTTTTTAACTCTGCATTATTTTGGCTAAATTCAAACTGATTTACAAAAAGGCCAAAACAGAGTTTACAAGCCTAATCCACCCTACAACCATCATACTACACTCCAAGCACAACTTGCAACAATACATGACAAATACCCTGCTCCATGCCAAGCTGCAAAAATAACTGCTCCACACCAGACCAACAACTACTACACAAAATAGCCTGCTACAAGAGAAGGACCTGCACATGAGAGGGACAAGTCAGCCACAACAAGACAATTCTTTTGTATTTTAAAACTTAACAAACACTGTTAGGGCCTCTCAAGAAGTTGGAGGAGGAAGATATTTTGAAAAGGGCTCTGAAAGAAATATCTCACCTTCATCTTCATAAACGACGGAATCGCCACTTTCATTGGTCTGAAACCACACTTTCGGTCTTCTTCAACAAACATTTTCCTCATATCAACAAACCATCTCAACCCAACCATAGCCCCAAATCACAAAACGCGACCACCATTTCATTCCTTTACGTCGCGGATCCACAGCCAAACCGAAACAGATCCACAGCCAAACTGAAAACAAGTCACCCTCTGAACCTCTTCTCCACCACCATTTGAAAAACCTGTGATAACCAACCTCAAACCTTCGCCGACCGCAACTCTTTAAAACCCTCACCGCGAAACCAACATAACCGCGAAACCCGTTCACCACCTTCGCTCCACCGACGAGAAATCTTCCACCACCACCGCTAAAAAACAGCGACAATCCCAGAAAAATACACAATCAGCCCCAAATCAGAACCATGAAAACCACCGCTCATCACCTTTAACCATCAAAATCCGAAAACTCCAAATCACAAAACGAACTCAGACGAAAAAGCCAAATCGCGACCCTTCAACCATCTCGTCACCACCATCGTAAATCCGAACCAATCCACAAAAAACCTTTCCATCAAAACCACAAGCAAAATCGCGGTTGATAGTTTTCCAGACGCGATTAAGAAAAGCTTCGAGATTGGAATAGACGGCTTCAAGACGGAGACGAGAGACTACGAGTTTGAGGAACGACGTGAATGAGATTGGGTTTTCGCGTTTTGACTTTTTCAAACTTCATTTTTCCATTTACTGAGTTTGTTTTGTTTACAAGTTTTTCTTTCTTAAATTTTATTTAATGTAATGTGTGTCGAGGGTTGGGCTTGTTGGCCCATGGTTTTACTAACAACTCATCCCCCCTCCTATCACAACACTTTCCCCTTGTCTTATGTTTGTTATTGTTGTGGGCTCGGTAGGCCCAGTTAATTGTTGCAACCAGCTGCTAGTGTTTCATTATTTACACCTGCGTTTTGCTAGGAGACTTCCTGGAGGATCAGCCAAATTTGGTTGGGCCTAAAATGGATTGGGCCTGCGCCAGATCCTACTGTCACCACCCCAGCCAGCGGACATACCCCCTCCCTGTTTGTTTTATTTATTTATTTTATTTTTCTTTGATAACTTTTAATTAATTTTTTTTAACTAATGTTTGTTTGTTTATTTTTTAGATTAATTTAAATTCTAATTGGATTTTTTTAGAAATTTAATTTACATAATTTGATTTAGAAATTGTTTAAAATCTTCATGGTTTCACTATTTTTGTTTATTTGTTGCTAAGTTTTGGTTTTATTAGAATTTCCAATGTCGATTGTTATTAATCCTGGATGTTAACTTTTGATGCTCATTTTGTTCAATTGTTTATAGAATTTCAGTTGAATATGATTTGAGTTTACTTGCTAGAACTTTTATTGAAATAACCATGTGGATGTGTGATATTGAACACTTGAGGGTCAATCGGATTAATAATGATGAAGTTTCTGACAAGTATTTTTGAGATTCTTTGTGCGTGCATTGAAGAGGCGACAGACCTTCTCCGTTAGGTATCACCAGAACTTATTTTACCTCTTTCACACTTCATTTCTAACCTCGATGTCGTAGTTACTCTTGTATGATTTATTTATCGCATTTACGACTATATTTTATCGATAAAAAAACGAATGCTCGCATTTTAAGAATAGTCCTTTCAAGAATAATTTAATTTTCTGGTCCAACGCCAAGTGAACAATTCATCGCGCCTACATTTGCACACACGTAAGTCGGTCACTTGTGATCGCCGTCTGCACGACATTACGCGTCTAATTAATTAACGTAAGAACTAAACTCAGGAATCTAGCATTCTTCGGGTTTTTGAATTGAGCTACTGTTGGGGTTAGCCTCCGATTTGTAATTCGTTCGCCCTTTCGTTTTTAAAATATAAATCTTAAATCAAAAAATCGTGAAAGAACTAAACTCTGGAATCTAGCATTCCTCGGGTTTTTGAATCGAATTACTCTTGAGGCTGGCCTTCGAGCTGTAATTCATTCGCCTTTTCATCTCCAAAACAATCGCGTCTTAATTCACAAATCAAATAACGGAGGAACAGAGCTCCGGAGTCTAGCACTCCGCACGTTCTTGAATTAAATAACTCCTGGGCTAGCCCCACGCGATGTGGTTTATTCACCCTCTTGTTCCTAAAAACACGGAAACTTTTAAATAAATTATACAAAGAGCTGAACTCAGGAATTTAGCATTCCTCGGGTGTTTGAACTGAATTACTGTTGGGGTTAGCCCCTGATTTGTAATTCATTCACTCTTTCATATTCAAAACAATCCAACAACCTTAAAAGATTAGACATGATTCATCCCCATAGAAAGATATTCCTTCTATCCCCACAAACACAAATCAAATCTTACAAACAATTATTCTCAAAGGAAGAATGTGGCATTGCTTGTCGATCATTATATCAAAGTTTAAAGCTTCTTCCGATTTTATTTCTCAAAGAAAGAATGCGGCATTGCTTGTCGATCCTCGTATCCAAGTTTAAAGCTTCTTTCAATTTCCCATTCCTCAAATGTTTGTGGTGGATTAGGCGGGATACCTCCCCTTAAAGATGACGACTTGTCTCTTTCTTTCAAATACAACTTAAAACTTACCAACCAATACAAACTATTTTCCATAATTAATCAGCGAGTAACTGAACTCCAGAGTCTAGCACTCCGCACATTCTTGAATGCAATCACTCCTGGGCTAGCCCCGCGCGACGTGGTTCATTCGCCCTCTCGTTTTAAAACACCCTTAACAAAAGTCAAACACTTTTCTAAAAAACGAACATTGTTTAAATCTTTCTATCTCGCAAACAAGCTAACGCTTCAGCCTCCTATCGCGAGCAGATAAGCCAACGCTTAGCAGATTAGAAAGCGTTTTTAAACAATTGTTTATAAAAAACACAAATCGTAGTTGCACGAACCACGAAGCTCTGACTTTCCCATTGCAAAGGGAATACGTAGGCGCGGAGATTTTAATACTTCGCGAGCACAATAAAAATAAAAAAACTTAACCTTTCCCCATAACAAATAATAATTTTGTTTCCCCTTTAATAAGCAATCTTAGTAACTTTAATAAAAAAGAAGACAATAATAATAAGTTAACATTTAAGCGCAAATTAGACTAAGAGGTTCCCGTTGAGTACAACGGACGTGAGGGGTGCTTAATACATTCCCTTTGCGTAACTGACTCCCGAACTTAGATTAGTGGTTTCGTTGACCATTTCTTATCCGATTTAGGTTGTGTCTATATCTCTCTTTTCTTTAGTTAGAATAAATAGAATTAGGTGGCGACTCTATTATTGTTTTAGGATCGTATTTTTCGAGGTACGACACAATCCATATGTTAAAGACATCTGAAAAGTTCTTTTAAGAGATGGATTTTAAAGTAGCGCAGCTACCGTTTCTTCAAAACATGGATGTTGTAAGAACCACAAAGGACCCTTATTCATAGAGCCATAAATCAAACATGTAAAAGCAAAACTCATTTAAGCATTTAGCAACAAGCAGCATTCTTTCATTCCAAGTAAGTTGATTATTTGTGATAGAAAAAGATCTCACCATACATCCTTATAACTATTAATCTGGTACAATTGTTTTTTATAGTCTCACATCACAAGTTACACAACCTGAAATCACTGGAAACTGATCAAGAAAACTAATTCTAATGTTTCAAGCAGCATATGAATCTAAATCCAAAACATTTAAGTAGCAAAAACCATCAAAAGCTGAGAATATGTGCAAGGCCTTCAAAATGCGACTTGGAACTCTAGCAACTGCAATAGCAAATAAAACTTAACTTCAACATAAATTTCATATAACAAAAAGCAAGGTAAGAGTCTCAACATCTCTCATTATCAAATTTCAATATATAAAGTAAGAAAACACAGTTATGAGCGGCTAACTATTTATAATCCAGCACAAGGGTAAACAATTATAAATATAAATTGCAGTATCTTGTAGTAATACAGATGAAAAGATAATGCTAAAACAAACATTGAAGTCTATTTAGTAAATAATAGAAATCCCAGTAAGAAGTGCAGAACAATTACCTGTTAAAAATTCATGTTTGAGCTTGCTAAATAAATCCATTTGTTGTCAACCTTAATGTGTCGGATGTGGGAAATTTTGGGCCAAATTTGAGAGTCTTTTTTGACACATCGTTCTCCCAACGGAGGACAACTTGTAATTTGAAGTCTTATAAGAGAAGCAGGCAGTCTCTCTCCCGCCATATTCTCCAGCTTTGGGCAAGATTGAATTTTTAATTGGTGGAGAGACGTCAGGTGGAGAAGCCCTCTGCAGTCCAACGCTTGCAAACAATACATTCTCCAAAGAATTAGAGAGGTAAGGGAGGGAGGCAGCAATGCAAAACCCTTGTTAGGAAAGGACTCAACACCATCACGTAGATCTCCAATTGAAAGTTCGGAAAGCATGTCAAAAAAAGATAGAGATGGGTTCCTCAATAATTTCTCGCAATTTCCAACATGAAGTGATCTCAAGCTAGGTGGCATGCCATCTTCAGGAAATGTTTCCATCTCGGGGCAACCGTATATACTTATGTCTTTTAACTTTGGAAGAAGATTATTTATGTGACAAGGCAATGACTTTAAATTAAGGCAGCGGGAGACAAGCAACCATGTCAAGTTGGGTGCAGACAATCCTTCTCTTGGGAATGATACAAATTTAGGGCAGTCTCTGATTTCAATATCAATGAGATTTGGAAGAATTTTTGAAGCTGAAAGGCATTCTATGTTTTCACAATTCCAGATTTTGAGATATATGAGGTTTGGAAGGATCTCCAGTGGGAGGGTTGTGAGAGAGTCACAACTCCTATCGATCCTCAAAGACTGAAGAGACTCATGTTGGTGGGTTTGCTTTGGAAAATTTAGATTACTACAATTTGTGATGGAGAATCTCTTTAAGGATAAGGGTAAACAATCTCCTGGAAATGATATCGCAGACGAACAGTCTTTGATATTTAAAATTTGAAGAGATGTTAGGCTAATGGCAATGGCTTCAAAGACCGACTCAGTCACTTCCCTTCCTTGAATTGTTAATACTTCCAATGAAATGGGTAGTTCATGCAAGGCTACTTTATTGCTATCAATTATGTATAACTTGCGTATTGCAGGAGCCCTTGGGAGAGAAGAGTCAACTTGGTCGCAATTTTCAATCTTAATTGTTTCCACGACAGGAAGATGAGATGGCAAATCTCCGTGTAATCTGGGACAATCAACAATCTCAAGAGACTTTAATACAGGAAACGAATCATCTGACTCATGAGAATGATCCCACACTTCCCAACATGGCATATTCCTAAACTCCAGATGTTCAAGGGAGGGAAAGAGGATTCCAGAAAAGGAATCACCATATTCATATCCAATAGTCTCCAGCATATTCATTTCCCCGATTGTCAAGACCTTGAGAGAGCGTAATTGTCCAAGTGGTGGAAGGATGCAACAATTATGACAACGATACAAGGATAACTTGGTCAAATTGTGGTAGGAAGGGTCTCCAACCCATTTTGGAAATCTCGTACCCAGGTATCCATCTATAACTAGCTTTTTCAAGTAATTACAAGGCTGTAACTTGCCAAGAATATCCATCTCGCTTTGTGAATTTGTAAAATGGTCCTTTGCATCCTTAGACCATTCAAACGATAATTCCTCAAGGTACTTTTTATCCATCATATTCACCTCTGATGCTTCAAAGTTGTTGGTAACATTCTCTAATTTCATAATTGAAAGTGATCCGTGAAGATTTGAAAGTGTTCCCAGTTCTTTGATCCCTTTCTCTTCATGCTTGCCCACAACAAAGCAACTCAGATGTTGCAAATGATTTAATTTTCTCATTTCTCTAGGCATCTCTAATAACTGATAAGTTGCCCTGATATCAAGATGGCGTAAATTTACAAGATTTTGCATGTCATTTGGAAGCATGGTTAGTTGTTCACATCTGTACAACTTCAACGTTTGTAAATTATACAAATTACACAATGACTCCGGCAATGTTTGTATAATTGTGGAAGAGAGGTCCAAATAACGCAGATGGATCAGCACATCTATTGAATCAGGCAACGCGTCAAGATTAGAAAAGTTTCGAAATGACAAAACTCTCAAGCACTTCAAATTCAAAAAAATGATGCATGGTGCCTTTTCGTTATAGAATTCATGAATGTTAAAACCGGTTCTCAAAAACGTCCTAAGGTTTTTTGCTCTGCTGAAAACATCATAGTTTTTCAAGAAAGGATCACTGAACTTGGTAAATGATAAATGACGAGTCTTGGTACTGATCTTCGTTTCTTTCCCAAGCTCTTCTGTTCTGAAATAGAATTCTCCACCAAGCAATGTTGCTAAATCATGCACCAGATCATGCATCACAAAACACTGGTATTGGTTCCCACTTCCGGAACGTTGAAAAAATGATCTTGAAGATAAGTCATTAAAATACTCATAACCAACTTCTTCTAAAGTCTTCCCGTTTTTTTGAGGTTGCAAAAGATCTTCAGCCATCCACAACAAGATCAAATTGTCTTTATTGAATTCATAATCCTTAGGATACATGGAACAATAAACAAAGCAACGTTTCAAATAGGGAGGGAGATAATGATAACTAATTCTTAGTGCTGGAATGATGTTACTCTCATTTTCCCAAATGTTACTATTTAGTATATTATTCCAGTCCCAAATGTCACGTTTTCGTCGCAACAAGCCCCCAAGTGACTGTGCTGCTAGAGGCAATCCCTTACATTTCTTAACAATCTCTTTGCCAATCTTTTGGAGATCCATATTCTCATTGGATTCTTCTTGAGGAAGACATGCATGGTTTGCAAAAACGGACCAACAATCTTTTTCAGACAATTGCTGAAGAGGGTGAGCATGAAAAGTTTGGACCATAGAAGCAACTTTTTCACTACGGGTAGTTACAAGAATTTTACTTCCCTTAGTTCCATATTGAAGAGGCCTTATAAGAGAGTTCCAACTGTCATAGTCTTCGGTCCATACATCATCCAAAACAATTAAGAACATTTGTTGAGACAGCCTTTCCTTCAAATCAAGATGAAGTAACTCTTTGTTATTTGTATTACAAGAAGTCCCTGCAACTGCCTCTAAGATGGCCTTGGTTAAGTTGAGTTCATCAAAATCATCAGAAACACAAACCCATGCTCGAACATCAAATTTCTGCTTTATACTATCATGGTTGAACACAGATTGGGCTAAAGTAGTTTTTCCCACCCCACCCATGCCAACTATGGGGATCACAGAAATGTTAACATGATGATCATGATGATGTAAGAGTAATTTGAGTATGGCCTCCTTGTCATGATCCCTACCAAATATGTTAGATGGGAGATCTAGAGAGGTTGATGGAGATCTCCAGGAAGAGTGGTGAGTAGCAATATGTTGAAGGCCAAGAATATCTTTGAATTTGAGAATGTATTCAAGTTTAGCAACTATATCTTCCAGCTTACAAACCAAATCCCTTTCCTCAGAGTTGAAAAAGCGAGAAAAGTAGTTAACAGAACTGACCTTGTTGTTGTTGTGGGAAAGAGCAGCTTTGGTAGAGATATGGTCGAGAATGTCATCAGCAACATAGAGAGAATCTTTGAGATCATCAAGCCATTTGTTAACAGCAGAGTCTTTGATCTGTTTCTGTTCCGCATCGTTAAGCACGGCTTCAACAGCATAAAGAGTGTTCTTCAACCGTTGAACCAGATTGACGTCAAGTTTCTTCCCACGGATCAAGTCAAGAACATGAGGAGAAGCAAGCCTGTCGAGAACAACTTCAATGAAAGCAGAGAGAAAAGCTTCACCAACAACTGCCATCGCCATGATCTGGTATCTAAGTGAGAAAATCAGAAATTGGTTTTAGTTTTAGGTGAGTGCACTAACTTCAAATGGTTCGGTTCCTTACTATAGTTCTCGTCAATCATTAAGACTAGGATAAGACCAGCCGCACGTTCTGTGGTTCCAGTTTTTTTTGGATCAAATTCATTATTATTTTAAACAGAAATCTTCCTTCTAATTTTATAAAAATGATTTAGAAAATAATTTGTCACAAAATATACTACTAAAATGAATTGCATACTAAGGGCCCCCTTTAATAGAAGAATAAGAGATAATCAGTGTATTTAAATCACTTTTTTTAATAATTGAATGTAATGATATGATAGAATTTAAAATTCTTCAAATAAAATTTATTATTTGGATAAAAAAAATGAAAAATCGTTAGAATTTAAAATGTGTTTATTCTATTATATTTGAAACCCTTCATCAGAACACCATTAGCAAAAACTTCTCTAGTTTTCTCTGTCACGTACCATCTTGTTTCACTTCATTCAACAAACCTTTCTTCTTTCATTTGTTCCTATTGTATATGCTTAGGCCTGTGAAAAAAGTGGTCGCGGATCTGTGCATCTTTGCTAACTCCGGCATCATTTTGCAGAACAATGTCTCATATGTTTTGTATTGCATATGTAAAGGAATTCTTCTAGCTAGTATGAGATTCATACATAACAAAATACAAAATATAATCATATGGTTTTACAATTCCTAAATTGCCACTTCCATTATAAAATATTACATTACCACGAGGATATATCCTGTCCAGTCTGATTTTCACTAGAGGGAGCAGTTAGCATCTTAACCATTAAATTTTTCTCTTTCCTAAACTTTTAATATTTTATGTGGCCTTGATTCCACTGCATTTGCATTTTATGGGAGACAGTCATGACCCCTCTTTATAAGGTGTGCCTTATTTCATATTCGTAATTATTTCTACGGTTATTTTTGTGTTTTACCAACAGAGAGTCATCAATCTGCTTCTGCTTCTGTTCAGCATTGTTCAGCAGAGAGAAATGCTTTACCATAGCGGTGGCCGCCATAAACATAATGCAGAAGATAATTGAGTGATGAGATTGTAATAGAAAAGAGAAAATCAGAAATTGATTGTAGCTACTTCACCAAGGTCAACTGTTTCGATTCTTTCTACATAGAAACAGACTAAGAAACCAGACAATTAATACACCTTTAATTCACAATTAATAGGTGATCAATATTTAACACCGATTATATTTCAACGACCGACCTTAGCTCAGTTGGTAGAGCGGAGGACTGTAGTTGGTAAACCAAACTGTCATCCTTAGGTCACTGGTTCGAATCCGGTAGGTCGGAATATTTTTTCTAGTTTATTTTTTATCTACTGTTAAACTAGTTTTCAATAGCTTTTGTAAAATATTTTTCATCCAAACCAAGCATTTTTTATCTACTGTTAAACTAGTTTTCAATAGTTTTGTAAAATATTTTTCATCCAAACCAAGCATTTTTTTTTTTTAGTTTTTCTAAAATATTCGCTAAATAAATTGGCAAATATATATTAAACTTTAAAAAAAAATTATACTCTACAAATGAATTGGCGAATTCTTGGATTTAAAAAAAAAAAAAGTATTACACATATTAGCCGTAACAATTGGAAGAGATTAATTCACATTCAATGCACAACCAATAAATTGTCAAGAGTAATGATTAGTCAGTAGTCAATAATTGTTTGTTATTTGATTATTTTAATAATAGAATGACTAACACATAAAAATAATAATAAAATCACATCTGTCTCTACCTAGAATCTCTTCTCAAGTTTTACATTCTCTCTTATACTCATACTTTGTTTGCATTCATTGCCAAGCGAATAATAGATCCATGATCACCTTGGACATGCTCATAATTTGTATAAGGAACATTATAGCATTCCTCAAGACCTAAATTCTTAGGTGTTGTACTATTACTATGTCCACTTCCTTTGCTTGTTATTTTCTCATATGAATCTCTTACATTAATGGAGTTACCACTTTGTCTTGGTTGTGTTTGGTAGAACACCTTTGAAGCAACTAATTCTCCATCTCTTTCTTCTTCATTACTACCAAGATGGTATTGATGCATAACCCAATTTGTCTTCTCTGGTTTTCCTTGCCTACTATAGTTTGTGTAGAGAACTAGTATCTTTTTAAAACCCTTGATGATACCATTAACAAATACTGCTCTAGTTTTTCCTGTTTTGTGCCATCTTGTTTCACCTCCTTCTTCATCTGTGTGAACCTTTCTTCTTTTCCTTGTTCCTGTTGTGTATGCTTTAGAAGGCCTGTGAAAAAAATGGCGGATTTGTCCATCTTTGCTAACTCCTGCATCATTTTACAGAAAAATAATCATGTACATGGCTTGCATTATAGAACTTGTAAAGAAAACTCTAAATGATGTATTGAATTAAAACCAACTATCAAAGTTATTTGCTAATGAAGTGACTAAACCAAAAGAAGAAATTAAAAGGAAAAGTTTAGTTGAATTATATCTAGAAGAGTGTGCATTCATTCCAAGTATATGTCACCTCTTATAGATGTGTTTGTATCTAACAAACAAGTAGGTCACTAAAACATGGCTAGTTAATATAACTAACTTCTAAGTTAATTAACAAACTTGTAGCCCACTTGTTGTGGTTTGGACCAACGTCTAACCCACATGACTCGGACTCACCCAAAAAAAATGATAAATATGGTCTAGAAGATATATTCGTACTAGAGATGCACTAGTTCGAGGCCACCTAGTCGTTATTGACTGTGGATAACCAAGTCATGGGATATATTAATTGTTCTTTTCAGATTAGTTGTATTTTGCAGAACAACAATATAGAAAAGTGTTCAAGATTTATCTAGCTTATCTAAGCTATATGGAGGTGCACAGAAGAGACATATGTTGGACATAATGCCATAATATGTTAGTACGACATCTGGGCTTCACACAACAAATCATTGGTGCCGCATTTTTGAAGACTTTCTTGTCAAAGATTGGATGAGATTTTATTGTTAGCTGACTTAACAATATGATTAGATGATTTGTTTGATAGGTGGACAAAGATTGATTCAGATTAAATAAAGATAAATTGAATGAAATAATATCTTGTTGGGGAGATTTATGAAACATATAATATCTAAGAATCTATTAATTCTAGACGAAATTAAAGCTAATATCGAATGAGAAAAGTCCAGAGTTAGTATGCTATATATAAGAGCTTAAACCTACATTGGAAGACAAACATTCACATTGAAGATTTTAAAGTGGTAGGATTTACAAGATTCCTTGTTATTTTATGTACACCATATTATTTGAGTTGTAAATTCAACATCATTATGTACACCACTGTGTTTCAATAAATTGACATATAGAAGGTTTGTCTAGTTGAGTTGGAATATTCAATATTGTTAATTGGGTAAATCAACAATCACTAGAGTTTAGTGATCTGAGAGGAGCCGGATTCTTATATTTAGGGGATCCTAAATTTAAAAAAAAAATCAATGAATAGTATTAGGAAAAGACATTGAATAACATAAGATTTATTGTTGTTTGTAAAACTAATTGCACTAAGTCACCAAGTAATAGTGAATTTCCTTTCTTACGTCGGAAATCAACTCTGCAGATGTCGGTGAATTTTCTCTTTTATAATTAACTTTTAACTTAACTAATAAACTTGTAATCTATTCAACTAATTAATATTTTTAACTTCATTGACAATTAACCTAACTGGTAAAATAACAAAAATGAATCAGCAATTTACCTAACTTGCTATATTGCTGATGTAAGGCATAGGATGGCACTATTGACCACAGTTTGGTAGCCATTGCCAATTCAGCATTAATCGATTTCTTGTAACACACTTAAAAGAGTTGGTAATATAAAAGAGGTTCATGAACATTACACACACACGTACGATGACTAGACATCAACTTTTCTTTGCTTTGCTTCAATGGTTGATTTATAAAGTTGCGACATTAATAGAAGGAACTAGACTCAACTGTTGTTGATAGACAAAAAAATTTCTTTGCTTCAATTGCAAGAAACATCTCAAATATGAAATGTTATGTGGCTATTAAAAAAAACTTATTAATTAAAAAATAAATCATTTTAGTTTTTTTATAAAGATTTAAGCAATAATTAGTACAAAAATAATTAATTGATTAATTAATTAATTTGATGCATGTGGTACCGTGCACACAAGGCTATGTCTACCAATAATAAATGATAATTTAAATGATTTGAAAACAAATAACACATGCAATTCATCAAACGGTATTCCAAATCTCTAAACTATATTTTAATTAAATTAAGCTAAAATAAAACAAATAAAATAAAACCTGGTAGTTTTTCTGGATGTGTATAGCAAATTCCATTTTCTCCTTGAAGTGTTGGTATGAAGTCATCAATAAGTGGATGAATTTTGCACATATTAGACATCACTTTTGCCTCTAAATGCTCTAATATTTCTATGTCATTTGGATCAAATTTCACTCCAGCTGGTAAACCAGGCAAATCATGAATTCCACCCTATATATATCATCAGTTTAATAAAAATATTTACAAATAAAAATAAACTTATAATTAAGATAAAAATAAATAAACATTTAATTAATACCTGATTTTTCACTTCAATATCATGGTCACATGAGGGGCATTTTATTGTTTGAAATTCTTCATTGATCTTTATGTGATCATTAACATCAGACTCATTGCACCAAGTCATCTTTCTGTGTTAATTTCCAAGAATAACAGAACTTTGGTTCTACTAATCTCTCCTACAATTAATATAGAAGTCTCTAATATTAATATATGTAAAGAAAAAAGGTGATAAATTATTAATTATAGAAATAAAAAATGTAAATAAAGGTAAAGCTAATTATACAGTTTGTGTCTTTGGGGACACGTTTTCTTGTTGCTGGAAATTATGAGAGAATATTTGTTAATCATACCTTGAGAGAGTCACACTTTTATTTGTTCTGTACGTGTTATGATTGAATGATTGAATTTGTGTTTGTGATATTCCAAGTGCTCTGAGAGAGAAAGAAAAAGAGAAGGTGTGGAGCGTGTAGTTAGTAATAGGCTATAGCAGATAGATACAAGAAAGATAGGAAAAAAATGGAGGGGTTCTACATATAGTAATGGTTGCTTGGAGGTCACGTTTTGGCTATGCTAGTGTATACACGTTTCAACCAATGAATACACTGCTGCCTACATAATAATAATAATAATAATAATAATAATAATAATAATAATAATAATAATAATAATAATAATAATTATTATTATTATTATTATTATTATTATTATTATTATTATTATTATTATTATTACCTATGCGAGAATATTATTAGTTAGTGTACATCCAAAAAAATCCTATCAAAAAAATCATATTGCTATGAGGTATGATAAGTCTTAAGAATATTTTTGCTTAAGTCGAAATTGTTGTCCACGTCTCAATATTGGATTGATAGTTAAGAATTAATATGCATTTCTTTACCTGATAGGATTGAGAGGGGTGAGTTTGTATTTGGCAATAGAGTACGCCTTGTACGCGTTTGTAGTTTTCGGATCCAATTTTTTTTTATAAGCAAAAATTTTATTAATACGAGATCAGAAAAAACTCACACCAAAGAGCTACAATCAACACTTAACGATCGATCACATGAAGTCGAAAGAGAATTTGAACCATTCATATAAACTATAAGATTTACTATTTCTACTTCCTAGGACTAAGAAATTCTAAGAAGAGACTTTGATATCGAAAACAATATCATCTATGATATAAAAACCGTCGTTAAACAAGATATTGTTTCTAGTCCGTTATAAATTCCAACAAGTGATAGCTCAAAACGAGAAATTAAGCAACTCTAGACTTACCACGGTCTTGAAGCTTCGAAAGTCAATCAACATATTTTATGAGAATCAACATAGTTTTATACTATTTATATTTGATACTTTTCACTTTCAAATAACATAGATAAGTGATTTTTTTTACGAATATTCAAAGGGTCGTGCATAACCAAGTATTATCTCCTAAATCTATAAATGTGATTTTTAATATTGTTCCGCGCTAGTTAATGTAGTTCGTTATTTGAAAATTGAGGCTAATAGCATACATTTCAACCCAACGAAGAGTTTTTTTAAAAGACAAAGTTATTATAGTTCTTAAATTTAAAGGAGACAATATCTCGTAGCCGCAATGACAATAATTTATGGTCAACTAGAACATATAATATGTATGTGGAAACTTGAAAGTTTACACAGTCCTCCTTAGTTGTTTTGGCACTATACCAAACAAGACCTTAGACAGCGCTTTTTTTAGCCTTAGACAGCGCTTTAAAGCGCTGTCTAAACCTCCGTTGCTAAAGGTTTAGACAACACTTTTTTAAATCTTAAAAGCGCTGTCTAAGAGCTGTCTAAGGGTACCTTAGACAGCGCTTTTAGGAATATCTTAGACAGCGCTTTTGATAAAAACGCTTTCTAAGCCCCTATACCTTAGACATCGCTTTTGGTGAAAGCGCTGTCTAATCCCCTCCTATTTTAATTTTTTTAGGTATACCATAGACAGCGCTTTTCAAAAGCGCTGTCTAAGCCCCCTCTTAGACAGCGCTTTTGCCAAAAGCGCTTTCTAAGCCCCCCCCTTAGACAACGCTTTTGTGTAAAGCGCTGTCTAAGGTATACGAAATTTTTTGCAGCTTTTGTTTTAAACCACATTTTTTCCAGGTTTATAAACCAGAATTTCTACCTGTTTTCAACCAAATTTTGGCAGATAAATATCACATTTTATATATGCCATTTCAAACCATTTTGCCTTTTTTTCTACCAATTTTTGGCTAACAAATATATATATATATACCAATTCAAACCAATTTTGCCTTAAATATATCAAAATATATACAAATTTATGTACAAATTTACAAGTCATTACATATACTACAAATGTACAATATAATTACACAAATTTATGTACAAATTTACAAGTCATGTACACTATACTACAAATTTACAAGTCATTACATAAAACATTGAGCTCTATAATGAATTGACACCATTCCTCTTTGATTTCGTCCACTTGATCTTTTGTATAATATCGACACTTGAATTCATCAAAGTACTACATAATAATATAACATAGTTTGATTTAATTTCAACTATTTAATTATATGAGATATGTGTAAATATAAAAATAACTCATAAGTTAGAAATACATACATCGGTGGGAATCTCTAATCGGCCTAAAACAAGAGTATCTCGCATAAACCTCAACATGAAATACCCGCAATCTATTTGATTACGTTGCTGAGGACACTACATATGAAAAAATATATATGGATAAATCCTAAGGTTTATCAAGTGTCATCACTAATATAATAAAAAATGTGATAATTAAAAATATATCGCCGCTCGAATCCATGTAATGGAGTTGGCGCCCCTCTTTGATGTTTGGATATCTCGTTGGGCTCGAAAAGCTTGTAGGATGCTAATAAAATAAAAATGAAGTAATTAGAACAATTCACATAAACTAAGAAATACACACAAGAAAATTTTGAAGATTCTCACTTACGTCTCAATTATGACCTTCATATCCGGGTATGTTGTCCAATCATTTCCTAACGAGTCAAGATAATAAACGATTTCTCTGATAGGATTGATTGCGAGCAACAACCAATGTTCATTGTAATGATTAAGCAAATGTTAGATGTCAACTTGGAAAAAAAATTATAATAGATGAATTTAGAATGAAATTCTAACCCGGTATTAAACGGTATAAAGAACAACTTCTCCGCATCTTTGTTGGCCATGAGGATCCTAAGAACGTACTCCGTCACGGTATCCAGTCTACTTAAGATTGAACTTAAGTTGACGGTCGCGGGTGCTAAGAATCCAAATGACACGTCCAAACCATTGGGGCGCATCAAGTTGTCATACAAAAACCTTATATAAAAACATCATTAACATTAGACACCTCTTTTGAAACATAAAGTAAATAAGTTGTTCAATTAATATAACAAAGTAGACCGGATTTACCTGATATATGTATTGACAATAGTGACGCCGATTTCTTCACGACCAAAAACTTGCATGAAGTCTTCATTACCAATCATTTGGTCGTGATCAAAGCCGAAAATACCTACCTCCGTATGCACAAGCCGAACACCTCCGGTCGGTATATCGGTCATCTCTAGAAATTTCTTGAGGCACGACCTATACTTGGTGGTAGGTTTTTTCCTAGCTACGGTCTTCTTAGCACCAGCACTTTTTACCTGTGCGGAGGCGTTGCTAACCTCCTTTTTTTGTTGTGCGGAGGCGTTGCTAACCTCCTTTTCTTGAAGATACATATCATATAAATAGTTAGATCAAATTAAGAATGTAACAACTTCCATGAATATATGCCATATAATTGTATTGTACCTGTTTTCTTGAAACCACGGACTCGGTATGCCGCCGAATAACATTATCTTTTGATTTGTATTTTGTGGGAGTCTATTTAACATAACCAAGGAAAATATGTACGTAAAATGCGCGTAAAAACTTTGAATATACACATTAAAGTTAACATAGGTTTTAGGCATACCTCATATCCTACGCATATGAGGTTTGTCGGCCATGCAACAAACGAACCTACTGCTTCGTCCACCGTTGTTGCATCTGAACCATCGTTAGGATATGGTAATGATGCATTCGGCTCAACTACAATATCAATCGATACTTTCAAACATCCAACAGGGAGCTCTCTAGTGTGGAGTAATACTCCGCTAATGTTATGCACTTTTCCCTTGCCAACCATCCGATAGTATGGTGACGATAAATATAGCTGACAATGGGAAATGCCCTAAAACCAATAATAACAAGAAATTGTTAATGTGTATATATGTCAAATACATAATTTAAGCAAATAGTTCAATTTAAGACAATTATATGTAATTACCTCTAGAATGTTCGGCTGAAAGGTACAGTTGATATTGTCTTTGTCCGAACCATCTTTGAAACATGTTGAGGCGCTAGCCTCTCTTTCTCTCCTGAATGCATCAAGCTCAACTTGCATGGCTTCCAATTTTGCATGAAGCTCCCGATTACTAGGAGCCTTTCCTTTTTTAACACTCAGAGAGGTCGGAGTGACTTCAAATCCCTTGCCCCTCACCCGACCAGAATAATCAGGGACATCTAATGCCCGACTAAGTATGCTCCTAGTATCATCGGGAGATAAAGACTGAGATAACGCCTCCTAAAAAATCAGATGAATACCGTATACTTGTCAAATATTTGTGTATAAAAATGTTATTCAATTAATGAAAAAATGTTATACTTACACATTTCTGGTATACGTGTAAAACGTCTTCTTGAGGAACTCCAGATTTGCTCACACGGGCTTCCTTCCACAAAACATGTGCAGGAAGAAATGTTTCTGAACTTTTCTCCTTCTGCAGCTACACATTAAGTCATACAATTTGATCAGATAAAACTAATATATGATGGACAAATTTGTTATTCCAATTTATAAATACTTACCATGGATTGTTCTAAGCGTCCATATCCGACACGTCCTTTTCGGTACGGATATGCGGGACTTGATGCTCTTTCCCGATTTGTGGCACTTATTCTTTTAAAAACCGGGTCTTGTCGTTTGGATTTGAAAGCTTCCCATTCTTCAGCTGATATCAAACTTTCATATTTTTTAGGAAGCTCCGCATCCACTTAATTACCATCTGCATCCCTAAGGAACTTGGATGATAAAAATGTTCAAAACCCTCTTAAAAGCTTTCCGGCCAATTTCATACAAAAACCTCTTCTTTCTTCTTCGATGTTAAAACATCGCTAAGAAAAACATACAGATTGATAGTTAGTACCGGTAATTGAAAAAACATAATTGATACCGTATAATTAAGGGCCAAATGATTGTACCTTTATCTCACTCCAAATTTCTTCTTTGGAGTCATTCAGCTCTTTGTTTCTCCAATCATCACAGGTAATAGGAATTTCATTCCTTACTAGTGCACCGATAAAACTAGTTAAGGTATGCCCATTAGGTTCTACAAGCTGTCCCTGGTGGCTCCAATGCATATCTAGTATGATGCCTCGAGATCTTCCTTGGACCACCCTTCTCATTACTGTTATGCCTCTTCGAATCTCTTCTTCCGCGGATACTTTTTTACTAACTTCCTCATGTGTCGAATGCTCGTGATCATCATGTTGGTTATCAACCATGTCTAACCTGTAATAAACCAAGGAAACCATCAAATATCAAATATAACTTATAATCAAAGCAATTAAAAACAAAAAAATAAAGAAATCATGCATTATCACATATAACTTATAATCAAAGCAATTGAAAACAAAAATATAATGAAATCATGCATTATCAGATATAACTTATAATCAAAGCAATTGAAAACAAAAAAATAAAGAAATCATGCATTATCAGATATAACTTATAATCAAAGCAATTGAAAACAAAAATATAACGAAATCATGCATTATCAGATATAACTTATAATCAAATCAATTGAAAACAAAATATAAAGAAACCATGCATTATCAAATATAACTTATAATCAAAGCAATTGAAAACAAAAATATAACGAAATCATGCATTATCAGATATAACTTATAATCAAAGCAATTGAAAACAAAAAAATAAAGAAACCATGCATAATTTACCTCAGTCACTAACATCTCTTTCTTTTCTTTGTTGGAATATTAATCACTTGTTTCTTAGCAATGCGTACGGATGAATTGATCCAAATTCTCTCATTATGATCGTTTCTTATATATGACTCATCCGGTATAAGATCCTCAACTTCATAATTTCTATTCAACTCATTCCGTCTAATGCATGACTCATTCTCAATATCAATATCACATTGATCGACACCGCTATCATCATTCACTTTGTTAGAGAAAAGCACTATAGACCATTTTGTACTCTTCGGGTCATTCACATAGAACACTTGTTTAGCTTGAGATGCTAGAATAAAAGGTTCATCTTTGTACCCCACCCTAGTAAGATCAACTTGCAAAAATCCAGACTTATCCATTCGTATGCCACTACTATTCACCCACTTGCAACCAAAGATGGGAATCTGAAACTTCTCGTAATCAAACACCCAAATGTGCTCAATAACTCCAAAATATGACAAATTTGCATATTTGGGGTTTAAGTCCTTCATACTTGATATATGCAATGCTTCAGCTAGCACGGTGACACCACTATTTTTCATAGTACTCTTATCATCTTGTTCTTTGGTATAAAATGTGTATCCATTAATTGAATATGCGCTATGAGAAAACACATGCAAACTTGGACCATATGCCAAACATCTCAACCTTTCTGTTACCGAAGAAGGATCTGAAGAGCGCTTCAAATAAATATGATCCTTCAACCATTGTATGAAACTTTGATTGTGCTCTATAACTATCCAATTTTCATTTCTGTTCGGATTTAACCTTCGGAGTACATCCTTGTGCATTTCAACATATGGCTCAACCTCATTATTATTGTGCAGAACATACAAATGAACTTGATCCCGTTCATCCCTTGATATTGTCACAATTTTATTCCCAATTAATTTTTTACCTTCCATTGTTTTGAAAATCTGAGCTCTGGGGAGTCCAATCGATTGAACGTTAGACAAATATTCAGTACAAAACTCAACAGCTTCTTCAACAATGTATCGTTCAACAATACAACCCTCTGGTCGACTTCGGGATTTCACGTACCCTTTTAATATTTTCATATACCGTTCAGCAGGGTACATCCATCTCATATAAGCTGGTCCACACAACTGTGTCTCTTTCACAGATCCATGTTTTATCCATGGTTTTCCTACTTTTTAAGGTAAACAATCAATCCATACGAAAATACATAACTAAGGTAGTATCTTTGAATATTCTAACAATTTTAAAGTTCAATTCATTTTATCACATTTAACAGAAATTTACAACTTTGAAGTTGAAAATAGAGTTTCGTATAATAACAACAATATTAGTATCCTAAATGTTTTAAACAAAAATTTCGTATACTAAATGTTTTAAACAAAAATTCTGTATCCTAAATGGTTTTCCTACTTATACGTATTTTAATCGTATCGTACCTCAGTGTTAATATTTAGCTAAACTCAGTGTTAATCCTAACACAGTGTATATATAATCTCAGTGTATATTTTAATCCTAACTTAGTGTATATTTTAACACAACGTATATATAAACACAGTGTATATTTTAATCTTAACTCAGTGTTAATATTTAGCTAAACTCATTGTGTATATATAAGAAAAAGAACAATATTCATCAAATGAACAAGAACAAGAACAATATCCATCAATCCTCATTATGTTCATATTGTATCTACATTGTAACTAACACTGTTTATATACATTATTCTGGAACTTTTCAACAAAAAAACAAGCAAGAACAAGAACACCATGAACAAACAGTAGGGCAATCAATGGAGAACACATACCTTTTTGAACGAAACCGACGGTTGAAGACGGAGGTTGCCGGAGGACGACGGAAGGACGACGGCGAGCTGGACGGCGATGGGGTTTTATGGACGACTGTGGCAAAATCAATGGTAGGGCAACAATGGCGATTTCACGGTCGCGTCTGATACTGAGAGGGAAAGGAAGAAATGAAAATAGTAATTGTATAATTTTAATATAATAAGACCTTCGACAGCGCTTTTGATAAAAGCGCTTTCTAAGGTAGGCCTTAGACAACGCTTTTTAAAAGCGCTGTCTAAGCCCCCCCTTATACAGCGCTTTTGGTTTTAATTTTTTTAAAAATTAAAAGACTTTAGACAGCGCTTTTGAAAAAGCGCTGTCTAAGGCATACCTTAGAAAGCGCTTTCTAAAAGCGCTGTCTAAGGCCTACCTTAGAAAGCGCTGTCTAAAGTGGGACTTTAGACAACACTTTTTAATTATTTTTGAACAGTTTCCGCGTTTTGATTTTAATTTTAACCTTAGACAGCACTTTCTTTTAAAAGCGCTGTCTAAGATGCGCTGTTAAAAGTTACTTTTGGCGCAGTGTGGATTGATCAAAATATTCTTATATTATTTAAGAATCGAGGTTAAAGGTATATTTTACTCCTCAACCTAACAAGTATATTTTTTAAATGATAGTCTTAAGGATTTTCAAACCTAAAGTGAAGAATACATCATAGTTGCAGTTACGCAGATTTGCTATCCAGCAAAATATGATTTTGATTTTACCATCTAAAAAATTAGTGCCACATGAATGTTAATAAGAAAATATTTAAAAGGGCAGGCATCACCATTACTTACATATTAGAGTTTTTAAATGGTACTTTTAATGATAAAACCCTCGGTTAAGAAAAAGTGATGGTATTAGAATGTAAGAGTGGAAACTTGGCAACCTGATTCTTAGGTCGTTTCGCCACTTTACAGGCTAGATCGATGTGTTTTCGTCGTACTGGCTTAGGGAGCAAGATTGTAGTAAATCAAACATTATTTTAATTAAAAAATAAAAAGAAGAAAAGATAAGATATGGTACACGAAACTTGTGTTCGAAGTCATCAACGTTTTGGTGTTGAACATGATTGGATCAACAATTGACCGGTCACGTTTAAGGATGTTTTTGTCATTTTGTTGAAATAAATGTGATTTGAAATGGTATTAATGGTTTGAATGTCGGTTTCAAAGTAGATAGAATAGACACGAACGCATACAAGAATAATTACCCATTCATTATGAATTTTCCATGTTGCATCCGTGGACACGTCTTTGTAATTGTGAGCTTCTCAAAGAAGCCACGCAACGAAGCTTAGGCATTAAGCTTCTTCTATTTGATTTTTTTGTCACGAGGTTGTTTTCCCTTGTATACAGTATGTTATGCAGTAAATTTTGTATGTAGTAACAGTTTTCATGACGACAAAATTACGATAAAAAGAGTTAACAATAGTAGTATTGTAGGATTTGGATTGCCTGCAAAGTTAACTTGAGCCCTAGATATAAATAAATGAAGTTTTCTTGATGTGTTATGAGCCATTGGATTCTACATGAATGATTTAGATTTGTTTGAATGTATGAAAATTTGAATGCAATGAATTCAGGTTCAATATTGTAATTATATGTTTGATTAAGATTGTATTTGATAAAGGAATAATAGATATAGCTTATCGAAAGAAAAAAAGAAATAATGGATATAACATAACTAATATATATATATATATATATATATATATATATATATATATATATATATATATATATATATATATATGAATGTAAATTGATATTCATGGAGACGAATACTATGATATTCGTATCCGTCCCGTTAGATAAAAATGATATTCATATTCGCCCAATATCCATGCGGATATCCGTTAAGCGGGTAATCTGCGAGTTTAACGGTATCCGCAGATATTTATAATATCCATGAATAATATTTAAAAAATTTATTTTTAAAAAAATAATTTTAAAATTCTTTTAAAGACACAAAAATTTATTATCATATAACATTCATAGAATTCGCTCTTAATTTAATAGCGGACGACCGAGGAGTAGAAAGAAGACGTTGATTTGACAGAGGAGTGACGACACTAGTTTGATGAAAAGTGAAATTGTTGAATTGAGGTATGAAATATTGAATAGTTTAAATATGAAATGGCCAATAGAATTTTAATGAAATGCGAAAGGTTTTCTTAAAAGAAATTTTCAAAAAAAAGTAAGAAATATAAGAAGATTATTTTTTATAGATGAAAAACATAAGGTATAATAAAGTAATAATATTTAAATGATTTTTATAATTTATTAACAGATATGGATATCCGTGGGTACGGATATCATTAAACTCGTATTCATATCCATTAACAAATAAATATTTAAATATCCATTTATTTTATCTATGGATATCCATTAAGTTATCTGCCTCATATCCGTGACAGATTTTATCCGTGGATATCCACGGGTACGAATAATTTTGTCATCCATATATATATATATATATATATATATATATCAGAGTCCAATTTGCTCTCTTAACTCTAAAAAGTGACAAAATGATTCCTTAAGTTTTTAAAATGGTTCACGTTAGTCTATGCCGTTAGCACCGTTAGTCAAAGTCAACCAAATTATACATGTGGTGTTGATATGTGATGAGTCATGTGCCATATGGATGCCATGTTGGATCTAAAAATATGAATATATATTTTTTATACGCTAACGTTATATGAGTATCGTGTTACTACTAAAGTTTAAATTCATAAAGAAAAACACAAACTTTCCACAAGAACACAAACCTTCTTTGTCACTTTGTCGTTATAGTGCAAGCTGGTCTCAATCATTGATATTCATATTCTTCTATACATGGCTAGGTTTCTAAAGCAGGTTCATTGAACATCATCGAAAATTTCTCATTTATTTTGATTCTGATTCCGATTCTGATTCTTCTCTTGTTAGGTAAAACAAAACACTTTCATTTTCATGTACTACTATTACTAGTTGATTTGATTGAACAAAATTAAAGTTTTGATTTTGTGAAACAATGAAGAGAGAGAAGCTAAACCCATTATTACTGTTTCCAAATAGACCTAAACTTCTTCATGTTTCATGACCCTTATGCTTCTTTATTTGGTCTTCACAACGTTTGAATTCAAAACCTTTGAGTTTGTTTCGGTTTCTTCAGTGTTTGAGAATGAACACCAAAACACCCATCATATAAAAGCTTTGAATTTGAGAATGAACACCAGAACACCAAAACGTTTGAATTCAAAACCTGTGACGAGCTCGCATGCACAAACCCTAGAATTTGCTTGAAACAATTTGGGGATGAATCTCTTTTTTCCAGAAATCCTAGAATTCGCTTGAAACAATTTGGGGATGAAGAAACACAGTATAAACGAAGAAGGAGACTACATATGTCATGTCAGCTGCCACATATGACTAAGTAAATGCCCGTTTGGGGGCGGTTGACGGAAAGGACCAATTTAGCACAATTTAAAAACTTAAGGACAATTTTGTCACTTTTTAGAGTTAAGGGACCGAATTGGACCCTGATGTAGAGTTAAGGGACCAATTTGGGTATTTTTCCATATATATATATATATATATATATATATATATATATATATATATATATATATATATATATATATATATATATATAAGGATACAATGATTTGGACTGACCTATTTTTGTTCCAAAACTACCCTTATATAATTATCCATTTTACCTATTTTTATATTTCTTAATTAAAAAAAAAACTAAAAGCAATGCACACACGTTGATAGACTAGAAGTTGAGCAGTTATCAACAAAACAATTATTTGTTCATGCCTCCTTCAAAACAACTATTCCTATAATTGTGTTTTTTTCTTTACTTTTCTCTTATGTAGAGTTAAGGGACCAATTTGGGTATTTTGCCATATATATATATATATATATATATATATATATATATATATATATATATATATATATATATATATATATATATATATATATATATATATATATATATATATATATATATATAAGGATACAATGATTTGGACTGACCTATTTTTGTTCCAAAACTACCCTTATATAATTATCCATTTTACCTATTTTTATATTTCTTAATTAAAAAAAACTAAAAGCAATGCACACACATTGATAGACTAGAAGTTGAGCAGTTATCAACAAAACAATTATTTGTTCTTGCCTCCTTCAAAACAACTATTCCTATAATTGTGTTTTTTTCTTTACTTTTCTCTTACATTTTCATTGTTTTCTCTACTCTCTTTTTTTGCAGCGAGACAATTGTTTATGATTGTGAAATCTCCATTTAATATTGTCAAATTAATATCCACCTCTCAATTTGTGTATCAATTTAGGATATACTTGTTGGAATTATCCCAAAACCTATAGAAATTTCATAGCTATTACGTAGTATAAACGTTAAAAGAAAGAAGAAGAAAAATAGAGAAAAAAATTAGGGTCCTTGAGAGAATGAAGATGAATATTGTTGCCCACAAACCGTGAGACTTTCTTTCTCTTATTGATACTCACTCTACAACTGCAGAACTGCGAGCGAAATAATGTTGTGATATTTTACAATGAGGGAAACTCCTTATTTATAGAACTAGGTTTGCTTACATCTCAAGAAAAAGCCCAAAACTATAAAAGCCCAAAATATCTATTTTGAATTAAATATAATCTAGATCAAATCAAATCTTTCCTTCTGTCGAGCAACCTACTTCGACACAAGAAATTACAATTTAACACACCACCTAATTCATTATGTCTAAGCTATCTACGTTCATCATAGACCTTAGCTCTTGAATACTTCGACCTACACTCCTTTTGTCATGATATCTGCAATCTGATTATCAGTTCTGCAGTGTCCAAATTCATCTTCCTACCTGCTACCTGCTCTCGAAGATAATGGAACCTCATTTCGATGTGCCTGCTTCGACAATGTGCTATCGGATTCTTCGCCAAATTGATAGTTGACATGTTGTCGATCTTCATAGTGATTGCTCCATGACTCTTTGATGTAATCTCTTCGACTAAGTTCACCATCCATGTTGCTTGACATGCACAGAGTGAAGCAATTATATATTATGCTTTGCATGATGATAATGCCACTACTGGCTCCTTTCTCGAACTCCATGCAACCGGTGTACCACCTAACATAAACACATATACAACAATGGATTTTTGATCCTCATCATCACTACACCAACTGGAATTTGTGTATCCCACTAACTTGAATTATTTTCCTTCATCAGCTGTTGGAAACAAAATGCCATAGTCGAGAGTTCCTTTCAAATACCTTAGTATCCTCTTCGCCGCTGTTAGGTGTGATACCTTTGGCTTCTACATGAATCTACTCACCATACCAACATTGTATACTAAGTCAGGCCTTGTGTGACAAAGGTATCGAAGTGACCCAATTAGTCTTCTGTATTGGGTTGGGTCGACATCATCTTCTTCTGAATCCTTCGAGAATTGCAATCTGGGCTCAGTTGGAGTCGAAGTTGGGTTGTAATCTTGCATCTTAAATCTCTTGAGTATTTTGTTTGCATATCTTCTTTGATGCATCATCAAAAATCTATTTCTCTTGTAGAATTCGATTCCAAGGAAATATGAGAGATTTCCCAAGTCTGACATTTCAAACTCCTCACTCAGGTCACCTTTGAAATCTTCGATCTCCTTCTTGCAACTTCCTGTTATCAACAGGTCATCGACATAAAGACATAGTATAATAAATTCGTCATTGCTTCTTCTTACATATACTTCATGCTCAGTTGTGCAGTTCACAAATTCCTTCTCCCTTAGAAAGTTGTCTATCTTCTTATTCCAAGCTCTTGGAGCTTGCTTCAGTCCATACAGGACTTTATGCAGCATGTACACCTTTCTTTCTTCGCCTTGTTTCACAAATCCAGCTAGTTGTGCAAAATAAACTTCTTCGCCTAAGGGGCCATTTAGGAATGCACATTTCACATCCATCTGACACATCTGACACATCCATCTAATCCCAAAAATAATTGAAAAAGGGCATAGATCTTTAATTTTGAACTTAGAATGCAACAATTGCTTGACAAAGTGAATTTCTTCCATAGAATTTCCTGCAAGAACTACATCATCCACATAAACCAGTAAAATAGTAATGAGATTGTCAGTAATTTTAGTGAAAAGGGATTATTCAGCTTGAGATTGGATATATCCAGTAGAAATCAGAGTGGCAGTAAGTTTATGGTTCACCTGTCTGCTTGCTTGTTTGAGTCCGTACAAGGACTTGTGTAACCTACAAACAGGACTTGAAAAAGAAGTGTTAGGAGCATAAAATCCATATGGGAGAGACATATAAACCTCTTCATTGAGATCGTCATGGAGGAACGCATTATTCACATCCAACTGTTCCAAAAACCAACCATGAACAACAACAAGAGCTAGTAAAACCCTTACAGTAGTGAGCCTAGCCACAGGGCTAAAAGTCTCAAAATAATCCACACCCTCCATTTGAGTGTATCCTTTGGCAACAAGGAGTGTCTTGTACCTTTCAATTGTAACATCAACTTCATACTTAATTTTATACACCCATTTACAACCAATAGGTGTCTTACCAGTGGTCAAGTCAACAACAGACCAATTATGATTCAGATCAAGAGAATGTAACTCATCTTGCATAGCTCTCTGCCAACACTCTTGTGTTAGAGGCTTGGTGATAAGTGGGAGGTTCAGAATTAACAATAATAGAAGAGAATTTTTTTTGATAACTTGGAGAAAATTGATTATAAGATAAAACAAAAGATAAAAGATAAAGAGAAGAAGGAATACCTGAAAGATTATCAATAGAGCTAGTCAAATTACAATGGAATTGAACCAAATATCTAGGTGAGAATTTTGTTCTTGTTGACTTCCTTAATGGTGGGGCAACATGAGATAGGCCCGATGAGGGAGAAGGTGAGTTTATTTGAGGAGAAGAAGGTGAGTTGGTTGAAATTGGGGAAGATAAAGAGGTTGGTGTAACAGGTGAGATAGAATGAGAATAGTAGTATGAATAGGTAATATTGGTGGGGAAATTTGGCAGAAGTAGGAAGAGTAGAAGGATCATTGAAAATTATATAAATATTATGAACTTTAAATGGAAATTGAGTTTCATAAAAAATGACATTTCTAGAAGTAAGTAATTGATGAGATTTAAGATCATAAAGAAAGAAACCCTTCACACCATCAATATAACCGAGAAACACAATTTTCCTAGCACGGTGATCAAATTTGGTTCTATGGGAATGTAATGTAGATGCAAAGGCAAGGCAACCAAATACTTTGAGATGAAGAAAGGTGGAAGGTTGTTGGAAAAGGACTTGGTATGGGTTTGGTCTTTCAAAAGAGGGGTTGGTATTCTGTTTATTAAATGGACAAAATGTTGGATGGCAAAATTCTAGAGGTTAAGAGGTAAATTGGCTTGACATGACAAAGCTCTAGTGACATTAAGGATATGTTGGTGTCCCAACACATGATTTATGGTGTATAATACCTTTGGAAGAGGAAAAATCATTCATAAAAAATTATGGTCCATTGTCACTTCATATACATTTAAGTGTAGTTTGAAATTGGTTTTCAAGGCAAACAATGAATTTTGTGAGATGAGAACAAGTTTCGGCTTTTGTTCTCATTAAAATAATCCAAGTAAATCTAGAAAAATCATCTACAAGGGTAAGGGCATACTTATGGCCTTGGGTAGAAGATTGAAAACAAGGCCCCCAAATATCAGCATGCAATATTTCAAAAGGTTGGGTAGTTTTGGTTAAACTATGAGAGAAGGCTAGTCTTTTTTGTTTAGCATAATGATAAATATCACGAGGATATTTAGTGTTTTAAAACTTCACAAAAGGGAATTGTTTAGACATGAAACTATTTCTATTGAGAGGTATATGACCTAATCTTTTATGCCATAAATCAGATTCAGTACAAACAACAATATCAATTTCATTAAATGTTGAAGTTTCATTACATGGTGCATGTGTAGAAGGTGTTACAAAAGTAGTATTTGTGTGTGAAGTGGAATTGTGTATAGTGTTTTTAATAGTGGACTTACTAGATGTGATACAATGATAGTCACAGGAGAGGAAAATGTCACCAAGAATAGAATTACACTTAGTTATAGGTAGACTTATTTTGTAGAGACCATGAATGAGACTAGTTATACCAATAATCCTCCTTGTATTTGCCTGCATAATGGACAGAGCAGAAGAGTCAAAAAAAGCAGAACACTTGCTTGATTGAGTAAGTTATGGATCAAACATTAAATTGGCATGGAAGTGAGGAACATACAAAACATTACGCAAGCATAAACCATTTGGAAAATATAACTGCCAGCTAAAGTAGCTACAATAGTGGTATTATTAGGTAAACTAATGTGGATTGGCTTGATGGAAAAACAATTTTTTAAAATACTCAAATTATGGGTGATATGGTCAGTGGCTACTGTATCTACAATCCACATATCTAATTCACGGTTATAGGTATTGACATTACCAGATACATCAACATTGAATGTTATTGCAGAGTTTGCAGGATAGTAAGGAACAAAAGTTGTGTTGGCAGAGTGAGATCCAGAACTTGCAGCTTTGATGCTTGAAGCAACTCGAGCAGTCCTTGATATTGCTCACTAGAAAGAGAAATATTAGTAGTCCTTGAATCAACAGTGATTGCCTTTTCCTCCTCAGTATGACTACTTCCTGTTTTTGTAGTCACATTTGCAACACTTGCAGAATTGTTGTTGGAGTTATTCTTGGAATGATAACTAGGGGGAAATCTATGAATAAAATAGCAGTGTTCAACTGTATGAGTTGTCTTACCATAATTAGTACAAAGCCTATTTCCTCCCTGTGATCTACCACCTCTACCACCACAAAATCTTCCACTAAAACCACCTCTACGGCTTTAGAATTGAGAACCATTACCATTAACAACATTGGCTTGAACAATATTCACGTAATTATTCTTATTCTTATCCAGATCAGTAGCAACAGGAGTATCAAATTTCCTTTCTTGTTGTATAACCATAGAGAAAGCCTTAAAAACAATAGGAAGTGGTTCCATCATCATTATATTAGACTTCACATGAGAATTTTGCTCATTCAATCCTTTAAGAAACTGTATAGTGCAATCCCGATCCCTATAAACCTTGGTAAACCTAGTTGCATCACAAGTACAAGGAATTACGCATATACAAGCAACTAGAGGCCTAAAATTATCCAATTCATCACACATTGATTTTAATTCAGTATAATATTCAAAGACACCGATATTACCTTAAGAGAAACGAAAAATGTCTTCTTGAAGATCTGAAATGCGGAATATATCTCCTTGATCAAAGCGATCATGAAGATCTTTCGAAGCAACGAAAGCCTTGTCAAAGTATGCTATGGCTTTTAGAAAATTTGGTGAAACAAAACGTTGAATCCAAAATAGCACCATACTATTACATCACGTCCACTGGTTGAAAAACGGATCCGTTTTCGCAGGAATGCCGAAAGTTCCATAAACGAACGAGATCTTGTTCTTAGAAATCAAACTAAGTGCATTGAATGGATCCAAGGCTGAATGTTCTTTGTTCCTTCAAGAACAGGTGAAACGAGAGTAAGTGGAGGTGTTTCACTGGGATGAAGATAGTAAGGATTACCATTGTTGGTGGCAAAATCGGAAAATGTAGTCGCCATCGCGAATCATAAAATCAAACAAAAGCAAAGAAAACAGTGGAATCAAGAATCCAAATCAATAAGGTCGATAAATCAATAAAAGTTCTGAACGAAGAAGAAAGAGGAAGTTATGGTTTTGGATTGGAAGCGATGAACCATAACTCACTCATGTGAGCTCTGATACCATCTTGAGAATTTGAAAGCAAACCGAAATAAAATGTATTTTGTATATTGAATTAGGAAAAAAATGAATAAAGTCAATTTACAAATGCAACAGAGTTGCTTTATATACCCTGTACAACTAACATAGTTTTCTAATTAACTCAATAACTAACTGTATATACATCTAAATATACAATGTATCTGTATATCAAACATTATGTACCAATACAAATGATAATACATTAATTATACTCTTAATACATATAATAATGGTTTGCATTGTGTTATAAGCCAATTGCGACATTGCGAATGTTGCAGGTAAGGGGAAACATCTTCATCAATGGAGTTGAGTACCTCAGTAGTGAATCAAGTTGTCCATTGAAGAAGTTGTTTTGGTTGCTGCTAATTTTGTTTGAAGATGGTAAAGGATTGGTTAAGAATATCGATGAAGCTCATAAAGCGGTTCATTTGGATTCTGATTAGGATAAGCATTTGAGTTCAAGTTTAGATCAAAACCAAACTATAAATGGTAATGAAGATGGAAAGCCATCTTTCAGTGCGTCTAGTTGACATGCCCGAGAAAGCCCGAAAACTCTTTAGCCTTTTGAATCTGGTTTTTGAATCAAGGGATCAAGAGTTACTTGGAACCTTCCTATGGAATCATTCGTGAATATATTCGGCGAACAAATCGAATGGAATCCTTCATAAGAACTATAACGCTCCATATAATTTTATCTAGAATAATACCATACAAGAGTTTGTTTGGTACTAACACAATCATAAGTTCCTAATAGAACAATTCACATTCTTGATCAATTCTAAAAACAATACAATCTATGGTTCAAGACATGGAAATTATACTAAAATAAAAATACTAAGATCAATAGAATATCCATCATTGTACAAAAGATAAAATACACAGCGGAAAAACTCAATCTATGCTTATCTTGAAACATCCCGAGCATAGCTCCACTTGTAAACCAACCTGCAAACAAAATTTGAAAAGCAACAACAATAGTGAGGTGAGATATCAAAATCTCAGTGAGTTCCTTATCTTATGGATTCTCTTGGCTTTACAAGGTTCTAACAAAATTCTACTCAAGCTGGGGGAAAGCCTAGACCCTGAGTTCACAATCTCACACTCATATGGAAACATGTCTTGAGTTCACTAACTCGAAAAGTATCACTTATCCGGAAATCACAAAGGTATCCCATATTCTCGTCCTCTTCTACGTCTAGAAGTCGGCCCGAGTCATGAATCCATGTATTTACTTGACATACGAAATGGATTCAGATTGAAGAGTTATTAACCTTACAATCGCCACTTCACGTGGGTCATAAACCACCACAAGTCTCTTTACCTGTAGGATCCATTCGTACTACATTCGGGAATCAAACCTGCCAAGTATAGCATGCGTACATTCCAGAGGAGCCCCTGACTCATGAAACAGAATTCTCGGGGAAAAACGGTTTCGATTACGTGATTTCACTCAAATGTAAATTAATGTATAAAATATTCCTAAGGTCTGTTAACCTTTTCCACAAATAACACACCCAAACGGGTTCACACATGTTCCATATAGTGCCTCACTCACCACTAGACCATCACTCGTCTAAGATATTTCTCTAAGCATCGAACGTCCGAGCATCGCCATCTAGTTTATATCAAATTCCTAGTCACAAATAGGTTCTACTATTGATATGTGGTAAGGTTTCCTCACTCTACTTAACTCATTTTAATTAAGTAGTTTCATGATTATTAATGGATAACATGCATACTCATATGACATATCACAAATACATAATCATAACTCAATCAAATATCATAAATATATTAATTCCATATTATCTTTCCATTGGGTAGAGCATTGCAAGAGCTTTCTATTTATATAATGATATAAAATATCTACAATTGATATTTTATCGTCCAACACCAATTGATCAAATATTAGATTTACCGAAAATATCTCTAATGTACCAATTTATAAAACCTCAGGGTCGAATAATATTAACCAAAATAAATTTGAGCTCAACAGTTGCTCTAATCATCTGAACAAATAACTCTCAAAGTACACCAAAATTCAATTGAATCCACTTAAATTATCCAGAGCACTCAAATAAAATACAGGGTATTACATCCTTCTCTCCTTAATTTTAAATTCATCCTCGAATTTCCTTTAGTCAACTATAACAACAACTCGTAACACTGACTTAGGTCCACAATTATCATTACTTTTGTTACATACTCTGCCGCGTTCAAATCCCAACTTGACTTCGCGGTTCAAAATCTTTGTTTCACAAATAATCAAACTCCACGTCCTTACTCATATACTGGTTCCAATATTGAGTTAATTTCTAACTTGCCTTTCTGTATTTCATATGTCGTTCCATATCAAAACACTTAGTCATAAATTACCTTCGAAGAAACATATCATTCTAGTTCCTTTCATTGAGTCATAAAACAAACTGTAATACTTCATCTTTATTCGGGATAACAAAAGTTATAATATTTATTATTATATAATATAATGATATAAAATATCTCCAATTGATATTTTATCGTCCAACACCAATTGATAAAATATTAGAGTTACTGAAAATATCTCTAGTGTACCAATTTATAAAACCCCAGGGTCGAATAATATTAACCAAAATAAATCTGAGCTCAACAGTTACTCTAATTATCTGAACATATAACTCTCAAAGTACACCAAAATTCAATTAAATCCACTTAAAATTATCCGTAGCACTCAAATAAAATACGTGATATTACAAGAACATCTTGCAACGGGAAGGGAAAATATATAGAGACGTGATTCCTTCTCTCCTAAAACATTGGGCTCAGTCAAGTTCTAATCTTTAAGACCTTGAAAAATTTGATGTGTGACTCTCTCTCTCTCTCTCTACTGGTTTTTCTATGTACAAGTTTGCAGGCGTTTGTCATCGAATCTTCGTTGTATCTGCACTAGGATCGCTAAAGATTTAAGAATGGGTGGTGGTTGTTGGTGATTAATGCAGAACTCTGCAGTTCGAATTCACGTGTCCTATGTTTACTTCTGATTTTTCAGTTGTGAAGTAGAAATACTTGATTAATTTATGTTGTGGTTATAATGCTTATATTATTAAGGGATAAATATGTATATGGTCCCTACAAATATCCAATTTTCAAGTTTGGTCCCTTAAAAAATTTCCTTCAAACTTTGGTCCCCCTAAAATTTTTCATCCCTAACTTTGGTCCCTCCCGTTAGTTTCCACTAACGTTGGATGATGTGGCATGCCATGTTGATTTTTTTGATGACGTGGGAGACACGTGGCAATGCCAACATGACAAAAATGCCACGTTTCAATTGTTTCCATTTTAAATTTTTATATTAATTACATATCTAAACCCAAAAAAGGTAGTTAATTTGTAGCTAACTCATAACTAATCTCTAGCTAATTTAAACACACCATTCTATTAGTAATAATCTATAGCTAATTCATAGCTAACTTATAGCTAATTTCTAGTTGATTCAACAATAACAATGAAATAGTGAAATGCAGCTTCTTTAAGTTTTGGGATAGAGAGCATGTCAAAATAAGCCGAAAACAAATTATAGTCTTATATGATATGTTGTTTCATAAACTATTTGAAATAGTCTTATAAGCTTAAATAAAATAATTATATGTTTTATCCACTATCATGGAGAGCATGATCCAAAACTAATGATATGTTGTTTCATAAACTATTCAAAACAATCCTGTAAGCTTACCCCTACACCTAACATATAAATTAGTAATTGGAGGTCTATTTAACATACATTTAACTTGCTAGGAACCATAAGTCAAAAACTTAACTTGGAGATGCGAGAAAATAAATTTAGATGTTTTAGTTCTGTTATTTTTTAATTTATTGAACAATGATACCATTTTTTTACTTTGATGTTGCAATGTGCTTTCACTTTTTCTTGTTTTATTGCAGAAGTAGATAGTGTCTCTAATTCATTATTGCCACATTTCTCTGTGCAAACTGTATACTAATGGATTGAAACCTCATCCAATTAATGCGGTTTATAATTGACCAAGAATATGCTTTATCACAATACCATGATAAATGTTGCACTTAAATATCAAACCTAAGCTGATTTGATGGAAATTTTCTTCATACATTATCTCATACATTGTTTCATGTTGATATTTCTGGTATACATGGCAAAATCTACTAAGTTGTCAATCCTCATGTAGCAGACAAAGAAGGCCACACTCCTCTTAAGCTTGCATCAGAAACCGACAGTTTAGGCAATGAGATTCTCACTCTCTTGGCAAAAAGATGGCAATGCCCAAAAAGAGTTATAAGCAGTAATTAAATCCATGTCACAGATTGAAAACCAGTGGTTCGTAACTTGCATGGAGAGAAGAATGGGCGCTCTCAAGAATATTAATTCAATATAAAACTCCAGAATCATAAAAGCAACCATCCATTTTGGTATCATATCTAAAGCAAGTGTAATGATATGCATGTAGGACATTGAATTAGCAAATTGAGAGTAGACCTTCTACAATGTATTTTCAAGAAGTATGAGAAACAATGACTGAATAATAAAGAGTAGATACTAAATCCATGTAACAAGTTAAAAATCTATCAATCACACCACACGATTCTCACCAGGCAGCAAATCAATCAACATAAATAAAGCTTGTCAATTCCTTTTTCAATATACTAAGGATCACTCCCAGAGTTGTTGAGCAAATCCTTCATTCTCTAATACAATTGCTGAAATCATGTGGATTCAGAGGCTAAAGGGATTTATACTCCATCTTCGTAGCTTTTCCCTTTTATTCAAAATAAATTGCCAATTTTTTTCCAATTAAATATCACCTTATCAAGTTTGTGCAGCCAATCCACTCAGATCATATCTACCCCTCGTAATTCCAATATGTAAGCCTCAACAGTGGTGTGAAACCTTCCTATGTGGATGTTGAAAATCCCACACTTGTTCATCGTAATTGCGCAAGTTCTATTTCCAAATTTCACGTCGTCGTAATTACGTAAGTTCTGTTGCAAAATTTAACGTTTAATGCTTCAAATGAAAGTTGCAAAGATGCTTCCATTTTTGGACTCACGAAATTGTGACTCCCATCAGTGTCCACTATCATCGTTAGAGACATTCCTTTCAGATGTAAGGGAGAGTTGGAGGGAGAGTTTCTCTAATAAACTCAGTGCTGACCAATCTTCCTATACATCACATTGCATTTTTCAAAATTCCTAAGAAAGTGATTAAAGACATTATTGTTGTTCAAAGACACTTTTTCTGGGTTGGTGCCGCGAACAAAAAATTCATTTACTGGGTTAGCTGGAGGGATATATGCAGATCGAAGGATTGCGGAGGGCTTGAAGTCAAACATGTGGGTCGTTTTAACAAGGCTCTTCTCACTAAATGGCTCTGGAAGTTCATGACTCCCGGGAACGAGATTTGGAGGAATATAATGATTACGAGGTATGGTAACTTATGCTTATTGATGCAGACATTTCATGAAAGGGGGATAGAACATTCTGATTCTTTGTGGCTGAGGGATGTTTGTACCACTGCCATTGCTACTTTTAATGATCACGTAGAGATCGTAATTGAGAACGGTTCTGATGTTGCTTTCTGGCATACAAGGTGGCTGGACAACGATAATCTGAAATCTAGATTTCTCGCCGCTTATGAAGCTTGCCGTAATAAAGCTGGTGCTGTTTGTGATTTTGGTAGGGTGGAAGACGGGTTATGGTGCTGAAATTTCAGGAATTCATCGGTCTCAGACAATAGCAGCGCTGGAGCAGATTTGAATAATATATCATTATTGCTGGATTCGATTTCTATTTTGTAGAATGTTGAGGATGTTTGGTTTTGGTCCCTCGACAGAAGCAATGGTTTTTCTGTTAGAAACTTGTATTCCTTTCTTTCATCGACTGATGTAGTTAACTGGGTGGATGTTTCTTCTCTTCAATCGCTTTCGTGGGTTTGGAAAACTCAAATTCCTCTACAAATTCAAATCTTCGCTTGGAGATTATTTCTTGATAGGCTCCCGACTAGATTGAATTTAGCGACGAAATCTATCATAGTTAACGACACTGATAAAATGTGTTTGTTTTGCTTTCAATCGGAGGAGGATAGTTCGCATTTGTTTTTTTCTTGCGTCAACGCAATCTTGGTTTGGAACAAAATTTGTGATTGGGTGGATATAGATCGTTTTGTTGATTCCAATTGCAACAATCATATAAGGACTTGGATGTCGAAGGTTTCGGGTCGTTGCAAAGCTGAAAAGATTAATTCTTTGTGATTCATCACTTACTGGAATTTGTGGAAGGCTAGGAATAACATTTTATTTAACAATGAGACATTTAATGTTGATGATATAGTTTTTAATATTTTTGTTTCTTCTTGGAATTTGATGGTTTTGGGTAGTTCTAGAGGGGTGGTTTGTAACCTGTACGAATGGACTAAGTTCTCTTTGGACTTTTTGTAATTTCGGTTGAGATTTCCTTAATCACTTTTAGTGAATTTGCTTATAAAAAAAAAGATGTAAGGGATATTGAAAGGATTTTGAACTATGTCGCCCCCTTTAATCCAAACAACATCATAAAGTTGTATTTCATGCCTTCATCTCCTTCCATGGCCTCAACTGCAAGCACATCTTCCTCGTTGTTACAGACCTCGTTGTTGCCTAAGATCACTAAGTAGAGTTATTTTTCTGCACAGTGATGAAAGGGATGAAATTTCTCTCCACAACAAAATCAAAGACCCATGCCCTTACGTTCCATCAATTAAGAGTAAGGAATGTGACAAATTCATGTACTTCGGTAGTTGTTTCTTCATGTTGTGTTTTTTCTTCCCTGTTGTTAGAAATTAGGGTTTGTAATTGGGCTAGGATTTAACCCAACTTGGATCGGGTTTGGGATGTTGTTTTTTGCAGGCCAAAACTCGTTACCTTGTTTGCTCTAACTCGAATTGATTGAGAGTGAGGTGAATCGGTGATGACGGCCATGCTTCCGACGAGGTTTTGTGAGATGAGAATAACTAGTTGAGAGGGAAAAGCGAAGGTTGAAGGAACAAAGAGTGTGGGCGACGAAGGAAAGGGGAGGGTGATGAGAAATTGGCAGCAGAAGGAAGGAGAGGGTAGTGGTGTGACAATGTGGTTGTGTGGGGGATGGATTTGGAGGTGAAGGTAGAAGGAGAAATAGATGTGTGAGGAAGGAGAATGTCGTTTCAGTAGAAGGAGAAATGGATGTGTGAAGAAGGAAACTGTCGTTTCAGTAGTATCTCTGTGAAGTCAACTTTGGTTATAATTCTGCTACATATGAAAAAAAGAATATTATATTATGACGTGAAATTTCATTGTTACACAGTTGGTCTGACGTTATTATAGGTGGCGTGCCATGTCATACATAGTTAGTGGAAATTAACATGAGCGACCAAAATTAGGGACGAAAAACTTTAAGAGGACCAAAGTTTAAAGGAAAATTTTGGAGAGACCAAACCTAAAAATTGAGATATTTGTAGGGATCATATACATATTTAACCATATTATTAAAGTATGGATTGGTAGATTGGAGTAATATGTTATAGAAAATGGTTTAGAAATTTCGTTTCCACTTTTATTTGGCAACTGCTACCTCGTATACAACCGAGTTTTAGAATATGAGAAATGGCAGCAGAAAATATTGTTAGCACAATATTAATACCTCAAAATAGTCATCATCAGAAATTTTGTTGATAGGTACATCTTTTGGCACTTTAGAAAGATGAAGCAGAATTTCTTGGTGGATTTCACTTTTTTTGATGATCGATTACTTTCTATTACTTGCGAGAGCATATGGGAATGGTTCTGCAAAAAATTATTTGGGTCCGATTTGGTTCAATGTTTACTATGCATATTGGTAACATGTATGACATTTATATCATATATGCACTAATATTATCGACATCATGATTTATTAACTCTTGCTGCATTTGTTTTCAGGTTTTTAGTTTATGTTGGTTGCTTTAACGATTCATACATTATTAGAGATCGACAAAAGATCAACCGAGTTGTTATACAAAATATCGAAAAGCGATAAAGTCGTCCACAAACAGGCGAGAAATGTCACTTCCTAAATATCAAAATACAAAGGCAGGAACCAATATTTAAAATGTGTATTTATCAAGTGAGATCGCTGACAAGACTAGAAGGTTGGACAAATGAACTTATATTTTGTTTTATTATGTTTATTGTTGGATATGGTGAGTCATAAGTCTTTGCCATTTGTAATTATTATTAGGGTTAAATATGTTTTTGGTCCCTCTAAATATCTCATTTTTTGAATTAGGTCCCTATAAATATTTTCTTCAAACATTGGTCCTCCAAAACATTTCCGTTTCGAAATTTAGTCCCTCCCGTTAGTTTGAACTAACGGATGCTGAGTTGGCAGGCCATGTGTGCATAAATAATTTGTTGATTTGTATGAATGTGGCCAGCGTGGATAATATGGAAAAAGAAAAGGTAAATATGAAGAGAAATGTTAAGAGTCACATTGCATTGTGTAATCCAAGCCTAAGTCAACGTAATCCAAGTGATGTGATTCTGTCTTCTCCTTCTGAAGCTTCTTTCTAAGTGATTTGATTCTGTCTTCTCTTCTCAAGTTTAGAATATTGTAGTTTGCCCAAGTCAACTTTCAGAGTGGTCCCAAGTAAGCGCTTTTTTCTTGAAGGTGGTCCCAGGTTAGTAAATCTTGTCTGCCATTGTTGTACTTGTGTTGTCCCATTGTTTTCGATTTAGGTTGATCAATGCATTAAGTATTTGTGTTTGTTACTGTGAATAAAGAATTTGGGCATAGCAACATGTTTATGTTTTCAATTTAGATTTGGTGAAAATTCAGGGTTACTATAATTTCCTATATTAAACCTAGGTTAAATTATGTGTACAAGTAAATGGATAAGTTCAAGATAGTTTTCTTCACAAATGGTCGTTTTGTAAAAGACACTAACTTAAAATATGAGGGTGGGGATGTATTTGCGTTTAGGAGACAAGAACCCGATTATTGGAGTTTCTTTGAGGCTGTTGATCTGGTGAAAGTGATAGAACCTGAGTTTGATTATACTAAAGTTAACATGTGGTGGAAGCATGAGGGGGGTTTGCTTGAAGAAGACTTAAAATAAATTATGGATGATGGAGATGCACATGAGCTAGCCATGTATGCAATTGGATACAAGTGTGATATAGAGATTTATTGTGAAGCTAAGGTTGATGGAGAGGAAAGTTTCATGACTAAATATAAAGAGAAAGGTAAGGCAGTGAAACGTGTAGAAAAAGCTAAGGTTTTAAGTGAATCAAGTACTGATTATGTTGATAATTCAGTGGAAGATGTACACTTTGAGGATAGTGAAGATGAGAGGATGGCTGGTTTTGAAGAAGGTCTTGTAGATGTAACTGTCAATAGGGATGATGAAGGCAATAAGGAGGATGTAAAGAAGGTAGATAATTCTGAAACTGAAGATGGAAAGAGTAAAGAAGATGACAAGGTGTTTATTACTCAAGAGATGGGTAAGGAGCATTTGATTGAGGATGAATATATAACGGATGAGCTTGATAGTGGAGGTGATGATGAAAGTGGTGATGAGAGGCCTTGTATTTTGAGGTATAATGAGGATGAGACACTATGCAAAGATTTTTCTTTCAAAGATGGAATGGAGTTTTCATCTCTAAGACAATTCAAAGATGCTATTTTAGAGCATAATGTGTTGAATGGAAAGGGGGGTAAAGTTTCAGAAAAATGACTCTAATAGATGTAGGATTGTGTGTAAGGACAAGGCTAAATGTGACTATATCGTGTTGTGTAGTAGGGTACTCAAGACCATCACATTTAGAATCAAAACCTTGTATTCAAAACATAAGTGTGGAAGGAAATTTTTTAGCAGCAATGCTAGAGCTGAATTGGTGGCTAAAGTTATTGTGGATGGTTTAAAGAATAATTCAAAGATGAGGTTAACTGAGGTGGTAGCTGATGTGAGGCAAAGGTATGCCACAGATATCCCAGCATGTAGGGCATTCAAGGCAAGAAAGATTGCAAGAGCCATTGTTGAAGGTGATTCTAGCAAACAATTTAGTCTTCTATGGTCTTATAGGGCTGAATTGAGAAGGGCATCAACTGGAAACACTTTTAAAATAAACACAAGTACTCCTACTGAAGGGATGGCTCCAAGATTTGAAAGATGCTACATGTCCCTAGATGGAACCAAAAAAGCTTTGACAAGATCATGTAGACCTTTCATAGGATTGAATGGTTGTCATTTGAAACACAAGTATGGAGGGATTCTCTTGATTGCTGTTGGCAGAGATCCTAATGATCAGTACCTACCAATTGCATTTGCTGTGGTAGAGATGGAAACTAAGATTCATGGACATGGTTCATGAAATTGCTAATTGAGGACATTGGTGATCGTAGGTGGTGCTTCATTTCTGACCAAAAAAAGGTAGTTTTAATATTTTGTTTGAAACATTGTTATTGCAATTATTAATTTTGAAACATTGTTATTGCCTGCACTTATTCATTATGAAACATTGTTATTGCACTTATTAATTCTGAAACATTGTTATTACCTGCACAAACAGGGTCTGGTCCAGGTTTTTGAAGAAGAGTATCCAGCATACGAGCATAGGTTTTGCTTGAGTCGCCTATATGCAAACTTTAAGAAGAAGTTTGGAGGTGGCACATTGTATAGAGATCTCATGATGGTTGCGGCAAAAGCAACCTATTTTGAAGCACATCAGACTAAGATGTCAATGATCAAAGAGATTAGTGTGGAAACATTTGAGTGGATAAAATCAATTCCTAAGAACAAATGGTGTAAGCATGCCTTTCCTATTTTTTCTAAATGTGATGTTTTAATGAATAACTTAAGTGAGTCCTTCAATGCAACAATCTTGTTACAACGAGATAAACCTATCATAACAATGTTGGAGTGGATTAGAAATTATCTAATGGGGAGGTTTGCCACACTTAGGGAAAAAGTAGAGGGTTATAAGGGAGTGATTATGACAAAACCCTTAAGGAGATTGGATAGAGAGATAGAGAAAAGTGCTAGCTGGACAGCAACCTATGCTGGTAGGATGACATTTCAGGTCACCCATGTGTTGTTTACTGAAAGTTTTGTTGTGGACTTAGAAAAAAGGACATGTTCTTGTAACTTTTGGGAGCTTGTAGGTATTCCATGTAGGCATGTTATAGCTGCAATATATAGGAAGGTTGATGACCCGTTAAAGTATGTAGACAAGTGTTATCACAAGAGCACTTATCAGGCATGTTATGGTGAGATCATAACTCCATTGAATGGACAAAACAAGTGGCCTAAGACTGAGAATGCAACCATGCTTCCACCTAGGTATAAACGTGGGCCAGGTAGACCAAAGAAACTGAGAAGGAGGGAATTGGATGAGGTTACACAAACTAGGTGGCAAAGAACAAACACTAGCCATAGATGCAAATTCTATTTTGAATTAGGACATAACAAGAGGACCTGCAAGAAATTGAAACAAGAGGTAGAATCAAAGTCACAGACAGGACATGCTACTGCTGATCCTACATAGCCTAATGTTGAAGACATTCCTACCCAAGCTTCTCAGAATATACCTAGTCAAGCAAATGTACCTCCAATTGTGGCAAGCAAAAAAAGGGTAATACTTATGTTGAGATTAGGTCTAATGCTAATTTAAGTGTATTCTAATTTTAATATCATATGTGTTGTAGGGGAGGCTCAAGGGCACCATAAACAAAGATTCCAAAAAGACCAAGGGAGCATAATCTAGCATGGAAGCAACAACTAGCAGAGGTACTGTGAAAAGAATTCAAGGGGTAGCAAAAAGGAATTCAACTTCAAAGGATGCACCAATTATGAAGAAACCAAGTGTGACTGAGAATGTAAAACCTACTGTCAAGGAACCAGATGTGAATGAGAATGTAAATGAACCTACTGTCAAGGAACCAACAGTGCACCAACCAGCTATGAAAGAACCAGTTGCGCATCAACCAGCTGTGAAGGAACTAATTGTTAATGAAATGGATCACCCAACTGTGAATGAAGCAGATGGAACTGTCAATGAAGCTGAGCCAACTGAGAATCAAACAACTGATGATCATGAACCACAACCAATTGTCATTGAGAACCCTACATCATTGGATGAGATCATGGCTGCCCTACTTAAAGGTTATGGTGTATTGGACATTCAACCTCTTAGAATTGATAGGTCACCTCTCAAATCACCTACTAAGCCTACTGGAGCAAGAGTTTTTTTGGGAAGAAACCAAAAGTGTTTAGAGCTACTCCTTTCAAACCACCAGGGATAAGAACAGCTCTGTCATGGCCATCGAGCAGTGAACCTATCAAACATAGGACACAAAGCAGGTACAAATCTAGAAGCAATGTGTTACCTGAAAAAAGGCACAGTGAGAGGTTGAGGACTTTGAAGTCCAAGAACATACAAGGGCCTGGAAAAGAACATGATGATCCACTAGTTATAGAAGAAGAAGTATGCACAAGCAAGGGAAAAACTGAATGAAGTCGCAAACCATGTTCTTCTTTTTTTTTAATTAAGTATCTAAGAAACAATTCTGGTGTGAAGTGTTTTTTTGGTTTTGGATTCAAATGTAATGCACTACTTGTTTAGTACTTGATGTTAAACAATTATGATACTTTTTTTGTAATGCACTTTTGGTTTAATGATGTACAATGATGCTTTGAAATTTTAATATCATATTTCTGGTGTAAATCTTACTGGTTTAACAAATTATGTACCATAGCAGACCAGAACAAAATCTGGATTTTTATGTATGCCTTTGTAAAAAACAACATATTGTGCAATTTGTATATCAAAACAAAAACATATTGTGCAAAAAGAAATAAGTACTCATCACCAAATTTCGAAACATATTTGTTCATAACATTCCAACATAGCAAATTACAAACATTCCAACATACCAAATTACAGAGTACCTAAACATTAGTACCTAAACATTACAAATTCAACTTACTACCTAAACATTACTTGTTCAAAACAACATTAACATTTACATCTAAGAACAAAATACATGTTGACCAACATTGAAATTACAATACATATGGTCTTAAACTTTCCAAATAATTCCTCCTTCTTTAACTTCAGCTTCAACCTGGTGTTCTTCTTCAATGATGCTTCCTAAAGCTCTTTAAACGTATCAACAAACTGCATATTTCTCTCATCATTGTTGCATTCAGAATCTTCCTTCTTTAAGCCATACTCATCATCCCAGACGAAGATATTACACGTTCCTGCATTCTTCCAAAATGGGCATCTCCAGAACAATCTCCCATTATTCTTTCCCTTCTTGCACATGTATGCAATCAAAGTACCCTTGCATCCACACTTTTTCTCTTCATTGTTGGTGGCAATGATGGATTGTTGTGACCTAAAATTACTTACCCTAGATGAAGACGACATCACGATTTGGAAGAAGGAGAAGAATTTGTGGATGTGACGAAGAGATGAAGAAAAAATATGAACCCTAATTTACAAATTATGTGCAAATATGAACCCTAATGTTTGACTACATATAAACTGCAATGCATTCACACGCCGGTTCTTTCAATTACACCATGGCAAATTATTTACGCACACATGGCTTGCCAACTCAGCATCTGTTAGTTCAAACTAACGGGAAGGACTAGATTTCGAAACAGAAAAGTTTTGGAGGACCAATGTTTGAAGAAAATATTTAGAGGGACCTAATTCAAAAAATGAGATATTTAGAGGGACCAAAAACATATTTAACCCTTATTATTATTTAGAACTTACCTTAAGCAAATAGGTGTCACTCCTTTCCCCTACAAGGCAGTAGGAGGCACCTCCTCTTTTTTAAGCTTTAGAATTATGTAGGGTTGTTTTTGGAACGCAAACGGGACACAGAGATCTACCCTCCGATAAATGTGGAGATTGAGAACGACGAAGACCTCCACTAAAAGCATAATCGGCTTCGGGTGGATTAAGTGAACTCGATGTCTTTGGCCAAAGTCCAAGTAACTTACAAGCCTATGGCATAATCGGCTTCAGTCGGGTAATTAAGCGCACTTGAGGCCTTTGGCCAAAATTCAAGCCATACAAGCTCGTGGCATAATTGGCTTCGGTCGAGTTAAGTGCACTTGATGTCTTTAATCCTTAAGTGATGAAGATAAAAAAATTATATTTCGAGAATACATAAATCAAAAGTCATAAAAATAGACTGAAAGTCGTTAGACGACGCATATACCACTGGATTTTTTTGACGGAAGTGACCAACTTTTGTAGGGGACAAACACTGAATCGAAGGTGGCGATGTCGAAGTCGCGTGGATGGTGGTCGGACGACAGAGTTGGAGCTACATGCCCGGTGGCCAAACGATGAAGCACGGTGGCGTCGGAGCCGCAGAGCACGACAAGGGAGGAGGCTGACGGGCAGGCAGCAACGACAGTGGTCGGACAACGACATACGACGCGCGGGTCTGTGTGTATGTGATTCGAGTTTTTTCAATTTATGTGTTTTGAGCTTTTTCGATATGAATATGTTGAATTTCAATAATTATAAATATGTATTTCTCCCATTCTTGTCAACACAACTACATATGTAGATTAAAGAAAAATTTAAGAATCATAATGGTAATCTTAGAGTGATAAGTTTAGGGAAAATTTTGAAAGTATCTAAGGGAATTGGGAAACACTTTAAACACCTTGAGCTTTTGTGATTCATATCTTGAGAATGTAGAGATTGAGAAACACTTGGGTATAAATAGAGTTTGATTTGTGGAAACTCCAAAGGCTTTTTTCTTGTAAATCATGTGTAATATCTTGCAACAGCTTTTGGAAGTACAGTGAACCAGAAAGTTGCTTTCTCTCATAGAGTAAATCAATTGATCAAACATGGTAAAAAATATTCTTGTGTTCTCGCATATTATTATTTTTATTGTTTGAGGCAAATTTCTTAATGTGATTGAACTCTAAATAATTCTTTTGAAGTGGTTTTAATTATGTTATCAATTTCACAAACCATAAGTACCTTGAGCCGGAGAGTTAATCTCTCCTCTAGAATAGATCGTTTGATCGAATTGGATAAACAAATTACAATTTACAATGTTGTTTCTTTTATCCTCTTTTGTATTATTTCATTTTTAAGAGGTTATTACATTGTTTTAAATAATTTTTCACAAACTTTAATTAAAATAATTGGACCTAAAGCCAATGTATTTTACAATAGCAACCCACTTGTCAAGTTTTAATTTTAATGTGTGAACAAAAATATATAAACACTCATATTTGTCGGTGAATTTTCAATATTAAACTTCACAATCAATGTAACAATGCTAAATCCATCTCTCTCATTATCTATTCTCTGCAAAATCAATGCCTGCATCGTTTCAAAAATAACTTCATCAATGAAGGAATAATTTTAAAAATCGAAAATCCTGAACTAGCTGAAGCTTGACCCACTATATGAATAAACAGAATAAAGTAGAACTCAATACTGTCAGCACAAGCATTAATTGATATGTTTGTACCAAAACACTAGTCCAGTGTCACTCCCTGTTCGAAAATTTCGCAATCAAATCCACAATTACGGCTATGAAACTTGGCATCAATAACAAAGATTAAAAAAAAAAAATTATGATTCTGAATGAAAAGCAGAAAAGACAGTGAATTAACTAACCTCTAGATGAAACTGTGATGTATTGAACTTCAAAAGATATAGTAGAGAAATATGTAGTAGCAATATCTCCATCATTCTTCTTGGATTTGAATTTATCAATTCTTCATAACATTATCAATGAATTCAGGCTCATTTCCTTAAAACCCTTGTGAATTGTTTTCCTCGTGTTCTTATATCATCTAAATGAATGAATTAGGTTGTTTCCATAGTGGATTATTGGGCTGTGATGTGATACATAAAAGAGAAGTCATAATCATTCATCCATTTATAGAATTTTTCACAAACTTTGAGGAATCTTGCAGGATGAAAATTGCGTATGTATTCATATACAACTACACTACAGCTTCGAAACTGGTAAACTTGTAAATAAAAATTGACCGCAAGTTCTAAAGTCCAACGTCGTGTGGGTGATATATATATATATATATATATATATATATATATATATATATATATATATATATATATATATATATATATATATATATATATATAAAAGATAAGCAATGCTTAATAAAAGTTTGTAGGGTAAAGGAATATACCAACCATATGAATCATTAATTATATTTTTAAAATTTATATAAATTTAGTTCTATATAAATTTCAAAAAAAAATAATCGTATGTCACATCATCAAGAGATGTAATTAATTCATGTATCTCAGATTATATATCCTCAATTTTTACATTGTTAGCATTTATTTAAAGGAAAAGATAAACGTGGACCATTTTAAATCATTTTGAAACTTTTAAAAGAAAGATGACCAATTTGGACTCTAATTTATAATTAGAGGAACAAAAATGATATTAAATATTAGTTTAATTATCATTATTTCCTAAAAAATTTGATTTATTTGAACTTTGAATAATTTTTTAATTGTTTTGAGTTATTCTACCAGTTTTCCACATTACTATTTGATTAATAAGTTTTTGTTTTTGGTGAGAAAATATTTTCTTAAAATTATTTCATTACAAAAAGCAAAAGAAAAAGAAAAAGCGATCTTGTATAAATGATGGATAGATTAGATTGTAAGTGATTGTCAATGGTTTGATGCCTGACCCTGACCAAAATATGTTTGAGCTTTTAAAACCAAGCATTCTAAATGGCTACGTTATCCCAAGGTGAATTTAAAAAATAAAAGCAAGGAAGACTACTTAACATATCCACACAAGCATAACAGAAACTTTTGGAGTTTTTTGAAAATTAAAACTATAAGGTCACTTTCATTTCATCATCGAAAATATTCCAACACCACACGGAACCACAAATCAACATTCACCGTCCAACTACAACGGCACCGCTCCAACTTTACCTTTCAATTCCAAAATGATACTCTGATTTCTTATCCTGTTACAGCAAGGAGATAAGATCCCTTCCCCATAAAAATGCTATTCTATGACTATGAATGTCCAACTCTTCTTCAAAGAATTTTCTCTCTTTCCATAATGAATCATATTTAAATATTTAAATAATATAAATACTTATCGTTTCTTTAATCAGCACTCCAAGAACGTCTTATTATTGGAAAACAGTGAAAGAGGTGGAAGAAAATAATAATTTTTTAGGATAAAATGATTTTGAAGTGATAAAATGAAATTTGATAATTTAAGTCTCGTAATCGGTTAATATAAGGGTGTAATCAATAACAGCAAGACAAAAAACATTTATGAGCCGAAGAAATTGAAATTGCATAGTGTGTGTAATCGATTAACGTAACTATGTAATATGTTATCCTTATGTAATGTTTGTATAAATGTCTTAGAGACATCTTCATCAATGTTAATGCAAAACTACAGTCTCAGCCTCAATTATGTAATATGGATGCAAACAGGGTGTTGTCCTTAAAGCTTATATGATTGTCAATATAACTTTCAAAGTTGAACTGAATTTAATGGTGTATAGATGATGTCTTGCTACAGTGGCAAGTCGAGAAAAGTGGATATGAGATTATCATCTTGGGCATCTCAATTTCTGAGATCTCAAAGACTTGCAAAAGAAATGAATGGTAACGGGGTTGTCATTAATCAACATATCAGCTGGAATTTGAGAAGAATGTGGGCAAACGAAGAAACATAAGGATAAATTCACCAAGGATGCAGGTTGTAGAACCAAGAATCACCTTGAGGTGGTGTATTCAGATGTGTGAGGACAAATGCAAGTAGATTTCATTGGTGGCGAAAAAATATTTTATCACATTCATCAACGATCATAGTAGAAAACAATGGACATACCTAATCAAGATAAAGGATGAAGTGTTTAAGAAGATCAACTCCATGTTTGAGAGGCAAAGCGATCACAAACTCAAAATGCTCAAAATGAATGGTGGAGGTGAATATATCTCATCAAAAGACTTTGAGATGTTTTCTGATCAATAAGGGATTGTACATGAGGTTGTACCACCTTATACACTGCAACAAAATAGTGTTGCCGAAAGAAATAATCGATCATGAAAATGGTAAACATGTTAAAGGGGAAAAACTAGTCGAAAGAGTTATGGGGAGAAGCGGTATCCATAACTGCCTATTTGTTGAATAGGTGTCCAACAAAGAAGCTTGAGAAGTTAACTCTAGAGGAGCATGGTCAGAATTCAAACTGACTCCGAACTATTTGAGAGTTTTTGGTTTTGTAGCATATCGACATGTTTTGAGGCAGATTAGAAAGAAGCTTGAAGAAAAGGGAGACTTGGTGATACTTGTAGGGTATCATTCTATCAGTGGTTACAAGTTGCTTGATGCAGCAAACAAGAGGGTTATGATCAGTCGGGATGTCATTTTCGACGAGATAAAGCAATTGCGGCAACCTGTAACCGGTTACGTAAAAGCTATAATCGGTTACTTCTTTGAAAATTCAGATTCTACAGATACGGGAAGTGCAAAAACGCTCGTTGCCAAAGCCCGAGTTGAAGAGAATGTGAGAAGATAAACAAAGACATCAATATTATGAGTTGTTCTGAGACAACAAAGTCAATGATGATGGTGATTTAGTCCATTTTGCACTATGGCCGAATCTGAACCCGTTAAAACTGGAGTAAGTGATCCAAAATGGATTTGTTCTATGAAGTGGGAGTTGAAATATATTGAGAAAAATAATACTTGGGAATTGGTTGATCAACCGGACGAGAAGAAGCCAATTGATGTAAGATGAGAGTTTAAAGTGAAGGCAAATCCCAATGGTGACATAATCAGGCATAAGATTTGATTAGTTGCAAAAAGATTCTTGCAAAGAGAAGACATAGACTTTAAAGAAGTATTTGCACTGGTTGTTAACATTGAAATTATTAATCTAGTCGTTGGTATTATGAATAATAATAATTGACCCATCTTTTAAATGGACGATCAGTTGGTTTGATGTTTATTATATTTGCTTATATATTTTATTTATTTTTAAAAATCTTCTTACATTTTATGTAGTTTGGGACTATCTTGATGTTTTCATCCATTATTTATAAATTATATTGTCATTAAAAAATTTATAATATTATATTGATTCATCTTTTAAGTAGTGATATTCTTTTTTTAGAATTAAACTAATAGATCAAAATAAAATATAATATAATAAGTTAATATTATTTATAACTATTACGTGAACCAACCAAGCTCCTATCAAAAAAGTATTTGAAACTCTAATGAAAATTGAGTTTGACCTAAAAGTAGAACTTTTTATACAAAATTGAAGACCATTGCTAATTTGATAAGAAACAAACTTCCATCTCTAAATCATTCAAAATGGTTGCCACATGATCCACACAAGGCCTACATTTCCTTGGATTACCAACACAAGCTAAAGCAACTTTTGCCAATCTAACAATAGCTTTCATATCACTAGGAATCATCAACCTAGGATCCAAAACTTCACTATATCTCATATCCTTAATCAAAGGCATTGCCCATTTCACCAATAACCCACCCTCACACCCTCTTCCACTCAAAAGCTCCAACAAAATCACCCCTAACCCATAAACATCACTTTCCTTACAAACCCCTCCACCCTTAATCCCTTCATTCCAATATTCATCATCCACATAACCAATTAACCCTCTCTTTTCAACTAACCCTAAAAAATTAAGTCCATAATCAGAAACCCTGGCACAAAAATTAACATCAATAAGAATATTAGAAGACTTAACACAACCATGTATAATATTTGGTGCTACCACTTCATGAAGATATTGTAGCCCTTTAGCTACTCCAGCTGCAATCTTAAACCTCTTGTTCCAATCCAAAAGTGAAGAAGAAACTCCATCATGATTTTCATGCAAGTAAAACTCCAAATTCGCCGTTTGAACAAACTCCATTACTATAATTCTTTCACCTAATATCACAAACATAATGAATCACGACTATTAGAACTTCATAGATGTTTGGCTTTTATCTGAACTACCATAAATTCATGCATATGAATGATTATGACATGCTAATAATAAAACTTTTTAATATTGTCGGTGCATAACAATTAAACCTCGTATCTATTACCTGGTGCTTCTGAGAATCCTATTATGGGAACAACGTTAGGGTGATGAGCTAAAGAGAGCCATTTGATCACCGATGAGAACCCGAATCCTGCGTTGCTTAACACAAGAACAGGATGAATGCGTTTCACAGCTACGAGTTCTTCTGATTCTAGTTTCCCTGCATAAACCGTTCCTAAACGACCTTTTCCAATGATTCTCCTATGGTTGAAACCGTTTGTGGCAGCATCAATTTCTGTTAAAGGGTATGCACGAGCACCGTGTTTCACCGGAAGTGTTTCTTCCGATTCTACTGGTTTCTTCTTGCAAACGAAGAAGAGGATGATACCGAGAATTATGAGAGATATTGATAGAGTTGCCATGATTGTGTCATAAGCAATATGTTCAGCAAGGTTCATCTTTTCAGACTTTGATGGAACAATGAATGGTGGTGAATAGATGAATTTGTATAATATATATGAAAGAGGTATTTGGAAAATGATATATATTAATATTAATATTATTATAATAGAATACATGTGACTCTTGGTAGGATATGAAAGTGTTGGAAGGTAAGTTGAAAGGGAAAAAAGGGTTTATGTTTGACAAAATGTTTGGATTGGTAAGATTAGTTGCAGTGGTTCATTGTTGGCAACTTAGACTCTGTTTTCATATTGGGATATTTTTGGATGACATGTTGTATTTATGACTTTGATTGATATATAATTTATTTTACTAATGTGTGACTATGTGGATATTTATAAAATTATAAATACTAGTTACTTGAATCATATAGGACTACAATGGTGGATTTTTTTTTTGTTGAGTCCACTCTTTGTGGATCACTTGTTAGTACTGAAGTTAGATCATATACACTAATCTAAGAGTTCTGGATTCATTTGTTAGAAATCATTTGAATATGACAACCTAATATTCATTGGGACACTCCATCTTATTGGAATATGTGGTATTTTGAAATCAGACTATTCTTTCCAAAATTGTTGTTTGCGTATAAGTTTTTTCTATCTTCCTTTCTTTTTCAACTTTGTCTACAAGTACATTATTCTACATTTTTTTTTGTTGTTTGTTACTAATATTCTAGTTTTTATAACATTTTGTGTCTGGAATATTTGTAAGTGGGTCTGACGTATTTAATCCATTCATCATATTTAGAAATTAAAAAATAAAAAGATTGTTCTTTCCAAGAGTTTTATCTATACTATTATTATAAAATGTTCAGGCTGTCCTTAGAATTTAAAAATTTATCTCCGAACACATCTATTTTATTTATTTATTAAATTAAATTGAAGAGATATTAGTATAAAACGCACAAACAATAACGTCAGTCTTACAACGTATTATTTTATAATATTGTAATAGGTTAAATATTTCGCATCCATACAAAGTTGGATGTATTCTTTTTTTTTTACCTATACAAAGCTAGATGTATAAACAGTCATTTAATGACGATTGAATTAAACCACCGTAGTAATAAAGGAAATATAGCAAACTTTGATTTCATGCAACAACATTTTTTTCATTTTTTAGAGTATATTTAGCGTGTGTCACTTAAGTCCATTATTTATTAAATATAAATAAATTGTAAATGATTTTACAACGGATATGTTAAACAACCGTTGTAAGAGGATTAAGATTCTACTACGGTTTGTTACTTCAACCGAGATTAAAAGTTTTACGGATAAATTAAAACAAATCTTATTTCTTTCGTATAACGCCACTACGTCAAAATTGATTTTTCGCATCGCAAAGACAACACTTTTATGCAAAAGCGCTCTTATATGTTTTGTAAAAAATTCGTTAAAAAAATACTTTAATAGGGTAACCTTAGAAAGCACATTTAAAAAGTGTTGCTAAAAACCTTAAGTTGACCTCATCTTTGAAAGTGCTTACTAGAAAGCGCTGCTAAAGGCTCAACCTTAGAAAGCGCTTTTATATGTAGCCTTAAGAAAGCGTTTCTTAAAAAAACGTTCTTTAAGGTCAATTATTAATTAAAATATTAAAAACTTTCAGAATCACAAAAATGGCAAAAGGGGGGTCGAACCCACACTCTTGAGGTTCCTGAAAAGAATATTATTATTTTAAATTATTTAAACACTCAAAATAAATCATTTTTGAATAATATTTTGCACATAATTCATTCATACATTCAAAATATTATTTTCACAAAAATAACAAAAAAATAATTATTATTTGATTAATTTCTTTAAAATATTTTAAAGAGTTCTTTGATTAAATATTAGTTAAATAAATATTAAAAAAATAATATTTTTTAAAATTCTTTATTATATTTTAAAGAAATTAATTAAATATTTTAAAGAAATTAATCGAATATTTTAAGAAAATTAATCAAATATTATTATTGTTTAAAATTCTTTAAAATATTTAAAATTAATCAAATATTATTATTATTTAAAATTTTTAAAATATTTTCTTTAAAAAAATATTATGATTTAAAATTCTTTAAAATATTTTAAATAAATTAATCAAATATTTTAAAGAAATTAATCAAATATCATTATTTAAAATTTTTTAAATTATTTAAAATTAATCAAATATTATTATTATTTAAAATTATTTAAAATATTTTAAAGAAACTAATTAAAGAAATTAATCAAATATTTTCTTAAAAAATATTATTTGATTAATTTTAAATATTTTAAAGAAATTAATCAAATATTTTATTTAAAATATTTAAAATTAATCAAATATTATTATAATTTAAAATTCTTTAAAACATTTTAAAGAAATTAATCAATTATTTTAAAGAAATTAATCTAATATTTTAAATAAATTAATCAAATATTATTATTATTTAAAATTCTTTAAAATATTTAAAATTAATCAAATAATAATATTCTTTTGTTATTTTGTGAAAATAATATTTTGAAGGTATGAATAAATTATGTGCAAAATATTATTAAAAAATGATTTATTCTGAGTGTTTAAATAATTAATTGAAAAATAATATAAAAATATATTAAAAATAATAATATTCTTTTCAGATAACCATATATATTTATCTTTGTGTTTTAATTCATGGATGTATCAACACCCCAGTGGTTAATGTGCTTGTACATTGCTTTTTACTACCTAAAGGGTGTGAGTTTGACCCCCTCCCCCCTTTGGCATATTTTTTTATGTTTTTTCATAAAATTTCTGCGCTTTTTGAAACAAACCTAAGACAACGCTTTGTTATAAAAGCGCTCTTATAGGTGAACCTTAAGAAAGTGCTTTAGAAAAAACACTCTCTAAGGTCAATTATTAGTTAAAATATTTAAACTTTCAGAAACCCTAAGAAAGCGCTTTCTAAGCAAAAAACACTCTTATAAGTTGCCCTTAAGAAATCACTTTTGAAAAAGCGCCCTCTAAGGTCAATTATTATTTAAAAAATAAAACTTTCAGAAACCCTGTTCATTTCAAATCATTTTCTTCTCTTGCTTTCAATCGTTCTTGCTTTTTCTCTTGCTTCTATTGCATTCAATCGTTCTTGCTTATTCGTTGTCGTTCGTGAATCGTTGTCGTTCGTTGTCGTTCTACATTGCTTCTTCGTTCTTCGTTCGTGAAGAAGAAAACCAGGTATGTTGTTGTTTTGTAGCTCTTGTTGTTGTTCTGTTGTTAGTTGTTTTGTTGTCATTATAGTTGTTGTTATGTTAAATGTATGAATGAATAGTTGTTGTTCTGTTGTTGTTCTTCGTTGTTGCCATTGTAGTTGTTTTTTTTGTTGTTATGTAGTTGTTATCATTATTTGTTGTTGCCATCATATTCCTATTGTTCTGAGGTGAGAAACATTGTTGAAGAAGTTGTTGTTCTTCGTTGTTGCCATTGTAGTTGTTGTCCTGTTAGTGGTTTTTAGGAAGTTGTTAGTAACTATTGGCTTTAAAAATGTTAAGATTGTTTTGAAATGTTGTAGGTTCGTTTGATTCAAATGTCACTGGATTGCAATTTTTATCATTGGATGTTAGTAATGTAGCTCTGTTAGATTGTTGAGACTTTTTGAATGGTGGTGTAATATTAAATCATGATACTGTTAGTAAAGAAAGTGAAAATTGATTGTGAAGTTTAAATGTGGAAAACAAGTTAGTAATATTAGTTGAAAGTCGTGTAAGTTAGATTTAATTCAACAAAAATTAATGTGTGGCTCAAAAAATTGTTTTTGTTCATGTTATGGGGTAAGTATAATGCTTAAAAGTCAACAGATGATTTATTGCGTTGACATATTTCCTTGTTGATGGTCTAGTGCCTGGCTAAGTCAAACATTATGGCCTCTAAAAGGATTATTTAAAATGACTATAGATTATGGATTTTTATGATTTTGCCATTTAATTTTTGTTTTTTTCTTTCTTACAGGTCTAATGGCTAGTAATGAGGAAGACACACACGAGACACATGATACAAATGAAGCTCAGAATGAAGCTTCGAAGGTAGAAAGTGAAATAAAATGTGGAATAACAATTATGAAGTCAATCGTCCATGCTAGAGACAAAGGTGTAAAATTTGATGTACATTGGAGTGAGGAGAACCAACTAATTGAGCCTAACGGTTCAATGTTGTCTTCATACATTGGTTCACTTGTCCGCCAGCACATTCCAATTACCAGTGATAATTAGAAGAATTCATTATTGAAAGCTGGTAAAGATAAGAGATGGAGTGATATACAAGTACTTACCAAACATGATTGATGTGTTATTAGATTTTTTTACTTGTACTAACACACTTTATATTTATATGTGTATGTTTTTTGTAGAGGTCATTTAATATTGATGAAAGTCGACGGAAGTATTGTCTCCAATTGGCCGGAAAGAGACATAGAGAGTTTCAAGCCTTATTATCAAACAAATATCTAAGGGATGAGGAAAAAAAATTGTTGAAGCAGAACTTCCACACTTGTAGCCAAACAGAAAACCGAAAAATTTAACTTAATGTTATCTTTTCATGTCTATTAATTGTATTATATACTTGTTGCATTAGTTTGTTCTAATATGACTTAAACCCTACGATTTTATCATTTTCTCATAACTTAACCTAACTCTTAGAAAATCAAGAATTCTAAAAGAAAAAGGTTTCTAACTAGAACCCACCTTGACAATCGACGAGGAGTTTGATGAAGATGAAGATGATCCAAGCTCTCCATGAACTTCTTCCTCTTATCCTAGGGTTTCCTTATTATTTCTCTCTTTCTCTTCTCTTTTCCCTTTCTTTCTTTCTTCTCCTCTTACTAACTTTCTATCCTTTCCCTTTTGTAACAAGTGAGGGAAGAAAAGGAAAATATAAAGTTATAATTTCATTGGTTAGTAAAACTAACTAATGGGTCCAAATTGAGAGTATCCAAAAATGTCTGAGTCAAATATTTAATAAAACCTCTAAGTCGGATAATACTAATTAATTAATTTAAGTTCGTCGGTTGCTCTAATTATTTTAATTGAAAACTCTCAGAGCACACCGGAACCCTATTATATTAATTAATATTATCCAGAGCATTTAATTAAATATGTGGTATTACATCATCCCCTCTTTAAAATGAAATTCGTCCTCGAATTTCCTTTACTCAACAACAACGACAATTTGCAACACTGCCTTAGATCCATACTTAACCTTACTGCTGCTACATATTCTGACATACTCAAATTCCAATTTGACTTCGCGGCTTAAAGTCTTCGTCTCATAACAAATAAAACTTCATGTCCTTACTCATACGCTTGTTCCAACATTGGGTTAACTTCTCACTTATTATTTCTGCAATTCATTGGTTGTTTCATAAAGAATCACTTAGTCACGTCTCTCCTCCGGAAAAACATACCATTGTAATTCCTTCCATTAATTCATAACACAAAGCATAACACTCCAACTTGATTTCGGGATAACAAACACTCGACAAAACTCCACAAGGTATATTAGTGAAATCTTATCTACACACAATTACCAACAAAAGCTCTTATTGAAATTGATCGTACCTGGAGATCAGGATCCGATACGGCTGGACTCGAGAGCGGGCGAAAGTGGTCGTTGAGGAGAAAAAGGGGTGTACCTGCAATGCACTCCGATGCCAAAGTAAGTAACCGAGCAAGAGTGAGCAAGTACTAGTATTAGGGTTGAGAATTGAATACCTGCCCCTCTCAAATGAGGGGGTTTTTATAAGGGACCGGCTAGAATTCTATTGGTTCGTTTTATGATGTGCGGATCGAGGGATCCGTGAAGATAGGAAACGGTCAATACTAGCCGTTAGAGAGCCTCTTTATGATCGGATCATTGGTGGTCAACTGGGGACCACTTTTATTGATTGTGCTCGACGTCGACCGAAATAAATGGGTCAATCTTTCTGGCCCAATAAGAATTGGGCCGAGCCGGAACAGGAGCCCCCCAAGTTATTGCTCGTGCTATCGAGCAATGACTTTAAAACGACGAAGTGGTCGACGAAGTGTGACGTTGTGATCGAGGATCTATGCTGTTGGTTTTCCGGGCAGACGGTACGTTGCTCGGCAGAGGAATATGAAACGAAAAGTTGGAATATCTGGATATTCGCGCCTATTGATGATTTGACGGCTAGCCTAGGGGCTAGCGTGTAGGGGTCACGCGTGCGCACACGTGTCTTTTTTCCTATAAATAGGATTCCCAGGGCCCATTTTGACCTTTTCGATTCATCTCCTCTCTCAAACCTCTGCTCGTTCAACCGCCGTTGCTTCAGCCGTCGACCACCGCCAGCTCTTACCGATCACCCTTCACAGAAGCTCAAACTCTTCCAAAATGTCTTCTCAAGCTCAAGGTACCGTTCTTTTCCTTTCTCTTGAGTGTATATAGCGTAGTTTCTGTAGAATGCATGTGGTTTAGGGTGATTTTACCGGTAGTTTTAGGATTTGGAATTAGAAAACTTTAAAGTTCTTGCCACCGTAACTGGTCGGCTGTGAACCCTAGCTTTAGGGTCGACGCAGACCTTGGTCGACTTAGGCTTTAGACTTTTTGATAGATTTGTTATCTGTACTGTTGGGCGTCAGCTGTTGCCATGAGCAACGGTTAGCCAGGGCTACAGCTCGGAACATAATTTCTGAGCTGAGGCGCGCCCTTTCACTTGTTGAGCGGTGGAATGGTGGATTTGATATTCTTAATCGAATTCACTGATGCCTTTCCTCTGCTTTTCAGGTGATAACTTGCTCGAGGACCCGCTGGTTGTGCTTTCTGAGGATACGTCCTCGGAGAGTACGAAATCGTCTGCGTCCATACCCTCAGGCTCGGGAGGCTCTTCCGACAGTTCGAGTACAAGTACCACGGGGCAGTCGACAGAATCGCCTCAGTGTCCTACCCGGTCGAGGGTCTCGCCCGAAGAATGGGTGGTCGAGGACTTGCTGGACAAAGTGTCTTCTTTCTCGAGGCCTCGGTCGGAGCCGCTGCCAATTGTTGGGAATCCTGCTGACTGGGTCGTGACCTGCCCGGGAGACGACGACCGCATCTTCTCAGACTTTCGCGGCCGAGCGTTTTCTATGTATGAATATGCTACCTCGGTCTTGGGGGTGACACTGCCCTTTAGTGATTTTGTGAGCGCTGTGCTCGGACATCTCTGCATAGCCCCTTCTCAGCTGCATCCGAACTCATATGCCTTCCTCAGGGCGTTTGAGATGACGTGCGGTTTCCTGGGCGTCGGGGCCACGCTTCCCCTCTTCTTTCGCCTCTTTTCCCTACAGCGCCAACTCGGGCGAGGGACCGATCGGAAGGGGTTTGTGTCTTTTAAACAACGGACCAAGATTTTCAAGGCCCACTCGGAGTCTATCCGGGCTTTCAAGACCGATTACTTCTTAATAAAACCTGCGAGTGATGCTGCTGTGAGAGCTATGAGTTTTCTTGGGATTGATACCGATGAAAACGACGAGCCCAGATTGGACGACCAAGGGGAAGTGATCCCGAGGAGATTATGGATGTTCCCCTTCTCTTGGAGTTACGTGCATTACGAGCGGCCAGTGGGGGAATTCGTTCAGGTGGGGGACACCTTGAACGACGATGATGCGGCCAGCTTCGAAGCTTTTAGGAAGTTGATAGCTTCTTTTACTCCGACCCCTCTATTGGACGGGGAAGGCAAAGTTATGGTTGATCAGGACGGGGGAGAAGCTTTGGAGCGTCCTCTGATCAATGTTACTGATCTGCTGGCCTGTAATAACGGGCAGGAGATAGCTGATTTTTTTGGTATCTGTTTGCTTATGCTCGTTAAGTTTTTTATTTGCCTTTGTTGCTCGTAACTAATTTTGGTTTTGTTCCTCTTTTCAGGTTCTCTGACTAATCCTCTGGACAAAATCCATGAACGGCTGGTCCAGCAGCAACGAAAGCGGTCGAGGGTCGTGCAGACCAGATTGACCGAGGCAAGCGGTTCAGGTTCGGGTCCATTGGTTCAGGGCTCTCCGGGGGCTTCCACCGGTTCTTTAATGAAGAAACATAAAGCGGCGGCCACCGTGGATCTGACGGCCGGCGCTCCTCCAAAGCCAAGGCATGGGATACCCCCGTGTTTCGTCGTTCGGAACTTTTTCGAAGGGAATACAATGGATGTGGACCGGGAGGACTCTTTGTTCCTGGAGGGGATGGATCGCCCTGCTCGGCGGCTCTCTTTGACCCAGGACGCGAGCGCGGTGATGCGGGTCCTGACTATGGCCTGGATGACGGCTGAGGGGTCTCCTATGCTGGAGCGGGAGAACAGCAAGCTCAAAGAGCAATTGGCTGCTTCTGAGGCCAAGCTGACGGCGTCCACCGAGGAGGTGAAAAAGGTTACCACAGAGTCTGCTGAGCGAGCAACGATCATTGCCAAATTAGAGGTCGATAAGAGAAAGTTGCTCGATCAGAATAAAAAGCTAAAAGATGCCTTTTGCCCCAAAGAGGATGAAGACGAGGACACCAAGCATTTGATTACGAGGGCTCAGTTCCTCGCTCGGATCGACCAGGATATGGAAGATCTGAACGCGTCTACTGAGTTCAGTTTTCAAAATGCGGTGGACCAAGTGAAAGCTCTCCACCCCGACCTTGCCTTGGAAGTTGATCGAATTAACTATCTTTACAAGGTGGTGGACGGTCAAATTGTGGTGCCTGCAGACTTGGTGGTGGCCGACTCTCAGCCGGGGACGATTGTTCAAACTGATCAGCCAGAGGAGCAGCCAGGCCATGAGGAAGCTCGCGCGGAGGAAGATCGCCCGGCAGATGAAGATAATTAATTTGTGGCCTGTGCGCCTTGTGTTTTATAATGTATCTCGTTTTGGGGGGCATGGCCCCCTTTATTTGTAATTCCGAACAAGTCGGCCTTTTGGTGCCGCATTTATTTTAAATGTTAAGTGTTTGACCCTGGAGGTCGGTTGCATATATTGTTTGCTCGTAATAATGCGTCCGTCGGAGAACATAGTTTATTTAATTTTTATTAAGTGTTTGGTGCTCGTGTTCGCGTTAGTTAGAAACGATTGGATAGATACGGGGGAGTATGGTCGGTCTGTTGGTTAGGGGAACCAATCAGTGTTGGGGGTTTTACCCTCGATCGGTGCCCGAGCCAAGATAAAGGCCCGGGCTCCGTGGCGTGAACGTCCCATCGCGAGCTGGGGTTCTGCCTGGTCGTGGTACTTAGGCGATGTCGGACTCGTTTGAGTATCCGTTCGTGCGGCAAGTCTCCCTTTTGCTCGAAAAGAGATCTTGCTTGCTTTGTTAAGTTTAGGCTGACGTGCTCGTACCTAGGCACGCAGTTTTTCGCTAGTCTCTCCTTCTCTTTGCTTGGTAGCTGAGCAAAGGGGGTTGATTTAACTATAGTACTGTTTGAGTTTCTCGGCGTTCCAAGGCCGAGCGAGCTCTTCCCCGTGTAAATTTTCTAAGTAATAAGCACCGTTCTCGGTTTTCGCTCGAACGCGATATGGGCCCTCCCAGTTGGGCGTTAGTTTTCCCTCGCGGGGATCCCTGTGGTTTCTCCTAAGGACGAGGCTGCCTACTTCGAACGTTCGCCTGATGACCTTGGAATCATATCGAGCGGCTATTTTTTGTTTGAGAATGGTTTCTCGAAGGGCGGCTTCTGATCGAGTTTCTTCGACCATGTCGAGCTCGTCTCTTAAAGCTTCATTATTGACATCTTGTTCCATGGGGAATTCCGTGCGTCTTGAACGGACATGCATTTCTATTGGAATTACTGCTTCGGTCCCATATGCTAATCGAAACGGGGACTCTCCGGTCGTTGAATGGGGAGTGGTCCTATACGCCCATAACACGCTATGTAGTTCCTCGACCCAGTGTTTCTTATGCTCGTCTAACCTTCGTTTCAGACCTCTCAGGATTACCCTGTTTGCGGCCTCGGCTTGCCCGTTAGTTTGGGGATGTTCGACTGACGCGAAATGTTGTTTTGTCCCTATTGTCGCGACGAATTCTTTGAAATGTTTATCCGTGAATTGAGTTCCATTGTCGGTCACAATAGCGAGGGGGACTCCAAACTGGGCGAGGATGTTTCTTTTGAAGAATCGAAGTATGTTGAGTGCGGTAATTTTGGCTAAGGCTTCAGCTTCTATCCATTTGGTGAAATAGTCGACGCCTACAATTAAGTATTTGTTCTGACCAGACCCAACGACGAAGGGTCCTAGAATGTCCATTCCCCACCATGCGAACGGCCAGGGTGATGATAACGATTTTAGCTCGGAAGGAGGTGCTACGTGCACGTCTCCATGTCGTTGGCATTTATCGCATCTTTTTACATGTTCCTTTGCATCGTGCTGTAGGGTGGGCCAGTAGTATCCTGCCCTCAGAATCTTCCGAGCTAGCGAACGTCCGCCCGGATGTTGCGCATTGATTCCCTCGTGGACCTCCCTTAGAACGTGTGGAATGTTTTCCTCTTCTACGCACCTGAGGAGGGGCGTAGAGAATCCTCGACGGTACATGCGTCCGCCCACTAAAGAATATGAGCATGCCCTCCGTCGTATGGTATTAGCCTCTTTCGGGTCGGTCGGTGATTCTCCTTTAGTTAGATAGTTGAATACTGGGGTCATCCAGCAATTTGTGTCGCCCACTAGATTAACTTGTATGTAAGGTGATGAGTGCCCGATACTTGGTCGGGGGAGCAGTTTTTGTATGACGGATTTGTTGTTTCCTTTTCTTTTAGTGCTCGCCAGTTTGGAGAGGATATCTGCGCGGGCGTTGTTTTCCCGTGGAACGTGTTTGACTTCCACACTTTTAAACTGCTTCATTTCGTCCTTTACGAGGGCTAGATATTCGGCCATGATATCACTTCTGGCTTGGAAATCTCCTCGGATTTGGCTCGCGACCAATTGGGAATCCGTGCAAATTGTGATCTCTTCTGCTTCTAGATCGTTCGCGAGCCGTATGCCTGCCAGGAAGGCTTCGTACTCCGCTTGGTTATTCGAAGTAGGGAAAGATAAAGTCAAGGACACTTCGATGATGTTCCCTTCCTCATTCTCCAGGATGATACCGGCCCCACTGCCCGTTGGGCCAGATGCACCGTCTACGAAAATAACCCACTTGGACGAAGCTTGCGGGTCTTGCTCAGTGAAGGTAAGTTCACCCACGAAGTCGGCCAGTGCTTGAGCTTTGAGGGCTTGTCTTCCCTCGAATTTGATGTCGAATTCAGATAGTTCTAGTGACCATTTTAACATTCGGCCGGCCATGTCTGGTCGACCGAGCAACTGTCTTATGGGTTGATTAGTCCTTACGATGATGGTGTGAGCCAGGAAGTAGTGGCGTAGTCTTCTAGCTGCGAGAAGGAGGGCCAATGCGACCTTTTCTATCTGAAGGTACCGAACTTCTGGGCCGTGGAGAGCTTTGCTCGTGAAATACACGGGTTTTTGCCCGTCGGATCGTTCGCGCACAAGGGCCGCGCTTACTGCTTCGTTCGCGACCGCGAGGTAGAGATATAGAGTCTCCCCTTCCTCTGGTCTGGATAAGACTGGAGGTTCACTTAATGCTTTTTTCAAGTGGGATAGCGCTAACTCGCATTCTGCTGTCCATTCGAACGTTGCTTCCTTACGGAGGAGCTTGTAGAAAGGGAGTGCGTATTGAGCAGATTTTGCCACGAATTGGGCAAGGGAAGTAATGACCCCGTTTAGTGTTTGTATGGACTTCTTGGTCGTGGGGGTCGGGAACTCCGCGAACGCTCGACACCTATCGGGATTTGCCTCGATGCCCCGCTCAGTCAAATAAAATCCGAGGAATTCTCCCGCTCGGACACCAAAGGTGCATTTCTCAGGGTTGAAACGCATCTTGCACTTTCGTGCTTGGTCGAACACTTTTCGTAAATGGGACGCATGGTCCGTTTCTCGTTGAGATTTGACGATCATGTCGTCCATGTATACTTCGAGCATGTCTCCGATTTCGGTTCGGAAAACTTTATTCATCATGCGCTGATACGTTGCTCCTGCATTTTTTAGACCGAAGGGCATAATGTTGTAAAAGTAATTGCCCGACTCGGTCATGAAGGCCGTGTATTTTTTGTCAGACACGGCCATGGGTATTTGATTGTATCCCGAGTATGCGTCCATGAAGGATAGTAATTTGTATCCGGACGAATTGTCGACCAACTTGTCGATGTTAGGTAAAGGGTATGCATCTTTCGGGCATGCCCGATTGAGGTCGGTATAATCAACACACATTCTCCATTTTCCACTAGATTTTTTCACAAGTACAACGTTTGAGAGCCAGGTTGTATACCTGGCCTCGGTTATAAAATTAGCCTCTAGGAGGTCTTTAACAGCAGATTCGGCGGCATCAGTCTTCTCGCTCGACTGCTTTCTCCTGCGTTGAGCGACCGCTTTATGTGTTGGGTCGATAAAGAGGTGGTGGCAAGCTGTTTCTGGATCGAGCCCTGGCATTTCTGCGGCGCTCCATGCAAACAAGTCTGCGTTCCCTTTAAGGCAAGCTTCTAACTGTCGTTTTACAAGTTCGGGCATATGTGCCCCGATCTTGACGCACCGGGCAGGGTCCTCTCCCAAGGGAATCAGCTCGAAATCTCCGTCCGGTATTGGTCGGGCTAGGGCTTCTGCTGGTCTCTGAACGCTCTCGCCATTATCTGAAAACCTGCAATCTAGGTCGATCGAATCGACTTGAGGGAAAGCCTTGGGTACATCTGGCAGATCCAATGTCGGGGGATTTGGTTGGTATGAAATCGAGCTGAGGCCCTTTGATGCTGCCTCGAAACATCTACGGGCAGCGTCGACGTCTCCGTGCAATGTGGCGACTCTGCCCGAAGTAGTATAATACTTCATCTTCAAGTGGACGGTGGATGACACGGCTATCAGCTCGGCCAGAGTTGGTCGTCCTAATATGCATTGGTATAACGACGGGCAATCCACGACAAGAAATTGGACTATAACCGTCCTGGCCGTTTCGCCTGCCCCGAAGGTGACAAACAGGTCAACATAACCCCATGGTCGGGATACTGCTCCGTTGAATTCTTGTAGGTCGGATCCGACGTATGGAGTCAGATGTGTTTCGTTCAGTTGGAGCGTCGAAAACAGTTGGGAGTACATGATGTTGCATGAACTTCCCTGATCTACCAATATCCTCCTTACGTCGAAGTTCGCCATGCGTGCTCGTATGAGTAAAGGGATGCTGGCGTTTGGTGCTCCTCCCAGGAGCTCTTCTCGATAGAATGCGAGGGGTACGGAACCTTCCCTTGGAGGATCTAAGGTGGCGTTTTGCGCGGGACCTTTGGCGATCAGCTGGTCGAATTTTCTCTTCACAGAACCGACCGTGATTTTATTGAATCCTCCTCCTAATATGACCATCGCCGAAGGGAAAGCTTCCCATGGACTGTGAGAGGAAAGGTATCCTGTGCTCTTGGTGTGGTCTGGTAAGAAGAAGTCTTCCGGGCGATAAATGCTCAGGGCGACCTGCATGTTAGCGTCCGCGGGGATGGGCACGGCCTCTTCGATTTTCTGGGTTTCTTGTGTGTCCTGCCGAGGATTCTCTCTGGACTTTGTGAACTATTTCAGATGCCCGTCTTTGATGAGGATTTCGATCGCGTCCTTGAGGTGGATGCAATCCTCCGTGTTGTGTCCGTGACTCTTGTGGAATCTACAGTATTTTGTTTTATCGGTGCCGGGCTTGGTAGGTTGTTGCCTCGGAAAACGTACTCCTGCCTGTTTGAATTCCGAATTGGCGCACTCAGACAAGATTTTCTCCCTGGATGCTAGGAGAGGTGTATATTCATGGAACCGACCGATAGGTCCCCGGTGCTCCCGCGGTTCACGGGAGCGATCGTCCTTTCTTTTGTCTCCTCCCCGACGAGATGTCGAGGGCTCCTCAGCTCGATGTGGTTTGGCGTCCTCCCGACGTCGGGCGTCTCTTACAGAACTGGCCGCTTGCTTTTCTTCATATTGGATGTAAGCTTGGGCTTTTAGCAGGAATGCGTCGAGGGTCGCCGGGGTTTCAATACCGACCGCCCTATGAAAATCGGTTGAGGGACGTAGCCCCCGTTTAAGCAGATACTTTTTCATGTCGTCGGTCGTGGATACTTGAACCGCCTCTTTATTGAACCTTTCGATGTAGGTTCGTAAAGGCTCTTCCCTCCCTTGGATTATTGCTTCGAGCGAAGCCTCTGTCTTAGGGTGTCGTCTTGACGCAGTAAAATGCCTAGAGAACGTGCGCCCAAGTTGTTTCCACGACGTGATGGATTCAGCCTCAAGGCTCTTGTACCATGTCATTGCCCCTTTCCTCAGCGTCGTGGGAAAGAGCCGACATTTAATTGCTCCCCGAACACCCCGATAGTCGAGCAAGGCATCGATGTTCTCGATGTGTTCGTCAGGGTCGGTCGTCCCGTCGTACGAACCTAAAGGAGGAGGTTTCTCCAGGCCTCTTGGGAGTTTGGCCGCCATAATCTCAGAAGATAAGGGGCCCCGAGCGTATTCGTCGTCACTGGAAATGAATGCTGATCTGTGATCGTGCCTCTTTGTTCTTCGAGGGGAAGCGGATCTTGATCTGCTCCTTCTTGATTTTCTTTTAGGAGAGGGTCGTGGAGATGACTGACGAAACCGTTTGTTGCCTGTTGATTCGTCGGTATTTCCTCTCCTTTTCTTCGGAGGAGACGGAGTGCGCTCCCCTTGGGGTCTCTCGGAAGAATGAGGTTGACGAGAGTTATTTTCAAGTCGGGCGATCTTTTCACCGTGAGCGAGGAGTAACAAGTTTGTTTGATTTAGGATTTCGGCCAGCGCTGCGAAATCTGATCCCGAAGGAGTCGAAGGAACGAGAGTTTCCGGGTGACTCTCCAAGGGTTGATCACGATCGGGTGAAGGCGATGCTGCCTTCCCTTCTGGTTGGTCGTGCGTGGTATCATCATGTAAGGGAGGTTGGACGTTGCTCCCATGTTGCGTGAGAATCATGCCATCATTCGATCGATTTTCCTGGTTGTCCCGAGCAGCCATGGATCTTGTTAAAACTTTTGTTCTTTAAGGATCTTGAAAGAAGAACGGGGAAGTTAGATTTCCCACAGACGGCGCCACCTGATCGTACCTGGAGATCAGGATCCGATACGGCTGGACTCGAGAGCGGGCGAAAGTGGTCATTGAGGAGAAAAAGGGGTGTACCTGCAATGCACTCCGATGCCAAAGTAAGTAACCGAGCAAGAGTGAGCAAGTACTAGTATTAGGGTTGAGAATTGAATACCTGCCCCTCTCAAATGAGGGGGTTTTTATAAGGGACCGGCTAGAATTCTATTGGTTCGTTTTATGATGTGCGGATCGAGGGATCCGTGAAGATAGGAAACGGTCAATACTAGCCGTTAGAGAGCCTCTTTATGATCGGATCATTGGTGGTCGACTAGGGACTACTTTTATTGATTGTGCTCGACGTCGACCGAAATAAATGGGTCAATCTTTCTGGCCCAATAAGAATTGGGCCGAGCCGGAACAGAAATCCTTCAATTACTAAAACCATCTCAAAAGTTATCGAACGACTTTTTTACCAATTCCACTTGGTTTGATGCTATACGCTGTAACCATTTACGTCTGACACTTCATCCTTTCAGTATTTTACTATAGACAACACACTTAGAACAAAATTTCTCACCCCAATACTTATAAATAATTCTCTTTTGACTCTCAACAATCCAATTGAACTCTTTCATCTGTCTCCTTCCATTACGCTCTCAAAGTCTAACAATGGAGATACCACGAATTCTCAAGCAACACTAGGTAGTTGGTAGTCTGCGAAGAACACACGTATCCATTGGAGCTCTCACCAACCAACGAAACAAAACCTGCAGACATTCCGGGATAAAATAACTTACTTGTCAACCACACAATAATAACATCGGTCCAAACTCTCCAGCGACAGAGATACATGGGTTGTACTGTTGCAAACAAAACTGATACAATTTCCAAAACTTACAGTGTTAACCGGTTAACACATTACGTTAATCGGATCAAAATCCAGTTCCAGTAGCATACCAAAATACTGTTAACCGATTAACACATTCTGTTAACCAGTTAACCAACTGCCAGTAGCTTAAAAACATGCATTATCTTATGCATAACCTATCCAATTCAGCTTAATAAAACTTCCATGGTTATTATACTCCATGTCAATCCTCCTCACAAGATTCTATTCACTTGAGGTTTTCGTTCCTCAAACGATCCAACTTACATGCTTAACTTTGGAGCGTTTTTCTCTCACTCTTACCTGGAAGGTAACTTAAAAATCCATATCTCTGAGTGCGGCTCAACTACACACATCTGGTATTACTCTTACGGAATCTATAACTGATGTTAATAATTTACGATACTAGAACCGACCAATTATTCATCTCTTATCCACACGGTAATTCAGGTATCAAAAAGTTTCCCGGAAGATCAACGCTTTATCAGTCTCTTATAACTTCACAATTTAGGTCCTCAGTAGTCACAACGACAACACACCAAAAATTCAGATCATTTACTGTCCACCAATCATGCTCAAAAGAAGGTCCAACACTCTATCCTCTGACACTTCAAACGGAAGCCAAAATGGACTTACAGTTCAGAAAGTACGATTCTCTAAAGTCATCCCCAAAAGTCATGTGTCAATCGATTACCTATCCGAGGCTAAACGGTCGAATACAACTAAACTTGTACCTTTTTGTTGACAAACAATCCAACTCCAAATTATCAATCCAATCCACACTAACTTGCAAGATGATTCTCATTCACAGTTTCTAAGCATGTATAACAATCGCTCACCGTTCACAACTCAAGATAACATAGAATGGGCACAACATGCAAATCACATACTCCAACAAGAAACGAAGTAGAACTACCATTTTGCTATGGTCACATCATGAATACTCAGCAGAATAGTTCGATTCCACTCGTACAACGATGCTAGTAGGAAAACGACAATGACTACATCAAAAGGGTTTTAGCCACAAGCTAACACTTGGTTTTTCCATAAACAAAATCAAGCACACGGGTAAAACAAAACAATGGACATCGCATGTCTAGTATACAACTTTGTCCACTCTCTTCAATTCCTTGGTGAGAATCAAAACAATGACATTCTTAATCCCACTAGAGATAAATTCCAAATACTTCGATCATTCACAAATACAAGATTTTTCCTTACACTTGAAAACTGAGGTAATGCACTCTTCTGAAGAACCTTGTTATCTCTACTTACGTATTAATCGGAGTTCCCTTACCCTCTACTAATCATTGCATATAATGTCTCTACAGGTTTCTATCGGTACCAAGAATGCTTCGATCGGACACTCGAGTCAAAAATAAGAATCTTAGAAAAAGTTGAATTTTCAAAACTTAACAATGGTAACTAGTTACTACCAGGAGGGTAACCGATTACTCAATGCAAATCTTAACTTCCAATAGCTAAAAGAGATTTAGAAACACAATTTTGTAACCGGGTACTACCCAAAGGGTAATCCGATCACTTCAAACTCAGAAGCACAATTCTGGTTTTCATTGCTACCTAAACCTCCCAAACTCATTCCAATCACGTCCAAAAGTTATAAAAATTATCAACAGATGATTCCACACATATAGTAATCACACTACCAGAGTCCTAATTGGGAGAACCATCATTTCTTACACTTCATTAACTTTAGTTTCAATGACAACTTAACAACTCCATAGTACATTCGTCCAACAATACATTTATTTATTACTTCCTCATATTGTATTGTTAATATCGTTCCATACTGTGTTCACTTCACGCTCTATGATAATCCTCTCATACCCAAACATAACTCGTCTTACTAGAGTTCTCCCGAATCCAAGGTGCTTACTTTATCACTTACCACTACTTCATCTAGTCCATACTAAATACACCTCAAGTTACTAAATAAAGCTTATTATTTATCCGGTACTATACCTTATACCATTCCTTTGGTAATTCAACACTTCCGAATTGATCCCTTACTAAATATATAACACCCTGATGCATTACTCTAAACTTGTTTTCTCGTTCATAACCGAATATACAACAATGCCATTCTATTCTTCGCTCGGGGTACACTTGTCTTACTTGAAACGTGTAATTTACATCCTTGTGTTTCTCTTCACACTTCACCACGATGTTAGGTTCTCAAAAGAAAATAAACATTCTTAACTTGTAACTAATATCTATCTGTAAGGTATTATCTGAATGCATTCTTTGAAGTACTCTCATTCATCCAGGATGCCACCAAGATGTTAGGTCTGAAACACTAACAATTAATTTACTCCTGAACCTTACGTCACACGCTCCACAAAGCATCTTCTCTTTTCGTGGAATGAGATTTCTTAATACTCTTGTCCACAACAGTGACCAATACTGCTCTACCAGTGACTTTACATATTCCTTGATGCACTGACCACTCATCATGTAGATATTTGTACCTTTCAGACTCTATCCATTCCAAAGGATTTTTCGAACAACACACTTCTCTGCAACTCCATGTTACAGGAAGTACAACTCTTAAGAAGACTCCAACTGAGCTGACTAAAGCTCCCTCTGGTAACTCTTGGCTTGAGCCTACTCTCACAGCACAAGTTACGACAACACTTCATAATCCTCGTGGTCGCACAACCATGATTCTACCTATCACATACACAGCATTAGGTTGATCAGGCCCAATACTACATAATATGATATTAAGAGCCATACCGACAAGACACACATAAGAGGAAAGAAAGATTTACTTATTTTGTTTCAAGGCTAGGTCGAGGATACGACCTGCTCTGATACCAATTGTAACGCCTCATATAATAAATACCTAGAATATCATAATACAAGAGTTTATTTGGTACTGACACCATCATAAGTGCCTAATAGCATAATTCACATTCTTGACCAATTCTAAAAACAATACAATCTACGGTGCAAGACATAGAAATTATACAAAAATAAAAATACTAAGATCAATACAATATCCATTATTGTACAAAGACAAATACACATCGGAAGAACTAAGACTATGCTTCTCTTGAAACATCTTGAGCATAGCTCCACTTGTAAATCAACCTGCAAAAGAAACCTGAAAAGCAATAACAATAGTGGGGTGAGATATCAACATCTTAGTGAGTTCCCTATCTTAGATTTCTCTCGGCTCTAAAGGTTCAAATCTAAACATTCTAAAGTCTTTGGTCACTTCTCTACAAAGAAGTTAAAACAGGATGGAAAAATATCCATACAACGCTCGCGCCACTAAATGAGTGGAACATCTACCTTAAGCTTTTATGGATGTTTCCCGTGGGACTCAGTGTAATACCCACCTCAAGACTTACTCAAGACTTCATCGGGTAAGACTTCTTGTGGGACTCAGTGTAATACCCACCTCAAGTAACTACCATTCTTCCCGTGGGACTCAGTGTAATACCCACCTCAAGTCTAAACCATGCTTCTCGTGGGACTCAGTGTAATACCCACCTCAAGCCTAAATCATGCTTCCCGAGGGACTCAGTGTAATACCCACCTCAAGCCTTAACTTGCTTCCCGTGGGACTCAGTGTAATACGCACCTCAAGCCTTAATTTGGGCAAGACTTCCTATGAGATTCAGTGTAATACCCACCTCAAGTCACCACCCACCTCACCGACGGTACCTCAAGCCTTTACGGATGATTCCCATGGGACTCAGTGTAATACCTGCCTCAAGATTTTACGGAGGACACCGTGTGTTACGCGTCAATGATTCGCATCATCTTAAGGTAGTCCTAACATCTCACAAGTTATACCATCTAACAATTTCTAGTCACAATACTAGGCCATACTATTGGCATATGCATCCCTTATATTTTATGTACAAATTGAGTAGTCTTTTGAGACGTTGGTTGTATCCCTAGTATCCCTTATATATATATATATATATATATATATATATATATATATATATATATATATATATATATATATATATATATATATATATATATATATATATATATATATATATATATATATATATATATATATATATATATATATATATATATATATATATATATATATATGTGTGTGTGTGTGTGTGTGTGTGTGTGTGTGTGTGTGTGTGTGTGTGTTAGGCGTATAAAAATAAAAAATATTTATTAAATTGGTGTTACACTAATTTTATTTTAGTGTTTTGGTAATTTAATTGTACTTTTTTACAAAGAAGTAATTATATGAATGAATTTTTGTTGGTTGATTTGGAACAAAATAAATTATATAATTTTTAGTGATGTTATACCTAGTATGATTGAGTTGATCTTCAACATCAAAATCCTATTTTGGTTTTGGTTTAGTGTAGATTTTAGTCCAAATCAATTATATATTTTTTATGTTTGGTACAAAAATTCTCTTCTTTTCTTTTTTTGTCTAAAATTCATTTGATCTTTATATGGTTTAGTGTTTCCTTATTATTGAGTTAGAGTAACATTAATACTCTATTTTAATGCATTTTATTTTATTAAAAAATCAATTTTAAAAGATAAACTCTTGCCAATTATTTATTAGTAGTTGATTTGTATATATTTTTAAGAAGAGATGCAATAATTATGCATTAGAAAATTGATATACCTTTAAGAAAATATCCAAAAAAAATGTATACACTTGTATTAAAAAAAAGGGGGTTAATTATATAAGCCCCTTGCCATTAGGGCGAGATTTGGTATCCCCTCCTGAAATATTTTTTTATGAAGTCTCCTTTATAAAATAAAAAATCATATTCTACACCCCCCCCCCCCTTTACCACATCTGCTGACTGGGTCTGAATAATGTGATTATGTGGCACTGATTGTGCAATTTTACCACACCCTTCAACATCAACCTTTAACAACAACAACATTGGACTGCAAAACCATACCTACAACAACAACATATGCATTAACGTATGAATCAATTCTATGAACAAATCCACTAAAACCTATGAACAAATCCATTAATCTTCTTCAATTTCACCTAAATCTGCAGCAACGTAAAATTTATTTAACCTAATTTCTTTTCCTCTTCACAAACCTAATTTCTTTCCCAGAAATCAAAAACTTGTATAGATCTGAATAAGGTTTTATTTTGGGGTAACGACAAGTAGCAACCAACATTGGACTCCAAAAGGCTTAAAGCCCAACAACCATGACATAAAGGTTCAGAAAAATAAAGGAAATGGAAAATGAAAGTCATGTAGCACAAATCGTGAAAGATTCTTCTACATTGTATCATCTCCATGGTCACTGTAGGTAGCTCACCTTCTTTCTCAAATCCAAACGTTGCCACTGTTCATGAAACAAAGAGAACAAAATTTGCAGCTCTCTCCCTCAACAACACCGGTTCGTCACGGTTTGTTGTTGTTGTTCGAAGGTACGTTCAGTTTGGATGATTGCAAGATTTACAATTTGCGGTTTCTAGATATTGAAGGTTGAAGATGGATTTTGCATTTTTGCAGGTTTGTATTTTTGCAGGTTTCCGGCGGTTCCTGTGGTTAAAGGGCTTTCGGTAGTGGAGCGGTGTTCCATTTGATTCTGGCACGGTCTCTATTCACATTCCACGACGGGTTTCCTCTGATTCTGGTACGTTTTTGTGTTCGACTCTGCTTCTGTTTTGTTCTGATTGGTTTCATCTCTGTCGGTAAATTGCGGATTGAATTGTTTCCTACACATAACCTGTTTGACAAAAAGCACAAACTAATTTCCTTCTAATTTTGCATTCCAATGATGTTAGGATATTTGGTTTTGGAAATTACAGGTTTGAAATTGTGAGTTTGTTTTTGAAAATTTATTTTGGCAATTGGTTATAAACAAATACACAGTTTTCTAATGTTGTAGGTGCGGATTTGGTTTCGTCCGCGGAGGAAGCAGTTGATGTTGTTGCTGCTATGTTCATGTTCCGAATTGGTTTTGCATAGTATGGTTGTAGTTATTGAAATTTGTTGGCTTGACTTTAGCTTTTGTTTATGAATTTTTATTTTGGCCTGATTGCAGGTACATAATCTTTTTGATGGTAATGTTGTATTCAGGAGCAGCAAGGAGCAACAATGTGCTTTTGTTTTTGTTTCATCCTCCTCGTGTGACGTTCCAAAATTGATTCCATCCACATGAGGGAGATAGCAACAAAGAGTTTTATACAGTCAGTAATTCATTTAAGTCCAGTCAGCAATCCATTTAAGCCCAGTCAGCATATGTGGTAAAAAGGTGTAGTAAAAAATGGTTTTTGATTTTATAAGGGGGGGGGTTCATAAAAAAACTTCAGGGGGGCAATATCAAATCACGCCATAATGGAAGGGGATTCTAAATATGATACTAGTGATGATGTTGGGACATCTACTTCTGGTGAAGACAATTGATATTGCTGATGGTGTTCTTGATTGGATGATGATTATCTTTTTAGTTTTTTTTATTCTGTTTTTTTTTCTTTTGGAACTTTATGTGTTTGGGCTGTAATATTTGTGTTACTCTTGACTCAGATGGATCTTATGATACTTGGTTTTTTTTCTACTTACCATGTTTATTTTTACTGGTTCTCCTTAGTGTAGTTTGACTAATTATGGCTAAAAGGGGGGAGAGATGATTGTTCTGATATTTGTTGTTGGTTCTAATTTAAGGGGGAGTAGTTTGATCCTGACATCTTAACATTTGATTCTGACATCTGCTGAGTGGCTATGTGGCTTGAGGGGGAGTACCAGATGCTTGCATGATTGTTGATTTTTTTCTTCTGCTATGGTGTTCTCTGATTGGCTTTGTGTATGTGTAGTTATGTGCTCTAATATTGTTTTAGCCAAAATTTGCCAAAGGGAGAGTTTGTTAGTTTTGTGGTTGGAAGAAATTTTGGTAAAATAAGTTATCACCTCATAATGTTATGATTGATGTCTTGACATGTGTGTTAAGCATTCTGCAGGTGTTTTATGTGTGGTTGCAGTAGTTTGTTCATGATGTCAAGCTTGATGTTCTAACATGTGATGACATAACATTTTGTTCAGAATATTATGTTTTTTCTGCTACGTGGTTATTTCACAATCTTTTGTGTGTTTATGTTGAGTGAAGTGCTGCACAATAATTGGTGGTAATATTAGAGCAGACTATCATGTTTTTGGAAGAATCAGTCGTTTCCTTTTTTTGCATTTTGTTTCAAGAAGATTTGACGATCAAATATGTTTGTTTCCATAGCCCAAGCCCATGAAGTTCATTATGTATTTAAGGATGTGCTAATCCTAATTACATGACAGAGATAATAAAGATTGAAAGTTTCGTGTTCAAGAATGAAGGTTGTGTCTAATGTTTTTGTTAACTGTAAGTCATTTACACGTCACCTAGATGTTTGAGTTGGATTAAGATTTATTGAGTTGTAAGTTGTTCATTCTAAGCTTTTAAGAAAAATTGCATTGTTCTTGATTGAAGCTTTTAAGCAAGATAAAGTATTGTATTTTAAGAATGTTCTTCTCTCTTGTAATTTTCTGTCATTATCACTGCTTGTGATTGAGGGGGAGTTAGAGGTGTCTATTATCTAAGAGTGTCTTAGATAGAAATCTCACAGGTAGCCTCCAGACGTAGGTGTGTTTGCACTGAACTGGGTTAACAATTATTTGTGTCTTTTACAATTGTTTACTGCTTAATTTATCTTGTTCATATTTTAATCATTGTTCAGATATTAATGTCGTGACATTTCCTTCGACATCTCATATTTGATACCATAATTTCAATATTTATATTATATCATATCTCAATCCAGTTTTTGATGACACAACATAATATGATAAATTAATCCTGAAATTTATTCTATTTTGCTTCACTAGTTCAAATTTTATCCTGATTATGAGTTGAATATGAGTTAAGTAAGAATCCGATAAGATAAGAAAATAATTTATAAATTTACCCACATAAAATATAATTTAAAATAAAAAATTAAATGTGAAAAATTATCAATAAATAATTTTTAAAAATATGTATGATTTTGTACTAAGAATAATTTTGTAACTTACATAATATAAAAAATTAAAATATAATAAATTGAAATTAAAAATAAAATAATTAGTATAATTTTAAAAATATGAATACTAATTTTAATTTTTATCAAATTAAATATATATTTTTTGTAAGGATAGTTTTGTCCTAAGAATTCATATATAATAGAATTCATAATCATTTAAAAAAAATGAAATTATTTACTCAGTTGTGTCAATAATTTTTTTTATTTTCTATATTATATAAAATTATTAATTTTAAAATATTTTGAAAAATAATTTGGTAAAAATGCAGTTGTTTTGTCAAATACATGACAGGATAACATAATATATCTTTATTCTACTTTATATTTTATATTTTATTATGTTTCTATCATATCCTTAATCAATATAGTTAACTTCTATTATTTTTCTTTTTTCTTTTTCTTCTGCGCATCTCTTTTTACAACACAATATAACTATATATTACCCTTTCTTTGTTGAAGAAGAAGAAAGGATGAAGATTTAAATTTTCAGTTTTATTTATTTGTCGAGGAATATAATAAGTAATAATTAAACTATTAATTTATGATTTTTCTAATAATTTTAAAATAATGATAATAATAGTAATAATAATAATGATGATGATGATAATAATTTGGGTGAATAATATATCGAAATTGGTATGTATTAGTTGTTAAGTGAATAATACATCGAAATTGATATTTTCTCCGTCCGAAGTGCGTACCGTTTTTGCATTAATGAAGCTATTGACTTAACTCATCTTAGAATTGATAAAAGGTGGAACTTGATTTGGAATTTGAAGGTTCCCCCAAGAGTCAAAAACTTCCTCTGGCGGCTTTGTATGAACCGTATCCCTACTAGAGTGAGATTGAAAGATAAAGGAGTTGATTGTCTCACCAGTTGTGGTATTTGTGGGGAAAGAGAGGAGAATTATGAGCATCTATTTTTTCAGTGTGCAATGAGTATTGAGTGTTGGTAAAAAGTAGGTGTATGGTCTAGATTGCAGCATCTGGTGAAAACTGAAGATGATTTTGTCTTTGTTCTGTTTTCTCTTATACAGGTTTCAAATCAGGATCAAACAACTTTATGGTCTACCATTTTTTGGAGTATTTGGAAATGCAGGAATGATAGTGTTAATAACAAGACTCAGAATGATTCAGATTTAGACGCTATCATCAAGGAATGTAAGCGCTTGTTAGGTTCTAGCTTTACGAACTCTCATGTTAAGTTTATTAGGAGACAAACCAATAAGATCACCCATTTTTTGGCTCGGGTGGCACCATCCCTTGCTAGTTTCCATATTTTTAATGATGTTCCAACATGTATCAAGAATATTGTTTTTAATGAAAAAATTGATTTTTTCCGGTAAAAAAAAATTGATGGTCTATGGTTCAATTCATGATGACAATATTTATTTTTATTTATACATCCATTTAAATAAATTGATGATATTTGTAAATAAATAAGTAACTTAAAAAAATGGAAGGTTTGTTTCTTCTATTTTACTTGATTTATGAAATTGACCCTCTTATTTTAAAATTAAATATTTTTTATCTTTGTGTTTTACTTTATTCATAAAATTAATTATTCTATTTTAAAATTAAACAGTTTTGATCCCCTATTTTAAATTTAAATAATCTTGATCCCTCTCTTATAATTTTGTACTTAAAATCAACGATATTTTTATTTTTTAAATAACAAATTATTTCTGAAACATGACAATTTATCGTATATAAATCTATTTTTGAACTTTATAAAAAATTATATAAATTAAAATTTGGGTGACTTAAACTTGAATTTAATCAAAAAATAGTTAAAATATTAAAACATACATAAAACTTTTATTTCAATATCATTAATTCTCTCTTTTTTTAAGGTATTTAAGTCTCTCATTTTCGACATTATTTAAATAGAAATGGCCAATCTAAAGCATATAGATAAGTTAAAGGATCAATATAATTTCTTTAATGAGTTACTAATATATACCTATGCTTTAAAGATAAGAACCAAAAAAGTATTTTAGCAACTAAAATAATAAGCTAATATAGAATTAGTAGAAGACTCGTGCGTCTGCACGGATAAAAAAATTTATATCTTAAATTATCTATTTGAAATGGAGTTAAAGTTAATGAAAAATTTAGGCATGGAAGGATCAAAGCTTAGACACAAATTATCTATAAGTTAAAAATCATCTTTTCTGTAAAATACATTTGGGTATAGATGAAGACATTTAAATGAAGAACAGACATGGATATACATCTATCAAATAACAATAAATTATCTTAACAATGAGAATAAATAGTTTCTTCATTCATATTACATTCAAATTATTTAATTCTATATGTAGTAAGAAAAGTAAAGTAGTCACGAAGATCATCTAATCCAAAATTAATTATCAATTCAAGAATACAAAGTAATCTATTTAATATCACAAGACAAAGTTTAGTCATGATAACCCACAAGATGTCATGACATTGTACTGTGACAACTTAAGTGCTATTAACATATCAAAGAATCCTATCCAACATAGCAGGACCAAGCATATTGATATCAGTCATCATTTCATCAGAGATCTTGTGGAAGAGAAAGTGATCTCATTGGAACATGTAGCTACAAATCTGCAATTGGCTGATATATTTACTAAAGCTTTGGATGCTACCCAATTTGAAAACCTAAGGGGTAAATTGGGAATCTGTTTATGTGAAATATAGCAGTTATGGAGATGTGCCAACATGTCATATGACATCGTGTGGCATGATCACCAGATGGCAACACCAGTCTGGTCAAGGACTCTGGGTATTCCACTCCTAAAATTTCTCCAAGTAACCGCTACTTATAAAAATATCAGCTTGTTATCAGCTATTCATCTTCTCATCATCCTCTCAAAACGAATTGCATTCTCTAACTGATTTTCAGAACTCATCAAAATCATTCAAACCTAAACTCTTCATCCACCACTTTCGAAAATGTCTCAACATCAAAACCCTAACCTCTCTGAAGAAATTCTCAACCAAGAAGATGTGGTGCATGCAACCCCCATCTCTGTGGTACCTATGGATTCAACTCCAATAGACGAAATCAGAGGAAGTGTTCCTCTTGCTCAAAAGCCAAGAACCCCTACTGTGAGAAGGGCAAAGGAACCTATCTTTAGCAAAGTCAAAGGAATGCCTTCATCCTCAAACACCACTCCAAAAGCCTATGAATATGTGGATGATTCTATAAAGGAACTGGTGAACAGGATTTTGTCTGAGCAAAGAGTTGTGAGTGGCATATCTATCCCTCTGAACACCATGCCAGCTCCACAAGAAGAACAACAAAATCAGGCTGAAGAGGACACTCCTGCTCAACAGGATGTCCCAATAGATGTTGAAACATCTGAGGACCAGCAAAAGGCCTCCACTGATGGTGATGATGAAACATCTGAGGACCAGCACAAGGCCTCCACTAAAGATCAAGCCTCTGTTGATCCACCTGCTAAAGAGGAGACTGCTCAACCTCCTCCTGTTGTAAACATAGAGCATGATTCTGACACAGAAATCATTGCTTCTGTAAACCCTAGCATAGCCAAAAGGCTTAGGACTAGGAAGGAAAAGAAGAATGCAGGACATGCAACTCCTGAGAAGAAGCAACCTACACCAAAGAAGGATAAAGCTAAAGTTGCTTTTGGTCCTACCAAACAATGGAGCAAGGTGAATACACAGAAGAGGAAAGCTGTCACCCCTCCAGATTCAGATGTTGAAGAGGATGTCCCAACATCCCCACCAAAGAAGAAACCAGCACCCTCAAGGTCCTCCTCTGCTGTTCCAGAAGCTCCTCTGGACAACATTTCTTTCCATCATGTGTCAAGTGTGAGCAGATGGAAATTTGTCTATCAAAGAAGGGTAGCACTTGAAAGAGAGCTGAGCAGTAATGCACTTGAGTGCACAGAGGTAATTGATTTCATCTCTTCTGCTGGCTTATTCAAAACAGTGTCAAACTTCTCTCCTTGCTATGAGCTGCTAGTCAAGGAATTTATTGTCAACCTTCAAGAAGACTGTGCTGATGGTAAGTCAGCTGACTTCAGAAAGGTGTATGTAAGAGGGAGATGTGTGGAATTCTCTCCTAGGGTTATCAACCACTATCTAGGAAGAGAATCTGATGGACCTAATGAGCTGGGAAAGACAGATAACCAGGTGTGCAAGGTCATCACTTCCAATCAGGTCAAGACTTGGCCAGTTAAAGGGAAACTTTTTGTTAGCTTGCTAACAAGAAAGTATGCAATACTGCATAGGATTGGCACTGCAAACTGGGTCCCTACCAACCATACCTCCTCAATAGCAACTGGTTTGGGCAGGTTCATATATGATGTGGGCACCCAAACAAAGCTGGATTTTGGGGCCTATATTTTTGATCAGACATTGAAGCATGCTGGAACTTCTGCCACAAAGCTGCCTATTGCCTTCCCTTCTTTGCTATGTGGAATAATTCTTAGCCAGTATCCAGGTATCCTCACTGAGAAGGATTCAATCTGCAAATGAGAGAGTCCCCTGGCCTTCCACTACAAGTTGTTCTTAAGTCATCATGCAGTTGATGTTGAAGCTCCCTCTGGGACATCTGCTGGACCTTCAAAGGCAAAGTCTCCAATATCCAAAGCTGCTTTGATTGCTGAGCTGAAGAACACATGCAAAGAACTGGATGCCAGGAAGCAGAAGCTTGAGGAGATTATCCAAAGGCTGGAAATTGAAGAGAGTGCTCAAAAGGCTGCTGCTTCTGATGAGGAAACTGAAGAAGAGGAAGACACTGAATATGAAGATTCTGAGTGAAAAATGTATGTGAGGAATATGTAATGTCTGCTTCAGCATTGTATTTTGAATTAGTAATTTTGTAATTCTCTCTGAAAACTTTGGCCCCAATTTATGTCTAACAAGGGGGAGAAGAGAACTGAACAATGTATGATGCAGCTTACTGATTAATGAAAAACTTATGTTTGCTTCTGAACTAAAGCTGTGTTTTTGATGAAAAATTTCTGTTGCAACAAGTCTGAACACATGTAGGTTTGAGGGGGAGTAAACTCTCACATGACTCAACAGAAAAGAACTGTTGTACTCTGATATAAGAAATTCTGCTGCACTCTGATAAACCAGAAAAGTATGTTAGCCAAAAATTAGCCAAAGGGGGAGTTTGTAGATGTTTAGAATTGGCAGAATTTTTGACCAACAAGAAGTAATGAATTTAGTTCAGGATGTCACATCAGATGTTGTGACATTATCAAACAGAGTATAAGTAAATGAACTGAATTCAGGATGTCACACCAGATGTTGTGACATTGTATCAGTTAATGAAGTAATTTCAGTTTACAGGATGTCACACCAGATGTTGTGACATTGTATCAGTAAATGAAGTAAGTTCAGTTTTCAGGATGTCACATCAGATGTTATGACATCTCAAACCTGCTACCAGAATTAATTAATGATTAACAGAACTGAGTAAATTAAGGGAAGTTATCTGGAATTAATTATGGATAGATGAAACAGAAGAAGGCGCATCTGTAGGGAGTTTTGTTATATGACTTCAGTATAATCAGAAGAACTGAATCACCTAGAATCTAGGAAGTAACAAACGCTAATTCAAGGTGATGGCTGCATGCGTATCAGGATTGGATAAACCTACAGAAAGCCCAAAATTCAAACACCTATTTAAGCAACAGAAACTCTCAGAATAGAGTACGAAATTAAGAAGACCAAATAGGGTGTTTTGTGTTTTAATAGCAGGTTGTTTTATGTGTACCACTTTATGAGCTTTTAAGCAAAAGTGTATTTGTGTCTTGATTGAAACTGTGAAGTAAGATCAAGCTGTTTTATTTGAAGTATGACTTCAATTTTATTAAACTTGTAAACATATCACTGTGTGATTGAGGGGGAGTGAGTTGGTACTCATATCTAAGTTGTGTCTTAGGTAGAAATTGCATTGGGTAGATATTAAGTGAAAGATTAAACTGAGTGGTTTAAGTCTAGAATTAATATTACTTATATTGGATTTCCTTCCTGGCTTGGTAGCCCCCAGATGTAAGTGTGGTTATACACTGAACTGGGTTAACAAATTCATGTGTTGTTTAATTTTCCTGCACTTTAAGTTTTGGTCAAGTCTTCAAGTGTTTAAACATCTCATTCGACATTACGTACCTGATCACAGAATTTCAACATTTAAATGAAGAACAGACATGGATATACATCTATCAAATAACAATAAGTTATCTTAACAATGAGAATAAATAGTTTCTTCATTCATATTACATTCAAATTATTTAATTCTATATGTAGTAAGAAAAGTAAAGTAGTCACGAAGATCATCTAATCCAAAATTAATTATCAATTCAAGAATACAAAGTAATCTATTTAATATCACAAGACAAAGTTTAGTCATGATAAAAAACTGTATCAAATATTAAGAATTTTTTCCAATAAAAGTGGCTATTACCGGCCATTAGTAGGAGTTTAAAACATTGATGACATCTAGAAGGTCTATAGTTGGCCTAATTGAATCTATCCTCAATAGTTTATACTTTATCGTATTATAACAAATAATATATTTTACTCTTCAATCAAATGATTTATTCGATACTTATTTACTTTAATCACCACCATCAATAACCCCTAAAAACACATAATATATATTTAATTTACTTTATATGCATTATTTATACGTGCACATGATGGTGTATATTTTTACCCGATTAATACGGTTTTCGAAAATTGAAAGGCACTTCTCAAATCCACGAGCCATTTGACAATTTAGGACAAATTGACCAATGAATTAATATTAAATAAATTATCATAAAAGGTCTTTGTTAGTGTAAAGTAAATTATGATTTAAGGGTAAACTATGAATTAATATTTAAAAAATTATTTGTTTTTAAATATCAACAACTTATTTACACTAATACATAAATATAAATAAATTTTGCAAACTCTACATTAATACTAATATTATTAATAACTGATAATGTTTATAATTTTATTTTATTCTTTGTATTTTCTTTTAATCAAGAATTAAAATAAATTATAATAAAATATACGTTCAATACCAAATAAATGAATATTAATAAAATAATATTATAATATAAAAAACATGAAGAAAGAATTTTATTTAATGTAAAATGTGATTTAAAATTTTATCAATTTATTACATCTTATTCAAAGGAAATATTATTCATTACCGAAACTTTTTACACACTTAATTTCTTTACATTTATTATTTTATAACTGTTCTAATTAATTTACACAATTAATTTCTTTACATTCATTATTTTATAACTGTTCTAATTAATTTTTTAAGAAGATTTGGAATGACCGCAAACTCAAAAATGGAATGAGGCATTGAAGTGGTTTAATTCATATTGCAACGATAGATTGACGTTCAATTATATTCTGAAATATGTTATTGTGAAAACAGTTTATACCTTGTGAAATTATAGGATTTTCATTTGCTTTGGGGTCAATGTTTATAGAATATAATACTAATCACCTTAAACTAATATCTACAAACTAAAAAAATTATAAATATTAAAATAAAATAATTTAACATTTTGAAAAAATTTAACTCAAATTACATAACTCTAATAGGGAATGAGAAAGGATATTTTAGAGAGATCCATAGCATCTTACTTTAATGGATAGGTAGTTGATATATTAGATTATTGAAACCCAAGTACAAGATTTATTAAGAAAATTTAACAATGAACACAATTATTATTGGTTCCATCCATAACATCTTAAATCACCTGTACCTAGTTTCCTACATGGTCCTGATTGTGATATATTCCAATCGCAAGAAAAACAATCATCTCTGTCTCCTTCATATATATCAAACCAATGTAAATCCTTATTCCATCGAAAGGAACAGAAGAATAGTGTTTCGCCAATAATTCTTTTTCCAAAATGAAAAGTATAACTATTACCATGATGAAGAAGATGAGGTCCAAGATCGTCATCTTGGGATTTGCAATGAACATTTAAATCCAAATTACTCCCACTCAACTGGTTGAAAATACTCACAGACACTTTTCGCCTTGACTCAATGGAAGAATTATCATACTCTCCTAAAACATTGTGCCTTGATAGCAATGTCACCATGCACATCAAAAGAAATATTTGAGTAAATAAAGACATTGATATTTTTTTAAGGGTGAATAAGTTTTTGGTGTGTGGAGGTTAAATTAATTGTTAAAGAAAACATATATTTATAGGAGATTTCAAGTAAATAAAATAAATATTTAAGTTTATTTTAGTAAAAAAAATAAGTTTATTAATATATTGTTAATTGAAAAATCAATGAATTTGATCTTAAATATAGATAAGATAAAATCTGGTGGATTATCTCAAATTACACTCATTTTATAGTTTGGTTGGACACTTTTTATGCTCTTTTTCAATTAATTTATTTATTGAAAAGAAAAAGATAAGATGCATCGCTTATTTAAAGAACTTAAAAAAAAATTATTTATAATTTATATAAAATATATTTTATTAAATGTATTGTTTTGTATTTTATAAATAATAAAATAATTAATAACAACTTTTCTAGAATTACAATTTATGAAATACTTTTAATTAATAGGTTTAAATAATATCTTGGTCAAGATATTGTTCAAATCCATAATGTAATTTATATGATATTATCTAAATCCTTAGTCTTGTTTATTATTATTTTCTCATTGTTTCATACCATAGATGAATATAAATTTATATTTATATTGATCTTGACAAAAAAAAAAGATAAATTATAATAATTTTAAAAAAATTTAATATTTGTGATTATCTTTTTCTTTATGAGCAATGGATTTAATAAACGGAGTATAAATGATATTCAACCTGATTACAAAAAGGAGGATAAGAAATTATCGATTCAATTACAACTAAGACAAATATAACAACGGAAACTTGTTGAATTCATAAAGATTACATTTGGAGTGTGTAATTTCTCCGATAAAAATCCTCCTCCACACCAACAATTTCACCCTCCAAACGATATCAATAATATTCCAACTAGCACAATTAAATATGATATCATTCCCAAGCATTCAAATATTCCAACAAATAGCTAACCAAATAATTCATTTCCTTCCTCTCAAACTTTTTGGTTATACCAAAACCAATTCACAAAACTTCCTTTGGCACAACACTGAAGAGAATCGGGGAAAATTAATCCAATTCGAAACTTCTTTCCAAACCAACCTAACCGTCAAACAAGAAAAAATAAATGATCCAAATCTTTCGGGCAAGAGTTACAAAGGACACATAAAGAATTACAAGACAGAGACAAACTCCCTCTAATCACAAGATTGTCCTTTGTCGGTAATCTATTCCAAAAACACCTCCTTGCAAACGCTTTAATTTTCAATGGAGCCAACACGTTCCAAATTAAACTAAAAGCGTGATCATATTTGTCCATCGGACAGAACCGGATATGATAATAATTAGTGAGTTATAAAAGGAACTTACCGAAAATAAAGAGTTTGAATCCGACTTCCAAGAGATGCGGTCCTTACCAAAAGAATTTGGCGAAAAATTCCCAATAAAATATGTAAAAGCTGTTGTAATGTTACCACTCCGACTCCGGCCGAAAACAATCGGCACAACCAAGCTGGCAGCATCAGCGCTACTAGAAACAGTCCCACCTCTAGCAGTGGCAGCCGCTGCTACCTGCCCTGAAACAGTGATGTTGCTGGCAAAAATCTTGCCTTGGGGGATACCAAAATCCCCCCATTCCTAAACACCATTATTCCATCCACCCATGCATCCCATTGACACGTTTTTAAGAAGAGAAACCTCGAATAACTCTGGGAAAATCTCCCCCAAACAACCTGAACCGATCCAATCGGCATTCCAAAAAGAAGTATCAAAGCCATTTCCAATTTGAAAAAGGCAATTATCAATAAAAATGTATTCTTGATAAGAATTAACAATAGAAATCAAATCACACCACCAAGCCGATTGTGAACTCCACTTGTAAAGAGAAGCACATTTGCAAGACATATGTAATTTAATGTCCCCGTACCGAGCTTTCAAAATTCGAAACCACAAATCATTCGATCCCTCCAAAATTCTCCACCTCCCCTTGTCAAGAAGAGCTAAATTGAAATCTTTTATCCTTCTAAGATTTAACCCTCCTCTTTCATAAGGGAGACAAAGATATTCCCACCTTAACCAATGAATTTTCCTAGCACCTTCTGAATCGCCCCATAGAAAGCCACTTTGAATACTAACCATGTCTTTCCAAATTTTAACCAGGGCTTTAAAGAAGGATAACTGAAAAATAGGTAAGTTATTGAGCAATGACTTCAACAATGTAATTCTACCTCTGAAACTCAAAAAACGATTTTTCCAACTAGATAGACAACTTTTAAGTTTTGAAACCAAAGAAGTCAAAGTAGAAAGTCTACAGGGATCAGAACCAACTAGAATACCAAGGAATACAAATTATTTCTTTTCCGTGGAGGAAAAAAGAAAAATTGTTGCCGCTTCAAAAAAATAAGGAGAAACATTTATGCCAACAAGCTTACTTTTGTGGAAATTGATCCCTAGACCCGAAACCATATGAAAAGCCCTAAGAACCGATTTGATAGCTCACATATGTCTCCAACTACCATTTCCAACTAAAGAGTATCATCCATAAATTGAAGAACATCAATAAAACAACTCCTTTTTATTAAATCCGGAAAATTCTCCCATTTCAACGGATTTCCTAACCAACCCCGTTAACCCTTCTGTAACCATAACAAAAATAAAAGGCGATAAAGGATCTCCTTGTCTTAACCCCCTTTCCACCGAGAATTCCTTTGACGGACTACCATTAACCAAGACCGACATCTTACTAGAAAAAATATTGACCTCCATCCATTTCAACCACATACTCCTAAACCCCATTTTCCTTAGCAAGAATCTTAGGAAGTTTCAATTGACTTTATCGTAAGCCTTCTCAAAGTCTACTTTGAATAGAGAACAAGCCAATTTCTCCTTGAAAGCATAATCAACAATCTCATTAGCCACCAAAACTCCATCAAGCATTTGTCTCCTTGGAACAAAAGAACTTTGGCAATTTAAAATTATAGAATGTAAGATCATCTTCAATCTAGATGCCAAAAGCTTACAAAGAGCCTTGTACATACAACCACAAGACAAATGGGTCTATAATCATCTAACCCCAAAGGGTTATCTCTTTTCAAAATCAAGGTAAGAAAAGAAGATACAATTGCCTTTAATAAAATAGCCCCTCGGTGAAAATCCTTGAAAAAACGACAAAAATCAACCTTGAGAAAGGACCAACATTTCTTAATGAAAAGAAAGGAGTAACCATCGAGGCTCAGACTTTTTGACCCATCGCAACTCTAAACCGCTTATCTAATTCCCTCATCCGAAAAATCCATCTCAAGAAAAGATTTATCCTCCTCACTAAGAAATTTAAAAGAAATTCCATCCAACAACGGCTTATGCACTTCGGGTTCAACGAATTTAGAAGCAAAATGGTCCTTACCTCCTCTTTAACTTTGGAAACGGAAGAAAGAATTCCATTATCTGAATTAACAAAACCAATATGATTGTGTCTCCTACGTTCCTTCATCACACAATGAAAAAATCTAGAATTATTATCTCCGTCATTAATTCACTTAATTCTAGATTTTTGAATGAACATATTCTCCTTGATGCACCAATTCAACCAAAATTGATTTGAAGCCTCCTTGCGAGCATCCAAAGAATAATCTGAGATTATACCATTAGAAGCTTTCTCCACTTCATCACTCTAATTAATATCCTTCACGCACTTATCCACCACCAAATCAATTTTACCAAACACCTCTACATTCCACTTTCTAAGACTTCTCTTAAGAAGTCTAAACTTCTCTTTTAAAACAAAATCCCCTCTTCCCTCCACCCTTAAGGCTTTCCACTCCTTCTCCACAAAAGAGATAAAATTCTTATTGTTGAACCATACATTATTCACTTTTAAAGACTTCGGACCCCAATTATGGAGGTCTGACACCAACCAAATAGGAGAGTGATCAGAAATATCTCTCGGACCTATAAGTTAACCGATAATACCCCACCTACTAATAGACTCCTTAGATAATAAGAAATGATCGATGCGACTCATGGAAGAACCACTCCCATTTATCCAAGAAAATTTCTTCCATTCGAACAACACATCCACTAAATCACCATTCGATATAAAATCCAAAAATTCCATCATCTCGCTAGACACGTCCCGTGGGGTGGGCCTTATGAATGATTCATTCAAGAACCTATGGAGTGCTAGACTCCAGAATTCAGTTCTTTCGTTATTTGATATGTAATTAAGTGTCTTAAAAGACGAAAGGGTTAATGAACCACGTCCTGTGGGGCGAGCCTCAGGAATGATTCATTCAAGAACCCATGGAATGCTAGACTCCAGAATTCAGTTCTTTTGTAATTTGTTATAAAAATAATTTGAATTTTTGTAATGGAAAAGCTTGATTAGTATTGGTTTAAGGTTAATTGTTGAGTGTGTTTTAGAGACGAAAGGGCGAATGAATCACGTCCCATGGGGCGAGCCTCGAGAATGATTCATTCAAGAACCCATGGAATGCTAGACTCCAGAATTCAGTTCTTTCGTTGTTTGATTAAGAAAAATATTTTGAAGTTTGAAAATTGTAAAATGAGGAAAAATTAATGATTGATAAACAAAAACGTCCTAAGGTTGAATTAAGGTTTAGATAAATGTCAAAGTAATTACGTATATAAACGAAAATGACATAAAGTCAACCAATAGATATTTTCCCTTGGAATAATGCAAGTGAACAAAAGCGGAAGACGTATACACACGTCAAAACATCATGGATCCGTCAAAAACCACATCGGGTCTAAATAAAAATCAAAATGGAATTGAAAAGCAAAGACACATTTTTTTTTGCATTTTTAGTTTATCAACAACTAAAAAAAATTACAACTAAACTTAAAACTAAATTTAAATAACTTACTAAACAATAATATTTTTTATATTTTTAAGTGTTAATCACATATATATACTTTACTTCTAAGATTACTAAATAAATTAAACAAAACTATATTTTGAAATAAAGAACTAAAGTCAATCTAATAACTTAAACTAATAAGTAAATTTTTAAATAATTTAAATAGATAACAAACTAAAATAAATAAATAAAAACTAGTAAAATAAAAATGAAAGAGAAATAAATAAACATGGATGTTTATCATAAGCTAACCTATATTAACACTATAACAACAATAAAATATGAACACATAAAAAAATATTACATTTTTACAACATAGTTTCACAAACTAAAATATAAATAATTAAATGATGAATGATACTCACAAACTCCAAAGCTAGCAAAGGTTGAGCTTGTTGTGTAGAAGAAAGTGAGTGTGTTTTGATGGAGGTTGTTGTTGTGGTGAAAATGGTGAATGTTTATGGGTATTGTGTAAGTATAAAAAAAGAATTTTGACTTTGAAAAATATGTAATGAATGTGCTAGATTTTGAGAATTTAAGTGTGATCTTTGTTAGTCTCAAATGAAAGAAAGAGAGATTTTATTTATAATGTGAATGAGGTAGGAGTGTTGATGTGACAATGCATGTGACTTTATGAGAATGATTTTTGGTCATTGATAAGTTCCAAGTTGGCAATCTATGTGAAGTGTGAGAATGATTCTTGGTCATTGATAAGTCCAAGTTGACAATCCATGTGAAGTGTGAGAATGATTCTTGGCCATTGATAATTCCAAGTTGGCAATCCATGTGAAGTGTTTGTACCTCACTCACCATTTTTCCTTTTTTGAACATGAAGAAAAACAAAAGAAAAGTAGTAAGAATAATAATAAATAATATTAATAAAACTAATAATAATAATAATAATAATAATAATAATAATAATAATAATAATAATAATAAAAGATAATAATAATATAACTAATGGATTTCAAACTATTGGGGATTGGAATGGCCCTAATGGTAATGAAGGAGTAACATGATAGTGTCTTGGAATGTTAGAGGAATAAACAATGCAGGAAAAAGTAGAGAAGTCTTTCAAAGACTGAATAAGCTGAATCCTGTGTTAGCAATATTAGTGGAAACTAGAGTGAAACAACAAAAAGCTCAAAATATCAGAAATAAGATGGGATCCAAGTGGCAATATTTAGATAACTATGAGAAGCATAGTAATGGGAGAGTCTGGATTATGTGGAATGAGAATAAAATCAGGGTGAAGATGCTAGACAATTCTGATCAATTCATGCATTTGGAAATAGAAGACTTGAAAGATAAGACTAAAAGTTGGTGCACTGTTGTTTATGCTCATAATTCCATTCATCAAAGAAGAAAATTGTGGGAAGACATTGAGAAACTTCAATACAATGGAGCTTGGTGTATTATAGGGGATTTTAACAATGTCTTGACATCCCTTGATAGAATTGGTGGCAAGGAAATTCAAGAGAGTGAGTATGCTGACCTAAATACCATGATGGAGAAATTAGACATGGTAGAAAAAGATACAATTGGAGACCACTTTACCTGGTTCAACAAACATGTCCATGGTGCCATCTACTCAAGAATAGACAGGTGCATTGGAAACCTTGATTGGATGGTGAAAAATGCCAACAAGATGCTGAGAATCATGGAAGTAGGTGTATCAGATCATGCTTTATTATGTTTGGAGGAGGAGGTTAGGCCTAAAGTAAAGAGATATGCTTTCAAATTCCAAAATGCTGCTGTCAACTTAGAGGGGATAAAGGAGGTCATTAGTGATCATTGGAATCAACATGTTAGTGGAACTGCTATGTTCAGATTGTGGAGAATGCTGCAAATGCTTAGGAACCCTATAAGGAACATATGCAGACAGTTTAAGGGGATTGGTGATCAACTGAATAGTACCAGAAACCAGTTGAATGAGGTCCAATCTAAATTGAAACATGATAGGCTGAATTGTCAACTGATTGAGGAAACTAAAAAGCTAACTAAGGAGGTGATCAGACTGAATTACCTAGAGGAGCAATTGTTGTTTCAGAGAGCAAAAATTAACTGGATAAAAATGGGAGATGGCAATAATAAGTATTTCCATGCTGTTTTAAAAAGCAAATACCAGCATACAAGTATGAGAGGGTTGCTGAATAATGCTGGGGAGTACCAAACTGACCAAGGGGAAATGGAAACTATTTTGGTGGAATTCTACAGGGACTTAGTAGGTAAGACAACTCATCAATTGAAAGGCATTAACATAGTGGATATGAGAAAAGGTGCCCAGCTAACTGACAGTCAGAAACAAGATTTAATTAGCCCTGTTACTGAGAAAGAAACAAAGGATGCTTTGTTTAGCATTGATGATAATACAACACCAGGCATTGATGGCTATGGGTCCAAGTTTTTCAAGACTTATTGGGAGATAGTGAAGAAAGAGGTTTGTGAAGCTGTCTGGGAGTTATATAATTCAGGGAAAATGTTGACTGCCATCAACTGTACTCTTGTGACATTAATTCCTAAGATCTCTACTGCTGCTAAAGTTTCAGAGTACAGACCCATCTCTTGCTGCACCACTGTTTACAAGATCATCTCTAAAGTCATGACAAAGAGATTGAGTAAAGTGCTTGCTAGCATAATTGATATGAGCCAAGCTGCCTTCATATCTGGAAAACACATCCAAGATCACATCCTGCTAGCTTATGATCTCCTCAAAGGCTACAACAACAAATATGGTCCTCCCAAATGCATGATACAAATGGATCTTCAAAAGGCCTATGATTCAGTTGAGTGGATAGCCCTGGAAAATATCCTGAAAGAGATGAACTTCCCTAACAGGTTCATTCAATGGGTAATGTTGATTGTGACAACTGTTTCCTATAGATACAAAGTGAATGGAGAGGTGACTAGTATTCTCAAAGCAAAAAAAGGGCTAAGGCAAGGGGATCCATTATCCCCCTTGCTCTTTGTAATTGTCATGGAGTATCTACACAGAAAATTGCAAAGACTCAAGGAGATACCAGACTTCAACTTCCATGCTAAGTGTGAGAAGATCAACTTGATAGAGGTCAGTTTTGCTGATGATTTATTGATGTTTGTGAGGGGGGATAGAGGCTCAGTGGAGATTCTCATGAAGGCTTTTACAGAGTTCTCAGAGGCTACTGGTCTGACTGTGAATCCGAGTAAATGCAAAGTGTTTTTCAGCAATGTGGCAGATGATGTGCAGGAGCAGATTCTGCACACAACTGGTTTTGTGAAAGGGAAAATTCCATTCAAATATCTTGGGATTCCTATGTCTAATAAGAAACTGTCAGCTGGCCAATGCTTAATGCTTGCAGAAAAATTGACGAACCAAATTAGGCATTGGAGCACTAAATGTTTGAGCTTTGCCGGGAGACTGCAACTAATAAATAGTATATTATTTGCCACTACTAATTATTGGTTGCAAGTGATGCCGGTACCAAAATCAGTTGTCAAGAAGATTGAAGCGATATGTCGGTCGTACCTGTGGTCTAATAGTGAGAACATTACCAAGAAGTCTCCAATTGCTTGGAAAAAAATCTGTCAACCAAAGGAGAAAGGAGGGCTGAATGTTATTGACATTGAAACTTGGAATGTGGTGTGCTTAGCGAAACTGTTGTGGAATTTGAGCGGGAAGCAGGATAGCCTTTGGATAAAATGGGTGAATACTTACATTCTGAAAAACCAGGATATTATGCAGTCCCCTATTAGAAATTCCCAATCTTGGATTATGAAGGGGATACTGCATGTGAGGGGAAAAATTGAACATTTAGCAGAGTGGGAGAAATTAAAACATAGAGAGAGATATAATACTAGCAGCATGTATAAAGAGCTAAAGGGTGAGCAACCGAGAGTTGAGTGGCGTCATGTGATGATAAAGAACCAAGCTAGACCAAGGGCGATGTTTACGTTGTGGATGACATGCCACAAAAAGCTTGCTACGAAAGACCGGTTCTTGAGATTTCACATGATTCATGAGGATAATTGTTGTTTTTGTAATGAGAAGGAGTCAATTAATCATCTATTTTTTGATTGCCAGGAAACAAATCGGATATGGATGGCGGTGCTGAATTGGATTCAAATCCCGCATGAGGCTAGTAATTGGAATGAGGAGTTAGAGTGGCTGAGCAAAAAATGCAAAGGGAAGGGTTGGAAAGCTATGGTGTTGAAATGTGCAATAGCTGAAACTGTCTATCATGTTTGGAATCATAGGAATATAATGGTTTTTTGGGGGGGAGAGCAATATGCAACATGTAATTGATAACATCATAAATTGTGTAAGCCAAAGGCTTTTGGGTAGCCCTAGATTGAGAAAGCACATTAGCTTGTTAATGTTGCCGTAGGTTTTGTTGGTTTGTTGGCTGGATCTTTGGATCGCCTTGCGTGTAATTGTTTTTGGTTGGTAATATATTTTACATTTTCCAAAAAAAAATAAAATAATAATAATATAACTAATAATAATAAAGATGATAATAACAATAAAACTAATAATAATAATAAAACTAATAATAATAATAATAAATTGAAAATGGTTATTAAAAAAAAGAAATTATATTGAATTAAATAAATTGAAGTTAAACTAAATCAAAGATAAACTAAATAAATTGAAATTGAAATTAAACTAAATTTAATATAAAATTTAATTAAAATGTAAATTAAAGTCAAAATAACTAAGATTAATTCTAAATAAACTAAAATAATTATCTAAATAGAAATCATAAAAAATCAAAAAATGGTATGAAATGATAAAAATCAGTTAAAAATGCATGATTATTGACCAATGAAATGTTTATGCTAAAATGATTGATTATCGATGCTACGATAAAAATGCTTTAGATGAATGAAATTATTGAAAGATACTCGGTCAAAATTTAAGGTGTGACAAAATGTCGGCTGACGGTTCAGTTACGACTAACCGTGTGTGTTTGAAGTGTCCATTGACCATTTATGGTAAGAATTTCTTGATGGATTTAGTGTGTTTGCCTTTGCGCCATATGGATGTTGTGCTAGGAATGAATTGGTTGGAATTTAACTTTGTGAATATCAACTACTATGCAAAGACGGTGGAGTTTCCGGTGTTTAGTGATTGTGGGGAAATGATGTTTCTATCTGCGAAGTAAGTGGATGGACTTTTAGTAGATGAAGCCCAAATGTTTGCTTTGTTTGCGGCATTTCAAGTTGACCGTGAACAGGTGGGTGTTGAATTACCTATTGTCCTAGAATTTCTTGATGTGTTTCTGGATGACATTAGTGATTTACCGTCGGAGCGTGAAGTAGAGTTTTTTGTGGATTTAGTATCAGGTACTAGTCCAGTGTCGATGGCTCCTTATAGGACGTCGGCTTCTGAATTGAGTGAGTTGAAGAAACAACTTGAAGAACTTCTTGAGAAGAAATTTGTTCGTCCAAGTGTTTCTCTGTGGGGTGCTCCTGTGTTGTTGGTTAAAAAGAAAGATGGTAGTATGAGGTTGTGTGTAACACGGTGGGAGAACTGACTTTCTATAAATGTTGCGGATAGCAAGAGTCGCTACCGACTTTTATTTTATCCATATGGAAAAGGGCATAAAAGAACAAGAAAGACCTATTTTTAAAAGACTTGAGTTCGGTGGGTATGTTATATAAAGGAAAGGTGTTAGCACCCTTTATATCCATGGTTATCCATGGGCTCTTAGTTACTTAGCTAACTTAATTGTTTTGAAAGTGTGAAGTGTGTGATTAGCAAATTTTCTAAGTACTTTGTAATGATCCTCGTATGGATGTATACAAAGCCTTGTTTTGAAAATGTTTGAAAAATTGTGAGGTGTAAAAAGTATTTTAAATGGTGTGAGCCAGTAACTTAGAGTTTCTACCCTAGACTAAGTCTTTCATGTTCTTGTATGTTCTTTCAAGGGTAAGAATATCCCTATTATTAAGGAATAAGTAGTCATTACCTTGGATTTTATTTGAGAGACGGGCGTAGGGTCATCGTATGGTCAATGAAGGCAACTAGAGGGGTGTCTTTAGCAATTGGGAGGGACTATCATCTCTTACCGAAGGGACAAGATCATTATCGTAGGCAACATCGTAGGGACTTGATCTTTTAAACCGGGGAGGGACTAGATGATTTTATTTGTAGGGACATTTGCTTAAGACACCCCCACTTTCGAGGGACTTGACCATATTTAAGGCAACCAAAAGGGGTACCCTAGGAGGTGCAGATGGCGATCGTAGAACGATTGACTTAAGCGTGTGAGTGATTGTTTTCAGATATTTATTCTTTTTTTGTTAAGTTATCTAAGTTCGTATTAATTTCCAATTACATTTTTGCACTCCCTATTATTACTAACCACAAAAAAAGGCATAAATAAAAAGAAACAGAAAAACATATATTTTACGCTATTACATCGCTTTGGGGCAGATACATAATTATATAAGCAGAAAAAATAAATTACATCTGATAAATGATAACCTATACAATTTTTCTAAGCATAATAGATGAATAAAATAAATAAAGAAAATTATTCTAAATAATGTAAATTAAGGTTAGAGAAAAAATTATTAGGGTTTTGAATTAACAACTAGGGTTAGAATTTAAAATTAAGGTTTGATAAAAAAATAGGGTTTAGAAAAATAAATAAGGTTGATTAAAGAAAATCAAGGTTAGAAGAGAACTATTAGGGTTTAACAAAATCAGGGTTAAAATTAGGTTTTTTAAGAAAATTTAAATTTATAAGAAAAACCTAATTACTAATTATTATTAATTAATTTACAAAATAAAAAAATACAAATTAGTTATTTACATGATTAAATTATAAAGAAAATTATTAACATTTTAAGAAAATATTAAATATCTTTAAAAAAAGTGAGATTATTCTTTTTTATATTTTAAGAAAAATATTTTATAAGAAATTATTGTAGTGGTTAATCATTAACTGGTTTAGTAACTAATTAACTATAATTAAAATAGGGATTAACAATATAAATAATAATTGGAAAAAAAACTAAAGGAAAATGATGGAAATTCGCCTTAAAAAGATAGGGAGCTGGGAATCGAACCCAACCCCTCTGGCTTCACACGCGCACCATTCACCACCAGGCCATTGGTATACCTGTGACAAATAACCAACAACAAATCATTATAAAATGAGATGAATTTTCAAATACTAGAAAACGCGCTAGTCTTCTTCTTCTTCCTCCGTCTGTTGCCTTAGACCTTTACCTACGATTTTCCGTCACTAAAGGTTTTAGTGACGGATTTTCGTTGTCACTACAACCCCTGCGTATTCCAGCAGTGCAAATAACATGAATAAACTGATTTTAAGGGTTCAAAGTAGTTAGTATGAGGTCTCCAAGTCCAAAAAACGCATTGATTTCACATGAAATCACTTCAATCCTAGATTCTCGAATTTGAGCTTGTAAACCCTAAACATGGTGAAATCTTATTCCTGCATCAAAACTTAAATTAAATCATCCATAAACATTCCAAGCATCAATATAAACAATATTATACCATCGAAATCAAGTGGGAGTGCATCAATAATAGAAATCGAAAAACTGAAGAAAAAAACAAGATAAAAGTGAATCGGTTTTCATGATTTTGGATGAGTTTGATGATGGCGATGAGTGAATAATGATCAGTGAACCTTTAGAAAACTAGTGCAACCTTTGTTGTGCTTTAAAAGGGGCTGGAAGACCAAAACCGAATCTTGAATTTTCTTGAAATTTTTTGCAAGTGACATGTTGTGTTTGGTTCTGAATTTCGTCATTTTATGCTTTGGTCTTGTTGTTCTTATATAATGGATGGAATTCAGGTCAAAAGATGGGCTTTTTGTTCATGGATTTTGATTACTTATGATTGAAGAAACCAATCATCCATAAATGTTCAAAAATCACATATATCCTTGCCAATTTGATCTAGCACGAATTTAAATGTTGTGTAAATGCTTCTAGAACAAAGATTTGATCCAAATATTGACTTTTTATATTTTATTTATTAAAATTGAATTTTAACAAATAAAATCCAAAATAATATAAAATAAATTATAAAAATCAGAATAAATGGTCATTGGGTCGTGCATGACTTTATCTTTGAGATTGGGTTGCAATTTTATAGGCCCATTTGGAAAATTTTGGAGTTAAGACCTTTTTTGCTTCATACACCCCTTAAAAATCAACCAACTCTGACAAAGCACAACTTCCTCAATTTTAATGCTATGAAGGTGATATTGGACTTTTTAGAAATATTAGAGTGTCCTCTAGCCAAACTTTTTGGTCCCATGTCCATATCTTTTACCATTTTCAAATTATGAGCTTTGGAAAAAGTTGACTTTTTGTTGACTTTCAAATGGACCTATAATGTTTTAGCTCATACCTTCCAAATGAAGCATTTCTGGCCTTGGATTGTGAGACACAAAGTTGTATAAAATTCAATTTCCTTAAAAATGAGCTTTGGATGGGAAATATTTGATGAAGCATGTGAAAGTTATGGTTGGTCAAAGTTCAGTTGACTTTTATTATGAAAACTCTAATTTAGAAACTTCTTGATTCTTGATGATCTGAGATTGCCTTGATGAATCATGACCAACCCTTGATCAAATGATTAATATTACCTTATAATCTTGATATTGACAAAAATCTTGAAGTTTGACTTTAAGTTGACCACAGTTGACCTCAGTTTGACCTTTTTTACCAAGTTAACTGATTTTTGAATATTTGAACATTTGTCTGGTCAAACTTATTGGGAAAGCTCTGAAACTTGGCATGGGGATTCTTTAGGGTATGTAGGATGTTATGAAGCTCACCCGAGGCCTTGGAAGCCCATTTATCTTGGAGAAATTCAAAACCCTAGTTCTGGATCCATTGTTTAGGAGGAGGCTTTGTCTGATGAAACCTTCAATCCTTTTGACCAACTGGGGACCTAAAGAACCTTGTGACCATTAAAAAATCTTGAGACACATTGCCTTGATTGTGGGAGGGAAAATTTTGGGGTACAAAATTTTGAGTCGATTATCGACAATTGAATAAGGTGACTATTAAGAATAAATATCCACTTCTGAGGATTAATGATTTGATGGATCAGTTAGTGGGAGCTTGTGTTTTTAGCAAGATTGATTTGAGGTCGGGTTATCATCAGATTCAAGTTAAAGCAGATGATATCCCGAAGACATCTTTTCGAATGAGATATGGTCATTATGAATATACTGTGATGCCTTTTGGAGTATCCAATGCACCTGGTGTATTCATGGAATATATGAACCGAACTTTTCATGAGTATTTGGATAAGTTTGTAGTGGTTTTTATTGATGACATTCTGATTTATTCGAAGTCAGAAGAGGAACATGAATAATATCTAAGGATTGTGTTACAGGTGTTGAGAGAGAAGAAGCTTTATGCTAAGTTGTCGAAGTGTGAGTTCTGGTTGAGCAAAGTGAGTTTCCTTGGCCATATGATTTCTAGTGGAGGAATTTATGTGGATCCTTCAAAGATTGATATTGTGTTGAATTGGGAAACTCCGAAGTCTGCTACAGAGATTAGAAGTTTTCTTGGTTTGGCCGGTTATTACCGGAAGTTTATAGAAGGTTTTTCTAAGTTGGCATTGCCACTAACGCAATTGACTCAGAAGGGTCAAGCTTATATATGGGATGTTGCTTGCGAGAAGAGTTTTGTCGAGTTAAAGAAGAGGTTGACTACTGCTCCATTTTTAATTTTTCCAAATCCGAACGAACCTTTTGTGGTGTATTGTGATGCTTCTAAGATGGGTCTTGGTGGTGTTTTGATGCAGAATTGCCAAGTAGTTTCTTATGCTTCTAGACAATTACGTGTTCATGAGAGGAACTATCCTACCCATGACTTAGAGTTAACAGTCGTGGTTTTCGTGTTAAAGATTTGAAGACTATTTTTTTGGATCGAGGTTTGAGGTGTTCAACAATCATAAGAGTTAAAAATACTTGTTTGATCAGAAGGAACTAAATATGAGGCAGAGAAGATGGTTAGAAATATTGAAGGATTTTGATTTTGAATTGAGTTACCACCTTGGTAAAGCTAATGTGGTCGCAGATACCTTGAGTAGAAAGACTTTGCATATGTCGACAATGATGGTGAAAGAACTTGAGATGATTGAACAATTCAGAGACATGAGTTTGTTGTGTGAAACTACGTCTGAGAGTGTGAAGTTGGGTATGCTGAAATTGACTAATGATATTATGGAGGAGATCCGTTTAGGACAACAATCAGATTTGAAGTTGTTTGATTGGATGACTTTGATTAACCAAGATAACAGGGGAGAATTCTGTTTAGATGAGAATGATATGATGAGGTTTCGAGATCGTGTGTGTGTTCCTGATATCCCATAATTGAAGAAGAGTATTCTATAGGAAGGGCACCGAAGTAGGTTGAGTATTCATCCTGGTGCGACTAAGAAGTATCATGATTTGCAAAAGTTGTTTTAGTGGTTGGGTATGAAGAGGGATGTTGTGGAGTCTGTGTATTCGTATTTGGTATGTCAAAAATCAAAGGTTGAACATCAAAAGCCTTTAGGTATGATGCAACCATTGAGTATTCCAGAATGGAAATGGGATAGTATTTTTATATATTTCGTGACAGGTTTTCCGAAGATGGTGAAGGGAAATGATTCCATTTGGGTGATTGTTGATTGATTAACTAAGTCGGCACATTTCTTGCCGATAAAGATTAATCATTCTATGTCTAAACTAGAAGAGATGTATATTAATGAGATTGTGAAGTTGCATGGGATACCGTCGAGCATTGTGTCAGATAGAGATCAGCGGTTTACATCGAGATTTTGGAAGATTTTGCAAGATGCTTTGGGAACTAAGTTGAGGATGAGTTCTGCTTATCACCCATAGACGGACGGTCAGACAGAACGGACTATCCAATCCTTAGAGGATTTGCTAAGGGCTTGTGTATTGGATCATGGAGGTTCGTGGGATGATCATTTACCTTTAATTGAGTTTACTTATAATAATAGTTTTCATGCGAGCATTGGTATGGCTCCGTATGAAGCATTGTATAGGAGGCGGTGTAGGACTCTATTGTGTTGGTATGAGTCAGGCGAGAGTGATGTGCTCGGACCTGAGATTGTGCAAGAGACGTCGGAAAATATTAAGATGATTAGGGAGAGGATGAAGACTTCTCAATGTCATCAAAAGAGTTATCATGATAAAAGGAGGAAAGCGCTTGAATTTTAGGACGAAGATCATGTGTTCTTGAGGGTTACTCCAGTGACTGGTGTCGGGCGAGCTCTGAAGTCCAGAAAGCTCACTCTGCATTTCATTGGACTATATCAGATTTCGTAGAGGGTTGAAGAGGTGGCATATTGGATTGCATTACCGCCGTCACTTGAGAATTTGCATGATGTGTTTCATGTGTCATAGTTGAGGAAGTACATTGCAGATCCATCGCATGTGATTCAGATGGATGATGTTCGAGTAAGAGATAATTTGGCTATAGAGGTTTTTCCAGTGCGAATAGATGGCAGAGAATTGAAGCGATTAAGAGGTAAAGAGATTACCTTAGTGAAGGTATTGTGGAGTGGACCAGCTGATGATAGTTGGACTTGGGAGCGAGAGGATCAAATGAAAGAGTCGTATCCGATGTTGTTTGCTTCAGGTACATTTTCGAGAATGAAAATTCTTAAGTTGGGGAGAGTTGTAACACCCCAAAGTCGATTTTAATTATGTTGATGTGTTTTCTTGTGAATTTTGATGTTTATGAGGTTATTTGATGTTTTGTGAAGTTTGGGGCAACTTAATATTTTAATAATATTTAAAATAATTAAGTATATGGGGTTTAGTTGAGTATTTGAGAGTAAATAAAATAAAATAAAAGGAATTAGAGGATGAGGGTATTATGGTCTTTTGGTTGAGTATAAGTGGGGGTTTTATGGGGAAAGACTAAAAAGGGTCCTAATGGCAAAAGTGACAAAAGAGGGAAAAGTTGGAAAGAACGATCATTTGGAACGATCGCAAATTTGGAAAGGAGCTCTGGAGAAGAGAAGCTAGGGCTTGAGGTTTGGAAGAATTTCAAAGAGTTTATCGAAAACTTACGGAATTAAGGTATGAGGAGTATTTTCCTTTCGATAATATAATGTGGGAATGGAATTGGGGGGTTTTGTGGTGTAGTTTAGGGTTTTTGATTTTATGATTTTGTGTTGTTGATGATGATTTCATTATGAATTAGATGAATATAATGATGTATATGATATAAATGATGTTGTTAGGATGAATGTTGACGTTAATGAGGTTTTCTGGTGTAATGTTGCTGAATTGTGGATTTTTGGAGAGTATTGTCGCAGAAGGGAGAAGGCTGAAATCGCAGAAAAATTCTGCAGAAATCGCGAAGCTCGCTTAGCGAGAAAAGTCAGGGTAGTAGGCGCTTAACGAGCACGAGGTCTCGCTTAGCGAGCCTTAGAAAACTTGGAAAAATGATGTATTTTTAAACTTTTTTTAAGGTAGTATGTTATAGGTTGCTATGATGTTGTGAAGTTGTCAAATAATGTGTCTTGGAGGCTATATGAGTAGAGTTAAAAATTAAGTGTTGAACTATGAATTATTTGATGTTCTTTGAGTTAGGATGTATGATTTCATGATGTAGGGATATGATGTAGGATGAGTGTGTTGTATGATGTCCCATGAGTATGTATTTGATATTATAAATAAGAATGAGGGATGATTGTTAATAATGAATGCGGATGCAATTTTATGATGTTTTGAGGATGATGTATGTATATTGCGTCTTGCATTCATGACATTGATTTTATGAGGGGACTTCGGTCCATTGGTAGCTTCAATCCCATTTTGCAGATTGAAGTGATATGATGTTTATGATGTACTTCCTTTGGGAAGGGTTGATGGTCCAATGTCCATCACATAAGGATGTTTTGGTACCACATGCATTAGTAAGAGGTTTCATTTCATTCTAAATGACATAACATAAGTGCATTGATGTTTTATGTAATGAATGAGACATATTTGATGATGTGTATTAAATGAGTAAGATGAATATTTCTATGATGTGACGATGATGATGATGATATGTATAGATGAGATGTAAATGAATTGTTATTGTTAATTTGTTTTGAATTCTTATTTCTGTATTATATTATGGAATGTGAATTTACTCACCCTGCTTGCCTTCTGGTGATGGTCTATTATGTCATCCTGCAGATAATTAAGGTTAGCTTAGTGCGTGCTTAGCTCGGAGATAGTGAGTCGTCAAGTTAGTTAGAAGTGGAGTCATGCTTTGTGTCCAGTAACATTGGGATGGGTCTCGCTTGAGTGTTTTATGTTTAATTGGATTAAGATGTTAAGTTTTGTTTTAAATATTTTGGTAAAACGATGTTTGAGATAATTATCGAGTTTTGTTTTATGAAGAACATATTAAAACTTGTTGGTTTTCCGCTGCATAATTATGAAGAAAAGTATTTATGATGTTTTTCATGATTTTGTGAACCCGTGTTACGGGACAGGACTCTATGGGATATTTAATGTTTTGACATTTGATTCATAAAAAGTAAATGTGATGCCCTTTTTATGAGTTTTTACTCTGATAATTGATTTGAATTTTCTTAGTTATGATGGGATAGAGAAGGGTGTTACATTTAACCATTTCATTCCAAGTGTTTCTGATTATTCTTGATCATCCTGATAGATCTTCAGAAATATATTGTTTTCCCCAGTCAATCTTTTTACTATTTTCAATATATCAATCCTCGCCACAAAGTTTGTCTCATATCCAATCACATTCATACGTATACGTAAAATCCCCAATAGTTGCATTCATACATTCATCTCATATTTTACTATCGCATTACATTTCACATTGGACAAACTTTGTGGTCTTCTTATATCTAATTGACTCTTACCCTAGAATTTCACTTCTTTGGATTCAAGAAAATTAGATAGGGGCATCTATCATATCCCAAATTTGTCATACTTGTATATCATCCTATTTTTGTCTATTAACCACTATTCATAAAAATCCAAAAAAAAATATGTGTCCGTATTTTTTTCTTAAGGATTCAGTCAAAGTTTTTTTTTGCAAGTTTCCTTGGTGGTTCGTTCAGAATATGTGTGCAATTGTAACACGGTGGGAGAACTAACCTGGGCGTTTTTGTTTCCAAAAACTATGTTGCGGATAGCAAGAGTCGCCATCGACTTTTATTTTATCCAATAAAGAAAAAGGATAAAAGAAGAGGAAATACCTTTGAAAAAGATTTGAGTTCGGGGGGTAGGTTATACAAAGGGAAGGTGTTAACACCCTTTGTATCCATGGTTATCCATGGGCTCTTTACTACTTATCTCACTTTACTTTGTTTGAAAAATTGTGTAGTGTGTGATTAGAAAATATTTTCATAAGTCTTTAACTTTGCAATGATCCTCGTATGGATGTATACAAACTGTTTAGTTTGAAAGTATTTTAAAAAGTGGGGTGTAAAGAGTGTTTTGAAAAGAAATGAGCAAGTACTTAAGAACTACTTACCCTAAGTTTGTAAGAACTTTCTTGTTATTTATTTCCTTTAAGGGTAAGATTGTCCTTACTATTAGTGAGTAGGTAGTCTTTACCATGGATGTTAAAGGGACGGGCGTATGGTCATCGTATGGTCATAGAAGGCAACCTTGTAGGGGTATCTTAGTATTTCGAATGGACTATCATCATTTTCGTAGGGTCATCGAGAGACGAGACCATTTATTTGTAGCCAACTCGAAGGGAATATGATCTTTTATCTTGAAGGGACTTGATGATTTTGTTCGTAGGCAACTTTTACTAAGATACCCCCACGTTCGAGGGACTTGACCATATTTCGTAAGGCAACCAAGAGGAGAAACCTTAGGAGGTGCAGATGGAAATCGTATAACGATCGACTTACGTGTGTGAATATTAATTTCAGATATTTATCTTTTTAATTTAGTGGGCTAGATCCAGTTAATTTAGCATACAAGTCTTTGCACACCCTAGTTTACTAACCACGCAATTTATATTTTTGCAGAAATTAAAAGCGGAAAATAAAACCTTAGTTTAAACTATTACATGGCTTTGGGAGAGATACATAAATAAAAACCTGACAGGAAACGTAAAGTGCAGAAAATAAAACCTAAAACTATTACAAGGCTTTAGCAGTTACATTATTTTTAGAAATCATAAAATAATCAAAACGAAAAGATCGGAAGAATATTGAGTCTTTGAGATGAATGAAGGATATGTTTTTTTATCATGCTATTAGAGGAATAAAAAAAATAGAGTCAGATAAAATCACTGCAGATTTTAAAATAATGGAAAATAAGAAAAGCGATTAAAATAAAATCTAAAAAATATTAAAATGATGCTAAAAATCTAATAAAATCAAATAAAGAGTGCACAATATTTTCCAGATTTTTTTGAAAATATGGAAGTCAAGCTTAGGGAATCCATATAATTTATAGCAAAAGGGATTTATATAACCAAAGCAACCATAGTAATGACATCTCCATCTATGGATTTTTTTTTCTTTTGTAGTTTATTTGTCTTCTATCATGATGTTGAGACATTTGATTCAACATCTTTGGTTTGATCTCAGAGTGAACAAGATCTGAGATAGGTTATTTTCCTCTATTAAACCCTATACTAGTCACATCTCCAGCTAACTTTCCAACTTGAAGAATCTTATCTAAAGTATCTGAACTACTGTTCAGCATCCTGACAGACTTGGTCATTTGATCAAGTTTAGAGTTTAGCAATGTTACCTCATTCTCCAGCTTGGAGATAACTTCAAGATGTTCTTCCTTTTCAGCCTCCAGTTGGATTATGAGTTTCTTTTATTTCTATCCTTGTTAACAGACTTCTTCACTTCTAAGGCATAACTTCTTGTAGGAGGCTACCAATTCTTTAAAGGTTAATTCATCATCACTAGAATCTGAGTAATATCTCCCAGTTAGAGTAATAACACCCTTAATAAATCCTTCTTCAATTTCACTTCCAGACTCCTCATCAGACCAAGCCACAGTAAAGTCCTTCTTATGTTTTTTGAGATATGTGGGACATTCAGGTTTAATGTGACAAAAACCTTCACATCCATAACATTGCATTCCTTTTCCTTGAGGAAAGTTCTTTTCAACTTTTGTCTCTCTTTTGACCTCATTTGTCTTGTTGATGTCAGATGCGATGTTCTTGACATTTGGTCTTGACTTCTTCTCCATTCTTCTTATCACTTTATTAGTTGTGGGAAAAGACCCCAATGATCAGTACTTCCCATTGGCCTTTGGTATTGTGGAAACAGAAACAAAGGAATCATGGAGGTGGTTTATACAACTTTTAATGGAAGATATTATAAAAAGAATAAATATGTATTTATTTCAGATCAACAAAAGGTAATCCATTTATAACTTCACTAAATTTTAGATCAGTTTGATATCCTACTATTTAACTAATTTTTATCATTATTTTAGGGTTTAGTTGCAGTATTTAAAGAAATGTTTGAAAGAATTGAACATAGGCTATGCTTGAGGCACTTGTATGCAAATTTTAAGAAGAAATTTGGTGGTGGAGCACTCATAAGAGAACTAATAATGAGAGAAGCCAAGGCTACATACCATCAAGCATGACTGCAGAAGATGAATAAATTGAAGGCAGTAGGAAGAGAAATTCTAGGTCAATTCCTAGGAAGAGGTTAGATGCTGAGGTAGCTATGAATGGCCATTGGTTGCCAATTTGGGTCATGGAAGAGAAATTTCAGGTCACTCATTCTTATAACAGACAAAAATACATAGTTGATATAGCTAATAGGTCATGCAATTGCAATTTTTGGGAATCAGTTGGTATCCTATGCAGACTTGTTGTTGCTGCCTTGGGATTTAGGCAGCAGAACCCAGAAATGTTTGTTCATGAATGTTACACTAGGGATAAATATGCCATTTGTTATGGATTTGTTGTTAGCCCTATAAATGGGATAAACACGTGGCCTAAGGTTGAAAGTGAAGAGCTTCTACCTCCTAACTACAAAAGGGACCTAGTAGACCAAGAAAATTAAGAATTAGGAGACTGGTGAGGAAGGTTCTATAAGAAGGTTGCCTGGTGTATCTTATAGATGCACTAAATGTGACAAGATTGGACATAATGTAAATTCATGCAAGAGCAAAAAACAATATCCAAAATCCTTGAAAAGGAAGGTACGCAACTAGTATATTATGTGTATATTGATGTATTGTTAATTGGTTGAAGGTATGTGACTTGTATGTTATGTCCAGGAAAGGATGAGATCAATTGATACAAATGTTGCATATATTCCAACTGATACACCTCAGGGTACAACAAATGTTGCAAATGTTCCAACTGAGACAACGCAAGGTACTGCAGATGTTGCAGATGTACCAACTAATACTGCAAATATTGCAGATGTACCAACTACTGCAACTCAAAGTGAAGCTTCATTGTTTGGGGACATCATTGATGATATGATTTCAAGCCTACCAGACATAAATTCAAGTGTGAAAACAATAACAAGTATTATCTCAATATGTACCATCAACAAATGCAAAGGTAAGGTGCAACAAGAATCCAAACAAATGAGAAAGAGATCAAGCGAAAAAATTAAGGAGAATTGGTTTAAAAAACCAAAACCATTCATAGGTGTTGGTTCTGACCCAAACCAACCTCTGTCCTTGACTGAAGAAAAAGGAAATGCCTCACAAGTAACAAGCAAGGCTCCAAACAATACTCCAAAAATGGCTCTCAAAAGTACTTCTAGGAAGGCTCCAAAGAAGAAATCAATTAAGGATCTATGATGTTTTTTGATATGACAACTTAATGTTGTTTATGATATGCACAAGTTTGGTGCTCTTTTGTAATGTTTTGTGATATGACAACAGTCTTGTAATGTTTGAATTATGCATACTTTTGGTACTATTTTATAATGTTTGAATTATGCACTCTTTTGGTGCTATTTTGTAATGTTTGAATTATGCATATTTTTTGTGTTGTTAACAAGTGAATGGTTTTGGTTACTTTTATTACTCATATCAAATGCTTAATGCAGTGTAGCCAACACTAAATATGAACAAAACATAATTCTTTCCATTGAACAAAACATAACTTAAAATTACAGAAAGTTATACAATACTGCTAACCAGAAAAATACAACTATTGAATCAAATAAATTTACATAAACTTATACAATACAACAATAGTCAAACAAAACAAAACAAGTGTTATCTTGAGCTTCATATTAATCCTTCTTTGAGCTTCAAGCTTCATCTTCGACTTCTCCAATTTCTTTGTTACTGTTTCAAAATTCCTTTCTAGTATCTCACACTTCTTACAAAATGGTTGAATAACACTATTCCCATTGATATAGTCTCCAATTTCACCATCCCATAAGAATAATTCACAGCCATTCCCAATCTACAAAATACGATTTACACAACTGTTAACATTAACAAATATCAAAACTTGCTAACACACTTTACCAATTAACCCACAAACATACTTACCCCAACATTACGACATTTCCAGAACTTTCTATTGCGATTTTGAACTGTGTTGGAGACCCTCATCTTCATTGATCTATCACAACCACATCCTGGTAAACCTCTATATGATACTGAATTCACGCTACTACCAAAAGACATGATTCCGAAAATCAACTTCCAACTACACTGAAGGAGAAGAACAACGAAGAAGAATGAGGATTTTGGAAGAAAATAGAATTTTCGAAGGAAGGGGAAGAAAAACCCTTGAAGCATTTTCTTTCAATCTGAATATGTATTGAAAAACAAAAGCCACATAGACAATGTAATGCCACATACACATTGCACAAACACCCAAATAAAGGATAAGGTGTGGTCAAAACGTATTCTTTATTTTATAAGGGGGCGTTAAAAAAAATTACTTCATGGGGCAAAACGAAAACTCGTCCTAATGGCATGGGGTCGTATAATTAAACCCATTATTAATTAATTATATTCATTAATATGTAATAATTAAATAATTAATGTAATACAGTTAGCATATTTATTAATCCATAAATTAAACTCAAATTAATCAAAATCGAACGGCTACTGGTTAGAATTGGGGGTGGCAAAACGGGCCCCCGCCCCGCCTAATGTTCGCAAAAAAAAAGCGGGACGAGCATGCCCCCAAATTGAAATGGGCATAAAAGTCTAGCCCGCCCCGTCAAGGTGGCGGGCTTGTCCGCCTTCTTTTTTAATATTTTTTTCTTTTTATTTTTTAAATTAAATTAAAAGGTTTATTTTTTTATTTTTTATATTTCAATAAAAAAACATCAAACCAATATTTAGAAAGTATAAATGGCAAAAGGCTAAAACCATAAAGTATTAATCCTCAATAAAAAAAATAGAATTTTCAATAAATTTTCACCTAAAAAAACATATGTCCATAAAATAAAAGCAAAAGAAATGTTCAAATAAAATAGATGCGGCGGACTTTGGCGGGCGGCGGATTTTGGCGGGATGAGCTTTGACGGATGGCGGTCTTTAATGGGGCGGACTTTGGTGGACGACGAATCCAAAATTCCAGCCCAACCCGCCATTTTTTAGCGGGTGCACGGATCGGCCCGACGGGCCACAACCTGTTTTGACACCCCTAGTTAGAATTTAGGTCAATACATTCTTTGCAGATTCATGAAATGAAACACAGATCGAGCTTCAAACCCTAATTTCCTCGACTTAAAATTAAAGCCACTAATTGGTACAAGCAAGTTTTCACCCTAATTTCCTCAGCATAAAATTAAACCCTAATCAATTATGTGGCGAGCTCTATCATTAGTTGAATATATATAAGTTCAAATCAATTATAGAGCGAGATTTCGCTTTCCTAATTAGTTATGACACTTCCTAATCAATTAGATAGTGGTCATAATTGATTTTAACAAAAGTTTTGAAATATATGAACTTTATAAAAACATTCTGAGTGTGTATGCATTGCCTTAGTACTTTAAGAGTTATTATTGCTTAATTACACACTATTGATACTAAATAGAGAATACTACAATCAAACATAGGATCAAACGAGCTTTTACGACTTCAATTTCTTTTGATATTGATATTTGCATTTGACTATCTTTTTTTTCAACACTGGAATCTTCTTAGCTTCATTTTTTAATAATTTTATTATTCTTCTACTAAGACGATACTCATGATTAACTTACATTTGTTCTTTTGTCACCATCAAAACCACACACAGTATCATCATAACTTACACATCGCATAGAACTCCAAGTTCTACTCCGAGTTCTTCGTAACAATTTTGCACTATTTCAATCATATTTTAAGTTCTAAACAAGACTTCATTAAGACACTCCATCTTTTCTAATTACTTTCATCAATAATCAAGAGGTTAGAAGGAAATCTTCCTTTGTATGTTTATAACTAATATCTATTTTTCAAAGACTCGTAATAATACATTTTTCAATTTTTTTTCTCATTCCATTAAAAATTAAAACATTTAACATTTTTATAGTTTTATTAAGAATTTTTCAAAAGTCCTAAATTCAATTCAAACTATTCCGTTCAATTTCAACCCTAATCCTTAGGGTTTTGCCCTCTTTCCCTTTCCCTCTCCGATTTTGGTTTAAAGATTCTCCCTTTCACCTTCGTGCTCTGCGTTCTCCGCACTCCACTGTCGTTTTGGGAATCAATCTTGATTTTTTTCAGATCTTCGAGGTACATAAGCTATGTTTGTGGTTTCAAGTTTTTCTTTTTGTTAATCTTTATCACTATTATTGTTGTTGTTCTTTGCAAAGTTGTTTTTGTTAATGAAAAATGATGATTTGATGTAGCTGCTAGCTTTTGTTATTCATAATTCTTGAATATTGTTTCAGTTTTTTAGGATTTGTTTTGATTTTGATTTTGGTAATTTAACCCTGAAGAATTAATTAGTAAATATAAAAGTTTCCTCAAATTCAAATTGTTCGGATTCTCCTTCATCCATTCACTCATTTTAGGGTTTCAGGTTATAACAATTCTGCTTTTACTTTCGTCAGTTTTTTATACTCAAATGACTTGAAAGACAATGAAATCAACTTTTTGGATTTAACTAGTTTATACATAAGCACTTATATGATAATCACTTATCGTATAACTGTAAGTTAATTGGTTTCTTACTTTTGTGGATGATGATAATTGTTCTTTTTCACTAGGTTGAAGGATTTGAAGACTTTTTCAAGATGTTGGCCAGTCATCCTGAGAAAAGAATATCGTTCAATCGATCGATTCGTTATGGCGATCTGGTTATTGTTTACGAGAGGCATGACAATATGAAGGCTGTAACAGTGTCTGAGGGTTCGGTTTTGCAGAATCGGTTTGGTGTTTTTAAACATTCAGATTGGATTGGAAAGCCTTTTGGGGGTAAAGTATTCAATAGTAAGGGTAGTTTTGTTTACTTGTTAGCTCCGACACCAGAATTATGGACTTTGGCGTTGAGTCACAGGACTCAAATTCTCTATATTGCGGATATTAGTTTGGTTGTCATGAACTTGGAGATTGTTCCGGGTTGCTTGGTTCTTGAATGTGGAACTGGAAGTGGGTCTTTAACTACTTCACTTGCAAGAGCAGTTGCGCCTAAAGGGCATGTCTATACGTTTGATTTTCATGAACAAAGGGCTGCATTGGCTAGGTAACAAATAATGAAGAAGATACTGAGATTCTTCCTTAAGAAATTACATTTTAGATGATATAATGTTTTGTCAGTATGTATGTAGCTTTCACATGTAACTTCTGAATTATTTTGAATGATTAAAGTTTGATACGTTGTGAATGTAAAACTTTTTGTACTGTTTTTCAATCAATACCGTTGCCTTAGAAGTTCAACTTGATTTCTTATAATTATTTTGTAGGGATGATTTTGAGAGAACTGGTATAAGCAGCTTAATCAGTGTGGGAGTTAGGGACATTCAGGGTAAGGGATTTCCTGATGAATTTATTGGCAAGGCCGACTCTGTATTTTTGGATCTACCTCAACCTTGGTTGGCCATTCCTTCTGCTGCAAAAATGCTTAAACAAGATGCCACATTGTGCTCGTTCTCTCCGTGTATTGAACAAGTACAACGATCGAGTGATGCACTTCAGTCTTCCTTCACAGGTACTTTCAAGACCAATTTACTGTCCAACAACGTTTTCAATTTTCATTTTTACTTTGTATGACAGTGGATGGAATGACATTTGATTATACTGTCCTTTTTAGTTATGATAAAGAGAAGATGGAAGCAAACCAGTGTGAATACATTTTTGAAAATAATGAAAACGATGTTTTAAAAACACATTTTTATAAACCTCAATGATGATTTCTTCTTTCTGTCATCATATCTATATTTTCTAATTTTCCTCCACTGTTTGCATTTTCTTTCTGATTCAATGCATCAACTTCTGCAAAATTCTGTTAGGATCAGTTTGAATTCTACTGTTTTAATCTTAATATACTGGACAATTACTTGTGGATTTATTGATGAAACTTCGGAAATAAATTTTGAACAATGTTGTATTACAAAAAAGAAATAAAACTGCATTAAGAGATATAAAAGGGGAAATAACATTAAATTACTGTCCACTGGGAGTTGGGATGTTTCCACTATTGTTTAGCTATGATTAATCTCTATCGGGGAACCTGTTTGACACATAAGTCGGGTTCTCTCCTCCCAACATAAGGCGGGTTTGAACCACTGACTTTACTTAAAGAATCTAAATCTCTTATCATTTGGACTAACCCGTTGTTGATTCTTCTAATTTATTTATTCTTACATTTATTCTAACATAGAATACAACTAAATTAGGCTGCACCTTATCTCATTCTGGGCCTACTAACAAGTCTTATGTTTATATTTTGCTTTATGTGAAAGATATAAGGACATTTGAGGTACTCTTACGCCAATATGAAGTTCGAGAAGAGAAAATGGAAAGCTTTCAGGGAGATGAGAATGGTTCCAATGGTTCTCTTTCTCGCAAGAGGAGACAGTGTTCAGATGGAAACTATGCTCTCAGCAATTCTACTTCTTCTGTCATGGCTAGACCTTGTGGTGAAGCTCGAGGTCACACAGGCTATTTGACATTTGCAAGACTTAAATGCTTTTTATTATGATCAGGTTCTTCGATCATGTCCTTCAATTTTGGTAGCAGAGAAAAACTATTGTATTCTTTGTACTTCTTTTCAATTTGAGCATGATGCAAGAAATTGTTGTTTTTTATAAACTTAAAATTATAGGTTTTGAAAGGAATTTTGTATATCGTATGTGCATGGCTACAAACATGCCTGAGAAAGTACTAAACAGTGCGAAAATATGTGACATTCCACAATTAATTTTATTCATTTTACATGTATTCTCACCAGCAAGGTGATTGATTTATGTTATTGGTAGTTTCTTGGTACTAAAAGGTCCATACTTTGTTTACACTATAAAGTCAGTGTATTGCATTTTAATTAAGCAAATCCTTTGACATATTCCTTCCATATTCTTCTCTTCACATATCTCTCATTCATTCTCTCTTCTTTTCTTCTGGTTGAGATATTGGTATTTATTAATTGATTTGTTAGTATCTTTAAAAATTATAATAGGATTGTGTTCCTATTTAGATTGTAGTATCAGATTGATCTCAATAAACCCGGTGTGGGTAAAGATTGGAAGAGAAATTTCTTTGTATCAATTGGAATAAGGAATCCACTGTATATGCTCTACATATGGTTGTTATTGACATCTCTTAAAACAGTGCACTGTTAAAGTTACGTCGAAAGAATGGCGCACAAAATTTGTAGAGCTAAACGAGAAGCAATACAAGTCATAGAAGCACCAAAAGAAGAAAGAGAAGATATGGCAGCTCATGTATGACAAACTTTGGGAGATTATTGCATGAGGATTGATGTAGGACAAATTTCGATAGGATTTCAACCGGCCAACCCTATAATCTTTGACATTAAGAATTATGTACTATTAGTTTTGAAGGATAACATGTTCGACAGGAAAGCAATTAGAGATCCTTGGGAGTATCTCACTAAATTTTATGAGACTTGCTCTATGTGCAAGCCAAGTGGTGATATTGTTGATGGTCAAGTAAAGTTACATTTGTTTGGTTTTTTCTTATCGTGAAGGATTGGTTGCAATGCATCCCAAATATAACTATTCAGACCTGGAAAGAATTGGAGGACAAGTTCTTGGAGAGGTATTATTAAAATGTTCAGTTTGTGGAGAGAAAATGTGTAATTTTCAACTTTGACGAAGAAGAATCTGAGTCATTATCAGATATATGGGAAATGTTTAAGTTGTTACTCCGTAAGTGTCTAATTCATAATATGAGTGCTATGGAACAAATGACACAGCAGGATGAGAATACAAAAGAGAATGCTTCTCGATGCCTCAGCTAGAGGTACATTGGTAGCGAAAATTGATGAAGAGTTGAAGATGTTGATCGAGAATATGTTCCACATTGAGTATCATTCAAGTGAAGGAGCAACGAAACAAAAAAGTAATCATGGAGTTGATTTGAACAGAGCATTAACTGCTCAAATAGAAACACTTTCTAAACAATTAGTTGCATCCTAACTAGTCCAAGCTAATGTTAGAAGAATAATCTGTATTCCAACACCTACAATCCTGGTTTGAAAGACCATTCGAATTTCAAGTGGAGCAACAATCAAACCTTGAATGCTAATCAAGGAGTTCAACAAGTTCCACAAGCACCTCACCGCAAACCTTCACCTTTAGAGGAAACCCTAGCCAATTTCATGAAGGCAACCCAGTCAAGGTTCGAACAGGTTAAAAAGAATCAACAAGACATGTTTAAGACTCAAAAGGAAATGACATAAAATCATATCACCATGAACACGAAAACTGAAGCTTCAATAGAAAACTTAGAGATGCAAATCGATTAATTGTCTCGACAATTGGCAACCCAAACTAGTACGAGTGGGAGATTTATTGGTAATATAATGGATAACCCGAAGAATGAGACATGTAAAGTTATTGAGTTGAGAAATCGAGTGATACATTCTAAAGTAAAGGTGAGTGAAGAAAAGAAAGAATCGAGCGAAGTAGGAAAAAGAAAAGGAAAAGAAGTGGTAGCTGAAAAAGAGGATGAGAAAAATTCTGAGGGAGAAAAATGTGTGAATGATAGTGATAATGAAGTTAGAGGCTACACCCTTAACCAATTCATTGATAAAAATTCACCCTTTAGAAGAAATAAGAAATAGATATTGAATTAACCAAATCCTGAGATACCTGATTACATTAAACCACCTTACCCAATTCTGAAGAAGAAACCTAAGAAGGAGATGGAAGTGAGCCAGTTTAAGAAGTTTTTGGAGATGTTGAAAAAAAAATATAGGTCAATATTCCATTTTGTGAAGCTCTTGAATAAATGTTTGTTTATGCTAAATTCATGAAAGAACTCTTATCAGGAAAACGTAAGTTAAAGTATGATGAAAACATCACTTTGGCAGAAGAGGAAAGCACTATTATTCAAAGGAATCTTCCACCCAAACTCATTGATCTAGGTAGGTTTACGATTCCTTGCTCAATTGCTTCACTGACTATTAGCCATGCTTTATGTGATTTAGGAGCCAACATCAATCATACTGCTATCTATGATGAGGAAGTTAAATTGTGGCGAATCAAAGCCAACTCAGATGACATTGACATTAGTTGATTGCTCTTATACTTACCCATATGGATTTCTTGAAGATGACATGGTTAAGGTCGATGGTTTATTGTTCCTAACCGATTTTTTGATCCTAGATATGCATGAAGATTTTGAAACACCACTCATTCTAGGGAGACCATTCATATAAACAAGGAAGGATTTATTTGATGTTGAGTTGGGTGAGTTAACATTGAGGTTTAATAAGGAAAAAGTTGTCTTCAATGTGTTTGAGGCACTGAAGCACCAGAAAGAACACCCTCAATGTTACCAGATAAACTTATTGAGAAAAAAATATCTGAATGACATCAAGGACAAAAGCTTGTAAGAAAAGATTTTCAAGTTGGACATAAGGTCTTAATGTATAAATCTCGCTTGAGAAGGTTACTTGGTAAGTGAAATTATAAGGCATGTGGTCCTTATATTATTAACATTTTTTTTTGCAGATGGTTCGGTAGAAGTAAAGGATCCAGGAGATTCATTGATTTTCACTGTGAAAGGCAAGAGATTAAAGAGTTGTTTAGGAAGTGAAAAAAACACGATGTCTCCATTTCTCATAAAGCCTTAAACGAGAGATTCAAGCCAATGACCTTAAATAAGCGCTTAATGTGAGACAACCCATCAACTTTTTTATCACAATTTAAATTCCGTGACGTTTAATTTACCACTTAATTTTGCTTTACATGATAGTTTGTTAATTTTATAGCATGTTATTAGAGGAGGAGTTTTGATGCAAAAATGAAAAAGAAATAAGTGAAAAGGTTCCAAGATGAAGAAGTGAAGTAAAAAAGAAGAAGAAATCATTAGAATTCACTTGTGTGCGATACTTCCATTGTTGTCGCATTGGAGTCTCATCACAAACGCGATGGATCTTAACATGGTCGCGATGGAGACGTTGAAAGGGACGTTGGGAAAGATACATTAAAGTGATTGTTGGGGCCTTCCTTCGGGAATTGCGAATGCGATGCACCCTAACGCTATCACGATGGGCATGATCAGAAGCAATAAAATTCCATTTTTTGCATTTCATTTGTGCACCTACCTTTTTAAACTCTTTTCTACCCATTTTCTACTCACGTTTTCTTGCATATTTGTTGTTGCTTTTGTTGTGTAAATTTTGTGCAGAGCCATTACACCCAAAAAGAAGTCGAACCTTCCAAGCCTTAACTTCATATACACCTCCTCCTACCCAAGACGCATCAATCTTCCTAAACCACCTATTCTTTTCACAAGCCAACACTGAAATGTATCTCAAGGTTAAAGATTTCAAGGTGTTGAAAGAGAGAGCATTTAATGTCAACAACTTGGAAGGGTATGAAGAGTTGCTCATCATGTTGGAAGAGAGAGGTTGGATGAGTATTAATGGCATGATCAAATCAACCAACCAATCAATTGGGCTCAAGTCCTACACTAACACTGCATTTCTCCTGTTCAAAGGTTACATGTCTTACGTGTGAGGTAAAGTTGTTGATTATAACCCTTATAAAATTAACTATTTACTTCATATCCAACCACCATCTATATGTAGAATTCAAAATATAAGGGGTATTAGTTTAATAGAGAGAATGTGATAGACGATGTTGGAAAAGTTCTTTCACCTCGAGGCTGAGTGAGTGATGGTGAATAGGAAACCTTTGAGGATTAAGACTAGGGAGATGCGTCCTATACTAAGGGCATGGACATCTTTAATTACAAACCTTAGAGTATGCATCTTACCAATCCGAGTTCATTGTAAAAAGGTGCCAAACTCTTATGGAAAATCTTAACCAAAAGCCTGTTGATGTTTGGCTGTTAATGGTTGATAATATTAAATTCATGGTTGACGCCCCACAACGAGCTTGTGGGAATTTTTGCATTATTAATGAGTTGTGCAGGCCAGTTGGAGTTCAATATCACTTTGATGACATGATGGTGAGTCCCATGTTGCCGATAAAAAAAAGTGGTATTAGAAGAATTATCATACAACCAGCAAGTGAAGGCGACCAAAAAACACAACAAGAAGAACAAGACCAATTCTACCATCTTGAATTCAATCAACCAAAAGGAGTCCCACAACAACAACAATAAACAATTGATCTCTTGCAATAACTTGAAGAGTGTGCGTTGGGCATGACAAGTTGGGCACATGTGATCTAACCCAACTTTCATATTGAACCCCCTAGAATTGGACTGAGTTTCAACGCTTTCTATAATGAGCACAAAGACCACATGCAAGTTTCTACTAGTGCAGACATGGAAGCCTACTTCATAGAGCAAAATTAAGCCTTAACTCATAGGAGAGATGAGATGGGGACCACATAGGAAAGACAAAACCAATAATTCCTGGATGGCATGAATGATTTGAACAATTACTTCAATTATGATGACATGTGATTTAAGAGCTTATAACATTTTTCAGTTTTTGTTATATTTTCCTTTTGAACTTTGATCTAAGAAAGAGTAATAACTGCTCTAAAAAATTCTCTTCCTCTTTTGTACTTCTCTTTATTTTGAGTTAACGAACTTGTTTGCTACTGTTATTTTCTTTCAGTTTTAACTTGTTACCTTACCAGTGCCACTATGAAAAAGAAAAGAAAATTCAACATATAAAGAACGAACAAAAGTGATCACTAATGAAGTTCCCATGCAAATTGAAAGATGATGAAGAAAAGGGAATCTAACTACTTGTACTAAATATCCAGATACCTCAACTAGTAAAGTTTGAGCCAAATATTTCCATTGTTCACTTTTCTTTCATATGAGAGTATCTGTGCATTAATATTTTTTTAGAATTTGCACCATTTCTACTTGGTCTATTGGTATGATAAATACACATTGAGGTTGTTATTTGTGAAAACTCTGAGCCTTTTTAAGCCACTGTGCTTTAATATGATTATATCCATAGCTAACCACTTTGAACCTTGGTTATTCTTTCGGTGACACTACCTATTATATAACCATTTTACTTGAAAGATTAAATCTTTTCACGCTCTTTTAGAGTTACTTAGAAAATTTTGTTTTCCTTGTCTGATGTAAAAGAATAAGTTTGGGGTTACTATTGGAAGTTAACAATATTTAAGTTTGAGGTTTGGGTACTAGAAAAATGGGTCAAAACAAAAAGAAAAATAAGAAGTAAAAATCAACTTCTTAAAAAAAGGGGTGAAAAAGAAAAATGATGAATAAAAGGACCAACAAATGAAATTCTCTAATATCGATTGACCAAAAAAAGAGTGATATGAAAGGAATCATGCAACATTAGGAAAAATAGGTACTTAGCTCCAAAGGTTTAAGCATATTATTTGTACAAAAATATTCTGAACATGTCTTCATGGCCTTCAGCTGGGGCAACAACAACACTTGTAGGAGAGGTGGTGGGGTACTTACAAGGTACTCCGACGCTCAAGTAAGTTTCAATGGGAGGATGAAAGAAAGACAAAAGCATTAGAAAGTGTAAAATTGGGTGAGATAGAATTGAATGTCTGACCCTCCAAGGGAGGAGGACAGTTAGCTGCGCGGTAAACGTCAAACGCGTGAGGGGGGAGATCCCCAACGACTATAATTTCTAAAGATTATATTCCTTATTGGGATGTGCTCAAATCGGGACTGGGTTGGGCCTTGTCCAATTGATGGGCATCTGCCAGTCTCGTCCAGAATAGAAGCCCCACAAGTCGTTGCTCTCATTTGTAGGGATATGACTTAGGATAGCTTAATAGTATCTTGCGGGGATGTCTAAATGTGGCCGACAGAAGAGGCGTCAAAATCTCGTGATCACGATGTCGTTTGAAATGAATCTTTCAGATGTCGGGCATGAGTGTGCGGGGAAGTCAGAGAGTTGCCTTACTTTGGAGTATTCAGTTTAGTCTTGGAGAAGATGAAACAATTGGTATCCATTTGACACGTGTGAAAGTGCATTAACTACCTAGTTAATGCCTAAGGAATCTAGGCTAAGGCAATGATGGTTGTATTTTGCGTTTCCCCATACGAGTAAAAGTAGTATATAAGGGGGAAAATAAGTTCATTTGTGTATCTAACATAAAATTTCCCCCCTGTCGGATTCTTTGCTCTGCAAGCCTGCTACACCGAAAATGTTTTCGCCTCCACAAGATCTTCATCTTTTTCCTGTGAATTTTTGCAGTTTTATATGAAAATTCATGGATCTTCATGAATTTATGGATGAAGTTCATGTGTTCTTCTAAGAACACTTGAACTTTCTGGAAATCTCATGAAGATCATGAAGAATGTATGAACATAGGAAGAACATTAGGGTTAGCATATAAGAACATAGTTAGATCCTTGTAGGACATTGGCTATAGATGTTTAGTGTTTCTAGTCGGGCATTATGTCTTTGTCGAGGACAAATGCGCATACAGGGGCTTCTCCTCATTAAGAACATTTAAGGTTATGTCGAGGTTGATTCCTTGCAACCCTATTATGGGTAAAGGGTTGAGTTGAGGATACGTCTTCGACCTTAACATCGCCATTTCACTTGACTTGCGGTGGAAGGGTGGATTTGAGATCGTCTAATTCACTTATTTTCCTCTTCTTTTCATGTGAAACGACCAGACCTAATATGTCGACCATGGGTTGGACGGTGGCTCCTCTCGCTACGATGTCTCAAGTTCCGCAGATGTCACCGTCGGAGATATGTCGTGGATTATAGACGAACCTCAAGAAATGGCCTCGATGTTCGCCATAGATCATCTGGACGCATGTAATCGGGTGGAAAGACGAAAGACAAGGGATGTTTCCAACTAGAGGGTGATTTCCCCTAAGCCTGAGCACCGAATATGCTTGCATTACAACGACTTGAGGTTCCCCATGTATGAGTTTGCTTTTCAGGAAGCTGGGTATTATTTTCCCTTTACTGACTTTCTAGGAGCAGTTTTCACGCACCTAAATCTCACACCTTCCCAGTTCCATCCCAATGCATTGGCGTTCATCAGGGCATGTGAGCTTGTGTGCCATTATCTGGAGATAGGTGCAACAATTAGCTTATATTTTAGGGTCTTCCATCTGCAAAGGAAATCCCATGAAGGTCGACACAGTTGGGCATTATTCAAGCAACCAGACAGGCTTTTCAAGGCTTACTTGGAGTCTATTTGCGACTTCAAGGAATGATTCTACGTCATCCAACCTTGCACGTAAGTGGCCAAAGACTCCCTCTTTTATAAAGAGGTCGTGGATGGCAAGGAGAAATTGATGTCCCAATTCCCTTTGGAGTGGGTGGAATGGCATTTCGAGCATAGGAGTGACCACTACATAACAAAGCCGAAAGACTTGCTAATGATACGAATGCCTATCATAGGCTCATAAACTTTATTGCGAGCTTCCGCCCAATCGAGCTCGTCGATGCTGATGACCACACACTTCTGAAGGCTGATGGGTCACCGACCATGCAACCTAGGCTGATTAGTACCAAGTCCCTTTTGAGTTGCTCGAACGAAGACACGACGATGAAGCCTCCTAGGTGGTTTTTTTTTATTTTTGTTAACTTAGATTGGATTTATAGATTGTATCTAACTTGTTTTTTGTCGTGCAAACAAGATGGATGAAATGCGGGAGCACCTTGTCAAGGCTAACCGGGGAAATCTGAAGAAGGGGCCGAAGACCAGGGTCGAGGCTGTGAAAGATCAGGTTAAAATAGACAAGTATTTGGGGTCCACTTCAGCTTCATCGGGGAGCATGCTTGCAGACACTCCTGAGAAATCCAAGAAAAGGAAGGCTGATCACCTGGACTCCACCATAGTTGCGACCATGATGAGGTCCTTGGGTGGGACGTTCGAATTTACCCCTTGCCACTCCCAGCCTAAGTTATTTGATGTTGGGGAATCGGTGGTCGTTCTTAAGGCGGATGTTGCGACTATCTCGTCCCAGGGTCGTGCTAAGAGAAGGGAACAACTGTGTTGGGAAGCTGCTGACATGATGAGGATACTAGGAGTTTCCTTGGACCTCAACAACACCGACACTTGTTTTATGAAAGATTATAACTATCTCAAGCAAACCAACTACGACCTGGAGTGAGACAATGCTGCTCTCCACACCAAGGTGCTCGAAATTCTGTCTGAATATGAAAACAAGGTTCAAATTTGAAGCACTACAACGAGATAACCATCGAGTGCAACAACATGGTGGCAGAAAACAAGCAGTTGAAGGAGAAGGTGGAAGAGTTGGAGAAGGCAGCAACACCCGTGGAGGAGGAGAGCGAGGATGAACATCCCCTGAAGACTCGGGCAGAACTAGTGGACCGAATTCGACTTTTGGGGCAAGACAACCTATCAATGGCGTCCTTCGGTTTCTACAACGTTGTGGAGTAAGTGAAGGTGAAAAACCGTGGTGTAGATTTGGTCGTTGACGGAATCGGGCCGCTACACCCTGTGGAGAATAACAAGGTGATCCCTCCAGTGGCGAGGAGTGAAACTTGGGCCTGTGTGCCTTTACCTTTTGTTGGCCTGTGCACCAATTTGTTTGATGTTTCTAGGGATATGCCCATTTTAATGTATTTGATTTATGGGGCCTCGCCCCCTTTTGATGTAACTTATGACTCTTCTGGCCTGGTGATCGACTTTTAATATAATTATTGTTGTTCTTATTTGTGTGTTTCCACTTTATTTACTTGAAATAAATATGCATGATTGAAAAATATATGAATGTTATCCGTACAAGAGTTTTGTTCGACACGTTTTTGAGAAGCTCGACCAATTTATGGAACTTGTCGAGAAGCAAAAGATGTTTTCACTAGCTGAAGGGACTGGGAATTCGGTTGAGCTCCTGGTCCCTCAAGGCTTGGACCTTTACCATCGCAAGCTAGGGTCCTGCCATGCTAGTATGGAAACGACGAAGCTCGATTGAGGTATCCCTGTTGGGCACAACATCAGCCTGTTACATGGGTAGAAGTTTTATTTGAGGGTCATACTTATACCAAGGTACATCGCTGTGGCCGAACGTCTTCCCCCTTGTCGTGGGACGAGTCCATCGGCAGCTACACCCACGTCTTAACGTGTGTCAACTGTAATATTGTTTGAAATTTTCAGTATTCCATGGTCGAGCAAATGATTCTCCGTTTAGGTGTTCTAGGTAGTATGCTCTTGTGCTTGTTTTTTATTTGACCCGATATGGGCCTTCTCAGTTTGCGACGAGCTTGCCCTCGTGCGAGTCTTTTTAATTCCTACAAAGAACGAGACTTCCCACTTGGAATTCTCGTTTAATGACCTTGGCATCGTGGCGTAGTGTTATCTTTTGTTTTAGCGATGCTTCCCGAAAAGCTGCCCCTAACTGGATTTCTTCGACCAGACCGAGTTCTTCTCTCAATGCTTCATCGTTAAGCTCTTCGTCCAAAGGGGATTCTATCCGCCTGGAAGGCTCTATGATTTTCATGGGGATGACTTCCTCTGTTCCATATGCCATGAAAAAAGGGGTTTCCCTAGTGGTTGAATGTGAAGTTGTCCTGTAGGCCCAAAGCATGATGTGGAGATCTTCGACCCATCTTTTCTTTGCTTCGCCCAGTCTTCGTCTAAGGCCTCACAGGATGACTCTGTTGGAAACCTCAACCTGTCTGGTGGTTTGTGGATGCTCAACGGACGTGAAGTGTTTCTTGGTACCCATTTTGGCGACGAAGTCTTGGAAATTTTCATCGGTGAATTGTGTGCCATTGTCTGTTATTAAGGCTTTGGGTACGCTGAATATAGCCAATACATTCCTTTTGTAAAAACGCAATATGTTGAAAACAGTGAGTTTGGAAAGAACCTTGACCTCTATCCACTTGGTGAAGTAATCGGCGACCACGATCAAATTTTTTTTTGGATAGGAACCTATTATGAAGGGGCCGAGGATGTCCATTCCCCATTGGGCGAAGAGCCATGGGGACGACATAGTCTTGAGCACGTCAGGGGGTGCCAAGTGCATATCCCCGTGACGCTGGCCCTTGTTACACTTCTTTACATCCTCTTTGGTGTTGTTCTGCATAGTTGGCCAATAATATCCTGCTCTCAAGGCCTTACGAGCCAAGGATCTCCCTCCGAGGTGTTAGACGTTGATTCTGTCGTGTATTTCTTGGAGGATGTCGTGGACTTTACCCTCTTTAACACACTTTAGGAGGGGAATAAATAATCTTCTTCTGTAAATTTTGTCGTCGACCAGAACGTATGAGCATGCCATTGGTTTGTTGGTGACACACTCCTTGCCATCTAGGGGAGCTCCCCCGTTATGAGGCATTTGTAGACTGGGGTCATCCAGCAGTCGCTATCGCCAATGACATTGATGTCGAGCATCTATGTTACCCTCTCTATGCTTGGCCGTGGAAGAATTTGTTGGATTACATATTTATTTCCTCCTTTCTTCCTCGTATTGGCCAGTTTATAGAGGACATATGCGCGCGAATTCTTTTCATGGGGAATCTGCTGAACTTCCCATGACGTGAATTATGCAAATTTTTCTTTGACTAGGGATATATAATCAATAAATGGTCATTTTTGGCTTGGCATTCTCCTTTGGCCCGTGAGACTACGAGTTGGGAGTCCATGAAAATTTTGACTTTCTTTGCGATGAGGTCTTTGGCCAGCTGTAGTCCAGCTAGGAAATCCTCGTACTCGGCCTGGTTATTCGAAGTTAGGAAAGACAAAACTAGGGACACTTTGATCATGAGACCCTTGTCTTTTTCGAGGATGATGCCCACTCCACTACCTGTTGTGCTCGAAGCTCCATCTATGTATATTATCCATTTGTTGGTTTCACTTGCCTGGGGTACCGAGGGTTTCATTTCGGTCATTGGTTAAGGCTTGTGCCTTCAGGGCCTTTCTGCTTTCATAATGTATGTCAAATTCTAAAAACTCCAATGACCATCTGAGACTCCTCCCAGCCATATCAGGACGTTTGAGCAACTGTTTGATGGGTTGGTATGTATGAACCACTATGTTGTGGGCGAGGAAATAATTCCTAAATCTCCTCGAGGCATTGACGAGGGCCATGGAGATCCTTTTTATCTGCTGGTACTTAAGCTTCGTTCCTTGTAGGGACTTGCTCGTAAATATATGGGCTTCTTCCGTTCTGGAGTTTCACTGATGAGAACAGTGCTGATAGATTCGCTAGTGACAGAGAGATATAGGTAGAGTACCTCCTCAACCATAGGTACAGATAATACTGGTGGCTCTGATAAGGCCTGCTTTAGATGTCGCAGAGCCTATTCGCATTCTTCGGTTCATTCAAACGTGGCCTCTTTGTGGAGTAGTTTGAAGAAGGGGGAGGCGTGTTAGGGGTACCTGGCCACAAACCTAGATAGAAAGGTGAGAAACCCATTGAGGGATTGTATAAAATTCTTTGAGTCAGGTGTGGGAAACTCAAAAAAGGCCCAACATTTGTCGGGGTTGGTCTCGATACCTCTTTCCGTGAGGTAAAATCCGAGGAACTTCCTCGCCTTACGCCGAACGTGCATTTTTATGGATTGAAACACATCATGCATCTCCTTGCTTGGTCGAAAACATTATGAAGGTGGGATGTATGGTCGGTCTCCTCGAAGGAATTCACAATCATATAATCCATGTACACCTCGAGCGTATCCCCAATCTCAAATTGGAAAACTTTGTTCATTATTCAGTGGTATGTGGCGCCAACATTCTTCATGCCGAAGGGAATAATGCTGTAGTAATATTTGCCTAACAACATTATGAAGGCGATGTTTCTCTTGTCCCTTTCGTCCATGGGTATCTGATTGTAATCAGAATAGGCGTCTATGAAGGACAAGAGCTTGAAACCTGCAAAGTTATCTACTAATTTGTCTATGTTAGGCAATGGATACGAATCTTTCGGAAAGCCCGATTGAGATCGGTGTAATCAATGCAGAGTCTCCATTTTCCATTAGATTTCTTACCTAATACAATGTTTGAGTTCCAGGTCGTATACATGGCCTCAAATATAAAATTGGCCTCTAGGAGGTCCTGTACAAGTTTCTGGGCACTCCACGCAAAAAGATATGCGTTGCCGCTTAAGCATTTATTCAGTTGTTCCTTCACGCTCTCAGGTAGTCCGACTCCTATGCGCACTCCTTTGTTGGGATTGTCTCCAAACACAATGACTTCAAATTCCCCTGCAGGGAGGGGACGCAAGATGGATGAAGACGAAGAGATGCCCCATGCTGCATCCTCAACCTCAGTTGGAATCTGGTTGTCGAGGTCGATGGTATTGATTTGTTGGGCAAGCTTCTTCAACTAGATTTCTTCAATTGGAGTGTCTCTTCCTCTAGCTTGTTTATTACCCTATGGCTCTGTCTCTATATCGCTTTTCCCCTTGGTTCTAGCTTCAAAGCACCTTCTGGCGGCTTCGGTATCCCCATGAAAAGTAGACACGTGACCCTTTTCAGTGTAATATTTCATCTTAAGATGAACGATTGATGGGACGACGATGTGTTCTACAAGTGTTGGTCGTCCCATAATACATTGGTATAAAGACGGGAAGTCAATGACCAGGAAGTGAGTCTTGATTGCTTTGGAAGAATCCCCTTCCTCGAATGTGATCACGAGTTCGACATGTCCACAAGGCTTGGAAGCTGCTCCATTGAATCCTTGAAAGTCAGATCCCACATAGGGCGAAAAGTTCTTTTGGTCGAGCTGTAGTGATCGAAAGAGGGAAGTGTACATGATGTCGACAGAGCTACCTTGATCGACAAGAATCCTTCAGACGTCTGTCTTTGCAATCTTTTCCCTAACCAGCAAAGGGATATGGGAGTTGGGAGAGCCTTCTAGGAGTTCCTCCGTGTTAAAAGTAATGGGTTGAGACTTGCCTCAGACTCTTTCGAGATAAGATAATTGATTCGAGATGGAATCGAGAAACTACTCTAGTTTCCTCTTGACTGAGCCGACTGTCAGCTTGTTGTAATCTCCCCCCGAAATAAGCATGGATGAGGGAAAGTTATCCCAAGGACTATGTGCTGCGAAGTACCCTAGATTCTCGAAGTAGTTGGGAATGAAGAAATCCTCTAGGCGAGATATGGATAATGCGACCTGCAGGGGAACAGCCCTTCGGAAACTTCTTCCACCTTCTTGGCCTCCTCGCGTCGAGAAGCTCCATCAATTCTCGAGGAGGTACCTATTCATATGGTCAGTGGTGTGGATCTCCATGGTTTCTTTGTTGAACTTGCCAATATAGTTACGTAGAGGCTTGTCCTTGCCTTGGACAATTCCCTCGAGCGTAGCCTCGGCTTTGGGGTGTCGTCTAGATGCAGTGAAGTGCCTCGTAAATTGATTTTTCAGGTTTCTCCAAGATGTGATGGAGCCAAGGGGAGATGTTTGTACCAAGTCATAGCCCCTTTCCTCAAAGTGATGGGGAAAAGTTTACATTTGATGGCTCCCTCTACGTTATGGTAGTGGAATATAACTTCTATGTTTTCTATGTGATCGTTGGGGTCAGTAGTCCCGTCGTACACAACCAAGGGAGGCGATTTCTCTAGCCCGCATGGAATGCGAGTGTCCATGATTTTACGTGACAAAGGACCAAAATTGTCCTCATCGTTGCTGTTGTCCGACGTGAGGTAAGGGGATTTGCTACGACCCGGGCTATATGGATCTTTTGGTGCTCTTGCCATTCCTCTTGTCTAGAGAATGACAGTCTTTTTTGGGGAGGATAACGGTTGCGCCTCTTTGTCTTCTCTGGGCGTGGCTTCTCTGGCTATTGTCGATCCTTTCTAGGGGAGAGATTTCTGGCACCGTCCTTCTTTTGTCTCCGAGGAGGAGATCATGGCTAAGGAGAAGGGTTGCGGGTATCTCTTTGGTGGCGTCCCTGCGTGGGAGAAGGAGAATGACGATTATCTTCTAGCATATATAACTGTTCATTCTGTTGGAAGAGGGCCAAATTGGCGTTGTTAAGGGCGATGATGAGAGTGATGGTGTTGGCATCAACGTACTAAGGGATGAGAATTATCTCGAACACGTGATCCCCGTGAGTAACGGGGGTAGGATTCATATTTTTGGAAGATAGGGAGTTAGGTCGTCCATCCAAGTTATTTGTTTCGTGGACAGCGGATCCACGATGAGAGGGGTTACCACCATCGTTAAGGAGGATGGTGACAAGGTTGTTGGTGATGTCATTGAGCTGAGTAGCCATGAAGATGAAAAGAGTTTGAAAGCTTTGATCTTGGGTTGAAAATATGGGATCTTGATTCAAGAAAGATGGAGGAGCCGTTTTCCCACCGACGACGCCACTGTACATAAATATTCTGAACAGGTCCTCGTTGCCTTCAGCTGGGGCAGCAACAACAGTTGTAGGCGAGGTGGTGGGGTACCTGCAAGAAACTCCAACGTTCAAGTAAGTTTTAATGGGAGGATGAAAGTAAGACAAAAGCGTTAGAAAGTGTAGAATTAGGTGAGATAGAATTGAATACCCAAACCTCCAAGTGAGGAGGGTATTTATAAGGGCACATGGCCGAAATATTAGGGCACGTAGTTCGCGACTGGGTCCAATTGTCCCGTGAGTTTCAGAGGACAGTTGGTCTCATGGTAACCGTCAAACGCGTGAGGGGGAAATCCCCAACGACTATAATTCTAACGGCTATATTCCTTATTGGGTTGTGCTCAAATCTCGACTGGGTTGGGCCTTGTCCAATTGTTAGGCATCTTCCAGTCCAGTCCAGAACATTATCCTAAATTATCCTACCCTGACATAAAACATGTTACAACCTTGAAAAGACCTCAATAGTGTATTTTTAAATATGAATTTTACTGACTCTGTCAGAATTATTACAAATTCATTGCTTAATACTTTTGTACGTGATTGTGTGATTACCCTTCCAAATTGAGTGAATAAAAGAGATATGAGAGACAAGTTGAGTACTTGTGTGTTTGGAGGAACTTTTCCAAGTTAATTGGATTGAAGTCTAGAACGAGAGTGTTAATTAACAAAAGAAAGGTAATTCTCAATGATAAGGGTGAGCATTTTAATTATAATGAAATATTCAGTGTGCTGACATAATCTTGAGGACAAACAACAAAGTAAGTTTGGGGTTGTGATGACACTCTATCATTACGTAATTTTACAAGCAAAATTAAGACAAATCGGTATACTTACAATAAGAAGAGAATGCAAAATGTGAAAGAATCGAACAAAGTTACAAAAGAGTGAGAAATATGGACTTAGTGAAAAAAATTGAAGAAAAAAGAAGAAAAAATGATTTTGCCTCTGGATTTCTCGCGGCCACGATGCTAACATCCTGGGTGCGACGACATCATATTGCGGTCGCGATGAGAAACAAGCGGGCATGATGGCGTAATTTTATGACATGTTTTTTGTAGCTTTGAAAGGAGAATTTAGGATACTTTTTAGGGTTCTAAATTCTGATAGAAAGTGACGATTATGATCTTTTGGAGCACAATTTTGTGAAGCATTAGAGTAATTGGAGAGCTCATTTTTCATAGATTTTGATGGAGACTCCTTATCAACTCAAGGCAATCATTACTGTCACTATGAATAGCTAAGTTATTTAGAATAGTTTTTTTTTTGTAATGAACCTAATTGTAATATGTTGGATCATATGTCTATTAGATATTATTTGAGCTCTTTTATGTTATTGTCTTATTTAATTGTTCTTGTGTTCATTTCTTTTTGCATGTTGACGATCATGGAAATTGATATTAGACGAGTAGCGATTATTGACCGTCTACCGATCTGAACTAGGACAATTATTTCACTTAATAATTAAATAGGAATAGATAATTATAAGTTACGGCTAGGGAATTAATGAAATCAGTAACGCCTAATTTAACTCTGAATTGGCCTAAGCAAATAAGGAATTATTATGTAAATTAGTGAGTTGTACACTAAGGAATTGAGTGAAGTGGCCTTGTTAATTCGCCGTGAGATTTTATTGTAATTGTAATTTATCTAATACATTATTCATCACAGGTATAACTAAGGGATTTGAAATAAAGATCTGATTGCCTTTCATAATCAAATTTTCTCCATTTATTTTCTTGTTCTTGTTTGCGAACCAAACACCATAGAAACCCCTTCAATTATTTCTTTTAAATCACATTGTTTTACCTTGTTTTTTTTAATAAACAATTTACGCCCAATAAATTTGAGTCTGAGACCTTGAAAGAAGTAAATTCTCCAGATCCAAGCTTTTACCATTAAGTCGCACATATGCACGTGAAAACAAATTTATTTCTTGTAAATCACATTGTTTATTTCTTGTTAAATTTACATCTCATGTGGAAACAATTTTTTTTTTTTATGTATAAAGTTTATTTTGAGAAGGCATATAATAGTGTGGATTGAAATCTTTTGAAAATCACCACATCCTCATCTCCAATGTTAACAATTGATCTTATTATGAGTTCCACCACCTCCTCATCTCTGACTTTTAAGTGGAGTAATGAGAAACTTGATAATTTTGCTTCTATTCTTGGTTTACAACAAGGTGACTCTTTCTCTCCTTACTTATTATTGTTTTGTATGGAGAAATTAGCACATCTTATTCAATAAAAAGTAGAATCTAATAATTGCCCCCCATACAAATCTCTAACAATGGACCAACTAATTAGCAGACTCTTGGGAATTCAATTTCCCGAGCTTAATTTTCTGTTGTTTCCTTTTTTTTCATATAAAAAAATAAATTATTATTATCATGATTTGTTTTTAATTTATAATTGAATTTATATTTCCTATAAATAGGAATAGAGTCTTTTGTATAAAATCATTATCTATTATCAATAATATTTTTATTTCCGACCCAACAAAAATAATTTTTAAGGCGGGGATTATCTTCATTTATATATATATATATATATATATATATATATATATATATATATATATATATATATATATATATATATATATATATATATATATATATATATATATATATATATATATATATATATATATATATATATATATATATATTTAAATATTTATTTCCGAGTGCGAGAGAGTGTGTTAAATTATGTTTCATCAAACATTATATAAATTTACAAATCATTTTATAAGATTTGAGATGGTATATAGTGTAATCGACAAACACTAGACATGAGAGTTGTCCCATAAGCAACGTTATGTCTAAATCAATACCTTGACACACATATAGAAAATGTCAACTATATCTAAAACTCAAAGGACTAACTTAAAATATGTAAAGAAAAATCCAAAACTATCAATTTAGGAACCTTTTGATAGCCACTCCCAAAATATTCTTTTGTTTCCTCAAAATTCTTTATTTCAAGTGGCTCCTTCAAATTGTTTATTTCCATCATGTTATACATATATATACATAAAAGATCAAATGACATCATCAAAGTATTAAAGTTTAATTATACACCCAATCTCAATTGTTAAATTGATTGATCAAACCATCATATATATATATATATATATATATATATATATATATATATATATATATATATATATATATATATATATATATATATATATATATATATATATATATATATATATATATATATATATATATATATATATATATATATATATATATATATATATTTCTCCCCCCCCTAAAAATAGACTATTAATTATGAAGTATCTTATAATAAATAGAACTATCATGATTAATTAAACTCAAGGAAAATAGAGTCGCCACCGCGCTTTTATTTATTCAAAAAGGAAAAGAAAAAATAGCGAATAAATCCTAAAATGAATCTAAAAGCAAAAGTTAAAAGAAACAAACAGAGAATGAGTAAAGGGGTTGGTTACAAAATGAGAGATGTTAGCACCCAAAACGTCGGTGGTACTCCACGGGAGCCCTTTGAAATATTTACGCTTTTTGGTTTGAAAAAGATTTATTAAATGAGAGTGAGGGGATGAGAAAAAAGAATTGATTTTAATATTTATGTTTGATGAGGTTTACCACCTCATGCCTATGTACCACAAAGTTCAATGTAAAATCAAAATCCTGTAGTTCGTGGTAAACAGAACAAAGTTTTTGTTGGTTTTGATTGATTTTAAGAATCTATAGACAAGTCGTCATCCCTTAGCGAATAATTCTGCTAAAAAAGATGAATCATGTCTAAGCATATGAAAAGAGTTAAAAGAAAAAGTGCACAAACACAAAAAAAGAGTGAATGCGTTTTTGCATTTTTTAAGGTTTTTGGAAAATGGTCAATATGCTTAAGTTCATTAGCATTTATTAATAAATGAAAAGGAAAAGGTAAAATTCACTTGACCAATGTCAAAGTTTGATTTATGAAAGTGGTGAAAGTTTTAAAAAGAAGAGTCCTTTGAAAAAGGGAGAAGATTTTGAAAATTAAAGAATGGGAGGAGATGAAGTGACTATCCTAAAAATAAAAGAAAAAGAGCTAAGGTAAGACAAATCTAACCACTTGGAGACACTTCTAAGCATAAGTAACATATAACTTCATCCTCTTGAACAAATGATGAGCCAAATAAAGGCTAGCATAACCACTCTAAAATAATCAAGTAAGGGGATAAAATCTTAGTACTAAGTCCATAGGTCCAAATCAAACCAAGAAGTCCAATCCTCCAAAACATGTGATAGTAACCATAGTCCACAATTAAGAAAAAGTCTTTTAAAGTGTTTAGACATTTATTAATGTTTTTGGTGTCCAAATGGACAAGAAGAAAAGAAAAGCACAATATATAATGATATAAATATAAACATGATCATGGATGATATAAAGCATAAGAAAATAAAGAGGAAGGGAGCAAGAAGTAAAATAAAAGGATAAGGAGCAAGAAAGAAATAAAAGCAATATAATATATACATAATAATATGGTAAACTCATTAATCCACAATGGTAACAATGCCAAAAGGCTCAAAGCAACAACCGAATTCCATCTCGTGTCTTGAACTATATGGTTGATGTACTCAAGTCATTGATTAACAAAACTCGTCAGAAGATTGATAAAATCAAAGCCTCTACAATAACAAGTTTTGAGAATTATGAACTTAGCACAAAATAACAATCATGTTTGGGCTTGCGCAACCAATCACGGTTCGGGTTTCGAAAGTACAAGTTCTGATAAGGATACAGAGGGACAAATGTAGCCATATGTTAAACAATCTCCAAGTAACTTATACAGAAGTCACTCTTCAACGAGGTCGGTCAATACCAATTAAGGTAATTATTATTAGTGCTAATGCATGTTAGATGAACAACATGTAGGTTGTCTTCCGAAATCAGTGACACACGAAAAGAAAATAGGTAATAACCTAGTATTGATCATGAATTCAACAAAGAAATTACAAGATCCATAAGACTTTCATCGATCAAAAATAAAAAGGAGAATTAGAGGAAGGAGGATGAAGAAGAGCCAAATTGAACTACACTTTTAAGGTCCTTCCATCTTTAAGTTCAATCACCTCTAATTGATAGATTCAAGTGTGAAAAACATATCACTAATTCAAAGCACCTCTTATGATTTTAACAATTCACTTGAAGATAGATTTGAATTAATGAATGTTAATCTACTCTAATTGATATCCGAAGTCAATTGAAATTAAAGTGGAATTAATCTCAATAATGTATTTCAAGGCTAATAAGAAAAGAGGGGAAGAAGAAAGCACCAAAACAACCCCAAAAAACAAAATAAAACCATTATGCTCCAGGGTAACCGATTACTACTTTGGGCGTAACCGGTTACTTAGTTTAAAAACGCAGTTATTTATCAAAATTAACACTGTGTAACCTGTTAACACCCAATGTGTAACCAATTACATAGCGCGCAGAGGCAAAAAAATGTGCAAAATTCAGCATGATCCTGTTTCAAAATAATTTTCAAATACCTTGTGATTATATATCTGAATTTGCACGCATTTAAAGTAAAACCACAATAAAAACAAGCAATCAAAAGATAAAATAAGATTCAAAAGGATCAAGCACAAGAATCACCAAAGAACTACATTATTGATGATGAAGATGAAGCTCTAACAGTGGTATGAGACAAATTACCACTTCAAGAATGAGAACAACTCCAAATTGCTTCAACATCTCCACAAACAAGCTTGATCTAATGAAATTGTGAAGAAAAATAAATTGGATGAAGGTTTAGATCAAAGTTGAACAAGATTTAATGTTAATTCTTGCTCACTTTCAAAAGAAGAAATTGAGATTTAGTGAATTTTGGTGGTTGGGGATATAATTTGCAAGAGGTTTTTTTGCCTCTCAAAAGCTTGATAATTGAATGGAATAATGGTTCTATTTATAGAGTTTTGGTATGAGAATTAAGTGGATTTGAGCTTGGTTTAGGAGATCAAAGTTAAGCTTGGAATTCAAATTTGGAGAGAAATTAGCAAAAGAGTGGTGATTAATGAAGGTACATGGTAGGAATTAATTTTGATAATGTAGGACAATTAAATGGAGATGATCTAGAATATTCCACATGTGATCAAAAACTGAAATTGGTGCCAAATCACAAAATTTGAATTTGCTGTCAAATGTTTAAAAGTTTTGCGTGTGTAACCGGTTACTCGCCAGGTGATAACCGGTTACATAGTACAAATTTTGAAAAATATTGCTTTTTCTTGTACTATTGTAGTTTCGGCTCGATTCTTTTGTTTGTAAAAGAAGGCATGAAAATAAAAACATGAACCTTGGGATTACTTGAATAATAATCAATAAAAACTCGGGAAATCCTTGATCATATGAATTTGAATTGCTTGTAGATCAACTACGACTTTGTTCAGATGAATTTATTCGAGCTAAGGAATTGTTTTGATATTCTTGCTTTCTTCTTGAAAAAGATAATAAAAGTGGAAAACAAAATATTTTTGGATTTTTTATTAAAGGTTAGTAAACATAAAAAAAAAGGCATACAAAAGCATGGTGATCCTCTGTGAGGCATAAACCTGCAACTGAGAAGGATAGAAGATCCAATGCATGATCTTGTTTGTATACAATGATGCAAATGAAACTATTCAAAATCTTAGGGGCAAATATTAGGGTGTTACAGCTACCCCTATTTAAGTTTCTTCAATCTGGAGATATGAAGATTGACATCTTCGTCTCAACAAGATGGGAGAGACTTAAATATAGAAAACCCAAATTTTTTCCCTAAGAGACCATGCAATGATATAAATATGCGATGATATGCAAACCTAAGATCTATGTGGAAAATATAGCACCACAAGAGGCAAAAGTTAGGGACAAAAGAGAGAAATTTCGCTGGGGAATAACAACAAATGACGAGAGAGTTTACCAGAAAAATATATCACTGGAAAGATGACTCAACTTGGGGAATGATGGTGTATGAAAATAAATCAAAACACGGTCAGAAAATAAAGCTCAACAAGGAAGGTTAAAACTTCACTGGAGAAAACATCAACCGAACAAAGTATTCAAACCCACTAGGTGGAGAGAGACAAAGCTAGGAACAAATTATCTACTACTAGTCACTTAGTAGAGATAAAGGTAATCAATTTGGATACAATATCAACAACTACCTGTTACTGGGTATAAGCAAAGGTAATGAATTCATGGAGAAAATTATTGATTACCAATTACTGGGTAGACACATTGTAACCCGGTGAACTGACTTTAAACAATGTTGCGGATAGCAAGAGTCGCCACCGACTTTTATTTTATCCATAAGGAAAGGTTATAAAAGAACAGGAAAGACCTTAGAGAATGTTTTGGGTCCGGGGGGTAGGTTATGAAAAGGGAAGGTGTTAGCACCCTTTTCATCCATGGTTATCCATGGGCTCTTAGGTACTTAAGCTCACTTTTGTATTGTTTTGAAAGTGTAGTGTGTGACTAGCAAAAAATTTCAGAATAGTTTAATAATAATCCGTGTATGGATGTGTAAGAAACTTGTTTGAAAATTTTGTTTGAAAATTGTTTAAGTGTGAAAAAGGTTTTGAAATGAGCTTAAGTACTTAAAAGCAAGCTACCTTAACGTTTAAGGTCTTTCTTATTCTTTTTCCTTTCCTTAGTAAGACTATCCCTACTATAATGGAGTAGGTAGTCCTTACTTTGGATGTTAAAGGGACATGTGAGGGACAATTCGATCTTTAAGGCAATGGTGGGGTGTAATAAGCATTTATAAGGGACTATCATCATTTATTCGAAAGGGACTCGATTCGTAAAGGCAACCATAAGGGACTTTGATGATTTTCTTTCGAGGGACTTGCTTTATACACCCCACTTAACCATTATTCGTAGGCAACTTGAGGGTTAACCTTAGGAAGTGAGACGGCGATTAAAATCGACTTACGTGTGTGACGTGTTTAATTTAATTATCTTATATTAAAAATTATCTAAATTTATTTTTAAATAACAAACATGTTTTTGCACTCCCTAATTACTAACCATAATAAAAATAATTAAATAATTACAAATTTACATCCAAGAAACAATTACAAAATTATAATAATAAGCAAAATAATTAAATAGCAAAATAAATAAAAATTAAATAAGCAATAAATAATAAAAAATAATAAAGGGTTAGTGATAATAATAATAAGCAAGAAAAGAGTTAGTAATAAAATAAGAAAGGTTAAATAATAAAAATTAATTGAAATAATAATAAAATTAATAAAGCAAAATAAATTATATGGTTAGTAATAACAATAAATAAAATTAAAATATAAGAATAAGAGGTTAATAATCTAATATAAACAATTATATTTAAAAAAAAAAAAAAGAAATATGAACAAACAATTATTTTTTTTTACTTACAAGTTATTAGGTTATTTTTAAATATATTATAACTACAAAATTTAATTATTATAAACATTTATTTATTAAATAATATATACATATTATAAGAAAAAGAATAGGTTTTTTAAATATCATATTTACAATATTAATCATGTTTATAAAATTTAATTCTATTAATTATTATATTTACAAATTATTTTAAACCATATACAAAAATATAATTATTATAAATCAAATTGTTTCTAAACTTTTAAAAGAAAAAAAAATAATTTGGAATATAGGTATATTTACAAAATTTATAAGAATTATAATAAACATATATACATAATAATTATATTAGGAATTAGAAAATAAGATTATAAAAAAAAAATAGAATTAAGTTTTTTTTTAAAAAAATAAATTAGGGTTTGTCTTTTTTAGGGTTTTGTTTTAGAAAAATATTTAAGGATTTATAATACAATATATGAGATTACTTTGAATTAATATACATGCATATCAAATTACATAATAAAGAGAATAATAATAATTTTTTTTTTAATTACAAAAATTTCTGAATATAAAAAAAAATTAAACAGTGAACATATATTTTATAGAATTATTTTTTGTTATTTTAATTAAAAGAAAATAAAAGGATTATAAACATAATTAAATTAAGAAAACATAAGAAAAAAATGAGAAAAAACACTCACCTGCTGGAGCCTGGGGTCGAACCCAGGTCTCCAAGCATCCACCAGCACTGGCCAACCAACTGAGCTGCGTATGCAGCGTGTCCACAGAATGAGCAATGAAGATAATATAAGAAAATCTGTTAAAAAGATTTCCAGCAAAAAAAAATGAACAACCAAGGGATCGAACCCTGGTCTCCCTTCATGCCAAGCCAACACATATGCCACTGGACCACACGCGCGTTTCTGATAAAATTACAATACAAACATATTATAAAAAAACAATTAATTTGAATTTTCAAACTGAGCGCCAAAAGCTCATCTTCAACCTCCAAATTCGCAGGTTTTCCTGCGAATTTTGATGCGAGTTTTGCTACGATTTTTTCTGCCACCTTCAACCTACGAATTTCGTATCTCATGATATTCTTGCAATTTCACCAAATTGGTCGTACCTACACAATCCTTACAGTTCATACAGTATTATTACATCAACAACAAGCATTTATATGGTCCAAATCATGAGACCCCAATTTTGGAGAACAAACCCTAACAATGGTGAAACGGCTCTAAGTCCACGAAACTCAAAGTAAATCGCCCAGAAAGTTTGCATGCTTCAAGATAGACACAAATCAATAGTTAAATTCAAACATAAACGCATAAAACAACAAAATCGAAAAAAATTCAAAACCAAGGTTTAAGCAATTCGGTTTATGCATATGAGGTCGATTTTGGCAATGTAAAAGGTCTGGACATATTCAATGATCATCATAGAAGATATTGGTGTGCTTGGAATGTGTTGAAACTACCTCCAATCCAAAATCCGATTATGAGTTTTTTGATGAATTTGTGAAGTTTGAAACTGATTTTTGAGGCTGCAAAATTCGTGAATGAGGGTTGCTTCATGTTGTATACTTATAGTAGACTCAATTAGGTCAAAAAGATGATGGATTTATGGGCTTTTGGGAAGACTTCATGGTGAAGGAATGTCATGATCTTAAAGTGTGAAAAAATCAAATATTTGCCTTCTAATTTGGTCTAGCACGAATTTGGACAAGATCAAATCATATTAAACATCATTGATTAATTTTTAAAAGAAGAATCATGTTCCAACTTTGATTTTTTATATTTTATTTTGATTTAATTTGATTTAAAATGAATAAAATTCAAATAAATATCAAATAAAAATATAAAAATCAGAATTTCTCACCATTGGGTCGTGCATGATGTTGTGACATGGATTGGGTCATAAATTGGGCAGCCCATTTGGAAAGAATTACTTCTAAGCCTCCATTTTCAACATAAATCATCACAAAATTGCCCAACTTTGCAAGGGCACATCTCCCTCAATTTTAAGGGTATGAGGGTGTTCTTGGACTTTTTGGAAAGCTTGAAGAGTCCTCTAAACAACCCCATTGGTTTCAGGTCCATATCATTTACCAATCTCAAGTTATGCCCTTTTGAAGTTGTTGACTTTTTGTTGACTTTTGAAATGACCTATAATGTCTTAGATCATATCTTTCAAATGAAGCATTTTTGGGCTTAACCTTCAACATAAAAGTTGTAGAGAATTCAATTTCCTTCAAAATGAGCTTTGGATGGAGACTTGGTGATGAAGTATGTGAAAGTTATGCTTGGTCAAAGTCCAGTTGACTTTTACTAAGGAAACCCTAATTTAGAAACTCCTGATTATTGATGATCTGGAATCTCTTTGATGAATCATGATCAACCCTTGATCAAATGATGAATTTTACTTCATATACTTGATGTTGGCAAAAAATCATGAAGTTTGACTTTGGTTTGACCACAGTTGACCTCAGTTTGACTTTTTAACTGTATTGACTGATTTTGACTTATCTGATCATCTGACTGAGCAAACTTTTGAGAAAAGTCTTGAAACTTGACATGGGGGTTCTTACACACATATAAGATGTTATGAAACTCACTTGAGGTATTGGAAGTCCATTTAGCCTGTTTAAAGTCAAAACCCTAGTTTTGGATGCACTGCTTAGGAGGTGCATTGTCTGAGGGAATTGTCAACTTCTTTGACCAATTGTGAACTTTGTGAACCTTGTGCATCTTCATAAGATGTCTTGTGATACTCATGGGAGGTATTGTGAACCTTGTGAACCTTGTGAACCTTCACAAAGTAACTTGTAGACTTCATGAACCTCATGAAAGGTCTTGAAAGCATTGGGAAGCTTGTGAACCTTGTGAACCTTTTTAGAACACAAAGTCTTGTATTGTGAGGGCAAATTTTGGGGTGCAACACACATCAATAACATGAAGAACAAAATTATCAACTAATGTTTGTTAGGTAGGCGAACCAAAAAAAATTATATCATCTACTACCTGTCACTAGGTAGAGGAAAAAACAAGGAAATTAGGAATAAAATTACCGACTACCAGTTACTAGGTAGACGAAAAGAAATATATGATATTATCTGCTACCTGTCACTGGGTAGAGAAAAAGCAAAGGATTAGGAATAAAATTACCGGCTACCAGTCACTGGGTAGACGAACCGAAATATGATACTATCTGCTACCTGTCACTGGGTAGAAAAATATGCAGATAATAAACTTGCCAAAATAAATCTTGACTACCAGTTACTGGGTAGGAGCAAAACAATAAGCTTGAATAAAAGGAGGAATGCTACCCACTATCACCAAGGTGGTGTTTAAAATAGGTTAATATACTTCAGGAGGACCAAAGTTTAATCCAATAACAAATTGGAGAGAAACAGTCAAATAAGACTCATCCTGAGGAGAAAATATCTCAATTGGGGAAAGTTTCATCCAGATAAATAAACTGGGAAGGAAACTGAATCAAAATCATTCACGAGAAACAAACTCAATGGGGAATTAGAAAGGATAAACACTTTCTATTTAATGATTGACACACTAAATTGAGAGAAGAAAACACACACACTATGCAGGGAAAAACAACATCAATGAGCGGGGGAAAATCAAAGAATGCAAAAATGCAATCATATAATGTTATGCATACAGCGAATGCATGAATATGCATATGAATATTCTGACAAAACAAACACAAAAATAAGCAACGAGTGACATAAACACCATGACAACCGGATACTCGGCTAATCCTAAATGTGGTAGCGACATCACTGGAAATTATGTTGGAGATTCCACTGGAAAAAATCCTAAAAGGGATAAACAAAATCCATCAAAGGAATAAATCCTACTACAATGCTCAACTCATGCTAAGGAGATAAAGATAATGCTTGGGAGAAACCCCAAAAACTCAGTCTTCAATAACCCACAAAAGGGATAACAACAAGAATTCTACTCTAAGAAGATAACACACTAGGGAAAATATCAACAATTCAAAGTCTTCCAAACTCTGGTGGAGAAAGAAGAAATATCCACCTAGCTTGTTATCCCAATGCATTGGATAACAAACATCAACTCTGCAAGGGGGGAACCACAATGCTGAGGAAAGATAACAATCTTTCGGGGATGGGGAAATATTGATATAATCCTTACTGGATATGAAGATACATCTGCTAGGATATAAACATCAATCATATCTTTCACTAATCATCAATATCTGGAAGGTATGATACCATCTCATAACAATTCTGCCTTGGGGAAAAGGTCTGAGACTGGTTGAAAAATCAATATGAGCCTATTGGGAATCATCACATGCAAATCTAATGGGGAGACGAGAAATATATCTAGGGATTATCCAACATTAAAAAAAAAATTGGACTTGTCAACCCTCGTAAGGATACCAGAAGTTAACATCATAGCCAAAGGTTTAGTTGCAAGGGATTTTAAATCAATACCCAACACTAGGTGAGAGAAAACCTATCAATTGACTATTATACCAACACTTCTGCCATGGGGAAATAATCAACTCGAACTGAGGAAAAAATCAGAACTCGGCTGAGGATTCCCGTGAAACAATCACTTCCTTTATACCATTTCTGCTGAGGAAAAAGTTAAAACTCAGTTGGGGATACTCATGTAGCAAGGACCATTTCAACATTACTCACTGCATGGAGAAATAACTTTTATCAACATAGCATACTGCCATGATTGTCAAGAAACTTTGTTTGGAGAAACAATAAGATCAAACTCTGCTTTGGGAAAGGCAAACTACACACTTTAAGACCTTACCGTCCTTGGGATAACTGTTGACATTCTTTCTTCATTCATAAATCAAAAGAAAAATGTTTTTATAATTTTCAAAAGTTCAATTAATTATTAAATTTGTTTCAAAAATCATCATAAAAAATAAATGAAATTTTGTAAATAGAAACAACATAAAGAATTACAAACAATTGGATAAAAGCTCAAATTTTATTGAAAGAATGGTAGTCCGCAAAGGGCGTGACTTCATGGATCATTACAAGTTTGAAAAATGGTAAATACATGGAAAATGACTACATTGAAATACAATGATAACTATTCTCCCTAACAACTTTGAGCTCCACTATGCTTGGAACTTTAGTTAAGGATGAGTGAATAAGAATCTTTGATATGCATGGATACTTCAAGCGATCTAATTTGATCTGATGTAGATACTTGCCATGATCCCTAACTTTTTCCTATATTGCCCTTTCGGGTTTTCAATCTACTGGGATAATTATTTTTGTTTATGTCTCTAATTTTTTCTTGAATCGCCCTTTCGGGTTTTCAATCCACCGAGACGCTCATTTTTGCCAAAGTCTCCCTTTCGGGTTTTCAACTTAGCGAGTTATTTTTTATTTATTTTAGGCGAAGTATTTCTTGACTGCGTCAACATTCACAGAATGAGTGGTCTCCTTACCATCCATAGATGTAAGAATTAATGAATTGCTAGAGAAGGCTTTCTTAACAACATATGGACCATCATAATTAGGAGTCCACTTTTCCCATAGAATCAGTAATGAAAGATTGGATCTTTTTTAGCACGAGGTCGCCTTCTCTGAATACATGAGGTTTAACCTTCTTATCAAAGGCTCTCTTCATTCTTTGCTGGTATAACTGACCATGGCATAAAGTCGTCACTCTATTTTCCTCAATCAAGTTCAACTCATCAAATATACTTTGACACTATTCATCCTCAGTCAACTTGGCTTCCATCAACTCTCATTGATGGGATCTCAACCTCGGCGGGGAGCACTGCTTCCATACCATATACAAGCAAGAAAGGGGTTGCCCATGTTGAAGTGTGGATGGATGTACGATACCCATGCAGAGAAAAAGGGATCATCTCATGTTAGTCCTTATATGTTACAACCATCTTCTGAATAATCTTCTTAATGTTCTTATTAGCAACTTTAATAGCCCCATTCATCTTCGGTCTATAAGGAGAAGAATTATGGTGTTGAATCTTGAATTCTTCACAAAGCTCTTTCATCATCTTATTATTCAAGTTTGAACCTTTATCATTAATGATTCTATTTAGAACCCATATCGGTAGATAATTTGATTCTTGATAAATCAAACCACAACTTTCTTGCTCACATTAGCATACGATGCCACTTCTGCCCACCTGGTGAAGTAGTCAATAGCCACAAGAATGAAACGATGTCCATTTGAAGCTTTGGGCTCAATCATGCCAATCATATCGATTACCCGCATAGAGAAAGGCCATGTAAAAGAAATAACATTGAGATGAGTCAGTGGGACATGAATCTTATCAGCATGAACTTGGCATTTATGAAACTTCTTCACATATTTGCAATAGTCAAATTCCATTATCAGTCAATAATAACCTGCTTTCAACATCTTTTTAGCCATTGCATGCTCATAACCATGAGTACCAAAGGAGCCCTCATGAATTTCTTTCATTAAAATGTCTGCTTCGTGTCTATCCACGTATCTGAGCAATACCATGTCATATTTTCTCTTTTAAAGCACATTCTCATTCAAAAAGAAATTGTCTGCTAATCTTCTCAAAGTCTTTCTATCCTTTCTTGATGCCCCAAGCAGGTACTCTTGACATTGGATAAAACATTTAATATCATAATACCAAGGCTTTTCATCTTGGACCTCTTCAAATGCAAACACATGAGTTGGTCTATCAAACGCATTAAACTAAGCATAGGAACTTGATTCCATTAATTCACCTTTATCATCGAAGCTATAGTTGCCAAAGCATCTGCCATTTCATTCTCGTCACGAGGCACATAATGAAATTCAACCGAAGAAAATTGATACCCCCCCTGGCATAACCTTTATATGGAATCAAGTGGGGTTGATGAGTTTATCACTTTCCTTTGATCTGATTAATCACCAAAGCTGAATCTTCATATGTATCAAGATTCTTGATTCTTAGAGAAATAGCTTCTTCAAGATCCATAATATAAGCTTCATACTCAGCTTCATTATCGGTACAGTTGAAAGTCAATTGTTGTAATCCAAAATTTTCCCTCTCATATTCAAGACAATATGTCTCAAGAGGTCTTCTAATGATCACAAGATTCTCAATTGCTCAAAGGAATTCCAGGTTTCATCAGACAAAGCCTCCTCCTAAGCAATGGATCTTAAATTAGGGTTTTGAGTTTCAAATAAAATTGGACTTCCAAAGCCTAAAGTAGACTTCATGATATCCCATATACTCCAAAGGATCCTTATGTCAAGTTTCAAGGCTTGCCATACAAGTTTGGTCAGTCAGATGCTCAGATAATAAAAAATCAGTTAACTTGTTCAAAACGTCAATTGTGGTCAACATACAGTCAAACTTCAAGATTTTTGGTCAACATCAAGATTATGAGGTTAAATTCATAATTTTATCAAGGGTTGATCATGATTCAACAAGGAAACCTCAAATTCATCAAGAATCAAAAGTTACTAAATTAGGGTTTTTGTAGGAAAAGTCAACTGTACTTTGACCAACCATAACTTTCACATGCTTCATCATAAATTTCCCATCCAAAGCTCATTTTTAAGGAAATTCAATTCCCTACGACTTTGTGTCTCATAAGCCAAGGCCATAAATGCTTCATTTGAGAGATATGAGCCAAGACATTACAGGTCCTTTAAAAAGTCAACAAAAAGTCAACTTTTTCAAAAGCTCATAACTTGAACATGGAAGATCAAATGGACATAGGACCAAAAGGAGTAGTTATAGGACACTCTAAGATTTCTAGAAATTCAAAGAACACATTCATGGGATAAAAATTGAGGGAGTTATGCATTGTTGAAGTTGGGCAAATTTGAGGAGGTGTATAAGGCAAATAATGACCAAAACTTAAGTTTTTGCCAAATGGGCCCATATCTTTTTAACCCGAACTTAATCATGAGATAATCCACGACCCATAAGTCATATATTCTGATTTTTTATATTTATTTTATATTTTATTGGATTTAATTTATTTAAATTCAATTTTAATTAGAATAAATATTAGAAAATCAAATATTTGATCTTAGGATTATTTTAGGATCAGATTTTGGTGTTTATGATCATAATATGGATCCCAAATTCGTGCAAACCAAAGTATAAGGTCATAACATCAAAGTTTCACTAAAATAGAAAGTTTCTTGCTTCACTCCAAAGCAACCAAAAATCCAACACTTAGGCCCAAATTATTTGACCTAATTTTTTCCTCTATAAGTATACAACAATGCCATATGCAAAAGGGACGAAACGATTGATCAAAGAACCCTTATCACATTTCAAAATAACTCAAGAAAAGTCAAATTCGGTTTCTCATTTACAACCACTTTCAAGGAGTTTTAAAGGTCTCAATACATTCCTGAGGACCTTTTGAACGTGTATCAATCATCACCATCATCAAAAGCATCCCATTTTGCCCTAACCGAATTAATCTTTTATCTCATATTTTCAATTTTCGATTTTGATTATGCATGCATTATAAATCAAATTTGATCATATATTCTTGTTTATGATGATGTTTAGAAACTTTCTGGATGATTGGATTGAGTTTTAAGTGCAAGAATAATCCATTGTTAGGGTTTACAGCTTCGATTTTGGGGATCTTGATTAGAGACGATTTCAAGCGAAATTGATGATTCCAATAGACTCATGGGATGATTTACATTGATCTATGCCTTTAAATCGAATTAATCATGCTTATTTTGATTTTTTGAAATGTCCAGGTGATTTAGTGACGGACGAAACCGTCACTAAAGGTTTTTGTGACGAAAAAAACTCTAGGTATAATTGCTGGAAGGATGAGGAAGAAGATGAAGTTGACGCGCGCGTTTTTTATATTTTAAAATTTTGTTTATTTTATAATTTTTTGTTTCCATTGATTGTCACGCAGGCGTATGCAGCTCAGTTGGCAAGGAAGCATACCTTGATCCTTTGGGGGCGGGTTCGAATCCCAGCCACCCTCCCCTTTTAGTTTTAGTTGTTTTCTTTTTGTTTTATGTTTTTTCTAATTTTTCTAATTTTCTTTTTCTTTTAATTAATAATAACTTAGTTAGGTTAATGACTTATCATGTTTTTAACTAATAATTAAACCTTTTCTTAAAAACTAGTCATCAAATTAAAAAATTCAATTTTTATTTTATTTTCTTGTAAATAATAAATAAGAAAAACCTTTTTAAATTAAATTAATTAATAATTTCAAATTAAAAAAATCATATAAATCTATTTTTTTTAATAAATCCAATTAACCAATTGTTAATCTGTTTTTCAATATCTCTCCTTTCCTGTTCTCGATTTTAATTTCCTTATTATTTTAATTTTATTAGAAAAAATGTATAGGATTATTATCTATCTTGTAACATTAAATTTCCGCACTTTTATTTTCTGCATTCCCCTAATTTCAAATATGTATCCTCTCCCTATGATGTAATAGTTTAGGGTTATTTTTCCGCTTTTAAATTCCGTAAATTATTAATTTCGTGGTTAGTAATAATAGGGTGTGAAAAGACTTGTATGCGAATAAAAACGGACTTAACCCATTAATCAAAGATTAAAATAACTGAATACAACACACTTCTCACACATACACCCCTAGGGTTTCTACTCTTGTTGCCTTACGAAAATGGTCAAGTCCCTCGAATATAGGGGTGTCTTAGCAAAGTTGCCTACGAATAAAAATCATCAAGTCCCTTCGATATAAAGATCATAGTCCCTCGTTTTCCCTTCGAGTTGCCTACGAATAAATGATCTCGTCCCTCGATGGCCCTACGGAAAAATGATGATAGTCCCTTCGAATTGCTAAGATACCCTTACATGTTTCCTTCTATGACCATACGATGACCCTACACATGTCCCTTCAAATCCAAGATAAGACTACTTACTAACTAATAGTAAGGACAATTCTATCCCTGAAGAAACGAAATAACAAGAAAGACCTTACAATTTAGGGTAGGTAGTTCTTAAGCGTTTGCTCACAAATTTTCAAAATACTTTTTACACCTCACCTCTTCAAATACTTTCAAACAAAACACTTTGTATACATTCATATGAGAATCATTACAAAGTTAAAGTCTTTATGAAAATATTTTCTAATCACACACTACACTATTTTCTTTCAAACAACGTAAAATGAGCTAAGCAGTTAAGAGCCCATGGATAATCATGGATACAAAGGGTGCTAACACCTTCCCTTTGTATAACTTACCCCCCAAACTCAAATCTTTTTCAAAGGTCTTTCCTGTTCTTTTATGCCTTTCTTTATCGGATAAAATAAAAGTCGGTGGCGACTTTTGCTATCCGCAACATTGTTTTTGTGAAAACACAAACGACCAAGTCAGTTCTCCCACCGTGTTACATCAATCTTGCAACAAAAGGAATATGGGAACCGTGGGGAGTAATGATCATTTCCCTAATTCCTTTTCCACGTGAATTCATAGCTCCATCAAAAATCAAAACCCATCAAGATCCAGGCACATGCCCTTCCTCGATCAAAGGCTCATCATAATCTTTCATTTTCAAATACATCACATCCTTATCAGGGAAATCAAACTTGATAAACTGGTAATCATCAATTGGATGGTGTGCCAAATGGTCAGCCAAAAAACTTCCTTTTACAACTTTTTGAGCTCGGTACTCGATATCATATTCAGACAACAACATTTGCCAACGAGCAATCTCCTAGTTAAAGAAGGATTTTCAAAGATATACTTGATTGGATCCATTTTGAATATCAACCAAGTTGTATGATTCAACATATACTGGCGAAGATGCTTGGCAGCCCAAGCTAAGGCACAATAAGTTTTTTCAAGAATGGAGTACTGAGACTCACAAACAGTGAATTTCTTACTCAAATAGTAAATATCATATTCTTTTCTACCAAATTCATCTTACTGACCAAGCACACAACCCATGGAATCTTCTAACACGGTCAAATACATAATTAATGGTCTACCTTCCATCGGAGGAGACAAAATAAGAGGTTTAAGCAGATATTCTTTAATACTTTCAAAAGATTTTTGACAATCATCAATCCAAGCACAACCTTGATCTTTACGAAGCAACTTGAAGATTGGAGCACATGTGATAGTCATGTGAGAGATAAACCTCGAGATGTAATTTAAGCGACCCAAGAATCCTCTTACTTGCTTTTCAGTTCTTGGTGTAAGAATTTCTCAAATGTATTTTACTTTATCAGAATCAACTTCAATGCCTTTTTTACTGACAATGAACCCAATAACTTTCCAGAACGAACACCAAAAGTGCACTTGTTCGGATTCAAATGAAGCTTAAACTTCCTTAACCTTTGAAAAAACTTCAACTAAAGTTCAACATGATCTTCTTCAGTCCTCGACTTAGCGATCATATCATCATCATATAACTCAATTTCCTTGTGCATCATGTCATGGAAAAGAGTAGTCATAACTCTTTGGTACGTCTCACCAGCATTCTTCAATCCAAAAGGCATCACTTTATAGCAGAATGTTCCCCATGGTGTAATAATGTTCTCTTTTCCATGTACTCAGGTGCCATTTTTATCTGATTATAACCGGAAAATCCGTTCATAAAGGAGAACATTAAACTTAGTTGTATTATCTACCAACATATCAATGCATGGCAATGGAAAATCATCTTTCGGACTAGATTTATTCAGATCTCTATCATCCACACACATTCAAACTTTTCCGTCTTTCTTTGGAACAGGAACAATATTGGCCACCCATTGAGGGTACTCGGATGTAACAAGAAAACCTGCATCAATATGATTTCGAACATCATCTTTAATATTTGCTACCATATCAGGATGATTTCTTCTCAACTTTTGCTTCACAGGTGGACATTTAGGCTTCAATAGAAATCTATGCTCCACAATATTTGTATTAAAACCTGGCATATCTTGATAATACCAAGCAAACACATCAACAAACTCTCTAAGAAGCTCTACCATTCTCTTCTTAACATTAGGACCAAGTAGTTCCCCAATCTTGATTTCTTTCTTATCATCTTCAGAACCTAAGTTGATAATTCCTATCGACTCTCCATGAGGCTAAATGACCTTCTCCTCGTGCTCAAGCAACTATGAAATATCTTCAACATCTTTTTCCTTAGCTTCAAACACAGGGAACTTAAAGTTGGGAGTGGGCATAGGATCATAGTTTTCAATGGGTTTAATAATCAATCTGCACAATGATTTATTTTTTATTTTAGAGTATGAACAAAAGTGCAAACATTATGCAGATAATAAGTGATTATTATTATTTTTGGATTTTTCATGTTACCATTTTTTCAGAATAAATCAAAAAGGGAAAATATGATATGGAATAAACAAAATAAAATTTTATTGATGATGATAAAATTTGAAACAAAGCCCAACAGATCTCACTTTCACCTTGCATAACAAAGTCACTCCATGCGTAACAAAGTTGGGCATTTCTTCATCTTCATCATTTTCAATGATGGCAAGAGCGAAATGATCTTTGATGTTGATAAATATGGCACTTAAAAATCCTTCTTGAATACTCTTCGGTTCATTAGGGACCACACCTGGCGCAAAACCAATACCGAATCCATCTTAGTTATCAACAACTTCAATAACTCGACCCCAACCATCATACTGACCGATTTCAAGCATATGCAAAGCATTCTTGAAATAAGACATGGGTAAGGCATCCTTCTTAACAAAATTATCAACAACAGAAAGAGCTTGGAACAGAGTTCCAATAGCCTCATCAGCATCAATATAGGAAAAAGACGACAAATTGCTTACTGGCATCGCCTGCTCACCGCCGACAATCACTAACTTCCCATTTTTCACAAATTTCAGCTTTTGATGGAGAGTGGAGGTTACAAATCCTGCTTCATGAATCCAGGATCTTCTAAGGAGACAACTATAAGTCGAATGTATATCTATTACTTGGAAAGTAATTTGGAATACAAACAGACCAATCAGAATAGGCAGATCAACTTCACCAATCACTGTTTTCTTTGAACCATCGAAGGATTTCACTACTATCCCACTGTACCTCATGGAAGCACCTTGGTATGCAAGCCTTGACAAAGTTGATTTTGGTATCACATTCAGGGATAATCCAGTATCAACCAACATATTATACATGGCATCATCTTGACAATTAACCGAGATATGCAAAGCCCGATTATGGTTATTTCCTTCTTCAGGAAAATCATCATCATAGAAACTTAAATTATTGCATTATGTGATATTAGCCACTGAGTTGGCCTGACTGAGCAACAACACTTTCCTTCTAAACTTGCTTCCCTACACTTACATCATCTACTCTCTTCGGAGGTTCTGAAGTGAATACTCCACCACTTTGAGTAACTCTTGTCACACCAACAATGCTAACCACAAACTTTGGAGAAGGAATGGGCACTTCCTTACCATTTTCTACCATCATAACATTATATATGTACATAATAGCTTTATCAGACTCATATGGCATGGGACCGGGTAACATGATTACCAAGGGAGTAACAACAGACCTGCGACTATCAAAATAAATAACCATTAGAATATTAAAATGAGGCACAATGACATTCACTGCAGTCTCGTACTCAACTTTTTTCGCAGTTACCTCAATCAACTTTTCATCCGTCATTTTCTGAATATCTCTCTCTTAACAATTACACAACCACGGGGATTCACCGAGCAATGCAACAAGCAGCATAGTCATGGTCAATGTCGTGGTAATCACTTAAGAACGCATGCATCTCAACCAGAGATCTTTGTATACAGCGGACATCTGAAATCTTGAACAGGCTAGGATAACCATACACCATGTTTACAGACACATTAACATGATTAGGTAATGGGTTTGTTTTAACAGTTGGGTTAATGTCATCAAAAGACAAAATATTTCTCCTCATCAACTTCTGTACTTCATATTTCAACGTATAACAATCATCATTGTCGTGCCCAAGGGAACCTTGGTGAAAAGCACAATGAGCTTCTGGCTTATACCACTGTGGAATACTTTCTGGAATAGGAGGAGGAGAATGCATCTAAACAATATTCTTCTCAATCAATGATGGAAACAATTTTGCATATGACATAAGGATGGGATCAAAATTTGCCCATGCACGATTTTGTTGATTATTATTTTGTTGAACATAAGGCTGCTGAAAACGAGGTTGATACTTTGGAGCTGCTTGAACAGCTGGAGCCATATTAATCACTGGAGCTACTCAAGATATATGTGGTCGGTGACTGACTTTTCGACCGCGAGGTCTCCTACACCCTTCACGAGACACGACATTAGTATCACCTTCCTTTTTCTTAGCAAAACCCGCATACTTCCTTGAACTTGAACCATAACTGCTTTCTTTACTCAATTGTCCTTCACGAACACCTTCTTCTAACCACATTCCTATATACACCATTTTTGTGAAATCACTTGGAGCGCTAGCAATCATCTGCTCATAATATAATGAACTCGGCGTCTTCAAAAAGATATTTGTCATTTATTTCTCTTCCAATGGAGGACTAATCTGAGTTGCAAGCTCGCTCCATCTCTTCTTATACTCTTTGAATATTTATCTCTCTTTTTGAGACATAGCATGTAGTTGATCTATGTCTGGTGCCATATCAACATTATACTTGTACTATTTCACAAAAGCTTCTCCCTAATCATTGGAAAAATGCATTTGGTTACTATCCGGACCCATGTACCACTTCAGTGTTGCACAAGTCAAATTGTCTTGGAAGTAGTGAATAAGGAGTTGATGGTTGTCTGTTTGAGTTGAAATTTTCCTTGCATACATGGTCAAGTGACTCAGGGGACAATAATTGCCTTTATACTTTTCAAACTCAGAAACTTTGAACTTGTGAGGAATATTGACATTAGGAACCAAATAAAGCTCATGAGCATTCTTTCTGAATAATTTTTTACTTCTCAAAGTCTTAATTTATTTCTGCATTTCATCAAACCAGCCTTGAAAATCATCAATACTTTCATTCACACCAGCGCCCTCACTAAGCTCAACATGGTAAACCACTTCATCCATATGCAGAGCGGTATGAATCACAGGTGGCACCATAGACATCACAGGCTGAAAAGGAGTAGCCACATGAATCTTAGGAGGAGGTGGTGGATGATAACCCTCAGGAATGAAATTGAGCGGAATTCCCCACGGTGTACTAGAAGGCATATGATAACAAGGAGAAACAACAGGCTCCACCAAAATCGGCATGGTGACAACCTCAGATATGACCTTCTGCTGAACCGAAGTTGAAGGAGTAGGGAATGGCTGATTTTAAGCAGCCACCAGATTCTCCATCATAGCAGTTAACCTTTCAAGATTATCCTTCAGAGTTGTGACTTCTTTGTGGAGTTCGCGATTCTATTATTGTAAAACTTCCAACATCTTCCTTTGATTAGCCCGAGTACCGTACTGGGGTGTCAGCTTTCCAAGTCAACACACTGGATGAAGACCAAGAAACACATAAGAAACCTGTAGAACTCTCAGGAAGCAAGACCAATGCAAGAATAATGCATGATATGCATATGTAAATGCAAAAATTTCAAGCAAGTATAAGGCAAATTGCAATATTTATAAAAAGAAAGAAATTTTGAAATATTGAAAATTTCATTCTTAATAATATCAAAAGAGAGGATTACAACTTTGAAGTACAAGTCTCAACAATCCTAATACATAGAGAGAAGAGAAAGTTAAGTCTATGGGATCATATCTGAAGAAACCCCAAAACCAGGTTGGTACTTCATACAGATCCTCCTGATCTCTTTCTTGTAACAAATTTCCATATCTTCCTTATCCTGCACAATCTGATCCACAATAATCTTCCAAGCACCAAAAGCGGGAAGAATAGCAGATGAAGTACTAGAGGAAAATAAATCCTCTTGCATTATTGGCTTCTCTGTGACACGTCGCTTAAGTAGCTCAATAAGATCATATTTCCCTTTCAATTGCTCTTGCATAATTGACCTCTCAAATAAATAAGCATCTTTCTCTTGCTTCATCTTGTCTAATTCCTCTTGAAGTGCAACCTTCTCATCAATAGGAGGGAGAAAAATTAATAAAGGCAAAATAGGAAACATATGTTCCTCAGGAGGATAAGGTATCTTGAGCTTGCAAGCTCTAAATCGAATCCACTAAATATAACACTCAGAAGGAGCATAATGTTGTCTTCCCAACAGACCTTTTTCCTTCCTGTGAACAGAATGGCAAGCACGTGCAATCCTTTTCTTCATCTCTAAGTAATCTACTCCATTAAGAAAAAAGAAACTCGATAATGAAAGATTAATCGGTACTTCCTTCAAGCAATACTGAAATTGTCGTATAGCAAGGATATGGTTATAACTAATTCCACCACATGTACCAAGAAGAGGTAAATCAGGCCACAACCATCAATAAGCACTATAGTATCGTAAAACGAGCAATACCAATTCATATTAGCATGAGTAAGAAACATAATTCTTTGAGACCATCTTAGACTCTCTCTATTCTCAATGAAGACTGTAGACTTTTGTAGGTGCGAAATAAACCACCTATAAAGAAGAGGTGCACAACAAACGATCTCTCTATCACCCTTGGAAGTCCTATGGTGAATGGAATGATACATGTATCCAGGCAAAGTAGGCACAAGATTCCACTTCAAGAAAATATGAATAACATACTCATAAATAACATCGTATAGGTTAGGAAACAACACAATACCATAGATGAGAAAAGTGAGAATGGCTTCAAAAGCAACCCTATTACCCGCTAGGATAGAAGTAGAAGATTTATATATTAAGAACTTAACATTGATTCTACGAACATCCCCTTTAGGAACAAACCTTCCTTTAAGATCAAATTCCTTAATACAAATAGCTTTGGCAATAACTTTGAGCATAAGCTCCTCCTCTAATTCACTGAAAATAAATTCCTTGTCCAGAATCGGAAAATCCATCCAATAAGAATACTCTTCTAAAGTCGGCACAAGATGATAATCGAGAAAGGTCAAACAATGATGCAACAGATCATAGAATTGAACCAAAGTATTAAGAATTCCCTCTGGTACATCGGTCTTCAGAATGAACAAATGTCTACCATAACTATCTGGAAGTCATCAGTATCAATCACCAAAGCTCTGATCTTTCTTAACTCTCCCAAATTAGGACTCTTGAAGCGGTACTTCTGAGTATTCCTCCTTCTGACATCTAAAGTCGAGGACATCTGAAATATTTGTAAAAGTGCCTATGAGTCCCTTGAAATCTTGAGATCAATACTCATGAATGCATGAGTGCATGTATGTAACAAACAAAAACAAGATCACACAAAGTGTAACGCCTGTTTATTTAATTAATTATTTATTTAAATATTATCGTATATTTGGTGTTGAATTATGTTGATTTTCGGAATTGTGTTGTATTGAGTTTCTAAGTTGGTTTTAGTTGAACTAATTTAATTAAGTTGTAGAATTATTAGTAGAATGATACTAGTATTCTTAATGGGCTTATTTGGGAGTATAAGTAGTTAAGAGTGGGGGTGTGTGAATTAGGCCCAATGGGAATTATTTAACAAATAAAATTATAAGTTAGTTGGATTAATAGAGAATTAGGTTTATCAGTAGAAAAAATAAGATCGTGAGAGAAGTTACGTGAAGTTGGAGAAGAAAAGAGGAAAAAGGATAAACTCGGAGAACTAGAGTGACCTTCAATCCAAGATAAGGGTGGGGTTCTAACTCTATAATCGGGAGATATGATGAAAAAATGTAGGATTGAGTGTATAAAGTTGCTTCTGTCAGTATGTTGTGTTGTCTTGGTTGAATCACAAAATTGGTTATTGTTGATTAAATTAGTCATAGAATGATTAATCCATTTTGATTTTATATTATTGTGTTATGTTGCTGTTGTAATTTTGTATTGGGATTGATGGGAAAATTTGTTTGAGACTGGATATAAGAGAAAACAGAGACGAGGGAGAAGAATAAGAGAAACAGAAAACACAAGTTTTTGGGAGGGGACGACAGTCCCAAATGCATGACACCCGTCCTGGGTATGTGAAGTCTGTCACCCCCTTGATACGACTTTCACAAGTCACAAGTATGACGATGGTCATGGGAGTGTGACGATGGTCACACGGGCCTGTGTTGAGTTTTTGTTTTTGTGTTGTGCTTCTTTCTGTTGTTTTGCATGCTTGACTCATCTTAATCTTAGTTCCAGTAACATTATTAATTTTTAATATCACTCTTAGTTAAAGTAGTAGTAACCATATATTTTATTTGACAGAAAATTAATAGTAATATTGTGATGAATTAGTAGGAGAATAATTAAGTAACAGTTAGGTAGTATTTGGTAGAAGGTTTTGGTAAGTTGTTTTACTGACAGTGTTGCGGGAATTTAACAGAGGCATAATAAGAGTTAGTAAGAGGTAAGATTAATAGATTTTTAGCAGATAAGTAGTTAACAGGTTTTAGTAAAAAATTATATAAATAGTAATGCGTTATAATTGGTTGTTTTGGTGTTGTGTTCCTTGTTGAAAGTTGTGAAGTTGTTGTTTGTGAATTTTGTTGCAGTGTGTAACACGGTGGGAGAACTGACTTTAGTTATGTTGCGGATAGCAAGAGTCGCCACCGACTTTTATTTTATCCAAAGGAAAGGCATAAAAGAACAGGAAAGACCTTTTTAAAAGATTTTTGGGTCCGGGGGGTAGGTTATGTAAAGGGAAGGTGTTAGCACCCTTTACATCCATGGTTATCCATGGGCTCTTAGTTACTTAACTCACTTTGAATTGTTTTTGAAAAGTGTAGTGTGTGAATAAAAATTTTCATAAGAGTTTAATAATGATCCATGTACGGATGCGTAAAAAACTTGTATTTTGAAAATTGTTTGAAATTGTGAAGTGTTTGAAAAGTTTTCAAATGAAGTGAGTAAGCAACTATGAGGAACCTACCCTAAGGTTTAAGTCTTTCTGTTCTTTATCCTTTAAATGGTAAGACTATCCCTATTATTAAGGAGTAGGTAGTCATTACCTTGGATGTGAGGGACATATGAGGGACATCTGTTAATGAAGGCAACTGTGGGGTGTATTAAGCATTTTAGGAGGGACTGTCATCATTATTCGAAAGGGACTTGATCTTTATGAAAGGCAACCATTAGGGACTTGATGACTTTTCTTTTAAGGGACTTGCTTTATACACCCCACTTGACCTTATGATTAGGCAACATTGAGAGGCAACCCTAGAAAGTGAGATGGCGATTAAAAATCGACTTACGTGCGTGAGTGTTTAATTTAATTTATCTTATAATTAAAATGATCTAAATTCAATTTTTAAATAGAATACATGTTTACACTCCCTATTTTACTAACCATGGCATAAAAATTAAATATTTTACAAAAATTACACCAAGGAGCAATTACAATAATTATAATAAATAATTAAAATAAATAGCAAATAAATAAATATAAATAATAAGCAAAAATAAATAAATAGGCAATAATAAATATAATAGGGGTTAGTAGTAATAATAATAATAAAAAAATTAAATAAGGTTAGTGAAATAATCATAATAAGCGTAATTAAAAAATAAATGTATTAGTAATAATATGGTTAGTAATAATATGGTTAGTAATAATAACAATAAATAAATGGAATTAGCAAAATATTATAAGAACATAATTAAAATAATAAACAAAAATTAGATTTTTAATATAGTCAATTATTTATAAATAAGAGGAAATATGAATAATAAAACAATTATTATAACATTTTTATTTATGTACAAATTATTAGATTATTTTTAAACATATTATAATCACAAAATTTAATTATTATAGGTTCAATTATTTCTAAACACATATTAAAAATTATTTATATATATAATTTAGATTACAAACAAATTATCAAAATATTTACATATGTTATAATTATATTTACAAAACTTGATTATATTAAATAAATATATACATAATAATTATATTTATAAAAATTTAATTATACTAAATATTATATTTATGGAAATAAAGTTAGAAAAATGAAATTAGGTTTTAACATTTGTTTAGAGAAGATAAATTAGGGTTTTATAAAATTAGGGTTTGTTTAGAAAATATTTTTTTAAGGTTTAATTTAATATACAAAATTATTTAAATAAACATACATATATTATAATTTAATTACATAATAAAAAAAACTTAAATTGAGAAAAATAAAAGTGTAGAGTTTTAGAAAATATAAATGTTGTTTTATATGTTATTTAAATATATATACACATGTATAATTTATTTTTAATTAATAATAAGAAAATGATTAAACTAAGTAATTAAATAAATCAAAACAGAAAAAAGGTGGTAAAAAGAACTTACCTGGGTGGGATTTGAACCCAGGACGTTCAGCTTGCCATCAACAAAACGCACCACCAGGCCAGCCATGCACATGTGATAGAAGAATGAACCAAATTTGTTTTATGCACTGCCCTGGAAAAATCACAAAATAATGAAAACCAAAAGGCCTGGGGGAGGAATCGAACCCAGGACCTCTTGAATACGCAAACGCACGCATGACCATCCAGCTAGGTGAGCAATTCTGTTTACAAACCAACAACAATGCATAATATAATATAATTAGTAAATAAACTAAGAAATAAACAAAAGTTGGAGAACCAGGATTCGAACCCAGGTTCATGAACAACATGCATGCGCGTCTTACCACCAGGACAAGCGTGTGCTTGTGATAACAAACCAGTAACAAAACATAAAATATTTAAATTATAATTTGAATTTCCAGAACGCGCCAACAGCTTCTTCTTCTTCCTTGAGACCTGCCAAATTTCCTGCGATTTCACATGCGGATTTACCTGCGATTTTTAAATTGCAGCAATACCTACAAAATTCAAACATTGACAAAACAACAAGATTTTATGAAATTGATTACACCATTAGGTTCCTAACAAGATTTCCAATCATCCTATGTCCTTGTAATCTATTTATCTTGGCTGGATAATAAAACCCTAATTGAAGCCGCAAACCCTAAACATGGTGGATCACGATTCAGGCTATGGAACTTCACCAAATGATCCAGAATCCATCTATAGCTATCAACAAACATCAATATGTCATCAAAATTCATTATCAATTAGCAAATATAGTGATTCGAAAAAAAATTTATGAAGCATATGTATGATGCGGTTTATGCATTATGAGGTGTTTTGGCTGCAAATAAAGGTTGGTTTCCACTCAAAGAGGACCAAGGAACATGACTGTGATCTCAAATTATCTTCAAATGTCCTAGAAGATTGAAACCGAATTTGACTTTTGGCTTGAATTTTTGAACTATGAAACTTACCTTTGAGGCTGTGGAATTCGTGTCTTTGCAATAGGGTTATGTTTAGTACTTATAGGTGATTGATTTTAGGTCAAAAAATTGATTGGTCATGTGAAGATTTTGATATGAAAAGATCCAAATTGATCATGCCTTAAAAATCAAATATTCATGTGTGAATGCTTGCTATTTTTGGCCAAATCTTATGATTTCTTTCCTCTTCAATTTAAATCAATATTTAAGACTTTCTAGAAGCTTAATCTCCATCAAATCTTACATTTTCATATTTTATTTTTATTTAAAATGATTTTTAATGAATTAAATCAAAATAAATAAAAATAAAATAATAAAAATTCTGATTTTTAATGGTTTGGGTCGTGCATGAAGTCATTGTATGGGTTGGGTCATCATTTGGCAAGCCCATTTGGAAGAAATTGGTTTTAGACCTCCATTTTCATCATAAACCAACCCAACATTTCCCAACTTTGCAAGGGCACATATCCTTCAATTTTAATGGTATGAGGGTGTTCTTGGACATTTTGGAAAGCTTGAAGAGTCCTCTAAACAACCCCACTGGTTTCATGTCCATATCATTTACCAATCTCAAGTTATGCCCTTTTGAAGTTGTTGACTTTTTGTTGACTTTCAAAAGGACCTATAATGTCTTAGCTCATACCTTCCAAATGAAGCATTTTTGGGCTTGGCTTGTGAGACACAAAGTTGTAGATAATTCAATTTCCTTCAAAATGAGCTTTGGATGGAGACTTGGTGATGAAGTATGTGAAAGTTATGGCTGGTCAAAGTTCAGTTGACTTTTACTGAGGAAACCCTAATTTAGAAACTCCTGATTCTTGATGATCTGGAATCTCCTTGATGAATCATGATCAACCCTTGATCAAATGATGAATTTTACTTCATATAATTGATGTTGGCAAAAAATCATGAATTTTGACTTTGGTTTGACCACAATTGACCTCAGTTTGACTTTTTAACTGCATTGACTGATTTTGACTTATCTGATCATCTGACTGAGCAAACTTCTGAGAAAAGTCTTGAAACTTGTCATGGGGGTTCTTACACACATATAAGATGTTATGAAGCTCACTTGAAGTATTGGAAGTCCATTTAGCCTGATTAAAGTCAAAACCCTAGTTTTGGATGCATTGTTTAGGAGGTGCATTGTCTGAGGGAATTGTCAACTCTTCTGACCAATTGTGAACTTTGTGAACCTTGTGAACCATCATAAAATGTCTTGTGAACCTCATGGGAAGCATTGTGAACCTTGTGAACCTTGTGAACCTCATAAAGTGACTTGTAGACTTCATGAACCTCATGAGAGGTCTTGAAAGTGTTGAGAAACTTGTGAACCTTGTGAACCTTCATGAAGTGACTTGTAGACTTCATGAACCTCATGAAAGGTCTTGGAAGTATTGAGAAGCTTGTGAACCTTCATAAAGTGGCTTGTAGACTTCATGAACCTCATGAAAGGTCTTGAAAGCATTATGAAACTTGTGAACCTTGTGAACCTTCTTAGAACACAAAGTCTTGTATTGTGAGGGCAAATTTTGGGGTGCAACAGCTGCCCCTGTTCAATTTTCTGAAACCTGAGGGGTCAGATTGGTATATGTGCCAGTCGTGACCTAGAAGGTTGAAGGGGATTGAACACAAAAGCCCAAAAATTTGCACTCACCAGTGCATAAAATGGTACAGATGGTTAGTCGAATATGATTGAGTGGGCTTAAAGATGCCACTTGGAGGAAAATTATTCAGATACATGTCTTGGAGGATGAAGCAGTCCAAAATATGGAGGTATAATGATAGCTGTCAGGAGGATGGAGCAGTCCTGAGGCCATGATATGATTTCAAGAGGATGAAGCAATCCTGAAGTAAAGAAGCTGTCAGGAGGATAAAGCAATCCTGAGGTAAAGAAGCTGTCAGGGGGATAAAGCAATCCTGAGATATTGATAATATGCTTTCAGGAGGATGAAGCAGTCCTGATGTAGTGATATGTTTTCAGGAGGATAAAGCAGCCCTGATGTATGAGAAGTTGTCAGGAGGATAAAGCAGTCCTGAGGTAGTAATAAGCTGTCAGGAGGATGAAGCAGTCCTGATGTAATAATAATGTTTTCAAGAGGATGAAGCAGTCTTGAGAGATGATAACTTTTCAGGAGGATAAAGCAGTCCTGATGGATGATATGCTTTCAGGAGGATAAAGCAATCCTGAGGGATGATAACTTTCAGGAGGATAAAGCAATCCTGATAATCATAAGTCTGTTTGCTGGATAATTAACCTGAAAACAAGATAACATTCTGTATAATAATATTAGTTTATGTATTATGTATGCATGTATGATACGATGCACTTAGGTAATGTACTATGTATCTATGTATATGTATGTGTATGGTATGATGTAGATGATGTATGTATGATATGACACGGCCAGAAGTGTCTGGATATCTTCGTATAACAACTGCTGGCCAGGGAAAATAAATCCCGATTTGTTGTTGAAGAATATGAGGAACTCGCTCCCGTCTTGCTTGATAATATATTATACATAACCTCCCGTCTGCTGGGGATGGCAAGGTATAGATAACCTCCCGTCTGCTGGGGATAGTAAGGTATACATAACCTTCGTCTTCGTTTGATAGTAGAGTAGATATCCCGTCTTCGTTCGTCGTACCCTCATTGGGAAGTAAACTCCCGAATATCCGTATGAGGATAAAAGAGATGGATATAAATTCCAGGGGAAATGAGACTTTATGAAGATGGGTTTATCCTACTGAGGGTTTGTAGTTGTTTTGCAGAGATGAACCGGCGAAGCTTCGTTGAAATCCTTCCCTCGTTCGTCCTTAGTAAATACTATTACTGCATTTTCATGCATTTCTGGTAAACATCAATCATATTAAGCATACGTGCATTTCTGGTAAACATTAATCATATTCAAAAGCATACATACATTCAAACACAACCAATGGACGTTTCGCTTATGTAAATAGGGTAAAAGTAAATCTGGATTCAAAAGATGGAATTTATTTATATCAAAAAGTGACCCATACATGGGTAAGTTTATACAAGGAGACATAAATCCTAGTAAGAGGATTTTGCCATAAAATTTTACAAAAGAGAATCAGCTATGTGGGAAATAATCCTATTGAGTTTCAATTCTACTATTGCCATTATCTTCAAGTATCTCATCTTCTGCTGTTGAGACGGAAACGATTGGATCGAGCTTTATCTGTTCGAGCTTGAGTAAGTAGTACAACTGGTTGCAATTTCATGGGTGATCCAAACGAGACATAGTCATACGCTTTAATCCCTAACTTTTGCCTGGATTGCCCTTTCAGGTTTTCAATCCACCGGGATACCCTTTTTTGCCCAAGCCGCCTTTTCAGGTTTTCGACTTGCCGGGTGTACATCTTTTTATATATATCCCTAATTTTTGCCCGAACCCTTTTGGTTCGTCGGGATGCCCTTATTTTTGCCTAGGCCAGTCAACCTAGCGGGTCTCTTTTCATGCGTAGTATTTTTTAACTATGTCTGCGTTTACAGGCTGTGGAAAGTCTTCACCATCCATTGTAGTGAGTATCATGGCACCTCCTAAGAACATTGTCTTGACTACGAATGGTCCTTCATATGTAGGAGTCCACTTGCCCCTAGGATCACCCTGTGGTAATATGATACGCTTGATTACCAAGTCACCGGCCTGATATACCTTTGGCTTAACCTTCTTGTTAAAAGCTTTGATCATCCGTTTCTGGTACATCTGGCCATGACAAACTGCTGCTAACCTCTTCTCATCAATCAAATTTATCTGGTCGAGTCGAGTCTGAATCCACTCATCTTCATCCAGGCCTGCATCCTTCATAATTCTTAAGGAGGGAATCTGAACTTCAATGGGCAAAACTGCTTCCATACCATAGACCAAGGAGAATGGGGTTGCCCCTGTTGAAGTACGTATTGTGGTACGATAACCATGAAGAGCAAATGGTAACATCTCATGCCAATCCTTGTAAGTAACAGTCATCTTCTGTACAATCTTCTTAATGTTCTTATTAGCAGCTTCAACTGCCACATTCATCTTTGGACGATACGGAGAAAAGTTGTGATGCTTAATCTTGAACTGCGTGCAGAGATCAGTAATCATAGTGTTGTTCAGATTAGAGCCATTGTCAGTGATAATCCTTTCAGGGATGCCATATCTACATATGAGATTATTCTTAATGAACCGAGCCACAACATTCTTAGTAACAGATGCAAATGAAGCTGCCTCCACCCACTTCGTGAAGTAATCAATAGCAACCAGGATGAAACGATGTCCATTAGAAGCAGTAGGCTTGATCTCACCAATCATATCAATGCCCCACATGGCAAAGGGCCAAGGAGCAGTCAGCACATTCAATGGTGATGGAGGTACATGGACTTTATCAGCATAGATTTGACATTTGTGACATGTTCTGGAGTGTTGATAGCAATCAGCTTCCATGGTAGACCAATAGTAACCTGCTCTCAATATCTTCTTTGCCATAGTATGACCACTAGAATGAGTGCCAAAGATTCCATCATGCATATCTTCCATAATCTCAATTGCTTCCTTCTTATCCACACAACGAAGCAAAGTTGAATCATAATTGCGCTTGTACAAAATGCCATTACTCAGAAAGAACTTAGCAGAAAACCTTCTCAGAAATTTCCTATCTTTGACAGATGCCCCTTCAGGGAACTCCTGAGCTTCAAGATATCTTTTTACTTCATAGAACCAAGGCTTCTCCTCTGCCCCTTCAGTGTCAATCTCATTACAGTACGCAGGCTTCTCAAATCTATCAATGGTAATCTTAGGAGCTTCATCATCCCAGCTGATCTCAAACATAGATGCCATGGTGGCCAAAGAATCTGCCAACTGATTCTCGCTTCGTGGGATATGTCCAAAGGTAATTTCTTTGAAATGTGGGATCAAAAACAACACATGCTCTCTGTAAGGAATGAGGTTATCATGCTTGGTATCCCAATCTCCTTTGATCTGACTAATTACCAGGGCTGAATCTCCATACACGTCAAGGAACTGAATTTTCATATCAATAGCAGCTTTAATACCCAGGATACATGCCTCATACTCAGCCATGTTATTGGTACAATAGAAACAAAGTCTGGAAGTAATCGGGGTATGACAACCTTCAGGGGAACTAATCACAACACCAACACCATTACCAAGTGCATTAGAGGCACCATCAAAAACCATAGTCCATCGGGATCCTTGTTCAGGTCCGTCATATTGTCCAGGTTCTTTGGTAATAATCATAATGTCTTCATCAGGGAACTCAAAACTCATTGACTGGTAATCATCCACTGCTTGATGAGCCAAATGATCAGCAACAACACTCCCTTTAATGGCCTTCTGAGTAGTATACTGTATATCATATTCCGTCAAGATCATTTGCCATCTTGAAATTCTTCCGGAGAGAGCAGGTTTCTCAAATATGTACTTGATTGGATCCATCTTTGAAATCAATAAGGTAGTATGAGTCAACATATACTGTCTTAGTCGGCGAGCAGCCCATGCCAAAGCGCAGCAAGTTTTCTCGAGCAGTGAGTATCTTGTTTCACAGTCGGTAAACTTTTTGCTAAGGTAGTATATTGCCTGCTCTTTTCGACCAGACTCGTCATGTTGCCCCAATACACACCCCATTGAGTTGTCTAACACTGTTAAGTACATAATCAAGGGTCTTCCATCAACTGGTGGCATCAAAATTGGAGGTTCTAGCAGATATCTCTTGATTTCATCAAAGGCAGTCTGGCACTCATCATTCCATTCCATCACCTGATCTTTCTTCAACAACTTGAAAATTGGCTCACAGATGGCAGTTAATTGGGAAATAAATCTTGCAATGTAGTTCAATCGTCCCAAGAAACCTCTAACCTCCTTCTCAGTACGGGGAGCTGGCATCTCTCGTATAGCTTTCACTTTTGCAGGATCCACTTCAATACCTTTTCCACTGACAATAAAACCCAGGAGCTTTCTAGATCTAACTCCAAAAGTACACTTGTTTGGGTTCAATCTCAACTTGTATTTCTTCAACCTCTCAAACAATTTATGCAAATGATCAAGATGTTGTTCTTCATTCTGAGACCTGGCTATCATATCATCTACATACACTTCTATCTCATGATGAATCATATCATGAAACAAAGCCACCATAGCACGCTGATATGTTGCCCCTGCATTCTTCAAACCAAATGGCATTACCTTATAGCAAAAGGTGCCCCACTGTGTAACAAATGTTGTTTTCTCCATATCTTCAGGAGCCATCTTGATCTGATTGTAACCAGAGAAACCATCCGTAAAAGAGAATACTTTATGCTGAGCAGTGTTGTCTACCAGAACATCAATATGAGGAAGCGGAAAGTCATCTTTGGGGCTAGCCTTGTTCAAATCTCTGTAGTCTACGCACATACGTACCTTACCATCTTTCTTAGGAACTGGTACCACATTTGCAACCCACTGAGGATAAGAAGTTACTGCTAAGAACCCTGCATCAAATTGTTTCATTACCTCTGCTTTGATTTTTTCTGACATCTCAGGACGCATACGACGAACCTTCTGCTTCTTTGGACGACAATCTTCTTTTACTGGTAAACGGTGAACCACAATGTTTGTATCCAACCCTGGCATATCTTCATAAGACCAAGCAAAGATCTCCACATAGTCACGTAACATCTGAATCAACCTGCTCTTGACACTATCCTCTAAATCAGCCCCTATCTTGACCTCTTTCCTGTTTTCTTCAGTTCCCAGATTCACAACTTCGACTGGCTCTTCATGTGGCTGTATAGCTTTCTCTTCTTGTTGTAACAACCTAGCAAGCTCTACAGGTACTTCACAATCGTCCTCCTTTCCATCTTCAGTTTGATAGATCAGATTCTCGAAATTATAATTGGCAATAGTAGAACTGTTATCAACAGGATCCAGAGTGGATGAGGATCTGCATTTTAGTGATGTGGGTGTGTGTAAGAACACATAGCTGATAAAACAAAATAAAAGAAAAGAAAGACAAAGAACATAATATTTACGAAAACGAAACGTCCACTGATTTTATTGAACGAAGTATGCAAATGAAATGACAGCCCGTAACAAGCACACCATTGTGCCCCGGGTAAGGCACAAGGCTTGAGAGTTTTAATTGTTCAGAAATTACAAACTAAAAACAACACAGTAATAGTATTTACTCCTGACTAAAGGAGATAGGGATAACATCTTCAGCTTTCCAATTATTGAGTCCAGCACCCACAGTAGGAAAAATCCATGCATCCAAGTTGTAGTCTTCATCTTGATCTCCCACAGCATTGATCTGGTTCTTCACAACCCCTTGATTAGTGATACGAACAGCACGAGCACGACGAACAGCCTTCTGGGATTCTGCAGTGAAACCCAAACCAAACTTGTCAGACTTGTATGGAATATCAGGAAGCTGACCCCAAATAGTACAACCACCTTCATCCACCACAGCTCTAGCATCATTGAGGGAGGCCATTGCCATTGTTGGAGGTTTTCTGGTGACCACAGGAACTTTCTTTGCAACAGGAGGAGCTACATAGTCATTAACAACCCAAGGAACCACTTCAAACGTCTGACACGGAGTCTCAATGTATTCACCTTCCATTTCCAGATACTTGAAAGTATTCACATGGCTGACAAAGTATTCCTCTTCTCCATAGACAGTAACAACCCTTCCTTCTACCGGATATCTCAACTTCTGGTGTAATGTGGAGGTTACAGCACCTGCCCCATGGATCCAGGGACGACCAAGCAGACAAGAGTATGAAGGACGAATATCCATCACATAAAATGTAGTAGTAAAAACCTGGGAGCCAACTTTGATTGGAAGATCAATTTCCCCATGTACTACTCTTCTAGAACCATCAAAAGCCTTTACCACAATATTGCTGGGCTTCAGCACAGCATCTTCAGGACTCAGCTTGTTCAGGACTTCCTTGGGCAACACATTCAGAGAGGAACCATTGTCTATTAATACATGTGACAGGGTAGTTCCCCTGCATTCAATTGAGATATGCAAGGCCCTGTTATGATCCCTTTTGGCAGGGGTCAAATCAGCATCAGAAAATCCTAACCCATTGTCATAGGTCAGGTGGGCAACACAATTCTCAAACTGATCCACAGAAATTGCACTGGGTACATGAGCAGTCTTCAGAAACTTGATCAAAGCCTTTTCATGAGCTTCAGAACATAACAACAAGGACAGTATAGAAAGCTTAGAGGGAGTATGTCCCAACTGATCAACAATGTCATAATCACTCTTGCGAATGATTTTCAATACTTCTTCCATCTGCTTAGAGAGATCATCAGCAGCTGGCACATCAGTAAATACAGGTTCAATAACAGGGTCTTTTCCCCTAGCATCAGTGGTGGAAGTAACAGCAGGAGTAGCTGCATTCTTGGAAGCAACTAGAGGAGAGAAGACTCTTCCACTACGTGTGATCTTACTGGATCCAGCAATATTGTCAACATCAATAGGCACATCAGCTAAGGGCTCTTGCTTAACACCATGGATGTAGACATCAGATCCATAATGCCAAGGCACAGCTTTATCAGACGTATACGGGATAGGACCAGGAGTAGTAATAACCACAGGAGCTACTCTGGCTTCAGCAACAACTTTCACAGGACCTTCAGCAGTAATTTTGATTGGACCCTGATGAGTGATTTTAATAGGTCCCTTTGAAGTGATTCTCACCGGTACTTTGTCAACCATGTCAATCTCTTCAACTTTCCTACCTTGAGTAATATGATCCACCATACTCTCCACAGAAGACGGTCTCCTTTCAAACACTATAGTATACTTATCCATGAGACGTTGGATTCCATCTCTCAATCTGAAGCAACTATCCGGCTTATAGGTACAATACAAACAATCTTCACGACAACCTGGAAAGAACCCAGCTTGTACTAACTTCTTCTTGATAACAGACAATGGTGTGGTCAACTCCGCTACTGAATGGATGTGCAAATCTTCCTCAATGGCATTGACAGTCTTCTCGTGATTTGGCATTGGAGCAGTAATCACGTTTGGAGTACCTGGAGGATCAAACTCAATTTCTCCAGCATCAATCATATCTTGAATTTTATTCTTCAAGACCCAACAATTATTAGTATCATGTCCTTGACAGTTTGAATGGTATGCACACCGTGCATTGGGGTTGTACCTGGGAGAGGTAACATTAGGATTCTGAGGAGCCTCTTTCTGAGTAATAAGTTCAGCCTTCAACAAATGTTGCAATGCCTGAGCCATTGACATGTTGATCTTCGTGAACTGCCTTCTAGCCCTCTGTTGGTTGCCCTGTGGCTGCTCTGTTGTTGCAGGAGTTGGATTTGAAATATGAACTGCACTAACAGACTGATGCCTTCTGTTACGATCAGGTTGACCATAAACAGCATTGGATTCTTTCTTCCCAGTGGGAGGCTTCTTTGCAGCACCTGATGAAGAAGTACCCACTTGGATCTTTCCATTCTTTATACCATTTTCTACTCGCTCTCCTGTCATGATCAACTCAGTGAAGCCAGATGATGAGCTTCCAATGAGATGACTGTAAAACGGACCATTCAGCGTACACATGAACATATCAACCAATTCCCTGTCAGTCAAAGGGGGTTGAACTCTTCCAGCTAAATCTCTCCACTTCTGAGCATACTCTTTAAAACTTTCTTTGGCACCCATAGACATGCTCTGAAGCTGCATGCGAGTGGGGGCTAAGTCAGCATTGTATTGATACTGCTTATAGAAAGCTTCAGCAAGATCATTCCAGTCTCTGATGTTGGCACTCTCCAACTGATAATACCACTCCAGCTGAGCTCCAGATAAGCTCTCTTGAAAGAAATGGATCCACAACTTTTTATCAGCAGTGTGAGGTTGAATTCTTCTGACATATGACCTCAGATGCAGCTTGGGACAAGAGACCCCATCATAAACAACAAAGGTAGGAACCTTGAAACCAATGGGTATGACTACCCCAGATATCAGACTCAAATCTTCAAAATCCAGCCCAGATGATTTCTGCAATTCCATGGCATCCATCCTATCCACCAGCATCTTGAATTTGTCTTCGTTAGGCTCATGGTAGTAATTAGCCTCAGAATCAGAGTCCCCCATAGTGTTGTGGAGACTGCCTCCCTCTTTTTCAGATTCCTCAGATTCATAGTCTTCAATTGGTTCTTTGGTCTTGGCAAGACCTTTGAACCTTCTTCCCATATTGATCAAACCAGCTGACCTTCTAGTCTTCTTAGTCTTCTTGGCCAGCAGTGCCTTCAATTCATCCTGCCCCTTGGACAGGTTCAAGATCAGCTCTTGGAACTGTGCATTTTGTGCCTGGAGATCCTTAACTGATTGTTCAAGAGCCATTGCTGAAATAAACAGCGAGAAGATGAGAAACCTGTGCGCAATTATAAACCTGTGATGCAATGAAATGATATGTGAATGCATATGCAATGTTTTCAAGGACCGCAGGATTTAAATTTGCTTAAACAAACAAAAAGGTAAACTTGTATTAGTAATAAATTTGCTTTGCCTTTTAGGCTTACAAAAAATGAAATGAAATAAGTACAAAAGATGGGGTTTTAAGTCTCCCATGGACGTTTCCTCTTTGTGTTGAGGTATGAGTTGAGGTTTCGTTCCTCGTGAAGTTGCTTTGTTAGTTCCAGGACTCTTTCTTGGCTTGCTTTGTAATGAGCCTCGAAAGTATCCCTTTGCTCCTTCAGTTGGATCCATGATCTCTGCAAGTCTTCCATATCAGTAGGCATGTCTGGGTGAAGGATGGTATAAGCTGTGTCTCCTTCAGCAACAGGTTCCATGGTAACTGGTAGGACGGCAGGATATGGCATCATGAGAGTCTGAGCACGAGATCGTACCCATCTGAGATAAGCCTCCATAGGAATAGTGTACTTAGGCTCTAGTGTCTTGCTGTCAACCCTGTTTACTTTTCCCCAAGCTCGTATGAATCTCTGACGGTAACCTTGAAGATCGTTGTCGTAGTCAAACACAATGCCCTGAATCAACATGTCATGTGGACCATCACTCCGAGCGTAACCAAACTGTCGTAAAGCTAGAGAGGGGTTGTAGGTGATGCCTCCTCTTATGCCTAGAAGTGGCACATTAGGAAACTCCCCACAATGGTCAATGATAGTGACATTCTCCATGGATCTGGAGCACCAATGGATGTCTGAATGAGAGAGTGACATAATCCTCTTGGACCATCTGAACCCTTGCTCATTCTTCATTACTGAGCGAGGAAGGTGAGAAATAAACCACCTAGATAGCAAAGGTATGCAACACATCAAAGTTCCTCTTGCCCTTGTAGTACGGGTGTGAAGAGAATGCAGGATGTCTCCAAGCAATGTAGGCACTGGATTGTGACTCAGGAATATATTGATGGCATGAACGTCTATGAACTGATCTGGATTGGGGAACAATACTAAGCCATATATCAGCAAGGCTAAGATCTCCTCAAAAGCATCATAGCTCATGGCCTTCAAGAACACTTGAGCCTTTTCTATCAACACCTTAGCTAGAATACCCTTGACTCCGCTTCTCGTTTCTAGAACAATGTCAGACTTCTTCAGATGTAGAGCTGCAGCAATAACCTCTGGTTTAAGCTCCTTCTCCAAGCCTGTGAAGGGTCTTTGATCAAGAACAGGTATACCCAGAAGCTTAGAGAACTCTTCCATGGTTGGAACCAATTGGTAGTCGGGGAATGTAAAGCAATGGTGCTTAGGGTCAAATAACTGAAACAGAACACTTATCATGTCTTCATTGAACCCTGAAGTGACTAGATCCAATAGGTGACCATGTCTCTTGATGAACTGGGAATGATCAGACACTTGAGAAACCAACTCTTTAAGCTTGGCAGGTATGCCCACAAAGTTGATCCTGATGGTGTTTCTACGAGTAGCAGCCATGACCTGCAACAAAGAACAAAGATAAATCCTTTGGTCCTTGAAATGGTTAGTGAAAATGCTATGCTTATGATGCATGATGATGTCATGATGTTATGCTCAATCACAAACATGTGGCACACACAAACAAGTCACACCATAGCCCTAGGTTTAAAGGCTTGCATGAGGTTCAAAGGTAAGTACCCTCCCCTGAAGTTAGATGGTTCATCCTGTCCTACAAAAGTAACCAGGTTCTAAGGGATCTCAAAATCATTGATCCTTCACAAGGGTGGTTGATCAGAAGGCAACTTACTTGCCAACCAAAACCCTCCAAGCTTAGAATCTCAATGAGCGTAGTATCGAGTGTCAACCAACTTCAGTCTGCACCAAAGCCGGTTACCTCACTACCTTCTAAAGGCCAAGATGGGATAACTAGGGTTCTAAAAGTTAGTTAGTGCATTGACAACATATGGCAGCCTCATATTATCCTAACCTTGACTTAAGGAACATAAGCACCAACCAAGAAGTCGCACTAACTATGGCCACCAGATCAACCGTATCGATATACGTCGTACAGTTTCCTTGGTCTATTGCCATTTACCTAAGGTACACTAGATCCGGGTTAGGACCTTTCACACATAAGAGCACCCCAGCAAGATAATATAAAGCAAACAAGGCAAACAATTTAAAGTGATCTTAATTCCTAAGAGTACCCCTCTTAAATTCAAATCCCCAGCAGAGTCGCCAGTTCTGTAACACGGTGGGAGAACTGACTTTAGTTATGTTGCGGATAGCAAGAGTCGCCACCGACTTTTATTTTATCCAAAGGAAAGGCATAAAAGAACAGGAAAGACCTTTTTAAAAGATTTTTGGGTCCGGGGGGTAGGTTATGTAAAGGGAAGGTGTTAGCACCCTTTACATCCATGGTTATCCATGGGCTCTTAGTTACTTAACTCACTTTGAATTGTTTTTGAAAAGTGTAGTGTGTGAATAAAAATTTTCATAAGAGTTTAATAATGATCCATGTACGGATGCGTAAAAAACTTGTATTTTGAAAATTGTTTGAAATTGTGAAGTGTTTGAAAAGTTTTCAAATGAAGTGAGTAAGCAACTATGAGGAACCTACCCTAAGGTTTAAGTCTTTCTGTTCTTTATCCTTTAAATGGTAAGAATATCCCTATTATTAAGGAGTAGGTAGTCATTACCTTGGATGTGAGGGACATATGAGGGACATCTGTTAATGAAGGCAACTGTGAGGTGTATTAAGCATTTTAGGAGGGACTGTCATCATTATTCGAAAGGGACTTGATCTTTATGAAAGGCAACCATTAGGGACTTGATGACTTTTCTTTTAAGGGACTTGCTTTATACACCCCACTTGACCTTATGATTAGGCAACATTGAGAGGCAACCCTAGAAAGTGAGATGGCGATTAAAAATCGACTTACGTGTGTGAGTGTTTAATTTAATTTATCTTATAATTAAAATGATCTAAATTCAATTTTTAAATAGAATACATGTTTACACTCCCTATTTTACTAACCATGGCATAAAAATTAAATATTTTACAAAAATTACACCAAGGAGCAATTACAATAATTATAATAAATAATTAAAATAAATAGCAAATAAATAAATATAAATAATAAGCAAAAATAAATAAATAGGCAATAATAAATATAATAGGGGTTAGTAGTAATAATAATAATAAAAAAATTAAATAAGGTTAGTGAAATAATCATAATAAGCGTAATTAAAAAATAAATGTATTAGTAATAATATGGTTAGTAATAATAACAATAAATAAATGGAATTAGCAAAATATTATAAGAACATAATTAAAATAATAAACAAAAATTAGATTTTTAATATAGTCAATTATTTATAAATAAGAGGAAATATGAATAATAAAACAATTATTATAACATTTTTATTTATGTACAAATTATTAGATTATTTTTAAACATATTATAATCACAAAATTTAATTATTATAGGTTCAATTATTTCTAAACACATATTAAAAATTATTTATATATATAATTTAGATTACAAACAAATTATCAAAATATTTACATATGTTATAATTATATTTACAAAACTTGATTATATTAAATAAATATATACATAATAATTATATTTATAAAAATTTAATTATACTAAATATTATATTTATGGAAATAAAGTTAGAAAAATGAAATTAGGTTTTAACATTTGTTTAGAGAAGATAAATTAGGGTTTTATAAAATTAGGGTTTGTTTAGAAAATATTTTTTTAAGGTTTAATTTAATATACAAAATTATTTAAATAAACATACATATATTATAATTTAATTACATAATAAAAAAAAACTTAAATTGAGAAAAATAAAAGTGTAGAGTTTTAGAAAATATAAATGTTGTTTTATATGTTATTTAAATATATATATACATGTATAATTTATTTTTAATTAATAATAAGAAAATGATTAAACTAAGTAATTAAATAAATCAAAACAGAAAAAAGGTGGTAAAAAGAACTTACCTGGGTGGGATTTGAACCCAGGACGTTCAGCTTGCCATCAACAAAACGCACCACCAGGCCAGCCATGCACATGTGATAGAAGAATGAACCAAATTTGTTTTATGCACTGCCCTGGAAAAATCACAAACTAATGAAAACCAAAAGGCCTGGGGGAGGAATCGAACCCAGGACCTCTTGAATACGCAAACGCACGCATGACCATCCAGCTAGATGAGCAATTCTGTTTACAAACCAACAACAATGCATAATATAATATAATTAGTAAATAAACTAAGAAATAAACAAAAGTTGGAGAACCAGGATTCGAACCCAGGTTCATGAACAACATGCATGCGCGTCTTACCACCAGGACAAGCGTGTGCTTGTGATAACAAACCAGTAACAAAACATAAAATATTTAAATTATAATTTGAATTTCCAGAACGCGCCAACAACTTCTTCTTCTTCCTTGAGACCTGCCAAATTTCCTGCGATTTCACATGCGGATTTACCTGCGATTTTTAAATTGCAGCAATACCTACAAAATTCAAACATTGACAAAACAACAAGATTTTATGAAATTGATTACACCATTAGGTTCCTAACAAGATTTCCAATCATCCTATGTCCTTGTAATCCATTTATCTTGGTTGGATAATAAAACCCTAATTGAAGCCGCAAACCCTAAACATGGTGGATCACGATTCAGGCTATGGAACTTCACCAAATGATCCAGAATCCATCTATAGCTATCAACAAACATCAATATGTCATCAAAATTCATTATCAATTAGCAAATATAGTGATTCGAAAAAAAATTTATGAAGCATATGTATGATGCGGTTTATGCATTATGAGGTGTTTTGGCTGCAAATAAAGGTTGGTTTCCACTCAAAGAGGACCAAGGAACATGACTGTGATCTCAAATTACCTTCAAATGTCCTAGAAGATTGAAACCGAATTTGACTTTTGGCTTGAATTTTTGAACTATGAAACTTACCTTTGAGGCTGTGGAATTCGTGTCTTTGCAATAGGGTTATGTTTAGTACTTATAGGTGATTGATTTTAGGTCAAAAAATTGATTGGTCATGTGAAGATTTTGATATGAAAAGATCCAAATTGATCATGCCTTAAAAATCAAATATTCATGTGTGAATGCTTGCTATTTTTGGCCAAATATTATGATTTCTTTCCTCTTCAATTTAAATCAATATTTAAGACTTTCTAGAAGCTTAATCTCCATCAAATCTTACATTTTCATATTTTATTTTTATTTAAAATGATTTTTAATGAATTAAATCAAAATAAATAAAAATAAAATAATAAAAATTCTGATTTTTAATGGTTTGGGTCGTGCATGAAGTCATTGTATGGGTTGGGTCATCATTTGGCAAGCCCATTTGGAAGAAATTGGTTTTAGACCTCCATTTTCATCATAAACCAACCCAACATTTCCCAACTTTGCAAGGGCACATATCCTTCAATTTTAATGGTATGAGGGTGTTCTTGGACATTTTGGAAAGCTTGAAGAGTCCTCTAAACAACCCCACTGGTTTCATGTCCATATCATTTACCAATCTCAAGTTATGCCCTTTTGAAGTTGTTGACTTTTTGTTGACTTTCAAAAGGACCTATAATGTCTTAGCTCATACCTTCCAAATGAAGCATTTTTGGGCTTGGCTTGTGAGACACAAAGTTGTAGAGAATTAAATTTCCTTCAAAATGAGATTTGGATGGAGACTTGTTGATGAAGTATGTGAAAGTTATGGCTGGTCAAAGTTCAGTTGACTTTTACTAAGGAAACCCTAATTTAGAAACTCCTGATTCTTGATGATCTGGAATCTCCTTGATGAATCATGATCAACCCTTGATCAAATGATGAATTTTACTTCATATACTTGATGTTGGCAAAAAATCATGAAGTTTGACTTTGGTTTGACCACAGTTGACCTCAGTTTGACTTTTTAACTGCATTGACTGATTTTGACTTATCTGATCATCTGACTGAGCAAACTTCTGAGAAAAGTCTTGAAACTTGTCATGGGGGTTCTTACACACATATAAGATGTTATGAAGCTCACTTGAAGTCTTGGAAGTCCATTTAGCCTGATTAAAGTCAAAACCCTAGTTTTGGATGCATTGTTTAGGAGGTGCATTGTCTGAGGGAATTGTCAACTCTTCTGACCAATTGTGAACTTTGTGAACCTTGTGAACCATCATAAAATGTCTTGTGAGCCTCATGGGAAGCATTGTGAACCTTGTGAACCTCATAAAGTGACTTGTAGACTTCATGAACCTCATGAGAGGTCTTGAAAGTGTTGAGAAACTTGTGAACCTTGTGAACCTTCATGAAGTGACTTGTAGACTTCATGAACCTCATGAAAGGTCTTGGAAGTATTGAGAAGCTTGTGAACCTTGTGAACCTTCATAAAGTGGCTTGTAGACTTCATGAACCTCATGAAAGGTCTTGAAAGCATTATGAAACTTGTGAACCTTCTTAGAACACAAAGTCTTGTATTGTGAGGGCAAATTTTGGGGTGCAACACAGTGCTTTATTAATTGCAAGAATACAAGCTGCAGGGGTAACACCCTGATTTTATAATTTAATTATTTAATTAATTATTATGATATTTTGGCAAATTTTTGGTATATTTGTCGTGATGTTTCATGTTGACTATGTTGAGTAATTATTTTATTTAATGGTAATATTGAATAATGTAAACTATGTTATTTAAATATTATTATTTAATTATAATAAAGAAGTTAGAGGTGTGAAGGGTATAATGGTCTTTTGTGGAGTATTAGTAAGGGTAGGATGGGAAAGTCATATTTGGGGTCTTAGGGGTAAGATTGACAAAAGGAAGTTGAGGGTTTTGGGGTACGATCAGTTTTCGTGATCGTGTTTGAAGAAGGAGGAAGCTCTGAAGAACAAAAGAGGAGAGGCTAAGGCTTGAAGGGTTTCCGGATATTTTGAGAAAAGACCGATGAAAGCTTGACTCTAAGGTATGTGGAGTAATTTATGTTCATTATTTTAGTATAATAGGTAGAATATGATGGGATTTGGGAAATTTGTGGAGAATTCATGATGAGGGTCTGAATTGATTTAGGTTGATGAATATGAGTTTGTTTTGTGGCTTATAATTTGTTGTATGTTACTATTAATGGTTTTGCTGGTTTAGAATTGGTTTTTCGTTCATTTAGGACTGATATGAATGGGGTTTGGGACTAGTATAGCAGCATAAGAGATGCAAGAAAATTCTAGGAACCGATCGAGGCGTCGGGCGGTGCCTTGTGCCGCCGGGCAATGATGATGTTTCGTCGGGTGATGCTTGCGAGGCATAACATGGAACATTGCTGCCTTTGGATGTGGTTGAAGTGAGGTTCGGGCGGTATCTAGCTACGTCGGGCGATCGCAAACCATTTTTGAGCTTTTGGCCTTTTATTTTGTTGTTCTTGATTTTTTAAGTGTGTTGATTGATGACTATGGTTATAACATGATGTTTGATAAATAATTGATTATATTACATGAGTATAACGTAGTATTTTGATAAGAATGAAATGATGATGCACATGTTGATATTGTTATACTATGTTAATTCTATGAGGTTATTAACATCATTGTATTTCATGGCATTCCCATGTTGAGACTTCGGTCTATTTGGTAGCTTCAATCCTATCGTGAGGATTGAAGTGATATGTTGAACATGTTATGCTCCCATTAGTGGAGGGTTGATGGCCCAATGTCCATCTTATGATGACGAAGTTGGTATCGCATGCATTTGTTGTATGACGCATAATAAGTGACATTGCATTGTTTATGTATGTTGATGATGGTGATTGAGTTGAATGTTGTATTTTTTTATGATTAAAATGACGTGGAATTTTGTTTTTTGTTTGTTTATTATACTATTATAATTAAGGTAAATTTACTCACCCTGCCTGTTTGAATGTTACCCCTATGTTGGTAACATGCAGATTCTCAAGGATAGCTTCGGTGCGTGGAATCTTTTGGAGTGTTTCCCCTTTTTGTTTAGTTTGAAATCTTAGGTGGTGTCTTGCTTTGTGTCATGTAACATCGGGTTAGGAACGAATGTGGACTAACGAGTCCTTTTGGTTTTTTTCCTTGTTGAACTATTTGTTGTTTTCGAATAACTGGGTTATTTTTATGGATGAAGCATGAAGGTTAATTTCGTTGCATAGTAAAATGTTTAATATGTTGAAATATATTGTTAACCCGTGTTTTGGGACAAGACATCTATACGATGAATTGATTGTTATGAATGAAATGTGACATCTTATGGTGTCTGTACTCTGATTTAATTGGTTGTTATGTATATATTTTGATATGGGGGTAGAAGAGTGTTACATTAGTGGTATCAAAGTAGGTCTGTCTATCCGGCCAAGTGTCGTTGTTTTCATTCTATTGTCAGTCGTTGTTAACGATTATTTCTTTTCTGATGTTATGAGAGTTGTGCAAAATGGATGGAAACAACATGTTTGCTCTTGCTGAAGTTGTTGCGTCACTTGCTCAGGATATGGCTCGGAACAACGAACAAGATGAGTTTCATGCTCTGGAGAAGTTTCAAAGGAATAACCCGCTAATTTTTGAAGGAAATCATGACTCGCAGAGCACACAAAAGTGGCTCAAGGTGAATGGGAATATTTTTAAAGTGATAGCATGTGCGGATGCGCATAAGGTACAATTTGGTACCCACATGTTGTCTGAGGAGGCTAAAGACTGGTGGGATAATACTCATCAACGTTTGGAGGATGCTGGTACTGTGGTGACTTGGACAATGTTCAGGATGGAATTTCTGGGAAAGTGTTTCCCCGAAGATGCTCGTGGTAAGATGGAGGTGGAGTTCATTGAGTTGAAACAAGGGAACATGACGGTAGCAGAGTATACTGCAAAGTTTGAGAGGCTCTTGAAGTTTTTTCCTAACTACAACCGTGCCAATGCTGAAATTTCTAAGAGTCTCAAGTTTCAGAATAGGATGAGACCAGAGATTAAGCAGGGGATTAAATTTCATCAGATCAATAGGTATTCTGAGTTGGTGGATGAAAGTAGGATTTATGATGAAGATAGTCGAGCTCAACCTGCTCACTATAAGCAATTAAGTGAGAAGGAAGATAAAGGCTAGTTTCAAGGAAAACCTTATGTGACTCCAGCTGAGAAAGGGAAGCAAAAGGTTTCAGGTGGGAAGAAGCCAAGTGGGGGAGCAGGTTTCGTTCCTCCCAAGTGCTACAAATATGAAGAATCCGGTCAAAAGTCTGATGTGTGTAACAATCCAATGGTGAGATGATACAGGTGCGACAAGAGAGGTCATCGGGTTGGTGATTTCCCAAATAAAGGTCCAACTTGCTTTAACTATGGTGAACAGGGGCATATCAGCACCAAATGTCAGAAGCCTAAGTAGATGGCTACTGCTGCTCAGACCAATGGCTGAGTGTTTGCTTTAAGTGGTTATGAAGTCCCTAAGACAGATAACTTAATTTTAGGTACATGTTTTATTAATGGTGTTGAGTTGATTGCGATTATTGATATTGGTGCTACACACTCCTTTATTTCTCTTGAATGTACTACTAAGGTGGGATTGACGTTTTCTAGTATGAAGTGAGGGTCGTTCGGTGGCTTGTTGCGAAGGGTGGCCGCAAGCTGATTTTAAGTTTTTGACCTTTTATTTTATTGTTCTTGATTGTTTATGTATGGTGATTGATGACTATGGTTACAACAAGATGTTTGATGAATAATTGATGATATTACATGATTATAACATAGTATTTTGATAAACATGAAATGATGATGCACATGTTGATATTGTTGAACTATGTTGATTCTATGAGGTTATTAGCATCATTGCATTTCATGGCATTCTTGTGTTGAGACTTCTATCTGTTTGGTAGCTTCAATCCCATTGTGCGGATTGAAGTGATATGTTGAACATGGTGTGCTCCCATAGTGGAGGGTTGATGGACTAATTTCCATCTTATGATGATGAAGTTGGTATCACATGCATTTGTTGTATGATGCATAATAAGTGACATTGCATTTGTTTGTATATGTTGATGATGATGATTGAGTTGAATGTTGTAAAGTTGTTATGATTGAAATGACGTGGAATCTGTATTATTTTCTATTTATTATATTATCATATTGAATGTAAATTTACTCACCTTGCCTATTTGAATGTTACCCCTATGTTGGTAACGTGCAGATTCTCAAAGATAACTTTGGTGCATGGAGTCGTTTGAAGCGTTTTCCCTTTTCGTTTAGTTTGAAGTCTTAGGTCGTGTCCTGCTCTGTGTCATGCAACATCGGGTTGGGAACGAATGTGGACCATCGAGTCCTTTTGTTTTTTTTCCTTATTGAACTATTTGTTGTTTTCTAATAACAAAGTTATTTTTATGGATGAAGCATGATTTTAAGTCTGTTGCGTAGTAAAACATTTAATATGTTGTTAACCCATGTTACGAGACAAGACATCTATATGATGAATTGATTATTATGAATGAAATGTGACACCCTATGGTGTTTGTACTCTGAATTAATTCGTTTTTCTGTATATATTTTAATGTGGGGTAGAAGGGTGTTACAGCAGGTCTATGGCCAAAGTTGAAATTGTTGTTGAGTTGCTACGTAATTATCATTGTTGTTGTTTGACATTCATAATGAGTCGCATACATAGCATTATTTAAGTTGGGGCTGCTGCTCGGTAAGTTGGTCTGGATTGGCAAAATTAAGTTGAAGGCTTATGCCTTGTTGTTAATACCTCTATTAATTGGCAAATTATTAATTTGGGAGTTTTGTTCCAATGGTACCACATGCATGTGCATTTGTCTAAGTTTCATTTCAAAGTTTCATAATTATTTCGTCGTATTGTGTTTTATGTTGATTGACGTTGTTTCTATGTTGTGAAGTGGTGTTTGTATATAATTTGATTTAATATGTTATATATCATATATTTGATTATATTGTTCGATATCTCACTCCTTTTGTTTGAATGTTGCCCTATGTTGGTAATGTGTAGGTAATGCAGAGTAGAGCTGCTTACCTTAGTAGAATTGAGTCGGCGTTGTTGCTCTGATACGTAGAACTCAGGGGGATAACACATGTTTTCTTTTATTGTTGGTTTTTATTATGTTGCTGAATTTTAAGTTGGTTAGTTACAGACTTGATGTTTTAAGTTTGTTTTGATGTTGAACACAAGTTGTGTTATGTTAAGTTGAATTTTATGAATCCATTGCTTAGTAATGAAAGTATTTTATTTTAAAGACTACTCAGGGGTTTAAATGTTGTTCTTTAAGTGGAAAATGTATTATTCCATTGTTTATTGGAAATTTTATAACTCTGAATTTGTTAATAATTGTCGGGTAGAAATGGGGTGTTACATTAGTGGTATCAGAGCAGGTTGGTCCATTCGGCCAAGTTGTCGAGTCGTAGTTGTTTAACACTCGAGTATTGCTAGCTAGTTCTAACCTTTGTTTGTGTTGTAGTGATAAGTTGAGATGGATGGAAGGAACAATGTTGTGATGGTTGTTGCTATGCAAGCAATGGCTCAGGCTGTGCAGAATCTGCCGAACACTGGCGAGGATGTTGGATCTCGTAGTTTGGCAACTTTTCAGATGGATAATCCACCTACCTTCAAGGGTAAGTGTTGGCTTGGTTGAAAGAGATTGAGAGAATCGTTTGTGTGATGGACTGCACTCCAGCGTAGAAGGTTCGGTATGGAACTCATATGCTAGCAGTCGAGGCCGATGACTGGTGTGTAGAGACTCGTCAGTGGTTGGACGTTGCAGATAAGGAGATCACTTGGGTTGTGTTCCGTTGGGAATTTCTGAGGAAGTATTATCCCGAGGATATTTTTGGAAAGAAGAAGATTGAGTTTCTTGAGCTAAGGCAATGGAACATGTCAGTTATTGATTATGCTGCGAAGCTTGTTGAGTTGGCTAAGTTTTACCCGCACTATAATGAGGCGAATGCTAAATTTTCAAAGTGTATCAAGTTTGAGAATGGGTTGCGTCTAGAGATAAAGAAGGCAATTGTATATCAGAAGATTCGTGTCTTCACTGATTTGGTTGATAGCTACAGAATTTATGAAGAGGGTAACAAAGCTCATTACAAGATTATTAATGAGAGGAAGGGCAAGCACCAACAGAATCGTGACAAGCCTTATGATTCTCCAGCTGGGAAAGGTAAACAGAAATTGGATGATGGTAAAAGGGATAGTGGGGGAGATGCTTCTGCTGGTGTTGTTTGTTTCAAATGTGGGAAACCTGGTTATAAGAGTAATGTGTGCACTACTGAAGTAAAGAGATGATTTTGTTGTGGTAAGACTGGGCATGCAATATCTGAATGCAAGCATAAAGAGATTATTTGCTTCAACTATGGTGAAGAATGACACTTTGGTAGTCAGTTTCATAAACCAAAGAAGGCGTAGACTGGAAAAGTGTTCGCGTTGGCTGGGACTCAGACAGCTAGTGAGGATAGACTTATCAGAGGTACATGTTTCATTAATATTACTCCTTTAATTACTATTATTGATACTGGTGCTACTCATTGCTTTATTGTTGTTGATCGTGTTAAAAGATTGGATCTTATGTTGTATGCTATGAAGGGAGAATTGGTCGTCGAGATTCCGGCTAAGGGAACAATGACTACTTATCTTGTGTGTTTAAAATGTCCTTTATCTATCTTCGATATAGACTTTGTTGTTGATTTTGTGTGTTTGCCGTTAATTGGAATGGATGTGATCATAAGAATGAACTGGTTATAATATAAATATGTTCATATCAATTGTTATAGCAAGTCGATGAGGTTTTCTACTCCTAAAGAGGAAGGAGTTGGTTTGTTGTCTTTTAGAGAGTTGTAGCACTTGATGAAAGAAGAAGCTCAAATGTTTTTTTTTATGGAGTCATTGTCTAATGAGATTAAAGTTAAGATTGAGGAGTTGCAAGTGGTGCGATAATTTCCTGAAGTTTTCCCTGATGAAATTCATGATGTGCCCCCAGAAAGAGAAATTGAATTTGTGATTGATCTTGTACCTGCTACTAGACCTGTGTCTATGGCACCGTACCAGATGTCTGTATCTGAATTGTCAGAATTAAAGAAGCAATTGGAGGAATTACTTGAAAAGAAGTTTGTAAGGTCAAGTGTATCACCGTGGGGAGCTCTAGTGTTGTTAGTAAAGAAGAAGGATGGAAGTATGAGGCTTTGTGTTGATTATAGACAATTGAATAAGATGACGATTAAGAACAAGTATCCGCTTTCAAGAATAGATGATTTGATGGATCAAATGGTAAGTGCTTGTGTGTTTAGCAAGATCAATTTGAGATCGGGCTATCATCAGATTAAAGTGAAAGATGAGGATATTCAGAAGATGGCTTTCAAAACATGTTATGAACATTATGAGTATTCGATGATGCCTTTCTATATTACTAATGCACCGGGAGTATTAATGGAATACATGAAACGTATCTTTCATACCTATTTGGATCGTTTTGTGGTAGTGTTCATTGATGACATACTATTTTACTCTAAGTTGGAAGAAGAGCATGCGGAACACTTGAAACTAGTATTGAAAAAGAAGAAGTTATATGCAAAGTTGTCTAAGTGTGAATTTTGGTTAACGGAGGTTAGGTTTCTTGGTTATGTGATATCTGGAAGTGGCATTGTTGTGGATCTGTCTAAAGTAGATGTTGTGTTGCATTGGGAAATTCCAAAGTCGGTTACCGAGATTAGAAGATTTTTGGGTCTAGCTGGTTATTATAGAAGGTTTATCGAGGGTTTTTCTAAGTCGGCACTTCCATTGACTAAGTTGACTTGTAAAAGTAGAGCTTTTGTGTGGGACATTCAATGTGAAGAAAGTTTTACAGAATTGAAGAAAAGGTTGACGTCGGCTCCGGTTTTGACATTACCGAATTTAGGAGAACCGTTTGTGGTATATTGTGATGTTTCTGTGATGGGCTTAGAAGGTTTGCTTATACAGAATAATAAGGTAGTTGCTTATGCGTCAAGGCATTTGAGAACTCATGAAAAGAATTATCCTACGCATGATTTAGAACTTGCTGCAGTTGTTTTTGTGCTAAAGATTTGGAGACATTATCTTTACGGTTCTATATTTGAAGTGTTTAGTGACCATAAGAGCTTAAAGTTTTTGTTCAATCAGAAGGAGTTGAATATGAGACAACGAAGGTGGTTGGAATTATTAAAGGATTATGATTTTGGTTTGAATTACCATCCAGGTAAAGCTAATGTTGTAGCCGACGCTTTAAGTCAGAAAACGTTGCATATGTCAGCGATGATGGTTAAAGAGTTGGAACTAATTGAACAGTTCAAGGATATGAGTTTAGTTTGCGAAGTGACACCGCAGAGTGTTATGTTGGGAATGTTGAAGATTAACAATTGTTTTCTAGACAATATCAAAGAGGCTCAGAAGTTAGATGTGAAATTGGTAGATTCGATGGAAAGAATCGATCAGACTGAAAATAGTGATTTCAAGTTAGACGCGTAAGGTGTGTTGAGATTCCATGATCGGATTTGTATTCTTGATGATGCTGAAATGAAGAAAATGATTCTTGAAGAAAGTCATAGGAGTAAGTTGAGTATTCATCTGGGGGCTACAAAAATGTACCAAGATTGGGCTTGTGCAACCAATCAAGGTTCGGGCCACGAAAGTACATGTTCAGATAAGGATATGGAGGGACAAATGTAGCACTATGTTAAGAAATTGCCAAGTAAATTATATAGAAGTCACCCTACAACGAGGCTAGTCAATACCAATTAAGGTAATTATTACTAGTGTTAATGCATGTTAGACGAACAACATGTAAGTTGTCATCCGAAAAACAATGTCGCATAAAAAGAAAATAGGTAACCATTCAGTCTTGATCATGAATTTGACAAAGAAATTCCAAGATCCATAAGAATTTCATCTATCAAAAATAAAAAGGAGAATTAGAGGGAGGGGATAAAGAAGCGCCAAGTTGAACTACACTTTTAAGGTTCTTCCATCTTTAAGTTCAATAACCTCTAATTGATAGATTCAAGTGCGAAAAACATATCACTAATCCAAAGAACCTCTTATGAATTTAACAATTCACTTGAAGATATATTTGAATTAATGAATGTTAATATACTCTAATCAATATCCGAAGTACATTGAAATTAAAGAGAGGAAGAAGAAACAAGAAAGCACCAAAACAGCCCTAAAACAACAAAATAAACCATCCTACTCCAGGGTAACCGGTTACTGCCTGGGGAGTTACCGATTAGATAGTGTAAAAACGTAGTTATTTGTCAAAATTAATATTGTGTAACCGGTTAACACGTGGTGTGTAACCGGTTACATGGCGCGTAGAGGCAGAAAAATGTGCAAAATTCAGCATGATCCTCTTTCAAAACAATTTTAAAACACCTTGTGATTATAGATCTGAATTTGCACGAATTTTAAAGTTAAACCATAGTAAAAACCAACAATATAAAGATAAAATAAGATCCAAAAGGATCAAGCAAAAGAATCACCAAAGATCTACATTATATATGATGAAGATGAAGCTCCAACAATGGTATGAGATGAATCACCACTACAAGAATGAGAACATCTCCAAATTGCTTCAAGATCTCCACAAACAAGCTTGATCTACTGAAATTGATGAAGAAAAATGATTTGGATGAAGGGTTAGCTCAAAGTTGAACAAGATTCAATGTGAATTCTTGCTAACTTTCAAAAGAAGAAATTGAACTTTAGTGAATTTTGGTGGTTGGGGATATAATTTGAAAGAGGTTTTTTGGCTCTCAAAAGCTTGATAATTGAATGGAAGAATGGTTATATTTATAGAGTTTTAGTATGGGAATTAAGTGGATTGGAGCTTGGTTTGGGACATCAAAATTAGGTTTGGAATTCAAATTTGGAGGGAAATTAACAAAAGAGTCGTGATTAATGAAGGTACATGGTAGAAATTAATTTTGATGATGTAGGGGAATTAAATCGAGATGGTCTAGAATATTCCACATGTGATCAAAAAATGAAATTGGTGCCAAATCACAAAATTTGAATTTGCTGCCAAATTTTTCAAAGTTTTGCGTGGGTAACCTGTTACTCACCAGGTGATAACCGATTTCACAATACAAATTTTGAAAAATATTGTTTTTTCTTGTACTACTGTGGATTCGGCTCGATTCTTTTGCTCATCAAAGAAGACGTGGAAATAAACATACGAACCTTGGGATTCCTTGAATAATAATCAATAAAAACTCAGGAAATCCTTGATCAAATGAATTTGAATTGCTTGTAGATCAACTTCGACTTTGTTCAGATAAATTTATTCGAGCTGAGGAACTGTTTTGATATTCTTTCTTTCTTCCTGAAAAGTTAATAAAAGTAGAAAACAAAATATTTTTGGATTTTGATTACAGGTTAGTAAACATAAACAAATAAAAGGCATACAAAAGCATGATGATCTTATGTGAGGCATAAACCTGCAACTGAGAAGGATAGATGGCCTAATGCATGATCTTATTTGTATGCAATGATGAAAATGAAAATATTCAAAATCTTAAGGGCAAAAATTAGGGTGCTACAGTTTTTATGGATAAATTGTCTCATCTTATTTATCATAGTTTTGAGCAAGGTTTTGGGAAAACTTTGCAGGATGATAGAAATTACCCTCTCATATCTCAGTGTGTACTTGATATTGTTAATCAATTTTGTCTTCTGTGTGGTCAAATAGTGTGTATTGATAAAAACAACTATTCTTTTCTCTATAAACATTTCTCCATTCGTCGTAAATTGGTTGATATGAATGGCTTTCGTAAAACACAATAGATGTAAAATATCTATGTGTCCCTCTACTTGGTAGAGAACCAAGATAATATACTTTTATTTATATCGTAGAGCAAGTTAAGTCGAAGTTTGCCTCTTATAAAGCTCGACACCTTTCTTTTGTTGGCCGACTAACTCTCTCTAAAGTTGTTATTGAAATCCTTCCTATTTATACTATGATGACTACTAGCATTCCTAAAGAATGTTTGCATGAGATTCAAAAGTTGGAACGTTCTTTTTTTGGGTGGTAGCGAGGAGCATAGAAGAGCTCATTCAATGAAGTGGGATGTGATAATGCTGCCAAAGTTCTTATGAGGATTGGGTATTAGACGATTGGAGGTTATGAATAATATGTTTCTTTTGAAGCTTGGTTGGGCCATTTGAAATAATGAACAATCTTTTTATTTAGAAGTTATGTGTGGCAAATATATGAGGAATATTGTTGATTATTAGGACGTGATTAATAAGGCAATATAGTGTTTGGTCTCATTGTTGGGTTAAACAGGTATGAAGTTGATGGATATTAATATAAATGGTGTTAATATAACATCTTATTAGCATTTAAAGGACTTATTGGATCAACATGGTCAATGGAATATGGTTCTTTAAGGCATTTGTTTCCTCAAAATGTGGTAACTAAAACTTTATTGAAGTTTTGTTCCTTAGGGGACAAATGTTGGACCAGATGTTGAGACAACTTGTCTAACTTTTAAAAATAGTTTAAAAACAGAATGACAGCAATGATGCACTAATAATAAATAATGCAGAAAGCTATAAATTAACACAAGAGATTGGTAACCCTGTTCGGTGAAACCACACCTATGTATATGGGGAACTCTACCCAAAAAAGGAAATTCACTACTTAGAATTAGAAAAATTAGTCTTATAAGAACCTTCAAACCCTATGAAGTTCTATGCATCTCCCTAATCCTAATGACTTTGTATTTAGGACTCCCCATAAATATGAGAGCCCACCCACTTTCTTCAACCAATAAACCCTATTGATCAAGTTTAATAACAATTCTATTGATTGTTAAATTTACAATCAACTAAGAAAAACCAACTATGACAAGTTATTGAAACACAATAGAGTAAAACTAAATTCAACATTAATCCTTATAAGGGTGTTAGTTTGGAATAGAAGTAACAAATACTAAAAGCCTAGCACAAAGAACCTAGTTCTTGCACATAAAATCCATGACTCAAGCATGTGATTTGAGCCTCCTTATATAATAATGTCTTTTGGGATTTTTCTTCTTGGATATCTGATTTAGTTTAGTCCAGAAAATAGTTGATGTTGATGGATATAATCTTTTTCATAAATGTCTCCAAAATTTCAAATTCAAAATTAAATCTCCATTTAAATTTGATCTTAACATCTCCAACTATCAAACAAATCAAACAAACATTTCTAATAGATCTATAACAAATTTGATTGAAATCCAATCAGAAAAATTGCACCAAACAACATTCATCAAGGCATGTTGAACACCACTATATGTTGTGCAAAAAATGTCAGAACATCGTGTTCCACATGTTACACCAGTACATCTAAATACATTCTTCTCCATGACATGTATATCTTCTGTTGTAGAGAGTATCTTGGATATAAAACAAATTGCAATACCATATGTCTGTTTCCAAAGACCATATGTTGCAGCACACATGTTGGAACATCGTTTTCAACATGTGTCCCTTATGCATCAGAACTAGCTTGAGCAAACTCCAAGTTGTTTTTCTTAATGCAGTCAATCCAAAAAGGACCAACAATCTCCCCCTTTGGAAAATTTGGGCAAAACAACTCCTCAAGTATAAAAACACAATGAGTACCAGAGCCATCACATATTATAACAAAGAACAACAACATAAGTAAATTTATCATAACATATATCAACAGTAGCAAAAGTCAGAGCAGTAGAAGCATATTTGTAGCATAGACAGAAACATTATGAGGTAGTTATACACACATGAGAAGTTACACGATCATATAATAGAATGCTCCAAAACAGTTTGTCATGCAATCATTCAAGACAAGTTAGTCATGCATGAACACATAGTTAATAGTCATTAGTCAAAGTTCATAAGCTACTATTAACACACAAAGCATTAGAACATCAAGTTCAGACACTTAGTTAGTAGATCAACCCACACATGCACAAGGGCCAAATGTAATACCAAATGCTCCAATATGTGAGCACACAAGTGTTATACAATGCTTCACATCAGAACTTCGTCAGCATCATACATGAGCTCACACCATTTCTCCCCCATTTTTCCACAATTTGGAAAAGGCATGAAAAGAAAGAAAACCAGAGGAATACTACCAAACGGTTCAAATAGAGAACTAAATTTTCCTTCAAAGCATATTCAATTAAATATTTTATCCAATGCAAATAAATCTTCTAAATCTTCTTCCAAACTGATTTGGATTAACAAACTGCATCCAAAAGACATCTTTTGGTCATTCCATAATAAATATAGATTTTTTAACTAAATTAAATAATAGCAGTATTCGCGCTAAGATGTCCAACAACATGTTCCATACATCTTGATTTTTAGTTTGCCTATAATAATAAACCAATCAAAGAAACAACAATCTCCCTATTTGGATTTTTTTTTTTGGCAAAGTACAAATTAAACACTTTTTCAAGGTTGCATCACAACTAGTGCTTAAGTGCTAAACATTATCAAAGAAGTGTGTACTTTTTTCTTTTTATCCCCCTTTATGCATCAAATAAGACAAATAACATAGGACCACCAACAAATAACTAACCACAACAGATGAAGAGATAACAACATCATACTACTTCTTATGAACACCAGTTGGGAACAACATCCCTTCTTGAGTATCAACATATCATCATTTCCCCATAATTTCTCAAATTGGGCAAGGGAGAACACAACACACCATCTAATATGGGCTCAAGTACTAGATAGCAAGAACATAAAAACTCATACCATAAACTTGCAATTGTAGCAAAAGCAAGTTTATGGGACAAAGCTCCAACATTTCTCCATAAAAAACCAGATCAATTTCATCAACAGGTGCACATATGTTGGACACAATGTTTGAGACATTTTTCCCAACAAACATAATGTAACTCAAATTCAACAACCCAAGAGAAATACCATTATTCTTAATCACAAATTCCTTTTTCGATTTAAGAAAACCATATCCATCATTCAACATTATTTTCAAATATTGAGCATCACTAAGAAACTCGCTAATTTCATAATATTTTAGTGCTTCAACATAATGATTCTTTTTAAGAACAATTTTCCTATGATGAGCAACATTCATTTTCTTCCTAGCTGATTTCTTACTAACAACCACATATGTCTTCTTCTTCTTCTTCTTGAGTATCTTTTTTGCCTTGGTAGGAGTAGGGATCTTCGTAGAAGGGGGGTTTTCCTTTTAAATCTTCACGCCTCCCTTGAGTTAATAGTCACATGCAAATGTCCACAATACCCTTTTTGTTTTTAGAATCATTCTTGCTTTTGGGAATTACTTGACACTTAAGACTTTTAGAGGCTATCTTCTTTATAACTTTAGGCCTCATATGTAGGATAAATGTCCTAACATTTGATCAAAATTTCCGTAAATCTTTCCATTCATGAGATCTTCATCATCTTCCTTAACACATAGGATTTTATTTATTTCTTTAGTGTTTCCCATGTGCAGAGACCCCTGGCTTATTGATGAGGCATGATGATGGAGCATCGTATGAGACACATCTTGTTTTGCATTATTTTGGACTCATCTTTCAAGTTTATTGAGGCAAAGTTATGATGCATGTATAACAGTTTTCCTTGGACATTGACCCCTTCAATATCACTTCTTGATTTTTGTTGGAGACACTACATTCAGACTTATGTTGTATGGGAGTTACAAAAAGTGATAAAGAAGGTGTTACATTATAATAATTAGAATAACAGACGTATTATAATGAGAACGACAGACAGTATGATCATCATTTAATTATGAAATTTAAGGTGACACTTCTTTAATGATCTAAAGAAAATGAGATAGGTATAAAAATGCTTCACATTAAGGAACACATGGGGTGCAAACACATACTCGCTCCATTCCTATTTCCCTCTATTCCTATTTATAAGTAAATTTTGACTTTTTAAGTTTATTGAATAAATGATATATTTAAACTACATATAAGTTAAATACATCAATTATTCAATGAACCTTAAAAGTTAAAATTTACTTATAAATAGGAATGGAGGGAGTATTAAAAAAAACAATGAAAGTCTTGGTAAGTTTGTGGACTCATATGATTCTCTTTAGAGATATCCAAAAGTGTTTTTCAAAAACACCTTAGTTTTAAATTTTCTAACACATTGAATTTTAGATTAAAGAAAAAAAGAAAAATATTAACAAGTGCACTTAATTTTTTAAATGTTAAAAATTATATTCAGAAATATTTTTAGAAAAATCAAATACATTATTTTATACCTTAAAATTTGAAAATCTATTTTTTCAACATAATATTTTCCTTATTTTCTTCTGGTTCCTTAACAAAAATGTTGCATGGATTATGACACCTATAGTATAGGCAAGTTGAAATAATAAATAAATCGGATAAATAAGAGTTGTCAATCAAAATCAATCAAAAATAAAAAACTAACCTTCCAATAAATTCCAATACCTTTCTTTTACACAACTGAATGGTAGTCATAAAACCAACCACCGTCCAAAATAGAATTGACCAAATAATTGGCAAATTCCACAGCTGAATTCAGCTAAAAAATAAGACTGTCATCCCCTGAACATTTGAAATTTGATATCTATATACCCCAGCAGCATTAATCACAAAACCACAGTAGTACTAGTAGACTACTACTACTACTAGTATTCAACACACATGGATGTAACCTGTAATTAAACATGGATGGGACCATCAAGGACAGTGCCTTCCTAACTACCTCATTAACTCACTTCTTATAGCTGTAACCAGCACATATCAGATATAGCACCGTGGGATGTAAGTTTTCACGGATGTGGCAGTCAAAGAATTTAAACTGGTAACATGCAAAAATTATCAGCGTTTGAGCATGAGTTAACTATAGATTCCAAATGTAGGGACAGTTTTCTCATATGAAATTGAATTATCTGATATTAGTACTATAGATTCCCAGAGAACTCAGAATATCACACTTCTGAATGTAAGAGATATTAATGCAAATTGAAGAGGCGAATTTGAATTTAGTAGGGGAGGGAAAGGACTTAATGTCGACCGATTTTTCAACTTTTCTTTGAACATTTTTTGTGAAGAAAAATCATGAGTTGACACTATAATAAGTCACTAAAAAGAAAAGCTTAGTTAGAACTTGACAAGCCTTTTAACAAAATTATGCCACACTTCCATGATCTGACCCGTCGTCGTAGTAATAAGGGGACAACTTTCCGGCTTTTTGGGAAGACTTTGATTGGCTTTCAGGGCCTACTTCTTGTAGCATTTTCACCACTCTTCTCATTGCCGGCCGGTTGATTGGAAGAGGACTGGTGCACATTAGGCCGATGTTGAGGACCTTGCAAATTTCTTCTTTGAAGAAAGAATCAAGCCTTGAGTCAAGTACATGGTCGACACCTTTCTGGTCTAAGGTGTTGCATGCCCACATAACCAAGTCTTTTTCTCCGAATTCGGGATCTACTGGCTTTCTTCCAGTGACTAACTCGAGGATCACAACACCGAAACTATATGTGTCGCTCTTCTCGTTCACTCTAAGGGTGTATGCATATTCTGCAAAAGGTTGCAATCATGTCAAAATATGTTCCTAATTGTCCTCAAATTAATTTACAATGACCAATAAATGCAGTGATAATGAGTTAAGCATAAGATTAAACATGAAGACAAAGTGGAAAGAATAGCATGAAATTTCGACTAACCTGGTGCAATATAACCACAAGAACCAGCTATGACAGACATGGATTTAGTTCCTCTCCCATTGGATTCAACCGCCTTAGCTAACCCAAAATCTGCAACCTTTGCACTAAAGTCTTCATCCAACAAGATGTTATTAGATTTCACATCTCTATGTACTATCGGAGGAACACAATCATGATGCAGATAAGAGAGGCCTTCAGCAGAATCAAGAGCTATCTTATACCTAGTCGGCCAATCCAACAACCCTGCTTTATTGCTATGCAGCAAATCACCAAGACTACCATTCGGCATATACTCGTAAACCAATAGCTTGCAATCCCTAGTGGTACAACAACACCATAGTTTCACAATGTTCTTGTGCCTAATCTTGCCCAAAGTTTCAACCTCTGCGTCGAAAGCATTATCTTGATATTGCTTCTTTTCAGTATCTCCACTTTCCGTTTCCATTTGAACCCCTCCCCATATCTTCTTCACCGCAACAGCTTCACCGTTGCGAAGCACAACCTTGTAGACTTTCCCGGATGATCCGCTTCCAATGACATTATCTTCATCAAGGCAATTCAAGACCTCATCTTCACCAAAACCGAGTTTATGAAATGACATCAATGTCCATTTGGTTTTATCAATAGATCTAGCCTTCTTTATATTCTTGTACTTGAAGTAGAACCAAACCACACCAAAGACAAAAACCAAAGCTGCAATTATGAAAATAGCTCTAAGCAACCAAACAAAATTAGCACTCTTACTCTCTCCTCCGACATCACACAAACCTTTCAAATCTCCACACAAACCAGGATTACCGATAAAACTATCCCTATACATATTCTTAGCCATAAGAGGTGGAATCTCTCCAGAAAGCAAATTGTAAGACAAATTCAGCTGATTGAGCTTCAAATTTTGCAAACTCATCGGAACATTACCCAAAAATCGATTACTGGAAAGATCAAGAAAGTTAAGCACAGACATACTCCCAATTGTTTCAGGAATTTCCCCACCTATCTCATTATTAGCCAAATTCAACTCATTGAGTTTCTTAAGAGATGGAATTCCTTCTGGAAGCTCACCAGAGATCTTATTGTTGTGAAGATCAAGAATCCCAAGCTGGGAGAGATTCACAATACTCTCAGGCAACGAATAGTTGAACTGGTTATTACCACCAGAAAATTCCTGAAGATTTTTCAATCTTCCAATAGCTTCTGGAATCGCACCGGAGAATTTATTATTCGATATAGTCAATAAAGACAGATTCCCAGCTCCACCAATGGTGTTAGCAATTGAACCAGAAAACGAGTTGTCAACTAGTTCAAGAAGATACACATGCGGTAAACCCCACAAACCTGCCGGAACATCACCGGACAACTTGTTAAAACCCAACCTAACACGCGACAAAGTTCTACAAGCACCCAAACTCGCCGGAATTTCACCGGAGAACGAATTATGTATCATCAGTAACTCCTCCAACGCGCCACGCTCGCATAAACTCGCTGGAATCTTCCCGGAGAACGAATTATTGGAAACATCACACCATATCAACGGACCATTCTTCCCGAGATTCTCCGGCAACTCACCGGAGAGCAAGTTCGTAAAAATCTTGAACTCGTATAGGTTCGGCGAATCCGCTATACTCGCCGGCAACTCACCGGTGAACTGATTTTCATAGAGATTAAGACTCTCAAGCGGTAAACGGCATAACTCATCAGGAATAACGCCACCAATCTGATTCATAGCAACATCAATAAGCCTCAACGAAGTAAGGTTCGACATTCCGGCAGGTAACTCACCGGACAACGAGTTATTATAAAGCTCAATCTGCTTCAAACTCGTCATCAAAGAAAGCGAACTCGGAATAGAACCTTCAAGATTATTCATGGAAAGATCAAGCACAGAAAGTTTCTTCAAATTCCCGAATGTCTCAGGAATAACACCAACGAGATTACACGTACTAAGCCAGAGAATCTCAAGGTTCGTTAGGTTTCCGATCTCCGGCGGAATCTGAGAAAGTTGAAAAGGGTTATAAGAAAGATTAAGCGTTTTGAGAGTGGTGATGTTTCCTAACGAAGCAGGAATGGAAGATTCTAGAAGATTGTAAACAAGTGAAACAACTTCAAGTTTCTGAAACGTTCCGAAGGAGTTAGGGATTGAACCGGAGAAGTTGTTAGCCGTTAAGTCGAGATAACGGAGGTTGGTGAGGAGAGGTAAAGTCTCTGGGAGTGTGCCAGTGAGGAGATTTTGAGAGAGGTCTAAATGAGTAAGGGAGGTGCAAAGAGAAATTTCCGAAGGTAGTGTGTCGTTGATGGAGTTGTTGGTGAGGATGAGGGTAGTGAGGTTTGTTAAACGACAGAGTATTGCGGTTGGTAATGGACCGGCGATGTTGAAGTTGGAGAGGTTGATTTGAGTTACGGTGGTTGTGTTTGTTTCGTGGTGGCAGGTTATACCGGACCAGTTACACGGTGTTTGGTCGCGGTTGTTCCATGAGGAGAGAGAAGAGTCAGGATCGTCTACGGAGAGCTTGAATTGGTACAGGTAGAGACCTTCTTGGTTGAGAGAGAAAACAGGTTGAAGGAAGATGAACAAGAGAAACAGAAGAGACATTGTTGTTGTTGGAAGAAACAGTGTGTGTTGTGTTTAGTCAATGGTTTGGTTGTTTGTTTTGTTTGGCCATATTCTAAAACAATGGTAGTGATTGAGGATTACTCTTCTGGTTTTCTGAGCTGTGTTTTCTTTCGGTATAAAAGGCCTGTGACTTGATTTGATGGTATGCGACAGTGTTATCGATATTATAGCATCATTTAATTTCTTTTGTCTGGTTTAACAACAGAGTTTGAGACAAAATAAACATGTTTGACTAGTTATTAAGGTAGTACATGTAACTGTTTCTATTTAATTTATCATTGAAAATTAGTGATTCTGTCTTATACCATTCATAATTGTGGAGATAAATGATTTGTAAAGTTTATTAGAAGATCATATAATAAAAGATAGAGAATGTTTTTTATTTTTCTTCATTTTTTTGGAAATATATCCACAATGAAAACTAATAATTCTAATTTTAGATTCATTATTACTAACACTAGTAAAAAATATCTATAAGATTTGATTTTTTTTATTTTAATAAAAAAGTGAACAATAGACTTAGAATCTCTTTTTTAAGAGCAATAAGATAGTTTTTACCTTTTAAACTCACATCAATACAAAAATCTATGATTGGTAGTAGATTCTTAGTACAAACTTTTTAATTTATGTTTAGTTGTTTTTTTAGTACAAATTTTTAACTTCTTTTATTTTTATTATTTTAATTTACTTATCTTTATAATTTCTTATAGTTTAAACTAAAATAAATATATTTTAAATGGGCCATTAAAAAAATAAAATTTTGTATTTTTATTTTATTTTTAATTTTAGTTTATCTTATTGTCTTTCTCCATCATATTGATCGTCTTTTTATATTATATTATATTATATTTAGTTATTAAACTAATTTATCTAACATTTTAATTATCTTGTTATAAGTTATCAATCATATAAAATATTAGTTATCAACTATTTTTATCTAAGAAAAGTATAATATTTCTCTACTAATGACATGTGATATTTGGTAGTAAACATGATTATAGGAAGTCGTGTGCTAAGATTGAAATTAGTGTTGTGCTCTATAGGATGTGGAAAGTGTGTATCATTTAGGGTCTGTCATTTTTCCCTTTAATGGAAGATGTATTTATAGATGTTTCTGGGGCCTAGGATTTTCTTCGAAAGGGTCGCCGCCCCACTAAATTAATGGTGATAGTTGAATTTCTATTTTCAATGGAGTTATAGTTCAAATAATGACTTTGATTTTCTTTCTACTAAAGAAGAGTCTTATCCCACATTTCTCACGTATGAGCGATGGGAGGTCACGAGACAAGGCAATACCTCCCATTGGGCGACATTTTATCGTCTCCCACTCTAAGGTGGTCTAAGAACATATCCCTAAGCGAGACTTTTACAAATATAACACTACATAATTCATCAACAATAAGGACTTTGGTAGAAGATGAAGTGTTTTTCATCCACGGCTTATGGGAGTATCTCGAGGACCGGTACTTCCATTCATGAGGTCTTAGCTATCTTGGGGAATTCTGGTAGCAGTGTATAATTTGGCTAAAAAGACACTAAGTCCAACAAGCGAGAGTATAATTATTCTTGGGAGTCTAAGTCCTTTGGGAAGAATTGCATATAGCCCGACTGATGAGATTATAATTATCTCAATTGAGGTATTCGACCTACTAGAGCGGGACTTTCATCAAGCCCTCAAGCAAGACATGTTATAAAGTATTTCAGACTCGATGACTATCGCACCTCTTAGGCATGATTCGTGGATACTTGTGTTTCCCGAGATTATACTAATTCCCTTATGTGATCGTATAATTATCTTGGACCCTCAAGCGAGACGTTTGACCTTCTTGGGTGGGACTTCCATCGAGCCCTCGGGAAAAACTTGTTAAAAAATCTCTAATTGTGCCTCTTAGGCGTGATTCTTGAATACTTGTTTCGTCCAAGAAGACACTATGTCCTTCAGGAGAAAGTATAATTATCCTGGGGAATATAATTCCCTCGGGAAGAATTGCATATAGCCATGTTGATGAGACTATAAGTCTCCCAGGAAAGGCGTTCAACCTACTTCAGCAGGACTTACATCGAGCTGTCAAGAATGATTTGTTATAAAGTCTCTTAGACTGGATGTTTGTTGCGCCTCTTAAGCTTGATTCTTGAATCCTTATCCCGCTCGAGAAAACACTAAGTCACTCAGGCGATAGTATAATTATCCTATGGAATCTAAGTCCCTTTGGCAGAATTGCATATAGCTTGGCTAATGAGACTGTAAGTCTCTAAGGCGAGGCGTTCGACATACTTGGGCGGGACTTGCATCGATATGAAGACTTGTTATAAAGTCTCTCCGACTGGATGTAAGTCACGCCTCTTATGTGTGATTCTTAAATACTTGTATCGCCTGAGAAGAAACTAAGTCCATCAGTCAAAAGTATAATTATCTTAGAGAATCTAAGTCCTTTAGGTAAAATTACATATAGCCCAGTTGATCCGTGTGTCGCGCACGGATCAAAAACGAGTACTTTAGAAAAATGTAGTATATGGTAACGACAACTCAAAATATCATTCTCAAGGATTCTTATAAGAAATTAACCAATAACAGTAACGATTAATATGGGGTTTTCGAATTTGATTCAAAATGGGAGAAGAAAAAGTGATTAAAATAAAATTAAGTGATTTTAAAATAAGCTGAAACGGTTAATCTGCTGTTTTGATTTCCCAACTTATTATCAACCCAAATAATTCACAATTCCTAAGTGGACTCTATTCCCTTTTTCGATTATAATAACAATCAAACAAGCGTAATTGATATTATATGATAAATATTCCTAATTTCCGAATTAAGCAAACGGATGAAATATATCAATCGTGAATTAAGCAAACACGATAAACATACGCGAATTAAGCAAACGCGATTAAAGTATAGGAATATGCAATCATCGAAATAAATCAATCTAACCTTAGATAAATAGAATTAAGCAAACAAGATATCAAGATCAGAATTGAAAGGAAATAGATTAATTGGAAAATATAAGAACCTCAAAGTGTCAGCGAAAATCGATTACAACAGATTAATCATTGGAATTAGTTCTCCATAATTCGTCTCTTCGAAATTAAAAAATAAAATCGTATAAAGTGTGTAAGTGAACAATTGCGGCTGCTAGGTTAAACAGAAAAACCTAAAAAACCTGTTTACAACCCAACTGAGTCAAATACATAACTCAGGCCCAATTCTAAATGACCCGAAACTAAATAAAACTAATGCAGCAGCTTCAAACGAAATTCTGGAAAATATGACTTTGAATCTAACTTCGACTCCAACATAAAGTTGTAGCTCTCTCTCTTAGCTTTCCATCGACTTGTAGAATGCCTAAATCAGATTCCTGAAACTCCGGTTATGATCCTTTCCGTAAAAGTTGTTAAAGCTGAAAATTAAGTACGAAAATTAAATTAAGTCAAAAATAAAGTAAATTAGAAAAACAAATTAAAATATCAAAATAAACAAACAAAATTAAAGAAATGCCTAAGTGCAATCATGTAGGAATATGCACCAAAATGCATTGATCACCAGTCAATGACATTATAAGTCTCTTAGGCGAGGTGTTCAACCAACTTGGGTGAGACTTACATTGAGCCCTCAAGCAAGACTTATCATATATTCTCTCAAACTAGATGTCTATCGTGCCTCTTAGGCGTGATTCTTGAATACTTGTCCCGCTCGAGAAGACACGGTCTCCCATATAAGAAGCCAAATAACCCATTCATATTTTTCTTTATGGGTCGGTAAGGATCTTCTTTATGAAGTCTGACAAGGAGAAGTTTCTCTGGGCGGTAAGGATTTTTGCTTTGAAGTCCAACAAAATATGTTTTCCTGAAGGGCAGGAAAGATCTTCGCTATGAAGTCCATCAAGAAGATGTTGCCCTAAAGGGGTGAAAAGATTTTCGCTATAAAGTCCAGCAAGACGATGACACCCTGAGGGGTGGTAACAAGGATCTTCCTTATGAAGTCCATAAATAAGATGTTACCCTGAGGGGCAACAAAGATCTTTGTTATGAAGTCAAACATACAATATTTTTTAGGAAAGAACATCCATGTTGGGAACAAATCACTTAATAATTATTCCAAGGTACATAGACATAATGTTTTAATGGAGAACTACGAATGATTCTAACTATAATATTATTTAAGATGAAGAGCATTCTAGGTTATAGGTAAAAGCATCCCTTTTTGTTCCTACAACTTGTACACTCCGTGTGCGACCTTCTCATATATGTGATATTGTCCTTCATAGTTAGGCTGTAGTTTTCCATGTTGTGCGGATAAAATTACTTCTTTTAAGACCAATTTGTCGTCTTACATCTCTTTTGGTTTGACTTTGAAGTTGTATCTCTTAACAGTGACATGTTTGGCAGCGAATTCTCGGACGTGAGCATCCTCCCTTACTTCGCCGATCAGGCCCGTCACGCACTTTAAGCCTATTACATTTGCCTCTTCATTGAACCGGAATCGTCGCCACATGGTGTTTCGATCTCCACAGGTAACATGAAATATACCTTGTAGACCATGGAAAATGGGGTCTCTTTAGTAGTAAAGTATGGAGTGAAGTAGCACGACCATAGTATCTCATGGAGAAAGTCCGCCCATAAGCCTTTGGCGTCATCAATTTTCTTCTTGAGTCCCTTAAGAATCACCTTATTCATCGACTTTGTATGCCCGTTGTAACGACCCGTTTTCATTTAATTATTATTTGAGAAGTAATTTTGAGTTAGTGTGATTTCTTATGTGCTTTGATGTATGGATATATGTTATTTTGTGTGTTTGGTGGTGTAGGGAATAACATTAATTAAATCACATATTAGTAATAGTAACTAGTTAATTATTTTTAATTTAAATAGTGTAGTTAAGATTATTTAGATTTAAATAATTGATTTTAATTATTTTATTAAAAATAAGAGTTGATAATATGAGTAGAAGGATAAGGAGGATAAAAGAGACTATTCATAAGGTTTAGTAAGGATAATAAGGGAATATCATATTTGGGGTCTAAGGGTTATAGTAGGAAAAAGAGGAAAAATTGGAGAAAGGAGATTCATTTGTGAACGTTCATGGTTTTGGGAGAATAAGGCACGGAAAGAGGAGCAGAGCTAGGGCTTAGAGAGCTTCGAATAAAATTTTCATCTAAGGTAAGGGTATGATTTCTTTCATCTCTTAAGGGTTAGACGATATAGGTATTGAGGTAGAAATCCTTAGGTTGAAATCTATGGAATTGTGTTTGGGGTTTGTATGAGGATTTGGGAGGATTCATGGAAATATGAATGGAATTGATGTTTTCTTGTGTTTAGATTATTTGGTGGGATTGCAATAGTTATATGTGGACTATTGGTGCAATATTTATGAAAATTTGTTGTTAGAAATCGAGTTTGGTGCAGAAAAACATAGGTGAATAGTGGATGTCATCGTAAGGTTCAGATTTCAGAAATCGCAGAGCGTGCTTAGCGTGGTCTGAAATACTTTTGCCTCTTCGAGACAGTGGCGAGCACGCTTAGCGCGACCTGGAATGGAAAAATATTATTTTATTAATTGGAAATTAATAGAAATCACATGTTTTATATTTTATAAATGATGTTTTGTTGATGTGATGTTGTGAGCATGTATGAAGTGTTATATGCTTGTTTTGTTGATGATGTCGTGATCATGTGAAATGCATGATTGAATGATGCAAAGATGTGTAGTTATTGTAGTAACATGATGATGTATATTCGATGAATACATGTGATAGTTGAGTAGTATTGGTATGATGATGAGTATGTTATGGGTGTGTATTTAGTCATTGCATGTTGTCGTTGAGGTAGTTGTTGTTGTTGAGTTGATTATGTTCCCATGTGGGGTGTGAGCAATCTCGATTGTCGTGTATCCATGTGGGGTGAGCGGCTAATAGACTTTCCGACAGGAACTGTGATCATGAAATAGGGATCGAATTGGTACCATATGCATTGAGTCTAGTTGTATCTCATTTCATTTGTGATAGTCGTGTTGCATGATGCTTGATGTGATTATTTGTGTATGAACTGAAGGGTATGATGTTATTGATTGTTGTAATGTGAATGAATAACTTGATGATTTATGCTTTTGTTGATTTAAGAAACTCACACCTTTTGTTTGAATGTTAACTCTACGTGGGTAACGTGCAGGTAATCCATAGTAGTTAGAAGTCGTGGTCGGTGAAGTCGAAGTACTTCGCGTTAGTGGCATCTGCTCTGATATGTAACAATGAGGGTTAGGAACACTTTACTGTTATTTTTTTGCTAAAGAATTTTCTTTGGATTTGTCGTTATGTTTTCGTAAACTAATGTTTTTACATTGGGACGATTTATTTTCCATTGTGTAATGAATAAAGTTTGATTTACTCTAGTTTCATGTTACATGTCTTGAAAAGAGCAATATTAGTGTTAAAAGTCATACCTTAATTTCTGTACCATATGATTTTACTCTGATTTTTTAATTAAATTTTGCGGGTGAAGTTAGGTTGTTACAAAGTGTTATTAGAACAAGTCGGCCCATTCGGACAAGTAGTGTAGTCGTTGAGTCATCGTTGTGTGTGACAGTTGATACTCTCGATGTAGGTTCCTTAAACATTGTTTATGTTGATTGATGTGTAACATATTTAGAATGGCTGGGAGGAACGATGTTGCACTTGCTTCCATTTTACATGTGGTTGCACAAGCCGTGCAGAATCTACTTATTGTTGGGAATAGCGAGAATGATGAGTTTCGGAAGAATAACTCCCCTACTTTCAAGGGAGAGTATAACCCAGTTGGAGCTCATGAGTGGCTTAAAGAGATCCAGATGATCTTTTGGGTGATGGAGTGTCCTGAGGCACGATAGGTGCAGTTGGGTACTCACAAGTTATCGGGGAAGCTGGTGACTTATGGATTAGCACTCGCCAACGGTTGGAAGAGACTGGTGAGGCAATCACCTGGGTTGTGTTCAATAGAGAGTTCTTGAGTAATTATTTTCCTAAAGACGTTCGAGGGAAGAAAGAGGTTGAATTTATGGAGTTTAAGTAGGGTAGTATGTCGGTTATAGAGTATGCTGTCGAGCTCTCAGATTTGGCTAAGTTTTATCCACACTACAGTGAGGCGACTGCTGAGTACACGAAGTTTTTCAAGTTCGAGAATGGTTTGAGGCCTGAGATTAAACAGTCGATTGGTTATCAATGGATCATTATATTTCCATATTTGGTTGATTGATGTAGAATCTTTGAAAAGGATAGCAAGGCTCAACCCAATTAATTTAAAGGGCTGGTCGAGAGGAGAGGAAAACAGCAGATGCACCGTGGGAAGCCTTATGTAGCTCTGATTGATAAAGGTAAACAGAAGTATGCTGATGGCAAGAAGCCAAGTGGGGGAGGATCTCATGTTCCTCTGAAGTGTTATAGATGTGGTGAGTTGGGTCATCGTGTCAGTGAGTGCACGAGTGACGTGAAGAAGTGTTTCAAATGTGGGCAACCTGGACATTTGATTACTGATTGCAGAGATAATAAGGTAACTTGCTACAACTGTGGAGAGCAGCGCTATATTAGCACTTGTTTCCAGAACTTGAAGAAAGCTGCAACTGGAGGCAAGGTGTTTGCTCTCATAAGAACTCGGGCTTCCAGTGAAGATCATCTAATCAGAGGTATTTGTTACATTAATAATACACATTTGATTGCTATGATAGATACTGGTACTACACATTTTGTGTTTTTAGCAAGATTGACTTGCGGTCGGGTTATCATTAGATAAAGTTAAAGGATGAAGACATTCAGAAAATGACTTTCAGGACTTGGTATGGACATTATGAGTATGTAGTGATGCCATTTGGAGTTATTAATGCACCTGGAGTATTCATGAAGTACATGAATCGAATCTTTCACGATTATTTGGATCCGTTTGTGGTCGTCTTTATAGATGACATTCTAATTTCCTCAAAGTCAGAAGAAGAGCATGAAAAACATATAGGAATTGTGTTTCAAGTATTTAAAGAGAATAAGTTTTATGCTAAGTTGTCGAAGTGCGGGTTCTGGTTGAAAGAGGTGAATTTTCTTGGTTATGTTATTTCAGGTGATGGTATTATTGTGGATTCATCCAAAGTAGATGTTGTTCTACAGTGGGAAGCTCTGAAGTCGGTGACTGAGATCAAAAGATTTTTGGGATTAGCTGGTTATTATCGTAGATTCGTTGAAGGTTTTTCGAAGTTGGCACTCCCGTTAACCCAGCTAACTTGTAAGGATCAGGCATTTGTGTGGGACATCCAGTGTGAGCAGAGTTTCATTGAACAGAAAAATATTATTTTATTAATTGAAAATTAGTAGAATTGACATGTTTTGTATTTTATAAATGATGTTTTTTTTGTGATGTTGTGAGCATGTATTAAAGTATTATATGCTTATTTTGTTGATGATGATGTGATCATGTGAAAAGCATGATTGAACAATGCAAAGATGTATAGTTATTGTAGTAACATGATGATTTATGTTCGATGAATACATGTTATAGTTGAGTAGTATATGTATGATGATGAGTATTTTATGGGTGTGCATTTAGTCATTGTATATTGTCGTTGAGGTGCATATCATTTGCATGATGTTGTTGTTGTTAAGGTGATTGTGTGCCCATGTGGGGTGTCAGCAATCTTGATTTCCGTGTTGCATGATGCTTGATGTGATTATGTGTTCATTGAATTTGTGTACTCATTGAATTTGTGATAGTCGTGTTGCATGATAATTGATGTGATTGCATTTGTGATAGTAGTGTTGCATGATGCTTGATGTGATTATATCTTTATGAACTGAAGGTTATGATGTTGTTGATTGTTGTGATGTGAATGAATAACTTGATGATTTATGCTTTTGTATTTATATCATCTATTTATTTTGTTGATTTAATAATATCACCCATTTTGTTTGAATGTTTCATCTATGTGGGTAACATACATGTAATACATAGTAGCTATAAGTCATGGTCGGTGAAGTCGAAGTACTTCGCGTTAGTGGTGTCTGCTCTAATATGTAACAATGGGAGTCAGGAACATTTTACTATTATTTTTTTATAAAGCATTTTCTTTGGATTTGTCGTTATGTGTTTGTAAACTAATGTTTTTACATTGAGACGAATTATTTTCCATTGCGTAATGAATAAAGTTTGAGTTACTCTATTTTCATGTTACATGTCTTGAAAAGAGTGATTTTAGTGTTGAAAGTAATACCTTAATTTCTAGACCGTGTGATTTTACTCTGATTTTTCAATTAAATTATACGGAGAAAATTAGGGTGTTACACCCGTTAGTTTGAGATTGTACAATAATATGAATTTTGTTTGTAATCCCATATCTTTACTAAATTTGGTGACTATAGCACTGGCGAATTGGGGCCCATTATATATGCACATGGTCTTCTACCAGTAGAAATTTTGCACTCTTTCAACTATAGTACTAGCTAATGCTTCTAATTCTATCCATTTGGGGAAGTAATCGACTTTTGCTATTAAGAACTTCAGTTGACCGTATGCCAATGTGAACGTGCCAAGAATATCCATGCCCCGTTGGTAGAAAGTCTAGGGCAAAGTCATCAACTAGAGAAGTTATGTTGGGGCGTGGTGAAGGTTATCTTGTCTCTGACATTAATCACACCTCTTGACAAATGAGATGTTATATTTCACTATGGTAGGCCAATAATACCCCTCCTTTAACAACTTGTATGCCAGAGATTTTATGCCTATTTGGCTTCTGTAGGAACCCTTGTGTACCTCTACAAGAACTAGAGTGGTTTCATGTTGGCCCAAGCATCATAACATGGGAGAGGCCCTCCCCATTTTATATAGTTTTCTAGATAACAGGGTGTATTTAGAAACCTATTTTTGGATCATTCTTGAATACCCCCCGTCTAGTTGTAGTTTTCCAGTCTATAGATAGCGTAGTATGGGCGAAATCTAGGTAGATTCTAGGATTACCTATAGGGAGTACACCTTGTCTACCTTAATGTTGGGGGAGGCAAGGGTCTCATGATAACTATTTGGTAGAACCCTGTTATTTTTGATATGGCTAGCTTGGATAAAAGGTTTGCCCTAAAGTTTTGTTCATGGGGGACGTGTTCTATTTCAAAGGAGGAGAAATGAGAATATAGATTTAGTACCTTTTGTAGATATTGTATCAATTGAGGCTCATTGGCATGAAATTTACCAGAGACTTGGTTGGTGACCAATTGGGAATTTGTTTTGGCATTCAATCTAGAGGCTCCTATTTCTAAGGCAATGATAATTTCGAAGATGAGAGCTTCGTACTCTGCCTAGTTATTATTGCCAGTGAACTTAAATTTTAAGGGCTTTCTCAATGAGTATACCACCAAGTTCTTATAGGACTATTTCGACACTGCTCCCTTTTATGTTAGAGGAAACATCTATAAATAATGCTAATTCAGAAGGAGTCTATTGTCCATGGGTGAGCTGAATTCTGCCACGAAATATGCCAGATCTTATGACTTGTTTATTCCCCTTTAGAAATATTGGAAGTCGTATTCCAAGAGCTCCACTACCTAGGATACCATCCTTCCCGCTATATCGGTATTCTTCAATACTTGTCGAACAACATAGTTGGTTTTTACTAGGATTTTGGTGAACTTGGAATTATGGTCTCAATTTCCTCGTTGTTATGACGACGACTATCACAAACTTCTCAATCTTTTAATAGCACACTTTGACTCCTATGAAAACTTTTCTTATGAAATACATAGTTTTTTTTGCCTTGTCTATTTCTTTAACGAGGACTGAGCTCATTTCTTGATTAGTGGCCGAGAGGTAGAGCAACAACGTCAACCTTCTCTCATACAGGTGAAAATAGGGGGCGATTTGAGGAAGTTCTTGACTTTGGCGAAAACATCCTCGCAGTCAGAGGTACACACAAACCTCTCCTTATTTTGTAAGGAAGAGATAAAGAGGAAGGATTTGTCTCTTGCATAGGAAAGGAAGTGAGATAGGGCGGCGAGGAGACTTGTCAGTTGTTACACTTCCTTTACATTAGTGGGGCTTCTAATCATGATGACCTCTTAGAACTTGTTTAGGTTGTCCTCAATGTCTCTCTGTGTCAGCATGAACCCTAGAAATTTTCCCGCTTGGACCCTAAAATAACACTTGGTAGGGTTTAGGCGCATATCATACTTCCTTCTGGACTGCATGACATCTTCCAAATCCTCTACGTGACTTCTTAACTATCAAATCATCAACATCGATCACTAGGTTTCGTCCTATCTAGTGGGCGAAGACATCATCCAAGAGGTACTGGTTGGTGGCGCCAACTTTCTTATAGCTTAAAGGAATGAAACTGTAATAATAGTTTTCATGGTTCGCCATGAAGGTTATTTTATGCGTATCCATAGGATCCATCCGAATCACATTGTACCTTGAGTAGGAATCCATGAGCTCTATGTGTGGTAGCCTAATGATCTGTCAATAAGGCGAATGATGTGTGGCAATGAGTATGGATCTTTGGGACATGCGATATTCAAATCGATGAAATCTATGCACATATGCCATATATTGTTAACTTTACATACTATAACCACGTTAACCATCCATGTTGAATATTTTGTTTCCATGGTTAACCCAAAGTCAGATAGCTTTCCCACCTCTTCATTGATGGTATCTTTCTCTTCTTCTCCAACTTTCCATTTCCTTTGTGCCATTGGCTTGGAAAATGGTGGATAACAAGGCGATGGCTCACCATTTTGGTGTGTATTACTGGAACTTCGGAGGGAGCCCATGAGAACAAGTCGACATACTTAATGAGTTATTCAAATAGTTCTCTTTGGAACTTCAGAAAGGGGGAACATCAACAAATTGGGACTCCCCTGGTTATCTCCAGACTACTAAAGTAGTATTCACGAGCCGCTTTCTGATCCACTCGAATTATATCGACTAAACCATCGAGTATCAAATATTTCGAGGTCATGTACAAAGTGGATATGACTGCTTCCAAGACATTGATAGTCAGCTGCCCAAGGATGATGTTGTTATGTGATAAGGCATCTACAATGAGGTAGTTGGTGTCAATCATCATGGTGTCAATTCCCATGACACATATGGTTTTGAGGGTTATGTGGCCCATTATTTACACATGTTTTCCTGATAACACCGTCAAAGAAACATTGAACATTTTTATGTTTTTTGGGTTGAGTTGCAGTTTCTAGAAGGCATTCCAAAATAGAAAGTCAGCAGAGCTGCCACAGTTTATTAGAGTGCATTTGATGTCCCAATTGCCCTGGTTTATAGTGATGACCATAAGATTATCATTGTGAGGGTTGAAATCGAGGGCACCCTCCATAGAGAAGAGGATATTAGCCTCTATTTTACCATGGGATATTTTAGGGAACCCATGGGATATTACATTTGCTGTAAACACCTATCTTGCATATTTCCTTCAGGAAGATTTATAGTGACCTCCACCGGTAAAACCTCTGACAATGGTGTTTGTATTATAGGTTGTAATTTGGTAAACTATCTTAAGTGGGGAGATTTAAGGAGTTGGAGTATAAATGTGGTCTATGTTAGTTTTACCAGAGCCCCGTGGTGGGTGCCACTGTACTGGTCAAAAAGTATAGGTGTGCATGTTCCCCCTGAAAGTGCGGGGAGACTTAAAAGGGATTAGTAGATTTATAACATGATATAGTGATTAGGGGTTTCCTACGGAGGAAAGAAGTCATGTATGGTGGTGTTTTAAGGTATTTTGGGAGACCTGCTCACGTGAGGTGAAAGGTTGTACTAATGGTCGATGATGCTTGGTAGCAAATGTGTGATTTTAGGAATTTGTGTGCTAAGAAAAAAATAAGTGTTGTGCTTTATAGGGTATGGAAGATGTGTATCACTTAGGATTTGTCCTTTCTCCCTTCGAGGAGAGATGTATTTATAGAGGTATATAAGGCCTAGAGTTTTCTTGGAAAGGGTCACCTCCCACTCAATTAATGGTGGACAGTTGACTCCCTATTTTCATTGGAGTCGTGAGTTAGTTAATGATTTTAGTTTCACTATATCTAAGAAGAGTCTTATACCACATTTCCCATGTAGGGGTGATGGGAGACCATGGAGCGAGGCGATACCTCCCATTAGGTGACCTCCTATCGTTACCCATTACTACAAAAAGTGATTTTAACGTCGGACATGAAATGCATTTTACCTCAACCGTAATAGCGAGGTAATGAAGGACATCATGAAAAGTAATGTCTTATCACCTTGGTTATTTAAACATCGAGGGGTAAATTAATTTGCACATGGGTTCGAACCCCAACATCTGCATTTTTATTATTTACAAAATTAGCGCCTCATACATCTCAATTTACAATAAAACTGAGGCCTAAGATAAATTGTTTTTTAATTGAAATTTGTTACATTGTTTACACAGAAAATAAATAAAAATAATTTTCTTACAAACTACAATGTTTACTCAGCATATTACATTGTTTACACAAAATAATAAAATAAAAATTAATTTATCTCTAAAGATCATATGTTGGATCTTCGACTCCTTGATATATGGGCAAGGTTGAATGTTTCACCTTGCAAGTATTTGTTTGTGATATTTAAAATAAAAAGGTTAGCAAAAAAGGATATAAAAATAAATAATTTTCTGCTTAGATGAATATTTAAAAATACAAACCTTAAATCCATATAATTTTCCGCACTTGAAATCCATCATAGACTCCTAATGAAAAACCTTAAAGTGTAGGATGAAGATAGTTTCAAGCGTTTCATGATGTTTCTTTATAAATTATAAATATCATAACGACTTTAAATGGAAATTCTTTAAGTTTCACATAGATCACTAATGGTAGTGTCTTGAGTGTTGATAATCATGAAATGAACGATAAATATTTATTTAAGGACGGTGATTAATATCAAAGATTATCATGCTAAGTTATCCCCTCGGTTTTGATAAAAACAGAAGTGAACGTGATTTTTTAAATTATATTGTTTACATAGAATATTCAAAAACAATAATATAGCAAAACTAGAATTTTGGTGTAAGAAGTTATCTGGTCCAAATATTGCTCGCATCCAATTTCTAGGACTTATCTGGGCCAACAATTGAATACATCCAACTACTAAAGGAATTATCTTTTTCAACTATTGAAAAAATGTTTTTCTGCACTTGTAATCCATCATAGAAAACTTTTACAAGCTTTTAAATACAACAACAACATCAACACCATTTTGTGAGATAGATCCCAAAAGAATGATGTGTTCGAGTTTGAAGCGGCTACATATAAGTTAGGATTAGGGTAAGATATGTTTAACGAGTTCTTTTATAATAAAATCTGATTAACTTATCCCTTGGTTATTAACGAAATCGACGAGATATATCATTTAGTTTACAAAAAAATTATAATTAAAAAAATATTCTTGAATTATTTTCCCCCTCAAATTCATTGAATAACCGAGATAGTAAGTTGTGTGTCTCATTGATTTTGTTAAAAACCGAGGTAATATGTGGTTTCTATATCTAAAAATAAATAAATCATGGCACACATTGGAATCCTATCACTAGGATAACTATGATCATCCATATTCAAAAGTGTGAGATATTGGAACAAATTCTAGGGTTAACATGTCGTCGAAGTCCGCTCACATGCTGTTGTTAAATTAAGTCTTGTTTTATGGATACAATTGTTTAAGTTAACTTGTATCCTAAGTTAGATTGTAATGGATAATTGTTAAAAATCCCATTAGATTAGTAAGTTAGTGTGTTAGTTTTCTTATAAATAGCATACTAGTCTCTCATATTTTGCATAAGGGAAAATAGGAAGATAAAACCCTAATTCAAAAGTGAGAGAGGTTATTTGTTATTCTTGTATACTTGTAATCTTGTTTTAAGAGAAAGGAAAAAATAGCAGTTTATAACCAATATTTGTTGTTATCCTTGGTTAAGTTTTTCCTAGAACACATGCTCACTTCAAAGAAACCCTCATGTATGGAAGATAGTCCTTGGCCTTTGAAGATGTTCAATCTGACTTGTACTCTAAGGACTTGCACAAACAGAAGGAGCATAAACCTTCGAGGGTTGGTGAAGGTTTGTCCGTTAAGGCAAAATTCTTGCGAAAGGATGGTAAGTTCGACAAAAAGAAGGGTAAAAGTCAGCAGAAGTCTTATGGTGGTGAAGCATCTGGTGTTCAATGTTATCATTTTAAGAAGGAGGGTCACATTCGAGAGGTGTGCCCTGAACCCTGAAAGATCGTGGAGGTAAGGATAATGGCAACGCAACCATTTCTCAAGATGATTTCGACTCATCTGATGTTTTTGTGGTTTCAAGCGGCTACTCAAGAAAAAAGTAGATTATGGATTCACGTTGCACTTGGCACATGACTCTAACCAAATATTTACTCGAGGAATTATGTGATCAAGATTATGGATCAGTATTACTGGGAAACAACAAAGCTTGCAAAATTACAGGTATTGGATATGTGAGATTCAAGCTCCATGATGAGTTAAAAAGCTTATTGACTGAAGTTAGGTATGTACCTGACTTGAAGAGAAATTTGATTTTTCTTGGTGAATTCGACAATAAGGGATATGTTTTTCAAGGAGAGAAAAGTATTCTAAGAGTCGTGAATGGGTCGAAGAAAGTCTTGAGAGGCGTGAAGAAACAGGGCTTGTATACCATTGAGGCTGAAGTTGTAAGTGGTTCAACAAATGTTGCATCCGCGAAACTATTTGTAGATGTTTAAGAATTGGCAGAATTTTTGACCAAACAAGAAATGTTAAATTCAGTTCAGAATGTCCTATCAGATGTTGGGACATTATCAAACAGAGTATATGAACTTATTTCAGGATGTCTCATCAGATGTTGGGACATTGTGTAAATGACTAAGTTCAGTTTTTCAGGATGTCCCAACAGATGTTGAGACATCTCAGACCTGCTACCAGAATTAATTATTGATTAACAGATCAGAGATATTTAAGGAGACTTATCTGGAATTAATTAATGATGGATAAAAACAGAACAAGGCGCATCTGTAGGGAGTTTTATATTGAAGATTCAGTTTAAAACAGAAGAACTAGAAGCACCTAGAATCTAGGAGGTAACAAACCCTAATTCAAGGTGGTACCTGCTGCGCATTAGGGCTGGATCATTCTACAGAAAGCCCAAAATTCAGATACCTATTTAATTAACAGAAACTCATAGAATTGAGTACGAATTTCAGAAGACCAAATAGGGTGTCTAGTGTTTTAATAGCAGGTTGTGTTTTATGTACCACTTTATGAGCTTTTAAGCAAAAGTGCATTTGTGACTTGATTGAAACTGTGAAGTAAGATCAAGCTGTTTTGTTTGAAGGATGTCTTCAATTTCAGTAAACTTGTAAACTTGATCACTGTGTGATTGAGGGGGAGTGAGTAGGGTACTCTTATCTAAGGTGTGTCTTAGGTAGAAATTGCATTGGGTAGTTATTAAGTGATAGATTAAACAGGGTGGTTTAAGTCTAGAATTAATATTACTTATAGTGGATTTCCTCCTGGCTTGGTAGCCTCCAGATGTAGGTGTGGTTATACACTGAACTGGGTTAACAAACTTCTGTGTTGTTTACTTTTCTTGCTATTTAAGTTTTGGTTAAATCTGTCAAGTGTCCTATCAAGTGTTGGGACATCTCTTAGGACATCTCATACCTGATCACAGAATTTCAATTGGCATCAGAGCAGGCACCCTGCCTGTTTATACTGGGTGAGATCTAGGGAAAACAAATTCTGTAACATGGACAGAGATATAGGGTCAGTAAATAGACCACCTATACTGGATGGATCTAATTATGACTACTGGAAGCCAAGAATGATTGCATTCTTAAGATCACTTGACAACAGGGCATGGAGAGCAGTAAATGTTGGATGGGATCATCCTGTCAAAGACACCAAAGATGGATCAAAAGTGTTGAAACCTGAAGAAGAATGGAGTAAGGAGGAAGAAGATTCAGCACTAGGCAACTCAAAAGCCTTAAATGCTTTATTCAATGGCATTGATAGGAACATTTTCAGACTTGTGCATCATTGTGAGCTGGCCAAAGATGTTTGGGACACTCTCAAAACAACTCATGAAGGAACATCAAAAGTAAAAATGTCAAGACTTCAACTTCTCACCACCAAGTTTGAAAACTTGAGAATGAAGGAAGATGAATCAATTCATGAGTTCTACATGAACATCTTGGATATAGCCAATACTTCTGGAGCTTTGGGAGAAAAGATGACTGATGAAAAGATGGTAAGAAAGATTCTCAGATCTTTGCCAAAAAGATTTGACATGAAAGTCACAGCAATAGAAGAAGCTCAAGACATATGCTCCATGAAAGTTGAAGAACTCATTGGCTCCCTTCAAACTTTTGAGATGGGAATGAATGACACAAATGTTAAAAAGAACAAAAGCATAGCATTGGTGACAAATACTGATGAAGAAGAAGATGATGAATCAGAAAATGGTAAAAGCTTATCAGAAAACCTAGCTATGCTTGGAAGACAATTCAAACAGATTCTCAGAGGAATGGATGGCAAATCCAAATCCAGTGGAAAATACACAAACTCTTCTGAGAACAGGAGACCTTATGATGCTAATAAAAAGTCAAATTATGCTGAAAAGACCAGTCAAGAAAAAGGAGTCAAATGCCATGAATGTGAAGGATATGGACACATCAAGAAGGAATGTCCTACCTTCTTAAAAAGACAAAAGAAGGGACTATCTGTAACCTGGTCTGATGAAGACTCAGGAGGAGATTCAGAAGAAGAATCAGCTAAGCATATTACTGCTTTAGCTGGACTGTGTGAATATGATAGTGATTCCAGTTGTGGAGAGCTTACTTATGAAGAACTTGAGCAAGCATTCAAAGATCTATACAAAAGAAGCTCTGAAATATGCAGTGAGGTTATAAAGCTAAAGAAGCAGAATGAGACATTAGAAGATGAAAAAGCAAATGATCAAGAAATCATTGACACCTTGAAAAGTGAAGTAAGTTTTCTCAACTCCAAGTTGGAACATATGTCCAAATCTGTTAGAATGTTGAACAGCAGCTCAAATACACTGGATGTGATTCTCAACAACAATAAGCACTCAGGGGATAAAAGTGGACTGGGATTTAACAGAGCAAATAAAGATGAAGCTAGCTCTAGCAAAACAGCTTCAAAATCCATACAGTCTAACAAGATGTCCCAACAGATGCTTCAACATCATGAAAGAAAAACAAAGTCAAACATAATGTTCCAACAGATGTCTCAACATTCTGAAAAGAACAAAATGAAGAAGAAGTATCAAAGATGGAGATGCCATCACTGTGGAAGATTTGGACATATCAAACCTCACTGTTATAAGCTACATGGATATCCAAATCAGATGTATCAGCAACCTTCCAAGCAGAAAGTAGAAGGTACCAAGAAAGTGTTGCATAGACATCAAAGAAATCAGCAACCTCCTAAGCAGAAGACAGAGGTCATCAAGAAAGTATGGAAACCAAAAGCTAGCACTGAAGCTGATCAAAGCTACAAGAACAAGATCAATAATCAAGCTTGGAGTTCAGCTGATAAACAACACACAGGGCAGAGGAATCAAAAGAAATCTCAACTCATCTGGTCAAAGAAAAGTACTGCATACATAGCACATACATCACTGAGAGTATCAGCTAAAGAAGACTGGTACTTTGACAGTGGATGTTCAAGACACATGACTGGATTGAAGAATTTGCTAGTAAACTTAAAATCACATTCATCCAGGTATGTGACCTTTGGAGATGGAGCTAAAGGAGAAATCAAGGGAGTTGGAACCTTGGATTGTCAAGATGTTCCAAGACTAGATGATGTGCTGCTAGTTAAAGGATTAACTGCTAACCTGATCAGCATAAGTCAATTATGTGATCAAGGATACAGTGTAAACTTTACCAAATCTGAATGCATAGTGACTAATAAAGAACAAGAGGTTGTCATGAAAGGAGCTAGATCTAAAGACAACTGTTACATGTGGGAATCCCAAAATCTCAGTCTCACTTCAACTTGCTCTTTAGCTAAAGAAGAAGAAGTGAAACTATGGCACCAAAGACTAGGTCATCTTCATTTCAGAGGCATAAAGAAGATAATATCCATGGATTCTGTAAGAGGTATTCCTAAACTGAAGATTGATGATGGCAAAATATGTGGTGAATGTCAAATAGGCAAGCAAACCAAGATGTCCCATCCAAAGCTCCAACATCTGACAACTTCCAAAGTTTTGGAACTTTTGCATATGGATCTTATGGGACCTATGCAGGTTGAAAGTCTTGGTGGTAAGAGGTATGCTTATGTGGTGGTTGATGACTTTTCAAGATATACATGGATAAATTTCATCAAAGAAAAGTCTGATGTATTTGATGTATTCAAAGAATTATGCCAAAGATTACAAAGAGAAAAATCCAGCTGTGTAATCAGAATAAGAAGTGATCATGGAAAAGAATTTGAGAATCAAAAGTTCTTAGATTTCTGCTCTTCAGAAGGAATCAATCATGAATACTCTTCACCAATCACTCCTCAACAGAATGGGATTGTTGAGAGGAAGAATAGAACTATTCAAGAATCTGCAAGAGCTATGATCCATGCCAAAAAGTTACCTCTGTACTTCTGGGCTGAAGCTATGAACACTGCCTGTTACATTCATAACAGAGTTACCTTAAGGAAAGGAACTTTGTCCACAATATATGAAGTCTGGAAGGGCAGAAAACCCACAGTTAAGTATTTCCATGTATTTGGAAGTAACTGTTATATTCTGGCAGATAGGGAGCAAAGAAGAAAAATGGATCCTAAAAGTGATGAAGGGATTTTCCTTGGATACTCTATAAACAGCAGAGCATATAGAGTATTTAATTCTAGAACCAAGGTTATCATGGAGTCCATAAATGTGATAATTGATGATGCTTCTACAGATGTCCCAGAAGATGTTGGAACATCTGCTGATATCAAGATTGAAGCTGAAGAAAAGAATGATGAATATAACTTCACTCAAACTGATACAAGGACAGAAGAATCAAGCAAACCTCCCTCCATCAGAATACAGAAGGATCATCCCAAAGATTTAATAATTGGTGATCCCAACAGAGGTGTGAGCACTAGATCAAGAGATGTGATTTCAGGTTCTTGTTTTGTTTCCAAAATAGAACCTAAAAACATCAAAGAAGCTCTCACTGATGAATACTGGATTTGTGCTATGCAAGAGGAATTAGGTCAATTCACAAGGAATGAAGTGTGGAATCTTGTTCCTAGACCTGATGACATAAATGTGATTGGTACAAAATGGGTGTATAAGAACAAGTCAAATGAACAAGGAGTTGTTACAAAGAACAAAGCTAGACTTGTAGCTCAAGGATACACTCAAATTGAAGGGGTAGATTTTGATGAAACCTTTGCACCAGTAGCAAGGCTTGAATCAATCAGACTGTTGTTGGGAATTGCTTGTATCTTGAAGTTCAAGCTATTTCAAATGGATGTGAAAAGTGCCTTTTTAAATGGCTACCTTAATGAAGAAGTATATGTTGAACAGCCTAAAGGATTTGTTGATCCAAGCTGTCCAAATCATGTATACAAACTAAAGAAGGCACTTTATGGTTTGAAGCAAGCTCCAAGGGCATGGTATGAAAGACTGACCACATTTCTTATCAAGCAAGGATACAGAAAAGGTGGGATTGATAAAACCCTGTTTGTTAAAGATGAAGAAGGAAATGTCATGATTGCTCAAATATATGTTGATGACATTGTGTTTGGTGGGATGTCTGATAAGATGGTCAAACATTTTGTCAAGCAGATGGAATCTGAATTTGAAATGAGCCTAATAGGTGAGTTAACCTACTTTCTTGGTCTGCAAATAAAGCAAATGGAAGACTTAATGTTCATCTCTCAAAGCAAGTATACCAAGAACATAGTCAAGAAATTTGGAATGGAAAGTGCTACTCATAAGAGAACTCCTGCTCCCACACATTTGAAGCTGACTAAAGATGAAAAGGGTGAGAGTGTAGATCAAAGCTTATACAGAAGCATGATTGGAAGCCTGTTGTACTTGACTGCTAGCAGACCTGACATTTCATTTGCAGTAGGTGTATGTGCAAGATATCAAGCTGATCCAAAAGTCAGTCATCTCAATCAAGTCAAGAGAATTCTTAAATATGTTAATGGTACTTGTGACTATGGCATAATGTATTTTCATGGATGTAAACCAATTCTCACTGGCTTCTATGATGCTGATTGGGCTGGAAGTGCAGATGACAGAAAAAGCACTTCAGGAGGATGTTTCTTTCTAGGAAACAATTTGATTTCTTGGTTCAGTAAGAAACAGAATTGTGTATCCTTATCTACAGCTGAAGCTGAATATATAGCAGCTGGAAGCAGTTGTTCTCAGTTGGTTTGGATGAAGCAAATGCTCACTGAGTACAATGTCCCACAGGATGTCATGACATTGTACTGTGACAACTTAAGTGCAATAAACATATCAAAGAATCCTATCCAACATAGCGGGACCAAGCATATTGATATCAGACATCATTTCATCAGAGATCTTGTAGAAGAAAAGGTGATTTCATTGGAGCATGTAGCTACAGATCTGCAGTTAGCTGATATCTTTACCAAAGCTTTGGATGCTACACAATTTGAGAACTTAAGGGGCAAACTTGGAATCTGTTTATGTGATATTTAGCAGTTAATGTGATGTGCCAACATGTCATATGACATTGTATGGCATAAGTTCCAGATGGCAAAACCAGTCTGGACAAGTTCCTTGGGAATTCCATTCCTAATCATTTGTACTGTAACGGCTACTTATTTAGTAAATGTTTATAAGCAGCTATCAAGATTCTCATCATTCTATCACAAGCGAATCACATTAACTAGCTATCCTACAGAAATCATAAACCCTAAAGCTGTTCATCCATTTTCCTCAACAATGTCTCAAAGCCCTAACACAACTGAAGAAGTTCTCAACCAGGAAGATGTAGTTCATGCCACTCCCATCTCTGTGGTACCAATGCAATCAACACCATTGGACGAACTCAGGGGAAGCGCTTCTCACACTAAAAAGGCAAGAACTCCAAAGAGAGGTAAAGATCAAATCAGAAGCAAAGCTAAAGGCATTCCCTCTCCTGCTAACATGCCACCAAAATCCTCAAAATATGTGGATGATTCTATCAAGGAGATTGTCAACAAAATCCTTTTTGAACAGAGAGTGGTGAGTGGGATCTCTGTTCCTCTGAACACAATGCCTGCACCTCAAGAAGAACAAGCTCAAGATGCAGAGGACACTCCTGCAGAACAAGATGTCCCAACAGATGTTGGAACATCTGAAGATAAGAAAAAGAACTCATCTGATGTTGACTTGGAACAAACTGAGGACCAGAATAAGGCCTCAAATGAAAATGATGAAGAAGTCTCTGAGGATCAGACCAAAGCCTCAAATGAAGATCAAATCCCTGCTGATCAACCAGCTGAAGAGGAGGCTGCTCAATCTCCTCCAGTGGTCAACCAGGAGCAGGACTCTGATGCAGAAATCATAGCATCTGTTAAACCCAGCATAGCCAAAAGGCTCAGGTCCAGAAAAGGAAAGATGCTAGCTGAAGCAGCAATTCCTGAGAAGAAGAAAGCCTCTCCAAAGAAAGTCAAAGCTAAAGCCACCTTTGGGCCATCAAAACAATGGAGTAAAGTCCAAACTCAGAAAAGGAAAGCTGTCACCCCATCTGACTCAGATGTTGAATCAGATGTCCCAACATCTCCTCCCAAGAAGAGACCAGCCCCATCTAGGGCTTCAACAGCTGTTCCAGAAGCTCCATTAGACAACATATCTTTCCACCATGTCTCCAGTGTGAACAAGTGGAAGTTTGTGTACCAAAGAAGAGTTGCCCTAGAAAGAGAACTGAGCAGCAATGCACTTGAGTGCACTGAACTGATTGACCTCATCTCTGCTGCAGGACTATTCAAGACAGTCTCAGATTTCTCTCCCTGCTATGAACTTCTTGTCAAAGAGTTCATTGTGAATCTTCAGGAGGATTGTTCAAAAGGTAAGTCCTCTGAGTTCAGAAAAGTGTTTGTGAGAGGTAAGTGTGTTGAGTTCTCTCCTCAAATCATAAATCAATACCTAGGAAGAGAAACAGATGGACCCAATGAGCTAGGTAAGACAGATAATCAAGTCTGTAAGGTGATCACAGCAAACCAGGTCAAGACATGGCCTGTGAAGGGAAAGCTCTCAGTGAGCATGCTTACCAGAAAGTATGCCATGCTGAACAAGATTGGTACTGCTAACTGGATGCCTACCAATCACACTTCTTCAATCTCAACTGGTCTGGCCAGGTTCATCTATGCTGTGGGAACTCAAACCAAGATGGACTATGGAGCTTACATTTTTGATCAGACTATGAAGCATGCCATCTCTTCTGCAACAAAGCTTCCAATAGCTTTTCCATCATTGCTGTGTGGTATAGTGCTCAATCAATACCCTGGTATTCTCACTGACAAGGATACAGCATGCAAAAGAGAAAGCCCCCTGGCTTTTCACTACAAGTTATTCCTCAGTCATCATGCAGCAGATGTTGAAGCACCTTCTGGGACATCTGCAGGTCCTTCAACTGCTAAGAATCCAATATCCAAGAAGGCTTTAATTGCTGAACTCAAAAGCACCTGCAAAGAGCTTGAAGCTAGAAAGCAGAAGCTTGAGGAAATCATTCAAAGGTTGGAGAGTGAAGAAGACCAGACAGCTGCCTCTGATGAAGACAGTGAATCTGATGAAGAAACAGAAGCTGATGAAGAAACTAAGAGTGATGAATCTGAGTGATCTTTGTAGGTGAGGAAATTGTAATGACAGCACTGCTTTGTATTTCTGGATAATAGTGTCTTTGGCCCCAAATTTTGTGACTAACAAGGGGGAGAACAACAACAACAACAAATTGTACTGCTGTTTAATTATAAATGAAAAATCTGTTTGTTTCTGCCTGAACTGAATCAGTGTGTTTTGATGAATATTTCTGTTGAAACAAGACTGGACACATATATGTTTGAGGGGGAGTAATCTCAAATATGAATCAACAGAAAAGTAATGCTATACTCTGATAATAAGAACTTCTGCTGCACTCTGATAACCAGAAAAGATGTTAGCCAAAAATTAGCCAAAGGGCGAGTTTGTAGATGTTTAAGAATTGGCAGAATTTTTGACCAAACAAGAAATGTTAAATTCAGTTCAGAATGTCCTATCAGATGTTGGGACATTATCAAACAGAGTATATGAACTTATTTCAGGATGTCTCATCAGATGTTGGGACATTGTGTAAATGACTAAGTTCAGTTTTTCAGGATGTCCCAACAGATGTTGAGACATCTCAGACCTGCTACCAGAATTAATTATTGATTAACAGATCAGAGATATTTAAGGAGACTTATCTGGAATTAATTAATGATGGATAAAAACAGAACAAGGCGCATCTGTAGGGAGTTTTATATTGAAGATTCAGTTTAAAACAGAAGAACTAGAAGCACCTAGAATCTAGGAGGTAACAAACCCTAATTCAAGGTGGTACCTGCTGCGCATTAGGGCTGGATCATTCTACAGAAAGCCCAAAATTCAGATACCTATTTAATTAACAGAAACTCATAGAATTGAGTACGAATTTCAGAAGACCAAATAGGGTGTCTAGTGTTTTAATAGCAGGTTGTGTTTTATGTACCACTTTATGAGCTTTTAAGCAAAAGTGCATTTGTGACTTGATTGAAACTGTGAAGTAAGATCAAGCTGTTTTGTTTGAAGGATGTCTTCAATTTCAGTAAACTTGTAAACTTGATCACTGTGTGATTGAGGGGGAGTGAGTAGGGTACTCTTATCTAAGGTGTGTCTTAGGTAGAAATTGCATTGGGTAGTTATTAAGTGATAGATTAAACAGGGTGGTTTAAGTCTAGAATTAATATTACTTATAGTGGATTTCCTCCTGGCTTGGTAGCCTCCAGATGTAGGTGTGGTTATACACTGAACTGGGTTAACAAACTTCTGTGTTGTTTACTTTTCTTGCTATTTAAGTTTTGGTTAAATCTGTCAAGTGTCCTATCAAGTGTTGGGACATCTCTTAGGACATCTCATACCTGATCACAGAATTTCAATTGGCATCAGAGCAGGCACCCTGCCTGTTTATACTGGGTGAGATCTAGGGAAAACAAATTCTGTAACATGGACAGAGATATAGGGTCAGTAAATAGACCACCTATACTGGATGGATCTAATTATGACTACTGGAAGCCAAGAATGATTGCATTCTTAAGATCACTTGACAACAGGGCATGGAGAGCAGTAAATGTTGGATGGGATCATCCTGTCAAAGACACCAAAGATGGATCAAAAGTGTTGAAACCTGAAGAAGAATGGAGTAAGGAGGAAGAAGATTCAGCACTAGGCAACTCAAAAGCCTTAAATGCTTTATTCAATGGCATTGATAGGAACATTTTCAGACTTGTGCATCATTGTGAGCTGGCCAAAGATGTTTGGGACACTCTCAAAACAACTCATGAAGGAACATCAAAAGTAAAAATGTCAAGACTTCAACTTCTCACCACCAAGTTTGAAAACTTGAGAATGAAGGAAGATGAATCAATTCATGAGTTCTACATGAACATCTTGGATATAGCCAATACTTCTGGAGCTTTGGGAGAAAAGATGACTGATGAAAAGATGGTAAGAAAGATTCTCAGATCTTTGCCAAAAAGATTTGACATGAAAGTCACAGCAATAGAAGAAGCTCAAGACATATGCTCCATGAAAGTTGAAGAACTCATTGGCTCCCTTCAAACTTTTGAGATGGGAATGAATGACACAAATGTTAAAAAGAACAAAAGCATAGCATTGGTGACAAATACTGATGAAGAAGAAGATGATGAATCAGAAAATGGTAAAAGCTTATCAGAAAACCTAGCTATGCTTGGAAGACAATTCAAACAGATTCTCAGAGGAATGGATGGCAAATCCAAATCCAGTGGAAAATACACAAACTCTTCTGAGAACAGGAGACCTTATGATGCTAATAAAAAGTCAAATTATGCTGAAAAGACCAGTCAAGAAAAAGGAGTCAAATGCCATGAATGTGAAGGATATGGACACATCAAGAAGGAATGTCCTACCTTCTTAAAAAGACAAAAGAAGGGACTATCTGTAACCTGGTCTGATGAAGACTCAGGAGGAGATTCAGAAGAAGAATCAGCTAAGCATATTACTGCTTTAGCTGGACTGTGTGAATATGATAGTGATTCCAGTTGTGGAGAGCTTACTTATGAAGAACTTGAGCAAGCATTCAAAGATCTATACAAAAGAAGCTCTGAAATATGCAGTGAGGTTATAAAGCTAAAGAAGCAGAATGAGACATTAGAAGATGAAAAAGCAAATGATCAAGAAATCATTGACACCTTGAAAAGTGAAGTAAGTTTTCTCAACTCCAAGTTGGAACATATGTCCAAATCTGTTAGAATGTTGAACAGCAGCTCAAATACACTGGATGTGATTCTCAACAACAATAAGCACTCAGGGGATAAAAGTGGACTGGGATTTAACAGAGCAAATAAAGATGAAGCTAGCTCTAGCAAAACAGCTTCAAAATCCATACAGTCTAACAAGATGTCCCAACAGATGCTTCAACATCATGAAAGAAAAACAAAGTCAAACATAATGTTCCAACAGATGTCTCAACATTCTGAAAAGAACAAAATGAAGAAGAAGTATCAAAGATGGAGATGCCATCACTGTGGAAGATTTGGACATATCAAACCTCACTGTTATAAGCTACATGGATATCCAAATCAGATGTATCAGCAACCTTCCAAGCAGAAAGTAGAAGGTACCAAGAAAGTGTTGCATAGACATCAAAGAAATCAGCAACCTCCTAAGCAGAAGACAGAGGTCATCAAGAAAGTATGGAAACCAAAAGCTAGCACTGAAGCTGATCAAAGCTACAAGAACAAGATCAATAATCAAGCTTGGAGTTCAGCTGATAAACAACACACAGGGCAGAGGAATCAAAAGAAATCTCAACTCATCTGGTCAAAGAAAAGTACTGCATACATAGCACATACATCACTGAGAGTATCAGCTAAAGAAGACTGGTACTTTGACAGTGGATGTTCAAGACACATGACTGGATTGAAGAATTTGCTAGTAAACTTAAAATCACATTCATCCAGGTATGTGACCTTTGGAGATGGAGCTAAAGGAGAAATCAAGGGAGTTGGAACCTTGGATTGTCAAGATGTTCCAAGACTAGATGATGTGCTGCTAGTTAAAGGATTAACTGCTAACCTGATCAGCATAAGTCAATTATGTGATCAAGGATACAGTGTAAACTTTACCAAATCTGAATGCATAGTGACTAATAAAGAACAAGAGGTTGTCATGAAAGGAGCTAGATCTAAAGACAACTGTTACATGTGGGAATCCCAAAATCTCAGTCTCACTTCAACTTGCTCTTTAGCTAAAGAAGAAGAAGTGAAACTATGGCACCAAAGACTAGGTCATCTTCATTTCAGAGGCATAAAGAAGATAATATCCATGGATTCTGTAAGAGGTATTCCTAAACTGAAGATTGATGATGGCAAAATATGTGGTGAATGTCAAATAGGCAAGCAAACCAAGATGTCCCATCCAAAGCTCCAACATCTGACAACTTCCAAAGTTTTGGAACTTTTGCATATGGATCTTATGGGACCTATGCAGGTTGAAAGTCTTGGTGGTAAGAGGTATGCTTATGTGGTGGTTGATGACTTTTCAAGATATACATGGATAAATTTCATCAAAGAAAAGTCTGATGTATTTGATGTATTCAAAGAATTATGCCAAAGATTACAAAGAGAAAAATCCAGCTGTGTAATCAGAATAAGAAGTGATCATGGAAAAGAATTTGAGAATCAAAAGTTCTTAGATTTCTGCTCTTCAGAAGGAATCAATCATGAATACTCTTCACCAATCACTCCTCAACAGAATGGGATTGTTGAGAGGAAGAATAGAACTATTCAAGAATCTGCAAGAGCTATGATCCATGCCAAAAAGTTACCTCTGTACTTCTGGGCTGAAGCTATGAACACTGCCTGTTACATTCATAACAGAGTTACCTTAAGGAAAGGAACTTTGTCCACAATATATGAAGTCTGGAAGGGCAGAAAACCCACAGTTAAGTATTTCCATGTATTTGGAAGTAACTGTTATATTCTGGCAGATAGGGAGCAAAGAAGAAAAATGGATCCTAAAAGTGATGAAGGGATTTTCCTTGGATACTCTATAAACAGCAGAGCATATAGAGTATTTAATTCTAGAACCAAGGTTATCATGGAGTCCATAAATGTGATAATTGATGATGCTTCTACAGATGTCCCAGAAGATGTTGGAACATCTGCTGATATCAAGATTGAAGCTGAAGAAAAGAATGATGAATATAACTTCACTCAAACTGATACAAGGACAGAAGAATCAAGCAAACCTCCCTCCATCAGAATACAGAAGGATCATCCCAAAGATTTAATAATTGGTGATCCCAACAGAGGTGTGAGCACTAGATCAAGAGATGTGATTTCAGGTTCTTGTTTTGTTTCCAAAATAGAACCTAAAAACATCAAAGAAGCTCTCACTGATGAATACTGGATTTGTGCTATGCAAGAGGAATTAGGTCAATTCACAAGGAATGAAGTGTGGAATCTTGTTCCTAGACCTGATGACATAAATGTGATTGGTACAAAATGGGTGTATAAGAACAAGTCAAATGAACAAGGAGTTGTTACAAAGAACAAAGCTAGACTTGTAGCTCAAGGATACACTCAAATTGAAGGGGTAGATTTTGATGAAACCTTTGCACCAGTAGCAAGGCTTGAATCAATCAGACTGTTGTTGGGAATTGCTTGTATCTTGAAGTTCAAGCTATTTCAAATGGATGTGAAAAGTGCCTTTTTAAATGGCTACCTTAATGAAGAAGTATATGTTGAACAGCCTAAAGGATTTGTTGATCCAAGCTGTCCAAATCATGTATACAAACTAAAGAAGGCACTTTATGGTTTGAAGCAAGCTCCAAGGGCATGGTATGAAAGACTGACCACATTTCTTATCAAGCAAGGATACAGAAAAGGTGGGATTGATAAAACCCTGTTTGTTAAAGATGAAGAAGGAAATGTCATGATTGCTCAAATATATGTTGATGACATTGTGTTTGGTGGGATGTCTGATAAGATGGTCAAACATTTTGTCAAGCAGATGGAATCTGAATTTGAAATGAGCCTAATAGGTGAGTTAACCTACTTTCTTGGTCTGCAAATAAAGCAAATGGAAGACTTAATGTTCATCTCTCAAAGCAAGTATACCAAGAACATAGTCAAGAAATTTGGAATGGGTTAGATGCATGTTGGTTAGTGCTGAATTGAAGAAGGTGTTTTAGGCTGAGGATGTTTCAATAGCAACATATCTTATAAATAGATGTCATTCGATTGCATTAGATATGAACACACCTGAAGAAGTTTGGTTGGGACATCCACGAGATCTCGACAAACTAAGAGTATTTGGTTGTGTAGCCAATACTCACATTAGGCAAGACAAGGTCGAACCTAGAGCTCTAAAATTCATGTTCAGGGGATACCCTGAAGGAGTCAAAGCTTATATGCTATGGTGCTTGGAGACAGGTCACAGGGTGTGTATCTCCAATCGAGATGTAGTTTTCAATGAAGCTGAGATGGCTTTCAAGAAAACTGGTTATGTTGTCAAAGATCTGGAACAGGGAGAAATTCATGTTGAGGTGGAACATAGTGATGTTGAATTGCATGACCCAGATGAAGTCAAAGAAGAAGTAGAAACTGCTATTGAAGATGAGGATACTGATAATGACTACCTACTGGCAAGAGACAGGTCGAGAAGATTTATCAAGCCACCTTAGAGACTTGGGTATGCAGATCTTATGGCTTATGCATTAATCTCTATAAGTGAGGTTCTAGACGAAGAACCTAGAAACTATAAGGAAGTTATGAAGAGTCAAAATAAGACATAATGGATGAAGGCCATGGATGATGAGATGAAATCTCTTCATGATAACAATACTTGGGAATTGATCAAGAAACCTGCTGGAGCCAGGTTAGTCAGTTGTAAATGGATTTTCAAAGTTAAGGAAGGAATCGAAGGAGTGACGTCAAAGAGATACAAGACAAGGTTATTTGCAAGGGGTTTCACTCAGAAAGAAGGTGTCGACTTCAATTATGTGTTTTCTCCTATTGTGAAGCATATATCTATTTGAATGTTTCTTTCCATGGTGGCATAGTTCGACCTTGAACTGGCACAGATGGATGTGAAGATTGTGTTCTTGTATAGTGATCTTGATGAAAAAATCCTGATGAGGCAACCTGAAGGGTATGTCGAATAGGGGAAAGAATAGTATGTGTGTAAACTGAATAGATCTTTATATGGGCTGAATCAATCTCCTCAACAGTGGAATAAGATATTAGACAAGTTCATGGCACACATAAGTTTCATCAGAAGTCAGTTCGACCACTATGTCTTCTTTAGATTTCGACCTGGTAATTCATTTGTTATTTTGTTGCTTTATATGGATGATATTCTAATAGAAAGCAAAAATGTCGAAGATGTAATGTGGATGAAGGATGAAATTAATAAGGAGTTCGATATGAAGGATTTGGAAGTTGCGTCCAGGATTCTTGGGATTAACATTCAAAGAGATTGAAAGCAGTCGAGATTATGCTTATCTCAAGAGGCATACCTGAAGAAGATTCTCGATAAGTTTGGTATGTCAAATTCAAAGCCTGTTGTGACTCCAACAAACCCTCAATTCAAGCTAAGTATAGACCAGTGTCCTAGTACTAATCTCGAAAGAACTTATACGGATAGCATTCCATATGCTAATATAGTAGGTTCTATCATGTATGTTATGGTATGTACTAGAGCCAACATAACATATGCAGTAAGTCTTGTAAGTAGGTACATGGTGAATCCTGGAAAGACTTACTAGAAAGCATTGAAGTTGATTCTAAGGTACATAAATGGGTCTCTGAATAGAGTCTTAATTTATGGTGGAGCCTTGGGTGAAGATAGTAAAACAACAATCGAAAGATATGCCGATTCTGATTATGCAGGTTGTATGGATTCCAGAAAATCTATTTCTGGATATGTTTTCACTATGTTTGGCACAACAATTAGTTGGAAAGCAACATTTCAGAAGTTTGTTGCCTTATCAACCACTAAAGCGAAATTTATCGCCCTAAATGAAACTGTAAAGGAAGCATTGTGGCTTGACGATTTTGCAAAACAGCTGAAACTTCAAGGTCGATGTATCACTGTTAAATGTGATAGTCAAAGTACAATACACCAGTCAAAGAAATCGGCCTATCATGAGAGAACCAAGCACATTGATGTGAGGCTGCATTTCGTCAGAGGAATAATCGAGCATGGAGAAGTCCAAGTGCTGAAGGTTTTGACAGATCATAATGTTGCTGATATGATCACCAAGACGTTGTTCAGTTGCAAGTTTTTCCACTGTATGCAGTTGATTAAGCTGCATGAAGAAAACTAGTTTGTTTCTTGTTGTTATAGAGTTTGCTACAAGGTGGAGATTTGTGAGATATTGGAACAAATTATATGGTTAGCATGTCGCCGGAGTGCGTTCATATGTCGTTGTTAAATTGAGCTTTGTTTTATGGATCCAATTGTTTAAGTTAACTTGTACCCTAAGTTAGATTGTAATGGGCAATTGTTAAAAAGCCCATTAGGTTAGTAGGCTAGTGTGTTAGTTTTCTTATAAATAACATACCAGTCTCTCATATTTTGTATATGGGAAATAAGAAGATAAAACTCTGACTCAAAAGTGAGAGAGGTTATTTGTTATTCTTGTATACTTGTAATCTTGTTTTAAGAGAAATGAAAGAATAGTAATTTATAACCAATATATGTTGATATCCTTGGTTACCCTAAATCTTAACTCATGTGGGCTTCTTGACTGATCAAGGAACCAATTATACTTTGTTTCTAAGGTATCTGATTCACAACAAAAAGTGTAACGTATCTTTTGGATTTTCAAGGAGGCGTTTGAGTTTCTCTAATAGTTTCAATTCCTATTCTCCACTTTATTTAAACATTATTCCTAGTTTCAACGTTTCATTTCCAACTTGTGGTGTCTTCAAACCTAATTTCAAAGTCTTTTCTTTTCTTCAAAAATGTCTTTAACAATCTTAGATGAAAATCTTTTGTTCGTTATCAATAAAAAATTTGTTGATTTGGATGATTTGAAAGGCAAAAGTTTTGATCTAATAAAAACTATTTACAAACAAAAGTTGAATGGTTACTTTGACATTCTTCATGGGCTCATCTACATTAATCTCATTAAAGAGTTCTAGTTAAATGCCTTCATTGGGTCATCTAGTCATGATGTTGAGTCAACTCAGTCTTTTGTCAATGGTTTTCTTGTCACAATTACTCAGTCACTTATTGCTCAGACAATAAAATATGAAGAGGAAGGTTATTTTGTTGAACATTATATATTCAACAATGCCTATAAACATCACATTCACCTAATTTAGGCCGACTACGATAATCTCAGCAATCATGCTACTCTACGACCAATTGAAATTTTTGTGTATCAATTTCTAGTGTCAAATCTTCATCCAAGAGAGAAAGTACAAGAAACATTTACTTGGAATGACAAAACATCTTTTGTTATTCCTTACCAAGAACATCATAATTAATCTTCTTCTTACCATTTTTAACTTAAAGGAAATGATAATCATCTTTAGGGAGAAAATTATTTTCCTCATACCATATGGAAGACTTCTTTCTGAACTTTTCTCTCAGTTAGGGATAGTTAATAGTGATACTATTGAAGTTAAGTGAGGTCAAAAATTTGAATACTTGAAATAGTTATTTGTTGTCCCGTTTTTAATTAATGAAATATTTCCTTTCATATTATTGTCTATTCGTTTTTATTAATAACATTTTTTTAGAATTACTAATTAACAAAAAAAAATGAAGAAAAAAAATTAACAAAGAATAAAAGGAAAGATTGGAAAGCGTCAAGTGAGAAATCATTAAAAAGATCTTAAATACAGTTATAGATATTTGAAGTGTGTTCCCTAATAGCTATGTTACCTCGATTTTCAAAAACATCAAGGTAATAGATTTATTATTATTTTTTTCTTCAGAAAATTTAACGCTAGCTTAAAACAAAATCAAGGTGAAAATATTATTTCGTTATAAAAAATATCATTTATCATAGTGACCCCCTCTAAGACGGTCTAAGGACATTGCCCTATGCGAATCACTCCCTCCCTAGACGTGATCTTTTACGATATAATACTATGAAGATTGACAATAGTAATCTTTAAACGCAAAGAAAGACTATTCAAATGGAAAGAAAATGTAATAAATATATGAAATATTGAAATCATAGTTTATATTATTATATATAATATGATGACCAAATAAAATTAAAATTATTTTGAAATGAATTATCATAATTATCATTCATTCATATTGAACTTTTAATTTAAACACTAATCAATATAGATTTTTGATGAATCATAAATATATAAAATTCAATTCAATAATAATACTAAAGTATAATAAGAACTTAATATTTTCTGTTAGATCTATTAATTAATTTTTATGTGTGTTTTTATTATCGGCTTAAAATTGTACCAAAATTTCTGTGTCGGTATAAAATTATGATTACAAAATTGAGTAGCAAAATTGTAACATGACAAAACATAAAGACTCCGAGAAACATTCAATACATTTGAATCATCTCCGAAAAAATAGAAAATTACAATAAAAATTAAATATTACAAAGTTAAAAATTTACACTTTTTATTGTGCTACTTAAATAATTCAAAATAATTATGCGTGACTATTTTGTTTTCGTATACACAGTACTACTATAAGAGAGAGTAGAAAATATGTAATAAAAGATTGAAAAATTAGTAAGACAATAACAAGAGACGATTGCTACTAATATCAACTTACTATTTTAACAACAGTCATTCTTTTGTTAATATTCATGCATATAAATGTTAAACTAAATATTAAATTATGTGTTACTATCACTATTCATTACATATTTAGAATATCTATTGCAATTGCAACCTCTTCAGCAACTCTATATAACATAATTGACTAGATCAATTTTGAATGCCTGCTCATAGATTATTGTTATTGTCACTTTCTGGCTAACAACAATTACACAAAATATTGTTTGAGATTGTATTATTTCAAAATGACAAAAGCACTGATAGCAACACAAAAATAAATCCCCCCAAAGAAACAAAACATTTGTATATAAAATTAGATGTTCTTGAAAAGAACTTATATCCTTAAAGGTGAGGTTTGGTGTGTCTTAAGTGATTTCAATTCTAAATCATTGCCTAGTGAAAAAAGGAGAAACTATGGATATGTTAACTCCTATAAGAATGTTAAATGTGTTGTTTTTTTATTGTTGTTTATCTCTCCGATGAATCTTTGGAATCTTCCTCTTTTGGATAGAAAATTTACTTGGTTTCAATCTTATTGTGGGGTTGTTATTAGATTTGATCAGATCCTCATTTCTGAGGGGTGATGAAATTGTTACCGGACCTGCAGCTCAGTTCACGCTCCCTATAGATGTTTCTGATCATTGCTCTGTCACTCTAAAATATGATAATCAGTTGTGGGGCCTAAAAGCTTTTCAGTTTAATAATCATTGGTAGTGCCATGTTGACTTTCCTGAGTTGGTTCTTAATTCTTGGTTTGCTTCTTCCAACAAGGGTTGGAAGACCTTTGTTCTAATGGAAAAGATTTGATCTCTACAGTCTTCTCTCAAAAGCTGGAATAAGCAAGTGTTCAGTAACTTGGATATCTGAATAGAGTCTCTTAGAGCTATTATTAGAGATTTAGATTTGTTGGCTAACTAAAGGGTACTTTCTCTAGAGGAAATGAACACTAGATCCAAAGCCATTGCAGATCTTTTGGCTCGGCTTATATTAAAAGACTTTCATCTCTGCCAAAGAGCTAAGTCTAAATGGCTTCAGGAGGGGATGTTAATTCGGGTTTCTTTCATCCTTTAATCAAATGTAGGAATAAAAACATTTGATTTTAGCCCTGAAGGTTGGGGATGATTGGATTGAGGATGTGGCCGAAATTCGACGAGAGATGGTTAATTATTTCTCTGATCTTTTATGCAAATGGTGATCAGGCTTTCAGACCCCCTTCCTTCTTGAAGAGCTCGATGATGTGGTGTCCCAATGTGAAGGGAATAAAAGCCCGGACCCTGATGGTTTCAATTTTTATTTTTTCAAAAGGCTGTAGAGCTTGTTGAGGGATGATGTAAGGATTATGTTTGTTGAGTTTCATTGTTTTGCTTCTTTACCTCATATTTTTGTCTTCTATTTTGTGACACTTATTCCTAAGATTAACAACCTCAACTCTTTCGGAGAGTTTCAACCTATATCCTTGGTGGGCTCTCTATATAAGTCGGTTGATAAAGTCCTAGCTAAAAGACTTGGTTTGGTAATGAATAAGTTGATTTATCCTAATAAGTCGACCTTCTTGAAACGAAGAATGCTGGTTGACGGAGTTGTGGCTATTAATTAGTTGATTGTCTTGGCTAAGCGCACTAAAAAGGCTTGTATTATCTTTAAAGTAGACTTTGAGAAAGCACATGACTTTGTTAGTTAGAGCTTCCTGGATTATATGCTTATCAAGTTTAATTTAATGATAAATGGAGATTTTGGATGAAAGCATGTGTGTTTGATGGTAACTTGGTTGTATTGGTTAACGACTCCCTTACCAATGATATTAAGACACAAAGGGGACTAAAGTAGGAGATTCTTTAACACTTTTCCTTTTCCTTTTAGTGGAAGAAAGCCTTAGTGGTTTGCTCAAAAGAGCCACTGTGATTAATCTTTTCTCAAGTTTATAGATGGCTCCTATAATTTGGATATTTCTCACCTTCAGTACATTGAAGATACCTTAATCTTGGGAGTTACTTTGGTTGATAACATTTGGGCTATTAAAGCGGGTTATGAGGGGGTTTGAGTTAGCTTTAGGCCTTGGGATTAATTTCTATAAGAGTAGCTTGATTGTGATTGATGTTGATCCTTCCTTCTTAGCCTTAGTAGAGGATTTTCTTCATTGTAAGATTGAGTCCCTTTATTTTAAGTACTTAGGGATTCCTGTAGGCGTCAGTCGTCAGTTAGAGTCTACTTGGAAACCCTTAATTAATCTAATTTGGAATAGACTTCACTCTTGTAGTCATAAGTATGTAAGTGTAAGGGGATATTTATTCGCATAAATTCAGTCCTCAAAGATATTCTTGTGTTCTTTCTCTTCTTCTTAAAAATGTCTATGATAGTGTGGAAGAAGTTATTGAGGATTCATAGGAGGTTTCTCTGGGGAGGTGTGAAATGGGATTCTAAGATCTCAGGGGGTGAAAGTTTTAATGTGTGTAAGCCTAAGAATAATGAGAGTTTAGGTGTTAGATATATTTGGATGGTTAATATATCTCTCTTAGTTAAATGGAAATGGAGACTTATGTCAGGTGCTTATAGTATTTGCTTCGATATCCTTTATGCGAGGTATGTTAATTCCATTGTCACCTCCTTATGTGGGGGTCGGTCAGCGAGGTTTCCCTCTATCTCTTCTCTGCAGAAAGGAGTGTCCTTTCTTAGATCTAGAAAGGATGATCCTTATAATTGGTTTGAGATTGGGTTTGATAAGAAGGTTGGGTGACTTGGGTCATGTCTTCAGAAATATTTTTGGAAAAAACCCTTAGATAGGGAGTACACCCCTTAAGACTATGTTTCAAATACTCTTCACCATTTATGATAGGCCGGATGGAACTGTGTGTGAGATATGTAGGTGGTTAGATGGGAGGACTTATTGGGACCCTAATTGGAGGAGATCATTTATGGTCTATGAGGAATCTATGGTCACTGATTTTTTCTCGGTCCTATAGGAGTTTAGGGTTAGTGAGGAGAATGCTAGATGGGTGTAGAAACATACTAGATATGGATTTTTCTCAGGGGTGTATGCTTATCAAATCCAAGATGGCCTTTGTACTTCGCTTGAGGATGCTTTATCTGGGTAGAATCTACTATTTCCCCTTATCTAGGATAGTTGGGCTCCCTCTAAAGTGGTATTTTTTTCTGGCAACTCCTGCAAGATAGAATTCCTACCATCACATCTAAAAAAATACGATCATTCGTGAAGAGTTCGCGCGCTTGCAGAAAATGATTTGAACAGAGTTTCCACCAAACTTTATTATTCCAAATAAGGAAATGGAAGATATAGATAAAATCCTAAATAGAAAAAATGGTCGTCGCAACCAAATTCGGGTACGAGAGTTGATTACGCAAGAGGAAGATATTAGTACCCCTCGTGTTTGTTGTACTCAACGGGATCATTTTAGTTAAACTTGCTATTGAATATTAGTTGATGTTATTTGGTTTCTTTGAGTGACATAATGCATAAAAGACAAATAAAAATAGGTCGCATAAAGGTTTTTTATTAGGGTGCTTGACGAGATTGAGAGTCTCGCTCCTAGGTATCCTCTAGTACAATAAGGAATTCAAAGCTACATAGTTCTTCGTAGAAAATTATGTTTTTGTTGGTTGGTTTTATCGAAGAAATGTTTATATTGTGCTCTAATGGTTAAATGTTGGCTTGTATGCTCGTGAGGGAAGTTTAAGCTCTTGTCTGTATTCACATTAGAACGAACTAAACAATGTTCTTTTTGAAAAGGGTTTTCGATTGCACGGGGGTGAGAAATTATTTTTGACATGTTTGATTATGTTTTAGGGTTTGGAAGACGAGCATTTATGACTTGCAAGTTATTACAACTTGGGTCTAATGCTCAGGACTATGTCTGGACCTTTCACCCAGGTAGTCTTTATCTTTCCAATTTGTTGCGAAAAGGTTCAAATATTTATAAGTGTTTTTAAATGAAACACAAACACTTGCACTTCAAGTTATTACAACTTAGGCCTTGTGTCTGGTAATATGACTGGACCTTTTATCTAGGTAGTCTTTTTCTTTCTATTTATTTCGAAAAGGAGACACATTTGTATTTTGGTGAAAGACGAGTATTTGTGACTTACAAGCTATTACAGCTTCGGCCTAATACTCTGGGCTATAATTGGACCTTTCACTAATGTAGAATTTTTCTTTCGTTATTGTTAAAAGTGTCAAAGTATGAATTAATAGTTTTGAGTTGATTATGAAAAGAGCTTGATGTTGGGTCAAGCATTTGATGTGCGGTGTGAAGTGAGATATGAAAATGATTTGAACTGAATCGGTTTTGAAAATCCACTTGGTGTTGGACTAAGTTTTTTGAAAATACTATTCGGCATTGGACTAATGGTTTTTTAGGAAAATATATTCATCATCCATATACTTATTCATTTAATTTTCAATTTAAGCAAAAAAATCAATAATAATAAAAGTCTAAATGATAAAAAAAATAGTAGATGAGTGTATGGACATGAGAAGTATGGTAATTAAACAATAGAATTAAACTAATCAACTAAACTTGATTTAAATTAATTGTATTCATCCAACAATCATTTATCTACTAGGTAGATTGTTAGAAGTCTCTTACTAAGTGTTTGAGCAAGGAAGTCTTGAGCTTGTGTGCTTGAGCAAGGAAGTTTTGAGCTTGTGTGCTTGAGCAACGAAGTATCGTACTTGTGTGTGTGTGAGAAAGTAAGTCTTAAGCTTACGTGCATGAGAAAGGAAGTCTCATACTTGTGTTTGAGAGTAAGGAAGTCTAGAGCTTGTGGTCATGAATAAGGAGGTCTTACCCTTTTGTGTGTGTGTGTGTGTGAGAGAGAGAGAGAGAGAGAGAGAGAGAGAGAGAGAATAAGTATCTTTCTTTTGTGCTTATGAAAATTGTAATCTTGTTTGATTATAGTGAAAATCTCTTTTAAGTACAAGGGGACTGGACTACTCTCGATTTATAAGAGGAACCAGGATAACTCTGTGTGTTATTCTTCTTTCTCGCATTTTATATGCACTATTTATCTTTAACTAACTCAGCTTCTATAACCTCGTGTTTAGAGTCTAACTTACGAGTTTTATACGAAAAAAAATCCAACATAATTAAACTCCACTTCTTGTGTTTTTATCACCTCCAGGTTGTACTCTAGTTTGTTAGAGTGTGGTTAAGTTGTTATTCACTTTTAATATGTAAACCCTAATTTTGGAGAAAGTGAATAGAAAATTGTTATAACCAACCCTTTCTTCTTCTCTCTCTTTTCTCCCTTCCATATCTTCATAATTTAATCGTTTTCTTGTGTTTGTTCAAAAATATCTCTTTCTCAAAGGATTACTTTATTCATGATGCGACATTTGTCTCAACAAACTGGTGCGGTGAACATTCATCAAGATACATTCAACAAAGAATGAGATTAAGAAATTCACCAGAGTGAATGATTTTGGTTTATGATGCTTAAAGATGCAAACTTTTTTTTGTTCGACATGGTTTGTGAAAAGCATTGAAGGGATTAGAAAGAATATATGTTATCCTAACAGTGAAGAAGAAGACGACAGTGATCAAGAAAGCCTGCAGTGCCCTTATATTGAGTCTTGGTGATAAGGTCTTCTAGCAGGTCTTGAAGGAGAAGACTGAAAAATGTGTGTGAAGTAAGCTCTAAGGGTTGTATATGACCAAATCTCTATTTAATTGTCTATACCTGAAACATGCTCTATATTCATGCAAGATGAGTGAAGACAAAGTCTTAATGGAGCAGTTTGGTATGTTCAATAAATTGATTCTTGATATTGAGAATATTGATGTCAAGATCGATGATGAAGATCAAGCATTATTATTGTTGTGTGGTTTACCCAAATCTCACGTTTACTTTAAAGATAATATCTTTTAGGGAGGGAGTCTCTTACCTTTGAATAAGTTCAATCAGCCTTGTACTCAAAGGTATTGAATGAAAGAAAAGAGAAAAAGGCATCATCTTTTGAAGAAGGTTTTTCCTTGAAGGGAAAATCATCAATGAAAGATGGTAGGTTTGAGAAGAGGAATGGTAAAGGTCAATAGAAGTCTTATGATGGTGACATTCCTGCAATTAGGTGTTATCATTGTAAGAAGGAAATTCATACAAGAAAGGTGTACCCTGGACGTCTAGATAATCATGAAGGTGAGGATAATGGCAATGCAACCATTGTGAAAGGTGATTATGAATTATCTTATGTCCTTATGATTTCAAGCAACAACTCTAGCAAGGAATGGATTATGGATTCAGGTTGTACTGGGCAAATGACTCTAAAAAAATATGTGTTGAATTTATATTGGTGAATTAAAAAAATAAATTATATGTTTTCAATGGAGAACATGGTATCCTAAAATATGAATAATTGGCACACATGTCAGATGGATGTGAAGTGTGCATTCCTCAATGGCCCCTTAGATGAAGAAGTTTATGTTGCACAACCAATTGGGTTTAGGAAACAAGGTTATGAAATAAAAGTGTACAAGCTGCATAAAGCCCTATATGGACTTAAGCAAGCACCAAGAGCTTGGTACAATAAGATGGATGGCTTTCTAAGGGAGAAGGAATTTGTGAAGTGCACAACTGAACATGGAGTATATGTAAGAAGAAGTAATGGTGAATTGCTTATACTATGTCTATATGTCAATGATATGTTCATAATAGGAAGTTGCAAGAAGGAGATCGAAGATTTCAAACTTGACCTGAGTAAGGAGTTTGAAATGTCAGACTTGGGAAATCTCTCATATTTCCTTGGCATCGAATTTTACAAGAGTGGAAGAGGTTTGATGATGCATCAAAGAAGATATGCAAGAAAAATATTAAAGAGATTCAAGATGCAAGATTTCAACCCAACTTCGACTCCAGCTGAGCCCAGATTGCAATTATCGAAAGATTCAAATTCAGATGATATCGACCCAACCCAATACAAAAGACTTATTGTGTCACTAAGATACCTTTGCCATACAAGGCTTGACTTAGCATATAGTGTTGGTATGTGTCATACCCTAAATTTTGACCATAAATTTTCTAAAAAAAATTGCATTTTTTCATTTGACGCATTTTCGTCGTAATATCGATTGTCAGTCTTTTCTGCATTTTAGTCCATTAATCGTAAATCATGCACTTTTCCATTTAATCCCGTCTTAATTTAATTTTACCTTAGGTTTTGTTCCAGTTTAAAAAAAAGGATTTTGTCTCATTTTGTCTTTTTCTAAAAAATAGTTATCTTACATCATTTAGAATTAATTATTTCAATTTCAGTTTAGTTTCAAATTTTAATTAAGAATAATAATTTTAATTAGATAATTAATTAGTTTCATTTAGATTTAATTAAATCCTATTTTATCTAGTTTTAGTTTAATTTTAGATTATTTTTAATTTAGTTTAATTTTAATTTTTGTTTAATTTAACTGTTTGTAGTTACCTCAAATTTAGTTTATAATTTAATATTTCGATTTAATTAGATTACTGTTAATTTATTTATTTATATTTGGTTTAATTTATTTAGTGTAATTTAATTGGCCCCTAAAACTTGTTCCACCAGTCACTCGGTCAAAGCAACTTGCACCACTACTCAATACCATAGTCTACAACACCAAGGCTACAATTATAGCTACAATAGCTCCAAAATTTTCACCAATTAAGTCAAGACAAAAACCTGCACAAGTAAAAGGGGATATTGACCAAAAAACAACTAAAGGATAAAAACAACAAACCAAAGGATAAAGGAAAAACCAAACCAAAAACAGAAAAATTCGAACTAGAGGAGAGGTTCGAAGGACAAGGGAGTTCATGAAAATTCATCCATTTGACAGGAGTTTTTTGGGAAACTCATCCCTCATCTCCACCTTATCCCTTGGAGCCACCAATATCTGAAAGAGAATTTGAAAACACAGCAAAGAGGAACCAACCCAAAAACTTCAAAACAATTTTCTTCCTCATCACTATACATATAACACCATAAACCCATAAACAAAGGCAACGATGAAAAACTGAAAAAGCAGGAGCACCCAAAAATCATAAAAACCTTTTAAAACCAAAAGTGTGATTCAAAGGAAAAAGGAACCATAACAACCGCAGAAACCAAGAAAAAAAGCCTTGAAACCTTTACCCAAACCTTCATCACCTTCAACCGTGAAAAACCATCTGCCTCCTCCACTCCCACCGGACGATTCCCCCCTCCTTCTAGCGCCAGCATTTCTGCGACCTAACCCCACCTTCATCCTCTGCTCAGACCGCGAGCGAACATCCATAACCGTCAACGCATCACCTCAAACCTGTGGCCACCATCGCCGCTACTGAACGCAACTCGCTGAAACTGTGACGCCATTACCACCACAAATTTCCGTTTGAAAGAGAAACCTTACTGAAACAGGGAATCGAATCAGTTAAGAGAGAGACAAAACGCGAGAGCGAGATAGTGCTGAGATGAGGTTTTTCACTGTTATTGTTGGGATTGGGGAAGAACACCCTTAGGTTGTTCCGTTTGAATCCACGTTTCTTTTTTTTCTAAATTGCAAGTTATGCTTATACTTTTTATATTTTTCTTGTTTTTTAGGTTAAGTAGACAGATATTGGTGTTTGGGCTCAGCCCAATTTTTTTTAGGAAACTTTACACAACCACCTGCTTTGCACACCCTCTGTTTGTTTTAGTTCATAGTTATTGTTGTTGTTAGGCCCTCATAAAAATCCATGCGGATTTGCTTCTATTCACACATTAGATTCACTCAGCACCCCTGTCTTACTTTTTATTTCATAGTCTCTTATTCTATTTTTCTTAACTTTGTTAATATTATAATTATTTCTTTTGATTAGATTTTGGTTATATGTTTAGTTTAGAACTCTATTAGAATTTTGTTTTTTTTAATTTTGTTAATTTTGATTATTAATTTTAATATAACTTTGATTTTAGTCTCGAGTAATTTGGTGTGATCAAATAATTTTATATTTTCGATGATGGAGAATGTGGCGAGTTGATGGCCTTGCGGTGGATTTTTGTCTGGGTTTGAAGATTCGTCCTGATAAATATTCTTGCCGATTCGATTGTTGATTTGCGATGCTAATTATCGGGGTCTTACCAGATTGGTCGCATGAATTTTCTTCTTAAATCTTATACTCGATTTCTTTTGTGAGTACTGAAGAAGCAACGAACTTTCTCCGTTAGGTATCGCTAAAAATCGATTTTACCTCTTTCGTGTCTTATTAAAATCTTGATGCCACATTTGTGTTCATCCAATTATTTGTACATCTCATCATCGTGTCTAAACCATAAAACACCTGAAAACTTTCAAAGTAATCAATTTGCGAAAGAACTGAACTCCGGAGTCTAGCACTCCGCACGTTCTTGAGTGAATCACTCCTGGGCTAGCCCCACGCGTTGTGGATTCATTCGCCCTTTCGTATTTAAAACATTCGATTCACAAAATCAATTAAATAAAACTTTCTCGTCTACATTTGCACACACGTAAGTCGGTCACTTGTGATCGCCGTCTGCACGACATTACGCGCCTTAATTACTTTAACAAGGCATAGAGCTTCGGAGTCTAGCATTTCGCACGTTCTAGATTGGATCATTCCTGGGCTAGCCCCACGCGACGTGATTCAATCACTGATCGTAAATCAAAATATCTCAATCATTTTATAAATTCAAATACGAAAGAACTGAACTCCGGAGTCTAGCACTCCGCACGTTCTTGAATCAAATCACTCCTGGGCTAGCCCCACGCGATGTGGTTTATTCACCCTCTCGTTTCTAAAACACGAAAATCGTTTAAATAAATTATGCGAAGAACTGAAAGGATTAGACAATTCATTCACTCTTTCGTATTCAAAACAGTTCAACAATCTTAAAAGGATTAGACATGATTCATCTCCATAGGAAAGATGTTCCTCCTATCCCCACAAACACAAACAAAAATCTTACAAACGATTATTCTCAAAGGAAGAATGTGGCATTGCTTGTCGATCCTCGTATCATAGTTTAAAGCTTCTTCCGATTTTATTTATTCTCAAAGAAAGAATGTGGCATTGCTTGTCGATCCTTGTATCCAAGTTTAAAGCTTCTTTCGATTTCATTCCTCAAATGTTTGCGATGGATTAGGCGGGATACCCCCCCTAAAGATGACGACTTGTATCTTTCTTTCAAATACAACTTAAAACTTACCAACCAATACAAACTATTTTCCATAATTAATCAGCGAGTAACTGAACTCTGGAGTCTAGCATTTCGCACGTCCTTGAATGCAATCACTCCTGGGCTAGCCCCACACGTTGTGGTTCATTCGACCTCTCGTTTAAAACACCTTAACAAAGGTCAAACATTTTCTCTAAACGAACATTGTTTAAATCTTTCTATCTCGCAAACAAGCTCGCGCTTCAGCCTCCCATCGCGAGCAGATAAGCCAACGCTTATCTGTAGAAAGCATTTTCAAACAATCGTTCAATAAAAATCACAAACCATAGTTGCACGAACTACAAAGCTCTGACTTCCCATTGCACAAGGGAATATGTAGGCACGGGGATTTTAATCCTTCGCGAGCACAATAATAAAAAATTAATTATTTCCCCGTCACAATAATAAAAAATTAATTATTTCCTCGTCACAATAATAAAAAATTAATTATTTCCCCGTCACAATAATAAAAAATTAATTATTTCCCCGTCACAATAATAAAAAATTAATTATTTCCCCGTCACAATAATTAAAAATCTAAACATTTCTCCATAACAAATAATAACTAAAATATTTCCTTAAAAGCAATCTCAAAAAAAGAAGACAATAATATAAGTTAACATTTTAAGCGCAAATTAAACTAAGAGGTTCCCGTTGAGTACAACGGACGTGAAGGGTGTTTAATACATTCCCTTTGCGTAACTGACTCCCAAACTTAGATTAGTGGTTTCGTTGACCATTTCTTATCTGATTTAGGTTGTGTCTATATCTCCCTTTTCTTTAATTAGAATAAATAGAATTAGGTGGCGACTCTGTTGTTTGTTTTAGGATCGTATTTTTCGAGGTACGACAGCTGGCGACTCTGCTGGAGAATTATTGCCTTGAGCATAAGAGAAGTCGAGCCTAGCTTAGGATATTTTGCGTTTGTTTGATGACTTGTTTGATTGTCTTCTTTATTTACTGTTGATATTCTATCTATTGCTTCCTTCTTTATTATTTGCTCGTTATATCTGCCTGTTGGATCTCGGGATATCACGGGTATGAATTTGTACTTGAGTTTTGAAAAAGAAGAGGGAACACCTAAGTTAGAATTGGATGTTATTAGTGTTAGTCTCCAGGGACTCGCTCCGTGCACGCCTAGCATGAAAGCTCCCCCAGATAGTTAGACTTTTCGTAGATCTTGTCACAACACAGCTAGCCTATTGCGTGACCTGATTCACGAAAGGGCTGTGATTCTAGGACCCCCTAGAACCTGTTTCATTTTTGGTAGTTGTGTAATGTTAGGCTCCGAGGGCTTTCCCCTTTGTTGGCCTAGCATGAGAACTCCACTCAGGGTAGACCTTATCGTCATTATTGTCACAATGCATCTAGCCTGCGGCGGGGCGTTAGTACGATAAACGTCCATGACCTTCAGTATCCTTATACCATCACCATAGAAGCTACCCTGTGAGTGGGCTTTATGGGTAAAGAATTTAGAACTCTCCACTTAAGGCTTACCAGTTAGGAGGTTCCAGGCTGCTCTTGTACCTTGGATCCAACACCTTGCCTTTATATCCAATTCTGGAGCTGTTTATGTTTGTGATTTTGAGCATTCTGAGCTTTGCATTCATTCGCATACCATTTGCATTTGCATTTGCATTGCATATCATCTTCCAACAATCCAACTCACACATGTCTTATTCTCCGTCAGTCAACTGTACTCGACCAGTCACCGAAAAAAGATGGACCAACTTGAGCAGGAAAACAGAGAGCTTAGAAACGAAGTCACGACTTTGAGAAATCATATGGGAATATTCTCAACTACAATGAAGACTCTAGTAGACAACCTTGTGCAGGAGAACATTAAACTCCAAGAAGAGATTCACAACTTGAATATTGATAGAGGGCGACTGATTTCTTTGGTCAAAGATCTGGTCATTTCTCAGCGTCAGTCAAATTCTACTTCTACTCGTCAGCGACGTCAGAATCAGCGGAGATCTCCAAATAGTCCCGAAGAAGCGACCCACCAGTTTGACCCAATCCCAATGAATTACAGTCAATTGTGGTCTCATTTTTCCCGGAACTCAATAATGACACCCAGAAAGACCAGAGCCACGAGGTTTCGGCCCTATGGGTTCAATCCAAATACCAGTTGTGAGTTTCATGGTGGAGCACTGGGGCATTCGATTGAAGAGTGCAAAGTTTTCCAGGAAAAGGTTCAAGAGATGATCGACTACGGGGTGTTGGCCTTCAATGGAGGAATCCCATCTGTGGACGGAGTTTCAATGTGCTGATAGAAAACTCAAGAGGGTCCTTTCCAAGTCAGTTTGTTACTGGAGCCTGGAACCAGTTCCTCAATACACGTGATCGTTCGATGCTTTGGAGCTATCCTCTCAGATGTTTAGCTCGTTTGCTGCTTTTCATATGTATTTTTCTATGTTTTGTTAATGCATTTGTTTTGGCATGTAAGAACTTATTTGTTTTGAATGATTAATGCAATGAATATGTTCGTCTTGAAGTAGTCCATTCGTATTCACTCATAACGTTTTTTCTACTTTTATAATGCCAACATTATCCCATCTCCTGCTTAGGCAGAGAATTGGAGGGAGGATGACGAAATTAAAACACAAATTCCCTAGTGGAATGCTTTTGATTAGAATCCTACTGACGATGTATAGGCATTGTTTCAAACTCCCAAACACTGGAGAAATAAGGAGTTAATCCCTAGTCAACCATTTCGAGCCTAGAAGTAGGAGCTTCTTTCAAATATATCAAAACCCTTACGCTTAACCTGGGGCAGGGTAGTGTTCAGTTTAATCTGGTTACACATTCAAATCATAAGATGAAACATCCCATCAGGGAATCCACTACAATCAATGACTCGACAGTCACAACTTTCAGCCTTCCAATGATTTTTAAAAAAAAAGAGAGAAAAAAATAAAATCCCGCTAAGTCAAGCACCCAAAAGGAGACTTAGGCAAAAATCAGGGACCAAAGAGAAATTCAAGTAGAAGAGGCCTTTAAATCCTCAACCTAAAGCAAATACGATTTAGTGACCACCATACCAAAGTCAAAGGGGTCACTGATATCCATAGAGGACAAATAAGATGACTGTCATTTCAAGCAAACCTTGGATCTTCATCTTTACTACACTAACAAGACGAATGTATGTTTCATTTTAGCTGGACCTAGGATTGGAGAACATCACGGAGAGTGGGTGGGCACCAAATAAACTTTGAGCCTTTATCCTTTGTTTCTAAAACCGTGAACCAAACCACATTACAACCCTCAAAAGTCCTAATTGAAGTAGGGTTTATTTCGAAAGCACACTCGATGAGAAAGTGTTTCCCGACTCCCATGAGCTTTGCTCAAAAATTTGTGTTGGCTTTTAAAAAAAATGAATATCACATCCTAGCTAGTGATTCAGTCACAGGCTATTGTGAAAATATTTTCAAAAACAATAAAAAAAACTTCGAGACAAACATGTGCGTTGCATTAGAAGTCTCAACATTAACATTTTGCTTGTTAGACTTTGCTTGACATCATAGAAGCATATGTATGAGTACCAGTGACGAGCTTAATCTCTTGAGATTTGAAACTCTGATGAGTAGTTGAACAACCATTTCAGAGAATGATCATCCTCAGGGGCAGATTTCTTGAAAACTTTGCCAGACAAGGGCATGTTACTTGAGAACTTTTCCAGACAGGGGCATGTTGCTTGAAAACTTTGCCAGACAGGGGCATGTTGCTTGAAGATTTTTCCAGACAGGGGCAAGCTGCTTGAAGACTTTGCTAAACAGGGGCAAGTCGTTTCCCAATTTGTGCTTACACATTCTGATCATCCCTAAAAGGATAAGTATTGAAGACTCATTTGTGCCAAATACAGTTAATCTGAGGCAGTTACGTCAAGATTCTACAAAATCTCTCCAAGAGTTTGAAGACACTGGGGCATCTTGAATGCCAAGTCTTCTATAAAATCCTTTTGAGATGATCTCTTCTCACAAACCATTTCGTGGGCGCATGACCACGTGTTCCCCTAAGCAAGGCGCTCTTGGGATATCCCTCGCAAGTATCTCCAGATGACGGGATCCTTACGCCAAGTTGCTATGATGTGTCAGGGGCATGACTCAGTACTTTCTGACGGATGTTTTGTACCACCTAGTACTTCAAGTGAGATACTAAGTCTGGTATCCCCAATTGAGCCTTGATTTAAGCTTCTCCAACTGAATTTGATTTTCTTCCCCAACGGAGTACAAATTTTACTTCATCCTAAGCAAAAATAGTTTGTATGTTTGTCTCCCTCTGAGGGACATTGAAGTTAGAAGATTTGCTTGGGTCTATTTCCCGATTGAAGTATCTTTCTCTCCTTGAAGAGAAATGAGCCTTGTAGTAGGAATTTACTCCATGGATGGCTCTTTCTACTCAATCTTCAGTGATTGCGTACACTTTAACGAGATTGGTCGAGTATCCGTTTGTGGTGATGTTTATTTCGTCACCAGTTCATCTCTTGTGTCTGTTTTGTCTGTTTGTCAGCATAAACATAACGCATATACATACATGTACATCATAACTTAATTCATATTCATGTTCATGTTGCATTCATTGATGCATAATACCTTCACCTTGGTCGTGTTTATCCCCAAGTGACGTGTCTCTCTCCAAATAGAGTTGTCAGCCTTAGGCAGAAAATGTACATTCTTTCTAATTCCCCACTGAGATTCTACCCTCGTGGAAGATTTTGCTTTAGTTTTCCTTTCCACACTTGGATAGGATAAATACCCAGTTGAGTTCATTCCTCATGGGTTAGTGTCTTGTTTGACAGTTTCTTTCCAGCTCGTTCCTGGGTTGAATTTGGTCTTTGACAATTTTGATAATTGGATTTCCAGATGGAAAGTGCATTTATTTTGCACCTTCGAATGCTTTGTCTCCTAAAAGGAATTTATCGGAGGTTTCCATTGAAGATAAACTTTGTTTTCCAATAGTGTTGTTACAACATTCTCTTGGAATACTTACACCTGACAACAAGTGGCAGTCTCTTTATTCAAGAAGCTTGTTTTGTCCTAAAACTTCTAAGTGGAATCAACAAGTGGCAGTCTCTTTATTTGAGAAGCTTGTTTTGTTTTCAAACTTTGGAGTAAATCAACAGATGGCAGTCTCTTTCCGAGCAGTCGATCCATCCCCAATGATTCCATATGGAAAGTGAATTCATTTTGCGCCTTTGAGTACTTTGTCTCCTAGAAGGAATTTGTTGAAATTTCCCCCAGTAAAGACAAATTTTTGCTCTCCAGCAGCGTTGTTACAACATTATCTTGGAAAACCTATACCTGACAACAAGTGGCAGTCTCTTTATTCGAGAAGCTTGTTTTGTCCTTGAACTTCTAAGTGGAGTCAACAAGTGGCAGTCTCTTTATTGGAGAAGCTTGTTCTTATCCCTGGACCTCTAAGTGAAATCAACAAGTGGCCGTCTCTTTATTTGAGAAGCTTGTTTATTATCCAAGGATTTCCCAGTAAATCAACAGATGGCATTCTCTTTTCGAGCAGTTTGTTCATCCTCAGCAAGGTTTCCGTCCTATCAAATGGCATCTCCCCTGTTCGGCGGAGAAGTTTGATATGAATCTCTTATACTTTTCCAACAAATGGCATCTCATCCAGACAAGGTGAGAAGTTTGTTGTGATTTTCAAGTTCGGCAAATGGCATCTCATCCAGACAAGGTGAGAAGTTTGTCGTGATTCTCTTTATTTTTCGGCAAATGGCATCTCATCCAGACAAGGTGAGAAGTTTGTCGTGATTCTTTCCAATTTCCTATCAAATGGCATCTCATCCAGACAAGGTGAGAAGTTTGTCGTTATTTTCTTTATTTTCGGCAAATGGCATCTCATCCAGACAAGGTGAGAAGTTTGTCTTGATTCTTTCCAATTTCCGTCAAATGGCATCTCTTCCAGACAAGTTGAGAAGTTTGAGCGTGAAGTTGTTTCTCCATCATATGGCTGTCTCTTTCAGAAGAAGGGAAGTATGATGAGGGTTCTATCAAATGGCATCTCTCCAATGCACGTTGAGAAGTTTGGTATGAATCTCTTTATTTTTCGGCAAATGGCATCTCATCCAGACAAGGTGAGAAGTTTGTCGTGATTCTTTCCAATTTCCGTCAAATGGCCATCTCTTCCAGACAAGTTGAGAAGTTTGAGCGTGAAGTTGTTTCCTCCACCATATGGCTGTCTCTTTCAGAATAAGGGAAGTATGGTGAAAGTTCTATCAAATGGCATCTCTCCAATACACATTGAGAAGTTTGATATGAATCTTCTTTTTTCAACAAATGGCTATCTCTTCCAGACAAGTTGAGAAGTTTGTTGTGAATTTCCAATTTCCGTCAAATGGCTATCTCTTCCAGACAAGTTGAGAAGTTTGAGCGTGAAGTTGTTCTCCATCATATGGCTGTCTCTTTCAGAAGAAGAGAAGTATGGTGAGAGTTCTATTCAATGGCATCCTTAGTTAAATCTCGGCAGAAGATTTGGCAACGAATGTATCATCAGTTTAATCCTCGGCAGTAGGAATTTCATAGTATACCTCGGCAGAAGGTATCTCATTTTTATATTCTCTGGAAAGTCTCGACAGAAGATTTCCAGTTTACCTCGGTAGAAGGTATTTACGTTTTATGAGCTCGACATTGGCACCTTTAGTTAAATCTCGGCAGAAGATTTGGCAACAGGTGATTCCTTTTATTTCTGGCAAGTCTCGGCAGAAGATTTCTAGTCTACCTCGGCAGAAGGTATTTACTTTTATGAGCTCGACAATGGCATCCTTAGTTAAATCTCGGCAGAAGATTTGGAAACAGGTGTATCCTCAATTAATCCTCGGCAGCAGGAGTTTCTTCTTGATACCTCGGCAGAAGGTATCTCATTCTTAGATTCTCTGGTAATCTCGGCAGTAAACTTCCAGCAGATTTCGATAGAATTTATTTTCTTTCCAAAATCTCGGCAGTAGATTTTTGGTTCATTTAGTATACCTCGACAGAAGGTATCTCGTTCTTAGATTCTCTGGTAATCTCGGCGGTAGATCTCCAGTAGACTTCGGAAGAATTTGTTTTCGTTCCAGAATCTCGGCGGTAGATCTCCAGTAGACTTCGGAAGAATTTGTTTTCATTCCAGAATCTCGGCAGTAGATTTCTGGTTCGTTTTGATACACCAACAGAAGGTATTTCCAAATGAGGTTATATCTCGGCAGTAGAATTCCTCAAAGTGGAATTTTTGTTCAAAGATTTCGAGTCATCTTAGGACCTGTTGACAGTTGTCGTCTGGCTCCACTCAAGAGAAATTCCTCATGTGGATTGTGCTCCAGTCATGTGTGTCTAATCCCCAATAGTGTCTTTTTTTTCTTTCCCAGTAGTGTTGCAGCCTTTGTCTTGCATTTTACATTGCATATCATATCATTCCATCTGCATTTTCGGCCAAATTTTAGGTATTATGATATTCAATCCTCTTCCAACCCGAATGACCCAAAAAAAAAACTTTGTTATTCGTACATTCAGGTTCAAGATGATTAAATAGGGGCAGCTGTCATACCCTAAATTTTGACCATAAATTTTCTAAAAAAAATTGCATTTTTTCATTTGACGCATTTTCTCGTAATATTGATTGTCAGTCTTTTCTGCATTTTAGTCCATTAATCGTAAATCATGCACTTTTCCATTTAATCCCGTCTTAATTTAATTTTACCTTAGGTTTTGTTCCAGTTTAAAAAAAAAGGATTTTGTCTCATTTTGTCTTTTTCTAAAAAATAGTTATCTTACATCATTTAGAATTAATTATTTCAATTTCAGTTTAGTTTCAAATTTTAATTAAGAATAATAATTTTAATTAGATAATTAATTAGTTTCATTTAGATTTAATTAAATCCTATTTTATCTAGTTTTAGTTTAATTTTAGATTATTTTTAATTTAGTTTAATTTTAATTTTTGTTTAATTTAACTGTTTGTAGTTACCTCAAATTTAGTTTATAATTTAATATTTCGATTTAATTAGATTACTGTTAATTTATTTATTTATATTTGGTTTAATTTATTTAGTGTAATTTAATTGGCCCCTAAAACTTGTTCCACCAGTCACTCGGTCAAAGCAACCTGCACCACTACTCAATGTCATAGTCTACAACACCAAGGCTACAATTATAGCTACAATAGCTCCAAAATTTTCACCAATTAAGTCAAGACAAAAACCTGCACAGGTAAAAGGGGATATTGACCAAAAAAACAACTAAAGGATAAAGACAACAAACCAAAGGATAAAGGAAAAAACCAAACCAAAAACAGAAAAATTCGAACTAGAGGAGAGGTTCGAAGGACAAGGGAGTTCATGAAAATTCATCCATTTGACAGGAGTTTTTTGGGAAACGCATCCCTCATATCCACCTTATCCCTTGGAGCCACCAAAATCTGAAAGAGGATTTGAAAACACAGCAAAAAGGAACCAACCCAAAAACTTCAAAACAATTTTCTTCCTCATCACTATACATATAACACCATAAGAAACAGGAGCACCCAAAAATCATAAAAACCTTTTAAAACCAAAAGTGTGATTCAAAGGAAAAAGGAACCATCACAACCGCAGAAACCAAGAAAAAAAGCCTCGAAACCTTTACCCAAACCTTCATCACCTTCAACCGTGAAAACCATCTGCCTCCTCCACTCCCACCGGACGATTCCCCCCTCCTTATAGCGCCAACATTTCCGCGACCTAACCCCACCTTCATCCTCCGCTCAGACCGCGAGCGAACATCTATAACCGTCAACGCATCACCTCAAACTTGTGGCCACCATCGCCGCTACTGAACGCAACTCGTCGAAACTGTGACGCCATTACCACCACAAATTTCTGTTTGAAAGAGAAACCTTACTGAAACAGGGAATCGAATTAGTTAAGAGAGAGACAAAACGCGATAGCGAGACGGCGAGATAGTGCTGAGATGAGGTTTTTCACTGTTATTGTTGGGATTGGGAAAGAACACCCTTAGGTTGTTCCGTTTGAATCCACGTTTCTTTTTTTTTCTAAATTGCAAGTTATGCTTATACTTTTTCTATTTTTCTTTTTTTTAGGTTAAGTAGACAGATATTGGTGTTTGGGCTCAGCCCAATTTTTTTTAGGAAACTTTACACAACCACCTGCTTTGCACACCCTCTCTGTTTGTTTTAGTTCATAATTATTGTTGTTGTTAGGCCCTCATAAAAATCCATACGGATCTGCTTCTATTTACACATTAGATTCACTCAGCACCCCTGTCTTACTTTTTATTTCATAGTCTCTTATTCTATTTTTCTTAACTTTGTTAATATTATAATTATTTCTTTTGATTAGCTTTTGGTTATAAGTTTAGTTTAGAACTCTATTAGAATTTTGTTTTTTTTAATTTTGTTAATTTTGATTATTAATTTTAATATAACTTTGATTTTAGTCTCGAGTAATTTGGTGTGATCAAATAGGATTATATTTTCGATGATGGAGAATGTGGCGAGTTGATGGCCTTGCGGTGGATTTTTGTCTGGGTTTGAAGATTCGTCCTGATAAATATTCTTGCCGATTCGATTGTTGATTTGCGATGCTAATTATCGGGGTCTTACTAGATTGGTCGCGTGAATTTTCTTCTTAAAGCTTATACTCGATTTCTTTTGTGAGTACTGAAGAAGCAACGGACTTTCTCCGTTAGGTATCGCTAAAAATCGATTTTACCTCTTTCGCGTCTTATTAAAATCTTGATGCCACATTTGTGTTCATCCAATTATTTGTACATCTCACCATCGTGTCTAAACCATAAAACACATGAAAACTTTCAAACTAATCAATTTGCGAAAGAACTGAACTCCGGAGTCTAGCACTCCGCACGTTCTTGAGTGAATCACTCCTGGGCTAGCCCCACGCGTTGTGGATTCATTCGCCCTTTCGTATTTAAAACATTTGATTCACAAAATCAATTAAATAAAACTTTCTCGTCTACATTTGCACACACGTAAGTCGGTCACTTGTGATCGCCGTCTGCACGACATTACGCGCCTTAATTAATTTAACAAGGCATAGAGCTCCGGAGTCTAGCATTCCGCACGTTCTGGATTGGATCATTCCTGGGCTAGCCCCACGCGACGTGATTCAATCACTGATCGTAAATCAAAATATCTCAATCATTTAATAAATTCAAATACGAAAGAACTGAACTCCGGAGTCTAGCACTCCGCACGTTCTTGAATCAAATCACTCATGGGCTAGCCCCACGCGATGTGGTTTGTTCACCCTCTCGTTTCTAAAACACGAAAAATCGTTTAAATAAATTATGCGAAGAACTGAAAGGATTAGACAATTCATTCACTCTTTCGTATTCAAAACAGTTCAACAATCTTAAAAGGATTAGACATGATTCATCTCCATAGGAAAGATGTTCCTCCTATCCCCACAAACACAAACAAAAATCTTACAAACGATTATTCTCAAAGGAAGAATGTGGCATTGCTTGTCGATCCTCGTATCCAAGTTTAAAGCTTCTTCCGATTTTATTTATTCTCAAAGAAAGAATGTGGCATTGCTTGTCGATCCTTGTATCCAAGTTTAAAGCTTCTTTCGATTTCATTCCTCAAATGTTTGTGATGGATTAGGCGGGATACCTCCCCCTAAAGATGACGACTTGTCTCTTTTTTTCAAATACAACTTAAAACTTACCAACCAATACAAACTATTTTCCATAATTAATCAGCGAGTAACTGAACTCCGGAGTCTAGCACTCTGCACGTCCTTGAATGCAATCACTCCTGGGCTAGCCCCACACGTTGTGGTTCATTCGCCCTCTCGTTTAAAACACCTTAACAAAGGTCAAACATTTTCTCTAAACGAACATTGTTTAAATCTTTCTATCTCGCAAACAAGCTAGCGCTTCAGCCTCCCATCGCGAGCAGATAAGCCAACGCTTAGCAGTAGAAAGCATTTTCAAACAATCGTTCAATAAAAATCACAAACCATAGTTGCACGAACTACAAAGCTCTGACTTTCCCATTGCACAAGGGAATATGTAGGCACGGGGATTTTAATCCTTCGCGAGCACAATAATAAAAAATTAATTATTTCCCCGTCACAATAATAAAAAATTAATTATTTCCCCGTCACAATAATAGAAAATTAATTATTTTCCCGTCACAATAATTAAAAATCTAACCATTTCTCCATAACAAATAATAACTAAAATATTTCCTTAAAAGCAATCTCAAAAAAAGAAGACAATAATATAAGTTAACATTTTAAGCGCAAATTAAACTAAGAGGTTCCCGTTGAGTACAACGGACGTGAAGGGTGCTTAATACCTTCCCTTTGCGTAACTGACTCCCAAACTTAGATTAGTGGTTTCGTTGACCATTTCTTATCCGATTTAGGTTGTGTCTATATCTCCCTTTTCTTTAATTAGAATAAATAGAATTAGGTGGCGACTCTGTTGTTTGTTTTAGGATCGTATTTTTCGAGGTACGACAGTATGGTGAGTAAATTCACGCATAAGCCAAAGGTATCACACCTAGCAGCGACGAAGAGGATACTAAGGTATCTGAAAGGAACACTCACTATGGCATTTTGTTTCCTGCAGCTAATGATGGAAAATAATGTAAGATAGTGGGATACATTGATTCAAGTTGGTGTAGTGATGCTGAGGATAGAAAATCCACAGCTGTATATATGTTTATGTTAGGTGGTGCACCAGTTGCTTGGAGTTCAAGAAAGGAGCCAGTAGTGGCATTGTCATCATGTGAAGCAGAATACATAATTGCTTCTCTTTGTGAATGTGAAGCAACATGGATGGTGAACCTGGCCGAAGAGATTACATCGAAGAGTCATAGAGAAATCACCATGAAGATCGACAGCATGTCAGCTATCAATCTGGCGAAGAATCCAATAGCGCATGGTCGAAGCAAGCACATCAAAATGAGATTCTATTATCTTCGATAGCATGTAGCAGAAGGGAAGATGAATTTGGAACACTGCAGAACCGAGATTCAAATTGCAGATATCATGACGAAGGGAGTGCAAGTCGAAGTGTTCAGAAAGCTAAGGTCTATGACTAATGTAGATAGCTTAGACACAATGAATTAGGTTTTGTATTGAAACTATAATTCCTTGTGTCAAAGCAGGTTGCTCGACAGAAGGAAGGGTGTGTCAAAACAGTTGTTTCATACAAATTTGATTTAGTTCCAAAATAGGTATTTTGGGCTTTTATAGTTTTTGGGCTTTTGCTTGGGATGTAAGCAAACAAAATTCTATAAAGAGGAAGTAACTCTTATATTTTGTAATCAATCAACACATTATAATTCACAATTTGCAGTTGTAGGTGAACAGAAAAAAAAATCCCACAGTTTGTGAGTAACAACATTCTTCTCCAAATTCTCTTAGAACCCTAATTTCTTTTCTTTCTCTATTTTCCTCTTTTCTTTGTTATTGTTACGTTAAGAACCCTTCTTGTTCATAAAGAAATGGTCGGAATTCTCATAGGTTTTGAGTTAATTCCAACTCTCTCTCTCTCTCTCTCTCTCTATATATATATATATATATATATATATATATATATATATATATATATATATATATATATATATATATATATATATATATATATATATATATATGGGACGTATCTAGCGATAAAAGGTGATCTTATATGAGAGTGTGAGGAAGAGATAACATCCGTTTGATTTAAAATAAAAGGTTGGGATTTAATATATTATTACAGATCTTTTTTTTCTCAACAGTTTTCAGTTGAGAAAATAAAGGATCAGTAATGAGATATTAAACATCAACCATTTATTTTAAATCAAACGATTATTATCTCTTTTTCTCACTCTCATATAAGATTACCCTTTCTCACTAGATGCATCCCCTATATATGTGATGTATCTAGTGAGAAAGGGATATGTTATATGAGAGTGAGAGGAAGAGATAACAACCATTTAATTTAAAAATACGATTACTCGGTATTTTTTTAGTTTTTAAAAACAAACAAAAAATTGTTTTTAGAAAGGGAATCAAACAGGCCCTTAATATCTCATTACATGATCTTTTTTTCTTTTTCTTTTTTTGTTGAGAAAAAAATACCATGTGATAAGATATTATATCTCAACCTTTTATTCTAAATCAAACGGTATTTATCTCTTCCTTTCACTCTCATATAAAATAACCCTTTCTCACTAGATACATTCCCATATATATATATATATATATATATATATATATATATATATATATATATATATATATATATATATATATATATATATATATATATATATATATATATATATATATATATATATATATAGTGATTATTGTAGTGTTCTAATTGGGATTGATATGCTAGAGAGAGAGGCTCCCCCCTCTCTCTAGCTCACTTCATCATCTTCAAAGAAATGGCTTGGACAATGGTGACAAATAAGAGGAAATCAAAAAATCAATTTCTTAAATGGTACGAATTCCCATACGACGGAGGTATGCGCGATCAGAAAGAGAAGGAGCTCAGTTCCATTTTCTTTTCTGAGTTTCCTAATCGCATTTGTGCGAGGGATATTCACGTTTTATTCGACTGCATCAGTAACATGGTGGAGGTTGTGATTTCACTGAGGCGTAATAAACAAGTGAAACAATTTGGATTCGCTCGGTTCAGAGACATTGATAATATTAGATTATTAGGAGTAAAAGTCGACAACATGTTGATCGATGGCAGGAAAGTCCATGCTAACCCTCCAAGATTTGAGAGGGGATTAGCAATGAATATGAAGGGTGTTCATAAGAAGACATTCGATTGGGGAAATGGTGAGGGACTAGATTACATACTGAAGAAGAATGAACAAGGAAAGGCAAGAACAAGCAAATTTATCAGAACTAAATCCTTTGCTAAGATATTGGGAATCAACAAGTCGCATGCAGTAGAATCAAGTATTACCTATAGTTTCAAACAAGAGGATCGGGATATACTGAAGTAAGCGTTTATAGGAACGATTATTTCTCTATGGAGGAAAATGCTGACAATTTAAATACAGAGGGGGTAATTTAAATACAGAGGAAAATGGAGGAAAATTAAAGTTAATTTCAAGAAAAAGGAAATTAATGCAACACCAATTTTATGTAACATTAAGGAAACATCTTTAAATACAGAGGGGGCTTGGATTCATCTTATTCGGCATATTATGCTAACAATTCGGTGGAATCGGATATTGTGAGAAGTAATATCGGACTGTGGGCTAATATGAATTCTAATGTTGGAACTAAACTATGGGAGGAAATTTCTAATATGGGAGTTGTGGTTGTGGATGTGAAGAAAGATTATTTGAGGAGGTTAGATGACATGGAAAAGGAAGATAAAAACAGAAAGTTGGAAGATAAGGCATAATTAAAAATGCGGAAATGATTATTGGATCTTTTAATATAAGAGGGGTAGGTAGTAGAATAAAGAGGAAAATAATTAGTCATATTATCAAAAGCGGCAAGGCGGATGTGTTTCTCATCCAGGAATCTAAATTAGAGGATGTGTCTAGTTATCTGGATAGTAGTCTTTGGGATAAGGAGGATAACGGTTAGACTTTTTCCAGTTCATCGGGAGGGCTCATTATTATTTGGAAGGTGGGTAATATGGAGGTTCTTTCTAGTTTCAAAGGCGTCAGTTATGTTAGAGTCAAGGCTATTTGGAGGGATGATATTTTCTAGATCGTTAATGTGTACTCGCCTTGCTTATTGAGTTCGAAAAGAGTACTTTGGAGGAAGTTATTGGATTTGAAATCTAGTTTCTCGGATGGTGATTGGTGTATTGAGGGTGATTTTAATGTGATCACTTGTGTGAGTGAAAGGAAGGGTAGGTCGTTGAGTAGTCGAAATGCGGAGATGAAGGAGTTTTCAGATTTCATAGAGGAAAATGAGTTGTTAGACGTTCCTTGCAAAGGAAAGAAATACTCGTAGATTAGAGGAGATGGTGCTTCCATGAGACATATCAATCAATTTTTATTCTCGGATGGAGTTATAGCCAAATGGGGAGTTATGGGTCAATTCATTGAGTCGAGAGATTTATCTGATCATTGTCCGGTTTGGTTGGCGGTGGATTCTTCGGATTGGGCCCGAAACCTTTTAAAGTAAATAATGAATGGTTCAAAGATAAGAATTTTTTATAGTTTGTTGAAAATGAGTGGAATAATTTGCACATAGAGGGAAGAAATGGCTACGTTCTTAAAGAGAATCTAAGATTACTTAAAGGTAGTCTTAGGAAGTGGAACAAGGAGGTGTTTGGTAAATTCGATTTGGAGATTGAAGATATTGTTTGGGAGATCAACGAGGGAGACTTATCGGCCGCTTTGGCTAATGGACCTTTATCGACGGATGCTATAACATGTCGCAAGAAGGCTTCTAGTTGATTTTGGTTGAACCTAAGAATAAGGGAGAATATTCTTATCCAAAATTCTAGATCAAAATGGCTTAATAATGGCGATAAAAAAGTCGGTACTTTCATTACATTGCGAAGGAGAGAAGGAGCGTAACCACATTGGTTATATCAATTCTAGTAAAGGAGTTTTGGTGTCGGTGGAAGAGGCTAAGGAGGAGGTGAGGAACCATTTTGCTGTTAAATTTTTGGAACTGGATCTTGAAAGGCCCATATTGGAAGGGATGGACTTCAAGACCATCAATCAAGAAGATAAGATCTTTCTAGATTGTCCTTTTTTGGAGGAGGAGATCAAGGAATCATCGTGGGGGTGTGATGGGTCCAAAAGCTCGGTTCCTGATGGTTACACTTTCTTTTTTATAAAAAAAGTGTTGGCATTTCCTTAAAGCGGACTTTCTTAGATTCTTCAACGACTTTTATAGTGGGGCGATTCTTTCTAAGTTAATTATTTCTTCCTTCTTGACTTTAATCCCAAAGTGTGATTCTCCTTTGGGGTTAGACGATTATAGACCTATTTGTTTAGTCGGTTTCTTGTATAAGGATTTAGCTAAGATTTTGGTGGCAAAGCTTAAGAAGGTATTACATTCCATAATCTTCTAATGTCAAAGTGTGTTTGTTCCGAGTAGACAACTTTTAGACGGACTCTTGGTGGCTAATGAGTTGATTGATTATGCTAGTAAAGAGAACAAAGTTGATTCTCTTTTCAAGGTGGACTTTGAGAAAGCCTAGGATAAACTTAGTTGGAATTTCCTTAGGTTTATAATAAGGAAAATGGGTTTTGGTACCAATTGGTTGCATTAGATGGATGCTTTGATCATTTCTAGCAAGATGTTTGTTTTGGTGAATGGTATTCATACTATAGAATTTGTGGTGGAGAGATGTTTGAGATAAGGTGATCCCATATCCCCTTTTCTTTTTGTGTTGGTAGCGGAAGGATTATCTATGTTTGTAAGGAAATCAGTTGGTATTGGAGAATTCTCGGATTTTAGTGTGAACAATAATTGTTATCTTGATATCCTTCAATTTGTGGATGATACTCTTTTGGTTGGCGACAATAGTTGGAGACATTTGTCGGCTATCAAATCGGTCCTTAGAGGATTTGAGCTAGTGTCGGGTTTAGGTATCAATTTCCATAAAAGCAATTTGATTGGTATCAATACTTCTCCCTCCTATTTGGAAGAGACGAATATTTTCTTGGCTTGTAGGACGAAGTCGAAAGAGTTTCATTTCCTTGGCATTTCAATTGGTTTCAATCCTAGAAGGATATCGACTTGGACGCCACTTTTAGCAAAGTTGGAGAAGAGGTTGTCTAGTTGGCATGGTCATTTTTTAAGCTTGGGAGGGAGAATTACTCTTCTCAAATCAGTCCTAGGTAGTCTTCCCATTTTTTATCTATCATTCTACAAGGCTCCAGTGAGGATTCAGAGGGAGATTATCAAGCTCCAAAGTAGCTTTCTTTGGGGTAGCACGAGAGAAAAGAGGAGGATTCATTAAATGAATTGGGATTCTCTTTGTCTCCCGTTAGATAAAGGTAATTCATAGAAGATTTCAACTTAAGCCTCTTCCATAAATGGAGATGGAGGGTTCTAGTAGGATCAAAGGATTTATTGTACAAAATTTTAAAGGCTATATACTGAGATATTAGTTTACATGTGTCGGGTTGTTATTATTCTAGTTCGCGGTGGAAATCTTATTCCTCATGGTGGATCGATTTGTTATCCATCAAGAAGATTTCTCATGAAGATGTTTTCATGGATAATTGCAAATTTCACTTAGGAAACGGTTTTCATATTCTTTTTTGGCTTGGAAATTGGATGGGTGAGAGGGTAATTTGAAGAAGATGTTCCTGACTATTTTCCCGCTTCCCCTTTTAAAAATGTTTCTGTGACGGAAATGAGTGGTTGGCATGATGGAAGGTGGGTTTGAGGTGATTTTGGTATCACGCAAAAAAATTCTTTTGATACAGTTAGTGAAGGCCTTCATTCTGGCATTGATGGTATTTCAACGGTTGTTAGAGGCAGAATTGAGCATGACAACATATATCCTCTCAGTCTCTGTCGGATATTCTTATGTAGCGGCTGACACTCTTAATTTCGGAGACTATTTTGAAGCAGAAGATGGAATTTATGCTACTGCTACCACTGAGATTCATTATGCAGTCGGTATGTTTGCAGCCTCAGGCAATACCTGTTTAGAGGAGGAATTGAGGTCCATCCACGTTCTTCTCTCGGGAAGGCAACCTTGTAGTTATATGGAAGATCGTGTATCTTGGCCGATAGAGGCAGACTTGAATTACTCTGTTAGTTCCTTTTACCGAAAGATTAATTTATTTTGCATTCCTTTCTACCTTCCTAATAGGACCGACATTGCTTTCGAGCTGTTGTGGAAAGTGGCGGCCCCATCGAAAATTAAGGCATTCGGATGGAGATGCTTTTTGAACAAACTACCGACTAAGGATCTTCTTTTGCTTAGATGAATTATTATTTCGTCGAGTGATTAAAGTGTGTGTTCTGCAATTCCTTTCCGAAAACTTTAAGTCACCTTTTACGTAGTTACTTTGTGGCAAAGTTGGTTTGGTCGGATGTTTTGGAGTGGATTGGTTTTTTAGACGGCGATGTTACCGGTTTTAAGGAGAGCTTTTTGCTTTGGTTCTCCTTTTGTAAATCCAAGCGGGTAAAAGCGGGAAGAGAAGGTAGTATTTGACTAGTGGTTTGTTGGAGCTTGTGGATTCTTAGGAACAAATTTATTTTTAAGAATATGGGTTGAAATGTGGAGGACATTGTTTGGAAAGTGAAGTTTCTTATTTGGAGATTGTCGCTCATTGGAGAAATTACTCATCCCAATTGTAACTTGTACAAATTCAACAAAAATCTTATATTTTATTTGTCTTAAGTTGCAATTGGTTGGTTATTTTTCATTTTTGTCGAGCTTTAATCTCGTTTCCTTTTGTAACCAGGATTGAGTACCCTTTGTACTTTTATTAATATATATCTGGCTTATATATATATATATATATATATATATATATATATATATATATATATATATATATATATATATATATATATATATATATATATATATATATATATATATATATATATATATATATATATATATATATATATATATATGAAAGATAATTCTCCCGGTTTATTTTTTTTTATAAAAAAAAATGTTACAGTTTTTTCATAAACTAAAATGAATATTCCCTCTTTACTTTTTTTAATCAATTTTTTTTTAAAATCTGTTACAATTAAATCAACATTTTGAATATATAATTTTGAGAAATACTAAGATCTCTTTTCTCTATTTTATTAGGTAAAACACATGTAAATTCTTTATTTTAAAAGTCAAATTATTTGAAAGTCAAGTCACTCATCCAATAAAAAGTGAATGTTTGAGAAAATATTAAAAAGATAGTGTTGTCAATGTTCCTCTAAATTTTATTTATCTAAGTATGACTTCTTTAATTTAGCTTTAAATTTAATATTACTCCTAAAACATGATTGCTTTTAATTTTTCATTGATTTTAAATTTTAATACTAGAAGGAGTACTATGGTAGCAGTGAATGGTCATGAGTATTTTGCTTGATTAAATGAACAAAAAAAGTAGGAGTAATTTGGTAAAAACTGTTGTGAAGATGAATCAATGCACGTCACATAGACATGTTGGAATGAGTACTATTTGACTTGTTGGGCACCATTATGGCAAGGGTATTAATCAATGTGTAGCATAACACACCACGTTTGTCTCACAATCATTATGTTCATATGCTTGTAATTAATCTATGTTGTCGTTGGAAGTCTTTTCTTTTTACTGGATCTCTGTTGTTGTTGGAAGTTGGTAGATCCAACGTTGAGTAAGCGTATGCTAAGATTTAAGGTATGATACAAGTATTAACTTTTTACACTCTTCTATATGGCATGCATGGTTTTCGTTGCTTTGCACACAATTAAACTTGGAAATAGAAGCATGTATGGTGTATAAGGTGTATAAGGTATAACCAAATTTTCTCCACAATTATTGTTCTTATATAATCCAAATTGTAGTCTAAGTCCAGGTTAGTTAAATTAGTTAGGGTTAGGATTTAGTTTAATTAATATCCAATAATAACAATTCTTATTTTTAATTTTCTCTTTCTCTCCTCGTTAAAAGTGTTTCACGTACTAACAATTATGATAATCTTGGACTACCGGTCATCATTCCTTTAACCATCATTGATTGATACTTGGTTCATTTTATATTACCAACCTAATCACCCTTTACTATGACTTTAAAGCCACTCACCGATAATAATTACTCAAACTAAAAGTTTTTTTTGTCTCTCAAGTAACATGTTTACTACGACTCAAAGTTTCTCGACTCTCGAGTAACTTGTTTCTAACTCAAACTAAAAAACTTCTTAGTTAACCCTAAAAAATCAAAAATAGCATTGACTTGATACAAGATGGTTACTAGTAAGAATTCTACATCTACTTGAGTTTTTAAAGTCAGAATCCAAAGTGTACGAGTCATTTGTTAATAGTGATACTTCACTGCAATTCTCTTCAATTTTTTCAACCAAAATCATTCACTGTGAAAATAGTTTCGTGTTCAACGGTGATGAAGATGACTGGGGACCGCAGAAAGAGATTGCTAGAGTCATAATAAGACATGTTTGGAATAAGTTCTCAAAATATGGGTTTACCTACAAATCACAATTGATTAAGGATTTTTATGTTAATCTTTCGAATCTGACTCAAACGAGAAAATATGTTGTTATAAGGGGTAATGGAGTTTATAACTAAGAAGTTACAGTTAGCAGGATTTTTGACATGGGTGATGTTGGACACATACCATAAGGTGTTTGATAATGTGGAAGATGGTGGCTTAAGATTTATAATGGAGTCCTATTGGTTTCTTTGTAGGGCAATTATACACAGTCAAAGTGGTAACACGTGTTAAAAGTAAGAGTATCGATCCCATGTATATTGTATTAACTTAAATTGATTTTAAAGTTAAAAAAATTGAATATTTATGAGTAAAGATTAATAATAATTGTTTATTGTCGTTGTTTTAGAATGAATAAAAGCAACTAAAAAGTAAGGAAGTTTAACCGATGAGAAACATGTTGGGAAATGATTAATTCAATGATTTCACCTAATGTGTTAGTGTGATAAGAGTTGTTGTGACATATGAGGCTAAAACGTAACCTAGTGGTGTATGTCTACAACGATATAATATGTGAAGTAAATAGCCATGGAACAAATTCTTAAGTTTCACATTAACATTTATGCACTTCTTTGATGAGTTTTGCTTTCTCATGTGATTCTAGCTCTTTATCCTTAAAATAACTAAATGATAATTATTCTTATTTACTTTTCTATTCATATTTGTCACAATGTCCAATTATTTAAGGATTTATCAATATTAATAAACTTTAATCTATTTCTATGATGATCATTCCAAGAAACAAATATATAATTTTAATGCATATGACAAAATATGTCACAAAAATCAAATCACATCATATAAAATATTTCTTTTTATTAAACTTCACATTAACAACATAAAAAATTTAGCTCATCATGAACAAAAGGAATACAAAATCACAGGTTCCTAAGTTTAATATTTCTAAACAACGAGGAAAAGAAAGGCTAAAGTTAAGAGTGGAATTTCTACTTTTTGCATTCTTTAACCAGCAAGATTCAAGTTGTGCCACACTTGATTGATTAGTATTATCCATAAATGCTAGGGCGAGAGACATGTAAGAATATGGTTCAATCTTATTTTTTTGTGATGAAATATTTTTTCTCTAGGTATTCTAAACTTTTGAACCTTTTTCAATTCCTCACACAAGTCCTTTTATAGCCTTCTTCAGTTGCAGGGTTGTTTCCAAACTTTGGATCTCGGACCTTTTGATTATCTATTGACTAGACTCAATAAATAAAATATATTCCCTTTTTTTATCATTTAATACATGTATTGGTGGTAGTACACAATGTATATTGGAGGACTCACTCCATGAAATGCTTGAGGGAATCGCTCCCAAGAAATGCTTGGAGGACTCATTACCATAGATTTAGCATAAACCATTGTGCATCTACATTAATCATGTCACCTTTCCTATACTTCAAGATTGAGGGATAGTGGACTCGTATAACTTTACTGGGACTGGAGAGAAGCGGGCAAAATGGTGTAGAAATAACCGAGCGAGCGTCACTCCAAGTTGCTTGATTGTGACTTGGTCTCCCGGCCCAGACTCGTGTTTTCCACCAAATCCACTTCACCAACATGTAGCAGACAAGCGTCTCAAAAGAGAATCAGTTTAACTGTAACATGAAAGGAGGAAATCTTCGCCATATAATGGAGTAAGAATTAGCCCCTTTGTAACACCCCAAAGTTGATTTTGATTTATTTGATGTATTTATTATGAATTTTGAGGATTTCTTGATGTTATGATGTTATAATGGTTTAGATTAATATTTTGATAATATTAATTTAGAATTATTGTGACATTATTTAATTATTTGAGATTAATTAAATAAAATAAGGAAAATAAGAAGAGTTTGAGGACAAGGATGGTATAGTCTTTTGATAGAAGATTAGTGAGGGTAACATGAGAAAAGTCTAATGAGGCCCTAAGGGTAAGATTGACTAAGAGGGTAAAGTTTGGAATAGTACGATCATTATGGAACGATCATACTTTGGGAGAAGAGTATGAGAGCTCTGAAGAAAAAGGCTAGAGGTTAAAGGCTTGAGGTTTTGTGAGAAGTTATCGAAAGAATTCACAAAACCTAAGGTATGGGGAGTAATTATGTTCGATATTGTAATGTAGAGATAGGATTTGGGGTTTTGAGGGAGAGTCTTAGGGTTATGGGGTTTTGTTGAAAATATTTCTATATGATGATGATTTATAATGAATTTGATGATAAATAATGATGTTATATGATGTGTTTGATAATAACATGATGTATGTGAAGAGGATTATTGATTTTTTTTGTGCTACTGCTAAAAACTGGTTTTGTGGGGTTTTGTCGCAGAAACGCAATTTTGAGATCGCAAGAATTTTTTAGGAGTCATGATGCTCGCTTAGCGAGCAAGTAAAAATTTTGGAACTCTCAAACCCGAGAGTTAGTCGTTTAGCGAGGGGGTAGCTCGCTTAGCGAGACCTGACATTTTTTAAAAAATTATTTTAATTCTGAAAAGTGTTTTAATCGATATGTTTTGTGTTTTAAGAAATTATGATATTTTAATGAAGTTGTAAGTTGTGTTTAGAGGCTATATGTGTAAGAATTGAAGATAAAAATGATGTATGAAGAAATGAGTTGTTATGAGTTTATGAGTTATGATGACATGATTTAGAGAAAGATGTTAGATGAGTGAATAATATGATGATTGATGATGAATGCGGATGTAATGCTTATGATGTTTTGATGAGGTGTATTTATATTGCATATTGCATTCATGGCATAATTATGAGGGGACTTTGGTCCATTGGTAGCTTCAATTCCATCGTGCAGATTGAAGTGATGTGATGTTATGATGTGCTCCCTTGCGGAGGGTTGATGACCCAGTTTCCATCCATGAGGATGTTTTGGTACCATATGTATAATAAGAGGTTGCATTTCATTCTAAATGATATAGCATGAATTACATTGAGTTTGTGTAGTGATATGCTGTATTTGACTTTGTGTATAGTGAGTCTTGTGATGATTGAGTTTGGTCTGAAGCTTGCGTTTATGAATTCTCATTTTTTTATATTACTTTATTGAATGTGAATTTACTCACCCTGTCTGCCTTTTGTGATGGTTTATTATGCCATCCTGCAGATACTATAGGTTAGCTCGGTGTGTGATCTAGCATGGAGTTAGCGTGTCGTTGTTGTTTAGTTAGGTGTGAAGTCATGCTCTGTGTACATTAACATCGGGATGGGATCGCTTGAGAACCTTGAGTTTAATTATTTTAATTGATTTAAGTGTGGGTTTTTGCACATTTGAGACTTAATGATGTTTTGGGATTAAATTATGAAAATTTCTTTTAATTAAAGACGAGAAGTTAATGTTTTGTTTTTCCGCTGCATAAATTTTGAACTATAGATTTGATGTTAAAGGATTTTATAACCCGTGTTACGGGACAGGACTTACAATGAGGTTTTAGATGTTTGTTTTTGAAGAATGTGATACCCTTTATGAGTTTACTATGATGCCTTTTGGTGTATCCAATGCACCTGGTGTATTCATGGAGTATATGAATCGAACCTTTCATGAGTATTTGGATAAGTTCGTGGTGGTTTTTATTGATAACATCCTAATTTATTCAAAGTCAGAAGAAGAACATGAAGGGCATCTGAGGATTGTATTACAAGTGTTGAGAGAGAAGAAGATTTATGCTAAGTTGTCGAAGTGCGAGTTCTAGTTGAAGGAAGTGAGTTTCCGTGGACATGTGATTTCTAGTGGTGGAATTGCAGTGGATCCTTCGAAGATTGATGTTGTGTTAAAGTGGGATACTCTAAAATCTGCTACTGAGGTCAGAAGTTTTATGGGTTTGGCTGGTTATTACAGAAAGTTTATAGAAGGTTTTTCTAAGTTGTCATTTCCTCTAACTCAATTGACTCGCAAGGGCCAGGCTTATGTGTGAGATGTTACGTGCGAGAAGAGTTTTGTTTAATTAAAGAAGAGGTTGATGACTGTTCCAGTATTGATTTTTCCTAATCCGAATGAATCATTTGTAGTATATTATGATGCTTTCAAGATGGGTCTTGGTGGAGTGATGATGCAGAATGGTCAAGTAGTTGTCTATGCTTCTAGACAGCTACATATTCATGAGAGGAATTATCCTAGCCATGACTTAGAATTGATAGTCGTGGTTTTCGTGTTAAAGATTTGGAGACACTATTTCTTTGGGTCGAGATGTTTAGGTGTTCAGCAATCATAAGAGTTTAAAATACTTGTTTGATTATAAGGAACTAAACATGAGGCAGAGAAAATGGTTAGAGATGTTGAAAGACTTTGATTTTGATTTGAGTTACCACCTTGGTAAGGCTAACGTGGTTGTTGATGCTTTGAGTAGTAAGACCTTACATATGTCTATGATGATGGTGAAAGAACTTGAAATGATTGAGCAATTCAGAGAGATGAGTTTGTTGTGTAAGACTACTTATGAGAGTGTGAAGTTGGGTATGCTGAAATTGACTAATGACATTGTGGAAGAGATTCGAATAGGACAACAATCAAATTTGAAGTTGGTTGATCAAATGACTTTGATTAACCAAGGTAACTGAGGAGAGTTATGGATAGGTGAGAATGGTATGATGAGGTTTCGAGATCGTGTGTGTGTTCCTGACACTCCAGAGTTGAAGAAGAGTATTCTAGAAGAAGGACATTGAAGTAGGTTGATTATTCATCTTGGTGATACAAAGATGTATCATGACTTACATAAATTGTTTTGGTGGCCAAGTATGAAGAAAGAGGTAGCAAAGTTTGTGTATGCTTGTTTGGTTTGCCAGAAATTGAAGGTCGAGCATCAAAAGCCTTTAGATATGATGCAACTGTTGAGTATTCCGGAATGGAAATGGGATAGCGTTTCTATGGATTTTTTGACGGGGTTGCCGAAGACGGCGAAGGGAAATAATTCCATTTAGGTGATTATTGATCGATTAACTAAGTCAACACATTTCTTACCGAAGAAGATTAATCACTCCATGTCGAAACCAGAAGAGATGTATATTGATGAGATCGTGGAGTTGTATGGGATACCTTCGAGTATCGTGTCGGATAGAGATTCGTGATTTACATCAAGATTTTGGAATATTTTACAAGATACTTTGGGAACTAAGTTGAGGATGAGTTCTGTTTATGATCCGCATGCAGACGGTCAGATAGAACTGACTATCCAATCTTTAGAGGACTTGTTGAGGGCTTGTGTGTTGGACTATGGGGTGCGTGGGATAATCATTTGTCGTTGATTGAGTTTACTTATAATAATAGTTTTCACGTGAGCATTGGTATGTCTTCGTATGAAGCATTGTATCGGAGGTAGTGTAAGACTCCATTGTGTTGGTATGAATCAGGCGAGAGTGTTGTACTCGGACCTGGGATTGTGCAGGAGACAACTGAAAAGATTAAGATGATCCAAGAAAGAAAGAAGACTTCACAAAGTCGTCAGAAGAGTTATCATGACAAGAGAAGGAAAGCACTTGAATTTCAAGAGGGTGAGGGTTACTCCAGTGACTGGTGTCGGGTGAGCTTTGAAGTCCAGAAAGCTCACTCGCATTTCATTGGACCGTATCAGATTTTGCAAAGGGCTGGAGAGGTAGCATATCAGATTGCATTACCACCGTCGCTTGCGAATTTACATGATGTGTTTCATGTGTCACAGCTAAGGAAGTACATTCCAGATTTGTCGCATGTGATTCAGATGGATGATGTCCGAGTAAGAGATAATTTAACTATGGAAGTTTCTCCAGTACGAATAGATGGTAGGGAGATGAAGCGATTAAGAGGTAAATAGATTTCCTTAGTGAAGGTATTGTGGGGTGGACCAGCTAGAGATAGTTGGATTTGGGACCGTGAAAATTAGATGAAGGAATCGTATCCGACGCTGTTTGCTTCAGGTATATTTTCGAGGAAGAAAATTCTTAAGTGGGGGAGAGTCGTAACACCCCAAAGTTGATTTTGATTTATTTGATATATTTGTTATGAATTTTGAGGATTTCTTGATGTTATGATGTTGTGATGGCTTAGATTAATATTTTGATAATATTAATTTAGAAGTAGTGTGACATTATTTAATTATTTGAGATTAATTAAATAAAATAAGGAACATAAGAAGAGTTAGAGGACAAGAATAGTAGAATCTTTTGGTTGAAGATTAGTGAGGGTAAGATGAGAAAAGTCTAATGAGGTCCTAAGGGTAAGATTGAATAAGAGGGTAAAGTTTGGAATAGTACGATCATTGTGGAACGATCATACTTTGGGAGAAGAGAAGGAGAGCTTTGAAGAAAAAGGCTTGATGTTGAAGGCTTGAGGTTTTGCGAGAAGTTATCGAAAGAATTCATGGAACCTAAGGTATGGGGACTAATTACGTTCGGTATTGTAATGTAGAGATGGGATTTGGGGTTTTGAGGAATAGACTTAGGGTTATGGGGTTTTGTTGAAAAATTTGATATATGATGATGATTTATAATGAATTTGAGGATTAATAATGATGTTATATGGTGTGTTTGATAATACCATGATGTATGTGAAGAAGATTAATGATTTTTTTTGTTGTGCTGCTGCTAAAAACTGATTTTTGGGGGTTTTGTCGTAGAAGGGTGATTCTGAGATCGCATGAATTTTTTAGGAATCGCAATGCTCGCTTAGCGAGCGAGTGAAAATTGGAATTCTCAAACCCGAGAGTTAGTCGCTTAGCGAGTGGGGTAGCTTGCTTAGCGAGACCTGACATTTTTCAAAAAATTATTTTAATTCTGAAAAATATTTTAATCGATGTGTTTTGTGTTATAGGAAGTTATGATGTTTTAGTGAAGTTGTATGTTGTGTTTAGAGGCTATAGGTGTAAGAATTGATGATAAAAATGATGTATGATGAAATGAGTTGTTATGAGTTTATGAGTTATGATTACATGATTTAGAGGAAGATGTTAGATGAGTGAATAATATGATGATTGACGATGAATGTGGATGCAATGCTTATGATGTTTTGATGAGAAGTGTTTATATTGCGTCTTGCATTCATGGCATAATTATGAGGGGACTTTGGTCCATTGGTAACTCCAATCCCATTGTGTGGATTAAAGTGATGTGATGTTATGATGTGCTCCCTTGTGGAGGGTTGATGGCCCAGTGTTCATCCATTAGGATGTTCCGGTACCACATGTATAATAAGATGTTACATTTCATTCTAAATGACATAGCATGAATTGCATTGAGTTTGTGTAGTGATATGTTGTATTTGACGTTGTGTATAATGAGTCTTGTGATGATTGAGTTTGGTCTGAAGCTTGCTTTATGAATTCTTATTTATTTTATATTACTTTATTGGATGTGAATTTACTCACCTTGTCTGCCTTTTGTGTTGGTCTATTATGTCATCTTGCAGATACTCAAGGTTAGTTCGATGTGTGATCTAGCGTGGAGTTAGTGTGTCATCGTTGTTTAGTTAGATATGAAGTCATGCTCTGTGTCCAGTAACATCGGGATGGGATCGCTTGAGAACTTTGAGTTTAATTATTTTAATTGATTTAAGTGTGGGCTTTTGCACATTTGAGACTTAATGATGTTTTGGGATTAAATTATGAAAATTTCTTTTAATTAAAGACGAGAAGTTGATGTTTTGTTTTTCTGCTGCATAAATGTTGAACTTTAGATTTGATATTAAAGGAGTTTATAACTTGTTTTACGGGACATGACTTACAATGAGGTTTTAGATGTTTGTTTTTGAAGAATGTGATACCCTTTATGAGTTTACTCTTATCTAATTATGTTAAATTCGTGATGAGGTAGAAAGGGTGTTACACCCTCCACTCTCATGAATTCGTGAAAAAGTAGGAAAAATTTGTTTTTTCCTTACTACTTGGCCCAAGAAGCCACCTAAGTATACTCTATCATCATGATTTAGAGATTCATTCACTAAATCTCATAAATTCAATATACATAGAGCCTCTTGGAATCATATATGTTAGCATGAATCCTTTATTATATAAAACAAATACACTGAATATTAATCAATATAATAACTTAAAATTTTGATTATTTATTAATAAATATTTTTATATTCTACAAGTGTAGATTTTATATTTGTCGAACATTATTTTTCTTAATTGTTTTTGTAAAACAAATAAGAATAAAATAAGAATGAAAGAACAAAATAGAGAAAGCAAATGATGAAAAAATAAAAATAGGAAAAATAAATGGCTTATACGATGGATATTAATTATTGAAGCGATGTTATTATTATGAAATTAATAGTAACAAAAACATATGAAACAATGTTATTAATATGAAATTAATAGGAACAAAAAAAAACATATGTTGCTGTCCAGGATTGAACTGGAGACCTTCAGTGTGTAAGATTGATGTGATAACCACTACACCACAACAACATTTTGATTATTTATCTAATTTAATTTACATTATAAATATATTATAGATGGAAAATGATTAATTAAAATGACAATGATGACTATTTTACAATTAAATCTCTCGGTTATTTAACTAATTTAATTTTCATTATAAATATATTAGAGGCGGAAATGATTAATTAAAATGACATTGATGACTATTTTACATTTATATCTCTCTAGATTTGAACTCAATATCTTGAGATTATTAGACTAAATTCTTCCAAATCACCAAAAATACATTGGTGTTGGTTGAAAATATACATGTTAAAGAAGTACCGCATCACTTATTTTTTAAAGGAATAGGGAGTCTAAGGCTAAATAATAGATTCAAGTTTTTCATTATAAAATGCATCAGTCAAAAACACTTTAAACTTGTATTTCACTATTTTTTTTTTCAATTCTCTTATACTCTTGTGTTAGAGTGTTTTGAGATGTAGTTAATTACTTGCTTTTGGAGTGGGTGTACTCGGGGTCTGATGGTGGTTGAAGATAAATTATGTGTTGTAACAATTTTCACAGTTTTTTTCTATGGTTGTCATTTGACATTGACCATTATTTTTTCTCTAGATTGAAAGTTTCCATGTTATGTATATGTGCTTCTGATTGTGTTAGTTTATTTTCTCCATGTTGATTTTTCTTAACAATTGGTATCATAGCTTTTGGTTCAATCTGAGAATAAAAGTTCTTAGTATGATCTACAATTGTAGTTTGTCTGATCTTCCACATCAAGTGTTGTTGAGCTATGGTCAAAAGTTCAACTATGTGGTTTGGGCTACATAAAATTGAGAGAATAATTATTTTTGACATGTGACAAATTCAAATTAAATATGTGTTGATACAATCAAGATTATTGGTTAATTATTAGTACATTGTCGCTCCCTGGATTTCCATCCTGGTACAAACGCGAAATTGACGCGGAAAAGGTAGAGTCTCCAGCCAGGTATTTTGATTGCAAAGGAACGAGAACGGTAATGCTGCACAAACCAGAAGAAAAGAAAGGAAGGACACAGGTCCTGCGAGCCAAAGAAACTGAGTTCGGGAGTCGGTTACGACCTGGGAAGGTATTAGCACCCTAAATCGTCCGTCGTATCCGACGGGATCCACACTTGCAAAGAAATTGTTTCAAAGGGTGAAGAAATGAAAGCTGCCGCAAAAAAAAAGGAAATGAATTGGATAAGAAAAGAAAAGGGGAAAATGTAGGGAAAATAAAAGAGTGCTCGAACGGGCCCTACCCCGTTGCCTACGTACCTCATCTGGACATGAGAATCAGAGTCGCCGTAGTTCCCCTAACTAGGGGTGGAAAAGATTGTTTGTGAATTAAGGCTTGAACTGCCTATGTCAATGCTCAGGTGTTGCAGGCTCGGACGACGAGTGTGTTACCGTCTTGCAAAATGACAAGTAGGAGCAAGTTCGTACGATGAGAGTGAGTGAGATGAGAAGAGAAGTCCCGAAGGAGAGACGCTTATTGTTTGTCCATTGTTTTTTAGGAGCTTTTTTATGAGTGTGGCACAAGGAAGTGAAAACAAATCATTTTCTAATGAGCATATCCTTATTACCACATCCCAAAATAGAATGAGTAACAAGTCCATCAAGAATGAAGAAGATCCTCAAACTTGTTTTCTAAGATTAGGATTTAAATTCACTAACTTGTTTGTATTATTAAGTGTTTTGATGGATTAAAGTAGAGAAGTGTTTTTTATGATTTTCTTTGAGAAGATGACAGAAGGGAGAGGTCACCTCAACCATTATTAGATGTTTTTTAGGTTTTTGTTTGAAGATGAGAAGAAGGAGAGATCACCAAAAGGATCTCAAAGGTAAAAACTAAAGGGGAACTAACAACCCTAAATGTTATCATGCATGGGAGTCCTAAGTTAGTGGGGCTTGAGTTCTATCCTAATGAAGAAGAAGGAAAGAAAAGAAAGGAAGAAGAAAAGGGGAGGAGAAACAAAGAGATAGAATACAACTTACTCCTCTAAAGGAGATAAGTTGTTTCTAAAAGGGAGAAATAAGAAGATGATCACAAGATGGCATAAGGAACATCATAATCACAAATGAGAAAGTGAAATAACAAGAGGAAATGAAGAATTGAAATGTGGACATCATCCACACTTCACTTACCATGAGCCCATGAAATGGTTAGAATCATTCCAACATGATAAAATGAACCAAAATGAAATAAAAAGAGATGTGAACAAACAAAAGATCAAACCAACACATCACAACCAGAAGTGATTCATCTCAATTACATGCTAAGATACATCAAACAATACCAAGGAAAGGGTGGAGCAAACAAAGCATTACAAGGCAACACTAGTTAGTATGGAAAGGCTAAGCATACATGAAGTAACACCTAACATACAAGCCACTCAAGCATCATACCACTCAAGAACAGAACCTAAACATGTCAAGAATGTGCCTAAGCAACACAAGAGATCAAGAAAGGAAGCAAACAAACTTAATCATTATCAACATGAGAAACACATAAGCATAAGTGGTGAAGTGAACATGTACACAAGTGTATAAACTTCAAAGACAAGTAACACAAGCCAACTCAGGGCACAAGTATCAACACAAGGACCATGGGCCTATCCTCATACAAAAAAGGTTCTAAACAGTCTATAGGAGTTGGCACAAGTGCCCTCCTAGCCTAAGACACAAGCATGTGACCAAAAAAAGATGCAAAATAAGGCAAGCAAACAAGAAAACTCATAATAAATCAAAAGTGCATTAAAAAGTTATACAATTAAGTACAAATGTTCTTTAAACATGTGATAACATCATACCAAAAGAACAAGACCAAAACCAGAAGCAAAATAAGTCAAAGAATTGCATAAAGATTAATTAGGGTTTTAGAAACTTCAATACAAAGCAACATGGCAAAACCTAAGCATACAAGCCCTAAAAATCATGAAATAAATCTCAAGTAAACCTTAACATGTTAGAAATCAGGAGCAAAAAGCACCAAGTCCATAGTTATCACCAAATTCAAAACAGAAAATGAACAAGACAAGTCATGCATAAAAGAAATTAAAATAAAAGAAATAAAACCAAAAAATTAATTCAGACATGAATACTAACAAAAATATTGAATTAAAAAGCATGGAAAAATAAAGAAAATTAAAAGAAACCTTCATGAATTTTTTGGTAATATTTGCATATTTTTATCTATTTTTAATGAATTAAAACAAACAAACATAATAAAAATAAAATAAATAAAATAAAAAATAGGTCAGATAAGTATACATATCTAATGGTCCAGATCATAAGTCAATACAAAGTATGAAAATCTGACGGCACACACGCAAGTCAACAAGCCAAAGGCTCAGGTAATCACATCCAATGCACACAATTCAAACATAATTTTCCTCCATCCATCCAACGGCCACGTTTTAAACTTGGATTGACTCAGAGGCATGTGACTAGCACATGTCTCATTAATGTGTTGGCTTAAGCATGAACACACGATCACAACGCATCTCACGGCCAAGACCTCGTCTTCTTCCTTGGATCATTTGTATGAAGTTTCCGGCCACAAATCCGGTGAACGGAGCCCTAGCTCCGTCACCGGAAAACGCCAAACACACAAATCAAACCATAACAAAGCCTATAAACCTCCAGATCTAATAATCTAATCAAGCTAAACAAGAATCCAGCAACAGAATTCACAAACACTTCAAGAATAAGGAAAATCGCATCAAACAAATTTTGACATCATACTTTCAGATTCACATATCTCACTCAATAATCAACCAAAATCAAACCTAAATAGTTCAGTGTAACCAGCATCACTCACAGATCATTATGCACACAATAAAAACAAGTTGTAGATCCATGGATTTCATGACATACCTGAGGTTGAAGCACTTCAGAATCACTAAGATAGAGCTCCAAATAATGTAAATCCACGTATCTTGATCTCCTCTTGCAAAATAAATGCAAGATGAAGCTTATGAGAGACTGGATTAATGGATTCGAAGTACCTTGCTCTGAACTGCAACTCCTTGAATACTCACTATTAGCTTCAATCAATGGTGGAAATGAGTTCCTTGAGGCTTGGAGATAAAGAATATGAAAAGAGATCAAAGAAATAAGGCTAGGAGAGAGAGATTTGAAGGCTTTTGCTCTTGTGCATGAAATTCTAAATCTGAGAAATGAGAGAGTGTTAGGCTGCATTCAAAGCATGTTTGGCTTTTATATCATGTCCATATTACACTGATTAGGGTTTGTGAAACTATTGTGGCAAGGAAAGTGTGATAGGGGTGTTTATGCAAATTTGCATCAAACCTCACATGGATGAATTCCCACGTGCATTCCCTTATTTGAGTGCACAAACTGATTCCATTTCACTCCAAATTCACCACTGGATCAATCTTGGCCATTGGATTTAAGTGAGTCATGCATTCCTTGTATTTTTGCACTTTTGCATTTTGAAATATATCTTATTCCATCCACAAATTTCTTGGATTATTTGGGCAAACATTACTCTTATGCAATGCTTTGGAGTATTATGACCTCAATTGATTCCTAAAATAGCTTGAAAATAAATTACATGCCATTTTGTAACTTGGTGGAAACTTGAGAATAATGTAAAACCCTAAAAATATCCCAACTTCTTTTGGTCATAACTTGAGTTCCACACATGCTATGGACATGTTCTTGTACTTTTTGAAAATGGGAGAGGATATCCTACAACTTTCATGTTCAAAGAAAATCCATTTGGAGTCATTTTGGTTGTGAAAGAAAGCCTTGAAGATTAGGGCAAAACTTACTAAATTTGGACATTTTCATTACATGCCATATGCCAAAAATGGAAAGCCTTGCAAAACCTCTTGATTATTGAACTTTGAGACTGTCAAACCTCTTCTTTGACCTTAAGAACAATCCTTAGCTTGAAAAATGGGATTGGACCCCTTGAATTTCCACAGTTGACTTTTCAGATACCCAGTTTGACAAATTTCTTCACTTACAAGTAACTGATGAATTGACTGACTTCCTTAATGAACTTTCTCACCAAATTCCATCCATAGACTTCAAATTACATATAAAAGACTTTGACCACAAGAATTGGTCAAAGTTACAATAAATCCCTGTTCAAAAGCAAAACCCTAATTCAAGGTTCATCTGTGTAGGGGATTGTTGCATCTTTGATCCTTTGATGATCTTCTACCCTTCTTGATTTTTGTAAATGATCTTGGGATTGCATATGACATGAGGGCACCTTGTGGAACTCTTGAAATGTCACTTGGCCTCTTGCCTTGGCTTGCATAGCTTCAAATCTCTAGATGATTGATCATATGCCTTATGCTAGAACATGAGGATGTTATATTTCATTTTTCTATGTCAAATGCTAAGGATATGATATGCTTATGATGATTATGATGTGAACATGATGATAAAAGGAAGAGGGAAAATTTGGGGTGTTACATACATGAGAATTTATTGACATCGATGCAAGGTCTACTAGGAGATTATGTCAACATAGAAGTTGCACCATAAATTTCCAAACTGGTATTCGATATGTGGAAATTCTTTAAGTAGTTTACCTTCAAGTGAAATATATTATTCTTTCAATGGAGTGTGATATATTTTGAGCTATGATTGTTAGTAGAAGACAATGTGGAAATTCTTGAAGTGATGTAACTCATGTGACTATATACTATACTCTTTATGGTGGAGTATGGTAGTTATTTTTAACTATGATTGTTAATAAAAAATTTTAAAGTGTATTCTTTATGGTAAAGTATGTAGTTCTTTTGAACTACGATTATGGGTGAAGACAATGAAAGTTAATGTACTACTATTTTCAATCAAAGTGGAGATTTTTTGTGTTGGTTGAAAATATACATGTTGAAGAAATCCCACACCGTTTAATTTTGAAACGGGAGAGGGAATCTAAAGGTATAGAATAGATTCAACTTTTTTATTACAAAATGCATTGGTCAAAAGTACTTTAAACTTCTATTTGATTTTTTTTTATGTTCTTATATGCTCTTGTATTTACAAAATGCATTGGTCACCTTACCATTCTGCATAAGAACAACTCCTAAACTCATCAACGGGTAAAGTCAAAATCGGAGCCGACGTCGATCTCTTCTTCAACTCTGCAAAGCTCTCTTCACATTGGACATCCCACACAAAAACTTTACTCTTACAAGTCAACCGAGTCAACGAGAGTGCCAACTTATAAAATCCTTCAATGAACCTTCGGTAATAACCGGCCAATCCCAAGAAACTTATAATCTCAGTAGTCGACTTTGGAGTTTCCTATTGCAACACGACATCTATCTTAGAAGGATCCACCGTAATACCACTACCTGAAATCACATGACCAAGAAAACTGACTTCCTTCAACCAAAATTCACACTTGGACAACTTCGCATACAACTTCTTATCCTTCAAAACTTCTAATATTATTCTCAAATGTTCTGCATGCTCTTCTTCTGACTTAGAATAAACCAAAATATCATCTATAAACACAACTACTAAAGGATCCAGATAAGCATGAAAAATACGATTCATGTACTCCATGAATACTCTCGGCGCATTAGTTACATCGAAAGGCATCACCGAATACTCGTAATTTCCATACCATGTTCTGAACACTGTCTTCTGAATATCCTCATCTTTCACCTTAATTTGATGATAGCCCGATTTCAAATTGATATTGCTAAACACACGAGCACCTACCAACTGATCCATCAAATCATCTATTCTTGGTAACAAATACTTGTTCTTAATTGTCACCTTGTTCAACTGTCTATAATCCACACAAAGCCTCATACTTTCATCTTTCTTCTTAACTAACAAAATTGGAGCTCTCCACGACGATACACTTGGTCTTACAAAATTCTTCTCAAGCAACTCTTCCAATTGCTTCTTTAATTTAGCCAACTCAGATGCGGACATCATGTACAGTGCCATAGAAACATGTCTAGTACCAGGTACAAGATCAATCGCAAACTCAACTTCTCTTTCTGGCGGTACGTCGGGAATTTCATCAGGGAAAACCTCAGGAAATTCATTCACTACTTGCAACTCTTAAATCTTAGCTTTACTCTCTACAGATAACGACGCCGTCAATGAAAACATCTGGGCATCCTCTTTCATCAACTTCTGCAACTCTTTAAATGAAAACAATCCAACTCCTTCCTCTTCAGGAGTAGAAAACCTCACACACTTACGAAAGCAATTAATATGAACATAGTTATACTCTAATCAATTCATACCTAGGATTACATCCATCCCAGACAATGGTAAACATACCAAATCAACATAAAAATCTCTATCAAAGATAGACAATGGGCAACTCAAACACACTAGAGAAGTAGTCATTGATCCCTTAGACGGAATCTCTACGACCATTTCTCCTTTCATAGCAGACAACTCAAGACCCAATCTCTTAACACAATCAGCGGTAATAAAACAATGGGTAACACATGTATCAATAATAGTAATTAAAGAAATACTATTAATGAAATATGTACCTATGACAAACACTTTTCTTCCAGACTTTGCTTTCTTTGGCTTCTGGCACTAGCTACCAATATGCCCTTCTTCACCATAGCTAAAGATATCGCATGCCCGGCTTTTCCACAACATAAATAACGTTTCACCTCAGCAGTACACACATTACTCTTGTGTCCAGCTTGCCCACACTTGAAACAAATAATACCATCAGGAACATCTCCACCACTAGTTCTCTGACCCGAAGCAACTTTCTGCTTACCCTTGCCAGATGGAGTATCATAACGCTTGCCACAGTTTTGCTTATTCTTGCCCCTTCTATCAGTAACAATCTTGTAGTGAGCATTGTTATCTTCCTCGAAGATCCTGCAACTATCAACCAGATCAACAAAAACACGAATCTTCTGATATCATATTTCTTTCTTAATCTCTGAACACAACCTATTCTCAAACTTGATGCACTTCGAAAATTCAGCAGCTGCTGCATCATGGTGCGTATAGAACTTCGACAACTCCATAAACTTTGCAGCATAATCTGTCACTAGCATATTCCCTTGTCCCAGCGTAAGAAATTCAATCTCTTTCTTACCACGCACATCTTCAGGGTAATACTTCCTCATAAACTTTCTACGAAAAATAACCCAAATAATTTCTTCACCTGTAGCTTACAACCTTTCTCTGGTTTCCAACAACCAATCATCAACCTCAACGGCCAACATGTGAGTCCCATAACAAACCTTCTATGCTGTAATGCAATCCATCACACAAAGAATCCTCTCAATTTCTTTCAACTATACCAATGCAGCATCAGGGTCATACTTGCCCTTGAAGGTAGGCGGATTCTCTCTCTGAAAAGTCGCAAAAGTACGAGACTCATCATTCCCGCCAACATTCGGTAGATTATGCACAGCAACAAAAGTACGAGACTCATAATTCTTCATGATAGATCAACACGAAAATCAACAACAACTATTCGCACCAAACACATCAACAAAATCATACGAAAAAGTAATAATTATACGAAACCCAAACCTACATATAAATTATCTAATCCCGATTATGGAATTCGAACCCCACCCTTACCTTGGATTGAAGGCAGCTCGAATTCACATCAAAAATCTCTACGAAAATACAACCTAGCCTCTTGTTCTTCCACAAGACTTGTTCTCCTCTTACAAAATTCTGATTAGTCTTCTAATTAGGTTTTTCAGCCTATTATCTCTAAAACCTCACTAATCAACTAATTTCTTATGGGCCTAAAATAGCACCCCCAACTTTACTACTCTCACACTACACTAAGCCCAACTTAATATTATATCATTAACAATTATTTTATTATTCGACTTAATTAATTTGATCACCCAAACACGACTTAACTATCAACTTAATTCCAACTTAAACAACTTAATGACACAAACAAAAAAAAACAGCTAACAACAATTAATCGAGAAAAATACGCAATAATATTTAATTAAATTAATTAATTAATTACAGAGAGAAAAGGAACAAAGAAACACAATCAAAGGGCTATGGTGATCGTCACAAGAAATATCATGGCGTCTGCCATGCAGTACAACTTGTGGCAACCGCCACGAGCATCATTGCATCCACCATGCAATGCATTTCCTGAAAATTTGCGACAGATATAACTCATTCTTCCCACATTCCTTCATATTTTTCTCCCACGATCCACATGTTTAGGACTCCAGTTTCAGCATTTGTAACACTATATATAGTTAGTTTTTATCAAAATTTGGCATTCAAGTTGTATCAGAGTTATATTTAAGCCTTGTACAAATTCTAGAGTTTGAGTTTCCACCATTGTAACTTGCTTGGATCAAAAATCTTGCCTTTAATTTACAATTTCCTTAAATTTTAGCTTTTATTTCAGGTTTATTTAATTTACAAATGTCTTTAATTTTTCGTCTTTATTTTGAGTCTTTTACATGTTTGCCTTATTATTGCATTCTTATTGTTCTTGCTCTAGATTACTGGTTTATTCTATTAATTCATATGTAAAACATCTTTATCAATTGCTTAAAATGATTTATGATGTCTTTGTCTGAATTGAACATTGAAAATATCATATTTGTTTCCGCAACCATGTTCGGCTAAACTACTAGAGTCTGGATGTGAAGACCATCATTCAGACGAGACTCGGTGAATTCAATTGCCGTTTAATTTTAACATTAAAGTACGTTTTCTGTTCTGGTTTTTAAGGTTCAATATTCAAATGTTTTACATGATAGTGAAAAAGTTCAGATATTGGTCAACAAAATGATAGTGTGAGACCAATATCCGATAAATTTTTTACATTTGTAATTTTGATACGCTCAGGTATCGGTCAACAAAATGACAGTGTGAGATCAATGTCTGATCAATGTCTGCATTTGCAATTTCAAAACACTCGGGTACTTATCAACAAAACGACAGTGTGAGAACAATACTTGATCATAAAAATTAGGTTTAATTGCTAAAAACAGCGATAATGCTTTAGTAATTAATTAGGATTTATTGGTTTTCAAAAATTATTTCGAAAGTGTAATTGAGACAACAACAATAAAGCATTTACGTTTTGAAAAATAACATGGGCCGCGTGAAAGTGACAGTGTTTTGAATTGATACTTCCTTTTCGAAAAATATTTTATAAAACTTGAAACAAACGTCGAGAATTTATTGAGTCATAGAGATGTGATTGGAAATTACATTATGGTCTCACTTTTATCATTATCCAAAGCATAACTTTATGCCTTGTTTTATTTTCTTTATAAAAATTCAAAAGTATATCCGATTAGATTTAGAGTTACATAGCGATAGTTGGTAATAATAGGATTAACAATTGGTCTATGTGGGTTCGATATATTTTATATTACTCTAATAATATTCATGCACTTCCGGATAAGCTACCACACGTAGACACACACATCAAAGTTTTTGGCGCTGTTGTTGGGGACCAATTTAGTCAAATATCATAACTCCATTGTTGCGCCGCATAGACTAAGGCAAATTTTCCTTTTTATTTATCAGTTGTATGCCAAGCACTCACTTAAAGGGAGAGGAGTTAGAGCAACCGATCGATGAAGTAGAGTGATTCCTGCATATAAGACGCAAGACTGAACAATATCGAGCCATATTTGCACCAATGGCTGCACCTGATACTAAACCCCTTAAAGATTATGTTGAAGGTCTCGATAAATCATAATATTGCTGATATGATCATCAAGGCGTTGCCCAGTTGCAAGTTCTTCCATTGTATGAAGTTGATAAAGCTGCATGGAGAAAGCTAGTTTATTTCTTGATATTGTAGAGTTTATTCCAAGGTGGAGATTTGTGAGATATTGGATCAAACTATAGTTTTAGCATGTCATCGAAGTTTGCTCACATGCTGATGTCGAAGTAATGTGTGTTGTAGTCGAAGTTTGTTCTAACATGCATTAGTCAATATTGCTAGGTTTGTTAGCATGTTGAATTGGGTCTTGGTTGTAAGCTCAATTGTTTAAGTTAGCTTGTACCCTAAGTTAGCTTGTAATGGATAATTGTTAAAAAGATCATTAGGTTAGTGTGTTAGTTTTCTTATAAATAACATACTAGTCTCTTATCTTGAATAAGGAAAAATAGGAAGATGAAATCCTAATTCAAAAGTGAGAGAGTTATTTGTTATTCTTGTATACTTGTAATCTTGTGTTAAGAGGGAAAAAAAAAAAGAGAATATCAATTTATAACCAAATACTTGTTGTTATCCTTGTATTTTTCATAAAACTCTAACCCTTGTAGGTTTTTTGCTGATCAAATAACCAATTATACTTTGTTTTAGAACATCTAATTTCACAACACTTTTAATGAGAATAGTAGACACTGAAAAATAGAAAATTTACTAAAGAAATAGAGAATGTATTACTAAATTTACTTGAAAAGAGAAAATAAGAAAGACCCTAGAGGATATGGATATGAAATGATGATATGAGAGAGAGAGAGAGAGTCCAATAATCTATTATCTCTCTTGTAGATATGACAACAAAACTCATATTAGTAGATATTCATCCGAATCTACATTAAATTTGATAGAAAAAATTCATTTTTATTGAGTTTGGATTTTTCCAAATTTTAGAAAACATATTTGGGTGGATGATTAGGACATGAGTATCCACCTCAAGCGATTCTATAAGTTAATTTCATTGATAAGTTAAAATATTTAATATTTGATAATCTATATTATAAATTATTTTGTTAACATATTGATATTTAATTTATATTTTATTATTTAAAATATGTGAAATATATGTGAAAATTTTCAAGATTATTTTATATTATTATTTCTAATGTTTATTAATGTCCATAACATATATTATGAATTTTAGAAAATCAACTATTTAATTTAAAATAATAAAAAAAATGATTTTGATTAAGAATGAGATGAAAAGGAGATACCTGAATCCGTTTCTAGATTTTAGATTCAATTATTTATTTATGTTTGAATTCAGAGAAAGAAATGAACTCTAATTTCACAAACTTTGAGGCAAATTTATGGCCCTAATAATCCCTTATATTAAGCTAGAAAGAAACACAAAAGGTGGTAAAGGTACTTGTGGAACCAACCCATTTGAGGTTGTTCCAAAACACATACATTATTGTCTTCTAATTAAACTTTATTTACTTTTTATTTACTTTGAATGATTAGTAAATTAAAGATTTAATTTTGGAAAGATCTCAGTGGACATTTATTCTATTGATTTCAATAGTTTAACACAACAATGTGTTGTAAGCACAAACTCTTGTTATGCATATTTTATGAACTAGTAACTACCACTAGTGTTACCACCTATCAATGGAAAGCTATATCAACAAAGCTAAACTCACACCAACCCTTAATAACTTTTCTTTTGTTACTTTACTTATGATTATTATTATTATAATCAAGCTTTAATTTTATTAGGAATCTTTTGACAAGTATGGAAAGAAGAAGGAAATTTCAATTTGAAACTTTTTGATAAGCTAATTTTATGTACTATTTTGAGGTTTCTCGAAAATGTAGTAATGGTGTTTATGCTATATTGTTATATATGCCAGAGAGAGGGGTTAACCTAGGGTTGTGAATTGTTATAAGATGTGCTTATTTGAATTGCATTTATAATCTATCACATGGGGTTGCTTAGTTGTTTAGAGGTAACTCATATGCTAATTTATGAGTAACTAGGTGTTTGGTGTGTTAGTTGTAAGAATAGACTAAATTGAATGAGCGTTTTGATTTTGCAAATTTGATGGAAGTGAAAAGTGAGTTGAATGTATAGAATGTTATATTTAGAATTTATTTTGTAAGAAATCAAAAATAGTCCAAAATATTTAAACCTCACATAATCAATTTATGTTTCTAGTCAAAAATTACTTTTGACTCTCATGAAAGTGAATGTGGTGGCCAAATGTGTTCTTAAGTGGTTAGGCCATTTGCACAACTTGAAATAATTTTAGTGTTTATTTATGTTGTAAGTGTGTGTATATAATTGATTATGACTTAAAGAGTATAGATTATGTTTGACATAATTCAAGTAAAAGTTGTATATATGTGATTTGTTAAAAAAAACTTGATTTTTAGTTCGATCTTTGAAGTTAATATCTATTTCCATTTATGGTCTATTAGATCACCAGGAGTTTTGAGGTTATGCTCTCAGGCTTGACTCGCATGATCCTACACTATTAAGGAGTATGGTGGATGATTCATTTATGAGGATCTCTCAAAAGACGTAATGACATCGCCCATAGGACTAACATGTGTTCCATGTTGCCAAAAATTATTTAAGTCTTATCAATGCATCTCATGTGGTCATAAATGAAGAGGTTTGGGTCGTTGATACTTGTGTGGATTTGGACTAGAATATTTATGATGTTGCACGACCTCTCAAGCATGAAGCATGTAAAGGCGAAATGGCTAAGAATGAAGATAACCATCGACAACCCCTAAGGCCGAGGTATGTAAGACGAAGTGGTTAGAAAATAAGATAATAGTCTACAACCCCAAGTCTACAGCCCCAAGCACATGGTATGTAAGGGAAAAGTTTCTAGAAATGCTTGGTGTTAAAAAAGTGATGTTATCACATGGTTGAAATTAGGTTAAATGTGACCGTGGGATTTCCTTTAATGTCTTTAGAATTCATTAAGTTTATTGGGAATGATCATTCAATCTGGACCTTTATTAACTACTTGTTTTAAGTAGATCCCTTGATATCCTAACACAATAATGACGGGCATTTGGCTCGAGGTATCCATGGTTCCTATACGCGTATGGACTTGCACTAGTACTCGTAGCATACACGGACCAACGGAAGGGAAGAAAAAACATGTCACTGCCCATACGCAGATGATACGCATATGAGACCTACTTGAATGTGTGTCATGTTGCTTACGCTTATCAGAGTTGGCCTAGAAGTAAGGCCATATGCGTATGGTCTTGAGTAATACGTGTATGGAGGCCTAATTTGCAGAATGCCTAAAGTGTTGTATATTTAACTGGGAAACACAATTTTTCGTGGTTGGATGATTTTGGACGGCAACAACACATTTTGAAGGCTGGAGAACTCAGAATTTCAAGGTGGATTCATATTTTCAATAGCTTTTCACTATTGAAGATCAATTCATCTAAAATTTATGTACAACAATCGTTATCATGTTTTATTTTATTATTTTAAGTAATTAAACCCCCCAATGCTAGGGGGTGTCCTTGATTCAGATCTGTAATAACTCGAATTTATCTTTGCAATAACAATCTTGTTTTATCATAAATGTTGTATTCTCTTGAATGTGATAATGCTTTCTCTTTTGAACAAACTGAGTTTGATTTAAGATTAACAATTAAGCTGGACTGCCATTATTCATGATTTGCTTAAGAGCATTTTATGGTAGATTTCACCTAGGACTAGGGATACCCTATAAAAATCAGATTATTCTTGATAAAATAATACTTAATTTCATCTGTAATTTTGTATGGACATAAAAATTAGTTTGAATGATTAAATATTTTCTCACTAAGGACTTAGGAATAAACATTTGTAAGAACTGATAATCAATTATCTAAAATATGTTGTTGCAGTGTTAGTTCTGAGTCGTCACAGAATTGAATCATACATTATCCCTAGCATATTACTAATATATTTCTAAACCTTTTGATTACTCTATTTAGTTTATTTGCAATTACTTTTATAATTTAACCAATCAATCCAAAACCCCCAAGGCTTTTGTTTGACTGAAATTTATCCATAAATTTGTATCGTCAAGCGGTCATTGAGATTGATATTGGGGATTTCCCCTCTTATTACTACCTTGACATATTATTACACTTTTTAATTTACCGATCAGTGGTGCTGGTGTTTTTTAGGCCAAAGGGCATTAACTTGTAGTAATAATTACAATTATCGGTCTCTAAGGCAGTCTTGGTTGCGACAATAAGGTTCATCTTGATATGGTTGTACCACAAGTACATGTCCATGAAGTTGAGTTCATGTACCTTGAATATCTTTCTACCTACCTCTATATATTGCATATGGGACATGGATCATTTAGACATGTCTGATTGAGATTAGTGAAGTCTACACACATCATCCATTATTGCGAGGACTTTTCCACACTACGACATTTGCCAACCATGTGAGATATTTGATCTCATTTATGAACCTCGCCTTTTTCCTCTTTTTCGCATCCTCGTCAACCATTAGTCTCATATCTTCTCATATATTTTGTTTTTTCTTCTATATGACTAGTTTGACAATGGTGTTCTGATCAAGTAGATGGTCGATAATATTTGCATCTATCTCCGACATGCCAGAAGAACCCCAAATGAATAGATCCACATTTATCTAGAGCGTGAAAATTAACTCTTCTTCATCTACTAATAGAGATAATCGATAATATCTGCGTTTGTCCCTAAAATTTTGAAGTATGATTTTAACATCTTTAAGGTTTTCGAAAGGGGCCATCCTATATTCCAAGTATTTTTTCCCTGGGTTCAGGTCTGCAAAGTTAACATTGTGGGTGTTCAGTCTAGGTGACAATTGACATCCATTACTACCCGATTTGTTCTAAGGTTATTTTGATATCATTTCTTGGAAACTACTTGATCTCCCTTCACGACCCTCATCCCCCTATTGTAGTGATACTTCATGGTTAGATATAGTATGGATAGACCTCTTCCAAGGCAATGAATACAAATACTGTGATGATTATGTCTTACGAGGAATGAGCATTTAGCACCTAGTGTAAACACCCCAAATTTGCCCTCACCCATTCACACCATGGCTTGTAATCATTTCGTATGCATAAACTCAATCATAGCATCTCATATCACAGTTTTGATTCACTGCATAGATTCAAAGTCATCTGCATCTAGGGTTTGTGATCTGAACAATCCAAGAGCCTCTTGAGCCACTCCAAGGGTCATCAATCACTTCAAAGGGGTCCATGTGTGTTCAAGTATCATATTATATCCTCTCAAAGTCAAGAATGTCAAAGAATCACAAGAACTGAAAATGGTGTGGAAGCAGAGCCAGGTTTAACTACACAGATGACCTAGAATTAGGGTTTTGGTTTCAAAGGCCATAACTCCAAATTTTTTGGTCATTCTTGTTTCTATTGGTCTCTATATGGTATAGGGAGTATGCATATCAATTTTCATGAAGAAATTCCATGGGGAAGTCATCTGATCAAGAGTTGACTTTTCAAGCAAGTCAGTGCAAAACCAGGGCATCTGAGGCCCTCAATGACCCAACCAAAGGGTGTTATTCATCATTTTGATTGTATATGATCTTTATTTGGTCATGGAAGATGTTGGAAGTTCACAAAATTCAAGAATTTCAAGTCTTTTGCAAAGTTGACTTTTTGGGCAAGTTTGACTTTTAATGAAATTGCCATTTTAGGCAACTTTTTCAACCTTTACTTTTTTATTCAAAAAAGCTTCAAATGGAAAAACTTTGGTCATGAAAGTTGTAGAATGGATCATTCCCTTTTCAAAAAGTACAAGAACATGACCTAATTCATTTTGGATCAAAAGTTATGGCTTGTCAAAGTTGGCAAAAATCACAAAATTTGAAGTTTTTCACCAAAGAGGCAAAGTTGCAAATTCACTTCTCAAGGCAAATTCAGTCATCAAATGGACTTCTAAACTTCACAACATGATCATGCAAGACCTAAAAATCAGAATGGGCCAAGAAACTTCTCACTTTTGTGGCCTATGGATCAAGATATTTCACAAAGATCAAAAGCAAGGCAAGTTGCAAAACTCATCATAAGACACAACCCACTTGCTTGCTAGCCTGCTGAGCCACCCTAGGCATCTCCCCTCATCATGCTGCGCAGGACACACCCTTTGTCCTTGGCTAGAAAGTAGCCCATACTTCTTATAACACGGTGGGAGAACTGACTTTAGTTATGTTGCGGATAGCAAGAGTCGTCACCGACTTTTATTTTATCCAAAGGAAAGGCATAAAAGAACAGGAAAGACCTTTTAAAAGATTTTTGGGTCCGGGGGGTAGGTTATGTAAAGGGAAGGTGTTAGCACCCTTTACATCCATGGTTATCCATGGGCTCTTAGTTACTTAACTCACTTTGAATTGTTTTTGAAAAGTGTAGTGTGTGAATAAAAATTTTCATAAGAGTTTAATAATGATCCATGTAAGGATGCGTAAAAAACTTGTATTTTGAAAATTGTTTGAAATTGTGAAATGTTTGAAAAGTTTTTAAATGAAGTGAGTAAGCAACTATGAGGAACCTACCCTAAAGTTTTAAGTCTTTTTGTTCTTTTTCCTTTAAATGGTAAGACTATCCCTATTATTAAGGAATAGGTAGTCATTACCTTGGATGTGAGGGACATATGAGGGACATCTGTTAATGAAGGCAACTGTGGGGTGTATTAAGCAATTAGGAGGGACTGTCATCACTATTCGAAAGGGACAAGATTTTTTATGAAGGCAACCATTAGGGACTTGATGACTTTTCTTTTTAAGGGACCTGCTTTATACACCTCACTTGACCTTATGATTAGGCAACATTGAGGGGTAGCCCTAGAAAGTGAGATGGCGATTAAAAATCGACTTACGTGTGTGAGTGTTTAATTTTATTTATCTTTTAATTAAAATGATCTAAATTCAATTTTTAAATAGAATACATGTTTACACTCCCTATTTTACTAACCATAGCATGAAAATTAAATAAATTAAATATTTACAAAAATTTACATCCAGGAGCATTTACATAATAATAATAATAATAATAAGCAATTAAAAAATAAATAGCAAAAATAAATATAGAAGCAAAATATAAATAATAAGCAAAAAATAAATAAATAAGCAATAATAAATATAATAAGGAGTTAGTAATAATAATAATAAAAAAAGGTTAGTGAAATAATAATAATAAGCATAATTAAAAAATACATGGATTAGTAATAATATGATTAATAATAATAACAATAATTAAAATAAATGGAATTAGCAAAAATATTATAAGAACATAATGAAAATAATAAACAAAAGATTAGATTTTTAATATAGACAATTATTTAGAAATAAGAGGAAATATGAATAATTAAATAATTATTATAATATTTTAATTTATGTACAAATTATTAAATTATTTTTAAACATATTATAATTACAAAAATAAAATTATCATAGGTTCAATTATTTCTAAACATATATTTAAAAAATTATTTATATATATAATTTAGATTATAAACAAATTAGAAAAATATTTACATATTATATGAAGAAAATAGGTTATAATTATATTTAAAGATTATATTTACAAAAATTAATTATATATATGTGCATAATAATTATATTTACAAAATTTTTATATTAAATATTATATTTACAAAAATAAAGTCAGAAAAATAAAATTAAGTTTTACCATTTGTTTAGAGAAAGATAAATTAGGGTTTTTAGGGTTTGTTAGAAAAATATTTAAGGGTTTAATTTACAATAACAATTCATTTAATTAAATAGTACATATATACATTTTTATAATTTAAATAAATATATTATAACAAAAATTAATTTTTGGAATTTAAAATATATATTTTTAGAATTTTAAAAAATATAACACATGCATTACATAATTTAAATATATAATAATATAATATAATAGAAAATATAAGAAAAGAAAATAAGAAAAAAATAAGAAATCAAAAAAAACAGGACCTGGGATTTGAACCCAGGTCCTTTACCTGGATAATGAGGTGCATGACCACTGGGCTGCGCGTGCTTAGCTGTTGAGGAATGAATCCAGGCCCTAATATGACAAACCTGAAAAATTGGGAAATTAATGAACAAAAAAGAAAGAACCTGGGGATCGAACCTAGGTCCTGCCGTCCACATACATACACCAAAACCAACAGGGCCACCTGCGCTAGCTGATCAATGAGTGACTAACACTCATTATATTTTAAGCCTGGAAAATATAAAGAAAGTAAACAAAAAAAGTTTGGAGCTGGGGTTCGAACCCCTGACCAGATCCTTGCACACGCGCATCTTTACCACCACACCATCAACCTCATTCAATTATTATAACGCAAACATAAATATATAATATATATTCAAATTTGAATTTGGAATTCGCGCGCAGCTTCTTCTTCCTCCTAACCTGCACATTTTCCTGCGAATTTCTCCTGCGAATTTTCCTGCAAACATTCAAAACCAGAATTCCTATGTTTTTTGAACATCATTCAAATCGCAACATTCAGTCAAATTAACAGCCCAGACTAACTACACAAAGATCATAGGTCACGGCCATGTGTTTAGATTTCATTTAAGTGTTCTAAAACTCAAGATCCCAAACTCGAGCTTCAAACCCTAGCCATGGCATCTCTTCGGTTCTGTAACAAAAACTCAATTCAAGTATGCAAAAACATTCCAGAGACATCAACAAACAAGAATTAGTGCACAAAAATCATTTATATTAGATGAATTAATGAAATCGAAAAACTCAAAAATTCAAGAAACTGATGATTCGGTTTCAATGGATTATGATGTTTTGAATGATGAGAGTAATTGGGATAGCTTCAGTGATGTCCCAGGAACCTATTACAACCTTCACAATGCTTTGGAATGACCTCTAGCAAGGAATCCGAATCAAGCTTTTTGGATGATTTTTTTGAAGTTTGAATGTGTTGTTTGAGGCTGCAAAAATCCGTGTCAATGCTTGTGATGTGCTTATGTACTTATAGTGAAGAGAATTAGGTTAAAATATATGATCATTCTTTGGACTTTTTGATCATTGAAGATTGAAAAAGATAATGTCTTAAAATTCAAATATTTTTTGATATAACATTGCTATTTTAAGACAATCATCATAATTTTCATATCAATCTAATTCAATCAAAGTTTATGACTTTCTAGAATCTTAATCCAAATCAAATCTTACATTTTCATATTTTATTTTTATTTAAAATGTTTTTTAATGAATTAAATCAAAATAAATAAAAATAAAATAATAAAAATTCTGATTTTTAATGGTTTGGGTCGTGCATGAAATCATTGTATGGGTTGGGTCATTATTTGGCAAGCCCATTTGGAAGAAATTGGTTTTAGACCTCCTTTTTCATCATAAACCAACTCAAAATTTCCCAACTTTGCAAGGGCACATATCCTTCAATTTTAAATCTATGAGGGTGTTCTTAGACATTTTGGAAATATTGAAGAGTCCTCTAACCAACCCCACTGGTTTCATGTCCATATCATTTACCAATCTCAAGTTATGCCCTTTTGAAGTTGTTGACTTTTTGTTGACTTTCAAAAGGACCTATAATGTCTTAGCTCATACCTTTCAAATGAAGCATTTTTGGGCTTGGCTTGTGATACACAAAGTTGTAGAGAATTCAATTTCCTTCAAAATGAGCTTTGAATGGAAACTTGGTGATGAAGCATGTGAAAGTTATGGCTGGTCAAAGTTCAGTTGACTTTTACTGAGGAAACCCTAATTTAGAAACTCCTGATTCTTGATGATCTGGAATCTCCTTGATGAATCATGATCAACCCTTGATCAAATGATGAATTTTACTTCATATACTTGATGTTGGCAAAAAATCATGAAGTTTGACTTTGGTTTGACCACAGTTGACCTCAGTTTGACTTTTTAACTGCTTTGACTGATTTTGACTTATCTGATCATCTGACTGAGCAAACTTCTGAGAAAAGTCTTGAAACTTGTCATGGGGGTTCTTACACACATATAAGATGTTATGAAGCTCACTTGAAGTCTTGGAAGTCCATTTAGCCTGATTAAAGTCAAAACCCTAGTTTTGGAGGCACTGCTTAGGAGGTGCATTGTCTGAGGGGATTGTCAACTCTTCTGACCAATTGTGAACTTTGTGAACCTTGTGAACCATCATAAAATGTCTTGTGAACCTCATGGGAAGCATTGTGAACCTTGTGAACCTCATAAAGTGACTTGTAGACTTCATGAACCTCATGGAAGGTCTTGAAAGCATTGTGAATCTTGTGAACCTTGTGAACCTTCATGAAGTGACTTGTAGACTTCATGAACCTCCTGAAAGGTCTTGGAAGCATTGAGAAGCTTGTGAACCTTGTGAACCTTCTTAGCACACAAAGTCTTGTATTGTGAGGGCAAATTTTGGGTGCAACAGCTGCCCCTGTTCAATTTTCTGAAACCTGAGGGGTTAGATTGGTATATTTGCCAGTCGTGACCTGGAAGGTTGAAGGGGATTGAACACAAAAGCCCAAAAATTTGCACTCACCAGTGCATAGAGTGATACAGATGGCTAGTTGAATATGATTGAGTGGGCTTAAAGATGCCACTTGGAAAAAGTTCTTCAGATACATTTCTTGGAGGATAAAGCAGTCCAACATATGAAGGTATAATGATAGTTTGCAGGAGGGTAAAGCAGTCCTGAAGTAATGATGATAGTTGTCAGGAGGATGGAGCAGTCCTGAGGTATAAGAAGCTGTCAGGAGGATAAAGAAATCCTGAGGTAATAAAAAGATGTCAGGAGGATGAAGCCATCCTGAGGTAATAGTACATTTTCAGGAGGATAAAGCAATCCTGATGAGATAATAAGCTTTCAGGAGGATGAAGCAATCCTGATGTAATAGGAGTTTTCAGGAGGATGAAGCAGTCCTGATGTAATAATAAGCTGTCAGGAGGATAAAGCAATCCTGAGGTAGTAATATGTTTTTCAAGAGGATGAAGCAGTCTTGAAGCAAAGATGATAGCTGTCAGGAGGATAAAGCAGTCATGATGTAATAATAATGTCTTCAAGAGGATGAAGCAGTCTTGAGAGATAATAAGTTTTCAGGAGGATAAAGCAGTCCTGATGGATGATATGCTTTCAGGAGGATAAAGCAATCCTGAGGGATGATAACCTTCAGGAGGATAAAGCAATCCTGATAATTATAAGTTTGTTTGCTGAATATTTAACCTGAAAACAGGGTAGCATTCTGTATAATGATATTAGTTTGTGCATTATGTATGCATGTATGATATGATGCACTTAGGTAATGTACTATGTATCTATGTATGGTATGATGTAAATGATGTATGTATGATATGATAATGCCGGAAGCGTCTGGATATCTTCGTATAACAACTGCTGGCCAGGGAAAATAAATCCTGATTCGTTGTTGAAGAATATGAGGAACTTGTTCCCGTCTTGTTTGATAATATATTATACATAACCTTCCGTATGCTGGGGATAGCAAGGTATATATAACCTCCCGTCTTCGTTTGATAGTAGGGTAGATATAACCTCCGTCTTCGTTTGATAGTAGGGTAGATATAACCTCCGTCTTCGTTCGTCGTACCCTTATTGGAAAGTAAATTCCCGTATATCCGTATGAGGATAAAAGAGATGGATATAAATTCCAGGGGAGATGAGACTTCATGAAGATGGATTCGTCCTACTGAGGGTTTTGTAGCTGTTTTGTAGAGATGAACCGGCGAAGCTTCGTTGAAATCCTTCCCTCGTTCGTCCTTAGTAAATACTATTACTGCATTTTCATGCATTTCTGGTAAACATCAATCATATTCAAAAGCATACATACATTCAAACACAACCAATGGACGTTTCGCTTATGTAAATAGGGTAAAAGTAAATCTGGATTCAAAAGATGGAATTTATTTATATCAAAAAGTGACCCATACACGGGTAAGTTTGTACAAGGAGACATAAATCCTAGTAAGAGGATTTTGCCATAAAATTTTACAAAAGAGAATCAGCTATGTGGGAAATAATCCTATTGAGTTTCAATTCTACTATTGCCATTATCTTCAAGTATCTCATCTTCTGCTGTTGAGACTGAAACGATTGGATTGAGCTTTATCTGTTCGAGCTTGAGTAAGTAGTACAACTGGTTGCAGTTTCATGGGTGATCCAAACGAGACATAGTCATACGCTTTAATCCCTAACTTTTGCCTGGATTGCCCTTTCAGGTTTTCAATCCACCGGGATACCCTTTTTTGCCCAAGCCGCCTTTTCAGGTTTTCGACTTGCCGAGTGTACATCTTTTTATATATATCCCTAATTTTTGCCCGAACCCTTTTCGTTCGCCGGGATGCCCTTATTTTTGCCTAGGCCAGTCAACCTAGCGGGTCTCTTTTCATGCGTAGTATTTTTTAACTATGTCTGCGTTTACAGGCTGTGGAAAGTCTTCACCATCCATTGTAGTGAGTATCATGGCACCTCCTGAGAACACTGTCTTGACTACAAATGGTCCTTCATATGTTGGAGCCCACTTGCCCCTAGGATCACCCTGTGGTAATATGATACGCTTGATTACCAAGTCACCAGCCTGATATACCTTTGGCTTAACCTTCTTGTTAAAAGCTTTGATCATCCGTTTCTGGTACATCTGGCCGTGACAAACTGCTGCTAACCTCTTCTCATCAATCAAATTTATCTGGTCAAGTCGGGTCTGAATCCACTCATCTTCATCCAAGCCTGCATCCTTCATAATTCTTAAGGAGGGAATCTGAACTTCAATGGGCAAAACTGCCTCCATACCATAGACTAAGGAGAATGGAGTTGCCCCTGTTGAAGTACGTATTGTGGTACGATAACCATGAAGAGCAAATGGTAACATCTCATGCCAATCCTTGTAAGTAACAGTCATCTTCTGTACAATCTTCTTAATGTTCTTATTAGCAGCTTCAACTGCCCCATTCATCTTTGGACGATACGGAGAAGAGTTGTGATGCTTAATCTTGAACTGCGTGCAGAGATCAGTAATCATAGTGTTGTTCAAATTAGAGCCATTGTCAGTGATAATCCTTTCAGGGATGCCATATCTACATATGAGATTATTCTTAATGAACCGAGCCACAACATTCTTGGTAACAGATGCAAATGAAGCTGCCTTCACCCACTTCGTGAAGTAATCAATAGCAACCAGGATGAAACGATGTCCATTAGAAGCAGTAGGCTTGATCTCACCAATCATATCAATGCCCCACATGGAAAAGGGCCGAGGAGCAGTCAACACATTCAATGGTGATGGAGGTACATGGACTTTATCAGCATAGATTTGACATTTGTGACAAGTTCTGGAGTGTTGGTGGCAATCAGCTTCCATGGTAGACCAATAGTAACCTGCTCTCAATATCTTCTTTGCCATAGTATGACCACTAGAATGAGTGCCAAAGATCCCATCATGCATATCTTCCATAATCTCTGTTGCTTCCTTCTTATCCACACAACGAAGCATAGTTGAGTCATGATTGCGCTTGTACAAAATGCCATTACTCAAAAAGAACTTAGCAGAAAACCTTCTCAGAAACTTCCTATCTTTGACAGATGCCCCTTCAGGGAACTCCTGAGCTTCAAGATATCTTTTTACTTCATAGAACCAAGGCTTCTCCTCTGCCCCTTCAGTGTCAATCTCATTGCAGTATGCAGGCTTTTCAAATCTATCAATGGTAATCTTGGGAGCTTCATCATCCCAGCTGATCTCAAACATGGATGCCATGGTGGCTAATGCATCTGCCAACTGATTCTCTCTTCGTGGAATATGTTCAAAGGTAATCTCTTTAAAATGTGGGATCAAAGACAACACATGCTCTCTATAAGGAATGAGGTTATCATGTTTGGTATCCCAATCTCCTTTGATCTGACTAATTACCAGGGTTGAATCTCCATACACATCAAGGAACTGAATCTTCATATCAATAGCAGCTTTAATACCCAGGATACATGCCTCATACTCAGCCATGTTATTGGTACAATAGAAACAAAGTCTGGCAGTAATCGGGGTATGACAACCTTCAGGGGAGCTAATCACAACACCAACACCATTACCAAGTGCATTAGAGGCACCATCAAAAACCATAGTCCATCGGGATCCTTGTTCAGGTCCGTCATATTGTCCAGGTTCTTTGGTAATAATCATAATGTCTTCATCAGGGAACTCAAAACTCATTGACTGATAATCATCCACTGCTTGATAAGCCAAATGATCAGCTACAACACTTCCCTTAATGGCCTTCTGAGTAGTATACTGTATGTCATATTCCGTCAAGATCATTTGCCATCTTGCAATTCTTCCGGAGAGAGCAGGTTTCTCAAATATGTACTTGATTGGATCCATCTTTTAGATCAACAAGGTAGTATGAGTCAACATATACTGTCTTAGTCGGCGAGCAGCCCATGCCAAAGCGCAGCAAGTTTTCTCGAGCAGTGGGTATCTTGTTTCACAGTCGGTAAACTTTTTGCTAAGGTAGTATATTACCTGCTCTTTTCGACCAGACTCGTCATGTTGCCCCAATACACACCCCATTGAGTTGTCTAACACTGTTAAGTACATAATCAAGGGTCTTCCATCAACTGGTGGCATCAAAATTGGAGGTTCTAGCAGATATCTCTTGATTTCATCAAAGGCAGTCTGGCACTCATCATTCCATTCCATCACCTGATCTTTCTTCAACAACTTGAAAATTGGCTCACAGATGGCAGTTAATTGGGAAATAAATCTTGCAATGTAATTCAATCGTCCCAAGAAACCTCTAACCTCCTTCTCAGTACGGGGAGCTGGCATCTCTCGTATAGCTTTCACTTTTGCAGGATCCACTTCAATACCTTTTCCACTGACAATAAAACCCAGGAGCTTTCCAGATCTAACTCCAAAAGTACACTTGTTTGGGTTCAATCTCAACTTGTATTTCTTCAACCTCTCAAACAATTTATGCAAATGATCAAGATTTTGTTCTTCATTCTGAGACCTGGCTATCATATCATCTACATACACCTCTATCTCATGATGAATCATATCATGAAACAAAGCCACCATAGCACGCTGATATGTTGCCCCTGCATTCTTCAAACCAAATGGCATCACCTTATAACAAAAAGTGCCCCACTGTGTAACAAATGTTGTCTTCTCCATATCTTCAGGAGCCATCTTGATCTGATTGTAACCAGAGAAACCATCCATAAAAGAGAATACCTTATGCTGAGCAGTGTTGTCTACCAGAACATCAATATGAGGAAGCGGAAAGTCATCTTTGGGGCTAGCCTTGTTCAAGTCTCTGTAGTCTACACACATACGTACCTTACCATCTTTCTTAGGAACCGGCACCACATTTGCGACCCACTGAGGATAAGAAGTCACTGCTAAGAACCCTGCATCAAACTGTTTCATTACCTCTGCTTTGATCTTTTCTGACATCTTAGGACGCATACGACGAACCTTCTGCTTCTTTGGACGACAATCTTCTTTTACTGGTAAACGGTGAACCACAATGTTTGTATCCAACCCTGGCATATCTTCATAAGACCAAGCAAAGATCTCCACATAGTCACATAACATCTGAATCAACCTGCTCTTGACACTATCCTCTAAATCAGCCCCTATCTTGACCTCTTTCCTGTTTTCTTCAGTTCCCAGATTCACAACTTCGACTGGCTCTTCATGTGGCTGTATAGCTTTCTCTTCTTGTTGTAACAACCTAGCAAGCTCTACAGGTACTTCACAATCGTCCTCATTTCCGTCTTCAGTTTGATAGATCGGATTCTCGAAATTATAATTGGCAATAGTAGAACTGTTATCAACAGGATCCATAGTGGATGAGGATCTGCATTTTAGTGATGTGGGTGTGTGTAAGAACACATAGCTGATAAAACAAAAATAAAAGAAAAGAAAGACAAGGAACACAATATTTACGAAAACGAAACGTCCACTGATTTTATTGAATGAAGTATGCAAATGAAATGACAGCCCGTAACAAGCACACCATTGTGCCCCGGGTAAGGCATAAGGCTTGAGAGTTTTAATTGTTCAGAAATTACAAACTTAAAAAAAACAACACAGTAATAGTATTTACTCCTGACTAAAGGAAATAGGGATAACATCTTCAGCTTTCCAATTATTGAGTCCAGCACCCACAGTAGGAAAAATCCAAGCATCCAAGTTGTAGTCTTCATCATGATCTCCCACAGCATTGATCTGGTTCTTCATAACCCCTTGATTGGTGATACGAACAGCACGAGCACGACGAACAGCCTTCTGGGACTCTGCAGTGAAACCCAAACCAAAATTGTCAGACTTGTACGGAATATCAGGAAGCTGACCCCAAATAGTACAACCACCTTCATCCACCACAGCTCTAGCATCATTGAGGGAGGCCATTGCCATTGTTGGAGGTTTTCTGGTGACCACGGGAACTTTCTTCGTAACAGGAGGAGCTACATAGTCATTAACAACCCAAGGAACCACTTCAAACGTCTGACACGGAGTCTCAATGTATTCACCTTCCATTTCCAGATACTTGAAAGTATTCACATGGCTGACAAAGTATTCTTCTTCTCCATAGACAGTAACAACCCTTCCTTCCACCGGATACCTTAGCTTCTGGTGTAATGTGGAGGTTACAGCACCTGCCCCATGGATCCAGGGACGACCAAGCAGACAAGAGTATGAAGGACGAATATCCATCACATAAAATGTAGCAGTAAAAACCTGGGAGCCAACTTTGATTGGAAGATCAATTTCCCCATGTACTACTCTTCTAGAACCATCAAAAGCTTTCACCACAATGTTACTGGGCTTCAGCACAGCATCTTCAGGACTCAGCTTATTCAGGACTTCCTTGGGCAACACATTCAAAGAGGAACCATTGTCTATCAGTACATGTGACAGGGTAGTGCCCCTGCATTCAATTGAGATATGCAAGGCCCTGTTATGATCCCTCTTGGCAGGGGTCAAATCAGCATCAGAAAATCCTAACCCGTTGTCATAGGTCAGGTGGGCAACACAATTCTCAAACTGATCCACAGAAATTGCACTGGGTACATGAGCAGTCTTCAGAAACTTGATCAAAGCTTTTGCATGAGCTTCAGAACATAACAACAAGGACAGTATAGAAATCTTTGAGGGAGTATGTCCCAACTGATCAACAATGTCGTAATCACTCTTGCGAATGATTTTCAATACTTCTTCCATCTGCTTAGAGAGATCATTAGCAGCTGGCACATCAGTAGATACAGGTTCAGTAACAGGGCCTTTACCCCGAGCATCAGTGGTGGAAGTGGCAGCAGGAGTAACTGCATTCTTGGAAGTAACTGGAGGAGAGAAGACTCTTCCACTACGTGTGATCTTACTAGATCCAGCAATGTTATCAATATCAACAGGCACATCAGCTACAGGCTCTTGCTTAACACCATGGATGTAAACATCGGATCCATAATGCCAAGGCACAGCTTTGTCAGACGTATACGGAATGGGACCAGGAGTAGTAATGACCATAGGAGCTACTCTGGCTTTAGCAACAACTTTCACGGGACCTTCAGCAGTAATTTTGATTGGACCCTGATGAGTGATTTTAATAGGTCCCTTTGAAGTGATTCTCAACGGCACTTTGTCAACCATGTCAACCTCTTCAGTCCTCTTGCCTTGCGTAATATGATCTACCATACTTTCCACGGAAGATGGTCTTCTTTCGAACACTATGGTGTAATTATTCATGAGACGTTTAATTCCGTCCTTCAACCTCCAACACTTTTCTGGATTATACTCACAATAAACACAATCTTCGCGACAACCCGGAAAGAACCCAGCTTGTACTAACTTCTCTCTGATGACAGACAATGGTGTGGTCAACTCCGCAACTGAATGGATATGTAGATCTTCCTCAATGGCGTTGACAGTCTTCTCGTGATTTGGCATTGGAGCAGTAATCACATTTGGAGTACCCGGAGGATCAAACTCAATCTCTCCAGCATCAATCATATCTTGAATTTTGTTCTTCAAGACCCAGCAGTTATTAGTATCATGTCCCTGACAGTTTGAATGATATGCACACCGTGCATTGGGATTGTACCTGGGAGAGGTAACATTAGGATTCTGAGGAGCCTCTTTCAAAGTAATAAGTTCAGCCTTCAACAAATGTTGCAATGCCTGAGCCATTGACATGTTGATCTTCGTGAACTGCCTTCTAGCCCTCTGTTGGTTTCCCTGTGGCTGCTCTGTTGTTGCAGGAGTTGGATTTGAAATATGAACTGCACTAACAGACTGATGCCTTCTGTTACGATCAGGTTGACCATAAACAGCATTGGATTCTTTCTTCCCAGTGGGAGGCTTCTTTGCAGCACCTGATGAAGAAGTACCCACTTGGATTTTACCATTCTTTATGCCATTTTCAACGCGCTCTCCTGTCATTATCAACTCAGTGAAGCCAGATGATGAGCTCCCAATGAGATGACTGTAAAACGGACCATTCAGCGTGCACATGAACATATCAACCAGCTCCCTGTCAGTTAAAGGGGGTTGAACTCTTCCAGCTAAATCTCTCCACTTCTGAGCATACTCCTTAAAACTTTCTTTGGCACCCATAGACATGCTCTGAAGCTGCATGCGAGTGGGGGCTAAGTCAGCATTGTATTGATACTGCTTATAGAAAGCTTCAGCAAGATCATTCCAGTCCCTGATGTTGACACTCTCCAACTGATAATACCACTCCAGCTGAGCTCCAGATAAGCTTTCTTGAAAGAAATGGATCCACAACTTTTTATCAGCAGTGTGAGGTTGAATTCTTCTGACATATGACCTCAGATGTAGCTTGGGACAAGAGACCCCATCATAAACAACAAAGGTAGGAACCTTGAAACCAATGGGTATGACTACCCCAGATATCAGACTCAAATCTTCAAAATCCAGCCCAGATGATTTCTGCAACTCCATGGCATCCATCATATCCACCAGCATCTTGAATTTGTCTTCGTTAGGCTCATGGTAGTAATTAGCCTCAGAATCAGAGTCCCCCATAGTGTTGTGGAGACTGCCTCCCTCTTTTTCAGATTCTTCATATTCATAGTCTTCAGCTGGTTCTTTAGTCTTGGCCAGACCTTTGAACCTTCTACCCATGTTGATCAAACCAGCTGACCTTCTAGTCTTCTTAGTCTTCTTGGCCAGCAGTGCCTTCAATTCATCCTGCCCCTTGGACAGGTTCAAGATCAGCTCTTGGAACTGTGCATTTTGTGCCTGGAGATCCTTAACTGATTGTTCAAGAGCCATTGCTGAAATAAACAGCGAGAAGATGAGAAACCTGTGCACAAATATAAACCTGTGATGCAATGAAATGATATGTGAATGCATATGCAATGTTTTCAAGGACCGCAGGATTTAAATTTGCTTAAACAAACAAGAAGGTAAACTTTTATTAGTAATAAATTTGTTTTGCCTTTTAGGCTTACAAAAAATGAAATGAAATAAGTACAAAAGATGGGGTTTTAAGTCTCCCATGGACGTTTCCTCTTTGTGTTGAGGTATGAGTTGAGGTTCCGTTCCTCGTGAAGTTGCTTTGTTAGTTCCAGGATTCTTTCTTGGCTTGCTTTGTAATGAGCTTCGAAAGTATCCCTTTGCTCCTTCAGTTGGATCCATGATCTCTGCAAGTCTTCCATATCAGTAGGCATGTCTGGGTGAAGGATGGTATAAGCTGTGTCTCCTTCAGCAACAGGTTCCATGGTAACTGGTAGGACGGCAGGATATAGCATCATGAGAGTCTGAGCACGAGATCGTACCCATCTGAGATAAGCTTCCATAGGAATAGTGTACTTAGGCTCCAGTGTCTTGCTGTCAACCCTGTTTACTTTTCCCCATGCTCGTATGAATCTCTGACGGTAACCCTGATGATCGTTGTCGTAGTCAAACACAATGCCCTGAATCAACATGTCATGTGGACCATCACTCCGGGCATAACCAAACTGTCGTAAAGCTAGAGAGGGGTTGTAGGTGATGCCTCCTCTTATGCCTAGAAGTGGCACATTAGGAAACTCCCCACAACGGTCAATGATGGTGACATTCTCCATAGATCTGGAGCACCAATGGATATCTGAGTGAGAAAGTGACATGATCCTCTTGGACCATCTGAACCCTTGCTCATTCTTCATTACTGAGCGAGGAAGGTGAGAAATAAACCACCTAGAAAGCAAAGGTATGCAGCACATCAAGGTTCCTCTTGCCCTTGTAGTACGGGTATGAAGAGAATGTAGGATGTCTCCAAGCAATGTAGGTACTGGATTGTGACTCAGGAATATGTTGATGGCATGAACGTCTATGAACTGATCTGGATTGGGGAATAATACTAAGCCATAAATCAGCAAGGCTAAGATCTCCTCAAAAGCATCATAGCTCATAGCTTTCAAGAACACCTGAGCTTTCTCTATCAATACCTTGGCAAGAATACCCTTAACTCCGCTTCTTGTTTCGAGAACAATGTCAGACTTCTTCAGATGTAGAGCTGCAGCAATAACCTCTGGTTTAAGCTCCTTCTCCAAGCCTGTGAAGGGTCTTTGATCTAGAACAGGTATGCCCAGAAGTTTAGAGAACTCCTCCATGGTTGGAACCAGCTGATAATCAGGGAATGTAAAGCAATGGTGCTTAGGGTCAAAGAACTGGAACAGAACACTCATCATGTCTTCATTGAACCCTGAAGTGACTAGATCCAGTAGGTGACCATGTCTCTTGATGAACTGGGAATGATCAGACACTTGAGAAACCAACTCTTTAAGCTTGGCAGGTATGCCCACAAAGTTGATCCTGATGGTGTTTCTACGAGCAGAAGCCATGACCTGCAACAAAGAACAAAGATAAATCCTTTGGTCCTTGAAATGGTTAGTGAAAATGCTATGCTTATGATGCATGATGATGTCATGATGTTATGCTCAATCACAAACATGTGGCACACACAAACAAGTCACACCATAGCCCTAGGTTTAAAGGCTTGCATGAGGTTTAAGGTAAGTACCCTCCCCTGAAGTTAGATGGTTCATCCTGTCCTACAAAAGTAACCAGGTTCTAAGGGATCTCAATATCATTGATCCTTCACAAGGGTGGTTGTTCAGAAGGCAACTTACTTGCCAACCAAAACCCTCCAAGTTTAGAATCTCAATGAGCATAGTATCGAGTGTCAACCAACTTCAGTCTGCACCAAAGCCAGTTACCTCACTACCTTCTAAAGGCCAAGATGGGATAACTAGGGTTCTAAAAGTTAGTTAGTGCATTGACAACATATGGCAGCCTCATATTATCCTCAACTTGACTTAAGGAACATAAGCACCAACCAAGAAGTCGCACTAACTATGGCCACCAGATCAACCATATCGATATACGTCGTACAGTTTCCTTGGTCTATTGCCATTTACCTAAGGTACACTAGATCCGGGTTAGGACCTTTCACACATAAGAGCACCCCAACAAGATAATATAAAGCAAACAAGGCAAACAATTTAAAGTGATCTAATTCCTAAGGGTACCCCTCTTAAATTTATATCCCCAGCAGAGTCGCCAGTTCTGTAACACGGTGGAAGAACTGACTTTAGTTATGTTGCGGATAGCAAGAGTCGCCACCGACTTTTATTTTATCCAAAGGAAAGGCATAAAAGAACAGGAAAGACCTTTTAAAAGATTTTTGGGTCCGGGGGGTAGGTTATGTAAAGGGAAGGTGTTAGCACCCTTTACATCCATGGTTATCCATGGGCTCTTAGTTACTTAACTCACTTTGAATTGTTTTTGAAAAGTGTAGTGTGTGAATAAAAATTTTCATAAGAGTTTAATAATGATCCATGTAAGGATGCGTAAAAAACTTGTATTTTGAAAATTGTTTGAAATTGTGAAATGTTTGAAAAGTTTTTAAATGAAGTGAGTAAGCAACTATGAGGAACCTACCCTAAAGTTTTAAGTCTTTTTGTTCTTTTTCATTTAAATGGTAAGACTATCCCTATTATTAAGGAATAGGTAGTCATTACCTTGGATGTGAGGGACATATGAGGGACATCTGTTAATGAAGGCAACTGTGGGGTGTATTAAGCAATTAGGAGGGACTGTCATCACTATTCGAAAGGGACAAGATTTTTTATGAAGGCAACCATTAGGGACTTGATGACTTTTCTTTTTAAGGGACCTGCTTTATACACCCCACTTGACCTTATGATTAGGCAACATTGAGGGGTAGCCCTAGAAAGTGAGATGGCGATTAAAAATCGACTTACGTGTGTGAGTGTTTAATTTTATTTATCTTTTAATTAAAATGATCTAAATTCAATTTTTAAATAGAATACATGTTTACACTCCCTATTTTACTAACCATAGCATGAAAATTAAATAAATTAAATATTTACAAAAATTTACATCCAGGAGCATTTACATAATAATAATAATAATAATAATAAGCAATTAAAAAATAAATAGCAAAAATAAATATAGAAGCAAAATATAAATAATAAGCAAAAAATAAATAAATAAGCAATAATAAATATAATAAGGGGTTAGTAATAATAATATAAAAAAAAAGGTTAGTGAAATAATAATAATAAGCATAATTAAAAAATACATGGATTAGTAATAATATGATTAATAATAATAACAATAATTAAAATAAATGGAATTAGCAAAAATATTATAAGAACATAATGAAAATAATAAACAAAAGATTAGATTTTTAATATAGACAATTATTTAGAAATAAGAGGAAATATGAATAATTAAATAATTATTATAATATTTTAATTTATGTACAAATTATTAAATTATTTTTAAACATATTATAATTACAAAAATAAAATTATCATAGGTTCAATTATTTCTAAACATATATTTAAAAAATTATTTATATATATAATTTAGATTATAAACAAATTAGAAAAATATTTACATATTATATGAAGAAAATAGGTTATAATTATATTTAAAGATTATATTTACAAAAATTAATTATATATATGTGCATAATAATTATATTTACAAAATTTTTATATTAAATATTATATTTACAAAAATAAAGTCAGAAAAATAAAATTAAGTTTTACCATTTGTTTAGAGAAAGATAAATTAGGGTTTTTAGGGTTTGTTAGAAAAATATTTAAGGGTTTAATTTACAATAACAATTCATTTAATTAAATAGTACATATATACATTTTTATAATTTAAATAAATATATTATAACAAAAATTAATTTTTGGAATTTAAAATATATATTTTTAGAATTTTAAAAAATATAACACATGCATTACATAATTTAAATATATAATAATATAATATAATAGAAAATATAAGAAAAGAAAATAAGAAAAAAATAAGAAATCAAAAAAAACAGGACCTGGGATTTGAACCCAGGTCCTTTACCTGGATAATGAGGTGCATGACCACTGGGCTGCGCGTGCTTAGCTGTTGAGGAATGAATCCAGGCCCTAATATGACAAACCTGAAAAATTGGGAAATTAATGAACAAAAAAGAAAGAACCTGGGGATCGAACCCAGGTCCTGCCGTCCACATACATACACCAAAACCAACAGGGCCACCTGCGCTAGCTGATCAATGAGTGACTAACACTCATTATATTTTAAGCCTGGAAAATATAAAGAAAGTAAACAAAAAAAGTTTGGAGCTGGGGTTCGAACCCCTGACCAGATCCTTGCACACGCGCATCTTTACCACCACACCATCAACCTCATTCAATTATTATAACGCAAACATAAATATATAATATATATTCAAATTTGAATTTGGAATTCGCGCGCAGCTTCTTCTTCCTCCTAACCTGCACATTTTCCTGCGAATTTCTCCTGCGAATTTTCCTGCAAACATTCAAAACCAGAATTCCTATGTTTTTTGAACATCATTCAAATCGCAACATTCAGTCAAATTAACAGCCCAGACTAACTACACAAAGATCATAGGTCACAGCCATGTGTTTAGATTTCATTTAAGTGTCCTAAAACTCAAGATCCCAAACTCGAGCTTCAAACCCTAGCCATGGCATCTCTTCGGTTCTGTAACAAAAACTCAATTCAAGTATGCAAAAACATTCCAGAGACATCAACAAACAAGAATTAGTGCACAAAAATCATTTATATTAGATTAATTAATGAAATCGAAAAACTCAAAAATTCAAGAAAGTGATGATTCGGTTTCAATGGATTATGATGTTTTGAATGATGAGAGTAATTGGGATAGCTTCAGTGATGTCCCAGGAACCTATTACAACCTTCACAATGCTTTGGAATGACCTCTAGCAAGGAATCCGAATCAAGCTTTTTGGATGATTTTTTTGAAGTTTGAATGTGTTGTTTGAGGCTGCAAAAATCCGTGTCAATGCTTGTGATGTGCTTATGTACTTATAGTGAAGAGAATTAGGTCAAAATATATGATCATTCTTTGGACTTTTTGATTATTGAAGATTGAAAAAGATAATGTCTTAAAATTCAAATATTTTTTGATATAACATTGCTATTTTAAGACAATCATCATAATTTTCATATCAATCTAATTCAATCAAAGTTTATGACTTTCTAGAATCTTAATCCAAATCAAATCTTACATTTTCATATTTTATTTTTATTTAAAATGATTTTTAATGAATTAAATCAAAATAAATAAAAATAAAATAATAAAAATTCTGATTTTTAATGGTTTGGGTCGTGCATGAAATCATTGTATGGGTTGGGTCATTATTTGGCAAGCCCATTTGGAAGAAATTGGTTTTAGACCTCCTTTTTCATCATAAACCAACTCAAAATTTCCCAACTTTGCAAGGGCACATATCCTTCAATTTTAAATCTATGAGGGTGTTCTTAGACATTTTGGAAATATTGAAGAGTCCTCTAACCAACCCCACTGGTTTCATGTCCATATCATTTACCAATCTCAAGTTATGCCCTTTTGAAGTTGTTGACTTTTTGTTGACTTTCAAAAGGACCTATAATGTCTTAGCTCATACCTTTCAAATGAAGCATTTTTGGGCTTGGCTTGTGATACACAAAGTTGTAGAGAATTCAATTTCCTTCAAAATGAGCTTTGAATGGAAACTTGGTGATGAAGCATGTGAAAGTTATGGCTGGTCAAAGTTCAGTTGACTTTTACTGAGGAAACCCTAATTTAGAAACTCCTGATTCTTGATGATCTGGAATCTCCTTGATGAATCATGATCAACCCTTGATCAAATGATGAATTTTACTTCATATACTTGATGTTGGCAAAAAATCATGAAGTTTGACTTTGGTTTGACCACAGTTGACCTCAGTTTGACTTTTTAACTGCTTTGACTGATTTTGACTTATCTGATCATCTGACTGAGCAAACTTCTGAGAAAAGTCTTGAAACTTGTCATGGGGGTTCTTACACACATATAAGATGTTATGAAGCTCACTTGAAGTCTTGGAAGTCCATTTAGCCTGATTAAAGTCAAAACCCTAGTTTTGGAGGCACTACTTAGGAGGTGCATTGTCTGAGGGGATTGTCAACTCTTCTGACCAATTGTGAACTTTGTGAACCTTGTGAACCATCATAAAATGTCTTGTGAACCTCATGGTAAGCATTGTGAACCTTGTGAACCTTGTGAACCTCATAAAGTGACTTGTAGACTTCATGAACCTCATGGAAGGTCTTGAAAGCATTGTGAATCTTGTGAACCTTGTGAACCTTCATGAAGTGACTTGTAGACTTCATGAACCTCCTGAAAGGTCTTGGAAGCATTGAGAAGCTTGTGAACCTTGTGAACCTTCTTAGCACACAAAGTATTGTATTGTGAGGGCAAATTTTGGGGTGCAACACTTCTCTTACACCAACTTTGACATTTTGGCAAAAGGACCCATACCAATCAATAAAGCACACATCACATCTTCTGACCAATCCCAATAGTTTATACAAGCCAAAAGCAAGCCAAAGCAACTACAACACAAGCCTGAAACACTCCATAACTCAGCATTCTCATTTTCACTTTCATTTGCAAGAGCCTTCGAAACTCATCACACAGGCCACAAACACACAAACAAACTTCACCAATCAACTCAACACACCTTCCTGATCACAAAGCACCCTTTACCATAGCCTAAAACTGAGAGAATCAAAAACACGATTCCCACCTGCCATTGAACAGAACTCAAGCAAACTCTCCAACCAGCCATTGCAAACTTCAAACAAACCTTGCAAGCTTCTTAGGAGGATCAGTGGAGTATATTTGAGCCAAAGAAGCAGCCTGAAAGCTCTGGAATCGAAAGCTCCATCTCAGGTATCATCCAAGAACATTTTTCCAGAACTTGTGTTTTGAGTTAAAAATTGATTCTATGTGATGTGCTGATCATTTTAAGCTTTGAATCATTGAAAATGGCTGCGTGTGTAGAATGTATTTGATCTCTGAAATTTTTGTGTTGTTTTTCCGTTTTGATTCGTGCCTCATGATTCAGTGGAAATGAATGGATTTTAGGGTGGGGTTTAGGTTTAGTGATGATTAATGGTTGATTCTGGAGAGTTTGGCACGTTTTCATGGCATATTGAGAGAGATTGAAAGATGAGATAGCCGGAGAAGACGACCGGAACAGTGTTCCGGTCGCCTGAGAGTGATTAGGGCAGGATTAGGGCTTAATCATTTAATTAGCGAATTTGAATCTCAGCCCTTGGATGTGGCGCCAAGTCTCTTCCCGCGCATGTGAATTCAAACCATGGCCCTTGGATGTGTTGACTTTTCCCATTTTCAGTTTAATTCATTTTTATTTTTCATTTTATTTCATTTGTTTTCCCATATTTATTAAAAATAGCAAAACAATTTTAAAAATTCTGAAATTTTTTGTATAAACTTTTATTTAATTTCAGAAACCAAAAACATTTTTATTTTTATTTTTTGCATTAAAAAATATTTTTAAATCATTTAAAAGTTTATTTTTAATTAATTAATGAAAATTGATTAATTAAAAATACTTTTAGGTATTTAAAAATCACCAAAAAATTCATGAAACCTTCATAATCATTTAGAAACATTGTCCAACCCTCAAACCAAATTTCTTTTTTGATCTTGATGTCTTTTGAGAATTTTTCATGGAATTAAAATCATTTCAAGGCATTATTTTGATCCAAACTTCAAAAAAATCATTTCTGCCTAACCATTGAGAGTTGGACTTTGATTCTTTTTGCATTGCATTTTGTTTAGCATGTAGTTTGTGAGATTAAATTGGCATGAGTTGATTTTTCATTTTCAATTTGTTTGGCATTTTTCTTGTTAAGGTACCCTAAAATCCTAGAAAACTTAGGAAATTCATAACTTACATTAGGTTAAGAGTTAGAACCCCTCCTTTGGGCAGTGAGTTTGTATAGGATTAGGGTTCCTTTGAATGAATTTTCAATTTTTTATCTTGATGTTTGCTTCTGATTTTGGTTTTTGTTTGATGCATTGATCATAAACCCTAATTTGGGCTTCCTTTTGCATTCATCTTGTATTTGCATTCATACCATGTCTTGCCATAGCATTTTGTGCTTCCATTTGCTTCATTAGACATCTTAAGACATATTAGAGGCATGCTTGATCATCACATCTTGCACTTGCCATGTTGTATGCCATTTGCACTTCATAACTTTTCATGTATGATCATGGTTCTTAACTTGCTTCATTTGCATCCATAAGTTTGTATGATCATCCCCATGCTTTGTTTCATGTTTGCATCATCTCATAGCATCATTATCATCTCATATATGCTTCTGGTTTTGATTTGCATCATGCCATTTCATCCCATTTTGCATTGCATTGCATTCCTTTCACTAACTTTTCAGGTGGTAAGTAACTTTGAGAAGTGAATTTGCCTTCACTTCTCACAATTTCTTTTCATCTCTCTTATGCATCATGGCTGCATTTTACTTTGTGTTTGAAATTGAGCTTGCTCTTTCTTCTTCTTCTTAATTTCTTTCTTCAAGTGACTTGACTTCTTAAATGAAGCAAGTTACTTTGCTTCTCCTGATCCTTTCATCTGCTTCCTGGTGGTTCCATTGAAGATTTCTCTTGTCAAACCTCACAAACCTTAGGAACAACCAAGCATGACAATGATTAGGATTTTGATTAGTCTCCCCACTTAGCTTTTACCTTTGTGTCTCTTTGAGTCTTCTCTTCTTATCTCATAATCAGGGACTAAACCCTAAAGGCTTTAAGGCTTTGTGATTAAGCTTATGCCTGCATCCTTCTATTAGGATGGAGTGTATAACTTTAATCCTAAGTGTTAAACCCTTAATGTGTTTAAATCCTTTAATCAATTCACTTAATAATCATCAAGACATCAAGCTTGTAACTTGGGCCTTGCATTAGGGTTCTAATTCTTCCTTAACTGGTTAAGAAGGACTAACCCTAGTGTTAATGGACAAGTCCCCCTCAAGTTGTCTTACAAACCCTAAAAATCACTTCATTATCATATCATTAACTAAAATCCATCTAATAAATGCTTTATTTTGTCATGAGTTTAATCCCTAATCATGGATTAAGTTGAGGAGCTTTCCTCAGCTTAAGCATTCTCATCTATTATCCTTCTATTAGGATGGTGTAATGAGTCTGTTTAATCCCTGATTATGGCTTAATCTCATTACTCAACACTAAACAAAAACAACAAAAACATCTAAACAATCACAAGTAGGTTAATGATCTTAATCCTACACCAAAGGTGATTAAGTGTGAGAAGCTGACTTCACACTTAAGGTATTCTCATTACCCCTAATCAGAGGGAAGATGTGATGAGTTTACTAAGTCCATTGGTTTAGGCTTAAGCTCATTAACTTATGACAAACTTTCAAAAGCAATAAAAGACTGAAAATGCAAAAACAAACAATAATCGTCTCCTCCGGGATTCTTTTCTCATCTCTTCACTCACAAGCGGGAACTTGCTTCTTCCGTCTAATGCAAGACAGTTTGCACCTGAGCCAGACAGGTCATACACTTGAGCATAGACAAGTAAGCAGTTCATAAGTCAATTCATCTTTCAGTCTCTTTGGGTCGAACTACGGTGTTCTGACTTCCTCATTGCACGAGAGGATACGTAGGCATAACTTAACAGTTATCGAACAAAAGTCTCTGTATATTCCCCCTCTTTCCAGCTTTATTCTTTTAGCCTCATTATCATGAGCATTTCAATCCTGCCCTCACACTGACACTGTATATATTACACTTTACACTTCTTTTACACTGACACCTGTACACCTTTTCCAGCTCTCTTTATACACAGATTGCACAGACACTACCCCTTTAAAACACAAATCTTTTAAGCGTGGATCCCGTCGAGTACGACGGACAATCTGGGTGCTAATACCTTCCCAGGTTGTAACCAACCCCCTTTCTCAGTCTCTCTGGTTCGCAAACCGTCTTATCCATATCTTTCTAGGTTTATGCAGCATTACCTTTCCTCCGGGATAAAAATACCTAGCTGGCGACTCTTTTCATTCCCTGTGAGTTCACTCCTGTGTGTTCTCGCATCCTCCCTTCGCCGACCGTTCGCGTCCGTACCCCATTTGACCCGGCTTCATTTGGTGGGAGCGACACCTAGTATTTGACTTCTATGGACGTGGCATTCTGATCCACTTCAGAAACGGTTTATATATAGATTTATCCTCGTATTTGCACATGCTAAATTGAGAAACCAACCAAGGAGCACTAAAGGGTTGTAAATGATTTAGACTGTGTTATAACTTTTTAAAGGCGACTCAATAGAGGATGTTGACATAACGGTTATGATCTATGAGTACTCGTTTTACGTCGTAATAGAATCTTCGTACATTTATGATTATGGGATCATCGTTGTGGGAGTATGATTCTAGGAATTTCCACGTGGAAGCATGTGACCTTGCATGGAGAACATGATTGAGGATTTGGAGGCGAATCCACAAAGTTCATGAATTGGCAAGCATACCTTTTGCACGAGGAACTAAACCTGCTTCCTCCGGAAAATCCTCTAGTAATAATGTTGTGTGTGACGAGTAGGTTCTTTTCCACTTATTTCTTCTAGCTCTTTATCTCTCCTAGGTTGGAGACTTCTAGGCCTACCAAGCACATAAGGTCAAACTCTCGTTCCAGAACTATACGAGGCTCCCTAAACATATATCCTTAGATGTTCCTCTTGGATGAGACAATATATTTTCTTCTCTAATTAATGATAATCATTTATATTGTGGTCTTTAATCTCATAGTACTTTCTTGATTTGTTGGACTCATTTATCATAACCGCTCATTTAGGGGTTGAGGGTTTAGGAATAGCCTTGGTGTGGAATACTTGACATATTTGTTCTCTCCAATTATTTAATGATGGGTATAGTTTTCCATATGTCTTAGAAGGTTTGAAGGCCACATGTCTTTGATTGGTTATGTATAATTTGTCTACATGTTTTTATGGTGAGAAATTCATTTATATGTATGGTTATGAGTCCATTTTGAAAAGCTTCTACGAACATCTCCTAATTAGGGTTCACCACCTTGATGTGGTTTCATTGAATTGTTCTAAGTACTCACACAAGGATGCAAAGTACATTTGACATACGTCGAAGATGCTTATGGTGGACACATTGTGGTGTTTGCTGAGCGGAAAATTTATGGATCAATTTCTAAAAATTATTTTGATAATTAGTTACTGAAAATCGAAGAAGATTCATGTACTAACACAAGACCTCGTCCTTTAATTTTCTTAAAGGAGCTTGCACTCGAGCGAATCGGATACATCAATGAGTTATTTATGATACATCAAAGATGTTACATATATGAGACATGACTTTAACCTTGTGTTTGGATGGAGTAATTGAGAATTTTTAAGGAATTCAAAATTCTAGGTAATTCAAATGATTCAATTAGAATACATTCAATTTTAAATTCTATTGTTTGGATAGAGTATTATAATGATTCATTTTAAAAAACTTGGGGCAATTTTCATCATTTTTAAAAAATTTGGGTCAAATCTAAAATATGAAAAATAGGGACCAGTTTGTAATATTTGAAAATTTGAAGGACCAATTTATAAATTTTGGAAATTTTGGGGGTGAATTTTAAATTTTCATAAAATATGAGAACTATTTTGTAAAATTTGAAAATTTAATGATAAGCAATTTAACATTCATATGTTATAGAGTGATGAAGCAATTTGAAATTCCTTACTTTTTGGTGTCATTTTAAATTCCTTAAATTTAATATGAATAAAATACTCCATAAAACAATTCTCTATTTTTTTTATCCAAACAATGGATTTTGATCAAATCATTTCAAATTCCCTCAAAAAATTATTTTCTCTCATTAAAATGTGTTTGAATGGGGTAATTGAGAATTTTTAAGGAATTCAAAATTCTAAGCATTTTAAATGATTCAATTGAAATTCATTTATTTTTAAATTATTTTGTTTGGATAGAGTATTAAAGTGATTCATTGTAAAAATTTTGGGATCATTTTCATAAATTTTAAAAAATTTGGACAAAATTAAAAATAAGAAAAATATGGACTAATTTGCAATTTTAAAAAATTTGAAGGACTAACTTATTTGCAATTTTTTGAAATTTTAGGGGTCAATTTAAATTTTTTATAAAATATGAGGACCATTTTACAAATTTTGAAAAATTAATAATAAATAATTTAAGATTTGAATTATAAATATGAGCTCCATCCAAACACACCATAAAGGTCTTCAACTTCAATTCCCTCTTAAAATACGTCATCATGCTACTATTGTTACTATTACTATTGTTACATGTGTGACCATTATTATGGAACTTTCGTTAGGTGAGACTAAAATTCAAACAATACTACAAAACTAAAATCATAAGGCTGCCTTAAACATAGGCATATATAGGCACACTCGCCATAAAATGACAAGATGGCGACGCCTATGATTTTTCTTTCCACCAAAAAAAACCCAATGAACGTTAAAGTGTCACCTGGCATTAAAAGACACTTACGAATAGTACAATTTATTTATCATCATTCATCACAACTTAGAAGATTCAATTCAATACCTAAAGCTAGTGACTGATTGATGGATGGATTGGCTACGGTGTTTATGTCCACTACTTATCTATCGTTCCATTCACGTGCTTAGATGCTACCAAACTTACAACAATTGGTTGGTATATAGGGCTAGAGGCATGGCATGCCATTGACTCTACAAAACACTAGATATTTTCATGTTAATCATTCTATGCCAATGGTTAATGTTCTGCTGTCAAAATATAAATAAAGGAAACACATACAAAAAGATGAGGATAAAGAGAAAATTGATTGGTGAAGGAAATAAAGACAAATGGAAATTATGCATTCAAAGTGATGTATTAGTGGGGTCTTTAACTTTGGACTAGTTCTCTAGTCCTGAAATTGAGGAAAAAGTTCAAAAACAAATGAATTATTAGTACTGCTACAAACATAAAAGTGAAACAAAAAAGTTGAGGGTGGCAATTAGTAGAGAGGGGACAAGATTTCTTCTGTTAATTATAGGGCTATCAACATGCTTGTTTGTGCTAGATAGTGCTGTTAAAGAATGTTTATACTTTTACGATCCATGCAATTCATCATACTTTCCCTCTTCATAATTACAAAAAAAACAATGCTGGGTTATAAAGTAAATTTTTAACTCATTTTCTCCTCTTAAATTTTAGTATTCTTATATATATATATATAAACAAAATAATACAATAATTTTCAAAATTAATAAATTAATTAACTTAAATAATTCTTAGTTATTTAAATGAATTGTTCAATTAATTTTGAAATTATTTTAATTTTAAATATTTTAATTTTCAATATATTAAATATACAATTTTTAATATAAAAAAATTACTTTTATTTATATCCCCTATATGCTGCAATTGCAAGTTTTATTCCTGGTGAATGAAGGATCACAAGGGTCCACTAAGTCAAAGCTTCCCAAAATTTCATCATCTTGAAGATATAAATGTTAGAGTAGTAATCAAGGATAGTATAGTATTATGATGGTTATTCAAGTTTTCCATCTTCAATTTTCATCAACCTCTACGCATTACAAAAAATAATAATAATCATGTTTCGTAAAACAGAAATTAGAGTCTTTCGGATTACTCTTTGTTAAGTGCAAGTCAATAATTCTGCAGGGTCTAACTCAATAATTAGAAACTACACACCATTACTTCTTTTTTTTTACTTAAAATATACCATTATATGTACCCATTAGTGTCATTGGGGGAGAATGTTTTTTGAGTAGTAAGATATTAATTACCCTGAATTGGAGTATATTCACTCTCCCTAGTTTTTATTTATTACTGTGAGGTGATTAACCAATGGTATGAAAGTATATACTCCCTCCGTCTCATAAAAAGTGTCATATATGAAAAAAATCATTCTTCTTAAAAAAATGATTAGATGTGTTAGTTTTAGTGAAAAAACTAATATTATTTACTAGAATACCCCTATTAAGTGTAGTTAATAAAGTAGTTGAATAAAGTAAAAGTTAATTAATAGGGGTATAGTAGTGAAAAAATAATAATCATTGTTACATTGATAATGTAAATGGACTATTATTTTGAGACAAAGAAAAAGTACAAATGAGACATTTTTTATGAGACAGAAGGAGTAGTTTAGTAGAGAGTGTGAATCCTCTTCTTTATTTAGAGGTGTTTATGGAAATAGGTCAATCCAAAAATCAGGTTAGTCAACCTTTCCAATCCATACTATAACCAACACAATCAAGTTTATATCCAACCAAACTCAACACATTGAATATTATTTCCTACTTGAACCAAAAATAATTAAGGATAGAGTGAGTAAAGGCTTAGATGTGGTACAATACTAGTATGTTTTTAATGCCCCCTATTACAAAAGTACCTTACAACGGTCGTTTAAGAAATCGTAATAATATTTCATTTTCATTTATCTGAATTTTTTATTATTCTATTAAAATATATTTCATCACAATCCTTAATAACAACTATTGTGATAAATAAAAGATTATTTGCTTTGATTTTCAACACCAATGTTTTTTTATTTTTCATTACAAAGGGACTTGCTTGTCTTTATAGGCCAATAAATATACTAAAATAGTATTTATACTTTATTATGGACTGTAAGGTTCACACACGCGCGTGTACACACACAGTGAAGTTATCAAACTTTCGCAAAGAATAGTTGTCACCCTCAAAACAAAACTTTAACATCGTTTTCTTTCACATGCAGCGAACTCGTCCTCATAAACTTCTTTCTCTCAACATGAATCAAATTCTGAAGATTTATCTAACAAATCTAGTGTGAGCGTACTTATCAAAAAAATTGAGGTTCCAAAGAATGTTGGTGATATGATTGAGTTTTGGTTAAATAAGACCAAGGAAGCTGGAGATGTTAGGAATAACATCACCATTATTGAACATTCTAGTGAGACGTATGGCATTAAGAAGATAACGATCACCAATTTGAATCTTGAAAAGATAAGAAAAATAAAAGTTGTTGTTAAAGAGTTAATGGAATCATGTGACTCTGAGTCAAATGAAGAATGTGATAACTTCTTGGATTCAAATTGGGCATGAAGTCTGAAGGCTTCATTGATAAAGGGAGCTTATGGTCGTGAAGATTTAAATTTTTATTTCAGTTTGATGGCCCTTGTACCTGGACATATTTTATTTATGTTTATAAAGGTTTTTATAGCCTCATTCAACTTATGTATAATAACAATTCTAATGTTAGTTGTTCTTCTCATGTTTTGCCTGTGTATGTGCTTAGATACTGACTTAATAACAACCGACAAAAATTATTTTATTGAAAGATATTTCATCACGGTCATTTATAAAATCGTTGTGAAAGATATATTATAATTCAATATTTTATTGAAATATATTAATATTAAAATATTTATTACCACGGTTATTATAAGAAATTGTTGTGAAAAGTACTTACATTTTATTACAGATTTTATTAACAAACGTGGTGATAGGTTTCACACACAGGCATGCACGCGTACATATACGCACACGCATACACTCACGCGCACACGCACACATATCACATCACAAAGCATCAATCAGCCACATGATTTTCACGCCACAAATATCTATTAGCCATGTAATTTTCACGCCACAAAAACAACAGTATCACATTACAAAGCATCAATTAGCGACGTGAGTAAAGTTGAAATATTGTATGCAATACAATTTTTTGTCCGAAGTTGAAAATATGTATGCAAAAAATTGGAGAAAGTGTGTAACCAGGATGAGGGTTAAGATAGGGTGGATGAGATGGTTCAACCGGTAAATATTAGTTGAATTAAATGGAGGTAGGTTGTTACTTTAGAATTTGATCTTAGAATTTGATCTCAAACAATATGATTTATTTATATTTATGTATAAATGTAAACAAGTTATTGATATTTAAAAATCAACCGTTATTTTTTTCAAAAAAGATGATAGTTGAGTTTAAAACAAAATGGTGGGTTCGTAATCATAATTGTTTTGTTTGACAAAAAAGAAAAATTGTGAAGTTTTTTTCCCTTATTTTTTAAATAATATTTTTCAACGAAGACATTTTGAAAATATTTTCTATGGCCTATATGTTTTCTTCTAATTGTCTTTCTATCTATAGAGAAATCTTCCTACCACCTCTCATTAATATTTTCTATGGCCTATATGTTTTCTTCTAATTGTCTTTCTATCTATAGAGAAATCTTCCTACCACCTCTCATTAATATTTTCTATGGCCTATATGTTTTCTTCTAATTGTCTTTCTATCTATAGAGAAATCTTCCTACCACCTCTCATTAATATTTTCTATGGCCTATATGTTTTCTTCTAATTGTCTTTCTATCTATAGAGAAATCTTCCTACCACCTCTCATTTTATACATGGCACTCCCCGTATTTTAATAATACCCAAGTTTCCCTTGTAGGAAGTCAAGACCAAAAATCCAGACAAAATATCCAATAGTTGAAACAAAATATCCGGTACTGACCAAAATATCCAGTAATATAAGTGAAATATCAAGCACAAATGTGTCGTAGTGTCTGAAAAATTCGAAAAATTAGTGAGCTTTTGTAAAAATTTGAAATGGTACAATTATTTTTGTGAATGGAAATATAAAATAGTCCGGAGATAATATAGCAAAAGTATATGCATTGTGGGGGTGCCAAGTACAAATTTAGGGATGTCAGGGAAATTTCTCCTCACTATCTGTGACTAGGCCAAAATGAGTAAAAGAGAAATCAAAAAGTCCAGTTGACCTAATAGCTTTTATTAATTTTAAGGAGGTGTTGTTAGTATTTGATTCTAGTATTACACTGTTTAAACTTCATATTAGTTCAAATTCTTATAAAATAAAAAGCATGGTCCATAGTAGTATAACCCTAACTATTTAAGGGTAGTGTATTGTTGAAGAACAAATTAAAATCAAGAAAATCAATTAGGGATAATAATAATCTCATTTTCCACCGTAAGCATTTGGATTGGATTCATATGCCTTATTTATGTTTTTAAATAAAACAAAAAACACCTCATACAACCTTATTCAAAGTAACTACCCTTTAAGGAATATATTGAAAGCTGTTATATCAAGTTTTAAATGTGTCTTTCTTGCAAGCAATGTCAACATTCCTTTCCCTTCACTCAAAACTATGCTGAGCGATATAAGATATACCTTATCAACAAACAAACATATGCTGCATATACAATACAAAGGTGATCAAAACAAAACACAACATCAAAGAAAGGTGTAACGTGGTAGTAGACACGATGGACATCAATTTAGAAATCAACGATGATTCTGCAAATAATGATGAACAAAAGCAACCACTTCTGCGAAACGCGGAGGTTCCAGAGGCGGAGAGGAATCTGGTACAGAAAGCTATAAGTGCAACATTTCAAAGTACCGCGCACTTGGCAAACCTTCTACCTACAGGCACTGTTCTAGCTTTCCAACTTCTGTCACCAATTTTTACAAATATTGGCAACTGTGACTCTGTCAGCAAGTCCATGACTTCTGTACTTGTGACTCTCTGTGGTGCTTCGTGCTTCCTGCTAAACTTTACTGATAGCTTTAGAGACAGTAAGGGGAATATATGTTATGGTTTTGCAACCTTTAAGGGCTTGTGGGTCATTGATGGATCAACCAAACTTCCACCACAAGTTTCTGAAAAATATCGCATACGGTTTATAGACTTTATGCATGCAATGATGTCGATTCTGGTATTTGCAGCAATTGCATTATTTGATCAAAATGTGGTGAACTGCTTTTTTCCAGAACCATCAAATGAGATACAGGAAATCTTAACGGCATTGCCTGTGGCAATTGGCGTTTTTTGCAGCATGCTTTTTGTTACATTTCCTACTGAAAGACATGGAATTGGCTTCCCCCTTTCAACAAGTTGATAGTTGTGATATTTTTTATGTCCATGGTTGTATTCGATTTCAATGACTTATTTGATTAATGAATTGTTATAATGGGGAAAAAATATTTTCCACCAAAGTGCATTATTATATAAAATCAACTTGTAAATAGTTTGCAAATACAGGCAAGACGCCTTACAATAGACCCGTAATGGGTCTGACCTTAAGTTCATAATTTTATTTGAACTTCTCGATTTTTATTGTAACAGATAAAACAGAACATCAGAACCCTGTTAAAGAATAGTGTGAACTCACCACTACACAAAACAATGATAGATAAAATATCCGAGTCCGGCCATATAAATAGAAATCAGAAAATTATGAATCCCAACTAAAATGTTAGTTTTGCACTACGAAAAGAATATGGTACGCTTGAAATTTGGCCAAATTACTGGAACTGGTTGAGCAGCAAGATTTCTAGAAAATGAAAAATAAAAGTAACCATCATGTAATAGGCTTAATCAAAACAAAGGATTTTTATTTACCTGTGTTTGTTTACCTTACCCATCAGGCCAGAACCATGGCAAATATTTACCGAGAAGTATTTGCATCATTGAAGTTTCAAAAAGGTCGAGCAAGAACCAATAAGTGTCCCCCCATAAAGAGAAGGTGAGGTGTAAAGTTAGTTTCAATTGCGTACAGCAAATTACTGTCACAGTTTGAACCTTTATCCTTGGTCATGAAAGCAATGATCGTCGGAGAAAGTCACATTCATACATTCCATATTCCCTCATCTGGGTTCACAAACTTCAACTCTCAGCTTCAATAACTTTTTGCTTCAGCTCAACCAACAATAGCTCGGTGGCTTCTCTCACTTTTTTCCGATCCCAAAGTCCACACATTAATACATTCCATATTCCCTCATCTGGAATGCAGCCATCTAATATCATCTCGTCCAGAATCCGAGCAGCTTTGTGCTGGTCTCCTCTCTTGCAAAAGCATTTGATTAAACAGTCAAAAGTGCCGATCTCAACAGAGATACCCCTAGTACGCATACTAAGATACAATTGGAATGCGCGAGGTGGATCAATATTATTACAAAGACCTTGAACCACCATGTTATGCATTCTGACATGAAAGCTCCAACTTGCTCGATTAGGTGAGATACCACCAAGAACCATCTCATCAATGAAGTTTGCAGCTTCTTGATAGCTGCTTGTAGCACAGAGACCACTTATCACTTTCCCGTACATCCCTGCATTTGGTTTCAATCCTTGAAGCCTCATCCTGTCAAGAATCTCCACAGCTTCTCTAAACTTTCCTTCTTTACACAGTCCATAGATTAACGTACTGTAAGTGACCATGTTAGGCGAATGACGTCTTCTAACCATCACTTCTAACAACTCCATTGCTTGTGATGAATGGCCACATTTACACAAACCATCCATTAAAGAACTATAAGTAAAAACATTTGGCTCAATGCCATTTCTTATCATCTCTTCAAGCAATTCTATAGCTTCATCCAAATTATTAGATTGACACATGCCATGTATCAAACTAGTATAGCTAACAACTGAAGGCGACAAACCTTTCTCTTCCATCTCATCCAACAATTCCTTCGCCTGATTGATTTTTCCAAGCTTGCACAGCCCATTAATCAATGTACCATACGTATACGAATCTGGCTGGCATCCACGATTAGGCATTTCACGAAATATCTTGAAAGCAGACTCAATAGTTTCTTCATTTTTGCAGAGCGCCTTGATCAATATATTGAGGGAAACAATACTAGGCGGAATACCCTTTTCTCTCATCTCCTTGTAAAAACCAATCGCCCTTTTCACATGATTTTCCTCCACAAGAATATCAAATATTGTAAGGTAAGACTTCTGAGTGGGCCTAAGCTGAAAATTCTCCATCTTATGAAAAACCCTGATGGCATCAAGTGGCCTGTGCACACGTCCATAACCTCGGCATATGGTTAAAAATATGTCCTCGTCAACCTTGCAATCTTCTTGCTTCATTCTCTCCAGCATTCCTTCAGCTGGCCTAAATTGATTCACAGAAACTAGCCTATAGATCATTGCACCAAAAGTTTTATGATCATGTCGAAATCCATTGCTATACTCATCTGTTGCAGAATCAAACATAAGGACAGCTTTGTTTATGTCCTTTTCTGCCTTTATTAGCTGCTCAACTAGTGAATTTGTAACTTGCTTTGGCCACTTAAACAAAGTTTTACTGGCCATAATAACCTCAACTGAAAATGCTTAAAAATGAAAGATTATGATAACTTGTAACAATTCTAGTTCCTCAAAACAAGCATCTCCATTCAATAACAAGCACAAAATTACACAGAATCTGGTGTAACAGCCAATGTTAACGAATTAATCAGTGTGTGTACAATGTTTAGAGTTAGTTTTAGTTTGAAACATGGGTGAAGCATTTCATCAAATAGGTATCGGGCAAAATGAAGCTGCTGAACAATGAAGCCTCAAACTTCGAGAGATGTGTTAATTGAGATTGAATAGAAACCGCTCACAGACATGTATGTTTGGAGAATTTGATGTAAACAAAGCAAGAAGTTCGAAAAAACAATTGAGGAAACTATGTTACCTCGTTTTACGGGATTGGGACATCATCGTCATGTTCCAGAATTTTTTCCGTCGTTTTGGTTCGTTTTGTTTTCAACGTTGCTGGAATATAAAATAAAAGTGTCTCCGTAAACCGTTTTTGAATGGACCGCCACCATGTATGGGCTTAGTTTCTTTTTGTTTGGGCTTTAAGCAATGACCTTGTATAATTAGAGTATTTTACGAGAGAAGAGTTTACCCCGCACCCCCAATTATACCTGTACCCCCCAGCAATTTTTTTTTGACCAAAATACCCTCATATAAATAGTTACTAATTTAAATTCACTTTCCATTTTTACCGTTCGTCCAAAAGTTACAGAGAGAAAAAAAATTTTGATTTTCGCACGTGTTTACCGGAAGACTACAAGTAAGTCTTCCGGAATGTAAAATTTTGTACCGGAAGAGTTTGTGAAAGTCTTCCGGTACCGGAAGACTTTATGAAAGTCTTCCGGTACCGGAAGACTTTATGAAAGTCTTCCGGAATGGTTTAAATGACTACCGAAAGACTTCATCAAAGTCTTTCGGAAAAATTGCCTACCGAAAGACTTTGATGAAGTCTTCCGGAATGGTTTTGTGTGTACCGGAAGACTTCAAGAAAGTCTTCCGGAAATTTAATTTTATTTTTTTTTTATTAAATAATTGTTTTTCTGTTTTTTTCAGTGGTGCGATCACGCGGCAGAGATGGGAGGATTCCAGTGCGATCGATGGGACGGGGCGAGACGAGTAGGTCACGCGCAGATGATGCTGGTACATCTGCAGCTGCAGCTGACCCTGTGGGGTATCCTGGTGGTCCGTACGATACCAGTCTTTTGGTTTCGTACGAGCATCACGTGGCGAGACGTGTATGGTTGGGTGAGGTAAGGAAATTATAATTATTTAGTTTTGAATAATAACCGAAATTATATAATTTGTTTATCTAATTTGTTTAATTTTATTTGATTTCAGGAGAGGGGGGCGAAGAAGGAACTGAAGGTGGCTGGACATGGGTTGAAGTTGACCCAGATGGTTCCACAGCAGCTTCCACCGGAGATTGAGGGTATCATATCGAGATCCGGTTTAGCTTCCTTACAGAGATCGAGTTTGAAGAAGATTGATGCAAACTTGGTTTCTGCATTTGTGGAGAGATGGCATATAGAGACATCTTCATTTCACCTGCCGTTCGGTGAAATGACGATTACTCTCGATGATGTGGCATGTCTGCTTCATTTGCCTATTAGGGGGGTATTCTGGAACCCTCAACCCATCAGTGAGGAGTTAGCCATTGAGTGGGCTGTTGACTATCTTGGAGTGACATCGAGAGTGGCACTTTTCCAGGTTCGTGAGTGCAGAGGATCGTACTTCAAGATAGAGTGGTTATATGATCGATTCGTAGAGCATCGAGCAGCTTCACGTTGGGCATTTGCGACCCGATGTTATTTGATGGTGTTAGTGGGCTGCACCATCTTTGCGGATAAGTCATTTACACTCGTGGAGGCGCGATACTTGGCATTATTTAGGGACCTGGATGCGTTGTCCACCTATAGTTGGGCAACAGCTGCATTGGTGACACTGTATAGGTTTTTTGGAGATGCGTCTATGTTTAGCTGCAAACAGCTTGGTGGTTATCCGACTCTCCTACAGGTATATATTTAAATTCAGTTTATTATGTTAAAGTTATATATTAAATTTAGTTTATTGATTTTCTTTTAATTCTAATTTTAATTTTATTATGTTCATTCTGTTCTATTTAATTATTATGTTATTGTTTTTTTAACAGTGCTGGATTCACGAGTATTTTCCTACACTTGGGAAAAAAGGAGAGAATTGGATACCTGCTCAGAACTGTGGACTCCCGCGAGCGATGAGGTGGACGTACAAACAGGGGGCGTTAAAGGTGGATGAGTTGCGACCCATTATGGATGAGCTGACACCGACTGATGTCATATGGAGGCCGTTCGAGGATCATAGAGTTCATCGTCGTTTTGATGAGATTTCTCTATTCAGGGGTTGTTTGAGGTGGGGAGATACTATTGTTCCATACATGCCTGACAGGTGTCTTCGACAGTTTGGATACCGTCAGTCCATTCCACCTGCACCCATTGATCCTAGGATGGCTGGTGACATTGATGTTGAGTGGATTAGTTACATCTAGAGCGCTGGCCAGGTGATTCGTTCTGCTGCACGGACGACTATCCCATTATCGTGTTTCGCATCCTCGATTGGTACCTCCTACCTATGATGAGCCCTATGATGAGCCGCCAGTTGCATCTATTCCTGAGTACGATGCGGGACCATCTGATCCTGCATGGGGTTCTGTGTCCACCTTGATTCATCGCTACCTTCAGCAGAATGCAGCTGAAGAGGATGATCCACATTTTGCTGATCTGTTTGCAGCTTTACGTATTGCTCGTTCACAGTGATGTATAGTTATGTTTATGTCATATTATTTCTTAGACTTTGTTTCTTAATATATTGACATTTGAACTGATATTTATGTTATATGTTATTTATAGTTTTTCGATTACCTGAATCCAATTTATGTTATATGTTATTTAAGTGAAAATAAAAATGAAAAACATAATGAAATTAAAACATATAATATAATTCATGAATAAAAATGAATAACATAGTTTATAATTTATAATGAGTTTGTAATATAGGCGTAAGTTGTTGCCAATGTTGTAGACGCGCAGCAAATCCTACCATCCACGATGTTGCTGCTGGAGAACGAAAGTTCCTCCAATCTGTTGTCACTGGTGGCAATGGAAATCCTTCTTTCATGTTAACCTATATTCAAAATTAAACAATACATTATTTAATGTTACTCAAATAATTTACTAATAATATCAAATTATAACAATGTTTACCTGAATCCAATGATTTGAGTTTACAAATCCAATGCAATAAAATGAGACATTGGGTGAGAATGTAGTTGTCACAGGTTGTGATGGTTGAGATGGTTGAGATTTCTTTTTTGAATTTTGTGATGGTTGAGATTGTCGTTGTGAAGATTGTGATGCTTGATCAACATATTCATGATACGAAGGATCCCTGTAAACATCATACCCTTCAGGTTTTTTGTCTTTTTTCTTGACTCCACCTTTTGTCTTTATTTTTTCAGGTGGTGCTAACAAAGAAGTCGTTGTGGGAAATGCAAGTTCATAAACCCTACTATGTAATGCCCTTCTTCCAACAACATCTTGTGACCTATACCTTTTCCATAACTCATCCATTGCAGATTTCATACCCACATCTGATTCCTCATCTAAGTCTTCTTCCAACTTAATTTCCATACTTAGTTTCCTCCAATGTACATGCACAGCCTCAATTGGTATCGGAATATCACTAATTCTATACCCTGCCAACTCACACGCGCAAGGTAATCCATAGGTGGATCTAAGAGTACATCGACATCTGTCTTTGTTAGTTCCAATATAATCAACTCTCTTTAACTCTTCAGCAACGCGCCTCAATGCAGCTCGCGACACTGAAGTACGTAAATATGTGTAAAATGGACTTGAATGTACATGTGCAACTTCATACACACTCTTTTGAAAAGAAGCTCGAATGTTGCTAATTTGTATCTTTAAGTTGTCATTCATGGCCTCCCAACATTTGACCATGTCACCAATACTGTTACCCAACATCTGCTTTAACTTCCAATGAGCAGACTCAACGCTATAATAATACATATTTAAACTAAGTAAGAAAAATACAAAATTCACAAAAAGTATATTTTGGGATCTAAAACAAAACATACCGATTAGTCGTCGTGTTACCCATATGTAGGACTCGATTAATCCATGCGCAAACAAACCTTTGTCTATGTGGTGTCAACCATGTGTCGTTCACGTACTCAAAAAATTTAGGACAATCAACACACTCTTGCTCAAGTTCTTTTAAATGTTGTGCATACTCAACCTCATCACTAGCCCATACAACATCCGTCCATAATTTGCCAATTGACTCCTGCTTATCAGGATCCACTAATAGTTTCCTTTTTGCACCAACATTTTTGTTAATGTGAAACTGACATAGCAAATTATTTGTCTTCGGAAACACAGTTTCAATGGCTTTCATCAAAGCAAGATCTCTATCTGTCATCATAACTTGTGGAAATAAATCTTTTTTCACAAACAATTTTTTAAGCTTATCTAACACCCAACAAAAAGTCTCAGTCTGCTCAGACTCAATATACGCAAATGCGACAGCAAAAGTCAACTCGGTAGATGTCATTCCAACAATTTCAAACAAAGGTTGTCTGTATTTGTTTGTCTTATAAGTGCTATCCATAACTAACACAATAGGAAACATATTCAACAACTTAACTGAATCTGGATGTGCCCAAAATATATCTTTAATAACTTCAGAGTCATCTCTTTTTCTACTCCAATAAACATAACCTGCAGCCTCGATAAGCTTAAACAAATGTTGTATCTCACTTCTAGGACCTCTTATCTCTTTTTCCATCATACTCTTTTGCTTGTATATTTGTGTGATACGAGTGACACAATCTGGATCAATCTCGTACAAGGAATGCAATATATTTCTGGGTGCAACCTTTCTCTTTGTTAAATCAGCAACATGTTGCTTCTGATCCGCTGTCAACCTACCAACAAATGAGTGACCTTCTAATCTATCGGGTAAATCATGGTTATGAACGCCGCATTTTACATCAATCTTCCATCCAGATCCATCTTTTGTCGGAATCGACCTGATCTTAAATGGACATCCACATTTCTTCGTCGCACTTTCTATTCCACTACGAATATCCTTGTATTTCCCACCTTTATCGCAACCAAATATTATTTTGTTCTTTCTTCCTCTCTTGCCTGTTTGTGTATGTGAACGAGTGATGACGACCGTCACTTTATTTCGTAATCCGGTGTCTTTGACCCATCTTATCACCTCTTCTCGTGTACCAAATATCTCTGTCGTTGTAAATACATCTGATGTATTCACACATATCGGTTCTTTTTCGTGTAAAGGTACTGCACCTACAAAATGAAAATATTTTTTTAAAAAATGAATTAAAAAAACTTAAATAATAAAAAAAAAAAATCAAACCGGAAGACTTTATGCAAGTCTTCCGGTATTGTGCTCTTACAATACCGGAACACTTACATAAAGTCTTCCGGTACACATATTCATTGCTACCGGAAGAGTTAATAAAAGTCTTCTGTACCGGAACACTTTTATTAAGTCTTCCGGTGCACAAACATCATAATACCGGAAGACTTACATAAAGTCTTCCGGTATGTAAATTTACGTACCGGAACTCATTATCAAAGTCTTCCGGAACGTGTAATTTTTGACAAATTTTTACTTTAACCGTACGGTCTGACACAAATGGTAAAAAAAAATAATAATAAAATAATAATATAATAAAATAATCTAAGGTTAAAATGGGCATTTTTTAAAAAATGTGGGGGTACGGGTATAGGTGGGGGGGTGCGGGGTAAAATCTTCTTTACGAGAATTTTTTTCACACTCTATGTATTTCGTTCGTACGCATGTGTGAATTTCTCATTTTGCTCCTAGTTTTCGCGATATATCTTCGGACGTATCATTTGCACATCCAACAAAGACCGTTCTAAGATATATCCTCGTGCATTTGTTAAAGTTTTATTCCCAAGATATATCTATGGAACGGCTTGGAGAAAACACTTAAATTGTTTAGTTCAGTGAATATATCGAAAATATATCTCCGAAACTTGTGGGCGGCAATTTGAATTTTTTGTCACCTTTGTATGTCAGGTTATTTTTTAGATGTATCTCCGGAAATATCTTATATAGCTACCAGCTGCATGATCAGTCTCCCATTGTTGCCATACTTCATTTTCAACTCAAATCCTCACCCTAAAAACTTTTCATTCTCAATCCATTTTTTCACTCCAAAGCTCCATCCTTTTATTTCAACATATCACGTGGGACTAAAGAAGATAGAATTATTGGTAAATATTGTTCATTTTCATCTGTATTGCTCACATTAATAATGAAATTTGACTGAAAAAAGTTACGCATTGTCCGGAGATGTATCTTTGGAACGTCTTTGAGGTTAAACTTTTCCGAAGATACATTTTTTGAATAATTTTATGGTCATTTTCCAGCTTTTTCTGCAACAGTAGATTAATTATTTATTGTTTGTATTGTTTCTAATAGATATGGTGCACCCCGATAATTTCTCAAAATAAGTAATTTCTATGAACAGTGTTTCTCCAAATGTTCAAGGGGTTGTTGTAAATGTGGTAGATATTGACAATGACTTTAATAACAATCAAGAGTTTGAAAATCGTGATAACATGGTTGAATGGATTCGCATGGTGGCATCTAGACTTGGATTTTGTGTGGTTATCGGAAGGTCGGCTAATGGCTCAGATAGAAAATGCGCGTTTGTGACAATGTTGTGCAAAAGAAGCGAGAGTTATCGAACTCTTATCCGAAGTTTGAAAAGAGAGGACGCGAGTAGTAGAAAATTTGAGTGTGCGTTTGAGCTCTGTGGTTACATGTTGGCTAACAAAAAATGGAAATTTAATGTCATTAGTGGTTTGCATAACCATGATTTGTGCTTAAAATTACTCGGTCATCCTAGTGTATGTCAGTTCAAGCCGAAAGAGAATGAATGTATTAGTAACATGACCTTGAATCTTGTTTAACCAAAAAATATACTTGCAACATTGAAACAGAAGCAACCTGACAATATATCAAATATCAAGCAAGTATATAACATTTGGTACCTCACTAATAAGACGATTATGGGGGGATAGAATTGAGATGCAACAAATGTTAAAACTGTTGGACGATAGCAGTTCCCAGTACCGAACTTGCGACGATGGAGTTACGATTAGACAAAATCCATTATCTCACCTCCCTCAAAGATATCCTAGACAAAAATCCATTATATCATACCTTATATAGACATACAAATGGTTGTGAAGCTCGAGTATCATTCACCTTCGGTTGAAAATGAAGGGAATATTGTGTTCAACAAATTTGAGGTCAAGACTCGAGCGGATGTTAGGGCTACGTCGCATACGTATTTCGATTTCGAATAGCAACTTTCACTCGAGTTGGAAGCGATATTACGAAGATCGGTCGAAGATATCCTGAAGACGTGCTAGCGTCCACCGGGATATTGAAATGTAGTATTTAATATTTTATTGAAATCATTATTGTAATGCTTATTTTATGTTATGAATGTCAATTGCATTTTAGAAAGTTCATTTTCTGTTGAAGTTGATTCTAGTATTTTTCCGGATATGTAACTATGGATTTGTTCCGGAGATTCATCTCCAGAACAAATTAAACCCAATATATAGGGCGTCACTCAGAATGACCTTTGTTGGATGTGGAAATGACGCGTCTGGAGATATATCTCCCGAAATAGGGGGCATATTTGGAATTTCATACGATGTGCAATGAATACATAGGGTGAAAAAATAAATTCACATTTCTTAATGCTTACTTACCACGCGAAATACTGAAATGTTTCTTAAATTTTGGAGAGGCATCTCTGAATGCACCATGCATCAACGCTATGGTGCACCAAATGAGTGTAACCCTTGATAAATACTAAAAAAATCCGAGAAACATCTCTAGAATTTTTAACAAGTATGTTGATAGTTGATCAGCCTGATGGATATTCTGGAGATGCATCTTCAGAAGTTTGGGGCGGGATTTTGAAATTTGCTGCCGCATTTGCATGTCAGATATTTCCAGAGATACATCTCTGAAATAATTTGATAAAACACATAGATGTATGATCACGCGACTATACTTGTTTTTTACTCAAAACCCTCACCAAAAACCCTTCCATTCTTAATCCATATTTTCACTCCAAATCTTCAATCTTTTGTTTCGTCACACCAAAGGGAGGAAAATAAGTTGGAATTCCATGTAAAGATCATATATGTCAAGCCTTATTGCTCATTAATCTTGTTTTTTGTCTGAAAATTAGAGTTTATTCTGAAGATACATTTCCATAACAAGTATGAACTTACCCGAAAATGCATTTTTGGTATCTCTTTGTGTTCATTTTTTCAGCTTTGTTTACAACATTAGTGCTTATTTACTGTTCTGTGGTAATTCTTTTCATTAGATATGATGCACCCTGATGTTTTCCCTAAACAAGTTGTGTCTCCCACTATTAAAGGTGTTGTTGTGAAGGCGGTAGATGTTGGCAACCAATTTAAAAATGAGAAAGAGTTTGAATTTTGTGATCACATGCTTCAATGAATTCGTACGAAGGCCTCTAAACTGTGATTTGGTGTGACGATGACATGCGAAAGAAACGGAAAATATAAACCTCATCTCCGGAATTTTGAATGAGACGACACTGATTCAAGAAAAAGTGAGTGCCCCTTTAATGTGTGTTGTTATAAGTTGACAAACAATAACTGAAGATTTAATGTCATTTGTGGTTTTCATAACCATGATTTGTGTGGAAAGTTAGTCGGTTATCTTATTGCGTGTTGTCTCTTGCTAAAATAGAAGGAATACCTTACTGATATGACATTAAATTTGGTTCAACAGAAAATTATACCTGCAACTTTGAAACATAAAGACCGGAAAATGTCTCAAATACCAAGTAAGTGTACAATATTCAGTACCAAACTAACAAGGTGCTTATGGGGGATAGAAATGAAATGCAACAACTCTTGAAATTGTTGGATGATAATAATTATGTGTCTAGGTACCGAACGTGCAAGGATAGAGTTACCATTAGAGATATATTTTGGACTCATCCTTATTCCATCAAGTTATTCAACATGTTTTCTATTGTGCTTGTACTTAGTTGAACATATTAGACAAACATGTTTGCCCATGTTTCAAAAATTATTTAAAAAATATTTTGAGAAAATGATTGAAAAGTGACTAGAATGGTTGGAAAACAACTCTTCAATTCTCAAAATGGTCAAAGAAGGTTTTGATAACAAAGCTTTTGATAGAAATAAAACATTTAAAGACGGGAATATGTGTTTGAAGACCAAATCACATCTCTCCCTTATGTCCATTAGCGCATAATAATCAACATTAATTTTGCTTTATCCCAAACTCTCAATAAATACTATTTTCCATTACCAGCAAAGTTACATTAATTTAAATTTATCTTTTCTCATAACTTATAACATGAGAAAATCATTTAAGAATTCCAAAGGGAGCTCTTCCAAAGAGATTAGCAAGGGAATCATATATGTTGAAGGAAGGAGCCAGGAGAATGAAAAGCTCGAGATTTCTGAAGATGCAAAGCCAAAAACTAGTTCACCTGTTGGACCTTCTTTTGTTGGAAGAACTTTAATCTCCAAAATGAAGAAACCTAAGAAGAATAAGGATTCAGTTGATGACTATGGATCAGATTTTGACGAGGACTGGATGAATTACCTCAAAATATGTGATTTCCATCCAGACGTAGTTTGAGAGTTGTAGTTCTTTGTGGTGTTTTTGTTTTCTTAAGAGAATAATGCATAAATGTACCACCTTCTTAATTAATAATAATAACAGATTCTTTGCCTTTGCATTTATTTATGATTCTTTTGCCACTAACATCCATTTGTTAAGCCATCAAGAATAATGTTTTAAAGATGTTTTTAATTATTTCAACCAATTTTATGTTGTGTGTGTTAATAAAAATATAGTGAGTTTAAAAGGTATTTTAATCACATAACAATAAAAGAAATTATTTAGGGGGGATCAAAACAAGAATTAATTTTATCCAAAAAAATAATTCTCAAAGGTAACATAAATATATTTGACAATAAAAGAATATGTATGATAGATGTCACACATCTTTTCCTTAAAAGAAAGTGTTTGATTAAGCCTATTAATATAACTCAAAGATTTAAAGACAGAAAATTCCTAGAGGAATTATAGCTTAGGACCTTCTTAACCATAAAACTTTCTTACTCAAAGAATTTACTTGTTTAGAGTCTAATAACTCAGAAACACAAAGAAAAGAATCAGTGTCACAAATGAATTATACGGTAATAAAACAAATGGTAATGTCAAATGGGGATGAGACATAATATTCTAAACACTTACATAATTAACCATCGGTTATTATCCAATAACTAAGAAATCAAGTGTCGGAAAACCTTTCAAATTCATGACACATAAATGGACAAGTGTTAAGAAAAATATTTCACTTATATGCTATCAGACACAACAAATCAAATTATGAGCATTAGAAAAATATTTCACTTATATGCTATCAGACACAACAAATCAAATTATGAGCATTAGAGGTTTAGTTATATCGTATGCTACTATTCATCAGAAGCTACCTCAAAGTTTCTAATCACAGTAGCTTCTGATTATCATCAAACTATGATCCTCCATACACAAGCAATCATTAATCTTTAATAAAATGCATGTTCAGATTCTTTTTTATAAAATTATATCATTCAATAGTAAGAGGTGGATTTTATATATATCATCCCATTGATGATACTCCATTGATTTGAGTATAAAATTCCTAATTACCGTGTACTGTGAAGGTTGGATTTTCTGAGATTGAACTGAAGGAAAAATATGGATGACTGAGAAAAAGAACATGAAACTAACGTTGGGACGACCGTCTCGTAGCGCGACGAACGTCACCTGGCTGTGACGACCATCTGGAGTGTGTCGATCGCCACACAGTGTAACGAGGGTCATGATGGTGTTACGATCGTCGCGCCCTTTCCTGTGACATGGGTCTTTCCTTTCTGTTAGCTTGGCCGCTTGATGACACACATTTACCTTGATTTTCCAGAAACATAATTGAGATGAGGATCACTTTAAGTTTATTAGTAGCAGTAGTAATAAGAGTTAAGGTAGCAGGTAGTCTTTTAGTAGCAGGTTTGGAAATTAGTTTAGTGACAGTTCGACATGAATTTAGCAGAGGCATAATAAGGACCTTAGTACGAAGTATGTATAGCATAATTTCTAGCCGATAAATAATTAATCGGTCTTTGTCGAATTTTTTTTTAATAATTACGCGGTTTTGTTGCTGTATAATTTGGTTTATTCGTTGTGTTTTGTACTTTGTTGAAAATTGTGAATTTGCAGGTGGTATTGTATCTGGGTGGATTGCCTCTATTTATTGGCAAATTTAAGTTGTAGGACTATGGCCAAGGTTGAATTGTTGTTGTGCTGCTATGTGACTATTATTGTTGTTATTTTGACATTCATTTTGAGTTGCATACATAGCATATCAAGTTGGAGTTGTTGCTCGGTAAGTTGGGCTGGATTAACAAATTAAGTTGAAGGTTTATACCTTGTTGACGCCTCTATTAATTGGCTTATTTTCAAGTTGTGAGTTATGCTCTAATGGTATTACATGCATGTGCAATTTATAAGTCACATTTCAAGTTGCATAATTATGTTGTTGTGTTGTGACTTGTGTTAATTGATGTTGGTTACAAGTTGTGAAGTGGTGATTTTATATAATCTGATCTAATATATTGTTTATCATACATTCAATTATATTGTTTGATATCTCACCCCTTTTGTTTGAATGTTGTCTCTACGTAGATAACGCGCAGGTGATCCGGAGTGAAGGTTATCTACCTTCATTAGTTCGAATCAGTGTCGTCGCTCTGATACGTAACACTCGAGGGGGGGCAATGAACGATTGTTGCTTTATTGTTGATTTTATTTTCGTTGCTAAATTTTTAAGTTGAAATCGCTAAAATACTTTGTTGTATTGAAGTTGTTTTCAGTTGGACAAAGATGTTATGTCATCAGAGTTGAGATTATGATTCTGCTGCTTAATTATAAAAGTTGTTTTGGTTTACAAAGACATAATTATGTTGTTATCATTTCACCCAAGCTTTAAGTTTTATGTATCTTTGTTAAAATGTAATTAATGTCGTTACTATAAGTTGTAAGTATGACATCCAATTTGTGTGTTGAAATTTTGTAACTCTGATTTTATTAATATTTGTCCTGTATAAATGGGGTATTACATTAGTGGTATCAGAGCAGGTCAGTCCGTTCGACCAAGTTGTCTAATGTTGTTTATTCCTTAGTATGCGACATGTGTGCGAAACATTGTCGGTACTTGCTTATCAGTTTCTAATTGTTTGTCTCCAGGAGTTAGTTTGAAACAAGTAGAGGATAAGTTTGCTTCTCAGAGATGTTTATGGTATGTGAAGTTAGTTCTAGGTAATATTGATTGCAAGACTGCAAGTGTTGTCACGACTGTATTATTGCAAACTAACGAGAGTAGGGACTCATGATTCTTATCGGTCGGTCAAGTTTGAGATACTTTTGAAGGGGGACGATTCAGTATGGTTGATGTCAGCTTCTTGGAGAATAGAGGGAAATGTGGCGACTAATGTTATGTTTGTGATGTATAATTCTTGACGCCTCTCGAAGATAATTGCGACTTTCCTCTGGAGTGTAGATCAGAGTTTGGAGACAGTTAAGAAATGATGTTTTATCTACTAAGAGAGTAAGATAACTCTTAAATAATGAAGCTTATATGAGTGCATGTGTATGATGACAGTTATATGGGATGTGCACAGATTATTGATAGTGGATTAAGAAAATGATTGAGATCAAAGATCTACTCCAAAGAAATTGACAATTTGATGAATCAAATGGTAGAGTAATATATCTTGAGTATAATTGGATTGAAGTCGGGTGGTTTTTAGAGTTAGGTGAAAAGCAAGGATAGTTGGAGGATCTTGGAAGCGAGAGAGAGAGAGGGGGGGGGGGGTATAACTCATGTTCATCAATTTTAATTTCCAGTTTCGCAATTATCGAATAACCTTAAAAAAAAGCATAATTTTTCACTCGAAACTCCGATGGGAGCGATTCTGGACTTTTCGGAAAGTTTACTAAATTCTCTATCGTTTGCATATAAATTTTGTCTTCAACATGTTTTTGAAGAGAGAGAAAAACATGTTTAAATATTTGGGTCTGATGCTGATTTTGATGGAAGTATTTATACAGGATTTTTGGATCATCCGCCATTGCGCAGGCGATAACTTTTTACTCGTAACTCATATTTAAGCGATTCTTGAATTTCTGGATTCTACATGAAATTCCCTTCATTTTGTAATATAATTTTGTGTTTGAGAGGTCTGTATTGAAAGGGGTAATTGTGTTTGAAGATGAACGGTTCTTGCTGAAAATGGTAAGATGAGGTCAGGTGTAAAATGTTTAGTAATAAGAAGAAGGTAAAAGTATCGGATGAACATATGGGAGTGTGGCATGTGCCAGTGAGAATGATTAGAGTATAGAAATCTTTGAGGAAGGTTAAATAGTAAAGTGGATTGTGTGTCATTGACGATATGTGTCGACATGTGTCAGACTTTTTTGTAAGTTTCTATCACCAACCAGATGATGAGATGGTATTGTTGAGAGTGTGATGAATGAGAATCAAGTGTGAAACTATACAAATCATCGAGGTTATAAGATTAAAAAGAAAGACAAAGGATTTATTAGTATTTTTAAAACTCTTAACTTGGAAAAATGTTTCGATTTAAGTGGGCTAATTTGGATTGTACTTGATACAATAGTGATTCTGGTATTAGAAGGATATTTATTAATTGTGTTATGCGACAAGCGTGTATAGGAGAATATGTATTGAATTTTAGGCATTTTTATATCATTGACGAGGTTAGAAATAAGGAAATTAAGAAAATGTTATGCCACCGTTATGGTTGTCGGTTGTCTATTGATAAATTGAGGAACTGATCACCCTTAATCTCTTGTTGATAGTTGACAGAATCATGTTGGATGGAATATACATGTCTTACCAACTAGAATTATATGTACAATGAATAGTTTGGATTTGAGCCAAGTTCTTAAGGATTGTTTTGATTAGTCGATACAGATTCTTATATAGGAAGATGATGCAGACTCAAGGATGTTAGTATGAGGTTGCGAGTTGATCGGTAAGTAGTATCGAAACTCATTATTGTATTCTGGATAACATGGGTTTTGATTTATGATGGATCGAGAATTCGATTGACATGAGACTTGAGGCATTATAGAGATGATCCAAGGAGGAAGTAAATGGAAATGTAAGACCATGATTTTACCAAGGATGTCGAATAGAGAATGGTAATGGTTAGTATGTTTTAAAGTGTATATAGGGAGTATGAATTGTATCTTCCATACTTGTTTGGATAAGTTAGAACCAATGTTCGTTGTGGATGTTCTGATCTGTTATAAAATCATAAGGAGAGCGCGTAAAGTATTTGAGAATTGAGTTACAAGTATTGAAAGAAGTGAAGTTATATGTAAGTTATCAAAGTGTGATTTTTTTGGTTAATAGAGATGAGTTTACTTTGTTGTGGTAATTTAGATGAGGGTATTATGGTGGATCCATCTAAAGTAGAGGTAGTTCTGCAATGAGGAAGCTCTGAAGTGGGTTAATGGGAGTATAATATTCTTTGACTTAGTTGGTTATTATCACAGAGTTTTGTAGCAGAAATCGCGAAGGAGCTTAACATCGTCGAGCGTGCTTATCGCGAGCTAGAACCCGTTTAGCATGTTCTGGGAGTGAAAAAGATGATTTTTCTTGTTGAAATTAATTGGACACGTGTATTTTTATGTTGTTGTAATGTTGTTATGAGTTTAAGACGAGCTTAGACAATGTGTTAATACAAGATGGTAAAGTTGTCGCTTATGTTTTACGATAATTGGGGATTCATGAAAGTATCTATCCTATTCAAGATTTGGGATTGGCTGAAGTTGTAGTTGTGTTGGATATTCAAAGGTATTATTTTATGGATCTAGGTTCGAAGTATTCGGTAATCACAAGAGTGTAGAATACCTGTTGGTTGGAATTTCCGGTGAGTTAAGTCGAAAGTGTTTTCTTATGTCAGTTTTGATGGTCGGAAGGTTGATGGGGACGTGATAGTGTTGTAACCCAAAATTTTCCCTCACATCTTCAAGATAATGTGTCTCAAGAGGTCTCCTAATAGTCACAAGATTCTCAATTGCTCAAAAGGGGATTCAAGGTTTCATCAAACAAAGTCTCCTCCTAAGCAATGGATCTTAAACTAGGGTTTTGAGTTTATCAAAGAAAATTGGACTTTTAAAGCCTTAATTGGATCTCATGACATCCCACACATCTAAAAGAATCCTCATGTCAAGTTTCAAGACTTTCCTCACAAGTTTGGTCAGTCAGATGCTCAGGATATTAAAAATCAGTTAACTTGGTCAAAAGGTCAACTATGGTCAACAAAAAGTCAAACTTCAAGATTTTTGGTCAACATCGAGATTATGAGGTTAAATTCATCATTTGATCAAGGGTTGATCATGATTCATCAAGGGAACCTCCTAATCATCAAGAATCAGGAGTTATTAAATTAGGGTTTTTGTAGGAAAAGTCAATTGTACTTTGACCAGTCATAACTTTCACATGCTTCATCAGATATTTCCCATTCAAAGCTCATTTTGAAGAAAATTCAATTCTCTGCAACTCTGTGTCTCACAAGCCAGGTCCAAAAATGCTTCATTTGAGAGATATGAGCCAAGACATTATAGGTCCTTTTAAAAGTCAACAAAAAATCAACATTTTCAAAAGCTCATAACTTGAAAATGGAATATCAAATAGACATGGGACCAAAAGGAGTGGTTATGGGACACTATAAGCTTTCTAAAAAGTCCTAGAACACATTCATGGGATAAAAATTGAGAGAGTTATGCATTGTTGAAGTTGGACCATTTTGAGGAGGTGTATGAAGCAAATTATGGCCAAAACTTAAGTTTCTTCCAAATGGGCCCATATTTTTCCAACTCAAACTCAATTATAAGATCATGCACGACTCGTGAATCATAATATCTGATTTTTTTATATTTATTTTATATTATATTGGATTTATTTCATTTAAATTCAATTTTAATTAAGATAAATATTGAAAAATCAAATATTTGATCTTAGGTCTATTTTGGGATCAAATATTTGATGTTTATGATGGCCGTGAGTGTCCAAAATTCGTGCAAGACCAAAGAGAAAGTGTATCATAATCAAATATGCAAAAATAGAATGATTGAAATTACCATTGAATAGAAAATCAAATATTCTTCACCCAAGCCCAAAATCTGATCTAAATTACACCCTCTATAAATACTTATCATCTCCACAAGTCAAAAGGACGAGATTTTTTATCAAAGAGAGCATACAAAACTTTAAAAAACACAAGAGTAAGTTGGATTTGGTTTTACGGTTGCAACCATTCTCAAGGAGGTTTGAAGGTCCAAGAACATTCCTTAGACTCTTCTAAAGGCGTATCAATCATCACATTGCTCCAAAACCTCATAAAACGCCATAACCAAATTTGCTTTTTTTTTTAATTTTTTTTTTCAATTTTTCGATTTCATATTTATACGCATGATACATCTAATCTCTATGTATATTTGTGTTTTGTATGATGTGAGCAAGCCATCTGAGCGATCGAATTGAAGTTTAGGGCACCATGGAGAACTAAATTGTTGGTTAATTTGTTGTAATCCATTTCTGCCGATACTTTGAAGGCTGCAGTAGTGATAAGAATTTCAGTCTGACAGGTAAATCAAGTAAGTGTTAGTGTTTCGATTTACTCTGAATTTTTTCCAGAAGTTCAGAAAAAAAAACGAAGAACAATACTCTTTTAGAATAGAATTCTAAACCTTCCGACCCTCAAAATCGTAAATTCCTCTTTTTTTCTATTTTATTTATTTTCTATTTCCATATTTTCAAAAACATCTGGAAAAAATTGTGCGCTCTTTATTTGATTTTATTAGATTTTTAGCATCGTTTTAATATTTTTTTTAGATTTTATTTTAATCGATTTTCTTATTTTCCATTACTTTAAAATCTGCAGTGATTTTATCTGACTTTGTTTATTTATTTTTATTCTTCTAATAGCATGATGAAAAACATATTCTCCTCTCATCTCAAAGACTCAATATTCTTTCGATCTTTTTGTTTTTATTATTTTACAATTTCTAAAGACAATGTAACTTCTAAAGCCTTGTAATAGTTTAGGTTTATTTTCCGCACTTTACATTTTCTGTCAGGATTGTTTATATTTATGTATCTCTCCCAAAGCCATGTAATAATTTAAACTAGGGTTATATTTTTCTGCACTATAAATTGTTAGATGTATGCTTAATAGGATTGTATGGCAAGACTAAAATTAACCGTTAGCTAAAAAATATCATAGTCCCTTTGAGTTGCCTACAAATAAATGATCTCGTCCCTCGATGACCCTACATAAATGATGATAGTCCCTTCGAATTACTAAGATACCCCTACAAGGTTGTCTTCTATGACCATACGCCTGTCCCTTAAAACATCCATGGTAAATACTATTTACTCACTAATAGCAAGGACAATCTTACCCCTAAAGGAAATAAATAACAAGAAAGCCCTTACAAACTGAGGGTAAGTATTTCTTAAGTAGTTGCTCACTTCTTTTCAAAACACTCTTTACACCTCACTTTTCAAAATACTTTCAAACTAAACACTTTGTATATATCCATACGAGGATCATTGCAAAGTTAAAGACTTATGAAAATATTTTCTAAACACACACTACACTCTTTTTTAAACAAAAGTAAAGTGAGCTAAGTAATTAAGAGCCCATGGATAACCATGGATACAAAGGGTGCTAACACCTTCCCTTTGTATAACTTACCCCCTGAACTCAAATCTTATTAAAGGTTTTTCCTGTTCTTTTATTTCGTTTCTTTATTGGATAAAATAAAAGTTGGTGGCGACTCTTGTCATCCACAACATAATTTTTGGAAACAAAAATGCCCAAGTCAGTTTTCCCACCGTGTTACCGGTAGATTTGATAGTTGCGAGTACTCAGAGTGCGCAGCGAAAAAGTAGTGTAGCGCACTTTGTTCTTATGTGGGTAACAACGATGTTGGTAGTTTGGTTACGTTGATGTTATGTTATGGGCTTTTGTGTTCTTATCTTTGTTGTTGCCTCGTTACCTATGTTGATGGTTCGAGTGCGGGTAGATAAGTCCTATGATGGGAATTAGGGGAGTGTTGCCTACGGTGATGGTAACAATCGTGTTGTGTTATGGTTTATAGTGAACTTGTGTGTTTTTAACTTGGTTATTCTTTGTGTTTTGAGTTGGTCGTCTAGTGCATTGCGTGAGCATTGCATCTTGTTGTTGTTTTCATTGATAAGATGTATTGTTGTATTGTGTTATTCGTGGTGTTGTCATCCATGGCATAAGAGTTGATTAGTTGGATGCGAGAACGTATATGGAGTAGTTTGCATTGAGTAAATTTTCGAGGACGAAAATATTCTAAGTGGGGGAGAATTGTAACGCCCTATATATTTAATTAAATAACTTCATATTATTTCCTTTTGATTTATTGTCGAAGTTGTGAAATCTTAATTTAAGTTGTGTTGGTTTTAGTTGAATTAAGTTGAATAATATTGTGAATAAGATACCTTAGAAACAAAGTGTAATTGGTTCCTTGATCAGTCAAGAAACCCACAAGAGTTTAGGGTAACCAAGGATAACAACAAGGATTATTTATTAACTGTTATTCTTTTCTTTCTCTTAAAACAAGATTACAAGTATATAAGAATAACAAATAACCTCTCTCGCTTTTGAATTAGGGTTTTATCTTCCTATTTTCCCTTATTATAAAAAATGAGAGACTAGTATACTATTTATAAGAAATCTAACACACTAACCTAATAGGCTTTTTAACAATTACCCATTATAATTTAACTCACAGTACAAACTAACTTACACAATTGGATCCATAACACAAGGTCAAATTTGACAACAGCATGTGAGCGAACTTCGATGGCATGCTAAAACTCGAGTTCGATCCAAAATCTCACAAATCTCCACCTTGGAACAAATTCTATAACATCAAGGAACAATTAGACATACATACTAGATCTGACTTCGACTATAGTATGTATAACTTTTGCACTAACATGTGAACCAACTTCGACTTCATGCTAAACCTCTTTCGTATCAAAGTCTGATCCAATATCCACAAATAATAATATTAGAATAACACTAGTATTTGATATGGGCTCATTTTAAGGTGAGAAATAGTAGAAAGGAGTGTAGGAGTTTAAGCCCAATAAGACAAAATAAGAATAATAATATTATTATATTAGGTATTTAAGAATATGAGAAAGAGGGAAGTAGCTAATAGAAGGAAATAAGGGTTTAGGGAGAAGTTACGTTAAGTTGCAGAGAAGAGGAAAAAGGAAGGCAGAGCTAGGTTCAATCAGAGAGTTATCGAGCAACCTTCAATCCAAGTTAAGGACGAGGTTCTGACTCTATAATTGGGTTAATGATAAACAGTATATGGAATATTTTGGGGTTTAAGAGGTTTTAGGGATTTATGGTGAGTTCTTGATGAATTAGGTAGAAAATGATGAAATTAAGGCGTATTTTTTATTTGGAATGATGTATGTGTTGCATAAATTAATGTGTTGTGGTTGTATATGATTTCATGATGAATTGATGGGGTTTTGAGGCTGTATAGAATTGAACCCGTAGGGAAAATTTGAGGTTTTTGTAAGACTTGGAAAATTCATAACTTTCAAACCGTGTATCAGTTTGACGCGCCGTTCGAATCGTTGAAAAGATGATATTATGAACTTTAATTTGGTAAAATAAAATTAGTAAGATTAATTATTTTTTCAGTATTGAATTTAGGGAAACGTCAGATTAATCTTTTGGGTAATTCAGGGTTGGCTTATATGTTGATTATTTTGATGTGGTGATGATTGTTCTGTGTATGTTTGATTGTTATATTTGATACCAAAAATTCATTGATGTTATTGATTTGGTTGTAGAGAATTGATTTAGGTTGATTTGAGTATAAAATTCCTAATTACCGTGTACTGCAAAGGTTGGATTTTCTGAGATTCAACAAAAGGAAAAATATGGAGGACTGGGAAAAAGAACAAGAAAATGATGTTGGAACGACCGTCCCATAGCGTGACAGACGTCACTTGGCTGTGACGACTGTTTGGTTGGTTGCTGACCGTCACATAGTGTAACAAGGGTTGTAACAGCATGAGGCCCTCGCAAGGCAATCCCGACACTACCACCTCACGATCCTCTTTACCCCCTCTTTAGTAGAGTTTTTTGTTTTTCGTAAGAATCGAACCTTGTACCTTGGGGTTCAAGTACATATTCAATTCATTCCCATTACCAATTGAGCTAGTATCGCAAGGCAATCCTGACACTGCAACCTCACGATCTTCTCTACCCCCTCTCTAGTAAAGTTTTTGCCATTCGTGGGAATCGAACCATGTACCATGGGGTTCAAGTACATGTTCAATCCATCCCCACTACCAATTGAGCTAGTAGCTCAATTGGCAGTGGGAATGGATTGAACATGTACTTGAACCTTATGGTACATGGTTAGATTCCCACATAAGGCAACAACTCTACTAGAGAGGGGGTATAAAAGATCATGAGTTGGAAGTATTGAGATTGCCTTACAAGGGGCCCAAGCTGTTACAAGGGTCATGATGGTGTTACGACTGTCACGCCATTTCCTGTGATGTGGGCCTTTCCTTTCTGTTGGTTTGGCCACTTGATGACACACATTTACCTTTATTTTCCAAAAACATAATTGAGATGAAGACCACTTTAAGTTTATCAATAGCAGAAGTAATAAAAGTTAAGGTAACAATTAGTCTTTTAGTAACAGGTTTGGAAATTAGTTTAATGACAATGCAACATGAATTTATCTGAGGAATAATAAGGACCTTAGTACGAAGTAGGTATAACAAAATTTCTAGCCGATAAATAATTAACCGGTCTTAGTCGAAAACTGTCCGAATAATTACGCGGTTTGGTTGCGGTAAAATTTGGTTTATTCGTTGCGTTTTGTACTTTGTTAAAAATTGTGAATTTGCAGGTGGTATTGTATCTAAGTGGACTTCCTCTATCTATTGGCAAATATAAGTTGTAGGCATATGTCCAATGTTGAATTGTTGTTATGTTGCTATGTGACTATTATTGTTGTTATTTTTACATTCATGTTAAGTTACATACATAACATATCAAGTTGGAGTTGCTACTCGGTAAGTTGGTCTGGATTGACAAATTAAGTTGAAAGCTTATGCCTTGTTGGCGCCTATATTAATTGGAAGATTTGTAAGTTGGGAGTTATGCTCCAATGACACCACATGCATGTGCATTTTATAAGTCGCATTTCAGGTTGAATAATTATGTTGTTGTGTTGTGACTTGTGTTGATTGATGTTGGTTGCAAGTTGTGAAATGGTGATATCATATAATGATCTAATATATTGTTTATCATACATTCAATTATATTGTTTGATATCTCACTCCTTCTGTTTGAATGTTGTCTTTATGTAGGTAACGCGCAGATGATCCGGAGTGAAGGTTGTCTACCTTCATTAGTTTGAGTCGGTGTCGTTGCTCTGATACGTAACACTCAGGGGGGGATGAACGCTTGTTGCTTTATTGTTGATTTATTTCTGTTGTTGAATTTTTAAGTTGAACTCACTAAAATACGTTGTTGTTTTCAGTTGGACAAAAATGTTATGTCATTAAAATTGAGATTATGATTCTTCTGCTTAATTATAAAATTTGTGTTTGGTTTACAAAGACATAATTATGTTGATATCATTTCACCCAAGTGTAGCGGTAAAATCACGAGTGTAAACTATTGGTTAACTTAACTCAAAAGTAAATAAAGTCGGCACCGCACTTTTATTTTATTACAAAAGGAAAAGGAAAAAAGAGCGAATAAATCCTGATGAATCTAAAAGCAAAAACAGCTAAAGAAACACAACAGAGAAACATCTAAGGGGATAGGTTACACAATGAGAAGGTTTTATGCACCCAAAATGTCCGTGGTACTCCACGGGAGCCCTTTGAAAAATTTATTGCTTTTGGTTTGAAAAAGGTTTGTTAAATGTGGAGGGATGAGAAAAGAATTATCTTTTAATATTTTTGTGTTTGGAGAGGTTTACCACCTCATGCCTACGTACCCACAAAGTGCAATGCGAGATCAAAACCCCATAGTTCGTGGTACAAATAGTGAAAATGGTGGATTGTGATTGATTTTATTAAGTGAAGAGAATTTGTCATCTTCAAGTGGATGACCAAACAAACTACCATGAGAATGAAGGCATGGACACATACATTATAATGGGGAGGGCGCCAACTCGGATAAAATCGACGAATATGCCACTAAACCTCTGCGAATGACAAGAGACTCAATTACATCAAACTACAACTATGTAGATTGAAAAACTTGCACCCGATTAAAGAATAATGACTCATAATCGACACTCTTTTAAAGAAAATAAACAAAAGTGCACAAACGCACAAAACAACTTGAATGAGTTTGATTCTTTTTATTTTTTGAATTAAGGTCAACATGATCAGATTCATTGATTTTTTAAAGCAAAGAAAGAGTAAAATCCACTTGACAAAAGTCAAGGTTTTGGTTTATTAAAGAAGTGATGGTTTTAAAAAAAAATGAATCTTTTGAAAAAGAGAGAAGATTTTAAAAATTAAAGAAGGGGTGGAGATGAAGGGACTGTCCTAAAAAAGAAAATAAGGAGATAAGGGAAGAAATATCTAACCAAACTTGATGATACTTAAAAATATGAGCATAAGAGTTTCATCCTTATAAACTAGCAAATGACCAAATAAAGGCAAGTTCCAACTTAATGAAGATCAAGGCAAAGGAAATGTGTCCTAAGAATATAAGTCCAAATCTTCATTCCAAAGCCAAGGATAGTAACCAATAGTTCACAAATTAAGGTCACAAGTTTTTTAGAGGTTTAATCCTTTATTAATGTTTTTTTGTGTCCAAATGGACAAAAGGAAAATCAACAAAACAACAAGAGCAAATAATAAACAAGATAATGGATGAATAAAGCATAATAAAATAAAGACAATAAAAGTGCAAGAATTTAAATGTTAGTAGCAAAAGAAATCAAAGTGCAAGAATATAAAATATTAATAGTAGTAATATACTAATATTTACATAAAATGGTATGGTGAACTTAATCAACCACAACCAAAAAGAGCAACCAAAACCGAAAGGCAACTGGATCCGCTTAGCATCTTACTCTATAGCGATTAATCAAGGCAAACCAAATCGAATTCAATGAAATTTGAAAGGTGATTGGGAGACCCAAAACACTTATGCATCAAACATTCATAAGTCTTGATTCTTAATGCAATATGATTTACCACTTTGGGATTACGCAACCAACAAGAGGTCCGGTCCACGAAAGTGTAAGTACCCAATTAGATTTTTATTCCGAATTAGGGACAAATTTAGGTCTATGTTAAGCAATCGCCGAGTAATTTACGAAGTAATTACCCTACAAATGAGGCCGGCCACCACCAATTAAGGTGCACAATGTTAATGCTAATGCATGCGAGATAAACGATATGTAAATCACTATCCGGACACAATATCGTACAAAACTAAAGATGAATACCAAATTGAGTCACACTCATGGTATTCTTCCATCCTTAAGTTCAATCACTCATCTCGGTGGATTCAAGCATGAAAATGTATCACTAATGCAAAGTACCTTAAATAAATTGAATAATTCACTTAAAGGTAGTTTTGAACTAATAAACATTAACTACTCTAATCTACACCCAAAGTTCATTGAAATTAAGGAGAAATCACTCTCAAAAGTGCTTCCCAAGGTAAAAATGAAAAGGAGGAAGAAGAAGAAGAAAGAGGAACCAAAGAGGAGCTTAAAATAAGCCAAAAACACCATTCTGACTTGTGTTAACCGGTTAACGCAAGCAAATTCCGCACAAATCTAAAGCTGGTTAACCGATTAACAGATTTACACTGTAAATGGTTAACCGGTTAACGCTGAAGCAGTAGCAGAAAAATGCAGAAATTCCGTATGATCCATTTTTAAAACCCTTTTCAAACACTTGGTGATCATGATCTGAATTTGCACGAATTTAAAACCAAAATACAGTGGAATCCCTGCAATCAAACAACAAATTAAGATTCAAAGGATCTAGAAACAAAGGCACCAAAGATCTACATCTTGAATGTTGATGGTGAATATGGGTTTATGGAGTGAGTGAATTACCAAAAACACTTCTTCAAATTGGACCAAATCAAGCTAGATATACTACAATGGATGGAAAAAAAGAAGAATAGGATGAAGGTTTAGCTCAAGTTAGTCAAGAATTGAATGTGAATTCTTGATAACTTCAAAAGAAAGAAAAAAAGCTTTAGTGAATTTTCTGTTTTGGGGAAGTATTTTGCAAGGGATTTGTTGGCTCTTCAAAGCTTGGTGAATGAGTGAAATTATGGTCCTATTTAAAGGCCTTAGGTATAGGAATTGCTGGAATGGAGCTTGCTTTGGTAATTAAAATTAGGCTTGGTAATTGCAAATTTGGTGGGAAATGGAAAAGAGTGGTGATTAGTGAGGGTTTATGGTAGGAAATGATCAAAGTGATGCAGAGAAATTAGAGACCAACGGATCTAGAATATTCCAATTATATAAATGATCTAATGGTGTTGAATTTGAATAAAATATTCAAATTTCGCACTGGTTAACCGGTTAACCAAGCTAAAATTTGAATATTTTATTCAAATGTGATTGCTTGGTTGTTGTGGCCCGATTCTTTTTGTACGTCGAATAAGGCATGAAAATAAACACATAAACCTTGGATTTACTTGAATGAATCAATTAACTTGGGAAATCCGTGATCATATAATTTTGAATTAATCGCGGATCAACTTCGACTTGTGAAAATTTTCTCGAGCTGCAAGACATCTATTTTTGGCATTTTCACATGGTTCCTCTTCCTGAAAAAGTTAGTGAAAGGAAACAAAAATATTTTTGGATTTTAATTAATGGTTAGTAAACATAAACAAATAAAGAAATTAAAAACCACAGTGATCCCCTTTGAGGCATAAACCTAACCTGAGAGGAACCGAACAACTAGTGCGATCTTGTTTGTATGCAAGATGCAGATGAAAATGCGAAGAAAACTTAAGGCAAAAATTAGGGTGTTACACCAAGCTTTCGGTGTTATGTATCTATGTTAAATTGTGATTAAATGTCATTGCTACAAGTTGTAAGTGTGACATCCTATCTGTGTGTTGAAATTTTGTAACTTTGATTTTATTAATATTTGTCGGGAAGAAATGGGGTGTTACAATTACCCTTAAGATAATTTTCTCTCCTTTCAAAAAATATCATTTCTTGTCGAATTCACCTAAAGAAATTAAATTCCTCTTAAGATCAGGTACATAACTAAAATCAATCAATAACCTTATTGACTCATCACGGAGTTTGAATCTCACATATCCAATACCTGCAATTTTGCAGGCTTTGTTGTTTCCCAACAACACTGATCCACCATCTTGGTCAAACAATTCTTCAAGCGTGTCTTTATTTGGAGTTACGTGCCAAGTACACCTTGAATCCATAATCCACTCCTTGTTAGAGTCACTGCTTGAAACTGCCAGGATATCAGATGATTCATAACCATCTTCCATAATAGATGCATTACCATTATCCTTTTCACCATGATTGTTCAGTTGATCAGGGCACACTTTCTTGTATGATCCTCCTTCTTACAATGATAACACTTAATAGTAGGAACATTACCACCATAAGAATTATGTAGAACTTTACCTTTATTCTTTTCAAATCTACCATATTTCTTCAAGAATTTCCCCTTAATGGACAAACTTTCACCAAATGTTGATGGCTTTTGCTCATTTTGTTTGTTCAAATCCTTAGAGTACAAGGCATATTGAACATCTTCAAAGGTCAACAACTCTCTTCCATACAAGAGAGATTCTTTGAAGTGAGCATGAAACTTAGGTAAAGAGCATAACATCAACAATGCTTGATCTTCATCATCAATCTTGACCAGAATATTGTCAAGATCAAGAATCAATTTGTTAAACATATCCAACCGTTCAGGCAAGGCTTTATCTTCAGTCATCTTGAATGAATAAAAAGCTTGCTTTAGGTAGTTAAGATTAACTAACGATTTCGTCATGTACAAAACTTCAAGTTTCATCCACACACTAGCTGCAGTTTTCTCCTTTGAAACATGTTAGAGAACCTTATCACGAAGGCTTAATACAATGGCACTGTGGGTTTTTTCCGACCATTGTTATCTTCTTATTCTCTGATGGGGCAACACCAATCTTCTCCGATCCTTTCAACGCTTTTAACAAACCTTATTGAACAAGAATGACTTGCATCAATTAAGCACCACAAACCGAAATCATTCACACCAATGAATTTCTCAATCTCATACTTTGTTGACGACAACTTCTCCTTCATGTTCACTGCACCAATTTGTTATGAAACAATGTCGTCAATAACAGAACAAAATTATGAAATAAAGATTGAATTTATTGAACAAACACAAGAAATCCTATTAGGTTTTATGAAAGAGATAAAAAGAAGAAGAAGGAGAATAAGAATTTGTTAAAACTATAGTACTATTCACTTTCTCAATAAGGGTTCAAAGATTATAAGTGAATACCAACAATTAACCTCTCTCATATCATTCACAACCGTATCATGCTGGCGTCTGAACTTTTAAAAGGTTATTCTAGAAAAGCAGGGACTCCGAGAACTATGCTCCAGCTTGACCTGCAGAAGGCCTACAACATGGTTGATTGGCACACCATGAACATCATTCTTAGGGAGATAGGAATGTCGAGGAGATTTATTAAATGGATTATGACCATGGTTACAAATGTAACTTACACTTTCAATATAAACAACCAACCTTCTAAGGTGTTTCACTCGAGGCGAGGTATCAGACAAGGGGATCCAATCTCCCCCTGCTGTTCGTACTTATGATGGAATACTTAAATAGGCTTCTGAACACTATGTAGAGGGATCCAAATTTCAATCATCATGCAAATTATGAGAGTCTTGGGATCACTCATCTTACATTCGCAGACGATGTCTTGCTATTTTGTAGAGGTGACACGATTTCCGTTGAAATGATGTTTAACACAATGAATAATTTCTCAAGTACTACAGGTCTGATTGTAAACCCAACAAAATGTAAAATTTATTATGGGGTGTGTTAACCATGATACCAGGCTGAAGATGCAGGAAATTATTTCTTTCTCAGAAGGCTATCTCCCATTTATATACCTTGGGGTTCCATTGATTAGGAAAAAACTCAATGTGAACCATTATCCACCTCTCATTGACAAGGTTATGACAAGGATTATACATTGGACATCTAAGCTTTTGAGCTTTGTCGAGAGAGTCCAACTAGTGAAAAGTACCATCAATGCTATCATCTAATATCGGATGCAATGTTTGCAAATTCCAAAGGTGGCTATCAAAAAGATTGAAATTATGTGTAAAATCTTTGTGTGGATTGGCAACCATGAACCTAGCAGGAAAAATCCAATTGCTTGAGACACTCTCTGTAGGCCTCGACGACAGGGTGGGCCGAACACTGTCAATCTGGAAGTTTGGAATAAGATTACCTTGATGAAATGCCTCAAGAACCTTTGCCTAAAGACTGACAATTTATGGGTTAAATGAGTTCACACTCATTATTTCAAAGGGTAACATGCCATGGATGCTACTATCACAAAGAATTGATCTTGGGTGATGAAGAAAATTATGAGTCTGAGAGAGAAAGTTATGAAGTATAGAACATATGGGACACAATGATCAACAAAAAGGTTTTTAGAATGAAAATTGTATACACATCTATGATGGATGTCATTGATAATGTTTCGTGGTGTTACCTCTTTCATGGCAACTGCGCGCGACCTCAAGCAATCTACACAATGTGGCTAGTCTGCCATATAAAGCTTGGTACTAAAGACCGATTATCTCACTTTGGAATGATTTATGAAACGCACCGTAGCTTCTGTAATGCGGCGGAGGAAACTTTAAACCATATGTTTTTTGACTGTGAGATCTTGAATAAGATTTGGAAACGAGTTTTTTGTTGGACGTATGTCTAACATGAGCCTAAAAAATTGGAATACAGGACAATTGTGGCTTCTGGACAGGATTTCGAAAAAAGGTTGGAAAGTAAACCTACCAAAGTTGGCTATCACATAAACCATCTATGAGATCTGGAAACTAAGGAATGTTTTTTTTTGAAATAACACTCACATAGACTACAAGAATACTTGTGAAGATATAATATAAAAAATTGTATATAGAGGGTGGGGGTAAAAAAAGCTTAGAAAGTACATAGTTATTTTGATGACATAGTTTCTTTTAGTCCTTTTGATTGGTTGGATCAGTTGATCACCGTGTACTGTGGACTGTTTTTTGAGTTAATAATATCTTCATGAAACAGTTAACCTCTCTCGACAACCAGAAAGAACTAGTCTATTTATAGCCTACTAAGCTAACTTATGCTACAAGATAACTTAACAATCGAGCTTACAAGCAAGACCAAATTCGACATGCTAACTTAAACACAAAGCTAACATATTTCAACAACATGCTTAAACAAATTTCAACTATAACATGCACAACTCTTATAAAACCATAAAGCTATCATATTTTTTTTTGGTTTATCACCACCGGTTTAGTCCGGTTCGGGGGTCAGTTCTGACATCAAATGGTTCCAGCCCCTTCCCGATCGCAGTTGTGGGGAACGAACTGTGGTTCTCCCTAACAAGTACAGCGCCAATCACTCCTGAACCAACTAAAACTATCATTGTCGACACTAAAATTTGATTCAAATACCACAATATTAAATGCATAGGTGCCAGTTCGAATACACGTCATCCAACTTATTCACTTAAAGTGAATTTTAGTTACTATACTACTTGATAGAAAACATAAAAGTATGTAAAATTAAAATGAAACAATTATCGTAAAACTTGAGAATGAAGGAGTAATGAATTTGCATAAATTTGATTAACATGCTTATCATTTCTTGAAATTTAACAACTATTGAAAAACTACAATATTCCCTCGCATCACAATTATAAATAAAAATAATTATTTTATATTGATTAAAAAGGTTAATCATATTAATTAAAAAAATTAGTTAAATATAATTCTTTTTTAATTTAATCCAGGATTAAAGTTTTTTATAAATATTATTAGTTGTATTTGATGAATCAACTGTGAGCATTAAATTAATATTAAAATTTTGAATTAAATAATAAAATATTAGATATAAGCATAAATTAAATTAATGATATCTATAGCGTTGACAAGAGTGAGGGAGTATAAAAATAGAAAAGTTCAACAATTCAATTTTTATATTGTTTTCCATTTAATAGAAAAAGAAAAAGAAAAAAGAAAAAATATGGGAAGTAATTAAGCAGGTGCAAATAGCAACCTTTGAATGGGACCCAGAATAACACACGAGCGTGAAACATCGATTCAATCTTCACACGCTGAACATCCCAAATCATTAAACCAACCCTTCAAAAAAAAAACACACAATCCTTAAAGAACAATTTCAATCCACAACTTGAACAAAAAAACACGTTCAGTAATTCTTCTCTCTCTTCAATCCTTTAATTAATTAATTTCACTTAAACCAAACAAATTAATCAAAATTAAATCACACTTAAAAAACAAAAACAAAAACAAAAAATCAAACACACGAGATTGAAAAAAACACCACAATTAAAAAAAAGTTCATTCCTCTTTTTCTTTGTTTTTGTTTTTGTTTTTTTGTTTTTTAGCTGGCTCTTCATGTTTGACGCGATCATCATGAAAACGATGATCATTGATCACACCGTTCGTTCATTTGATTCATAAAAATTCATAAAAACCAAAACTAAAACTTAATTTTTAAAAACGGAAATTAAAAATCGAATAATTATGAAAAGTGGTGGTGGAATTATAGTAGTCAAGAGAAACTGTTGTTGTTGTTTTTGTTGTAGTATCATTTTTGTTTATCGATTATTATTATTTTTATTACTTTTCTTATTCTTCTTATTATCATTATCATTTTCGTTTTTCTTTTTCTTTTTTCCAATTTGTTTTTGTTCTTCGCTGTTCTATCTTTTCAATTTAAGTTCCACCGTTCATATTACGAAAATTTAAAATTGGGAAAATAAATATTAACTCAATCCTTTACGTTACCCTAATTATTATCATTATTATTATTGTGGTTGCTTTTTGTTGCTGTTGTTGTTGTTTTTCTCTTCGCGTTCTTCTTCTTGGTTTTGGAATTCTAGGGTTTTGAAAGGGGAAAATTTCGATCTATGGAGGAAGAAGCAGAGAATAATACTCAGAAGGTTGATGATGGAGGTGAAAATAGCAATGAGAATTTCAACAACAATGGAAGTAATAGTAAAATTATGAGTTCCAGTGAAGGTCAAAGCAAGCCCAAGCGTCAGATGAAAACGCCTTTTCAACTTGAGATGCTGGAGAAAGCTTATGCTTGTTCGTTTCATTACTGTTTGTTCTTCAATTTTGAGTTTTTTGAGTTTTTTTTTTGGTTTGTTTTTGATGATTTTGGGAAATTTTTGTTTGTTTTGATTAGTGGAAACTTATCCGTCGGAGGCTACTAGGGTGGAGTTGTCGGAGAAGTTGGGGTTGTCGGATCGGCAGTTGCAGATGTGGTTCTGTCACCGGAGGTTGAAAGATAAGAAGGAGTTACCGTCTAAAAAGCCACGAAAGGTGCCACCTTTGGTGAATTCTGTTACTGAGGAACTTAACCCCAAGTTGGCTGTTGAGCCTTGTAATGAATATGGATCCGGGTCGGGTTCTGGGTCTAGTCCGGTGACACGGCCGGAGTTGCGAAATGTGGTACCTCGGCCTTACTATGAGTCGCCGCAGACTATAATGGAGCTTAGAGCTATTGCTTGTGTAGAAGCACAGTTAGGGGAGTCTTTGAGGGAAGATGGACCTATTTTGGGAATTGAGTTTGATCCGTTGCCACCGGATGCATTTGGGGCACCCTTAGGTATAGTCAGTGTCCTTGAGCTCCGTCTTACTTACTATCTTTACTTGCAGTTTTAGAATGAGTTACTTGTGTTGAATTCTGCCTGTGATGATGTATTTCCATTTTTGTCTTCTCATTCTATGTTTTATTATTATTATTATTATTATTATTATTATTATTATTATTATTATTATTTTTATTACTTATTATTATTTTCATTGTATTCTACAAAGGTATCATGATAAATTGATTATGTTGTTGACTACAGTGTTTCCTTTTCTGAAGTTTGTTTGTGGTAAATGCTAACTAGTTTCTTAGATGTTCTGTATTATAGTAACAGTGTTGAGATGAAATGCCATTGCTTTGGCTGCTTCTTTTTAATTCAAAACTGTTGTGAAAAACAATGTTGTTCATGGTTTAAGTTGCACATGAAATTTGATGAATTGTTTCTGATTGCGGCACATTGAGGCTTATTTGGCTACTCCTGGTATTTTATTTTGGTGCAGCTGTTGCGGAGCAGCAGAAGCGGTCTGGTCTTGCCTACGACGGTAAAATATATGAAAGACATGAAGTTAGACCGAATAAGGTTAGTTTTAGTGGGATTTATGTGCCTAGTGTTTTGGGCTATTAAATTATGAACTACCTTTGTTTTGAGATGCGAGTTAAAAGTTCTATAAAACCTTTTTCTATTAAATTATGAACTATCTTTTTCTTTGGTTAGTCTTATAGGCCATTTTATTGCATTAACCTATAACCTTTGTTTAGATGCATGCATTAAAGGAAATATAGTTAACGTGGATGTGTAGTTTTGGATGCTTACATGGAACACTGTTTGTTGTTTAATTGAGTCACAGGTTTATTTTGTCATACCTTGCAGATAATATTTATAATTATCCTTTTGATACAAATATGCTATTCTTTATGTTTCCTTTGGGTATGTTTTGATGGAAGGTTTTGGAGGGGAGTGGACTGCTCTTTTTTCTTTTAAATTAAGGAAGCTATAAAAAGTTTCTAAAAATAAATTACGCGTGATTGAAATGTTATATGACGTGCTATCTAGACCCTTCAAAACTCAACTCCCAAACATACCGTTGATGAGTTAAAGTTTTATCTGGTTGGTTGTTTCATTTGACATTCTGAATTAAAGTGGGCTCCATTCCAGGCAATGACAAGGACGTTCCCTGAATATGCATTTGTTCCGAACCAGTCCAGCATTATGCCTGACACGTTTGAACAATTGAGTCAACCTCATTTATATGATCCAATGGAGGGTCCTACCAGAACTCCTTTTCCGATTGGAAATGAACATCTACCTAGAGTTCATGCTACTCAAAGCCATTCTTCCCGTGCTCGCCTTTCCTCTCAACAGGATAAGCAAGTGAATCCCTATACTTCCCCTCCTCCCCTTTTGTCTCAACACAACAAGCAATTGATTCCTTTTCCATCTCCTCCTCGAGATAATGATGTTGTTCCCAATAGGGAACCTCACTCAAACTTAGCCATTACTGGCATGAACTCCCAATTCACGGATCACCAAATTGTTGGACAAGAAAATCCTATAGCTTTACCTGGTGTACAAGTTTTCCATAATGATGCGGTATTGCGTGTGGAGAAGAAGCGAAAGGTATTATTGTATTCGTAAGCCCAGTGTTTATTTTTTTAATTTTTTAATTTTTAAAATTTTCCCAATTATGTAAATTTAATGTGAGTTTGCATGTAGAGTGATGATGCTAGAGTTGCAAAGGAAGTTGAAGCCTATGAAATAAGGATGAAGAAAGAACTTGAGAAACAAGATATCCTAAGAAAAAAGGTTTTATTCAATGAACATAAGCTGTGCCATCATGCATTATATGTAGCTTAAGAAGTCATCATATTCTCTTATAGCTAAGCCTTCTATTTTCAATCTCGTAGAATGAAGAACGAATGAAAAAAGAAATGGAAAGACAAGATCGTGAGAGAAAGAAGGAAGAAGAGAGGCTGATGCGTGAGAGACAGCGAGAAGAGGAAAGATTAAAGCGTGAGCAAAGGCGGGAGATAGAACGAAGGGAAAAATATTTGATGAAAGAACATTTAAGAGTAAGTTTTAAGCCCCGTGTTATAGCTTTCTTTAATATAGTATTTAGGCATCTAGCTATATTTAATGAATCCTGATATATCTTCATGTCTTATATATTATAAAGGCTGAGAAAAGGAAGCAAAAAGAAGAGATTCGCAGAGAGAAAGAGGCAGAGAGAAGGAAAGCTGCCCTTGAAAAGGCAAATGCTCGTAGAATAGCCAAAGAATCTATGGAGCTCATTGAGGACGAACAGCTGGAATTGATGGAGTTGGCTGCAGTAAGCAAGGGACTTACCTCCATTATCCATATTGATCTTGATACTTTGCAAAACCTTGAATCATTTAGGGGTGAGCAATTTGTCATTATATACTCAGTGATATTACATAGTTTGGTTCTTTGAACCCTTAGTATTTATATGGAAATACTAAGAAAAGGCTGTACTGCCAACACTTGTACTGTAGATTCTCTGTGTGTTTTCCCGCCCAGTAGTGTAAAGCTAAAAAAACCATTTGCTATCCAGCCCTGGATCAACTCGGAACAAGATGTTGGCAACCTTCTCATGGTATGTTTGGAGACATTGAGATTATTGATGTAATTGTAATGTGTAGACACACTTCTGTATGCAGACATGTTTTATTGACCTTCCATATATAATTTATTTTTTTAGCGTAAATTGAGGATTCTGATTTTTAAGTATGAAACCTGGGGTGTTCTATATTTCAGGTTTGGAGATTCTTGATTACCTTTGCTGATGTTCTTGAGTTATGGCCTTTTACTCTTGATGAATTTGTGCAAGCGTTTCATGATTATGTGAGTAAATATGGCCTTTCCTAATGATTTTGAACCGGAAGTAAACTAATTTTCTTGCATTTTTTGGCTCATTAATGGTTGTTTAATCTTAAAACTTTATGATCCTAGGATTCAAGGTTAATGTAAAATTTTCTTGCATTTTTGGCTCATTTATGGATGTTTAATCTTAAAATTTTATGATCACAGGATTCAAGATTGTTGGGTGAGATACATGTTGCTGTTCTTAAAGTGATAATAAAAGACATTGAAGATGTTGCAAGGACACCTACAGGATTAGGAGCGAACCAGAATGGAGCTGCTAATCCTGCCGGTGGCCATCCAGAGATTGTGGAAGGAGTAAGTTGAACTATACAAAAATAATTATCCGTTATTTTGAGACAAATAGTATTTTTGTATGATGCAGTCCACACCAATAATGTGTCTTTCATGTTAGGCATATACATGGGGCTTTGACATACGAAATTGGCAGAAGAACTTAAATCAATTGACATGGCCTGAAATTCTACGACAGTTAGCATTATCTGCAGGATTGGGACCACAGTTGAGAAAAAGATGTGTTACTTGGTCATATGCAAATGATAAAGATGAGGTTCATTTTATTTATTTTACTTAATTTTCAGCTCAAAATTGTTGTTTTTTCGGAATACTGCCATATTATAGTGCCCATAGGATGAATGGTTCTGCGAGAGCTTTTTGTTATCATTGACTATTTTCACTGAATTGTTGATTTTTTCATACATTTTAAATCAACGATGAAATTTCTCGTCTTACATTCGTTATTGATTAATTGGAGCAAAGTGTACTTGTAACTGCAGGGAAGAAGTGGAGAAGATGTCATTTCAACACTTCGTAATGGTTCAGCAGCTGTAAGTGCAGTGGCAAAAATGCGAGAGAAAGGTCTATTAGCTCCTAGAAGATCGAGACACAGGTTAACTCCAGGAACTGTTAAATTTGCGGCATTTCATGTTCTCTCTCTTGAGGGCAGCAAGGGTTTGAATGTACTAGAGCTTGCAGAAAAGATTCAGGTGAGTTTGTTTACTGTCACATCGAATTCTCTTTTAAGAATTGTTATCTTTGTTCTTATGTTCCTTGTCATGTCAGAAATCTGGTCTTCGTGACCTGACAACCAGCAAAACACCTGAAGCATCAATTTCAGTTGCTTTGACTAGAGATGGCAAACTTTTCGAAAGGATAGCTCCATCAACATATCGTGTAAGAACTGCATTTAGAAAGGATCCTACCGAGTCTGAGTCCATTCTTTCAGAAGCAAGAAAGAAAATACAGATATTTGAAAATGGGTTTCTAGTTGGTGTAGATGTCGACGATGTTGAAAGAGAAGAGTCGGAAAGTGATGAAGTTGATGAGGATCCTGAAGAGGATGATTTGATTAATCCTTCAAGTGGAAACCCAAATTTAGAACAATATGATGACATGGACAGTTGCTCAGTTAATGTAAAAGCAAATTTGGGTCATGATGTAGACTTTATTCAAAATGAGCTTGATACTGATCTTCCTTGTTTTCCTGAGAATGGTTCCAAGGATGCTGATTGTTCCAGTTCTGTCACCAGACAACCAGTTGCTTGTGAAAATGTAAATACTGGAAATCTTGATGATGATGTCATGGAAATCGATGAAAGCAAGTCTGGAGAATCATGGGTTCAAGGGCTTACAGAAGGAGAATATTCTGATCTCAGTGTAGAGGAGCGTCTAAATGCTCTTGTTGCATTGGTTGGTGTAGCAAATGAAGGAAATTCAATACGTATTGTTCTTGAGGTGATTTAAACTCCATGTAATTAATATCTTCGGGTTTAATTTTGTTTTTGATTTTCGAGAGTTGACATTAATCGTGTTTTTTAGGATCGATTGGAATCAGCAAATGCTCTGAAAAAGCAAATGTGGGCAGAAGCACAAATAGATAAAGTTCGGCTAAAAGATGATTATATTGGTAAATTAGATTACCCATCTCATACTGGAAATAAATTTGAAGCACAAGACACATATCCTGCTGTTGAGGAAAACCGTAGCCCATTGCTCAACATCAATATTAACAACATTAAGAATGAAGCATCCCCCGGCACTACAGAAAACCAAAAAGGAGCTCCTTCTGCACAGAGCCTACTTATTGAAAAGCCATCAACAGTTCAAGATTTTTGCACAGGCATAGGTCCAGACAACTTTCAGACTCAGGTAGCTGCACCGTATTCAAAAAGGTCACGGTCACAGTTGAAGTCCTATATATCCCACATAGCAGAGGAGATGTATGTCTACAGATCCTTACCCCTTGGCCAAGACCGCAGGCGTAATCGATATTGGCAGTTTGTTGCATCTGCTTCTAGTAATGACCCAGGTTCTGGCAGGATCTTTGTTGAACATCATGACAGCAGTTGGAGGCTTATTGATTCTGAAGAGGTAACTTATTTGACCCAGCACATTGATATATTGATTCCCACTCTTAAGTCTTAAGCATCCTAAGCCATTTCCTCTTTTAAAGTTATGATTCTCTCACTGTTTTCCATCATTGTCTGATCATTAAACAAACGACATTAATGTGGGCAGACACTGAAATTTAAATACCTGCCCTATCTTTTCAATAATGGAATTCCTTTTATATCTATCGTCTCAAAGTTATATTTTCTTTATTCTTGATTTATCGGTGGCCGGTCTTGAAAGTATTATTTAATCTAATCTGATGATGTCGATGTTCCTGCGAATTTGAAATGTATTTGTATACTTTGCCTTAATTAGTGTAGTATTATTTATTCTACCATTCATATGCAGGCCTTTGATATTCTTTTGACATCACTGGATTCACGCGGGATCAGGGAATCTCATTTGCGCTTAATGTTGCAAAAGATTGAGAAATCCTTTAAAGAAAATGTTCGAAAAACTACACAATATGCAAAACTTGGAAGCGTAGAAGAAGATTCTATTAAAACTGAAGCTGTTGAAACATATCCAGTGCCTGAGCGCCATTCAGGACCTGACAGTTCTAGCAGTACCCTTCATGACTTGGACTCTAGTACATCAGAAACTTCATCATCCTTCAAAATCGAGCTTGGGAAAAGTGATAATGAAAAGAAAGCTGCCTTGAGAAGGTATCAAGATTTTCAAAAGTGGATGTGGAAAGAATGCTATAATTCATCGATTTTATGTGCAATGAAATTTGGGGTAAAAAGATGCAAACCTCAGGTGGTTATTTGTGAAATCTGTCTCAATCCTTATTTTGTTGAAGACCCCCATTGCAATTCCTGCCACCGCACATTTCCGTCAAATAATGGATTTAATTTTTCTAAACATGCATTTCAATGTGTTGACAATTTATACAAAGATATTTGTATTTTGGAACATTCTCTTCCCACGAGGATAAGATTACTTAAGATCCTACTGTCTTATATGGAGGTGAGTTGATGCCAACTTTGGATTCTTAATCTGGATTCTAATTTTCTTGTAAATTTTAAGATGTCATTTTGCTTCCTATTATTTCCTTGCTTATAAAGAGTATGTTGTACTCACGTTTTGATTTACAGGCATCTGTTCTCTCTGAAGCATTTGGAACAATTTGGACAGCTGATTTTAGGAAGCATTGGGGTGTGAAGTTGAGTAAATCATCATCTGTTGAGGAACTTTTACAGGTTTCATGCCGTTTCAATTCTTGAAGTTTTATCTTTCCATATATATGCATCATTTAAGAAAGTCGACAATCAATATCGATGGAGACATACTTTTAACTTAAAAAAACCTATTTTGCAGATGTTGACCCTATTTGAAAAAGCACTAAAGCGAGATTTTCTATCACCAAACTTCTCTACAACAGATGAATTGTTGGGATTAAGCAGAATGTCAGAAAGAGCCGCACATGTGTCTGATCCTGAATCAGTTGCTGTACTTCCATGGGTTCCACAAACTACTGCAGCATTGTCTCTCAGGCTATTTGAGTTTGATTCATCCATTAGCTATGTAAAGCTTGAGAGACTTGAGCCCGTTGAGGAGAAAGAAGCAAGAGAATACATTGTGAGTATCTTTCATTTTTCCTCTTTAAGTAAACAGTTTTGAGAATTGAGTCTGAACTTTAGGTAACCAGTTTTCCTGTATTATATTTTGAGCATTTGGGTTATTGTGCAGAAAATTTTCATGATAATCTAATGGAACGTTTTCTTATTGGCAGAGGCTTCCATCGAGATATACTTCCTTCAAGCCTAATAGAGAGGTTGAGCCAGCAGCTCTTGATCATGATGCATTCACCATAGTTAAATCTTCTACTAATAAAATTGGTCGTAGTGGAAATAAACGTGGAGGAGGTGCTAGTGATCATGGGAGGGTGAAAAAGCTGTCTAAAAGAATGTACAATTCCAAACGAGATACCGGCCGTCGAAACATTAATGTCACCGAGAATCTAAGTCAGAGATTAAGACTGCAGGGACGAGGAACACAAGGACAAGGGGGTGGACGAGGTCGTCGAACAGTCAGAAAACGTAGAGTAGAAAAGAGAGCTGTTGAAGATTTGTTGTTGGGCCATGCTGCAGCTGGTCATAGCTTCAAGAGTGGTAAAGAACCATTGAGAAGTTTGGATGAAGAATGGGATGTAGAAAAAGCAAGTTCCACGACTCCTGTTCACATTGGGGTTGCTGAAAATAGTATCAGTGTTGAAGAGGTGGAATCTGATGATAATGCTCAAGGAGTGGAGTTTTATGATAATGCTCATGGAATGGAATCTGATGATAATGCTCAAGAAATGGAGTATGATGATAATGCTCAAGCAGTGGAATCTGATGATAATGTTCAAGCAGTAGAATATGATCATGGAAACTGGGAGATAGGTTATAATGGCGTCTCCCCTAACAGATGGCACAGGGATTTGGTTGGAATGAGTGATGAAGATGTGAATGCTTTTGAAGATGTCAATGTTAATGGCTTTGAAGAGAATTTCGAGGAAGACTCCGAGGAAGATGTTATGAGTGAAGGTTCAGATCACATGGCCAATAGAGTAGTAGATGTAGGAGGCTCAGATTTGTCTGTCTCTGAAGATTATTCTGATTAGAACATCCATTTTTAATTTGATCAATGTAGGCATTTACATATGAAGGCTGCATTACATTTTTTCTTATTGCAGTTTTAGAAATACCACAGTTCCAGGTTACAAATCACACGGCTGGAAGAGTAGATTTAGTGTATATTATCCATGCAAAATGGAGCCTTGTATTTTTAAATGTTAAGCAGAGGGCTTTGTAGCCAACCTTATGTTGTTTTTTTTCTTCTTTTGTAATAGATACTCATTAACTAATAAAGCTTTTATTCCACTTTGTCTTTTCATTGTTTAGTTTATTATTACTTTGCACTGATAAACTACTCAAATATTGAAGATATTAATTGCTTAAAAGGGGGAATTACCTCTCTATTTGTTAAATTATTTTATAAAAATTACCAAACATATCGGTTGATAAAAACTTTTATTTTTACAGAAACCGAATTTCAGCATCCAATATACTCAAGCATATTATTCTTTTGAATTCACACACAAGATACACTAGACAATGGTTGACATTTTATTATTGCACTATGAGCATATCTTAGTTCTGGCTTTCTGTTTCAGCATCAACCATGTCTGTCAATGTGATGTTGAATTTGATCCTAAGACTACCCTTCTGTGAAGGATTTTTGGAAATCGGCATCCCTTCGCCGGCAACCACTTCTTCATAGTCTGGATCAATTCCATTGTCTATGGCAATGGTCAGATCCCTTCCATCCAAAGTAGTAAGCTGGAAGGTGTAGCTGCTGGTTAGAGCTTCACCTTCTGTGAGTGATATGTTTTGTGTCACAACCAAATCATTGCCTTCTCTTGTAAATACACTGTGAGGTTTCTCGTCGATAATGAATACAATGTCTGCAGCAATAATATTTGGTTGCTCGTTTCCTTTCTCCGGGAAAGTGATTTTTGTTCCCTTTTTCCAGCCTGGTTGGATTTCGATCGTTAGTATTTCTTCCACAGGTACAGTTTTACTGCAAATACATATGCAGAAGAATATACGTTGTTAGTGTAAACTACATTGTCAGTGTAAACTAGTTATGCTCATAATATCAAAGTTGTTGTAAATTAAAAAGCCCGGGAAGAGCATTTACCCGCTTGCGTGTACGACTTCCCTTGAGATCTTCATCTTTTTGGTAGTACCTTTATAAAGCTCCTCAAGGCTGCAAGTTAATTTATTTTCAATGGGAGGTGCCTTGCGTCTCGGAGCTTGACTCGTCTGTCTACTTTCTCCGAATACATCTTTACCAAACATATCACCAAAAGACCTCGACACCCACGACTGACCCCTCATGCCTCTGCAGCCGCCGCCCCTCATTCCCATTCCCCCATAAGGGCTTGAATGGCCAAAAACTTCGGCAAATATGCCATCTGCACTTCTGGGATTGAACCTAAACCGTCTGCCATCCCGAGTTTGAAAATATGAAGCCGTAGCTTCATCCGTCGATGACGTTCCGTTTTTAAGGCCGCTTTCTCCATACTGATCATAAATTGATTTCTTCTGCGGATCACTTAGAACCTTCATGAAAAACAAACCAATATAATAAGTCAGATTCTGTGTACATGAAATGGTCTGTACCATCCTCAACAAGTGATAGTACCAAACTAACTAACTCTGCAAGACACAATCAATTTTGTTCGGTAAACTGAGGTATCCTTCGCGCGCAACTGCGGAGACGATTACTCTCAGTCTCAGGTAACTTACCTAGTTACCTGAGATCCATTTAAGGGTTGACCTATCATAAGCCAAAGATTGAACCAAGGACCAATTATGTTAGTCCTGTCTTTGGAAATCCTCAATCTTCAACCGACATAAAATCAAGGCTTAACCATAAATCAAAAGACAGAAAAACAGAAACAGACAAAAAATGACCAAAACATAAAACAAGTTAATCTGATCTATAAGAACATCCTCAGCAATCAAACAAAAGAGACAAGATGAAGTTAGATATACATACCTCGTATGCTTCAGATATGAGTTTGAATTTAGTCTCAGCATCTTTGTTATTGTTGGGATTTTTATCAGGGTGCCATTTCATAGCAAGCTTTTTGTAAGCTTTTTTCAACTCTTCTTCGGTTACATTTCTTTGAACCTCTAGAATCTCATAGTAATCTAAACCCATCTTCAAGCTTTGGATTCAGTTTGTCACAACTTTTCTGTTCTACTCAAGATATGCCTTTACTTTCTTCAAGATTTTTTGTCCTTGCTAGATTTGTAATGATTATTATTAATCATAATGGTAAAAATACCATTGTTGATTAGAAATTTATCTTCATGTATAAAAAAAGTATGTATTTTTTTATTTACAATTGTAAATAGTGTATTAATCAATTATCCATATATTTTTTTGTCAAGAAAAGAATATTCTTAATATTTGCTTAGTCAGATTTATTATTACTCCCTCCATTTTAAAACAAATACTTCCTTTTCCTTTTGTTAAATTTGTGTATCAATATAAGACTAAAATAATCAAACCCAATAGAAAACAATTTACAAACATTTTCAGAGATTATATATATATATTGGATCCGACCTTCAAAGATTCAATGAGGGCAGGGTTTGGAGAATCTTACCCAACCCTGTTTGAAGTCAGAATTGATGCATTCGGTAAGGATGCGCTCGCGGGGAGCTGTTAGCAGTGTATATTCACTGTAGCGGCCCTCAGGTCCCCTTCCTTCACGGTGCTCACGGAGTTTTTCCTCCCTCCGTCTGTCTCCATTGCGGCGGGGAGCGTTGGGATCCTCGCGCTTGGGATGGTCGGTCTCACCGGTGTTGCGGTTACTCCGAACATTATGGGCAACTTGTTTTTCTTCATATCTAATGTAAGCTTGGGCTTTGTGCAGAAGCTCGTCCAGGGTGCAGGGAGTCTTTATCCCGACCGCTCTGCTGAGTTCACTTCCGGGCAAGAGTTTCCTCTCGAGGAGGTATTTCTTCATGTGCTCCGTCGTGTCTACCTTGACGGCTTCTTGGTTGAACCGCTTGATGGTTGATTCCTTCGAGGGTTGCCTCAGTTTTGGGATGACGTCAGGAGGCTGTGAAATGCCTTGTGAACGTGGATTTCATGACTCTCCAGGATGTGATGAACTCTAGGGTTAGGCTTTTGTACCAGACCATGACTCCTTTCCTAAGAGTTGTTGAAAACAGCCAGCATTTGAGATGCCCGGTGATGTCGTTGCGGTAATCGAACATAGCGTTGATGTTGTCGACATGATCATCAGGGTCAGTTGTCCCGTCGTAGATGGCCAGGTGTGAGGGTTTCTCCATTCCTTTGGGAGTGGTGCCTCCATAATTTCTCGTGAAAGAGGGCAATGTGGGTCCTCCTCGTCGCTCCTCAACGGGGAAAACTCATCGTTGATGGGACTTTGTTTGCGTCTGGGCGAGGACCTCGATAGATCAGTCTCATGGTGTATCCTGGATCTGCTCTTCTTAGGCTCGAGCGAGCGTCATCCTCGTCGCAGAGGAGAACATCCCCGTTTCTTCGCAGCTTCTGGACGTTGTAGAGTCCTTCGTCCTTGTTGGGGTCGATCTTCCCGTCGGTCAGTCTCTAAGGCCATGATCCTCTCGTGCTACTGGTAGAGCATGGAGCTGGCCTAGTTAAGGGCGTTCACCATAGTAATCATGGTCACGTCTCCTTCGACGGGTACTGGGATGGGCTGGAATGGAGCGACCAACGAGATTTGAGACTGAGGTTGTTGGATCCCATTATCTTCGGGTTCAGGAGACGACGGGGTGGAAGGTTTCCCGTCTATGGCGTCAGCTTCGTGGTAATTCAGATTGTCCTCCGTCGTATAGTCGACGAGGGGACGGTGATGGTCGTTGGTGTTTTCCCTGGCCATACTGGAATGATACATGTAGATTTGAGCTTTGATCTTCTGCTGTAGAAGAAGGGGATAACTAGTTTCCCATAGACGAAGTCATTGATCTTGCCTGATCAGGAGGACCTTCCAGTAATTGAACGCAGACAACCAAAATGGTTGGAATGGAAAGGGGGTGTACCTGCAAGGCACTCCGATGCCATAGTAAGTAAGAGGTACAGAAAAATGATAAGAAAGAAGTGTTTCAGAATACCTGACCCTTTAGTGAAAAAGGGTATTTATAGTGAGCCCCCAGCGCTGGGCCAAGGTCCTTCCTTGTGTTGGATCAGCAAGGCCCAAGGAAGAACTGCCAAGGTACGCGTAAGGAGCGTGTAGACCTAGCAAGTAGTCTAGTCCTTGGTCCAACTGCCCCTATCTTTCAGGAGATAAATATGATAGTTGGGTGACGTGGCAAGTGGAATAGTGGACCTGTTACTTGCCCGACGTGCCAAGTGTATGCTCGACCCATGAAGCGTCTGCTTGACCGTACATCATGCTTTCCCGAGTGGATGGGCATCTGCTTGACGTATTGGACCACGACCCAATACAGTCTCTGGAGGCCCAGTCCAGAACACTATCATATTTGGATAACAACTTGATGGAAATTTTGCACTACACTAATTGTGAAACTACACTTTGTGTGTGCGCACACTGTTTGATACAAATTCAAACCACACAACTTCTTACTCTTAGTGTTTATTTCTCATCTATATTCATTGTTGATAGTGGGTTATTCAATTGTGCTGAATTTAAGTTATTAATTTGCATTGTATTAATTCATCTATTAATCTCTAATATTCCATTTGATTTTTGGGCACATATCCGATCACCGGTGACTTGATTTTATTTAGACGTGATTTTTTCGGGGAACTTCCGCAAGATATTTTTAAATTAATTTTTAAAAGTTATTTAGACACATATTGTTTATGTTTTGCACCAATATTTTTGTTAATATGAAATCGATATAGAAAATTGTTCGATCTTGGAAACACAATTTCAATGGATTTTATCAAAGCAAGATCTCTATCTGTCAGAATCACATGTGGACACAAATCTTTCTTCACAAACAATTGTTTAAGCTTATCTAACACCCAACACAAAGTCTTAGTCTGCTCAGACTTAATATACGCAAATGCGACAACAAAAGTCAACTCGGTTGATGTTATACCAACAATTCCAAACATTGGTTGCCTATATTTGTTTGTCTTGTAAGGGATGTCCATAACTAACACAATAGGAAACATATTTAACAACTTAACTGAATCTGGATGAGCCCACAATATATCTTTAATCACTTCCGAGTCATCTCTTTATCTACTCCAATAACATAATCTGCAACCTCAATAACATACTCTTCTGCTTGTATATTTGTGTGATCCTAGTGACATTCTATGGATCTTGCTCTTGCAAGGAAAAAATATCTAAGTGGAACCTTTCTCTTTGTCAAATCAACAACATGTTGCTTCTGATTTGCTGTCAACCTACCAATAAAAGAGTGACCTTCTAATCTATCATGTAAACCATGGTTATGAACTCCACATTTTACATCAGCCTTTCATCCAGACCCATCTTTCCTTGACCTAATTTTAAATGGACATCCACATTTTTTTGTCCTTTCATCCAGACCCATCTTTCCTCAGAGTCGGCCTGATTTTAAATGGACATCCACATTTTTTCGTCGCACTCTAGGTTCTATTATAAATATCATTTTGTTTTCCACCTTTATCACAACCAAATATTAATTTGTTACTTCTTCCTCTCTTACCTGTTTCAATATTTGAACGAGTGATGATAATCGTCACTTTATTTCGAACTCTGATGTCTTTAATCCATCTTATCATCTCTTCTCGTGTACCAAATCTACATATCTGGTCTTTATCGCATATTTGCAGAGAAATTTCCGTGTCAACATAATAAAAAAATACATTCACGAATACAAACCGGAAGACTATATTAAACGAGTTCCGGTACACTAAATTACTAAACTCGAAGACTTTATCAAAAGAGTTTTTATAAACTAAATTATTAAACCGGAACTCTTTGTGCAAAGTGTTCAGGTACATATTTAATACATAATCGGAAGAGTGAATATGAAGTGTTCCGAATCGGAAGAATTGTACTAAGACTTCCGGTGCATTAAAAATACCAAACCGGTGCAATAAAAATACAAAACCGAAAGTCTTATCCAATATCTTCCGGTGTGAAAAAAAAAATCGGAAGTCATTATTGAAGTGTTCCGAAACGATGCATTTGAAATTAATTTTTTTGAAACTCCGAGAGTCTAACAGGAACACTAAAAAGTAAAATAATAAAAATTAGAGAGGAATAAAATGACATTTTAAAAAAAAATATAAGAGTATGGGTATAAGTGAAGGGATATAGGATAGTTTAATCTAATAGAAGCAACTCATCAATCATCCTTTGATGCGTCTATGTTTACCTTGTTGTTATCAATTTTAAGGACTCTAGACCAACAACATGGTTTAAATGTAATTCCTCAATCTTAAAAGTGTGCAACATATTACACACAAACATACATAAATCAAAAGTCCTATAAAATAATTGAGAACAAACAAAAACAAAACTAAGAATGAGATAACATTGTAAAACTATACACTTAACAATCACGCATTTTAATCCCACTATGGTGCCAAAAGTTTCTTGATCCCAACTTTCTGTTCAGATGTCAACCGTGTTGGAAACTTGATATTAAATTTAATCCTGAGATTACCCTTCTTTGAAGGATCTTTTGGAATAGGCATACCTTCCTTTGGAACAACCTCTTCATAGTTTGGATGAATCACATTGTTTATAGGAATGTTTAGAACCCTTCCATCTAATGTTGTGAGACGAACATTGTAACCTGTTAAGGCTTCTGCAAGTGATATCTTCTGTGTCACAACCAAATCATTTCCATCTCTTGTAAATACATTGTGTGGCTTCTCATCAATCACAAACACAAGATCTGCTGGTATCACATTTGGTTGTTCGTTTCCTTTCTCAGGATATGTGATTTTTGTCCCTTTTTTCCATCCTGGTTTCACTTCTATTGTTAAGATTTCCTCCACAGGCAAAGTTTTCCTGCAAATTTAGATATATAAGTTAAAACACAGATACTAATCAGACACAGATAATAACACAAATGTAAATGTAATCACATGTATCAGTCACACAAATACCAGAAGGGAACACAAATGTACACGACACAAATAATAACACAGATGTAAATGTAATACATGTATCTGTCACACAAATACCAGAAGGGAACACAAATGTAATCACATATATTAATGTCAGACAACAGTATCAATGTCAGACACCACACAACACAAATGTAATCATATGTATTAGTGTTGTGTCAGACACTCCACACAACACAAATGTAATAAGATGTATTAATGTCGTGTCAGATACTCCACCAGTCACACAAATACCAGACACGACTCAGATAATAACTAAAACATACATAAACACATGTATCAATGTATCAGTGTCGGACACCAACACCAGTCACACAACTATGTTTAGAGATGTGGATGCTAAGTAAAAGAGTACTTACCCACTTGCATCTGCAATTTCCCTCGAGATCTTCATCTTTTTGGTGGTACCTTTATAGAGCTCTTCAAGGCTACAAGGTAACCTATTTTCAATATTAGCAGCCTTACGAGGACCCTGACGGTGGATAGGCCTGTTACCACCATCATCAAATGAAGAAAACATATCATCCCCAAACATTCCACCAAAGGATCTAGAACCACCTCTCATACCACTTCCACCATTACTCATTCCTCCAAATGGACTTGAAAACCCAAAAAACTCTGCAAAAATATCATCCGCGTTTCTCGGATTGAACCTAAACGTTGTTGCTCCATCTCCACTTTGGAAGAACGTAGCCCCACCAGCACCTTCTTGAGAAGGTGGTGGGACTTGGCCTTTGAGTCCTTCTTCTCCATATTGATCATAAATTGCTCTCTTCTGTGAATCACTTAGAACCTTCATGAAAAACAAACCAATTAATAAACAGAATTTGTATATTAATTAAACATAGTAAAATGTTTAATATAGTAGGAAGAAAATAAAATGTTAGTTACCTCGTATGCTTCGGAAATCTGTTTGAAATTGGTTTCGGCTTCTTTTTTCTTGTTGGGATTTTTATCAGGGTGCCATTTCATGGCAAGTTTTCTATATGCTTTCTTCAGCTCTTCATCTGTGGCATTCTTTTCAACCTTGAGAATTTTGTAGTAGTCCACACCCATTGTTGTTTGAGCTTTTAATCTGTGTGTTGTTGTTGAATGATTAATAGTGATGCTTTCGAAATTATTGGGATTCAGTTGAAATGAATTGATGAATATTATAGTAGAGAATGAGAAGGAGAAGGAATTATCTGGAATGGAAAGTGAGATGACGAGAAGAGTGTAGAATGTTCGAGGCGTAGGAACATTTTGAAAGAGTTTTCTCGTATAATTCTGTTTTAAGGTGCCACCTGTATTTCAACTGACCCCACAAATTATGTTTATTTCAATTCACCTTATTTCGTTAACTTTATTTATATTTTGATAGTTCTTAAGGAAATGTGAGTTTTTTCGTGAACAATTCGGTATCTATAGAATTAGTTGGATATGATATTTTTAATCAATTAAATAAATATTATGATTTATTTAATTTTATTATTATTATTATTATTATTATTATTATTATATTTTTTTAATTTATAATTTATACTAAAGCTATTAGTACTCAACTTAGATCTTTGGTATCAAAGAATTTACTTTTCTACTAAATTCATGAACAAAATCAATTCAAATTTATTAGTAAGATAATTAATAATGTACCTGATCAGAATGCACTTTTGAATCAAGCTTCATATGTTTGGTCTAACATTGCTCAAGTTTTGAAGAAATATCAAGAGGATCAAACTTCAAACAATATTCATTATTGATCTTACCTGATCAGGAGGGTCTTCCAGCAATTAAACGTGAACAACTAGGTTGATGGAATGGAAGGGGTGTAACTGCAAGGCGCTCTGATGTCAAAGTCAATAGAGGTACAACAAATGGTAAGTTAGAAGTGCTAAATCAGAATACCTGATCCTTTAGTGAAAAATGGTATTTATAATGAGCCCCCAGCGTTGGGTCAAGGTCCTTCCTTGGGCTGGATCAGCGAGGCCCGAGGAAGAACTGCCAAGGTACGCGTAAGGAGCGTGCAGACCTAGCAAATGGCCTAGTCCTTGGTCCAACTGCCTCTATCTTTCAGGAGATAATGGGGGACAGTTGGGTGACGTGACAAATGGAATGGAAGACCTGTTCTCTGTCCGTCTCGCTGAGTGTATACCCGACTCACAAAATGCATGCTCGACCGTTAAAGTGGATTTCGCCCGTCCAACAAGTACGCTTGCCCGAGCGTATGGGCATTTGCTCGACATATTAGGTCGCGACCCAATACAGTCTCTAGAGGCCCAATCCAGAATAATTATATTCAAAGAATTGAATATCAACTTGGAATAACACAAAGGTATAACAAACATTGCTCAAAATATTTATGCAAGTGTTCAAAAATTCATTTTATACATAAGATACATGTTAGGAATGATAGGAACCATTTAACATATGTTCAAAGCATTCAAAGCATTCTGTTTAAAAAATATGTGACTTTTTATGAAAAACTTCATTGTTTTTATCATTCAAACCATAATATTGTTTCATTTAAATGTTACCTTTATGAAAGAGTGTTTTGTGCATTATACAAACAAAAATCACTCATATTCTTCATTTTTTTAAATATTTTCAAAGTGCTCATATTCAAAACTTTTTGAGAGAAACTTGTCATAAATTTTCAAGAATATCATTCTAGTTTCATCTCATTCTTTCAAGAACACTTGTATATTTATTGAGTGATACTTATTTCAAGGAGAAAATCAATATTTATTTTGATAAGAGATTGAAATCTTCATCTTCCATACACTTATATAAATTTCAGATTTTATTTTTGATTACTACTTATCTTTAGGATTGTTAAAGCTAAGTTAGTATGGTTGTACTTGTGATCCGGATTATGGACACAAGAGGTCCTTCTGTGAGTATTTAAATCTCGATCTGACTTTAAACTTGTTGTAAATCCAAGAGGATTGGCCTTGGTTGTTAGAATTAGAAAGGACTAGGTGTGTCTTGTTCTAGGTTTCTAACATATAGTGAAAATCTCTTTCGGTTTGGAAATGAGGCTGGATGTACCTTCGGATTGTGAAGGGAACCATGATAAATCTCTGTGTCTCTTTTACTTTCCGCATTTTATCTTTCTGCACTTAGATTTTGTAAGAAAGTAAAGAATCGACAAAATCGGAAAAACTTAGAAAAAATTTTAAAAAGCCTAATTCACCCCCTCTTAGGCGCATCTCAGACTTACAATTGACATAAGAGCAGGATTTAGGTAACCTGTTCCTAATCGATTCATAATGGCTTCCGCAAACAACAATCTTGTGTTTAAAGACGGTGGTAATAGCAATAAGCCTCCACTATTTTATGGTGAATATTTTGACTTCTAGAAAATTCACATGAAGGCTTATTTATAAGCACAAGGAGATGAAATATGGGATGATGTCCAAAATGGTCCTTTCATTCCTTCAACGGTTGTTAATGGTATTGGATCAACAAAGCCTAAAAGTTCATGGGATGGTGATGATAAAAAGAAGGTTCTCTATGACAAAAAGAAAATTAACATTCTACAAAGTGCACTAAGCATGAATGAATTCTTTCGCGTCTCAACATGTACATCGGCAAAACAAATTTAGGATACTTTGGTGGAAACTCATGAAGGAACCGCTGAAGTTAAAAGATCGAGATTGAACATGTTAAGTCAGGAATATGAGTTATTCATAATGCAACCTGGAGAATCAATCCTTGATTTGCAGAAAAGATTCGTGCACTTAACAAATCATTTGATGGAACTTAGTAATACTTTAACTAAGGATGAACTTAATCTTAAAGTGCATAGATCATTGTCCAGAGAATGACAACCAAAGTGACGGTAATATCCGAAAAGAAAAGTCTATCCACGATGACATCCTCTACTTTGTTTGGAAAACTTCAAGAATATGAGACAAAATTTGGGAGATTGGAAAAGTATGAGAATCAAGAAAAGAAATTTAAAATCATTGCATTAAAGGTTGATTCCAAAGAAGTTGAAAAAGAAGACAATCCGATTGAAGACGGAAATTTTATGCTTTTTGTAAAAATGTTAGGAAAATATTTTGGTTCTAAAAATAACATTGGAAATTCTAACTATATCAAAAGGAAGAAATTTTCAAAGAACAAGGAGAAGGAAGTGTCAACATCCACACAAGATATCAAATGCTATGAATGTGGAAAACCAGGGCACATCAAACCAGAATTTCCTAAACTTTCAAAGAAAGGTAGATATAAAATCAAAAAGAATTACAAGAAAAATAAGGTTTATGTTGCTTGGGAGGATAACAAGATAAGTTCTTCTTCAGACTCAGATAATGACCAAAGCGCAAATCTAACATTAATGGCCTCACACCATTCCGACGATGAAGACAACGAGGCTAGCAATGATTTCTTAATCTATGATAGTGATGCTCAAGGAGCAATTAATGAACTCTTAAGTGAATGCAAAATTTTGAACAAAACAATTTCATAAAAATCAATAAATCTCAACTTTAGAAGAAAAGATTGAGACAATGGAAAATGACTTCAAAGATGAAAAATAAAAATTAATTTGTGATCAAAAGCAAAATTTTGTATTCACAAAGTGTGAGTCACTTTTCTTCCAAATTGTCCAATTAAAAAGAGTCCTTGAAAGGTATGAAAAAGGACAAATTCAATTGGAGTGTGTTCTTAGTCATCAAAGATACTCAAATGATAAGAGTGGTCTTGGTTACTCAAAATTTTCTAAACCAAGTTCTAACAAGATCATCTTTGTAAATGCTAGTGAACAAATTCCTAAAGTGAGAGTGGACAAGCATAAAGTGGTTCATCAATATCCTAAGAAAAAAAGATTTAGTAAAAAGAAGTTTTATCCTCCTAGATACAAAAGTAACTTTCAGCCCACCTATTTTTATTGTGGAATTAAAGGCCATACACATAATGCTTGTTATGTAAGGAATTTCAGTGTAGCAAAACAACATTATGTGTGGGTCAAGAAAGGCATTAACTATGAATGACACAAGGCAATTTGGGTACCTAATGAAACTTAAACTTATTTTGTAGGTATGCTTGAAGACCTCTTCAAATCAATGGTATCTTGATAGTGGGTGTTCAAGTCATATGACGGGAGATCTTAGCAAATTTTCACATCTAACGCCTAAGGCCAAATGATATGTGACCTATGGTGATAACAACAAATGAAAGATCCTTGGCGTAGGCATAGTTGGTACACCACCTTTAACAACCATATAAGATGTCCTCTATGTATAAGGTCTAAAGCATAACCTCCTTAGCATTAGTCAATTGTGTGATAAAGGATTCAAAATCAACTTCACCAAAGATGAATGTTTGATTGAAAACGAAGTCACTCATGAGGTAATGTTAAAAGGTAAGAGAATTAACAATATTTTTATGATTTCCCTTGATAACATGTCTTTGAAGGTTAAATGTCTTATGGAGGACAACGACTCTTGGTTATGGCACAAAAGGTTTGCTCACATTCACTAGGATAACTTGAACAAATCGATCGAACATGACTTAGTTGTTAGACTTCTGAAGATCAAATTCATCAAAGATAGACTATGTGATGCTTGCAAAAAAGGGAAACAAACCAAATCAACTTTCAAATCCAAGAATGTGGTGTCCACAACAAGGCAACTATGATTGTTACACATGGATCTTTTTGGTCCATCAAGAACAAAGAGCTTTAGAGGTAATGTTTATTGTAACACCCAAATTACCCTACGAAATTATTCATAATTATTAAAGTAAAATTTTCGCTTCAAACTATTTGAGTGCCACAATTCAACACAAAATAACTTGGCTCAATAATACGTTCCAAATAAGTATTCAACATACAGCGAAAATATTTTATAAATCAACTTCAATTACAAGAAAATGTTTTCTAAAAGAAATAAACAAATAAAAACAACGTCGTTCTGACACCCAAAATGACGTATTAGAGCCGACATCCTAATGACGTGAAGTACACCGACTTCACTGACCACCACTCGATTTAACCGGCTCACCTGCACGTTACCAACATAAGGATAACATTCAAACAAAAGGAGTGAGATACTTACATCACAAATAGTAATATAAGAAGAAGCAAGCAAGTATCAGAAATAAGACCCACTTCTCAACAACACATATTCAACTATAGTACATTCACAACAACTTCATACTCGTCAACAACATCAAATACAACAACAACATCAAATACAACAACAACATCATATACCACAACAACATCATGTACAACAACAACACCATATACAACAACAACATCATGTACAACAACAACATCATATGCAACAACAACATCAATCATACAATGAGACCTTACTTGACTCTATGCATGCGGTACCATATACGATCTCTATTTCAAGACCCAGTTCCCGTCAAAACTCTCTACCCCTCTTTCATGGTCCAGTATGATCCCTATTTCATGATCACACACTCGAACCCTATTTCATGGCCACGTACTATCCCTATTTCATGATCGCACCAACAACACAACAACTAACATACCCCACCTTGGTATGTCATCCAACTATGCAACATGTCATGCAACACCAATGACATATATGCATAATTACAATGATTACATCATACAAAATTAACAACTGATAACGAGAAAATGTATCGATTATATTGCTATGTTTCAATACCGTTTTATCGCATAATTGTCGTTTTAACACCCGATTCCTCGAGTTTTCTTTGCCATTTTGCAAGTACATCATATACAGAGTTTTAGTTTTTAATTTCTTGCGGAAGCTCTGCCGAATTATTTTGCACCCTTTATATTTTTCCAGCATTATTTTCATTGCTTTATTTTTCTTGTATCCCAACCAACCTTATAACAATTTCCAATATCAGGAAATTGTTATAAATTAATTTGTTTCAAAGCCTTCAGACTTTTAGAATTTATTTCCGATTCCGATCAATACTCCGAACTTTCCGGCCTGTGGAAGAAGGAGTCTGCCACTTTTATTGTTATCCAGGTTTATATTAATTTGCAATTATATTTATGTTGAATATTTATTTTTCTGCCATGCATATTTCGTTTTATGTTTCTCTGCCTCTGTCTGGTTCAACAATAATGAGTAGCTAAATACCTTAGGGCGGTATGTAATTAAAACAAACTAAATTGGTGAAATCAACTCTAGGTTTAAAATAATTAAGAGCTTAATATTCTGGCTGAGACTTTTTATTATAAAATCAACCTTTTTGTTACGAGAGTAAGGAAAGTGTATTAGGTTAGGTCAAGACCACGAGAGTGTGAGATTTTAACCAGATAGCTAAAGTTAGGCATTTAAATTAAACACAGCGAGAGCGCTTTAAAATAAATTAGAATTACTAAGTTTCCAAAAATTATTCCTAAACACTTATGGGCTAGCGAGAGCAGGCATAGGGCTTTAGGGGTAAGATCTGAGATAAGACCACGAGAGTGTGAGTTAAAGATATTTAAGCTGGTAACCTCTACATAATAGATTAAGTGAACCACCTTTACAAGCCTAGGGTAGATTGACCCGCCTAAGTTAGCTTAATTACATACCGACCGCCTTAGTATTATTTATTAAACTTAAATTTAATTCCCGCCTTTAATCTTTAAAAACAACAAAAAATCGTGACAACCCTTCACCTTAGCTAAACTAGAAATTCCTCTAGCACTAAGTAACTATAGAGTCCCCGTGGATCGATAATCTTAAATATTACTTCGATAGGCTGTGCACTTGCAGTTAAGATACCGCTAGACACATAATTAGATACGTCTTTAGCCCATCAAGTTTTTGGCGCCGTTGCCGGGGACCTTAATTTAGTTACTAGTGCACTTTAGGGTAGCATTGTCTAGACTAAGGTAACAACTATTTTCTTTTCTTAATCTAAATTCCCGAGTGTATGCCAAGTACTCGCTCTCAAGAAGAAGACTTGCAACCTCTAATCCCAGAATCTGAACGCTTCTTACACGTAAGAAGACGGATATTCGATTACGAACAAAATTTCAATATTCCAGATCTTCAATTAGATCCGCCTAAACCAGTCGTAACATTAAAGGACGCAGAGATGGCTGAAGAACAGAATCACCCACTCAAATATTACGCTAGTCCTTCGCAAGCTGAACCGCATTCCAGCATTGCCGCACCGGCTATCAACCGAAACGATTTCGAACTAAAACCTTCATTGATATCAGCCGTGCAACAAAATCAATTCGCCGGAAATCCTACCGAGGATCCGAACCTTCATCTTTCGATCTTTGTGCAATACGCAGATACCGTAAAAGCCAATGGAGTTACCCAAGAAGCTATTAGACTACGTTTGTTTCCTTTTTCACTTTGAGACAGAGCAAGAGCCTGGCTTCAATCTCTGCCTTCGAACTCGGTAACTACATGGGAGGAACTAAAGAGAGTTTTCTTAACCAGATATTTCCCACCTAGCAAGACAGCTATGCTGAAAGCTCAGATCAACGGATTTAAGCAAAGAGAAAATGAATCACTTTTTGAAGCTTGGGAACGCTATAAGGATATGCTGAGACTTTGTCCACATCACGGATTAGTAGAATGGATGGTCATCCATACCTTCTATAATGGACTCTTGTACAATACAAGAATGACAATTGACGCTGCCGCAGGCGGTGCACTAATGGACAAAGAATATAACGATGCATATGCATTTATCGAAAGTATGGCTCAAAACCATTACCAATGGGGAAGCGAGAGAGTCGCAACTGAGAAACCAACAAAAGGAGGTATGTACGAAGTGAGTAGTATGGACCAAGTCAATGCAAAGTTTGACCAACTAAACCAAAAGATCTACAACTTGGCCATAACACCAACAACCACCGTGGCTGCAGTAACACCTAACTGTGAGTTATGTGGAGTTCCAGGACATGAAGTTCCTGATTGTCAACTATTAACAGGAATTCCCACAGATCAAGTGAATTATGCTCAAGGAAACCCATACTCAAACACATACAACCCAGGTTGGAAGAATCATCCGAACTTCTCCTATAAGAATAACAATGCTTTATACGCACCAGGTCAAGCACCAGCTACACCACCAGGATATCAAAAGACTGCTCCTAATGTCCCTAGAAAATCGAACCTTGAATTGATGATGGAGAACTTTATAGCTAACCAATCCCAGACAAACAAGGACTTCTTAAACCAAAACATACACACTAGTGAGCAAATTAAGCAATTAGTAAGCAAAGTAGATGCATTAGCTACACATAACAAAATGCTTGAAACTCAGATTTCACAAGTAGCACAACAACAAGCACCTACCGCTGCACCAGCTGGAGTATTTCCTGGACAACCTCAACCTAATCCGAAAGGACAGGCCAATGCTGTGATATTAAGAAGTGGCAAGGAACTTGACGGACCTACCGATCCAAGACTTGACAATCCAGCCATGTACCAAAAACCGAATAAATCGACTGAAATGGTGAATGATCCAGAAGAAAAGGAAGATGATAATCAAGAGGCAGTGGAGAAAGAAAAGCCTTATGTGCCTCCACCACCCTATAAACCACCAATTCTGTACCCTCAGAGATTAACCAATTCCAAGACGATGGGCCAGTTTAAGAAATTTGTCGAACTTCTGAAACAGTTGAATATTACTATTCCGTTTACAGAAGCTATCACTCAAATGCCCTCGTATGCTAAGTTTTTAAAAGAAATCTTATCTAATAAGAAAAAGATAGTGGATAACGGAACAGTTACACTTACTGCTGAGTGTAGCGCCATAATTCAGAATAATATGCCTCCTAAGCTAAAAGATCCAGGAAGTTTCTCTATACCCTGTGTAATAGGAAAATTCGTCATTGACAAAGCTCTATGCGATTTAGGAGCCAGTATCAGTGTTATGCCCTTAACGATTTGCAAAAGGCTAGACATGGGAGACCTAAGGCCAACTAAAATGTCTGTTCAACTAGCCGATCGCTCTGTTAAATATCCTGTAGGCATACTAGAAAACGTCCCAGTACGTATAGGACAATTCTACATCCCTACTGATTTCATAATCATGGACATCTCTGAAGACTCCACTACACCTATCATACTAGGAAGACCATTCTTAGCTACTGTCGGAGCTATAATAGACGTAAAGAGAGGAAAGCTAACCTTTGAAGTAGGTGAAGAGAAAGTTGAATTTATTTTAACACAACTCTTACAATCACCAGCTATAGAGGATACATGCTATCTATTAGACGTAATTGACGAATGTGTAAGAGAAATGGAAATGAAAGAAACTACCTATTCTGAAATTATGAAAATTCAAATCCCTCCGATTTTCGAGGATGATAATTGGCGTGCACCATATCAGGATGATAGTCTAAGCGAAAGTTTAGCACTTACACCGGATCCCATGCCAAGTAAGGATAAACCTACATTAGGATTAAAAACTTTACCTAATAACCTAAGATACGAATTCTTAGACATTGAATGTAAAAGACCAGTTATAATAAATTCCAGTTTATGAACAATCGAAACAAAGAAACTTTTAGATGTCTTAAAGAAATATCCAACTGCATTAGGATATAACATATCTGATCTCAAAGGAATATGCCCTTCAATCTGTATGCATCGTATTCTGCTAGAAGAAGATTGCAAAACCTCCAGAGAATCTCAAAGAAGAATTAACCCAATCCTTAGCACTGTAGTAAAAGAAGAAGTTAAGAAACTACTAGATGCCGGAATAATATATCCAATCTCTGATAGTAAATGGGTTAGTCCAGTACATGTAGTACCAAAGAAAGGAGGTATCACTGTTGTGAAAAACGCTAAAGGCGAATCGATATCACAAAGAGTAGTGACGGGACATAGAGTGTGCATAGATTATCGTAAACTAAACAAAGCCACTAGAAAAGATCATTTCCCACTGATGGGCTAAAGACGTGTCTAATTATATGTCTAGCGGTATCTTAACTGCAAGTGCACAGCCTATCGAAGTAATATTTAAGATTATCGATCCACAGGGACTCTATGGTTACTTAGTGCTAGATGAACTTCTAGTTTAGCTAAGGCGAATGGTTGTCACGATTTTTTGTTGATTTTAAAATATTTAAGGCGGAATTAAAATTAAGTTTTAATAAAATAATACTAAGGCGGTCGGTATGTAATTATACTAACTTAGGTGGGTCAATCTAACCTAGGCTTATAAAGGTGTTTGCTTAATCTATTCGGTAGAGGTTACCAGTTTAAATACCCTCAACTCACACTCTCGTGGTCTTATCTCAGATCTTACCCCTAAAGCCCTATGCCTGCTCTCGCTAGCCCATAAGTGTTTAGAGATAATTTTTGGAAACTTAGTAATTCTAATTTATTTTAAAGCGCTCTCGCTGTGTTTAATTTAAATGCCTAACTTTAGCTATCTGGTTAAAATCTCACACTCTCGTGGTCTTGACCTAACCTAATACTCTTTCCTTACTCTCGTAACGAAAAGGTCGATTTTAATTAAAAAGTATCAGCCAGAATGTTAAGTTATTAATTATTTTTAGCCTATGGTTAAATTTTACCGATTAAGTTTGTTTTAACTACATACCGCCCTAAGGTAATTAGCTACTCATTTTTGTTGAACCAGACAGAGACAGAAAAACAATAAACAAAATATTTATGGCAGAAAAATAAATAAACAACATAAATATTAAATTTCAATATAATAAAAACCTGGTTAACAATATTATAGCAGACTCCTTCTTCCACAGACCGGAAAGCTTGGAGTTGGCGGAAATCGAAAATAAAGCAAATTCTGAAGGTTTAGAAACAAGTAAATGTATAACAATTTCCTGATGTTGGAAATTGTTATATGGCGGGTTTGGATACAATAAGAATGAAAAACTGAAAATAATGCTGAAATAAAAACAGGGTCGTAAATTAAATCGGCAGAGCTTCCGCAGGAAATTGATAGAAAAAATGCTCTGTAGTTTCTTCATAAAACTTGTGCTATTTATAGAACAATTAATGGGCTTCCAATTTGGACTTGTTGCATTGGGCCTTGCTGAAGTAGTGGAGGAAATATAGGAACGTGGCTAAAACATAGGCAAAAAGTTCTTCACCTAAGGTTTTGACGTGGTCTCAGTCAATAACCTACTTTTTACCTTGTCACGGTCGTGACAAGGTCTTCACGCTCGTGTTCTGTGCAATTTAAGTGTCACGGTCGTGACAATGTGCTCACGGTCGTGATGGCTTCTTTTGGGGTGTCAAGGTCGTGACACCTTGGTGACGACCGTGAGTGCAACAAATTATGCAGTTCTGCAGGCTTCTTCATTTCTTCATCTTTTTATGGTTGTTCTTGTTCCTTTTGCTCTTAATTCATGATTTAGCTCCATATATGATGTACCTGCAAAATAGTAAGAAAAACTCGAGGAATCGAGTGTTAAAACGATGATTATGCGATAAAACGTCAATGAAACTTAGCAATATAATCGATACATTTTCTCGTTATCAAACTTCGCCAAACTTAAACCTTTGCTTGTCCTCAAGCAAATAGTCGGTTGAAAATCGTCGGACAAGTTTTTATTTACGCATACTCATAACAAACCGTACGAGGGACCGTTTTGTCGGATAAACCGGTACTTTGATAGAACACTAACGATACACTAATGACACAAGCAACAAGCTATGTCGTCGACTTCCTGTCAATCGAAACAATCATAAATTTCTTTACGTTTTCACCTAGAGTTTTTCGATCTTATTTCGCCCGGTTTCATTCTAGCGCAATCACATTAAGCCCTTTGCCTTAGCACGCACGTAGTGGAGTAGCCGGTTAGCGACTTTGATCCTTTTTTAAACACGGGGTCTGGTACACGAGTGCGGTAACCCTACATATATTATCCGATTTGGAGGTTGTGGGGGATCAAGCCGTAGCACGCCCTACCAAGTTCAGAACCAGTACCTCTGAACCAACCCGCAATGGACTCCTTCTCATATTTCTCGTTTCTTATATGCGACCGTGTACTTTGGTGCAATTTCTTTTCATTTGCATCGAGATATGAAGGATCATTATTGATTAGGCATCAAACGCTTATATTCATCGGCTCCCCACGTGGTTTGTGTTCAGACGGTGCTGACTGCTAGTATAAACTACTAGGGGTTACTTTTGAACTGAAACTTAAAGTGTACTCGTAATGATAATCGGAATGGAATCGCTTAAGTGGGAAGTCAAAGGTGTCAAGATTGTATTGGTCTTGTTTAATCGTTCTCAGCTTCCTAATTACGATTTCGTAGGCGAGTCGGGTAATGCGAATAATTAAAGATTTTTTTCGGTATGGCTAAATAAACGGGGAAAGTTCGAAATTAAAGAAAATATCACAAAGATTTGCTCGTTTCATTAACTTGCGAAAAGAAATACAACAGAATGGGAAAATGCGAAAAGGGAAAAATGCGGAAATGAAAGGTACCTCTCCCACACTATATCAGACATTGTCCTCAATGTTGTGATATAAATGCGGTAAAAGTACAGTACAAACGACAAAAACGAAAAACAAACATAAGCAAAACTAAAACTATGGCTGCTGAGGACCGCGGGGTCGGCTTCTGGTGCGGGAGCGTCTGGAAGGAGTCGCTTCAGGATCAGAACCGGTACCGGGAGCAGCAGTGATGTCAATGCGTAAGGCCTCTAGCTCGCTGAAAATTTCTCCAAACTTCTCATTAGTAGCTTCCTGGTTTGCTGCAATAGTGCGGAGTAAAGCATCATACTGCTCCTTCTGTCTACGCTCCAGTGCGGCGTTCATCTGGTTCTGCTGATGAATCGCACGGAGGACGTCCTCAAGAGTGAAATCCTGTGCAGGAGGCTGTCGGGCAGATGACTCTGGAATATCCTGGACAGGCTCAGCTGCATCCATATCGTCCTGCATCTCATCCGCTGGAGGATCTGCCTGATCATCATGAATAGGGGCGTGGTCGGCAGCATCTGGTAAAATAAAGAGCCAGTTGGCTCGGCTGGATGGATCGATGCGGTCGCGGGACGGCAAAATGATATGGTGAAAAATGGTGCCATGGACAACAGGGCTATACCTGCCATCCTCTCGCTGCGCAATCAGGTGAGCGGACCTGCAATAACTCTTGGTGAGGAATTCTGCTTCTCTGAAAGGCTGATTTACGACCAAGTCACCAAGCCCCAACTGAATGGCGAGGGTGGTGACAATGCCGCCTATGAAAAATGGGGTGGAGCCTCTTTGCGCAATGGCCTGGATGTGAGAAAGCATGAACGGGGCAGCGTTGATTGGCTCGTCATTGAGAGCGCAGTACAAGAATAGAAGCTCCTTGGAGTTGAGCTTATGGTTACTCTCGCGAGCAAAGATGGTGTTGCAAATGATTCGGTGAAAATATCGGATTGTCGGGTTGTGGATGTGTGTAGCATTGAGGCTTTGGAAGGCTGAGGCACGGGTATTGGTTATGTCGTGCCATAGAGTGAAAGCGGTTTCACTAAAATTATCGGGCACGCGGAGGTGAGCTTCATTCCCGTGATCGAAGCCTAGCAACTCGGCTATCCTGTTTTGCGAAAGGTTAAACTCCTGTCCATGCAATCTGAATTTGGCGAAACCGGTGAGTTGACTCTGAGAACCGGCAGGAGTGATGTACTGGAATGAGCTAAGGAACTCCAATGTCAGAAGCTCGAATGTGGGCTGAGGCTGACTGCAAAGATCCCACAGACCGACTTTTTGAAGCAGGCTCTTGACACTGGTAAGCATTCCGAGTTCCCTCAAACAGACAGTGTCGATATAACGTGTAGGTTGCACACCGCTGTTCTGGAATCGGATGAATCTTTCTCTCTGGTTTTCTCCATTCTCACCCTCTCTAAATTGAATGGTATCCATTGCATGCAAGAGCTAGAGTGAAAGATGAAGATTTTTGATATTTGTGAAAAGTGATAAAATGAGAGAAATAATGGTTCAGATAAATATTGGAAGGTGAGAATGTGATAGGTGTGGTGATAATGGGGGGTTAATGAGTTTTAATTTGGTAATGGGAGGTTACGGAAGTTATGGAGAAAATGGGTGGTTTTTGGAAGTTATGGAGGAAGAAGAAGAAGAGGTCACGAAAAGAAACAGTTCTGTTTCTCACGAATCCTATATTTAGGGTTGTCACGGTCGTGACAGGGAGGTGACGGTCGTGACACGCTAAATGAGCACGTCACGATCGTTAGGGGGGTGTGACGACCGTGAGAGCTTGCTTCGTTGAATAATTTCCAGAAAACACTATCTCTTATATTTCACATACTTTATAATAATTTATTTTCTTCACTTCTCACTCAATAATATATTTAAACACCATATAATAATTTATTTCAACATAGTACTTTGCTAACTTGCATGGCATGAGATATTTTTATATAATAGGAATAAATGCAAGCATAACAGTACATAAAATGAAATATATAAATTGATTAAATTGGAGAAATTTGGGAACTAGAAGTGCATTGCATATGGTAATTGAAAATTACATAAATGAAAATACGGTACGAAATTGTTTGCGAAAAATAAATCTAACTAGAAACGAAAACAATGAGAAAAATAAACTAAATCACTTATAGCATTTTCAAAAGCGTTTCTTCAAATCTTCGATTGCGGAGTTCAGGTGATAGAATTGTTCACAGGTTATGTCAGTCAAACCTATAATGTCCAATCGCATGCTCTTAATGTCTTCCTTAAATGAATTTATATCAGTTTGGTAATCTTCAAGAGTGTTCATGATATTCTGTAAGTTGTTAGCATAAACTCCTTGATTCACTTCAGGGGTTTCAATAACTTCGTCAGTGTGGTCAATGTCATGGTAACCAGGAGGTGTCTCAGGGTCAGTTTCGACATCGGTCATTATATCATCTTTTATCTTGTAAGATTGAGGTGTTTCAGGAGTGGATGGATAATCAGGTGGGGTTAACTCATAAAGCCAGTTATCCTTATTGTGAACACTTACTCTAGCATGGTTTGGCAGTGTGAACAGGGTTACTACCTCATTCCGGATTAAGTACTTAAAAGGTGGATGTCCTAAATTCCTTATGATATGGCGATTAAAGCAAAAGTTAAGATTCATAGGACGGATGGTACCTAAACGGTTGCACCTGTGCAATTGGTATCTAAGTCCTAAAGCATCAGCGATCATGGTTACAAGACCTCCTACTAATATAGGTAATTCAGGTTCTTCTTGGATACGGGTGAAGGTTTGCATCATGAAAGGTACACCATTAACAAGCTGTCCATTAGTGAAACATGACATAATGAATATCTCATCTTTAGAGACTCTGGTAATGTTTTCTTCTTTTCCAAAGAAGGTGTGGGCAAGGATCTTATGGAAGTAACGAAGAGCTGGGTTATGGATTTCATCATTGTTCATGTTATTAGGTTCAGGGTGGTAGTTTCCGGTTAAAGTTCCCCAAAAGAAATCTAGCTCAATGTCCATCAATTCTACCTGTGTGGTAGTAAAAGCAAAGGGTCCACTAGGGAATCCTAATAAGTCAGCTAGTTCTTTATGGTTAAAGTCATATTCTATTCCAAATAGGCGGAAACTGATAAATCCTTTCCTGAATCCGAAACCGCGCTCAGGTAGGTAAACTAAGGAGCTAAGGAACTCAAGGGTGAGCTCGCGGTAAGTCACAAACTTATGTTGGATCAATGCATTCTCCCATCCAAGCCGGTTAAACAAGTACAGGATGCTATCATGTATACCTAGGGTTTCCATAGTCAGATCATTCGGGTACAGGGTCAAATCCATTTGCCTCTGTGATAACTCTTCAAACTTCATTCTTTGGTTTCTACCTCTAAATTTGGTTTCCATATGGTTTATTGGTTGGTTAGCCATGGTTAGTGCAAATATGGAGGAAACAAATCAGGGGGAGAAGGAAAGTGGAAAAGACTTTTAGAAAATCTGTAAAAAGCGATTTAAGATAAAAATAAGAAAATGAAATGCATAATTTAAAGGCAATAATAGTAATATAAAATAAAACTATAAAATGACAAAACAAATAAATAAATAAATAGTAAAACGATAAATAACAAAATGATAAAGAGAATAGTTTAAATAATTAAATGAGTAAATGGGTTGCCTCCCACTAAGCGCTGTTTTTATCGTCAAAAGCCTGACGTAATGCTTAGGTGTAGATTAATCAGGGGAATTAGTGGACAACTCTAAAAGCCTTAGATTATTTGCATAATCTCTATTTTCAACTTTATGATAATGTTTTAAACGTTGTCCGTTTACTATGAATGGTTCACTATTCCTACCCTTAATTTCTATTGCTCCACTCGGGAACACTTTAGTTATTTCAAAGGGTCCTGACCATCTAGATTTTAATTTTCCAGGAAAGAGCCTAAGTCTTGAGTTAAAAAGGAGTACAACGTCTCCCACATTAAATTCTTTCCTAGATAGGCGTTTATCATGCCATCGCTTAGTTCTTTCTTTATATATCTTAGCATTCTCATAAGCATCTAGCCTTAATTCTTCTAATTCGTTAATGTCTAGGATTCGCTTTTCTCCTGCAGCATTATAGTTTATATTGAGAGTTCTAATCGCCCAATAAGCTTTATGTTCTAGTTCTACCGGGAGGTGACAAGATTTTCCATAAACTAATTTGAAAGGTGTAGTACCTATGGGTGTCTTGTAAGCGGTCCTATAAGCCCATAAAGCTTCATTAAGTTTAGATGACCAATCTTTCCTAGATATGGCGACAGTCTTTTCTAAGATTTGTTTAATTTCTCTGTTTGAGACTTCGACTTGTCCACTTGTTTGTGGGTGATATGGTGTTGCCACACGGTGTCTTACTCCATACTTAGATAGTAATTTGTCAAAGATTTTTGAAATGAAGTGCGAGCCACCGTCACTTATGACGAGTCTAGGCACACCAAATCTGGGAAAGATTATATTTTTGAAAAGCTTTATTACTACTCGTGTATCGTTTGTAGGAGAAGCTATAGCTTCAATCCATTTCGATACATAATCAACAGCTACGAATATATAATTGTTACCGAAAGATGATGGGAATGGTCCCATGAAATCTATTCCCCAGACGTCAATGATTTATACTTCTAATATTCCTTTTTGAGGCATTTCATCTCTTCTTGAAATATTGTCGGTGCGTTGACACCGATCGCAATTTATAACAGCGATGTGGACATCCTTCCATAGATTAGGCCAGAATAGGCCGGCTTGCAAGATTTTTGCACAAGTCTTGGAAGTACTTGCATGTCCACCGTAAGGAGATGAATGACATTGAGCAATGACATCTTCTATTTCTTCTTCGGGAGTACATCGACGAAAGATTCCATCGGGTCCTCTTTTGAACAATAATGGTTCATCCCAGTAATAATGTTTCAGATTGTGAAAGAATTTCTTTTTCTGCTGATAGGTTAGATCGGGTGGAAGAGCTCCTGCGGCTAGGTAGTTGACAATGTCAGCGTACCATGGCAGTCCTACAGTTGTATGGATTGTTTCCACGGGTTCTGGTTCATTTATGTCTAACTGAACTAGGTCGCTTCCTATTTGTGCTATCAGCTGTTCATACGGAAAATCATCGTTAATCGGCACTTGTTCGGGTTTAATACCTTCTATTCTAGATAAATGGTCCGCTACGACGTTTTCAGTACCTTTCTTATCTTTTATTTCGAGATCAAACTCTTGTAAGAGTAGAATTCATCTCAAGAGTCTCGGTTTAACATCCTTCTTAGTTAATAGGTATCGGATAGCAGCATGGTCTGTGTAAACGATTATTTTCGCTCCTACTAGGTAAGAACGGAATTTGTCAAGCGCAAAGACAACTGCTAACAATTCTTTTTCAGTAGTGGCGTAGTTCATCTGAGCAGAATCTAAGGTTCTACTGGCATAGTAAATCGCATGAAGTTTCTTTTCCTTCCTTTGGCCTAGAACTGCGCCTACAGCATAGTCACTCGCATCGCACATGATTTCGAAAGGTAATCTCCAGTCAGGGGGTTGCATGATTGGTGCGGTGATGAGGGCTGTTTTTAGGGTTTCGAATGCTTTAAGACAATATTCATTGAATATGAACTCAGCGTCTTTCATTAATAAACCAGTAAGAGGTTTAGTGATTTTCGAGAAATCTTTGATGAATCGTCGGTAAAAACCGGCGTGTCCTAAAAAGCTTCGTATTTCTCGAACGATTTTAGGGGGTTGAAGATCTTTTATGACTTAAATCTTAGCTTTATCAACTTCAATTCCCTTGTCGGATATTACGTGACCTAATACGATTCCTTCTCTGACCATAAAATGACATTTCTCCCAGTTAAGCACGAGGTTTACTTTTACACATCTTTCTAACACCATTTCTAAGTTTGATAAGCATCCTTCAAAACTTTGCCCGCATACAGAGAAGTCGTCCATGAACACTTCCATGATGTTGTCTATAAAATCTGTGAAGATTGACATCATACATCTTTGAAAGGTTGCAGGAGCGTTGCATAATCCAAAGGGCATTCGTCTGTAAGCGAACGTTCCATATGGGCATGTAAATGTAGTCTTCTCTTGATCATCTGGATGGATAGGGATTTGGAAAAATCCTGAGTAACCGTCAAGATAACAGAAGTAAGAATGCTTGGCTAATCGTTCTAACATTTGATCTATAAAGGGTAGTGGGAAATGATCTTTTCGAGTGGCTTTATTTAGTTTACGATAATCTATGCATACTCTATGTCCCGTCACTACTCTTTGCGATATCGATTCGCCTTGAGCGTTTTTCACAACAGTGATACCTCCTTTCTTTGGCACTACATGTACTGGACTAACCCATTCACTATCAGAGATTGGATATATTATTCCGACATCTAGTAGTTTCTTAACTTCTTCTTTTACTACAGTGCTAAGGATTGGGTTAATTCTTCTTTGAGATTCTCTGGAGGTTCTGCAATCTTCTTCTAGTAGAATACGATGCATACAGACTGAAGGGCATATTCCTTTGAGATCAAATATGTTATATCCTAATGCAGTTGGATATTTCTTCAAGACATCTAAAAGTTTCTTTGTTTCTATAGTTCCTAAACTGGAATTTATTATAACTGGTCTTCTACATTCAATGTCTAAGAATTCGTACCTTAGGTTATGAGGTAAAGTTTTTAATCCTAATGTAGGTTTATCTTTACTTGGCATGGGATCCGGTGTAAGTGCTAAACTTTCGCTTAGACTATCATCCTGATATGGTTTACGCCAATTATCATCTTCGAAAATCGGAGGGATTTGAATTTTCATTATTTCAGAATAGGTAGTCTCTTTCAGTTCCATTTCTCTTACACATTCGTCAATTACGTCCAATAGATAGCAGGTATCCTCTATAGCTGGTGATTGTAAGAATTGTGTTAAAATAAATTCAACTTTCTCTTCACCCACTTCAAAGGTCAGCTTTCCTCTTTTTACGTCTATTATAGCTCCGGCGGTAGCTAAGAATGGTCTTCCTAGTATGATAGGTGTTGTGGAGTCTTCAGAGATGTCCATGATTATAAAATCAGTAGGGATGTAGAATTGTCCTATACGTACTGGGACGTTTTCTAGTATGCCTACAGGATATTTAACAGAGCGATCGGCTAGTTGAACAGACATTTTAGTTGGTCTAAGGTCTCCCATGTCTAGCCTTTTGCAAATCGTTAAGGGCATAACACTGATACTGGCTCCTAAATCGCATAGAGCTTTGTCAATGACGAATTTTCCTATTACACAGGGTATAGAGAAACTTCCTGGATCTTTTAGCTTAGGAGGCATATTATTCTGAATTATGGCGCTACACTCGGCAGTAAGTGTAACTGTTCCGTTATCCTCTATCTTTTTCTTATTGGATAAGATTTATTTTAAAAACTTAGCATACGAGGGTATTTGGGTGATAGCTTCTGTAAACGGAATAGTAATATTCAACTGTTTCAGAAGTTCGATAAATTTCTTAAATTGACCCGTCGTCTTGGAATTGGTTAATCTCTGAGGGTACGGAATTGGTGGTTTATAGGGTGGTAGAGGCACATAAGGTTGTTCTTTCTCCACTACCTCTTGATTATCATCTTCCTTTTCTTCTGGATCATTCACCACTTCAGTCGATTTATCCGGTTTTTGGTACATGGCTGGATTGTCAAGTCTTGGATCGGTAGGTCCGTCAAGTTCCTTGCCACTTCTTAATATTACGGCGTTGGCATGTCCTTTCGGATTAGGTTGAGGTTGTCCAGGGATAACTCCAGCTGGTGCAGCGGTAGGTGCTTGTTGTTGAGCTTCTTGTGAAATCTGAGTTTCAAGCATTTTGTTATGTGTAGCTAATGCATCTACTTTGCTCACTAATTGTTTAATCTGCTCACTAGTGTGAATGTTTTGGTTTAAGAATTCCTTGTTTGTTTGAGATTGGTTAGCTATAAAGTTCTCCATCATCAACTCAAGGTTCGATTTTCTAGGGACATTAGGAGCAGTCTTTTGATATCCTGGTGGCGTAGCTAGTGCTTGACCTGGTGCGTATAAAGCATTGTTGTTCTTATAGGAGAAGTTCGGATGATTTTTCCAACCTGGGTTGTATGTGTTTGAGTATGGGTTTCCTTGAGCATAATTCACTTGATCAGTGGGAGTTCCTGTCAATAGTTGACAATCAGAAACTTCGTGTCCTGAAACTCCACATAACTCACAGTTAGGTGTTACTGCAGCCACGGTGGCTGTTGGTGTTATGGTCAAGTTGTCGATCTTTTGGCTTAGTTGGTCGAACTTTGCATTGACTTGATCCATACTACTCACTTCGTACATACCTCCTTTTGTTGGTTTCTCAGTTGCGACTCTCTCGCTTCCCTAAAGGTAATGGTTTTGAGCCATACTTTCGATAAGTGCATAAGCATCATTATATTCTTTGTCCATCAATGCACCGCCCGCGGCAGCGTCAATCGTCATTCTTGTATTGTACAAGAGTCCATTATAGAAGGTATGGATGACCATCCATTCTATTAATCCGTGATGTGGACAAAGTCTCAGCAAATCCTTATAGCGTTCCCAAGCTTCGAATAGTGATTCGCTTTCCCTTTGCTTAAATCCGTTGATCTGAGCTCTCAGCATAGCTGTCTTGCTAGGTGGAAAATATATGTTCAAGAAAACTCTCTTAAGTTCCTCCCACGTAGTTACTGAGTTCGAAGGCAGAGATTGAAGCCAAGCTCTTGCTCTGTCTCGAAGTGAAAAGGAAACAAACGTAGTCTAATAGCTTCTTGGGTAACTCCATTGGCTTTTACGGTATCTGCGTATTGCACAAAGATCGAAAGATGAAGGTTCGGATCCTCGGTAGGATTTCCGGCGAATTGATTTTGTTGCACGGCTGATATCAACGAAGGTTTTAGTTCGAAATCATTTCGGTTGATAGCCGGTGCGGCAATGCTTGAATGCGGTTCAGCTTGCGAAGGACTGGCGTAATACTTGAGTGGATGATTCCGTTCTTCAGCCATCTCTGCGTCCTTTGATGTTACGACTGGTTTAGGCGGATCTAATTGAAGATCTGGAATATTGTAACTTTGTTCGTAATCGAATATACGTCTTCTTACGTGTAAGAAGCGTTCCGATTCAGGGATTAGAGGTTGCAAGTCTTCGCCTTTAGAGCGAGTACTTGGCATACACTCGGAAATTAAATTAAATAGTTGATACCTTAGTCTAGACAATGCTACCTAAAGTGCACTAGTAACTAAATTAAGGTCCCCGGCAACGGCACCAAAAACTTGATGGGCTAAAGACGTGTCTAATTATGTGTCTAGCGGTATCTTAACTGCAAGTGCACAGCCTATCGAAGTAATATTTAAGATTATCGATCCACAGGGACTCTATGGTTACTTAGTGCTAGATGAACTTCTAGTTTAGCTAAGGCGAATGGTTGTCACGATTTTTTGTTGATTTTAAAATATTTAAGGCGGAATTAAAACTAAGTTTTAATAAAATAATACTAAGGCGGTAGGTATGTAATTATACTAACTTAGGTGGGTCAATCTAACCTAGGCTTATAAAGGTATTTACTTAATCTATTCGGTAGAGGTTACCAGTTTAAATACCCTCAACTCACACTCTCGTGGTCTTATCTCAGATCTTACCCCTAAAGCCCTATGCCTGCTCTCGCTAGCCCATAAGTGTTTAGAGATAATTTTTGGAAACTTAGTAATTCTAATTTATTTTAAAGCGCTCTCGCTGTGTTTAATTTAAATGCCTAACTTTAGCTATCTGGTTAAAATCTCACACTCTCGTGGTCTTGACCTAACCTAATACTCTTTCCTTACTCTCGTAACGAAAATGTCGATTTTAATTAAAAAGTATCACCCAGAATGTTAAGTTATTAATTATTTTTAGCCTATGGTTAAATTTTACCGATTAAGTTTGTTTTAACTACATACCGCCCTAAGGTAATTAGCTACTCATTTTTGTTGAACCAGACAGAGACAGAAAAACAATAAACAAAATATTCATGGCAGAAAAATAAATAAACAACATAAATATTAAATTTCAATATAATAAAAACCTGGTTAACAATATTATAGCAGACTCCTTCTTCCACAAACCGGAAAGCTTGGAGTTGGCGGAAATCGAAAATAAAGCAAATTCTGAAGGTTTAGAAACAAGTAAATGTATAACTGTAACACGGTGGGAGAACTGACTTTAAGCAATGTTGCGGATAGCAAGAGTCGCCACCGACTTTTATTTTATCCAAAAGGAAAGGTTATAAAAGAACAGGAAAGACCTTAAGAGAATGTTTTGGGTCCGGGGGGTAGGTTATGAAAAGGGAAGGTATTAGCACCCTTTTCATCCATGGTTATCCATGGGCTCTTAGGTACTTAAGATCACTTTAAATTGTTTTTGAAAATGTAGTGTGTGAATAGAAAAATTTTCAGAATAGTTTAATAATAATCCATGTACGGATGTGTAAGAAACTTGTTTGAAAATTTGTTTGAAATTGTTAAGTTTGAAAATTTTTTGAAGTGAGCAAGTACATAAGAGGAACCTACCCTAATGTTTAAAGTCTTTCTTGTTCTTTTTCCTTTCCTTGGTAAGACTATCCCTACTATTAAGGAGTAGGTAGTCTTTACCTTGGATGTAAGGGACATGTGAGGGACAATCTGGTTATGAAGGCAACTGTGGGGTGTATTAAGCATATATGAGGGACTATCATCATTTTTCGAAGGGACTCGATTCGTATAGGCAACCATGAGGGACTTGATGATTTATCTTTTGAAGGGACTTGCTTTATACACCCCACTTGACCATTATTCGTAGGCAACTTGAGGGATAACCTTAGAAATGTGAGACGGCGATTAAAATCGACTTACGTGTGTGTGAGTATTTATTTTAATTATCTTATATTTACAAGTGATCTAATTTATTTTTAAATATCATACATGTTTTACACTCCCTAATTACTAACCATAACGATAATAATAATTAAATAATTATAATTACATCCGGGAAACAATTACAAGAAATTATAATAATAAGCAAAATAATTAAATAGCAAAAATAAATAAAATATAAATAAATAAGCAATAAACAATAATAAAGAAAAATAGGGGGTTAGTGATAAATAATAATATTAAATAATAAGCAAAATAAAATAAGAGAGGTTAGGGAATAATAAAAATTAATTGAAATAATAATAACATATAAAATTAATAAAGCAAAATAAATTAGATGATTAGTGATAACAATAATAAACAAAACTTAAATCAAAATATAAGAATAAGAGGTTAACTATTTAATATAAAAAAAAACATAACCAAACAATTATTTTTTAATTTGCAAATTATTAAATTATTATTTTTTTAAATATATTATAATTATAAAATTTAATTATTATAAGCATATATTAACATTTATTTTTTAAACAATATATACATGTTATAAAAAAAAAAGTTTAAATATCATGTTTACAATGTTAATCATGTTTATAAAAATTTAATTCAATTAATCATCATATTTACAAATTATTAAAAAAAAATATTAAATTGTTTCTAAACATTAAAAGAGAAATAATTATTTAAGAATTGGAAGAAAATAGAATTAGAAAAAAAAATTAGAGTTTGTTTTCTTTAGAAAATATTTTAGGATTTTGAAAATTAGGGTTAAGCTATAATTAGGGTTTATGGAATTAATCTAAACCTAATTATCTAAAATTTTTTACAAACATATATACATAATATATTTACAAATAAAAAAAAAACATTTTTTATATTTTGAGAAAATAAATTATAACATATTTTTAGAACACAAAGAAAATAAGATAAGGTTATTTAGAAATTAAGTTTTTTTTTTTATAATAAACAAAAGTATAATTAATTAAGAAAATAGAAGAAGAAAAAAAAGTGACAAAAGTTTAGAACTTACCTTGGCTGGGTTTGAACCCAGGTTTCCATGTTTGCCAGCACTAAAACATTCCACTGGACCAACCAGGCGTTGGTAGTCATAGGAGACCTTCAATTGTTTTTATGCCATGCCTTGAAAATCCAGAAAAATGATGAAACAAAAAGGCCTGGGGTGGGATTTGATCCCAGGACCTTTATGTTCACAAACGCGCGCATCACCACCCGGCTGGAAGAGCCAATCTATTAATTCTTTGGCCATAATTAATAATATATTAGTCCTGAAAAACAAACAAAATAATTGAACAAAATGTCTCCAACGGGGAATCGATCCCCAGACCAAGGCCATGTACACGCACACCCCAACCACTGGGCCAACCTCATAGTTGTGATAAACAAACAGAGAGAATATATAATATTTTAAAACAATATTTGAATTTCAAAACAGGCGCGAACTGGCCTTCATCTTCAACCTCCCATCCTTCGAATTTAGCTGCGATTTCACCCACGATATTTCCTGCGAAAAAAGAAACCCCAGCAAAACCTGCAAAATTCAACAAGCAGCAAAGCCATGCAATTTTTCAAAATTAAGCACAACAACATAATCCTGGCATCCACACGATTCATTCTATGTCTTTAGAATTGATTTATGTTTCTTAAATCCAAAGTTCCTAAACCTAAGTCAAAACCCTAGCTATGGCATCTTGCGAATTGGCCACGGTTTCTTTGGTTTTCCTGTCCAGAAACAAACTACACAACATCATAAACAACATTAGTCAATCAAAATCCATTCAAATGCAGTGAATCATTGGAATCGAAAAAAAGTTTTCAAGTATGAACAATGCTTCGGGTTCATCATATGTGCATGAATTGGATGCATTTGAGGATTGCTTTCGACTCAATGATGACTAAGGAAGCTAGCCATGTCCTTGTTTTACCTTGTAGAGCCTTGAATCTCCAAATCCGAATTTCACTTTTTGAAGGATTTTTGTGTTTTTGAACTTACCTTGAAGCTGCTGGATTTTTTCCTTTAGGGTTATGTTTATGATCTATACTTATATGGGAGTGAATTAGGTCAGAAATACTCATTGGTTATGTGGATATTTGATCCAAAAAAGATTGAAAAAGATCAAGTGTTAAAAGTCAAATATTTGTGTATTATGACTTGCTATCTTTGGATCAATCACATTATTTCTTTCTCTTTAAACTTCAATCATCCATTAAGAATTTCTAGAACCTCAATCTTCACCTAAAAATAGATTTTCATATTTTATATCTATTTAAAATGATTTTTATGAATTAAATCAATAATAAATAAATATAAAATAATAAAAATGCTAAATTTTGGTCAATTGGGTCGTGCACAATGTTATGAGATGGATTGGGTCACAACTTAGCAAGCCCATTTGGAAAAAATTACTTCTAAGCCTCCATTTTCAACATAAACCATCACAAAATTTCCCAACTTTGCAAGGGCACATTTCCCTCAATTTTAAAGGTATGAGGGTGTTCTTGGACTTTTTGGAAAGCTTGAAGAGTCCTCTAAACAACCCCATTGGTTTCAGGTCCATATCATTTACCAATCTCAAGTTATGCCCTTTTGAAGTTGTTGACTTTTTGTTGACTTTTGAAATGACCTATAATGTCTTAGATCATATCTTTCAAATGAAGCATTTTTGGGCTTAACTTTAAACATCAAAGTTGTAGAGAATTCAATTTCCGTCAAAATGAGCTTTGGATGGAGACTTGGTGATGAAGTATGTGAAAGTTATGCCTGGTCAAAGTTCAGTTGACTTTTACTGAGGAAACCCTAATTTAGAAACTCCTGATTATTGATGATCTGGAATCTCCTTGATGAATCATGATCAACCCTTGATCAAATGATGAATTTTACTTCATATACTTGATGTTGGCAAAAAATCATGAAGTTTGACTTTGGTTTGACCACAGTTGACCTCAGTTTGACTTTTTAACTGCATTGACTGATTTTGACTTATCTGATCATCTGACTGAGCAAACTTTTGAGAAAAGTCTTGAAACTTGTCATGGAGGTTCTTATACACATATAAGATGTTATGAAGCTCACTTGAGGTATTGGAAGTCCATTTAGCCTGATTAAAGTCAAAACCCTAGTTTTGGATGCACTGCTTAGGAGGTGCATTGTTTGAGGGAATTGTTAACTTCTTTGACCAATTGTGAACTTTGTGAACCTTGTGAACCATCATAAGATGTCTTGTGAACCTCATGGGAGGTATTGTGAAGCTTGTGAACCTTGTGAACCTCATGAAGTGGCTTTGTAGACCTCATGAACCTCATGAAAGGTATTGAAAGCATTGTGGAACTTGTGAACCTTGTGAACCTTCAAGAAGCAACTTATGGAATTCATGAACCTCATGAAAGGTTATGGAAATGTTGAGAAACTTGTGAACCTTGTGAACCTTCAAGAACACAAAGTCTTGTATTGTGAGGGCAAATTTTGGGGTGCAACAGCTGCCCCTGTTCAATTTTCTGAAACCTGAGGGGTTAGATTGGTATATTTGCCAGTCGTAACCTGGAAGGTTGAAGGGGATTGAACACAAAAGCCCAAAAATTTGCACTCACCAGTGCTTGGAGTGATATTGATGGTTGGTTGAACATGATTGAGTGGGCTTAAAGATGCCACTAGGGGAAAGTTCTTCAGCAGTATAATGAGAGCTGTCAGGAGTCTGGAGTAATACTGATGTAACAACATGTCTTCATGAGGATAGAGCAATCAATAATGATAACCCTAAAGCAGTCTTGAAGAAATAATATGATTTCAGGAGGATAGAGCAATCAATAATGGTAACTCTAAAGCAGTCTTGAAATAATAATGTGGCCTCAGGAGGATAGAGCAATCAATAGCTCTAAAGCAGTCTTGAAGTAGTAAATATGACCTCAGGAGGATAGAGCAATCAATAGCTCTAAAGCAGTCTTGAAGTAATGGATATGACCTCAGGAGGATAGAGCAATCAATAGCTCTAAAGCAGTCTTGAAGTAATGGTTTCAGGAGGATAGAGCAATCAATAGCTCTAAAGCAGTCTTGAAATAATAATGTGATATGTCTTTAGGAGGATAGAGCAATCAATAATGATAACTCTAAAGCAGTCTTGAAATAATAATGTGATATGTCTTCAGGAGGATAGAGCAATCAATAATGATAACTCTAAAGCAGTCTTGAAGTAATAAGATGATTTCAGGAGGATAAAGTAACCCTGAGGTTACCATAAAGCAGTCCCAAAGTAATAAGAAGCTCATCAGGAGGATAAAGTAACCCTGAGGTTACAATAAAGCAGTCCCAAAGATCATAAGCTTGTTTGTTGGATAATTAACCTGAAAACAAGGTAGCATCCTGTATAATAACATTAGCTTATGCTTTATGTATGTATGACATGATGCACTTAGGTAATGTACTATATGTCTATGGATATATATGCTATGGTATGATGTAAATGATGTATGTATGATATGATACAGCCGGAAGCGTCTGGATAACTTCGTATAACAACTGCTGGCCAGGGAAAATAAATCCCGATTCCTTGTTGAAGAATATATAACCCTCTGTCTGCTGGGGATAACAGGGTATAGATAACCTCCCGTTTGCTGGGGATAGTAAGGTATAGATAACCTCCCATTTGCTGGGGATAGTAAGGTATAGATAACCTCCTGTCTTCGTTTGATAGTAGGATAAGTATAACATCCCGTCCTCGTTCGTCGTACCCTTATTGAAAAGTAATTTCCCGCACATCCGTATGAGGATAAAAGAGATGGATATAAATTCCAGGGGAGATGAAACTTTATGAAGATGGATTTGTCCTACTGAGGGATTTGTAACTGTCTTGTAAAGGTGAACCGGCGAAGCTTCGTTGAAATCCTTCCCTTGTTCGTCCTTAGTAAATACTATTACTGCATTTTCATGCATTTCTGGTAAACATCAATCATATTAAAAGCATACATGCATTTCTGGTAAACATCAATCATATTCAAAAGCATGATACATTCAAACATAACCAATGGACGTTTCGCTTAGGGTAAAAGTAAATCTGGATTCAGAGGGAAAAGTAAAGCTGAACTTGAAAACAGAATCGTTTCAACTTCGAGAGTGTATAACCAATTGGATTTAGAGCTTATGAAATTTTTAACTTTCCTGAATACCTTCCCAGAAATCCTCATAGCTGGATCTGAAGACATGATACTGACACTATCTGATACTACTGGCATAGACAATTAATTCCCACAATGACTTTTGCTGATAATTCCAAATCAAGGTAGAGGAATGTGTCTTCAAGTTGTAATGGACCATGTACTCTCCGGATACTAGATTTGAAAAGAAAGCATTGCCCCTTGGTTGGGGATGAATTGTCCCATAATGGAAATATCTGTAATGAGCTATCTCAAGAGAAACAAGCAGAATGCCCCATAAGCATATGCCCCTGGCATTGTGAACTTTGTAATGTCACCCTTGGTAATTCAAATATATGAGAAGAGTTCCCCCTGGCTATTAAGCACTGCTGGATTTGGAACTGATTGCCCCGAATGATTTGAACAGTAACTTGGTATGCCCCCTTGATTGGGAAACAATGACCATGCCCCTAGCATTATGAATTCTGTAATGTTACCCTCAGTAATTTAGACAGATGTGGAGATCTGCCTCTGGTTGCTTAAACATAGTTGAATCTTGTCTTGATTGCCCCAAATGAGTTAGGCAGTATCATGGCCTGCCCCCCTGGGGTGGGAGATAATGATCATGCACCTTTGTACACATGGACTTTGATCCAGGAAGCAACTTTGTTTACCGGAAGGACTTTGGCTCATTGAACCTTCATCCTGTAAACTTCTCCATTTGTCAAACACTCAGGTATATGCCAACAAATATATTCAAAAATGCAATGCTTATGTCTGTCTTGAAATTTTGAAAAAGATTTATTTTAGAAAAAAACATTTTTTGTGAAAACTGTGATATTAACTCAAGTTTTATAATAAGCCTTAAAGGAGTCAGGATACCTTTTTGTAACAGTACGCTTTCAAACTAACCATGCTTCAGTTAGGACTTTTAAAGGGTTTTAACGTGGCCTGGTTCATGGTTTAAGAAACAAAGGATAAAGGCTCAAATTTATTTGTACCCAACCCATTCTCCATGATGTTCTTCAGTCCTATACTCAGTTAACTTATGCATTGAAGTTCCAAAGAAATTTGGTATTGTAACACTGATATTTGTGATAGTTCAGAAACCCAACCTTTATTTGAACATTCAGTTTTCTTTCTTTGTTGAGGATTCATAATGACCTCTTTTCTTTTTTTTCTTTTTGACTTTATTATCCCTTCTTTTTGCCTGAACTGCTTATTTCAAGGTTACAGTCAGCGGGACGTCTTAATGTTTTACTAAGTCTCCTTCATAGGTTTTGACTTAGTGAATCGTTCTTTTGCTGGATATTGACTGTCAGGTTTAATGATTACAGAGAACCATCATTAGCTGTGTACAACACATATAATTGGCATATTTTGAGTTAACTGAGTAACTACCCTGCCCCGGGTTATGAATAAGGGTTTTAATTTGTGCGAGAATAAAAACTCCTGCTTCATAGGCTCAAAAGGGTTGACTAGGGATTAACTTCCTTATATCTCCACTGTTTAGGAATTGAAACAATGCCTGTACATCGTCAGCATAGTCTGTTCAAAAGCATACTGCCTAATATTATGGTATTGTTTTCGTCATCCTCCCTCTACAGGCTTATAGCTTTATCAGGAGTTAAATATCACAGGATAGAAATAAGAAGTATAATTCAAAATATATTGGAACGAATGGATTAATTCAAGACAAACATATGCAATGCATTAATGAAAACAAAAGTTTAACATAATAGTAAGTGTTCAAACAAATAAAAGAAATTACAAATGAAAATTCAAATGTTGTCCCATCCAGTTGGCTGAATGTTCTCAATTGCAATCTGTGAACTTTGAGGAGCAGTATACTTCACCATGAAATCAAATTTTCCACTTGGATGTCCCAGGGTGCCCCACATCTCAACAGGAATAGGTAGACTTCCTTTCTTGCAGACTTGGGCAACTTGTCTTGCAGCTTTGGTGTTTGATGGATGATAGTAGAGCTTAACTTGACCCTCTGGAGTAACTTCGAGTGTCCCTTCATCAATTAGGTCTTGAATCTTATTCTTCAACATCCAGCAGTTATTAGTATCATGTCCAGGACTGTTGGAGTGATACTCACATCTTGCCTTGGGATTATAGCGAGGAGAAGAGGTTTTAGGATTTTGAGGAGAATTTTTCAAGGAAATTAGTTTCATCTCCAACAAGCATTGCAGAACTTGTGACATTGGAGTGCTGAACTTGATAAACTATCTTCTAAATCCCTTGTGTTGAGGTGGATTAACCTTATCAGGTCTTTCTTCTTCAACTGAAGAACAATCAATGGCAACTTGTTTCTTACCCTCTTTTATCCTCATCCTCCTTTCAACCAAACTAGTCTGTTTTAGATCCCTGACTCCATCACTTTGAAGTTTATGGACAAAGGTTCTTAGCTCTTCTTGCCCCTGAGCTAATCTTTGAATAAGAGCCACCTGGTCATTCATATGGGCCCTCATTCCTGTCATCTCAGCTTGTAGTTGTTTCAGCTGATCATCCTTGTTGTCCTCAGGACTCTTCTTCTTAGCCAACAGTGTCTTCAATTCATCCTGCCCCTTGGATAAGTTCAGGATTAGCTCTTGGAACTGTGCATTTTGTGCCTGGAGATCCTTAACTGATTGTTCAAGAGCCATTGCTGAAATAAACAGCGAGAAGATGAGAAACCTGTGCACAATTATAAACCTGTGATACAATGAAATGATATGGGAATGCATATGCAATGTTTTCAAGGACCGCAGGATTTAAATTTGCTTAAACAAACAAGAAAGTAACTTTTTATTAGTAATAACTTGTTTTGCCTTTTAGGCTTACAAAAAAAAATGAAATGAAATAAGTACAAAAAGTGGGGTTTTAAGTCTCCCATGGACGCTTCCTCTTTGTGTTGAGGTATGAGTTGAGGTTTCGTTCCTCGTGAAGTTGCTTTATTAGCTCTAGGATTCTTGCTTGGCTTGCTTTGTAATGAGCCTCGAAAGTATCCCTTTGCTCCTTCAGTTGGATCCATGATCTCTGCAAGTCTTCCATATCAGTAGGCATGTCTGGGTAAAGGATGGTATAAGCAGTGTCTCCTTCAGCAACAGGTTCCATGGTAACTGGAAGGACGGCAGGATATGGCATCATGAGTGTCTGAGCACGAGATCGTACCCATCTGAGATAAGCCTCCATAGGAATAGTGTACTTAGGCTCCAGTGTCTTGCTGTCAATCCTATTTACCTTTCCCCAAGCTCGTATGAACCTCTGACGGTAACCCTGAAGATCGTTGTCGTAATCAAACACAATGCCCTGAATCAACATGTCATGTGGGCCATCGCTCCGAGCGTAACCAAACTGTCGTAAAGCTAGAGAGGGGTTGTAGGTGATGCCTCCTCTTATGCCTAGAAGTGGCACATTAGGAAACTCCCCACAACGGTCAATGATGGTGACATTCTCCATAGATCTGGAGCACCAATGGATGTCTGAGTGAGAAAGTGACATGATCCTCTTGGACCATCTGAACCCTTGATCATTCTTCATTACTGAGCGAGGAAGGTGAGAAATAAACCACCTGGAAAGCAAAGGTATGCAGCACATCAAAGTTCCTCTTGCCCTTGTAGTACGGGTATGAAGAGAATGTAGAATGTCTCCAAGCAATGTAGGCACTGGATTGTGACTCAGGAATATGTTGATGGCATGAACGTCTATGAACTGATCTGGATTGGGGAACAACACTAAGCCATATATCAGCAAGGCTAAGATTTCCTCAAAAGCATCATAGTTCATGGCCTTCAAGAACATTTGTGCCTTATCCATTAGCACCTTGGCAAGAATACCCTTGACTCCGCTTCTCGTCTCTAGAACAATGTCAGACTTCTTCAGATGTAGGGCTGCAGTAACAACTTCTGGTTTAAGCTCCTTCTCTAAGCCTGTGAAGGGTCTTTGATCAAGAACAGGTATACCCAGAAGCTTAGAGAACTCTTCCATGGTTGGAACCAGCTGGTAGTCAGGGAATGTAAAGCAATGGTGCTTAGGGTCAAAGAACTGAAACAGAACACTCATCATGTCTTCATTGAACCCTGAAGTGACTAGATCCAATAGGTGACCATGTCTCTTGCTGAACTGGGAGTGATCAGACACTTGAGAAACCAACTCTTTAAGCTTGGGAGGTATCCCCACAAAGTTGATCCTGATGGTGTTTCTACGAGCAGAAGCCATGACCTGCAACAAAGAACAAAGATAAATCCCTTGGTCCTTGAAATGGTTATGGAAAATGATATGCTCATGATGCATGATGATGTCATGATGTTATGTTCAATCACAAACATGTGGCACACACAAACAAGTCACACCATAGCCCTAGGTTTAAAGGCTTGCATGAGGTTCAAAGGTAAGTACCCTCCCCTGAAGTTAGATGGTTCATCCTGTCCTACAAAAGTAACCAGGTTCTAAGGGATCTCAATATCATTGATCCTTCACAAGGGTGGTTGATCAGAAGGCAACTTACTTGCCAACCAAAACCCTCCAAGTTTAAGATCTCAATGAGCGTAGTATCGAGTGTCAACCAACTTCAGTCTGCACCAAAGCCGGTTACCTCACTACCTTCTAAAGGCCAAGATGAGTTAACTAGGGTTCTAAAAGTTAGTTAGTGCATTGACAACATATGGCAGCCTCATATTATCCTCAACTTGACTTAAGGAACATAAGCACCAACCAAGAAGTCGCACTAACTATGGCCACCAGATCAACCGTATCGATATACGTCGTACAGTTTCCTTGGTCTATTGCCATTTACCTAAGGTACACTAGATCCGGGTTAGGACCTTTCACACATAAGAGCACCCCAACAAGATAACATAAATCAAACAAGGCAAGCAATTCAAAGTGATCTTAATTCCTAAGGATACCCCTCTTAAAATAGATCCCCAGCAGAGTCGCCAGTTCTGTAACACGGTGGGAGAACTGACTTTAAGCAATGTTGCGGATAGCAAGAGTCTCCACCGACTTTTATTTTATCCAAAAGGAAAGGTTATAAAAGAACAGGAAAGACCTTAAGAGAATGTTTTGGGTCCGGGGGGTAGGTTATGAAAAGGGAAGGTATTAGCACCCTTTTCATCCATGGTTATCCATGGGCTCTTAGGTACTTAAGCTCACTTTAAATTGTTTTTGAAAATGTAGTGTGTGAATAGAAAAATTTTCAGAATAGTTTAATAATAATCCATGTACGGATGTGTAAGAAACTTGTTTGAAAATTTGTTTGAAATTGTTAAGTTTGAAAATTTTTTGAAGTGAGCAAGTACATAAGAGGAACCTACCCTAATGTTTAAAGTCTTTCTTGTTCTTTTTCCTTTCCTTGGTAAGACTATCCCTACTATTAAGGAGTAGGTAGTCTTTACCTTGGATGTAAGGGACATGTGAGGGACAATCTGGTTATGAAGGCAACTGTGGGGTGTATTAAGCATATATGAGGGACTATCATCATTTTTCGAAGGGACTCGATTCGTATAGGCAACCATGAGGGACTTGATGATTTATCTTTTGAAGGGACTTGCTTTATACACCCCACTTGACCATTATTCGTAGGCAACTTGAGGGATAACCTTAGAAATGTGAGACGGCGATTAAAATCGACTTACGTGTGTGTGAGTATTTATTTTAATTATCTTATATTTACAAGTGATCTAATTTATTTTTAAATATCATACATGTTTTACACTCCCTAATTACTAACCATAACGATAATAATAATTAAATAATTATAATTACATCCGGGAAACAATTACAAGAAATTATAATAATAAGCAAAATAATTAAATAGCAAAAATAAATAAAATATAAATAAATAAGCAATAAACAATAATAAAGAAAAATAGGGGGTTAGTGATAAATAATAATATTAAATAATAAGCAAAATAAAATAAGAGAGGTTAGGGAATAATAAAAATTAATTGAAATAATAATAACATATAAAATTAATAAAGCAAAATAAATTAGATGATTAGTGATAACAATAATAAACAAAACTTAAATCAAAATATAAGAATAAGAGGTTAACTATTTAATATAAAAAAAAACATAACCAAACAATTATTTTTTAATTTGCAAATTATTAAATTATTATTTTTTTAAATATATTATAATTATAAAATTTAATTATTATAAGCATATATTAACATTTATTTTTTAAACAATATATACATGTTATAAAAAAAAAAGTTTAAATATCATGTTTACAATGTTAATCATGTTTATAAAAATTTAATTCAATTAATCATCATATTTACAAATTATTAAAAAAAAATATTAAATTGTTTCTAAACATTAAAAGAGAAATAATTATTTAAGAATTGGAAGAAAATAGAATTAGAAAAAAAAAATTAGAGTTTGTTTTCTTTAGAAAATATTTTAGGATTTTGAAAATTAGGGTTAAGCTATAATTAGGGTTTATGGAATTAATCTAAACCTAATTATCTAAAATTTTTTACAAACATATATACATAATATATTTACAAATAAAAAAAAAACATTTTTTATATTTTGAGAAAATAAATTATAACATATTTTTAGAACACAAAGAAAATAAGATAAGGTTATTTAGAAATTAAGTTTTTTTTTTTATAATAAACAAAAGTATAATTAATTAAGAAAATAGAAGAAGAAAAAAAAGTGACAAAAGTTTAGAACTTACCTTGGCTGGGTTTGAACCCAGGTTTCCATGTTTGCCAGCACTAAAACATTCCACTGGACCAACCAGGCGTTGGTAGTCATAGGAGACCTTCAATTGTTTTTATGCCATGCCTTGAAAATCCAGAAAAATGATGAAACAAAAAGGCCTGGGGTGGGATTTGATCCCAGGACCTTTATGTTCACAAACGCGCGCATCACCACCCGGCTGGAAGAGCCAATCTATTAATTCTTTGGCCATAATTAATAATATATTAGTCCTGAAAAACAAACAAAATAATTGAACAAAATGTCTCCAACGGGGAATCGATCCCCAGACCAAGGCCATGTACACGCACACCCCAACCACTGGGCCAACCTCATAGTTGTGATAAACAAACAGAGAGAATATATAATATTTTAAAACAATATTTGAATTTCAAAACAGGCGCGAACTGGCCTTCATCTTCAACCTCCCATCCTTCGAATTTAGCTGCGATTTCACCCACGATATTTCCTGCGAAAAAAGAAACCCCAGCAAAACCTGCAAAATTCAACAAGCAGCAAAGCCATGCAATTTTTCAAAATTAAGCACAACAACATAATCCTGGCATCCACACGATTCATTCTATGTCTTTAGAATTGATTTATGTTTCTTAAATCCAAAGTTCCTAAACCTAAGTCAAAACCCTAGCTATGGCATCTTGCGAATTGGCCACGGTTTCTTTGGTTTTCCTGTCCAGAAACAAACTACACAACATCATAAACAACATTAGTCAATCAAAATCCATTCAAATGCAGTGAATCATTGGAATCGAAAAAAAGTTTTCAAGTATGAACAATGCTTCGGGTTCATCATATGTGCATGAATTGGATGCATTTGAGGATTGCTTTCGACTCAATGATGACTAAGGAAGCTAGCCATGTCCTTGTTTTACCTTGTAGAGCCTTGAATCTCCAAATCCGAATTTCACTTTTTGAAGGATTTTTGTGTTTTTGAACTTACCTTGAAGCTGCTGGATTTTTTCCTTTAGGGTTATGTTTATGATCTATACTTATATGGGAGTGAATTAGGTCAGAAATACTCATTGGTTATGTGGATATTTGATCCAAAAAAGATTGAAAAAGATCAAGTGTTAAAAGTCAAATATTTGTGTATTATGACTTGCTATCTTTGGATCAATCACATTATTTCTTTCTCTTTAAACTTCAATCATCCATTAAGAATTTCTAGAACCTCAATCTTCACCTAAAAATAGATTTTCATATTTTATATCTATTTAAAATGATTTTTATGAATTAAATCAATAATAAATAAATATAAAATAATAAAAATGCTAAATTTTGGTCAATTGGGTCGTGCACAATGTTATGATATGGATTGGGTCACAACTTAGCAAGCCCATTTGGAAAAAATTACTTCTAAGCCTCCATTTTCAACATAAACCATCACAAAATTTCCCAACTTTGCAAGGGCACATTTCCCTCAATTTTAAAGGTATGAGGGTGTTCTTGGACTTTTTGGAAAGCTTGAAGAGTCCTCTAAACAACCCCATTGGTTTCAGGTCCATATCATTTACCAATCTCAAGTTATGCCCTTTTGAAGTTGTTGACTTTTTGTTGACTTTTGAAATGACCTATAATGTCTTAGATCATATCTTTCAAATGAAGCATTTTTGGGCTTAACTTTCAACATCAAAGTTGTAGAGAATTCAATTTCCTTCAAAATGAGCTTTGGATGGAGACTTGGTGATGAAGTATGTGAAAGTTATGCCTGGTCAAAGTTCAGTTGACTTTTACTGAGGAAACCCTAATTTAGAAACTCCTGATTATTGATGATCTGGAATCTCCTTGATGAATCATGATCAACCCTTGATCAAATGATGAATTTTACTTCATATAATTGATGTTGGCAAAAAATCATGAAGTTTGACTTTGGTTTGACCACAGTTGACCTCAGTTTGACTTTTTAACTGCATTGACTGATTTTGACTTATCTGATCATCTGACTGAGCAAACTTTTGAGAAAAGTCTTGAAACTTGTCATGGAGGTTCTTATACACATATAAGATGTTATGAATCTCACTTGAGGTATTGGAAGTCCATTTAGCCTGATTAAAGTCAAAACCCTAGTTTTGGATGCACTGCTTAGGAGGTGCATTGTTTGAGGGAATTGTTAACTTCTTTGACCAATTGTGAACTTTGTGAACCTTGTGAACCATCATAAGATGTCTTGTGAACCTCATGGGAGGTATTGTGAAGCTTGTGAACCTTGTGAACCTCATGAAGTGGCTTTGTAGACCTCATGAACCTCATGAAAGGTATTGAAAGCATTGTGGAACTTGTGAACCTTGTGAACCTTCAAGAAGCAACTTATGGACTTCATGAACCTCATGAAAGGTTATGGAAATGTTGAGAAACTTGTGAACCTTGTGAACCTTCAAGAACACAAAGTCTTGTATTGTGAGGGCAAATTTTGGGGTGCAACAATAACAATTTCCTGATGTTGGAAATTGTTATATGGCAGGTTTGGATACAATAAGAATGAAAAACTGAAAATAATGCTGAAATAAAAACAGGGTCGTAAATTAAATCGGCAGAGCTTCCGCAGGAAATTGATAGAAAAAATGCTCTGTAGTTTCTTCATAAAACTTGTGCTATTTATAGAACAATTAATGGGCTTCCAATTTGGACTTGTTGCATTGGGCCTTGCTGAAGTAGTGGAGGAAATATAGGAACGTGGCTAAAACATAGGCAAAAAGTTCTTCACCTAAGGTTTTGACGTGGTCTCAGTCAATAACCTACTCCGTGACAAGGTCTTCACGCTCGTGTTCTGTGCAATTTAAGTGTCACGGTCGTGACAATGTGCTCACGGTCGTGATGGCTTCTTTTGGGGTGTCACGGTCGTGACACCTTGGTGACGACCGTGAGTGCAACAAATTATGCAGTTCTGCAGGCTTCTTCATTTCTTCATCTTTTTATGGTTGTTCTTGTTCCTTTTGCTCTTAATTCATGATTTAGCTCCATATATGATGTACCTGCAAAATAGTAAGAAAAACTCGAGGAATCGAGTGTTAAAACGATGATTATGCGATAAAACGTCAATGAAACTTAGCAATATAATCGATACATTTTCTCGTTATCACCCACTACCTTTTATAGATCAAATGTTAGAACGATTAGCCAAGCATTCTTATTTATGTTATCTTGATGGTTACTCAGGATTTTTCCAAATCCCTATCCACCCAGATGATCAAGAGAAGACTACATTCACATGCCCCTATGGAACGTTCGCTTATAGACGAATGCCCTTTGGATTATGCAACGCTCCTGCAACCTTTCAAAGATGTATGATGTCAATCTTCGCAGATTTTATAGACAACATCATGGAAGTATTCATGGACGATTTCTCTGTATGCGGGCAAAGTTTTGAAGGATGCCTATCAAATTTAGAAATGGTGTTAGAAAGATGTGTAAAAGTAAACCTCGTGCTTAACTGGGAGAAATGTCATTTTATGGTCAGAGAAGGAATCGTATTAGGACACGTTATATCCGACAAGGGAATTGAAGTTGATAAAGCTAAGATAGAAGTCATAAAAGATCTTCAACCCCCTAAAACCATTCGAGAAATACGAAGCTTTTTAGGACACGCCGGTTTCTACCGACGATTCATCAAAGATTTCTCGAAAATCACTAAACCTCTTACTGGTTTATTAATGAAAGACGCTGAGTTCATATTCAATGAAGATTGTCTTAAAGCATTCGAAACTCTAAAAACAGCCCTCATCACCGCACCAATCATGCAACCCCCTGACTGGAGATTACCTTTCAAAATCATGTGCGATGCGAGTGACTATGCTGTAGGCGCAGTTCTAGGCCAGAGGAAGGAAAAGAAACTTCATGCGATTTACTATGCCAGTAGAACCTTAGATTCTGCTCAGATGAACTACGCCACTACTGAAAAAGAATTGTTAGCAGTTGTCTTTGCGCTTGACAAATTCCATTCTTACCTAGTGGGAGCGAAAATAATCGTTTACACAGACCACGCTGCTATCAGATATCTATTAACTAAGAAAGATGCTAAACAAAGACTCTTGAGATGGATTTTACTCTTACAAGAGTTTGATCTCGAAATAAAAGATAAGAAGGGTACTGAAAACATCGTAGCGGACCATTTATCTAGAATAGAAGGTATTAAACCCGAACAAGTGCCGATTAACGATGATTTTCCGTATGAACAGCTGATAGCACAAATAGGAAGCGACCCAGTTCAGTTAGACATAGATGAACCAGAACCCGTGGAAACAACCCAAACGACTGTAGGACTGCCATGGTACGGTGACATTGTTAACTACCTAGCTGCAGGAGCTCTTCCACCCGATCTAACCTATCAGCAGAAAAAGAAATTCTTTCACAATCTGAAACATTATTACTGGGATGAACCATTATTGTTCAAAAGAGGACCCGATGGAATCTTTCGTCGATGTACTCCCGAAGAAGAAATAGAAGATGTCATTGCTCAATGTCATTCATCTCCTTACGGTGGACATGCAAGTACTTCCAAGACTTGTGCAAAAATCTTGCAAGCCGGCCTATTCTGGCCTAATCTATGGAAGGATGTCCACATCACTGTTATAAATTGCGATCGGTGTCAACGCACCGACAATATTTCAAGAAGATATGAAATGCCTCAAAAAGGAATATTAGAAGTAGAAATCATTGACGTCTGGGGAATAGATTTCATGGGACCATTCCCATCATCTTTCGGTAACAATTATATACTCGTAGCTGTTGATTATGTATCGAAATGGATTGAAGCTATAGCTTCTCCTACAAACGATACACGAGTAGTAATAAAGATTTTTAAAAATATAATCTTTCCCAGATTTGGTGTGCCTAGACTCGTCATAAGTGACGGTGGCTCGCACTTCATTTCAAAAATCTTTGACAAATTACTATCCAAGTATGGAGTAAGACACCGTGTGGCAACACCATATCATCCACAAACAAGTGGACAAGTCGAAGTCTCAAACAGAGAAATCAAACAAATCTTAGAAAAGACTGTCGCCATATCTCGGAAAGATTGGTCATCTAAACTTAATGAAGCTTTATGGGCTTATAGGACCGCTTACAAGACACCCATAGGAACTACACCTTTCAAATTAGTTTATGGAAAATCTTGTCATCTCCCAGTAGAACTAGAACACAAAGCTTATTGGGCGATCAAAACTCTCAATATAAACTATAATGCTGCAGGAGAAAAGCGAATCCTAGATATTAACGAATTAGAAGAATTAAGGCTAGATGCTTATGAGAATGCTAAAATATATAAAGAAAGAACTAAGTGATGGCATGATAAACGCCTATCTAGGAAAGAATTTAGTATGGGAGACGTTGTACTCCTCTTTAATTCAAGACTTAGGCTCTTTCCTGGAAAACTAAAATCTAGATGGTCAGGACCCTTTGAAATTACTAAAGTATTCCCTAGTGGAGCGATAGAAATTAAGGGTAGGAATAGTGAACCATTCACAGTAAACGGACAACGTTTAAAACATTATCACAAATTTGAAAATAGAGATTATGCGAATAGTCTAAGGCTTTTAGAGTTGTCCACTAATTTCCCTGATTAATCTACACCTAAGCATTACGTCAGGCTTTAGACGATAAAAACAACGCTTAGTGGGAGGCAACCCATTTAACCCATTTTATCATTTAAATTATTTAAATAATTTTGATCATTTTATTATTTTGTCATTTATCATTTTATTATTCATTTATTTGTTTTGTCATTTTACAGTTTTATTTCATTATTGCTATTATTGTTTTTATTTATGCATTTTATTTTCTTATTTTTTTCCTTATTTTAATCTTAAACCACTTTTACAGATTTTCTAAAGTCTTTTCCACTTTCCTTCTCCCCCTGATTTGTTTCCTCCATACTTGCACTAACTATGGCTAACCAACCGATAAACCTTATGGAAACCAAATTTAGAGATAGGAACCAAAGAACGAAATTTGAAGAGTTATCACAGAGACCAATGGATTTGACTCTGTACCCGGATGATCTGACTATGGAAACCTTAGGTATACATGATAGCATCCTATACTTGTTTAACCGACTTGGATGGGAGAATGCACTGATTCAACAAAAGTTTGTGACTTACCGCGAGCTCACCCTTGAGTTCCTTAGCTCCTTAGTTTACCTACCCGAGCGCGGTTTTGGATTCAGGAAAGGATTTATCAGTTTCCGCCTATTTGGAATAGAATATGACTTTAACCATAAAGAACTAGCTGACTTATTAGGATTCCCTAGTGGACCCTTTGCTTTTACTACCACACAGGTAGAATTGATGGACATTGAGCTGGATTTCTTTTGGGGAACTGTAACCCGGTGAACTGACTTTAAGCAATGTCGCGGATAGCAAGAGTCGCCACCGACTTTTATTTTATCCATAAGGAAAGGTTATAAAAGAACAGGAAAGACCTTAGAGAATATTTTGGGTCCGGGGGGTAGGTTATGAAAAGGGAAGGTGTTAGCACCCTTTTCATCCATGGTTATCCATGGGCTCTTAGGTACTTAAGCTCACTTTTGTATTGTTTTGAAAGTGTAGTGTGTGACTAGCAAAAAATTTCAGAATAGTTTAATAATAATCCGTGTATGGATGTGTAAGAAACTTGTTTGAAAATTTTGTTTGAAAATTGTTTAAGTGTGAAAAAGGTTTTGAAATGAGCTTAAGTACTTAAAAGCAAGCTACCTTAACGTTTAAGGTCTTTCTTATTCTTTTTCCTTTCCTTAGCAAGACTATCCCTACTATAATGGAGTAGGTAGTCCTTACTTTGGATGTTAAAGGGACATGTGAGGGACAATTCGATCTTTAAGGCAATGGTGGGGTGTAATAAGCATTTATAAGGGACTATCATCATTTTTTCCGAAGGGACTTGATTTGTATAGGCAACATAAGGGACTTTGATGATTTTTACTCGAGGGACTTGCTTTATACACCCCACTTAACCATTTATTCATAGGCAACAAGAGGGATATCCTTAGAAAGTGAGACGGCGATTTACAATCGACTTACGTGTGTGAAGTGTTTAAATTAATTATCTTTATTAGAAATTTTCTAAATTGATTTTAAATATCATACATGTTATCACTCCCTAATTACTAACCACAATGACAATAATAATTAAATAATTACATCCAGGAAACAATTACAAGGAATTAAAATAATAATCAAAATAATTAAATAAAAGTAAACCAAATATAAATAAGCAATAAAATAATAAGGGGTTAGTAAATAATAATAATAATAATATGAAATTAATAAAGCAAAATAATTTGGTTAGTAAAATAATAATAATAATAATTAGCATAAATAAGCATAAATAATATCATGGTTAGCAATAAAAATTAATTAAAAGATTAATAAAATTATAATAAGCCAAAATTAATAACAACATAATTAGCAATAATAATAGAAACCAAGAAATTAACATGCACAACCAAATATTTTCTAATTCACATACAAATTATTAAATCATTTTTTAAATAAATTATAATTACAAAATTTTAATCATTATAAATATATATTTACAATTTATAAAGATGAATTTTTAAATAGCATATTAAAATTCAATTTCTATTAGTCATTATATTCACAAATTATTTTTAATCATATAATTATCCTAAATTAAATTATTTCTAAATATTAAAAGAAAATTAATTTGACTTATAATTATATTTACAAAAATTAACTATATTAAAAATTATATACATAATAATTATGATAAGAATTAGAAAATAAATTATTAAGAAAAAAATAGAATTAGGTTTTGAAATATAAATTAGGGTTTGTTAGAAAAAATATTTTTTAGGGTTTAAAAAAAAATTAGGTTTAATTTATATACAAATTTATTTTTAATATTTACATAATATTATAAAATTTTAAACAATAAAAAAAAACAAGAGTTTCATTATATATTTTTTTAGAATATTATTTTAAGATTAATTAAATTATATATCATACATACATATTTTAAATAATAATATATTAACAATTAATTTAAATATTGAAAATCAAAGAAAAGAAAAGAAAAAAAAAAAAGAACCTGGTGGGGCTGGGGTTTGAACCCAGCACCCCATGATTGCCAACAACAAGCTCTACCACTGGGCCAACATCCTGCGCGTGTCATCATAGAGAGAGAGAATGGTTTTGTTCTTTGTTGTAAAAATCCCAAAAAATCATGAAAACAAAAGGCCTGGGGTGTGAATCGAACCCAGGACCTTCTAATTGCAAGCGTGCGCACGTATCCACCTGGCTGGGAGAGCCTAACTGATGGCTTGTTGACTATGATTCATAATATGTTGAGTCTTCTATAATCCTGAAAAAAATAGCAAAATAATAACACAAGACCAGATTCGAACCCTGGCCCTATGTCCAAACACGCGCATGACTTACCACCAGGACACAAGCATACTTGTGATATTTAAACAACAACAATTCAAAAAATATATTCATAAATATTTGAATTTCCAGCGCGCGGGAATGATCTTCTTCTTCCCATTACCTGCGAAATCAGTTGCAATTTTTCTTGCGAAGTTACCTGCGATTTTAGTTTTACAGGATTTCCTAGGTTTATGCCAACGATCATGCTACCTGTACAGTTTTATCAAATTGAAACCACCAATGTTATCCACACATCATTTACAGAGTTATCATGTTATCACAATTCATTTATATTCATTAAATTGCAGGATCCCAATTCGAGCTCCAAAACCCTAACAATGGCGTTTTGAGCTTCTGGCCTTAAACTTCTAATCCAATGATCCAGAAAGTATCCCTAGGTCTAAACTAACACAAATCAAACACCAAAATCAATTAATATTAGTTGAATGTATGAAATCGAAAAACAAAATTTTAAAGAATAAAAGTGATTCGGTTAGCATGATATTGTGTGGTTTTGATGCAATGGATGATTGAGTTTACTTCAAGAAGGTTCAAAGAACATCCCCATGTCTTCACAATACCTTTTTCTGCCTTAAGGAGAGGAATCCGAATTTCAATTTTTTGAAGAATTTTGGTGTTCTTGTACTTACCTCTAGGCTGCTCCAATTCGTGTCTATGCCTTAGGTTTATGATTAGTATATATGTGAGAGTAATTTAGGTCAAAAACATGAGCTTGTTGTGTGGATATTTGATCCAAAAAATATTCAAAAAGATTAAGTGTTAAAAACCAAATATTTGATCATAAGACCTTACTATTTTGGGAGTAATCTCATGATTTCCTTCTCTTTTGACTCCAATCACCATTTATGATTTTTTAGATCCAATCACAAAAATATCCTTTCATGTTTAATATTTTTTTAAAATTTAAAATGATTTAAAATGTAATAAATCATAATAAATTAATAAAATAAAATAAAAAATATGAGAATATCATGAAAATTTCGTGCATGGCATTATGAAGTGAATTGGGTCACAAATTGAATGGCCCATTTGAAAAGAAATGATTTTGAACCTCCCTTTTCAACATAAACCATCACAAAATTGTCCAACTTTGCAAAGGCACATCTCCCTCAATTTTAAGGGTATGAGGGTGTTCTTGGACTTTTTGGAAAGCTTGAAGAGTCCTCTAAACAACCCCATTGGTTTCAGGTCCATATCATTTACCAATCTCAAGTTATGCCCTTTTGAAGTTGTTGACTTTTTGTTGACTTTTGAAATGACCTATAATGTCTTAGATCATATCTTTCAAATGAAGCATTTTTGGGCTTAACCTTCAACATCAAAGTTGTAGAGAATTCAATTTCCTCCAAAATGAGCTTTGGATGGAGACTTGGTGATGAAGTATGTGAAAGTTATGCCTGGTCAAAGTTCAGTTGACTTTTACTGAGGAAACCCTAATTTAGAAACTCCTGATTATTAATGATCTGGAATCTCTTTGATGAATCATGATCAACCCTTGATCAAATGATGAATTTTACTTCATATACTTGATGTTGTCAAAAAATCATGAAGTTTGACCTTGGTTTGACCACAGTTGACCTCAGTTTGACTTTTTAACTGCATTGACTGATTTTGACCTATCTGATCATCTGACTGAGCAAACTTTTGAGAAAAGTCTTGAAACTTGTCATAGGGGTTCTTACACACGTATAAGATGTTATGAAACTCACTTGAGGTATTGGAAGTCCATCTAGCCTGATTAAAGTCAAAACCCTAGTTTTGGATGCACTGCTTAGGAGGTGCATTGTCTGAGGGAATTGTCAACTCTTCTGACCAATTGTGAACTTTGTGAACCTTGTGAATCTTCATAAAATGTCTTGTGATACTCATGGGAGGCATTGTGAAGCTTGTGAACCTTGTGAACCTCATGAAGTGACTTTGTAGACCTCATAAACCTCAGGAGAGCTTTGTAATCATTGTGGAACTTGTGAACCTTGTGAACCTTCATAAAGTAGCTTGTGGACTTCATGAACCTCATGAAAGGTTGTATAAGCATTGAGAAACTTGTGAACCTTGTGAACCTTCAAGAAGTGACTTGTAGACCTCCTGAACCTCATGAAAGGTTATGCAAGTGTTGGAGAACTTGTGAACCTTGTGAACCTTCTTAGAACACAAAGTCTTGTATTGTGAGGGCAAATTTTGGGGTGCAACAGCTGCCCCTGTTCAATTTTCTGAAACCTGAGGGGTTAGATTGGTATATTTGCCAGTCGTAACCTGGAAGGTTGAAGGGGATTGAACACAAAAGCCCAAAAATTTGCACTCACCAGTGCATGGAGTGATATTGATGGTTGGTTGAACATGATTGAGTGGGCTTAAAGATGCCACTAGAGGAAAATTCTTCAGTAGTATAATGAGAACTGTCAGGAGTCTGGAGTAATACTGATGTAACAACATGTCTTCATGAGGATAGAGCAATCAATAATGATAACCCTAAAGCAGTCTTGAAGTGGTAAATCTGACCTCAGGAGGATAGAGCAATGGAAATCTCTAAAGCAGTCTTGAAGTAATGATTTCAGGAGGATGGAGACATCAATAATGACAACTCCAATGCAGTCTTGAAATAATAGTGTGATATGTCTTCAGGAGGATAGAGCAATGGAAATCTCTAAAGCAGTCTTGAAGTAATGATTTCAGGAGGATGGAGACATCAATAATGACAACTCCAATGCAGTCTTGAAATAATAGTGTGATATGTCTTCAGGAGGATAGAGCAATCAATAATGATAACTCCAATGCAGTCTTGAAGTACTGATTTCAGGAGGATGGAGACATCAATAATGACAACTCCAATGCAGTCTTGAAATAATGATGTGATATGTCTTCAGGAGGATAGAGCAATCAATAATGATAACTCTAATGCAGTCTTGAAGTACTGATTTCAGGAGGATGGAGACATCAATAATGACAACTCCAATGCAGTCTTGAAATAATAATGTGATATGTCTTCAGGAGGATAGAGCAATCAATAATGATAACTCTAATGCAGTCTTGAAGTACTGATTTCAGGAGGATGGAGACATCAATAATGACAACTCCAATGCAGTCTTGAAATAATGATGAGCTCATCAGGAGGATAAAATAACCCTAAGGTTACAATAAAGCAGTCCCAAAGATCATAAGTTTGCTTGTTGGATAATTAACCTGAAAACAAAGTAGCATTCTGTATAACAATATTAGTTTATGCTTTATGTATGCATGTATGATATGATGTACTTAGGTAATGTATTATGTATATGGATGTATATGCTATGGTATGATGTAAATGATGTATGTATGATATGATAACTGCCGGAAACGTCTGGATATCTTCGTATAACCACTGCTGGCCAGGGAAAATAAATCCCGATTCGTTGTTGAAGAATGTATAACCTCTGTCTGCTGGGTATAACAGGGTATAGATAACCTCCCGTATGCTGGGGATAACAGAGTATAAATATAACTTCCCGTTGCTGGGGATAACAGAGATAGATATCACCTCCCGTTGTTGGGGATAGTAAGGGGTAGATAACCTCCCGTTGTTGGGGATAGTAAGGTATATATAACCTTCGTCTTCGTTTGATAGTAGTATAACATCCCGTCTTCGTTCGTCGTACCCTTATTGGAAAGTAATTTCCCGTACATCCGTATGAGGATAAAAGAGATGGATATAAATTCCAGGGGAGATGAGACTTTATGAAGATGGATTCGTCATACTGAAGGTTTTGTAATTGTCTTGTAAAGGTGAACCGGCGAAGCTTCGTTGAAATCCTCCCCTCGTTCGTCCTTAGTAAATACTATTACTGCATTTTCATGCATTTCTGGTAAACATCAATCATATTAAAAGCATACATGCATTTCTGGTAAACATTAATCATATTCAAAGGCATACATACATTCAAACACAACCAATGGACGTTTCGCTTATGTAAATAGGGTAAAAGTAAATCTGGATTCAAAAGATGGAATTTATTTATATTGAAAAGTGACCCACACCCAGGTAAGTTTGTACAAGGAGACATAAACCCTAGTAAGAGGATTTTGCCATAAAGTTTTACAAAAAGAATCAGCTATGTGGGAAACAATCCTATTGAGTTTCAATTCTACTATTGCCACTCAAGTATCTCATCTTCTTGCTGTTGAGACGGAAACGATTGGATTGAGCTTTATCTGTTCGAGCTTGAATAAGTAATACAACTGGTTGCAGTTTCATGGGTGATCCAAACGAGACATAGTCATACGCTTTAATCCCTAACTTTTGCCTGGATTGCCCTTTCAGGTTTTCAATCCACCGGGATACCCTTTTTTGCCCAAGCCGCCTTTTCAGGTTTTCGACTTGCCGGGTGTACATCTTTTTATATATATCCCTAATTTTTGCCCAAACCCTTTTGGTTTGCCGGGATGCCCTTATTTTTGCCTAGGCCTGTCAACCTAGCGGGTCTCTTTTTATGCGTAGTATTTTTTAACTATGTCTGCGTTCACAGGCTGTGGGAAGTCCTCACCATCCATTGTAGTCAATATCATGGCACCTCCTGAGAATACTGTCTTGACGACAAATGGTCCTTCATATGTTGGAGTCCACTTGCCCCTAGGATCACCCTGTGGTAATATGATACGCTTGATTACCAAGTCACCAGCCTGATATACCTTTGGCTTAACCTTCTTGTTAAAAGCTTTGATCATTCGTTTTTGGTACATCTGGCCATGACAAACTGCTGCTAGCCTCTTCTCATCAATCAAATTTATCTGGTCAAGTCGAGTCTGAATCCACTCATCTTCATCCAAGCCTGCATCCTTCATAATTCTCAAGGAGGGGATCTGAACTTCAATGGGCAGAACTGCTTCCATACCATAGACCAAAGAGAATGGGGTTGCCCCTGTTGAAGTACGTATTGTAGTACGATAACCATGAAGAGCAAATGGTAACATCTCATGCCAATCCTTGTAAGTAACAGTCATCTTCTGTACAATCTTCTTAATGTTCTTATTGGCAGCTTCAACTGCCCCATTCATCTTTGGACGATACGGAGAAGAGTTGTGATGCTTAATCTTGAACTGCGTGCAGAGATCAGTAATCATAGTGTTGTTCAGATTAGAGCCATTGTCAGTGATAATCCTTTCAGGGATGCCATACCTACATATGAGATTATTCTTAATGAACCGAGCCACAACATTCTTAGTTACAGATGCATATGAAGCTGCCTCTACCCACTTCGTAAAATAATCAATAGCCACCAGGATGAAACGATGCCCATTTGAAGCAGTAGGCTTGATCTCACCAATCATATCAATGCCCCACATGGCAAAGGGCCAAGGAGCAGTCAACACATTCAATGGTGATGGAGGTACATGGACTTTATCAGCATAAATTTGACATTTGTGACAAGTTCTGGAGTGTTGGTAGCAATCAGCTTCCATAGTAGACCAATAATAACCTGCTCTCAATATCTTCTTTGCCATAGTATGACCACTAGAATGAGTGCCAAAGGTCCCATCATGCATCTCTTCCATAATCTCTGTAGCTTCCTTCTTATCCACACAACGGAGCATAGTTGAATCATGATTACGCTTGTACAGAATCCCATTACTCAAAAAGAATTTGGCAGCAAACCTCCTCAGAAACTTCCTATCTTTGACATATGCCCCTTCAGGGAATTCCTGAGCTTCAAGATATCTTTTCACCTCATAGAACCAAGGCTTCTCCTCCGCTCCTTCAGTGTCAATCTCATTGCAGTATGCAGGCTTCTCAAACCTATCAATGGTAATCTTGGGAGCTTCATCATCCCAACTGATCTCAAACATAGATGCCATGGTAGCTAATGCATCTGCCAACTGATTCTCTCTTCGTGGAATGTGTCCAAAGGTAATCTTTTTGAAATGTGGGATCAAAGACAACACATGTTCTCTGTAAGGAATGAGGTTATCATGCTTGGTATCCCAATCTCCTTTAATCTGACTTACTACCAAGGCTGAATCTCCATACACATCAAGGAACTGAATCTTCATATCAATAGCAACTTGGATACCCATGATACATGCCTCATACTCAGCCATGTTATTGGTACAATAGAAACAAAGTCTGGCTGTAATCGGGGTATGACAACCTTCAGGGGAACTAATCACAACACCAACACCATTACCATGTGCATTGGAGGCACCATCAAAAACCATAGTCCATCGGGATCCTTGTTCAGGTCCGTCATATTGTCCAGGTTCTTTGGTAACAGTCATAATGTCTTCATCAGGGAACTCAAAATTCATTGATTGGTAATCATCTACTGCTTGATGAGCCAAATGATCAGCAACCACACTCCCCTTAATGGCCTTCTGAGTGGTATACTGTATATCATACTCTGTCAAGATCATTTGCCATCTTGCAATTCTTCCGGAGAGAGCAGGTTTCTCAAATATGTACTTGATTGGATCCATCTTTGAAATCAATAAGGTAGTATGGGTCAACATATACTGTCTTAGTCGGCGAGCAGCCCATGCCAAAGCGCAGCAAGTTTTCTCGAGCAGTGAGTATCTTGTTTCACAATCGGTAAACTTTTTGCTAAGGTAGTATATTGCCTGCTCTTTTCGACCAGACTCGTCATGTTGCCCCAATACACACCCCATTGAATTGTCTAACACTGTTAAGTACATAATCAAGGGTCTTCCATCAACTGGTGGCATCAAAATTGGTGGTTCTAGCAGGTACCTCTTAATTTCATCAAAGGCATTCTGGCACTCATCATTCCATTCCATCACCTGATCTTTCTTCAACAACTTGAAGATTGGCTCACAGATGGAAGTTAATTGGGAAATAAATCTTGCAATGTAGTTCAATCGTCCCAAGAAACCTCTAACCTCCTTCTCAGTACGGGGAGCTGGCATCTCTCGTATAGCTTTCACTTTTGCAGGATCCACTTCAATACCTTTTCCACTGACAATAAAACCTAGGAGCTTTCCAGATCTAACTCCAAAAGTACACTTGTTTGGATTCAATCTCAACTTGTATTTCTTCAACCTCTCAAACAACTTGTGCAGATGATCAAGATGTTGCTCTTCGTTCTGAGACCTGGCTATCATATCATCCACATATACCTCTATCTCATGATGAATCATATCATGAAACAAAGCCACCATAGCACGCTGATATGTTGCCCCTGCATTCTTCAAACCAAATGGCATTACCTTATAGCAAAAGGTGCCCCATTGTGTCACAAATGTTGTCTTCTCCATATCTTCAGGTGCCATCTTGATTTGATTGTAACCAGAGAAACCATCCATAAAAGAGAATACCTTATGCTGAGCAGTATTGTCTACCAGAATGTCAATATGAGGAAGTGGAAAGTCATCTTTGGGGCTAGCCTTGTTCAAATCTCTGTAGTCTACACACATACGTACCTTACCATCTTTCTTAGGAACCGGTACCACATTTGCAACCCACTGAGGATAAGAAGTCACTGCCAAGAACCCTGCATTGAACTGTTTCATTACCTCTGCCTTGATCTTTTCTGACATTTCAGGACGCATACGACGAACCTTCTGCTTCTTTGGACGACAATCTTCTTTCACTGGTAACCGGTGAACCACAATGTCTGTATCCAACCCTGGCATATCTTCGTAAGACCAAGCAAAGATTTCCACATAGTCACGTAACATTTGAGTCAACCTGCTCTTGACACTGTCCTCTAAATCAGCCCCTATTTTGACCTCTTTTCTGTTTTCTTCAGTTCCCAGATTCACAACTTCGACTGGCTCTTCATGTGGATGTATAGCTTTCTCTTCTTGTTGTAACAACCTAGCAAGCTCTACAGGTATTTCACAATCGTCCTCATTTCCGTCTTCAGTTTGATAGATCGGATTCTCGAAATTGTAATTGGCAATAGTAGAACTGTTATCAACAGGATCCAGAGTGGATGAGGATCTGCATTTTAGTGATGTGGGTGTGTGTAAGAACACATAGCTGATAAAGCAAAAATAAAAGAAAAAGAAAGACAAGGAACACAATATTTACGAAAACGAAACGTCCACTGATTTTATTGAATGAAATATGCAAATGAAATGACATCCCGTAACAAGCACACCATTGTGCCCCGGGTAAGGCACATGGCTTAAGAGTTTTATTGTTCCGGAAATTACAAATTTAAAAACATAACACAGTAATAGTATTTACTCCTGACTAAAGGAGATAGGGATAACATCTTCAGCTTTCCAATTATTGAGTCCAGCACCCACAGTAGGAAAAATCCATGCATCCAAGTTGTAGTCTTCATCTTGATCTCCCACAGCATTAATCACTCCTTGATTGGTGATACGAGCAGCACGAGCACGACGAACAGCCTTCTGGGATTCTGCAGTGAAACCCAAACCAAACTTGTCAGACTTGTACGGAATATCAGGAAGCTGACCCCAAACAGTACAACCACCTTCATTCACCACAGCTTTAGCATCTTTGAGGGAGGCCATTGCCATTGTTGGAGGGTTTCTGATGACCACAGGAACCTTCTTCACAGCAGGAGGAGCTACACAATCATTACCAACCCAAGGAACCACTTCAAATGACTGACACGGAGTCTCAATGTATTCACCTTCCACTTCCAGATACTTGAAGGTGTTTACATGGCTGACAAAGTATTCTTCCTCTCCGAAGACAGTAACAACTTTTCCATTCACCGGATATCTCAACTTTTGGTGCAATGTAGAGGTCACAGCACCTGCCCCATGGATCCAGGGACGACCAAGCAGACATGAGTATGAAGGACGTATATCCATCACATAGAATGTAGCAGTAAACATCTGAGAGCCAACCTTGATTGGAAGATCAATTTCCCCATGCACTACTCTTCTAGAACCATCAAAAGCTTTTACCACAATATTACTGGGCTTCAACACAGTATCTTCAGGACTCAGCTTGTTCAGGACTTCCTTAGGCAACACATTCAGAGAGGAACCATTGTCTATCAGCACATGAGACAGGGTAGTGCCCCTGCATTCAATTGAAATATGCAAGGCCCTGTTGTGATCCCTCTTGGCAGGGGTTAAATCAGCATCAGAAAATCCTAACCCGTTGTCGTAGGTCAGGTGGGCAACACAGTTCTCAAATTGGTCAACAGAGATTGCACTGGGTACATGAGCCATCTTCAGAAACTTGATCAATGATTTGGCATGAGCCTCAGAACATAACAACAAGGACAGCATAGAAATCTTTGAGGGAGTATGCCCCAACTGATCAACAATGTCATAATCACTCTTGCGAATGATTTTCAATACTTCTTCCATTTGCTTAGAGAGGTCATCAGCAGCTGGAACATTAGTAGATACAGGCTCAATAACAGGGCCTTTGCCCCGAGCATCAGTGGTGGTGGTAGCAGCAGGAGTAACTGCATTCTTGGAAGTATCTGGAGGAGAAAAGACTCTTCCACTACGAGTGATCTTGCTAGATCCAGCAATATTATCAATGTCAACAGGTATATCAGGTAAAGGCTCCTGCTTTACACCATGGATGTAAACATCAGACCCATAGTGCCAAGGCACAGCTTTGTCAGATGTATAAGGAATAGGACCAGGAGTAGTAATGATCAGAGGAGCTACTCTGGCTTCAGCAACAACTTTCACAGGACCTTCAGCCGTAATCTTGATAGGACCCTGATGAGAGATCTTGATGGGCTTCCTTGCAGTGATTCTTACCGGTACTTTGTCAACCATATCAACCTCTTCAATTTTCTTACCCTGAGTCAGACGATCCACCATATCTTCTACCGATGCTGGTCTTCTTTCAAATACTATAGTATACTTATCCATGAGACGTTGAATACCATCTCTCAAAATGAAACAACTATCCGGCTTATAGGTACAATACAGACAATCTTCACGACAACCTGGAAAGATCCCAGCTTGTACTAACCTCTTTTTGATAACAGACAATGGTGTGCTCAATTCCATAACTGAATAGACATGCAGGTCTTCCTCAATGTCTTCATCAATGGCATTGACAGTCTTTTCATGATTTGGCATTGGTGCTGTAATTACATTTGGAGTACCCGGAGGATCAAACTCAATCTCTCCAGCATCGATCATATCTTGAATTTTGTTCTTCAAGACCCAGCAGTTATTAGTATCATGTCCTGGACAGTTTGAATGATATGCACATCGTGCATTGGGATTGTACTTGGGAGAAGTAACATTGGGATTCTGAGGAGCCTCCCTCAAAGTAATGAGTTCAGCCTTCAACAAGTGTTGCAATGCCTGAGCCATTGACATGTTGATTCTCGTGAACTGTCTTCTAGTCTTTGGTTGGTGTCCCTGAGGCTGCTCTGTTGGTGCAGGAGTTGGATTTGAAATATGAACTGCACTGACAGACTGATGCCTTCTGTTACGATCAGGCTGACCATAAACGGCATTAGATTCTTTCTTCCCAGTGGGAGGCTTCTTTGCAGCACCTGATGAAGAAGTTCCCACTTGGATCTTACCACTCTTAATACCATTCTCTACTCGCTCTCCTGTCATAATTAACTCAGTGAAGCCAGATGATGAGCTTCCAATGAGATGACTGTAAAACGGACCATTCAGTGTACACATGAACATATCAACCAGCTCCCTGTCAGTCAAAGGGGGTTGAACTCTTCCAGCTAAATCTCTCCACTTCTGAGCATACTCCTTAAAGCTTTCTTTGGCACCCATAGACATGCTTTGAAGTTGCATGCGAGTGGGGGCTAAGTCAGCATTGTATTGATACTGCTTGTAGAAAGCTTCAGCAAGATCATTCCAATCTCTGACGTTGACACTCTCCAACTGATAATACCACTCCAGCTGAGCTCCAGATAAGCTCTCTTGAAAGAAATGGATCCACAACTTTTTATCAGCAGTGTGGGGTTGAATTCTTCTAACATAAGACCTCAGATGCAATTTGGGACAAGAGACCCCATCATAGACAACAAATGTAGGAACCTTGAAACCAATGGGTATCACAACCCCAGATATCAAACTCAAATCCTCAAAATCCAGCCCAGATGATTTCTGCAATTCCATAGCATCCATTCTATCCACCAGCATCTTGAACTTGTCTTCATTGGGCTCGTGGTAGTAATTAGCCTCAGAATCAGAGTCTCCCATAGTGTTGTGGAGACTGCCTCTCTCCTGCTCAGATCCTTCAGATTCATAGTCTTCAACCTGTTCCTTGGTCTTGACAGGACCTTTGAACCTTCTTCCCATGTTGAGCAACCCAGCAGACCTTCTAGTCTTCTTAGTCTTCTTGGCCAGCAGTGTCTTCAATTCATCCTGCCCCTTGGATAGGTTCAGGATCAGCTCTTGGAACTGTGCATTTTGTGCCTGAAGATCCTTAACTGATTGTTCAAGTGCCATTGCTTCAAATAAACAGCGAGAAGATGAGAAACCTGTGCATAATTATAAACCTGTGATGCAATGAAATGGTATGGGAATGCGTATGCAATGTTTTCAAGGACCGCAGGATTTAAATTTGCTTAAACAAACAAAAAAGTAACTTTTTATTAGTAATAACTTGTTTTGCCTTTTAGGCTTACAAAAAAATGAAAGTGAAATAAGTACAAAAGATGGGGTTTTAAGTCTCCCATGGACGTTTCCTCTTTGTGTTGAGGTATGAGTTGAGGTTTCGTTCCTCGTGAAGTAGCTTTGTTAGTTCTAGAATCTTTTCTTGGCTTGCTTTGTAATGAGCCTCGAAAGTATCCCTTTGCTCCTTCATTTGGATCCAGGATCTCTGCAAGTCTTCCATGTCAGTAGGCATATCTGGGTGAAGGATGGTATAAGCTGTGTCTCCTTCAGCAACAGGTTCCATGGTAACTGGTAGGACGGCAGGATATGGCATCATGAGTGTCTGAGCACGAGATCGCACCCATCTGAGATAAGCCTCCATAGGAATGGTGTACTTAGGCTCCAGTGTCTTGCTGTCAACCCTGTTTACTTTTCCCCAGGCTCGTATGAATCTCTGACGGTAACCCTGAAGATCGTTGTCGTAATCAAACACAATGCCTTGAATCAACATGTCATGTGGACCATCACTTCGGGCGTAACCAAACTGTCGTAAAGCTAGAGAGGGGTTGTAGGTGATGCCTCCTCTTATGCCTAGAAGTGGCACATTAGGAAACTCCCCACAACGGTCAATGATGGTGACATTCTCCATAGATCTGGAACACCAATGAATGTCTGAGTGAGAAAGTGACATGATCCTCTTGGACCATCTGAACCCTTGCTCATTCTTCATTACTGAGCGAGGCAGGTGAGAAATAAACCACCTGGATAGTAAAGGTATGCAGCACATCAAAGTTCCCCTTGCCCTTGTAGTACGGGTGTGAAGAGAATGCAGGATGTCTCCAAGCAATGTAGGCACTGGATTATGACTCAGGAAAATGTTGATGGCATGAACATCTATGAACTGATCTGGATTGGGGAACAACACTAAGCCATATATCAGCAAGGCTAAGATCTCCTCAAAAGCATCATAGCTCATGGCCTTCAAGAACATTTGAGCTTTATCCACTAATACCTTGGCAAGAATACCCTTGACTCCACTTCTCGTCTCTAGAACAATGTCAGACTTCTTCAGATGTAGAGCTGCAGCAATAACCTCTGGTTTAAGTTCCTTCTCCAAACCTGTGAATGGTTTCTGATCAAGAACAGGGATATCCAGAAGTTTAGAGAACTCCTCCATGGTTGGAACTAACTGATAGTCTGGAAATGTAAAGCAGTGGTGCTTAGGGTCAAAGAACTGAAACAGCACACTCATCATGTCTTCACTGAACCCTGAAGTGACTAGATCCAATAGGTGACCATGTCTCTTGTTGAACCTGGAATGATCAGACACTTGAGAAACTAACTCCTTAAGCTTGGGAGGTATCCCTACAAAGTTGATCCTGATGGTGTTTCTACGAGCAGAAGCCATGACCTGCAACAAAGAACAAAGATAAATCCCTTGGTCCTTGAAATGGTTAGGGAAAATGATATGCTCATGATGCATGATGATGTCATGATGTTATGTTCAATCACAAACATGTGGCACACACAAACAAGTCACACCATAGCCCTAGGTTTAAAGGCTTGTATGAGGTTTAAGGTAAGTACCCTCCCCTGAAGTTAGATGGTTCATCCTGTCCTACAAAAGTAACCGGGTTCTAAGGGATCTCAATATCATTGATCCTTCACAAGGGTGGTTGATCAGAAGGCAACTTACTTGCCAACCAAAACCCTCCAAGTTTAAGATCTCAATGAGCGTAGCATCGAGTGTCAACCAACTTCAGTCTGCACCAAAGCCGGCTACCTCACTACTTTCTAAAGGCCAAGATGAGTTAACTAGGGTTCTAAAAGTCAGTTAGTGCATTGACAACATATGGCAGCCTCAATATTATCCTCAACTTGACTTAAGGAATATAAGCACCAACCATGAAGTCGCACTAACTATGGCCACCAGATCAACCGTGTCGATATACGTCGCACAGTTTCCTTGGTCTATTGCCATTTACCTAAGGTACACTAGATCCGGGTTAGGACCTTTCACACATAAGGACACCCCAACAAGTAATATAAAACAAACAAGGCAAACAATTTAAAGTGATCTTATTTCCTAAGGGTACCCCTCTTAAATAGGTCCCCAGCAGAGTCGCCAGTTCTGTAACCCGGTGAACTGACTTTAAGCAATGTCGCGGATAGCAAGAGTCGCCACCGACTTTTATTTTATCCATAAGGAAAGGTTATAAAAGAACAGGAAAGACCTTAGAGAATATTTTGGGTCCGGGGGGTAGGTTATGAAAAGGGAAGGTGTTAGCACCCTTTTCATCCATGGTTATCCATGGGCTCTTAGGTACTTAAGCTCACTTTTGTATTGTTTTGAAAGTGTAGTGTGTGACTAGTAAAAAATTTCAGAATAGTTTAATAATAATCCGTGTATGGATGTGTAAGAAACTTGTTTGAAAATTTTGTTTGAAAATTGTTTAAGTGTGAAAAAGGTTTTGAAATGAGCTTAAGTACTTAAAAGCAAGCTACCTTAACGTTTAAGGTCTTTCTTATTCTTTTTCCTTTCCTTAGCAAGACTATCCCTACTATAATGGAGTAGGTAGTCCTTACTTTGGATGTTAAAGGGACATGTGAGGGACAATTCGATCTTTAAGGCAATGGTGGGGTGTAATAAGCATTTATAAGGGACTATCATCATTTTTTCCGAAGGGACTTGATTTGTATAGGCAACATAAGGGACTTTGATGATTTTTACTCGAGGGACTTGCTTTATACACCCCACTTAACCATTTATTCATAGGCAACAAGAGGGATATCCTTAGAAAGTGAGACGGCGATTTACAATCGACTTACGTGTGTGAAGTGTTTAAATTAATTATCTTTATTAGAAATTTTCTAAATTGATTTTAAATATCATACATGTTATCACTCCCTAATTACTAACCACAATGACAATAATAATTAAATAATTACATCCAGGAAACAATTACAAGGAATTAAAATAATAATCAAAATAATTAAATAAAAGTAAACCAAATATAAATAAGCAATAAAATAATAAGGGGTTAGTAAATAATAATAATAATAATATGAAATTAATAAAGCAAAATAATTTGGTTAGTAAAATAATAATAATAATAATTAGCATAAATAAGCATAAATAATATCATGGTTAGCAATAAAAATTAATTAAAAGATTAATAAAATTATAATAAGCCAAAATTAATAACAACATAATTAGCAATAATAATAGAAACCAAGAAATTAACATGCACAACCAAATATTTTCTAATTCACATACAAATTATTAAATCATTTTTTAAATAAATTATAATTACAAAATTTTAATCATTATAAATATATATTTACAATTTATAAAGATGAATTTTTAAATAGCATATTAAAATTCAATTTCTATTAGTCATTATATTCACAAATTATTTTTAATCATATAATTATCCTAAATTAAATTATTTCTAAATATTAAAAGAAAATTAATTTGACTTATAATTATATTTACAAAAATTAACTATATTAAAAATTATATACATAATAATTATGATAAGAATTAGAAAATAAATTATTAAGAAAAAAATAGAATTAGGTTTTGAAATATAAATTAGGGTTTGTTAGAAAAAATATTTTTTAGGGTTTAAAAAAAAATTAGGTTTAATTTATATACAAATTTATTTTTAATATTTACATAATATTATAAAATTTTAAACAATAAAAAAAAACAAGAGTTTCATTATATATTTTTTTAGAATATTATTTTAAGATTAATTAAATTATATATCATACATACATATTTTAAATAATAATATATTAACAATTAATTTAAATATTGAAAATCAAAGAAAAGAAAAGAAAAAAAAAAAAGAACCTGGTGGGGCTGGGGTTTGAACCCAGCACCCCATGATTGCCAACAACAAGCTCTACCACTGGGCCAACATCCTGCGCGTGTCATCATAGAGAGAGAGAATGGTTTTGTTCTTTGTTGTAAAAATCCCAAAAAATCATGAAAACAAAAGGCCTGGGGTGTGAATCGAACCCAGGACCTTCTAATTGCAAGCGTGCGCACGTATCCACCTGGCTGGGAGAGCCTAACTGATGGCTTGTTGACTATGATTCATAATATGTTGAGTCTTCTATAATCCTGAAAAAAATAGCAAAATAATAACACAAGACCAGATTCGAACCCTGGCCCTATGTCCAAACACGCGCATGACTTACCACCAGGACACAAGCATACTTGTGATATTTAAACAACAACAATTCAAAAAATATATTCATAAATATTTGAATTTCCAGCGCGCGGGAATGATCTTCTTCTTCCCATTACCTGCGAAATCAGTTGCAATTTTTCTTGCGAAGTTACCTGCGATTTTAGTTTTACAGGATTTCCTAGGTTTATGCCAACGATCATGCTACCTGTACAGTTTTATCAAATTGAAACCACCAATGTTATCCACACATCATTTACAGAGTTATCATGTTATCACAATTCATTTATATTCATTAAATTGCAGGATCCCAATTCGAGCTCCAAAACCCTAACAATGGCGTTTTGAGCTTCTGGCCTTAAACTTCTAATCCAATGATCCAGAAAGTATCCCTAGGTCTAAACTAACACAAATCAAACACCAAAATCAATTAATATTAGTTGAATGTATGAAATCGAAAAACAAAATTTTAAAGAATAAAAGTGATTCGGTTAGCATGATATTGTGTGGTTTTGATGCAATGGATGATTGAGTTTACTTCAAGAAGGTTCAAAGAACATCCCCATGTCTTCACAATACCTTTTTCTGCCTTAAGGAGAGGAATCCGAATTTCAATTTTTTGAAGAATTTTGGTGTTCTTGTACTTACCTCTAGGCTGCTCCAATTCGTGTCTATGCCTTAGGTTTATGATTAGTATATATGTGAGAGTAATTTAGGTCAAAAACATGAGCTTGTTGTGTGGATATTTGATCCAAAAAATATTCAAAAAGATTAAGTGTTAAAAACCAAATATTTGATCATAAGACCTTACTATTTTGGGAGTAATCTCATGATTTCCTTCTCTTTTGACTCCAATCACCATTTATGATTTTTTAGATCCAATCACAAAAATATCCTTTCATGTTTAATATTTTTTTAAAATTTAAAATGATTTAAAATGTAATAAATCATAATAAATTAATAAAATAAAATAAAAAATATGAGAATATCATGAAAATTTCGTGCATGGCATTATGAAGTGAATTGGGTCACAAATTGAATGGCCCATTTGAAAAGAAATGATTTTGAACCTCCCTTTTCAACATAAACCATCACAAAATTGTCCAACTTTGCAAAGGCACATCTCCCTCAATTTTAAGGGTATGAGGGTGTTCTTGGACTTTTTGGAAAGCTTGAAGAGTCCTCTAAACAACCCCATTGGTTTCAGGTCCATATCATTTACCAATCTCAAGTTATGCCCTTTTGAAGTTGTTGACTTTTTGTTGACTTTTGAAATGACCTATAATGTCTTAGATCATATCTTTCAAATGAAGCATTTTTGGGCTTAACCTTCAACATCAAAGTTGTAGAGAATTCAATTTCCTCCAAAATGAGCTTTGGATGGAGACTTGGTGATGAAGTATGTGAAAGTTATGCCTGGTCAAAGTTCAGTTGACTTTTACTGAGGAAACCCTAATTTAGAAACTCCTGATTATTAATGATCTGGAATCTCTTTGATGAATCATGATCAACCCTTGATCAAATGATGAATTTTACTTCATATACTTGATGTTGTCAAAAAATCATGAAGTTTGACCTTGGTTTGACCACAGTTGACCTCAGTTTGACTTTTTAACTGCATTGACTGATTTTGACCTATCTGATCATCTGACTGAGCAAACTTTTGAGAAAAGTCTTGAAACTTGTCATAGGGGTTCTTACACACGTATAAGATGTTATGAAACTCACTTGAGGTATTGGAAGTCCATCTAGCCTGATTAAAGTCAAAACCCTAGTTTTGGATGCACTGCTTAGGAGGTGCATTGTCTGAGGGAATTGTCAACTCTTCTGACCAATTGTGAACTTTGTGAACCTTGTGAATCTTCATAAAATGTCTTGTGATACTCATGGGAGGCATTGTGAAGCTTGTGAACCTTGTGAACCTCATGAAGTGACTTTGTAGACCTCATAAACCTCAGGAGAGCTTTGTAATCATTGTGGAACTTGTGAACCTTGTGAACCTTCATAAAGTAGCTTGTGGACTTCATGAACCTCATGAAAGGTTGTATAAGCATTGAGAAACTTGTGAACCTTGTGAACCTTCAAGAAGTGACTTGTAGACCTCCTGAACCTCATGAAAGGTTATGCAAGTGTTGGAGAACTTGTGAACCTTGTGAACCTTCTTAGAACACAAAGTCTTGTATTGTGAGGGCAAATTTTGGGGTGCAACAGGAACATTAACCGGAAACTACCATCCTGAACCAAATAACATGAACAATGATGAGATCCATAACCCAGCTCTCCGTTACTTCCATAAGATCCTTGCCCACACCTTCTTTGGAAAAGAAGAAAACATTACCGGAGTCTCTAAAGATGAGATATTCATTATGTCATGTTTCACTAATGGACAACCTGTTAATGGTGTACCTTTCATGATGCAAACCTTCACCCGTATCCAAGAAGAACCTGAATTACCTATATTAGTAGGAGGTCTTGTAACCATGATTGTTGATGCCTTAGGACTTAGATACCAATTGCACAGGTGCAACCATTTAGGTACCATCCGTCCTATGAATCTTAACTTTTGCTGTAATCGCCATATCATAAGGAATTTAGGACATCCACCTTTCGAGTACCTAATCAGGAATGAAGTAGTAACCCTGTTCACACTACCAAGCCATGCTAGAGTAAGTGTTCACAATAAGGATAATTGGCTTTATGAGTTAACCCCACCTGACTATCCATCTACTCCTGAAACACCTCAATCTTACAAGATAAAGGATGGTATAATGACCGATGTAGAAAGTGACCCTGAGACACCTCCTGGTTACCATGACATTGACCACACTGACGAAGTGATTGAAACCCCTGAAGTGAATCAAGTAGAATATGCTTATAACTTAAAGAATATCATGAACACTCTTGAAGCTTACCAAACCGACATAAATACTGTTAAGGATGAGATTAAGAGCATGCGATTGGACATTATAGGATTAACTGACATAACATGTGAGCAATTCTACCACCTGAACTCCGCAATCGAAGATTTGAAGAAGCACTTTTGAAAATGTTGTAGTGATCCAGTTTATTTTATTTATTGTTTTCGTTTCTAGTTAGTTTTACTTTTCACAAACATTTTCGTACCGTATTTTCATTAATATAATTTCATCTCAATTATCAAGCAAAGCACTTCTAGTTTACAAATTTTTCCAATTTAATCAATTTATATGCTTTCAATCTATATACTGTTATATTTGAATTGATTAATATTTTATACAACCTCTCGTGTGATGCAATTTACAAGTACTATGTTGATATTATATATTATGGTGTTTATGTTTCAAATAGAGTGAGAAGTGATCAAAAATATTATATAAATTATATGAAGCGTGAGAGGGATAATATGCTTTCTGGAAATTATTCAAGGTTTTAAGCCCTCACGGTCGTCATCACCCCCCTAACGATCGTGACAAGCTAATTAGCGCGTCACGACCGTCATTCCCTTGTCACGACCGTGACGACCCTAATTATAGGATTCGTGAGAAACAGAACTGTTTCTTCTTCGAAACCTCTTCATCTTTCTTCTTCCATAACTTTCAAAACCACCCATTATCACCTCCAACTTCTGTAACCTCCCATTACCAAATTAAACCCCATTAACCTCTCCATTATCACCACACCTATCACATTCTCACCTTGCAATATTAATCCGAACCAATTTCCTCTCATTTTATCACTTTTCTCACAAAAATCAAAACTCCTCATCTCCCACTCTTGTTCTTGCATGCAATGGAAGCTACTCAATTTAGAGATGGTGAGAATGGAGAAAATCAAAGAGAGAGTTTCATCCGATTCCAGAACCGTGGTGTGCAACCCACGCGATATGTCGACACTGTCTGTTTGAGATAATTGGGAATGCTTAACAGTGTCAAGAGCCTGCTTCAAAAAGTCGTTCTGTGGGATCTTTGCAGTCAGCCGCAACCCACATTCGAGCTTCTGACATTGGAATTCCTAAGCTCATTCCATTACATCACTCCTACCGGTTCTCAGAGTCAACTCACCGGTTTCGCTAAGTTCAGATTGCTTGGCCGGGAGTTCGAACTTTCGCAAAATAGGATAGCCGAGTTGCTAGGCTTCGATCACGGGAATGAAGCTCACCTCCGCGTGTCGGACAATTTCAGTGAAACCGCTTTCACCTTATGGCACGATATCACCAACACTCGTGCCTCAGCCTTTCAGAGCCTGAATGCTACACATATCCATAACCCGGCGATCAGATATTTTCATCGCATCATTTGCAACACCATCTTTGCACGAGAGAGTAACCACAAGCTCAACTCCAAGGAGCTTTTGTTCTTACACTGCGCTCTAAATGACGAGCCTATCAACGCTTCCCCGTTCATGCTGAACCATATCCAGTCCATTGCGCAACGAGGCGCAACCCCCTTTTACATAGGCGACATTGTCACCACCCTCTCCATTCAGTTGGAGCTTGGTGACTTGGTCGTAAATTTGCCTAGCAGAGCCGCCGAGTTCCTAACCAAGAATTATTGCAGGTCCGCACACTTGATTGCGCAGAGAGAGAATGGCAGGTTTAGCCCTGTTATCCACGACACTGTTTATCACCATATCATCTTGCCGTGCCGTGACCGCATCGACCCGTCTAGCCGAGCCAACTGGCTCTTTGCTTTACCGGATGCTGCCGGCCACGCCCCCATTCATGATGAGCAGGCCGATCCACCCGCGGACGAGATGCAAGACGCTATGGATGCAGCTGAGCCTGTCCAGGACATTCCTGAGACATCCACCCGACAGCCTCCTGCACAGGAATACACACTTGAGGAAGTCCTCCGTGCGATTCATCAGCAAAACCAGATGAATGCTGCACTGGAGCGAAGGCAGAAGGAGCAGTATGATGCATTACTCCGCACTGTTGCCACAAACCAGCAGACTACTGATGAGAAGCTCAGAGAGATCCTTAGCGAGCTAGAGGCTTTGCGCATTGACATTACTGCTATCATCGGTACCGGTTCTGATCCTGAAGCGACTCCGACCAGACGCTCCCGCACCAGAAGCCGAGGCCGCGGTCCTCAGCAGCCTTAGTTTTAGTTTTTGTTTATTGTTTTTCCATTCCGTTGTTTGTATTGTACTTTAACCGCTATTATATCACAACATTGAGGACAATGTCTGATATAGTGTGGGAGAGGTACCTTTCATTTTCCGCATTTTTCCCTTTCCGCATTTTTCCATTCCGTTGTATTTCCTTTTCGTATGTTAATGAAACGAGCAACTTTTGTGCTATTTTCTTTAGTTTCGAACTTTCCCCGTTTATTTAGCCATACCGAAAAAATCTTTAATTAATTCTTCGCATTACCCGACTTACCTACGAAATCATAATTAGGAAGCTGAGAACGATTCAACAAGATCAATACAGTCTTGACACCTTAGACTTCCCACTTAAGCAATCCCGTTCCGATGATTGTTACGACTACACCTTAAGTTTCAGTTCAAAAGTAACCCCTAGTAGTTTATACTAGCAGTCAGCACCGTCTGAACACAAACCACGTGGGGAGCCGATGAATATAAGCGTTTGATGCCTAATCTATAATGATCCTTCATATCTCGATGCAAATGAAAAGAAATTGCACCAAAGTACACGGTCGCATATAAGAAACGAGATATATGAGAAGGAGTCCATTGCGGGTTGGTTCAGAGGTACTGGTTCTGAACTTGGTAGGGCGTGCTACGGTTCGATCCCCCACAACCTCCAAATCGGATAATGTATATAGGGTTACCACATTCGTGTACCAGACCCCGTGCTTAAAAAGGATCAAAGTCGCTAACCGGCTACTCCACTACGTGCGTGCTAAGGCAAAGGGCTTAATGTGATTGCGCTAGAATGAAACCGGGCGAAATAAGATCGAAAGACTCTAGGTGAAATCTTAAAGCAATTGCCGAATGTTTCGTTTAACGGGAAGTCGACGACTTAGCTTGTTGCTTGTGTCATTAGTGTATCGTTAGTGTTTTATCAAAGTACCAGTTTACCTGACAAAACGATCCCTCGTACGGTTTGTTATGTGTGTGCGTCGATAAAAACTTGTCCGACAATTTTCAACCGACTATTTGCTTGAGGACAAGAAAAGGTTTAAGTTTGGGGAAGTTTGATAACGAGAAAATGTATCGATTATATTGCTATGTTTCAATACCGTTTTATCGCATAATTGTCGTTTTAACACCCGATTCCTCGAGTTTTCTTTACCATTTTGCAGGTACATCATATACAGAGTTTTAGTTTTTAATTTATTGCGGAAGCTCTGCCGAATTATTTTGCACCCTTTATATTTTTCCAGCATTATTTTCATTGCTTTATTTTTCTTGTATCCCAACCAACCTTATAACTGTCGCTCCCGGGATTTTCATCCTAGTACAAACGCGAAAGTGGCGCGGAAAGGTTAGAGTCGCCAGCCAGACATTTTTATCCCGAATGAATGGGAAAGGTAATGTTGCACAAACCTGAGGAAGAAGGAAAAGGACGAGGCCTTGCGAACCAAAGATCTGAATTCGGGAGTCGGTTACGACCTGGGAAGGTATTAGCACCCCAGATCGTCCGTCGTACCCGACGGGATCCACGCTTGCTTGTTTTGTTTCAAAGGGTGAGAAAATATAATTGCTGCTGAATAAGAACTGCTATTGGAACTGGAATGAGAAATGAGAAAGGAACTGGAAAAGAGAATGAACAAAAGGGGAAATGTAGGGAAAAAAAGAGTGTGCTCGAACGGGCCCTACCCCGCTGCCTACGTACCTCATCGGGATAATGAGGATCAGAGTCGACGTAGTTCGCCTAACCTAGGCGGGAACTATTTGTTTGTGTTTTTTACAGCTGGAACTGCGTATGTCTATGCTCAGGTGTTGCAGGCTCGTCTGGTACGAGTGCGTTTACCGTCTTGCATGCGAGACAAGTCGTCGCAAGTTCGCGTTGTGAGTGAATGAGATGAGAAGAGGAGTTCCTGCAGGATAGTCGCTTGTTATTTGTTTTTTTTTGTCTTTTATGAGAAGTGTTTTTTTGAATTTGTTTGTGAACTGTCTTGTACTAAGACCTATCCATCGCGGTGAGTATTTACACCTCGCCCCGAAACAGGACGCGTATAAACACTCCGCAACAAAGTCTCGTGTCGTACAAGATTGTTCGGTTTATCCTTAGATGTTTTATTATTTTCTTCATGAGATGAGAAAGAATGACTCAAATTGGAAAAGGAAAAATCTAAGGGCCTAAGACTCAATCCTAAATTTGTTTATTTATTTACAAGTGGTCCTAATGGTTAGTGAGGTTTTCTATTCCTAATGAGAAAAGGAAAAGAAGAAAAAAGAGTTAGAAACTAACTTACTTCCTAAGGAAGTTAAGTTGGTTCTAAAGAACAAAAAGGGAACCTATGAACAAAGCACAAAGTGCTAAGGCAAAGACAATTAAAGTGCATAAGAGATAGGAATGAAGTAATGCTTACCTCAATCTTCCCCCCTACAAAACAAAAGTTAGCATGACAATGCATATTGAAAGTAAAATCGAAGCATGAAAGCGATTAAGTACCATAAACGTCCTAGAATGGAACTAGGGTTAAAAATAAGACCTAAGTCTAAAGGTGAAGGTACCTAAAGGTTACATGACTTCTAAAGTCAGTAGCTACATGCTATAGGTCCCTAAGTATGCTAGGATACCTCACAAATTCAAACTATGTCAAACTATGTACAAAAAGTTTACATAAATCTACCTAAATGCAAGTTAAGGCTCATGGATGAAGTATGAATGCATATGGCTTACAAACATGAATTAATACATGAAATGAACATAAAAGTCAGTAGTGAATGCTTATGAAGATGGGTGAATTAATATACAATCATGGATGCAATGGATTAGGCATATGGAGCAAGGAGAAGAAGATGTGAGATGAAATGGAACAAACATCGCATAAGATCGCAAATGATGCAAACTAAGGAAGAATAGCATGTGAATATGAATGAAATGATTATGGGTCAGTAGCATACAAGGTAGGAGATGCAATTAGAATGCATGAATAGGCATTAATGTTTTCCACATAATTCAAGTTATTATTTAGAGGAGAAGAGAAATGAATTTAGGTTGAAGTTAATTCACATAAGTATGCACTTTAAAGCACCAAAACAAACCAAATGAGTATGGTTCAAAAAATGACCTATGACTGGAATTAAAGACATACAAATTACCTATAATTAACTCCTAAAAGCTACCAAAAATCCCCACAAGAAAATGGCATGAATGCCTTCTTAACATTTAGGTTATGCGACACATAAACACATGAATCAACCTAGGATCTAGGTGACATGGAAAAATAGCAAAAAGCCTTACAAAATTATGAAATTAAATCCCTGGAATAATAAAGTCATTATCTCACATGATCCAAAAGGACTCCTTAAAATTATGCACCAAAATGCCAAAACAATTACTTGACTAGCAAGGTAGCAATGAATGATCACCCAAAAAACGACTCCACAAAGTGGATCAAAAAGGGCATCTAAAATTATGAAAAAAATGCCTAAGGAGCATCAAAATGTCACAAATTACAGTAATTAATCATACACAAAAAATAGGTCTCACACCTATGGGGAAAAATCGATTTCGGTCCCTTATGCCAAAACCTTCCTTTTTGGGACAACTTGTGATCTAAAATCCAAATAAAATATTGAAACCACCCAAATTTGGTCGAAGTGCCGATTCTTTCACATAAAAGAAATCCAAAAAAAACTTCAAGCCAAGCCTTGTAATCTCCCATGAGCAAAATAAATGCTCATCTTCCATAATTTCTTTGTGAAGATTCCCCATAATCGAAACAAAAACAACGGCACAAAATATCATTTGAATCCAAAGGTATCCCACAAATAAAGTGGAATACCAACCAAACGACCGTCGTTAAGATCTTTGCGAGAACCTTGCATGAACTCAACAAACGCATTAGAAACCAAAAAGAGGTGCAACCGGAAGTTGCACCTATGCCTCACAACTCCAAATCAAGTAGAAATATGAATATACGAGTCATGGACATGCATTGAAATTTACGTTTCAAAACGGGGCAGCACTTATGCACTAATATAAACAACATGCAAACTCAAACCGGAATCGAACAAATTTACATGCAATGAATGAAAAATGATCAACAAACATAAGTACAAGTCAAAACAAAATCAATGCATCAAAATTGCACCAAACCGAACTTAAAAAGCCTTAAAACGAAAAAACGAGTCAAAAATCACCGACTCGGAATTGAACGAAAATCGCATGTTAACTTGCAAATGTGCCAACGGATTCAAATATGCAATCGGATTTTGAAAATTCCGCTCGGAAGTGGTACTTTTTGGCCGATTTCATCGGCTGGCAGTAGCAAAATAGCCGGAAAAAATTGTCCGAAATCGACTAAAAAGTTCACCAATGGCTCCGGAATAATCAACAAAGTCAATTTACACTATTCACATTCGCGAAAACGCGCTACGGTTAGGAAGTTACGACCAAAACATATTCTCGACACGCGATACATTAACAACATCAACAATTAAGCCTCAACCTATCCTATTTCAAATTTGCATATTGAAACAAGCAAGAATTTAAAAGTCAAGCACTTCAATCAATATCAAGTCACAATAATTAACTCTCTTAAGAATTTTATCAAACATCTAACATGCATTGATTAGTCTATGTCAATTTTAACAATCATTTCCAATCATGCACCACAACAATTATTAGGATAAATTAATCAAGAATCGATCAATAATCAAATCATGAATCAATGCACATAATCTCCACAAGATTAATTCAACTTCAAAATTCAATTCAAGAAACAATTCAACAATTATTCATGAATTAAAGTTTAAGAAGCTTACCGAATGAAGAATCGACGAAGAAATTGTGAATCCGAAGGAAGTGAGACGCGATCATGAATGGAGGAGAGGAGGAGAGGCCGCGCGGCTGCCGGTGGCGGAAGATGGTGGTCTTACGGTGGTGAAGTTGATTGGAGGTGGTGGTTCGTGGCGGCTCGGCTACCGGAAGCTTGATCGGAATTGTTGTGTTCTTGAGTTCTTGATGAAGTTGTTGTTGTGTTCTTGAGAAAGAATTGAGAGAATGAACTTTGATCCTTTAGAGAGAGTTTGTGAGAGATTTTTGGTGTTTGTAAATTATGATTGAAGTTATGAGACAAATTGTGGGTCAAAAGAATATATAGTGGAGTGTAAAATGAAAGGCAAAAGGTAGAATTTCGGCTTAAGTGAAAATAACAATATCTTCGGCAAGAAATTTCGACTCTGAGCCTTCCACAACATCGTCCGCCTCTGAATCACGGTTGCAATGCAAAAATAACGAATGTCATACGATCAAAATCGAGTGCGATCGATACGTTTAAGCTGCAAGACGTCACTGAATAAGTTGTTTTTTCGGCTTATTTGGTGTCCGCAACTCGAAAATGTGACGAGGTCAACCTCTTCGGAGCATAATCTCGACTCGACTTTGTCAGCAAAGTTGTAGATCTATGAGTCAGTGACCTGGTGTTAAAATCTAAGCTCAACCGGACAAACGACGAGGGAGATATGAATTTTCTCGTGAAACCACTTTCAGCCTTTTTCTTCGGTTCAGCACTTCAGTTTTGTGAAATAAACCAAAACGATAATCTTTGGAGCACCGTTCAAACTCGCATTTGTATTTGAACTTGAAGAGGATAAAATTTTTGAACCAACTCTTTAAGAACGGGTGCAATCCGATGAAAATTGACCGAGTTATGAATTTTACAAAATCTGACAGACAATGCAGTGCATCAAAGAACCTTATTGGTAATTCGCATTTTCGAGATCCTTCCGCTTGGACCGAACCAAAACTGAATTTACATAATGAAGATAACATCTAAACGGAATTTTAGGCACCAAAACGACATCAATTCGATAAACGATCCAAGAGTTATGAATTTTTTAGTGTTCAAAACTCACCGGTTCAGCACTGTTTTTCACTATGTCGACTCTAAAGACTCGCACATTCTGAGATCTTCTTCAAAGAATTAGTTCTCGGCCAAAACCCAAAAGTTAGAAAGGATATCAAGACGAAACTTTTAGCATATGAATCTCTCAGACATGTTGACCCAATCATAAGTTACGAACTCTTGAATACCGCTAGCACAGTTAATCGGCGAAACCGAAATTTCAAAAACAAATAATTCCCGCCATTTTCCTTGATGAATTGGCCTCTGAGCCGAACACAAGAGTTGTAGAGAATATCGAAATAGTCTAAACTATTGAGTTTCAAGCCAAAATGAGTTTCCGAGCATAAGTTACAACTTTTGCAAATTGCACCATAAAACTGATATTCTGCTTAAACTCCTTTGAATCAACCGAGAACTTTTGGTTTCTTCTAAGATTCTTGTGCACGTTCCGCATGAAAAAATAAAGGCCAGTCGCAACCTGTGAAAGCTCAAATGGAGATGTATGTTCATGTATGTTTATGATGCAATTGTGATCTAAATGCAATGCAATGTATGAAAGGATATGCTAAATGGCATGAAAATGAGAGGGCAAATTTTGAGGTATTACAGCTGCCCCTATTCAATCATCTGCAGACCTGGATGAATAATTGCAACAGCTTTTAGACATTCAAGGTATGAAGTGATTGAATACTCGAACAAAACCTGAAAATTTGCACACCGAGGGTAATGGAAATGCCATCTGTCCATTTATTTATTTATGTATATATTTTTTTTATTTTGACCTCTGAATAGGTAGCAAAAATAAAACCAGAAGGAAATATGCTGAGAAGAATGCCATCCTCGAATGACAACTCATACGGGATCCTCAGATCTAACACGAAACCATCCTCGAATGGAGACGCAAAGGTATACCGGCCGCAGGCGGTAACCAGAAACAAAGAAAATAGGACAAGATGGAACGGGATCGTTGTACTTAAACGAGGGCCCAAGCAAACAGGATCATTGTACTTAAATGATAACCTGAGACGCGATCGTTGTACTTAAACGGAGACGCGAAAAATGAGACTGTTGTACTAAAACAAGGCTCAAAGACGAGGCCATTGTACTTAAATGGAGACTCGAAAGGAATGGGATCATTGTACTTAAATGATAACCCGAGACGTGACCGTTGTACTGAAATGGAGACTCGAAAAAATGAGACTGTTGTACTAAAACAAGGCTCAAAGACGAGGCCATTGTACTTAAATGGAGGCTCGAAAGGAACGGGATCGTTGTACTTAAACGAGAGCCCAAGACGCGACCGTTGTACTGAAACGGAGACGCGAAAAAATGAGACTGTTGTACTAAAACAAGGCTCAAAGACGAGGCCATTGTACTTAAATGGAGGCTCGAAAGGAACGGGATCGTTGTACTTAAACGAGAGCCCAAGACGCGACCGTTGTACTGAAACGGAGACGCGAAAAAATGAGACTGTTGTACTAAAACAAGGCTCAAAGACGAGGCCATTGTACTTAAATGGAGGCTCGAAAGGAACGGGATCGTTGTACTTAAACGAGAGCCCAAGACGCGACCGTTGTACTGAAACGAAGACGCAAAAAAAATGAGACTGTTGTACTGAAACAAGACTCAAAGATGAGGCCATTGTACTTAAATGGAGACTCGAAAGGAATGGGATCATTGTACTTAAACGAGAGCCCAAGACGCGACCGTTGTACTGAAACGGAGACGCAAAAAAAATGAGATTGTTGTACTGAAACAAGACTCAAAGACGAGGCCATTGTACTTAAATGGAGACTCGAAAGGAATGGGATCATTGTACTTAAACGAGAGCCCATGACGCGACCGTTGTACTGAAACGGAGACGCGAAAAAATGAGACTTTTGTACTGAAACAAGACTCAAAAACGAGACCATTGTACTTAAATGGAGACTCGAAAGGAACGAGATCGTTGTACTTAAACGAGAGCCCAAGACGCGACCGTTGTACTGAAACGGAGACGCGAAAAAAATGAGACTGTTGTACTGAAACAAGACTCAAAGACGAGACCATTGTACTTAAATGGAGACTCGAAAGGAACAGGATCGTTGTACTTAAACGAGAGCCCAAGACGCGACCGTTGTACTGAAACGGAGACGCGAAAAAATGAGACTGTTGTACTAAAACAAGACTCAACTGGGGATAACAACAAGACTTGGTAGAAGTAACCACCCTGGGAAACGAAGTTGCATTCTGTGGGGAACACTTCAATCTGATTGGAGATGTAACGGGTCTTATGTAATATACCTCAAAACTGGCCCATGCTGGTATGCATATGTTTGTATTTATGGCGTAATGCTCCATGACGATGGAAATGCTACGCTTTGGAGGATGCAAATGTAATGATGATTACTGGATGCAAATGCAAAGAGATCTCCTGATAAGGAGACTGCAGGCATCCCAGATAACTTGACTGGGGGGAACTGATGATCACTGCATTGATCTGGTTGATCCTTGTGAGGAGAAAACAATTCTGCGGGGAAGGCCGTCAATGATATACCGGCTCTGAACTGCCGCCATTGCCAAAAATAAATTGGACTTTGAGATTGGAGAGCCAAGACCCGGCTGGAGATGGACCCTTCTTGAACTTTGATGGGGAAGTGAGGACTTCCTAACTTGGTTGCGAACCGAAAGTATGACACTGCTGAGGAAGCAATTGCCGGGGAGGCAAGACACTCCTTATACTGCTGAAAATTGCCCCTGTTTGAAGGGAAACTCCTGCTTGGGGACAACACCCACCTTCTGCTACCTTGCTGGGAGAAATTTCGACTTCCACATTACTGGGGATGACGGGTGATATCAATGATAAAGCTTCCTGCTGAAGATAAAAGCTCAAGCTACCACTTGCTTGGGATAAGAGATAAATCCTCTCATGAGAGATGTAAGGCGTTTCATACGGGTGATGAGAGACGATGATACCTTTATGCTCAAGAAAATATCCTTCCCTTTACCGCACTACTGGAGAAGGAATTGTCTAATGAGACTTGCTGAGGAATTTTATTCAATGACGCTTGCTGATGAAATACATCTTGACGTACTATGCTGACAATGGCTTTGCCCCTAGCCCCGGGTTGATAGGTTGTCAACTAATCATGAGTGAACAATGGTTCTTTACAGTCTTCAACTCGCCTTCTACTAGGATCTATCACAAGATAATGTCTCAAGAGGATTTTACAGAGAACTGGCATACGAGATGCCTCAGTGTCTTCAAACTCTTGGAGAGATTCGTCGGATCTCGAAATAACTGCCTCAGACTGCATGGTTTGTGCAAGAATTTGCCTTGCAAGGATTCATGAAGAACCTCATGTCACTGTGAAATATTCTGCCCCAGTATATTGAACTCCGGATAGGTGCTTTTGATAAACCGTCTTCGGGAGAGAGTAACTTCTAGTGCTCTTGGAGTGGCCTGCCCCAGTACGAGCCTTGAAGTGATCACCTCTGAATGACTGTGCTTTGAAGAGAACAACCAGATCAATTGTTCTTTGAGAGATTGGATCTCGAAGTAATTGCCCTAGTTTGGCTGAATTCTGAAGAGATTGCTTGACGTGATTGCCCCAGATTAGTTGGCTCTTACCACGACTGTTGGGAAAGTCCCTACTCAATGGAGTTTTCTTGAAAAGTACACCTCGACAGATTGTCCTTCGGAAGTTTCAGACTTCTCGACTTGGCAAGATTAAGCTCCTGGACTGAGATTCCATACACGGACTTTTATGATGCCAAACAAATGTATGCAAGCAGAAAATATTTATTTTAAGAAAGAAAATTCTAATGCAACACACATATTAATCTTGAAGTTTTACTAAAAAAGATGTCGCAAACCTTTGTGAGCGAATCACTGGTTAAGATACGACATTGATTTTTGAATAATAGAAAAGCATGCACATGCAACACCAACAAAAATCTTTCAACACCACTCATAGGAGTCAGGAACGCGGTCTCGTGGTAGTACGCTCTCAAAATAACCCTATTTCAGTTAGGACTTTTGAGGGTTGTATCGTGGCCTGGTTAGCAGTTATAGAAACAAAAGATATAGGCTCAAAATTTATTTGTGCCCACCCATCTTCGTGATGTTCTCCATTCCTATGTTCTGCTAGCTTTCACAAGCGCTCACTTTTCAAAAAGAGTTTTGTGATGGTTGAGGAACCAATTACACTTACGGTTTAAGCACCACTCAGGTTGTTGTTTGGATTCAGTCACCCCTTCTATCTTTGGTGTCTATGCCACACGACTTTGTTCTTGTTTTAAGGATCTTTCTTGTGAAATCCTTTTCGTCTTTTGCTTTTGCATTATTTTTCTTATCCCTAACTTTTGCCTGGACTGATTCTTGTGAATGTTTGATTGTGAAGTCCAGCGGGATGCCCTAATTTTTTCCTAAGTCGCTTGTTTTCAAGTTTCGACTTAGCAGGCTTTCTCATCATTTTTTTTAATTCTTTTTTTTTGAACAAATCGTGTGACACTGGTTGTCCTGATTGCTTTGAAAAGGTCATGACTGTCTCACTTCTTGGTTGATAAAGGATAACCTTTGTGGTTTCTGGTCTTTGGACCTATTGATTGGGATAACCATTGTGGTTTCTGGTCATTGGACCTCTTGACTTGGTACAACGAAAGGTAATGGATCCTCAGATTTGCATTCCTTTTGAAATTTGAACGCTCGGTCAAACTAACTGACGCCTACCCTGCCCCTGGGTTAAGTGCGAGGTTTTTTTCATGCAAAAAGAAACTCCTACTTCAAGGCTCAAATGGGCTGGCGAGGGTCTATCTCCCTTATATCTCCGGTGTTTAGGATTTGAAACAATGCCTGTACATCGTCAACAGGGTCTTTCTCAAAAGCACACAATTAGAGATTTTTGCGTTTTCATTTCGTCATCCTCCCTGATAGAGTTTAAGCTCAATAGTTGGTATTGCAATGCACATACACAAAATCATGAGTGAATACGAATGGATTACTTCAAGAAAAAAACATGTGCATTTTATTATGGTTAACATTCAAAAACAAATAAATTTCATACAAGTAAACAAATGTTTAGCTTATAAAAGAAACTACAAATGGAAATGCAGTAAAGAAACTGAATATAGCCGTAGTTGAGGAAGCTTGGCTCCGTCTGGACCCGTCAGTCTTGGATACTTTCAGCGATCAACAACTCTTTCACGGACTTGTAGTCTTCAATTCGCAGCGGTATAATTACCCACGACAATCATACCTCTTCTTCTAGTTGTTCTGACTCCGACACGAGACATCTGAAGAGGGAAGTGAAGCTGAGGAGTAAAGTTTCCCCACAAGGTTGCTCGGAAAGACCTGACGATCTTCTGCCTACGTATCTCCATTGACCCGAGACCAATGAAGAATCAGAGCGACGTAGTTCCCCTCAACAGGGATGAAACTGCACTGCAAAGACGCACCATTACCAAAACAAGAGTATCCGAATTACTTCTGGCTTCAAAACTTCAAATCAAAGAAAGTGTCATCTCTCTTATATGTTTGGTGCGAAGTTGATAGCTTTCGAGTCGATTAAGTCCTGCACTGTGTGGTGAAAAGCTTTACATCTATCAATATGATGCCCCGGCGCCCCAGAATGAAAATCACAGTTGACATTGGCATCCCATCCCTCCGGTAGTGGAAAAGGAGGTGGAGACAGCTTGCGAAGCCCAACCAACTTCAATTGAAGAAAATGATGGAGAAGATCAGTGTAAGACATTGGCAAAGGGTCAAAACATCTTTCTCTCCTTTGTTGCCGACCCTGTTGAGGATTATGCTGACGACGATTTTGCTGTTGCGAACGTGTGGCACTTTGGATGATCATGGATGTTGTCTGGTAACGTGAACCTTGATTTCTCTTCTTTCGCTGGACACAAACTGCCCCTGCTTCTTCGTACTGATTCTTTTGCTCATTGGACAACGACTTCTTAGTTCCAAGAGTGGAGGCACCGTTGACCTGAATCTTTCCTCGCTTCATCCAATTTTCAATTCTTTCACCAGTCAAGACGATATCGGAAAAACCATTAGCTGAACAGCTTGCCAAACGTTCAATAAAGTGCCCCGGGAGGGTATCCATGAATAGGTCTACCATTTCTCTCTCCTGCAATGATGGTTGTACTCTGGCTGCGACCTCGCGCCATCTCTGTGCGTACTCCTTAAAGCTCTCGGAGTTCTTTTGTGACATGCTCTGAAGCTGGGTTCGGTTGGGAGCCATGTCAATATTATACTGGTACTGCCTGAGAAAGGCTTCCCCAAGTTCCTTCCAATTACGGACATAGTTCTTTTCCAGCTTTAAGTACCATTCTAACGAACCCCCGGAAAGGCTGTCTTGGAAGTGGTACATCCAAAGTTTCTCATCTTTCGTATGTGCAGCGATTTTGCGATGGAAGGCCTGCAAGTGCATTTTCGGGCAAGATCTACCACTGTACTTGTCGAAAACGGGAGGTCTGAACTTTGGAGGGATCACCAACCCTGAAACCAGCCCCATATCAGCAACATCAATGCCAAGGGTGTCTTTGCATTCTAAAGCCTTTACCTTCTCGGTTAGCATCTGAAAGTCCTGGTTATTGGCCCCAACACCAAATCCCACATCTTCATTGAGAAAAGTAAATTGATCCTCCTGTCGGTCTGCTACACGAACAGGAATTGGACCAATGCCTTCAGGGATAGGAGGCCTATTATCCGCAGATGGGATGACTGTATTGATCGGATTGCCTTCGGCGTCCAAGGTAACCACTGGAGGATCAACCTGTGGACGATTAAGCCTCAGCATGGCGGTTCTCATCTCTTGTTGCCCCTGCACTATACTCTGCATTGTTACCATGAACTCCCCCATCTGAGTGCGAAAATCATTCAACTCGGCTTGTACTGTATTCATGATTTGACTCCGGTAGCGTACTGGTACGGCCGATACTTCCCCTGAAATGGTCAAATAAATTAGGAAATCCAGATAACTCGTTAGTATGCAAAAATGATATGCGTAAAAATGCCATGTCACCGATCCCACTTCATTCAGATCAGGGGACAGATACCCACGGAGTGCCGCATCATAAGATAAACTCTGTGAGTGTGCAGGGAGAAAGTGCTGTGTATCGGGAATTCAAAATAAAATTGCCAGGATATAAAAGTTGCAACAATGGTACCGACACACTTCCATAAAGCAAAGGATACACCAACATGCGAAACCTTATACAATTATTTGCCAACAATACTGAAATACAGGAAAATGTCACAATCCTCAACAGAAAAACAAAAGATTCCTTCAACAGCTCTGAAGGTAATCTAGAAACACAATAAAGCAAAATACATGTATCAAAGAAATCTACATCTCCTGATTTGAGCTTCGTGCAGTTTGCATGGCCAGCTGGATCAAAGGCTTCAGCTCCTGAGGTACCCTTCTGGTGTAATGATCCCTGAATCAATTAGATATTGGACATTTTGCTTGAAGGCTTTGCACTCGTCGATGGTATGTCCAAATGTTCCGGAGTGGAACTCACATCTGACATCCATATTGTAATCTGGGGGAATGGGGTAGGGTATTGGCAAGGCATTTCCTGGCTGAATCAAAGAATTCTCGAGCAAACGGGCAAACACTTGACTAGGAGTAAACACTTTTTCAACCTGCTTGAACTTGAGTCTCCCCTGTTGTTGATAATTCTGATGATGAGATGAATTCGAACACCTAGAGTTCTTCTGCACTTTCTTCTTTATGTTGGATTGGCGAATGGGTAAAGGTGCCTGGCACGATGTCTTCAAAACCCAGATCGGAGGCACACACCCCTGATTGGGGATAATTCTTGTGGTAAGGAAAGGAGAAGTTCCTCCTAGTGATATGAAATCTTTTGACACATCCCCGCTGATCGGTGCGAACTCGATTACTTTTGCATCAATGAGCTCTTTAACTTGATGCTTAAGCCTTTTGCAGTTTTCCACATGGTGACCAGGTGCCCCAGAATGGAAAACACATCTGGCATTGGCGTCAAAATCTGGAGGAAGCTTTTTGGATGTGGCTGCTACGGTGACAAGTTCAACCAGATTAAGCTCGAGCAAACAAACAAGCAACTGTGCATATGACACCGGGATCAAATCAAACTTGGCTTTAGACGTCTTTGGCATTTGTATACGGCTTTTGTCTTTATCTTCCCTCTGATGAACTGGAATAGTCTGCAAATTGTGAGGCTTAGAATCCCAAAATTGAGGAGACTTCCCATGAAACGCTTCCTGACCTTGAAACAAAATCACCGAACTGGGATGACCACTAACTTCTGCAGTAATAAAGGGGAGGTGGTGCCCTTCTCGGAGCTTTGGGGCTTCCTTGGTCTGGTTCTCTTGTTTCTTCAGTTGGTAAACCTCCTCCATCAATAACGTGTGGTCATGGCACAAGGTCTGCATGTCCTCCGAGAGTTGATCCATTCGGACTTTCATTTCAGCTATTTCTGCTCGGCATTGTTCCATACCCATCTCTTGATGACTGTGATTCAAATTGGCCATTCTGAAGAGTAAACGAATCAGGATGAGAATCTGTCCCCGGACACCTGTAATGAGAGTAAGGATGCATGCAAATGCCATGTTCGATTATTTCCAAGGGATCCATCTGCTTTGATTCCCATTTGGATATAGGAACATATAATGACATGGTTCAAACATAGGATCTTTGGAAATATCCGAACATGTATGATGGAATGCTATGATGTTATGTATGCAACAGGCATGTGATCAGTGAAGTGTCTGCGATGTTCCAATCATATAATCAGGTGTCAGCGCAAAGTCTCAGAATCCATATATCACAATAATCATCCCTCTGATCCGGGATCCATAACTTAAGAACAGAAATCCAGATCAAAAAAACTGAACCAAAGGCAAAGTGGGTATGCTGAAGGTACCAGGGTTCCTGCAAACCTGCAAACCCCTCCCAATCTCATGGGTGTGCTACTCGGGTCAACATCACGGACTCTCAAAGCCGAATAGCAATAATACGTTCACCATCTCCGAGAAATGGCTCATGACCAAATCAGGGAATCGGTTTGGTATTATGTACTACGCAGGGAGGTCTCAGTTGAGTCCGGAAAAACAAGCATCCCTCACAAGTCTCCAGCTTCAAGCACTGAATCGAGAAACAATAGTACATTCATCCCGAAGGGTACAATACTATCGTCATACGAACAGTTTGCTTTAACTGAATTCCTATGAGAGAATCAGGCCATCCTATGCGAGTTCCCAATGGACCCTCGGATGCGAGTGGGTTTGCCAACAAATGTGGTCTGCCACTGTCATCACTGGAGAGGGGTGTTTCCATTAAGGTCCTCGAAGATCGGTCACCAGATGCACATAACTATCAAGGTCGTACCCTGAAGTGAGGTAATCCCCACACAGAATAGTTCCAAGACGGTCGCAATCTGGGTGTGGAACACATCGCCACCCATCATGGTGAGATACCATAAGAGTACAATGTCTGTCCACGCTAATCCTATGGTGCACTCAAGCCGGGTATTTGGCTTATCTCACAGTAACTCCCAACCCACAGAAAAAATGAAAACCAGCACAGCCAGACAGTCCAGTATAATATGATGCATGGAAAATAAAATACTGAAAGCGATAAATAAATGCGATAAGTAAAGCTGTAAATAAAACTGTAAATACAAACAGTAAAGCTAAACTAAAGCACACAGCATCAAACAAATAAACACCCAAAGAAACAAAACCAAACAGGCGCTAGGATTGACTCTACAAGGGAAACCAGAAGAATCAGGTTAGTCCCCAGCAGAGTCGCCAGCTGTCGCTCCCGGGATTTTCATCCTAGTACAAACGCGAAAGTGGCGCGGAAAGGTTAGAGTCGCCAGCCAGCCATTTTTATCCCGAATGAATGGGAAAGGTAATGTTGCACAAACCTGAGGAAGAAGGAAAAGGACGAGGCCTTGCGAACCAAAGATCTGAATTCGGGAGTCGGTTACGACCTGGGAAGGTATTAGCACCCCAGATCGTCCGTCGTACCCGACGGGATCCACGCTTGCTTGTTTTGTTTCAAAGGGTGAGAAAATATAATTGCTGCTGAATAAGAACTGCTATTGGAACTGGAATGAGAAATGAGAAAGGAACTGGAAAAGAGAATGAACAAAAGGGGAAATGTAGGGAAAATAAAGAGTGTGCTCGAACGGGCCCTACCCCGCTGCCTACGTACCTCATCGGGATAATGAGGATCAGAGTCGACGTAGTTCGCCTAACCTAGGCGGGAACTATTTGTTTGTGTTTTTTACAGCTGGAACTGCGTATGTCTATGCTCAGGTGTTGTAGGCTCGTCTGGTACGAGTGCGTTTACCGTCTTGCATGCGAGACAAGTCGTCGCAAGTTCGCGTTGTGAGTGAATGAGATGAGAAGAGGAGTTCCTGCAGGATAGTCGCTTGTTATTTGTTTTTTTTTGTCTTTTATGAGAAGTGTTTTTTTGAATTTGTTTGTGAACTGTCTTGTACTAAGACCTATCCATCGCGGTGAGTATTTACACCTCGCCCCGAAACAGGACGCGTATAAACACTCCGCAACAAAGTCTCGTGTCGTACAAGATTGTTCGGTTTATCCTTAGATGTTTTATTATTTTCTTCATGAGATGAGAAAGAATGACTCAAATTGGAAAAGGAAAAATCTAAGGGCCTAAGACTCAATCCTAAATTTGTTTATTTATTTACAAGTGGTCCTAATGGTTAGTGAGATTTTCTATTCCTAATGAGAAAAGGAAAAGAAGAAAAAAGAGTTAGAAACTAACTTACTTCCTAAGGAAGTTAAGTTGGTTCTAAAGAACAAAAAGGGAACCTATGAACAAAGCACAAAGTGCTAAGGCAAAGACAATTAAAGTGCATAAGAGATAGGAATGAAGTAATGCTTACCTAAATCTTCCCCCCTACAAAACAAAAGTTAGCATGACAATGCATATTGAAAGTAAAATCGAAGCATGAAAGCGATTAAGTACCATAAACGTCCTAGAATGGAACTAGGGTTAAAAATAAGACCTAAGTCTAAAGGTGAAGGTACCTAAAGGTTACATGACTTCTAAAGTCAGTAGCTACATGCTATAGGTCCCTAAGTATGCTAGGATACCTCACAAATTCAAACTATGTCAAACTATGTACAAAAAGTTTACATAAATCCACCTAAATGCAAGTTAAGGCTCATGGATGAAGTATGAATGCATATGGCTTACAAACATGAATTAATACATGAAATGAACATAAAAGTCAGTAGTGAATGCTTATGAAGATGGGTGAATGAATATACAATCATGGATGCAATGGATTAGGCATATGGAGCAAGGAGAAGAAGATGTGAGATGAAATGGAACAAACATCGCATAAGATCGCAAATGATGCAAACTAAGGAAGAATAGCATGTGAATATGAATGAAATGATTATGGGTCAGTAGCATACAAGGTAGGAGATGCAATTAGAATGCATGAATAGGCATTAATGTTTTCCACATAATTCAAGTTATTATTTAGAGGAGAAGAGAAATGAATTTAGGTTGAAGTTAATTCACATAAGTATGCACTTTAAAGCACCAAAACAAACCAAATGAGTATGGTTCAAAAAATGACCTATGACTGGAATTAAAGACATACAAATTACCTATAATTAACTCCTAAAAGCTACCAAAAATCCCCACAAGAAAATGGCATGAATGCCTTCTTAACATTTAGGTTATGCGACACATAAACACATGAATCAACCTAGGATCTAGGTGACATGGAAAAATAGCAAAAAGCCTTACAAAATTATGAAATTAAATCCCTGGAATAATAAAGTCATTATCTCACATGATCCAAAAGGACTCCTTAAAATTATGCACCAAAATGCCAAAACAATTACTTGACTAGCAAGGTAGCAATGAATGATCACCCAAAAAACGACTCCACAAAGTGGATCAAAAAGGGCATCTAAAATTATGAAAAAAATGCCTAAGGAGCATCAAAATGTCACAAATTACAGTAATTAATCATACACAAAAAATAGGTCTCACACCTATGGGGAAAAATCGATTTCGGTCCCTTATGCCAAAACCTTCCTTTTTGGGACAACTTGTGATCTAAAATCCAAATAAAATATTGAAACCACCCAAATTTGGTCGAAGTGCCGATTCTTTCACATAAAAGAAATCCAAAAAAAACTTCAAGCCAAGCCTTGTAATCTCCCATGAGCAAAATAAATGCTCATCTTCCATAATTTCTTTGTGAAGATTCCCCATAATCGAAACAAAAACAACGGCACAAAATATCATTTGAATCCAAAGGTATCCCACAAATAAAGTGGAATACCAACCAAACGACCGTCGTTAAGATCTTTGCGAGAACCTTGCATGAACTCAACAAACGCATTAGAAACCAAAAAGAGGTGCAACCGGAAGTTGCACCTATGCCTCACAACTCCAAATCAAGTAGAAATATGAATATACGAGTCATGGACATGCATTGAAATTTACGTTTCAAAACGGGGCAGCACTTATGCACTAATATAAACAACATGCAAACTCAAACCGGAATCGAACAAATTTACATGCAATGAATGAAAAATGATCAACAAACATAAGTACAAGTCAAAACAAAATCAATGCATCAAAATTGCACCAAACCGAACTTAAAAAGCCTTAAAACGAAAAAACGAGTCAAAAATCACCGACTCGGAATTGAACGAAAATCGCATGTTAACTTGCAAATGTGCCAACGGATTCAAATATGCAATCGGATTTTGAAAATTCCGCTCGGAAGTGGTACTTTTTGGCCGATTTCATCGGCTGGCAGTAGCAAAATAGCCGGAAAAAATTGTCCGAAATCGACTAAAAAGTTCACCAATGGCTCCGGAATAATCAACAAAGTCAATTTACACTATTCACATTCGCGAAAACGCGCTACGGTTAGGAAGTTACGACCAAAACATATTCTCGACACGCGATACATTAACAACATCAACAATTAAGCCTCAACCTATCCTATTTCAAATTTGCATATTGAAACAAGCAAGAATTTAAAAGTCAAGCACTTCAATCAATATCAAGTCACAATAATTAACTCTCTTAAGAATTTTATCAAACATCTAACATGCATTGATTAGTCTATGTCAATTTTAACAATCATTTCCAATCATGCACCACAACAATTATTAGGATAAATTAATCAAGAATCGATCAATAATCAAATCATGAATCAATGCACATAATCTCCACAAGATTAATTCAACTTCAAAATTCAATTCAAGAAACAATTCAACAATTATTCATGAATTAAAGTTTAAGAAGCTTACCGAATGAAGAATCGACGAAGAAATTGTGAATCCGAAGGAAGTGAGACGCGATCATGAATGGAGGAGAGGAGGAGAGGCCGCGCGGCTGCCGGTGGCGGAAGATGGTGGTCTTACGGTGGTGAAGTTGATTGGAGGTGGTGGTTCGTGGCGGCTCGGCTACCGGAAGCTTGATCGGAATTGTTGTGTTCTTGAGTTCTTGATGAAGTTGTTGTTGTGTTCTTGAGAAAGAATTGAGAGAATGAACTTTGATCCTTTAGAGAGAGTTTGTGAGAGATTTTTGGTGTTTGTAAATTATGATTGAAGTTATGAGACAAATTGTGGGTCAAAAGAATATATAGTGGAGTGTAAAATGAAAGGCAAAAGGTAGAATTTCGGCTTAAGTGAAAATAACAATATCTTCGGCAAGAAATTTCGACTCTGAGCCTTCCACAACATCGTCCGCCTCTGAATCACGGTTGCAATGCAAAAATAACGAATGTCATACGATCAAAATCGAGTGCGATCGATACGTTTAAGCTGCAAGACGTCACTGAATAAGTTGTTTTTTCGGCTTATTTGGTGTCCGCAACTCGAAAATGTGACGAGGTCAACCTCTTCGGAGCATAATCTCGACTCGACTTTGTCAGCAAAGTTGTAGATCTATGAGTCAGTGACCTGGTGTTAAAATCTAAGCTCAACCGGACAAACGACGAGGGAGATATGAATTTTCTCGTGAAACCACTTTCAGCCTTTTTCTTCGGTTCAACACTTCAGTTTTGTGAAATAAACCAAAACGATAATCTTTGGAGCACCGTTCAAACTCGCATTTGTATTTGAACTTGAAGAGGATAAAATTTTTGAACCAACTCTTTAAGAACGGGTGCAATCCGATGAAAATTGACCGAGTTATGAATTTTACAAAATCTGACAGACAATGCAGTGCATCAAAGAACCTTATTGGTAATTCGCATTTTCGAGATCCTTCCGCTTGGACCGAACCAAAACTGAATTTACATAATGAAGATAACATCTAAACGGAATTTTAGGCACCAAAACGACATCAATTCGATAAACGATCCAAGAGTTATGAATTTTTTAGTGTTCAAAACTCACCGGTTCAGCACTGTTTTTCACTATGTCGACTCTAAAGACTCGCACATTCTGAGATCTTCTTAAAAGAATTAGTTCTCGGCAAAAACCCAAAAGTTAGAAAGGATATCAAGACGAAACTTTTAGCATATGAATCTCTCAGACATGTTGACCCAATCAGAAGTTACGAACTCTTGAATACCGCTAGCACAGTTAATCGGCGAAACCGAAATTTCAAAAACAAATAATTCCCGCCATTTTCCTTGATGAATTGGCCTCCGAGCCGAACACAAAAGTTGTAGAGAATATCGAAATAGTCTAAACTATTGAGTTTCAAGCCAAAATGAGTTTCCGAGCATAAGTTACAACTTTTGCAAATTGCACCATAAAACCGATATTCTGCTTAAACTCCTTTGAATCAACCGAGAACTTTTGGTTTCTTCTAAGATTCTTGTGCACGTTCCGCATGAAAAAATAAAGGCCAGTCGCAACCTGTGAAAGCTCAAATGGAGATGTATGTTCATGTATGTTTATGATGCAATTGTGATCTAAATGCAATGCAATGTATGAAAGGATATGCTAAATGGCATGAAAATGAGAGGGCAAATTTTGAGGTATTACAATAACAATTTCCAATATCAGGAAATTGTTATAAATTAATTTGTTTCAAAGCCTTCAGACTTTTAGAATTTATTTCCGATTCCGATCAATACTCCGAACTTTTCGGCATGTGGAAGAAGGAGTCTGCCACTTTTATTGTTATCCAGGTTTATATTAATTTGCAATTATATTTATGTTGAATATTTATTTTTCTGCCATGCATATTTCGTTTTATGTTTCTCTGCCTCTGTCTGGTTCAACAATAATGAGTAGCTAAATACCTTAGGGCGGTATGTAATTAAAACAAACTAAATTGGTGAAATCAACTCTAGGTTTAAAATAATTAAGAGCTTAATATTCTGGCTGAGACTTTTTATTATAAAATCAACCTTTTTGTTACGAGAGTAAGGAAAGTGTATTAGGTTAGGTCAAGACCACGAGAGTGTGAGATTTTAACCAGATAGCTAAAGTTAGGCATTTAAATTAAACACAGCGAGAGCGCTTTAAAATAAATTAGAATTACTAAGTTTCCAAAAATTATTCCTAAACACTTATGGGCTAGCGAGAGCAGGCATAGGGCTTTAGGGGTAAAATCTGAGATAAGACCACGAGAGTGTGAGTTAAAGATATTTAAGCTGGTAACCTCTACAGAATAGATTATGTGAACCACCTTTACAAGCCTAGGGTAGATTGACTCGCCTAAATTAGCTTAATTACATACCGACCGCCTTAGTATTATTTATTAAACTTAAATTTAATTCCCGCCTTTAATCTTTAAAAACAACAAAAAATCGTGACAACCCTTCACCTTAGCTAAACTAGAAATTCCTCTAGCACTAAGTAACCATAGAGTCCCTGTGGATCGATAATCTTAAATATTACTTCGATAGGCTGTGCACTTGCAGTTAAGATACCGCTAGACACATAATTAGATACGTCTTTAGCCCATCAACAACAAAAATGATCTATCACAATATCGATCAATATACAACGATTCATTACCACCACGATTATCATGCATTCTTAACATATAATCACATAATTTAACTTAAACCACGACAACACAATATAACACATACTACAACATATCACATACTAATGTATCATTAACAAACATATGAAACACATCATTACAGCAACTACTCATAACAACAACAACATCAACGCCAAAAAACATATCAATTAAGTTTATAGTCAAGTTACACTAATTAACCCTACAATTACGTGTACAAATCTTCTTTCACTACCTCCAGCTACACCACATCAATTCCTAAGCACCACAAAAGTATTTAGATAATTTTCAGTAATTTTTCGGAATTAAAAATAAAATTTTCACGCTCCAGGTCTCGCCAAGCGAGGGTCACTGCTCGTTACACGAGCAACTCCATGACTCTTGCTCGCTAAGCGAGCTCTGCGAAATTGCAAATCGCTCCCTTGCGCTCTGCATACATTCTACTACGAAAAATCATCTCATCCACACACCAATGCCAACTAGAATTCATTGTATTTACCAATTTTACTATCTAATTCATATAATTATCAACTAATAACAACAAACTACTCATTATTCGACACAATTCTTCCTCAATCCACCACAACATCAATCCCTAATCCTCAACCTACTCCCATTATAAAGCCCTTAAAGATGGAAGAATCTCACCCTTACCTTTGGTTTTGTCGAGAATTTCTCTTCCTCGCGAACTCTTCTTCACGATTAAGCCCTTTCCCCTTCTTCTCCTCTTCACAACTTTCACGATTGTTCTTCCTCTCTTTTTTCAGAATACAATCCCTTCTCTTTTTACCACTTAATCCCTTAGACCAACTTAAGGACTTCCACTCCTACCCTCACTAAACCCACCAAATGACCACCTTGTCCTCCCTTCATATTTTATTCCATTTATTTTATTTATCACTTAATAATACAATTATTCACCACAATATAATTCTCAATTATAATTATATTCGATATTATATTATTCTATACACACCAACACATAATATTTTGAATAAAATAATTAAATAAAAATCGGGGCGTTACACCTCTCTCCCACTTGAAGTGAAGTGAAGAAATGATTTTTAGGCTTTTCTTGGTGAAAATGACTCCATGATTATACTTGTACATCATGCTAGACAAGTTTGCATTATCCTAAGATGAGATGAATACAAATGCCCCATGGCATAAATTCATACACACAAAGTCACTTCAAGCTTTATTAAATATTTTTTTCTTTTTGTTTGGAGATGAGAGAGAGATAACAAAAGAGAACCAAAGGTAAAATTCTAATGGGGACTAAGTCATCCTAAGAGTTGTCATGCATGGGAGATCCTAAGTTAGTGAGGTTTGAACTCTATCCTAATAAAGCAAAAGGAGAAAAGAAAGAAGAAGAAGAAGAAGCTAGAAGACAACTTACTTCACAAAAGAAGTTAAGTTGTTTCTAAGAGGAAGTGATGAAGTTATACAAGCAAAACACTAGATGCTAAGACAAACACACATTGAAAGCATTTAAAAGAGAAGTAGAAGATAGAATGTGGAGACTTGTCCACACTCCAATTACTTGCCATTAGCCCCTACACGGTTAGTACAAATAAGGAAGCAAACAAACAACACTTATTACAACGCTTCAGTACTTACACAAGCATGAAAGCAAGCAAACAAGCACAAACAACCTTTTACAGCCCACACTCAGCATCAAAACAACAATTAAAAGTCAAAACAAAACACAAACAACACACTTTTTACATCCCTTATGCAACATGTCAGCAATGAAAAAATGAGACAAATTTGGATGCAAACATGAAAACACCACAATGCAATGCAACATTTCATATACCATGCACCAAATTCACACCAATAAGCATCATAATCATACCAAAATATGCATGGATGAATTAAGTCAAACAACGTGAATATGCATCGCTTTTGATCAAATATTCACATTTAGGCAAATTCCAACTTAGGTGTGTGAGTATGAAAACATGAGGCACATTGCATACATTTTGCATACCAGTAAATTTAACAATTATTATCATGCAAACAAGTCCATGCAAACACATAATCATCATGTTCAATATTCCATGGATGCAAAATAACAATTTCGGCAAGTATCGGGAATGCATGACTTCACGCGTCGAAGAAATGTAAACATGCATCAACACACATGCAAACAACTCTAAAAAATCATCTAAAGTGATAACACAATGATCCATGATGATCAAGGAAGGTATGGTGTGCAAACAGCCCTGCAAAAGCACAAAAAAAGCAAAACTGCTTCAATGTTAACCGGTTAACCAAATGGTTAACCGGTTAACCAACCCAGATCCTGCACAATCAATCAAAATTTCAACGTGTTAACTGTTTAACCAAATTCTTAACCGGTTAACCAGCCCAGAACCTTCATAATGTGTCAAAATTTCAACGTGTTAACCGGTTAACCGATTAACATTGAACAATCAACTATAAAAACCTGCAGAAAAAGCAATTCCAACCATAACTTATTTCAATAATCTCCAGAGGTTCTAGCAATTAAATATGCACAAAAATTACACCAAATTCCACACAAATTTAGCATACATTGGATCCACAAACATTAACACATAATTTAATTCACAAATGGATCAATCAACACAAACACATTATGGATTTACATCATGAACATACAAATAAGCTAAAAACAAAAGTAGATATGAAATTAACCAACCTATAAAGCTAAGATTTGCTTTGGTGAGTGTTGCTCAAGCCGAAATTGATGAATCTAGTGGAGAACTTCAAGGATCTAGTGCTCTTCTTCACACACAATTCAAAATAAATGCAAGTTGATGAACTTAATGCAAAAGCTTAATCCAAAAGCACTTCCAAGTAGAAATTCAGATCTAAATCAGTATAAAAAACCAGAAATGGATGTGTAGAAAACCAATGGATGAAGGTTTAGTTCCAAGATCAACAAACTTCAATGCAAAATTTGATGATCTTCAAAGAAATAGAACTTTGAGTGTTTGAAGGTTGGAAGAGAATTAAGAGAAAACTCAGAAAATTCAGAGTGAAAATGAGAATTATGAGAGTGTGTGTGTGTGGTTTAGAAGGGAATGACATAAATACCACTTAGGTTTGGGGTCCAAAAATGGGGTTTGAAGCTAGCTTAAAGAGGTGATTAGGAACTAACTTTGGGATTATGCTTGTTAATCATTCTAGATCCTTCTCCATAATTTCATAATTAATTGAAATGAAATAAATCAGAAAAGGGAAAATGGATCCAAATCACAAGAGCTAAAATTCTGCAAAAAAATCCAAAATTTGCGACCGTTAACCGATTAACGGATGTGTTAACCAGTTAATGCAAGCAAATTTTGAATTTTCCCTCCTTTTGGTGGGAAACCTCAAAAATACATCTGTGTCGTCCATTCTGAGCTTGTTTTGACTTTGAAATATGATGATTGGCAAAACCGTCTGAACACCTGATCACATGCCTTACGTTGGATGCTAAATGCTTATTTATTTTTTTATTTATTATTTTTATCCTTTTCTAAATGTAATGCAAATGTGTTCTAAATGCCATGAAAATGAGATGGCAAATTTTGGGGTGTTACAATATTCAAGCTTATGAGTTGATTTTGCATGCTTTGAGTGTTGAGTGCAAACACTTTAACCCGAAGGATTTTGGTGACAATGTGAAAAAGCTGACAGGTAAAAAGGTGTTTTGATGTGGAAGTTTGGTGGAATGTTCAAATCGAGGAAGCAGGAAACTTTGCTGGAAAAGTAAAAGGAGAGTCGCGAAAGATCTCAGCGGTGTTCTGGTAAGAAAACTTTGATTAATTTAGGGGTGAAATTTCTGCTGTCTCGAGCATTACTTGAGCACAATAAATGAGATAAGTTTGAGGTTGTGATCGGTCACCATTTCTACTAGTTTTTTGTCAATTATTCGGCAGGAATCCGCGAAATCGGTAACACTTTGTTTTATATTTTCATTGTTATTCAAGTCAATTTTACTTGTCGTATTTTATTCATGCATTTTATGATTTGTTGTTTTATTTCAATTATGTTTCAATTTATACTTTGTTTTGGTAGTTTTCGATGGTTTCAGGTCTGAGTGGAAAAGTCCAAAGGACTCGTACAAAAATAATGGAAGTTCCGGGAATTCATAAGAGATTTTGGAAGGATGCATGGACCAAATGAATCAAAAAAACATAAAATAAATTGGTCAACCAACTCTCTTATCTGTACTATGTTGTAGTTATCTTCATTAGCTTTCTGACGCTTCAAACGGGGACCAAAACAGACTTACAAATTAAAAGTTATGATTGAAACAAGTCCGGTTGAAAATTCCAGAGGGCTGACACGGTAGCCTGTGTCCCATGACACGGCCCGTGTCTGGAGGTCTGGCACTGAAAGTCAATTTTTATGATGGAAGAGGGCCAACACGGGTGCTCGTGTCCCATGACACGACCCATGTTGGCCAATGCGTTAATATAATTGATTTTGATAATTTTTGATGTTAAGTGATTCATGGGGGTATTCTGGGTATTTTCTACTGTTGTTAAGTGATCTAGAATTATTTAGGTTAGTTTTTGGGAAGGAAAGAAACACTTTGGATTTTACGCATTATTGGAGAATTGGGAAATTTCATGCCAACAAGGGTTTTTGGAAAACAAAGATCATTCAACCGCGAAAGCCATTGAAGATCAAAGTGATCCAAATACTATTGCAATGACATTTTCTTATCTTTTTATTGTTATTGTTTGTGTTTCGAACATGAGTGGCTAAACCCCCCATTGCTAGGGAGTGGTCCTGAATTGCAATGTATTGAGTCTTATTTCAGTTACTCTATGAGTTTATGTTTCATTGCCTTGCCTTTTATTTTACAACGTATTTAAAGCTTATCGATATTGGAAAATATGTTTCGATATGTGGTTAGAATTAGGTCTGAAAAACCAATACAATGCTTTTGTATAATATTATTGCAGTAGATATTGCCTAGGAATGAGGATACCCTATTATAATCGGGAAAATCATGTCAGAACAATTGCTTGATGTTCTTCTGAGGTAACTGGGGAATTAGTACATGAGAAGAATATCAAAGGGTTTTTTTATTAAGTAATTAAGAAAAACTATTTTTTATGATCTGGTAGGCTAAGGTTTGGGGCATATCTCTTTTGAATGACTGTTAGGATTCTTGCAGATCAATTCACCCACTTTCCCTAGTATATTTCTCATTATTATTATAACTTTGTTTTTCCTGCTTTAATCTTATTTAATTTTCATAATTTCAAAACAAATATCAAAACCACGAAATTCTTTTTGTTCAATTGAATATGTTAAAAGAACTTATTTTTCCCGCGCAGTCCTCAAGAGTCTGACTTTGGGGAAAACCCCAATTATTACTACATCGATAAAATAGTAAACTTGCTATTTTATCGATCAAGGCTCTTGTCCATATGAAAATCTTGCCTTTTGGTTCCCCGATTAGTCATAAACCCTAATCTGGGCACTATGAAACCGTAATCTTGCAGTCTCCGATCTCTGCACCTTTTGTACTTGTAAATGGCTTGTCAAAATCCTGTCAACATTATTGAAGATGTATGGAGGTATTGACTCCTTTCTCTATGAAAAATTTCATATGGAGGGCATCAGTTGACTGAAACCCTAATTGGTGATTGTGATGGCTCGGAGCCCAGATCACTAAAACTTTTGCACAATTTTTGAAAGATTTCTCATCATTTGAGATTCATTAATCCTTTGATTGATTGACAAGTCGAAAATTTTATGTATTAATGATTGGTCCTTTGCCTGGAATTCTGATCCATTGTGAGGATACTGTTCAAACCAGTCTGGCATAGTCCTTTGGCCATTTGATTTTCTTTGATGAAGTACATATCTTAGGGTCAAAATGTAGGGTATAACAAGTTACTACATAGTTACACTAGATCCATATATCCTAAAATCCACCTGGTTATTGAGAAACATAATAAGCAAGCACAAGGGCGGAATCTTGCATGCCATGGTGATGATGACCTAACAATATTTGGTGTCACCAATGAAATGGAACCATATTGTGTGGATCTGAAAAAAGAAACTTGCTCATGTAGAAAGTGGGACTTGTCTGGTATCCCACGCTATCATGCAATTGCTTATGTATGGAACATCAAGAAACAACCCGAGGACTATGTTGCTGCATGTTATAGGTATGAAAACTTGATATGTTTTGTTTGGATTCTAGTATGTACATGAAAACTGTATCTATTTGAACCTGAAAACTTGGTCTGTTTTGTTTAGGAAAACTACCTTTATGGACACATATTCAAACATCATATATCCAGCAAATGGACCACACCTGTGGCGCATAAATGAAATGAATATAGTGGCACCACCAGTAATAAGGAGAGCCGTATGTAGGCCAAAAAAACAAAGGAACAAGATAAATGATGAACCTAGAAATTCTCACATACTACCAAGGAGATTTTCAACTATCACATGTGCAAGATGTGGTGCTCTAGGACACAATAAGAGGATATATAAAGGCAAAAGGGCAATTGACAGAGTAATCCCAAAGGGTGGTAATAAGCCAAAGAAGGCTAAGAAAGTGAAAGGTGGAAAGGGAACCAAAAAGTCCAAGGAAAGGCAAATAAAAATGACTCAAAGTTCACAAACTCCTTAACCCACTCAAGAATAGTTTCATTATGGCTTAAGTAGTTTATGAATTAATTTGTATGGTTGTACTTATGTGTTAAGTATTAAGTCATATACATTTTGTATGGTTGTTATATTTTGTATGGTTGTACTAATGACTTAAGTTGTACATATGGCTTTGATGCCAAATATCAATGTTCAAACAAGGTTCAAGTATTAATGATCAAATGTTAAATATTTGGTCGGTTACATAAGTTGTACTTATGCCTTATTTTACATGTCCAATTATGTTCTAATGTTAAAACATGTACAATTAATGATCAAATGTTAAGTAATTTATAGGTCCAATTATGTTCAAATGTTAAAACAATTCTTGTGTATGTTCAAGGCATCAATGTGTTTTCTGTTGGCTGTTAAACACAATTTGCATAATGCAATACAAACAAATTGAACAATAGCAGTGTGAACGATATGTTTACAGCTTGAACAACAAATTGAAATATAACTTACAGGTCCATAACATGATTAATACCAAAAACAAAATTGAAGCATTAATTTCATTCAAAATGTATTACATTACACCATTACGACCAAGCAACATAGAAACATAACCTTAAAACCTAATAACCTACAACCTATTTCATCAATTTTATCCCAAGAAATGCAAACAACATAACAAACAACAACATCCAGTTTATCTTCTATTGTTTCTTCAATAACTTCACTTTCATCTTCAATTCTTCCTTTTTTGCTCTGTACGATTTAACAATCGCCTTTTCTTCATTTATGTTCTTTAAAAAAGCAAAAATGATCTCTTTTGTCATAAGATTCATCTCCTCATCCAACCAAACAAAGTGATTGCAGTTTTTGTAACTTTGAATTTGTGAGTATCAATGGAGATGAAATTTTGAACACACCATTGAAGTTGTTAACATACCAGACCATTAACATTGGATTTATAAACATCAATGGAGATCCTTGTACAACTCACATCCACATAAACGACGACCTAGGTTAGTATCGGTCCATACCATTATCAATGGAGCATCCAACCCACACTTGTATACGTACCTCGAACGGTTTAAAGATCTACTTCCATGGCTAAAAATAGATTGTTGCGAAATCATCAATAGAAACGGAACACTGGACTTTCAATGATTTTGTTTTAGATCTAGAATGAAAAAAATGATGAGAAACACAATTTTTGCATAAAACAATATAAAAAGATATAGAAGAACAATGGAGGAGAAAAATATCATGAAACACAGTGATATAATTTATAAATTTGTTTCTTTAATTAAAAAAAATTAATTTTAATAATTTCTAAATTAAAATATCCAATTAGGATATAAAATATTAGAATTTATTAAGATGAATCCCATTGATATATGCCACCTCATTAATTAAACTACCACATAAACAAAAACGGATAAAGGATCATACAAATGCATAATCCATCATACTGGATCAAAATAACTGATTTTGTAATATAAGATCAATCGTTAAAACATCATAACTAAGGGGACAAAAGTACATTTAAATGTTTTTTCTTCTTCATGAAAGTTCCAAGTTAACCACTAGTATCATCGTACTTCCTTTGGACACTAGTTTAATATAAAATGGTTTCTTTTGTAATAATGTCATGTCACTCCCTATTTGCCCGTGTGTGAAAGATTCGTTCCCGTGAGTGAATCCATGATCTCCTTCACTCCTTCGAAAAGGTAAACCTCTTTTCAGAGTGACCAAAGTAGAAACTCAAACAAAAAACAAAAACGGCGTCGTCTTTGCAAGTCAAGCTTCTCGCTGCTATCTTTTCTCCTCCATTCCATTTGAATAACTTCTTCCATTTTTCTCCACAAATGCAACCAATTTTCTCTCCATTCTAAATCCCCAGCAAAAATGTCAACCATTTCGTTTCCATTTCTCACTAACTCTTTCTCATTTCCAAATCCACTCATTTCTCTTCCAGCATTTCCCTCTCCCTCAAATTTCTCCCCAATTTCCATCCACTTCCCCACCGCTCCACGAAACAACCGTATCCGCATACGAGCTTCCACCAACGAATCAACACCTTCCACTTCCACGTCAGCCATCACCGTCGACAACTCCAGTAATAACGACTCCACCGCTTTCGTCATTCAAGCTCGCAACCGGATCGGTCTCCTCCAGGTCATCACTAGGGTTTTCAAAATCCTCGGTCTCAGCATTGACAAAGCAACTGTTGAATTTGAAGGAGATTACTTCATCAAGAAGTTCTTCGTCACTGATTCCCATGGGAATAAGATCGAGGATAAGGATAATTTGGAGAGGATCAAACGAGCATTGTCGGAGGCGATCGGCGGTGATGTCGATGCGAAGGTTTCGCTGACGGCTGCTAATAGAGGGATTGTGGTGAGGAGAGCTGGATTTGTGGAAGGGTTTGGGGAGCGTAAGGCGAAAGCAGAGAGAATGTTTAGTTTGATGGATGGATTTCTGAAAAATGACCCTTTGAGTCTTCAGAAAGATATTATTCATCATGTTGAGTACACTGTGGCCAGATCACGGTTTAGTTTTGACGATTATGAAGCGTATCAGGTAATTTCTATGTTTATGTTCATTTTTTAAACTCAGCTCTTTTGGTTTGATTACTATGTCAATGAATGAATTCAACTTCATTTTCTTTGTGAATATATCATGTCATGAGGAATGTACTATGCAATTTTGGAACTCACATTTTAAGAATATTTAGAATTTTTTTTGCTTAAACATTGTGATGAACTAGGCCAATAAATAAGTGATATATCAATGGTATGTCACTTCCTTTTAAGTGTCAGTTTTAGAAAGAAAAACTTGTTCTATTTAGATGTCATATAGTTTATGGGAAGTTAATAAAACAAGTTTATGGTTTTTCACTTGCTTCCGTATAAGCTTTAGCGATTAATAGCTTCTAAAAAAATAGACACAAATTGGCTTAAATTAGTCACTATTTTGTCAATTATACCCTTATTTTCACCTAATCAATTAATAATAAGAGATTCAACGGGGAGACATTGGCTCTGATTAGTAGAAAATTATTACTTATAAACTCAAACGATACTTAAAGTTTATAAAAATGCTAAAAGTGTATCTTAATTACTAGCATAACTTGTTTTTGAATATACAAACGACCATAATAAAGTAATATAAGTTATGCTAGTAATTAAAATATTTAATAATAGACAATTTTTTTGAAAGTAATATAATAAATATTTTAATTACTAGCACAACTTGTTTTTGAATATTTTGTTGTAACAATACAAATTGATCAATTCAGGTGCATATATAACTTACCATTCTCAAAGTAGATATTTTATAAACGACCATAATTTATTTCATTATGTTATATATCTATCGATGTTGGTGTCCTATGATTTTATATTAGCAGTGTCGACGTGTCCGGTGTTTATGTTAAACATATCTATTTTGGTCATATAAGCTTATAATATAAGTGATATGCTATATGCTCAAAAAGTTGTCTTTCTAAAAAAAGCCAATATAGTAAAGAGATAAAATAAAACCTTAGTAGGAAGTTAAATAATAATTTTAGTATAAACAAAATACAATTGTTTATATAAATCTATGTCATGGCATTAAATGGCAACTAGATGCGTGAAATGTAGAAGTCCAGCATGTTTGTGAAATTTTTTTTTTTTTGATATCAAGTTTATTTGTTGAAGGGAATTTGTGATGTTTGAAATTCCAATAAAATCCTCCCTGACAATTTAAATGGAAAACTACTAGAAGTTAACCAATTAATTTTAAGTTTTTATTACTTAAAGAAAATATACAGTGGATGAGTAGGTGGCAAAGTAATGTTGATGGAGTCTGTCATAACTGAAATTCTTATAGGTGCCTCTATTATATGGCAAATGTGAAGTTGAAAGAATAAATGGAATATTTTGATTTGTTTTTTCACTTCTTAGTTCTTACGATGAACATTGTTGTAAAAGGAAGAAAGTTAGAGCCTATTCCATTAAATTTGGTCTGTTTGATATCCTGAGATTGCAATCTTGTAGGTTATCAAGGGCTTCAAGTAACATATTAAAGTGTTTTGGCCTACTGTTAGTCATATTTTTAATTGGTTATCATCAGAAAATTGATTGTGTAATTGTATTTATAGGCTTTGTCACATAGTGTGCGGGATCGGTTGATTGAACGTTGGCATGATACTCACATTTACTTCAAGAAGAAAAAAGCCAAGCGCCTGTACTTCCTCTCACTTGAGTTTCTCATGGGTACTTGAAGTGATGTCCTAAACATGATTGACACGTTTTAATAAATCTATTTCTTTTACCATGTAGCAACTCAAACAGTTGTGCTAAGGCTCCCAATTATGTTTTACTGGAGGTTTTCTAATATATATTATGTTGTGGTATGATAAAAGTATTTGTGAGCAATAAACTCAAAAATGATAACCACATTTTAGGACCCTAGTGATTTAAATAGTGTTAAAGGTTCCACTTCTGCTGATGATATATGGTCTGAAAGTACATTTATAGGCGGTGGGTAGTTGTTACTGTACAAGCCGGTTTTGTAAGAGATAAGTTAAGACTAACCCAAATTTTAAGATGGTATTAGAGTTTATCCTCCAAGATCTAGTTGGCCACCTCCTATCAGGTTACCGCTGTTGGGGTTCACTTAGGTTATGCTCCAAGTGTCGCATCCTAGGCGTGAAGAGGTTTGTTAAGACTTAAGAATCCCACATTAGATGAGATATGATCTGAAGTGATGGGTAGTATCCAACCCAAATTCTAAGAGAAGGAATGAACTTAAACAGACCAAAATATCTTTAAGATTCTTGTCATGGCAAAGTCAAACCGTACACTTGATACTGAAATGTTTCTATTATTGGTTAACGGTTATTCAACCGTTGATGTCGTGAAAGTATACAACTGATGCCCATCTTGTGGCCAATGCTTAAAAGCATCTGTTTTTTTGGATATCAGGTCGTTCCTTGTCAAATAGTGTCATCAATCTTGGCATCCAAGACCAATATACTGAGGCCCTGAGCCAACTTGGATTTGAGTTTGAAGTTTTGGCCGAACAGGTGTTATTCACATTAATCTAATCTTTTGTATTCTCCAGTTTACTGTTGTTGCAATATCATCTCAGAGCAATTGAGGTGATTATTATATCCTTGATGTTCATGTGTGTTAATTCCTTGATAAGGAAGGAGACGCGTCCCTAGGGAATGGTGGCCTTGCACGTTTTTCAGCATGCCAAATGGATTCTTTAGCAACTTTGGACTATCCTGCATGGGGGTATGGTGTTACATTGAACTTTATAATAAAATTTGTCTTAACATGTTTGAAAAATTAATATTTTCACCATACTGTTTCCAGTTCTTAGTTTTTTTGGTTTGGAACAAAGATACGGGTGATTAACTGTGAAGTTTGTTTGCTTTATAAGCTTGAATATCTACGCTCTTTGTTCTTTGGCCACATTTTAGTTTTTATGATGCCTCAAAGCTCGTTTAAGTCTCAACAGTGTTATTTATATATATTTCAATAACAATGTGTCTAGATAGCATAATTTCTATATAATTTGCTCCTGTTATGAGACTGTCTTTATACTGTAACTACATGAATTTGGGATTTCTTGTTATTATTAGTAATACTTTTCACCAGCTTCAACAATATTTAGTTTCTGAAGCATTGAGCACCACTAGGGATTAGATCCTATTTAGGAGTTGATTTTTCATTGTTTTTTTTTCTTACACTTATTGTATGCATCACTTACCGAATGAATCTAGAACTGTGCATGCAAACAGAAGTATGCTTATTTTTCTGTGTTGAAAGCAGCATGTCTGTTATCCTAAGAACAGGTGCAGTCAGTTGAGTTGTATGGAATTGAACTGCATTTTGCAGTTATGGGTTGCGTTACGAGTATGGGTTGTTTCGTCAGATCATAGTGGATGGCTTTCAACATGAACAACCTGACTATTGGCTGAACTATGGAAACCCCTGGGAGATAGAGCGGATTCATGTAACATATGAAGTGAAGGTTTGTTAAGCTTCACTATGTTATGCCTTCTGTTTCACTATCTCTCGGCTTAAAATTGCAAACTGACTACATCTCTGTTATTCTTAATGGATTAGTTTTATGGGACTGTTGAAGATGTAGATAGGAATGGAGAAAAACTTAAAGTTTGGATCCCTGGAGAGACGGTAAGACTAATGTTGATTATAGTCATAGTTATGACTATAATCAACACCCCTCTTGGTATTATGACTATAATCAACAATTAATATATTGTTATTTGGTTTGAAATGATAACTTTTTCAAGAACATCTTCTACAATAGTTTTAGTTTTATGCTTACTTCTACCTGTGTTGGATTTAATTTTATACTTTGTAACATTGAGAATTTAGATAATGAACTTGTTTCTTCTGTAAAGGTGAACACTGTTGCAGTGTTTGGTCCAGTGGTGTCGTGGTGAGGAGCGGATGGGAAATAATGCTTTATGTATTTGGTTCTCAAATGGAGAGGAGAGTTTTAAAACTAAGTTACTTTTATACTCTTATAGTTATAACCTTTTAAGTTCGATTGTACTCAAGGTTATTTAATCTATATGCATTTCCGATGCTTTAATCTATATGCATTTCCGATGCTTTAAATCCATCTTCTCCCCCCACCCCCCCACCCCCCCCACCCCCCCACCCCCAAAAAAAAAAAAAAAATCCACTCAATACTAGAATGAAGCTAATATGTAAGAAGGGATTTTACTCTTCACCATTCCCTTCCTCTCCCTTCATTTTTCCTTACTTTACACTTTATATTTGGTAATACATAACACATTCCTCTAATTGCAGGTTGAAGCTGTGGCTTATGACAACCCAATACCTGGTTATGGGACAAGAAATACCATCAACCTTCGGCTATGGGCGGCTAAACCAAATAATCAATTTGATTTGGTAATTCTGCTCTTAAGAATGAATCTTTGAACTAAATTTGAGACTAGGGACCATTTGTTTGAACTTTTAAAAAATGATTTTATATTGTAACTTTTTCAGATGCTACTCTCTTTAGCTTTTAAGAAAAGCACTAAATCAACATTTTTTTATAAATATTTCGAAATGTTTATTTAAAATCGTACTTTCTTTTTAAGAAAACACAAACAGGCATAGATTGACATCACAATATTGGTGTAAGTACAGTATCTCTGAAGCCTAATTTTATGGCGTTTACTAAAAATTATCCAATTTAGGACAATATCTCTGTATGGTTATACCTTTAGTCAGAGTAAAATTAGCTTAGAGTCAGATAAAAACTTATCTTGCTATACTGTCCATTATTTTCAGTTTAATTTGGCACATCTCTTACTCCGTATGGCCTTAGGGTGAACTATTGAGCCATTTTTCTGAACTACAATTTGTAGGAGGCATATAACACTGGAGACTACATTAATTCTATTGTCAACAAACAAAGGACGGAAACCATAAGTAATGTCTTGTACCCCGACGACCGATCTCATCAGGTTTTCCTTTTTTTCTATAAAAATAAATTGTACTATAAGTGTTGCTATTATCTGTTCGGGACTTGTAATGTTTGTCATCGTTGTTTTTTTTATGCTCTATGAGGAAAGCTGTTTTTGTTGGTTCCAAAACCGGAGACTTCTACACTGCTTTCTTGTAAGATTACATTAGTTTTCTTTTGTTTCCTCATTGTATTAGGTGATTAGTGTGCAAAGCCTTGCTATGTGGTTTGTAGCATATTTTTCAAATAATATGTTTTCGTTTGGCAGGCTCAGTGAGAGCACTTAGTGCGTGCTAGCTAGTTGTCAAACTAACAAAGTGCCATTTGTTTTCCTTCTTTCTTTTATTCTCTATTGTTCCTCTTTAATACATTCTATATTTTAGAATGTGGGTTGGACCTTGGTGAGGCTGCCCAAACTTTATAAGCACTATACAAGCCATATCTCTAAGCAATGCGGAACTAAATCCACCCTTCACACCCAACATGATGAAGGTGTTTGACGATTCAGTCAAGGCAATCCAAATGCCGTCATTATGCTGTTAGAGGCGGAACACAGTGAAGACGGAATTTCCAGCACACCTCTCATACTCAAAGCCCAAATGAGCCTAAAGCATGGACGATGCGGGAAACCCAACAACAAATCTAGGATAGGCTATGATACAATTTTAGAATTTGGGTTGATCCTAACTCTTCTTTACAAAACCAACTCATCTTTACAAAACCAACTTCTAAGGTGAGGGCTGTCCAAGCTTTATAAACACTACACGTGCCATATTTCTAAACAACCCAAATGTTGCACTTAGGAAGCTAGGGATGAACCGCAATGAAGGCGTGATTTTCAACACTATGTTATGTTTCTCATTCTGTCGATGTTATGACTCCACACATTCTATTTTAGTTTGTTTAGTCATGGCCCACACATTATTGACTGTCCATTGACATTTCTGTTTATAGAGACCAGAGTAGCGAGTATCGGCCAATAGCGACGCTATCCCGCTTTAGCGGAGATCTACCTCTATTGGAAGAGTCTTAGTGGTGTAGAACATTATAGCGGTTGCTATAAGGTAAATAGCGAGATAGCGAAGCATAGTGGTTTCCAGCCCGGAGCGGTTTCTGGCCCGCTATCCTTTTCCCCTCAAAATCTGAAATTACCCCTTAAGTTTACAATGTTTTAAGGGTAATTGAGTTTTTCTATCAAATTTGAATTGACACTCAACCTTAATCTTCTTTAATAGTTGTTTATACACTTCAAGAGTCATGTATGCTTTGATTTATGAATATTTTATGAGTTGAGTTATTTGTTTAAGTTTACATTAAATATGTTTTTAATTGTTATATGTAACCTGCCCACAAAATGATCAAATAGAGTGGTCATTTCGCTATATGCTATCCCGCTATCCCCTTTTTGGGGTCGGCCGCTCTGCGCCGCTATCCGGGAATGACTACTCTAATAGAGACAATATACCTATGGTAGGAAATTTTATAGTTACACGAATCTTTCATGGTTAGGATACTTTCTTGCTGTATAATGCTTTCTGTTTTTAATGAGTAAAAGCCCTCTTCTCATATTATTACTTTAATTATTTCCAGGGGAAGGAGATGAGATTGAAACAACAGTATTTCTTTGTCTCAGCATCTTTACAAGATATCATCCGAAGGTTCAAAGAAACACATAATAATTTTGATGAATTGCCAGAGCAGGTTTGTTGTCAAATATTTTTTTTTAACACATTTGTTTCCTAGTTGGTATGATGATTGATGACTCTGTTGCAAGACTATATAGCCTCAAGAACTTGTATATTTCTTTATTGTTCCTCTGTTGTATGGGGCAGAAACTAGGTTTCTATTGACAATTGAAAGTTCCAGGTTATATTATTAGGTTCCATTTCAAAAAAGTGATTCCAATCTGTTGATTCATTATGTTGGTGAAAGTGGATACTAGTTGATTATATGTATTATCTGATTGCTAGTGTCAGAATTGTGCCTTCACTTCTGTCTCGCAACTTAAGTTATCACTTTCCTCGGATTAGGTTGCTCTCCATCTAAATGACACCCATCCATCCCTCTCAATTGCTGAGATTATGCGAATATTAGTTGATGAAGAACATTTGGGCTGGAACAAAGCATGGAATGTTGTATGCAAAATTTTCTCTTTCACAACTCACACAGTGGTGGCTGAAGGGCTAGAGAAAATCCCTGTAGATCTTCTTGGCAGCCTTCTTCCTCGCCATTTACAGGTATATTCCCTAAAGACATGCTTTCTGTATTTTTATGTAGCCTTTTTTTAGAAGTGCTTATAATAGCCTTTCTGTATATTCCATTAAGACATGCTTTCAGTATTTTATTTAGCATTTTTAAAGTGTTATGTAGCATTTTACCTTATATATGTGTTTCACCGTGATAAATTGAATGGCAGAAAATAGATATGTGCTGTCCTTTATTCAACTTTATTGTTTGACTAGAACATCAAATCATTTGTCGACATAGTGTACTTATATTTCCATGTTCACATAAGTAATCCAAAGTGAAAATATTGATGAATCTGTGTTGTTTTTTGTCCTTTGTTCTCATAATTGTAATTTTGTTTTTGTCAATTTTTTTATTATAATGCAACTATTTACTTAGTACTTCAAATGCCCTTTTCAGATTTTATATGAAATAAATTCAAATTTTATGGAGGAGTTGAAGAAAAGGATTGGTTTAGATTACAGCCGACTTTCCCGGATGTCTATTGTTGAAGAAGGTGCTGTGAAGGTATTTTAGAACAATCTATTAAACTATACACTATAAATAGTTAAATACATTCACACTGGATGCACCCACCATCTTAACCGTTTTCTACCTCACATTAACGAGATCCTTTTAGTCTTTATTCTCCTGCCACCCTAACTCTTGGTTTTACTTTATGTTTTTTTAGCTTACTCACTGTTCGACTTATTTATATCAGTCACTAAGCCACTATCAAGTATATAACTTGGAGTTGATTGTTACCTCCCTTTCCATTCAACCTTGGTTATGTTGATGTGGGACGCATTACATTCATTTAGAAACAAGTTAAATTACCAACCAGTTAGGCATTAAGCTCAAACCCTCGACTGAGCATATGGCTCCCTGGCGAGGTCTGCTTACAAATGAGTAAGGCATATGCGAATCAGGGTGGTGTTTGTTGAAATTCACAATCATACAGTTTAGACCAGTCTTTTTCGCCGTAGGTGTTATTGCATAAAATAACTTTAATCTGAATAAAAGATGAATATTTTTGAATTCTTATGCAGTATGAGATATTAATTCAAGTATATTGAGAATATATTCACAAATTCAAAGATATTCTTCATTGTAGTGCATGCTTTCTTGAATATCTTATTTGTGGAAGTATTTTGTTTAATATTTGTATAAGAATGGATGGGATTTGCAGAGCATAAGAATGGCCAACTTGTTTAATATAGTATTTTGTTTAATATATTCTTCATTGTAGTGCATGCTTTCTTGAATATCTTGAATATCTTATTTATGGATGGGATTTGCAGAGCATAAGAATGGCCAACTTGTCAATTGTTTGCTCTCATACTGTGAATGGTGTTTCAAAATTACATTCAAATACACTGAAAACGAAAACATTTAAGGTATGAATTGTACTAAATGATTTTCTGGTTTTCACCAGGGCTCATTGTGAAATCATAAAATTATAAACTCATTCTTCAACTTTGCAGGACTTCTATGAGCTATGGCCCGAAAAATTTCAATACACGACAAATGGTGTAACCCAGGTAGGAATTATCAGTTACTATTACGGTATACATGTGACTGTTGTTTGACATACTTCTATGTGACTATATATACAACACATATTTAAAGGAATTTAAATGTCTCTTGATTTGGGTTGTCTTTTGGAACAGTTGTCTTTCTGTGAATGTAATAGTGATTGACTAGTGTACACTGTAAAGACTGTTCATATCTACATCTTGTATCTAAATACGAAATTTATGATCTCCTTGTAATTACTTTTGTCAGAGGACTCGTGTAGGTTAATTACATCTTAAATAGTGGTTGTAAACCATATAAGTTTATGATGTTTATTGTACAACTATCTGTGCATATTTCTCTTGTAATTTTTATGAGACTCACTTGAAAACTTAAACATGATTCTTTTTGAACATTTAAAAATATATCTGATTGCTTGTGCCACAACTAATAATAGAGGGAATTGATACTTTTCAGCGTCGCTGGATTGTGGTGAGCAATCCTAGTTTATGCGCTCTTTTATCAAAATGGCTAGGCACTGAAGCTTGGATCCGCAATGCTGACCTTCTGACAGGATTGAGAGATCATGTTGACAATACTGGTTTCCAACAAGAATGGAAAATGGTAATGTTTCTTGGTTTTTTTAGTGAATTTTCTTTGGATCAGGAGAACTGGATTCGACCTTCCCTGATATACCTTTTTGTCCTATTGATATTGATATATTGTAGGTTAAAAGGCTTAATAAAATGAGGCTGGCTGAGTACATCGAAACGATGAGTGGCTTGAAGGTTTATGTGAAATAGTTTTACCAAAAGTTTTAATTTCTCCCTCATTAGAATTATAAAGTTAACTTTACCTGTTTCTTTCTTATTGCAGGTCAGTTTGGATGCTATGTTTGATGTTCAGGTGAAGCGTATCCATGAATACAAAAGACAGTTGCTTAATATATTTGGAATTATCCATAGATATGACTGTCTCAAGGTAGATGTCTCTTCCTTGGCACTAAAGGAACTTAATCGTTTGTAAATTCTAAGTTCATGTTATTAGCATATAAAATAAAGGGTAATTAGAATAATAAGAGTAGTTAGAAAAGTAATTAGTTTTAGTTAGAGAAGTGATTGTGTAAATAGGAGGGTATAAGGATATAAGGACTGGGTAGTGTAAACATTTACTAAAGCAGTGATTCTGTTGTAGAAGGGGAAGCCCTTGGAGGAGAGACCTCTCTCCTGGTCCCTCTCTCTTTCTCTTATTCTTTCAATAAAATAATTTTTTCCTTTTCATTTAATTTCTGGGTCCATTAACAGATGTGGGCAGAATTATTTTGATCTTCTAAAACAAAATATTTGCCTTTCCAGTAGAATATAAAATCTTTTTTTAGTAAATATTGCACTTTTCTTTCTGTCCATTTAAGCAAACACTTTTAGTAAGTCTGTGGGATTTGCATAATTTTCTGTGCTTTTGTTCTAATCTGGTATCCCCTCAACCGTAGTTCCACCGACATACGTACTGATCACTGCTTTTCATATCAATTTATACAAGTGCATCAACTAAATTTTTGCATTTACTTCTTTTAATATATAGAATATGGACAAGAATGATAGAAGGAAAGTTGTACCTCGTGTTTGCATAATTGGTGGGAAAGCGGCACCTGGCTATGAAATTGCAAAAAAAATTATCAAACTTTGTCATGCTGTTGCTGAAAAAATAAATAATGATGTTGATATTGGAGATCTTCTGAAATTAGTAAGTTGCAGTGTATTTATTACTACATTTTTTTTGGTTACCTCTTGTTTATTTAAACTCGTCGCTTTTTTGTAGGTTTTTATCCCTGACTATAATGTCTCTGTTGCTGAATTGGTGATACCAGGGGCTGACCTCTCTCAGCATTTAAGGTTTGTTGTTTCAGTGCTCATCAATGCTGCTGAATATTTATCAATCATTATCCTCAGTTTTCATCATGCTTGATATTTGTAATGCTCATAATGATCAAGAAAGGGAAGATAGGTTTTAATTACAAAGATGTGGAGAATGATATAGTACAATGGTTGTCAAACTTTTATGTGAATTCAGAATTGTATGAGCTTATGAGTTTATCGAAATCAAGTTACCATGCTAACAAAGTTGTTTGTGTAAACTCGGATAGGCTCGCATAAAACTGCTAGTTTTAGGACAATTGAACATGTCTACAATACAACATAATACCACCTCTATCCCAATTTATAAGCACCTTTTGAAAAGTTGAAGCCCCATTTAAAATTGCGCTATGCATTTACTATTTTTTCCCAGACATACTCTTAATTAATACTACTAAGTGCATTGGAAGATGAAAAGCAAAAATTTAACAAATATAGAAAAGGGTATTTTAGGAATATTGTTTCATAAAATAGACCATTACATGCACTACATACTTTTTTTAATATACTTAAAAAAGTGCTAAGGGTGCTTATAAATAGGGGTGAAGGTAGTGCTAGTAGTTATTTTCCCCTAGACATGCCTAAAAGGGTGTTATTTAGTTTTTTTTTTTACACAAAAAGCCCTTCAATGCAATAGTTGAATAACAAATCTCCATAATGCATAGAACATTTACATCACAGTAGCATTCGACTCCACAGATACATCAACATTCCAACATGAACCCATATATAAAGGAGATGAACAATATTATATTAAATCTCAACCTCATAGCTACAAGTCCCAGCATAAACAAATTCACTAACCTGAAAACATGAACAAACCCATCATTGCAAGTTTGCAATTAGCCCAACAGGTAAACATGGTGAATGAGCCCAAATCTGATGAGCTGATACCAAGTTAAATGCAACTCCAAGGGGAATTCAGGCCCACCGTCACTCTTAAGTAATTCCGAATCTTGTGATTTGTTAATTTGTCCTGCTATTTTGAGCTTGTTGTGCATCTTTTGTGTGTTGAGTTGTGAACTTATCCTGTGATTTGTGAATCTATCAATTTGAATTGTAATGCTATGCTAGTGTATTTAGCTCTTACCTGTACTGTTTTGGCCACTCCTCAGTTTAATTTATTGATTGCTTACAGAATATGTTAGGGTTATAAATAAATGGAAATTGAAATAGTTAAAGTAGTTATGGGTTGTTAGAGTAATTAGTTGGTTTGGTTAGTTTGTTAGGTGGCTGTTCAGGTGGTTAGTTTGTTAGGTGGCTGTTCAGGTGGTTAGTTCGTTATGTGGCTGTTCAGGTGGTTTGTTATGTGGCTGTTAAGCCTATTAGCAAGTCTGTAAATATCCTTCATCTGGTAGAGGAGAGTATCTGAGAATATTTGTATCTGTGAATACAGTATTCTATATTTTGAAGGAGAATACCGTCGGAGAAGAGATTTTTCTCCTATTACTATTTTACAGTTCTCAATCTTTCAATAAAATCATTCCTCTGTTTATTCAAAACTGCCCAGTTTTGGGAATTCTTTCTTATACCAAGAGAAAGGTTCCTAACAGAATATTTGAACCTTGTTAGTGGGTTTGCTTTATTACTAAGTGTGATATTTTTTATTCACTTGTTTAATTTATATATATTGCAAACTCTTTTTCAACATTTTTCAACAGTGCTATGCAAATTGACAGCAATAGTTTGGTATAGCACTGCAGGACAGGAAGCATCTGGAACTGGAAGCATGAAGTTTTTGATGAATGGATGCTTACTTTTAGCTACAGAAGATGGATCTACGGTAGAAATAATTGAGGAAATAGGGTCGGAAAACCTGGTGAGTGATGACTTATGATGTTTTTGTTACTTTACATGACATGTGCTCTTAAAATGAGAAAGGTTCTCAACGGTGAGAATATGTGTCTAAATTTTTAATATTATGTAAGATGGTATGAAATGCAGCATAGAGGAAATTCTATCTCTATTTGACATTGTAGTTTATGAAAATAATTAATTCTATGAAGTCTTTGTTTGACTTAGCTGGTATTCCCCGATGTTGGGCTTTTGGCTCTGCCGTTGGTTGGAATCAAGTTTCTTGGGCATATAAGTAATCTTAAGTTACTTTTATCTAGAAGACTTCAGCTCTCTAAATATGCTTGAGAGACACGCTAATCTTTCTTCAGACAGTGGTTTTAAATGACCTAGTATCCTGCTTCAAGCAATAGAATCGTCATCGTGTAGTTGCCTTGACTGAACTCAGCGTTGGCTTCATAATTTCCTATTTCATAATATTCATATCTAAAGCTTGCTTCGGAGAGGAAATTCAATTTCAAGTTTTAGCTTTATGAATAATTGTAATATCGTAAAATAATTGAGGTTTGCTTTGATATTTCCTGGAAATTTGTATTTATGTTAACAATATTGGCTTAACAGCTTCAGTTTGAAATTTCTGCCATTGTTTCAGTTTCTTTTTGGTGCTAAAGCGCAAGAAGTAGCAGAGCTGCGCGAGAAAGGAGGTACTTTGAAAGTTCCTCTACAATTTGCCCGTGTGTTGAGGTATAAAACAAATTTTCCATTTTTTTAAGCAGGTTATTAACAGATGCAGATTAAATTTCTGATCACTCTTTAGTTGTTCAAGGACTAATTTGATTAATCAAATTCTTAGGATGGTTCGAGATGGATATTTTGGTGATAAAGACTACTTTGAATCCTTATGTGACACGGTTGAAGTTGGTAATGATTTATATCTTCTTGGTTCGGATTTTGGGAGTTACCTCGAGGCACAGGTAGTATTTGAATCATTCATATTGCTGCTCTTTTTTGTTTAGTATATCAGAATCTAACATTTTATAATGACACTGCAGGCTGCTGCCGATAGAGCATTCGTTGAACCAGAGAAGTGGATCAAGATGAGTATTCTCAGTGCTGCTGGCTCTGGGAGATTTAGTAGTGACAGGACCATTCGAGAGTATGCAGAGAGAACATGGAAAATTGATCCCTGCCAATGCCCTTTCTGAATTGTGTTCTTTTTTCCTAGAACAAAGGGCTCTTATAATCTATGAAACATAGACAGACCCAAACACGACACTGACACAATCACATCACTAATAATTTGAAATAAATAAATAAATTAAATGCAATAATAAGTGTTAGTGTCGGTGTCATGAGTTTAGTTGCAAGGAAAGTAAAGTTTAATAAATGATTGTGGTCATAGATCCACTTGAATTCTTCAAATCATTTGACTGGCTTACGTTTTCTTTAAACAGTCCACAGTCCATATTCGTACATTAATCGTTATTTAGTTAGTTTATGCTTAAGAAATCAAACGTGATAGATAATCTTTATAACTTTACTTAATAACTCTTGCACTTCAGCTACTAAATTAATCTTATGGGCATGTTCTTTTTTTTTTTTGTATTTAAAAAAAAAATCTGTTTTCAAAATATTATAAGTTTTTTATATTCGTTTTTTTTTTCTTCCTAAAATGAAAGACAAACTTTGATATCCTATAACATAATCATACATTATTGAAAATTAAAATATAGTTGAAATTATAATTTTTTTAAGGGTTAATCATATGAAATCCCCCTGTCATTAGGGCAAAAATCGGTTTTGCCCTTTGAAGTATTTTTTTTTTATGAACTTTCCCTAATAAAAATCAAAAATCATATTTCACCGTCCCTTTTTAATGTGTCGGTAACTGTGCATTAATTAATTGGTTAAGTGACAATTTCATTTTTCTTGTGGCAATTTGATTAGTTAGGTGACAATTTGAAAACACCTCACTCTATCACTTTCACTCTCTCTGTTTCACTGAAAAGTTCATGTTTATCATAGCCATGGTTTTCAACCACCATCACTAAAAACAGAACAAGACTTCAACAATATAAGATCTTCAGAAATACCATCATGGTTATTCCAATCACTTACAACATTATCAAACACTGAGGAGGAAATGTAATATTCTTGCATTACCCAGAAAATATTGGTTCTGTCACACCAATTTCCTTTCAAAAACCATTTTGAGAAGATCTGTTTTCCTTGTTCAATTTGGTGAAGAAATAGTATTGTTCATCATCATTTCTACCACACATAGCCTTACCATCATGGTCATACCAGTGTTGGTTTAGATGGGTGTTCTACATAAAAATCCTCTTCAAAACACACAGATCCCAATCGACAAATGACCAATCCCAATCGATAGATTTCCCATATTGCATTTGCACCAAAATTCGTTGTGTTGGTATGAATCTGGTGAGAGCGTAGTGCTTGGACCAGAGATACTTCGAGAGACTACCAAGAAGGTGAAGTTGATTCGAGAGAAGATGAAAGTTTCTCAAAGTCGGCAGAAGAGTTATCATGATAAGCGAAGGAAAGATTTAAAATTCCAAGCTGGTGATCATGTATTTTTAAGAGTTACGCTTGTGACAGGTGTTGGTCGAGCGTTGAAATATAAAAAGCTTACTCCTTGTTTTATTGGTCCGTATCAAATTTCAGATAGAGTTGAAAATGTTGCTTATAGAGTGGCTTTATCGCTAAACTTGTCGAATTTGCATGATGTGTTTCACGTATCGCAACTCCAAAAGTATATTTCAGATCCTTCTTATGTGATTAGTATGGATGATGTGCAAATACGGGATAATCTCACTGTGGAGACAATGTCAGTACGAATTGAGGACCGTGAAATGAAGACTTTAAGAGGCAAAAAGATTGCTTTAGTGAAAATTATTTGGTTGGGAGCTACCGGAGAAAGTATAATTTGGGAGTTGGAAAGCAAGATGCAGGAATCATATCCTGAATTGCTTGAGCAAGGTAAGATTTTCGAGGACGAAAATGTTCTAAGTGGGGGAGAGTTGTAACGTTCGTATTTAATTAATTAATTAAATTAAATATTATTGCGTATTTTCCTGATTATTCGTTGTTGAGTGTCTATTCATTTGTGTCGTTAAGTTGTTTGAGTTGATATATTGTGTTGTTTGTGTTGATAAGTTGATAAAAGTTGTTTAAGTTAATTTTACGTTGCGGGTTAAGTTGTATTTGAGTTGTTTACGTTGATTAAGTCTGAATAGTTAAGTTGAAAATAAATAAAATAAGTGTTATTGAGATAATATTAAGTTGGACTTAGTTTTGTGGTGTAAGAGTAGTAAGTTGGGGGTGCTAAGTTAGACCCATTAGCAATTAGGTTGATTAGTGAGAGTTTAGTAAAAATAAGCTGAAAACCTAATTAGGAGAATAATCTGAATTTTGGTAAGAGAAGAACAAGTCTTAGAGGAGATCAAGAAGATCTAGGTTAAGGATTTTCGCGGGGTTTCTACGGTGAATTTGAGCTGCCTTCAATCCAAGGTAAGGGTGGGGTTTGAATTCCATAATCGGGACTAGATGATCATATGTAGGTTGGGTTTTTCCTGTAATTTCCTTGGTGTGTTTTGTATGGATTGTTGTTGTTTATTTCGTGTTGATATCTGATGAAAAAGCATGTTGTTCTTGATGTATTGCTGGTATAATCGTTGATGTATTTTGTTGCCTATGTTGTTAGACTGTTAGTTGCAAGAATTCGTGAAGGAAGAAGTTAGGGTTCGTAAAATCAATCATAGAATTTGATAGATGAATAGATATATAAGTTGAGTGTAAAATCGACGTAGAAATCCAATTAGGACTGAATATAATGATGAAGTTGTGAGAAATCGTAGCAGAGTTGGAATTGTAGGCTCTCTGGTAGAATGCATAACAAATCTGACATTACGCGTAACACTTCCCAATACGCAGGCCTTACGCGTACCAGTAAGGGCAATACACATATGGACATTGACATTACGCGTATGGGCAGAGTGAGTGTAGAAAAATGCATTTTTTTGCGATTCGTCCTGTTTTCGCATCTGTTTCGAGTTGGTTTGATATGAGACTTTAAGTAGAGATAAAATAAGTTAATTATAGTGATTTAAGGATTAAAAATGATTAATTTAGTAATGTAATCAATTAAGCCGTAAATTTTTGTTTTCACGTTGAAGTTGTGCTAAAGTTGTTATAAGTCGTGTTGTCCCGATTTTGGGAAAGAATATTAAGTTGCGGGTCTTATGACCAATGTTGATTCATGTTGTTGAGTTGTTCAAGTTGTTTTGTTGCTATGTTGTGGATTATATTGTTGTTGTTGTTTGTCATTCATAGTTGCATACATTTGCATATTTTCAAGTTGGAGCGTATGCTCGATTCAAGTTGGCCTGGATTGACAAATAAGTTGTTGATGCCTCGATAAACTGGCAATGTTTCAAGTTTGGAGTTTACTCCAAATGGTACCACATGCATATATAAGTTGAGTCACATTCAAGTTGTATTTTATTATGTTGATTTGCTGTTGTTGGATATAAGTCGTATGTTGATGTTGTTTGTTGTGTGAAGTGATGTGATTATATGATTATCTTTCTTACATATTGATTATCGTATCCTGTTTATGTTATTCGATATCTCATCCATTCTGTTTGAATGTTGCCCTCTGTTGGTAACGTGCAAGTAATAAAGATTCGAGTACCTAGTCGTCTAAAGTCGGTGTTTGTCGCTCTGATACGTAGCACTTCAGGGGGATAAACACATGTCTTATTTTGTGGATTTTATTTAGTTGATGAACTCATTTAAGTTGTTTTATGTTGAAAACCATGTTGAAGTATTCGTTGTTGAATTATTGAAGTTGTTTTAAAGTTGTAACTTTGTTGAATCTGTTGCGTTGTTTTCAAAGTAATTTATTAATGAAGTTTTGGTTATTTGATTTTAATGTTAAAAATGTGATATCCCATGTTTGTTGATAGAATTTTATAACTCTGATTTAATAATTAAAGTCAAGTAGAAATGGGGTGTTACAAGGAGGTGTGGCCATCTCTGCCACGAAGTCGACTAGTACTTGATCTTTAAGGGCTTTCCTGCTTTCGTATCAGATGTCGAACTCAGAAAGCATGGTCTATGGTTAATTGACAGAAGGCCACGCCAGTGTCCAGTCCAGGAATCTCCAAAGTACTCCAGGAAAACATGTTAGCATTCTCTCTCTCAAACAAGTCTTTAACTACTTCCTCGCGAGGTCGGGAGACTTGTGCCGATCTTCAGTCCTTTTTTTGGGTCGTTACCGAGGAGGATGACTTCGAACTCGCCGTCTTGAATGGGATGCATAGGATGGGAGGGCCCATCCATTTTCAACTAGTGTCGAGGAGTTGTCCGTTGATAGTCGGGATTCTCTGTCTTTCTTCTTCTCCTCTTTCAGATCGTCTTTGGTGAAGCGACTGACGAGGTCGATTGAGTTGACATGGGGAAAAGGCTTAGGTTCCTACGAGATGTTAGGTTATGCTGGCTTGTTGGATGTTTTGGGCGTCACGTTGATGTAATTTTGTCCCTTTGAGTCTGCTTCTAAGCATTTCCTCTTTGCTTATATGTCCCCGTGTAGAGTGGCGACGAGGCCCACGGCCGTGTAGTACTTCATCTTTAGATGGACGGTGGATGGTACGGCCACGAGTTCAGCCAGAGTTGGTCTACCCATGATGCACTAGTATAGTGAATGATCATCTATTACCAGGAATTGGGTTTTGACCTCTTTGGTGGTCTTCGCTGCTTCGAAGGTGACGATAAGTTCCACATAGCCCCAAGATCTTCTGGTTGTGCGATTGAAGCCCTATAGATCTGAGCCACATAGGGTGTTAAGTATGTCTCATTGAGTTGCAAAGTAGAGAACAACTGAGAATACATAATGTCGACGGAGCTTCCCTGATTTACTAGAATACGAAGAACGTCAAAGTTCGCCATTTTTTCTCTCACGAGCAGAGGGATGCTGGAGTTGGGAGATCCATCGAGAAGTTCCTCGCACTAGAATGTGATAGGAACATATTTTTCCTGGTACTAGTCGAGGGTTGCATTCTGGTTCGAACTTCCGTCGATGAGGTCTTCAAACTTTCTCTTTATTGATCCCATGGAGAGAGCGTTGAATCCCCCCGGATATGACCATGACAGAGAGGAAAGTCTCCCAGGTACAATTTATTGCCAAACGAAGTGAGGTTTTGACCTCTTCGGGGACATAAAAGTCCTTTGTTCGAGAGACGCACATGGCGGCTTGCAAGTTAGCATCGTCGTCAGGGGACGACTTCTCCTCATCATTTTTCTTCGTCTCTCAGGCATCTTGATGAAATGACTTTGTCCTCCTAGTGTACTAGTTCAGGTGCCCCTGACTGATGAGGATCTCGATTGCATCCTTTAGGTTGATGCATTCTTCGGTGACGTGCCCGTGGCTCTTGTGGAACCGATAATATTTAGATTTATCCATGCCAGGTTTCAGAGGTGTTTGTTTGGGAAAACGAACTACAACCTGGCGGAATTACAAATTCTCAAATTCATCCATAATGCGTTTGCAAGGAGCAACCAACAATGTGTATTTAGCGAAACGGCCAACCGGTCCTTTGTGTTTCTGAGAGTCGCGAGGCTTATCTTCCTTTCTTTTCTCCCCACCTCGACGACGAGCCAATAAGTTATCATGTTTCAAAACCCTGGAATTTTCTTGGTGTTGTGAGTCCCGAGCATTGTTGGAGGCTTTTTTCTCCTCGTACTGGATGTAGGCATGGGCTTTGAGGAGGAGGGCATCCAACGAGTGGGGCATTTCAATGCCCACCGCTTTTGTAAAGTCACTGCAGGGGCGTAGTGATATCTCGAGTAAGTATTTCTTCTTGTCGTCGGTCGTGGAGAACTGGACAAATTCACGAGTGAACCTCTCGATATAGGCTCGAAGGGATTTATCTTTCCATTGAATGATCACTTCAAGTGTCGCTCGGACTTTGGGTGGCGATGAGAAGCGGTGAAGTGCCTCGAAAACTGATTTCCTAGGTCTTTCCGGGAAGTGATGGATTCGGGGGTGAGACTCTTGTACCATCTCATGTCACCCTTCCTCAGAGTAGTAGGAAACAATCTACACTTGATGGCGCCTCTGACCCCGCAATATTCGAGCATAACATCGACGTTTTCATTGTGGTTGTCAGGATCTGTTGTGCCATCATAGGTTCTCATGTTCAACGATTTTTCCAGCCTGATGGGAAAAGGAGCCTCCATGATCGCTCGAGATAATGGACCACAAGGGCCATCTTCGTTTTTACGAAACTGTGAGCGTGATGGGGAGCGGTTATACTGAGGGCTATCACCGCGACGTGGTAGCGATTTCCTCGGCCAACCCTTCGATTTTCGCGGAGGTGAACGATAGTCCTCTGGACGTCCACCCGCCTTGCCCTTCTTGGCATTTTTGCTGGGATGAGTACGATCACGCTTCCTAGTCGCCACGGGCTACAACCTCTATAGTTGTGGGCGGCGACCCGGTTGACGCGAAGACGAGCTTCGGGAGTCATCCCGTCGGTGTCTCCGCGGGGGAAAGCGTGAACAATGGTCTTGTCGTCGTGGGGACGGGCTTCAAGAGTCATACCTTTGGTGTCTCCACGGGAGAGAGCGTGAACGGTGGTCCTGTCGTCGCGAGGACGAGCGCTAACAATGGTCCACGTCGTTTATGGCTTCTACAGTCATAAAAGAGGGTGTACTCTCAAGACACAATGGTCCACGTCTTCCGATCTTGGACAAGCCGTCTTACAGGCTAGGGTCTTCAAAATATATGAGCCTCAAAATTATTTTTTATAAATTATAAATCTGAAATAAATATATAAAATTAGTTATTAAATTTAGTTTATAATATATTTTAGTTAATATAGTGGTAAAAAAAATATTTTTGATTTAAATATCAGAGATTCAATCTATATTTTTATTATTTTAATTATTATTTTATAAAATAAAAACTCATTTTTAAAATTGAACCAAGTCTCATACTCAAACATTATATATCTAATAAAAAACAAAAAAAAGTGTTCAATAAAGATTTATATTCCTGCATTCTATCCCATCCTTTTCCATATCAAGTATAAAAAATAAAGTATCAACGCATCCGAAATATGTTCCATTTTTAATTCCTTTATACACAACTTAGAAGTTTGTGCTAAATAATTTTGTTTAAATTCTAGTTTTAAAATTTTAATTTTATCATTTCTACTTTGTGCTAAATTTTAATTTAAATCCTAAGTTGTCGTTGTAAATATATTAGTAATATTTTGAACCTATCTTGAAAAAATAATTTTAAAATTCAAAATAGATTTATGAAGTGACAAATCAGAATTCAAAATATATTTATTAGCTGATTTATAATTAAAAATCATTTCAATAAGATGACTGAAAAATATTGAGAAAGTAAAACCAGTGTTTTAAAAATCGGACCGGTCATCAAATCGGTGAGTGTACTGGATCACTGGTTTATTGGTTGAACCACTGGGTCACTGGTCGAACCGCATGACCAAACCGGATTAAACCGGATAACTCGGTTAAATAGACCGGTATTTATAAGAAAATTATATAGGTATAAAACCGATCGAATCAGATAATTCAGTCTCTACAAAATATAAATAACACTCAATTTCTTTTAAATATCATATCATAAATTCACAAATTCATAATCTAAATTCAAATTTTAAATAAAGGTATCACACATAATAAAATAATATAAAATTACAAAGTCGAATTGCAAACAAAGTCTAATTGCAATATAATTTAATTAAATAGTTTATAACAAAATAACTCAAATGTGTATCAAATTTAGTTTAAAGGAGAGAAAATTGTTTCAATATTAAGATCTCCTTCTTTAATATTAAAATGATTTGTAGTAAAATTAATCGCATCCACAATAATTTCCTCGTTAATGATTTTAAATTTTATTTTTTTATTTTATTTTTATTTTTAATTTTTATTTCATTTTTTATTTTAATTTTTTAATTAAAATGATAAAAAAAATTAATTTTTAAAAGAAATTACAATTAAACCGCCGGTTTATGAAAACCGTCGGTTTTTCCGGTTTTCCCGGTTTACACCGATTTTTACCGGTTCACACCGGTTCAATGACATAAGTGATCCAACAATTGAACCAGACCGGTTATCTGGCCGGTTCCCGGTTCGACCGGTCCGACCGGTCGGTCCGGTCCGGTTTTTAAAACACTGAGTAAAACTGTTTAAGCCGAAGAGAGTCTTGACTTGGTTTTCAAATTGCAGTGTGCAAAGCAGAGGCAACAGAAGAAGGATCGGTGGTGTTTGCGAGAAGCATCGCATCGCATTCACAATGGTTCCTTCCATTGCCATATTCTTCTTATCTTTCTCTTCTCTCTTTCTTCTCCACAATTCGCTTCCAGTTTCGCCTCAATCTATCGATCACTTCACCTCTCAGATCAACCAAATCAACCTCAAAATCGCTCACTTAGGTAATCAATCAAACAACACTCTTCTTCATATCCTATCATTCAAATTATGTTGCATTTCACTTTGATGAGTTATTTGATTGCAGAATCGGTTCTTGAAGAAACCAATCGAAAGGTAGCAGAAAGGGATTTGTATATACAAGAGTCTGAAAGGAGAATGAATGAAATGGCGGAGAAAATTCATCATCTGAACTCTACTCTTTCTTCGTTGAAGGTTTATCACTAATTCTTGACCTAATTTTTTGAGTCTATTTTTTGTTTGAACAAGACAAAATTGATTTCAGAGATCCGATTTGATTTTGACATGTTTTTCACTCAAAATGTATAATTATGCTAGAGGAGGTTGATGTGATTTTTTTTTATATACTAAAATGAATTATATTTGAGAGCAATGTATTTTGATCTATCTTGTAGGATGATTCATTGCATGCCGAGATGCGACTTAAAGCTCTCGAGGAAGAGGTATTTGAATTCCGTGCATCTCTTGGTTGATTGTTTGTACAACAGTTAATTATTTATTTTCGGGATTTAATTGAAAGTTCAACTGATTTGAGGAATAGGTGTGGACATGCATAGGTACAACTTCTTTGGTCTGCCTTGAGAAAGAACAACTTTGATCTCCATATTTTAAAATCTAAAGCGGAAGATAGTGAAAAGAGACTGGATGAAGTTACTTCAAGAGTTGAAAAGGTTTGTGCATTATCTATGCTATCATTTTCTTCATATATGAACTGATTTTTTGTTCCACACATTTTGGTTATAGTGATTACTGTGGTATTGGTATATAAATGTACAGGGAATTCAAAATTCTTTTGTTTGTTACAAAAATGAATGATTTCTCAATAATTTTACCCTAAGCAATGAAATATACTTAATTGTATCCTTAATAGTTACTAAATCCTATCTGTTCTCTGAGTGTGATTCGTTGAGCCTAAAGAGTGTATGATAAGGCAAAATAGTGATTTGTGCCATAAATTAACTGGATTTTGGTTAAAGAGAGTTTTGTAACTCGACCTTTCCTAGCTAACCAACAACTGATAAGCACCGGTTATCAAATGGAAGAACAAGAATCCATAAAGCAAGGAAGAATGTCTGTTTAGAAGTATATATAATATGTTTTAATCTAGTAAGTACTATATTATAGCTGACAAAGGTTTCACCTGATATAGATGTCCACAGTGATTTTGTTTATTTTATATGCAATTTAACGATTTTTTTTCTACTCATTTTGAGCCTTGGTTGAGATAGTTCATATATCCTTGCATTAGTTGATGTTATTCATGTTTTTTATTCAGATGAGTGACATTGTGACTGAACAGTGGATTCAAGTTCAGCATCTTGAGCAGGCACTTCACATTGCCAAAGTATGTAAAGTTTATCCTCTTATATAAGTTTTTTGGAAACCTTAAAAATTTTAAATTTGTGTTTTTTGTGCTTGTCATTTACTTTCTTTTTGTACAAAGATGAGGGCTCTAAAGGCTCAAAGGCAAGCGCGCTTAGCAAGATGCACATTCTTGAAGGTAATTTAATTATTCAGTTTGAGAACATTTATATGCCATGAATCATAAATTCTCATGCCCTTTTCATATATTTGTTTGTTTTCGTTCCATAGTTTATCAACAGCCTCCATGATGATCTTCGGGCACTGGAATCATTTGTGTTTGGTGAAAGGTCAATAGTAGGTTCATTCATCTCAAGAGCTATGGATCACTTGAAGAGATGCTATTCAATGACCAAAAAGTATCATCATCAGGTCTGTGCATGAGAATATATTTTGTTTTTGGTTAATATTTGATAGATATATGTGAAGAAAAAGATTGCTAAGATCTGATGGGTCATTCATCTTAATTGTATATGTAGCTTCAAAGTTCCATAAAAGATGTGATGACGAGAAATGAATTGACTGCATCTCTTGCAAATGATGAATTAGTCTTCATCCTGGTAAGCTCAAAGCTTTCAGTTTACTTGTCAAATCCAAATTTTTTAGGTTGCTAGGTTTGACTGTTCTTATACACTTGTGGTATTGATCTCTGATCATACATAGATGTTTTCAGGCATCTGCTATAATCACATTTCCATTAATGAGCGCCTGGATGTTGTTTTCATCATAAACCATTATTGTTGGGGGAGCAAGTTTTTTCCCGAAAGGAAGCTGTCTTCGTATTATTTCTAGTGACTGACATTCGCGACTCTCTTCCAACATCATGCTCAAAGAACACGTTATTTGTTTCTCACTTAGTGATGATGGACAAATCTAGTTTTGATCTCGTCTGATAGCAGTAGCCGATAATATTTCATAGTGAGTTTTGATATCATTTTGTAGTGGATTCAAACTTCTGCCTTGTATATGTCTCACAGGATCCCAAACAACACACTAACAGGCCTTAGCAATAAAAATGGTATGATATGGAGACAGAAAAAAAAGTTTAAAAACTAGGTATTGGTAGTGTAAATTTTTTATACATACATCAAATCATGTTTTATCAAGACAGCTTTACAAATATCTTAAGTCGTAAGTTGTGGTTGATTTTTTATGTAAAACTCGGGTGTACCTACGGGTACGAGTTTTATTTCCATGTCTATGCAAGTACTTGATCTTCATAGAGTTTAGTTGGTAAGTACTTGATCTTCATAGAGTTTAGTTGGTAAGTACTTGATATAATTAAATTCAATTTTGAACTCAAATGCTAAACAGTTGATAATTAGTAAGTCAAATGCAACCTAAAAGAGATTCATTAAAAACTACTTACAAATGCAATCTAAAAGAGATTCATTAAAAACTACTTCTATTTTGTAAATGATGTTTCTTTTGAGTTTTGCACCATTTTTAATAAATTGAGTATCATATACTAAAATTTCATTAAAAACTACTTATAGTTGAATTGAAACACAATAAATAATGTATAATAATAATAATAAGAAAAAATAAAAGAATTTTGCATTGCTATTATGAAAAGTTAAGTAGTTTTAAAAAGAAAAATATTACAAAGAGATATTTAATATGACACGAAGTGAGTAGATTTTTAGATAATAATTATAGTTGATATATGAATTTCAAACTACACATAATACAAACCAGTAAATAACAGATTCAATTTATTTATTTTTTAAATCGAGTAACATAGAATTCCAAATTTTACATGCATTTAAAATATACTACTATAAGATCAATTCGAAGTTTATACAAATTTTCAGAATTTATTAATTATAAACAGACCCCTATTTCTAATGCAAGAACACCTCCTAAAGAATAAAAGGGCATACATGTAAATACACACACTCATGGAATTTTATCCAACACATGCAAATCCCAGCCTCATTTCCTTCCCTTTTTCCTCCGACGAAACAAGCATGGAAGACACAACATGGGAGCAAAAACTCCACGCCGTAACCCACATCCTAACAACCCCCACAACCACACCATCTCTCCACTCTCAATTCTTCATCGCCACCCAAATCCCATGCTACCTCAACTGGGACTACCCACCAATCCTCTGCTCAGACCCATCTCTTCTCCAAAAATGGAAACTCTCCTTCTTCCTCAAACGGCTCACCACAATGGGTATTCCTGAAACTTCTTGGAGGTCAAAGTGTCCGTTCCAGCAACCTCCGCCGTTGATTCTTGCTAAAGGAGTTGAGGAGGCACAGTGGGGACATGAAGAGAGGAAGAGTTATGCTAGGAAGAGGATTTCAAGGAAACCGGTTGTTAGAGATGTTCATCCTCTTATTGCCGTCGTGTTGCCTAATGTTTTGCTTTTGTCGGTTTTGGTATGGAATCCGTTTAGTTATCTTGATTGAAAAATATTGTACTCTGAATTTTCAATTACAATTCTGGTTTCATATTTGGTTTGTATTAGTTTTTTGAGTCTTGTGACAAATGGATCATTTAATAATTTTAACTATAATCTAGTTTTAAAATTTAATTAAAGATGGTTCTTGTAGAATCATGAACAAAACTACAAAATTACCAGAACATAGGAGTGGAAAAATGGATGAAATTGATGAATTTGCATTGGATTAGTGGATTGTCAATCGGTGAGTTTTTGTTTTGCCAACCCACACTTAAACATGACACTCCCTTATTTTTATATTCATCAAAATGTTACTGGCATTATTTACTTATCTCAAAACTATAGTTGATCAAAAATATTTATTAGAGAAATTGTAAATTTCTAAAAATATACGGTAGTTATAACAAAAAAGAACTGATACGTAAAATTTTAGAATTTGGTGACATCTATGTAATTTGTCAGTTTTAAAAAAAAATAAAAATTGGTATGCATTTTTATCAGATATTTCAAAAATATGGTACTTTCTAAGAAAACAATGTTACTGACTGATTTTTTCGAAAAATTCAGAAAGTTACAAAATTTTCGATTTTTTTTGAAAATCTTGTTATATCAAATTTTAAGGCTAGTGTAAAAAATCTGGTAGGTCATTTAAAAAAAACTGGTTCTTCTACAAATTTTACACAATTTTTCATGACTCATGAGAATGTTTTATTTGATGTTTTCTTTTTTTACTTGTTCAAAATTTAAGAATGTGTTTGAATAAGATAATTGAGAATTTTTATGGAATTCAAAATTCTAAGTATTTTAAATGATTCAATTGAAATCCATTTATTTTTGAATTCTTTTGTTTAGATGAAGTATTAAAATGATTTTTTTTGTTAAATTTTTGGGATCATTTTCATAAACTTTAAAACTTTTGAGCCAAATTTAAACTATAAAAAATAAGGATCAATTTTCAAAATTTGAAAATTTGAAGGGACTTGTAAATTTAGAAAATTATAAGTGATTTATTTGCAATTTTTTTTGAAATTTTCATAAAATATGAGGACCATCTTGCAAAATTTGAAAAATAAATAATAAACAATTTAACATTTGCATTATAGAGAGTGAAGAATCAATTTCAAATTCTTTACTTTTTTGGTGCCATTTGAAATTTCTTAACTTTAACTTGAATAAAATACTTCATAAATTTACATCATTTTAACAATTCTCTATATTTTTTTATCTAAATAATAGAATTTAGTCAAGTCATTCTAAATTCCCTAAAAAAAAATAATTTTTCTCATTAAAATGTTTCATCAAAATACACTCTAATAGGCTTTGAGTATCACTGTCATTGATAATTTATTCATTATATGTTGTAAATGACAAATATTTCCCTCTCGGGATGACGTGTTAGTATGAGCATAATCCATTGATAAACAACATAGTATTATTGTTGTTAATGTTCGATACGTTACCACAATTGTGATCAGAAGAAGGAAAGATAAATTGATTATGGGTTGTGAAAGATGAGGTAACTATAAAAAGAAGAATTTCTCCGAAGGCACTTTTAGAATGAGAGTTAAATGTCAATTTATGTTGAGATATGTGTCAAGTGGTAGCGGTTAAAATGTGATGGTTAGTTGTGAAATTCACAATCATAAACTAATTACAAATTTAGATGGTCATGACACATTAGGTTGTTTAAAAGACGATGAAATACAGTTTTTGTATGACATGACAAAATACAATATGACTCTTAGGTACATAATTGCTGCTTTGGAAGACAATTTGTCTAACTATGAAGAGATCACGTACAAAGGTAACTGGAAGTCAACAGTCTAGCAAGTCTTCTAGAGAGATTTACTTGTATCAGTGTCATATTTTCTCACATGACTACATTGAAGACATTATTGACGTGGAACCTGATGGAAATTGTGATTTTTGTGCTATTAAAACTTTACTTGGATGTTGTGAAGAGTCATGGTCTTTGGTTCGAACGCAGTTAGATGATGAAGTTTATTAACACCATCAATTGTATTCCAATGTGTTATATATTATGATCTCTGAAGTTACGAGTTCATTATGTGTAGCTATCTTGGGTGTTTAGGGTCGTGAAAAGTGGATGGAAACTCCTGATATAAGTTACTATATTGCTTCTAGATACAATATGATATTGGCATCGTTATCCAAGAACCTTAATATCACTTTCTTCCCATTAGCGATATCTCCAACTATGTCTGCGAGTAAACATAACTTTATTGTAGTTGGTTTTGTTAAGAACAATTATTGGGTTGAGGTGAACTTGAAAACTGGTTGTCCATTGTCTCCCGTTGCTGACCATTAAAAATAAAATTGTAAGATACGAGATAAAGGGAAATAACATATGCAAGACGTATAAGGCATTGATCATAAGTTTTTGAAGTCTCCATAATTTATTTTGTATTCATATTTTTTATATTATAGTATATTATCCAATATATATATATATATATATATATATATATATATATATGTGTGTGTGTGTGTGTGTGTGTGTGTGTGTGTGTGTGTGTGTGTGTGTGTGTGTGTGTGTGTGTGTGTGTGTGTGTGTGTGTGTGTGTGTGTGTGTGTGTGTGTGTGTGTGTGTGTGTGTGTGTGTATGTGTGTGTGTGTGTGTGTGTGTGTGTGTGTGTGTGTGTGTGTGTGTGTGTGTGTGTGTGTGTGTGTGTGTGTGTGTGTGTGTGTGTGTGTGTGTGTGTGTGTGTGTGTGTGTGTGTGTGTGTGTGTGTGTGTGTGTGTGTGTGTGTGTGTGTGTGTGTGTGTGTGTGTGTGTGTGTGTGTGTGTGTGTGTGTGTGTGTGTGTGTGTGTGTGTGTGTGTGTGTGTGTGTGTGTGTGTGTGTGTGTGTGTGTGTGTGTGTGTGTGTGTGTGTGTGTGTGTGTGTGTGTGTTAATTGTGACTATACAAATACTTTTGACAGAATATGTTAATATTGTCATATTGTTTTGTTAAGACTGTAAATTTTTTTTTTTTAAAAACTAAAACATTTAAGAAAACCATTGGCTACCATTTTTTTTTTGGAAAACTAGAATACCTTTACATAAGCCAAACTCATCAGATGCATTTGTGAGGGGGAAATATTTTAATGATTCATAATCCTAACCTCGAACTCGTTGAAAGGAAGTATGAATCCCATTCTAGAAAATAAAAACTCATGGAGGGGAACCATGTATCATTAAAAGCGTTTGTATAACCCTTTGATAGGACCTACAAGGGAGATCGACCAATCATAACTTGTTCCCACATTCCTATGAGCATTCTCCTTCCAACGTGTCTCACTAAAGGTCGATTTCGTACCCAAAATTTCAAATTCCACCTTGGAGTACTAATCTGCTTTAGCATGAAGCTCGAGATCCCACTCTATATTCAAAATTATCTCCTCATCACTGCCAACAAGAAAAAAATTATGATTGTGAGTTAAGGAATGTGACTGAGTATCTATCCACCACTTAACCTCACCTATATTGGTTCTCGATCACAAAGGTGCTAAAAGGTCTTAATTTAAACATACGCCTTTGATTTATTTGAATATTTCTCTACCGTTCCGGGTTTATTACAGAGATTTAAGAGATAGAGAACCCGTGAATAACATCCCTAATGTCAATCTTAAAAGGGTTTTCTCCCACATCTTCCTCTACATCCATCACAAGGTTCTCTTCATCTTTAGGACCTTCCATCCCTTTACCATTTCCTCTAGAGTCTCCCACAACGTTAGAAGTATCACTAATCTTTATAAAGTTACAGGAGGATGCCTCTCTTCTAAAGGATTCAATACTAATATTCAAGGTTTACCACCCGATTTACGAAGAAGCATCACTTATATCATTTTTATTAAGTAATAAACAAAAACAATTAAAAAGGTAGTGAAAGAAAGTGTTATCTTGAGAAAATTGCAGAGTTTGAGTCAAATGGACAAATTCATAATCATTAAAAACCCAAAAGTGTTGCCTAAGGTAGAAAGTGAGGGTCAACGGAAACAAACAATATACCACTAGCAAAGTAGAAATTACAGGGAGAAACAAATCTATAAAGTTTTATTATAAAAGGAGAAAAAGAGAAATTTACGGAGATCGATCCTTTTTTATAGGCAACCAGGAAGTGCAAATTTATGGTAAAGATTAAAAAGAATGTCGAAAGGCGTGACCAACAACTCAAGATTAGCCTCAGTACCATAACAACCATTGAGTTCACTTGAGTGTTATAATAGTGTCCTCCACTCCCTACCCTAGGAGTCTAAGGCCACATTGAGATGTTGAACTACCACTACTACAAAATACGCATTTAACAACGCCATATTCACCACGGTGTTTCCCTACATCGTGGTAACATATCTTTACTAAGACGCTACGATATTTATTTTGTTTTTTTATTAAAAATTAATTGTATATAACAACGGCTATATAACCAACCGTTGTGATACAATCAAACTTTCATCGGTTGGAACCTCAACGCCATAAACTATTTTATTCCTTTAACATTAAGGGGCACCTTTTATTTTTTATTTATTTTAAAATTCACAAATAAAAGGGTTATCACTACGGTTCTACTGGTTAACCGTTGTGATATACTTTTAGTAAATAAAATTTATCTATACGATTGGTATTTTTAATCGTTGTGAAATAGTTTACCCATATATAAGCGAATCGCATTTCACTTATTGATAGTAGCATCGTTTCCTTCATAGTGAAACCCTAGAACCCATTTTCTCTCTTCTTCTTCACCATTAGTCGTGAATCATTTGCTTCATACATTAAGATATTCTTCTTCTTATATCTATTATTAGATATTTCCCATACCCTGGCTATCGTACATAATGTTTGTGTAGCTATGGAAAAAAAGTACAAGAAGAATGAAGCTATGATGAAAACTTTATCCACCTTGTACTTCTTCTTTTTCATAGCTTCACAAACAAAATGTTAGTAAATAAAGAAACAACAATGACATCAAACTTCAACTAGTCTTAGAACCCATGAAAAGAAATATAAGAAGTATGAAGCTTTTGTGTAAGCTTCTTCCTCCTTATATTTCTTTGTCATGGATTCACAAACTAGATGAACATCATATTTGATTCCTGTTCCGCGATTATTTTCATTAAAAAGAGCATCCTGGAGATTTATAATACTTTTTTCATTGTTGAAGTTTGTTGTGTTTCCTTCCAGGTTAAGGGGATGATGTTTGAAGTAGCAAACATATAATATGAGTTGATAAGCTTCATATGGTTTACAATGATGAAAAATACAAGAAGTATGAAGTCATTGTGGAAACTTCATCCACCTTGTATTTCTTTATCATTTCTTTACAAACTAGATGAACTTAATATATCTTGATTTGGAGAAGATGGTATGTTCTTATGCTCCCTCTTTTGATCTCTCTTTACTCTTTATTGGATTATGGTTTTAGGGTTTGGTTTCAACCGAAGATGTTCATTGTTGGAGTTTGTTGTGTTTCCTTGCAGATTAAGGGGATGATACATGTTGATAGCAAGTGGTGGTAGCAAACGTATAGTATGAGTTGATAAGGTTCATATGATTTGTGTAACAATGGAAAAAAATACAAGAAGTATGAAGTCATTGTGGAAACTTAATCCACCTTGTATTTCTTTTTCATTGCTTCACAAACTAGATGAAATTCATACTTCCACAATAATTTTCAATAAAACGTGCGTTCTTGAAACAATTTAACATAGTTTGTGATATTGTATGGTGTTGTTTGCAAATTTATAATATTTGGTTCTGGTGTATGATGTTGTTTGAGTTTATTATATTCTATGTAGATTGTTTATTTCACTAATCCTCACTTAAAATACATTCATTTAAATTGACATAAATACTTATAATTTATAAATTAAGTTGTATTTGAAAATCCACTTAAAAAAACCATTATTGTTTTCGAATTGCATCCGCCTCATCATTTATCTCACATTCTTTTACATATATTATGGTATAATGATCTGGTTCCTTAGATGCATCGTTGTATTCGATTATAGTTAAATTTCATTAAATACAATTTATTGGATAATCGACCTCTCCATCAACACTTATAGTCGTAAAAATTATGATTATAAAAATTATGATGATAAGTGTTGATAATAAATTGTTTTTATGGAAATTTAACTATAATCGAAGATAGCGATGCATCTAAGGAGCCATGTCAATATACCATAGTATATGTAAAACAACATGAGATGAACAACGAGACAAATGCAATCAGAAAACAAAAATGGTTTGTCTAAGTTGGTTTTCAAGAATAGTTTAATTTTCAGATTATAGACTTCTTTATCAATTTGAATCAATGTATTTCTTTAGTGAGGTGTATGAAAATAAGAAAGCTATATATAATATAATAAACTCAAAGTACTTTTAACAACAGTTATCTATTGTAATCGACATCAAAGGCAATTTATGTTTTACATAATTTGTTGATGATGAGTTTCGAACCTAGTACATAAGTGCATATATCACAACGGTTAATAAACATAACCGTTATGATATGTGGCGCGCGTCATGACTTTCAATAAAAATTTCCAGACCGTTGTAGAAACAATGAACTTACAACGACCCTCTACTTAACAATGGTATGACCGGCGTGATGATACCCCTTTTCCAACCGTTGTGAAAAGGGTTTTTCGTAGCAGTGTGCACAACATTTTAGGTTACAAGACGGGCATTTAATGTGTGTGTTTTTGATGTTACCTACTCCCACCCAACATGTCCACATCCCCATATCTAAGTTAGGGACCTATTCTGGCATATCGAGACGACGAAGAAGATCATTCTAAAGGCTGATGTAAATGCTCCCATAACAACCCTAGCTTCATACATTGGCAACAAGAACTTAAGGGGAAAATGTTCTAGACCTGTAAAATTAGATCGGCCAAACACAAAAGGCCTAATCTAGAGTACCCTCACAAGAAAGTGATGAACAAGTACACCTCCTCTAGAGGATCGCACACCGGACTTAACTACTTACTCATCATCAACTATTGGATCCAACTCGACAACCTCCCACATTCTATGTGTTGCCAACTTATAAAGGTTTTTACTGTCCGTCATATAAAGCTTGGTCGTACACCATAACAGGTACACTTTTTATTCCCTCTTGCGAGTTACACCACTTTGACCTTACCAAATTAGACGTTGGATTGTTAATATTGGATACACACTCTTACTTTTTCGCACCGAAAGCTTGCATTACTGCATTAGAAGAACTTTATATCTACATCTTATCAATATTTTATTTTGCGTAGAAATATAATCCAAACATAAAACTTGAAAAAAAAGTGGCATAATTGAAAATATATGAAAAGTAAATTGTCTGAATTACTTTCTTTTATATAAGATAGAAGAATGAAAGAGCTCTATATCTCATACAATTAATCTTTTTATCTTCCATTTCTCTCCTCATCCAAATCAAAGAGTTTTCTTCAATCTCTCCTCACTCTTTCTCTTTCCTTTACCTACTCAAACTACAAACGCACCCTAATAAGTTCAAGATTAGAACCAAATTCCTAACCAAGCTTTATTAAACATAATTTTGATTTAGTCAAAAACTATATATTAAATAAGATAGTCAATATGAAATTCAACACATCTTACAATGAGAGAAAATAATTTATAGACTTGTCAAATAAAAACAAGGGTTAATGTAGTTTTTACTCCCTCTAAATAAGTCAAACTTTGTGTTTAATCCCTTAAAAAATTCCGTTCAATGAATTGTTCTCCTAAAGTTTTTAATTTCTATTTTCCGTCTATGCCGTCAATTCCACTTAACATAATTGACGTGTCACACGACGTGACTTTACCAGCGTGACAAACATGCTGACGTGGCATGCCACGTGACTAAAGTCAAGAACATACTTTTACCACAAAAAAATTGTATACATAACTTATCGTTAGAGGTCAAAATAGGCTGAGCCGAACTCGACTTTGCCAAGTCTGAGTCTAATCGGTTAAAAAAAATAAAAGTCTAAGTTTGTTCTATGTCCTATCAAAGACTCATTTTTCGACCTATGTATTGCCTTAGGTCAGATTAACCTATTACTCTACTTAAAAAAAACCTATATCATTTGAAAATATGTAAATAAGCAATTCAACTAATATTTAAATATACCAGAACTAAAAATGTTTGTTTATATAGATTTATTTGGACTTAATAGAAATATAAGTTTTGTGAGATTATTTATTTAGGAGAACTTGTGAAAACAACTTATGATATTATTCATAAAATTTTTTCAACTTATTTTCATAAGTTCTTCAAGATAATTAAACTTCACTTTTGTATTTTAATATTAAATACAAGTATAATATAAAATATAGTATATATTTATTAAAATAGATCGATCTATTAAATTTAAAAGACTTTTTTTTTATAGTTTCTATCCTGATTTATTTAATTAAATATATTTATAAAAAAAATCTAGACATTTTTTACTTTAAAAAATAATTTAACCATGTTTTTTTATAGATTAGATCGTAAGCCCTGATAATTGATTTGTCTACCCTCCCCTACTTATGCCACCGAATTGAATACTATACACCTCAAAATATATTCAAATCGGCACCACAAACACTCTTTAACGTATCAAGTAGCATTCTTAAATGTTGTTAAAAATTGAAAACACTAGACATAATTGTAGTTGCTATTAGGCAACCTAAAAGAGCTTTTTAATTAATTGCAATGAATAAGGTTAAATGTTGATCCCCAGCTCTCTTACCTGCTCCTTCAAGTAGTTACCTACATCAACCAAATTTAGTAGCATCACCACTCTTTTCTATTTACTATCACATGGCTGCTCAAAAGTGGGTTTCATAAGTGACAATCAATATAACTAATCTTGCACCCTAAAAATGTGTACCACAACACAACCGGTTGGTACTGCTACTTAATTAGCAACCTAATAAACCTAAATGTATACAGTGATTTCAGATTAAAACTAATTAAAGGATTTGCACCTAATGCTTAATTATGTTATGGAAAGGAACCCATTTTTCTTTGTCACGGTTTGGAGTAATCTTAAAATCCTAATGATAAAAGTGTATCATGTTCTTTTGATTTGTCAAAAAGGTTGTTTAGTACCAGATTCGTCAACCTAGGTTTAAACACTATAATATAATTAATATTATATTAAAAAGGGAGAGAAGTCAAATATTTTTTATAAATATCTTTACAATTAAATTGGTAAGTTTTATAAATGAAGTATTATTCTATTAAAAAGAAATTGATTATCTGCTTATTTTATAATTTTAATATATTTAGAAGATAGATCTTTAATTACAAATTATTTAGATGAAAGAAACATGGATAAGTTATTTCTCAATTTTTTTAAATAAAATTGTTAGATTTATAAATATCAATAATTATTTACATTAATAGAAATTTAATAATTTTGATTTAGGCCTATTTGTTTCCGCTTTAAAAAAATAAATTTTTTCTTTGTATTTTTAAAATTAGATTTTATAAAATCGTTTTTAAAATATTATATGTTTTTTTATATATTTGATTTTCATTAAATTGAAAGACTAGGTCTAATTTTGAAATTTTGATATCTAATTTTTTTCAAATAAGACGATGAAATATCTAAAATAGTATTTCAAGAATAACTATTCAAACTAAATCTTCATTTGAAACTCTTATGAATAATTTCTTTCTAATTGTTTTTCCACAAAATTATGTTATACTATAAAAATCGTTTTAAAAAAAAAGAAAACAAACAGGCCTTTAGACCATTGCAGAAAAAGAGATCAACTAAGGGTGTGTTTGAATTGACGGTGAACAAAATTGATTCTAGTAGAATTGAGTTTGGTAGAATTGATTTTAACATAATTGAGTTTGACAAAATTGATTTATGTTTGGATACATTAATATAAAAGTGAGTTAAACAATAAATCTCAGTGTAAAAATCACTCAGAATCAATTCTAGAGGTAGAAGCTACAAATTCTAGCTTCAAGTAGAATCATTCTGGAGGTAGAATCAATTCTACTCTTAATAAAACAAACACCTCAAAATCACTGAGAATCAATTCTACACATCTAAAATTGACTTTGGATTTTCCAAAAGTTAATCCAAACATACACTAAGTCTCAAGAAGCAAGACAAACTATGGGATGAATATGTTTTAGAGGTATATTTGATTATGGTTTTATTGATCCTTTTAGAACCTTAGATGATAAGAATATGCAAAATTGTCTGACATTTGTTTTGGAATAATTGTCCCTAAAGAACACAATATTCTAAATCTTAAACCTCGCACTCACGATCATCATTGACTTAATTGTTAGAGTGTATGTAGGTACACTTTTACCATCAAATGTATATACGAAGGTTAAGAATACTAAAGTTCGTCAGCATGACCACCATCATTTACAACACGTGAAGAAAAATATATTTCCACATTATTTTACATGTGGGAACCATCAATGTTCCCACACTTGCTCATTCAACAAGTATGGAAGAAAGTTGAACGAAAATAAGAAGCATATGAAAGATTTTAACCGTTAAAGAATGTGAGATAAATGATGAGTTGCAAAATCTCCAAAAAATATTGATTAGTGTAAGATGTTTTTGAAATACATCATAATTGTTCATATTATTATTTCCAAAAATAATTTAATAGAATATATGTTAAAAAGGATTAGTGAAACAAACAATCTGCATTAAATATAGTAAGTTCAACTGTTTTTTCCGTCATATACCTCTTAACATATTCAGAGGAACAAGATGGGAGTTGCACAAAGAATCACAAAAAAAACATAATCTTAGTTTTCAATCACAAAATCAAACTCAATAACAACAACTAAAGCCTAAACATATAGATTTTAAAACTTTACTAAGTATACCAACTAGAAAATAACAACAATAACATCAACAAATAAAAAACAATAATAAATAATAACAAAACTAACATTATCTCAATCTAAACAACAATTAACATTAAACAATAACTCACCAAAAAAAAAAAATCTCTCAACAAAAATACACCAACATCAACAATAAACCTATACCATCAATCTCTATAACGTATTTATTTCTACCAAAACAATAACATATAACATCAATCTCAATTTAAACAACAACAATAAGATTAAATCTCTAATGAGTCTAAAAAACAACAAGATTAAAACCTCTAAGGTTTTAGGGCTAAAAAAGAACAAGAAACAACAACAACAACATTAATTTAACATGAACAATGATGTCAGACATGCCATATCTGCGAAGAAGAAGAAGCTAACAAGAGTCCTAAACATATATCATCTCCATATTTCCATACTTTTTCAGTAGTTGGAGGATGATATATGCTTAGGGGGTTCTCGTTGTTTTGAGCTCTTCGTTAGGGTTCTATGGAAGTTGTTTTATCATATGTTTTTTAGGTAAGTAAAATTGAACGCTACAAGCTACATATATATATATATATATATATATATATATATATATATATATATATATATATATATATATATATATATATATATATATATATGAGTAAAAAAAATTCACTTCTGTTTTTATACAAAACCGAGGTGAAAAATGGCATTTAACCCCTCAGTTTTATAAAAGTATCGAGGTAATATATTACTTAAAAAAAATGATGAATGGTAAAAAAATAAAAAGTAACATGTATTATTTCATTTTTCAATTTTTTTTTTATCATTCACCACATTTTTTGTGTGCTGCAATATTCAAATAAGGACTTGTACTGCAATTGAAAGTTGTTTTGTGCTATCAAGATATTTGGGATCTTATGAAGAATGGATTGACACCAATTGGAGAAGATGCTACAAATAAACAAAAGGCTCTATATAAAGACTTTAGGAAAAAAAGTTTATAAAGACCTCTTTATAATTCATCAATGTGTTACTTTGAGAAAGTTGGTGATGTAGATTCATCGAAGGAAGCATGAGACATCCTGGAGAAATTGTTTGGAGGTGCTGAGAAGGTGAAAGAGACGAGATTAAAAAATCACAAAATAATGTATGAATTACTTTAGATGGAAGAAAATAATAGTATTACTGATTTCTTCACTAGAGTAACGAGAATGGTCAATCAATCAAGACGTATGGAGAAGTGTTGACATCAAGATAATTAGTTTGAGGCCATTACTTACAAAGTTAGATCACATGGTAGTTTCCATAGAAGAGTTAAAGGATTTGTAATGCATGAAAAAAATAAGAGCTTCATGGGATGATTGAATATCATAAACAAAGAATGTTTGAAAGATCTATGAGCAAGATAAAAAGTGATGTGGCTCTGCAAGCACATTCAGCTAAAAATAAAAAATGCAATGGAAAATGAAATTAAGACAAAGATAGTGGAGGATACAATATTTGATTGTTAGAATCACCAACAAGAAGTAAATTCGTTGAACCAAAGACAACCCACAAACCAACGTAATCTCATAGATGTTGTTATAGGTAAAGGAAGAGGTAGTGCAAGAAAACCTGATAAGAGGCACATTCAATGTTACAATGGTCAGAAGCATGGTCACTATGCAAGACTTACAAGACAAAAGAAATAATCAAGAAAACGATGCAATACTTACAAGACATGAAGAACAAGAGATGTTGCTGATGGTCACAACAAAAGATGAAGAAAGATTCAAGAACCAATGATACTTACACTACTACAAATAATGCTTATAATGTGGCACACGAAAGAGATGTAACCTCGGCTACTAAGCCGACATAACGAAGGGTGACATGAAAATTTTCGACTTAACACTTTGATTAATGAAAAAACGAGGGGTAAAGTTATATGATCTTGGGTTCAAACCCCAACATCTGCATTTTTATTATTTACAAAAACATTGTCTCATACCTCTCGATTTTCACAGAATATTAATAAATTAATTTGTTTACAAACTACATTATTTACACAAAATATTAAACTAAAAATGTTGTTCTTTATCGTCATCTCTGTAGCGGTAAAATTATGAGTGTAGGTTATTGGTTAACTTAACTCAATGTAAACAGAGTCGCCACCGTGCCTTTATTTTATTCCAAAAGAAAGAGAAAAAAAGAGTGAATAAATCCTAATGAATCTAAAAGCAAAAAGATAAAAGAATCAAGCAGAGAAAGGGTAAGGGGGTTGGTTATAAAATGAGAATGTTTTAAGCACTCAAAATTTCTGTGGTACTCCACGGGAGCCCTTTGAAAAATTTATTGCTTTTGGTTTGAAAATGGTTTGTTAAAAGAGATTGAAGAGATGAGTAGAGAAATGTTTTTTTTAAAGATTTTTGTGTTTGACGAGACTTGCGTCTCATGCCTACGTACCCACAATGTGCAATGTAAGATCAAAACCCCGTAGTTCGTGGTACAAATAGTTAAAATTGATGTGTTAGATTGATTTTAAAATGTAAAGACAAGTCGTCATTCTTTAGCGAATAATTCCGCTAGAAAGAATGAATCATGTCTAAACATATGAAAATGATTAAAAGAAAAAGTGGACGAGGACACAAAAAGGGTTAAATGAGTTTTGCATTTCTTAAAATATTTTGAAAAAGGTGTCAATATGCTTATGTAGTTTAGCATTTATTAAGAAATGAAATGAAAAAAGTAAAGCCACTTGACCAAAGTCAATGTTTGATTTATTAAAAAGGTTAAATTTTGAAATCAAAGAAGTTTTTGAAAAGAGGGAGAAGTTTTAAAAATTGAAGAAGGGGGAGAAACGAAGAGGCTAACCTTGTGCACAAAATAAAAGCTAGACAAAAAAGGGAGATTTAACCAAAATGAAGTCACTTCAAAGTATTAATAAGAATTTCATCTTTAAGAATTCAAAAGCCAAAGATAACCAATAATAGAGGCAAATCTGCAACAATTAACACCCATGAAAAGGGATAAGAGGTCCCAATTCTAAGTCCATAAGTTCCATCAATACTTCAAAGGTAGTCCATAGGTAAATCACTCCAAAGCATAGGCTAGTAACCAATAGTCCAAGATGAGGAGAATTATGTTTTTTATGGTTTAAGCCTTTATTAATATTTTTGTGTCTAAGTGGACAAAGGAAAAAGCAACACAAGGATATAATGACATGAATATAAATGGATGATAAAGCATAATGAAAGCATAATAAAAAGTAAAGGAGATAAGGGAGAAAAAGATAAAAATAAAGAGGATAAGGTGCGAGAAGGAATTAAAATAGTAATATAGTAATAGTAGTAATAATATGTACATAATAATGGTATGGTGAACTTAATTATCCACAACCAAAAAAATAACAAGGCAATCGATTCTGCTTAGTATCTTACACTATAGTGATTAATCGAGGTGATTAGATCCAAATTCAATGAAGTTTGAAAGAATATTGGGATACCCAAAGCAACTACGCATCAAACTTCAAAAATCGTGGATCTTAATGCAAAATGATTAATCACTCTGGGATTACGCGACCAACACGAGGTCCGGTCCACGAAAATGCAAGTATCTAATTGGATTTTTATTCCGAATTCGGGACACATTTAGATCTATGTTAAACAATTGCCGAGTAATTTACGAAGTAATTATCCTACAAATGAGGCCGGCCAACACCAATTAAGGTGAACGATATTTGTGCTAATACATGTTAGAGAGATGATATAATGGATCATCCTCTAAAAACGTGTCACACGAAAAGAAAGATTGGTAACAGTCTAATCTTAATCGAGATTTCGCATTGATTTATCAAAGGCAACCTATCACGATTCCAAAGTATGAAGAATGATCCAAATGATCATTCATCCATAGATTTGAAATAATGAAGATTAAACATCTTTGAAAATCAACAATCGTCGAATCAGAGATCTCATCGACCAAAAGAAAAATAAGAGATGAAGAGAAATATGAATCTAATTATCTTAAATCTCAAATCGATTAAACCATCATCAATATTAGTCATCTCTCTTGATGGATAAAATTGACACCCAAAATTGCATTGATGAGATTTTATCGGAAAAAGTCAAGATCCAAAATAAAAATCCATAAAAGAACAACTAAAATATCTTTTAGAAAGTTTTTCAAAATATTTTTTCTAAGTTTATAGAAATAATTTTTAATGCCAAAAAAAATAAGGGAGAATCCAAAAGATATAGAGACTAAAAAAAGTGAAAAGAAAGCTTGAGAGAGGGGGAAGTAGCGCATAGAATGGTGGTGGTGGTAGAAATGATAAGTCCATAGAACTTAAGCCCACCACCAACACATATTATATAAAACAGATACAAAAGAAAACTAGAAAAATTATTCAGAAAGAAAAAATGCAGCTTCTTCTTCTTCCATATGTGTACCGCGGGTTACTATTCACTCCACCACGATTGAATTTTGGAACTTCGTCAAATCGGAGCGACGGAGCTCCGATGATATACCATTGTGATCGTGAGAATGCGTGGATCAAGAATATACAATTTATTTCTCCCTTCAGTGTACAAATCAAACGAATGGGAACCACGAACTTTCGTCAAAAAAACTTCACTACCTTCAACAATGGTGAAATAGCTTCCAATCTCTTCCTCTCTTCTTTTTGTTGTGTTGTTGTTGATTCGGATTTGTGAGTTGATGAATTTGATTGATGAAATCGTGAAATTGAATTTGAAGAATGGTTGAAGAATGAGATTTGATTTTTGATTTTTAGAGAGTTTTGAGAGGTTTTTAAGCTTGCAAATTGAAGGGAACAACACTCTATTTATAGAGTTTATGGTTGAAATTTGAATTCAATTTTTCCAGATTTTGCGCGTTTTTGATGGTCACGGGCAATGCGTGTAGCAACTGCGTTTTATATTCATTATTGATGCATTTTGTTTCACAGAAGTGTGTGATCCACATTTCATCTTGTACTCTCCTGCGTTTTACTCACTTAGGCTTAAGCGTTTTGAATGTTGCACTTGTGTATGTGAAGCTGACGGAAGTGCGATGGCTGGCTGGGCGTGATATGTGACGCTGATGCTATGGCTGGAAGTATAAGTTTGGCTGAAGTGAGCGGCTTATTGTTGATGTAGTATGTGGTGCGCTGTAGCTAGTAGGAAAGCTAATGACTTCATCATTTTTTTATTTTTTATTTTTATTATTTGACATAAAGAAAACAAGACATGGGCCTATAATGTTGGCTTATGAAAAAAAATTAGGAACTAAGAAAAAAAACTAGGAAATAATATGAAGTTTGAAAAATTAAAATGAATAATTTGGATATGGAATTAGAATTAAAATATGGAAATAAAAGAAAATGGTGATAGAATTTCTATAAAAAAATGGATAATGGAGATGGATAGTGAATAATCGAAATATGGATGACGTAAAAAATGGTGACTAGAAAAACTGTACGAATCGAATAATGGACGAAACGATGATTTCTTTTATTTTTAGCCCAAAACCAATATTGATTTTTCTTTCACAAACCACATGATTAAACTGAATACAATCATTCCTGAACCACTGAATAATTTGCCAATAAACCACAATCACTTGGATCATCTGAATGAGTCATCCACTGAATCTCTGATCAAATAAACTCTGAATTACTTTAAATCCGTCTGAATCGAATCTCTAGGAAAATAAATCCACAAATTAACCACTAATGAATTAATGAACATACAATATGGCCCAAAACTTATTATGATTCACAACTCGATAATCTGATGAATTCAACATATCACAACTTGAACTTTGAATACACACGGTCTGAGAAATAGCCGTTGACACAAATAACTTGCAATTGAAACAATATTTTGATAGTTTGACCAAGATTAGGTCAAACTTCCATCTGAATCGAAACATAAGTGAATAACCACATCATAATTGAAATCACTTCCTTGTCTTTGAAAACCCACACACAGAGAGAAGAAGAAGAAGCAAACTGCAACATATTTTTGGTATTTTGGTTAGAGGTTAATAAATATATACTAATAAAGGCAACTAAAAGCACGGTGATCCCCTATGAGGTATAGACCTGCACTCGAGAAGGATATACCAACTAGTGTGAGATCTTGTTTGTTTGCAAGATGCAGATGAGATGCGAAAAATCTTAGAGTAAAAAATTAGGGTATGACAATCGCTGTCAGTGAAGAACAAATGTTGGATATCTTGGAGAAGAGAAAATGTTGGAGATCCTCATTTCATAGATCGAATGAAATATATTCTCTATGACTTGCATTTAGTTGTTTCTGATATAAAAAAAAGTTAGATAAATAAAATAAATATTAAATTATATGATTATTTAAGAACAAAAAACCTTGAAACCATGATGATTTTCTACACTTGCAATCCATCACATAAATCTTTGAAAAAGTTAATACACTTTCACCAACCACTTATTAAATAAACCTAACATTTTTTTTGCTCTTGCAATCTATCACAATGATACTTTTACTATGTAAAATTTCATGGCTCTCTAACTAAACATAAAGTTTCACAATGTTTCTTGTGGATTCACTACTATCTAATTTAAATATTCATAATGCTTTTATAATGAGGGTTTTAGGTTTCACGAGGATCACTAATGAGAGTTTCTTGATCGTTGATAGTCATTAAATGGATGATGAAGATTTGTTAAGAACAGTGAAAAGACCGAAAAAACATGTTAATATGTTACCTCGATTATTACTCAAAACCCATGTTTTTTTTTATATTTACATTGTTTACAAAGAATATTAAAATAAATTACTTAACCAAATCAAGAGTTTGACAATGGATTCTTGGAGAACAACCCAGAGGATTTATCTGTTTCAAACAAGGGATTTTTTTTTTTTTTATATTTACATTTTTTTTCTTCAGATTTCTGAGAAATTATATGTTCCTACCAAAAGATTTTTTTTTTGTACTAGCAATCCATCCCAGATTATATTGAACAAATGTTTTCATGACAAGTTATTTCACATGAAAAAAAATGAAAGAGAAATGGATACGTGTTTTTATTAATAAATTTCTCAGTGTTGTCAACCGAGGAAAATAATATATTTCTCAATGTTTTCTTTGATTGACAACATATGAATGTTAGAAAATTTTACCTCATACCCCTACCTTTAGCCCTATACCCCTACATTTTATATAAAATGTCAATTTTACCCTTATATATTTTTAATTAATTAATTATTTTATTTTAAAAATAATTTTAAAATTTTATTTTGTGTACCAGAACTCTTTTGAAAAGTCTCCCGGTACACAAAATAAAAATTCAAAAATATTTTAAAAAATGACTACCGAAACTTTTTTGCAAAGTCTTCTGATACACAAAAATTAATTACCAAAACTCTTTTGAAAAGTCTTCCGGTACATAAAATGAAAGTTAAAAATATATTTTAAGAAATTGCTACCGTAACTTTTTTGCAAAGTCTTCCGGTACACAAAAATTAACTATCGGAACTCTTTTGCAAAGTCTTCTGGTACACAAAATAAAAGTTAAAAAAAATGTTTTAAGAAATAACTACCGGAACTCTTTTGCAAAGTCTTCTGGTGTACAAAAAAGAATTTTAAAAAAAGTTTTAAAAATGACTACCGAAACTCTTTTACATAGTCTTCCGGTACACAAAAATTGACTACCGGAACTCTTTTGCAAAGTCTTCCGATACACACAAAAACAAGTTTTAAAAATGACTACCGGAACTCTTTTACAAAGTCTTCCGATACGCAAAATAAAATTTATAAATTATTTTAAAAAAAAATTAGTTAAAAATATATTAGGGCAAAATTGACATATTTTTATAAAATATAGAGGTATAAGGATAAAAATAGGGGTAGGAGGTAAAATTTTCTGAATGTTATTACATAAATACAACAACAACATTGACACCAATATGTGAGATAGATTGTAAGGGTATTTTTTTTCCTTCAAGATAAAAGAACATTGCATATTTTTTCTGCCTAGCAATCCATCCCAAAGAATGATGCTTTTATAGTGAAACTATTGATTTTTTTTTTTTAATTTGAAACTTTTGTTATGGTTTTTATGGTAAAATTGTTGAGTTAATTTAACTTGGAGGCTTTTTTATGGTGTTTATAGTGAAACTGTTGAGTTTTTTAAATTGGAACTTTTGTTATGGTGTTTATAGTGAAAGTGTTGGATTTTTTTTAACTTGAAACATTTTTTATGGACTTCGTAGCGAAAATGTTGAGTTTTTTTTTTACTTGAACTTTTGTTATGGTTTATATACTGAAATTGTTGAGTTTTTTATCTGAAATTTTTTTAATGCTTTTTATAGTGAAATTATTGAGGTTTTAAACTTAAAGCTTTTGTAATGGTTTTTGTAGTGAAATTGTTGAAATTTTTAGCTTGAAACTTTTGTTATAAGATTAGGGTAAAATATGTTTAACGAGTGCTTTTATAGTAAAATCATATTATTTTATGTCTTAGTTAAATAGAAAATCGAAGGGTTAGAAAATTTTGTTTACACTTATAAACAAATAAAATCATAAATTGCAATAGTTGGGAATCAAATATTGTACTTGTTGTTTTTTCACCTCGGTTTTTTGAAAAAACGAGGGAATTTATGTTTTTTTAAATAATAAAAAATAGCGCGCCTTATATTTATACCTTAGTTTCCTATTGTTCGAGGTGAAAACTTCGTCATGAAAAACGTTATTTGTCGTAGTGTTAGTCTCAGTATGTTCATCGCACATGACTAGAAGGAAATATTGGTTTTTCAACATAAGTCCCTCGATGAAGAACAAGGTAAAATCTACACATGACAATACCCTATTGGTGATGTTCTGATCATGAGGAAATATGGAAAAAGGTCAATAATTCCTGTTCTGGACTGACCTAATGACTAGACATGACCTAATCCACTCTTGCATCCAGGACGACCCAATAACTCAATGTCAAAGGGACCCACTGACTTTATGCCCCTCAGCCGAGGAGGCCTCGTCGACTAGGGTTACTCGTGGTCGAACTCCTATTCTCCTTTCAGACTTCTTCCTGACACCTAGGGGAAGCCACCCAAATTCAGTCAAGGATAACTCTTGCTCGGTTCATCTTCTGCCCAATTGGAACCACATCCGAGAAGGTCTGCTCGTCCCAACAGCTAGTTTCTAACAGTTACCTATTTCTGGGGGATCTACGATCCAGGTCCAAAATAGGGACCAATAGCCAAGCGATGGGGGCATTATATAAACCCTCTCATGTGGGAGGGCCAGGTATCCAATATTCACTCTCATAACTCACTTTCACGTACTTGCTCATTCTTCTGCCTTGTCTTACTTTGGCATCGAAGTGTCTTGGAGGTACACCTCTCTTCTCTCCTCGACGATCGAGCATCATCAACAACGTTCGTGGCCCACTTCAAATTCTGATCTCCAGAAACGATTAGTGGCGTCGTCTGTGGGAAACTTGTTTCCTCGTCTTTCATCCTTGGATCGTTAAGACCAAAACACTTCAGCTCAAACTCTCGATATAGCTAATCGTGACGATGTAGTTGATGCCCAGATTATTACCAACATCCTCGTCAAACAACGGGAAAATGACATAACCAATCCCCCGCTCCGGGAGCCCAATTTTTCTTTGCAAGATGGACACAGCGTCTCCCAGACAAATGAAACAATCCTCGAATCAGAGACCACTCCTATTGATCTTCCTCTCATTCCCATCCCTTAGGGAATCAATCTAATCCTTGTTGCGCTGATTGAGACTATGAATAAAACCAACCTTCTGATCTTGCACCAAGGAGAAATAATAGAAGCCCTGAAGGATCCTCGACATCCTAGATCCACCTCCCTGCCAAGAAGACCCCGCAGGTCCCGTAGTCGTCCGCCTGAATAAAGAAACATCCGCCAATACCCAGAAGAGTCTGAGTCAATCAAGAAACGAGCCTGGTCGTCTCCTCGACGATATCGATCCCCAGAAGCCAGAAAGACGAGGAGGACACTTCATACCGGGACTCGACCATCCCCTAATGGAGTAAGAAAACACTCAAGATCGTCATCCCCGCGACAACATAAAGACAACCGCTCCAGCCCCGTCTCCTACAACCCCAACGAAAAAGATGAACCTCGTGGATCCCTCTCTCGAGAGATCATGTCCACGAGGCTACCAAAGGAATTGGAGAACCCTCTTCCTATGGGGTCCTATAATGGAACTAGGGATCCAAATGAGCATATAGAGAATATCGATGCCCTCATCAACTATCGAGGCGTCCGGGGAGCCATCAAATGTCGGTTGTTTCTAATAATTCTCAGAAAGGGAGCGATGACTTGGTACAAGAGCCCCCCCTATGATTCCATCACCTCCTGGAGGAAACTCGGAAGAACCTTCTCCCGATACTTCACCGCTTCTCGTCGATATCCCAAAACCGAGGCCTCTATAGAGGCTATAATCCAGAGCAAGGATGAATCCTTGCGGGTGTATATTGAAAGGTTCAACAAGGAGGCTGTTCAAATCTCGACCATCAACGACATGAAGAGATACCTCCTCGAACGCGGGCTTCACCCCCGCAGTGACTTCGCCAAGAACGTTGGTATTGACACACCGACCATGCTTGATGATTTTCTCCTCAAAGCCCAGGCGTATAGATAATATGAGGAGAAGGGGGAAACTAATAATGCCCGCGACACCGGGTATCGAGAAGATGCCAAACCCTCAAAAAATAAAGACTCTTCGACATCACATCAGGGAGGTGACAAAAGAAAGGATGACCTCTCCCGCGAACCACGGGAGCACAAAGGACCTTCAGGCCACTTCCATGAGTACACTCCCCTGATCGTGTCGAGGGAAAAAATCTTCTCTGAGTGTGCTAACTCTGAGTTTCGCCGGGATGGCATCCGGTTCCTAAATATTCAGCGACCAAGGCCAACACGGACAAAAAAAAGTACTGCATGTTCCACAAATCTCACAGGCATAATACATATGATTGCATTCATTTGAAGGATGCCATCTAGATCCTCATCAGACATGGTCACCTAAAGCAGTTTACGAAAGGAAAAAAGGCTCATCGACAAGAGGTACAAGAGTATAGGAAGGTCTAAGAAGAAACTCCCTCGGCCACAGATGTCACCCTTTCAGTCGCTCTTAGTATCACCCGACCAGAGGACTTCTATGTCCCCAAGTCGTTTACCGGCCCTACCTACTTCGCTACTTATAGTCCCTAGGAGTTTTTTCCATCAGCAATGGTGATCTCAGGTGGAGGCTACAACAAAATCACCGTAGGCTCGGTGAAGCGTAGGTTCGACCAACCCATCAGCAATAGTTTGAACCAGAACTCCACCCTTGATCCTCCTCGGGGAGGGTCCACTCCCATCTCTTTCTACAAGGAAGAGCTCTTCAGAGGTGCTCTCAAAGCCAACATTCCCCTGCTCTACATGGGATATGTAGTTACTCTACATGGGATATTGAGGTTGCTCGTTAATGCTTTGAAGCAACATCCAAAGGAATCAACACCATCGTCACTAAACCAAATACAACGACCAAGCCCGCTCCCAACAGCTCCGATGAGCCAAAACCACGCCCTCGAGTCGATTCTATTGACCTCGACAACAGGTTCACTGAGGAGGAAAAAAAGCATAGTTGTCCGCAAGAAGTTCCTCATCAACATGTTCAGTGCCTGACGACGAATTTGAGTTGATCGTGCTCGATGAAGATCCCAACAAAGGAGTAAAGATTGGAGCAGACCTCCCTGACTTGGCAAGGAAGCAGCTAAAGGCACGCCACAAGGACAATGTAGATCTATTTGCTTGGAGCGCATCTGAGATGCCCAACTTGGATACAAAAACCGCTTGTCATCGTCTAACGATAGGCCCTGTTGTCTGAGCTGTGGCGCAACGAAGGAGGAAGCAATCTCCAAAGAAGATAGAAGCTTCCGAACAGGCAGTTAGAGACCTCCTAGAGGAAAAGTTGGTAACTGAGGCCAAGTACACTACCTGGCTCTCAAACGTTGTATTGGTAAAGAAAAATAATGGAAAGTGGCGTATGTGTGTCAACTACACCGATCTCAATCGGGCTTGCCCAAAAGATGCTTATCATTTGCCTAACATAGATAGGTTGGTAGATAATTCTACAAGTTTTAAATTATTGTCGTTCCTCGATGCCTATTTCGGGTATAATCAAATACCCATGGCCGTGACCGACAAGATATACACAACCTTCATGACCAAATCGGGAAACTATTACTACAACTTAATGCCCTTCAGATTGAAAAATGTCGACGTAACCTACCAACGCATGATGAACAAGGTCTTTAGAGCTGAAATCGGGCACATGCTCGAAGTCTACATGGACGACATGATCGTTAAATCCCAAGAGGAAACCGATCATGCTCTCCATTTAAATAATTTTTTTAACCAAGCACGAAAATGTAAAATGCGATTTAATCCGAAAAAATGAACATTCGGGGTTCGTGCGAGAAAATTCTTCGGTTTTTATCTAACCGAAAGAAGAATCGAAGCCAACCCCGAAAAATGTCGAGCATTTGCTGAAACGCCAACACCAAAATCTTAAAAATATATTCAATCATTAAACAAGGTCCTCACCTCGCTATCACGCTTTGTGGTAAAATCCGCCCAACACGCTCTCCCCCTCTTCAAGCTCCTCTGCAAAGAGGATACCTTCGAATGGACGGAAGAGTGAGAGCAAGCTTTGACCCATCTCAAGAAATATCTCTCAGAGCCCCCAGTTCTTTCCTGACCAGAGTCCGGTGAAACCTTGTTTCTATACCTGGCCATCACTAATGAGGCTGTCAGTGTTACCCTCATCCGAGAGACACCTCAGGGGCATAAACCTATCTACTTCACGAATAAGGCCCTTCAGGGGCCCAAGATCAGATACAAGCAGATCGAAAAAGGCCGTCTTGGCCCTCCTCAATGTAGATAGAAGAATCAGGCACTATTTTCTAGCACACACGATCATCGTTCGAACCAATCAACCCATTCGACAACTTCTTGGTCGACCAAACATGGCCGGAAGAATGCTTAAATGGTCCTTAGAATGATCTGAATTCGACATTAGGTACAAAAGCAGGATAGTCCTCAAGGCACAAGTCCTAGCAGATTTCATGGTCGAAATGACCACCCATGAGAACGTGGCCTGTGCGTCTAGGAAGTGGACCATTTTTGTAGATGGAGTGTCAAGCTCAACAGGAAGTGGAGCAGAGATAATTTTGGAAAACAAGGAAGGAATCATGATAGAGGTATCGCTTTCCCTCTCGTTCCCAATGTCTAACAACCAGGAAGAGTACGAAGCTTTCCTCACCGGCTTAAGGCTATCCGACGACCTAGGAGCCGAGGAAATCATCATTTGCACGGACTCTCAATTCGTAGCCCTCCAAGTTAAGGGAGAGTACCAGGTCAAAAATGACAATCTATCTGAATATTTGAACTTAGTTAAAGAAAAAAAGACAAAGTTCTTAACCGTGGAAGTGAAACACGCTCCCCGCGAACACAACGTCCGAGCAGACGTACTATCAAAACTTGCAAGCACAAAGAGAAAAGGTGGAAACAAATATGTCATACAAGAGATAATCCCTCGAACAAGCATCGAAAAAGCATCCTTGACGATAGACGTGAATGTCATTGGCGACGTCAACTGTTGGATGACCCCGGTCTATAACTACTTGACAAAAGACAAATTGCCTCTAGATCCCAAGGATGCTAGTATAGTCTGACGAAGAGCTTGCTCGTATATCTTTGTCAAAGGGAAGCTCTACAAACGAGGATTTTTCATTCCTTTCCTCACCTGCGTCGAGATCCACACATCCTGCGAGAGATCCACGAAGGTATCAATGCCTAACATCTGGGTGGGAGATCGCTAGCAAGGAAGGCCCTGCAAGCATGATACTACTGGCTGACAATGCAGAGCGACACCAAAGAACATGTGAAAAAATGAGATAAATGCCAATGACACGAGGATATGCATCGAGCACCCCCAAACGAGCTTAAGACAATGTCCTCCCCGTGGCCCTTCACATGGTGGGGCCTGAACATCCCCGATTCATTCGTCGTCGGCTCAAACCTAAACAAGTACTTGATCATTGGCGTGGATTATTTCACAAAATGGATAGAGGCTGAAGCCTTAGCCAAAATCATAACACTCAACATACTGAGTTTCTTTAAACAAGACATCCTTTCCCGATTTAGAGTGCCCCAAACTATAATCACCGACAACGGGACACAATTCACAGACAAAAATTTCCAGGAATTCTTTACCAACATAGGAACCAAGCAACACTTCGCTTTAGTCGAACACCCACAAACAAACGGGCAAGTTGAAGTAGCGAACATGGTAATCCTACGAGGACTCAAGCAAAGACTAAACGAAATAAATAAACGTTAGGTCGAAGAGCTACACATCGTCTTGTGGGCATACCGAACCACACCTCATTCCACGACTGGAGAAACCCCTTTTCGACTAGCATACGAAACATAGGCTATCATCCCCATCAAAATGCAAATACCGTTCAAATGGACATAAGCTCTTATGGATGAGGATACCAATGCCAAAGCATTGCGTGAGGAGCTCAATCTGGTCGAAGAAGTTCGGTTAGGGGCAACTCTATGCGAGGAGGCACTTAAATAAAAAATCATTATCAGACATGAATCCAAGGTCATAAAGCAAGCATTCAAAGTCAACAGTCTCGTCTTGAGGAGGAACCATAAATACTCCAGAGAGGGCAAACTAACTGCAAATTGGGAAGACCCTTACCACGTCTGAGCAAAAAAGGAGAACAAAGCTTATTATTTAGAAAATATAAATGGGGAAAAACTTGCATGTTCTTGGAACTCTGAGAAACTAAAACAATATTACAATTAAGGCGTCTGTCGGCTAGCTCGAATCTCATCAATGAAGCATAAAAATCGACCTAACATGCACGCCTAGGTACAAGCATTGCTTACTAACATCTCAGACTAACAAGGCCCTCCTCATGAATGAGGAAGTCCATCATCACACAACTGGATCCTCAATCGAGTTTGTCGTTGTCATCGTACTACGAATTGGCAGAACACTCAGCTCGCGAAGGGACGTTCACACCATGAAGCACGGGCCATAAACATGACTCGAGCATCATTCCTCGACCATAAATACTCTGGCAGTTTTCCTGGTTCCCCAAACCGTCAAACATATACGTATACAAAGCAAAATTTCCCCAAAAAACCAAGCATATCTAAAGACCCTCAGCGATCACACAAAACGAACATCACAAAAGCGAAAATCCAAAACAGTCGAGCACCACATAAACACTTAGTGAAAATAAACAATACAAAGTGTGTCCTCTAACGGACACACGTGTAGGCATATAATCACAGAAAAAATGCAAAGAAAAATTAGATAAGATAACGACCACCATGGTCAGACATATTACAAAATGCAGCCACAATGACCAACTTGTTCTGATATTACACAAAAGGGGGAATATTCCCCCCAAACAAGAAAAAGGTACGACACGCAGGCCGACCATCGAATTCACAAAGACTTAACTAATTATCAAGCATTCTCCTGGGCAGTAGCATCGCCGACAGGCTGGTTCTCGGTACAGGTTGCTTGGGCAGGATTATCTTCTTTGATGGCCACATGTCCCTGGTCCTCGTCACCAAGGAAACCGAGCACATAGATCTTCCTATCCACCACCTTGTATAGGTAGTTCGTCCCCTCATTGGTAAATTCTACTCCAGGATTAACTACCCTCAGCTGGGCCGCAATATTTTCAAAGGCCACCGCCTCCATCTATTCGAGGTTCTCACCCCCTGGTCGATCCTAGCAATTAGATCAGCCTAGGTCAACAACAACCTCTGGTCATTAGTCTCTTCCACAGAAGGAGCCATGGTCGTCTTTAGTCGAGCATTTTCCTCCTCAGCTATCTTTCTCTAAGACTCAGCAGTAGCCAGGGCCTCCTTCAACTCTTTGCTATTCTTGAGCGCATCCTTTGACACCTCAGAGACCTTGCGAGCCTTGTCCTCAGCAACAGACAACAAGGTTTTGACCTTTAGTATTTCCTGCTCCTAGGTAGCAGTCCCCTCAACGTACATCAACACCATGGCCAGGACCCTCATCACCACATTGGCATCCTGGGCTAAGGCCAACCTCCTTCATGGTCTGTTCAGTTCCTCTAGGCGCAATGTTTCTGCCCGATGAACTTGGAGGGAAATCTCCTCGAAGAAATTCAGTCGGAGAAAGCAGGTGAGAAGCTCGAACTTAGGTTTCGAAGGAATCCCAGTCAGATTGACAATGTCCTCGGCCCTCTTCCTTTTTCCAAGTTAGGAACCTGTGCCTAGAGATCCCTAGGGAGCTGAGATGGAGTTGCCCGAACCCGAACTAGTCGTTACCAAACGATTAACCAATCGAGTCTAGGTCAGCTTCTTTCCTCTCCTCTTGGCAGCGTTTTCCATCACTTTATCATGTACGTCCAACATGGAATCTGAAAAGGGAAAAAGAAAAAAGTTAGAACATAAACATATACGACCAAAATATACAAAGCGAACATATATAATTAACTCTAAACTACCAATGTAAGCTAAAAATTCCTCTTTCGTCTCACAAGCAAGGAGCTTCTCCATATCTATAAATCGAGATTCCACCATTGCTCTGCCATCCTTGTCTAGAATTGGACGACCTTTCTCATCCATGTATTCAATCAGGGAAAAACCCAAAACGAACTTCATCAGGACGTCATATCTAGCCATATCCTCGGTGCTCATTTTGGAGGCTACGGTCAGATACTCATCTGTGTCGTGTAAGAAATGGTCATGAGTCCAGGAGAATTGGAACTTCAACATCAGGCGGGGAAAAGGTCTCCCCTGGTCATCGAGCAAGGTTTTCCCATTGTCTTTGGTATCATGCCCCCAAAAATATACGAAATCACAGGCAATATCTGACACCGACTCCACCAGGTAGTATCAATCTTTAAAGCTGTAATCGACTCCGAGTAAGCCTTAAAAATCTCCCTCTTCTGTTTAAGGGATACCCATCCATATCATCCTTGGAAGACTTGCCTCTAAAGGTGGAAGACATGGAAAAATAAGGGAAGAGTTTCCCCAATCTTCAGGTACCCACATGTAAGCTCGAAGGCCTTCAGAAACACAAAAGAGATGGGGTGAAATTGCGAGTGGGCCAGCTCCAGGTGAATAAAGACAGACGTTTGAAAGGTCGAGAACGGGAGCCTTAATTTGAGCTCCTTGAAAATGTAATCATACATAGAGAATTTGTTTAGCCCGTATGGCGAGAAAATTCGATCTCCTTCATCAGGGTATCGAACATACCAGTCAACAGGATCCCCAACTACCGGGGAATGACCCTCCTGAGGAACGGAGTAAACAGATTGAATATGAAACGGCTCCTCTGCAACCTAGTCTTCGTCAGTAATCTCCTGCTCGACGGAGTTTTCCTCGGGAGGATTATCTTCGGTAAGATAAGAGGTGGTCTCTTTGGATGAAGTTCCTTCAGAACTACCTGAAGTCGAGGCAGTATCCTCGGAAATCTCTTCCACTAACATATAGTCATAGTCTTTGGCATATAATTTGCACCTGAAAAATTAGCGAAAGAAAATGTGAATTTGATGCTTTAAATCAAATCAACCCTTCCATTATTGATCAAGTAAAATGGCTTGCAGAGGAGCGCGGACAGTGTCTTCGACCAAAGCCCTCATTCAAAGTTCCTTTTGAATACATCCTCAAAAGTATGCCAGATGCTCACGCGAGGAAGAAAATTCGAGAACGAAAAAATTTCAACTCATGTCGAGCACAACACCCTCGCTAAATGAAACCCAGAACTCTGGTTGAACTTTAACCATAGCCACCATGAAAAAGCATAGAAAACACCCTTATGGGATCTACTCATGTAACGATGACACATAACGTTTATCATCCAACGGAAAAGGCGTAGACGCCGCGTCATAAACCAACAACCATGATCAGGAAACCCTAACCGCATGCATCTCTACTGAATGAAGATAAAAGCTATCCTAAAGCCAGAAAGTCGCAAAAACTTACATGTTTTTGGAAGCTGTGAAGGTGGTTGGTAGAGTTTCCTCGGTAGTTACGGTGGAAGATGATGGTTGACGGCAGAAGTATTGAAAGCTTGACAACATGGTCGTTGTCGAGTAAAGGGGAACTAGGCGAAAAAGTATGCAAATAACTTACTTTGTCCTATTTATAGATGCCCTCAGCACTTGTAGCCTGGGATCTATAAATGATACACAAATAACACACTCATGACCTAGGGGAAGGCATAGACTAACCATCATTACGCATTAAATTCAAAAAATTCCCAAGGCGCACGTGTGAAACGATCCTTCTACAGCATTAAGTGATTGACCTCCTCGTGCATCGAGCAAAGTTGCAACGCTCAGGCTTAGTCGAATAAGTCCCTATTCGGGATAACAAAGAACTCTTACAAAACTCGGGATTCATCCCATAAGTGACGAGATGCCCTTAAGTCATCACTTCCGCGACCAGAAGCAACGACTTGGGGGGTTCCTGTTCTGGATTGGCCTAATGACTAGGCATGACCCAATCCACTCCTGCATCCAGGACGAACCAATAACCCAATGTCAAAGGGACCCACTGGCTTTATGCCCCTCAGCCGATAAGGCCTCATCGACCAAGGTTACTCGTGGTCGAACTCCTTTACTTCTTTCAGACTTATGCCTGGCATCTAGGGGAAGTCACCCAGATTCAATCAAGGATAACTCCTCCCGGGTTCATCTTCTGCCCGATTGGCACTACATCTGAGCATGTATGCTCTTCCCAAGGGCTAGTTTCTGGCAGTTACCTATTTCTGGGGAATCCATATCCAGACCCAAAATACGGACCAATATCCAAGCATTGGGGGAATTATATAAACCCTCTCATGTGAGAGGGCCATGTATCAAATATTCACTCTCATAACTCACTTTCTCGCACTTTCTCGTTCTTCTAACCTGTCTTACTTTGCCATCAGAGTGTCTTGCAGGTACACCCCCATTCTCTCCTCGACGACCTAGCATTATCATCAACGTCTGCGGCCCACTTCAATTTCTGATCTCCATTAATGATCAATTTCAATGTATTATACATATCATTTATGAAAATAAATTTTCTCAGCATAAAAAACCGATCGAGAATAATAACAAAGTGTTGATAAAATATAAGATGAATAGAGTTCTCAACTCAAGTGGTAGGTTAATCTTGAAGGCAGTCATGTTTCATAATAAATAAAGATTAAACTTAATGTGATGAAGCACAAGTGTGTGGTAACTACAACTAGCATAGATGAATGGCTATGGCACTACAGACTTTTCCATCTCTACTTCGAAGACATCAAGAATTTGAAGAGAAGAAATTTGGTTTCAAGATTACCAAAAATCGAAATTCCAAATGAAGTGTGTGAATAATGTGTTTAGGAAAAGCAACACAAGATATAATTTAATGTGTGTGGTCCTATCCCAGTAGACACGATTGGAGGTAATAAAAGCTTTGTCACAATCATAGATGATTTGAGTAAAAAATTATGCACATTGAAGGTGTGAGAAAAACACAAGAAATTGGGGTTTGAATTGGGTTTTCACTCTTGTTAAATTTTTCGTCTTTTGTTGTGGAAGCATAAGTAAATAAACTAAAGCATACGCAAGATATAAGAATACGAGCTTTATCATGGTTCACTTGAAAACCTCAAGCTAATCCAGTCCACCGCCATGGTTATTTTGCCTTAGACAAGGACTTAATCCGCTATAACCAAACTGATTACAAGGTACAACACAACACGTAACTAACTGCCCAACCAACTGATGCGACTTAGAACATTGTACTACCAGCTGATGTGACTTTATATTGCGGGGCTAGCTGCCATGACTAATTGTGCAACACCTGTTGTGACTTTCACTACGCGGCTACCTGTCATGACTAACTGCACAACCAGCTGATGTGACTTATAACACTGCACAACCAATTGATGTAACTTCCAATCACTAAGACACATAGTCCTAGTCATCCTAAAGCTTCTGACCTTCACTTGGTCCTTTAGGGAATACAAACAATCTGTTTGTAAAAGGGTAATGTTTACAATTTTGTGTTTCTTACATAAGCTAGGTAAACACATTTAAGATCAGTGGATCAGAAGAACAACCTATACACATTCTATGAACATTACATTTTATGGTAGCTCAAAATTGTGTGGAGTCTTCTTCTTCTTTCTCAAGGAGCTTATTCATGGACAACAACCCAAGCTCTTTGTGTTGTAGGAAGTCTTCTTCTTCTAAGCTTGTAAAGGCTTGATCAATCTTGTTACGACACATAAGAACTTCATCATCTTGTTTCACATAAGAGCAACATTATGGACAACAATCACGTTCTCTTATTTCAATGATCATACATAGACACACTTTTCAGTTGTGCATTTATCATTCAATTTCCATGAACATTTCCTTAGCTATTATATGTGGTTTTAGTAACCTTTTGCAACATATTCAATTAAGCATATTAATAGACCAATAACTTCTGCATCAATAGTTTGTTCTCTAACCATTATTAGCCTTTGGGTTGCATCTTCATTCATGCATTACATGGATTGTGATGTCGTCACATTTTTTCACATGATTACTCCCTTATATAGAAAATAATAGATCCGTTGGAGAGCAGTTGGATACTGAAGAAATGTCATTACACAAGGATGGAAATCCTAATACCACGTCTGTCCTTTTCCACAAATTAAGTTTAGTGGAGAGGTAGTGGAATAAAGCATTTTGTACTGTGTAATTTCCTTGTTAACAGTAATCTTATCTTCTGATCTTCAGAGGCTTATGATTGTGATATAATTGAAGCATGAATAGAGAAGTGATAACCGGGTCTTCAGAATCTCAAGTCTTCAATGTCTTCAAAACGTGTTCACCTAAACCTCGTCTTCAGAACTTCAGCACTTGTCTTTGAAACCCTTGGTCTTCAGAAACTTGTTAAATCATAACCTTATCTTCAGAATCTTCAACACTTGGTATTCATAACCTTAATCTTAAGAAACCTTAAGTCTTTAGAACCTTTAGCACTTTTTTCAATAGAACCCCAAGTCTTCAGAATTCTTCAACACCTGGTCTTCATAAGATAACTACTTCAGAAGCTTCGCTTGCTTCAGAATCAGAACGACACACATAACATAATCCAAGAGAGCATTGCAGCAACAATATAAAGGTATCTCATGATCTTTTTTATTGTGATCAAATACTTAATCATCCTTGCTTCTTTAGCACACATGCATCTTGTGTTACACATAGTAACTCACATATGGTATTTAATGATCATCTGAACTCTGTTTGTTAGATCTAAGAACTTATTTAACATGATCTGCAAAATAAAGAACATTAGAACATCAAATTGTTCTTACACAAATACTCCATTGTTATCATCAAAACATAGAGATAAGATGCATAACCAATTCTTGTTCTTACAATATCCCCCTTTTTTATGATGACAAAATTATATATTTTGATAGAACAATTTATATAGGGTAATCCCCAAATACAACATATTCAGAGTTTTAGGAAACAACCCCCCTGAATTTCTTAATCCGAAAATTTCATTTTTGCTTGTTCACGGTCTCCCCCTAATCCCAAGACTCACAAAATAAATTTTGAGTTTTCAGAACATAAGATAGAGAAGGAATACTTCCCTATGGTGACTCATAAGAGTCTCACTAAAACACCTTGTCTTTATCTCAATACTTGGTTACTATCTGAACTTGATGATTGATCAAAGCTTGATTCTAAATCTGATTGGATATATAATTTGATGAACAATCAAAGCTTGATTATGAGTCTGATTAAATAAAGCATCACTTGTGTATCATAACTTCATTTCCTTGATTCTTCTAAGACCAAAACATTATACTTATGTAGAAGCTTACAACTTCTTAAGCATCAAAGTTTGACTTGACATAATCTTCTTTCCATATCTTCAGATAGTTTGTGACTTCTGATTAGCTCATATCTTCTGAATAACATCTTTGAATTGAAAAGTTGTCTTTGACTGCTTTCACAAAGATTTTTGCTTCTGATTCTTAATGTTCTGAAAGTTCATATTCTTAGACAATTTATAACTTCTAAACACTATGATACCAAAACTAGATAACTTTAACTTTCATAAAGTTCTCAACTTCGGAACAATATTGGGTCTATCTGATTTGAACACATATTTTCACAAAGTGTACAACTTCAATTATATGATCTATCACCGTTTTTCCTTAAGATATTTTACTTAGAACCAGAGTCGACATTTGTTCATAAGATCTTAGACTCAATGCTCTTTTCTTTTAACCCATCTTAGAACACTTAGTGAACTTTTTCAAAGTTCCTTAGTTGAAATAGAAACATCAAACATTTTGTTAGCAGTAAACACATTTTATATCAGTTTAATTATGTTTGAGTTTCGATTATGAAAATAAAGATTATCAAAATCATCTTAGCTTTCTCCCCCTTTTTGACATCATCAAAAATGTTATAACAGTTAAGCATATTAAGCATTATAATGATAAGATAAATATATCAGAAAAACAAGTCATACATATCAAAAGAGAATTTAATTCATAATTGGAGGAAATGTCATTGAGCATGTGCAATAGGAACAACAAAACATAGACAACATAATTTAAATCCTAAAATTTAGCCTATTGAGTGCCTAAAGTTGATAGGGAGGAGGAAGCCTCATAAGGAGATGACTAATGTCATTCTTGAGGCTGGCAATGGATTCATCATGTTTATCCATTCTTGAAACAAGAAGCTCATGGTTCTTTTTAAGAATTTCTAGAGCTTGCAACACTGAATAAGAAGTCTTCGTCGATGCATCTTGCTTTGCTTTCAGAGCAGTTTCTTTCTCTAAGACCTCTTTAGCCAAATTCTCAGCCCTTTCATTTTTGACAACTAGCTTCTCTTCCACTTCACGCTGAGCTTAAAGTTGTTTTTCAGCTTGTTGAACCTCATTATGTTTAAACTGGTCATAAAGTTTATGAACCTTTAGAAATTCCTTAAACATCCAATCATTGAACTTAGTCAAGGTAACACTTATGGCTTGAGGATCAATGTTGGAGCTAGATTCATCAGAAATATCCTGAAATCCTTTGATTGTATTATCCTTGAAAGCAATAACTGACTCAACAAAGAAAGTAATCAGTTTATCTGACTAGGTATGATCAGAGTCTATGGAAGATGAATAACCCAAAGATGATGAATCCTTATGTTCAGAAGGATTGTTGGACTTCGAGGATTCAAGTTCTGGTGTTGGCATTTCTTTAGAAACTGGGATTTCTGTAGGATTAGGTTCAGTGATTGTTGGTGATGGATTGATGATAAGAGAGTTATGTGGTAGAGTGGGTGTGGTCTGAATGAGCATGGTGATGTTGAGTGGTGATGGTTATGGTGATGGAGATGTAACTGGTTGTGAACTGATTTGAGGAGTGGTTGTAGGAGGTGGGATTGTTTCGAATGAAACATGCACACAATCAGTTAAGGTTTGAGTGGAATGAGGTTAAGATGGTGTGAATGTCATGATGGTTGAAAAAAGAAGGGGTGAAGTAGGAATAGATAAGGCAACATTGTTGTTCTTAACAACAACAAAAGCAGATTCAGAAGTCTTACTTGAAGCTTCTGGTTGAGACTTCAAAGCCCTTATGGAATGAATTCCTTCTCCCTTATGACTCTTAGTGATTTACTTCTGAGAAACATATTCACTTTATTACTTTTTGTTCTTCATTAAATCTGGAGCATCCTCTAGAATAATTTCCCAATCGAAATTGGTCATGTCATAGCAATCATTTTCAAGAATTTGGACATAGTTCATAATGACTTCCAAGGATTATTGCTTAGTGAACATAGGAAACTCGTCCACGTGAGTTTTCTTTTCCTTCAAAGTTTCAGAGTTTGTAGTTGTTGGTTCAGGATTAATGACATCGATAATCTTCATTCTAACCAGATTTTTTCCATTTAGAGGAGATCTAGTAACGATTTCTAATTTTTCTCGGTGCTTGACTTTGTCTAGACTTTCAATCAACTTGCTTTCTATCAGAATATCGGATATCAGCCTTCCCATAGGAATGTAGTTCTTTTGCTTTTTGCCAAAATACCTTGTTTCCATCACCGTATCTCTGAGATACTTGAATAACACAGATGAAAGACGAATTTTCATCTTATTCAAATATAGTACAACATGTACTTCTAATCAGCGTTAATGAAGTCTGATGAACTAGTAAGGGGTATGTAATATATGGTTCCTAAAATGAGTTTATGCCAAACTCGTAGATTCTTAGACAGATCCAGAGGTTTTTATGGACCCTTCCCAATTGCAGAGTTTGTGAAAATAGCAGGGCTGATTGTTCCTTTCAGAGACCATGTTTTGTTCTTCATTTTGTAGAGACGCTTTCCACTAGCGTTCTCCATACCCAAGAGTGTTGAAATAGACTTCTCAGTAATGACGATCTTGTTTTCCAGAACATGTGACACAATGACGTATTGATTTGCTTCAGCATGTGTCCAAAATTCTTTAACGAGAAATGGGTAAATATGATCATGTAAGCGATCAAAGTAATTCTTCCAACCTTGAACAATTAGTTGCTCAGTTAAATTGATACCATTGTTGCGAAGGTTGTCAAAATCCACTAAAGCTTAATAGAAAACCTCCAATTTAGGAAATGGAGTTTTGAGATGAACTTGACCAGGACTATCTATAATAGGTATTTCAACTGATTTCGCATGCAAAGTTGGAGTTAGACCAGTCGTTGAAGCCATTGGAGAAGACATCGTGTTTTCTGCTTGTTCAGATTGTTGAGAAAACTTGTAGATATCTTGTTGTTGAACATCCATTTGAGAGGTTGAAGGTGATTGCGAGCTCAAAAGAGTTTTTAGGGTTTTAAGTTTTCTAGGAGAAAAAGGTGGAAGTAAGGTAGTGTATGAAAGTGAGAAGGTGAGTATATATATATATATATATATATATATATATATATATATATATATATATATATATATATATATATATATATATATATATATATATATATATATATATATATATATATATATATATATATTACTCAAAAAAGTAATAGCCCGTTAAGCATGATTACTAATAATAAATGTAAGGCAAGAATGGAAAATCATAAAGATTTATACCTATTTTCAAAACAACTAACTAAAGCCAATGCGTCAATTCATAATCACGCATGATCAGTGAGTGGGACGGTTGTCACGTTCACATTCATACGATCTATGATGAAAGGACAACATTTAATGTTGTGACTGTTCATTATTCAGAGAATAAATAAAAATATTTTCTCTTGAATAAGAACCATTCAAATCATGAGACTTTCACTTATCAGAAGGTTTATGTTTCAGAATTTCATAGGTATTTGACCAGATATGTTTCTAATTAAAACATCTTCTATCTTGTAGAATTATCTTTATCAGAAGAAAACTAAAATGAGTTGGGGATAAAAAACCATTACCTTTGCGATTCTGAACATCTTTTTTATAACTTCTGAGTGCTTTAATTTCTGATTCGGACTTCTACATTCTTCAGAATGACTTCTCAAAAGTTCTAAAGAGTTGCTTCCTGACATCTCAGACTTCTTCAAAAGTTCTCTTTATATTCTTATTCTGAAGAACATAAGCTTCTTATGACTAATGATAGAATCTAGATTCTCAGAAGGAATCTCCTGGTACTTTGTAGCTTTTTGGACATTCAAAGCATTTCCATCTATATGTTTTATATTTCCTAACCATAACTGTCAGAGTTATCTTAACAATCATTTTCTTCTTAGTTTTTTCTTCTGTGGGAAGACAAATCTTCTTTGTTTTTTACTTCTTATCCCATCTTGAGTAGAAGCATCTTCAAGATCTTCTAACTGTTTAATTAGTTATAGTAAGCTTCTAATCACTTAACAAACATCTGATCATCTTCAGAAGTTCTGACAAAGGAATCAACATTCAGAACTTTAAATTCCTTTGTTCGTGATTTCTGACAGACTTCATCAACCTTCATCTTGAAGTCATTATGCTTCAATATCATGAGCTATCAATCTTTCTTCTTTACATGAAGAATTTCCTAATGATTTTATATGAGAAAGTCAAAGGTGGACGAATCTGGTTTTTGAAAACATCTCATACTCAAAAAGAATTAATCTTTAGTAAATAAGATTTGTTACTTTCTGATGATTTAACCCTGATAAGGTACATTGTTCAACCAACGTATTCCACGAATAACATTAAGCAAATATTTCTTCTTCTCTAATGAATCTATCTTATAAACTGATTCTTCAATCTTCTTACAAACTCCAATAGAAAAGATTTTGCTATTGTAACACGGTGGGAGAACTGACTTTAGTTATGTTGCGGATAGCAAGATTCGCCACCGACTTTTATTTTATCCAAAGGAAAGGCATAAAAGAACAGGAAAGACCTTTAAAAGATTTTTGGGTTCAGGGGTAGGTTATGTAAAGGGAAGGTGTTAACACCCTTTACATCCATGGTTATCCATGGGATCTTAGTTACTTAGCTCACTTTAAAATGTTTTTGAGAAGTGTAGTGTGTGTTTAGAAATTTTCTTAAGTACTTTATAATGATCCATGTACGGATATATATGAAGCCTTTGTTTTGAAAATTGCTTGAAAAATGTGAAGTGTTTGAAATGTTTTTGAAAAGTGAGCAAGTACACAAGAGGAACCTACCCTAAGTTAAGTCTTTTCTGTTCTTAAATGTTCTTTAAATGGTAAGACTATCCCTATTATTAAGGAATAGGTAGTCATTACCTTGGATGTGTGAGGGACAAGTGAAGGGACATCTGTGATTAGGCAACTGTAAGGTGTATAAGCAATTTGAAGGGACTTATCATCTTTATTCGAAAGGGACAAGATCATTACGAAGGCAACCATTAAGGGACTTGATCTTTTTATCTGTTAAGGGACTAGATGATATGAGAAAAGGGACTTCGCTTTACACCTTACTTGACCTTTTGTTTAGGCAACTTGAGAGGTAACCCTTAAGAAGTGAGATGGCGATCAAAGATCGACTTACGTGTGTGAGTGTACCAATTCAGATATTTATCTTTAAATTTTAGTGATCTAAATTTAAATTTACATACAAACATGTTTTACACTCCCTATTTTACTAACCATGGCATTTAAAAATAATAAAACTTACTACTACAACTATTACATAATGGATACAATTACATTATAATAATTAAAATAAATAAGTAAATAAATAAAAAATTAAATGGGTTAGTAGTAATAATAATAATAAAATAAATAATCACATAATAGATAAATAAATAAAGAAGTTAGTAATAATAAACAAAATAAATATAAGAAAAAGAAATTAGCATAATAATATAAAAAAGAGTTCAATTTTTCAAATAAATAATTATTTTTAGATTTTTAATAAAATAAATAAATAATAAATAAAAAAATATGATTAATTGTCTAATTATTTAATTTTATATACATATTATAAAAATATTGGTTGATTATAATTAAATAAACATATTATAAAAATAAATTATATTCATAAGATCAAATTAGGATTTTTAATTGTTTTAAAAATAGTCTAGGGTTTACTATTTAATTAAATTATTTACATGTGAAAACTATATTCAATAATAATTATAAACAAATTATAAAATAATGTACATAATTAAAATTTACAAATAAATAAATTAAAAGTTATAATATAATTAGGTTTTTATTAGGTTAATCAAAATAAATTAGGGTTTATGAGAATATTAGGTTTTATATAAAATATTTTTAGGGTTTTAGAAAATATTAGGGTTAAGTAATTAATTTACAAAATAAATTCAAATTATATATATATTTAAATAATATGAACATTTTATTTTTAACATTTTAAATTTATTAGATAATTATAACATAAATAAATTAAATAGAAATAACAAGAAAAAGTGAAAAAAAAACTTACCTGGGACTGGGATTCGAACCCAGGCCCTAGGGTTCAATCTTTGAGTTCTGCCTCCACAACCACCAGGCCAGCGTGCGCTTGGTGAACATAGAATGAGTACTGATGATTATATTTTAAGCCTGAAAAACATAAGGGAAATAAAGCAAAAAAATGTTGGAGGTGGGATTCGAACCCTTGTCTTGACCTCCATTCACGCGCATGCTTGCCATCTGAGCCATTGCTACATAATTGAAATATAATAGAAAACAATTCATAATAAAATAAACGTATTATTCAAATCAGAATTTCGCGCCAAGGGTCTTCTTCTTCCTCAAGACCTGCGTTTTTTCCTGCGAATTAAGTTGCAATATTACCTGCGATTTTAAATTTGCAGGAAAACCTATATTTTCCAAACATCATGTAATAAGTAATGTAACATCAAATTAACCGTATCAATTTGTTATTCATAGCTTGGGCAATCTAAACATGTCCTTAAGAGGTCTTTAAGTGACCTAAATCATGAGTCCCCAAATTCGACCTCGAAACCCTAACAATGGCAAATGACTTATCCTGCATCAAAAATTAAATCAAAGATACCAGAAACGATCTACATTCAATTACAAACAAGAATCAACAATCAAAATCATGTTAGAATGCTTATATGAATGAAATCGAAAATTTCAAATTCAAGATGAACATGGATTCGGTTCATGATGTTTGGCATGCTTTTGATTCTTTTAAGGATTGGAATAGGTTCAGTGATGTCCAAGGAGTGTTTTGCAACCTTTAGAATGCCTTGAGAGAGCCCTTAACCAAGAATCCGAATTGAGAGTTTTTTATGAATTTTTGAAAATTTGAAACTTACTCTTGAGGCAGCCAATCCGTCTCCTATGCATTGTGATGAGTTTGTGTACATATAGTGAACTGAATTAGGTCAAAAAGTTGGGCTATCCTTTGGATATTTTGGTCATGGAAGATTGAAAAAAGATCATGCCTTAAATTTCAAATATTCTTGAATGTAACCTTGCTATTTTAAGACAATCTCCATAATTCTCATATCAATTTGATCCAAGCCATATTTATGATTTTCTAGAAGCAATATCTCATTTAAATATTTGATTTATCTATTTTATTTTGATTTAAAATGATTTAAAATGAATAAAATCAAAATAAATAAAATAAAAATAATAAAAAATTTGAATAAATGAGGGTTAGGTCGTGCATGATGTCATGTTAAAGTTTGGATCACAAAATTGCAAGCCCATTTGGAAGAATTTGGTTTTAAGCCCCCATTTGTTTCATAAACTTCCCTAAAATTTCCCAACTTTGCAAGGGCACAAATCCTTCAATTTTAATGCTATGAGGGTGTTCTTGGACATTTTGGAAATATTAAGGAGTCCTATAACCAACCCCATTGGTTTCATGTCCATATCTTTTACCATTCTCAAGTTATGCTCTTTTGAAGTTGTTGACTTTTTGTTGACTTTTAAAAGGACCTATAATGTCTTAGCTCATACCTTCCAAATGAAGCATTTTTGGGCCTGGCTTGTGAGACACAAAGTTGTAGAGGATTCAATTTCCTTCAAAATGAGCTTTGGATGGGAAAAATTTGATGAAGCATGTGAAAGTTATGGCTGGTCAAAGTTCAGTTGACTTTTCCTTAGAAAACCCTAATTTAGAAACTCCTAATTCTTGATGATCTGGAATCTCCTTGATGAATCATGATCAACCCTTGATCAAATGATGAATTTTATTTCATATAATTGATGTTGGCAAAAAATCATGAAGTTTGACTTTGGTTTGACCACAGTTGACCTCAGTTTGACTTTTTAACTGCTTTGATTGATTTTGACCTATCTGATAATCTGACTGAGCAAACCTTTGAGAAAAGTCTTGAAACTTGACATGGGGATTCTTGAACACATATAGGATGTTATGAAGCTCACTTGAAGTCTTGGAAGTCCATTTAGCCTGATTAAAGTCAAAACCCTAGTTTAGGATGCATTGCTTAGGAGGATGCATTGTCTGAGGGAAATGTCAAATTTTCTGACTAATTGTGAACTTTGTGAACCTTGTGAACATCATGAGATGTCTTGTGAACCTTGTGAACCTTTTGAACCTCTTAGTACACAAAGTCTTGTCTTGTGAGGGCAAATTTTGGGGTGCAACAACTATTGACAACTTCAAACTCCAAGAATCAGTGACTTACTCAAAGTAACCTTTCTGGTTTATCAATTTAGTACTCATGCTTATTCATTATCAAATGAGATTTTAATATATGAGACTGATATTGTAGATGGAGGAGACTATCATTGAGAGCGTTTCTCACAGTGCCTCTGGACCTTTATCTGACACAGTTAAGGGTTTGATATCCATCAATAACATAACCTGAGCTCTGATACCAATTGAAGGTGTTAGAAAAACACAAGAAATAGGGGATTTGAATTGGGTTTTCACTCATGTTAACTTTTTCATCTTTTTTTTTGCAGAAGCATAAGTAAATAAAATAAAGCATAAGCAAGAGATAAGAGCACAAGATTATCCTGGTTCACTTGAAAATCTCAAGCTAATCTAGTCCACCCGCTAAGGTGATTTTACCTTAAACAAGGACTTAATCCACTATAATCAAAGTGATTACAAGGCACACCACAACCTGTGAATAACTTCACAACCAACTGATGTAACTTAAAACATTACACAACCAGCTAATGTGACTTCACCTTGCGTGGCTACATGCCGTGACTAACTCCACAACACTTGTTGGGACTTCTACTATGCGCGGCTACATGCTGTGACTAACTGCACAACCAACTGATGCGACTTACAACACTGCACAACCAAATGATGTGATTTCCATTACTAAGACACACAATTTATGTCTTCCTAAAGCTTTGACCTTCAATCGGTCCTTTAGGGAATCCAGACAATCTTTTTGTAAAAGGGTAATGTTTACAATTCATTGCTTCTTACATAAGCTAGGTAAACACATTTAAGATCAGTGGATTATAAGAATAACCTATACACATTCTATGAATATTACATTTTATGGTAGCTCAGAATTTTATGGAGTCTTTTTCTTTGTTAAGGAGCTTCTTCACGGACAACAACCTAAGCACTTTGTGTTGCATGAAGTCTTCTTCTGCTAAGCTTGTAAAGGCTTGATCAATTTTGATACGGCACATAAGAACTTCATCATATTATTTCACATGAGAGCAACATTTTGGATAACAACCATGTTCTCTTATTTGAATAATCATACCTGGACACACTTTTCAGTTGTGCATTTATTATTTAATTTCCATGATCATTTCTTTAACTATTATCTACGGCTTTAACAACCTTCCACATCATATTCAATTGAGCATATTCATAGACCAACAACTTCTGAATCAGCAGTTCATTGTCTAACCATTATCAGCCTTTGGGTGCATCAACATTAACACATTACATGGACTTCAACATTGTCACATTTCTTCACATGATTACTTCCTTATATAGCCAAAAATAGATCTGTTGGAGAGCATCTATCTACTGAAGTAATGTCGTTACACAAGGATGCAATCGTACTGCCACGTCTGTCCTTTTCCGCAAATTAAGGTTATTGGAGATGTGGTGGAATAAAGTGTTTTGTATTGTGTACTTTCCTTGTTAACAGTAACCTTGTCTTCTGATATTTAAAGACTTCTGGTTGTGATATGATTGAAGCTTGAATAGAGAAGTGATAATTGGGTCTTCAAAATCTCAAGTCTTCAGTGTCTTTAGAATTGTTCATTGGAACCTTGTCTTTAGAACTTTAACACTTGTGTTTGAAACCTTTGGTCTTCAGAACTTCAAGTATTCAGAGTCTTCAGAACCTTGTTCAATCTGAACCTTATATTCAGAGTCTTCGACACTTGGTCTTCAGAACCTTAATCTTCAAAAACCTTAAGTCTCCAGAACCTTTAGCACTTCGTTCACTAGAACCTAAAGTCTTCAGAGTTCTTTAACACCTGGTCATCAGAAGATAACTACTTCATAATCTTCACTTGCTTCAGAATCAGAACCACACATAAAATAGAATCCAAGAGAGCATTGCATCGACAATATAAAGGCATCTCAAGATCTTTCTGATTGTGATAAAATATAGAAGCAACATTGCTTCTTTAGCACGCAAGCGACTTGTGTTACACATAGTAACTCGCATATGGTGTTTAATGATAATATGAATTTTGTCTGTTAGTTCTAAAAACTTATTTAACATGATCTGTACAATAATACACATTAGAACATCAAATTATTCTTACACAAATACTTCTTGTTATCATTAAAACATAGAGATAAAATGCAAAACCAATTATGGTTCTTACAGACATAACTAATCAATAAGAAAAATTATGTGTTTGACATATTCATAAAGTTTAAATCCTTGGTGGAGAGACAAAATGGTCGAAAACTCAAGACTTAGAGAACTGATGGTGGTGAAGAGAATGTTTCCAACGATTTTTCTGTTTTATGTGAGAAAGAAATGATTATGCATGAGGTGGTTCCACCCTACATTCTAAAGCAAAATGGAATTGCAGAGAGACAAAATAAAACCACCATGAACATAGTAAGAAGTATGCTAATAGGAAAGCAGTTACCTAATGAATTTTGGAGTGAGGCTCTGTCGACGACATCATACATCATGAACATATGTCCAACTAAGAAGCTACAAGGAATCACATAAGAAAAATGTTGGTCTAGTGTCAAGCCTAACTTAAGTCATCTGAAGGTGTTAGGATTTATAACACATATACATGTGCCTGATCAATTGAGAAGAAAACCTTAACAAATCATACCATATGATCTTGACAGGAATCACTCAACTGATGGATGGAAATTGTTCGACCCAGTAAATAAGCAAGTTGTGATCAACATTGATGTGATCATAGATGAGATTAATGAATGAGACTGGACTGAAAACATCAAGAAACTGATATAGAAGTTCAACAAGAAGAAGTCATAGGTCAAGCATGCACAAACAAACCTCAAAGAATAAGAAACATGCCTGTAAGGTTGCATAAATGTGTGATTACATCAGATGATGTGGTCGATGATGAAGGATAACTTTTTCAGTATGCTTTCAATGCATATATTAAGCCACTCAATGTAACTAAGGCATTGAAGGACTTGAAGTTGATGCAAGCCATGATGGAAGAACTATAAAGTCCATAAAAGTAAACAAAACCTGGTCACTAGTTGAATTTCCATAAGGTAAGAAGGAATTTGATGTGAGGTGGGTTTACAAAGTGAAGTTGGATCCAAAAGGACAAGTAACCATACACAAAGCAAGACTTGTAGCCAAAGGATTTCTTCAGAGAGAAGGAATCGAATTTGATGAATTATTTACACCAGTTGCTAGGATCGAAACAATTAGTTTGGTTTTTGGTCTAACAATCATAAACAACTATTATATGTGTCATATAAATGTGAAATATGCATTCCCGAATGACCCTCTAGATAAAGAGGTTTATGTAGCACAACCAGTTTGTTTTGTGAAGAAAAAACCAAAAAGGAAAGGTATACAGTTACATAAATCCATGTATGCACTCAAGCAAGCTCCAAGAGCTTGGAATATGAAGATAGATAACCTACTAAGGGAGAAAGAGTTTATGAAGTGCACAAATGATCATGGTATGCATGTTAGGAGAAACATGAGTAAATTGCTTATACTATGTCTCTATGTTGATGACCTGTTGATAACATGTAAATGTAAGAAGGAGATCGGAGATTTCAAACACGACTTAAGCAAGGAGTTTTAAATGTCTGACTTGGGAAATATCTCATACTTTCTTGGAATCGAATTCTACAAGAGTAGTAGAGTCCTGATGATGCATCAAATAAGATATGCAAATGAGATACTCAAAATATTTGAAATGAAGGATTGCAATGCAACTTCAATACATGATTGAGCCAAGACTATAACTGACGAATGGCTCATATGAAGATGATGTCAATCCAACACAGTACATAAGACTCATCAGATCATTAAGATACCTTTGTTACACAAAGCATGATCTCGCATACATTGCAAGTAAGGTGAGTAGATTCATGCAGAAGGCAAATGTATCACACCTTGCAACCACAAAGAGGATACTAATGCATCTCAAAGGAACACTCGACTATGGAAATTTATTTCCTGCAACAGATGGAGGAAAATAATGAAACTAGTGGGTTTCACCAACTCGAGTTGGTGTGGTGATGCCAATGATAGAAAATCCACAATTGGTTATATGTTCATGAAACGAGCATGTAATAGCAATGTCATCATGTGAGGCTGAGTACATAGCCATCTCTCTTTGTGTGTGTCAAGCAACATAAATGATGAATTTGATCGAAGAAATTACAAGGAAGAATCATGGAGAAATCACCATGAATATCAACAACATGTCTGATATCAATCTAGCAAAGAATCCAATAGCACATGGAAAAAGTAAGCACATCGAAATGAGATTCCATTATATAAGAGAACGGGTAATGAATGGAAGGTTAAGCCTAGAAGAACAATAATGAATGTAGATAGCTTAGAACTAATGAATTAGGTGGTGTGTTAAATATGCAATTCTTTGTGTCGAGTAAGATTGTATTCGATAGTGTCAAAATTTGTATGAAGTTGTCAAAGAAGTTTAGTTCGACAGAGTCCGACATAGTCAAATTTATTAACTGGAAGTCGAAGATGTGTGCATACAATAGGTAGTTGAAATGTATATTGTACTTAGTCAAATAGAGTTAGTTAGAGAGATTGATTGGTGTATAAACAATCTCGGCTATAAATAGGGAGACACCCTTATTTGTAATAGATACAATTTTGTAAGCAATTCCATTAAAATTCAATAAAAATCTCCTTCTCCCAAAATCCTAACATTCTCTCTCTTTTCTTCTAAAATTCTTCCTCTCTGAATTTTTATGTGAAAGAATCATTTTGTAACTAAAGTGTGATTGGATCATTTAAGTGAAGAGTGAAGAGATATACAATTAATTAAAAAGATTGATTTTTTTTTCATCAAGATTGATTCAAATTATCTTTTTTTTTATCAAGATTGATTCAAATTATCTTTTAAGATTGAGATATAATTATTAACTTGAATTGAATATTTGGAGGTTAAGGATCAATAAGTATAATGTAGCAAAGTCAAAAAGTTTAAATGGCCGAAACTATGGTAGTAAGAAATGAAAGCATAATTAAGGACATTATGTGATAAAGGGATGATTTAAATACCATGACTCAACGTATTATGCAAGGCACACATGTTGTTTGCACATAAATAAATGTCTTTGTTTTCATGTCCCACCAACTCCTCAATCAACGCATAACTACTCGCTATAGACTTTTACCCATCTTCCTGTCCTTTTCATTCTACACTGCTCTTGCCATTTTCCAACTTTTGGTTGAAATATATGTTAAGAGAAAATGAAACATGGGTTCTCAATAATATTTCATTATTTTACTGTTAATTTTTCATTATTTACTATGATTTAAAACACACAAAAATGGATGGAGTGTACTCCTATAATTTTAGACATCCTTTGATAGCACCATTAATATATTTTGGTATGATACTTTATGGGCCGTTGGATATGAATGTAAAATTGGACTATGAATGCAATGGTTGTGTCATAATCTATGATACAACCACCCTAATTAAATATGGCTTTGCTTGCAACAAGGGAAAAATTAAATACCCTAATTAAATGTTTAGCTATCTTTTGGATAGAGCTAACACAAAGCTATGAATCTACTAATAACTAAGCTTTTGTACAAGATTAGCAATTCAATTAGAATAATGTGGATTTCTATATGAAACAAATAAATAAATAAAAGGAAAAAAGATATATAAAAAGTTTCTCCTAACAAACTAAATGATCATTTACAAGTGATTAACTAACTATGAGTCATTCTAAATGAATTTAAATCAGCAAAAGTAACCCTTGTAGAGGACCACAATCACCCAACTTAACTCCATTAATTTGCACAATTTCACACCTAATGAGTTGAAAAAATTAAAGACATGAACAAAATGCTCTATAAAAAGACACTTAGGCACTCACACTTTTGCATCACTAAACCTACTCCAAAAAACCAAACCCAACTTCCCTCTTCCACTATGTCTCCATCATCAAACTACATTTCCTTCCTTCTCTTCACAACCCTCTTGCTACCTCTACACACCATAGCCAGAGACTCTGAATTCTTCAGCAAAGTCACTCATTTCAACAAAGAAACACAAATTCCCAACAAAGAATCACCAACCGTCACAAACAAACCAGAAGACCAACAGCCATCTTTCCTCCCTCAAACTGAAAACAGCTATGGCTTATATGGCCATGAATCCGACCACCTTCCCACCACCGCCGCAACGAACTCCGAGTTCGAAAACAACAACTACAACAATGATGCCTATAACACCAAGTTTTACAACAAGGATCCTTTTGGAAATAACCAAAATGAGTTGAGTGACACAAAGTACAATGGAGAAACTTACAATTACAACTCCATGATGGAAAAACAAAACAACAATGAAAGACCACTCTACAACAACAACAATAACAACAATTATTACAATGGTGAGAAACAAGGGATGAGTGACACAAGATTCTTGGAAGGTGGAAAATATTTCCATGATATTTACAATGAGAAATACAATCCAACAATGTATGGCGATTCATATTCTAAAGGAGTTAACACAAATAATTGGTACAACAACAAAGGTAACAGCTATAACTCTAACAACAATGTTAACAACAATGGTTACAACAATGGATACTACCAGAATAACCATGGCAGCTACAATGGTTACAAGAACCAAGTTGTGAATCAGTTTGAAGATGAACAAAATGAGTTTGAGCCATGAGAATTTGGTTTGGGATCATTAGCAAAGTGAAGAATTCATTTTACTTTTGATGTGTTTGTTGTGTGTGTTTTTTCTATGTTTTACTGTGCTAATTTGGATTAAGAAAACAGATTAAAGAATATATAAGTTAATTAATTATATTATGAATTTTTTTTTTACTTTAGTTATATTTTTATATAATATATATTTTTAATCGATTCGGATTAATTATGTTATCAATGAATCAAATTGTAGAACTCTCTATCAAATACGAATACAAGATATGTTTGAAATGATAATTAATGTGAAATGATTATTTGTTTTTGTTTTTTTTACAATGGTTTCCTTTTTTTTTTATTGAATTGTAGTTTTTTTTATATAATTTTAAATAAAGGATAATATTGGTAGAATTTTAAGATTATTTCTTTAACTTTTTTTAGTCTCTCCTTAAGTTGCGGAGCTTAATTTTCTTTTGCATGATGTTATATTGGACAAATTGTGTTGTGTGGGAACATACGTTGTGCTATATTTCTGTCTACAATGTCCCCCCATTTGACTTGAAAAACTGGGTCTATCAGAATGGACTATGGGATTCTTTTGGACCATGTTTTGAAATAATTATATCTCCTTTAATATAAACTCCAGAGCCGTCTTTAAGGGCGTGCAAGGCGGTCTATTGCATAGGGTTTTATATTTTTTCATGACTAAACTATGGAAAAAAAGGGTCTCCATATAAATATTTTATAGTTAATTTATGATTAAATAGAGTCTCTTAAACAAATTTCATAATTTAATTGAACTTAATTTTAGTTTCTTATACAGTGCTTCTAAAAATATTGAGACGGCTCTTATAAACTCTTTATAAGTTTTTAGATCTAACTTTTTTATATAAATAATATATTATATTAATACTTCATTTGTCTCTATTTATAAAATCTATTTTCTATATTTGTAGTCTTAATGTAGTGATTAAGAATAATAGAGCATATATGTTGAAAATGCAATTACATGTTTTAACTCAAATTAAAGTATTAGGATGCAAAAGAGAAAGTGAGAGATGAATTTTCAAAGTGTTAGGTTATAATTAAAAGCCATCTCACTCACTTCATCAAATGCTTTGGAATAGTCATTGATGATGCTTGACATTTATAGATATGGATACCCATTTCATGAATTGCCATTATTTTGGTAGATTACTTGTGTTGTGGTACTCATCTTATGGCATAGAGGAAAGTTCTAACTCCTATGTGTTATAGGAGTGGATTTTTATACTTTTTCATTTATAAAACATGACATCTACTCTCATATTTTTAAAGGTGAACAAGAATGATATCGTAGATTCAAATTCGCATTACTTTAATGGGATCTCGTTACATCTTTTTCAAATAGTCTAAATACAGACAAATCAAATGATAAATAAATCTTATTCCACTGAATAAGGTCAATTAATAATTATGCATTAGCATTAGATGAAGGGAATGCATATTCGAACTTGCATTAGACATGCAAATTAAAGAAAATGTGTCGGAGAGAATTATGCAAAACAAAATATATTTTCAATCATGAAAAGATTTTTTTGCCACAACTCTGTTATTACTAGACATTAAAAAATGGTTAAAACCTATTCTTCTCCAGTCAAATGGGTCATTTCCGGAAGAAAAAAAACCTGTAAAAAAAGTTTGATGAAATTCTCCAAATTTTGAAAATTCTCACTTTATACCTTTATCGGGTCAACTCATCAAAAAAGCTAATGTGACATTATTTTTTGTTTTTTCCATTTAATGTAATTTCCATTTGTGTATTTCAATGTGTAAAATGACCCAAATGCCCCTTAACTAAAAAAACAAAACCTGAGAGCTAAGAGAGAGTGAGTGAATTTTCATTGAACGAAAATACCTAAATTCAGTTTGCTTCTCTTTCATCTTCATCGTTCATCGTTGTCCACCATTGAAACACGTTGAAGCATTCAACGATCAACATCAAACATATATTTAACGTACTATTTGTTTCCATTTCGTTCTATAGTGCGACAAAAGGGTATGATTGTAATAACCTTTTCGAATTTGCAGTGGTCACAATGCAATGGTTTAGTAAATTTTAGTTTGTAAGTTTAGGTTTTAACCGTATAGGTAAATTGTGGTTGTTTCCTTAAACTGTGAATGTTAAACTTCTTAGTCGTATTTTAACTTCTGGGTATATTTGTAATTGTAGAAATGAGATTATTCAGTGTGATATTTCACCATGGGGAAACTTTGTTCATGACAAGCGTATATTTTACATGGGAGGTAGTGAAACCATTGTAGAAGGGAAAGGCTCTGATAAGTGGAGTTTTTTTTCCGAGGCAGTTAGCTTAGTTAAAGATTAGGGTTATGATGGATTTAGACTTTGGAGAAAGATATCAAGACTTGATGAATGATTTATTCATTTCATTGATGATGTACAAGTTGAAGAAATTGCTAATCACAACCTTGGTAGTAATGTTGATGGGAATATCTGGGTAAAGACATGTTAAGTAATGTGTTAAAGTCTAAAGTTGAACCCAAAATCATATGTTGACTCATGTTACATGAGGGAGGCTTAAAAAACCTGTTATGAAACCTTATGTGAAGAAAATGAGGTCATGTGAGGATATTTCAAGGAGAATGAATCAATAATGCTTATTATTACGTAGTTTGTATTATAATCTAAGAAACATTTATTTTGTAACATCTATGATATGCACAATATGTGGTACTTTTGAGAACATCTTTGTAATTTCCACTAAGTGCACATTTTGGATCAACATGTAATGACAATTAAAGAACATGTACTGTAAATGCTCATCCATTTAATAATTTCTAATATTATATAATTTGGTGCACATTTGTGTTCATCTACTGATATATGATTTTCTGCAGATTTGTGAGGGAAAACAGGTTCCAATTTTGTGCTCATTTGTGTTAAAAAACAGGTTCCAAACATATAATAGCTTTTCATTCATTTAAACAAGTTACAAATAATAACTTACTAAACAGTAACATCAAAATAGTTTGAACATAATAACTTACTACACGGTTACATCAATTTAAGTTACATGATCCAAAACCTAGAAGAAGAAAAAAACCTGAAAGAAATAACTATAACTTTTAGAAAGTTTATATTCTTCCTTATGCGGCCAACATTTTTCTTCATATCTTCCATCTCTTTTGAGCACATCTCAATACTAATCTCTTTCCCAAACTCTTTCCCCATTTTCCTCATTTGTTCTATGATTTCTCCTTCAGTTAGAGTTGCTTTTCTTTCACCAAAAAATGCATCATCCCAATGGAATAAGTGACAACCATATTCTTTACCTCTATACTTGCACTTCCAGTCTTTTCTCCCAGGATTTGCATTCGACTTTGAAACAAACGTCTTCATAGAAAGATTATGTTCACATTTGGGAGTTATTCTTCCGTTTTAAGACATGCAAGAGTTAAAACATTCTGATATTTTCATTTTCGTAGAATGAATAGGGAGATTGAGAAGACAACTTACGATAACAATGAGATGAGGAAATGAAGATAAATGGAAATGAAAAAGGAACACAATGGTTGGGATGACTGTAAGAAACGAAAAATGAAGAAGGGAACAACGAAGAAGAAAATGAATTTAGGGTTTTTCCTTTCAATAACTCTCACACACACATACACACACACACACACACACACACACACACACTCAGCTCTCATGTTTTGTTTTTTAGTTGGGGCATTTGGGTCATTTTAAACACTGAAATACACATGTGGAAATTACATTAAATGAAAAAAATAGTGTTGCACATCTTTTTTATGAGTTGGACTGATGAAAGTCAAAAGTGAGAGAATCTTCAAATGTACCGAAAATGACCCATACGACAGGGAGAGAATATGTATTAACCCATAAAAATGATGAATTTTCTCTTAACCTCCACAATCAAATTGGAATTCCGATATAAGCATTCCAGTTGAATAACCACCATAACACCTCTTTTAATCAAGTTATCTTTGACCGAAATCATGTTTTGAAAGTTCTTTACACTGAATGGACCATTCCCATCATTAGAATTAGTTTAAATGGTATAAAGTTTTAAATTTAATTTACCTATTTTATAAGATGATATTAGGTAAAAAATTAATCATTACTATTGAAATTATACAACAAATTACTATTTATGATTTACATGCGTTAGTGCAATTAAAAAAACAAAATTATACAATAAATTACTATTTGTAATTTACACATGTTACCGCAAGAAATGAAAAAAAAAAGGTTTCCCTCAATAAAATTTACAAAATTAAACAAAATGATTTAGAAAAACAAGATATTAAATATTTGAAGTTAGTGAATGAAGATATTTGAACGAGAATTAATCTTTCTGATTGATCACTCATCTACTTTCTCACTCGTCACTTAAGTAATTCAACCACACCTTGGCTGCAAGATGATTCCATCATACAATGATTTGATAAGAAAAGAAATATGTGAAAGTGAACTGGGGAAGAAAAGAAAAATTAGGGTTTTAAGAGAATGGGGAAGACGATGGATCAAATTCTGCAGAGTTTCTCGCTGTGTTTATTCTCACTAAATTTATCTTATTTAACAACTTCTACATAAATATTAAATAATAGGATACCTCCATATTTATAGATGAGGTACCCTACTATTGGACATAAATTGTACTTGTAAAATCTAATAAGGTGAATCTTCTTGCGTGTTTGGGCGGAAGAAGCTCTATATAGACTAAATTTGTAAAATTAGTGATTGATTTTCATAACCCTAGAGGTTTAGATATTTATGGGTAGATTTTTAGGTCGAGTAATGGGAAATAAATACTTTTCCCTTAAGTTCCCAATGAATACGTGGGAGTAGATGGAGGAGCGGTTCTTCCTTCTTGAGTGGAGGAACGATTTCCTCCTCTGCAAGTATGACTAGAACCGGTCCTTTTTCAGAACTCTTCATATGCCAAGTATTGGTGTACTGGACGGGTAGTGGATATATATTTGAGTCATGATATCCAAGCCTTAGTCATGCGACCCAAGAGCGCGTAAGCTTAACTCATTTAAAATTCCTTTAGGGATGTTTAAATCATGGGTTGCTCCTCTCACGGGCCCAATAAAATCATCTCAGTCCATTAATCTATCTTTTTTGTTGAACACAATATATATATATATATATATATATATATATATATATATATATATATATATATATATATATATATATATATATATATATATATATATATATATATATATATATATATATGCACATGTGTGTGTATGCAAATTAATATTTAAATGAATGTGCGCACATGTGTTTGTGTCTGTGTTAAAATATTAATGATTATTGTACTTGTTAAAAAGTACATATGTGTGTCACCTCTATGTTGGTAGGGGTGGACAAAGGCATTAGGGAATTTCGTTGATGTTAAGACTGACTCATATTGGTGAGTAACCTTGTTTTAAGGTGATTGCGGTGAGGAGAGAGAAAGATCGTGTGAGGTGAAAGCTCTGTAACTTTAGGGTATTTCGTACATATATCTGAGTTATTTCTTCAAACCTAAAGTTGAGGTATTTATAGAGGCTTATGGGCCTAGATTTAAATAATCCTTGAGATGTAGTAACTGCTCCACTTTGATTGGGGAAGTTATTGTACACCTATTTCTTAGGGAATTGTGATTGGGACTTCAAGCACATGTGGTTATATTATAGTTTATGCACATATATTCCCCTATGTTTCTCATCAGGGAGAGTATCCAACTGAGTGAGAGTTATATGATATTTCCATATTCTAGATTGATCTCCCTATGAGGCTTGGCCGAATGCTGCTTTGTCATAGGAATTACTAATATTTCACTACATAATCCCTCAAACACGAGGGCTTGTAAAGGACAACGTGTTTTAGACTCGTCATTTATTTTGATTAAACCCTTCATTTAAGGGTGGATCCATCAATTACGATTGAGTCCATTAGTAAGGGATGAGTCCCTCAATAGAGCGTGAGTATCTCAGTAAAATGTGAGTCCCTTAATAGGGGGTGAGTCATCACTCCTCAGCTAGGTGTCTCATGAGTGGCTTGTGTGTCAGTCGAGGGATCTCAAACATCAATAAAATGATTTAGAGACGTCAAAACATCAGTCAGTTACAAAAGTTTGACCATTTAGCATGAAAGTAGTGTGTATGGCCTTTAATATTGCTCATGATGATTTTCTAGGGGAAACCCAGACTTAGTTTCTCTCGTTACATGTGTACTTAATGTGTGGAACCCCTTCCACTTCCTATAAGAGTTCCTCTATTAGGCATGTATGTTGCTTATGTTATTGGTTTATCCCTAAAAAGAACCCTGGATTTCTTTTCATAAAAGCTTTTTATCTCCCTTCCATTTAAGAATTTCTACTTTGTTCAATCGAAGATAATTCATAGACACAACAATGATTATTTAACTTCATATAAGAAAGGGTGAGATTGTGGGATTCATTAGTCACTAGGGGATCTAAGTAATAAAAAATTTAACCTTTTCCCTCTAGTTATAAACTTATTGCAAGAAAGCTAAAAGTCTTCATATTTGAGACATTGTGTCCCTATATTCAGATTTTGAAATGACTGCTTCCGTCAGGATATTGGATTCTCCAATATAGGGCTTGAAGAGGATTTAATCCTAAATCCCTGTTCTGAAATAGAGAAACCCAACATGGCCACCAAGGGTGTTTCATCTAATCCTCATTTTAACTCTCATATCCATGTCATTCACGAGGCAGGGTTCTTATTGAAGGGAAATTGGCGATCTAAACGCAACGGAAAACAAAAACTTTCCCTTTATAGATCCTTATGAAAGGTCATGATCTGTGATAGAAAGGTTACCTCTTATGGCGATGAAATCATTGAATTCGAATCCATGGATGATCACGAGCGTTGTAAGATGAACAACGTCTCTACTCAGTCCGCACGAACAACTTCCTTCAGTCACAATGCTAGCTGATTATGATTGAAGGCTTTTTAGTGAGGGAGAGAAGAATAGAATATGACCAGGGTTTCAACAACAACAACAACAACCTTTGAGCTTCTGCACAAGGTTCTATTTATATAACTACTTGTGTGGGCTGCAAGCTAAAAAGTCCAACTCAATAATATTATTATATTTATTATAATAACTATTATTATAAAAAACACAGTTTTATTATTATTATATGTTATAACTATTATAAAATTAATAATAACTATTATTATATCATATGTCAATTAAGCACATGGTACCTTACCATATTTTGTATTCCATCCAAGTGCACTGTACCTTACGATGTTCCTTATTTACTCTACCTCTTCTCTAACTGTCCTTATGTGTGTGACCCTGAATGATTTCGCAACTTTGGCAATTATATTAAATAATGTATTTAACATAATAAACAGTGAGTGGTATCTAGCAACACATCACTGCTACCCAAGTAAAAAAAAAACATGTGATATGACAAAAGCTTTTGTGATAGTACTTGTGTATATAATTACCATTTTTCCATTGTGTTTATATTAAACACAAGACATATACTGTGTCATCCTTGTCCAGTTCAATATTTGGCCCTTTGACATTTATCCTATTATGCAGGATGGAAAAACTCCATTTAGGCTACTCATGTCCCTCATCATGCTTTGTGAAGTACCCATCAAATGTCTTTATGATCTTCCATTTACGGACAATGTTTGATCAGCAATAAAGTATTTGACTATATATCTAAGGTCCATGGTAGTTTTAGGTCGAAGGGTGATATACACCACTATCACCATGAGAGTAACTTATGACACTTTGCATAACATTCTATGTAGTACTATCATGGTGGGTCAATCCAGTATAAACATTACTCTTAATATTCATACATATGTCAAGACTTGATAACTCCTTATCCATGATCCATGAGATGTCATCATCAGTCTATCTATATAATAGTCTTAATGCTTTAAGGCTATCCCATTTCACATTAAAGCTCTACTATGGATTCTTTAAGAATATTGTGCTTATGTTTAATGGAATATCATGATTAAGTCACACTTAATATTTCATTAAACGAACTAGCTATTCTAGGGACTTTATCATTTTGGAAATATAGACATAATAAAGAAATACCTTTTATTATTAATAAATAATTCGATACAAGTACGGAAAGTATTTGCCTCTAAGGCTTACACCAACAATCTTCCACTAGCACTAGATCCAATCAGGCATACCCATAATACCCATAGTTCTAGTATGACCATCATGCTTCTGCTGCGTAATAGGTTTTGTTAGTGGGTCAGCAATATTGTCAAGTGTATGTACTCTGCATATCTTCACATCTCCACAATATATTATCTCTCGATTGAGATGATAACGCCTAAGTATGTTTTTAGATCGTTGATGAGATCTAGGCTCCTTAGCTTGTGCGATGGCACCATTCTTTATCACAATAGAGATCAATGGGATCCACAATGCTTGGGATTATGCCAAGTTTACTAATGAACTTCTTGATCGAAACAGTTTCTTTTGCTGCACTTGAGGCAACAATGTACTCGACCTCGGTTGTAGAATCATCAAATGTTTCTTGCTTTGGACTTTTCCAGCTCACAATGCCACCATTTAGGAAAAACACATAACCAGATTGCGATCTAAAGTCATCCTTATCTGTCTGGAAGCTAGCATCAGTGAAAGCAATTACCGTGAGCTCTTCCTGAGCTCCATATATCAAGATTGTATCTTTAGTCCTTTTCAAGTACTTAAGGATATTCTTGACAGCTACCCAGTGAGCATCACCAGGATCAGATTGGTACCTACTCGTTGCACTTAAAGCATACGAGACATCTGGTTGTGTGGCATACATGATAGATCCTATTTCAGATGCATATGGAATATTATTCATTCGATCCCTTTCTTCCTTAGTTGAAGGGGATTATGTTTTTGATAGACACATGCCATGTTGCATAGGTATGAATCCTTTCTTGGAATCATGCATATTAAAGTGTCTCAACAGTGTGTCTATATATGTACTCTGACTTAGGCCAAGCAGTTTTTATGATCTATCTCTATAGATCATGATTCCTAATATATGCTACTTCACCAAGGTCCTTCATAGAAAAGCATTTCCCTAACCAGGTTTTTACTTGTTGCAAGGTAGGGACATCGTTTCTAATGAGTAATATGTCATCTACATATAATACCAGGAAAACGATCATTTTCCCACTAACCTTCTTGTAGATACAAGGCTCTTCTTCATTCTTTATGAATCCATATTTTTTTACAGCTTCATCAAAACGAAGATTCCAGCTTCTGGAAGCTTGCTTTAATTCGTAGATTGATCGTTGTAACTTGCATATCTTTTGGGCTTCTTTAGGTATGTCAAATCCTTGAGGTTGTGTCATGTACACATACTCAAGAAGATTCCTATTAAGGAAAGAAGTCTTGACATCCATTTTCCATATTTCATGATATGCAGCGATAGCAAGTAAAACCCGAACAGATTTAAGCATTACAACGGGTGAAAAGGTTTCATCATAGTTTATCCTATGAATTCGTTTATAACTTTTAGCAACCATTCTTTCCTTATAGGTATGTACCTTACCATCCATGTCACTCTTCTTTTTTAAGACCTACTTGCATCCTATAACGCCCCAATTTAATTGTTTAACTATTTATTCGATTAATAGAAATTGTTATGTGTTGTTATGTCTTATTGGAGGTTGCATACCCTTAATGAAGGGTGGAGGTGTTGAGATGAAGGAAGATGTGTCGAGTAAGAAGAATTATAATTGTTTGAATTCATATAAGTTTAATAATTTATATTAATATGGTGAAATAATTTAATTAGAGGAATGCGAAGTGGAAAGGATATGTTGGTAAATAAGTGAGAGGTTAGTAAGGGCAAGATGGGGATCCCAATATTAGGGGTCCAATGGTTATGATGGGAATTTTGAGAAAGAGAGTTGTAATTTCGTAAAATTGATCGTGGAATTGAGAAGAACGTGAACAGAAGAAAGGAAGAAGGAAGCTAGGGCAAGAGTGAGAGGAAGAGAACCCGTGGAAGGAGAGGAACGCTCGTCATCCAAGGTAATGGTGGGATTTTTTCATCTCAAAAGGGATTAATGATATATGTATTTGGGTAGTTAATCATTAGGTGAATTCATGATGATTGTTAATTTTGAAATAATTGGAGTTTATGAGAAATTCGTGGAGAAAGAATTTAGATTGATGAATTGTGGGGATAGTTTGGTTGGGATATTGTTTATAGGATAAAGGTATAATATGAATACAATTTCTGTGATTGTCTGATGTAAAGAAGGGTTTTGAAAGGGTGAAATCACAGCAGGGATGGGTCTCATTCACGAAGAATTTCTGCAAAATTTACAGAGCTCGATCAGCGAGGACTAGCTCGCTTAGCGAGGTGTTGAGAATTTTAGACCCTTCCAAACAGTGGGGAGCTTGCTTAGTGATTATGGTAGGTTTCTTGGCGAGACCTGGGACAAAAAAATTACTTTAATTAGTAAAAAAATTCCATAAATTATTTATTATATATCCTAGTGGTTTTGTGTTGATGTGGTGGTGTTAGGAGCATGTGTTGATAGGTTATATACTTGTTTTGTTGAATATTAAATATGATGATGAGAACTACATGAATAAATGAATGTGCATATGTTGTGGTTGAGTTGTTATTGTAAGTTGTCGTTGCTAACTTGTCATAGTATATTGTCGTTAAGTCGTTGTAGTATGGACTTGTTGTAGTATGTAGTGGTCGTAGTATGTTGAAGTGGATGAGTTGTTGTAGTAGAATGTTATTGCATAATTATTATAACATATTGTGTTGTAGTTATAGTTGCATGAATGAATAATGCAAAGAGGTAGAGTTGCGGTGGTAATATAATGATGTATGTTAGCTAAAATGCAAGTAATGGTTGAGTGATGTTGATGTAATGATGAATAGGTAGGCGTTGTTGTTGTTGTTGTTGTTGTTGCACGTTGTTGTTGATGTGATTACATGTTGTTGTTGATGTTGTTATATGTTGTTGTTGATGTTGTTGCACATTGTTATTGATGTGGTTATATACTGTTGTTGATGTTATTGCATGTTGTAGTTGATGTTGTTGCATGAGGTTGTTGGTGTTGTTGACATTGCATATTGTCATTGATGGTGCATGTCATGTGCATAGTTGTGGAGTGGTGTACTAAGGTAGGGTAACCATGTCCATCTGAATTCCTTGATGGAAACGTTGTTGTTGGCGTGATTGAATTCAATCACAGTTGTTGGTGTGGTCATGAAATAGGGATCGTACGTGACCGTGAAATAGGGGTCGTGGGTGTGATTATGAAATAGGGATCATAATGGACCATGGAAAAGGGGTCGAGAGTTCCGACGGGAACTCGAACATGAAACAGGGATTGTTAACTGGTACCACATGCATTGAGTTGAGTTGTGTCTCATTGCATTTTGATAGTGTATTGTATGATGTTTGTCATGATTATATGTATAGGAATTGAAGGGTGTGGTTTTATTGGTTGTTGCATTGTGAGTGAATAACTGGATGAGTTATGCTCTTGTATTTATATAATTCCTTTCTTCTGATTTATTTGAGTATCTCACCCCTTATGTTTGAATGTTACCCCTATGATGGTAACATGGGAGTCGTGGTGTCCGCTCTGATACGTAACATGGGAGTCGGGAATGTTGTTTTGTTACTTTAGTTCATTTATTATGTTTGGAACATGTTGATGTTGTTTTAGAAGTTTTCAAACTATTTTCCATTTTAATAATGATACTAAAGTTGATTTTTTCCGCTGTTTAAGTTGAATAATTTTCCATTTCATGTTATGTATCACTTTTTTAAGAGCACGTTTTGATAAGTTGAAAGTAGCACCTTGAATTGAGAATGACATTTTACTATGATTTGTTGTATTTTATTTATTAAAAATGACGGGGAAAATTTGGGGTGTCACACATCATATACGATTAACTCCTACAAGAGGCTCTACCAAGGTCCAAACTTGGTTTGTGTACATGAAATCCATTTCAGATTTCATGGCTTCTAGCCACTTCTTAGACTTAGGACCAGTTATGGCCTCTTGGTAGGTCACAAGCTCATCTTGATCCATGAGTAATACATTACCTTAATCATTTATGAGATATCCATATAACTCAAGTTGGTGATGTATCTTGCTCATCCTACGCTAGTCTTGTTCTACTTGAGTTGTTGCTCTTCCACAACTGTTTGTGATTCCTGCTCTAATTCCTCCATAGGTGTATTAATGCTTTGTGATTCTTGAATTTCTCCAAGCCCTACTTTCCTCCCACCGATTCCTTTGGAAATAAAGTCTTTTTCCAAGAAGACTCCAGTTCGAGCGACAAACACTTTGCCTTCAGAAGGATTGTAGAAGTAATATCCTCTTGTTTCTTTAGGATACCCCACAAATAAACATTTGTCAGATTTGGGATCAAGCTTAGTTGAAATTTTTCGTTTCACATAAACTTCACAACCCCAAATATTCATGTAAGACGTATGTGGTTTCTTACCACTCCATATCTCATATGGTGTCTTTTCTACCTTTTTGGATGGAACACAATTAAGTGTGTAAGCTGTTGTCAATAGTGAATGTCCCCAAAAGGATTTTGGAAGATCGGTGTGACTCATCATGGATCGGACCATGTCTAACAAGATTCGATTTCTTCTCTCAAACACACTATTCCATTGTGGTGTTCCAGGAGGAGTGAGTTGGGATAGAATCCCACACTCTTTTAGGTGGTCATCAAACTATAGGCTTAAATATTTACCGCCTCGATATGATTGAAGAGTTTTAATATTCTTACCTAATTGGTTTTGTACTTCATTCTTGAATTCCTTGAACTTTTCAAAGGATACAAATTTGTGTTTCATTAAATACATATAACCATATCTACTGAAATCATCAGCAAATGTGATGAAGTATTGAAAACCTCCTCTGGCTGGTATGTTCAATGGTCCACATACATTAGTATGTATGAGGGCCAAAAGATCATTTTACCTTTCACCTTTTCCTATGAATGAGGTCTTTGTCATCTTTCTAATTAAGCAAGATATGCATGTATCATATGATTCGTAATCAAAAGAATCCAAGAGTCAATCTTTATGGATTTTGGAGATGCGCCTCTCATTTATATGGCCCAAGCGACAATGCCAAAGGTAACTTGGATTTAACTCATTAGGTTTCATCCTTTTAGTATTAATGTTATAAATTGGCATTTCAAGATCAAGGATATACAATCCATTATTCATTTATGCAGTAGTATAGAATATATCATTTAAATAAATATAGAAACAATTGTTCTTTATTATAAATGAAAAACCAAACTTCTCCAAACAAGAAACAAAAATAATATTCCTGCTAATTGCATGTACATAATAACAATTCTCTAACTGAATTATTAAACCACTAGGTAAAGTAAAAACATAAGCTCATACAGCTAAAGCAGTAACCTTTTCTCCATTGCCAAATTGTAGGTCAACTTCACCTTTTGCCAAATCTCTACTCCTTTTTAGTCCCTGCACATTGGTACAAATGTGAGAACCACATCCAGTTCGAATATCAATGATGCTGAAGTGGATAAATTTATTTCTATAATAAAAATACCTGAAGTTGAAGCCTCCACTCCATTCTTCTTATCTTCTAGGTAATTTGGGCAGTTTCTCTTCCAGTGCCCGGTCTTACCGCAATAGAAGCAAGTGCCCTCCTTAGCAATGGCTCCATTAGGCTTTAAAACAGGTGTAGTATGTTTGAGTTTGGAAACTTCCTTGCCTTTCCATTTACCACCCTGCTTTGTGGGCCTTTTGTTATGTTTCTTTCCATTACTGACCATCAGAATGGATTTCCCTTTTGACTTCAGATTTTGCTCACCAGTTCTTAACATGCTTATCAATTAAGGAAGAAATTTTTCCATATCATTCATGTTGAAATTAAGGCCAAAGTGATCGAAACTCTCCAGCAACGATTGTAGGATCAAATCAGTTGCAAGCTCCTTTTTAAAGGGAGCCCCAGTCTTTTAAGATTCTCCACATACCCAATCATCTTGAGTACATGGGGACCTACTGGGCTTCCCTCAGCTAGCTTGGCTTTGAAAAGGGCTTTTGAAACTTCAAACGTCCCATGCCTTGCCTACTCTTAATAGAGCATCTTTGGATGTTCGATCATATCGAACGCTCCCATGTTTTCATGTTACTTTTACAATTCAGAATTCATGGTAGCCAACATGAGGCAAGCAATTTCATTGGCATCATCGACATACTTCTTATAAGCATCTCTTTCAGCCTTAGGAGCAGAACTATGAGGCTCCTCATGAGGAAAAAGTGTCTCTAAGACATACAACTTTTTGTCATTTTTAAGGACAATCCTCAGATTTCGGTGTCAATCCAAAAAAAATTGTCCCATTCAACTTTTCCTTATCAAGGATTGATCGCAAAATGTTATTAGATGTGTTTGTTGTCATGGTAATCTACAAAATAGAATGTAAAGATATATGTATCATTAAAACAACATATTCAATTAGGTCTTTAATTAAATATGCTCCCACTATTTTACTCAAAACAAATTAACCTCATCATTTGATTCAGAAAATCCCGTTGGAAGATTTTCTAGTGGATCGAGATCCATGTTTTAGTTTATTTTAAGTCGGCGTTAGGCCGATTACAAAAAACTCAGCTATTTAGGTAGGAACTCCTTCCAATTGTATCCAATACAATTCTCGAATATTTCAGTTGGGTGAATAACTCCTTATTCCAATCCATCATATGGATCATTCCCAGCTCTTGCTTCTAAACGTATATAATCTTATTATATTTTGTTCAGTTAATTTTGACCCATTGTTTTAGAAATTGGATATTACATTTATCCCATTGCACTTTACTAATATAGAACATACACCTCGCGTTAGGCGAAACCTAAATATACGATACTAGTTTTGATGAGTTCTAAAACTTGGAAAGCAAAAACTTAATATTAGTTTTGAGGGGATTTTAATTAGTTTGATTTCACCGGCTGATTTATCATATAAATCGTTCCTCACACATGCATCAACATACATACAATATATATCAGCATACATACAAATGAAATAGTTATAACCCCTAGCGCAATTGTTCTCCCAAGCCAATGAGAGAACTTAAGCTAAACCTAATAACGATCTTCACTTCTCTAAGCAAGATCTCCAAGGCTGTCCTTCTTTGTTTTGTAGTCTTTTCTTTCTTCATAATAATACATTACATAAAGGAAACTCGTTTTACATACAAGGGAGTGAGATGAGAAAAGAAGTTACATTATGAGAATAAGAGAAAGGCATGACACATAGGTCATATTTATAAAATCAAAAACAAAGAAAAATAAACTAAGGCCATAACTGATCACCACAAGAAAAATAATAAACAAATTTTATTATTATTAATTTAAATCCTGTTAATTAAATAAATCAAAAAAAATTCGGAAAATGCATAACCTAAATCACAGACTGTATTAACGCAACACTTGCACCGTCACAAAGCCTATGGCGACCATCAGAGTGCCTATGATGAGCGTCACACTGCTGCCTATGACGAGCGTCACACTGCTGCCTATGAAGACGGTCACTTGTTTTATGGTGCTCGTCATACTTACAAAATACGTGACTTTGACCTCATTGACGGTGCAACCCTTGTGTAGTCATAAACCCTAATGCAACAATTTCATACCATCAAAACACCATGATTAATAATTCAGTATGATTGATCCTTATTTCATTGCTTCACCATACTAAAGTCAGATTCCGAAGCAGATGAACACAAATCACTCAAACGAATGATAATCATTACGTGATTTGAACTGACGAAATAAAATAGTATATCCAATATATCATCTTTGCATCAAAGTTAATCATATCACATATGAATTAGATCGATCATATATGTGTAACTTATGGACGATTGATATATCGCTGCTTCATCATACTATTGTCGAATTCCGAAGCATAGTCAATATCAATCATTAAAACCATACACAGTCTGATGCCAAGAAATAAATATTTGGATTTGCTTTAATTTTACGTGTTTTAATCCAATTAAAACAAAAGTACAGAAAGTAAGCAATTACCAGACTCATGGTTTCGTAAGTGGCTCTAATACCACTGAAGGGAAATTGGCAATCTAAACGCAGCGGAAAACAAAAAATTTCCCTTTAGAGATCATTACGAAAGGTCATGATCTGTGATAGAAAGGTTACCTCTTGTGGCGATGAAACCTTTGAATTTGAATAGATGGATGATCACGAGCATTGTACAATGAACAACGCCTCTACTCAGTCCACACGAACAACTTCCTTTAGTCAAAGTGCTAGCTGATTACGATTAAAGGTTTTTGAGTGGGAGAGATAAAAATAGAATACGACCATGGTTTCAACAACAACAACCTTTGAGCTTCTGCACAAGGGTTATATTATTATAATAACTATTATTATAATAAACATAATTTTATTATTATTATATTTTATAACTATTATAAAATTAATAATAACTATTATTATACCATATGTCAATTAATCACATTGTACCTTATCATATTATGTATCCATTCAAGTGCATCTTACCTTACGGTGTTCCTTATTTACTCTATCTCTTATCTAATTGTCCTTATGTGTGTGACCCTGTAGGATTTCGCGATGTTGGCAATTATATTAAATCATGTATTTAACATAATAAATAGTGAGTGGTATCTAACAACACATCACTGCTACCCAAGTCTCAAAACTGTCATGTGATTTGACAAAATCTTTTGTGATAGTGCTTGTGTTTATAATTACCCTTATGTCCTTATGTCTATATTGAACACGAGGCATATACCGTGTCATCCTTGTCCACTTCAATATTGGACCCTTAGACATTTATCCTGTTATGCAGGATGTGCAAATTCCATCTAGGCTACTCATGCCCCTCAACATGCTATGTGAAGTGCCCATCATTTGTATTTATGATCATCCAGTTACAGACAATGTTTGATCATCAATAAAGTACTTGACTCTACATCTAGGGGCTATAGTAGTTTCAGGTCGAAGGGTGGTATACACCACTATCACCATGAGAGTAACTTATGACACTTTGCATAACATTCGATGCAATACTCTCATAGTGGGTTAATCCAATATAAACATTACTTTTAATATTCATACCTATGTCAAGACTTGATAACTCCTTATCCATGATCCATGAGATGTGATCATCATTCTATCTACATAATAGTCTTAATGTTGTAAGGTTATCCCATTTCACATTAGAGCTCGACTATGGATGTTGTAAGAATAGTGTCCTTATGTTTAATGGAATCTCATGATTAAGTCACACTTAATATTTCATTAAACGAACTAGCTATTCTAGGGACTTTATCATTTTGGAAAAATAAACATAATAAATAAATGCCTTTTATTATTAATGAATAATTCGATACAAATACCAAAAGTATTGGCTTTTAGGGCTTACACCAACACTTATACCCTTTAAGCCTTTTGAGGCAGATTTCCTGGCGACCGCTAATGTCGCCCCTCCCAAATCACACCCAATGTGTGGAGTATCATTAGGAAATTTGAGAACATTCATTGTAATTTGGGCATCCCTCCTATCGTCAGGGCATTCTTATATTTTTATATCATATATATCCTCCCCATATGTGGTAGGATAACTTTGTGCATGCTGTCAGGTAGACATTTGTTGGAACCCTAAACAGAGACATACGAGGATTTGAAAGACAAATTTGTGTGGGTCAGAGGGTGAGACAATGCTTCCATGGTAATCATAGAGGCGTCATGTGCCTTTCACTTTACTTTATCATAGATAACAAATTCTCAACTCATCACAGAGATATACTCCAATGCTCTTTCCCCCTTAAGCAATAAGTGATTCATATTTTAAGTTGCCTGCATCTTATGAGCTCTCGTACTCTAATCACGTTGGACCTAGAAGAAGGCAATGAGGTAGAGAAGTACATGGGTTAGCTTTATGGTAGAAAATGAACTTTCAGACTTTGTCCCTTCTTTACCATTTTACATGTTTTAACATTGTTGTTTTGTAGGGGATATGTCTAGAATCTCGCTCGATGAGAGGATAAAGAGTTTGGTTTGAATCCAAGCCAAACAACGATCAACGGTTATGCCCCCTCCCTTCCCTAAAGACTTATCAGTGTGTTGCACCCCAAAATTTGCCCTCACAATACAAGACTTTGTGTTCTAAGAAGGTTCACAAGGTTCACAAGTTTCTCAACACTTACATAACCTTTCATGAAGTTCATGAAGTCTACAAGTTACTTTATGAAGGTTCACAAGGTTCACAAGCTTCTCAACATTTACAAGACCTTCCATGAAGTTCATGAAGTTTACAAGTCACTTCTTGAAGGTTCACAAGGTTCACAAGATTCACAATGAATATAAAGCTTTCCTGAGGTTCATGAGGTCTACAAAGCCACTTCATGAGGTTAACAAGGTTCACAAGCTTCACAATACCTCCCATGAGTATCACAAGACACTTTATGAAGATTCACAAGGTTCACAAAGTTCACAATTGGTCAAAGGAGTTGACAATTCCCTCAGACAATGCACCTCCTAGGCAGTGCATCCAAAACTAGGGTTTTGACTTTAATCAGGCTAAATGAACTTCCAAGACTTCAAGTGAGCTTCATAACATCTTATATGTGTGTAAGAACCCCCATGACAAGTTTCAAGACTTTTCTCAAAAGTTTGCTCAGTCAGATGATCAGATAAGTCAAAATCAGTCAATACAGTTAAAAAGTCAAACTGAGGTCAACTGTGGTCAAACCAAGGTCAAACTTCATGATTTTTTGCCAACATCAAGTATATGAAGTAAAATTCATCATTTGATCAAGGGTTGATCATGATTCATCAAGGAGATTCCAGATCATCAATAATCAGGAGTTTCTAAATTAGGGTTTCCTCAGTAAAAGTCAACTGAACTTTGACCAGCCATAACTTTCACATGCTTCATCACCAAGTCTCCACTCAAAGCTCATTTTGAAGGAAATTGAATTCTATACAACTTTGTGTCTCACAAGCCAATCCCAGAAATTCTTCATTTGGAAGGTATGAGCTAAGACATTATAGGTTCTTTTGAAAGTCAACAAAAAGTCAACAACTTCAAAAGGGCATAACTTGAGATTGGTAAATGGTATGGACCTGAAACAAGTGGGGTTGTTTAGAGGACTCTTCAAGCTTTCCAAAAAGTCCAAGAACACCCTCATAGCATTAAAATTGAAGGATATGTGCCCTTGCAAAGTTGGGAAATTTTGAGTTGGTTTATGATGAAAAAGGAGGTCTAAAACCAATTTCTTCCAAATGGGCCTGCCAAATGATGACCCAACCCATACACCAACTTCATGCACGACCCAAACCATTAAAAATCTGAATTTTTATTATTTTATTTTTATTTATTTTGATTTAATTCATTAAAAATCATTTTAAATAAAAATAAAATATGAAAATGTAATATTTGATGGAGATTGAGTTTCTAGAAGATCTTAAATGTTGATTTGAATTGAAGAGGAAAGAAATCATGAGATTTGGCCAAAGATAGCAAGCATTCATACATGAATATTTGGATTTTAAAGCATGATCATTGTGAATCTTTTTGAATCAAATTCTTCATACAACCATTCAATTTTATTGATCTAATTTACTCTCCTATAAGTACTAAACTTAACTCTATTGAAGGGGGAGGATTTTTTCTGCACTAAGAGTAAGTTCATAAAATCAAAAATCTCTTCCAAAACTCATATTCGGATCCATTCATACAAGGTGTTTTAAGGTAAAATAAGAACATAGCAATGTTCCTTGGACCTCCTTGAAGCAAAACCATCACTCATACGCATCAAAATCACTCCATAATGCATAATCCGAGTTCTATTTGTTCTTGAATATATTTTTTTTCGGTTTCACTAATTTAATGTATTTCAACGAATTTTGTTTGGTTTATGATATTTGTATTAAGCTTGTGAAGGTTTCTGGACAAAGAGATTGGAGTTTCGTGACCAAAATAGCAATCCGCCATGATTAGGGTTAAAGCTTCAAAATTAGGGATTCATAGAATACTTAATATAAATTGATAATGGACTCATATTTGGACTGTAATTGTTGTGTAGATCATGTTTGCAGGTTCAATTTGAAGAAATTTCACTTGTATGACGCTGTATGTGATTCGCAGGTTTGAATGGCATGAAAATCCGTAGGAGTTTTCCCAGAAAAATTCGCAGGAAACCCTACGAATTTAAGGTTGAAGATGAAGGCGTTCTGGCGCGAATGTTATATTTAAAATGTTGATTTAAAATATTATGTATTCATCTTGGTTATTTGTCACACAGAAGCATGTGTCCCAGTGGAAAGAGGCGTTTGTGTTTGGTTACGAAACCTGTGTTCGAATCCTGCCTTGTACCATTATTTTTTCTATTTTTTCAGGTTAACTATGAAGTATAATATATTATGTTCAATTGTCATTCAAATATCAGATGGGCTCTCCCAGCCGGATGGTTATGCGCGCGTTTGAGTGTTCAAAGGTCCTGGGTTCAATCATCACCCAGGCCTTTTTGCTTTCTTTTATTTTCTGGATTTTTCATGACAAGGAACAAAAGCAATTCTACTCCCTTATTTGCTGCATGCGCGTGTGATGGCCAAGTGGTGAGTGTGGTTGCTGGTGAACAAAGCCTCCTGGGTTCAAATCCCAGCCAGGTTTGTTTTCTTTTATTTTATTTTGTTCAATTAATTTAGGTTTTATTAATAATTATATATAATAAAATAATTCAATAAAATGTCACTCAATGGTTATAATATTCAAAAAAATCATATTTTCTTCAAAAATTATTTCTTTTATGTAATTGAATCATAATATATGTATATATAATTTTGTATATTATTATAAACTTTTAAAGTATTTTTCTAATAAACCCTAAAACCCTGATTTTGTAAAACCTAATTTATTTTCTAGATAATAAAAATTAATTTTATTTTATGATTTAAATTTCTAATCTTGTTGTATATATAATATTTAATATAAAATCTTGTAAATGTAATTATCATGAGCATGTTTATTTAATACAATTAATTTCAGTAAATATAATTATAATCAAATTTGTTCTATATGATATGTAAATATTTTTTTTTTTTTATACTTTGTTTATAATCTAAATTATATATAAATAATTTGTAATTAAACCTATGATAATCTAATTATAATGTGTTTAAAAATAATTTAATAATTTATACATAAAATCTAAAAATTAAAATGTTTAATTTATTTTTTAATATGTAAATATTCTATAATTGTTTATAATCTAATTATGCATGTAAATATTTTTTAATAATTAAAACTTGTTAATTTAATATAATTTATTTTCATAATATGTTTATAATTAACTTAATTTTTATAGCATTTAAAACTTTATGATAATTAATTGTTTATATCTTCTTCATAATCTTAAATAATAATTGTCCATAAAAATTTGATCTTGTAATTATTATGCTAATATTCTTATTTATTTTATCATTAATGCTATTTATTTTCATATCTATTTTGTTATTACTAACCCCATTTAGATATATTGTGATTTATTATTATCATTATTACTAACCCCATTGTGATTTATTATTATTATTATTATTGTTTCACTAACCCAATTATAATTGCTTATTTATTTTATTTATCTATTTATTTTGCTATTTATTTAATTTGCTTTATTATTATTATTGTAATTGCTCCTGGATGTAATATTTTGTAATATTTAAATTATTTATTTTTTATGTCATGGTTAGTAAAAATAGGGAGTGTAAACATGTATGTTATTTAAAATTAATTTAGATCATTTAAATTTAAAGATAAATATTAAATTGAACACTCACACACGTAAGTCGATTTTTAATCGCCATCACACATTTCTAAGGCTATCCCTCAAGTTGCCTAACTCATAAGGTCAAGTGGGGTGTATAAAGCAAGTCCCTTAAAAGAAAAAATCATCAAGTCCCTAATGGTTGCCTTTAAAGATCGAGTCCCTTTTCGAATAATGATGATAGTCCCTCCTATATGCTTAATACACCCCACAGTTGCCTTCATAAAAACAGATGTCCCTCATATGTCCCTTACATCCAAGGTAATGACTACCTACTCCTTAATAGTAGGGATAGTCTTACCAATTAAAGGATAAAGAACAAGAAAGACTTAAAACTTTAGGGTAGGTTCCTCTTATGTACTTGCTCACTTCAAAAACTTTTCAAACTCTTCACAATTTCAAACAAATTTTCAAAAACAAGTTTTTACACATCCGTACATGGATTATTATTAACTATTCTGAAAATTTTTCTATTCACACACTACACTTTCAAAAACAATGCAAAAGTGAGCTAAGTAACTAAGAGCCCATGGATAACCATGGATGTAAAGGGTGCTAACACCTTCCCTTTACATAACCTACCCCCCGGACCCAAAAATATCTCTTAAGGTCTTTCCTGTTCTTTTATACCCTTTCCTTTTGGATAAAATAAAAGTCGGTGGCGACTCTTGCTATCCGCAACATTTAACTAAAGTCAGTTCTCCCACCGTGTTACAGAACTGGCGACTCTGCTGGGGATTTAAATTTAAGAGGGGTACCCTTAGGAATTAGATCACTTTAAATTCTTTGCCTTGTTTGCTTTATATTATCTTGTTGGGGTGCTCTTATGTGTGAAAGGTCCTAACCCGGATCTAGTGTACCATAGGTAAATGGCAATAGACCAAGGAAACTGTACGACGTATATCGATACGGTTGATCTGGTGGCCATAGTTAGTGTGACTTCTTGGTTGGTGCTTATGTTCCTTAAGTCAAGTTGAGGATAATATGAGGCTGCCATATGTTGTCAATGCACTAACTAACTTTTAGAACCCTAGTTAACTCATCTTGGCCTTTAGAAAGTAGTGAGGTAACCGGCTTTGGTGCAGACTGAAGTTGGTTGACACTCGATACTACACTCATTGAGATCTTAAACTTGGAGGGTTTTGGTTGGCAAGTAAGTTACCTTCTGATCAACCACCCTTGTGAAGGATCAATGATATTGAGATCCTTTAGAACCTGGTTACTTTTTGTAGGACAGGATGAACCAACTAACTTCAGGGGAGGGTACCTACCTTTGAACCTCATGCAAGCCTTTAAACCTAGGGCAATTGTGTGACTTGTTTGTGTGTGCCACATGTTTGTGATTGAACATAACATCATGACATCATCATGCATCATAAGCATATCATTTTCCCTAACCATTTCAAGGACCAAAGGATTTATCTTTGTTCTTTGTTGCAGGTCATAGCTTCTGCTCGTAGAAACACCATCAGGATCAACTTTGTAGGGATACCTCCCAAGCTTAAAGAGTTGGTTTCTCAGGTGTCTGATCATTCCCAGTTCATCAAGAGACATGGCCACTTATTGGATCTAGTTACATCAGGGTTCAATGAAGACATGATGAGTGTGCTGTTTCAGTTCTTTGACCCTAAGCACCACTGTTTCACATTCCTCGACTATCAGCTGGTTCCAACCATGGAAGAGTTCTCTAAACTTCTGGGCATACCTGTTCTTGATCAGAAACCATTCACAGGCTTGGAAAAAGAGCCTAAACCTGAGGTTATTGCTGCAGCTCTACATCTGAAGAAGTCTGACATTGTTCTAGAAACGAGAAGTGGAGTCAAGGGTGTTCTAGCTAAGGTGTTGATAGAGAAAGCTCAAGTGTTCTTGAAAGCTATGAGCTATGATGCTTTTGAGAAGATCTTAGCCTTGCTGATATATGGCTTAGTATTGTTCCCCAATCCAGATCAGTTCATAGATGTTCATGCCATCAACATATTCCTGAGTCATAATCCAGTGCCTACATTGCTTGGAGACATCCTACATTCTCTTCATACCCATACTACAAGGGCAAGAGGAGCTTTGATGTGTTGCATACCTTTGCTATCTAGGTGGTTTATTTCTCACCTTCCCCGCTCAGTGATGAAGAATGAGCAAGGGTTCAGATGGTCCAAGAGGATTATGTCACTTTCTCACTCAGACATTCATTGGTGCTCCAGATCTATGGAGAACGTTACTATCATTGACCGTTGTGGGGAGTTTCCTAATGTGCCACTTCTAGGCATAAGAGGAGGCATCACCTACAACCCTTCACTAGCTTTACGACAGTTTGGTTACGCTCGGAGTGATGGTCCACATGACATGTTGATTCAGGGCATTGTGTTTGATTACAATAACGATCTTCAGGGTTACCGTCAGAGATTCACACGAGCTTGGGGAAAAGTAAACAGGGTTGACAACAAGACACTAGAGCCTAAGTACACTATTCCTATGGAAGCTTATCTCAGATGGGTACAATCTCGTGCTCAGACTCTCATGATGCCATATCCTGCTATCCTGCCAGTTACCATGGAACCTGTTGCTGAAGGAGACACTGCTTATACTATCCTTCACCCAGACATGCCTACTGACATGGAAGACTTGCAAAGATCTTGGATCCAGTTGAAGGAGCAAAGGGATACTTTTGAGGCTCATTACAAAGCAAGCCAAGAAAGAATCCTAGAACTAACAAAGCAACTTCACGAGGAACGGAATCTCAACTCATACCTCAACACAAAGAGGAAACGTCCATGGGAGACTTAAAACCCCATGCCTTGTAAGCCCAAGGGGCAAACAAATTTATCACTAATAAAAGTTTACTTTTTGGTTGTTTAAACAGATTTAAATCCTGCGGTCCTTGAAAACATTGCATACGCATTCCATATCATTGCATCACAGGTTTATTGTGCACAGGTTTCTCATCTTCTCGCTGTTTATTTCAGCAATGGCTCTTGAACAAACAGTTAAGGATCTCCAGGCACAAAATGCACAGTTCCAAGAGCTGATCCTGAACCTGACCTAGGGGCAGGATGAATTGAAGACACTGCTGGCTAAGAAGAAGAATCCCGAGGACAACAAGGATGATCAGCTGAAACAACTACAAGCTGAGATGACAGGAATGAGGATCCAGATGAATGGCCAGGTGGCTCTTATTCAAAGATTAGCTCAGGGGCAAGAAGAGCTGAGAACCTTTGTCCACAAACTTCAAAGTGATAGAGCCAGGGATCTAATTGTCAGTCAACCTCCGTTAAAACAAGCTGATTTGGTTGAAAGGAGGATGACGAAAACAATACCATAATATTAGGCAGTATGCTTTTGAACAGACTATGCTGACGATGTACAGGCATTGTTTCAATTCCTAAACAGTGGAGATATAAGGAAGTTAATCCCTAGTCAACCCTTTTGAGCCTATGAAGTAGGAGTTTTTATTCTCGCACAAATTAAAACCCTTATTCATAACCCGGGGCAGGGTAGTTACTCGGTTAAATATGCCAATTATCTGTGTTGTACACAACTAATGATGGTTCTCCGTAATCATGAAACCTGACAGTCAATATCCAGCAAAAGAAAAATTCACTAAGTCAAAACCTATGAAGGAGACTTAGTAAAGACAAATTAAGACATCCCGCTGACTGTAACCTTGAAATAAACAGTTCAGGCAAAAGGAAGGGATAATAAAATTGAAAAAAAAGGGATCAGTATGAATCCTCAACAAAGAAAGATGACTGAATATTCAAATAAATTTTGGGTTGCTGAACCATCACAAATGTCAGTGTTACAATGCCAAACTCATTTGAGCCTCAATGCATAAGTTAACTGAGTATAGAACTGAAGAACATCATGAAGATTGGGTTGGGTACAAATAAATTTGAGCCTTTATCTTTTGTTTCTTAAACCATGAACCAGGCCACGTTATAACCCTTTAAAAGTCCTAACTGAATCATGGTTAGTTCGAGAGCGTACTGCTACAAAAAGGTATCCTGACTCCTTTAGGGCTTGTTATAAAACTTGAGTTAATATCACAGTTTAAAAAAAAAAACAGTTTTTCTAAAAATAACTTGTTTCAAAACTTCAAGACAGACATAAGCATTGCATTTTTGAATATATTTGTTTGCATATACCTGAGTGTTTGAGAAATGGAGAAGCTTACAGGGTGAATGTTCAATGAACTAAAGTCCTTCTGATAAACAAAGTTGCTTCCTGGATCAAAGTCCCTGTATACAAAGGGGCATAGTCATTATCTCCCAATCAAAGGGGGTAGGCCATGATACTTCCTAACTCATTTGGGGCAATCAGGACAAGATTCAACTATGTTTAAGCAGCCAGAGGCAGGTCTCCTCATCTATCTGAAGTGCCAAGGGTAACATTACAAAGTTCATAATGCCAAGGGCATAGTCACTGTTTCCCAGTCAAGAGGCATACCAAGTTACTGTTCAATTCAGTTGGGGCAATTAGGTCCAGACTCAGCTGTGCTTAATAGCCAGGGGCATTTTTTTCTCTCATACAAGTGAATTACCAAAGGTGACATGACAGAGTTCACAATGCCAGGGGCATATGCTTATGGGGCATTCTGCTTGTTTCTCTTGAGGTAGCTCATTACATACTTCCATTATGGTATAATTCGTCCTCAACCAAGGGGCAATGCTTTCTCTTCAAAATACCCAGAGCGTATATGGTCCATCACAATTTGAAGACACATTCCTCTCATTACATTACCTTGATATTGGATTCTCAGCAGAAGCCATTATGGAAGTTAATTGTCTATGCCAGTAGTATCAGATGGTGTCAGTATCATGTCTTCAGATCCAGCTATGTAGATTTCTGGGAAGGTATTCAGGAAAGTTATGGATTTCAGGAGCTCTAAATCCAATTGGTTATACACTCTCGAAGTTGAAATGATTCTGTTTTCAAGTTCAGCTTTACTTTTCCCTCTGAATCCAGATTTACTTTTACCCTATTTACCTAAGCAAAAACATCCATTGGTTGTACTTGAATGCATGTATACTTAATATGATTGATGTTTACCAGAAATGCATGAAAATGCAGTAATAGTATTTACTAAGGACGAACGAGGGAAGGATTCCAACGAAGATTCACCAGATTCACTCTTACAAGACAGTTACAAATCCCTCAGTAGGGCAAATCCATCTTCATAAAGTACTTCAAGTCACATCTCCCCTGGAATTTATATCCATCTCTTTTATCCTCATACGGATATTCGGGAAATTACTTTCCAATAAGGGTACGACGAACGAAGACGGGATGTTGTATCTACTCTACTACCAAACGAAGACGGGAGGTTATCTATACCTTACTATCCCCAGCAGACGGGAGGTTATCTATACCTTACTATCCCCAGCAGACGGGAGGTTATCTATACCCTGCTATCCCCAGCATACGGGAGGTTATATATACCTACTTATCAAGACGGAAATGAGTTCATCATATTCTTCAACAACGAATCGGGATTTATTTTCCCTGGCCAGCAGTTGTTATACAAAGATATCCAGACGCTTCCGGCAGTATCATATCATACATACATCATTTACATCATACCATAGCATATATATCCATAGACATATAGTACATTACCTAAGTGCATCATATCATACATGCATACATAAAGCATAAACTAATGTTATTATACAGAATGTTACTTTGTTCTCAGGTTAATTATCCAACAAACAAACTTATGATCATCAGGACTGCTCTATCCTCCTGATAAGCTTCTTATTACTTTGGGACTGCTTTATCGTAACCTCAGGGTTACTTTATCCTCCTGATAAGCTTCTTATTACTTTTGGGACTGCTTTATTGTTACCTCAGGGTTACTTTATCCTCCTGATAACTTCTCATTACTTCAAGACTGCTTTAGAGTTATCATTATTGATGGCTCTATCCTCCTGAAATCATTACTTCAAGACTGCTTTAGAGTTATCATTATTGATTGCTCTATCCTCCTGAAATCATATTATTATTTCAAGACTGCTTTAGAGTTATCATTATTGATGGCTCTATCCTCCTGAAATCATTACTTCAAGACTGCTTTAGAGTTATCATTATTGATGGCTCTATCCTCCTGAAATCATTACTTCAAGACTGCTTTAGAGTTATCATTATTGATTGCTCTATCCTCCTGAAATCATATTATTATTTCAAGACTACTTTAGAGTTATCATTATTGATGGCTCTATCCTCCTGAAATCATTACTTCAAGACTGCTTTAGAGTTATCATTATTGATGGCTCTATCCTCCTGAAATCATTACTTCAAGACTGCTTTAGAGTTATCATTATTGATTGCTCTATCCTCCTGAAATCATATTATTATTTCAAGACTGCTTTAGAGTTATCATTATTGATGGCTCTATCCTCCTGAAATCTTTACTTCAAGACTGCTTTAGAGTTATCATTATTGATGGCTCTATCCTCCTGAAATCATATTATTATTTCAAGACTGCTTTAGAGTTATCATTATTGATGGCTCTATCCTCCTGAAATCATTACTTCAAGACTGCTTTAGAGTTATCATTATTGATGGCTCTATCCTCCTGAAATCATTACTTCAAGACTGCTTTAGAGTTATCATTGCTCTATCCTCCTGAAATCATATTATTACTTCAAGACTGCTTTAGGGTTATCATTATTGATTGCTCTATCATCATGAAGACATGCTGTTACATCAGTATTACTCCAGTATCCTGAAAGCATATCATCAATACCTCAGGACTGCTCCAGACTCTTGACAGCTTTCATTATACCTCAATATTTTGGACTGCTTTATCTTCCAAGAAATATATCTGAAGAACTTTCCCCTAGTGGCATCTTTAAGCCCACTCAATCATATTCAACTAGCCATCTGTACCACTCTAATGCACTGGTGAGTGCAAATTTTTGGGCTTTTGTGTTCAATCCCCTTCAACCTTCCAGGTCACGACTGGAAAATATACCAATCTAACCCCTCAGGTTTCAGAAAATTGAACAGGGGCACAAGGTTCACAAGTTTCTCAACACTTACATAACCTTTCATGAAGTTCATGAAGTCTACAAGTTACTTTATGAAGGTTCACAAGGTTCACAAGCTTCTCAACATTTACAAGACCTTCCATGAAGTTCATGAAGTTTACAAGTCACTTCTTGAAGGTTCACAAGGTTCACAAGATTCACAATGAATATAAAGCTTTCCTGAGGTTCATGAGGTCTACAAAGCCACTTCATGAGGTTAACAAGGTTCACAAGCTTCACAATACCTCCCATGAGTATCACAAGACACTTTATGAAGATTCACAAGGTTCACAAAGTTCACAATTGGTCAAAGGAGTTGACAATTCCCTCAGACAATGCACCTCCTAGGCAGTGCATCCAAAACTAGGGTTTTGACTTTAATCAGGCTAAATGAACTTCCAAGACTTCAAGTGAGCTTCATAACATCTTATATGTGTGTAAGAACCCCCATGACAAGTTTCAAGACTTTTCTCAAAAGTTTGCTCAGTCAGATGATCAGATAAGTCAAAATCAGTCAATACAGTTAAAAAGTCAAACTGAGGTCAACTATGGTCAAACCAAGGTCAAACTTCATGATTTTTTGCCAACATCAAGTATATGAAGTAAAATTCATCATTTGATCAAGGGTTTATCATGATTCATCAAGGAGATTCCAGATCATCAATAATCAGGAGTTTCTAAATTAGGGTTTCCTCAGTAAAAGTCAACTGAACTTTGACCAGCCATAACTTTCACATGCTTCATCACCAAGTCTCCACTCAAAGCTCATTTTGAAGGAAATTTAATTCTATACAACTTTGTGTCTCACAAGCCAATCCCAGAAATGCTTCATTTGGAAGGTATGAGCTAAGACATTATAGGTTCTTTTGAAAGTCAACAAAAAGTCAACAACTTCAAAAGGGCATAACTTGAGATTGGTAAATGGTATGGACCTGAAACCAGTGGGGTTGTTTAGAGGACTCTTCAAGCTTTCCAAAAAGTCCAAGAACACCCTCATAGCATTAAAATTGAAGGATATGTGCCCTTGCAAAGTTGGGAAATTTTGAGTTGGTTTATGATGAAAAAGGAGGTCTAAAACCAATTTCTTCCAAATGGGCCTGCCAAATGATGACCCAACCCATACACCAACTTCATGCACGACCCAAACCATTAAAAATCTGAATTTTTATTATTTTATTTTTATTTATTTTGATTTAATTCATTAAAAATCATTTTAAATAAAAATAAAATATGAAAATGTAATATTTGATGGAGATTGAGTTTCTAGAAGATCTTAAATGTTGATTTGAATTGAAGAGGAAAGAAATCATGAGATTTGGCCAAAGATAGCAAGCATTCATACATGAATATTTGGATTTTAAAGCATGATCATTGTTGTCGCTCCCGACAAATGAAAATGGTTCAGATGAAGGTACAGACGCGAACGGTCGGCGAAGGGAACAGTGAGAACACACAGCCGTGAACTCACTGGAGAATGAAAAGAGTCGCCAGCTAGGCATTTTTATCCCGGAGGAAAGGCAATGCTGCATAGGCCTAAAAAAGGATGGATAAGACGGTTTGCGAACCAGAGAGACTGAGAAAGGGGGTTGGTTACAACCTGGGAAGGTATTAGCACCCAGATTGTCCGCCGTACTCGACGGGATCCACGCTTAAAAGATTTGTGTTTTAAAGGGGTAGTGTCAGTGCTATTTGTGCATAAAAGAGCTGGAAAAGATGTACAGGTGTCAGTGTAAAGAAATGTGATGTGTATAAATGTACAGTGTCAGTGTAAGGAAAAGAGTGAAATGCTCATGGTAATGAGGCTTACAAAATGATGCTGGAAGGAGGGGGAATATACAGAGACTTTTGTTCGATAACTGTTAAGTTATGCCTACGTATCCTCTCGTGCAATGAGGAAGTCAGAACACCGTAGTTCGACCCAAAGAGACTGAAAGGTGGATTGACTTTTGAACTGCTTGCTTGTCAATGCTCAAGTGTATGATCTGTCTGGCACAGATGCAAACTGTCTTGCATTAGACGGAAGAAGCAAGTTCTCGGTTGTGAGTGAAGATGATGAGAAAAGAATCCCGAAGGAGACGATTATTGTTTGTTTTTTTTGAGTTTTCAGTCTTTTATTGCTTTTAGGATTTTTGTCATAGGATAATGAGCTTAAACCTAAATCAATGGATTTGGTAAACTCATCACATCATCCCTCTGATTAGGGGTAATGAGAATTACCTTAAGTGTGAAGTCAGATTCTCACACTTAATCACCTTTGATGTAGGGTTAAGATCATTAACCTACTTGTGATTAATTAGATGTTTTTGTGATTTTTTGTTTAGTGTTAAGTAATGAGGTTAAGCCATAATCAGGGATTTAACAGACTCATTACACTATCCTAAAAGAAGGATAATAGATGAGGGTGTTTGAGCTGAGGGAAACTCCTCAACCTAATCCATGATCAGGGATTAAACCCATGACAAAACAAGCCTTTGATTAAGTGGATTTTATTAATGATATGATGATGAAGTGAATTTTATGATTTGTAAGACGACTTGAGGGGGACTTGTCCATTAACTTTAGGGTTAGTCCTTCTTAACCAATTAAGGAAGAATTAGAACCCTAATGCAAGGCCCAAGTTACAAGTGTAATGTCTTGATGATTATTAGATGGATTATTTAAGAGAGTTCAACACCTTAAGGGTCCAAGACTTAGGATTAAAGTTATACACTCCATCCTAAAAGAAGGATGCAGGCATGATCTTAATCACAAAGTCTTAAAGCCTTGAGGGTTTAGTCCCTGATTATGAGGTGAGAGAAGATGACTCAAGGAGAGACACAAAGGTAGAAACTATGGGGGAGACTAATCAAAACCCTAATTCATTATCATGCTTGGTTGGTCCTAATGTTTGTGAGGTTTTCAAGAACAATCTTCAGATGAACCACCAGGAAGCAGATGAACAAGATCAAGAGAAGCAAAGTGACTTGCTTCATTCAAGAAGTCAAGTCACTTGAAGAAAGAAAGTGGGAGGAGGAAGAATGAACAAACTCAATCTCAAACACAAATAAGAATGCAGCAAGGTATGCAAAAGAAGATGAGAAGAAAAGTTATGAGAAGTGAAGGCAAATTCACTTCTCAAGATTTACTTACCACCTGAAATGTTAGAAACAAATGCAATACAATGCTAAATGAGATGAAATGATATGATAAGCAAAAACCAGAAGCATGCACATGATGATTATGATGCTATGAGGTGCTGCAAACATGAGGCAAGGCATGGGGATGTTCATACAAGATTATGAATGCAAATGATGCAAGTTAAGGAACATGAACAAGCATGAAATGTTATGAAACATACAAGACAAATGGCATGGCAAATATGTAATGCAATGATCAATGATGCTTCATACATGTCTTAAGATGTCAAATGAATCATAAGAATGCACAAAATGCAATGGCAAGTCAAATTATGCAAGGAAATGCAAGAATGGTGCAAAGGGAAAGCCCAAATTAGGGTTCATGAAACAAACATCAAACACAAACCAAAAACAGAAGCAAACCCTAATATGAAAAAAGGAAAATGGTACCTAAAGAAACCTTAGACCTATAACAAACCACTGCCCAAAGGGGAGCTCTCAACTCTCAACCAAACTCAAGATATGAATTTTACAAGTTATTAGGGTTTTTTAGGGTTTGTAACAAAAGAAATGCCAATCAATTAGAAAATGCAAGATCAAATCTTGGCCTTTTTATCCTTGAAAGTACATGTCAAATGGAAAACAATGCAAAAAGAATCAATGTCTCAACCTTCACCAAAAGACAGAAATGAATTTTCAAACTTATGATCAAAATAATGCATCAAAAATGATTTAATTCCATGAAAAACTCTTAAAATGCATCAAGATCAAAAAAGAAATTTGGTTTGAAGGTTGGACAATGTTTCTAAATGTCTTAGAACATTTCATGAATTTTTTTGTAATTTTTAAATACCTAAAAGTATTTTTAATTAATTAATTCTCATTAATCAATTAAAAATAATCTTTTAAATATTTAAAAATACTTTTTTAATGATAAAAAAATAAAATAAAAATGTTTTTGAGTCATAAAAATTAATAAAACCTTAAAGAAAAAGTTTCATAATTTTTATGATTTTTTAACTATTTTAAATAAATTGTGCAAAATAAATGAAATAAAATGAATTAAAAATTGAATAAAATAGAAGTAAGACAAATGAAAGGCCAGGATGTGCTCTGGATTCAAAGGCGTTGACTGCGCGCCAGAATGAGGGGCCAAGATTGCTTCAGATTAGATAAATTAATTATGATTAATTAAAACCTAACACGTGGATTAGGGCTAACTGCATTGATCTGGGCCATTGGAGAGGGAGGGAAGTCAACCGGTCAAAGGGATCGTACGCTCACAATTCAAACCTGGCTTAATTACACAATTAGGGCATAATTAATCTCAGGTGGCCGGAGAAGACTTCCGGTCGTCTTCTCCGGCCAGAAGCTTGCCTGAAAAAGTTCAAAACCCCTCAAAACGTAAAATAAATGAAAACTAAGCCATGGGAAATGATCCCCAACACCTCACGAATTAAAACCCTCTCTCAAAACAAATTTATCTAACCTAAACAAGCTGAATCGAAGAAAACAAAATCTAGGGTTCGTGAGCTTCAAACAGCAATTAAATCCTCAAAACACATCCATTTCAAAAACTAAAAGCATCAGCATGATCAGGAGAGTATAAGGAACAAGTTTGTAACTAAAAAAGAGATTTCTGGAAAAAATTATTTGGAGCTACCTGAGATTTGCAACCTCTGATTTAGGAACTTTCAGGCCCTTTCTTTAAGTGCAAGCTGCTCCTCTTGGCCCCCCAATGATGTTTGAATGCTCCAATGGAGTTTAGATTTGCTGGAGAAAGAGCTTCGAAAGCTTCAGCTTCATTTCAGTCAAAAATGGCAGATGGGATTCTGGCACTTTCAGGCTGTGAAGAGGGGTTGTTTATGGTCTATGAGGTGTGTTGAGAAGGTTTGTGGTGTTGGTTGATGTGTTTGTGGGCTAGAATGAGGGATTCGAATGAAACTGCAAAAGGGAGTGTGAAATGGCAGTGAGATGTTTTGGTTGTTTCAAGCTCTGGTTCTTGATGCTTTGTGTTCTATGGATCAAGGTGAGATGAATGGAGGAAAAAGATTTTGTGTTTGCAGGCTGTGTAATGAGATTCGATAGAACTTGCAAGAGGGAAGGTTTTTGTGTAAGTTATGAGTGAGTTGGTTTCAGCCCTTGTTCTTGTTATGTTCCACTTGCAAAATGAAATGATAAACAATTCTGATTGGTTGCTTGATGTGACATGGCCTGCTATGATAGGTGAGTTGCTTTTTGCTCAAAGTCCACTTTTGTGTAAGATAGGGCATGGCATGATACTAGGCAAGTACAAGTTGGGTGCTGGTGCAGCAAAAGGTGAGGGAGAGGCTAGCCCAAAGTCAGCAGCCAATGTCATAAGTTGGTGAAGTAGTCATGAGTGAAAATGCAAGTTGGCTAGCTTTATGGTTTTCCATGGAAATGCCTTGTTACATGAACCAAACCATGAGCAAACTTGGTCCATTTCTGATTTTTGTGACTTAGAGAACATCCACATGCTGGTTTGACACGAATTTGAGGCAGCAATCATGCATTGATTCAAGACTTAGCAAAATTTCCACTTGGTGCATAACTTGAAAAACAATGATTTTTGGCAACTTTGCATGGCCATAACTTTTGATCCAAGAAGAGTTTGATCATGTTCTTGTACTTTTTGAAAAGGGAAAGATGAGATCTACAACTTTCATGACCAAAGTTTTTCCATTTGAAGCCTTCTTGGATCATAAATCAAAGCTTGAAAATTGACCTAAAAGTATGCATTCTTGAAAAGTCAACAAAACCCAAAAAAGTCAACTTTTGCAAAAACCCTAAATTCTTGATTTCCATGAACTTCAACCTTCTTCCATGATCAAATAAAAATCATATACACTCAAAATGATGAAGATCACCCATTGGTTGGGTCATTGGGGGCCTCAGATACCCTGATTTTGCACTGACTTGTCCAGAAAGTCAACTCTTGATCAGATGACTTCCCCATGGAATTTCTTCATGAAAATTGATATGCATACTCCCCATGCCATATAGAGACCAATGGAAACAAGAATGACCAAAAAATTTGGAGTTATGGCCTCTGAAACCAAAACCCTAATTTTCAGTCAACTGTGCAGTTCATCCTGGCTCTGCATCCACTCAAACCCTAGTTCTTGTGATCCCTCTGCAATTTTGACTTTGTGAGGATGTAACATGATATAAGAACACACATGGACCCCTTTGAGTTGATTAGTGGCCTTTGGAATGGCTCAAGATGTCCTGAGGTTGCTCAGATCACAAACCCTAGGTGCATATGACTTAGAAACTATCCAGTGAATCAAAAATGTACTATGAGATGATATGATTGTGTTTATGCATATGAGATGATCACCAGTCATGTGTGAATGGGTGAGGGCAAATTTGGGGTGTTTACAGCTGCCCCTATTCAAGCATGAGTTAGCTGTGCAGGTTGTAAGCGGCGGCTTAACAGGCAAACAAGATAACTTGTGGTTGAATACCAAAGACAGTCCAAAATTTGCACTCACAGAAATGAAGAAGAAAAGGGATATAGATTGTAAAAGGAAAAATAAAGTATATTGTAAAGTGTAAGCGACGGAGGACGACCGTCGAGCAGAGGACGACTGCTGGGTAAATAGCAATGCCGGGGACGGCCGACATGCTGGTAAAGGTGCGGAAAATAAAGCAATGACGGGGACGGCCGACATGCTGGGGATAAAAAGGTAAAGCTAAGACGGGGACGGCCGACTAGCTGGGGAAAATAGAATATTATGATGGGGACGGCCATCAAGATAAAGCTATAGCATTCTCTGGGAATCAAATGAAACATGACGGGGACGGCCATCAAGTTCATAAGGTAGGTAAAATAACCAACGATGGGGGCGGCCATCGGGCTAAAAGGAAAAGGGACCACGACGGGGACGGCCATCGGGTTAAAGAATAAATGAAATAAACAGATGATGGGGTACGGCCATCAAAGGTGAAGGACGATCACCTAGCAGGGGACGGCTGCTCTGTTGGGGATAAAAGAAATATGATGGGGACGGCCATCAAAGGTGGAGGACGACCACCTGGCAGGGTACGGCTGCCGAAAATATCAACGATGGGGACGGCCATCGGATAGAAAAGGTCAACGATGGGGACGGCCATCGGACGAGCATGATGGAGGACGACCATCAAGAAGTGGAGGACGACCACTCAGCAGGGGACGGCTGCTCTCAAAGTTTATCATAACACAGGATGAGTGTTAGACAACTAAAATCAACAATGGGGACGGCCATTGGATAAAGTGATGAAGGACGATCATCAAAAGGTGGAGGACGACCACCTAGCAGGGGACGGCTGCTAAAATCAACGATGGGGACGGCCATCGAATGAGCATGATGGAGGACGACCATCAAGAAGTGGAGGACGACCACTTAGCAGGGGACGGCTGCTCTCAAAGGTATCATAACACAGGACGAGTGTTAGATAAAAAGAAAATTTGTTGGCAATCTACTGGGGAGATAGTAAACACGGACGAGCGTTTACATCCAAGAAACAAAAGGTATAAGTGTTTGGTATTGTGTATAGATTAAAGGTGCGGACGAGCATCCTTAAGACTATGATACGGACGAGTATCATGTAGAAACAAACTGACACGTGCTCAGAGCTGATGATACGGACGAGTATCAACTGGTTAACAAGGAACACGGACGAGTGTTGCATCTGAAAGTATCCTTCTGGGGAATAGTAGACACAGACGAGCATCTATATTCACGAAGACATAAGTGTTTGACACGGTGTATGGATTAAAGATGCGGACGAGCATCCTTAAGACTATGATACGGACGAGTATCATGTAGAAACAAACATTAGACGCAATGTTCTGAGATGATGGTACGGACGAGTACCAACTGGTTAACAAAGAACAAGGACTACTGTCGAATCTGCGGGGATATACATGGCGTATATAAGATACGGACGAGTATCTGAGTAGGTGTACCAATGAGTAGTGAGTATATAATGTATAGGTGAGTGTTTATCTGCTGGGGATATGACACGGACGGGTGTCAGGAAAGTGTATATACAAGTATAGGCGACCACGCTGGGGATATGACACGGACGGGTGTCAAGAAAGTGTATAGGTATATGTAAGTGCAAAGAGGGTGTCTTTGGCTTTTGATGGTGATTTGACACGGACGGGTGTCAGAAAATATATGTAATACTGGTGATCTTGTTTGTAAAGGTGTGTTCCAGCAACCTGCTGGAAAATGATGATACGGACGGGTATCAAAAAGGAGATATGCACTGGTGTTTGTGATATGGGGCAACTGCTTTTGCTGGGACTCTGATGGGGATGTATTCTGTATGCCGACAGATTGTCAATATTTACAAGTGTTCAAATCACAACATGACTTATGATTATGCTATGCATTTGATTTTTTGCCGTAATGCTCCGTATTAGACGGAATGCTACGCTCTGGGGGTGAATATGATGCGAATGCTATGATTATGCAAAGAGGCACCGATCCGGGATTCGGATCCCGTTGCTGCAAAGATCTCTGATCGATCTGCTTGAAGTGAACATCCCAGCTGGGGATGAGATCATTGATAGATCTGTAGTTGTATCTGCTTGGGGATATAGATCACTGGTTGACGTATCCTTATAATGCGGGACCCAGCTGGGGTTTGTAGAAGCTTTCTCTCTCTCTGTTGTGACTTCTTCGTGCGTTGCTCTTCTGAATAGAGGCTTGAAGCTCTGTGGGGAGATGATTCCCTGATTTCTGTATTCTGTTGAGGAAGAATGGCAACTCGGCCGGGGAAGTGAGAGGCAACTCAGCTGGGGAGAGCAACAAGTGGCAACTCAGCTGGGGACAGAGCATTTGGGATGCTGAGATTGAGTGTATGCTGATTTGGCAGCTCCGCTGAGGAAATGGGCACCTTCTGGTGCCATGTGGAAGATAGACCGAGTTGATAATGATTCGCCTACTTGCTGAGACGTAACCTGCATGCCCCAGGTTGCATTCTGGATACCTGCAATCCTGCAAAGATAATGGTACGTACAAAAGGTCCCGAGGTATCTTTTACTGAGATTCCGTCATAGGAAATAAGTACTTTCGAGAGTAAGTATATTCCCTGCAAGCATGTGTTTTATTTTTAGAGAGAGGCATCTGTACTTATGCAATTGTGTTTTTAGAGACATCAGACAACTTTTTGCAAAACATAAATGTAAAAACGAGACATGACTGAAAATCTGATTATATTAATTCGTGTGCCCTGAATTGGCAAGATACAGTCAGAGAAACATATCTCCTGAAATGAGGAGATTGTTACAAATTGAGAAATAAAGTGCTGGCGGTGCTGGCGATGCTTTCAAGGAGCTTCCTCTTCTGCTATGACTCGTATGACAATGACGTTCTTCTCGTCTTGCTTTCTGGAGAGAGTTGATTCTGATTGCAGCTTGATCCTTCGGAGCTTACCAAGTTGTAGGTGATACAGACGAATTCAGAATGCAGTTGTTCGCTTATTCCCTTATTTTGCATGGATCGCCCTTTCGGGTTTTCAATCCATCGGGATACCCATTTCTGCCTGAGCTGTCCAATGCGGCTTTTCAACTCAGCGGGTGTACATTTTTTGCTTATTTCCCTTATTTTGCCCGAGTCTTTTATTCTGTTTTTGACTCGCCGGGATGCCCTATTTTTGCCTGGACTTACATTCTGTTTTTATGTCCAGCGGGTCATTTTATGCGAAGTATTTTTTAACTGCATCTGAATTCACAGGGGATGGGAAATCTTCACCATCCATGGTGCTGAGCATCAGCGCTCCACCAGAGAAGACTTTCTTCACAACAAATGGTCCTTCGTAATTGGGAGTCCACTTGCCCCTGTGGTCTGTATGAGGAGGGAGGATTCTCTTCAACACAAGATCTCCCACCTGGTACTCTCGGTGCCTGACTTTCTGATCGAAGGCTCTCTTCATTCTTTTCTGATATAGCTGCCCGTGACAGATTGCAGCCAATCTTTTCTCTTCGATCAGACTTAGTTGTTCGTATCGAGCCCGAACCCATTCTGCTTCGTTTAGCTTAACATCCATCAGTACCCGTAGGGAGGGTAGTTCAACTTCAACAGGTAGGACTGCTTCCATACCATACACAAGTTGATACGGTGTTGCCCCAGTGGATGTCCTGATTGATGTGCGGTACCCATGCAAGGCAAACGGTAGCATTTCATGCCAATCTTTGTAAGTGACTACCATCTTCTGCACAATCTTCTTGATATTCTTATTTGCTGCCTCAACAGCGCCGTTCATCTTTGGCCTGTAAGGAGAAGAATTGTGATGTTGGATCTTGAAGTCCCGGCACAGCTCTGCCATCATTTTGTTGTTCAAGTTGGAACCATTATCAGTAATGATTCGCTCGGGCACTCCATACCGACAGATGATATCTCTTTTCAGAAATCTGGCCACCACTTGCCTTGTGACATTTGCATATGAGGCTGCTTCAACCCACTTTGTAAAATAATCGATGGCGACCAGGATGAATCTGTGGCCGTTCGAAGCAGTTGGCTCAATTTTGCCAATCATGTCAATGCCCCACATAGCAAAGGGCCATGGTGAAGACATTATGTTCAGGGGATTGGGAGGCACATGCACCTTGTCTGCATAAATCTGGCATTTATGGCATTTTCTGGCGTAAGCACAACAGTCTGCATCCATTGTGATCCAGTAATAGCCTGATCTTAACAACTTCTTAGCCATGGCATGCCCTCCTGCATGGGTACCAAAGGATCCTTCGTGCACTTCATGCATCAACAAATCTGCTTCTGTCTTGTCAACACATCTGAGGAGTACCATGTCGAAGTTCCTCTTGTATAAAGATCCATCAGTGTTCAGAAAGAAACTTCCAGCAAGCCTTCTCAAAGTCTTCTTATCATTGGGAGATGCCCCAGATGGGTATGTTTGATCCTCCAAGAAGCACTTGATGTCATGAAACCAAGGCTTGTCATCCTTGACAACATCTGCTGCAAATACATATGCTGGTCTATCAAGTCTCGATACTGAAATCTGAGGTACAAAGTTAGCAGCTTGAACTTTGATCATGGATGAAATGGTAGCGAGAGCATCTGCAAACTGATTCTCGTCCCGAGGGATATACTCAAGCTTGACTGTTGTGAAGAAAGTCAATAACCTTCTTGTATAATCCCTGTAAGGTATCAGATGATCTTGGTGGGTGTACCATTTCCCATTGGTCTGATTGACTACCAAAGCTGAATCTCCGAATACGGTCAATGTTTTGATCCTGAGGTCAATGGCTTCCTCAAGACCCATAATGCAAGCTTCGTATTCAGCTTCGTTGTTAGTGCAGTTGAAAGTGAGCTTTGCCGAGAAAGGCATGTGAACCCCTTTAGGTGTAATGAGTACTGCACCAACACCACGGCCATTCATGTTGACAGCCCCATCAAACATCATAGTCCATTCTTCTTCTGGGTCAGGCCCTTCAGTGTGAATAGGCTCTTCATGATCTTTTGCTTTAATGAACATGATGTCTTCATCGGGGAAGTCGAACCTCATAGGCTGGTAGTCATCAATGGGTTGCTCAGCAAGATATTCAGATAGTACACTGCCCTTGATGGCCTTCTGAGATGTGTACTGTATGTCGTATTCTGTGAGAATCATCTGCCATCTTGCAACCCGTCCGGTAAGAGCTGGCTTCTCGAAAATGTACTTAACTGGATCCATTTTTGAGATCAATAAGGTAGTGTGGGTCAACATATACTGTCTCAGTCGGCGAGCAGCCCACGCTAAAGCACAGCAAGTTTTCTCGAGCAGTGAATAACGCTGTTCACAGTCGGTAAACTTTTTGCTTAGGTAGTATATCGCATACTCTTTTCGACCAGACTCGTCATGCTGACCTAGTACACACCCCATCGATTCTTCTAATACCGTCAAGTACATAATCAGAGGTCTTCCTTCAACTGGAGGCATAAGGATTGGAGGTTCTTGCAAATACTCCTTGATCTTGTCAAAAGCCTTCTGGCAATCGTCGTTCCACCTGACCGTTTGTTCTTTTCTTAACAGCTTGAACAAAGGTTCACAGGTTGCTGTAAGGTGAGATATGAACCGTGAAATGTAGTTCAATCGACCTAAGAACCCTCGAACTTCTTTCTCAGTTTTCGGTGCAGGCATTTCTTGAATAGCTTTGACCTTATCAGGGTCAACTTCAATCCCCTTCTCACTTACAATAAAGCCCAGCAGCTTACCGGATCGTACCCCGAATGTGCATTTGTTGGGGTTCAACTTTAGTTGGTATTTCCTCAGACGCTTGAATAACTTGAGCAGATTCACCAGATGGTCTTCCTCTGTAAGGGACTTGGCGATCATATCATCCACATAACATTCGATTTCCTTATGGATCATGTCATGAAACAATGTTACCATAGCCCGTTGATACGTTGCACCAGCATTCTTCAGTCCGAATGGCATCACTTTATAACAGAACGTGCCCCAAGGTGTGATGAATGTTGTCTTCTCCATGTCTTCAGGTGACATCTTGATCTGATTGTATCCTGAAAATCCATCCATGAAGGAGAATACCGAGAACTGAGCCGTGTTATCCACCAATACATCAATGTGAGGTAATGGGAAGTCATCTTTCGGGCTGGCTCTGTTCAGATCCCGGTAATCAACACACATTCTTACTTTTCCATCTTTCTTAGGCACAGGTACTATGTTAGCAACCCACGGAGGATAGCTAGTCACAGCAAGGAACCCGGCGTCCCATTGCTTTTGTACCTCTTCCTTGATTTTCATAGCCATGTCTGGGCGAGTTCGGCGCAACTTCTGTTTGACTGGTGGGCATTCTTCCCTCAAAGGCAGCTTGTGCACAACTATATCGGTATCCAACCCTGGCATGTCCTGATATGACCAGGCAAACACATCAACATACTCTTGAAGCAGATCTATCAGTTGCTTCTTCACTGAGTCTTGCAGGCAGGCCCCGATCTTGACTTCTTTCACATTTTCCTCTGTACCAAGATTAATCACTTCAATCTCCTCCTGATGAGGGGTAATAACCTTTTCCTCTTGTCTTAACAACCTGGCTAGCTCTTCAGGAAGCTCGTATTCTTCTTCAACCCCTTCGTCAGCTTGATTGATCGGATTGTCAAAGTCATACGATGTCATAGCTGTGCTGTTGTCGGTGCTGTCTGGAAGGCACTCTCTGCAAGGGTTAAGTCGGTTCATTTTAGTGATTGATTTTAATCTTGCTTTAGAAAAAAGTTAAATGAAGTTATCATTTTGAAAACACCGCCATTTATTTTTGTACAAAAAGAAAAATGGAAAAACAGTGAGCAGAAAAGAAAAAGACTCGTTTGCAAAAAGATTGTCTGATATTTCATTAATTTAATCTTGTTTGCACAAAAGTACAGATGGCCCTGATTACAAAATGAGTCTTGTCATCTTGGGCAAGATGCAAGACTTTGATGCATGCTATAAAAGATACAGGAAATAATAATTACTCTGCTCGAGTAACACTTATAATTCCCTGGGAAGACCAGTTCGAGACACTGCTCCCCGGGACCTTTGGACGAATCCAATTCTCCAGGTTGCGTTCTTCTTCCAGCTCGTCTTCCAGACAGTTGATAGCATCGGGGGTTAGCATTCCCCCACTGACAAATCCAGGCTCTCCAGCAGCCTTTGCTTGATGTTGAGTTGGTTTGTAACCCAACCCAAATTTGTCCTTCTTCTCCTCCACAGATAAGACCTTGCCCCAGCCTAGGGCAGTTCCTTCTTCAACAACCTTCCGGGCTTGTTGATAAGACGACATCGGGGTACCAGATACAGCAGATGCTTCATTCACATTCAACGCTTCAAACCCCTGGCTCATTGTTTCATGGATCTCTCCATCCATTTCAATGTACTTGTAAGTAGCCAGATGGCTAACAAATATATCCTCTTCCCCGCAGATTGTGACAACTTGGCCTTCCCACTCATATTTTAACTTTTGGTGAAGGGTAGACGTTATAGCGCCGGCGGCGTGAATCCAGGGTCTACCCAACAAACAGCTGTAGGCGGGCTGAATGTCCATCACATAAAAGATAGTTTTAAATGTCTGCGGGCCAATTGTCACAGGCAGCTCAACTTCTCCCAGAACCGATCTCTTTGAGCCATCAAAAGCTCTAACCACCAGGTTGCTGGGTCTCAATGCCAATCCATCATATTCTAACTTCACCAGAGCCTTCTTTGGTAAGACATTCAGGGAGGAACCTGTGTCCACCAGCACATGAGAAAGGACAGCTCCTTTGCATTCCATAGTTATGTGCAAGGCTTTGTTGTGGTTACGACCATCCACTGTCAAATCAGAATTGGTAAACCCTAGCCCGTTGCTAGCAGTAACATTTCCAACCACGGTTTCCAATTGGTTGACAGTAATCTCCTCGGGCACGTAAGCTGCGTGCAGGACTTTCAGTAGTGCATTCCGATGGGCTTCGGAGCACATGAGCAGTGAGAGGATGGAGATTTTGGATGGAGTTTGGTGAAGTTGATCCACAACTTTATAATCACTCTTCTTGATGATCCGCATAAACTCATCAACTTCCTGATCGAATGGGGTCTTCAGGGCTTCTTTGGCAGCTGGATCTTCCTGCACCGGGCTTTTTCCTTTTGCCCTGGCAGCAGCTTCTGCCTCGGCAGTAGGTCTTTGGACTTGTGAAGCAAAGAGACGTCCGCTTCGTGTGAAGCCTCCGCCTCCCCCCACATTATCTACTTGTGGTGCAGGTGCTGATGTTTCCAGAGTGATTCTTTTTCCTTCGCAGTACACGTCAGAGCCATAGTGCCAAGGGATGGCCCTATCGCTTTCATATGGTACAGGTCCAGGCACCGTGACAGTGACCGGACTGATTGCTGCTGCTGAAGGGACTGTTATTGTTTGAGGATCATAAAAGATTGTAACTGGTGCTCTAGTGGGAGCAGCACCTTCTGAATGATAAGCGGAATTGTTTTCTGGATCGTAGAATATGGTAACAGTGGAGACATCTTCGTGATTGTTTGCTGGTGTTGTAGAAGGTTCTGTTGGAAGAACTGTTGTTGTTGTTGATGGGGAGTCGAAGTGGAATGAAGCTGAAGTTGTAGCAGGAGTAACTGTTGTAAGCTGATCATTTGGTAGGACAGATGGAGTACTTGCTGATGTTGCTGATGAATTGCTGGGAACAATTGTTGCTGTATTTGTAGGAGGATCTGAAACCATTGCTGATGAGGTCGTCGGGTTTGCCGGGAATGATGTAGTGATCTGCAGTAAGCCACTCCGAATAAGGCTGTCAATGCCATTCCTCAAGTCCTCACACCCATTCCAAGAAATATTGCAGTAGGGGCACCCTAGTTCACACCCCGGAAATATATTGCTTTCACGGAGTTGAGCTTTGATTTCCACCAATGGTGTCCTGATCTGATCCACACTGGTTATTAAATAAGACGGTTGGTCTTCTTCGATAGCATTAATCCGGGGACCACCATGGTTTGGCATTGGGTTTTTGTTGACATTGGGCGGAGGTGCAAAATTCAGAGCCTTGGAGTCTACCAAGTCTTGTACCTTCATATGCAGAGCCCTGCATTTTTCTGTACTGTGACCAGGTGCGTTCGAATGAAAAGCACACCTAGCGTTGGAGTCATAGTTTCTTGGTAGACTGTTGGGGTCCGGAGGTGCCAACGTTCTTAGCTCAACCAGGTTGAGCTTCAGAAGTTGTGGCAGCAAGGCAGCATACGGCATTGGGATCGGGTCGATCACTCGGTTAGCTTGAGACGGCCTCTGTTGGAATGGCCTCTGTTGATTGTTGTTGTTGGAGTTGTTGTTGTTGAAGTTCCTTGGAGGATACTGATTCTGCTGATACTGGGGTTGTTGTTGGAAGTTTTGTTGCGGAGGTTGATAGACTGGCTGAGGATGAGCTGGAGCAGGAATGGTGACTGCTGCTATTGTTCTTGGAACATATTGGGGCCTACCCCTGTTGGTATGAATGGCATTGGTCTCGCCAGCTCTTCTAGGGCCTGCAAAAGGCTTTCTTGTACCACTGGACGAACTAGCACCATTATCGGAAATTTTACCCATTTTTAACAGGCTTTCAATTCTCTCCCCAGCTATAACAACATCTGCGAAGCTAGTGGACGAGAAAGCAGCCAACCTGTCAATATACGTTCCCTGGAGAGTGTTCATAAACATGTCTGCCATTTCTCTCTCAGACATTGGTGGTTGAACAGCAGCAGCCAATTGCCTCCATCTCTGGGCATATTCTCGGAAACTTTCTCTTGATGATTGTGACATCCCCATTAGGAGGGTCCTATTGGGTGCCATATCCAGATTATACTGATACTGTCTGATGAAGGCCTCTGCCAGGTCCTTCCAGCATCTTACAGTTGCTCTTGTCAGATGGGAATACCATTCCCTTGATGCTCCAGTCAAACTGTCTTCGAAGTAGAACATCCACAATTTCTCGTCCATGGTGTAAGCTTTTAATCTTCCGAGAAAAGATTGCAGATGGGTTCGAGGACAAGAAGTCCCATTATACTTTTCAAAACATGGAGGCTTGAACTTGTGAGGGATCCTGACCCCCTCTACTAAACCCATGTCCATGACATCGAACCCCAAAGAATTTTGGGATTCCAAAGACCTCAACTTCTCAGCCAACTCATCCAATCTCCTATCATAGGTTTCCTCTCCAGCACCCATGACTGTAAACTGATCCTCCTGAGGATCCTCTTGAAGTACTCTGGCTGCAGTAGCTGTTCCTTGAACGTTTGCAGGAATATGAATCTCAGGATGTAGGTGTGGACCAAATACAGGGGGGTTAACATGTGGTTGCACCCTTTCATTGTTACTGGTGCCAGCAGTTCCCACATGGGGGTCATCTTGAGTTCTCCCCTCTACCAGAACTCTAAGCCTCTCCTGGCTTTGAGCTAAATTATTCATCACTTCCATGAACTGAGTTATTTGGGTTCTCATCTCCATCCTTTCATTAGCCATCTGGGTTCTGGCCTCATTGAGGTCTTGCTGCAACTGGTCCATCTGGATGCCCGGAAGGTTGCTTCTTGTAGGGTACCTGTGTGGCCTGTTGAGAGGGAATAGCCTGCGGCGAGCAATAATTCCTGAATGTCACAACAGAGGTTAGAAACAATAAAACAAAACCTACAAAACAAACAAAAGGGTTAGTATGCAATGCAGTATGCTTATTTGCTATCAAGGTATCCGGCTTGGTCTTCAGTTTTGACCCGTCCAGACCCTTGAAGATGATGCTGTTGAAGTTGCTTTTGAAGTGAACCCAGATGGAAACAAACACAAATATATTACAAAGGTAAAATAATACAAATTGTTCATTTTTTACAACACTAGCCCTCTAAGGGGTCAAAAATACATCACCAAAAAGCAAAAGTACATGGAAAAGGAACAACAACAAGCAAATAATCAGACTCCAAGGCCAAACTCATCCTCGCGAACTTCCTTAAGAAGTGCTTCGGTCACAGGATCAGCCGGATGCTCCGTAAGATTCCTGATGAGAAGGTTTCTTGTTGCAACAGCTGTAGTCAACTTCTTGTTCTGGCTTTGGTCTTTGGATTTCTTCACTCCAGCTTTGATTTTTAACTCTGAAATTTCCTCCTGGGCTGCTGCCAGGGCTTTTTCCATCTGCTCCATCTTATCTTGAACTCTCTTGTCTTCTAGAGTACGGGCTTCAGTGATCCGGACCCACCTGGCCTGACTCTCTTTCAAGTACAAGTCTGTCCTTGCTCTTTGGAACTGGGCTTCTTTACAAGCATTTTTCAGAATCTGCTCGCCAGCTTTAGACTTGTTGATATAGTCTCCAGACTTCTCAATCTTAGTCAAGTGTTCCACTCTCAGCTTCTCCAATCTTTCAATCTCCCTTACACCTTCACTCCTCTCCCTGAGGGTCTTCTGCAGGGCTTGGGATAGCTTCTCATTTCTTTCTTTCAAGCCTTCAAACTCTTCCAAACTGACAGTAGCAGGGGGTGGTGCTGATGATGACTCCGGCATGTCTTTGATGGTGAAGGGCAATCCTGAGATTTGGGCCCTAGCATAGGACCACTCATGATATTGGGCTGATGCCACATTATTGCACTTCCCCAGAATGGTGATTCCCTTGGTTTGAACATGGTCCCAGGCCCAGGCAGCCTGCCTAACAACAGTCAAACTGATCTTGTTCTCACAGTAGAGGGTCTCAACCAGGTCTTGTTCCCTAGGAGCATGAACCAGTGCATAGCCTAATTGCCTCTTGAACAGCAGGGGGTTGTAGTTGATACTTCCCTTAACTCCTACCAAAGGTACATTGGGAAAGTGCCCGCAGCTTGTGATCATATCTCTGCCCTTGGTGCCTTGGGTGCACCATCTGATGTCTGCTGCAGTGAGAGTAGTGAGCCTCTTAGCCCAGTTGCTTTGCTGATGAGGATTCAGGAATGCATCTGTCCTGGGTAGATGCTTGAGAAGCCAAGCATGGAATAGTGGGGCACAACACCTCACTAGCTTACCCCTCTGTTTCTCATTCCTCTGATGTACTGAGTAATAGAGGTCACCCAACAAGGTGGGCACTGGGTTCTTCAGGATGAACAGGTGGATGGCATTCTTGCTGATGAATCTGGGCTCATCTGCAAACAACACAATTCCATATACACTCAAGGCCAACAATGCACAAACAGCTTTCCAATCCCCCAGGGAGGCCTTCAAACTAGCTTGAGAAATCAGGAAGTCCAGATGAAAACCAGGGATCCCAGCTTTAGAGGTCATATGCTGCTCAATCAAAGCAGGTTCCAGGTGCAAAGCTCTTGCTATCTCTCCATGGCTGGGAAAGACCATTTCAGGGTTAAAAGGAATTTCTCTCTTGATAGGCAAACCAACCAAAGATGCATATTCTTCTAAGAGAGGTCCCAACTGAAAGTCTTGAAAGGTGAAACACCTCAATGGGGGGTCATAGAACTGGATGCAGGTATGGATCAGGCTTCTCTGAGATGGGTCCATGTCTATAACCAAGTCAAGTATATCCCCATAATGCTCCCTGAACAGAGGTATGTGATTTGGGGTCATCAGGGTTTGGACCCTCCTGATGTCTGACAAGTCTGGTTGGAAGAAATGATAGGTGATATTGCTTTTCTTTGGAGCCATGATGCTGAAGACTGGGTAGAGTGCTGATGACAATGCTGAAGTAGAGAAAACCACTGACTGGCTGGTGCTGAAGCAGACAGCTGAACTGAAGCAGATGCTGGTGAAGATGGGTCAAAGCTGCAGATGGGGTCAAAACCAAAACCTGATGAAAATGGATACCCTGAAAAACAAATAAGCACATGTTAAAATGATGCAATGAGGATGTATGCAAATGATATGCAAAGGGTTTGTGACTGAGCTGGATCTGGATAAACTGCCTTGGTATAGATCCATGTGTGTTCAAGAATTCCGGATGGAGGTCTATAAATCCAGTAACCAAGGTGGGGGACTCAAATAAAGAGCCACATGTCCAGGGTTTTAGAATCACAAGAACTATCCAACATGGAGCATTCTTAACAAAGTCAAAGTAACAGGGTATTCTGAGGTCAAGGTACCTGCAAACCTGTAAACAGCCCAACCCCCTCACAGGTAGTGATCTAGAACAAGGATCCTCAGACTTGGATCAGTTATGAGAAGTGTAAACACTTCTAACCCGGAGGTACAGTGTTTACAATAACCATAACAATTCCTCCTCTAATTCACCTCAATTTCTGAAGGTCAATACTAAAAGGTCATCCAGACTTAGCAGGCTTCCCAGATCCCCCTAGCACTACAGGAAATCTGTAGCACAGAGTTCTCAAGAAGAAACCCATATCTGAACCGTGTTTCATATTCCCGCACCAGACCGAAATGGAATGGGAAAGAATATGATTCACTCTAGCCTAGGTGTCACTCAGGTCCCAGGTATAGGACCTTAACTCTCAATGGAACACCCTCCCACCAAAGAAAAACCAGATCCAGCCAGCACAGTATGACAGTATGATATATAAATGCAGTAAAGAAAGCAGTAAAGCAACTGTACATAAAGCAATAAACAAAACAGATACACAAGCACAAATAAGCACATAACACCCCAGTAAACACAAATCAAACAAGCGCTAGGAGGAACCCACAAAAGGAACCAGAAGCCCTGGTTGCAGTATAAGGGTCCCCAGCAGAGTCGCCAAGCTGTCGCTCCCGACAAATGAAAATGGTTCAGATGAAGGTACAGACGCGAACGGTCGGCGAAGGGAACAGTGAGAACACACAGCCGTGAACTCACTGGAGAATGAAAAGAGTCGCCAGCTAGGCATTTTTATCCCGGAGGAAAGGCAATGCTGCATAGGCCTAAAAAAGGATGGATAAGACGGTTTGCGAACCAGAGAGACTGAGAAAGGGGGTTGGTTACAACCTGGGAAGGTATTAGCACCCAGATTGTCCGCCGTACTCGACGGGATCCACGCTTAAAAGATTTGTGTTTTAAAGGGGTAGTGTCAGTGCTATTTGTGCATAAAAGAGCTGGAAAAGATGTACAGGTGTCAGTGTAAAGAAATGTGATGTGTATAAATGTACAGTGTCAGTGTAAGGAAAAGAGTGAAATGCTCATGGTAATGAGGCTTACAAAATGATGCTGGAAGGAGGGGGAATATACAGAGACTTTTGTTCGATAACTGTTAAGTTATGCCTACGTATCCTCTCGTGCAATGAGGAAGTCAGAACACCGTAGTTCGACCCAAAGAGACTGAAAGGTGGATTGACTTTTGAACTGCTTGCTTGTCAATGCTCAAGTGTATGATCTGTCTGGCACAGATGCAAACTGTCTTGCATTAGACGGAAGAAGCAAGTTCTCGGTTGTGAGTGAAGATGATGAGAAAAGAATCCCGAAGGAGACGATTATTGTTTGTTTTTTTTGAGTTTTCAGTCTTTTATTGCTTTTAGGATTTTTGTCATAGGATAATGAGCTTAAACCTAAATCAATGGATTTGGTAAACTCATCACATCATCCCTCTGATTAGGGGTAATGAGAATTACCTTAAGTGTGAAGTCAGATTCTCACACTTAATCACCTTTGATGTAGGGTTAAGATCATTAACCTACTTGTGATTAATTAGATGTTTTTGTGATTTTTTGTTTAGTGTTAAGTAATGAGGTTAAGCCATAATCAGGGATTTAACAGACTCATTACACTATCCTAAAAGAAGGATAATAGATGAGGGTGTTTGAGCTGAGGGAAACTCCTCAACCTAATCCATGATCAGGGATTAAACCCATGACAAAACAAGCCTTTGATTAAGTGGATTTTATTAATGATATGATGATGAAGTGAATTTTATGATTTGTAAGACGACTTGAGGGGGACTTGTCCATTAACTTTAGGGTTAGTCCTTCTTAACCAATTAAGGAAGAATTAGAACCCTAATGCAAGGCCCAAGTTACAAGTGTAATGTCTTGATGATTATTAGATGGATTATTTAAGAGAGTTCAACACCTTAAGGGTCCAAGACTTAGGATTAAAGTTATACACTCCATCCTAAAAGAAGGATGCAGGCATGATCTTAATCACAAAGTCTTAAAGCCTTGAGGGTTTAGTCCCTGATTATGAGGTGAGAGAAGATGACTCAAGGAGAGACACAAAGGTAGAAACTATGGGGGAGACTAATCAAAACCCTAATTCATTATCATGCTTGGTTGGTCCTAATGTTTGTGAGGTTTTCAAGAACAATCTTCAGATGAACCACCAGGAAGCAGATGAACAAGATCAAGAGAAGCAAAGTGACTTGCTTCATTCAAGAAGTCAAGTCACTTGAAGAAAGAAAGTGGGAGGAGGAAGAATGAACAAACTCAATCTCAAACACAAATAAGAATGCAGCAAGGTATGCAAAAGAAGATGAGAAGAAAAGTTATGAGAAGTGAAGGCAAATTCACTTCTCAAGATTTACTTACCACCTGAAATGTTAGAAACAAATGCAATACAATGCTAAATGAGATGAAATGATATGATAAGCAAAAACCAGAAGCATGCACATGATGATTATGATGCTATGAGGTGCTGCAAACATGAGGCAAGGCATGGGGATGTTCATACAAGATTATGAATGCAAATGATGCAAGTTAAGGAACATGAACAAGCATGAAATGTTATGAAACATACAAGACAAATGGCATGGCAAATATGTAATGCAATGATCAATGATGCTTCATACATGTCTTAAGATGTCAAATGAATCATAAGAATGCACAAAATGCAATGGCAAGTCAAATTATGCAAGGAAATGCAAGAATGGTGCAAAGGGAAAGCCCAAATTAGGGTTCATGAAACAAACATCAAACACAAACCAAAAACAGAAGCAAACCCTAATATGAAAAAAGGAAAATGGTACCTAAAGAAACCTTAGACCTATAACAAACCACTGCCCAAAGGGGAGCTCTCAACTCTCAACCAAACTCAAGATATGAATTTTACAAGTTATTAGGGTTTTTTAGGGTTTGTAACAAAAGAAATGCCAATCAATTAGAAAATGCAAGATCAAATCTTGGCCTTTTTATCCTTGAAAGTACATGTCAAATGGAAAACAATGCAAAAAGAATCAATGTCTCAACCTTCACCAAAAGACAGAAATGAATTTTCAAACTTATGATCAAAATAATGCATCAAAAATGATTTAATTCCATGAAAAACTCTTAAAATGCATCAAGATCAAAAAAGAAATTTGGTTTGAAGGTTGGACAATGTTTCTAAATGTCTTAGAACATTTCATGAATTTTTTTGTAATTTTTAAATACCTAAAAGTATTTTTAATTAATTAATTCTCATTAATCAATTAAAAATAATCTTTTAAATATTTAAAAATACTTTTTTAATGATAAAAAATAAAATAAAAATGTTTTTGAGTCATAAAAATTAATAAAACCTTAAAGAAAAAGTTTCATAATTTTTATGATTTTTTAACTATTTTAAATAAATTGTGCAAAATAAATGAAATAAAATGAATTAAAAATTGAATAAAATAGAAGTAAGACAAATGAAAGGCCAGGATGTGCTCTGGATTCAAAGGCGTTGACTGCGCGCCAGAATGAGGGGCCAAGATTGCTTCAGATTAGATAAATTAATTATGATTAATTAAAACCTAACACGTGGATTAGGGCTAACTGCATTGATCTGGGCCATTGGAGAGGGAGGGAAGTCAACCGGTCAAAGGGATCGTACGCTCACAATTCAAACCTGGCTTAATTACACAATTAGGGCATAATTAATCTCAGGTGGCCGGAGAAGACTTCCGGTCGTCTTCTCCGGCCAGAAGCTTGCCTGAAAAAGTTCAAAACCCCTCAAAACGTAAAATAAATGAAAACTAAGCCATGGGAAATGATCCCCAACACCTCACGAATTAAAACCCTCTCTCAAAACAAATTTATCTAACCTAAACAAGCTGAATCGAAGAAAACAAAATCTAGGGTTCGTGAGCTTCAAACAGCAATTAAATCCTCAAAACACATCCATTTCAAAAACTAAAAGCATCAGCATGATCAGGAGAGTATAAGGAACAAGTTTGTAACTAAAAAAGAGATTTCTGGAAAAAATTATTTGGAGCTACCTGAGATTTGCAACCTCTGATTTAGGAACTTTCAGGCCCTTTCTTTAAGTGCAAGCTGCTCCTCTTGGCCCCCCAATGATGTTTGAATGCTCCAATGGAGTTTAGATTTGCTGGAGAAAGAGCTTCGAAAGCTTCAGCTTCATTTCAGTCAAAAATGGCAGATGGGATTCTGGCACTTTCAGGCTGTGAAGAGGGGTTGTTTATGGTCTATGAGGTGTGTTGAGAAGGTTTGTGGTGTTGGTTGATGTGTTTGTGGGCTAGAATGAGGGATTCGAATGAAACTGCAAAAGGGAGTGTGAAATGGCAGTGAGATGTTTTGGTTGTTTCAAGCTCTGGTTCTTGATGCTTTGTGTTCTATGGATCAAGGTGAGATGAATGGAGGAAAAAGATTTTGTGTTTGCAGGCTGTGTAATGAGATTCGATAGAACTTGCAAGAGGGAAGGTTTTTGTGTAAGTTATGAGTGAGTTGGTTTCAGCCCTTGTTCTTGTTATGTTCCACTTGCAAAATGAAATGATAAACAATTCTGATTGGTTGCTTGATGTGACATGGCCTGCTATGATAGGTGAGTTGCTTTTTGCTCAAAGTCCACTTTTGTGTAAGATAGGGCATGGCATGATACTAGGCAAGTACAAGTTGGGTGCTGGTGCAGCAAAAGGTGAGGGAGAGGCTAGCCCAAAGTCAGCAGCCAATGTCATAAGTTGGTGAAGTAGTCATGAGTGAAAATGCAAGTTGGCTAGCTTTATGGTTTTCCATGGAAATGCCTTGTTACATGAACCAAACCATGAGCAAACTTGGTCCATTTCTGATTTTTGTGACTTAGAGAACATCCACATGCTGGTTTGACATGAATTTGAGGCAGCAATCATGCATTGATTCAAGACTTAGCAAAATTTCCACTTGGTGCATAACTTGAAAAACAATGATTTTTGGCAACTTTGCATGGCCATAACTTTTGATCCAAGAAGAGTTTGATCATGTTCTTGTACTTTTTGAAAAGGGAAAGATGAGATCTACAACTTTCATGACCAAAGTTTTTCCATTTGAAGCCTTCTTGGATCATAAATCAAAGCTTGAAAATTGACCTAAAAGTATGCATTCTTGAAAAGTCAACAAAACCCAAAAAAGTCAACTTTTGCAAAAACCCTAAATTCTTGATTTCCATGAACTTCAACCTTCTTCCATGATCAAATAAAAATCATATACACTCAAAATGATGAAGATCACCCATTGGTTGGGTCATTGGGGGCCTCAGATACCCTGATTTTGCACTGACTTGTCCAGAAAGTCAACTCTTGATCAGATGACTTCCCCATGGAATTTCTTCATGAAAATTGATATGCATACTCCCCATGCCATATAGAGACCAATGGAAACAAGAATGACCAAAAAATTTGGAGTTATGGCCTCTGAAACCAAAACCCTAATTTTCAGTCAACTGTGCAGTTCATCCTGGCTCTGCATCCACTCAAACCCTAGTTCTTGTGATCCCTCTGCAATTTTGACTTTGTGAGGATGTAACATGATATAAGAACACACATGGACCCCTTTGAGTTGATTAGTGGCCTTTGGAATGGCTCAAGATGTCCTGAGGTTGCTCAGATCACAAACCCTAGGTGCATATGACTTAGAAACTATCCAGTGAATCAAAAATGTACTATGAGATGATATGATTGTGTTTATGCATATGAGATGATCACCAGTCATGTGTGAATGGGTGAGGGCAAATTTGGGGTGTTTACAATTGTGAATCTTTTTGAATCAAATTCTTCATACAACCATTCAATTTTATTGATCTAATTTACTCTCCTATAAGTACTAAACTTAACTCTATTGAAGGGGGAGGATTTTTTCTGCACTAAGAGTAAGTTCATAAAATCAAAAATCTCTTCCAAAACTAATATTCGGATCCATTCATACAAGGTGTTTTAAGGTAAAATAAGAACATAGCAATGTTCCTTGGACCTCCTTGAAGCAAAACCATCACTCATACGCATCAAAATCACTCCATAATGCATAATCCGAGTTCTATTTGTTCTTGAATATATTTTTTTTCGGTTTCACTAATTTAATGTATTTCAACGAATTTTGTTTGGTTTATGATATTTGTATTAAGCTTGTGAAGGTTTCTGGACAAAGAGATTGGAGTTTCGTGACCAAAATAGCAATCCGCCATGATTAGGGTTAAAGCTTCAAAATTAGGGATTCATAGAATACTTAATATAAATTGATAATGGACTCATATTTGGACTGTAATTGTTGTGTAGATCATGTTTGCAGGTTCAATTTGAAGAAATTTCACTTGTATGACGCTGTATGTGATTCGCAGGTTTGAATGGCATGAAAATCCGTAGGAGTTTTCCCAGAAAAATTCGCAGGAAACCCTACGAATTTAAGGTTGAAGATGAAGGCGTTCTGGCGCGAATGTTATATTTAAAATGTTGATTTAAAATATTATGTATTCATCTTGGTTATTTGTCACACAGAAGCATGTGTCCCAGTGGAAAGAGGCGTTTGTGTTTGGTTACGAAACCTGTGTTCGAATCCTGCCTTGTACCATTATTTTTTCTATTTTTTCAGGTTAACTATGAAGTATAATATATTATGTTCAATTGTCATTCAAATATCAGATGGGCTCTCCCAGCCGGATGGTTATGCGCGCGTTTGAGTGTTCAAAGGTCCTGGGTTCAATCATCACCCAGGCCTTTTTGCTTTCTTTTATTTTCTGGATTTTTCATGACAAGGAACAAAAGCAATTCTACTCCCTTATTTGCTGCATGCGCGTGTGATGGCCAAGTGGTGAGTGTGGTTGCTGGTGAACAAAGCCTCCTGGGTTCAAATCCCAGCCAGGTTTGTTTTCTTTTATTTTATTTTGTTCAATTAATTTAGGTTTTATTAATAATTATATATAATAAAATAATTCAATAAAATGTCACTCAATGGTTATAATATTCAAAAAAATCATATTTTCTTCAAAAATTATTTCTTTTATGTAATTGAATCATAATATATGTATATATAATTTTGTATATTATTATAAACTTTTAAAGTATTTTTCTAATAAACCCTAAAACCCTGATTTTGTAAAACCTAATTTATTTTCTAGATAATAAAAATTAATTTTATTTTATGATTTAAATTTCTAATCTTGTTGTATATATAATATTTAATATAAAATCTTGTAAATGTAATTATCATGAGCATGTTTATTTAATACAATTAATTTCAGTAAATATAATTATAATCAAATTTGTTCTATATGATATGTAAATATTTTTTTTTTTTATACTTTGTTTATAATCTAAATTATATATAAATAATTTGTAATTAAACCTATGATAATCTAATTATAATGTGTTTAAAAATAATTTAATAATTTATACATAAAATCTAAAAATTAAAATGTTTAATTTATTTTTTAATATGTAAATATTCTATAATTGTTTATAATCTAATTATGCATGTAAATATTTTTTAATAATTAAAACTTGTTAATTTAATATAATTTATTTTCATAATATGTTTATAATTAACTTAATTTTTATAGCATTTAAAACTTTATGATAATTAATTGTTTATATCTTCTTCATAATCTTAAATAATAATTGTCCATAAAAATTTGATCTTGTAATTATTATGCTAATATTCTTATTTATTTTATCATTAATGCTATTTATTTTCATATCTATTTTGTTATTACTAACCCCATTTAGATATATTGTGATTTATTATTATCATTATTACTAACCCCATTGTGATTTATTATTATTATTATTATTATTGTTTCACTAACCCAATTATAATTGCTTATTTATTTTATTTATCTATTTATTTTGCTATTTATTTAATTTGCTTTATTATTATTATTGTAATTGCTCCTGGATGTAATATTTTGTAATATTTAAATTATTTATTTTTTATGTCATGGTTAGTAAAAATAGGGAGTGTAAACATGTATGTTATTTAAAATTAATTTAGATCATTTAAATTTAAAGATAAATATTAAATTGAACACTCACACACGTAAGTCGATTTTTAATCGCCATCACACATTTCTAAGGCTATCCCTCAAGTTGCCTAACTCATAAGGTCAAGTGGGGTGTATAAAGCAAGTCCCTTAAAAGAAAAAATCATCAAGTCCCTAATGGTTGCCTTTAAAGATCGAGTCCCTTTTCGAATAATGATGATAGTCCCTCCTATATGCTTAATACACCCCACAGTTGCCTTCATAAAAACAGATGTCCCTCATATGTCCCTTACATCCAAGGTAATGACTACCTACTCCTTAATAGTAGGGATAGTCTTACCAATTAAAGGATAAAGAACAAGAAAGACTTAAAACTTTAGGGTAGGTTCCTCTTATGTACTTGCTCACTTCAAAAACTTTTCAAACTCTTCACAATTTCAAACAAATTTTCAAAAACAAGTTTTTACACATCCGTACATGGATTATTATTAACTATTCTGAAAATTTTTCTATTCACACACTACACTTTCAAAAACAATGCAAAAGTGAGCTAAGTAACTAAGAGCCCATGGATAACCATGGATGTAAAGGGTGCTAACACCTTCCCTTTACATAACCTACCCCCCGGACCCAAAAATATCTCTTAAGGTCTTTCCTGTTCTTTTATACCCTTTCCTTTTGGATAAAATAAAAGTCGGTGGCGACTCTTGCTATCCGCAACATTTAACTAAAGTCAGTTCTCCCACCGTGTTACACAGTGGCAAAAAATAAGCGGCATGGAAAGACATCTTGTGATGGGGAAGATCTGTCCCCAAAGAATAAAAGGTGAGATAAGGGTCCTTTAAGGCCTTTTGGAAGCCACCATACATATGATTAAAGAGGAAACACGAGTGGGGGACCTATTTCAATGGTTGGAGTTTTTCCGCCCTCATTGTGGAATGACCTTTCTTTTAATTCAATAGAGTTCTTTAGTCATTGCCTCTCTTTCTTAGAGAATTTTCATGGTGACTACTAGTCGCTTCAAAATGAGTCTTTTTACTATATAACAAACCTCTTGGTGGTTCAAATGTTGATATGCCTCTTAGTGGGGAAAGTCTAATGGGATAAACATCTCTAGATGACCAGTGAGTTACATTACATATTGAACTTTATCATATGGAGCGTTCAAGAGCGTCATAATACAATGATAATCATGGAAAAAGAACGGGATAATTTGAGGGCCCTTAACAATGAGGTGTCCTCAAAGGCCTTGGCCCGTGTTCAATGGGGGAAATATTTGGAGGGATCCCTCAAAGAAGCTCTCAGTTCAATAAAATATTTTGAGAAAGAGGCATAAGCGCTCAAGGAAGAAGTTGTGGTTTCCTTTAATCAGTACTTTGAGAGAGCGGAGAAACATGTGACCTTCTTATACCTGGACCTGCACTTGAATCAGATGTACCTGTTCAAGGTGGTTTGGGACGGTCAGTTGGTTGATGATGAGAAAGTCCCCTAATAAGTCCCTTGTACCTTGATTCCATTTTTGTTGTTTTATATATATATATATATATATATATATATATATATATATATATATATATATATATATATATATATATATATATATATATATATATATATATATATATATATATATATATATCCTTTTCTAGAGGATTTTGTAATAACTTAGTTTGTTTACTGCCTGTGGATGTTATCCCTGTTTGTACAAGTCCCTTTTTTCTTACAATTTATTCTCCGTTCTCACCAGGGAAAAAATGACCTTTATGCCTAGATATCAAGCCTTTTCTCTCCCCAAACCCATTGACAATGGCTATTTGTTGAGGTTTCTACATGCTTAGTTTCCAAAGAAGGCAACAAGAATCCTTCTACGAAGGTCTAACATATCAATTGCCTTGAAAAACACAAAGGCTCACTCGTAAGGACCCAAAGTTTTTATCACCTCAAATGGCAAAAAGGATCCTCCTATGAGGATCCAACATTTTTTTATCGCCTAAAAGGAAACAAGGAACCATATATGAGGATCCAACGCTTTTTATTGTCTCAAAGCGCAAAAAGAACCCTCTATGAGGAATCTAACTTTTTATAGCCTAAAAGGCGGCAAGGATCCCTCTATGAGGATCCAACATTTGTGATCTTCTTCAAGGGATAAAATGATCCCTATTAAGGATCCAACCTTTGTTATTCCATCAAAGTGTGACAAGTATCCCTAAAGGACAGCAAGGATCCCTCTATGAGAGTCCAACATTTATGATTGCCTCCCAAGACGGTTACCTTAAGTTTCCTATAAAGACAAAGGAAGAGATAACAATACAAACATCTAAGAAATAATAAAGTGATGATCCTTTTTAAGAACCTATGCCCCCTCACGAGGCACAAGGGAAAATAATGCATCCCCTAAAAACAACTTATGCTTACAAGTGTTAGGGATATAATACCCGCCTGATAAAAAATAATAACAACAAAACAAACAAACGATAATTAACTAGAAATACGTCATAAAGACTTCTCAATGGGGTTTCACTCTCTCATCTTCTCATTCTTCGGAGGAGGAACTTATCCACCTTGGCCAACTTCTTCTGGCGGCCTTATTCCCAAACCAACCTTTTTCATATTCACGCCTAGGGTTTAGGCTCTTGTCAACTTTATAATTTTCATATAGCATTTCTTGGCGAATTTTTGGTGTCCTTGGATGATTCCAACTTGCCTATCAAAGAGTGGGTATTTCATGTATAAATAAAAATTTAACAAGGAGGTTCCCAATTGATTAAAAGTTAGTCGCCCTATAATCATATTATAATAAGAGGGGCTTCTATAATTAGATAGCCAACCTTGACCTGCTTGGCTTGTTCTCCATCTCCATATGTGGTCTTCATTGTTAAGTATCCTTTCACTTGTACTTGCTCCTAGGAAAACCTAACTAGTGACCTCTTGAAGGCTTTAAGGTCCTTTGGGTCGATGGGAAGTATCTCGAATGCATCCAAATAGAGGATATCTATAGAGTTTCCTTGATCTATCAAGAATATTCAAATTTTCTAGTCATCTCACCTCATGGTAATGACCATGGGGTCATCGTTACAGGGATGGATAATTGTTGCATCCCTCTTTGAAAAAGCGATCTCAACCTTTGGTGACTTGGTTTCACCTTCCTTTGGGTCTATGGGAAGATCCTCTATAATTAGTATCTAGAGAGCATATCTTATTCAAATATAGTTAGTCTCCCTGCCCCTGATGAATCCTCATGCAATAATATTGAGTGTGTGATGTACAACCTTATCACCCTTTTCGTTGGAAGGCTCATTCCCCTTTATAGGCTTATGGATTCCAGTATCATAGCCCTCACGGGAGTTAGTATTAACTGACCCCTTAGTGGAGTCACCTTTGACATATTTTTTTAGGTGGCCTTCCTGGATCAGATACTCTATCTCTTTCTTGAGTTGGTAGAAATGTTCGGTGTCGTGTCCTTTTCAACTTATACCATCTTTCAGGATCATGTCTCACACGTTCGATTTTAAAGTGGTAGGTGTAGGGATATCATGTAAGTAGAAGACTTTGTGCCATATCTACTTGCGTAAGTGTTCAGGGGAGTGAAAGTCTCCACAACTTTGTCGCTTTGCTTAAACGTTGCCTTGTCCCTGACATGTGAGGTATAATTGTTTTTTCGGGGGTGTTGCATGCCTTCATCATTAGAAATACGCTTCTTCATGTCACAGGCCTTCTTCTCAATGTTATTTTCCTACCCTTTTATATATCATTTCTCCCTTGTTACTACTGTTAGAACAATATTTGTTCATGACAAATATTTCTTGGGTTTTGATGATAACAAAGTATTAAAAGAACAATGGTATTATTTTATGTGTGTTTCAAGTATGTAGGTTATTGATGTTTAAAGATATATTCAGAATCTTATTTATAAGGAGACTCTTGAGAGAAGCTGAATTGCTAGCTTCTGGTGGTGCAGAATCTGAAGAACACTATCTAAGTGATGACTGGCGTAGACTCAGAAGCTAAAGGTCTTAGCATCTGGAAAAATATATATTGTATCTACACTTGGTGAATTTAATTGGCTTTTGATGATCATTCAGAGTTACTGATAAAGCTAAAGTTATTCGTACTACAGAAAGCAAGTTGCATTGTCAAATCAGTTTGTCAGCTAGAGTCTAAGTTCATAAGGATCAAGAAGAGTTGACATGCTTTACATATATCTACTATCAACGGCTCTATAGTACAATATCTCATGGAAGAGGCAATGGTTAAACATGTTACACAATGGATCAAGATCTTTTGATGTATCTATCTTCAACGTCTTTTATATTATAGAGAAAACAAAGACATTTGATCAAGTTATCTCTTCCAGTGACTAGTCTTATGCAACTACTATATAAGTAGCTGAAGAATCAAATTAAATATTAAAAAAGGATCAACTTGATGGAGGAATAACAAGATCAACAATTATTAACACATTCGAGTACGTAGAATTTATGTAGTAGGTTGTAATTGTAAAAGCCTTAATATTTATTAAACATTGAATATCTTAGAAATCTTAAGAGCTTTAGGTCTTTGTTATGGTGATTACCATCTACCTCTGATATTTGTATCAAGCACACCTTGTTATCTATTCTGCTGAGCATGTTATTTAGCAATTTAGATTAAGTCTCTTGCTGAGATGCTTGAGCCATGTAAGTCTCATGTTATGTGCTAGAGCATTGAAAGTCTTAATCAAGTGGATTGATTAAGCAACTAAGTCTCTCTCCAAGATACTTGAGCCATGTAAGTCTCCTGCTATGTGCTAGAGAATTAAAATTCTTAATCAAGTGGATTGATTGAGCAACTAAGTCTTTTGCCAATATGCTTGAGCCATGTAAGTATCATGTTATGAGCTAGAGCATTGAAAGATTTAATCAAGTGGATTGCTTTAACAGAATTCTCGGACCGTGAGTCTGAGCAGGGAAGTCTTGAGTTCATGGAAACTGAGCATAAGTCTTGGGTCAGAGGGTCTTAAGTAGGAAGTCTCGGGTCTGAGAGACCTGAGCAGGAAGTCTTGAGTCTGAGGGACTTAAGCAAAAGTCATGAGCTTTAGGAGTTTAAGTAAGATGTCTCGGGCTAAAGGTATGATCAATTTAAAGTCTTATGCTTGAATGCATAAGCGATTGTAATCATGATTTGATTATAGTGAAAATATCATGTGAAGCAAGGGACTGGACTTATAACACCCTGATTTCTAGATTAATTATTTCTTTAATTAATTTGGCGTGAATATATGAATTATATGTGTCGATGTGAAGTAATTGAATTTGGTGATGATTTGATTATTATTATGTGATGGTTTTAAGGAATTTCCAGCTTATAGGATGTTTAATTGTGTCGAGGAATTATCAGGTATTTTTGAGTAATTGGAATAATTATTAATAATTATATTATTTATGAAAATACGATAATATATGAGATAAATAATATAAGGGTATTTTGGTAATGTGTGAGGGATAAGTGAGGGCATTATTGGAATAACATAATTAAATTGTGAGGGTTACACAAGTAAGTGGGAAGGAAAAAGATTCATTATGTACATTTGTGGGTTTGTGAAGAGGCAGAGAAAGAGGAAGCTAGGGCATGGAGAAAAAGCGGAAGATCGGAAGAGGATTGAATGAACGTGAAGAAAATTTGAATATCCGGTGACAATCAATGGTAAGGGGTTTGTAATCGTCATTATTATAATTGGATAAAATAATAGATGTATGTTATTGAAGTCTGAATTGGTGATGAATAAGAAGATAACCTTGATGAGTTTTGATTGAACTTAGTTAGGAGATTGGAACAACAATCATCGCGCCATAACATTGATTGATCAGTGATGAATATACGAAATATTGTAGATTGAATACAAGGATGAGACTTGCGAGAGCAGCGTGAAAAAATGGAAGACGGATATCCCTGGAGGTGTGTGGCGAACACCACAATATTCGCCACCCATACCAATGTGCCATGCATTTGTGGCTTGCGCCATTGCATGGTGCATAAGTGGCAATTGCCACTTTGGTGTGTTCTATGTGGCCAATGCTACTAGTTTTGTGGCCTGCGCCACTGTGGTCAAACGGGGGACCAGTGAACTCTGTTCAAATATTTCTTTAGGTGATGAGTTTTATTATTGCTTCACATTGAAGAATTTAATTCTAAAACATTGGAACTGTGAGTTTATTTTCCTACAACTGAGGCACTGCGAAACTAGCAGTATAAACCACATTATAAATTAAGTGAGAAGAAATTCCAGTGGCTATTTTTACAGGATTTTGTGGTGAGTTTTTGTATCATAAATTAGGATATGAGTGCCTACTGTATAAGGCATGGTGGACAATTATGATGTGAATAATTTGACGACTGTCAATATAAATTGATGTTATGTTGATTGTGAATATATATATATATATATATATATATATATATATATATATATATATATATATATATATGTGTGTGTGTGTGTGTGTGTGTGTGTGTGTGTGTGTGTGTGTGTGTGTGTGTGTGTGGTATGTAAACAGAATATGATGATATTTTGAAGTGATTTACTTAGTGCTTATTATGATGAATGATGATGAGATAACTATGATATGATGTACTTGTATGAGATATATGAAAATAATATGATTTTTGATTAGTGATGATCCGTTTTGACTAGCCGTGGTCGTAATTATGTGTTGTACACATCATGCAATCATAGCATTTGTTAGGACGAAATGTCTGGTGATGTTTTGTAGGATGAATATCCAGTGAAGATTTTGTTGGACGTTAAGGTCCAGTGATGGCCTTAATCTCATTGTGTAGATTACGTGCAAACTATGATGTGCCTTGGTTCCAAGCGGGAACCGATTCTATTGGTGGGGATCTTTGGAGATAACGATGACTAAGTCATCAGTGAAGTTTCAGTATCACATGCAATGAGTCTAATGAAGTCGCATTTCATTATTTGTGGCATTGCATGATGTTGTGTTAAGTGAAGTATATGTGATGTTTTAAGGAGTATAACGTTTTGCCGGGAAGTATTTATAGTTGTTGTTAATTATATTGAAGTATATGATGACGGCTTGTGATTGTTTTAATTGTGTTTCTATAGTATGTCTATTCCTTATCTCCTTTATAATAATGATGATTACTCACCCTTCCTTCTTGGAAATGTTGCCTCGAATGTGGGTTACTTGCAGGTAAACCAAGATTAGGTAAGGAAGTCTAGAAGTTTCTCCGAAGTGTGCTTATTCATTTTCCGTAGAAATGATGGGAATCTTGCTCTGATACGTAACATCGGGGTTGGGGTCGTTCGATTATCATTATGTGTATGCTTTGATGTTTTAGAAGAGTTCATATCCTTGTTATAATTTGGTTTTAGTTGGAATTATGTGATGATAACCATGAAGCACGTTGAATAATTTGAATGTTTTGGAACTACCTTGATGGTGTTTGCTTTGATTTTATAAAAGAGTCTAAGACTCAAGTATCCGCTGCAAAAAAAAATAAAATTAATGGTTTAGTTAAATGATAATTGCGTTGTTTGGGTATAATTATATTGCAACTCGTGTTATGGAGCACGATTGTTGTAGTAAGATGTATAAGAAGATGTGACACCCATATTTGTGATTGATGATTTTGTTAATTTAATTATATTGTATTGCGAATATTCGCGGGGTTTAGTTAGGTGTTAGAGAAATACTCTCATTTGGGAGGAACCATTATAAATCTTTGTGTCTTCTACTATTATTTATTTGCTTCTATTAACATTCTAGCTAAGTATAACCAGAATCTGAACATCAGTTTAGATTCTGAACTCTGATCAGATGGAAACTAAGAAAACATAAATCCCAATTCAATCCCCCTTCTTGTGTATTTTTCTCACCTTCAAATACCTCTGCTAGTTAAGAGGTTGGTCGTTGGGTGAGGTATTCATTAAAGTGCCCTACTTTGATACCCTTATGAAATGTCCTTGCGAACATTTTTTTGCTTGGATGGACAAATATTATGGTAGCTTCATTGAAAAGGGTGAGGTATTCCCTTGGTGACTTTGAAGGACCTTGTTGAATGTTAAATGGGATGGTGGTGGACATCTTTCTATGTTGATTGGCTGCGAATTGATGCACGAGTTTCTTCGCCATCTCCTATTAGTTAGCGATGGAAACTCGTGGTAGGCACATATATCATCGTAAGGTTGCATCTCTGAAAGTGCCAGACAAGAGCTTGCACTTTAGAGAATCATGAGCTCTTATGATGACCATTTGCGTTTTGATGAAGTCGACATGCTTGTAAGGGTCATCATGCCCATCAAACTTCTCCTATGAGGGAGGCTTGAAACCTTCGGGGACAGATGTTTCTCATATCTCATGTGAAAGTGGCCGAGAGTCCAGCACTTTCATTTCCTCTACGAGGATGCTTTCTTTCTAGTGTTGCAAGATGTTTAGGACATTGTCCTCTAGATTTTGATTATAATGACACAACTTGTCCAAAGCAGCATGCATCTGTTCTGGCATCGGGGTCGAAGCTACCTCTAGTATCATGCCTCATGAAAGATTGTGTTCTCCTAGCAACCATGATTGGGAACCATTAGGGCTATGGGTTAAGATTTTGGTGAGTATAAAAATGGTGGTGATAAATGAAGGTATGTACCATGTTAGTATTGTCGAGGCCCCACAGTAGACACCGATGTACTTGTTAAAAAGTGCAGATGAATAACACCTTTATGCTAGTAAGGGTGGCTAGAGGCCTTAGGAAATTTCGGTGGTGTTATGGCCGAGTCGCGGTGGTGAGAAACCTTATTTTAAGGTGATTGCGGTGACGAGAGAGAAAACTCAAGTGAAGTGAGAAACTATATAGCTTTGGGGTATTCCGTGCGTATATTTGAATTGTTTTTTCAACTCTATAGTTAAGGTATTTATAGAGGCTTACGAGACTAGATTTAGGGAACCAATGGGATGTAGTAACCCCTTCACTTTGACTAGGGAAGTTTTTGACTACCTATTATTTTAGGGAATCGTGACCAATACTTAATGCACATGCGATTATAGATTATGAGCATGCATCCCCCACATTTCTCATCAGGGCGAGTAGTCAGCATAGTGAATATTATATTTGATTGTCATATCCTGAGGGGATCGCCCTATAAGGCTTGGCGAATTGTGCTTTGTCACGGACCTTTACAAATATGTTACTATAATTTATAATTATAAATTTGTATTTTTTTTAAAATATTATTGTAATGCAATTAATAAATATGTAATTCATTTTATCATAAGAAATTTTATGTAACTCTATAAATATACATCTTTATTTTCTCTTACTTTCTATTCATTTATCAAATAATTAAAAAATCATTTTACCTTCATCTCACTTTCTCTTTACTTTATTTTTTTAAAACTGCTTTTTCTACTTTATTTTTTCTTCTTCTCACTTCTTATCTAATTTAAACATAACCTAAGTAAAAATGGGGTTAGTTGAGAGAATGGATTGAAAAATGGAAAGATGGTAAAAAGATACAAAAATCAAGAGAGGATCCAAGTCCTCTTTATCCAATGTAGGACTTTTTTTAGTTCATTTTTCAGTTGGGTGTTGTAAAAGTGAAGTAACATATGAGTAGTTTTTCAATATTGATGAATCAATGGAGACAGTAACTGCTTCAAAAATCACACACTTGTACTGATTAAGTAAACCCTGTTATTTATTTTGAAAGGCTGTACTGCTAATTAATCCCAAAACACTAATCTCATATCTTTCAATTTCTACTTGTCTTTTTAACGTGGTTCCTCGGGGTGCATGGTCGGTTATTTTTAGAAACTAAACCATAATCATTTTTAAACTATTTGAATGGTTTGAATTTATAACCAAAACCATAATTTAATCAAAATTGGTTATAAAATATGTTATAAATTTGGTTATGGTTATATAACCGGTTTTTAAATAAAAATATTCAAAAGATATTTTTCTTTTCTATGAAAATTAAAAATTTTGAATTTTGAATAATAACCGAATTATAATCAAATCCAAAAAAATTTAACCGATTAATAATCATTTAATTATATCCGGATTATATGAATGGATAACCAAAACCATTATAAACTAAACCGGTTAATAATCATTTAATTATATTCGAATATTTAAAGGAATTCAAATTTGATTATAGATATGGGACTTATTATTGGATATTTTGCATACCATGCTAGAAACCTAAAAGTAAGGGAACTAGTATTGTTTTGGAATTGATGAACTAACTTTTTTTAGAAAAAGTATTATTTTTCATTCCTCGTTTTTATTAGTAATTATAAAATATTTTATTTCTTGTATATATTTTTAAAGGACCAAATATAATTTTATGTTTTAATAAATTAATTTAAATTTAAAATAAGTTAAAGATAAAATAATTTATATTGCAATACATTTCTTAATGATTAGTCAAATATTAGATTTCACGATAAAAGTTATGTCTAAATTCAAAAGATACAAATAGCTTCAAGTAAAATTAATTTTATAAAATCAATTTTAATTTATATAAATTGTTTCGATTTTGAATTAGAATTGTGTTTTTCTAAAAAAATATATAAATTAATAGGAACATGCACTAGAGTCAAAGTACATAGAAGAATCCTAACAAATGTACAAAAACTTATCTAAGATGCATCAAAATAATATCAAATGACCATACAAGTGGGAAGCATGACATAACCCCAACATACAAGAACCCAAATATCCAAACACGAAAGTGTCTGAACTAAGAATATGCTAAAGTTCTCCAAAGAAAACCAGTGAGGAGCATTATCGAAATCCAACATGATAGTAAAATTATTTGTGAATCTTAATGATGGACTTCTAATGTGGCGTTGTAAGTCTTCAGTGGAGTTGGACATGTGGATGGACCTGCAAGGTTATCACTTTAATGTCTAAGTAAATTAATAAGTCTAAAAAGAAATATAGTAAAGTATAAAAAAGATATACATTTGGGCCAAGCAATCATTGGGCATTATTTCGGAGCAACAAATGTGCTTTCTTTATTTTGGTCTTTAGACGACCTAGAACAATTGCCCCAAGGGTTATCGTAAGATGTCAAATTGGAAGTTCTCTAGAATGTATGACGACCTTATAATGCCGAATTGAGTGTGAATAAGAGTTGATGAGTCTGACCGCTAGGGAGTGAGGGACATACACATTAAATGTCTTTCTCATTGTTGGATCGTTTTGCGTGAATTTTAAACATGTGGCTCTAGGTTAGTAGGCTAAGAATCCTTCTTGGGTGCTTGAGTGCACCTGAGTGTCATGATGTTCCCAATGTATGATATGTCCATTATTTTTTGTCTCCCTATTTTCTTTTCATCTGGATGGTTGCTTGCTTGGTTCTCCCTTTTCTATATAAGGCTTGCTTCGCTTTTTGAATGAACTTTCGTTTTCATTACTAACTGAAATACACTTTACCTTTGAGAAATAACACTTCCTTCTTTAAAATTTTGGTAATCTCTAGTTACGGTGCTCTCTTTCCTTATCAGAGAGGTGTGTTCTTTGAGTTGTCATCAACCTTTCGCTTCTCCATATTGCCTTCATATCTTTGACTCACCTTCCTTTCAGGTACCATTTTCAACCCTTGACTCCTATTTTATAGTTTTTGTTCCTTTATTTTTGTGATGACCTATATAAATAACCAACTTGCTAATTCAAGAGGTGCTTCTGTTTATGAAAATCCTTCATCGTGGGTGGGGGAAGAAATCCCAAATAACTCAAATATAACTTCTTCGACGAATATTCACCTTGATGCAGGTCTTGTGATTATTTCTGATAGTTTTGAATCCAATGGTGCTTCTAGTAAACTTCCTTTCGGTGAAGCCTTTTCTCACGAGATTTCTAGTATTTTTTTATTAGAGCATTGGGAAATCCCCTGGTGATGTTCAACTCAATAACGTTATTTATACTTCTCAGTGGGGGTCATCAACGACTCATCCCATCTGTTAGTTCTTTATCCTCTATAGAGATTGCTTCCCGAGATAAAAGAATGCTTCAGCATTTTATTATGTCATATAAAATTACATAAGGTCGAGATCTTAGCAACACTGAGATCAATGGTCAAATCGAATTTCAAAATATGATGGCCGTGTTTGGTTGGTGCTGCCCGCCGACTAATGATCAGACATGTCTTCCATCTAGGGAGCCGACTGATGTGAATCAGAAGGGTTGCTAAGGATTTTTCCAATTTTTGACAGTGTGACCAAAGTGGAAAATTCTCCCGTTGATGTAGATTCGCTTCTTGATTAGGTTGTCGTCCCTATAGACTATGATAAGAGGATTTGTAGTTACTTTGACGGGTGTTCCATCCCTTTTGCGAGGTGTCTGTTTTCTCAGATAAATTTTAGACTACCTCTCAAGGATATCAAAGTAGGAGTATTGAGATGTTTGAATATTGTACCATCTCAACAACACCTCAATGCCTAGGATTTTGTGAAAATGTTCCAGCTTTGGTGCGAATATCGGGATTGAAAGTATTCCTTGAACCTTTTTTTCACCTTTTTATGATGGGGTGTACCTCTCTAGACATGTCGTTACCAACATTCATGGTGTACGCATGAAATACACTGTAATTAGAGAACATGTTAATGGTTTGGATGGAGGTCTTTCACCTATCTAATGACCTTACAAGTTCAAGAGAAAGAAACTGATTAAGGTATGTGATTATGTTTCACTCACAATGTCTGACCTAACATGTATATGACCAGAAACTATCTTAAAAACAAAGGAAAGCAAGAACACTAAAGTGTCCATTCACCCTCAAGCTAAAGCCAAAAATCATCCAATTAATGATCCATTAGAATTTGTTCGTCTCAGAATTGTTCATCCCAACATGGATCAAGGTAAAACACCTAAACCTTTTGAACTTCATAGCCTACATGCTCCTAAAATTATTCTTATAGTTACGAGCCCTAACATTGAGACAAGAAAAAGTAGAAACGAAGAATATGATAACATAAACCAAACCATAGAAACTCTAAATGATTGTGACTACCCACCAAGTGAGAATACCATTGATAAACCCCTTAATGATGAAGATGGTTCAAGCAAACCTCTGCATGAAGATTCTATCAAGGTTGGCCCTAAAATCATTTGTGAAAATGTTATTCATGATATCAATAAGAACATGGTTGATGTTGCTATTGATGATGAAAGTTAAAGTGAGGATGATTTAAAATCTAGTCAAGAAGATGGTAGACATGTCAATAAAGATGTTAGTAACAATTAGGATGAAATTCCTCATACTGAGAAAAGTATGCCAGAAGAAGTTGTTACTGGTAATGCTGAAGGCAGTAAGGAAGACGAGCAAGAAGATAACCAAGAGATTGAGGAGTATACTCACGAAGATTTGAGAAAATATACCAGTGGCATCGCTGGTGTCACTAAGCAAGATGATGTGACAGCTAGTAAGGATATTATTGTTGAAGTCAATAACATTGCTAGAAACATTTTGGAAGCTGATAATTCTACATTTGTGACTGGTCAAAATAATATTGAGAATGGTGTCAATGATTTACCTGAAGGTACAATTAATTCTGGAGAATTTGTAAGTGAAGAGGGTCAAGAATATGTCAAGCCTGATGTCAATGACAATGACAATGTCATTAGTGATGTTCAAGAAGGTAATCGTGTTGTTGGAGAAGTTATGGTTGCTCAAAAGACTCCTAAAAGTCTAAGAGTGTATTTGTATGAAGCATTTTAACAAGGGAAATTAATTTTTTTAGGGAATTTAAAATGACTTGACCAAAATAAATTGTTTGGATAAGAAAATATGGAGAATTGTTAAAATGATGTAAATTTATGAAGTATTTGATTCAAGTTAAAATTAAGGAATTTCAAATGACATCAGAAAATAAAGAATTTGAATTGTTCCTTAATTCCATATAATGTGAATGTTAAATTGGTTATTATTAAATTTTAAAATTTTGCAAGATGGTCCTCATATTTTATAAAAATTTAAATTTATCCCCAAAATTTTCAAAAAATTGCAAATAAGTCCTTAATAAGTTTTTAATTTTACAAATTGGTCCTTTCAAATTTTCAAAAATCTCAAATTGGTCCTTTTTTCTTATTTTAAATTTGGCCCAAAATTTTTAAAATTTATGAAAATGACCCTAAAAATTTAACAATGAATCATTTTAACACTCCATCCAAACAAAATAATTTGAAAATGAATGAATTTCAATTGAATCATTTGAATTGCTTAGAATTTTGAATTTCTTAAAAATTTCCAATCACTTCATCCAAACACACTCTAAGAGGTTAGATGTGAAGAATGTGTATAAAACCTAAAGGCAAAAGTAATAAATCCACCACAACCAAAAAGAGGGTTGTGTAAAAAAAAAAAGAGAATTTCTAAGAAAATGCCTAAAAATTTTGAATGAGGGGAAGAATAAATCTATAGAGAAAAGAAAGAAGGTTGCAATAAAGAAAGACACCACTATGGAAAAATGTGGTGATCAAAAGGAATAAGACCTTTGTGCACTGAGAAAAACAAATTGTCAAATTAAATGTTGATGACATACCATATGATATCTTGGAGGAACCGACTTCAAAAAAAGGGTAGTGGGTGAAAAGAAGTTACCTCACAATTTACCTGATGATCCATTAGGAAACATCAACTTTCACTCTAAGGAGACTGTTCTCAAATGGAAGTATGTATTCCATAGACAAATAACCCTCAAAAGGGAACTATGTGATGATGCCAAAAAATATACTAAAATAATGGATCTGCTCATTGATGCATACGTCTTGAAAACTATGATCAAATATTGGTCCATTCTATCCAAAACTTGTGTAGGATTTTATTGTGACCATACCCAAAGGGTTCAATGATTTTAGCAACAATGAATATAGGAAAGTATATGTTCGAGCATACTGCTTTGGGTTCTTACTTGCAATCATTAATGAGTACCTAAGGAGAGGAAAAATTATTACATATGAACATGTAACAACCATAAAGATCATTGCTCAAGAAACAATAATAGAAATTCATGATGAAATTCCCTCCAAAGGTTTGTTGATTGCTTCAAACCTCAGCGTAAAATATATTATTTTATATAAGATTGGTGTTGCCAATTTGGCACCTGATATCCTCCAACCATGGTCCAGGTACTACTCATATGGTGACTTTGAATTGTTAAAACATAAGGGGCTGGACAAGACAAAATCATTTTTCAGGCGTTTGATTTAAAAAATAAATTGATCCCAACACAAATAAAAGTATGAAGGACTGGTCAATTATCCCTTTTTTTGTTACTCACTTAAGTATCGGACAAAAATTTATCCCACGTACAACTGAATGAGAAATACTATACTATCCTTCAGTTCTTCATATACTTGGCAAAACATTAATCCTCTTAAAACCTAACAGGACTATTTCTTCTCTTCTCATAAACTGCAGAAGACGTCACCTATTGACCAGATAAACAAGGTGTCACTTTCTTTAATTGGTTGTTGATCGTTCATAGAGATCAAAATTTGAGGTGGGCCACGGACATTGATGAGGATGATGATGGGATGCTCAGTCGTCGAGGGGAGAAAAAGGTGTACCTACAAGACACTCTGATGCCAAAGTAAGACAAGGCAGAAGAGTGAGCAAGTACGAGTAAGGAGAGTTAAGAGAATGGATATTGGATACTCGGCCCTCTCAAGTGAGAGGGTTTATATAGAGCCCCCATCACTTAGCTATTGGTTCCTATTTTGGGTCTGAATCATGGATCCCCCAAAAATAGGTAACTACTATAAACTAGTCGTCACACCGAGCAACCTGGTCGAATGGGTGAGTGTCGGACAGAGGGATATCCAAGCAAGAGCTACCTTTGGTTGAATCTGGATGACTTCTTCGTATGTCGGGCAGAAATTCGAAAGGACAAAGGAATCCGACCATGGGTAACCATGGTCAACAAATCCTACTCGATTGAGGGGCACAATGCTAGTGGGTCCCTTTGATATTGAGTTATTGGCTCATCCTGGAAGCAAAAGTGGATTGGGCCATGCATAGTCATTGGGCCAGTCCGGAACATGAGCCCTCCAAGTCGTTGCTTATAGTCGTAGAAGTGATGACTTAAGGGTGGCTCGCTATATACGGGATGGAAATTGAGAATTGTAAGAATTTTTTCGTCGTCAGCCCGACCAGGGTGTGCTCGATTGCCTCTGGGCGTTAAGATGTGGTCAACAGATGAGGATCTCAACAGTTTGAAGTATACAAAAAATTCACCTCACGTCTGCACCTTGGAAAGTGAACGCATTTAATGTGTAATGATGGATAGCCTACGGCAATCCCTATGTCATGAGTGTGCCGTTTATAGGCCTTATGTCACACGTGCTCGTGCATGTGCTGAGGAAGGCTATAAGTAGGGCATTTGAGTCCATTTTCATACTTTTTTGTTTACTGTTTCTTTGCTCAACAACACCAAGTTCTCAGACTCTACCGCAAACCACTGTCTGTCACCACTGCTACCGAGGACAGTCAACCAACCACATCTTCATCTTCTAAAAATGTGTAAGTTTCTTAATTTCATGGCTTTAGGATAGCTTATGATCTTTGTTTAGTAGAGATGTGTGTGGTTAGGGCTAGTTTTAGTGTTTAGATGACATGTAATGTAGATTGTTAGGGTTCCTATCATAGTGTCCTTGCCTTCGTCCAGTGGAGGGTGAACTTTGTTCGTCTCCGTTGCAGTGAACAGAGCTTCTGAGGGTGCTCTATTTTCATACATCAACTTCAAGAATTAATTTATCATAGCATACAAATCATTTTGAACCAATCTTTTTGAATTCATTTAATTACATCAAAAAAATCTTTAAAATATTTTTGTTTCATTTTTACAAATTTTTTTAATTGCATTTTAGTCCCTCCTTTGTGCATGATTGTCTTTGGTTCTTACGTGACTTTTGCTTAATTGTTTGAGGTTCTTCCTCTCTGAATTTTTATGTCTGCTTTGGATATATGTTTGGTCCCTGGGAGAGTTTGCAAGAGGCATTGGGTTCAAAGTTGAAGTTGAGTTCAGCTTATCATCCATAGACGGATAGGCAGACAGAGAGGACTATACAATCTTTGGAAGATTTGTTGAGGGCTTGTGTGCTTGAACAAGAAGGTGTTTGGGATAGTCATTTACCATTGACCGAGTTTACTTATAACAATAGTTATCATTGTATTATTGGAATGGCGCCTTTTGAAGTGTTATATGGTCGAAGATCTCTGACACCTCTATGTTGGCATGAGTCTGGTGAGAGTGTTGTACTTGGACCTGATATCATACAATAGACTATCGAGATGGTGAAGTTGATTCGAGGGGTTATTGAGGGAAATATGGGGATTACAATATTAAGGGTCCAAGGTTTATATCGGGAAATTGGAGAAAAGAGAAGGGAGTTCGTAAAAAACTGATTGTGGATTAAGAAGAGCTTGAACATAAGAGAGAAAGAAGGAGTTAGGGCAAGAGTTAGAGAAAGAGAATTCCGACAAGGGAGAGAAATAGTACGTCGAATCAAGGTAATGGTGATATTTCATTCATCTCCTAAGGGTAAACTAATATTAGTATTGAGTAGAGAATCATTAGGTTGGAATTTATGGGGTTGAAGGAAAGTTTGATGAAAAGTATGTTAGAATGATTAGGAATTTATGAATTATTGTGATTATTTGATTTGATGATTGTATATAGGATGAATGTATATTATGTATGAATTTTTGTGATTTTCTGAGGTTAAGAAGGGTTTTGGAAGAGGGAAATCGCAACGGGAGATAGGCTGTAATCGCAGAGAATTTCAGTCGAATTTGCAGAGCACGTTTAGCGCAGTATAGCGTGCTTAGCATGCTGTTGGGAAATTTATCATAGCATACAAAACATTTTGAACCAATCTTTTTGAATTCATTTAATTACATCAAAAAGTTCTTAAAAATATTTTTGTTTCATTTTTAAAACTTTATTTAATTGCATTTTAGTCCCTCATTTGTGCATGATTGTCTTTGGTTCTTACGTGACTTTTGCTTGATTGTTTGAGGTTCTTCCTCTCTGAATTTTTGTGTCAGCTTTGGATATGTGTTTGGTCCATGGTTGAGGTCATTTGTGTTTTAATTTCTTAATTTTTGAATGCTTCTTGACATGTGTTTGGTTGCTTGTGTTTGAAGGTATTCTACTTGATCACCACTTAACTTATCCTAACCATAATTGTATGAGGCACTTGTGGCACCATTTGAGGCTTGTTGTTTGTGTTTGAGTGACATGTTTAGACTCTTCTTGTTTGATAATTTTTAAGTGTATTTGGTATGTGTTGATCTTTGCTTTGTATGTTTCATCTTGTATGAACTTTTTAACCTAATTTCTTCATATGTCTTCATCTTATGCTTCTCATGTTTGATTGTGTGCTTCTAACATGATCATATAATCATATCATTTATATATTCATCCATGATATGCTACTGACTTCATACCCAAGCATCCATACTTGTATTACATTTTGCATCATTTTCATTTCATTTCAAGTATTAAGCATTAATTCCATTATGTGACTTCTTCTTACATGTTTACTAAGTTGTATGAACTTGATTTCTATGTGTTTTTTCCATGATCACTTGTGCATATTTAACATATTATATTATGCATATGCTTCTGTCTTTGACCATCTCATATCATCTTTGCATCTTCTACTTTCATTTTCATCTTACTTCTTTCTTATGACATGAATGTGTGTTTGCATTTCTCTTCTCATCTCTCATTATGCCATGAACTAACTCATGCATATTGGTATGATAATTTAGGATGACTTTAGGAATTTAAATGTGTTGTTTGAGTTCTGACTTTGATGTTTTTCATATGCCCTTAACCATGCTTGTGCATCTTTGCCTTCTTACTTCTCCTTTGGTAACGTCTTTGAACCTCTACATCCTTCTCATGCTTCTTTGCACCTTGTTTGACCTTGTTTGAGTTCCTTGAACTTTGTGATTGTTGTTATGAAGTGGTTCTGACTTTTAATGTCTTAATACCTTTTTTTCTCTTTCATTGGTATGCTTTATGTGTTTGGCTTCCATCTTCCCTCTCTTGAACTTTCATGCTTCATTACTAACATTTCATGGGCTATGCTAAGTTGGAGGGATGTGGATGTGCTTCCACATTCCAACCTATCCTTTCTCTTTTAATTTTCATACTTGTTTTTGGTTAAGAATTCAATATGCTTTGTTGTTTTCATAATTGCTTCTCATCCCCTTTAGAAGCAACTTAACTTCCCTCTTAGAAGTATTTTTTTTCTAACCCTTTATCCTTTCTTCTCTTCTTTTATTTTCTTCTTCTCTTTTTCCTTCTTCTTTAGGATAGAGATCTCAAACCTCACCAAACTAGGGTATCCAAGCATGATAACTTCTTTAGGTTTAGTCTCCCTTAGACAATTTACCTTTGAGGTCCTTTTGGTGCTTTCTCTTTCTCATCTCAAAATCAACTCAAAACATATAATAAAGGTTAAATCTTTCTCATATGCCAAGGGACTTTGCCATGGGATACTTGCACACATTCCATATAGGGATGAGGTGTAGGGTATCTATCATGATGAATAAGTCTTAGCATGAGGATGCTTCATAAACATAAACTCAAAAAACACTTCTTAATTAAAAACAACAAAAACACTTAATAAATACCATAGGCTAGTGCGTTTGAGCCTTAGTATCTGGAACTAGTTTTGGAGGTCTTCTCCTTACCTTGGTGTGCTTCTTATCCATTCCATTTCGGCATGATGTAAGAAGTACATAATCTTTTGAATGGGACTTAGATACACTATCCTATACACATTCAAATAAAAATCTTTTAAAAGCATTAAAACCAATAATAAGTGTCTTTCCTTCAGGAATTCTTTTCTCACCTCCTTCACTCTTAACGAGAGAACTTACTTCTACTTGTCTCTTTCCAAGACGGTAAACTCACTTGTTCCAGACGAGCTTGCAACACCTGAGCATAGACATAAGCAGTTCAAGCCATTAAAAAACAAACAAACAATTTTTCCTCCCTAGTTAGGGGAACTACGTCGACTCTGATTCTCATACCCGATGAGATACGTAGGTAGTGGGGTAGGGCTCATTCGAGCACTCACTTTATTTTCCCTACATTTTTCCCATATATTTTCTTTCTCTTATCTAGTTCCAATAGCAGTTTTAGTTCAACATCAGTTTTTCCTCGCCCTTTGAACAGTTATAGCAAGTGTGGATCCCGTCGGGTACAACGAACGATCTGGGATGCTAATACCTTCCCTTTTCACAACTGACTCCATTACCCTTTCTCTCTGGTTCGCAAGACCTTGTTCTTTCATTTTCTCACAGTTTCTTCAACATTACCTTTCCCTTTCCTTGGGATAAAAATACATGGCTGGCGACTCTTCCTTTTCCGCGTCACTTTTGGGTTTGTACCAGGATGGAAATCCCGGGAGCAACACAATCCAAGCAAGGACATATCATTCGAATGGGGTCTTTGGCGTGCGCAATAGCAAACTTAACGAATTTCGATACCCCATTCTCGTACTCATTCGACAATCGACTCGAAGACAACCATTTCTTATCCATAGTTATACTAATTAAGCTAAACAAAAATAAAATAACAAATATTTATCTGTAGGGAGACGATCTGACTTTCACACTTTGATCACAAGTAATCCCTATATATAGCAAGTTCAATAAGTTAGTTCTCAATCATTGCAAGCAATGATAATCCATCATAGGAGTTCATTCAAAGCAGTTCATCCAAATGGTTTTACTAATTAAGATAAACAAAAATGTTAATTATTCACGCGACTATAGAAAAGAACAACTAATTACCTGTAGAGAAGTAATCAAGTTCTGGACCCACACAATGTAAGGTTCCTCCAATGATCAGACTTTCACTATGCATCTATAAAACAATCATACTATCAATATCAATCCAACTTTTCACTTTTCAATGTCTCTTCAACAAGATATATAATATGCCTCGAAATTCTTCAATCTAAGTTGTGTTGTATTTTATATTTTCAACAAATATCTCATTCCATAAGAGAGGATGCAATAATTATTTTGGATGCAAAATATATAACATTATTTGGAGAGCAAATATTTCGTCCTTCATCATTTAATTTGTGCATTATGAACAATGTTCTATTTTTCTTCAAATGCATCACAATTATGGAGGACTCTCCACAGACAATCAAATTTGAGAGTTAATGCACTGAAAATGAATTCATTGTCAATTCCAACCAAAATATTATTGACAATATTACTTTCTAGCCTATAGTTTTTTCTTCTTACATGTGCATGTATAACAAACATGTCAAGTGTTATCGTCCCTTATTCAAATTATCGGTCAGATTGATAGAATCACGTAAGTTATAATTTTTGCATAATTCATACTCAAATTATACTTTAAAGTTAAAAAATTTAATTTCGAGATTAAAATAATTCTAAAGATAAAATAAAATTTTAATCAAAAGCAAACAAACATGTCGAAATTAACTTTATCCAATCAGAATCAATTACGACGACACTCTAAAATTAGAACCAGAGATAGACTAACATCAAAATTTTAAGAAAACAGATGCAACTGTAGTGTATGTTTGATAGCAATTCTTTGTAGTATTAACTCATATGTGACTACAATTGTTTCAAAAAAAATCATGACAAAATATTATAAAGACTTCTCTCTTTCAATACATGGATGTACAAATACTCAAACCCTTAATGTTAATGTTAATAACATGCATTTTAAAAATTTCTTTAACACACTATTTTTGATTGGTTTATCAACACATTTTTGAAAACTATTTTTTTTTTGGCATAGAACATCCTAAACTACAAGTGTGGATAAAATAACATTTAGCATGGAACCGGGATCACAAAATGGATACATGGGATAAGAACAAGAGTTGAAAAGTTTATGTTGAAAAGAATCGCCAATTTCGTTAATTGTTACCATCGAGTAATAGTTTTTGTAGAAAAGAAAGCAACACTAACAAAGGCAACAATATTATAGCATCACCTCACGAGTATGTCAATTCATTTTCTAGGCAACAGAATATGTCACAACAAACATAAATGTACACGACAAAGTTATAATGGAAATACTCATAATGGCAAGAACACCGACATCGTTTTCGTTTTCGTTTTCGTAAGAAATTCATAATGGCAGGAACAACAACAAGAACAATGTAAGCATAATGATTGAAACGATCTTCGTAAGCATAATGGCAAGAACAACATGTAAGCATAATGGAAAGAACGATCTTCGTACCTGGTTTTCATCTTCGTAAGTATTCTTCTTCACGAACAGAACCCTAAGCAAGAATGGCGGAGAACGACTAACAATGGCAAGCACGACAGAGAACGACGACAACAATGGCACAAATGATTGAAACAAATGATTGAAACGGTCGGAGAGCAAGAAAGAAACGGTTGGAGAGCTTCTGAAAATGATTGGAACAAATGATAAGGGCTTCTGAAAATTTGGGGTTTTTATTTTTTTAATTAATGAAAGACCTAAGGCAACGTTTTTTCACTGAAAGCGATTTCTATTCATTGCCTTATAGCAGCGCTTTGAGAAAGCGCTTTCTAAGGTGGGGCATTTTGAAGGCCTTTAGCAGCGCTTTCTAAGGTAAACCTTTAGCAGCGCTTTATAGAAAGCGCTTTCAAAGATGGGGCTAACTTAAGGCCTTTAACAGCGCTCTCTAAAAGCACTTTCTAAAGTAACCCTTTAAAAGCGCTTTTTTTCTGTGATATTTTTTTTTAAAACATATAGCAACGCTTGTTACTAAAAGCATTGTCTTTGTTGTGTTGCGAAAAGCTAATTTTGGCGTAGTGCCTTTTAAGGAAATAAGGAGAGAATAAGCACATTCCTTTAATGACTATGATGCTTTTCATAACTGTTATGATCTCTAAACTAATTATGCATACATGCACATTACTTTTATACTCTGTTGTGATCATTTGAAATTGTTGTGAACTAGAGATTTAATCTGGAAGATTATTTGTAAGGATGTGCATAACATCTTGCATGTTGTTAATTTGCCTAAAAAAATAGCCAAATAGGGAGTTTATTATTACATTTTATTGGTAAATTTTTGTAGACAACATATTTTGATGTTATGCGAGACATTTTGTCATGGGTTTCTTCGTGACGCAATTGTTCTAAACAACATGATAAGCAATATATTATAACTTTATGCGAGACATTTTGTCTTGACTTGCTTATTTGGTGCGCATTTCTTAATTAATTAAATTTCACTCCAACAAGATGTGTTTCCTTTTTGGGATCAATCAGGGATATAATTTACAACGCATTTCTATTTGATAAATATTTATTCTAAGTCCTTTATTAATGTTTTTGAAAATTATATTTATGATAAATGAAGATTGTATTTAATCAAGATTCCGAATTTTCTTTATGAAGATTGATTATTCTTGCGTGTTTTGGAATCCAGACGTTTTTGTTCGAAAACCTTACAAGGCTTTAATGTTGGATGTTGTTATTTAAAGAGGTGTTCTACCTCATCTGAAGACCATGTATTTTGGAGCTGATATTTTATAGTTTTTGCTTTAGTCTTTTGTTTTGGGTTTGTAATACTTTGTTCTAGGGGTTATCTTTCTAAGCTAAAAGGATAAAGTATTTGTTTTTTTAACTTTGATTTATCACTCCATATATTTTTGTAATTGTACAAACACTTGGGAGAATGTTTAAGTGAAAGTGGGAGGGGCATCGAGTTTAAGGGGAGTCTGGATTGAAGCTCCTGGGTAGTATAAGAAAAAGACACTGAACTGAACGAGTTCAAATGAGACTGTCATGTAATATTGATTACTAAGAGTGTATTTCTTTTCATTATGTTGATGCCCTCTAGACGTAGATGATTTTACACCGAAGTGGATAAATAATTACTTGTGTTATTTATCATACTTGTTTGTTATTTTGATTACGACGTTTTATTGTCATGCACTTTATTGCAACATTGTGTGTGACATTATGCCACATATCAAACACAATTTCAAATAGGACATAATAACCGGAACATGTATTGAGGAGTGTCAACTCATCAGAAATTTCTTCACATCCATAATCAATTTAGATGACTTAAAGTTTTAGGTTTTATATTAATTGCGATAGAAAATAAAAAAGAGTGCAACATTAAGTTGAGAATATAAAGTATATTTAGACTGGACATGCTTTAATTTGCAGCACTTACCAGGGTAGCCACGACACCATTAGTTATATACAACCTCGTTCTCCAATTTAAAAGAGTATTCAAGCTGTTTATCAGCATTCAATCATTAAAATAAAATTAAAATATTGCAAAATTAATCAAGATGCTCCTCTAAACCTATATTTTCCTTTCTAATTTTACTATTGAGAAGTTCTTTTAAACTTTCTTTTTCTATGTTGCCACATATGAGTGGTCTGCAAAATAACTCAATGCAAAAAATTACACCTAAATAAAAATAAATTTTCTATTTAAAAAATTTCATTTGAATAATTTTTTTAACATTTACAAAAAATTAATTATACCAAGGAACATATTAATAAATACAAATGCATGGAGTTGTTGAGGAAGAAAAAAAAAGGAAAAAGAAAGAAAAAAACATTTGAAATTCATTATTTCGAATTGAAGTCTAATTTTTCTGTAAGATCTATCATATCTCACATAAAGATTGTCTTAGCTCTATCATTGACAAATGTTGGACCTCTTAACACAATTTATAACGGTAATTGATGTTCCTTCTTTGGTAATACGACTGCAAGTCCATCTCAAATAACATTCAATGAGGTGAAGCAAGGTTACATATTTGTGTTGGTTTTATACCCAAAGGTAAGCATAATAGAGATGATAACATGATTGCTCAAGGGTCTATCAGGTGAATTTCTGGAAAATAGTATGTTAGTATTCTTGTATTTGTTGTGTTTGTGTGAACATTTGGAGTTTAGTTCAATTTATTTTATTACACTATAATACATAAAATTGTAATTATTTATGGTGAATACTCGGGAATCCTTGAATTTAGTTGGGTATCGATATCTTCAACCAATCAAAATCTATTATTCAATGTCATATCATTTTATTATTTTATTTTATTTTAAAATAAATTAAAATTTTACCACAATTTGTACTAAAGATACCGATACTCAATTTCTTATAATGGGTACCTAAGAATTTATTATTATTTATTCATATAAAATAATTATTGGTATTTAATAATACGAATAAAATATATTTGCTATTACTATTTATTCATATTTTAAAGTTGTAATAAAATATAATATATAATATTACGAATAAAATGTAATATGTAAAAAAAATGAATTTAATAAAATAATAAAAATCAGAATTTAAATCTAGTAAAAAAAATTTAAAAAAATGTCACGTGAAATTAAAAATTAAATTAAAAAAATATCATGTAGACTGTCACATTGATAAAATAAAAGAATTTTTACTGAAATCTAACAATCGAGGGTTTTTTTAATGGAATTTGGATATTATAAAGAGAGTTTAAATAATCTTATCCATGATTTTTTTTTGTAAGCAAGTGATTCAATAAAAACGAGTACAAAGGGTACTTCACCTGGATACAAAAAGAGAAGGTCGAGAACACAACTCGCCAAAACAAAAAGAAATTACAATCCAATTACACCTATGACATATAAAACAAAGGGTTCTTGTCAAATTCGTATAAGTTGCAATTGGGATGAGTAATTTCCCCCATCATGTTCCACTTCCAAATTGAAATCTTGATCTTCCAAACAATATTTGAGATATTCCAATACGAATTTCCAAAAATTATATCGTTCTGCACCAACCAAATGTTCCAGCAAGTCGTCATCCAAATAGTTCCCTCTCTTCCTTTCACCACTTTTTTGGATTTACAAAAAGCAATCCAATCCAAAAAATTGCTCTTCAAATTAAAAGTCTCGGTAACCTTGAAATTCACCCACTCCGAAATATCCTTCCAAACTAGTTTGGTCACTTTACAACCTAAAAGCAAATGATCTAGTGATTCGCTCTTCTCCTCGCAAAACGGGCACACCGCTGCACTTGCGTCTACTAAAACACCTTTATCGATCAAAGTGTCTTTCGTGGGCAATCTATTTAAGAAACTACGCCACACAAAAGCTTTAATTTTGAAGGGAACCAACATCTTCCAAAGTAAACCAAAAGCGAGATTGTCTTTATTCGTGTGAAATATTGGAACAAATTCTAGGTTTAGCATGTCGTCGAAGTCCGCTCACGTGTTGTTTAATTGGAAATTGTGTTATGGATCCAATTGTTTAAGTTAGCTTGTAATGGGTAATTGTTAAAAAAGCCTGTTAGGTTAGTGTGTTAGTTTTCTTATAAATAGCATACTAGTCTCTCATATTTTGAATAAGGGAAATAGGAAGATAAAACCCTAATTCAAAAGTAAGATATTTGTTATTCTTGTATACTTGTAATCTTGTTTAAAGAGAAAGGAAAGAATAGCAATTTATAACCAATCCTTGTTGTTATCTTTGGTAACCCTAAACCCTAACCCTTGTGGGTTTCTTGAGAAACCTATTATACTTTGTTTCTAAGGTATCTAATTCACAACAAATTGGTGCGGTGAGCGTGAAGAAGATGGCCTTCAATAAAGTATGAGATTGAAAAGTTCACTGGAGTGAACGATTTCGGTCTGTGGTGCTTGAAAATGAAAGCCTTACTGGTTCAGCAGAGTTGTTTGGAAGCGTTGAAGGGAGAGACGGCCATGAATGTTGTGTTGACGACAGCTGAAAAGACGACCATGATTGAGAAAACACACAGCGCAATATTGTTGAGCCTTGGTGATAAGTTTCTTCGACAGGTATCAAAGGAGACAATGGCGTCAGGGTTATGGTTGAAACTTGAAGGTTTATACATGACCAAATCGTTGGTGAATCGACTCTTCCTGAAGCAAGCCTTGTATTCATTCAAGATGAGTGAAGACAAAGTGTTGGCTGAGCAGTTGGATATGTTCAACAAGCTGATTCTTGATCTTGAAAATATTGATGTGAAGATCGATGACGAAGATCAAGCGTTGTTGTTGTTATGCGCTTTGCCCAGAACACATGCTCACTTCAAAGAAACCCTCTTTTATGGAAGAGAGTCTCTGACCTTTAAAGATGTTTAATCTTCCTTGTACTCTAAGGACTTGAACGAACAAGAGGAGCATAAACCTTCGACGGTTGGTGAAGGTTTGACGGTTAAGGCGAAATTCTTGCAACAGGATGGTAAGTTCGACAAGAAGAATGACAAAAGTCAACAGAAGTCTTATAGTGGCGAATCATCTGGTGTTCGATGTTATCATTGTAAGAAGGAGGGTCACATTCGAAAGATGTGTTCTGAACGCCTGAAAGATCATGGAGGTAAGGATAATGGCAACGTGACCATTGTTCTAGATGATTTTGAATCATCTGATGTTCTTGTGGTTTCAAGCGGCAACTCAAGAAAAGAGTGGATTATGGATTCAGGTTGTACTTGGAACATGACTCCAAACAAAGATTTGTTCGAGGAATTATATGATCAAGATGGTGGATCAGTGTTGTTGGGAAACAACAAAGCTTGCAAAATTGCAGGTATTGGATCTGTGAGATTCAAGCTCCATGATGAGTCAATAAAGACTATTGACTAAAGTTAGGTATGTACCTGACTTGAAGAGAAATTTGATTTCTCTTGGTGAATTCGACAAGAAGGGATATATCTTTCAAGGATAGAAAAGTATCCTAAGAGTCATGAAGGTGTCGAAGGAAGTCTTGAGAGGCGTGAAGAAACAAGGTTTGTATACCCTTGAGGTTGAAGTTGTAAGTGGTTCGACAAATGTTGCATCCACGAAACTGTTGTCGAAGACAAAATTATGGCACATGAGATTAGGCCATGTCAGTGAGAGAGGCCTAGTCGAACTGGGGAAACAGAAACTGCTAGGTGGTGACAAAGTCGAGAAGTTGGATTTTTGTGAACCTTGTGTATTTGGTAAATCCTGCAGGGTGAAGTTTAACAAAGGTAAATAAACAACACATGGATTCCTTTATTACATCCATGCTGATCTTTGGGGGCCTGCAAGGAATCATTCACATTCAGGTGCAAGATATTTTCTATCCATAGTTGATGACTATTCCAGAAAGTTATGGGTATTCCTTCAGAAGACGAAGGATGAAACTTTTGAGAATTTCAAGAGTTGGAAGGTTCTGGTCGAAACTCAAACTGGCAGAAAGGTCAAGAGGTTGAGAACTGATAATGGCCTTGAATTCTGCAATGAAGCTTTCGACAATTACTGTGTTGAGTCTGGGATTGTGAGGCATAAGACTGTAGTAGGTACTCCTCATCAAAATGGTCTAGCTGAGAGATTCAATCGAATAATCCTCGAAAGGGTTAGATGCATGTTGGTTAGTGTTGGATTGAAAAAGGTGTTTTGGGCTGAGGCTGTTTCGACAGCAACATATCCGATAAACAGATGTCCTTCGATTGCGTTAGATATGAAGATACCTGAAGAAGTTTGGTCGGGACATCCACCAGATCTCGATAAATTGAGAGTATTTGGTTGTGTAGCTTATGTTCACATTAGGCAAGACAAGGTCGAACCTAGAGCTCTGAAATCCATGTTTATGGGATATCCTGAAGGAGTCAAAACTTATAGGCTATGGTGCCTAGAGCCAGGTCACAGGAGGTGTATCACCAGTCGAGATGTAGTTTTCAATGAAGCTGAGATGGATTTTAAGAAAACTGACGATGTTTTCGAAGAGGTGAAATAGGGAGAAATTCTTGTTGAGGTGGATCATAGTGATACTGAATTGCATGACCCATATGAAGTAGAAGAAGCAGAAACTGTTGTCGAAGATGAGGAGACTGATAATGACTACCTGCTGGCAAGAGACAGGTCAAGAAGAGTCATCAAGTCACCTCAAAGACTTGGGTATGCAGATCTTATATCTTATGCCTTAATCTCTGCAAGTGAGGTTCTGGATGAAGAACCTAGAGACTATAAGGAAGTTATGAGGAGTCAAAATAAGACTGAATGGATGAAGGTCATGAATGATGAGATGAAGTCTCTTCATGATTACAATATATGGGAACTGATTGAGAAACCTGTTGGAGCCAGGTTAGTCAGCTGTAAATAGATTTTCAAAGTTAAGAAAGGAATCGAAGGAGTGGCATCGAAGAGATACAAGGTAAGGTTGGTTGCAAGGGGGTTCACTAAGAAAGAAGGTGTCGACTTTAATGATACGTTCTCTCCTGTTATGAAGCACAAGTGCATTCAAATGTTGCTTGCCATGGTGGCACAGTTCGATCTTGAACTGGAACAGATGGATGTGAAGATTGTGTTCTTGTATGGTGATCTTGATGAAACAATCCTGATGAGGCAACCTGAAGGGTATGTCGAAGAGGGGAAGGAAGAGTATGTGTGCAAAATGAAGAGATCTTTATATGGGCTGAAACAATCTCCTCGATATTGGAATAGGAAATTCGGCAAGTTCATGGCATGCATAAGTTTCATCAGAAGTCGGTTTGACCATTGTGTTTACTTTAGATTTCGACCTGGTAATTCATTTGTTATTTTGTTGCTTTATATGGAAGATATTCTAATAGCAAGCAACAATGTCGAAGATGTAATGAGGGTGAAGGCTGAACTCAATAAGGAGTTCAATATGAAGGATTTGGGAGCTGCGTCCAGGATTCTTGGGATTGACATCCGGAGAGATAGAAAGCAATCAAGATTATGCTTATCTCAAGAGACATACTTGAAGAAGATTCTTGATAAGTTTGGTATGTCGAATTCAAAGCCTGTTGTGACTCTAACAAACCCTCAATTCAAGCTGAGTATAGATCAGCGTCCCAGTATTGATGTCGAAAGAGCTTATATGAATAGCATTCCATATGCTAATATAGTAGGTTCTTTGATGTATGATATGGTCTATACGAGACCCGACATAGCATATGCAGTAAGTCTTATAAGCAGGTACATGTCGAATCCTGGAAAGGCTCACTGACAAGCATTGAAGTGGATTTTAAGGTACATAAATGGGTCTCTAAATAGAGTCCTAATTTATGGTGGAGCCTTGGGTGAAGATAGTAAAGCAGCAATCGAAGGATATGTCGACTCTGATTATGCATGTTGTATGGATTCTAGAAAATCTATTTCTGGATATGTTTTCAATATGTTTGACACATCAATTAGTTGGAAAGCAACACTTCAGAAGGTTGTTGCCTTATCAACCACTAAAGTGAAATATATCGCTCTAACTGAAGTTGTAAAAGAAGCATTGTGGCTTGAAGGTTTTGCAAAGGAGCTGAAACTTCAAGGTCGAAGAATCACTATTAAATGTAATAGTCGAAGAATCACTATTAAATGTAATAGTCAAAGTGCAATACACCTGTCAAAGAACTCAGCCTATCATGAGCAAACCAATCACATTAATGTGAGGCTGCGTTTCGTCAGAGGGGTAATCGAGCATGGAGAAGTCCAAGTGCTGAAGGTTTCGACAGATCATAATGTTGCTGATATGATCACCAAGACGTTGCCCAGTTGCAAGTTTTTCCACTATATGCAGTTGATAAAGTTGCATGAAGAAAGCTAGTTTGATTCTTGTTGTTATAGAGTTTGTTCCAAGGTGGAGATTTGTGAAATATTGGAACAAATTATAGGTTTAGCATGCGTCAAAGTCCGCTCACGTGTTGTTTAATTGGGCATTGTGTTATGGATCAAATTGTTTAAGTTAGCTTGTGCCCTAAGTTACCTTGTAATGGGTAATCGTTAAAAATCTCGTTAGGTTAGTGTGTTAGTTTTCTTATAAATAACATACTAGTCTCTCATATTTTGAATAAGGGAAAATAGGAAGATAAAACCCTAATTCAAAAGGGAGAGAGGCTATTTGTTATTCTTGTAATCTTGTTTAAAGAGAAAGGAAAGAATAACAGTTTATAACCAATCCTTGTTATTATCTTTGGTAACCCTAAACCCTAACCCCTGTGGGTTTCTTGAGAAACCTATTATACTTTGTTTGTAAGGTATATAATTCACAACAATTCGGAGGACCAAGCAGAATAAAAGAAGAAAAATCCAGCCGATAGAAAGACTTAACCGAAAACAATCCATTATCTTCGCTCTTCCACACCACCGAGTCCTTTAAATGTCTACGCGGATGCATAAAAGCTAAAAGAAGCCGCAAACAATGAGATTCATTCCGCATACCCAACAATGCGTTGTTGTTAACATCTCGAGCCAAATTCTCTAGTTTGCCCAATCCAGAAGCATAGACGACAGTAGAAGGAACACCTGTTGCATCGGCTGTAATAGGACCTCCAGGCGGCAGAAAAGATGCAGACTCGTGAAAACCTGAAGCCAAGTTAGAAGCCTCCCTCGACACCGAACCTGGAAAATGCGGCAAACCTCCCACAACGAAACCTCCACTGTCATTAAAAACAAACCATGTACTTGTAGCGTAATTTGATGCCATAGACAAAGAAACATTGGAAACAACAGAAGAATCAAAATTAGACATAAGACCAAGGTTGTCCATAAGACTAGAGCCATTCAGCTCTGTTGCACCAGAAACATTGCCTTCTACACTAGAAACCGAGACAGAAGAATCAAAAGCATTGCCTCCTACACCAGAAACATTGACAAAACTCCTGCCACCTAACCAAAAACCAGAAATCCCTACATCACACCAATGCCAGCTATCACCCCTCCCCATAGGAATCTACATTAGATCCTCATTACGTCCTTCCAAATTCTCACGAGAGCTTTGTAGAAAGAGAGATGGAAAATCGATAAACTACTAAGCACGTATTTAATCAAAGTAATTCTACCACCAAAAGACAAACACCGACCTTTCCACGATGCAAGTCTTTTTTCAAATTTCGTAAGCAAAGCCACCAAGAACTAAACCTTCTAGGATTGGCTCCAATCGGTAAACCAAGAAAGGAGAACTTATGAGATTACGTTCTACAAGAAAGAAAAACAGTCGCCGCATCAAGAAAACCATCACGAACATTGATTCTAATGATCTTGCTTTTATGAAAATTGATGCCTAATCCCGATACTAATTCAAAAGCACTAAGAACCGTCTTGATGGCCCAAATGTGCCTCCAACTACCATCCCCCATCAATAAAGTGTCATCCGCATATTGTAACGCGTCAATGAAACATCTCCAATTAATATCAAAATCGACAAACTCACCAATATTAAATGTGTTTCTTATCAACCCCGTCAATCCCTCCGCCACCACGACAAAGAAAACGGAGATAACAACTCACCTTACCTAAGTCCTCTTTCAACCACAAACTCTTTAGTTGGACTACCAAATATTACAGGGAGTTATGTATTTAATCTTTATAGAGATCTCAATGAATAATACAAGAGTGAAAAGGGAGATGGAAGAAGGAAGAAGAATTTTAGATATTGAGAGAGATTGATATCTCTCTTTTCTCTCTAAAACACATGAATGAGGATGAGTTATGAAATAGAATAAAGATTCAATTTTTTTTCAATTGCACTATAATGACAATGACATGTAGGCTAAGGAGAGTGGATTGTGAAAGATTTTTTTAGTTATTATGCTGATTATTAAAAAGGGCAAACGATAGTATAAATTTGTGAAATTTAGAAGGGTAATTTCAATAGCCCAAGTGGCATATATTGTTCTTAGGTGGTTAGTTGATTTTTCAATGGTAAGAAACTTCTTCGAACCCACACACACTCACCCTGATATATCAGCATAAGAGGTGGGCTTGACAAGTCTCTTGCATAAGAGCACTATTATAGGTTGGTATCAATTGTGTTTTCACTTGCATGATCAAAAATTTGAATCATTGGCAAAATACAAAAACAAAAACTAGTATTGTAGTTGAAGTGGGACCATAATCTTAAATGTAAAATGTTTAAATAAGGAGACACGTAAATAAATTCACCGTCGGTTTCTCCAAAACATTTGTTTCAGTTCTTTGATCATCATTTTCCCATCTCTTTCTCTTGAACCCAGAGACACACACACAACATGGTTGCAGAGGTAATAATAATTCCTTCCTTGACTTTTCTTTTTCACACTTTCTTTTGCCATTTTCTCCATCACTATTCTCTTGTTTTCTCATTTGTTTCACTCTTTTGTCAATGAAAGATTATGAATTTTTTTTGTGTCTGTTTAATGCTATTGATCCATTAATGTCAATTTCTTGAACTATCATAGTGTTTAAAGTGGAAAGAAAATTAAACTTTTCATGTGCCTCTTGTTTAAATATGTGAGACACAGATCCTATGTTGTTAGTATTGCATGCTAGATTTTATGAAATTTTATGTGTTTTTGTTTTTGTTTCTGGGAGTTAACATTAACATGATTTTTGTAATGTTTTTTCAAAGACCGACATAAAAGAAAATATCTCATTAGTATTATGATTTGTTAGAATCATAATAATAGTACTAGTTGTTGTTAAATCAGTAATCAAATGATTTGACACTAATTCATTAAAATCCATCAGTGTTTTTTGTTGTCCTCACTTGATTCTATGAATGTCAATTTACATCTCAATCCCAATAATATACATGTCCTTTTTCTTTTTGTACAACAAAAATGGGTGAAAATAACAATGGTCCCCTATCTAGATGTTCATTATTTGACAATTTTGACATCTAAGTTTTTTTCCGGTAGTTCATAGTTGTCGACTGATAGTTGATAGTTTATAGTTCATGACCGATAGTTTATAACTGATGACCGATAATTTATAACTGATAGTTGATAAACTCTATCATAATCGATAAATATTTTGCTGTCATGTCATGTCAGAATGAAGAAATGGTTACTGGTTGGCCACTTGGACTTGGCTTCTTGAATACGAGACTCGGAGTTGTGGAATCGCTTTCAGCAGCAGCTTCTTCTTCAGTGGAACCACCATACCAACCACACATACCATCCACGAGCTTCTCTTCATTTTCAACCTCAAATCTCGATACCGAGGTTTTGTTTTCTTATTCCTTTCTCAGTTAATATTATGAAATTGCTCGAGAAACTTTTGTTATCGTCGGCTGATTACAGTTTATTTTGATGCAACAACAACCAGTCCACAGCATCGTTCTTCCAAGACAGAAGTGTGTCACTTGCGCAGCTGATCGGATTTAGAACAGATGAGAGAGGACGGTTGTATTTCCCCAAGTCGTTAAGGTTTGAAGAAAGGAACAGGATTCTAGAAAATGGTTCTTGTTCTAATGGCACCAACGTACAAGAAAAGGATGTTGTTAAGGTTATTTGCATACCTGTACTAATTGATGCACTGCTGAAGATTATAAAGAGTAAGAAGAGTTCAAGAAACTAGGATATGATTGATTAACAAGTTTGAGAATGCAGATTCATGATTCTGTTGTTGCTCCTAGGGGAAATTCATGTGAAGATTTCAAGTTATTTCAGCTAGTTTTTTTGGTAATTGTTATCTATTGTATAACTTTCTCAAGTTCTTTGTAACTTGGAATTAGTTCATAAATGAGTGAATATAATATTTTCTTTTTGACATTTGACTTTGTTAGAAAATAATTTTAAAAACAAAAGTTTAATTTAAAATTTAATGTTGTAAGAATTTTTTTATAGAAAATATTGGTAGGATATTTTATATTTATATTAGAAAATTAGTTGGAAACAGAAAAATATACAAACAACAAATGCATCGCTAATATTTAAAAACTACATCCATATATTCAGAGATAGAGTGAGAACATTGGTATGTATGACTTTTTGAATTCCTTGTATCTATAGTTGGCAAGATCACATTTAAGTTTATAGTGTCTGGAACTATGTGTTATCAAGTATAATTGGTAGTTGATTTTGATGATGACAATTGTCAAGCGGTTTAGAAGATGACAATTTCATAAGTCAAATAATTTTTGGTGTTGATGATAATAACTCTTTCAAGAGTTTTTTTTTTGACAATTGTCAAAGGGAAAAAAAGTTGATATCAATTGTCAAGTAGTTTCTTCCTGACATATGGTTAAGAAAAAACATTTCAAAGAGGTATGCACTCGCGTACACACACACAACATTTTCTCTTTTTCGATTAATCTATTTGTAACGCCTTTTAATTGATTAAATGAGAAGTTAATTGATGTTGAAACTCAAACTTTCTTTAGTTATGTTAGTTAATAAATTAAAATATAGTTTAATTGATTAAAACATTAAAAATACTCGTGAATCGTTTCCTTTTTTAGCAAAATATTTTCCTATATATACAAGAGATTTCTCCTCATTTCATTTCACACCAGATTTTTGAATATAAACATTTATGTTATTTTTTCTACTATCTTTTCTCCTAAAGCATTAAAAACGTTATGGATAGTTTCCTTTTTTAGACAAAACTTTTTCTATATATAAGAGATCTCTCCTCATGTCATTTCACACCAAATTTATTAATAGAAACTTTTCTACTATCTTTTCTCCTAAAATTCTTTTTTTTCTTCACTAAAGTTGACTTAGTATAATTTTCTTATGTAACATTTTTGTAAATGATTTGAAGGTTGCAAGTTAAAACTGGAAAAAAAACTCGGGTGAAGGTTCTTGAGTTAAGCATATGTCAAAGGTATATTGTCGTTAGAAGGTTTGTAGAGTGATCTTGTGTGCAAAAACTCAGTATTGTTGAAGGTTGTTTAGGTTGATCTTATAAAAGTTCAAAGTTGATTTAGTAGAACTCTTAAAAGAATTTTTTTTAGGATAAGAGTAGGTCAAGTGATTAGACTAAACTTGTATAATCTTTACATCTCTTATTTCATTTATTTTCCGATGTGTATTTTTATTTTGTGGTATATCTAGCTTCTTCTTCTTTTCCTACTTTCTATTTATTTTACTACTACTTTTCTATTTGTTTGTTTATTCTAACATAAATGTTTTCAAAATAAATAAAAAATTATAAATCGTTTTCGAATTTTGAAAATATCATAATTCCATCATCCCTCGTGTTTATTGGAATCACTTGGTCAACACTAACTTTTTTCTCGTATTTGGTCAATGCAAGTTAGTCTAGTTAATAGATTTTAACCAAAATTTCACAAGAATCTAGGCTTGAGTTCCACTGTGTCTAGATGATGATGTGAGACCGTCGTTGATTTAGGTAAGGAAAATTGAGTTGGTTGGAAACATCCATAATTTAATGTAGTCTTTAAACTTTTTTTTGCCAAATACTTCCGAAAGAATGGGAGTTGCAAATGAAGAAAGAAATCGACAAATATTCACATCATGAGAAAGGTCGGATTTAAGAAATTCATGGACAAATCAAATCTAGTCAACCTTGGTCTATTTAGGAGGAAGAGAATTCCCCTAATATGAATTTTCTAATAATTAAGTTTCTCTTCTTAAAAAATGGTTACTACTCCTACTATACATATTATACAAAATATGAAAAGAAATAGTAAGTAGCAAAAGAGATAGAAGATTACAAATAAGACCTTAACACACACCAGAGTCAAACAAAATAATGTCTCCCACGAAAAAAAGTAAAGCTAGATAATCAACGACACATGACAAAATTTGCCCACTCAAAGAATCAATACACCCCTTATTTTCTTGAACAAAAAAAAGTCTACATTATTTAGTTTTCAAAGTTTGAAATGCAACTCCTTCTGATGGGTTGTAAAATGATCATTCGACCAACAATAGTAAAATATGGTTGACAAGATCTGACAACGAGGCATATCGACTTATGGGAAGCTTGGGACAATGGGTAAAGAATCACAAAACGACAATGAAAATCTTCAACGGATTGAGGCTGTGGTTTTAAATATAGGGAATGATGTAAGCATCATTAAACCGTGCTTATTACGAGTAAATTCCCAAGTAACTTGGAATAAATCACAAAACATCGAATCATGAGGTCGAATATAAAGGAAATCACATAAATGTTGAAATGCTTATATATGATTCCAAGATGGGGGATAATAGATGGAGAAAACATCAAGCTCAACATCAAATGATGATTGAAGGGAGTAAAAGTCAATCAAAGCCATAGTCCTAAAAGGTAATGCCATACATGGGAAACCGACATAAGGGAAATCTCTCGCAGATTCCATCATTTGGCCCGGAAATAACCATGACCCAATCCTCAGGATTTCTAAAAAAAATATGAGTATCAAAATATCACAAGCCTTTTGGACCCAGAGTAACGAGACCTAAAATCCAGATACATGTTATTTAAGATGTCCCCTAAATGTCCTATTTCTTTCAGGATGAGTATCCACAGGGACGAAACCACGAGGAGTCACGTATGATTACAAGTTCAAATAGAATATGTATTAGAGAAATGTTTCCCAAAAAAAAAACCTAAAATTCTAGTTTCCATCAAAATCCTCTTAGAAATCCTACAAATTCCAATTCCCTTAAAAACTCCATAACATGGAAAGCAAAAAAAGAAAGTCACTGACATCATAGAATATCACGAACATATAAAGAATAGGTGAAAATTTGAAATAAATATTTAAGATATAAATAAAAATAAAAGAAAATTACCAAAAAAAAATCACCATAGACGGTAAAAGTCGGAAGATGAAGCAATAATAGTAGTGGAGGAAGATGAAATCCAAAAACTCTAAGGGAACAAAATGCTCAAAATGGACAAAGAAAACTATATTTATAGAAGATCCTCAAGCATGAAACAACAACCACATATCAACATTTGACAAGAGAAAACTAGTAAAATTGTATTTTTCCATGCTACAATGATTATACTTGTAACATTGGAACAAAACGCCCATTAAATGTGCCATTTGCCTATAAATCTAGGGGAATGCTATAAGGTGCATTAAGTCATAATAAAGGGGGAAAAATAGGAAATGATAATAACCCAAAATGACCTTAAAAACATATGGGGATTCCCCCATCACGATACACCGGACTAAGATTTACTAAATATCAAAAAGCATCCCAGAGATCAGTATGCAGAGTTCTATCTCGAAGATCAAAATCGAATGACAACAAACATGACTTAGATATGTCATGCTATACTAAGTTAATAACTGTATACTCTTCAATGTATGATTTCCTTCAAAATACATGAAAGGAATCCAAGTCGAATAAAAATGTGTTATGTCGATTCTCAATGTCTACAACAACTATTGTGAATCTTGTTGTGAATTACAACAAAATTCAATATCAATTTGTGGGGCAAAGAACAATAGCAACCAAAATAAATTGTATACAACAATAATAATCCGTACACAGATAATATAACATAATAAGGCAAGAACAAAACGAAGTTTTGTTTATCCAGTTCGATCAAATGATCTACTCCGGGGGAGAGAGCAGCTTTCCAATTCATTATACTCAGAAAGTTGTTACAAGAGATTACAAATGAGTTACAAGAAAATAGCCTTTTCCTTTGGGTTCCCAAGAACAACTCTGAAAACGCCCAAGAACAACTCTATTTTCAACTCAAGTGTTTCCCAACCTCTCCAACTCTCAATACATGAATCACTCAAACCCAAGGTGTAATCCAAGGTTTTCTTTATACTGAAACATAATACCTTTAAACTTTTGCTCTCCCTTGTCGTTGTAAACCCTAAGATAGTCACACACCAAACATATAATAGATACATATTTATAATAGGAAATACCCAACAAACAAAGCCCAAAACCACAATAGCTCGAAACATGCCAAACGAAAAACTGTTGAAAAGCCCGAAAACGTGAAATCACTATTCACCATACAGACGTAAGTATTCGTTCGTACGGGCATCACTATTCATCCGTACGTACGTTACTATTTATCCGATTGAGTTTTTTTCTCTTTTTGGCTTTTCGTCCGACTTTCGAAAACTTTTGATTTTCGCGGTAAATGAAATCTCCAAAACCTTCTCTTCATCAACAAAGGTTTTAAGATACATTTACAACAATCTCCACCTTGACTTTAAACTGTGTTGATAAAAATTTAACAATCAACAAGATTGTTGCTCTCTACCAAGTTGAAACTCTAATCAATAACCTTGATCAAACTCAAGCAACCCTTGAATCTTGATCTCTCCACTTGTTTCCAATTACCTTTTTCTGCCTAGGTAATTTAACAAGCCTACAAGTATGATTTTTCAACCACCCTTGACTCCACTTGTTTTCAAATGCCTCCCTGAAGGTTTTCTTCTTTTATTTTGTAGTCCTTTAGCCACATTAAAAACATAATATCCAAGGTTAGCATAATTGTCCCTTTGAGATGCTACAGTAACCCGCATTACCTTATCATGAGTCAAATGATAATCAGAGATCTCTTTAAATCTTTCCCTCACTACTGCTAGCATCCATAGTAGGAAACTCCACCTCAAACTGAATTTTCCCTCGTTATAGTTTCTACTGGTTTTCTCCCTTGGTTTTCACTATTCTTCTTTTAAAGAAATTCTCTACCAACCAAGTAATTTGTTTTAACCTCGGCTTTTACCCAAAAACTCAATAACAACTTAGCGATAACATGCATTTTTATCCCTTGATTTCTGCAAAATTCATTGTACTCCTCCGAAACTTTCCCAAGGCATTCATAATTCCTTAAACTCAAATCCCATGGCTCTTCCTTATCATGAAAGCCTTCACTAGTTACTGATGAATGAATAATAACATTTGAACCTTCTAAAATATATAGACCACATATTTTAGACCCCTTAGCAATAATCAATTCATCATGCAAAATCGTCATCACTCCATGTTCAACTCTAATACAATAGCCTAGATCATCAAACATACTTATAGATAACAAATTTCGCTTGAGTTTTGGAACATACCTCACATTGTGAATAAGAAGTTCACAATCATCAAACATTTTAAGTCTGATTGTACCAATACTATGAACCTTGCAAGCCTTATTATCACCAAGGCGAACAAATCCACCTTGCACCATCTTCAAAGTTTCAAAGTATTATATTCTTGGACACATGTGATAAGAGCAACCTGAGTCAACGAACCAACTATCTTCAGTTTCCAAACTCGATACTACTAGTACATCGACATACTCATAACTTTCCTCACCCAATGGAACTATAGCTTGAACAGAATCTTCATTGACCTTTCTTTCAGGACAATCCCTTTTAAAGTGACTGGTTTTCTGACAATTAAAACACTTTACCTTTGACTTGTCATACCTCTTTGATTTGGACATCCCTTTACGCTCACCTTCTCCTCTTGACATATTTAATCCTTCACCACTATCTTCAATCTTCAAATCTTTCAACTTTGAAAATTATTTGAATTTCACCGTCGTCTAGACTTCATCCAAAGTAATATTACCTTCCTTACCATAAATAATGGCATCCTTAAGGTTCTCAAAGGATTTGGGTAATGAACTCAGCAAGAGCAAAGCCTTGTCCTCATCATCAATCTTCACTTAAATATTCTCAAGATCATCGATAATCTTATGAAATTTTGTAAGCTGCTCAACTATGAATTACTTTGTAGGTATCACATGACAAAGAATGTGAGGAGTCAGTTAAACTTACGGTAGGGACGAAATAAGTGGAGTCCGAAGGTGGAAAATTGGCGAAGTCAGGTGTGATTTTTGAAAAAATAATTGATGCATGGAATCATATAATGAATTCTTCCATAAAAGAATTATATGTTGATTTTGTCATTCATTTCCCATAAGTGTGTGAAAAGTATCCTGCTTTGTTAAAATACACTGAAAGCACCATTCTTGATTAGGTGAAGGACAAGATAGTTTGTCTGTGGACTGATAATTTCTGACACCTTGAAAACACAAATACCAATAGAGTGGAGTCGACACATGCTACTTTGAAAATTTGGTTGGGAAATAGTAAGGGGGATTTGTACCGAGACTAGGACTCCATGAACCACATTTGGTCAGAGCATAATGGTATTGGAACATTGATTTAAAGACAACATTCTTTATTCTCAATTGTTTGGATATATTTCTTGGGCGGGGTTGAACTATATTTTTTACGAGGCCAAACTTGTTGGAAATGTAGACTTCGATAACGTATATGATAGGGTGTGCATTAGCCTGGCACGCATATCTGATCCTCCAATAACGAATCGGTTTAGATGACTATAGTCCATAGAGTTTTCGCGACCTATTTGAAAACATTTTAAAAAGTGCCAAGTTTTAAATAGGGGATATATTCAACCCCCTTCTAGATTTGCGCCATCGTCTAACAAGTGGTATCACGAGCACCTATTCATCTAGTGTTTCGCATATAACTTTTTAGAAAATGGATAATGATCCTAAAGGGGAGTACAATAGAGAATTTATTTTCACTAGTGAGAACTATAGTTATTGGAAAAATTGTATGCGTATTCATATCAATTTTGTTGATAAGACGGTATGGAAAGTTATCCAAGATGGTCCCATGGAAATAACCGTGAGAAATATGGATAGAGTTCTAGTACTTAAACCGGAAGCACAATGGAATGAAGAAGATGAGAAAAATTATAGCTACGATTGGAAAACTAGAAATATGATTATTTTCTCTTTGGGTACTGATGAACATTATAGAGTTTCACATTGTACTACTGCTAAAGATATGTGGGACTCATTACAAATTGCCCATGAGGAAATAATGACGTCAAACTTGCTAGAATCAATACTTTAACAAAAGAGTTCAATCTCTTTCACATGAAGGAAGGGAAAACCATTACGGATATGGAAAAGAGAATCTTTAATTTAATCATTCGCTTAAATGCTCTTGATAAAAATACTCCCAATGTTGTTGCTACTAATAAAATTTTGAGATGTCTTAATAGGGAATGGAAACCTAAAGTCACTGCGATCAAGGAAGCCAATGATATCACAATATTGGACTTGAAAACATTATTTGGTAAGCTTCAAGAGCATGAGTAAGAGCTCATAAACCTTGAGAAACATGAAAAAAGTGAAAAGAAAAATAATAAAGAGAAGTCAAAGGACACTGAAAAGAAGTATATCGCTTTGAAGGCTTCAAGTTCTAAATCATCCACCAATGATACGTGTGAGAGTGAGTCTAGTGATGAGGATAAAGATTCGAATGAAGACATGGGGTTGTTTGTGATAAGGTATAATAGATACCTTAGGAAGAATGAAATTCAACATTCGGAAAAAAATCTCGTCAACTATAGATGAAAATAAAAACCCTCAAAGTAAGATGAAAGTAAGGACACCAAGTCAAGAGGGTCATGTTATAATTGCGGAAAGGTCGGTCACTATAAACGGGAATGTCCTTTGTTAAAGAAAGACAAAGGTAAAGACAAGCATCAAAAGAAGACTAACAAGACTAGAAGAGCTTATATTGCTTGGGAGAGTGATAGCGAACCATCAAGCAAGGGTGACTTAAGTAATGAGGAAGAAAAGGTCAACCTTTGTCTCATGGCTCATCAAAGGAATAAAAAGCAGGTAAGACATGCTAAATATGATAATTTTGATAAATTGTCTACCGTTATTTACTTAATACTTTCAAAGTTCTTCACCATGAAGCTAAAGAAGATTTTAAATGTCTAGCTTCAAATAAGCACATTTTTTCACATTTGAAGCAAAATGTTTCCGATTCCAAAAAGGAATTAGAAGCTCCTAAGCATTATATAGTGGATCCTATTAAGGAAGACGAGCGAGAGTGGTTTAATTTTCATAGTTGTAAAACTTGTTGCATTTGGCAAAAAGTGGTTAAAACTCTTCAAACCAAATTAGACAAGGCTTTACAACCTAAAGTTACATTTGCTATTGATCGATCAAATTTTAGAAGTAGAATGAATAACTCTATTAAAAATATACCTATGTGGTAAAAGATCAATCTAGCAAAAGTAACATATATTCCAACATACTTGTCTTTGTTGTTGCTAGATGGGACATACGTTTGTTAAATGTCGCTTTATAAGATTTTTGGTTCCTAAAGGCATTTTCAAATTGTTGCCCAAATGCAACCAAGGTTTCACTAAGACACAAGGACCCAATGAAAATTGGATACCTCCTTCCCTTATTTAACTTGTAGGTGAAGTGTCTTGAGGCTATGGAGAGAATATGGTTTCTCGATAGTGGGTGTTCAAGACATATGACGGGTGACATTTCCTTATTCTTTGACTTTGTGGCTAAGAAGAAATGTTTTGTGACCTATGGTGATAACAGCAAGGGAGCTATACTCAGAAAAGGTAGTGTAGGTAATCACCCATCTACTATTATTTGTGATGTCCTATTAGTTGAAGTTCTTAAACACAATCTAATTAGCATAAGCCAATAATGTGACAAAGGATATAAAGTTTCATTTTCAAAATATTGTTGCATAATTGAAAATAATGATTAAATTGGTAAGTTTTTAAGGGCTTGTGGGTAAATAATGTATACATGCTTGACTTGAATGAAGTATCTTTGAATAACTCTAAATGTCTTGTCTCCGTGAGTGAAGACTTTTGGCTTTGGCATAGGTGATTAGTGCATGTTAACTTTGACTTGCTTAGTAAAATAGTTTCAAAAGATTTAGTAGTTGGTCTAGCCAAGATCGAATTTTCAAAAGATCACTTATGTGATGCATGCCAAATGGGGGAGCAAACAAGGATCTCGTTTAAATCTAAAAACATTATTTCTACATCGAGCTTCTCATTTGAACTTCTCCATATGGATTTATTTGGTCCATCTAGAATTAAAAGCCTAGGTGGAAATTATTATGGTTTTGTGATCATACAAGACTACTCAAGATTTTGTTGGACTATTTATTTAGCTAGTAAAAGTGACACTTTTTTCGCTTTTGAATTTTTTTCCAAATTATCTCAAAACAAATTAAACACTAGCATTGTTACAATCTGAAGCGATCATAGAGGTGAATTTGAAAATCATCTCTTTGAGGAGTTTTGTGATAAACATGGAATTGATCAAAAAATTTCGGCTCCTAGGACTCCACAACAAAATGGTGTTGTGAAACGTAAAAACCATATTTTAGAGGAGCTTGGACAAACTATGATCAATGGCAATGGTTTTCCTAAATACTTTTGGGAGGATGCCATAAGTACGGCATGTTATATTTTGAATAGGGTGTTTATCCGTCCTATTCTACATAAAACACCCTACAAACTCTTAAAGGGTAGGAAGCCCAATGTTTCACAACTTCATGTTTTTTTGTTGTAAATGCTTTGTGTTGAATAATGGTAAAGAAAATATTGGTAAATTTGACTCAAAAGACGATGAATGTATCTTTCTCGGATACTCTCAATCAAGTAAAGCATATAGAGTATACAATAATAGGTTACATATCATTGAAGAATATGTGCATGTTTCCTTTGATGAATCTTATCCTAAAATTTTCAGATAAGGTATTTTTGTTGATGGTGCAGGTGTTCCTTCGAAAAATTTACTTAAAGATAAAGGAGAAAAGAGTGTTGAACCCAATCCAAAAAAAGTTGAGGAGGAGCCGGATCAAGTATCTGAAGAGAGGGTGGAGGATCATTCGACTAATAAAGATGATCTCCCCTTGGAATGGAAGTCTTCTAAGGATCATCCCATCAATAATATTATAGGAGATATATCAAAGGGAGTCACTACACGTTCAAGGATAAGTAACTTTTGTAATCATTTTGCTTTCATCTTGCAAATTGAGCCTAAGAACTCCAAAGACGCATTACTCGATGAACATTGGTTTTTAGCAATGCAAGAGGAACTTAATCAGTTTAAGAGAATATGAGGTTTGGGACCTTTTCCCTCCTCCGCAAGGTCATCGAGTAATCGGCGCTAAATGGATGTTTAGGAATAAGTTGGACGAAAACAAAATTATAACCTGCAACAAGGCTCTCCTTGTTGCTCAAGGGTATAACCAAGAAGAGGGCATTGACTATGAGGAGACCTATGCACTGGTCACCCAACTCGAGGCTATACGCCTTTTGCTTGCCTTTATTTGTTCACAAAATTTTAAATTATATCAAATGGATGTCAATAGTGCTTTTCTAAACGAATATATTAATGAAGAGGTTTATGTATCTCAACCTCATGGATTTGAGAATCATGAAAAATTATAGCCACGTTTACAAGCTTAAACGTGATTTGTACGGTCTCAAACAAGCCTTTAGGGCTTGGTATGAGCGTCTAAGCAAATTTACTCGATCAAGGATTTTCAAGAGGGAAGTTTGATATTACCCTTTTTATTAAGCGTCAAGGAAAACACTCTATTTTAGTTCAAGTTTATGTAGATTATATTATATTTGGATCTACTAAAATAAATTTGGTCAAGTATTTCTCTAAATTGATGCAGGGAGAGTTTGAGATGAGTATGATAAAGGAGCTAAACTACTTCCTCAGACTTCAAATCAAACAACTTGAAGAAGGAAATTTTATAATCCAAACAAAGTATTGCAATGAGCTCCTAGTGTGCTTCGATATGGATAAATCTAAATCTATTGATAATCCAATACCCACAGCGGTAAACTTAGATCATGATGAGATCAGTAAGGTGGTTGATATAAAAAAGTATAGAGGTATAATCAGTTCCCTCCTCTATCTTACCGCATCTCGTCCAAATATCATGTTTAGTGTATGTATGTGTGCCAGATATTAATCATGTCCAAAGGAATCTCATTTGAAAGTCGTCAAGTGCATACTTAGATACCTATGTGGTACTCCCAAGTATGGGCTTTGGTTCTCCAAGGGAAGTGATTGCTCTTTGGTTGGATATTCCAATTCTGATTTTTCGGTTAAAAATCGGATAGAAATAGTACTAGTAGCACTTGTCATTTCTTCTCAAATTCCATAGTGAGTTGGCATAGCAAAAAACAAGTTTCCGTTGTTTTGTCAACAACCGAGGCGGAATACGTTGCAATCGGTAGTTGTTGTGTTCAAATTTTGTGGCTCAAACAACAATTACTCGACTTCAATATTAAACTTGAACGTATTCCAATTTTGTGTAACAATATAAGTGCTATTAATCTAATCAAGAATCCCGTATTACATTCACGCACTAAGCATATTGAAATACACCATCATTTCCTTAGGGATCACGTAGAGAAAGGTGATGCGGTCTTTGAGCATGTTGATAGAAAAAATCAACTTGCATATATCTTTACAAAGCCACTCGCTACATAGTTTTTCTTTCACATTCGTAGGGAACTTGGTGTTCTCAATATCTCGGATCGCTTATAATTTGTTTATGTTGCTTGCTCTATATCATTGCTTATTTATACCATGATCATCATCAATATTAACTACAAGTTATATGAAGGCATCTTCATCGAACTTTGTTAGAGTTAATAATGTTCCTATCTATAGGTCTTGATCATTTATTCACTTACATGAACTTGTTCTATAAAATTATGTTTCTTGATGCTTATCTTATGTTTTAGTTTAACCCTAATTTATTTGATATGTTTGAAATATGTGTGTGTTGGCTTTGGTGTGTTATTTAATCATGTGTTCATCTTATAAATTATCATGAATTATTGTTGCATTTAGTCATGTGTTTTGAACCATTTAAGTGAAAATTTGAAATTTAGTCATTTTGAACCATTTACCAGCCTCGGGTCCCACCAGGTCGACTGATGAGTCGACTCATCGCTGGCCTAAATGCGCTTTCTGCGATTTACATAGGCATGTGTCGATGCATGGCTCTGTATGAGTCGATTCATCGTGCACTTACTCAGTTTTTTTGAAGCGTTATTTCAAGTTTGAAGTCTCTAGGTCTCAAACTTTTCAAAGTCATTCATTCATTTGCATTTTCCCAAACCACTAGTTCTTCTCTCCTTACTATCTCCATCAACACCCAAACCCTAAAACTCATTATTCCCAAATATCTTCAAGGTGAACTCATCAATGGCTTCCTTAAGAACAATCAGAAGAAGAACTCTCAGAGGATCCTCTTCTCGCTCAAATATGCTAGTAACTGCTTTATCTCTTTTGTCTGATGATCTCCAACCAATTTTTGAGAAGAAATTCAAAACTAGAAAAATCATTAAGCAATACATCTACTCTAGAATCACGGTGACTCACATGTACATCCTAGAAGTCCTATAAAGGTTAGATTTTCAAGAAAGTAACCCTTTCTTAGTTTGTCACACTAAATGTAATGAAGATTTAGTGAGATTGTTCTATATTTGTATTGTATGTAGTTTTAAAAATTTTAGGTTTCAATTTAGCATTGGTAATAGAGTTTATGAGGTTAATAATGTTATGCAAAAATCTTTGTTTGGTATTTCTCCACAATCCGCTCCGGATGATATTAAAATATCTGATTCCTCTCATGTTGAGGGCTATGAGTTCAAAATTGCTTTAAACTCTATGCTTAAGGATCCTTTTTCTAATAATATTGTTGCAAGTGATTTATTTCCCAAAAATGTAACCACTAGAAAGTTGAAACCTCTTGAAAGGATACTACATTGGATTGTGTCTCATGTGATTCACCCTAAGAAAGGTGGCTACTCTAGGGTGGATATGGAAGAGGTTCACTTGATTTACATACTAAAACATAGGGTGAAGGTTAATTAGCCTCATTATTTTTGCAAGCCGAATTTTTCCCTAAAGGAGACAAGGCAAAAGGTTTCTCTCTAATATCCTTCACATATCCAAACCATTCTTGATCATGCTCAGGTGGTTGTTGAGGGAATTCAATAGACTTTTGTTTCGGTCAATCAAGAGTTTTGTCAAAAATCACTCAGCCTAATGGGATATATTTGGAGTCCCCAAAAGCAAAGATATGATGTCAGGAGTACTGGTTCTAGTGGTCGGATTTCGGATGATGATGAAGAGGATGATAGTGAAGATGTTGATGGAGATCATGATCATGAGAATATCGAAGAAGATGATAACACTCATCCTATGGAAGAGGATGACGATCATGGAGAGTGGATGGTTTCTACTGCACAAGAATGCATTCCTTATGACAACCAAGGTTGTGGGGAGTGGCAGCACACTGGGTGAACTAGCAATCAAACACCCTATACGCCTTCATCTCCTCCTCACACTCAAGCTGAAAATTTTGCTATTATTGAAATACTCAAAAACATGCAAATACAACAACATAATTTTTACTCACTTCAAGAGGAACGATATACAGATTTACAACGTTAAATTTAGGATCAAAATGACAACTTTGCGTCATTTGCTACTCTTCAAGGGGATAGGTACACAGCTTTGCAAGGGAAAATCAAAAAACAAAGTGATAGTTTTGATTTGTTTCCCTCTAACACCTTGGAAAAGATTAATGCTATGGGTGTTGCTCATCAATCAATCACCGGGTATTTCAACACTCTCAATCGTAACTTCATCGAATTTACCGACATCTATGAATGGGAACGTCAACCTGCCGTTTATCGGAGAAGGAATGATTCGCAAAGGGAGAAAAGACCTTAGTTGCTTGTTTTATCTAGTTTCTCATTCATGTAGTGCATCTTATATTCATGTTTGCATGTTTCTTTCCTTATGTTATTTATCTTGCTTCTTTGACGAACAAATTTGACTATTTTATGCAATAAATTTTGTTGTCTAAGTTGTTTGGTTTATTTATGTTTTATTTCCTTCCATTAGCATCATATTATGTGCATGCTTGTTAATGTGGTTCTATTGCAAAGTAACTGATTATAGACTTTTCATTATTTATTTAACTTCTTTTGACCATATCCATTTTCTCTTTTTGATGGTGTCAAAGAGGGAGTAATGGAACAACTCATATGATAGCAGATTTTTTCTTTCAAAGGTGATGCATAAACTCAGGGGGGAGATGTCCATCATAGTACGTTATTGCAACAGTTTGCCATCATAAAAAAGGGGAAGTATGTGAGGGCAAAGGTGCCTAATCATGTTTTAATGATGTCAAACCTTAGGTAGATCAAAATGTGTGCTTTGGATGATATCACTGCATTTTAGAATGCATTCATCATTAACATGCTAAAAAATTTCTACTCAATGTGTCTTTACCTATAGGAGTTTCTCTCATATGAAATTATGCATTTGAATAATTGTTGATGCATTGGCTCAATAAGAAAAGGTCGCATGTCAGCCAAATTGCACTCAAAATTACATTTTTGGCCATTTACACTGCAAGAGTCAACTCATGCTTGGATTTAGGTAGACTCATCAATTGTAACTTTTTCTATGTTTCTCACGGGTCTCAACGGGTTGGGTCACCTATTGAGGTAGTTCGACTCATTGTTGGGAAAAATAATGTCGACTCATCATCATGCTTAGTTCGACTCATTGATGTCTATTTTGGAATTGGTTAGTTGCAGGTCTCAACAGGTCGAGTCACCTGTTGAGTTGAATCGACTTATCGTTGTTTTTCACATATTTTTTTGTTGTTCATGTGAGTTAAAATTATGTTATGGTATAAAAAATTTATATGCATCATATAAATAATTTGGAGTCGCATTTTCAGATGTAAATAAGAAAAGTGAAACATAAACACAACTTTGCTCTTCACCTTCATTCTTCTTTGCATTAATCAACAACTAAGCATAGTTATTTTTGTTGATCATTGTGCATTGCTCGTGGTGATAACATTTAAACTTAGGATCTTGTATTAATTTTGGGTTGAGATTGTTGTGGGTTTTTCTTGAATAAAACCTTAGGATTTTATCCTCCAAGATCTTGAGGATTTGGGGGGTTTTGCACAGATTTTTGCTTCATAGATTTAACTGAGTGAAAGGTTTGAGGAACATGGGTTCGTTCAAACAAGTAACGGTAATCGGAGGGTTGTGAAGGAAGCTTTGGGTTCAAACGTGTCGATCAAAATCACATGGGCTAGAGGTTTAAAGAACTTTGTGTTCTTGCAAGAAGGTAGCTACAACAGAGATTTATTAGAATCGTTTGAAGGACTTGATTCAACTCGAATCAAGGGGAGAAGAAGTGGATATAATCTACATCAACAATTATGATTAGTTTATGGTGAATAATTCTTCTTTGTACAAACTTTTCAATAGTTAATAAATATCACAATACTAGTTTTAGAATTGGGGGCAGACGTACCCTTAGCTAGGACGAAAGGGGAACTACGTAAACAAATTTTGTGTGTTCTTTCTTTCTCTATCGTCTTTAGCTTAAGCATTAATTATTCTTGTGTGATATTGATTAATATCATAACTTCAATTGATTTGTAGTGTTTCAATATTATTTGAAAACTTGTGGCAATCAATTTGATCATCACTTAGAAAATTTTGCACTATCAAATTAAGTGAAATGTAGCATCGGTGTATTGTGCACACCAAGTGTTTGTCAAATTAACATCACACAAGCCAATTAGCTTTGTAGTTGTTTTCTCCACTTTTCACATCATTAGTTCACATGCATATCCGATCCTCCAATAACAAATCGTTTTAGACAATTGTAATCTGGGGAGTTTCCGCTACCTATTTGAAAACATTTTAAAAAGTGACAGGTTTTAAATAGGCACTACTACAAAATGTGTTAACAACAACATCATGGTCACCACGGATCATGCCTATACCGTTGTGAAATCTATAAACTAAGGAATTGTTCTATTATTTTTATTTACTATTTGTATATAACAACGATTGTTTATTTCAACCGTTGTGATATGTTTTATTTTGTTTTTATTTTTAATTCTAAATTAAACTCTGGCACTTTATTATGAAATTTAACTACAAAAGTAATATATCATGACAATTGTGGTATATCCACCATTATGATATATATCAAACTTTGATTCCCAACAACTACATCTTTTTTCCATTTTAAACATATATTTTCAAATCTGTAGTATCAAACTAATGTGTAAATAAATTTGATTCCCAACAACTACATTTTTAAAAATTTAATTTCCATTTTAAACATGTATTTTATTTCATTTTTTTAGCATTTTTATGTTAATGAGAAGAATTTGATCAAATTAAAAAGGCATCTTCATAGTCTAGGGGATTGTCATCACTCTCTTCACCAGAGTTATAATAATATGTCCTTCTTTCCTTCTTTTTCTTTGGCTTCTTCGTTTTCTTCTTCTTCTTCCTCACCCTTAACGCATCTGACCCGACGTTGGTAGCTTGTTGGACCTCCTAATTTGGTTGCTGACGTTGCTCATTTATAGTGATCTATATGATCTCTGTGATGTTTCTGTTGGCATTCTGGTCATTTGTAGAACTCATTGTTACCAGATATCATGAAGAAATGTTAAACTGTGTATTTATAGATGATGATAAGATGAAAAATATGATACTTTAATGCTTGCAATGATGATAATGTGTAATGTTTGACATTCCCAAATGATAATTTTTAAATCACTATTTGGGATGAGTGTTTTCCCTCTTCCAGGAAGAGCAAAAGTTGTAGTATTATCACGGTTGTGTTTTATAACCGTAATTAAATAATTATATAAAACATAGAAAATATTGTAGAAAGGATTCGAACCTTGTACCAATTAAATGGGTAACACTATGGTTAATATGGATAACCATTGTAGTATAATTATAATAATATATACCTATCAGGACGGTTAAATTCGTTAATTGTTGTGAAATATTTACGATATAAGCAAATTAAGTTTCCCTTATTTACATGTAGCATCGTTTCCTTCACAACGAAACCCTAACACCCATTTTTTCTCTACATTTTTTGTAGCAAGGTTTCATCTTTTTTTGGACACTGCAAAAAGGAATACAAGAAGTATGAAGCTTTTAATTTAGGCTTCTTCATCCCCGCATTCCTTCTTGCAGTGTCTAATACTAAATGAACATGGTGAGTATCCCAGTATTCCTTCACAGTGAAACCCTAACACCCATATTTTCTCTACATTTTTGGCAAAATATATTTCATATGGTTTTAGAATTTGCGAAAAGAAATACAAGAAGTCTAAAGAACCTTTTGATTTAAGTTTCTTCCTCTTTTTAGCATGTGGAGAATAAGGTATTCTTCTTCTTCAATCTTCTTGTTAGATAGTTCCCATTATCTTGTTTGTTTCATGTTGGTTGTCTTGACTGTGTTGATTATTCTTATTTTTCCAAATTCATCTTCAATAAACAATACTTTGGATATGGGTTAATAAAGTATGCTAACAATGTATCTTGTTTTGTTAAAGTCCCACTTAGGGTTTTGTTTCAACTTTTGTTGGTTTTGTTTTGAATAGTAACTAATTTTCCTTTATTTGAAATAGCTAAAGTTGTATAGTAAAAATGATACATGGTGATGATAATGGTGATAGCAAACATATAGTATGAGTTTATAAGGTACATATATATTTATATTGTTTGTTTCCCTGTCGTTTTGATATTGTATTTGAAATTTAGTTTATTATATACTATGTATATTGTTTGTTTCACTATATTTTTATTGAAAATGCAATAATTTAATTTGATATAGAACCCTATAATCTGAAAAATTAAGAAGTATTTGGAAACCGACCTAAATCGATCAATGTTTTCCGAATTGCTTCCATCTCATTTTGACACATTTTATGTTCCTTTAACTCATAATATATAGTTGAATGGTATGTTTGCTTCAATTCATCTATATCTACATTTCTACTTTACCTCATCCTTGTCACTTATTACAATAAGTCATCATAACAATCTCCATGATAAGCGGCGATGATGAGGTACTATAATGAAAGATATAGATGCATTGAAGCAAACAAATCATCGATATATTTTTGTGTTAAAGAACATAAAATATGTTGAATGAGATTGATGCAATTTGGAAAATAATGGTCTGTTTATATTGGTTTTCAAGAACAGTTTAATTTTCAGATTATATAGTTCTTTACCAATTTGAATGGTTGTAGTTCTTTAATTAGTGTATGGTTAAACAAGCAATATATATATATATATATATATATATATATATATATATATATATATATATATATATATATATATATATACACACACACACACACACACACACACACACATATATATATATATATATATATATATATATATATATATATATATATATTTGTTTATGATAAACTAAAGGTACATTCCACGACGGTTGAAACTCATAACCGTTGTAATATTCTATATATATCACAATGGTTTATAAACATAACTATTGTAATATAATGCGTGCTTTCCTTATTACAACAACAGTCTCAGGACCATGATTATAAGTAGCGTACTTACGACAACACTCTAAATAACAACGTCATCGCCTGCGTCATTATATGGCATTCCCAACCGTTGTTAAATGAGTTTTTCGTAGTAGTGAGGAGATATATTCAATACCTCTTCTAGATCCGCGCCATCGTCTAACAATCATCATTGTAATACCGATTTTATTTTATGAATGCCGATTTTATGGTCGCAATCTTAATTCTTGTGTATATTGTCTCTGGTTTTTTTCGAAAATATTTATACTAACACATTCCGAAGATGCATCTCTGGAATTAATTAAAATTAAGTAAAAAAAGATGCGTCCAAATATTATCTCAAGAACCTATGAGATATTTTCGGAAGCGCGCCGGTGTCTAATAACACCAAAGAGTGTCATAGAAAATTCTTTATGTGTTTGGTTGAAATGAGGGGGGAGAGAGGGGAGTGATTTTAATGGAAGGAAGAGAATGGGAGGGGAGGGAAGGGATATTTTATATCATATATATGATCGGTTCAAAAGAGGGGAAGGGAGGGATTTTAATTAAAAATATGTTTGGTTCACAAGGGGGAGAGAGATTTTATTAATAATTTATATTTTTATCCTCATGATATAACTGATACACTATTTAGAGATTAAAATTCCTAAATAATTTTTTGATAATAGAATTTATAATATTTAGTGATTAAAAATGTCATAACTTATCCAATAACATTAAAAAATTGAATATATTTGATTCGTATTATAACTCTCTGAGATAAATTAAACTTCTAAATACATAAAATCACTTATTATTAAACATTATATATATATATATATATATATATATATATATATATATATATATATATATATATATATATATATATATGTGTGTGTGTGTGTGTGTGTGTGTGTGTGTGGATATTAAAATTTAATATAAAAGATAATATGATAAAATACATATCAAAATTAAAAAAAAACTAACATAAATAAGTGGTTATAATTAATATTAAATAAAAAAATGAAAATAAAATGATTTGTAGATGAATAATAATTATAATAAGATGATGGAAGCAATAAAGAAGAATCAAATACATGAGAAGATAAGTAAGAACACAAAAGAAAATAATAATTTAATATATTAAAATAATATTAAGGATAATGTGATAAATATAATAATTTATTAAATATTAAAAATCATTTTCCCTCCCCTCCCCTCCAAATCCATTCAAATTAGAGGGATGCAAAAAGTGTAATTTGGAGGGATTTTGCTCTCCTCCCCTTCCCTCCTCTCCCCTCCTAAAAATTGAACTAAATATATTTCATTAAAAATATCTCCTCCTCTCCCCTCCATCTACCTCGGAAAATTGAACCTTGTATCCCTACAATTGTCCCCCTACCCCTACATAATTTTCAATATTCTAATTTTATCCTTTCAATATTTATTTAATTATTTTTAACTTTTACCGCGAAGTCAGAGTAATTAAATATTTTTTTTTACGTTAAACGAAACGAACCGGAAGTACAATGGGTAGGTTTTCCGGTGTACAAATTGTCAAACCGGAAGTAGCCATATAAAGTTATCCGATTCACAAAAATCCTTCATCGGAAGTAACAAGCTTGTGTTATCCAGTTTAGGGTTTTCTTAACCGGAAGTAGACTTAATGGGTTTTCTCGTTTGTAATTTTTTTATTTAATTTTAATATTTTTAGTTTAATTTTGATATTTTTTTAGGAGGCAAGAATCTTCCTTTGATGATATGCACAAAACATGACACAAAAGTAGATACAACAGAGATATTCTCTACTACACAATAATTTCCTACAAGAGAAGAGGTGACTCGGTGGATCAGGGAGGTTCGGACACAAAGACCGGCAAGAGAGAAAGAAGTGATAAAGTTATATTCGACTGCGATAGAGGTGGAAAGTACAAAGAAGGAGAAAGCGAAACACAAAGTGCTTCCAAAAGATGTGAGTGTCCTTTCAAAGTTAGATCAACACCTTCAAAGGATGGTTCCGGTTGGAAAATTGATGTAAAATTTGGAGTTCACAACCATGAATTACCTGAATGTGAAAGCGAAGTGCAGGGAGTATGTTGTGGACGATATGCGAGAACCAATAGAGAGGCTTTTCTACGAACTTATTCTGGATAGTGATGAGGTTGAGTATCATTAAAGATTGAAATTATTTGAGAATCTTTGTTTGGATTACAGACCTTTTATTGATTATGTGAAAGACACATGGTTGACACCTCATAGACATAGATTTGTTGAAACTTCGATCAATAAAGTAATGCATTTAGGCAATGTCACGACTAACAGGTAATGTGTTTGTTTTTTATGGGTTTAGACATAGTTTTTTTTATAGTAGTAGTAATGATATTGGACTTTTTTCCTTTTTAAAGTTAAATTTGCGCATTGGAAGCTGAAGCAGATGTTGGAGAACAACTTAGGTGATCTGGTTTAATGTTGGGAGGCTATGAATGGCAAAAAAAATTCCAGAATAACCATGTTTCTATGAAATAATGTCCAAACTAACCATCTTTCCCTTAAAAATTCCATAATACCCATCTTTAAAAAAAACTGTAAGGGGGGCGCCATCAGCAGCACAGCCCCCCTATAATTTAAAAGGGAGGCGCCATCAATAGCCCAGCCCCCATATATTTTTAAAGGGGGCGCCATCAGCAATAGAGTCACCCTTAAAAATATATGGGGGGCGCCATTACAAGGTTGTTAACTTATTTGGTATCTACAATAATAGTTTCCCAGTAGTAGCTAGTGAGGATTATTGGCCAACATATCAAGGGAAAACAATTTACCATAATGAAAATATGAGAAGGAACAAAAAAGGTCGCCCCAAAGGCACACGAATTAGGACAGAAATGGATACATATGAAAATATGAGAAGGAACAATTTCCCGACCATACACGAAAACGTTGTCCTAATGTTGGAACAAGTTCTAGATAGAATTATTTATGGTGTTTATAATATTTGTAACCTTGGAATTTCATATTGATAACAACTTTTGGTTACAAGAAGGCATACTAAAATATAACAACAACTAATACAACATAGAAACTAAGAGATAAAAACAATAACAACAATATCATCGGCTCCAAACATCAAATCCCTAACATCGTTGTCATTTCTAATTTGCAACCACTCCCATTTTATATTACCATCTTCAAGCGAGAAGTATGACACGAGTCTTTCTACACTTCTAATTTTTTCTCCATATGCAATCTCTTCATCTAACCAGCAGTCAATTTCCTATGTAATTCCTCAAAACTTTGAATGTTCCAAAAAAGCGTCCTTATCGGAGGCTTGACTGGTGAAAAAAATGTTCATATCTCCTAACATACATGGTGAAAAATCGATAGAAATTACAAATAGAGAAGTGAAGAGAAGTATGAAACAAAAATCAAGTGTTTCATCCTATTTATACACAAAAAATAACATTAAAATAATATATAATCTTATTATAAAATAATAATCTGAATTATATGGGGGTTGGGTTGCCAATGGCGCCCCCATATATTTTTAAGGGTGACTCCATTGCTGATGGAGCCCCCTTTAAAATATATGGGGGTTGGGCTGCTGATGGCGCCTCCCTTTTAAATTATAGGGGGACTATGTTGCTGATGGCGCCTCCCTTACGATTTTTTTTTAAAGATGGGTATTATGGAATTTTTAAGGGAAAGATGGGTATTGTGGACATTATTTCATAGAAACATGGTTATTATGGAAAAAATTTCATGAATGGCAACATCAAGATTCAAGTGGGCAATATTAGATTTTCGTTTCAGAAGATTTTTTACGAGGTTGAGTGTGTCCATAGAGGTCCATTTTATGTGAATTTGGTTAATTCAATATCTAGAGATGCTTTGTATCATATTGGTGAAGAGTGGCACATAGTTGACATGGTGGGTACAAACACTCAGATGTGCATGTGCTTTCGTAGAATAGTTAATGACTTACCTTGTACATGTGAGTTAGGAAAATACACATTGAGAGGTGAACCAATACCAATAGATGTTATTCATATCCATTGGAGGAAACTAAGTATGGAAGGTGAACAAGAGGTTGACACAGAGGATGGAGCAGAACTAGATATGACAAATGCAATTGAGGCACTATGGAAATGGTTTCATTCATTGGATCTTGCAGGTAAGAGAGCATTAAAAAGTAAGGTGTGTGAAATAGCTTACCCCACTACAACAAAGATGGTACCACCACCTGAGAAGATAAAGATCAAAGGAGGAGTGAAGAGAAAAGGGAAAAACATGTTGGGTATGATGTTTATCGTGGTCCTTTGTATCATGAGTATGTTGAACAAGCACACAACAATTCTCAGAAATCTTCGAAGAGGCCTTGTTCACAGTTATCACAGACGTCAAAGAAAAAAACCATCTCACAGGTACATTGCACAATTTCCTACACATATCATACCTTTTATTGACGACATTGTTAATGTTAAGGATGATGGAAATTGTGGGTTTATAGCCATTGCATCAATGCATGGGTATGGTGAAGATAGTTGGTCAATGGTTCGTCGTAATTTGGATAATAAAATCAGAGGTTCTAGAAATAGTATTTATATGAAGTTATTTGGTGATAGCTTAGCAAAAGTAAGAGAATCCTTGTTGATATCATCTTTAGGTTCCCAATCATATGACAAATGGATGACACTACCAGAAATGGGTTATGTGATAGCAAATCGGTATAACATCGTTCTTGTGTTATTAAGTGCTCTTAGTTTGACGTTCAGGTAAATATTATAAACATTTATTTTTCCAATTTATTATATTATTCATTTTGTAATCTCACTAACACATTGTTGTAACAGGTAAACATGAACGAAGGTTTTCCATTACCACCAGTCACAGTGGATTGGCAGAATAATCGCACATCAGATACTACATCTTGGATAATAGGATTCTCTGGACAGTTACAACATTGGCACAAGCTTACACCGATTCTCCTAAACCATATTATATTATGATATCTTTTCATTTTTTTATATATTTCTAAAGCACGATTGTGAACATGTTAAGTTTTTTTAAATACATTTTGTTTTATATATTTCTAAAGCGCGATTATAATATACGTTTGGTCAATACAGAACTATATAAATAATATAAGTTTCTAATCATCTAAAATACAAAGAATAATATAAGTTGTCTGAACATATATAAAAAAAGATAACTACAAAAAAAGATAACTACAACAGCAGATCACGCATCATCCTGAGGTACCGGTCCACCATGAGGTAATGGTCCACCCTGCGCTAGACGTAGAGCTCGAAAGATCTCAACATACTCATCATCATCCTCCTCAACCTGGTGACGCTGCAGAAAGCGACTTAGCTCATGTGAAATATGCCATAACCTCGGATCTGACGGTCCATCATCAAACTCGGTACTGGAACCTCTTTGTCCTCTCCCCGGGGTGGTGGAATCAAACGAGGATGAGATATTATGTAGTACCAAGACAGGTACTCTGCCACTGTATCATATGGAACATCTGTAATCTGAGCATGTTGAATCACCCGCCTAACGCTGACATGATAACTGACCCAGTCAAAAACTATGTTCAGTGCATCAATATCAGGTGGATGTGATGGTACGTACTACCGGTACCTAAACTGACATAAGCATATGTCATGTAAATAAAGGACAAATGTATCGTACCATCACTTACCACCACTGTACAAAGTGATATCATCAAAGGCTATGTGATGTCGTAGATTGCTTGTAGCACCACTTCATCGCCCTCAGAAGTGGACTACCAACACCAGCAATCTTCGAGAATCCTCTCTTCCCGATAGTTGGGAAATACTCGTGAATCCAACACTGTCATCAAAATATGAAAATTATCAGTTAAAAGTATTATAAATTACATCATACAATTATAAAGTAATTTAAAATAAAATATTTGTACCTGCAAAAGAGAGGCATATCCACCGAGCTGCTTGGAAGAATAAAAATGAAGCATCTCTGAGGTATCTATAAAGTGTGACAAGTGTAGCAGCACCCCAACAGTATCTGCCACACCTGTCCAAGTCCTCAAACATCGGTAAATACTTTGCCTCTACAAGAGTAAATGTCTTATCTGTAAGAATAGTACAGACAAGTATCACCAGTATATACACCCTGGCCGCACAATCAAATCTCCCCTCAGCTTGCAGACGGACAAACTGAGTCTTCAACCACTCAAGTCTATAATATGGACCTCTAGATACACAGACCTCCTCGGCTGCATCCTCCAGTGGAATACCCATCAGACGAATAGCAAGACTGATGGCATTTGGGTCAGTAATCTCTTCTGCATGGATAAATAAATCTCCTCTAATAGGTATGTGAAGGAGGCAGGATACATCGTCCAACGTGATGGTCATCTTGCCAAATGACATATGAAACGACAATGTCTCTGGATGCCATCTTTTAGCAAATGCAGATAGGAGGTTCATATTGATCTTAGACAAGCTGGTTCTCTGAAGAGAGGATAGACCAGACTGAGATATCCATTCCTCTATCTGAGGTGAGAGCATATGTGGAACCCATCCAATAAGTTTGTTGCCATGTGCAACAACCTTCAGCTCCTTCTTGGGTCGTCTCTCCTGAAAATGATACATATTATATGTCATTATATGTTAAAAATTAAAATTACATTTATTCACCATTGAAAGGTTATAGGTTGCCTTACCTCGCTTTTCCACAAATGTCGAGCAACGTGATTCTGGTACCTCACCAAAAGTGAGGTATCAGACGGTCCTCCATGAAACGGTGGATGCGGTGGAACATGAGGCGCAACAGGATTAGCAGCATGAATTGCCTCAAGTTCCTACTGATAAAGATGAGTCGACACTGTCCTTCCATCAGACAATCGCCGATGAATATATCTGTCGCACCCTCTGATCCGAGACACTGAAAAAAAAACAAAGAAAAAATTATACAAATAAAGAAAAAAAAACATAAATTACAAAAAAAAACACAACACAACTGGAGGTAGCACGGAGCCTACATCCGGTGTGTATCTTCCAAAAACCCTAAACTGGATATAGTTAAAGAGCTACATCTGGTGTGAAACCATGCTGAACCAGAAGTAGCCATCTACCTACTTTTGGTGTGTAACAAAAAAAAGGCAAACCGGAAGTTACTTACTAGGGTTTTCCGGAGTGCAAATTGGAGAACCGAAATTAGGCTTTCTGGGTTATCCTGGAGCAAAATTAACAAAAGAAGAATTTGGCCAAAAACGCGTCTTGCAAAAATGAGGTGAAAAAGTTAAATATTTTGAAATACAAACTATTTATATCAGGACAATTTCGTCCAAAACTTTTATGGATAGGGGTAAGGGACGATTGTAGGGATACAAGGTTCAATTTTCTCTACTCAAACCAAACACATCATCAATTTCGTATCGGTTTCTTATCAGGAAGATTGTACCATATACCCCTACACTTTGACCTATACCCCTACAAAATTTTCAAAATGCAAAATATAACCCTGATATTATTTTATTATTTTATTATATTAATTTTTACCATTCATGTCAGACTGTCAGTGTTCCAAAAACATTATCCAAAAATACACGTTCTGGAAGACTTGAGATATGACTTCCAGTATGTTTTTTCCCAAACCAGAAGACTTAGGGAAAGTGTTTCGGTTTATTAATTTTTGATCACCGGAAGACTTAAGGGAAGTGTTCCGGTTCGGAACAGAACCAATAAGACCTCCAGTTGTGAAGTTTGCATGTACCGGAACACTTCATGTAAGAGTTCCGGTTTGTATTATATACACTACCGGATGACTTACTTGAAGTGTTTCGGTTTGTTGTTGTTTTTTTATTTTATTTTTGTAATTTTCTTTATAATTTGTTATTAAAAATATTTTTATTGTGCAGGTGCGGAAATAGCTATATACGAAAAAGAACCGATATGTGTGAATACGTCATATGTTTTTACAACGTCAGAAAGATTTGGTACACGAGAGGAAGTGATAAGATGGGTTAAAGACACTGGATTACGTAATAAAGTGACGGTTATCATCACTCGTTCAGATACACAAACAGGCAAGAGAGGAAGAAGTAACAAAATAATATTTGGTTATGATAAAGGTGGGAAATAAAAGGATATTCATAGTGGAATCGAAAATGCGACGAAAAATGTGGATTTCCATTTAAGATCAGGTCGACACTGGTGAAAGATGGATCTGGATGGAAGATTGATGTAAAATTCAGGGTTCATAACCATGATTTACCAGATAGATTAGAAGGTCACTCATTTGTTGGTAGGTTGACAGCGGATCAAAAGCAACATGTTGCTGATTTAACAAAGAGAAAGGTTGCACCTAGAAATATATTGCATTCCTTGCATGATCAAGATCCAGATTGTGTCACTCGGATCACCCAAATATACAAGCAGAAGAGTATGATAGAAAAATAGATAAGAGGTCCTAGAAGTGAGATACACCATTTGTTTAAGCTTATCGAGGTTGCAGGTTATGTTTATTGGAGTAGAAAAAGAGACGACTCTGAAGTTATTAAAGATATATTTTGGGCTCATTCAGGTTCAGTTAAGTTGTTGAATATTTTTCTTATTGTGTTAGTTATGGATAACACTTACAAGACAAACAAATATAGGCAACCTTTGTTTGAAATTGTTGGCATGACATCAACCGAGTTGACTTTTGTTGTCGCATTTGCGTATATTTAGTCTGAGCAGACTGAGACTTTTTGTTGGGTGTTAGATAAGCTTAAACAATTGTTTGTGAAGAAAGATTTGTTTCCACAAGTGATGATGACAGATAGAGATCTTGCTTTGATGAAAGCCGTTGAGACTGTGTTTCCAAGGACGAATAATTTGCTATGTCAGTTTCACATATACAAAAGTGTTGGTGCAAAAAGGAAACTATTAGTGGCTCGTGATATGCAAGAGTCAATTGGAAAATTATGGAAGGATGTTGTATGGGCTAGTGATGAGTTTGAGTATGCTCAACATTTAAAAGAACTTAAGTAGGCATGTGTTGATTTTTCTAGATTTTTTGAGTACGTGAACGACACATGGTTGACACCACATTGACAAAGATTTGTTTGCGCATGGATTAATCGAGTCCTACATATGAGTAACACGACGACTAATCGGTATGCTTTGTTTTAGATCCCAAAATTTAATTATTGCACATTTTGTATTTTTCTTAATTATTTTAAATATGTATTATTTTAGGGTTGAGTCTGCTCACTGGAAATTGAAGCAGATGTTGGGTAACAATATTGGTGACATGGTCAAATGTTGGGAGGCCATGAATGACAACTTAAAAATACAAATTGGCAACATTAGAGCTTCTTTTCAAAAGAGTGTCTATGAAGTTGTGCATGCGTATTTAAGTTCATTTTACACATATTTATGTACTTCACTGTCGCGAGCTGCATTGAGGCACATTGCTGAAGATTTAACAAGAATTGATTATGTTGGAACGAACAAGGACAAATGTCGTTGTACTCTTAGAGCAAAATATGGATTACCTTGCGCGTGTGAGTTGGCAGGGTATAAAATTAGTGGTATTATGATACCAATTGACGTTGTGCATGTTCATTGGAGGAAATTAAGCATGGAAATTAAGTTAGAAAAAGACTTAGATGAGGAATCAGAGGTGGGTATGAAATGTGCAATAGATGAGTTATGAAAAAGGTATAGGTCACAAGATGTTGTTGGAAGAAGGGCATTACAAAGTAGGGTTTATGAACTTGCATTCCCCACAATGACTTCTTTGTTACCACCACCTGAAAAAATAAAAATAAAAGGTGGAGTCAAGAAGAAAGACAAAAAACCTATAAGGTATGATGTTTATAGAGACCCTTCGTATCATGAGTATGTTGATCAAGCATCTCAATCTTCACAACTAAAATCTCAACCATCACAAAATTCAAAGAAGAAATCTCAATCATCACAACCTATGAAAAAGAAGTTGAAATTATCACAATCTTCACAATCATCTAAGCGGTTCATCCTTCAATTTCCTAATCATATTAGGTCATTTATTGATGATGTAGTCAATGTATTGTCAGATGGTAATTGTGGATTTAGAGTCATTGCTTCATTGCGGGGTTATGGTGAAGATGGTTGGACAATGGTTCGCCGAGACTTGGAGTTAGAAATTATACATAATGAAAGATCAACTTTATATGCCAATTTATTTGCTGATCGGTTAGTCGAAGTGAGAGATTCTTTGAGGATAGAGGGAAGTGCTTCTCAACCACAAAATAAATGGTTGACTCTACCATACATGGGTTACGTGATTGTGAATCGGTATAATGTGGTACTTGTCTGTTTAGGATTCAAATGCTTGACTTTCTTCCCTATGACAACTACATTCTCACCGAATGTCTCATTTTATTGCATTGGATTTGTAAACTCAAATCATTGTATTCAGGTAAACATTATTATAATTGGATATTATTAGTAAATGTTTTGAGTAATGTTAAATAATGTTTTGTTTATTTTTGTATCCAGGTTAACATGAAAGAAGGATTTCCATTGCCACGAGTGACAACAGATTGGAAGAACTTACGTTATCCAGCAACAACATCGTGGATGTTAGGATTTGTAGGACGTCTCCTACATTGGCAACAACTTACGCCTATATTACCAACATATTATGAATTATAAACTATGTTATTCATTTTAATTCATGAATTATATTATATGTTTGCAACACTTTATGAATTATAATCTATGTAATTCAATTTTAATTTCAATTTTTAAGTCTAAAAATTATCAATAACATATAACATAAATAACATTTTACATATATGTTCTAAAGTTAATACATTAACATAAACATAACTATAAATCACTGAGAACGAGCAATATGTAAAGCTTCAAACAGATCAGCAAACTGTGGGTCATCCTCTTCAGCCGCAGTCTGTTGTAGGTAACGATGAATCAATTTAGACACATGACCCCAGGCGGGATCATATGGTCCCGCATCGTACTCAGGAACAGATGCAACTCTCGGCTCATCATGGTTATATGGTACCAATCGAGGATGCGAAACACTATAATACCACTCGAGATATCCATCATCTGTCTCAAATGGGATAGTGGCCAGTGTTGTCGGACGAATCACCTGCCCAATACTCTGAATGTAACTAATCCACTCAACATCGATATCACCAACCATCGTATAATCAATAGGTGAAGGTGGAATATACTGATGGTATCCAAACCGTCGAAGACACCTATCAGACATATATGGAACAATAATGTCACCCCACCTCAAACAAACCCTGTATAGAGAAATCTCATCAAATAGACGATGAACTCTATGATCCTCGAATGACCGCTATATGACACCGGTAGGTGTCAGCTCATCCAGAACAGGTCGCAACTTATCCACCTTTAACACACCTTGTTTGTATGTCCATTTCATCGCTCACAGAAGACCACAATTATTAACAGGTATCCAATTATCTCCTTTTTTTCCAAGTGTTGGAAAATATTCATGAATCCAGCACTGTTAAAAAAAATATTATACATAATATTTAAGTATAACATAATGAACATAATAAAATTTACATTAGACATAAAAAAATATTATAACATAATAATTGACTATAACATAATGAACATAATAAAATTAACATTAGACTTAAAATAAAAATATATACCTGTAAGAGAGTCGGGTAACCACCGAGTTATTTACAACTGAACATGGACGCATCTCCAAGATACCTATACAAGGTCACCAATGCAGCTGCTCCCCAACTATAGTTTGATAACCCATTCAAGTCCCTAAATAGTGCCAGATATCGTGCCTCAACAAGTGTAAAGGTCTTATCCGCAAAAATCGTGCAACCAACTAACATCATCAAATAACATTTGGTCGCATATGCCCACGATGAAGCAGCTCGATGCTCTACGAATCGACCATATAACCACTCCAGCTTGTAGTATGAACCCCTGCACTCAGGGACCTGGTATAGTGCCACTCTCTGTGACACTCCTAGATAGTCAACGACCCACTCAATAACTAGGTCTTCACTGATGTGTTGAGGGCTCTAGAATATCCCCTGATGGGCAGGTGAAGCAAACATGCAACGTCATCCAGAGTAATCGTCGTTTCACCAAACGACATGTGAAATGAAGATGTCTCTAGATGCCACCTCTCAACAAATGTGGAAACCAAGTTTGCATATATCTTCCTCAAACTAGTTCTCTGTATGGAAGCTAAACCAGACCTAGATATCAAAGCCTCCATCTCTGGTGGAAGCTGTTGTGGAACCATATGAGTCAGCTTTAATCCATGTCCTGCAACCTTCAACTTCTTCTTCGCACCTCTCTCCTGAAAACAAATAAAATTAAGCAAATTATATAATACAACATTGAAATTTCTGTTTTTATTCAATACTAAATAATTATAATTTACTTACCTCACCGAACCATAAACGTCTAGCGACATGATGCTCGTACTTAACCAAAACACTGGTATCGTACAATTCTCCTGAATATCCAACTGGATCTACTACTGCTGCAGATGTACCAATATGTTCTTCTTGTGTCCTTCTAGACGTACTGCCCCGTCCCACAGATCAAAGACATCGGTACACATTTTTTGGGAGGCAAACCGGAACACTTATTGAAAGTCTTCCGGAAGGCATTACACAAAAGATATAAAACAGGAAGACTTAATGAAAGTCTTCCGGTATGCAACGTAAAAAATTTGTGAACCGAATGACTTATGAAAACTCTTTCGGTATATGAAAAACAAACCAGAAGACTTACTTGTAGTCTTCCGATAAGATTTTGGGAAGATTTTGTGAGAGTTGCACAGTGAAAAAGTGAAAAAGTAAATAAAATTTACACTATTAAATATTTATATGAGGGTATTTTAATCCAATCATATTTTTTGTAGGGGTATAAGTTAAATTGTAGGGGTATATGGTAAAAAATATTATGTTATAAGCCCAATATTTTAGTCCAAGCCCACAACCCATTGTCCAAACCCTAGGATTCAAAAAAAATTGGAAATGAAGAAATAGAAAAAACCCACCCAGCAAAACCCCGGTGCTCGTTTCTCCGCCACACTACAATGTCCGCAGCAAGATGTTTCCTTCGCTCCGCCGCTTCTCGCGTAGGAAGTACAGCGAATCTAGCTGCCGGAGCTAAAACTAGACCTTCACAATCATCGTTTCGGATCCCAAAGCAAAATTCAACTCCTAATCGCATTTCCAGGTAACAACGTTCAATTTCAACTATATTCTATCTTCTGTGTGTTGCTATGGATAAACATCAAAACCTAATGAAAATCTACTCGAATTCGATTGAAATTGTTGATTAGATTGCCGGTGGAGATGAGTTGCGGCGTGCAATCGTTGCTTCCTTATCACACTGCGACAGCTTCCGCGTTGCTCACTTCAATGCTTTCGGTTTCTCGTCACTCCTACGGTTGGACTCCTGAAGGTATTAATCTCCCTTTTACCCGATTATGATTTATCTATCATGGCTATTTTGTGCTTGTTTGATTGCTTATCTTTGCAAATGAAACAACTTGTTCTTCACATGCTAAATATTTTCATATGCTGTGCTTTGGATTGTGAAATTAAATAATTGTTCTACATAACTGTGACTGTTCAATTGGGTTTGAATGGATTTTGTGTAAACGTTAGCGGACACTAGAAACACGTTACTGACACGTTAACACAGTAATAATTTGAAAAATGAATAAATTAAACGTAAACACAAGTGTTGGTGTCAATTTCAAACACTGACGCAGACACACCTTTTTTCTGAGGTGTCGGTGCTACAGCGGTTAATAAATTAAACGTAAGCACAAGTGTTGGTGTCAATTTCAAACACGGACTCAGACACACCTTTTTTTCTGAGGTGTCGGTGCTACAACGGTTTGTACCGTTCATTTGATGGAAGAATCTAATTGCCATCTTGATTGCTCAATAATGAAATTAATCTGACCTGTAGCCAAATACAATGGATTATACGTACATGAAGTTAAGTACCCTACAAGTTGAATCCGTTGTTTGTAGAATTCCTTAAAAGTTGAATTTTGATCCACTATGGAAGCCAGAACCCTACAAGTTGAATCCATGATTTGTAGATTTCCTGAAAATTTGAATTTTGATACACTCTAAAAGCTAGTTCAGTGCTTTCATAATGACACAATGGAATATGGCTATAATGGCTTAACTTTATTTTTTCTTATTTACTTTTGTTTCATTGAAATAGGATGTAGGCCTTTTTTTCTTAACGATTTAAACATTAAATCTTGTTGGATCGATCTTTTTCTTTTTTACCTTTTTCTGGATGGGGTAGGGAAGGTTGTGCCATTGATGAAAATATTTACTGTTCAAACATTTTTAATTTTTTTTTAACAATTAGGCTCTCTCTCTTGCTCTCACAATGAAAGGATGTTATTTTTTCCCCTTTGTAGGGCAAGAGAAGACTAGATGAGGATCAAGCATCAAAGATGGTGTGACATGGATTTAGTTCAATTTTTTTGGTTTTGGAGCATTGTGAGTTTGTCTTCTGTAGATTAGTGAGAGGATAGATCTCTAAATTGAATGTAAAATTTGATATTGAACACCATATCTCTTAAAAACCGTTGTGGGGGCTATGGTGCAATTCAATGTTATTACTTATTAACTTCCCAATCACATTAATTTGTCAGCTACATCTTTTAACAAAGTGCTGTGATTTTGAGCTATGGAGCAATTCACCTCTCCCTTTCTCTAAAAAAATCTATTATGGATTGTGTTTTTTAGTGCATTACCAATTCGAAAGTCTAGACCTTTTATATAAATAAACATTCACTTAGAGATAATCATCTGAAGACCATACTGATTGATTGTATTCACTCAGATTGCAATGATGATGTATGATGAATGACAGAAGGTTCGTGCAAAGTTTTATATAGGTGCGCTCTGAATAAGTTTGAGTATTTTCTCCTTTTGGGATTTGGAATTCTTCATATACGCTGTGATGTTTATGAGATTTGCTGAGAATATACAAGAGACCCTAAATTAGCAACAATCAATTTCTACTTTATTATTTAGAGACTGATTTCTAGATACTGTTTGTATGATCACTGCATTCTGGTTTTCTATTCAAGCTTTAATGAATTTACTCTATGTTGGATATTGCAACGGAAATGCAGATGCATGCAGTATATGAATATTAACTGCTTTAATACATTTGCCTTAATGGTCCATAGAATTTGTGGCTAACCACGATGTAAAGTGATATAGTAATGTGCCTTTTGTAAATTTTCTGCAGTGAAAGAACATTAGCATGATGTTGCAATGTTAAACTTATGATTTTATTTGTCTGTTTAATGTTCATCTCAGAATGTTATTTCTTGTTGACGAGATACTAATAGTAAAATCTTGAGCAATATACCTGATGTTATAATTGATGGCCTTATTTTGGAGTTTTTAGAATTGAACATATCTCTCTTAAAGGAACATGTTCAAATTGAATCCTTCTTGCTGTGACATCAAAGTTTTTATACATTTCTACATTCTTTGTGCAACACTCTATTTTGACATTGCTGTTTTCTTGTTTAGGCTCGTGAACATTTGCACTTTGGCTTTAGGCTTGGGGACTACCCATGTAATGTTTCTGTCATTTCAACGTGCTTTGCATCGATAGATTTTGTTTTGTATCTAAACGATTTGCAAATTATAAATTACAATTGTATATTACTACGATTTAGAAATTATGTTAGCCATTTGGTTCTGATTACGTATGGTAGTGTATGGTTTATGTTTCTTAAATTGTTTTCTTTTTGAATTCTAGATGGATGATTGCTGTTATTGGGTGCTGTTCATTGCGCATACTTTCCATGGATTTCAGTTTACTTTGTTAGGCCTTCTTAGAGGATTTTCTTCTAGGTAGAATGTGAAAACTTCAAGAATTAAATTGTACAAGCATCCAGAGCTGGTACCATGCTTAGGTATGATTGTTATTTTATTCAATCAGCGCTACAACATTTCTTTGCCTGCGAATTAGATTGATTCATTTGACTATGATGTTGGAAAAGGTTAACTGTCTGGGTTTTGGCAATGAGACGCAGGTTTACGATATGATACAAGTATTCTTTAGACTAAGTAGGTGTCTATTGGTTGTGCCTTGAATGGTGATGAGGAACTTACATTCCAACTATTTTTAGTGAATTATTTTGGAAAATAAAATTTCCTTTATACAATTTTGAAGGGTAGAATCATGCTAAGAACGAAGTAGAATGCACATTGATCGCCCAAAAGTTACTGAGACAGTAAAATTTTAGACCATAAAAATGGCTCATGCTATCGTAGGTCATTAATTTCATTGGCAATCCACTATAAAGCAAATGTTCTCTACGTTGTTTCACCTATCTAATGCCCTCTTCTCGGTGTCTTTTTACAACTTTATTCGAGCAATCCATGCATCAAATGCATGACCGATATGATAAAAAGATGCAATTCCAATGGAACTAATTCCTTTCAAAAACACATTTATAAAATCTTTGCGGTCAAAATTCATACATTTGCAAAAATTTGCTACTTTCAACTGTCTTTTCTCAAATCATTTTCAGTTACCACTCAATTTAAAATAAATAAAAGAAGTACTCAATTTGAACACATTGGTATGTAAAAAGAATATAGTCTCTTAGGAAAAGATAAGCATAAATAGAAGCGAAACATAGTAACAACGCTAGAATTTAAGGTGGGCATTTTAAAATCAGAGTAATTAGAGAAAACACATTGTTGTTAATTAGAAAATAATATTATGTTAAAAGTGTAATAACATATATACTAACTTCAATAAGTTCAAGGCTCCAATACATTCTCACATTTCAAAATAAATATTTATTTAATTACAAATTTCAAAAGTATAAAAGAATATGAAAATTAAAATACAAATTGATTTTTTTGTTTTGTAAACTTGAATATAGATTTGGTCTCCCTCTTCTATAAAATGAATCGATGATTATTATCTCTTCTATAAAATGAATCGGTGATTTATTCATTATGTATATTTTCTACTAAAATCAATATTATATTTTTACCTTTATTGAAAATAATACATCAATTTTAATTGTCTGTATTAACAGATCGGTCCAATGCATCTTGAGGTCTAAGGCAAAGTTAACAATTAAAAAATTTAAGTAATAATAAAAATATTTTTCTAAAATTAATATATTTTAGATGTTTTAGGGTATAAAACTACTAAATCACTAATTAATTTCGTTTAATATTTTATTGTAATTGATAAATAAAATTAATTCATCAAAATACTCTACTCATTATTTAAAAAAATCATAATTGAAAAATAATGTCAAAATTATAAAATAAAATAAAATCCTTAAATATTGTAGATGTTTAGAATTGACAGAATTTTTGACAAACAAGAAGTGTTGAACTTAGTTCAGGATGTCACATCAGATGTTGTGACATTGTCAAACAGAGTATAAGTTAATGAACTTAGTTCAGGATGTCACATCAGATGTTGTGACATTGTGTAAGTTAATGAATTAAGTTCAGACATCAGGATGACACACCAGATGTTGTGACATCTTAAACCTGCTACCAGACTTAAATGATGCATAACAGAACTGAGTAAATTCAGGGAATTTATCTGGAATTAATTGTGAATGGATAAACAATACAAGGCGCATCTGTAGGGAGCTTAGTTATCTGATTTCAGTGTAACAGAATAACTAACTCACCTTGAATCAAGGAAGTAACAAACCCTAATTCAAGGTGATGACAGTATGAGTTATCAGGACTGGATTATTTACAGAAAGCCCAAAAACCAAGCATCTATTTAAGGAACAAAAACTCTCAGAATAGAGTACGAAATTAAGAAGACTGAAAAGAGTGTTTGTGTTTAATAGCAGGTTTTAGTTGTGTATCACTTTATGAGCTTTTAAGCAAAAAGTGTATTGTGTCTTGATTAAAACTTTTAAGTAAAATCAAGCTGTTGTGTTTGAAGTGTAACTTCAGTTTTATTAAACATTGTAAAATATCACTGTGTGATTGAAGGGGAGTGAGTAGGTACTCATATCTAAGTTGTGTCTTAGTTAGAAATTGTCTTGGGTAGATATTAAGTGAAGGATTAAACTGATTGATTTAAGTCCAGAATTAATATTATTTATATTGGATTTCCTTTCTGGCTTGGTAGCCCCCAGATGTAAGTGTGGAGATACACTGAACTGGGTTAACAATTTCATGTGTTATTTAATTTACCTGCACTTTAAGTTTTGTTTAAGTCTTCAAGTGTTTAAGCATCTCATTCGACATCACGTACCTGATCCCAGAATTTCAAATATCAAATCACCTATTATGTTAAAGACCTCAAAAATTTATTATTTATACATGTGATAATTTGATATTTAAATTAACAATAATACACGTTATAAATTATTGTTATTATTATATATTTTAAATAGGTATTATTATTATTTAATTGGTATATAACATAATTTAAAAGGTTATTTAAAAAATCAAATAATTAAATCATATAAATATAAAATATAAAAAGTGAGGTCTGACAGTAAGTAGTCTTGATGGCCTGCCCCTAGGGCTAGCCTTGTGTATCGACAATCATAGTTCAAAAGAACTATTATAATTTACCATGAGATAGTCACTTGAAATTACATCACTCTAAATTTTTTACAATATCTACATCGACAATAATAGCTTAAAAACTATCATACTCCATCAGAAGAAGAGTATATTTTACTTGAAGTTAAATCACTTCAAAAATTTCTACATGTAAAAAATCAGACTAAAAATTTATGGCATAACTTCCATGTTGGCAGAAAGTTCTTCAACCGTCCACATTGTTCAGTGTCAGCCAAAGGACCAATGAGACAAGACCCGCTTGTTTTGTCCGCTTTAATGAACTCGAGGTATAAATACCTTCATAAAGGATTTTCAAGTACACAATCTCGAATGTTCACTTTCACTGCAGTTATCTTAAACCTAACTAACGTGAGTGTTTGAGTGTTAACCATGTAGGTACCCCCCCCCCCCTTTGATCTGTCGTACCCAAGATTAACAATGTCAATTCAAGATCGATACCGATTGGAAATGTTAGATCAATATCAATGTCTCTGATTCAAGAGGCACCACAATCGCAACCTCTGATCCACGGTGTTGCGTCATTGAATCGCTTAGGAAGTTTTGCTCTGCTGTAGTTTCCACAATCCTCTCCATTTTTAGTTCCGCAATAGAATAATGGTGTCATCTGTGGAAATCGATATTCAATTCCTGCGATTTCCACGGGGTCAAGTCTAATTCTAAAATCCAAAATTCGAAAGCATTTCCAACGAGAGAATCAAAGTTCACCAAAATTGAGGTCTCAGATCTATGGCGTTTGGATCCATCAAAGTTTTATTCAACTTCGATTGATCGTTCATTTCGATCTCACACCACAGTAAGACGACGCCAAAAGATATCCTTAGATTGGTACTCGATTCTACGACATTCTGAACGACCATAAGTCTCGATCTCAAACCATTGCCAAGGTTGGTCAATAGATCCCCTCAGATTCAGATTCATAAGGCTAAAATCAGCTAAGTCCGGTCTCGTTTCTATCCGAGTTGCATTTCAAGCCCGCACCTATTTAAATGGCACCCTATCCGACCCATGTCGGATGTCTCATCATCATAAAAACCTCATGTCAGATGTCTCACCATGGTAACAACCAAAACTCAGTCCCGGGCAGTCACCAGGTGTTCGAGACTGCAGAATGATAAGGGAGTTGCGGGGGGTGATTGACACCTCCGAGTATGGGGTAACTTGAGAGATCACAAGGTCAACCGGGTATCAAAATGGTGGAGCAATAAGGGCCATATGCCTCTTCATCGACACGATAAGTTCCCCAATACCCCGACCTTGTTCCCAAGGAAATACTATGAAAGTGGTCGAGGTGTAAGTAAATAAAAAAAGATAGTTTGTGTAAAACGTGCATCCCAGATATAACTACCCAGGAGATTCTACAAGCTGCAAAATCAGGAGAACAAAGAAGGTTCGTAGACCGGCTCGAATCCTACACTTGAATTTTCTGGTTCTCTGATCAACCAACAGAACAACCCGAATATCTCGAAGAAAGCTCTAAGTCACAAGAAGCAGGTCCACCTTGATCTCGAGAAGCAGAAGCGGGCACATCCATTAGAGGTCGACCGTCCTCCAACCTGAAGACCTCATCCTCCAAATCATCTGGTTGTCAAACCACCCGAACAACACATTTAAGGAAGAGCAACCGGTATACACTTGCGGTCGATCACATGATTTAACTAATGAATTTTTAAATATATTGACTGGATGGAATTACTAATATAATTTTTAATCGTAAACCATATACATATATGTATTGATATTATGTTCTTGTTGCTCTGTTTTCTGTTTTGTCCCCTCTTTAGGGCAACAAAGTGCAAATGCTCGTAACAATGAACCGGTGTACAACTAGTACAATTGATGTATGAGATAAATATTTCAGGGATACTTTGAGAGACACATAGCATGTCTGAATACAACAATTAAATCTCCATAGTTTCGAGCGGACCTAAAGATATCATGGATGTCGTCGGAGACGCTTTGCACGTCCGACTATAGCAATTAATTCCCCAAAGCATCGAGCGCGCCTAAATGGTCCAAGGGAGTTGTCGGAGACGCTTTGTACATCCGACCATAACAACCAATTCTTCCAGGGGTACTGTTGGAGATGTTTTGCACGTTCGACTATAATAATCAAATACCTCATATCAAAGAATTACATGCACCTATGCATAACTAGCACACCCCTTCAAATCTAGCCAATCCAATGGAAGTGAGTGGTGTTGTCTAGAGACGTCCACATCAATTTGATATTTTATCTTGGGGAGAGGGACGAGGATCCTCTAGCATCTATCTGAGACCAACTTACAAACACATCAAGTCGAGCCAATGATTCATCTACACAAGCACATTCCTATTATAGCCACGTCCGACTGGCACATCATTTCGCCTAGGCAACGCGTACATCTTAATGCAACATGTTCACGAAAAAAGTTTATTTACACTTTAAGTAAGTATTATTTATTGCTCTTTGTAGTAGATAAACTATAGAAATTGCAAGACTCGAAACCAAACCATGCTCTTCTGGGCTATCAGCCGACTAGAAACTACGTTTAAAAAGGGCGTCATATGAAACTGAAAAGTACAAGCATGCAAAAGGTAATGATATACATAAACATAAATATTATTTACTAGCCAATGCACAACGCTCGACAAAATCTTATAGGAACAAAACAAAAATAGAAGAAAATGGGGGACACAAAGACTCTCAAACTCCAACTTTCGAATCTAATGCCCCGAGATCACCCCTTACATTATCTTCACGATGCTCATGAAGGAACCAACTGGTCAAGAGAAATTGAAAATTAGGGATAAAACCTCTCGTCTTCTCCAGCGCTTGATCCTGGACCCGATACACGGGTTCCACAGCCCACTGAAGGGATTCCTAAGATTTGTGTCGTTCATCAGCCATTTCTTTCTCAAGGATTTTTAAAGAGTTGACTCGTTATTCTTTTTCTACTAAAGAGCTTTTCGACCCGCCTCGAATTCACGACACATTTTTGCTTCATCTTCAAAAGCCTTATTCCAATGTTTCTCTCCCTGGACAAAAAAAAACTTCAACGTTGTTATCTAAACATCCAAAGTTGCCGAAGAACCGTATGTATCCACCTCTTTTTGTAAAGAGTCAACAAGCTCGACTTTGCTTGCAATCCAACCAACTTATTTCGAGCGGTGAAAATCTCTCACCCAAGGGTCTCACACTTCTTCTTCAACTTATCTCACTCCCTAGAATTTTTTTCAGAGCCAAACACATCACCCTGGCCAACAACTACCATTGAAACCCAGGATCTGATCCTAAATAGGATGCCAAAAGCATATACAAAAGACTTCACCTGTCAGGTACAAATAGAATCCTGACAAAATTTAGGTCCTTAGTGGTCAAGACGATAACAAATTCCTATGGGGTGCTAGGTACCTGAGATGGAAGAATAGCTTAAAGCCTAAAGAATGGAGTAAGAGCCTCCAATTCAGCGTCCTCCATTAAACGAGTTCTCTTGAAAGAAACTCCTTCAACAGAAGTAGACATGTTATCACCCCAGATCATTTTGATAGAAGAAGGGGATGATGAAGGCTCATTGACAAAAAGGCCAGATACAGTAGTAGTCGATTACTCCACCTCATGAGTTATACCCAAGATAGTAGTCACAAATAATTGTAACCGGAGCAAAAACCACAAGAGAAGGAATAACCATAATAGTAGAATTAGGTGTCACTTGGTTGGATAAGTCGATCATAAGACCCTGGTCCTTGGTGAGCGCAAGAACCTTCTACAACTGATTTGTGTTATCTGCAAGACAGAAGTTAAACTTGTTTAAAAAAGGTGCCTCGTGTCTCATTTCTCACCAAATGTTTTTTTGCCTCTTGGCATGACTGCACGCACTGATAATCACACAGGTATCAATTAGTTTCGTCTTCTTTTGCTGATAAGGGGTACTTTGTCAAGATCAAATCCTTCTTCATATACGAGCCTCTGATACCAAACACATATACCCTCTTTCATTTTCACTTCCCCGTAAGACAAGAGACATAACCTGAAGTGATAAGAAGAAAGAGACCAGCATAAATGAGCATTAGACTAATACTTCATAAAACATATCTTACAAGAACGGGTGCATCCCACCAAGGTGAAGACAAACAGATGGCAAAGTGAGCCTCATGAGTAACAGGTTTCACCAGCATGAAACATTCAAGGAAGTCACCCCAGTCATTGATGAAAAAGTCAAACCATGGTACTTAAGGGAGAATGAAGTTAAATTTATGATCCCAAGCATCGTCTTAAGAGGTGTGGGTAGAAAAGAGGTCAAAAAGATCTCCAAATAAGGTTTCCAAAATTTACACTCGATGCAGAGTTGGTACACCTTCATATAAGCCCGAGCTCCTAAATGAAGTTGGGAGGGTAAACCCTCAAACGATTCATCATGGACACCTCGAAATCAGAAAAGGGAAAACATATCCCTAACATTGTAAAGATGAACTTATATAAAGGAATCGAGTAACCTTCGAAAGAGCTGCATATCCTCTATGTCGGGCCTACGAGAAAAACCAACTAATCTGAGGAGTTACCGACTATAATGTCAGCATAGGATATAGCCTTGGCGGTATTCAGAGTAGAGGGAGTCCCTAACACTTTGGCGGCCACATAATAGTATCTATTGGTGTTATCTGACTCAATTAATCGAAGTCCCATTCGATCCAGTTCATCGACTTTAAGGTGATCACTAGTATTTGTCCAAGACAGAACATTAGACTGCCATTGACACTCCAAATAGCGTGCGATTTCAACATCGTTTGGCTCACGACCAATCATTCACCTATATAGACAAACAAAGCTTCCATCATGCTTCTTCCTTTGGTGGACAACTTTTATTTCTGCCTCCGTCAAGAGAGGGGGAGGCAAAATTTTCTCAACATAACTCTTACCATCGGCTTTCTCTCAAAATAGAGCCTCTTAAGGATTCCCAAAAAAGAGCTTCGTCTGAAAGAGAATCTCTAGACACTCTCTCCATTTCTAGATCATCAACCAGAGAGACGGTCTTTGATTTAAAATCCATATTGACAGAGGAAAGGGAATATGATCCAAACTTCATTCCCTTTCTCGAATAAGAAATGTTACTTTCTGAATCGCTCTCTGTGATAATAGGTTTATTGCTCATCTTAACAAAGAAACATTAAATGTTTGAATGAAGAATCTGAAGTGAATGGAAGGTACCTTGAAATGTGAGGTTGAAGGCAATGAAGAAAAAAAAGGTCGAAAATCAAAGCTTTGAATCTGTGATGACAGTTACTCTTAGAAAAACGATCTCAGAGAAGAGGTAAAGACTCAAAGAAACTCAGGGAAATTCAATCCTATAAGTTGCAAGAAAATTCCCTCAAATTTCATTTGTCCTTATATAGGCAAAGACAGTCGAGCGGATCAAATTGAAATTAAGAAGCAGACTCGAATCAATGTTCACATTTTTTCTTGGGAACAAAATCAAACTCAAGTACACTCAAATGAAAAATAAGTAGTGTCATGTCACTCTCTACCTTTTCAGGTTACACGTCAAAAGGAAAACGCTGAAACATTTCAATGTGGGACTGCATTTAATGCTTATGTTCTTCGTTCCTCTGACATCATAGTGTATGGCGAGTCCCAGGGGCAACTGTTTTGTGCCACCTAAAGGCCCAATAAGACAAAACCCACTTATTATGCGCGCTCCATTGAGTCTAAGGTATAAATACCTTCATAAAAGGTTTTCAGGTACATAAGCTCTAATTTTCATTTTCACCACAATTATCTTGAACCCGAACTAACTTGGGCATTAGAGTGTTAATTTTGCAGGTACCTCTTCCCTTTTGATCCTCCGTATCGGAGATTAACAACGTCGATTCAAGGTCAACAATGATTGACAATGTTAGTTCAAGATCAATGTCTCTGATTCAAGATACACTACAAACGTAGTCTCTGATCCACGGCGTTGCATCACTGAATGCTTAGGAAATTTCACTCTGCCGTAGTTTCTAAAATCCACTCCATTTCTGGTTCTGCAATGAAACACACATAATTTAACAACACATTTTCTATAAATGTTAACCAATGTCCATGTGTTAATCTGCTAGAAATAACTCGTTCTTTTTCATGATAATAGAAAAATTACGAGAATACACATCTCAATTTTCTGTAAATATCATCTCTCCCAAAGCGAGGGTGATTGTTAGTTTTTTACCCAGGGCCTTTTTTTTACGCTACTCCATCATGACACTTATTCTTTGCAAATTTTCAACATCTCATATCCATTTCATTACTTTTCTTCACATAAAAGATTCTTCTAACAATAACACTAAGTTTGATGAAGTACTATCCTCACTTTTCAATCTTAAAAAAAAACAATTCAACTACTTCTTTAAAGCTCATAGTTTCATTCCCATGTAAAAAAACATGCTTGATATGCTCGTAAAAAGATGGAAGAGACCATATGAATCTCAAAGCTTTATCTTCATCATTAATCTTCAATAGTTTCTAATTAAAAAAAGAAAATCATTGAAGAAACTTAGTTTTAGGGGTGGAAAACGGGTAGGGATGTCAACGGGACAGGGAATGTGCGGAGGATGCTTCCCCGCTCCCCACCATGTCTCCCAAAATTTTCCCCATCCCCAATCCCCGTCACGTGGGATATTTTTCTCCATACCCATCCCACAGATCCCCGTGGTTTCCATAAAGATCCACAAACATTGAATCTTAAGAAAATTTATGTACTTTTCTATCAAAACTATGATACTTGTATTTACTTTTTTATTTTATTTATAAAACACATATTTTGCATCTTTCTTTTTTAAAAATAAAAACACATCTTGCATCAATAACAAAAACAAAATGCAAAAGCACTTGCAAGTGTTAATTTTTTTTTCAAAAATAAATATCCAACATCATAAGCCTTTGACAATAAAAGTTATAAATTTCACAAAACGACCTCTCCAAAGCAACAAACACGCAAAAATAAAGCGACACACAATGATGATTGTCGATGCATTGATGGGAACGAACAAAGGAGAGTAAGAAAAGAAGAGGAGACAATGTATATTTTATGTATTGAGTGCACTTTTCTAGATTGAATACTTAGGTGGTGAAATGATACAATGAAACAAAAATATAAAATAATCATTGTCTATTAGTATCCTTTAATGGCTCTTCATTTTCTAATATATTATTTATTTTTTTATATAAAAATACATGTAAAATTATATAATTATATATTATAAATAAAAGTTAAATAATATGGTCGGGGTCATGGAATCCGTGGGGTAGATGATACTTCCCCGATCCTCGTCCCAAAATGTCATCAAAGGAATTTTTTCCTCCATCCCTGCCTCTGTGGGGAAAAGATTCCCCGACTTCGGATCCCCAAACAGATAATCCTCATTAACAGATACAAATTGGCATCCCTAAAAACGGGCATGCTCGCCTATTTAGGTCCACCCTGCAAAAGCCCGAAAAAAACGGGGCAGAACGAGGCGAAGATTGTTGATGACACGAGACTAAAACTTTGACCTATGCCAAAAAAAAAAGAAAAAAAAAGGGCAAGGTGGATCCAAGGGCTCTTCACATTTAAAGCTTCAAAATGTAAAAATTATATTTATTATCACGCCCAAAAAAAATATGGAACAAGACTGACATATTAGAGAGTGTGAGTCTAAAACCTTGATCCACCCTTAAAATAAATGGAAAAAACGGGCCCCTAATGCCACCCTTATACACATGGTTAATTCTTTTGAACGTTCACCTACATGCAATCTATAAAATTGTTCCAATCTATGAAATCACTCCTTCACCAACAACCGATTTGAAATACTCTTTTATATTAATATCCTTGAAATTTCTCCCAAAGCTCCTTCAAATTTCTCCCAAAGCTCTTTGGTCGATGACATAAGAACAATTTAAAGAATATTCTTAACCAAAGATAAGTGAATTGTAAAGTTTGCAAATATAGTTCACCCACTTCTTGTTGTCCGTGTTAGTTATCCTAATTGTATCTATACATTTGATTATACAAATGTTGACTGCCAAATACAAGTTAGTTGTGTTGAGTTTACTCGATGAGTCTAAGCACTGAAGGAGCCAAGGTATAACTATACCAGGAAAGGGGAAATAAGAATTGTTGTTGCAATGTTATTGTGACATTTACAAATGTCATTGATTTCCTCAAGAAACCAAAGAAAAAGACTCTTTGGTGTGAACTTGGAAATTAGTGTGGGAAAGAAACTCTTTGGTATGAAGTTTTACTGGAAAAATATGATACATAGAAGAACATCAAGGAAAATAGTGTAGTTAATAAACAATGAGCTTTGTTCAACTTCAACTAAATCATGGTAACATTTGTGATTGGTCTATTGGTAATGGTGGGAATAGTATTGTCAATATAATAGGCATGGATAAAAAAAATTTAATGCCAAGTGAAAGGTAACCATCACATGTGATGTGATTACGATTAATTTATCCATTTTTTTCACAGTATTATCTATGTAGATAGTAAGTGGTTCAAAAAGACATAGCTACATACCAAACATAACTGAAGATTAACATGTCTATGTGAATATTCTTTTTCCTAGTTAACCATTCTCAATTCTTGTGATTAGTAGGATTACAAGAAAATTTGGAGAAACATGTCATATTTTTCTTAACTTCACTGGATACACTTAAAGATAGTAGTAGCAAAACAGTGTTCAAGTAGCAATTTAACCCTAGAATGAAGTCAAGCAAGTTAAAAGGAAAATCCAGACTAATTAAAGCGAAAATGTATACGCCAGTTAAGTTTTACCATAGCAGCATCCAAAACAAGAGATAGATTGTTGTAACTACGATTTATTATTCTTCAATCGCATTCACCAATTCGTATTCAATGAGGGATAGGTTGTTATCCTCTTTGACAACGAATTCAGCAGGATCAGTCACCTCAATTCGCCCCCATTTGTCAACAGCCAGCCTCATGGATCCCTTAAACATGTCAATCTTTGCATTGCGAATGATTACTGTATTTCCAGCCTTCATCAACTCAACTGCAAAGATATAAAACCAGACATTCTCATCACATAAGTTCATTCCTTAAACAGATCAGTACTAAGATCCATGTCAATGTAACAAAGCAATAGAAACATATCTTAGATGAATTCCACTAAAAAATTGGCAAAGAATAGTGGAAAACAGGAACTGAAGAAGCAATCAAAAAGATAAATATACCCCTAAAAATTGGGTTTACAAATTTGCCCTGAAAATGAGACTAGCGGGGCCAGCAAACTACTAAGGCACTGCTATTGCGCCGCTACGACACCGCTATTTGCGACCCCTATGACAGCTATTGTCAAAAGTAAGGTTGTCAAAATCACGATCTAGATCTTAAAATATTACAATTTTGCAATCCCACTCACCCCCAACTACTCCGGCCTTATGTAGAATCGTGTTTTGTAGTCAAATTATGAAAAAAAATCTCAAAACTAATTATGTGCAAATCTTGGACAGTTCCGGCCACGACCGGTCATTTTCCAATCACCACCATTACAAGCCAAAAAGGATGACAAGATGCCGAGAGGCGATCTTGGCCAGTTCCAGCCACAACCGGTTATTTTCCAATCACCACCATTACAAGCCAAAAAGGATGACAAGATGCCGAGGCACGATCTTGGCCAGTTCCAGCCACGACCGGTCATTTTCCAATCACCAACATTACAAGCCAAAAAGTATGACAAGATGCCGAGGCGCAACAATTACGAGTTGGCAGAGGCCATTTTCCCACAAATACACTTGCCTACCAAAATATATGATGCAAATAAAGTACTATAAGACCTTAGTTTTAAACACTTAAGCAAATGCTTGTGCATAAGGACTATAAGACCCCTTGAAGAAAACAAAGTACTAACTCAAATTTTTGCTTATTGAAGAAGGAATGTTGGAGAATGAAAATATGAAAATATAGATGAAAAATAGTGTCTTATCACATACACTTCTTACTTATAAGCACTACAATTTCATAATCCTCCTCCCATTTTCAATCTCCTAGGGTCTCACCAAGGAAATCATAAATTCGAGAAAAAAACTCTTCCGCTTAATCTCCTAGGGCTGAATTCGAAGCTGATTAAGCTGAAAAAAATCTTTAAACTCTTCCCAATTATGTTGTATGCAGTTTTCTAGAAACAATGAAAATGTTTTGGTAAATGAAAACAGGAAATGCTTACTACACTGAGACTATAATTGTAAAAAAAATTCCTTGTTCTCTAAACTCTTATTGTTTTCAGAGTTAGGTTTTCACTGTCAATATAGATAGTTGAAAATTAGTAAAAATAAAAGGGATCTAAAGTTGTAAGATCCAGGAAGAATAGTGTAAGAACCTTATCAACACAAATTAGGATTTGGGATATAAAACAATAAACCTAATCCCAAAACAATGTAGATCCTAATAACAAAACCCTAAATGAAAAAAAAACTCAAAATTAGAACAAGCAAAACACGACCCATATAAAAAGTTACAATTTTTAGAAATAGGAAATGAAAACAACATTAAAAAAAGTGAAACAGAACCTTGTTCATTGCGAGCGGTGAAAATGATGGAACCGGTTTCATCGCCGATGAGACACTCAGAAATGAGAGTGGGACGAATGATACCACGGGAAGAGGAAGATGAAGAGGGTCTTGGTCCTTTTTGCAAGACAGTTTCAGAGGATAAAACCTTAGCGATCAAAGTGTGACCGTTGGTTCCTGGTTTCATCTGATCCACTTTTGTGAAAACGGGTTTTCTCTTTGCGGGTTTGGTGGCTTCTTCTTGCACGTTTGGTGTTGCCATTGATTTGATTTGAGAGACAGAATCGACGATGAAACGAGAGAACACGACAGAGGTTTTCTTTGAACTATTTAAAGAAAGACAAGGAAGTATGAGAATAACACTAGTAGAACTGCCTCTTCCACTTCTATTAGATTGTTTTTTTGGGTGGTTTTATTGTTGTTGCAAAACCAATGAATGAATCCATTGGGCCTCTTAAGCGACATGTCGTTTGGTATATCCAATCATAATATGTCACATAATATAGCATATATTTCTGTACTTTGATTTATACTTCTACAAAATTTTCAAAATACTCTAAATATAATCTTGATATTATTTTATTGTATTAAATTTTACCATTTATGTCACACCGTCAGAGTTCCGAAAAATTTATACAAAAACTCAAGTTTCGGAAAACTTTAGATATAATTTCCGGTATATTTTTTTCCAAACCGAAAGACTTAGGGAAAGTATTCTGATTTAGTAATTTTTTATCACCGTAACACTTAGAGGAAGTGTTTTGGTTCGGAACAGAACCAATAAGACTTTCGGTTGTCAAGTTTCTATGTACCAGAACACTTCAGATAAAAATTTCGGTTTGTATCAAATACACTACCGGAAGACTTACTTGAAGTGTTCCGTTTTTTTTTAATAATTTTCTTTATAATTTGTTAATATACAATTAAGGAAGAAAAAATTACTGCACATTAACAACATAACAACATTTTTTTTATTCTACATTATTTTATATATATATATATATATATATATATATATATATATATATATATATATATATATATATATATATATATATATATATATATATATATATATATATATTAAAATAGAATAATATGATTATTTTATTTAAAAAATATTTTATCATATGCTAAAAATAATTTTGAATTATTTTTCTTCGTTCAAAAAATTTAATTGTTTGTATAGGTACATTGAATTAAATAGTAATTTAAAGTTTAAACGTACATTAATAATCATTTTAAATTAAAATAGTTTTTCTTTTATAAATAATATACTCTTAATTATTTGTTAGGAAAAAAAATTAAATGTAATTAAGTTCTAAGTATGAATGGTATCAAAAAAAAATTAATTTGTAATAAATATTTGTTATGTTGTTAATGTCAAGTAATTTTTTCTTCCTTAGTTGTATATTTAGTTGTTAATGTCAAATATTTTAATTTGTAATAAAATTTGTTATGTTGTTAAATAAAATATTTTTTCTTCCTTAATTGTATATTAACAAATTATAAAGAAAATTAAAAAAAAAAAACGGAACACTTCAAGTAAGTCTTCCGGTAGTGTATTTGATACAAACCGGAACTCTTACCTGAAGTATTCCGGTACATGGGAACTTGACAACTAGGAGTCTTATTAGTTCTGTTCCAAACCGGAACACTTCCCCTAAGTCTTCCGGTGATCAAAAAATATTAAACTGGAACACTTTCCCTGAGTCTTTTGTTTTGAAAAGAAAAAAAACATACCGGAAGTCATATCTAAAGTCTTCCGGAACGTGGTTTTTTGGATAAATTTTTTGAAACTCTGACGGTCTGACATAAATGATAAAAATTAATATAATAAAATAATATCAGGGTTATATTTGGTATTTTGAAAATTTTGTAGGGTATAGGTCAAAGTGTAGGGGTATATAGTACAATCTTCTATGTCATGTGACATTTTTTAAATAAAAATACTTTAATTACCAGCAGAGAACACTCCAATATCTTGCATTCAATCGGGTATCGGTAGAGTGAAAATAAATTAGGGCCCTCTTTAAATCAATTTTTTAAAAATAGAATAGACTTAAGTTTTATTATAAGTCTATTTAGTTAAAAAAGATAGGTCTTAGACTATGAAAAAAGTCTTTTAAACCTAACATGATGGTCTATTTAAATATATGAATAATTTTTTTACTATCATTATACTATATTTTGTACTTTGAATTAAATAACATAAATAAAAATTGGTTATTTTAGAGAATTTATGAAAATAAGATGAAAACACCTTATGAACAATGTTATAAGTTGTTTTCATAAGTTATTTTAAACAAATATTCTCACAAAACTTATGCTAATAGGTAAGTTAAAATAAATCAATGCAAACAAACTTTTAATCATATTTATTTTTTAGTTTGTTAGTTTATTTTAATATTATTTTAATTGCTTATTTACATATGTGTATAAAAATAATCCGGACAGGTCCTTCTGGTCTCCAGCTGGGATTGCGAAGGTGTTTATAGGAGAAGGGGTGGTGTACCGGCAAAGTACTCCGACGCTCAAGTAAGTTACAATTTTAGTCAAATTAAAGCGTAAGAAATAATTGAGTGATTAGAATTGAATATCTGGCCCTCCAAAGGTGGATGATATTTATAAAGGTGTATGCCCGTGGATTGTGGGCGTGCAGCCTGTTGAATGAGTGTAACTGCCTCTTGTAATTTCGAAAGGCAGTTGGTCACATGAAAGGCATTAGGGCGCGTGGGTAGGAAGTCTCCAACGACTATATTTTCAAACAATCATATCCTCGCTAGTCTCTCAATGAGCTTATGCCCAGTCTGGATTGGACCTCAATTGGGTGTATGACACTTGCTAGGCTAGTCCAGAACAGGAGCCCCTGAGTCGTTGTGCTCGAGCGAGGATAGTGACTTAAGGTGTCGAGGAACTATGTCGACGTTACCTTTAACTAAAACGTTGCGAGCAAGTAACCTGCTTAGGCTCTGGTTATTATAGCGGGCAGTTGTCCGTGGGGAGAAGATATACAAACATAGAAAAAGATTTTGTTTTGAGAAGATAAAACGTTTGTAGCTTTAATGACACGTGTTGGAATGCACCGTAATTTATTTATGACACCTAGGGGCTAGCCCTAGGTAATAATTACTTGGCTTTTGTGTTTCCCCACGCGAGCTTATGACATTACAAAAAGAGGAAGAAGAAAGTCATTTGATCATTTCTCACGAACTCTTTCTCTCACCGTGAAATTTTCGCTCTGCAAATTTTCGCCGGAACTTAATCTTAATCGTCGTCAAGCTCTGAGATTCTGCCATGGATCAAGGTAATCTTCATCTTCTTCCTTCTATTTTGCAGCTTTGAGTGATGACGATTCATGAGTTTCTCATGAAGTTCATAGGATCTTCAATGTTTCTAGGGATTCCTATGAATTTCTAGAAAACTTGATGAATGTTCATAAAATGCGTATGAATCCCATAAAGAATTAGGGTTAGTTTCAAAAAATGAGTAGACTGATGTTAGATCCATGCTAGATTATGGTTAGGATGATTCAATGTTAGTGATCGGGCATTAGGTTGTCGTTGCTGACGGTAGTGTAGGGGTTTGTTCCCGGTAGATTTTTAACCTAGTTTGAGGATAAAATTGCTCTTAGTGTCGGGTTTGTCCCCAGAGTGCTTTTCTAGGTCAAATGGTTGATTTGGGGACACATCATTGATCCTTATCAAAGCCCTTTCACTTTATCCTTAAACTAGAAGGCACTACCCCCAAAACCTTAGCAGAGGATATCCTCTTGTTTTCCTGCCCTCTGATTTCCTTTATAGGAGTTCGCGTTTCGCGAGGCTAGGTATTACTTGCCATTTACGGACTTCCAAGAGGCGGTTTTCACCCACCTTGAGCTCGTGCCTTCTCAACAACACCCAAATGCCATGGTGTTCATAAGGTCTTCGAGTTGGTGTGATGCTACCTATAGATAGGTATGACCGTAAGTTTCTTCTTTAGGATCTTCAATCTTCAGAGGAAGCTTCAGGATGATCGACATAGCCAGCCACCTAGGCTAGGTTAATAAATGTCAAGGCACTGCTCAGTTGTCCGAACGATGATGCGGTTATGCGGCTTTTAGGTGGATTTTAGTTTTCCTGACTTGTGTACGAGGATTTGATCGGTCTAATGACTTGTTTATCTTTTTATGCACTAACATTTAGTAAAGGCCAACAAGGGAAATTTCAAGCAAGGGCCTAACAGCAGGGCCTAAGTTATCAAGGACTAGGCTACCCTCAAAGAGTTAGTCGTTACGAGAAGCTCTACTCCGAGGAGCACTCCGGTGGGAGGCTCTCCGCTAGGAAAGAGGCCTAGGGTCGAGGAACCGCCTTCCCCTCCAAAAACTAATGTGGTGCCTTCGAGCACGTTTGTTCTGCCTCAGTGTATGATCTAAAGCTCGCTATTCAAGGAGGGTCATATATTCGGGTCCCTGAGTTGGACGCAACGACCATTCTGACCACTGATCGCAAGGCTCTAAGAGATGAGTTGTGCCAGGATGCGGTGGGGATGATACATATCCTCGAGGATTCCCTTGCTTTGAATGATGTTGATCTGGTGTCCATAAAGGACCTAGTTACAACCAAAAAGAGGATAAATGGCCTTGAGGAAGAGAGTGCAGAGCATTATAACAAGTTGAGCAAGCTCGAAGGGCACTTGGACGCAAAGCTGGACTTGTTGATCGTGCTAAGAGGTGAACATGAGAAGGCGAAGGCATCCATCGAGGAGAATGAAACGCTAAAGGAGAAGGTCAATGAGCTAGAAAATGCCTTGGTTGTTGGTGAGGATGAGACCGACAAGGAGAAGACCACGACATCCAGGGAGGATTTAATTTCTCGTATCCATTTGTTGGCACAGGATAACTCGACCATGGCTTCGTTTGGCTCCCACAACGTTGTTGAACATCTTAAAGTGAAGAACCCCGTGGTGGAGCTGATCATGGAAGGAACTGGTCCTCTCCATCGCATGGAGAATGATGTGGTTATCCCTTCTGACGATGAATGAAGTTTTTTGGCCCACGTGCCATTTTATCTTGGCATGTGTTCCTCTTTTTGATGTACTCTTGTTGTATGGGACTTAGTCCCTTTTTAATGAATTATGACAATGTTCGGCCTTATGGTCGATATTCTGTGGATAATATATAATTCTTGCCCTTTTTACCTTATGTGTGCATTGTTGTTTAAATCATATGTATGCTTTAATTGTTTTAAGTTACGAAAATGGGGATATGCTAGATGTGTTAATGTTGAACTCGATAGTGTATGGAACTTATGGAGGGGTGAGATTTGTTCTTGCTGAAGGGAATCGAGGACGCGGTTGTGTCCCTTTTCCCCCTAAGGCTTAAACCTTTCCCATTGCGAGTCGGGGGTCTGCCACACTGGTATGACAACGGCGGAGCTCGTTTGAGTTTTTCCCATTGGGAGATTCATTTTCTTGACAACCGAGCAACTGTTCAGTTACGTTTATGTTGAGGCTTGTATTTATACCATAATACATCCTTGTGGTCAGGCACTTCTCCAATTGTTAGTTGGGTTGATTCTCCGACAGTTATTTCGCGCTCTGGTTGATTTAGCTATAATATTGTTTTAGCTTTTCAGTGTTCCATGGTCGAGCAAATGGTTCTCCATTCAGTTCTTCGAGGTAGTAGGATCTTGTGCTCGTTTTTGACTTGACACGATATGGACCCTCCCAGTTGGCTGCGAGCCTACCTTCGCGTAAATCTTTCTAGTTTCTGCACAAGACAAGGTTGCCTACCTGGAATTCTCGTTTGACAATCCTGGTGTCATAGCACGAAGCAATCTTTTGCTTTAGGGATACTTCGTGGAGAGTTTCCCCTGAGCGAATTTCCTCAACCAAGTCGAGCTCTTCTCTCAATTCCTTGTCGTTGAGTTCTTCTTCCAGGGGGGACTTTGTCCGTCGAGAGGGATCTCTGATTTCCATGGGGATGACAACTTTCGTACCATATGTCATCCGAGATGGAGTCTCCCCGGTGGTTGAATATGGAGTGGTCTGGTAGGCCCAAAGTACACTGTGGAATTCTTTGACCCGCATTTTATTTGCCTCGTCCAGTCTTCGTCTTAGACCTCGTAAAATGATTATGTTGCCAGCTTCGGCCTGCCCGTTGGTCTGGGGGTGCTCGACTGACACGAAGTGTTGCTTGGTGCAGGTCTTGGAGACGAAATCTTGGAAATTCCTGTCTGTGAACTGGGTATCGTTGTCCGTGATGAAGGATTGGGGTACGCCAAACCTGGCCATGATGTTTCTCTTATAAAACCAAAAAATGTGGAACGTAGTAATCCTGGCCTGGGCCTCGGCTTCTATCCACTTGGTGAAGTAGTCCACGACCACGACCATGATCAGATATTTGTTTTGGAAAGAGCCCATCGTGAAGGGTCCGAGGATATCCATACCCCACTGTGCGAACGATCATGGTGACGACATTGTTTTGAGCGCGTCAGGGGGTGCGAGGAGCATATCCCCGTGACATTGGCATTTGTCGTACCTTTTCACGTAATCTTTGGCGTCATTTTGCATGGCCGACCAATAGTAACATGTTCTTAAAGCCTTTCGGGCCAAGGACCTGTCGCCTAAGTGTTGTGCGCTCATTCCTTCGTGTATTTCGTGTAAGACGTCTAATACGATTTCTTTCCCGATACATTTGAGGAGTGGAATGGAAATTCCTTGGCGGTATAACTTGTCGTCCACCAAGATATAGGAGGATGTGCGGCGTATGATGGCACTGGCTTTTTTTGCTATTTTCGGGCAACTCGTTGGTTGTCAAGTAATGGTATACTTGAGCCATCTAGCAATTGTTGCCACTTATGACGTTGACGTCAACGGTATCGCATGGTTTTTCAATGCTAGGGTGGGGAAATGTTTCTTGGATGACAAACTTGTTCCTGCCTTTCCTCCGTGTACTTGACAATTTCAACAGGAGAACATCATTAACAGAAGTACATTATCTAAGGAAGGAAAAAGGAAAAAGGAAAAAGGAAGAAAACAAAACAAAATAACTACTCTTGTTCGCTTGGTGCTCGCCTGATGAAATTGCTCTTTCGAACGAGGCTCTCCCAGTGAAGCAGGGGAGAATCATCCCCCGTACAAATTCTTGTAGCACCTTTTTTCCACCCTTCGCTTGCCTCTCATTTCGCCTGGCGATACTCAAGCAAATTTGATTTTGCCCGACGAAACACACCTTTCACCCAGTGAAAACGTGCATATAAATCACATGATTATCAAAATACAACAATAACACACATCAATTAGAACCTCCTATAACTCAAAAACCACAATCTCAACGATCAATTTACATAATTTACATGTTATTACAGACACCGACACATAACTTTAATTTTTCACTGAAGACAATCAAAACAATTAGAGAGATGCATAGAGACGACCCTAATGATTTACCCACCCTCATACATATATTATTTATCTCTTAAGTGATAAAAATACTCCACCTTTACCTTAGTGATAATTCTTCAAATGCCCTCTAAGCCCCATATCTGATTCTCTCTTTCGTTCCTCTTTTCTCCCAAAATACGATCGTTCACAATGACTCTCCCTTTCTAATTTTCTTCCTTTCCTACTATAACCTATAGAACCTAATATACTTTTCCTTCCTTACTCTTACTAATCCTCATGAATGGTCCAATTTTCCTTTACTGCCTCTCTACTCATATTATCCAATTTTAAATAAATAAAATAATTAAAACTAATTATTTAAATCTAAATAATCTCATTTAAATTATCTAAATACATCAATTTTCTTCAATACATCGATATCTTTTTATTATAGTTTACCTCATCATCATTGCTTATCATCGCGATTGTTATGATGACTTATAATCATAACAATCATGATCATAACAATCACGGTGATAAGTGACAACGATAAGGTAAATTAGAATTATAGATATCGGTGAATTGAAGAAAACAAACCATTGAACCATATATTATGTGCTAAGGAACATAAAATATGCAAAATGAGATGCAAGCTATTTGAAAAACATTGATTGATATAGGTTGGTTTTCAAATACATCTTAATCTTCAAACTATAAGTTTCTACGTCAATTTAAATGTTTGCATTTTCAATTAAAGGATAGTGAAACAAAGAATATACATAGTATATAATAAACTAAATTTCATATAAAATATCAAAAGGACCTTATTATATATATATATATATATATATATATATATATATATATATATATATATATATATATATATATATATATATATATATATATATATATATATATATATGTATATATATATATCTATCTATATATATATATATATATATATCTATCTATATATATATATATATATATATATATATGTATATATATATATGTGTGTGTATATATATATATATATATATATATATATATATATATATATATATATATATATATATATATATATATATATATATATAAACTCATATTATACGTTTGCTACCACCATTAACATCACCATGTATCATCTTTACTATATAACTTCATTTATTTCAAATAAAAGAAAATTAGTTAGTATTCAAAACAAATCCAGCAAAAGTTGAAACAAAACCCTAAGTGGGACTGTAACAAAACAAGATACATTATTTCCATATGTACCATTACAATGAAGTTCACCTAGCTTGTGAAACATACTGAGTATGAAAAACATCTTGTTCGTGAAGCAATGAAGAAAAAGTACAAGGTGGATGAAGTTTCCATCATAACTTCATACTTCTTATACTTTTTTTCCATTGTTACACAAACAATATGTCCTATAGCCAAAGTATGATCTTTGTTAATGCATTGAAGACGAATATGCAAAAATGAGAACAATCAACAAAAATAACATGAAGCAAACGAGATAATGGGAACTATCTAAAAGGAAGATGAAAGTAGAAGAATACCTTATTTTCCATAGCTACACAAACAATATATACCATAGACAAAATACGGTTTTTGGTAATGCAATGAAGACGAATATGCAGAGAATAATCAACAAAAACAGCATGGAGCAAACGAGATAATGGAAGTAAAAGAATATCTAATAAGAAGATGGAAAAAGAAGAATACTCCATGCATGAAGCACAATATTCACAACTAATGGGTGCTAGGGTTTCGCTGTGAAGGAAATAACGCTAATGTCAATAAGTAAAAATTAATTCGCTTATATGATAAATATTTCACAACGGTTATCAATAAGAACCATAATGATAAAGATATATTTATTATAAATATATCACAACAGTTATTCATATGAACCGTAGCGATACCCCTTTTAATTGGCACAATGTTCGAATCCTGGTAACAACATTTTTTCCATTTTACATAATTATATCTTAACGGTTATAATAAGCAACTGTTGTAATATTACAACCTTTACTTTTCCCAAAAGAGAGAGAGAGAGAGACACTCATCCCAAGTATAATAATGATTTAAAATTTTCTTCGTTTTTCAAAAATATCTTTCGAGTATATCAACCATTACAAGTTATCATTATTGCAAATATTAAACTATCCGACTTTTCATCTTCAACCTCATTTATAAATAGACAATTTTACAATTCTTCATAGTATATTCTTCGTAACAATGAGTTCTACAAATGAGAATGGTAACAAAAACATCACCAATGAGGTCACAAATGAACAAGATCATCGACGATCAAATGAGGCGGTCCAACCATCTGAATCGTTGGTTGTCAGTGATACGTTAAAGGTGGGGAAAACCAAGAAGAAGAAGAAAAGCTGAAGAAGAAAAAGAAAAAGAAGCATGGAAGGCCTTTTTTATGATTCTGATTAGGATAGTGAGGAGAGAGTCCCAGATTATGAAAATGCATTTGTTGTTATGGGCTCAGGCATTTGATAAATATAAGTAATATGCTTATCAATGTACTCTTCTTACTTGGAATTTTAATGAAGTTTTCTTTTATATATACTCTTCACTTTCACTTTTTTTAATGAAGTTTTAAGTTTTGAGGGTCGTGACACTAAAAAATGAAATAAGATGAATTTGAATTTTAATGGAGGTTTGATTAAACTCTTCTCTTTCACTTAAAAATAAAAAGAAAAAAAAGATGAATTTTATGTTTTGAGGTTAAAGTCCCGTAACACTAAAAAATGAAATAAAATATATGTTTAAAATGGAAGAAAATGAAGAAAAAAAATGTAGTTAATGGGAATCGATGTTTGTTACACAACATATATTATAACGATTTTTAAGCAAATCGTTGTTAAATCTGGCGTTGTAAACCAGCTGCGAAAATTTTAACCTATTACAACCACTACTAGAAATATTCTGTTTTCATGCGGATTTACCTGCGGATTTTAGTAAAAAAATCCGCAGGAAACGTGGGTAATATAAATCCGTAGGTGAATTCGCAGGAATCAAAATCCGCAAGTAAAGTCGAAGGACAAAGTCGCAGGTAAATGCGCAGGAAATATTAATTCGCAGTAAAATCTGCAGAAAAGGCCGCAGGTATTTAAAGTTTTTGCAGAAAAAGTCGCAGGAAAATAAAATGCCACAGGTAAATCCGCAGGAAATTTTTCTCTAATTTTTTAATTTTTTTTTGTCTAATTCATTTTTTATATATTATAATATGTTAAATATCAAAGTAACAATAATATATAAATTAAAATTTAATATGAATGAGATAATTCTAAATTAATCACTTTCAAATTTTTGAAGCATCCAAGTTGCTAAATATTACTACAAAGTCAATAATACATTACTAAAAATGACATAATCAAACTACTAAGAATAACTTATCCAACCAAATTAATAAGAAAAAGACTATCAAAATTGCATACTAGTTAATAAAAAAAACAATCCAAATCAAAATTCACTACTAATGTGTTCACTAATGTCTTCATCTGATTCATCAACATCATCTTCACTACTAAGAAGCTTAGGGCACATGTAGCTAGGAGTTCCCACAACCTACATTACAAGATAATGATTTATTGATGATTAAATGTAATCAATGTCAATAATGAAGATTCATTCAAGCATTACACATTTCTTACAGAGGAAGCAAGATCATCGGAAGTCAACATTTTGGCAAGTCCAAAATCACCTGCTTCATCATTAATCACTTGTTAGCAAAATTTCAATGATCAATACATTACTTAAAGAGCAATAGAAAAACTTAACTAGACGTATCTTTCGTCAAGAAGATATTTGAACACTGTTGGAATCATGTGATTTTCTCATCAGGATACAACTTGATAAGATCTAGATGGGAATATAATTACCCCTTTTATACACAAAGAAATTTGTTACAAACCTTGACATCACGGTGAAGAATGTGATTCATGTGTAAGGTAGTCAAATGCCATAAGAAGTTGAACGAGCCATTTGCAAAGTTTCTGGAAAAAAAAGTTATCCTTTTTAGAATTTTAATGCAATATTTCAAATGTTATCCCTAGTCTTGTCAGAATTAAAATATCAGCAAGGAGAAAAAGAAACAGGAAACAAAACACCAATAGTCTTCTTTATAGTTTCTGCCATGGGTTACATAATAATATATTTCAAATATTTTAATGGTTTAATTCAGAAAAGTTGAAAAAAGATAGAATTATAAATGTACACCAGGAGACATCAGAGAATAAAGACTTACATGTCTCCGCCCTCATAGTAACCAATAATAATGCAGACATAGCAACCCTGAAAAAGAAGAAGCCAAAACATATCAATATTAGAAGAGCTCCAGAGTTTTATAATAAAATTCACACACACACACACACACACACACACATATATATATATATATATATATATATATATATATATATATATGTATATATATATATATATATATATATATATATATATATATATATATATATATTAGCCATTCACAATTGATTTTTGTGCTTTTTTTTCTTTGAAAATCAAGCAGTTGTAGTCCAAACTTGGGAGTTACAGAGTCTGACCATACTTGCTCCAGACAAGAATTGAAGATTACTTACTAATAAGTTTATTTTCGATAATGGCCGTATAAAGTTTATCACCTTATGATTTAACATTTTCTTGATCTAATAATTCTGAGCACTAAACTAATTAAAGTTGGCCTAATATGAAAGTAAAGATTTTTGTCATTGATGACAGCTATTAACTTACCTCACTTGAAAAACTTTGGAGAAATTTAGAGCAGGTAGCTTCATCCTTTATTCGAACTCTGTCATACATGAAAGTCAGATTTTGCCACCCATTTTTCCCACTCACTGGTCCAAACATTGGGTGTGTGCAGAGTATGTCTAACTCCTCTGGCACCACCTTAAACACACAAAACAAAACCTAGATCAATCATCCGAATTAAACAAACAATCAAAACTGTTATGTTTGTCGTAGATAGATGTAATGTAACTGCTTACTCTTAAAAGAAGGTTTCTTGGATGCTCTTTAACCGAAAGAACATCAACGAAAAGCGTCAGACGTTTGAGACAAGTGAGTGGCATTGACCCGACAACCTCGGACAGCGACGAAATAGATGTGCATAACAGTATGACATCCATGTCAGCCTCAAGTAATGCTGTAACATCCCTGCAGAGTTTGACACATGCATCATGACATGAAATAGTTTTTATGTATTCTATACAAGGATGTTTTTTATTTCTTACCTGAAGAAATGGATACCCATTTGAAGACAGAGTTGAGAGTAATCTGTTCTTGAAGTTGCAGTTAGAGTATGGCCTTGTTTGATCATTGTATTTTCCAGAAATTGGCCAAATGTACCAAACCCAACAATGCCGATTTTCAGACTTTTGGAAGATGACATGGTTGGTTGATGAAACGGAAATGATTTGCAAGTGGTTCACGCTAACACGTTGTCATACTTTTGCTTAAAGTTTTGATTCTAGAAGCTTTTAAGTTTTATGTTAAGTTAAGAAAGGAAATTACAGGCTCCATGTGGCGTTTGTTTTAAGTTATTCTATTCGATAACATTCTTATAAGAGGAAAAGTTTCTTTACTAGAGATGTCTCTTACTAAGGATTGTAACTTTATTCTGTATAAGCATATAGTCCATTGCGATAAGAAACCATGATTCTTATTGCAGTCTTCGAAGCTTGTCTCTTTAAAGCATGAACAAAATCATCGGCTTAATTTTACAGTCAAATTAGATTTGAATTAACACAAGCATAGTCCAAAATTATACAATAATGAATGAACAACAGACTTTAAAATTCTAAATCTCTACTTGATAATTCCAACTATACAGGACTATATGATTGATGATGAAGATTACCTTAACATAGTCTGGATGTCCAGGGCAATCAACATGAGCATAATGCCTATTTGCTATCTCATATTCAACATGAGCCTGCAAAATCAACAAGATAAGACCAAGAGTAAGTTTTTCTTAATTGCATTATCTAATGCATGGCTATCAGCAAAAACAGGGGTACTATCCAATCATTAAACAAAGCAGTATTCAATGTGTCTTTCTCATGAAAACCGATTGAAATAATACATAAAGGCATGTCTATGTCAGGGAGAGTTAATCGGAAAGTCATAGGCTATCTTTTAGTTTGTTAACTAGGTACAAAGCAGCTGATAATGAGTATAATTAAAGTCAAACACTTCTAATAATATGATAGTTACAATTAATTCTATTAAATTGAAAACTATCTTTACTAACCGAAAATTCTAGAAATCACATTGTGACCTCCCGGAGCTTAACCACCAGACAAAACCACATCAATCTTCAACTTTTGATTATGCAGCACAATATCAAAACCACTCGGCACCAGCATCACTGACAGTTTCCTGAACAGGTTCGGAAACAGCTTTACAATCTCATCTGCAGAATTGATACGATCAAAAAATGAGACATACCAATTAACTCATAGCAGAAGCCAACTTCTTCAACCATGGATAGTTCAAGTTCCGAATCAATTCCTAGACATAACAAACCTTGAGAATACTATAATGGACCAAATACTCAACTTCACTCAAATTAAGTGTGTTCCCATTGATGAGGTCAATCAGCCTTCCGGGAGTTCCAACAACCACATCAACACCATGTGAAAGTGCACTCTGCTGAGAAACGTAAGAAACACCTCCATAAATACAAATTGTTTTGAGATAAGGTGCAGATTCTTTTATCTCCTTCTCGACTTGCTTCGCTAACTCCCTGGTAGGTGCGAGTACCAAAGCTCTAGGAAGACGCCTAACAACAAAGAAACAAACATATACATATCAAAACTAGTAGAATAGTATCGTTATTCCACATGACATAAAACTAATATTAATTAGGATATGTTTGTATTAACTTATTTGAACTTATCTACTATTCTACTCACATAAGCACTTGTAAGAATGTTTGGGATAGCTTGAGATATTTATAAGTTGTTTTCAACTTATTTTCATAAAGTTGGTAGAATATCTTATGAAAACAACTAATAACTTATATAAAAATGATTTTACTTTAGTTTATCTATATTTCTAGAAATAACTAATACTATTAAGTACTTATATGAGAGGTGTTTATCAAAACCACTCGGCACCAGCATCGCTGACGGTTTCCTGAACAGGTTCGGAAACAGCTTTACAATCTCATCTGCAGAATTGATACGATCAAAAAATGAGACATACCAATTAACTCATAGCAGAAGCCAGCTTCTTCAACCATGGATAGTTCAAGTTCCGAATCAATTCCTAGACATAACAAACCTTGAGAATACTATAATGGACCATAGTGTCAAAATACACAAATTTCAGAAAAACTAAAATTCCCCTACATCAATAAAAATTCTCCGATGACCCTTTGTCCACAAAAGCAGGATTAATGCCTTATTAATTCTCATAGACTTTCATTATTTTTAATTACACTTAGAATGACATATAATCCTTTAAGAATGGCCAAATTACCCCTTTTCAAGTGAGTTGTCCATTTTATCCTTAACCTTTTAATTCTACAAATTTATGAAATAGTTGAATCTTAATTAATAAATTGCTATGATAATACAGAGATTCTATTGTTCTATTTGTCAAAATCATATTTAAAAATACTGTTAATGATTGAAATCTAATTGATCATTTTGTAAAGGTAACATATTCACATAGGAAAATAAGCAGTTGGATAAAAACCATATTAAATATAAGTTGAATAAGTTATTGACGGTTGATAAATATACCAAAAATACAAAAGTTATTATAACAAATATGCTTAAATTTAATTATCAGCTTCATAGGAGAATATATACCTATTGTCCCAAGATCAGGAAGTTGAAACTGAGTACCAAAAATTTCAGCTACATAGCCATGGGAGGGACCATCAGGCAGATTCTTCTGTTTTGCCTTGTAAAAACAACTCCAAAGCTTTCTTCTCCTCTGTAATTGTTGTTGAGGTCATCAACGAAAACGATTTTAGTAAAACATGTTATAGATTGGAATTGGAATTGAAATAGAAATAGAGAGATGCACTTACGTTTCTCGTGCCCAATTCAACAGCAGTAAGAACCTTAAAATCATCTTTGGAGAGATATCTCAAAACGTCTACGTCGAGTTCCATTCTCTCTTGCCAATCCCTCCGCAGAATTGATTCTGAAATTGCTTTCACTCACTGAATCGATGTGAGAATTGATTATGAGAAGTGGAAAAAGCGCAGTTGCAGAGAAGCAATTATGCGAAGTGCTTTTACTCACAGAGATGATGTGTTGAGCTTGGGTTCGAGAAATTAGGGTTACAGTGAATTGGGTTGATTGTTCATAATATTTTTGACATCTTTTGTTTTTTTTTCTTTTCACAATTATAATATATATAATATATATTTCTTTCACAATTATAATATATATAATATATATAATGTAACGTTTATTGTTTATTTAAGTATAGTGACTATATTAATATATTTTATAAATAAAAGTAATATATTTAAATAAAATTTATTTTAAATAATTTTTAATTTTAATATTTAAATTTATGACTGTCAAAATTGATTTGCAACTTATAAAAAATAAGTCTGATGTAATTTTTATTATATTCATAGAGTTATCTTCTTTAAATTGATTTGTTATTTTTATTTTTGTGCTTTGAAAAAACTTATTAAAATTGTTATGATTAAAATTATTGATTAACTAATATAATATATATATGAGTTTGATCACAAAGAAATAAGATTAATAAATATTTAAATTGTAAATAAATGATAAAAATAAGTTAGGGTATCTGTTACGGACCGAATCATGTTTAACAAGTGAAGAATGATAAATACAACAATTATACCATATACTTATATTTTTTATTCTTCTAATTTTTTTTAAAAATATTAAATAAATAAATTATCTTTAAGAAATAACTTTAAAAATGCCGATTAATATAGTAAATTTATATAAAAATATAAAATTAAAAAATGTCCCAAAACTACGTTAATTAAATTTTTCAGTTTTATTCAAATATAATTAATTTAAAAATAAATAAAAACTTTAGTGTACTAAAAATGCACAGCAAAAATCGCAATAAAGTTCGTAGAAAAATCCATAGCAAAATCCGTAGCAATTCCTGCGGAATTTCCAGAGACTTTTGTGATTTTACTAGATAAATATTTCTTGCGAAAAAATCGCAGTTAAATCTTCAGGAAAATTGATATATTATTTTAAAATAAAAAATCGCAGCTAAATTCTCAGGAATTCCTGCGGAATTTGCTGCTACTTAACATTTCGCAGGAAATAGATATTCATAATACATATTCGCAGCTAAAATCGCAGGTGTACCTGCGGATAATTTTCCATAGGTAAATCCGCAGGTAAACTGTGTATTTCTAGTAGTGAACAATGTATATAAATCTGTTGTAAACTTGGCGTTGTTGTTTGCGAATTTTGTAGTAGTAATCATTTCATCTACATGCAACTAAAAGAATTCTTAGATACATCAAAGGTTTGTAGTCGCAGACCATGATGTACTCATGCCAAATCAAAAGAACACGAAAAGGGATGCTTGATGATGAAAAAAGTAATGTAGGTTTCACAAATGTTAGATGCATAAGACTAATGAATGCATTCATCTTGAGGATTCAATTGGAGATCTAATAAAGAAAGAAATAATCAGTAGATAAGCCAAAGAGGAAACCCTAAGACTGGGAAAACTATGAAGAAACGTTATTGGCTAAAAAGATTGAAAAGAACAAAACACGTCAAAAGCAATTGATCAATAAGCACATTGAATACATGAGCAAGGAAAAGAACATGGGACTTTAGTCCTGATTCTCATAATACATTCCATTAAACACATTTAGGGAGAAAATTCTACAAGAATGTGCTAACACATAATTCAAGGATTCCGAGATGAAATACTCTTAAGAAGTGAAATAGTTAGTACAAACTGACAAAACTAAGTATTACGTGTATGAGACCGATGAATGTCTATCAAAGTGAATAAATTACTCCCTCTATCGGAGTTACACCCCTCCCAAAAAACAATAGAGGTTGTTGAAGAAACCAACACAGTAAGAAATAATAAATAGAATGTGATTATAATAAAGGGAAATAACCCTTCTTCTTCTTTTTTTGAAGAGGAAAATAACCCTTCTTAGGAAGGCTAACAATTTATTATATGATAGAGGCTAAAAATTTATTATGTTACATAGGTGGAATCATATCCTAAAAAATAACATCTACAATAACTATCAAGAAATAAATAGTAATTGTTGTTTGTTTATTAAAATTGTTGTTTATTTATTAAAAATGAAAACAAGATATAACGAGACATCTCTCTCTCTCTCTCTCTCTAAACTGAAATAAAATTGTATTTATTAAAAAACTCCATTTGTATTAAATATTATTAAGTGATGATGTATCTTCAAGAAAACCAACTTAACAAGAGCCATTTTTCACATGGCGGCAGGTCGGTCCACCCAACACCGATCAATATCAATAAAGAAAGAGTATAATATACTTCATCTTTCCTTGTCGCTCATAAGATACCAATTTTAATAATTCCTATGTGATTATTCTAAAGTTAATACATAATAGATTGATTTTTAAAATTATGTTTGAATATGTTCAGATAAAAAATGGATTAAACAACATATTTTCTCGACTAATGTATTCTGGATGTAAAATACTACTACTAAACATTCAAATACTTACTGCAAATTCTGTGTTAATTTCAATTATACTCTGGCTCCAAACCCAAAAACATTACAATTAAGCTAAAAAGAAACAAAACTGGTGAAGTTTCGGAACAACAGATTGAAACCTATGGTTTCTCTGTCGCAAAAAATAGACACAATCGTCTATGTATTCACACATGTTTCGTTCTTCTTTATCGGACGTTGCTGTGTTTCTCTACTATTAAAAACTAAAGAGAAATTCGTAATCCGCAAAAGTAAAAACAAAAATAAAAAACCAAAGTTTGAGATTCTGAATCATAGCATATCTTCCGGAGGAGGAAAATTAAGATCGAAATCGAAATCTCTAACGGCTTTAACACCGTCTTCATGGTGGTTCAGATCAATCACCGATGAAGAGTCTGAATCACTATGTGCACCGGTCGTCGCGTGGAATCCACTCGCCTTCACGGAGGGAAAGTATTCGAATCCGTAACCCTTAACGGCGTGTAGATTAGCGTCAAAGTAAAATGGCTGGTTAACCGCCGGCATCGGAGTGAACCGATGCTGAAACGGAAATCGAACGGGACCTTTGAATGACGGAGCCAAATTGAGGTCAAGAGGAGGAGAAGAATCAGCGGCGGCGTCACGGTCACGGCTTGAAGATTCAACGGTGCTGCTTTGGCTAGGGCTATGGATCTTAACATTTTCCGTATGGAAAGGGAAGTTTGTTTTGGCCTTGGGACCACGGAATTCACGTGCGGCTGTATCATAGGCTCTCGCCGCTTCCTCCGCCGTGTCAAAGGTTCCGAGCCAAACGCGGCTCTTCTTTCCTGGATCTCTGATCTCGGCGGCGTATCTTCCCCATGGCCTCTTCCTCACTCCGCGAAAATGCGGCTCCTTAACGACGCCGTTAATGTTACCGTTAATGTTCACGTTAACGTCACCACCGCTCTTAACCTTCGGCGCCATGCTATTATTAACGATGTTACTATACTAACGTAACTAACGTCTATTAAATATTATTTTCGGTTCTTGGATGGTAAAGAAGAGAAGGAAGGAAGTATGGGATTAGTGCGGAGAATGTGTCTGTTTTATAGAAGGGGGTGATGTATGTATGTATGTTATGGGTTATGAATGATAATGATGACGAGGATGTGGAAAGAAAGGATAATAAAGAGAGAGAAATGTTGGAGGCATAGTCAACAATGAATTTGACTGTGAAATGTTGGGTTGGGTGGGCTACATAATAGAACGTGAAGGCTAATTACTATACTAGTCATCTATCTACGTGGAGTGTGGGCTGTCTATATAGGATATAGCAGACAAATGAGTTTGTTTCGTCTCATCAACATCTTGTGCTTTCTAAACAAAGAAAAATTAAATACACACTATAAATTAAATTAAATTAAAAAACCTTTATTGTGTGATATTTATTTAATTCTAAATAAGCGGCCAAAAACCTTTATTGTGATTATTTAATTTCTGATTAACGTGTTAATTTGCTAAGAAAAAGTGGAACTTGAGAGGTGATATTATTGCGCACGGAATTAGGTAACGATTTGTCGGAATATGGGAAGCTTTTTACTTGATGGCTCCGCAATGTCAACAAGTAACAACACGTTGGTGAAATGGTACTTTAATAAAGAAAGAAAAAAGCATTACTAGTAATAATAAGCATATTTAAAATTTAGAAAGAAAAAAGAAAGGATAGTGGAGTGAGTACGTAGAAAAGTTGTCGGCGGAATCTTCTACCTCGCCGCGTGACTTGATAGTAATTGGAAACAGACAAAAAGGATTAATTAGTTAATTTAATTTAAGAATGAATAATAATAGTAATTAAGAGAAGTGTTGTTGGTTGAATTGAAAGGAAAGAAAGTGGGTGGCTGCTATTGTTCGTGGCTGTGGACATGAGAAAGAAACGCTCGAGTAATGGGGTGGTCCAAGGAAAATCAATATGCGGCGGCGTTATTTTTTATTTTTTATTTTTTATTCACACGCGTATAATAACGCGTCTTCATTGACTCTTCAATGCTACCAGGACCATCAATAATGGTGTGGGAATGAAATGGAATGAGATTATGGGATGTTACTAGAATTTATTTCTAGGTTAAGGTTAGGTTTTATGGATTTATTTTAACCTAACAGTTATTTTTACTACAGTACTACTAATATTTTGACCGTGGTATTTATTTCACTTGAGTTTAGATAACCGTAATGTAGTTTTTTTTTAATTTTATATAAATAAATTTAATTCCTATTATAAATCAAAAGATGTGCACTACAAAGAGGGATTAAATGAAAAATAATGAAAAATACTGCGCCTAATATAAAATTGGCCGTAGTTATTTCCAAAAGGAAGAAAAGTGAATTCATTTCAATTTGATTTGATTGTTCGTTTAGCTCGATCCAATTTGATACTAGTAGTTTAAAAAATCTATTTAGTTTCCAATTTACAAATAATTCAATTGTTAAAAATCAATATCAAAATAAAATAGTCAATGTAAGACAAATAATTTTTTGAGTGATATATATTCATTGGATTAGTTGGAAGCGAGTCTGTTTATCGAAAGATTTTGGGGGTCTTGGGATTTAGGACATAGCTACTTTCTATTGGAAATCCTTAATAATTCAAATGCTTGATAGAGCAAGTAAAAAGCAGAGAAATACGAAAAAGGCAGTTTTTGAATAAAACTTCCACCAGTGGAAGTATAGTAGAAAAAGTGTCCGAAAATAGTTTAACTGTAGAATTTAGTTTCTTACAATTCTTGGGCCTGTTTGTGGTTCCAATTTGTACCCTATAAATAGACATTGTATGTCATAGTTGAATAGTTAATGCCATATGATTCAATTCTCTCAATCTTTCTCTATTTCTCTATCTCTCTCTAATCACATAATCATCTTCATCTTTCCCAAACACACTGTTTTTCACCACTCCATTTCTGGTTTTTTCCAACATTTGGCATCAAGAGCTCCGGTTATTGATCCTAATCCGCTGCAATAATGGCTACTGTTTCTAATGATCGAATTCCCACCAATCTCCCAATTCTTGATTCGAAAAACTACGACAAATGGGCGAAGCAAATGAAGGTTTTGTTCGGCTATCAAGACGTTCTTGCGGTGATCGAAGATGGTGTTACGTCTCTCGTCGAAGGAGCTACGGATGCTCAAAAGGCTACGTTCAAAGAAGAGAAGAAGAAGGATTACAAAGCGCTGTTCTTGATCCATTCTTGTGTCGATGGTGACAATTTTGAAAAAGTAGGTGATTGCGATTCCGCAAAGCAAGCGTGGGAGATTCTTGAGAAGGCTTATGCAGGGGCTGCCAAAGCCAAAGTGGTGAGGTTACAAACTCACAAGCGACAGTTCGAGTTAATGCAAATGGAGGACAAGGAGTCGATAAACGATTATGTGACGCGTATTACGCGTGTGGTGAATCAAATCAAGTCGTGCGGGGAAACTACGGTAGAACAAAATGTTGTGTCGAAGATCTTGCGTTCTTTAACGCCAAGATTCGACAACATTGTCGTTGCGCTTGAAGAATCGAAGGATTTATCGTTGTTGTCGAAGGAGGAGCTTCAAAGCTCACTAGAAGCTCATGAACAACGAATGGATGAGAGGGGAAACGATAAAGCGAAGTCGGAAATAGCGTTGCAAGCGCGACTTCATGAGAAGAGTAAACGATCGGGGAGGAAAGGGCATCCGAGAGGGAAGTCCAATTTCCAGAATTTTGGTGGTAGAGACTCACAAAATTCAAAGGGGCAAAAAGGTGAGGGAAGCTCCAAGGAGGGTGATCAAGGAACCCACAAGCCATTCGACAAAAGTAACGTGAAGTGTTACAATTGTCAAAAGCTTGGGCATTTCGCAAAGTATTGCCACGCAAAACGAAGAGAAAATCGCGCGGATGAGGCGAAGGTTGCTAGGGAAGAAGCGAATGATGATAATACGCTTCTTGTGATGATCACGGAAGAGAATTATGGCATGAGAGAAGGGCTGGACAACAGTGGCAGCAGTGCAGACAATTCTGCAGAAACGCGTTCGGAGAAAAACGCAATGGTAACGGTTCGAGATGGAATTCAAAGTAGCGATGAGTGGTACTTGGATTCTGGTTGTTCGACTCATATGACGGGAAGAAAGGATTGGTTTGTCAAGATCAATCAAGCCACGAAGAATAAAGTGAGATTTGCCGATGATACGACGTTATCCGCCGATGGCGTTGGAGATGTCTTGATCGTGAAGAAAGATGGTGGTCGTTCATTAATCAAGGATGTGCTGTACATTCCAGGAATCAAATGTAATCTCTTGAGCATTGGCCAACTACTCGAGAAAGATTACATTATTCGCATGGAAAACAAGGTATTGCACGTTTTGGACCGAAAGGGAGTTTTGGTACTTAAAGCACCGATGGCTGCAAATCGAACTTTCAAGATAGCATTGAAAGTAATGGAGCATCGATGTTTAGCTACAGCGGTAAGTCGTGAGGAGTGGTTATGGCATTACCGTCTTGGTCATCTCAATTTTCGAGACCTCGACGCGTTGCATAGACATGGTATGGTGACCGGGCTGCCAAGAATCGTGGTTCCAGTTGAGTTGTGTGTTGAATGTGTTCAAGGGAAGCAACACAAGAGTGTTTTCAGCAAGGATACAGGTCATAGGACCAAGCATCTTCTTGAGGTGGTGTATTCGGACGTGTGTGGGCCGATGCAAGTCAATTCGTATGGAGGTAACCGATACTTTGTCACGTTTATTGATGACTTCAGTAGGAAGCTGTGGATTTATCTAATCAAGAGGAAGGATGAGGTGTTTGATATGTTCAAACGATTTAAATCCATGGTTGAGCGACAAAGTAGTCACAAACTCAAAATTCTCAAAACCGATGGAGGAGGAGAATTTACTTCGAGGGAATTTGGGAGTTATTGTGACGATGAGGGTATTGTGCTTGAGGTTGTACCACCCTATACGCCTCAGCAAAATGGTGTTGCCGAGAGAAAAAATCGGACGATTATGAACATGGTACGTAGCATGTTGAAAGCGAAAAATCTTCCGAAAGAGTTGTGGGGAGAAGCTGTTTCACAGCTGCCTATTTGATAAACAGGTGTCCTACAAAGAAGCTGGACAAGGTTACTCCAGAAGAGGTATGGTGTGGACACAAGCCAAGTTTGAGTCACTTGCGTGTTTTCGGTTCAGTAGCGTTTCGACATATTCCGGGTCAGATTCGAAAGAAATTAGATGACAAGGGTGAAATGATGTTACTGGTTGGTTATCATCCTACCGGAGGCTACAAGCTGTTTGATATGAGTAGCAAGAAGATTGTGATAAGTCGAGATGTGATCGTGGACGAGTTTCGGCAGTTTGACAGCAGAAAATCTGCCATATCAGTTCAGGAAATCGATTTGTCGCAAGATGAAATCGATTTCCTGCAGGAAGATCAGCATTCTGGAGCTGCTGGAATTGGTTCTGGTGAAGTTGAAATCGATTTCATGCAGGAAAATTTGAATTCTCAGCCTGCTGAAGGTGCTGTACAACAACCTTTTGTAACCGAAACAGGTGAATTAAGTAGACGACCAACAAGGCAAAGAGGATTGCCTCAAAGACTCCGGGATTGTGAATTATTCCGAGATAGCGAGATCAACAATGAGGGTGATCTTATTCACTTCGCTCTAATGGCCGAATCCGAACCGGTGAATACGGAGGAGGCATTAAGCGATCCAAAGTGGATGTGTGCGATGAAAGAAGAACTGAATTCGATTGAGAAGAATAGTACTTGGATGTTGGTTGATTTACCGAAAGGTAAAAAGGCGATAGGTGTGAAGTGGGTCTACAAAGTGAAAGCGAATCCGAAAGGCGAGATAATCAAGCATAAATCTCGATTAGTAGCAAAGGGATTTTTGCAAAAGGAAGGGATAGACTTCGATGAAGTGTTTGCTCCAGTTGCAAGGCATGAAACCATTCGGTTAGTTGTTGCGATGGCAAATAACAACAACTGGCCGTTGTATCAAATGGACGTCAAATCTGCGTTTTTGAATGGTCCACTTGATGGGGAGGTATATGTGAGACAGCCACCTGGTTTTGTGATCAAAAATCAAGAGGCAAAGGTCTATAAGTTGAGGAAGGCACTCTATGGTTTGAAACAAGCTCCAAGAGCTTGGAACAAACGCATAGATGGATTTCTTAGCGATGTTGGTTTCAAGAAATGCGTATCCGAACATGGAGTTTATGTGAAACCGGATGCAAGTGAGGGAGTAATAATTCTTTGTCTTTATATGGACGATTTGTTGATTACCGGCAACTGTGAAAAGAACATTTCAAAGTTCAAAGGAGAGCTTATGAAGGAATTTGAAATGAGTGATCTTGGTATCATGAAATATTTCTTAGGCATAGAGTTCCAAACGACAAAATTGGGACTGCTCATGCACCAAAGAAGGTATGCCATGGAAATTCTGAAGAGGTGTGATATGGAGCATTGCAATGCTGCCACAACACCAGCCGAGACACAATTACAGTTGTCCAAGAGTGAAGAAGAACAAGATGTGGATCCTACTCAATACCGGAGATTGATAGGATCATTGCGTTACTTGTGCAATACGCGGCCAGATTTGGCGTTTAGTGTCGGTATTGCGAGTAGATTCATGGAGAGGCCGAAGGTATCACACTTGGCAGCAGTTAAGAGGATCCTTAGATATGTGAAAGGTACTCTTGGCTGTGGAATTTTGTTTCCGGCAAGCGACATGGGCAGAAGTTGTGAGTTACTCGGATACACCGATTCCAATTGGTGCGGAGATAAGGATGATCGAAAGTCTACGGCGGGGTATCTCTTTATGTTCGGTAAGGCACCAATCTCTTGGTGTTCGAAAAAGGAACCGGTTGTAGCCCTCTCTTCTTGCGAGGCTGAGTATATAGCAGCGTCGATGTGTGCATGCCAAGCTGTGTGGCTGGTGAATCTATGTAAGGAGCTGGACAGCAGTAGAAATGGGGCTGTTTTGCTACTTGTGGACAACATTTCAGCGATAAACCTTGCTAAGAATCCCATAGCTCATGGGAGGAGCAAGCATATTGAAATGCGATTCCACTATTTGAGAGAATTGGTGAGCTCCGGACAGTTGCATTTAGGGTACTGCAGAAGCGAAGAACAAGTCGCGGACTTGTTAACGAAAGGCGTGACAAGTGATGTGTTCAAGAGACTTGTGAAGAAGTTGAGCATGATGAGTGTGGAGCATTTGAATTAAGGTGGTGTATTGGAAATCCTTAATAATTCAAATGCTTGATAGAGCAAGTAAAAAGCAGAGAAATACGAAAAAGGCAGTTTTTGAATAAAACTTCCACCAGTGGAAGTATAGTAGAAAAAGTGTCCGAAAATAGTTTAACTGCAGAATTTAGTTTCTTACAATTCTTGGGCCTGTTTGTGGTTCCAATTTGTACCCTATAAATAGACATTGTATGTCATAGTTGAATAGTTAATGCCATATGATTCAATTCTCTCAATCTTTCTCTATTTCTCTATCTCTCTCTAATCACATAATCATCTTCATCTTTCCCAAACACACTGTTTTTCACCACTCCATTTCTGGTTTTTTCCAACACTTTCAACAAGGCTCTTTTTGTTAAAATGGAAGGAGAATAATTCCAGAAGCTGGAGTTCTTTGGAGAGATATTCTCGAGTTCAGATACACGTATCAGTTTCTGAATCTAGAGATTAATGTACATATGTCGTTATTCTGATTCCATATGGTGGTGTGATTTAATGTCGATTGGTTTTGATAAACAGACCTCGATGGACCTTTTTTCTAAGTCAATTAGTGGATCTTTAGGTTATGGAATTTTATTCCTTTTTGGTTATGTTGCTGGTTAGCCAGTCGTCCTCTCAAGGAAGCTTTTCCTTTACTCTTCAGCTCTCTCGACTAAGCAAAGTAGTGTTGCAGACATGGGTTTTAAGTGCGAGTCAGGTTAGGTTTAGAAATGGAATCTGCCTTTTATTATTCCAGGTACAAAGGTGTGCAGGGAAATGGAGCAGTTGACTTCAATGTTTAATGAAATGGATCAAAATATTCACAGTGAGGATGTTCTGTCGTGGACATTAGGTGAAAATGATGCTTTTACAGTATGTTCTTGTTTTGTATTGTTGTCTCAGGCTGGCTCACCTTTTGATTTGGATATTATTTCAGTTGCGGGAATGAAGAGTTTATGGAGATCCAAACTTCCTTCAAAAGTACATGTGTTCTTGTGGAGTCTATTTTGGGATAGATTAATAACTAAAGATCAATTGGATAAGCGTGATATCAATTACGACAGTTCGAGCTTGGATTACGTTGGGTGCGGAAACTTCGTATAATCATTTTTCCACATGTTCTTGGAATTCTCTTTTGCGAATAATGTTTGGAAAGGTGTGGAGAATTGAACTGGTATAGCAGCAGATATGAGGCTGAATTTTGAAGCTTCTTTTGTTGATTATGGAAGTAGATAGAGAAAAGAGACAAGTAAAGAAATTAGTAATGTTATTTGGGCATTCTCTGCTTGGTGTATTTGGAGGAGTATAAACAATTATATATTTAGAGATGCTCCTCTTAGTGTAATATATGAGGTCAATAATATTAAATTTTTATCTTGGAGGTGGTCGTGTACTATCGTTTTTCTAGTCCATTCGTGTTCTTTTTACAAGTGGTTTATGTCTTTGCTTAATAGTATCAATCAAAAGTAATTTTCCAGTGTTTTTTGTAAGGATTGGAGTATCCCTTGTACTCTTGTCATTAATTCCATTTCCTTTTAAAAAATAACTTTAAATCAAATTATTCAAATATTTTTTATATTTATAATATATATTATTAACGGTTTTTTTCACATTTACTTAATCAATAATTTTTTATTCCACTCTTCTTTCTCATTTTATGTTTATTGTATTTCTTTGAAACCCTAATCAAATGTTTCTCTTTCTTCAATATTTATTTTGGGATAACATCAACGATTATGAATTCTATATTAGAAATACATCCATGAATAACAAAAATACTATTGTCAAAGATCTAACACAAGATCCACACATACTCATATTTTCTTCATCCTAGTGAAAACTTTGTTGCCATCCTCGCAACTCTTCCCACAACTAATTCCAATTAGAGTTGTTCAATGAAAAATGCTTTATCTTTCAATAAAAAAATCAAATTTATCAACGAAACCCTCTTTCAACTAGGAACGACGGATCCAAACTTTGATCTAAGGGAAAGATGCAATAGAATGGTGAGTTTTTGGATCACTAAAACCTTCTTACCTTAATTAAATCTAAAAGTTTTATATGTATTGAATCTCCATATGAGTTGTGGAAGGATCTTGAAAATAAATTCAAGAATGGAAGCATTTAAGGACTCATTCACTCTTAGAGGTAAGATAATTGTTCACTCTCACTACTACAAAAAACCCATTTCACCTCGGTTGGAAAATATATTTTACCTTGGCTTCACATGCGAGGTAACAAATGACGTCATGAAAACTTGTCACTTTACCCATCGGTTGTTGCTCTAACGAGGGGTAAAGTGTAATGTTCATTGGTTCGATCTCCGACAATAATATTTTTTATTTTCAAAACTATAAAGCGCGCACCACATACCTCCCACACTTTCTGTTAATATCTGATGGGAAAAGAAAGTACATATGTTAGCTTAAATTTAAAATCAAAGGGTAAAATCTAATTTGTCATTATTTTTTTTTGTTTTAAATCTCAATTTGACTGACCTATAATTTTTTATAGAATCATAATCAGAACATAACTGAATATATACATTGTTTACAAAACCAAATGTATACATCCAAAATGGTACACTAAAAGAACTTATACATATTTGAAAAGATAATAAAAACCAAATACATGTGTAACAAAAAATCTATACACAATGTTTACAACAACCAAGAAAAACTAGTGTTGTTGAGATTCATAAATAGATAAGAAGTAACTTCCCCAACGTGATCGAATGTCATCTATATCTTCTTCCGAGAATGGTGTTCAGTCGCTAAACACCTACAGTCTATACAAAATTTAAATTACGATAAGCTAACAACAACAACAACATTAACTTAACAAATTTAAATAAATTACATGTGTTTCATACCTTAACCCATGAATTACTAAGGCCTTGGGAGACAATATATATCAAACATATATTTCATAACATAGAACCCACATGAATGGTTGTTTGGTTGCTTCTGCGACTACCAATAATTTTCATATAGTTACTAATACATACAAAACATAAGTAATACATTAGCGAAAATTAAAGAATGTCAAAAAGCACAAGTAATAGTTACTTTTGGAAAAGGAACCTTGACTTTTTATATTTTATATTTCGTTTCACAAAATTATATTGCTCCATAGCTCTACATGAATTACAACGAATAACATTTTTCATGACGAAGTTTTCACCTCGAACAATAGAGAATCGAGGTATATAGCCAAGACGCGCTATTTTTATTATTTAAAAAAAATCATATATTCCCTCAATTTTTCATAACATCGAGGCGGAAAATCAACTAGTACAAGCTTTGATTTCCATTTATCGCAGTTTATGGTTTTATTTGTTTATAAGTGTAAACAAAATATTCTAACCCTTCGGTTTTTTATTTAATCGGGGCATTAAGATTATAAGATTTTACTATAAAAATTTACCCTAATCCTTAATAATAACACGTCTTGACTCTTCAATGCTAGTAGGACCATTAATAATGGTGTGGGAATGGAATGGGATGTTAATAGAATTTATTTATAGGTTAAGGTTAGGCTTTATGGATTTATTTTGACCAACAATTATTTTTACTACTACTAATACTTTCAATATGGTACTATTAACAGGTTTTTTTATACGCTTTTCTTTCTCCTTTTACATTTATTGTATGTCTTGAAACCCTATCGCATGTTCCTCATTCTTCGTTCTTTGTTCTGAGGATAACACCAACAATCATGAACTCTATGTCATAAATACATCCATGAATAACAACACTATCATTGTTAGAGATACAACACCAGATCCACCATACATATCCATATTTTCTTCATCCTAGTGAATATCTCACTGCCATCCTCGCCCCTCTTCCCATAACCAATTCTAATTAGAGGTGCTATATAAAAAATGCTTTAAAGTTACATTTATCAATAAAACCCTCCTTCAACCAGCGATGATGGATCCAGACTTCGATCTAATGGAAAGATGCAGTAACATAGTGATTTTTTGGACCACTAAAATCTTTTTACCTTAATTAAATCAATCAAATTTTATATGTATATAATCTCCATATGAGTTATGGAAGGATCTTGAAAATAAGTTCAAGAATGGTAGAACTTAAGGACTCATTCACTCTTAGATGCAAGACGATTGTTCACTATCACTACTACTAAAAAACCATTTCACCTCGGTTGGAAAATTGATTTTATCTCGATTTCACATGCGAGGTAACGAATGATGTCGTGAAAACTTGTTCCAATATGATTGGATGTCATCTATATCTTCTTCTAAGAATGGTGTTCGGTCGCTAAATACTTATAATTTGTACAAAATTTAAATTATTATATGCTAACAACAACAACATTAACTTAACAAATATGAATAAATTACATGTGTTTCATGCCAAAACCCATGAATTATTAATGCTTGGGAGACAATATCAAACATATGTTTCATAACATAGTATCTACATGAATGGTTGTCAGGTTGTTTTCGCGAGTACAAATAATTTTCATATAATTAATAATACACACAAAATATAAGTAATACATTAAAGAAAATAAATGAATGCTAAAAAACACAAGTAATACTTTTGGGAAAATAAACCTTGATTTTTTTTACCTTTTATATTACGTTTCAAAAAATTGTATCCCTCCACAGCTCTACATGATGGTAAGCATTAAGCATGAATAAAAACTATTCAAAAATAAAGGTAAAATTTGAGTATTACAAATAATACCACTTACCCGCTCAAAAAGTCTTGCATCGATTCATCAAGATCATAGTGCGACGAGCATAACATAATTATAATATTTTGCTTCAGACATATAATACTAGTTTCCAATGTGAACTGCATAAACATTCTGAATAATTAATAATGTGTATAAAATTGATTTATAAAATAAAATCACATATTAGTATATACCTACGCATGGTAAAATGGTCTCATGTAACATTCTTTGTTCTCATCAATCAACTTATATTGTATATATGTTTGGATATCATTTGCTTCTCGCTGTTGAAATTGAATATTGTATGGGTCTAAGAAACACTACTTTCTTAATTACCTTTCAACACATATCGCATACATGTGTTGGGTGAGAATATGGAAACAACAATGTTTAGAAAGGGGGTTGAATATACTCAAAATCCTTTTAGACAATTTAAAAAACTTGTTAGGTCCCATAAAACAAAATCATAGATTTTAGAAAGTGCGGGAAAAAAACACAAAGACGAGGGCTTGGATTCATCTCAATGAATCAATCAACATGAAATAACCAAAAGATAGATAGCTCATAGTGAAATTCATTTTCATGACATTCAAAGTTGCTTATAATCATAATTATTTAAAAACACATTACTTGGATGTTCTTAACAATGCATAATTGACTTAATGATGGTTCCTCATAATTGATACACCCAAACCTAAGCTTATAAATTAAATCACTATAAGCACGGTATAGCCTATATGGTATTAAATCTATGCGATTGCAAGCATGCAATAATAATTATGAAATGAATGAGTGTTTTGTAAGGAAAAAAGGATTGGGAAATAGAAAGATACACAAGATATATAGTGCTTAGGCATTCATCCTTGCTTTGCCTACATGCACTTTTCAATGGATGATTCCATCATAACATAATCACGACCTTCCAATATGATGATAAATGATTACAACATTTTGATTACAAGGAACTATCTTACATCAATTTCTTCTAATGAAGCAAACACTAAACTTCTTACACGATACAAGATGCCTCAAGATATTAATCCAATAACCTCGCTATCCATAATAATCTGCACTAAGTATTCATATGTGGTGATCCCCCTAATCCTACCGATTTCTTGTTCGAGCGATTACCATTAACTGAGCGTATATTGGACAAATCCTAACTTTGTCTTCTAGTAATCTTTCTCTAACACCACAAAAGAAATACAACTTCCAACTCCGCCTTTCAGGCCGTTGATACTTGATTTTGTCAAAGTCTTCCTTGGAGAATATTGGAAACTCTCATCTTGTTAGATACTTCTCGATCCCAAATTGCACTTAAGAAATGATACATGCACCTATTACAAATATAAAAAAACATCTACACACAAAAACATTAGATACCCTAATGTACCACTAGTCTCCTTTTCACTCAATCTTTAGATGAGGGTCCTTAAACATAAAAATAAATTACGGATGAAGATGGTGAATAGTTCCAGATGATCTCAACAACAACTGACATTATGAGTGATTAGTCAACTAATTCAACTTTGATGAATGATGAACACACACCTAAGGTTCAAACAAGTTTCTAAATGAGTGTGTCTTGATTATTGATTGTTATCAAGAGCTTGATCAAATCCTCAAAAAGATTTGCACAAACATGATGCAACAAAAATAGATAAAGAATTTACATTGGCTCAATGTCAAAGATTAGTGTTTTGTGAAGAATAAAGAAGAATAATGTACAGATGAACACTCTAAGAAGAAAGGATAAATAATCATTATTTTTGTCTCTATAGATCATCATAGATTTCCATAACACCAAAGTTTTAGTAATTCATTTTTATGTAATTCATTTTAATTTAATTATGTATTTTGTGATGAATTATGTGTTTCATGTGTGTGTGGTGTAGAGGGATGGTTGAGAAGGATAATGTAGTTGTGGGGTGTAGAGAAAGGGTAAGAGGTTAATAGTAGTAATTTAGAATTATTTTTAATCACTTAAAATAATAGTAGCTATTTAATTTAATTAAAATAAAATGGAAATTAAGGAGAATGACAAAGTATGGATTTTGGGAGCAAGGAAGGATAAAATAGAGAAAAGTCAAATAAGGATTTTGTTTTATAAATAAAGAAGTTGAGAAAAAGTGAGAGTTTGGTCAGTACATGAAAAATTGGTTTGAAGAGGCAAGAGTATCATTGGAAACTTAGAGTTATGAGAGAGGGAAGAACACCATGAAATTCAGATTCCTTTTGATGTTAGTAGAACCAAGGTAAGGGTGGGAAATTGTTTCAATAATAATATGTGTGATGGAAGGGTAAAGTGGTAGAACCCTTAACCTCCTTAGGATTGGGTGTTTTAAATCTCAATTCTTATTTTGTGTTATAATTATGGATTGCATGATGAAATTAGTGTACCCTATGTAGGTATATATTTTGTTTTAATGTTGTTGATGATGTTATACCATTAATTGATGTTTGAAGGTTTTGACATTCATTGTGTTATTGGTGATTTAGAGATGATGAGTATGATGGTTGTTGTAATATGATGTTGATTCATGAAAACTATGGAGTTGATGATGAATTAGGAAGTCATAACCATGCAAAATTGGATTTATTTGATGGATTTTCATAGCATAAGTTTTTGGCACGTGAGGGAGTGTTTGGATGGTTTAAACACTAATTTTTGGAAAAATTTCACATTATGTGTCGACCTATGTAAGTCATAGGTTGACACCTACACTCAATACATATAACACAATGTTACAGGCTTTAAAAATGACGTACACGAGCCAACCAGTAGATATTATGAGCCGACCTATAGAGTCATGTGTCGACACATAACTGCCAGAATATTATTTTGCATTGTTAGACGATTTTAGCCATAAGTTTTGATCCATATACCCAAATGGCATGGAGTTTGAAGCGTTAGAAAGCTAATACTCAGGTATATAACATGATAGTTATAGGTGAATTATTTGAGTATTATTCCTATGTCTACTTTGTTGGTGAAGTTTTTGTTCATATGTTCGGTTAATGAATGGTTGACATATCCCGTTGATTTTGGTCATAACTTTATTTCGTAAGTCTGATTTTGATGTCGTTTGAAGACTTATAAATATAAACCCCAAATATATAACATGGTAGTGATTGGTGAGTTGTTTGAATATTATTCATGTGCCTACCATGTCGATAAATGTATTGGTTTATATGTTTGGTTGATGAATCATTGCATTGTTGTAATACTGTTGTGTGATAATGTTGTTTTGTCGATGAAGTTATGATAATGTTGTTAAGGTATTAATGTGTTGTTGTTGTTTGTTGATGTTATTAACGTTGTAACATGAATTGATTATTGTATGATGAATGATGTGATGCATAAATAGTGATATGTGTATGGGGATCCTTTTTATGAACCTTGTTGTGTTAATGCATGCTATTTAAGAGTCGTGCATCATGGCATATGAGCTCTAATCTAGTTTTGGTTAGCCTCAATTCTATGGTGATTGATCGGGTGCGAGTATCTAGTTCATATTATGAGGGATTAGTGAAGCGTTACCTATGGTAAAGGTAACAAATTTTTGTGAGCCTCAATCATATGGTGACGGATCGGGTGCGAGTAGCTAATTCCTATTGTGGGGGATTGACGAAGCATTACCTATCATGATGGTCGCAGTTTAGTATGCCATGGTTCCAAGAGGGAATATGATCTTATGGTGGGGATTATGGAGTGAAATGAACCTGAGTGTTCATATTTGGTACCATATGCATGTCGAGTAGGTGTTGAGTACATTCACTATGCCATAAAAGACATTAGACAACGTTACTTTTGCCCTTAGACAGCGCTTTAAAGCGCTTTCTAAACCTGTGCTGCTAAAGGTTTAGACAACGCTTTGGTTAATGTTAAAAGCGTTGTCTAAAGGTGTTAAACCTGCACTGCTAAAGGTTTAGACAACACTTTGGTTAATGTCAAAAGCGTTGTCTAAAGGTGCTTTATACAACGCTTTATTGTCAAAAGCGCTTTCTAAACCCCACCTTAGACAATGCTTTTTGCCTTTTTTTTAATATACCTTAAACATCACTTTTTTTATGGTATACCTTAGACAACGCTTTCACTAAAAGCGCTTTCTAAACCCCACCTTAGACAAAGCTTTTAATGAAAGCGCTTTCTAAACCCCACCTTAGACAACGCTTTTGGTTGAAAGCGCTGTCTAAGGTATACGAAATTTTTAAAAAAAATTTCTTTCGAAAGCGTTGTCTAGATTTGACAAATTATAGGCACCTGTTTTGTATCCACATTTTTCACCTGGTTTTTAAACCAAAATTTGTACCTGTTCATTCCAACCAGAATTTGCACCAAATTTGCCTATTTAAACGTACCAATTTAGGCACCGATTTATATATATAAAACAATTAGATTTTCAAACCAATATCTACGAAACAATTTATACAAACGTACCAATTTACGCACCAATTTTAATGTATAACATAGTTTTTACAAATCATTTCATCCAACTATACATTTTGCTTCAAATGAAATCTACATAAACAAAAATGTGATAACACTCCGAGTTATAGATTTTCATCCAACTATACTATAACCTGAAACAACACAAAAATATTGTAATTGATCAATTAAAACAAGTCATAATCAATATGTCTATAGTTACATATACATACTCAAAATTTTCATCAATTAAAGTAAGAGTACAATATACCTTATAACACTCCGAGCTCCATAATGAATTGACACCAATCCTCTTTAATTTCTTCCAAATGATCTCTTGAATAATATGCACACTTGAATTCATCAAAGTACTACATAATAATATAACATAGTTTGATTTAGTTTCAACTATTTAATTATATGAGAAATATGTGTTAAATATTAAAATAAATCATAAGTTAGAAATACATACATCGATTGGAATATCTAATTGGTCCAAAAAAACAGTTTCTTTCATAAACCTCAACATGAAATATCCGTAATCTATACCATTACGTTGACGAGGACACTACACATGAAAAGAAAATATAGATAAATCCTATGTTTTATCAAGTATCATCACTAATATAATAAAAAATGTGATAATTAATATACCGCCACTTTTATCCATGTAATGTTGTTGGCTCTCCTCTTTGATACTTAGATATCTCGTTGGGCTTGAAAAGCTTGTATAATGTTAATAAAATATAAATGAAAATTTAGAACAATTCACATAAAAAATAAATACACACATGAATATTTAGAACAATCTCACTTACGTGTCAATCATGTTCTTCATATTTGGGTATGTTGTCCAATTGTTGCACCCCAAAATTTTCCCTCACAATACAAGACTTTGTGTACTAAGAAGGTTCACAAGGTTCACAAGATTCACAATATTTACAAGACCTTTCATGAGGTTCATGAAGTCTACAAGACACTTTATGAGGTTCACAAGACCTTTCATGAGGTTCATGAAGTCTACAAGACATTTTATGAGGTTTACAAGGTTCACAAAACATCTTATGATGGTTCACAAGGTTCACAAATCGTCAGAAGAGTTGACAATTCCCTCAGACAATGCACCTCCTAAGAAGTGCATCCAAAACTAGGGTTTTGACTTTAATCAGGCTAAATGAACTTCCAAGACTTCAAGTGAGCTTCATAACATCTTATATGTGTGTAAGAACCCCCATGACAAGTTTCAAGACTTTTCTCAAAGGTTTGCTCAGTCAGATGATCAGATAAGTCAAAATCAGTCAAAGCAGTTAAAAAGTCAAACTGAGGTCAACTGTGGTCAAACCAAAGTCAAACTTCATGATTTTTTGCCAACATCAAGTATATGAAGTAAAATTCATCATTTGATCAAGGGTTGATCATGATTCATCAAGGATATTTCAGATCATCAAGAATCAGGAGTTTCTAAATTAGGGTTTCCTTAGTAAAAGTCAACTGAACTTTGACCAGCCATAACTTTCACATGCTTCATCACCAAGTCTCCATACAAAGCTCATTTTGAAGGAAATTGAATTCTCTACAACTTTGTGTCTCACAAGCCAAGCCCAAAAATGCTTCATTTGGAAGGTATGAGCTAAGACATTATAGGTCCTTTTGAAAGTCAACAAAAAGTCAACAACTTCAAAAGGGCATAACTTGAGAATGGTAAATGATATGGACATGAAACCAGTGGGGTTGGTTATAGGACTCTTCAAGCTTTCCAAAATGTCCAAGAACACCCTCATAGCATTAAAATTGAAGGATGTGTGCCCTTGCAAAGTTGGGAAATGTTTGGTTGGTTTATGAAGAAAATGGAGGTTTAAAACTAATTTTTTCTAAATGGGCTTGCCATATGATGACCCAATCCATACCATGACCTCATGCACGACCCAAGTCTATAAAAATCAGATTTTTTATTATTTTATTTTTATTTATTTTGATTTAATTCATTTAAAATCATTTTAAATTAAAATAAAATATAAAAGTCAAAGATTTAAAAATGATTGAGCTTCTAGAAATTCATAAAGGTGATTGGTATCAAAGTGGTAAGAGAATCATGGTGATTTGCTTAAAATAGAAGGTGTTCATACAAGAATATTTGAATTTTAAAGCCTTATCTTTTTGAATCTTTTCCAATTAAATCTTTCACACAAACATCAAATTTTTTAACCTAAATTCATCACTCTATAAGTATATGACTTAACCCTACTCATTGGAGACGATTTGCAGCCTCCCAAGTGTAAGTTTCATATTTTAAAAAACCTCACAAAAGTCAAATTCGGTTTCAACTCCACAAGGCATTTGAAGGTATTTTAAAGACATAACAATGATCCCTGGACTTCACTAATCATGTACCAATGATTATATGCATCCATAACCTCATGAACATACCAAACCGAATCAAAACATTGACCTCTTTAAGTTTTTTTCGTTTTCATACATACATGTAATATAAATTGATTTTGATTCTGGATTTGTGTTTGTGTTAAGCTTGTGAACGTTTCTGGACAAATTAATTTGACTTTCGATGCAGGAGTAAAGAAACACCATTGCTAGGGTTTCGGCCATGGATTTGGGGTTTTATCTTAAACCTAATATAAATAAGTTCTAAGAACATAGGACAACTCTATGGACCTTGGGGATTATGAAACACTGATCATTGTTGAGAAATTTTACTGTTTTGATGCTTGTCCAATTTCGTAGGTTTTTGTACTTTGAAACTCGCAGGAAATATTGCAGCAAAATTTGTATGAAATTTCGCAGGAACCAAGGAAGAAGAAGACCCCTGCGCGCGAATTTCATATTTAAAAATTGAATATAATATTTGTTTGTTTTGTTTTGATATTATTTCACAAATGCTGGCTGGCTCAATTGGTTGTGTATGCGCGTGTATTGCTGAAGGGTATGGGGTTCGATTCCTGGACCAAACCATCTTTTTCTTGTTTTTCCATTTAATTAGCAGTTTTATTATATTATGAATTGTGATGGTTAGATGGACAGGTGCGCTCTCCCAGCTGGATTGGTTAAAGTGTTTGTGTGATGTTTAAAGGTCTTGGGTTCGATCCCCCCAGGCCTTTTCTTTTTCTTTCTTTTTCTTTGATTTTCAGAAATAACACAACAAAACCAATTGAACCCATGATATTAGCACCTGCGCGCGCTGGCCTGGTGGTGGATGTTGCTAGCTTAAGTGTTTGAAGGCCAGAGGTGCTGGGTTCAATTCCCAGCCAGGTAAGTTTTCTTTTTCTTTTTATTTCTATTTGTTTTGCTTATTGTTAATATTAATTAATTAAAATTATAATCTTAATTTAATAAAATCTTGATAATATTTTCTAAAACAAATTGTTTTTTTTTGTTAATATGTATATATTATAATTTATTTGTATAATTAGATTAATATTTAATATTTAACATTTTTTTGTATATATAACCTAATTTATTTTTATAAACCCTAAAAACATATTTTTTTTCAAACCCTAATTTTCTTCTTCTATTATTTATATTCATAACTTCATTAAAATTCTTAATTTAATTTTTGTTAATGTATAAATTATTTATAACTTAAATTCTTGTATGTAAATATAATTAAGAGTTAAAATTCTTAATATAATAATATAACCTAATTTGTTTAGAATTTAATTTTGCATGTAAATAATTTTATTATATGTTTAAAAATAATTGCTAATTTAATTTTGTAATCATAATTTATTTTCATAATATGTTTATAACTAATTAATTTAATTTTTTTATAATTTGCAAATAATTTAATAATTAATTGTTCACATTTTCTTATTAACTATAAATAATCATTTATATCAAAATTTAATCTTTTAATTATTATATTATTTTTGCTATCATTATTAATTATATTCTTATGATATTTGTTTATTACTAACCCCATTTAATTTAATATTATTTTTATTATTTTTATTATTTTCACTAACCCAATTATTGTCATTATTTAATATTTTGCTTATTTATTTAAATTGCTTTATTATTATTATTGTAATTGCTCCTTGGTGTAAATATTTATTTATAATGTTTATTATTTATATTTTATGCTATGGTTAGTAAATAGGGAGTGTAACATGTATGTTTATTTAAAATTAATTTAGATCACTTAATTTAAAGATAAATATGTAAAATTGTACACTCACACACGTAAGTCGATCTTTGATCGCCATCTCACTTCCTTAGGGATACCTCTCATGTTGCCTAATCAAAAAGGTCAAGTAGGGTGTATAAAGCAAAAGTCCCTCAAAATAAAATCATCTAGTCCCTTAACAAATAAAAGATCAAGTCCCTTTCGAATGTTGCCTTCGTAATGATCTTGTCCCTTTCGAATAAAGATGATAGTCCCTCCAAAATTGCTTATACACCCCACAGTTGCCTAAATAAAAGATGACTCTCTACTTGTCCCTCACATCCAAGGTAATGACTACCTATTTCTTAATAATAGGGATAGTCTTACCATTTAAAGGATTCAAGAACAGAAAAGACTTAAACTTTAGGGTAGGTTCCTCATAGTCACTTGCTCACTATTTAAAAACTTTTCTGTTGGGTGCTCTTATGTGTGAAAGATCACTTTCACACATAGGAATTAGATCACTTTAAAATTGTTTGCCTTGTTTGCTTTATACTTATCTGTTGGGTGCTCTTATGTGTGAAAGATCCTAACCCGGATCTAGTGTACCTTAGGCAAATGGCAATAGACCAAGGAAACTGTACGACGTATACCGATATGGTTGATCTGGTGGCCATAGTTAGTGTGACTTCTTGGTTGGTGCTTATGTTCCTTAAGTCAAGTTGAGGATAATATGAGGCTGCCATATGTTGTCAATACACTAACTGACTTTTAGAACCCTAGTCATCCCATCTTGGCCTTTAGAAAGTAGTGAGATAGCCGGCTTTGGTGAAGACTGAAGTTGGTTGATACTCGATGCTACACTCATTGAGATCTTAAACCTGGAGGGTTTTGGTTGGCAAGTAAGTTGCCTACTGAACAACCACCCTTGTGAAGGATCAATGATATTGAGATCCCTTAGAACCTGGTTCCTTTATAGGACAGGATGAACCACCTAAACTTCAGGGGAGGATACTTACCTTTAAACCTCATGCAAGCCTTCAAACCTAGGGCTATTGTGTGACTTGTTTGTGTGTGCCACATGTTTGTGATTGAGCATAACATCATGACATCATGCATCATAAGCATAGCATTTTCACTAACCATTTCAAGGACCAAAGGATTTATCTTTGTTCTTTGTTGCAGGTCATGGCTTCTGCTCGTAGAAACACTATCAGGATCAACTTTGTAGGCATACCTGCTAAGCTTAAAAAGTTGGTTTCTCAAGTGTCTGATCACTCCCAGTTCATCAAGAGACATGGTCACCTATTGGATCTAGTCACCTCAGGGTTCAATGAAGACATGATGAGTGTCCTGTTTCAGTTCTTTGATCCTAAACATCATTGCTTCACATTCCCCGACTACCAGCTGGTTCCAACCATGGAAGAGTTCTCTAAACTTCTAGGTATACCTGTTTTTGATCAGAAACCATTCACAGGCTTGGAGAAGGAGCCTAAACCTGAGGTTATTGCTGCAACTCTACATCTGAAGAAGTCTGACATTGTTCTAGAAACGAGAAGTGGAGTCAAGGGAATTCTTGCTAAAATGTTGATAGAGAAGGCTCAAATGTTCTTGAAGGCTATGAGTTATGATGCTTTTGAGGATATCTTAGCCTTGCTGATTTATGGCTTAGTGTTGTTCCCCAATCCAAATCAGTTCATAGATGTTCATGCCATCAACATATTCCTGAGTCACAATCCAGTGCCTACATTGCTTGGAGACATCCTACATTCTCTTCATACTCGTACTACAAGGGCAAGAGGAACTTTGATGTGTTGCATACCTTTGCTATCTAGGTGGTTTATTTCTCACCTTCCTCGCTCAGTAATGAAGAATGAGCAAGGGTTCAGATGGTCCAAAAGGATCATGTCACTCTCGCATTCAGATATCCATTGGTGCTCCAGATCTATGGAGAATGTCACTATCATTGATCATTGTGGGGAGTTCCCTAATGTGCCACTTCTAGGCATAAGAGGAGGCATCACCTACAACCCCTCTCTAGCTTTACGACAGTTTGGTTACGCTCGGAGTGATGGTCCACATGACATGTTGATTCAGGGCATTGTGTTTGACTACGACAACGATCTGCAAGGTTACCGTCAGAGATTCATACGAGCATGGGGAAAAGTGAACAAAGTTGACAGCAAGACTCTGGAACCCAAATACACTATTCCTATGGAGACTTATCTCAGATGGGTGCGATCTCGTGCTCAGACTCTCATGATGCCATATCCTGCTATCCTGCCAGTTACCATGGAACCTGTTGCTGAAGGAGATACTGCTTATACCATCCTTCACCCAGACATGCCTACTAACATGGAAGACTTGCAGAGATCTTGGATCCAGTTGAAGGAGCAAAAGGATACTTTTGAGGCTCATTACAAAGCAAGCCAAGAAAAAATCCTGGAACTAACAAAGCAACTTCACGAGGAGCGGAATCTCAACTCATACCTCAACACAAAGAGGAAACGTCCATGGGAGACTTAAAACCCCATCTCTTGTATTTATTGCATTTCATTTTCTGTAAGCCCAAGAGGCAAAACAAATTTATTACTAATAAAAGTTTACCTTCTTGTTTGTTTAAGCAAATTTAAATCCTGCGGTCCTTGAAAACATTGCATACGCATTAATACATCATATCATTGCATCACAGGTTTATTGTGCACAGGTTTCTCATCTTCTCGCTGTTTATTTCAGCAATGGCTCTTGAACAAACAGTTAAGGATCTCCAGGCACAAAATGCACAGTTCCAAGAGCTGATCCTGAACTTGTCCAAAGGGCAGGATGAATTGAAGACACTGCTGGCCAAGAAGACTAAGAAGACTAGAAGGTCAGGAGGCCTGATCAACATGGGAAGAAGGTTCAGAGGTCCTATCAAGACCAAAGAACAGGTTGAAGATTATGAGTCTGAAGAGTCTGAGAAAGAGGGAGGCAGTCTCCACAACACTATGGGGGACTCTGATTCTGAGGCTAACTACTATCATGAGCCTAATGAAGATAAATTCAAGATGTTGGTGGATAGAATGGATGCTATGGAATTACAGAAATCTTCTGGGCTGGATTTTGAAGACCTGAGTCTGATATCTGGGGTAGTCATACCCATTGGTTTCAAGGTTCCTACTTTTGTTGTTTATGATGGGGTCTCTTGTCCCAAGCTACATCTGAGGTCTTATGTCAGGAGAATCCAACCTCATACTGCTGATAAAAAGTTGTGGATCCATTTCTTCCAGGAGAGCTTATCTGGAGCTCAATTGGAATGGTACTACCAGTTGGAGAGTGTCAACATCCGGGATTGGAATGATCTTGCTGAAGCCTTCTATAAGCAGTATCAATACAATGCTGACTTAGCTCCTACTCGCATGCAACTTCAGAGCATGTTTATGGGTGCTAAAGAAAGTTTCAAGGAGTATGCTCAGAAGTGGAGAGACTTGGCTGGAAGAGTGCAACCACCTCTAACTGACAGGGAGTTAGTTGATATGTTCATGTGCACATTGAATGGTCCATTTTACAGTCATCTCATTGGAAGCTCATCATCTGGCTTCACTGAGTTGATAATGACAGGAGAGCGTGTAGAAAGTGGTATCAGGAGTGGCAAGATTCAAGTGGGTGCTTCTTCATCAGGTGCTGCAAAGAAGCCTCCCAGTGGGAAGAAAGAGTCAAATGCTGTTTATGGTCAACCTGATCGTAATAGAAGGCATCAGTATGTGAGTGCAATTCATATTTCAAGTCCAACTCCTACAACACCAGAGCAGCCACAGGGAAACCAACAGAGGGCTAGAAGGCAATTCACTAAGATCAACATGTCAATGGCTCAGGCATTGCAACACTTGTTGAAGGCTGAACTTATCACTCTGAAAGATGCTCCTCAGAATCCTAATGTTACCTCTCCCAGGTACAATCCTAATGCACGATGTGCATATCATTCAAACTGCCAGGGACATGATACCAATAGTTGCTGGGTGTTGAAGAACAAAATTCAAGATATGATTGAGGCTGGAGATTGAGTTTGACCCTCCGGGTACTCCAAATGTGATCACTGCTCCCATGCCAAATCATGAGAAGACTGTCAATGCAATTGATGAAGATTTACATATCTATTCAGTTGCGGAGTTGACCACACCATTGTCTGTTATCAAGAAGAAGTTAGTACAAGCTGGGTTCTTTCCAGGTTGTCGTGAAGACTGTTTGTATTGTATCTATAAGCCGGATAGTTGCTGGAGATTGAGAGATGGAATTCAACGTCTCATGGATAAATATACCATAGTGTTTGAGAGGACTCCATCGTCTGTAGAGAGTATGGTGGATCATATTACTAAAGGTAGGAAGACTGAAGAGGTTGATATGGTTGATAAAGTACCGGTAAGGATCACTTCCAAGGGACCTGTTAAAATCACTCATAAGGGTCCAATTAAGATTACTGCTGAAGGCCCTGTGAAAATAGTTGCTGAAGCTAGAGTGGCTCCTCTGGTCATTACCACTCCTGGTCCTATTCCGTATACGTCCGATAAAGCTGTGCCTTGGCATTATGGATCTGATGTTTATATCCATGGTGTTAAACAAGAACCCTTAGTTGATATGCCTGTGGATGTTGATAATATTGATGGATCTAGTAAGATCACACGAAGTGGAAGAGTCTTCTCTCCTCCAGTTACTTCCAAGAATGCAGTTACTCCTGCTGCTACCTCCACCACTGATGCTCGGGGCAAAGGTCCTGTTATTGAACCTATACCAAATGATGTCCCAGCTGCTGATGATCTTGCTAAGCAGATGGAAGAAGTATTGAAAATCATTTGCAAGAGTGATTATGATATTGTTGATCAATTGGGGCATACTCCCTCCAAGATTTCTATGATGTCCTTGTTGTTGTGTTCTGAGGCTCATGCCAAAGCTCTGATCAAGTTTCTGAAGACTGCTCATGTACCCAATGCGATTTCTGTGGACCAGTTTGAGAATTGTGTTGCTCACCTGACCTATGATAATGGGTTAGGTTTCTCTGATGCTGATTTGACTCCTGCCAAGAGGGATCATAACAGGGCTCTGCATATCTCAATTGAATGCAGGGGCACTACCCTGTCACATGTATTGATAGACAATGGTTCCTCTCTGAATGTGTTGCCCAAAGAAGTCCTGAATAAGCTGAGTCCTGAAGATGATGTGCTGAAGCCCAGTAATATAGTGGTAAAGGCTTTTGATGGTTCTAGAAGAGTGGTGCATGGAGAAATTGATCTCCCAATCAAAGTTGGTTCTTAGGTTTTCAATGCTACTTTTTATGTCATGGATATTCGTCCGTCGTATTCTTGTTTGCTGGGACGTCCCTGGATCCATGGGGCAGGTGCTGTAACCTCTACATTACATCAGAAGTTGAGATATCCAGTAGAAGGAAAGGTTGTTACTGTCTATGGAGAGGAAGAATATTTTGTCAGCCATGTGAACACCTTCAAGTATCTGGAAGTGGAAGGTGAATATGTTGAAACTCCGTGTCAGACATTTGAAGTGGTTCCTTGGATTGTTAATGATTATGAAGCTCCTCCTGTTGTCAAGAAAGTGCCTGTGGTCACCAGAGTACCTCCAACAATGGCCTCCCTTAAAGATGCTAGAGCTGTGGTGGATGAAGGTGGTTGTACTATTTGGGGTCAGCTTCCTGATATCCCATACAAGTCTGACAAGTTTGGTTTGGGTTTCACTGCAGAGTCTCAGAAGGCTGTTCGTCGTGCTCGTGCTGTTCGTATCACCAATCAAGGGGTTATGAAAGATCAGATCAATGCTGTGGGTGACTATGATGAAGACTACAATCTGGATGCTTGGATTTTTCCTACTGTGGGTGTTGGACTCAATAATTGGAAAGCTGAAGATGTTATTCCTATCTCCTTTAGTCAGGAGTAAATACTATTACTGTATTGTTGCTTTTTAAGTTTGTAATTTCTTGAACAATAAAACTTTCAAGCCTTGTGCCTTACCCGGGGCATAATGGTGTGCTTGTTACGGGCTGTCATTTCATTTGCATACTTCATTCAATAAAAATCAGTGGACATTTCGTTTTCGTAAATATTGTGTTCCTTGTCTTTCTTTTCTTTTATTTTTGCTTTATCAGCTATGTGTTCTTACACACACCCACATCACCAAAATGCAGATCCTCATCCACTCTGGATCCTGTTGATAACAGTTCTACTATTGCCAATTATATTTTCGAGAATCCGATCTATCAAGCTGAAGACGGAAATGAGGACGATTGTGAAGTACCTGTAGAGCTTGCTAGGTTGTTACAACAAGAAGAGAAAGCCATACAACCACATGAAGAGCCAGTCGAAGTTGTGAATCTGGGGACTGAAGAAAACAGGAAAGAAGTCAAGATCGGGGCTGATTTAGAGGATAGTGTCAAGAGCAGATTGATTCAGATGCTACGTGACTATGTGGAGATCTTTGCTTAGTCCTATGAAGATATTCCAGGGTTAGATACAGACATTGTGGTTCACCGTTTACCAGTGAAAGAAGATTGTCGTCCAAAGAAGCAGAAGGTTCGTCGCATGCGTCCTGAAATGTCAGAAAAGATTAAGGCAGAGGTAATGAAACAGTTCAATGCAGGGTTCTTAGCTGTGACTTCTTATCCTCAATGGGTTGCAAATGTGGTGCCGGTACCTAAGAAAGATGGTAAGGTACGTATGTGTGTGGACTACAGGGATTTGAACAAGGCTAGCCCCAAGGATGACTTTCCACTTCCTCATATTGATGTTCTGGTAGACAACACTGCTCAGCATAAGGTATTCTCTTTTATGGATGGTTTTTCTGGTTACAATCAGATCAAGATGGCACCTGAAGATATAGAGAAGACAACATTTGTTACACAGTGGGGCACTTTTTGTTATAAGGTGATGCCATTTGGTTTGAAGAATGCAGGGGCAACATATCAGCGTGCTATGGTGGCTTTGTTTCATGATATGATTCATCATGAGATAGAGGTATATGTGGATGATATGATAGCCAGGTCCCAGAATGAAGAACAACATCTTGATCATCTGCACAAGTTGTTTGAAAGGTTGAAGAAATACAAGTTGAGACTGAACCCAAACAAGTGTACTTTTGGAGTTAGATCTAGTAAACTCCTGGGTTTCATTGTCAGTGGAAAAGGTATTGAAGTGGATCCTGCAAAAGTGAAAGCTATACGAGAGATGCCAGCTCCCCGTACTGAGAAGGAGGTTAGAGGTTTCTTGGGACGACTGAATTACATTGCAAGATTTATTTCCCAATTAACAGCTACCTGTGAGCCAATCTTCAAGTTGTTGAAGAAAGATCAAGTGATGGAATGGAATGATGAGTGCCAGACTGCCTTTGATGAAATCAAGAAATATCTGCTAGAACCTCCAATTTTGATGCCACCAGTTGATGGAAGACCCTTGATTATGTACTTAACAGTGTTAGACAATTCAATGGGGTGTGTCTTGGGGCAACATGACGAGTCTGGTCGAAAAGAGCAGGCAATATACTACCTTAGCAAAAAGTTTACCGACTGTGAAACAAGATACTCACTGCTCGAGAAAACTTGCTGCGCTTTGGCATGGGCTGCTCGCCGACTAAGACAGTATATGTTGACCCATACTACCTTATTGATTTCGAAGATGGATCCAATCAAGTACATATTCGAGAAACCTGCTCTCTCCGGAAGAATTGCAAGATGACAAATGATATTGACAGAATATGATATACAATATACTACTCAGAAGGCCATTAAAGGAAGTGTTGTGGCTGATCATTTGGCTCATCAAGCAGTGGATGATTATCAGTCAATGAGTTTTGAGTTCCCCGATGAAGACATTATGATTATTACCAAAGAACCTGGACAATATGACGGACCTGAACAAGGATCCCGATGGACTATGGTTTTTGATGGTGCTTCCAATGCACTTGGTAATGGTGTTGGTGTTGTGATCAGTTCCCCTGAGGGTTGTCATACCCCGATTACTGCCAGACTTTGTTTCTATTGTACCAATAACATGGCTGAGTATGAGGCATGTATCCTGGGTATCAGAGTTGCCATTGATATGAAAATTTAGTTCCTAGACGTGTATGGAGATCCAGCCCTGGTAGTAAGTCAGATCAAAGGAGATTGGGATACCAAGCATGATAACCTCATTCCTTACAGAGAGCATGTGTTGTCTTTGATTCCACATTTCAAAGAGATTACCTTTGGACATATTCCACGAAGAGAAAATCAGTTGGCAGATGCTTTGGCCACCATGGCATCCATGTTTGAGATCAGTTGGGATGATGAAGCTCCCAAGATTACTATTGATAGATTTGAAAAGCCTGAATACTGCAATGAGATTGGCACTGAAGGGGCAGAAGAGAAGCCTTGGTTTTATGAAGTGAAAAGATATCTTGAAGCTCAGGAGTTCCCTGAAGGGACATCTGTCAAAGATAGGAAGTTTCTAAGGAGGTTTTCTGCTAAGTTCTTTCTGAGTAATGGGATTTTGTACAAGCGCAATCATGATTCAACTATGCTTCGTTGTGTGGATAAGAAGGAAGCAACAGAGATTATGGAAGATATGCATGATGGGATCTTTGGCACTCATTCTAGTGGACATACTATGGCAAAGAAGATATTGAGAGCAGGTTACTATTGGTCTACCATGGAAGCTGATTGCTATCAACACTCCAAAACGTGTCACAAGTGTCAAATCTATGCTGATAAAGTACATGTACCTCCATCACCATTGAATGTGTTGACTGCTCCTTGGCCTTTTGCCATGTGGGGCATTGATATGATTGGTGAGATCAAACCTACTGCTTCTAATGGACATCGTTTCATCCTGGTTGCTATTGATTACTTTACTAAGTGGGTGGAAGCAACTTCATTTGCATCTGTTACCAAGAATGTTGTGGCTCGATTTATTAAGAATAATCTCATATGTAGGTATGGCATCCCTGAAAGGATTATTACTGACAATGGCTCTAATCTGAACAACACTATGATTACTGATCTCTGCACGCAGTTCAAGATTAAGCATCACAACTCTTCTCCGTATCGCCCGAAGATGAATGGGGCAGTAGAAGCTGCTAATAAGAACATTAAGAAGATTATACAGAAGATGACTGTTACGTACAAGGATTGGCATGAGATGTTACCGTTTGCTCTTCATGGTTATCGCACTACAATACGTACTTCAACAGGGGCAACCCCATTCTCCTTGGTCTATGGTATGGAAGCAGTTCTGCCCATTGAAGTTCAGATTCCCTCCTTAAGAATTATGAAGGATGCAGGCTTGGATGAAGATGAGTGGATTCAGACTCGACTTGACCAGATAAATTTGATTGATGAGAAGAGGTTAGCAGCAGTTTGTCATGGCCAGATGTACCAAAAACGAATGATAAAGGCTTTCAACAAGAAGGTTAAGCCTAAGGTATATCAAGCTGGTGATTTGGTAATCAAGCGTATCATATTACCACAGGGTGATCCTAGGGGCAAGTGGACTCCTACATATGAAGGACCATTTGTAGTCAAGACAGTATTTTTAGGAGGTGCCATGATACTTACTACTATGGATGGTGAAGACTTCCCACAGCCTGTAAACGCAGACATAGTTAAAAAATACTACGCATAAGAAGAGACCCGCTAGGTTGACTGGCCTAGGCAAAAATAAGGGCATCCCGGCAAACCAAAAGGGTTTAGGCAAAAATTAGGGATATATATATAAAAGATGTACACCCGGCAAGTCGAAAACCTGAAAAGGCGGCTTGGGCAAAAAAAGGGTATCCTGGTGGATTGAAAACCTGAAAGGGCAATCCAGGCAAAAGTTAGGGATTAAAGCATATGACTATGTCTCGTTTGGATCACCCATGAAACTGCAACCAGTTGTGTTACTTACTCAAGCTCGAACAGATAAAGCTCAATCCAATCATTTCCGTCTCAACAGCAGAAGATGAGATACTTGAAGATAATGGCAATAGTAGAATTGGAACTCAATAGGATTATTTCCCACATAGCTGATTTTCTTTGTTTTGTAAAACTTTATGACAAATTCCTCTTACTAGGATTTCTGTCTCCTTGTACAAACTTACCCATGTACGGGTCACTTTGTGATATAAATAAAATTCCATCTTTGAATCCAGATTTCCTTTTACCCTATTTACATAAGCGAAACGTCCATTGATTGTGTTTGAATGTATGTATGCTTTTGAATATGATTGTTGTTTACCAGAAATGCATGTATGCTTAATATGATTGATGTTTACCAGAAATGCATGAAAATGCAGTAATAGTATTTACTAAGGTCGAACGAGGGAAGGAATTCAACAAAGCTTCGCCGGTTCATCCCCACAAGACAGCTACAAAACCCCCAGTAGGGCAAATCCATCTTCATAAATACTTCGAGTCACATCTCCCCTGGAATTTATATCCATCTCTTTTATCCTCATACGGATAATCGGGAATTTATTCTTCCAATAGGAGTACGACGAACGAAGACGGGAGGTTATGTATGCCTTACTAGCAAACGAAGACGGGAGGTTATATATACTATATTATCAAACAAGAAGGGAACGAGTTCCTCATATTCTCCAGCAACAAATCGGGATTTATTTTCCCTGGCCAGCAGTTGTTATACAAAGATATCTAGACGCTTCAGGCTGCATGATGCATACATACATCATCTACCTCATGTCATACATATACATAAATACATAATACATTACTTAGGTGCATCATATCATACATGCATACATAATGCATAAACTAATATTACCATACAGGATGCTACCTTGTTTTCAGGTTAATTCTCCAGCAGATAAATTTCATCAACAAATTGTGACTATTGGGCCGTTGTTTATCTTCCCAAAGGTTACCACTTCCTCAGGACTGCTTTATCCTCCTGAAAGCATATTATCATTCCTTCAGAACGTTGTTTATCCTTCTGAAAGCTTCTTATACCTCAGAACGTTGTTCATCTTTCTGAAAGCATATCATCACCTCAGGATGTTGTTTATCCTCCTGAAAGCATATTATTATCTCCTCAGGACGTTGTTATCCTCCTGAAAGCTATCAATCCCTCAAGACTGCTTTATCCTCCTGAAAGCATATTATTACCTTGGGCCGTTGTTTATCTTCCCAAAGGTTATATCATTACCTCAGGACTGCTTTATCCTCCTGAAAGCATATCATTCCCTCAGGACTGCTTTATCCTCCTGAAAGCATATTATTTCCTCAGAATGTTGTTTATCCTTCTGAAAGCCTATTATTTCCTCAGAACGTTGTTTATCCTTCTGAAAGCTATCAATCCCTCAGGACTGCTTTATCCTCCTGAAAGCATATTATTACCTTGGGGCCGTTGTTTATCTTCCAAAAGGTTATGTCATTACCTCAGGACTGCTTTATCCTCCTGAAAGCATATTATTACCCCGGGACGTTGTTTATCTTCCTGAAAGCTATCATTATACTTTCATATTTGGGAATGCTTTATCCTCCGAGAAATGTACCTGAAGAACTGTTCTCCAAGTGGCATCTTTAAGCCCACTCAAGCATACTCAACTAGTCATCAGTGTCACTCTACGCACCGGTGAGTGCAAATTTTTGGGCTTTTGTGTTCAATCCCCTTCAACCTTCCAGGTCACGACTGGAAAATATACCAATCTAACCCCTCAGGTTTCAGAAAATTGAACAGGGGCAGCTGTTGCACCCCAAAATTTGCCCTCACAATACAAGACTTTGTGTACTAAGAAGGTTCACAAGGTTCACAAGATTCACAATATTTACAAGACCTTTCATGAGGTTCATGAAGTCTACAAGTAGGGATGGCAGGTAGACCCAAACCCGTGGGGCCCACCCGTACCCAAACCCGAGTCAACGAGTGAAACCCGATTTGACTAGGTTTGGGTTTGGGTTTGGGTTCGGGTGCCACCCGATATTTCGGGTGCGGGTTTGGGTAGTGTGAAACTCGCACCCGAAACCCGAAAGCACACCCGTTTAAATATATAATTACATTACTACCCCTAAGTATATAAGTGTAACAAAAAATAATTTAGGGTTTCACACTTTTGAAACCACTCCTTCACTTTCAGTCTTTCACAGTTTCACGGAATCACGTCTCTGTCCGGTCTCAGCCTCTCAGGTTTCAGCCTCTCACTCTCAGCGGCACGGTGGCGGTCCGGTGACACTCTCAGCGACACGGTCTCATCCTCTCAGGTTTCAAGAGAAAAAAAAATCAACCCCATTTCATCATTCTCTTAATTATCCCTTCTCACTAATTTCCATTCCAATTTTAGTTAATATGTTGTTATAATCTGCCAAATTTGTACAACTATATATTTTATCTGCCTTTGATATTCCAATTTTCTTTGCTGGATTTGGGAATTTTTTTATAGTTAGGTTTTGCAATAGTGTTAAGGTTTGAAGTTGTTTTTGAAGTAAGATAAGAAAAATAGATTTTAGTTGAGTTTGTGAAAGTGGCTAAAATGAGCATGACGGTTGCTGAGGAAGAATCAAATGGAAGATTCATGTTCCAGTTGAAATTGATTGGAAAATGCTTGATAAATTGAAATTTTTCCTCCTTGGTACTGCTTTGTTTTCTGGTGTTTCGGCAACATTGTACCATGTTGTTGTGTTGAAAACAAGGCAACAAGTTGCTCACGTTTCAACCTTTTATTTTTGTCTTCCATACATTAAGCTACTTAGTAACAGTGATATTTACTCATAATAAAATAGGCTAGCTGGTTCTTCTGTTTCTGATTAGGACATTCCAATTCCACACTTCTCTAGATGCTTTGCTTTTCTAGTGTTACTTAAAGTTGAATGAAATATATTTGTAGTATAATTAGGAGTTATAGTAATCACCAACTACTATGTGTTTGAAAATGTATTCTAAATAATGCATTTGATAATCAATGTTGTATATGTGTGAGTCAACTACATATATTTGTAAGTGTCGCTCCCGAAGATTGGGGAATAGGCCCAGATAAAGGTACAGACGCGAACGGTCGGCGAAAGAGGACAATGAGAACACACAGCCGTGAACTCACTGGAGATGAATAGAGTCGCCAGCTAGGCATTTTTATCCCGGAGGAAAGGCAATGCTGCATAGACCTAGAAAGATATGGATAAGACGGTTGCGAACCAGAGAGACTGAGAAAGGGGGTTGGTTACAACCTGGGAAGGTGTTAGCACCCAGATTGTCCGCCGTACTCGACGGGATCCACGCTTAAAAGATTTGTGTTTTAAAGGGGTAGTGTCAGTGCAATTTGTGTGTAAAGGAGCTGGAAAGATGCACAGGTGTCAGTGTAAAAGAAGTGTGAAGTGTACAAATGATGTGTCAGTGTAAGAACAAGAATGAAATGCTCATGATAATGAGGCTAAAAGAAATAAAGCTGGAAAGAGGAGGGATATACAGAGACTTTTGTTCGATAACTGTTAAGTTATGCCTACGTATCCTCTCGTGCAATGAGGAAGTCAGAACATCGTAGTTCGACCCAAAGAGACTGAAAGATGAATTGACTTGTGAACTGCTTGCTTGTCAATGCTCAAGTGTATGACCTGTCTGGCTCAGGTGCTAACTGTCTTGCATTAGACGGAAGAAGCAAGTTCTCGTTCATGAGTGAAGATGATGAGAAAAGAATCCCGGAGGAGACGTTTATTGTTTGTTTTTGAGTTTTCAGTTTTTTATTGCTTTTGAAGGTTTGTCATAAGTTAATGAGCTTGAGCCTAAACCAATGGTTTTAGTAAACTCATCACATCCTCCCTCTGATTAGGGGTAATGAGAATACCTTAAGTGTGAAGTCAGCTTCTCACACTTAATCACCTTTGATGTAGGATTAAGATCATTAACCTACTTGTGACTATTTAGATTTTTTGTTGTTTTTGTTTAGTGTTGAGTAATGAGATTAAGCCATAACCAGGGATTAAACAGACTCATTACACCATCCTAATAGAAGGATAATAGATGAGAATGTTTAAGCTGAGGAAAGCTCCTCAACTTAATCCATGATTAGGGATTAAACTCATGACAAAACAAAACCTTTGATTAAGTGGATTTTATTTAATGATATGATGATGAAGTGATTTTTAGGGTTTGTAAGACAACTTGAGGGGGACTTGTCCATTAACACTAGGGTTAGTCCTTCTTAACCAATTAAGGAAGAATTAGAACCCTAATGCAAGGCCCAAGTTACAAGCTTGATGTCTTGATGATTATTAAATGAATTGATTAGAGGAGTTAAACACATTAAGGGTTTAACACTTAGGATTAAAGTTATACACTCCATCCTAAGAGAAGGATGCAGGCATAAGCTTAATCACAAAGCCTTAAAGCCTTTAGGGTTTAGTCCCTGATTATGAGGTGAGAAGAGAAGACTCAAAAGAGACACAAAGGTAAAACTAAGAGGGGAGACTAATCGAAACCCTAATCATTGTCATGCTTGGTTGTTCCTAAGGTTTGTGAGGTTTTCAAGGGAAGTCTTCAATGGAACCACCAGGAAGCAGATGAAAGGATCAGGAGAAGCAAAACAACTTGCTTCATTCAAGAAGTCAAGTCACTTGAAGAAAGAAAGTGGGGAGAAGAAGAATGAGCAAGCTCAAACTCAAACACATATAAAAATGCAGCATGGATGCAAGAGAGATGAAAAGAAAAGTTATGAGAAGTGAAGGCAAATTCACTTCTCAAAGTCACTTACCACCTGAAAGGTTAGAAAAGAAATGCAATGCAATGCAAAATGGGATGAGATGACATGATGAGAAACAAAACCAGAAGCAAATACATGATGCTAATGATGCTATGAGATGCTACAAACATGAGGCAGCACAAGGAAATGATCATACAAGCTTATGAATGCAAATGGGACAAGCTAAAACACATGAACATACATGAAAAGTTATGAAGTGCACATGACATACAACATGGACAATACATGATGCAATGATCAAACATGCTTCCAATATGTCTTATGATGTCAAATGAATCAAATGGATGCTTGAAATGTCATGGCAAGTCTTGTTATGCAGGAAGATGCAAGATGGATGCATATGGGAACCCAAATTAGGGTTTATGAACAATACATCAAACAAAAATCAAAATCAGAAGCAAACCCTAAGATAAAAAATTGAAAATGCCACTCAAAGGACCCCTAATCCTATACTAACCCAATGCCCAAAGGAGAGGTTTCAACTCTTAACCAATTTCAAGTTATGGTTTTCCTAAGTTATCTAGGGTTTTAGGGTTCCTTAACAAGAAAAATGTCAAACAAATGGAAAATGAAAGATCAAATCATGGCCATTTAATCCTACAAACTACATGACATGCTAAACACAATGCAAAAAGAATCAAAGTCCAACTCTTTATGGTTAGGCAGAAATGATTTTTGGAAGTTTGGATCAAAATAATGCATCAAAATGATTTTAATTCCATGAAAAATTCTCAAAATGCATCAAGATCAAAAAATAAATTTGGTTTGAGGGTTGGACAATGTTTCTAAATGTCTTAGAACATTTCATGAATTTTTTTGTAATTTTTAAATACCTAAAAGTATTTTTAATAAATTAATTTTCATTAATCAATTAAAAATAAACTTTTAAATATTTAAAAATACTTTTTTAATGCTAAAAATGAAAATAAAAATATTTTTGTGTTTTAAAAATTAATGAAACTCTTGAGAAAAAGTTTCATAATTTTTAAACAATTTTTACTATTTTTAATAAATTGCACAAGTTAAATGAGAAAAAATGAAATAAAAACAAAATAAAATAGAAAGTATTTCAATCTGATGGTGGAGATTTGAACTGGGGTGGAAACCATTGACCGCGCGCGTTTATGAAGGGTCCAGATTGCTTCTGACTTTAATTAAGTTTTATGAAATAATTAAATGAGTTAATGGTGATTAGGGCACAGAGGACCCATCTGAACCACTCATCCACGCGCGAAGTCAAGGAAAGTCAAAGGATCCTACGCTCAAGATTCAAATGGACTTAATGACCTGAGATTAGGGCAAATGACATTCAGGTGACCGGAGGGAAGCTCCGGTCATCTTCTCCGGCAACAACAAAACCCTAGAATACGATTCAGGCCACCATTCTTCAAATCAAAGCCAGGGAAATGTTCCTCTACTCAAACCTTACTCAAAACACCTTTCAAACTAAATTTCTCATGCTTAAACTAAGGGAATCGAAGCCATGAAGATTCACGGGCAAAGTTTCAGAGCCCTGGTAAATCCCCATTTCTCACTCATTTCTAATTCTAAAACCATCCCCATGATCAGCAAGGCATACACAATCAATTTATAACTTAAAAATCAAGCTCTGAGAGAAAAGTTTCATGGCCATACCTGAGATGGAGACTCCTGTTTCTGGGCTTTCAGAGCTATTCTTTGGTGCAAGCTTGCTCCACTGACTCCCCTGGTGCTAATGGAAGGCTTGGAATGAGCTTAAACAAGCTAGTTTGAGAAGTCCAGTTCTGGTGTATCAGAAAATGGAGTTTGTGCATAGGCTGTTTCAGATCAATGTGAAGGGTGGTATTGGTTCTATGGATGTTTTCTGGTTGATTGGTGAAGGTAGAATGAGTGTTTGATGACTGTGGAAGGTTATTCGAAGAGAGGAAAGTTTTTGCAGGTTTTTGGATATGTTGTGTTCTGGCCAGTTTCAATGCTCAATGCTTTGCTATATCACCTCCAACTTGTGTGGATAGCCTGTGGGGCAGGTTAGTAGGGTGGCTGTTTACTGTGCCAAGAGTATGGGAGCCTTTTGCAAAAAAGTCAAGTTTGTGTCCTTGAGAGTATGGGCCATGGCAGCAGCAGGTTCAAGTCATGTCTTGCTCCAGCTTGAGTTGAGGAGGGCCCTTGGATTGTTTGTAGCTGACTGCAACATGTGGATGACAAGCTATGCTAGCTTTTGCAACTTGCCCACTTGATGTTTCCTCATGAATTTGTGCCATGTACATGAAAAACTCTTGCTGAATTTTGTTGCACAATGTTGCATTTAGTCATGGCAATGTTTAGAGATCAGCTAGTGATCACATAATTCCTTGAGGAATGGTTTTGCCAAGAATCCCCCTTTGCATACTCATGAAACATGCCTCATGGAACTTTGAAAATCAAGGCAAGCAATGTAAAATTCCTTGGGCCAATTCTGTCTTTGGGGTCATGTATGATCATGTGATGAAGCTTTGAAGTCAATTTGTAGTCACTAGAATGCTTGGTACATGAATTTGCAAATTTCCAATTGGTGCATAACTTGAAAATTAGTGATTTTTGCCAACTTTGATGGACCATAACTTTTGATCCAAAATGAATTAGGTCATGTTATTGTACTTTTTGAAAAGGGAAAGATCTAATCTACAACTTTCATGACCAAAGTTTTTCCATTTGAAGCATTTTTGGATCAAAAAGCAAGGCTTGGAAAGTGGCATAAAATGACATATTCTTCAAAAGTCAACCATGCCCTAAAAAGTCAACTTTGCAAAAACTTGTAATTCTTGAATTTTGTGAACTTCAACCTTCTTCCATGATCAAATAAAGATCATATAAACTCAAAATGATGAAGATCACCCCTTGGTTGGGTCATTGGGGGCCTCAGATGCCCTGATTTTGCACTGACTTGTCCAGAAAGTCAACCCTTGATCAGATGACTTCCCCATGGAATTTCTTCATGAAAATTGATATGCATACTCCCTATACCATATAGAGACCAATGGAAACAAGAATGACCAAAAAATTTGGGGTTATGGCCTCTGAAACCAAAACCCTAATTTTAGGTCAACTGTGCAGTCAAACCTGGCTCTGCATCCATACCAATCCCAGTTCTTGTGATTCTTTGGCATTCTTGACTTTGAAAGGATGTAATATGATATAAGAACAAACATGGATCCCTTTGAAGTGATTGTTGACCTTTGGAATGGCTCAAGAAGCTCTTGGATTGCTCAGATCACAAACCCTAGATGCAGATGACTTTGAAACAATGCAGTGACTCAAAAATGTGATATGAGATGATATGATTGTGTTCATGCATATGAGATGATCACAAGCCATGGTGTAAATGGGTGAGGGCAAATTTGGGGTGTTTACAGCTGCCCCTATTCAAACATGAGTTAGCTGTGCAGGATGTAAGCGACGGCTTATCAGGCAAACAAGATAACTTGTGGTTGAATACCAAAGACAGTCCAAAATTTGCACTCACAGAATGAAGAAGAAAAGGGATATAGATTGTAAAGAAAATAAAGTATATTGTAAAGTGTGGGGAATAAAGCAATGACGGGGACGGCCGACACGCTGGGGATAAAAGGTAAAGCCAAGACGGGGACGGCCGACTAGCTGGGAAAAGTAAGAAATTATGATGGGGACGGCCATCAAGATAAAGTTGTAAAATTCTCTGGGGATTAATGAAACATGACGGGGACGGCCATCAAGTTCATAAAGCAAAGTAACCAACGATGGGGACGGCCATCGGGCTAAAAGAAAAGGGACCACGACGGGGACGGCCATCGGGTTAAAGAATAAATGAAATAAACAGATGATGAGGTACGGTCATCAAAGGTGAAGGACGATCACCTAGCAGGGGACGGCTGCTCTGTCGGGTTAAGATGAGGGACGGTCATCTAAGGTGGAGGACGACCACCTGGCAGGGTACGGCTGCCGAAAATATCGCGACATAGGACGAATGCCGGATAGGAAATCAACGATGGGGACGGCCATCGGATGAGCATGATGTAGGACGACCATCAAGAGGTGGAGGACGACCACCTAGCAGGGGACGGCTGCTCTCAAGGTTTATCATAACACAGGACGAGTGTCAGATAACCAAAATCAACAATGGGGACGGCCATTGGATAAAATGATGAAGGAGATCATCAAAGGGTGTAGGACGACCACCTAGCAGGGGACGGCTGCTAAAATCAACGATGGGGACGGCCATCGGATGAGCATGATGGAGGACGACCATCAAGAGGTGGAGGACGACCACCTAGCAGGGTACGGCTGCTCTCAGGGTTTATCGTGACACAGGACGAGTGTCAGATAAAAAGAAAATTTGCTTACTTGGCGATCTACTGGGGAGTAGTAAACACGGACGAGTGTTTACATCCAAGAAAACAAAAGGTATAAGTGTTTGGTATTCGTGTATAGATTAAAGATGCGGACGAGCATCCTTAAGACTACGATACGGACGAGTATCAGACAGAAACAAATACTGACGCGTATTCAAAGATGATGATACGGACGAGTATCAACTGGTTAACAGAGAACACAGACGAGTGTTGAATCTGAAAGGACTCTTCTGGGGGATAGTAGACACAGGCGAGTATCTATATTCAAGAAGACAGAAGTTTTGGACACAGTGTATGGACTAAAGATGCGGACGAGCATCCTTAAGACTATGATACGGACGAGTATCATGTAGAAACAAAACGCTTGACGCATGTTCTGAGATGATGGTACGGACGAGTACCAACAAGTTAACAAAGAACAAGGACTAGTGTTGAATCTGTGGGGATATAAGTGGTACATACAAGATACGGACGAGTATCAGTATAAGCAGTAACATGGGTAGTGAGTATGAGTATTGTATAGATGAGTGTTTATCTGCTGGGGAGAGCGACACGGACGAGTGTCAAAAGGAGAAGAGTGTAATATGAACAAGTATTTGATATACAAAGTGTAGGTGACTGTGCTGGGGATATGACACGGACGGGTGTCAAGAAAGTGTATATAGGTATATGTGAGTGCAAAGAGGATGTCTTTGGCTTTCTGCTGGGGTATGACACGGACAGGTGTCAGGAAGTATCTGTAATACGGGTGATCTTGTTCGTAAAGAGTGTTCAGGTGACTTTACTGGGGAAAGATGGCACGGACGGGTGTCAAAATGAGTATATACTGGTGTTTGTGGATTGTGAGGCAGCTGCTTTTGCTGGGGACTCTGGTGGGGATTTTTCTGTACGTTGATGAACTGTCATTATTCACAAGTGTTGATTCAAGACATGGCTTATGATTATGCTATATGTTTGATTTTTGCCGTAATGCTCCGTGTTAAAACGGAATGCTACGCTTTGTGGGTGAATATGATGCGAATGCCATGATTATGCAAAGATACCAAACCGGGATTCGGATCCCGCTACTACGAAGATCTTTGGCTGATCCGCCTGAAATGGACATCCCAGCTGGGGATGAGATCACTGGTAGATCTGATGAGATATTTCTGCTCGGGAAATGGGTCAATGATAGACCTATTCCAATAAATGAGAGACCCAGCTGGGGTTTGAAAGAGCTTTCTTCGCTTTGTTGTGATTCCTTCGTGCGCTGCTCTTTCTGGATAGGGGCTGAGACTCTGTGGGGAGAGCTCCTTGGCTTTTGTATTTTGGCCGAGGATGAAATGACAACTCGGCTGGGAGCAGTAGCAAGTGGCAGCTCAGCTGGGGGAAGTCATGAGAGGCAACTCAGCTGGGGAGAGAGCACTTCGGGTGCTAAAATTGAGTGCTGATTTGCCAGCTTGCGGGGATGAAGCTTACATGCCCCAAGTTGCGTTCTGGATCCCTGCAATCCTGAAAAGACAGAGAAACGCACAAATAATCCCGAGGTATCCTTTACTGGATTCCGTCATAGGAGTTTAGACACTTCCGAGAGTAAGTATATTTCCTGCAGGCACGTTCTTATTTGAAGATAAACATCTGTATTTTATGCAATCAGTGACACCAGACATTTTTTGCAAATAAAACGTACAAAACGAGACATGACTGAAAATCTGATTTTATTAATTCACATGCCCTGAATTGGCGAGTTACAGTCAAAGAAACATATCCCCTGGAATGAGGAGATTGTTACAAATTGAGAAACAAAATGCTGGCAGTGTTGATGACGCTTTGAGGAGCTTCCCCTTTCTGCTATGACTCGTATGACATTTGACGTTCTTCTCATCTTGCTTTCTGAAGAAGGCTGAAGCTTGATCCTTCCGAGGCTTACCAAGTTGTAGGCGATACAGACGAATTCAGAATGCAGTTGTTCGCTCATTCCCTTATTTTGCATGGATCGCCCTTTCGGGTTTTCGATCCATCGGGATACCCATTTTTGCCTGAGTTGTCCAATGCGGCTTTTCAACTCAGCGGGTGTACATTTTTGTTTATTTTCCCTTATTTTTGCCCGAGTCTTTTATTCTGTTTTTGACTCGCCGGGATGCCCTATTTTTGCCTGGACTTACATTCTGTTTTTGTGTCCAGCGGGTCATTTTTATGCGAAGTATTTTTTAACTGCATCTGAATTCACAGGGGACGGGAAGTCTTCACCATCCATAGTGTTGAGCATCAGTGCTCCACCCGAGAAAACTTTCTTTACTACAAATGGTCCTTCATAATTTGGAGTCCATTTTCCCCTGTGGTCCGTATGAGGAGGGAGGATTCTTTTCAGCACAAGATCTTCTACTTGGTACTCTCGGTGCCTGACTTTCTGATCGAAGGCTTTCTTCATTCTTTTCTGATACAACTGCCCATGACAAATTGCAGCCAATCTCTTTTCTTCAATCAGACTCAGTTGCTCGAATCGGGCCCTAACCCATTCTGCTTCGTTCAGCTTAACATCCATTAGTACCCGTAGGGAGGGTAATTCAACTTCAACCGGTAGGACTGCTTCCATACCATACACAAGCTGATACGGCGTTGCCCCAGTGGATGTCTTGATTGACGTTCGGTATCCATGCAAGGCAAATGGTAGCATTTCATGCCAGTCTTTGTAGGTGACTACCATCTTCTGCACAATCTTCTTGATATTCTTATTAGCTGCCTCAACAGCGCCATTCATCTTTGGCCTATAAGGAGAAGAGTTGTGATGTTGGATTTTGAAGTCCCGACATAGCTCTGCCATCATTTTGTTGTTTAGATTGGAACCATTATCAGTAATGATTCGCTCGGGAACTCCGTATCGACAGATGATATCTCTCTTCAGAAATCTGGCTACCACTTGTCTTGTAACATTGGCATAGGAGGCTGCTTCAACCCACTTGGTGAAGTAATCAATGGCGACCAAGATGAATCTGTGGCCATTTGAAGCAGTTGGCTCAATCTTGCCGATCATATCAATGCCCCACATAGCAAAGGGCCATGGTGAAGACATTATGTTCAAAGGATTTGGAGGCACATGCACCTTATCTGCATAAATCTGACATTTATGGCACCTTCTGGCATAAGCACAACAGTCTGCATCCATTGTGATCCAGTAATAACCTGATCTTAACAATTTCTTAGCCATGGCATGCCCTCCTGCATGGGTACCAAAGGATCCTTCGTGCACTTCATGCATCAACAAGTCTGCTTCTGTCTTATCAACACATTTGAGGAGTACCATATCAAAGTTCCTTTTGTATAAAGACCCATCAGTGTTCAGAAAGAAACCACCAGCAAGCCTTCTCAAAGTCTTCTTATCATTGGAAGATGCCCCAGGTGGGTATGTTTGATCCTCCAAAAAGCACTTAATGTCATGGAACCAAGGCTTATCATCCTTGACAACATCTGCTGTGAATACATATGCTGGTCTGTCTAGTCTGGACACTGAAATTTGAGGTGCGAAGTTGGCGGTCTGAACTTTGATCATGGACGAAATGGTAGCCAGAGCATCCGCAAACTGATTCTCGTCCCGAGGGATATACTCAAGCTTGACCGTTGTAAAGAAAGTCAATAACCTCCTTGTATAATCCCTGTAAGGTACCAGATGATCCTGGTGGGTGTACCATTTTCCGTTGGTCTGATTGATTACCAGAGCTGAATCTCCGAATACGGTCAATGTCTTGATCCTGAGGTCAGTGGCTTCCTCAAGACCCATAATGCAAGCTTCGTATTCAGCTTCGTTGTTAGTGCAGTTGAAAGTGAGCTTTGCCGAGAAAGGCATGTGGACTCCCTTAGGTGTAATGAGTACTGCACCAACACCACGACCATTCATGTTAACAGCCCCATCAAACATCATAGTCCATTCTTCTTCCGGGTCGGGCCCTTCAGTGTGAACAGGCTCTTCATGATCTTTTTCTTTTATGAACATGATGTCTTCATCAGGGAAGTCAAATCTCATAGGCTGGTAGTCATCAATGGGTTGCTCAGCAAGATATTCAGACAATACACTGCCCTTGATGGCTTTTTGAGAAGTGTACTGGATGTCATATTCTGTAAGGATCATTTGCCATCTTGCAACCCGTCCGGTAAGTGCTGGCTTCTCAAATATGTACTTAACTGGGTCCATCTTTGAGATTAACAAAGTAGTGTGGGTCAACATATACTGTCTCAGTCGGCGAGCAGCCCACGCTAAAGCACAGCAAGTTTTCTCGAGCAGTGAATAACGCTGTTCACAGTCGGTAAACTTTTTGCTTAGGTAGTATATTGCATACTCTTTTCGACCAGACTCGTCATGCTGGCCCAGCACACACCCCATTGACTCTTCTAATACTGTCAAGTACATGATCAGAGGTCTTCCTTCAACTGGTGGCATAAGGATTGGAGGTTCTTGTAAGTATTCTTTGATCTTGTCAAAAGCCTTCTGGTAGTCGTCGTTCCACCTGACCGTCTGTTCTTTTCTCAACAATTTGAACAAGGGTTCACAGGTTGCTGTAAGGTGGGATATGAACCTTGAGATGTAGTTCAATCGACCTAAGAACCCTCGAACTTCTTTCTCTGTTTTCGGTGCAGGTGTAACACGGTGGGAGAACTGACTTTAGTTATGTTGCGGATAGCAAGAGTCGCCACCGACTTTTATTTTATCCAAAAGGAAAGGTTATAAAAGAACAGGAAAGACCTTAAGAGATATTTTTGGGTCCGGGGGGTAGGTTATGTAAAGGGAAGGTGTTAGCACCCTTTACATCCATGGTTATCCATGGGCTCTTAGTTACTTAGCTCACTTTAAATTGTTTTTTGAAAGTGTAGTGTGTGGATAGAAAAATTTTCAGAATAGTTAATAATAATCCATGTACGGATGTGTAAAAACTTGTTTTTTGAAAATTTGTTTGAAATTGCGAAGAGTTTGAAAATTTTTTGAAGTGAGCAAGTACATAAGAGGAATCTACCCTAATGTTTAAAGTCTTTCTTGTTCTTTATCCTTTCATTGGTAAAACTATCCCTACTATTAAGGAGTAGGTAGTCATTACCTTGGATGTAAAGAGACATGTGAGGGACATTCTGTTTTATGAAGGCAACTGTGGGGTGTATTAAGCATATAGGAGGGACTATCATCATTTTTCGAAGGGACTCGATTCGTAAAGGCAACCATGAGGGACTTGATGATTTTTCTTTTAAAAGGGACTTGCTTTATACACCCCACTTGACCTTATTAGTAGGCAACCTGAGGGATAACCTTAGAAAGTGAGACGGCGATTAAAATCGACTTACGTGTGTGAGTGTTTAATTTAATTATCTTATGATTAAAAGTGATCTAATTTATTTTAAATAACATACATATTTTGCACTCCCTAATTACTAACCATAGCAAAAATAACTAAATAATTATAAAATTTACATCCAGGAGCATTTACATAATTATAATAATAAGCGAAATAATAAGCAAAATAGATAAATAGCAAAAATAAATAGAATATAAATAAATAAGCAATAAATAATAAAAAATAAATAATAAGGGTTAGTGATAACAAAATAATAATAATAATTAAAAATAATAAACAAGGTTAGAAACATAATAATAAAAATATAATAATAAATAGTATGGTTAGTAAATAATAAAGATTAATGAAATATATAAAATTAATAAAGCAAAATAAATAATATGGTTAGTAATAACAATAATAAATAAAATTAACCAAAATTATAATAATAAGAGATTAACAATTTTTAATATAAACAATTATATTTAGAAAGAAATATGAACAAACAATTATTTTAATTTTTACAAGTTATTATTATAAATTCAATTATTTCTAAACAAAAAAGTCATAAAAAATATTCACATATTATATAAAGAGAAAAATAAGTTATAAACATATTTACAAGATTTAATTTCTAATAGCATGAAATATATTTATATCTTATATGAGAAAAATAATTTATAATTATATTTATAATATTTACATGAATCATACTAAATAAATAAATAAATATACATTATAATTATAAAATTATTTAGAAAGAATAGAATTAGGTTTTATTTTAGAAAATATTTTTTAGAATAAGGTTATTTTAATTAATATACATACTATAATTTATTTACAAAATTATAAAAATAATTTTTAGAGAAACAAGATATATAAAGTTTGAATTACTTTTAACATTATTTTAATAATATTTATATACATATAATATTAATAATTTAAACAAAAATAGAAAAATAGAAAAAATTGTAAAAAAGAGAGGAACTTACCTGACCAGGATTTGATCCCATGTCCTCATGTTTACCAGCAACAACAATAACCACCAGGCTAGCCCCACGCAGGCAACCATGAAGGGGGAAGAATTCGTTTTGTGTCTTGCTTGAAAAATCCAGGAAAATGAAGAAACAAAAAGGCCTGGGGTAGGAATCGTACCCAGGACCTTTGGGATGTATACGCGCATGCTTGACCGCCTGGCTGGGAGAGCCCTTCTGGTCATGGATTGACAATAATACATAATATATTATGTTTTCCTTTAACCTGAAAAATTAACAAAAAAACATGCACCAGCCAAGTATCGAACCAGGGACCTCACATCAAACACGCATCAGCCTTACCACTGGACCACAAGCACGCTTGTGATAAACAAATCAAACATAATTCATAAAATATTTAATTAATATTTGAATTTTTCAAACGCGCGCCAGAGTTCCTTCTTCAACCTCCTGCCCTGCGTTTTTACCTACGAATTTAGCTACGAATTTACCTGCGAGTTCTTCATACTTCTTGACCTGCGAAAACCAAACTCATACCAAACAACACTGATTCATGAAATTAATTATAGTTTTATGATTCTTGTGATCCATAGAACATTCCTATGTTCTTAGAATTCGTTTAGGTTTAATGAATCACAAAACCCCATTTTCGACCTCTAAACCCTAACCATGGCATTTGGTCCATTAGGCTATGAAACTTCAAGCTATTTGTCCAGAATCGTTCCTTGGATCATCACAAACACAAAAGCACAAACAAAATTCATTAATAATGCATAAATAAACAGAATCGAAAATTTGAAATCCAAGGCAAAGTTTGATTCGGGTAAGGCAATATGAGATGGTATTGATGCATATGATGGGTGCTTTACAATCAGTGATGTCCAGGGAAGCTAGCCATGTCTTTATTTTACCTTCTAGTGCCTTGGATTGAAGAATCCGAATCTCACTTTTTGCTTGAATTTTGAGTTTTTGAACTTACCTATGGGCTGCTGGAATTCGTGTATGAGGCTAGGGTTATGATCAGCATATATAGGTGAATGATTCTAGGTTAAAAAATTGATGGATCATGTGGAAGAATTGATTTAAAAAGATTGGGAAAGATGGTGCTTTGAATTTCAAATATTGGCTCATGAAGACTTGCTATTTTTGTATCAATCACATGATTCCATTCCTCTTTGATTCTAATCACCAATTAAGACTTTCTAGAATCAATCACAAAAATAAATCTTCATTTTTAATATTTTATTTAAATTTAAAATGATTTTAAGTATAAAAAATCATAATAAATTAATTAAATAAAATAAAAAATATGAAAATATTATGGAAATTTCGTGCATGATGTTATTGTATGGGTTGGGTCATAATTTGGCCAGCCCATTTGGAGAAAATTGCTTTTAGGCCCTCATTTTCATCATAAACCATCACAAATTTTCCCAACTTTGCAAGGGCACATCTCCCTCAATTTTAAAGGTATGAGGGTGTTCTTGGACTTTTTATAAAGCTTGAAGAGTCCTCTAAACAACCCCATTGGTTTCAGGTCCATATCATTTACCAATCTCAAGTTATGCCCTTTTGAAGTTGTTGACTTTTTGTTGACTTTTGAAATGACCTATAATGTCTTAGCTCATATCTTTCAAATGAAGCATTTTTGGGCTTAACTTTCAACATCAAAGTTGTAGAGGATTCAATTTCCTTCAAAATGAGCTTGGGATGGAGACTTGGTGATGAAGTATGTGAAAGTTATGGCTGGTTAAAGTTCAGTTGACTTTTACTGAGGAAACCCTAATTTAGAAACTCCTGATTATTGATGATCTGGAATCTCCTTGATGAATCATGATCAACCCTTGATCAAATGATGAATTTTACTTCATATACTTGATGTTGGAAAAAAATCATGAAGTTTGACTTTGGTTTGACCACAGTTGACCTCAGTTTGACTTTTTAACTACATTGACTGATTTTGACTTATCTGATCATCTGACTGAGCAAACTTTTGAGAAAAGTCTTGAAACTTGACATGGGGGTTCTTACACACATATAAGATGTTATGAAACTCACTTGAGGTATTGGAAGTCCATTTAGCCTGATTAAAGTCAAAACCCTAGTTTTGGATGCACTGCCTAGGAGGTGCATTGTCTGAGGGAATTGTCAACTCTTTTGACCAATTGTGAACTTTGTGAACCTTGTGAACCATCATAAAATGTCTTGTGAACCTCATGGGAGGTATTGTGAAGCTTGTGAACCTTGTGAACCTCATGAAGTGGCTTTGTAGACCTCATGAACCTCAGGGGAGCTTTGTAATCATTATGAATCTTGTGAACCTTGTGAACCTTCAAGAAGTGACTCATAGACTTCATGAACTTCATGAAAGGTCTTGAAGATGTTGAGAAACTTGTGAACCTTGTGAATCTTCATAAAGTAACTTGTAGACTTCATGAACCTCATGAAAGGTTATGCAAGTGTTGGAGAATTTGTGAACCTTGTGAACCTTCTTAGAACACAAAGTCTTGTATTGTGAGGGCAAATTTTGGGGTGCAACAGCTGCCCCTGTTCAATTTTCTGAAACCTGAGGGGTTAGATTGGTATATTTGCCAGTCGTGACCTGGAAGGTTGAAGGGGATTGAACACAAAAGCCCAAAAATTTGCACTCACCAGTGCATTAGAGTGGTACAGATGGCTAGTTGAATATGATTGAGTGGGCTTAAAGATGCCACTAGGGGAAAGTTCTTCAGATATATTTCTTGGAAGATAAGGCAGTCCAAAATATGGAGGTATAATGAAAGCTGTCAGGAGTCTGGAGCAGTCCTGAGGTATTGATGATATGCTTTCAGGATACTGGAGTAATACTGATGTAACAGCATGTCTTCATGAGGATAAAGCAATCAATAATGATAACCCTAAAGCAGTCTTGAAGTAATAATATTATTTCAGGAGGATAGAGCAATCAATAATGATAACTCTAAAGCAGTCTTGAAGTAATGATTTCAGGAGGATAGAGCAATCAATAATGATAACTCTAAAGCAGTCTTGAAATAATAATGTGATTTCAGGAGGATAGAGCAATCAATAGCTCTAAAGCAGTCTTGAAATAATAATGTGACTTCAGGAGGATAGAGCAATCAATAACTCTAAAGCAGTCTTGAAGTAATAATTTCAGGAGGATAGAGCAATCAATAATGATAACTCTAAAGCAGTCTTGAAATAATAATGTGATTTCAGGAGGATAGAGCAATCAATAGCTCTAAAGCAGTCTTGAAATAATAATGTGACTTCAGGAGGATAGAGCAATCAATAACTCTAAAGCAGTCTTGAAGTCATGAGAATTTATCAGGAGGATAAAGTAACCCTGAGGTGACAATAAAGCAGTCCCAAAGTAATAAGGAGCTTATCAGGAGGATAAAGTAACCCTGAGGTTACGATAAAGCAGTCCCGAAGATCATAAGTTTGTTTGTTGGATAATTAACCTGAAAACAAGGTAGCATTCTGTATAATAACATTAGTTTATGCTTTATGTATGCATGTATAACATGATGTGCTCAAGTAATGTACTATATGTTTATGGATATATGTGCTATGGTATGATGTAAATGATGTATGTATGATATGATACTGCCGGGAGCGTCTGGATATCTTTGTATAACAATTGCTGGCCAGGGAAAATAAATCCCGATTCGTTGCTGAAGAATATATAACCCTCTGTCTGCTGAGGAATAGTAAGGTATAGATATAACCTCCCGTTGTTGGGGATGGTAAGGTATATATAACCTCCCGTCTGCTGGGGATAGTAGGGTATATATAACCTTCGTCTTCGTTTGATAGTAGGATAAGTATAACATCCCGTCTTCGTTCGTCGTACCCTTATTGGAAAGTAATTCCCCGTACATCCGCATGAGGATAAAAGAGATGGATATAAATTCCAGGGGAGATGAGACTTTATGAAGATGGATTTGTCCTACTGAGGGTTTTGTAACTGTTTTGTAGAGATGAATCGGCGAAGCTTCGTTGAAATCCTTCCCTCGTTCGTCCTTAGTAAATACTATTACTGCATTTTCATGCATTTCTGGTAAACATTAATCATATTAAGCATCTATGCATTTCTGGTAAACATCAATCATATTCAAAAGCATACATACATTCAAACACAACCAATGGACGTTTCGCTTATGTAAAATAGGGTAAAAGTAAATCTGGATTCAAAAGATGGAATTTATTTATATCAAGAAGTGACCCATACACGGGTAAGTTTGTACAAGGAGACATAAATCCTAGTAAGAGGATTTTGCCATAAAATTTTATAAAATAAAGAAAATCAGCTATGTGGGAAACAGTCCTATTGAGCTTCAATCCTACTATTGCCCTTCAAGTATCTCATCTTCTTGCTGTTGAGACGGAAATGATTGGATTGAGCTTTATCTGTTCGAGCTTGAATAAGTAGTACAACTGGTTGCAGTTTCATGGGTGATCCAAACGAGACATAGTCATACGCTTTAATCCCTAACTTTTGCCTGGATTGCCTTTTCAGGTTTTCAATCCACCGGGATACCCTTTTTTGCCCAAGCCGCCTTTTCAGGTTTTCGACTTGCCGGGTGTACATCTTTTTATATATATCCCTAATTTTTGCCCAAACCCTTTTGGTTTGCCGGGATGCCCTTATTTTTGCCTAGGCCTGTCAACCTAGCGGGTCTCTTTTTATGCGTAGTATTTTTTAACTATGTCTGCGTTTACAGGCTGTGGGAAGTCTTCACCATCCATTGTAGTCAGTATCATGGCACCTCCTGAGAATACTGTCTTGACTACAAATGGTCCTTCATATGTTGGAGTCCACTTGCCCCTAGGATCACCCTGTGGTAATATGATACGCTTGATTACCAAGTCACCCGCCTGATATACCTTTGGCTTAACCTTCTTGTTAAAAGCTTTGATCATTCGCTTCTGGTACATCTGACCATGACAAACTGCTGCTAACCTCTTCTCATCAATCAAATTTATCTGGTCCAGTCGAGTCTGAATCCACTCATCTTCATCCAAGCCTGCATCCTTCATGATTCTCAAGGAAGGGATCTGAACTTCAATGGGCAGAACTGCTTCCATACCATAGACTAAGGAGAATGGGGTTGCCCCTGTTGAAGTACGTATTGTAGTACGATAACCATGAAGAGCAAATGGTAACATCTCATGCCAATCCTTATAAGTAACAGTCATCTTCTGTACAATCTTCTTAATGTTCTTATTAGCAGCTTCAACTGCCCCATTCATCTTTGGACGATACAGAGAAGAGTTGTGATGCTTAATCTTGAACTGCGTGCAGAGATCAGTAATCATAGTGTTGTTCAGATTAGAGCCATTGTCAGTGATAATCCTTTCAGGGATGCCATACCTACATATGAGATTATTCTTAATGAACCGAGCCACAACATTCTTGGTAACAGATGCAAATGAAGCTGCCTCTACCCACTTCGTGAAATAATCAATAGCAACCAGGATGAAACGATGCCCATTAGAAGCAGTAGGCTTGATCTCACCAATCATATCAATGCCCCACATGGCAAAGGGCCAAGGAGCAGTCAACACATTCAATGGTGATGGAGGTACATGGACTTTGTCAGCATAGATTTGACATTTATGACACGTTCTGGAGTGCTGATAGCAGTCAGCTTCCATGGTAGACCAATAGTAACCTGCTCTCAAAATCTTCTTTGCCATAGTATGACCACTAGAATGAGTGCCAAAGGTCCCATCATGCATCTCTTCCATAATCTCAGTTGCTTCCTTCTTATCCACACAACGAAGCATAGTTGAATCATGATTGCGCTTATACAGAATGCCATTACTCAAAAAGAACTTAGCAGAGAACCTTCTCAGAAACTTCCTATCTTTGACAGATGCCCCTTCAGGGAATTCCTGAGCTTCAAGATATCTTTTTACTTCATAGAACCAAGGCTTCTCCTCTGCCCCTTCTGTGTCAATCTCATTGCAATATGCAGGCTTCTCAAATCTATCAATAGTAATCTTGGGAGCTTCATCATCCCAACTGATCTCAAACATGGATGCCATGGTGGCCAAAGCATCTGCCAACTGATTCTCTCTTCGGGGAATATGTCCAAAAGTAATCTCCTTGAAATGTGGGATCAGAGACAACACATACTCTCTATAAGGAATGAGATTATCATGCTTGGTATCCCAATCTCCTTTGATCTGACTTACTACCAGGGCTGAATCTCCATACACATCAAGGAACTGAATCTTCATATCAATAGCAGCTTTAATACCCAGGATACATGCCTCATACTCAGCCATGTTATTGGTACACTGGAAACAAAGTCTGGCAGTAATCGGGGTATGACAACCTTCAGGGGAACTAATCACAACACCAACACCATTACCAAGTGCATTAGAGGCACCATCAAAAACCATAGTCCATCGGGATCCTGGTTCAGGTCCGTCATATTGTCCAGGTTCTTTGGTAATAATCATAATATCTTCATCAGGGAACTCAAAATTCATTGACTGATAATCATCCACTGCTTGATGAGCCAAATGATCAGCAACAACACTTCCTTTAATGGCCTTCTGAGTAGTATACTGTATGTCATATTCTGTCAAGATCATTTGCCATCTTGCAATTCTTCCGGAGAGAGCAGGTTTCTCAAATATGTACTTGATTGGATCCATCTTCGAAATCAATAAGGTAGTATGAGTCAACATATACTGTCTTAGTCGGCGAGCAGCCCATGCCAAAGCGCAGCAAGTTTTCTCGAGCAGTGAGTATCTTGTTTCACAGTCGGTAAACTTTTTGCTAAGGTAGTATATTGCCTGCTCTTTTCGACCAGACTCGTCATGTTGCCCCAACACACACCCCATTGAGTTGTCTAACACTGTTAAGTACATAATCAAGGGTCTTCCATCAACTGGTGGCATCAAAATTGGAGGTTCTAGCAGATATCTCTTGATTTCATCAAAGGCAGTCTGGCACTCATCATTCCATTCCATCACCTGATCTTTCTTCAACAACTTGAAGATTGGCTCACAGATGGTAGTTAACTGGGAAATAAATCTCGCAATGTAATTCAATCATCCCAAGAAACCTCTAACCTCCTTCTCAGTACGGGGAGCTGGCATCTCTCGTATAGCTTTCACTTTTGCAGGATCCACTTCAATACCTTTTCCACTGACAATGAAACCCAGGAGTTTACCAGACCTAACTCCAAAAGTACACTTGTTTGGGTTCAATCTCAACTTGTATTTCTTCAACCTCTCAAACAACTTGTGCAGATGATCAAGATGTTGCTCTTCATTCTGAGATCTGGCTATCATATCATCCACATATACCTCTATCTCATGATGGATCATATCATGAAACAAAGCCACCATAGCACGCTGATATGTTGCCCCTGCATTCTTCAAACCAAATGGCATTACCTTATAGCAAAAGGTGCCCCACTGTGTCACAAATGTTGTCTTCTCCATATCTTCAGGTGCCATCTTGATTTGATTGTAACCAGAGAAACCATCCATAAAAGAGAATACCTTATGCTGAGCAGTGTTGTCTACCAGAATATCAATATGAGGAAGTGGAAAGTCATCTTTAGGGCTAGCCTTGTTCAAATCTCTGTAGTCTACACACATACGTACCTTACCATCTTTCTTAGGAACTGGTACCACATTTGCAACCCACTGAGGATAAGAAGTTACTGCTAAGAACCCTGCATTGAACTGTTTCATTACTTCTGCCTTGATCTTTTCTGACATTTCAGGACGCATACGACGAACCTTCTGCTTCTTTGGACGACAATCTTCTTTCACTGGTAACCGGTGAACCACAATGTCTGTATCCAACCCTGGCATATCTTCATAAGACCAAGCAAAAATCTCCACATAGTCACGTAACATCTGAATCAACCTGCTTTTGACACTGTCCTTTAAATCAGCCCCTATCTTGACCTCTTTTCTGTTTTCTTCAGTTCCCAAATTCACAACTTCGACTGGCTCTTCATGTGGCTGTATAGCTTTCTCTTCTTGTTGTAACAACCTAGCAAGCTCTACAGGTATTTCACAATCGTCCTCATTTCCGTCTTCAGTTTGATAGATCGGATTCTCGAAATTATAATTGGCAATAGTAGAACTGTTATCAACAGGATCCAGAGTGGATGAGGATCTGCATTTTAGTGATGTGGGTGTGTGTAAGAACACATAGCTGATAAAGCAAAAATAAAAAGAAAAGAAAGACAAGGAACACAATATTTACGAAAACGAAACGTCCACTGATTTTATTGAATGAAGTATGCAAATGAAATGACAGCCCGTAACAAGCACACCATTGTGCCCCGGGTAAGGCATATGGCTTGAAAGTTTTATTGTTCAGAAATTACAAAATTTAAAATATAACAACACAGTAATAGTATTTACTCCTGACTAAAGGAGATAGGGATAACATCTTCAGCTTTCCAATTATTGAGTCCAGCATCCACAGTAGGAAAAATCCATGCATCCAAGTTGTAGTCTTCATCTTGATCTCCCACAGCATTAATCTGGTCCTTCACAACCCCTTGATTAGTGATACGGGCAGCACAAGCACGACGAACAGCCTTCTGGGACTCTGCAGTGAAACCCAAACCAAACTTGTCAGACTTGTATGGAATATCAGGAAGCTGACCCCAAATAGTACAACCACCTTCATCCACCACAGCTCTTGCATCATTGAGGGAGGCCATTGCCATTGTTGGAGGTTTTCTGGTGATCACAGGAACTTTCTTCACAGCAGGAGGAGTTACATAATCATTAACAACCCAGGGAACCACTTCAAATGACTGACACGGAGTCTCAATGTATTCACCTTCCACTTCCAGATACTTGAAAGTGTTTACATGGCTGACAAAGTATTCTTCCTCTCCAAAGACAGTAACAACTTTTCCATCCACCGGATATCTCAACTTTTGGTGTAATGTAGAGGTCACAGCACCTGCCCCATGGATCCAGGGACGACCAAGCAGACAAGAATATGAAGGACGAATATCCATCACATAAAATGTAGCAGTAAACACCTGAGAACCAACTTTGATTGGAAGATCAATTTCCCCATGCACTACTCTTCTAGAACCATCAAAAGCCTTTACCACAATATTACTAGGCTTCAGCACAACATCTTCAGGACTCAACTTATTCAGGACTTCCTTGGGCAACACATTCAGAGAGGAACCATTGTCTATCAGCACATGTGACAGGGTAGTGCCCCTGCATTCAATTGAAATATGCAAGGCCCTGTTATGATCCCTCTTGGCAGGGGTCAAATCAGCATCAGAAAATCCTAACCCGTTGTCATAGGTCAGGTGGGTAACACAGTTTTCAAATTGGTCAACAGAAATTGCACTGGGTACATGAGCCATCTTCAGAAACTTGATCAATGACTTGGCATGAGCCTCAGAACATAATAACAGGGAGAGCATAGAAATCTTCGAGGGAGTATGCCCCAACTGATCAACAATGTCATAATCACTCTTGCGAATGATTTTCAATACTTCTTCCATCTGCTTAGAGAGATCATCAGCAGCTGGCACATCAGTAGATACAGGCTCAATAACAGGACCTTTTCCCCGAGCATCAGTGGTGGAAGTAGCAGCAGGAGTAACTGCACTCTTAGAAGCAACTGGAGGAGAGAAGACTCTTCCACTACGAGTGATCTTGCTAGATCCGGCAATATTATCAATGTCAACAGGCACATCAGGTAAAGGCTCCTGCTTAACACCATGGATGTAAACATCAGACCCATAGTGCCAAGGCACAGCTTTGTCAGATGTATAAGGAATAGGACCAGGAGTGGTAATGATCAGAGGAGCCACTCTGGCTTCAGCAACAACTTTCACGGGACCTTCAGCAGTAATTTTGATTGGGCCCTGATGAGTGATTTTAATGGGACCCTTTGAAGTGATTCTTACCGGTACTTTGTCAACCATATCAATCTCTTCAATCTTCTTACCCCGAGTCAGATGATCCACCATACTTTCTACAGATGCTGGTCTTCTTTCAAACACTATAGCATACTTATCCATGAGACGCTGAATTCCATCTCTCAAAATGAAGCAACTATCCGGCTTATAGGTACAATACAGACAATCTTCACGACAACCTGGAAAGATCCCAGCTTGTACTAACCTCTTTTTGATAATAGACAATGGTGTACTCAACTCCATTACTGAATAGACATGCAGGTCTTCATCAACGACATTGACAGTCTTCTCGTGATTTGGCATTGGAACTGTAATCACATTTGGAGTACCTGGTGGATCAAACTCAATTTCTCCAGCATCAATCATATCTTGAATTTTGTTCTTCAAGACCCAGCAGTTATTAGTATCATGTCCTGGACAGTTTGAATGATATGCACATCGTGCATTGGGATTGTACTTGGGAGAGGTAACATTGGGATTCTGAGGAGCCTCCCTCAGGGTAATAAGTTCAGCTTTCAACAAGTGTTGCAATGCCTGAGCCATTGACATGTTTATCTTCGTAAACTGTCTTCTAGCCCTCTGTTGGTTGCCCTGTGGCTGCTCTGTTGTTGCAGGAGTTGGATTTGAAATATGAACTGCACTAACAGACTGATGCCTTCTGTTACGATCAGGTTGACCATAAACAGCATTGGATTCTTTCTTCCCAATGGGAGGCTTCTTTGCAGCACCTGATGAAGAAGTGCCCACTTGGATCTTTCCACTCTTGATACCATTTTCTACCCGCTCTCCTGTCATGATCAACTCAGTGAAGCCAGATGATGAGCTTCCAATGAGATGACTGTAAAACGGACCATTCAGCGTACACATGAACATATCAACTAATTCCCTGTCAGTTAAAGGGGGTTGAACTCTTCCAGCTAAATCTCTCCATTTCTGAGCATACTCCTTAAAACTTTCTTTGGCACCCATAGACATGCTCTGAAGCTGCATGCGAGTGGGGGCTAAGTCAGCATTGTATTGATACTATTTATAAAAAGCTTCAGCAAGATCATTCCAGTCTCTGATGTTGACACTCTCCAACTGATAATACCACTCCAGCTGAGCTCCAGATAAACTCTCTTGAAAAAAGTGGATCCACAACTTCTTATCAGCAGTGTGGGGTTGAATCCTTCTGACATAAGACCTCAGATGCAGCTTGGGACAAGAGACCCCATCATAGACAACAAATGTAGGAACTTTGAAACCAATGGGTATGACTACCCCAGATATCAGACTCAAATCCTCAAAATCCAGCCCAGATGACTTCTGCAACTCCATGGCATCCATCCTATCCACCAGCATCTTGAATTTGTCTTCATTAGGCTCATGGTAGTAGTTAGCCTCAGAATCAGAGTCCCCCATTGAATGGTGGAGACTGCCTACCTCTTGCTCAGATTCCTCAGATTCATAGTCTTCAGCTGGTTCCTTGGTCTTGGCAAGACCTTTGAACCTTCTTCCCATGTTAATCAACCCAGCAGACCTTCTAGTCTTCTTAGTCTTCTTGGCCAGCAGTGCCTTCAATTCATCCTGCCCCTTGGATAGGTTCAGGATTAGCTCTTGGAACTGTGCATTCTGTGCCTGAAGATCCTTAACTGATTGTTCAAGAGCCATTGCTGAAATAAACAGCGAGAAGATGAGAAACCTGTGCACAATATAAACCTGTGATGCAATGAAATGATATGGTAATGCATATGCAATGTTTTCAAGGACTGCAGGATTTAAATTTGCTTAGACAAACACGAAAGTAAACTTTTATTAGTAATAACTTGTTTTGCCTTTTAGGCGTACATCAATGAAATGAAATAAAATAAGTACAAAAGATGGGGTTTTAAGTCTCCCATGGACGTTTCCTCTTTATGTTGAGGTATGAATTGAGGTTTCGTTCCTCATGAAGTTGCTTTGTTAGCTCTAGGATTTTTGCTTGGCTTGCTTTGTAATGAGCTTCGAAAGTATCCCTTTGCTCCTTCAGTTGGATCCATGATCTCTGCAAGTCTTCCTTATCAGTAGGCATGTCTGGGTGAAGGATGGTATAAGCTGTGTCTCCTTCAGCAACAGGTTCCATGGTAACTGGTAGGACGGCAGGATATGGCATCATGAGTGTCTGAGCACGAGATCGTACCCATCTGAGATAAGCCTCCATAGGAATAGTGTACTTAGGCTCCAGTGTCTTGCTGTCAACCTTGTTTACCTTTCCCCAAGCTCGTATGAATCTCTGACGGTAACCCTGAAGATCGTTGTCGTAATCAAACACAATGCCCTGAATCAACATGTCATGCGGGCCATCGCTCCGAGCGTAACCAAACTGTCGTAAAGCTAGAGAGGGGTTGTAGGTGATGCCTCCTCTTATGCCTAAAAATGGCACATTAGGAAACTCCCCACAACGGTCAATGATGGTGACATTCTCCATAGATCTGGAGCACCAATGGATGTCTGAGTGAGAAAGTGACATGATCCTCTTGGACCATCTGAACCCTTGCTCATTCTTCATTACGGAGCAAGGAAGGTGAGAAATAAACCACCTAGATAGCAAAGGTATGCAGCACATCAAAGTTCCTCTTGCCCTTGTAGTACGGGTATGAAGAGAATGTAGGATATCTCCAAGCAATGTAGGCACTGGATTGTGGCTCAGGAAAATGTTGATGGCATGAACATCTATGAACTGATCTGGATTGGGGAAAAATACTAAGCCATATATCAGCAAGGCTAATATTTCCTCAAAAGCATCATAGCTCATGGCCTTCAAGAACATTTGAGCCTTATCCATTAGCACCTTGGCAAGAATACCCTTGACTCCGCTTCTCGTTTCCAGAACAATATCAGACTTCTTCAGATGTAGAGCTGCAGCAATAACCTCTGGTTTAAGCTCCTTCTCCAAGCCTGTGAAGGGTCTTTGATCAAGAACAGGTATGCCCAGAAGTTTAGAGAACTCCTCCATGGTAGGAACCAGCTGGTAGTCAGGGAATGTAAAGCAATGGTGCTTAGGGTCAAAGAACTGGAACAGAACACTCATCATGTCTTCATTGAACCCTGAAGTAACTAGATCCAAAAGGTGACCATGTCTCTTGATGAACTGGGAGTGATCAGACACTTGAGAAACCAACTCTTTAAGCTTGGGAGGTATCCCCACAAAGTTGATCCTTATGGTGTTCCTACGAGTAGAAGCCATGACCTGCAACAAAGAACAAAGATAAATCCCTTGGTCCTTGAAATGGTAAGGGAAAATGCTATGCTTATGATGCATGATGATGTCATGATGTTATGCTCAATCACAAACATGTGGCACACACAAACAAGTCACACCATAGCCCTAGGTTTAAAGGCTTGCATGAGGTTTAAAGGTAAGTACCCTCCCCTGAAGTTAGATGGTTCATCCTGTCCTACAAAAGTAACTGGGTTCTAAGGGGTCTCAATATCATTGATCCTTCACAAGGGTGGTTGATCAGAAGGCAACTTACTTGCCAACCAAAACCCTCCAAGTTTAGAATCTCAATGAGCGTAGTATCGAGTGTCAACCAACTTCAGTCTGCACCAAAGCCGGTTACCTCACTACTTTCTAAAGGCCAAGATGGGTTAACTAGGGTTCTAAAAGTTAGTTAGTGCATTGACAACATATGGCAGCCTCATATTATCCTCAACTTGACTTAAGGAACATAAGCACCAACCAAGAAGTCACACTAACTATGGCCACCAGATCAACCGTATCGATATACGTCGTACAGTTTCCTTGGTCTATTGCCATTTACCTAAGGTACACTAGATCCGGGTTAGGACCTTTCACACATAAGAGCACCCTAACAATGTAAAGTAAAGCAAACAAGGCAAACAATTTAAGTGATCTTAATTCCTAAGGGTACCCCTCTTAAATTTAAATCCCCAGCAGAGTCGCCAGTTCTGTAACACGGTGGGAGAACTGACTTTAGTTATGTTGCGGATAGCAAGAGTCGCCACCGACTTTTATTTTATCCAAAAGGAAAGGTTATAAAAGAACAGGAAAGACCTTAAGAGATATTTTTGGGTCCGGGGGGTAGGTTATGTAAAGGGAAGGTGTTAGCACCCTTTACATCCATGGTTATCCATGGGCTCTTAGTTACTTAGCTCACTTTAAATTGTTTTTTGAAAGTGTAGTGTGTGGATAGAAAAATTTTCAGAATAGTTAATAATAATCCATGTACGGATGTGTAAAAACTTATTTTTTGAAAATTTGTTTGAAATTGCGAAGAGTTTGAAATTTTTTTGAAGTGAGCAAGTACATAAGAGGAATCTACCCTAATGTTTAAAGTCTTTCTTGTTCTTTATCCTTTCATTGGTAAAACTATCCCTACTATTAAGGAGTAGGTAGTCATTACCTTGGATGTAAAGAGACATGTGAGGGACATTCTGTTTTATGAAGGCAACTGTGGGGTGTATTAAGCATATAGGAGGGACTATCATCATTTTTCGAAGGGACTCGATTCGTAAAGGCAACCATGAGGGACTTGATGATTTTTCTTTTAAAAGGGACTTGCTTTATACACGCCACTTGACCTTATTAGTAGGCAACCTGAGGGATAACCTTAGAAAGTGAGACGGCGATTAAAATCGACTTACGTGTGTGAGTGTTTAATTTAATTATCTTATGATTAAAAGTGATCTAATTTATTTTAAATAACATACATATTTTGCACTCCCTAATTACTAACCATAGCAAAAATAACTAAATAATTATAAAATTTACATCCAGGAGCATTTACATAATTATAATAATAAGCGAAATAATAAGCAAAATAGATAAATAGCAAAAATAAATAGAATATAAATAAATAAGCAATAAATAATAAAAAATAAATAATAAGGGTTAGTGATAACAAAATAATAATAATAATTAAAAATAATAAACAAGGTTAGAAACATAATAATAAAAATATAATAATAAATAGTATGGTTAGTAAATAATAAAGATTAATGAAATATATAAAATTAATAAAGCAAAATAAATAATATGGTTAGTAATAACAATAATAAATAAAATTAACCAAAATTATAATAATAAGAGATTAACAATTTTTAATATAAACAATTATATTTAGAAAGAAATATGAACAAACAATTATTTTAATTTTTACAAGTTATTATTATAAATTCAATTATTTCTAAACAAAAAAGTCATAAAAAATATTCACATATTATATAAAGAGAAAAATAAGTTATAAACATATTTACAAGATTTAATTTCTAATAGCATGAAATATATTTATATCTTATATGAGAAAAATAATTTATAATTATATTTATAATATTTACATGAATCATACTAAATAAATAAATAAATATACATTATAATTATAAAATTATTTAGAAAGAATAGAATTAGGTTTTATTTTAGAAAATATTTTTTAGAATAAGGTTATTTTAATTAATATACATACTATAATTTATTTACAAAATTATAAAAATAATTTTTAGAGAAACAAGATATATAAAGTTTGAATTACTTTTAACATTATTTTAATAATATTTATATACATATAATATTAATAATTTAAACAAAAATAGAAAAATAGAAAAAATTGTAAAAAAGAGAGGAACTTACCTGACCAGGATTTGATCCCATGTCCTCATGTTTACCAGCAACAACAATAACCACCAGGCTAGCCCCACGCAGGCAACCATGAAGGGGGAAGAATTCGTTTTGTGTCTTGCTTGAAAAATCCAGGAAAATGAAGAAACAAAAAGGCCTGGGGTAGGAATCGTACCCAGGACCTTTGGGATGTATACGCGCATGCTTGACCGCCTGGCTGGGAGAGCCCTTCTGGTCATGGATTGACAATAATACATAATATATTATGTTTGCCTTTAACCTGAAAAATTAACAAAAAAACATGCACCAGCCAAGTATCGAACCAGGGACCTCACATCAAACACGCATCAGCCTTACCACTGGACCACAAGCACGCTTGTGATAAACAAATCAAACATAATTCATAAAATATTTAATTAATATTTGAATTTTTCAAACGCGCGCCAGAGTTCCTTCTTCAACCTCCTGCCCTGCGTTTTTACCTACGAATTTAGCTACGAATTTACCTGCGAGTTCTTCATACTTCTTGACCTGCGAAAACCAAACTCATACCAAACAACACTGATTCATGAAATTAATTATAGTTTTATGATTCTTGTGATCCATAGAACATTCCTATGTTCTTAGAATTCGTTTAGGTTTAATGAATCACAAAACCCCATTTTCGACCTCTAAACCCTAACCATGGCATTTGGTCCATTAGGCTATGAAACTTCAAGCTATTTGTCCAGAATCGTTCCTTGGATCATCACAAAAACAAAAGCACAAACAAAATTCATTAATAATGCATAAATAAACAGAATCGAAAATTTGAAATCCAAGGCAAAGTTTGATTCGGGTAAGGCAATATGAGATGGTATTGATGCATATGATGGGTGCTTTACAATCAGTGATGTCCAGGGAAGCTAGCCATGTCTTTATTTTACCTTCTAGTGCCTTGGATTGAAGAATCCGAATCTCACTTTTTGCTTGAATTTTGAGTTTTTGAACTTACCTATGGGCTGCTGGAATTCGTGTATGAGGCTAGGGTTATGATCAGCATATATAGGTGAATGATTCTAGGTTAAAAAATTGATGGATCATGTGGAAGAATTGATTTAAAAAGATTGGGAAAGATGGTGCTTTGAATTTCAAATATTGGCTCATGAAGACTTGCTATTTTTGTATCAATCACATGATTCCATTCCTCTTTGATTCTAATCACCAATTAAGACTTTCTAGAATCAATCACAAAAATAAATCTTCATTTTTAATATTTTATTTAAATTTAAAATGATTTTAAGTATAAAAAATCATAATAAATTAATTAAATAAAATAAAAAATATGAAAATATTATGGAAATTTCGTGCATGATGTTATTGTATGGGTTGGGTCATAATTTGGCCAGCCCATTTGGAGAAAATTGCTTTTAGGCCCTCATTTTCATCATAAACCATCACAAATTTTCCCAACTTTGCAAGGGCACATCTCCCTCAATTTTAAAGGTATGAGGGTGTTCTTGGACTTTTTAGAAAGCTTGAAGAGTCCTCTAAACAACCCCATTGGTTTCAGGTCCATATCATTTACCAATCTCAAGTTATGCCCTTTTGAAGTTGTTGACTTTTTGTTGACTTTTGAAATGACCTATAATGTCTTAGCTCATATCTTTCAAATGAAGCATTTTTGGGCTTAACTTTCAACATCAAAGTTGTAGAGGATTCAATTTCCTTCAAAATGAGCTTGGGATGGAGACTTGGTGATGAAGTATGTGAAAGTTATGGCTGGTCAAAGTTCAGTTGACTTTTACTGAGGAAACCCTAATTTAGAAACTCCTGATTATTGATGATCTGGAATCTCCTTGATGAATCATGATCAACCCTTGATCAAATGATGAATTTTACTTCATATACTTGATGTTGGCAAAAAATCATGAAGTTTGACTTTGGTTTGACCACAGTTGACCTCAGTTTGACTTTTTAACTGCATTGACTGATTTTGACTTATCTGATCATCTGACTGAGCAAACTTTTGAGAAAAGTCTTGAAACTTGACATGGGGGTTCTTACACACATATAAGATGTTATGAAACTCACTTGAGGTATTGGAAGTCCATTTAGCCTGATTAAAGTCAAAACCCTAGTTTTGGATGCACTGCCTAGGAGGTGCATTGTCTGAGGGAATTGTCAACTCTTTTGACCAATTGTGAACTTTGTGAACCTTGTGAACCATCATAAAATGTCTTGTGAACCTCATGGGAGGTATTGTGAAGCTTGTGAACCTTGTGAACCTCATGAAGTGGCTTTGTAGACCTCATGAACCTCAGGGGAGCTTTGTAATCATTATGAATCTTGTGAACCTTGTGAACCTTCAAGAAGTGACTCATAGACTTCATGAACTTCATGAAAGGTCTTGAAGATGTTGAGAAACTTGTGAACCTTGTGAATCTTCATAAAGTAACTTGTAGACTTCATGAACCTCATGAAAGGTTATGCAAGTGTTGGAGAATTTGTGAACCTTGTGAACCTTCTTAGAACACAAAGTCTTGTATTGTGAGGGCAAATTTTGGGGTGCAACAGCAGGCATCTCTTGAATAGCTTTGACTTTATCAGGGTCAACTTCAATCCCTTTCTCGCTTACAATAAATCCCAGCAGCTTACCAGATCTCACCCCGAATGTGCATTTGTTGGGGTTCAACTTCAGTTGGTATTTCCTCAGACGCTTGAACAATTTCAGCAGATTTACCAGGTGATCTTCTTCAGTAAGGGATTTGGCAATCATGTCATCCACATAACATTCTATCTCTTTATGGATCATATCGTGGAATAATGTTACCATAGCCCGTTGATACGTTGCACCAGCATTCTTGAGCCCAAACGACATTACCTTGTAACAGAACGTGCCCCAAGGTGTGATGAAGGTTGTCTTCTCCATGTCTTCAGGTGACATCTTGATCTGATTGTATCCTGAAAATCCATCCATGAAGGAGAATACCGAGAACTGAGCTGTATTATCCACCAATACATCGATGTGAGGTAATGGGAAGTCATCTTTCGGGCTAGCTCTGTTCAGATCCCGGTAGTCAACACACATTCTTACTTTGCCGTCTTTCTTAGGCACAGGTACTATGTTAGCAACCCACGGTGGATAGCTAGTCACGGCAAGGAACCCGACGTCCCATTGCTTTTGTACCTCTTCTTTGATTTTCATTGCCATGTCTGGGCGAGTACGGCGCAGTTTCTGCTTAACCGGTGGGAATTCTTCTCTTAAAGGCAGCTTATGCACAACAATGTCGGTGTCCAACCCTGGCATATCTTGATAAGACCAAGCGAACACGTCCACATACTCTTGAAGCAGGTCAACCAGTCGTCTCTTCACCGAGTCTTGTAAGCAGGCCCCGATTTTAACTTCTTTCACATCTTCATCTGTACCAAGATTAACCACTTCAACCTCCTCCTGATGGGGAGTGATAAACTTCTCCTCTTGCCTCAATAACCTGGCTAGCTCTTCGGGAAGCTCATATTCTTCTTCAACCCCTTCATCAGCTTGATTGATTGGGTTGTCAAAGTCATACGAAGTCATAGCCGTGCTTTTGTCGGTGCTGTCTGGAAGGCACTCTCTGCAAGGGTTCAGTTTGTTCATTTTAGTGATTGATTTTAGTCTTGTTTAGAAAAGTGAAATAAAGTTGTCATTTTGAAAACATCGCCATTTATTTTTTTTTTTGTACAAAAAGAAAAATGGAAAAACAGTGAACGAAAAGGAAAAAGACTCATTTGCAAAAAGATGTCTGATATTTCATTGATTAATCTTGTTGCACAAAAAGTACAGATGGCCCGATTACAAAATGAGTATCGTCATCTTGGGCAAGATGCAAGACTTTGATGCATGCTATAAAATACAGGAAATAATAATTACTCTGCATGAGTAACTCTTATAATTTCCTGGGAAGACCAGTTCGAGATACTGCTCCCCGGGATCTTTGGACGAATCCAGCTTTCCAGGTTGCGTTCTTCTTCCAGCTCGTCTTCCAAGTTATTGACAGCATCAGGGGTGAGCATCCCCCCACTCACAAAGTTGGGCTCTTTTGCAGCCTCTGCTTGGTCTTGTTGAGTTGGTTTGTAACCCAGCCCAAATCTATCCTCTTTCTTCTCCACCGATAGTAGTTTGCCCCAGCCTTGGGCAGTTCCTTCCTCAACAACCTTCCGGGCTTGTTGGTATGATGATATTGAAGTACCAGGCACAGCAGATGTTTCATTGACATTCAAGGCTTCAAAACCTTGGCTCATTGTTTCATGGATCTCCCCATCCATCTCAATATACTTATAGGTAGCCAGGTGGCTGACAAAAATATCCTCCTCTCCACAGATGGTAACGATTTGACCCTCCCACTCATATTTTAACTTCTGGTGAAGGGTAGAGGTCACGGCGCCAGCGGCGTGAATCCATGGCCTACCCAATAGACAGCTGTAGGAAGGCTGTATATCCATCACGTAGAAGGTCGTTTTGAAAGTTTGCGGGCCAATCGTTATGGGCAACTCAATCTCTCCCAGAACCAATCTCTTTGAGCCATCAAAGGCTCTCACCACCAGGTTGCTGGGTCTTAACGCCAATCCGTCATATTCTAGCTTCACCAGGGCCTTTTTAGGTAAGACATTGAGGGATGACCCCGTGTCTACCAGTACATGGGAAAGGACAGCACCTTTACATTCCATGGTTATGTGCAAGGCCTTGTTATGGTTGCGGCCTTCCGTTGTCAAATCAGTATTGGTGAACCCTAGTCCATGACTAGCATTTACATTTCCAACTACAGCTTCCAGCTGATTGACAGTGATCTCTTCAGGCACGTAAGCTGCGTGTAAGACTTTGAGTAGTGCATTCCGGTGAGCTTCGGAGCACATAAGCAATGATAGGATTGAGATCTTGGAAGGCGTCTGATGAAGCTGATCCACTACTTTATAATCACTCTTCTTGATGAATCGCATGAACTCATCAACCTCTTGATCGAATGGTGTTTTCAAGGCTTCCTTGACAATCTGCTCTTCCAGCACCAAGCTCTTTCCTTTTGCCTTGGCAGCAGCTTCTGCTTCGGCAGTGGGTCTCTGAATTTGTGGAGCAAAGAGACGTCCGCTTAGAGTGAAGCCTCCGCCTCCTCCCACATTGTCTACTTGTGGTGCAGGGGTTGATGATTCAAAAGTGATTTTTTGTCCTTCGCAGTACAGGTCAGAGCCGTAATGCCACGGGATGGCATTGCTGCTTTCATAAGGTACTGGCCCAGGCACCGTGATAGTGACTGGACTGATTGCAGCTGCGGAAGGAATTGTGATAGTCTGTGGATCGTAATATATCGTGACTGGTGCTTTGATGGGAGCAACACTTTCTGAGTTGTAGGCAGAGTTGTTTTCAGGATCGTAAAATATTGTGACAGTTGAGACGTCTTCATGATTTGTTGCTGATGTTGTAGGAGATATTGTCGGAAGGATGGACGTTGTTGTTGTAGGAGTTTCAAAATGGAGCGGTGCTGGAGTTGTAGAAGGAACATTTGTTGATATCTGATTAGTTGAAACGACAGATGGAATACTTGTTGATGAAGCTGAAGAATTATCGGGAACAATGGTTGTTGCAGTTGTAGGAGGTTCTGGAGTTGTTGCTGATGAGATTGCTGGATTTGTAGGAAATGATGTGGTGATTTGAAGCTGGCCGCTCTGAATGAGACCATCTATGCCATTCCTCAAGTTATCGCACCCATTTACTGAGATATTGCAGTAAGCACACCCCAACTCACACCTCGGAAACATTCGACATTCGAGGAGTTGAGCCTTAATTTCCACCAACGGTGTCCGGATCTGACCCACACTGGTTATTAAATAAGACGGCTTGTCTTCTTCAATAGCGTTAATTCTGGGACCCCCGTGGTTCGGCATAGGATTTTTGTTGACATTAGGCGGTGGTGCGAAATTCAGAGCTTTAGAGTCTACCAGGTCTTGTACCTTCATGTGCAAGGCTCTGCACTTTTCTGTACTGTGGCCAGGTGCATTTGAATGAAAGGCACATCTGGCGTTGGAGTCATAATTCCTGGGTAGACTGTTGGGATCTGGAGGGGCCAATGTCCTTAGCTCAACTAGGTTGAGTTTCAGGAGTTGTGGCAGCAATGTAGCATATGGCATAGGGATCGGATCGATCACTCTATTAGCTTGAGGAGGCCTTTGTTGGAATGGCCTTTGCTGGTTGTTGTTGTTGGCGTTGTTGTAGTTTCTCGGAGGATACTGAGCTTGTTGATGGTACTGAGGTTGTTGTTGATAGTTTTGTTGTGGAGGTTGATAAACTGGTTGAGGATGAGCTGGAGCGGGGATGGTGACTGCTGCTACAGACCTGTGAACATACTGGGGTCTGCCCCTGTTGGTGTGGATGGCATTGGTCTCGCCAGTTCTTCTCGGGCCTGCAAAAGGCTTCCTTGCACTACTGGACGAGCTGGCACCATTGTCAGAAATCTTACCCATTTTCAATAGGCTTTCAATTCTCTCCCCGGCTATGACAACATCTGCAAAGCTGGTAGACGAGAAGGCAGCCAGCCTATCAATATATGTTCCCTGGAGGGTGTTCATAAACATATCTGCCATTTCCCTCTCAGACATAGGTCGCTGAACAGCAGCAGCCAATTGCCTCCATCTCTGGGCGTATTCTCGGAAACTTTCCCTTGACGACTGTGACATTCCCATTAGGAGAGTCCTGTTGGGTGCCATATCTAAGTTGTACTGATACTGTCTGATGAAGGCCTCTGCCAGGTCCTTCCAACACCTGATAGTTGCCCTTGTCAGGTGAGAGTACCATTCTCTCGAAGCTCCCATCAAGCTATCTTCAAAATAGAACATCCAGAGCTTCTCATCCATAGTATAGGCCTTCAGCCTTCCCAGAAATGATTGTAAATGAGTCCGGGGACAGGAAGTCCCGTTGTATTTTTCAAAACAAGGAGGCTTGAACTTGTGGGGGATCCTGACCCCATCTACCAAGCCCATATCCATAACATCAAAACCCAAAGAGTTTTGAGACTCTAAGGATCTTAATTTCTCAGCTATCTCATCCAACCTTCTATCATAAGCTTCTTCCCCAGCACCCATTACTGTGAACTGATCCTCTTGAGGGTCTTCTTGCAGTACCCTGCCTGCAGTGGCAGTCCCCTGAACATTTGCAGGAATATTGACCTCTGGATGAAGATGGGGGCCAAATACAGGGGGGTTAACATGAGGTTGAACCCTTTCATTGTTGCTGGTGCCGGCAGTCCCTATATGTGGATCCTCTTGATTTCTCCCTTCCACCAGTGCTCTGAGCCTCTCCTGGCTTTGAGCCATGTTGTTCATTACCTCCATAAACTGTGTCATTTGGTTCCTCATTTCCAACCTCTCGTTGGTCATTTGGTTTCTGACCTCTGTAAGGTCCTGCTGCATCTGATCCATTTGTATGCCCGGAAGGTTGTTACGGGTTGGATAACGGTGCGGACGGTTGAGGGGAAATACCCGGCGTCGAGCAATAGTTCCTGAACATCACAACAGAGTTAGCAACAATAAAACAAAAACCTACAAAACAAACAAAAGGGTTAGCATGCAATGCAGTATGCTTATTTGTTTTCAAGGTATCCGTCTTGGCATTCAGTTTTGACCCTTCCAGACCCTTGGAGATGCTGTTGATGTTGCTTTCGAAGTAAACTCGGATGGAACAAACTAGCACATATATTACAAAAAGCAAATGGTACATAGTTCGTTTACAAATACAAGCCCTCTGAGGGGCCAAAATACATTACAAGAAAATAAAAGTACATGGGATGAAAGCAACAACAAGCAAATAGTCAAACACTAAGACCAAACTCATCCTCCCGAACTTCCTTGAGAAGTGCTTCTGTCACAGGATCAGCTGGATGCTCCGTGAGGTTTCTGATAAGGAGGTTCCGGGTAGTAACAGCTGCAGTTAGCTTCTTGTGTTGACTTTGGTCCTTTGACCTCTTCACTCCAGCTCTGATCTTCAGTTCTGATATCTCCCTCTGGGCTGCTGCCAGGGCTTCTTGCTGCTCTTTGGCACTAGCTTCCATCTGCTCTATCTTGTCTTGGACCCTTTTATCTTCCAGAGTACGAGCCTCGGTGATCCTGACCCACCTAGCCTGACTCTCCTTCAGATACAAGTCTGTCCTTGCTCTCTGGAACTGGGCTTCCTTGCAAGCATTCTTCAGAATCTGTTCTCCAGCTTTAGACTTCTTGATATAATCCCCAGACTTCTCAATCTTAGCCAGATGCTCCACTCTCAACTTCTCCAGCCTCTCAATATCCAACCTACCATCACTCCTCTCCCAGAGGGTCTTCTGCAAAGCCTGAGTCAACTTCTCATTTCTTTCTTTCAAGCTCTCAAACTCCTCCCAACTGATAGTGGCAGGGGGTGGTGCTGAGGATGGTCCAGGCATATCCTCCATGGTAAATGGCATTCCAAAGAATTGAGCCCTGGCATGGGACCACTCATAATATTGTGCTGATGCCACATTGTTGCACCTCCCCAGAATGGTTACTCCCTTGGTTTGAACATTATCCCAGGCCCAAGCAGCCTGTCTAACAATAGCCAGATTAGGCTTGTTCTCACAATAAAGGGTCTCAACCAAGTCTTGTGCCTTAGGAGTGTGGACCAGCGCATAGCCCAGTTGTCTTTTGAACAGCAGAGGGTTGTAATTAATACTACCCTTAACTCCTACTAGGGGCACATTAGGAAAATGCCCACAGCTGGTGATGATATCCCTGCCTCTGGTGCTTTGAGTGCACCACCTGATATCAGCTGAAGTTAGAGCAGTGAGTCTTCTAGCCCAGTTTCTCTGCTGATGAGGGTTCAAAAATGCATCTGTCCTGGGTAGATGCCTGAGAAGCCAAGTATGGAACAATGGAGCACAACACCTCACTAATCTTCCCCTCTGCTTTTCATTCCTCTGATGCACTGAGTAATAGAGATCCCCCAATAAAGTGGGCACCGGGTTCCTTAGAATGAAAAGATGGATTGCATTCTTGCTGATGAATCGAGGCTCATCTGCAAATAATATGATCCCATATATGCTCAGGGCCAATAAAGCACAGACAGCTTTCCACTCTCCTAAAGAAGCCTTCAGGGTAGCTTGAGAGATCAAGAAATCCAGATGTAAGCCAGGGATTCCAGCCTTAGAAGTCATATGCTGCCCAATCAGAACTGCTTCCAGATGTAATGCCTTTGCTACTTCTTCATTACCAGGAAAGACCATCTCAGGGTTGAAAGGGACTCCACCCCTGATAGGTATACCAACCAATGATGAGTATTCTTCTAATAGAGGGCCCAGCTGAAAGTCTTGAAAAGTGAAACATCTCAGTGGGGGATCATAAAACTGAAGGCAAGTGTGGATCAGGCTTCTCTGTGAGGGGTCCAGATCCATAACCATATCAAGTATATCCCCATAGTGTTCCCTGAACAATGGTATATGGTCTGGAGTGATCAGGGTCTGAATCCTCCTGATGTCAGATAGCTCTGGATGGAAGAAGTGGTAGGTGATGTTGCTCTTTTTGGGAGCCATGATGTTGAGACAAGTGCTGATGATGATACTGAAGAATGGGCCACTGATTGGCTGAAGTAGATAGCTGATAGCAAATGCTGATGAAGATAGGTCAATACTGAAGATAGGGTCAAAACCAAACTAAAAATGAAGGTGGATACCCTGAAACACAAATAAGCAAATGTCAATATGATGCAATGATTATGTATGCAAATGATATGCAAGGGTTTGTGACTGAGCTGGATCTGATCAAATGCTCTGATATAGGTCCAAGTATGTCCAAGAAATCCAGATGGAGGTCTATAAATCCAGTAACCAAGGTGGGGGGCTCAAATAAAGAGCCACATGTCCAGGGTTTAGAATCACAAGAACTGTTCCAACATGGAGTATTCTTAATCAAATCAAAGTAACAGGGTATTCTGAGGTCAAGGTACCTGCAAACCTGTAAACAGCCCAACCCCCTCACAGGTGATGTTCTAAAACAAGGATCCTCAGACTTGGATCAGTTATGAGAAGTGTAAACACTTCTAACCCGGAGGTACAGTGTTTACAATAACCATAAAAGTTCCTCCTCTAATTCACCTCAGTTTCTGAAGGTCAATACTAAAAGGTCATCCAGACTTAGCAGGCTTCCCAGATAGCCCTAGCATTGCAGGAAATCTGCAACACAGAGTTCTCAAGAAGAAACCCATATCTGAACCGTGTTTCATATTCCCGCACCAGACCGAGATGGAATGGGAAAGAATATGATTCACTCTAGCCTAGGTGTCACTCAGGTCCCAGGTATAGGACCTCAACTCTCAATAGAACACCCACCCACCAAAGCAAAACCAGATCCAGCCAGACAGCATGACAATATAATATATGTAAAGCAGTAAAGAAGGTAATAAAACAAACTGTACATAAAGCAAAAATAAAACATATACAAACACATAACACCCCAATAAACACAAATCAATCAAGCGCTAGGAGGAACCCACAAAAGGAACCAGAAGCCCTGGTTGCAGTATAAGGGTCCCCAGCAGAGTCGCCAAGCTGTCGCTCCCGAAGATTGGGGAATAGGCCCAGATAAAGGTACAGACGCGAACGGTCGGCGAAAGAGGACAATGAGAACACACAGCCGTGAACTCACTGGAGATGAATAGAGTCTCCAGCTAGGCATTTTTATCCCGGAGGAAAGGCAATGCTGCATAGACCTAGAAAGATATGGATAAGACGGTTGCGAACCAGAGAGACTGAGAAAGGGGGTTGGTTACAACCTGGGAAGGTGTTAGCACCCAGATTGTCCGCCGTACTCGACGGGATCCACGCTTAAAAGATTTGTGTTTTAAAGGGGTAGTGTCAGTGCAATTTGTGTGTAAAGGAGCTGGAAAGATGCACAGGTGTCAGTGTAAAAGAAGTGTGAAGTGTACAAATGATGTGTCAGTGTAAGAACAAGAATGAAATGCTCATGATAATGAGGCTAAAAGAAATAAAGCTGGAAAGAGGAGGGATATACAGAGACTTTTATTCGATAACTGTTAAGTTATGCCTACGTATCCTCTCGTGCAATGAGGAAGTCAGAACATCGTAGTTCGACCCAAAGAGACTGAAAGATGAATTGACTTGTAAACTGCTTGCTTGTCAATGCTCAAGTGTATGACCTGTCTGGCTCAGGTGCTAACTGTCTTGCATTAGACGGAAGAAGCAAGTTCTCGTTCATGAGTGAAGATGATGAGAAAAGAATCCCGGAGGAGACGTTTATTGTTTGTTTTTGAGTTTTCAGTTTTTTATTGCTTTTGAAGGTTTGTCATAAGTTAATGAGCTTGAGCCTAAACCAATGGTTTTAGTAAACTCATCACATCCTCCCTCTGATTAGGGGTAATGAGAATACCTTAAGTGTGAAGTCAGCTTCTCACACTTAATCACCTTTGATGTAGGATTAAGATCATTAACCTACTTGTGATTATTTAGATTTTTTGTTGTTTTTGTTTAGTGTTGAGTAATGAGATTAAGCCATAACCAGGGATTAAACAGACTCATTACACCATCCTAATAGAAGGATAATAGATGAGAATGTTTAAGCTGAGGAAAGCTCCTCAACTTAATCCATGATTAGGGATTAAACTCATGACAAAACAAAACCTTTGATTAAGTGGATTTTATTTAATGATATGATGATGAAGTGATTTTTAGGGTTTGTAAGACAACTTGAGGGGGACTTGTCCATTAACACTAGGGTTAGTCCTTCTTAACCAATTAAGGAAGAATTAGAACCCTAATGCAAGGCCCAAGTTACAAGCTTGATGTCTTGATGATTATTAAATGAATTGATTAGAGGAGTTAAACACATTAAGGGTTTAACACTTAGGATTAAAGTTATACACTCCATCCTAAGAGAAGGATGCAGGCATAAGCTTAATCACAAAGCCTTAAAGCCTTTAGGGTTTAGTCCCTGATTATGAGGTGAGAAGAGAAGACTCAAAAGAGACACAAAGGTAAAACTAAGAGGGGAGACTAATCGAAACCCTAATCATTGTCATGCTTGGTTGTTCCTAAGGTTTGTGAGGTTTTCAAGGGAAGTCTTCAATGGAACCACCAGGAAGCAGATGAAAGGATCAGGAGAAGCAAAACAACTTGCTTCATTCAAGAAGTCAAGTCACTTGAAGAAAGAAAGTGGGGAGAAGAAGAATGAGCAAGCTCAAACTCAAACACATATAAAAATGCAGCATGGATGCAAGAGAGATGAAAAGAAAAGTTATGAGAAGTGAAGGCAAATTCACTTCTCAAAGTCACTTACCACCTGAAAGGTTAGAAAAGAAATGCAATGCAATGCAAAATGGGATGAGATGACATGATGAGAAACAAAACCAGAAGCAAATACATGATGCTAATGATGCTATGAGATGCTACAAACATGAGGCAGCACAAGGAAATGATCATACAAGCTTATGAATGCAAATGGGACAAGCTAAAACACATGAACATACATGAAAAGTTATGAAGTGCACATGACATACAACATGGACAATACATGATGCAATGATCAAACATGCTTCCAATATGTCTTATGATGTCAAATGAATCAAATGGATGCTTGAAATGTCATGGCAAGTCTTGTTATGCAGGAAGATGCAAGATGGATGCATATGGGAACCCAAATTAGGGTTTATGAACAATACATCAAACAAAAATCAAAATCAGAAGCAAACCCTAAGATAAAAAATTGAAAATGCCACTCAAAGGACCCCTAATCCTATACTAACCCAATGCCCAAAGGAGAGGTTTCAACTCTTAACCAATTTCAAGTTATGGTTTTCCTAAGTTATCTAGGGTTTTAGGGTTCCTTAACAAGAAAAATGTCAAACAAATGGAAAATGAAAGATCAAATCATGGCCATTTAATCCTACAAACTACATGACATGCTAAACACAATGCAAAAAGAATCAAAGTCCAACTCTTTATGGTTAGGCAGAAATGATTTTTGGAAGTTTGGATCAAAATAATGCATCAAAATGATTTTAATTCCATGAAAAATTCTCAAAATGCATCAAGATCAAAATATAAATTTGGTTTGAGGGTTGGACAATGTTTCTAAATGTCTTAGAACATTTCATGAATTTTTTTGTAATTTTTAAATACCTAAAAGTATTTTTAATAAATTAATTTTCATTAATCAATTAAAAATAAACTTTTAAATATTTAAAAATACTTTTTTAATGCTAAAAATGAAAATAAAAATATTTTTGTGTTTTAAAAATTAATGAAACTCTTGAGAAAAAGTTTCATAATTTTTAAACAATTTTTACTATTTTTAATAAATTGCACAAGTTAAATGAGAAAAAATGAAATAAAAACAAAATAAAATAGAAAGTATTTCAATCTGATGGTGGAGATTTGAACTGGGGTGGAAACCATTGACCGCGCGCGTTTATGAAGGGTCCAGATTGCTTCTGACTATAATTAAGTTTTATGAAATAATTAAATGAGTTAATGGTGATTAGGGCACAGAGGACCCATCTGAACCACTCATCCACGTGCGAAGTCAAGGAAAGTCAAAGGATCCTACACTCAAGATTCAAATGGACTTAATGACCTGAGATTAGGGCAAATGACATTCAGGTGACCGGAGGGAAGCTCCGGTCATCTTCTCCGGCAACAACAAAACCCTAGAATACGATTCAGGCCACCATTCTTCAAATCAAAGCCAGGGAAATGTTCCTCTACTCAAACCTTACTCAAAACACCTTTCAAACTAAATTTCTCATGCTTAAACTAAGGGAATCGAAGCCATGAAGATTCACGGGCAAAGTTTCAGAGCCCTGGTAAATCCCCATTTCTCACTCATTTCTAATTCTAAAACCATCCCCATGATCAGCAAGGCATACACAATCAATTTATAACTTAAAAATCAAGCTCTGAGAGAAAAGTTTCATGGCCATACCTGAGATGGAGACTCCTGTTTCTGGGCTTTCAAAGCTATTCTTTGGTGCAAGCTTGCTCCACTGACTCCCCTGGTGCTAATGGAAGGCTTGGAATGAGCTTAAACAAGCTAGTTTGAGAAGTCCAGTTCTGGTGTATCAGAAAATGGAGTTTGTGCATAGGCTGTTTCAGATCAATGTGAAGGGTGGTATTGGTTCTATGGATGTTTTCTGGTTGATTGGTGAAGGTAGAATGAGTGTTTGATGACTGTGGAAGGTGATTCGAAGAGAGGAAAGTTTTTGCAGGTTTTTGGATATGTTGTGTTCTGGCCAGTTTCAATGCTCAATGCTTTGCTATATCACCTCTAACTTGTGTGGATAGCCTGTGGGGCAGGTTAGTAGGGTGGCTATTTACTGTGCCAAGAGTATGGGAGCCTTTTGCAAAAAAGTCAAGTTTGTGTCCTTGAGAGTATGGGCCATGGCAGCAGCAGGTTCAAGTCATGTCTTGCTCCAGCTTGAGTTGAGGAGGGCCCTTGGATTGTTTGTAGCTGACTGCAACATGTGGATGACAAGCTATGCTAGCTTTTGCAACTTGCCCACTTGATGTTTCCTCATGAATTTGTGCCATGTACATGAAAAACTCTTGCTGAATTTTGTTGCACAATGTTGCATTTAGTCATGGCAATGTTTAGAGATCAGCTAGTGATCACATAATTCCTTGAGGAATGGTTTTGCCAAGAATCCCCCTTTGCATACTCATGAAACATGCCTCATGGAACTTTGAAAATCAAGGCAAGCAATGTAAAATTCCTTGGGCCAATTCTGTCTTTGGGGTCATGTATGATCATGTGATGAAGCTTTGAAGTCAATTTGTAGTCACTAGAATGCTTGGTACATGAATTTGCAAATTTTCCAATTGGTGCATAACTTGAAAATTAGTGATTTTTGCCAACTTTGATGGACCATAACTTTTGATCCAAAATGAATTAGGTCATGTTCTTGTACTTTTTGAAAAGGTAAAGATCTAATATACAACTTTCATGACCAAAGTTTTTCCATTTGAAGCATTTTTGGATCAAAAAGCAAGGCTTGGAAAGTGGCATAAAATGACATATTCTTCAAAAGTCAACCATGCCCTAAAAAGTCAACTTTGCAAAAACTTGTAATTCTTGAATTTTGTGAACTTAAACCTTCTTCCATGATCAAATAAAGATCATATAAACTCAAAATGATGAAGATCACCCCTTGGTTGGGTCATTGGGGGCCTCAGATGCCCTGATTTTGCACTGACTTGTCCAGAAAGTCAACCCTTGATCAGATGACTTCCCCATGGAATTTCTTCATGAAAATTGATATGCATACTGCCTATACCATATAGAGACCAATGGAAACAAGAATGACCAAAAAATTTGGGGTTATGGCCTCTGAAACCAAAACCCTAATTTTAGGTCAACTGTGCAGTCAAACCTGGCTCTACATCCATACCAATCCCAGTTCTTGTGATTCTTTGGCATTCTTGACTTTGAAAGGATGTAATATGATATAAGAACAAACATGGATCCCTTTGAAGTGATTGTTGACCTTTGGAATGGCTCAAGAAGCTCTTGGATTGCTCAGATCACAAACCCTAGATGCAGATGACTTTGAAACAATGCAGTGACTCAAAAATGTGATATGAGATGATATGATTGTGTTCATGCATATGAGATGATCACAAGCCATGGTGTGAATGGGTGAGGGAAAATTTGGGGTGTTTACAGTAAGATTCTTATTAAAAATCTCTATTTACTAAATGTATCATACAGTAGGAATGGTTATTATGTATCATGCTATTTACTAAATGAATCAGACAGTAGGAATTCTCTATTTGTAATATTCTTAGTAAAATTCTCTATTTACTAAATGTATCATGCTATTTTATTAAATGGAGTATAAGATTCTCTAATCTTAGTAAATGTATCATGCTATAAGACGATAATTGATATTCTTAGTAAAATTCTCTATTCTTAGTAAATATATAATTGATATTCTTAGTAAAATTCTCTATGAATATGTATTTACTAAAATTCTATAAATTCTCTATTATAATAAGCATTTAAACTTTATTATGAATATATATATATATATATATATATATATATATATACATATATATATATATATATATATATATATATATATATATATAAAATTGATTTTGATGTCTAACTCATGCAATTTTAATTCTAATAGGTCAAATGGATCAAGTGAATACAACCCCGGAACCGGAAGGAACATCTAATCCTACACAAGAAAGTACATGTCCACCAACTCAGGAGGCATCTTCTAATCCGAGTCAGACACCTAATGCTGGGCAACAAGAAGAAATTGATACAAGCTTAGAACCTGCACCAAAGAAACTAAGAAGTGAAGTGTGGCAAGAATTTAAAAAGATGAAAGTGAATGGGAAAGAAAAAGCTGAATGCATCTGGTGTAAAAAACAACTTAGTGGCACTTCAAAGAATGGAACAAATCACTTGAAAGGACATCTCTTGAGTTGTATTCAAAAAAAGATTAAGAATAAAAACCATGACAAAGGACAACCATTTCTCCTTCCTTCTATCTCCGAAGGAAAGCAAGAGTTAGGAATTGGAACTTATAATCTAGAAAATATGAAGAAGTTGATTGCTGAAGCTATTATTATGCACAATTATCCACTATCAATTGTGGATCACGTTGGTCTTAGAAGAGTCTTTACTTCTCTCCAACCATTGTTTAAAGTTCCTACTCGAAACACAATCAAGACAGAGGTATTGAAAGTTTATGATTTTGAGAAAAAATGTGCTATGAAGATGTTAGATAGACATGAAGGAAGAATGGCAATTACCACAGATATGTGGACTTCAAGCAACCAAAAGAAAGGGTATATGGCAGTTACAACTCACTATATTGATGGCTCGTGGACTTTACAGAGTCGAATCTTGAGGTAATAAAGTTTATATTTTATAACTTAATTGTATCATTTCTTTTTTCTTAATGGCTATGTGATTGAACGTAAATATTATTATGTTAGGTTCATTTATGTTCCAGCTCCTCACACTAGTGAAAGACTTGCTGAAGCACTTGTTAATTGTTTAATGGACTGGAACATTGATTCAAAGCTTTGTACTGTTACTTTAGATAATTGTAGCACAAATGACTCCATGATTAGGAAAATTAAGGATAAGTTGCCATTGGAAAGTTTGATAAGGGATGGGTCTTTGTTACATATGCGTTGTTGTGCGCACATCCTAAATTTAATTGTTCAAAAGGGGCTACAAGTGCTTAAGGATGGGGTAGAAAATATTAGGGATAGTGTTTCCTTTTGGAGTGCTACACCTAAAAGGCATGAAAAATTCGAAGATACCGCTAGACAATTGAGAATTGTTTGTACTAGAAAGTTAGCTCTAGATTGTCCAACAAGATGGAATAGCACATATAAGATGCTTGATATTGCCATAGAGTACAAGGATGTATTTATTCGGTTGAAGCAACGTGAGTCTTTATACACTTGTTTGCCAACTAATTCACAATGGAAATTTGCTAAAGATGTTTGTGGGTGCTTGAAATTGTTTAATGAAGTAACTGAGTTGATTTCTGGTACAAAATATCCAACTGCTAACTTGTACTTTCCTAAGATTTGTAAGATTAAGTTGGAAATAGAGGAATGGAAGAAGTCCTCCAATTCAATTATTGAGATGATGGCCACAAAAATGATGGAAAAATTTCAAAATTATTGGAGTGGTGTTCATGATATGATGGGAGTTGCTGCAGTTTTGGACCCTAGGAAGAAGATGGCTGTACTTGATTTCTGGTTTCCTAAGTTGTATGGCCAAGATTCAAGTGCACAAGTTAGTAGAATCAAAGAGATGTGTTATGATTTGCTCAATGATTATCAACAGATTAGACTTAGAGATGCACAACCTATCGCTCTATCCATTGGTACAACTGCTGTTGTTGATGACGAGGATGAATTTGATGCATACATTGAGACAATTGCCAAAAACTCAAGTTCATGTGTTAAGTATGAGTTGGACCATTATTTGAAGGAGCCAGTTATAAAAAAAACTCCAGATTTTGACATTTTGAATTGGTGGAAAGTAAATGGAGTTGTGTATCCAACTCTTCAAGCAATTGCAAGAGATGTGTTGGCTATTCCTATCTCTACAGTAGCTTCTGAATCGGCCTTTAGTAATAGTGGTCGAATATTGAGTCCTCATCGTAGCCGACTTAACTGGACTACTGTTGAGGCTTTGATGTGTGCTAGGAGTTGGCTATGGGCTGCTGAGAATAATGGTAAAATTTTAAATTATTAATTCAATATCGTAACATATGTCAAATAATATTTACATATTGTCAACTAATTATTCCTCATTATTCTACATGTGATATATATAGGAACTTTTAGAGTTGCAGAAGAATTTGCTACTGTGTTGAATGAAATGGAGTCTGACGATGAAGGTATTTTGTTATTCATTTAGTGTAAAGCTTTAAGTTTTGGTGTTTTATTTAACTTCAATTTACTTCTTAATACAGCTGAAATGATGGAAAGTTGTGCGGGTTACCATTTTGAAGATTAGAAGTTGTTTATAAGATTCCTTCTATGAAACCCTGGTAAAGTTTTCTTTATCTCTTTATCTTTCTTGTATAAACCTTAGATTGAATAAATATATTGTTAATGTATATCATTAAATAAATATACATGGTTCACTTTTTATGTGGTTTATTTAGATACATTACTAAAAGTCTATTTCACTTTTATATTTAAAAAAAAAGTAGTTACATTTAATCTTTATACTTTTCGAAATGTGACTCTTGCAAATCTTCTTGTGTAAAGACTTGGCAATATCAATATTGAGAGAGCTTGCTTATGGAATCAATATTGAGAGAGCTTTCTTATGGAATGCTTTTTATTGAATTTCCTTGAAGATTGTATTACCATGTTGCTATTGGAAAGTTGTAATTTGATTGTAGACTTTAATATTAATTGTAATATTAAGATGTTAAAGATCTTAATTTTAATTATAATGCTAAGAATTTTAATTGTAATGTTAAGAAGTTGAAGACCTTAATTTTAATTTTAAGTGAAATGTTATAATTTGTTTTTGTATTTTTGTATTTTTGCTACGGGTTCGGGTTTGGGTGAAAAAACCCGAACCCAACGGGTGTGGGTGTGGGTGCTATTTTGACACCCGAATAGCTTTTGGGTTCGGGTTCGGGTGGTGATTTCGGGTGCGGGTTTGGGTAGTGTGAAACCCGCACCCGACCCTACCCGTTGCCATCCCTATCTACAAGACACTTTATGAGGTTCACAAGGTTCACAAGACCTTTCATGAGGTTCATGAAGTCTACAATACATTTTATGAGGTTCACAAGGTTCACAAAACATCTTATGATGGTTCACAAGGTTCACAAAGTTCACAAATCGTCAGAAGAGTTGACAATTCCCTCAGACAATGCACCTCCTAAGCAGTGCATCCAAAACTAGGGTTTTGACTTTAATCAGGCTAAATGAACTTCCAAGACTTCAAGTGAGCTTCATAACATCTTATATGTGTGTAAGAACCACCATGACAAGTTTCAAGACTTTTCTCAAAGGTTTGCTCAGTCAGATGATCAGATAAGTCAAAATCAGTCAAAGTAGTTAAAAAGTCAAACTGAGGTCAACTGTGGTCAAACCAAAGTCAAACTTCATGATTTTTTGCCAACATCAAGTATATGAAGTAAAATTCATCATTTGATCAAGGGTTGATCATGATTCATCAAGGATATTTCAGATCATCAAGAATCAGGAGTTTCTAAATTAGGGTTTCCTCAGTAAAAGTCAACTGAAATTTGACCAGCCATAACTTTCACATGCTTCATCACCAAGTCTCCATCCAAAGCTAATTTTGAAGGAAATTGAATTCTCTACAACTTTGTGTCTCACAAGCCAAGCCCAAAAATGCTTCATTTGGAAGGTATGAGCTAAGACATTATAGGTCCTTTTGAAAGTCAACAAAAAGTCAACAACTTCAAAAGGGCATAACTTGAGAATGGTAAATGATATGGACATGAAACCAGTGGGGTTGGTTAGAGGACTCTTCAAGCTTTCCAAAATGTCCAAGAACACCCTCATAGCATTAAAATTGAAGGATGTGTGCCCTTGCAAAGTTGGGAAATTTTTGGTTGGTTTATGAAGAAAATGGAGGTTTAAAACTAATTTTTTCTAAATGGGCTTGCCATATGATGACCCAATTCATACCATGACCTCATGCACGACCCAAGTCTATAAAAATCATATTTTTTATTATTTTATTTTTATTTATTTTGATTTAATTCATTTAAAATCATTTTAAATTAAAATAAAATATAAAAGTCAAAGATTTAAAAATGATTGAGCTTCTAGAAATTCATAAAGGTGATTGGTATCAAAGTGGTAAGAGAATCATGGTGATTTGCTTAAAATAGAAGGTGTTCATACAAGAATATTTGAATTTTAAAGCCTTATCTTTTTGAATCTTTTCCAATTAAATCTTTCACACAAACATCAAATTTTTTAACCTAAATTCATCACTCTATAAGTATATGACTTAACCCTACTCATTGGAGACGATTTGCAGCCTTCCAAGTGTAAGTTTCATATTTTAAAAAACCTCACAAAAGTTAAATTCGGTTTCAACTCCACAAGGCATTTGAAGGTATTTTAAAGACATAGCAATGATCCCTGGACTTCACTGATCATGTACCAATGATTATATGCATCCATAACCTCATGAACATACCAAACCGAATCAAAACATTGACCTCTTTAAGTTTTTTTCGTTTTCATACATACATGTAATATAAATTGATTTTGATTCTGGATTTGTGTTTGTGTTAAGCTTGTGAACGTTTCTGGACAAATTAATTTGACTTTCGATGCAGGAGTAAAGAAACACCATTGTTAGGGTTTCGGCCATGGATTTGGGGTTTTATCTTAAATCTAATATAAATAAGTTCTAAGAACATAGGACAACTCTATGGACCTTGGGGATTATGAAACACTGATCATTGTTGAGAAATTTTACTGTTTTGATGCTTGTCCAATTTCGTAGGTTTTTGTACTTTGAAACTCGCAGGAAATATTGCAGCAAAATTTGTATGAAATTTCGCAGGGACCAAGGAAGAAGAAGACCCCTGCGCGCGAATTTCATATTTAAAAATTGAATATAATATTTGTTTGTTTTGTTTTGATATTATTTCACAAATGCTGGCTGGCTCAGTTGGTTGTGTATGCGCGTGTATTGCTGAAGGGTCTGGGGTTCGATTCCTGGACCAAACCATCTTTTTCTTGTTTTTCCATTTAATTAGCAGTTTTATTATATTATGAATTGTGATGGTTAGATGGACAGGTGCGCTCTCCCAGTTGGATTGTTAAAAGTGTTTGTGTGATGTTTAAAGGTCCTGGGTTCGATCCCCCCAGGCCTTTTGTTTTTCTTTCTTTTTCTTTGATTTTCAGAAATAACACAACAAAACCAATTGAACCCATGATATTAGCACCTGCGCGCGCTGGCCTGGTGGTGGATGTTGCTAGCTTAAGTGTTTGAAGGCCAGAGGTGCTGGGTTCAATTCCCAGCCATGTAAGTTTTCTTTTTCTTTTTATTTCTATTTGTTTTGCTTATTGTTAATATTAATTAATTAAAATTATAATCTTAATTTAATAAAATCTTAATAATATTTTCTAAAACAAATTGTTTTTTTTTTAATATGTATATATTATAATTTATTTGTATAATTAGATTAATATTTAATATTTAACATTTTTTGTATATATAACCTAATTTATTTTTATAAACCCTAAAAACATATTTTTTTCAAACCCTAATTTTCTTCTTCTATTATTTATATTCATAACTTCATTAAAATTCTTAATTTAATTTTTGTTAATGTATAAATTATTTATAACTTAAATTCTTGTATGTAAATATAATTAAGAGTTAAAATTCTTAATATAATAATATAACCTAATTTGTTTAGAATTTAATTTTGCATGTAAATAATTTTATTATATGTTTAAAAATAATTGCTAATTTAATTTTGTAATCATAATTTATTTTCATAATATGTTTATAACTAATTAATTTAATTTTTTTATAATTTGCAAATAATTTAATAATTAATTGTTCACATTTTCTTATTAACTTTAAATAATCATTTATATCAAAATTTAATCTTTTAATTATTATATTATTTTTGCTATCATTATTAATTATATTCTTATGATATTTGTTTATTACTAACCCCATTTAATTTAATATTATTTTTATTATTTTTATTATTTTCACTAACCCAATTATTGTCATTATTTAATATTTTGCTTATTTATTTAAATTGCTTTATTATTATTATTGTAATTGCTCCTTGGTGTAAATATTTATTTATAATGTTTATTATTTATATTTTATGCTATGGTTAGTAAATAGGGAGTGTAACATGTATGTTTATTTAAAATTAATTTAGATCACTTAATTTAAAGATAAATATGTAAAATTGTACACTCACACACGTAAGTCGATCTTTGATCGCCATCTCACTTCCTTAGGGATACCTCTCATGTTGCCTAATCAAAAAGGTCAAGTAGGGTGTATAAAGCAAAAGTCCCTCAAAATAAAATCATCTAGTCCCTTAACAAATAAAAGATCAAGTCTCTTTCGAATGTTGCCTTCGTAATGATCTTGTCCCTTTCGAATAAAGATGATAGTCCCTCCAAAATTGCTTATACACCCCACAGTTGCCTAAATAAAAGATGACTCTCTACTTGTCCCTCACATCCAAGGTAATGACTACCTATTCCTTAATAATAGGGATAGTCTTACCATTTAAAGGATTCAAGAACAGAAAAGACTTAAACTTTAGGGTAGGTTCCTCATAGTCACTTGCTCACTATTTAAAAACTTTTCAAACACTTCACAATTTCAAACAAATTTTCAAAACAAAGGTTTTTTACGCATCCGTACATGGATCATTATCAAACTCTTAAGAAAATTTCTATTCACACACTTCACATTTTCAAAAACAGTTTAAAGTGAGCTAAGTAACTAAGAGCCCATGGATAACCATGGATGTAAAGGGTGCTAACACCTTCCCTTTACATAACCTACCCCCCGGACCCAAAAATCTTTTAAAAGGTCTTTCCTGTTCTTTTATGCCTTTCCTTTGGATAAAATAAAAGTCGGTGGCGACTCTTGCTATCCGCAACATAACTAAAGTCAGTTCTCCCACCGTGTTACACCAATCATTTTCTAACGAGTCAAGATAATAAACAAATTATCTGATAGGATTAATTGCGACCAACAACCAATGTCCAATGTAAGATTAAACAAATGTTAGATGGAAACTTTCTACACAACGTCAAAATAAAAAAAAAATATAATAGATGAATTTAGAATGAAAATCTAACCCGGTATTAAACGGTAAAAAGAACAACTTTTCCGTTTCTTTGTTGGCCATGAAGAGGTTGCGTACGTACACCATGGCCTCATCTGGTTTACTTAAGATTAAAGTTAAGTTGACGGCCGCGGGGCTTAGGAATGCAAATCTTTCGTCCAATCCACTCGGGCACATCACTTCGTCATACAAAAACCTTAAACAAAAACATCATAAACATTAGACTATTCATTTGAAACATAAAGTAAATAAGTTGTTCAATTAATATAACAAAGTAGATCGAATATACCTCACGTATGCATTGATAACATTGACGCCTAATTCTTCATGACGAAAAACTTGTACAAATTCGTCATTACCAATTGATTTTTCATATTCAAAGGAAAAAATACCTTCCTCAATATGTATAAGACGAATACCTCCGGTCGGAATATCTGTCAATTCTAGAAATGTCTGAAGGCATGACCTATACTTGGAGGTAGGTTTATTTCTAGCTGTGGTCTTCTTAACACCAACCTTTTTTTGTGTGGAGACGTTGCTAATCTCTTTACCGTGAAGCTACATATCATATAATTAGTTAGATGGATTATAAGATCATGAATTTAACATTGAATCTACACATTATGGTTAGCAAAGGTTCATAATGTTAGTAAAATGCGCATAACAATATGATGTACCTCTTTTTTTGAAACAACGGACTCGGTATGCCACGAAATCCCCTTATCTTTTCCTTTGGATCTTGTTGGAGTCTAATTAACATTACCATGTAAAAAATGTAAGTAAAATGCGCGTAAAAACTTTGAATCTACATATTAAGGTTAACAAAGTTTCATAATGGTTTTAAGCATACCTCATATCCGACGCTAATGAGGCTTGTCGGCCATGCATCAAACGAACTTATTGCTTGTTCCACCGTTGTTACATCCGAAACATCGTCGAGATATGGTAATAATGCATCCGGCTCTACAGAAATTTCAACTGATACTTTCAAACATCCAGGAGGGAGGGGGTTAGTGTGAAATGATTGATCCGTAATGTTATATACTTTTCCCTTTCCAACCATCTGATATGTCGGTGACGATAAGTATAGCTAACAAAGGGAAATGACCTAAAACCAATAATAAATATGACATTGTTAATGTGTATATATGTCAATTAAATAATTTAAGATAATAATTTAATTTCATAAAAATAAATATAATTACCTTTGGAATATTCGGTTGAAATTTACAGTTGATATTGTCTTTGTCCGAACCATCTTTAAAACATGATGAATCGCTACTTTCTTTTTCTTTTCTTAATTCACGAACTTCAGCTTCCAGTGCTTCCAATTTTAGCTGAAGTTCTTTGTTACTAGGAGCCTTTCCTTTTTTAATACTCAAGGAGGTCGATGTGATCCCAAATCCCTTACCCCTCACCTGACCCGAATACTCACGGACATCTAATGCCCGACTAAGTATGCTCCTAGTATCATCTGGAGATAAAGACTGAGATAGCGCCTCCTGAAAAATTAGATGAATATCGAATATTTCTCAAATATTTGTTAATAAATTTTTGATTTAATTAAAGAAATAATGTTCTACTTACACATTTCTCATATACTTGTAGAACATCTTCTTTAGCAACTCCAGACTTGCCCACGCAGGCTTCCTTCCACAAAACATGTGCATGAAGAGATGTTTCAGAACTTTTCTCCTTTTTCAACTACACATTAAGTCAAATATGACTCATGATGAACAAATATATTATTACAATTTATAGATACTTACAATAGATTGTTCTAAGCGTCCATATCCGACACATCCTTTTCTGTATGGATATGTGGGACTTGATGCTCTTTCCCGATTTGTTTCACTTATTCTTTTAAATTCTGGGGTTTTTCGTTTGGATTTTTAAACGTGTCCCATTCTTCTTGTGAAATCAAACTTTCATATTTCTTTGGAAACTCTGCATCAACATGATTACCATCCTCATCTCTAAGATACTTGGATGATAAAAATGTTTTAAACCCTCTTAGTAGCTTTCCGGCCAATTTAAGACAAAAATCTCTTCTATCATCTTGATGTTGAAACACCTCTAAGAAAAACATACACATTGTGTGTTAGTACAAGTAATTTAAAATACATAATTAGTTCTCATAACTAAAGACATAATTATTGTACCTTTATCTCACTCCAGAGTTTGTTTTTGGCTTCTTTCAAATGTTTATTTCTCCAATCATCACAAGTAATTGGAATCTCATTCCTTACTAGTGTACCAATAAAACTAGTCAAAGTATGACTGTTAGGTTCTATAAGATGCCTATGTGGGCTCCAATGCACATATAAAATGATGCATCGGTCTCTACCATGGATCACTTTCTTCATCACTGTTATGCCTCTTCTAATCTCGTCTTCCGTAGATACCTTTTTATTACCTCCTTCATGCATAGAATCATTATCATGTGGGCGATCATCGTTAGTGGCCATATCTAACATGTAATAAAGAAACCAGGGGTATTAAATATAAATTATAATGAAATTAATTGAAAATGAAAAATAAAGAAACCAAGGATATCAAATATAAATTAGGAAAAATTAGGAAAAGCATATAAGTTTATTGAAAATGACATAATATATAACATTTTATTATATTACCTCTTTCACTAACATCTCTTTCTTTTCTTGGTTGGAATATGAATTACTTATTTCTTAACAATGCAGACGAATAAATTGATCCAAATTCCCTCGTTATGATCATTTCTGATATATGACTCATCCGCTATAATATCCTCATCTTGATCATTTCTATTCAAATCATTTCGTCTAATGCATGACTCATTCTCAACATCAATATCACATTGATCTACACCGCTATCATCAACCAATATGTTAGATAAAAGCACTATAGACCATTTCGTACTCGTCGGGTCTTTGACATAGAATACTTGTTTAGCTTGAGATGCTAGAATAAAAGGCTCATCTTTGTACCCCACCCTAGCAAGATCCACTTGCAAAAATCCAGACTTATCCATTCGTATGCCACTACTATTTACCTACTTGCAACCAAATATGGGAATCTGAAACTTCTCGTAATCAAACACCCAAATATGCTCAATAACTCCAAAATATGACAAATTTGCATATGTGGGGTTTAAGTCCTTCATACTTGATATATGCATTGCTTCAGCTAGCACAATGACACCACTATTTTGCATAGTACTCTTATCACCTTGTTCTTTGGTATAAAATGTGTATCCATTAATTGCGTATGCGCTATGAGAAAACACATGCAAACTTGGACCATATGCCAAACATCTCAACCTTTCTGTTACTGAATCAGGATTTGAAGAGCGCTTTGAATAAATATGATCCTTTAACCATTGTATAAAACTTTTATTGTGCTCTCGTACTATCCAATTTTCATTTCTGTTCGGATTTAACCTTCAGAGTATATCCTTGTGCATTTCAACATATGGCTCAACCTCATTATCATTGTGCTGAACATATAAATGCACTTGATCCCGTTCATCCCTTGATACTGTCACAATTTTATTTCCAGTTAATTTTTTACCTTCCTTTTTTCCCGAAAATATGAGCTTTGGGGAGTCTAATCGATTGATCGTTGGACAAATATTTAGTACAAAACTCAACCGCTTCTTCAACAATGTATTGTTCAACAATTACAACCCTCTGGGCGACTTTAGTTTTTCACGTACCCTTTTAATATTTTCATATACCGTTCAGCAAGGTACATCCATCTCATATAAGCTGGTCCACATAACTGTATCTCTTTCACAAGATGAACAACTAGATGTACCATTATGTCAAAAAAAGAGGGAGGAAAATACATTTCAAGCTCACACAAGGCAATTACTATCTCTTTTTGTAGTGTTGGTAAGATCTCGGGATCGATCACCTTACTACAAATTGACCTAAAGAAAAAACCCAATTTAGTTATGGCACTTCTTACTTTTTCTGGAAAAATAGAACGTATACCTACTGGTAGAAAATGTTCCATTATAACATGGCAATCATGTGTCTTAAAATTCTTCAACTTGAGGTCTTTCATAGACATAAGTCTTCTAATATCTGAAGAGTATCCTTATGGAACCTTAACTTCACTTAGAAACTTACACAATATTGTTTTCTCCTTTCTAGATAGATTAAAAGCAATAGGTGGTAGATATGTTCGTCTTCCTTTCTTCACGGGTGCTAATTCAGTTCTTATTTACATTTTTAACATGTCCTCCCTTGCTTTAAGGCCATACTTAGATTTTCCTTTTATATTGAGTAACATACCAATAACACTTTCAAATACATTTTTTTCAATGTGCGTAACATCGAGAGAATATCTCACGTACAAAGACTTCCAATATGACAATTCAAAAAATACCGACCTCTTCTTCCACCCACCTTTGACAACCTTATGTGCTAAAGGCTTTCCAAACTCAGTACACATATCTTTCACCTTTTCAAAAACTTGGTCACCTGACAATGCGGGTGGAGCTTTACGTTGTTCGGTGTCTCCATTGAATGCTTTTCTCCACCCACGGTAGGGATGTTTAGAATGTAAGAATCTACGATGACCGAGAAACACATTCTTTTGACAAAGTTCCAATCGCATCGTATCGGTTCTATCTTCACAAACAGGACACACACGTTGACCTTTAATGCTATACCCAGATAGATTCTCGTATGCTGGAAAATCATTAATTGTGCCAAACAATATCGCCCTCAAATTGAAACTTTCTTTCCTATATCCATCATAAACCTCCACGCCGTTCTCCCACAAAATCTTTAAATCATCGATCAAAGGTGTCAAGTATACGTCTATGTCATTCCCTGGTTGTTTAGGCCCAGAGATTAACATAGATAATATCATGTACTTACGCTTCATGCATAGACATGAAGGTAGGTTATAAATCATAAAAATCACAGGCCATGTGGTATGTGAGATACTTTGAAGACCATGCGGTTTCATTCCATCAGTAGATAATGCCAAACGAAGGTTTCTTGTTTCTTCTCCAAAGTCAGGATAATCATTATCAATTTTCAACCACTGTGGTGAGTCATCGAGATGTCGATACTTTCCATCAATAATTCTTTCATTTGCATGCCAAGTCAGGTGTGTTGCATCGGTTTCACTACGAAACATGCGCCTAAATCTCGGAATTATAGGAAAATACCATAAGACTTTTGCTGGAGACAATTTTTCTTATATCGAGACAAACCGCATTTAGGGCACTCAGTTAACGATGCATATTCATTTCGAAACAAAATGCAATTGTTTGGACAAGCATGTATCTTATCATAGCTCATACCAATAGAGCACAACATTTTTTTTCTTCATAGGTTCGATTAGGAAGAACATTATCCTCCGATAGCATTTCTCTCATAAGGGCCAACAACTCTGTGAAACTTTTACCCGACCATCCATTGTCTGCCTTTAAGTTGTACAACTTTAATACCGCAAAAAGTATTGTGAATTTAGTGCAACCTTTATAAAACGGTTTCTCTGCATCACTTACCAACCTCTTAAAAATTTCGGGACAATCATGAAGATCTTCTTCAAGTGCTTCTGCAATCTCTTCGACTCGATCACAATCGTATGTTTCCGTATCTTTGTCGTCTGAAGCATAGGTCGTATTACTTTTCCCCCTCGGTTCAACATTCTCGTTAATTTTCTCACCACGAAATATTCAACACTTATAACTTCGATCAATTTCATGCCTCAGTAAATGCAATTTCAATCCATCTGCGTCAACCTTGCCAATATAACAACAACTCAAGCAAGGACATTTCATTTGAATAGGGTCTTCAACGTGTTGAACAACAAACTTAACGAATTATGTAACCCCATTCTCGTACTCTTTGGTCAATCGATCGACAGACATCCATTTTTTATCCATGGTTTTCCTACTTATTAAGGTAAACAAAATAAAATACCTTAGAATTTCGTTAACAAACCGTACCACCGATATGTTATTCTACTATAGCACGCTATTCACAAATAAGCCACACAATATTTCTAAACACGAACTTTCCAAGCTATAACTATTAATCAGCACTTCTTTAATCTCAAACTAAACGTGTACTAACAAATCAAACTAAACGAGATTAAAATAATAAGCACTCCTCAATCTCAAAAAGAGATTAAAATAATAAGTTATTCCCATTAAAATAATAAGCATTTCCTCAATCTCAAAAAGAGATTAAAATAATAAGCACTTCTTCAACCAATGTCAACTATATACAAAAAGAGATTATAATAATAAGCACTTCCTCAATTTTAAAAAGAGATTTAAATAATAAGTATTTCTTCAACCATGATCAACTATATACAAAAAGAGATCAAAATAGTAAGCACTTCCTCAATCTCAAAATAAACGTGTACTAACAAATCAAATATAATAATGTAATAAGCTACCTTTTTCATCTCTATAAGCTACTTCTTTCATCTTTATAAGCTATTTTCGTACTTGCCCTAACAGAGATAAGTTATTTTCGTGCTTTCCCTAACGGAGAAAAAGAAGAAACTTACCGAAAATGAGACAATGTATTGTGGAAGAAGGAGAACGTCGACAACCTTAAACGTCACGGAGGAGCACGGTGGATGACGGTGGCGTTAGAAGCTTCGTTAGTTCGTAACAATATCGCTAGTATAATATAGTTCGCAGAGAGGGAAAGAAAGATATGAAAATAGAATACTGAGTATTCTAATATTTTCATTTAATTTGACCTTAGACAGAGCTTTCCTCAAAAGCGCTGTCTAAGGGAGCCCTTTAAAAGCGCTGGCTAAGGTCAACCTTAGACAACACTTTTGATTTTTTTTTTAAAATTATAACACCTTAGACAGTGCTTTTGAGGAAAACGCTGTCTAAGATATTCCTTTAAAAGCGCTTACAAAAAGTGTTGTCTAATGTCTACCTGAGACAGCGCTTTTCTAAAAGCGGTCTAAGGTATGACTTTTAACAACGCTTTCACAATTTTTCTTGAACATTTTCCGTGTTTTATTTTATTTTTTACTTATAGCAACACTTTCTTAATAAAGTGATGTCTAAGGTGCGCTATTAAAAGTCATTTTTGGCGTAGTGATTGCATAAGTGTTGCATTTGTATTGATTGTTATTGATGTGCTATTGGATAAAATGTTGTTTTATATGATGTTAATGATGATTGAGACATTTTTGCATATGATGTTAGTGATAATTGAGATGTGGTTGCGTATGATGTTGATGTTAATTGAGATGTTTTCGTGTATGATGTTGATGATGGATTGGGTGTGAGAATGTGATATGTTGTTGTGCATGATTGTGTAGATGTTATACAATTTATTCTTCGTTTTATATCGTTTATTATTGAAATCAATTCTCACCCATTATGTTTGAATGTTGCCTTTACATGGGCATCATACAAATACTCAGGAGTAGCATTGCTGAAGTAAGTATAATCCAGCTCATGGAGTTAATTCTTAGTTTATCGTTTTATTTAGTAGTGTCTTGCTCTGATCATGTAACATCGGGTTAGGAACACTTGCTTTAATTTTATGATATGTTTATATTGAAGTCGTAAGACCAACTTTGTTGTGGTGCATTCTTAAACATATTTAGAGGATTAATTATAACTTTCTCATTACTTACTAAAGTTAAAGTTAAAGTTTGAGACCAAAGTTGGAGTTAGCAGGTGTGGTTTTTGTGTTAAAAAATTTGAGGCATTATTTGTATGGTTCGATATTTGAGGTGTTTAGTGATCATAAGAGTTTGAAATACCTATTTGATCAGAAAGAGCTGAATATGATGCAAAGACATTGGTTGGAATTTCTGAAGGATTATGAATTTAGTTTGAACTATCATCCTAGTAAAGCTAATGTTGTGGCTGATGCCTTGAGTCGGAAGACATTGCATATGTCAGTTATGATGGCTAAAGAGTTGGAGTTGATTGAACAATTTTGAGATATGAGTTTGGTTTGTGAATAGACACTTCATAGTGTAATGTTGAGTATGCTGAAGGTTAATAATGATTTTCTTGATCGTATTCGGGAGAGTCAGAAGTCAGATGTGAAACTAGTGGACTTGCTGGTTAATGATGAACGAGTTGGAAATAATGAGTTTCGAATTGATGAACAGGGAGTACTAAGATTTTGGGATCGTATTTGTGTTCTTGATGATCTTGAGTTGAAGATAATGATTCTTGAGGAAGGGCATATAAATAGTTTGAGTATTCATCCAGGAGCGACGAAAATGTATCAGGATTTGAAGAAGATATTTTGGTGGCCTGGTATGAAGCGAGTTGTGGCCCATTTTGTTTATGCACGTTTGACTTGTTAGAAGTTGAAAGTGGAACATCAGAAACCTGCTGGTTTTATGCAACCGTTGGATATTCCGGAGTGGAAATGGGATAATATATCGATGGAATTTGTTACGAGGTTACCTACTATTCTAAGAAGTCATGATTCTATTTGGATGATCGTCGATAGGTTGACTAAGTTGACGCATTTTATTCCGATTGGTATTACGTATTCTTTGCAGAGATTGGCAAAGATATATGTCGGTGTAATAGTGAAGTTGCATGGAATACCGTTGAATATTGTGTCGGATAGAGATATGCGGTTTACTTCAAGATTTTGGGAAATTTTGTAAGAGGCATTGGATTCAAAGTTGAAATTGAGTTCAGCTTATCCTCCTCATACTGATGGACAGACAGAGAGGACGATACAATCTTTGGAAGATTTGTTGAGGGCATGTATGCTTGAACAAGGAGGTTCTTGGGATAGTCATTTATCGTTGATCGAGTTTACTTATAATAATAGTTATCATTCCAGTATCGGAATTCCACCGTTTGAAGCTTTATATGGTCGAAGATGTCGGACACCTTTGTGTTGGCATGAGTCAGGTCAAAGTATTGTACTTGGACCTGATATTGTGCAACAAACTACTAAGTTGGTAAAGTTGATTCGAGATAAGATGAGAACTTCACATAGTAGGAAGAAGAGTTACCATGACAAGAGAAGGAAAGATCTTGAGTTTCAAGAAGGAGACCATGTGTTTTTGAGGGTTACTCCGGTGACCAGTGTTGGACGAGCTATGAAGTCGAGGAATCTTACTCCTAAATTTATTGGTCCGTATCAAATTTCGGCGAGAGTTCGACCTGTTGCTTATAGAGTGGCATTGCCACCGAAATTGTCCAATTTGCATGATGTGTTTCATGTTTCACAACTTCGAAAGTATGTTCAGGATTCGTCACATGTGATACAGATGGATGAACTTGAAGTAAGAGATAATCTTATAGTTGAAGCATTACCAGAACGAATTGATGATTGGGAGGTAAAGTAGTTTAGAGGCAAGGAGATTGTCCTTGTGAAAGTGGTTTGGGGAGGAGCTGGCGGTGGACACATGAATTGGGAATTGGAGAGCAGGATGCGAGAGTCGTATCTGAATCTTTTTGCATGAGGTAAGTTTTTGAGGACGAAAACCTTTTTAAGTGGGGGGAGTTGTAACGCCCCAAATTTTATTTAATCAGTTTTTAATTGGATTGTTGTACGTTGTGTGTGGAAGGAAGAAATATTATTTAATGTAATATGTGTTTATATTGAATAATTATATGGAAAGTGTAGCGGTAAAATCACGAGTGTAAGCCATTAGTTAACTTAACTCAAAGTAAACAGAGTCGCCACCGCACTTTTATTTTATTCCAAGAGGAAAAGGAAAAAAGAGAGAATAAATCCTAATGAATCTAAAATCAAAAAGAGCTAAAAAAAACAAGCAAAGAACCGGGTAAGGGGATAAGTTACACAATGGGAAGGTTTTACGCACCCAAAATGTCCATGGTACTCCACGGGAGCCCTTTGAAAAATTTACTGCTTTTGGTTTGAAAAAGGTTTGTTAAGTGAGAGTGGAGGGATGAGAAAATAATTATTTTTTTAATATTTTTGTGTTTGGAGAGGTTTACCACCTCATGTCTACGTACCCACAAAGTGCAATGCGAGATCAAAACCTCGTAGTTCGTGGTACAAATAGTGAAAAAGATTGGTTATAATTGATTTTTATTAAGTGAAGAGAATTTGTCATCTTCAAGTGGATAGCCAAACAAACTACCATGATAATGAATGCATGAACTCATACATCATTATGGGGAGGGCGCCAACTCGGATAAAATCGACAAGTATGCCACTAAATCCCCACGAATGACAAGATACTCAATTACATCAAACTACAACCATGGAGATTGGAAGACTTGCACCTGACTAAAGAATAATGACTCATAATCGGCACTCTTTTAAAGAAAACAAACAAAAGTGCACAAAGGCACAAAACAACTTGAATGAGTTTGATTCTTTTTTTTTTTGAATTAAGGTCAAAATGGTTAGATTCATTGGTTTTAAAAGAAAAAGAAAAAAAGTAAAAGCCACTTGACAAAGGTCAAGGTTTTGTTTATTAAAGAAGTGGTAATTTTAAAAAAAGAATCCTTTGAAAAAGAGAGAAGATTTTGAAAATTAAAGAAGGGGTGGAGATGAAGTGACTATCCTAAAAAAAGAAAATAAGGAGATAAAGGAAGAAATATCTAACCAAACTTGATGACACTTCCAATTATGAGCATAAGAGTTTCATCCTTATAAGCTAGCAAATGGCCAAATAAAGGCAAGTACCAACTTCATGAAGATCAAGGCAAATGAGAGGTGTCCTAAAATCTAAGTCCAGAACTTCATTCCAATGCCAAGGATAGTAACCAATAGTCCAAAGATTAAGATCATAAGTTTTTTAGAGGTTTAATCCTTTATTAATGTTCTTGTGTCCAAATGTACAAAAGGAAAATCAACATAACAAAAATAAGAGCATATAATAAACATGATAATGGATGAATAAAGCATAATAAAATAAAAGCAATAAAAGTGTAAGAATTTAAATGTTAGTAGCAAAAGAAAATAAAGTGCAAGAATATAAAATATTAATAGAAATAATAGTATAATAATATTTACATAAAAGTGGTATGGTGAACTTAATCAACCACAACCAAAAGAGTAATCAAAATCGAAAGGCAACCGGATCCGCTTAATATCTTACACTATAGCGATTAATCAAGGAAAACCGAATCAAATTTAATGAAATTTGAAAGGAGATTGGGAGACCCAAAGCACCTACGCATCAAACCTTCATAAGTCTCGACTCTTAATGCAATATGATTAAACGCTTTGGGATTACGCGACCAACAAGAGGTCCGGTCCATGAAAGTGTAAGTATCCAATTAGATTTTTACTTCGAATTCGGGACACATTTAGGTCTATGTTGAGCATTCGCCGAGTAATTTATGAAGTAATTACCTTACAAATGAGGCCGACCACCACCAATTAAGGTGAACAATGTTAGTGCTAATGCATGCGAGATAAACGATATGTAAATCGCCATTCGAACGCAATACCACACAAAACTAAAGATAAATACGAAATTGAGTCACACTCATGGTATTATTCCATCCTTAAGTTCAATCACTCTTCTTGGTGGATTCAAGCATGAAAATGTATCACCAATGCAAAGAACCATAAATGAATTAATAATTCACTAAAAGGTAGTTTTGAATTAATGAACATTAACTACTGTAATCTACACCCAAAGTTCATTGAAATTAAGGAGAAATCACTCCCAAGAGTATTTCCCAAGGTAAAAATGAAAAGGAGGAAGAAGAAGAAAGAGGAACCAAAAAGAAGCTTAAAATAAGCCAAAAACAAATTCTGACTTGTGTTAACCGGTTAACCAGAATGCACTGGAAATGGTTAACCGATTAACACAACCAGTTTTCAAATCCTGTGCAGTTTAACACTGGTTAACCGGTTAACCAAATTACACTGAAAATGGTTAACCGGTTAACACTGAACCAATAGCAGAAAAATTGCAGAAATTCAGCATGATCCATTTTTCAAACACTTGGTGATCATGATATGAATTCGCACGAATTTTAAAACCAAAATTAAGTGGAATCCCTGCAACCAAATAATAAATTATGATCCAAAGGATCTAGAATCAAAGGCACTGAAGATCTACATATTGAATGTTGATGGTGAGTATGGGTTTATGGGAAGAGTGAATTACCAAAAACACTTCTTCAAATTGGACCAAATCAAGCTAGATCTACTGCAATTGATGAACAAGAAAATAATAGGATGAAGGTTTAGCTCAAGTTATTCAAGAATTCAATGTGGATTCTTGATAACTTCAAAAAAGAGGAAAAGAGCTTTAGTGAGATTGTTTGGTTTTGGGGGAGTATTTTGCAAGAGATTTGTTGGCTCTCCAAAGCTTTTTGAATGAATGAAATTATGGTCCTATTTAAAGGCCTTAGGTATGGAAATTTGGTGGAATGAAGCTTGCTTTGGTAATTAAAATTAGGTTTGGTAATTGCAAATTTGGTGGAAAATGGAAAAAAGTGGTGATTAGTGAGGGTTTATGGTAGGAAATGATCAAAGTGATGTAGAGAAATCAGATGACAATGGATCAAGAAAATTTCAAATGAGATCAATGATCCAATGGTGCTGAATTTGAATAAAAAATTCAAATTTCGCACTGGATTACCGGTTAACCAGATTACACTAGAAATGGTTAACCGGTTAACCAAGCATAAATTTGAATTGTTTTATTCAAACATGATTGCTTGGTTATTATGGCCCAATTCTTTTGTACGTCGAAGAAGGCATGGAAATAAACACATGAACCTTGGAATTCCTTGAATGAATCAATTAACTTGGGAAATCCTTGATCAGATAAATTTGAATTACTTGCGGATCAACATCGACTTTTGTCTGTGAAATTTTACTCGAGCTGCAAGACTGCTATTTTTTCGCATTTTCAATGGTTCCTCTTCCTGAAAATGTTAGTGAAAGGAAACAAAATATTTTTGGATTTTAATTAATGGTTATAAACATAAAGCAATTTAAAAGGCAACAGTGATCCCCTGTGAGGCATAAACCTACACCCGAGAAGAGCCGAGCAACCAATGCGATCTTGTTTGTATGTAAGATGCAGATGAAATACGAATAAAACTTAGGGAAAAAATTAGGGTGCTACAGCTGCCCCTATTTAAGTTTCTTCAATTTGGAGATATGCAGATTGTCATCTTCGTCTCTGCAAGATGGGAAAGACTTAAATACAGAAAACCCAATTTTTATACTAAGAGAACATGATATGATATGATATGATATGCAAACCCAAGATCTCTGTGGGGAAAACACGACAACCAGAGGAAAGCAAAAGCTTGGGAACACAGAAGAAAATTCCGCTGGGGAAAACAAAAGACACCAAAAGAGTTTACAAGGAAAATAAATCACTGGATAGCTTACTCAACTTGGGGAAAAATATGATATAATCAAGGTAAAAGGTTCAACGAGGAAGAGTAAAAGCTCTGCCAGGGAAATATCAACCAAACAAAGTATTCGAGTTCAAAAATGGAGGAATACAGAGTGGGAAAGGAATCATCAACTAGCAGTTTACTAGGTAGGAAATATGAAAATTATGGACTCAACTATCGATTTACTACCAAATCAGGATAATGGGGTAGTGGAATTGATAGTGGAACGAAGTGTCTTTGTACTATTGTACTATTCCCTCTTATTCATTAATTCTTATCTCCTGATCTTCAGTGGCTTCTGGTTGATAAATGTGTGAAGCATGATCATAGATGAATAAACTTTCTTAACTGTTACTTATTTTCTTTAGAACTTCAGAGGCTTCTAGTTGATAGATGTTTGAAGCATGAGCAGAGAGAAGAGTAACACTTGATCCTATTTATCAGAATGTCAAAGGCTTCAGGTTGAGAAATGTATTGAAGCATGAGTTGATAAAAGGATGTCTCTTGATCTTGATTTTATCATCAGAACTTCAGGGGCTTCGGATTGATAATTGTATTGAAGCATGAGTTGAGATAAGAATGGTGGGTTCTTCATAACTTCAAGTATTCAGAGTCTTTCCACAATTGGTCTTCAGATAATTCTGTCTTCAAAACCTCAAGTCTTCGATGTCTTCAGCACTTGTCTTTGAAACCATTGTTCTTCAGAACTTCAAGTCTTCAGAGTTTTTCCTAACTCGGTTTTCAGATCATTATGTCTTTAGAACCTTAAGTCTTTATAGTCTTTAGCACTTGGTCTTCAGAACTTTGCGTATCAAATTCTTACTCATTCAGAGTCAGAATCCTATAAAATGTTTCAACAACAACATCAGTTTTATCAAGATCTTTCTGATGAGTTGGAACTTTTGATGTCTTGCTTCCAAGTTGCGCATAAGAAGATATTATCTTATCAGAAGCTTCAGTTTGCAAGAACTCCCATAGAGTTTGAACCTATTTGTCATTCTTACACAATAACAAACATTAGAGTATCAAAATTGCCTTCATTTAATACTTTGTTGTTATTATCAAAACATAAAGATATTGAGAAGAACCAAATCGTGTTCTCACATCTTCTTGATGCCTCGATGTTGCCTTACAGTGTGTCTATGTGGCCTAGTTTGGTGTAGTTCTTCATTTTTCGGTGGACCGATGAGGGCACGACAATCAGCTCGGCCAATGTTGGTCGACCTATGATGCAATTGTAGAGAGACAAGCATTATATCACTAGGAATTTGACTTTGACTTTTCTGGAGGTCTCGTTTTCCCTGAATGCAACGACGAGTTCTATATAGCCCCATGGCCTCGTTGTTTCCCCGTTGTATCCCTGGAGGTCGGACCCTACGTATGGTGAAAGGTTCTTCTCGTCGAGCTTTAGGGTTCTGAACATATGGGCATATAAGATGTCGACGAAGCTGCCCTGGTCGACCAAAATGCGACGGAAATCAAAGCGCGCCATCTTTGCCCTTACTAATAGAGGGATACTTGAGTTAGCAGACCCCCCAGGGAGTTCCTTGAGGTAAAATTAGATGGAGTTGGATTTTCCTTGAGCATTGGTCAGCGTTACCAGCTTGTCGGGGAAGATTAGTAGGAATTTGTCGAATTTCCTATTCACTAAAACTGCGATGTTCTCGTTGCTTATCCCGCCACCAGAGATCCCCATCGCTGTCGTAAAGTTTTCCTAGGGTATGTGTGCAACTAGGTAGGGGCTTTTACGATATCCTCAGAAATATGGAAGTCCTATGACTGGGACACACAGAGGGCTATTGGGATGTGGGAGCCATCGGGCGGAGTATCTTCACAGTCTCTCTTAGTGTTGTGGTCGTCATGTCGGGGAGGCTCGCTCCTCTTGATGTATTGCTTGAGGTGAACTTCCTTTATGATTATCTCAACCGCAACCATCAAGTGAACACAGTCTTCTATGACGTGCCCGTGACTCATATGAAACCAACAGTATTTGGAGTTGTCAGTGTTGGGTTTGGTGGCCGTCAATTTGGGGAAACGTACCCTGCCCTGCTTGTACTCTGAGTTGATGCATTCAGCCAGGATGCGCTCGCGGGGAGCTTAAAGCATGGTGTATTCAGTGAAACGCTCAGCTGGTCCTCTGCCCTCGTGGGGTTCGCGAGGTTTGTCATTTTTTCTTATTTCCCCGCTGCTGTGAGGAGCAGCGTTGTCCTCGTATTTGGAAGCTTTGATCTCGTCTTGATTGCAGTGGTTCCTAACATTGTGGGCAAATTGTGTCTACTCCTACCTGATGTATGCATGTGCTTTGTGTAGAAGTTCGTCCAATGATTCGGGAGGCTCGATCCCGACCATCCTGTTGAATTTGATGTTGGGGAACAACCCTTTCTCGATGAGGTACTTCTTCATGTAGTTCGAGGTGTCCACCTCGACAGCTTCATGGTTGAACCTTTCGATGTAGGATCAGAGTGTCTTATTTTTTCCTTAGATGATGGCCTCGAGCATGGCCTCCGACTTCGGATGACGTCGGGATATAGTGAAGTGCCTTGTGAATGTCGACCTTAGGTTTCTCTACGAAGTGATGGATTCTGGAGCCATGTTTTTGTACCAGGCCATGACCCCATTTCTCAGTGTCGTGGAGAACAATCTCCATTTGACGGCGCCTCTTACATTGTGGTAGTCGAGCATGAAGTTGATGTTTTAGATGTGATCATCCGGGTCGGTGGTTCCGTTGTATGTTGATAGGTTCAGGGGTTTTTCCATGCTTGCGGGGAGTTGAGTCGGGTCTCTATGATGGCCCAAGATAGTAGGCAGCGGGGGTCCTCTTCGTCGCTTCTTAGAGGTGATGGGGGATCTTCCCCAGGGCTTCTGTTTCAATGGGGGGATCCTCTAGGTCGACTAGAGGGTTATTTGGGGTGTTAACTGGCCTTGTTCTTCTTCGGGTCTGGGGAGCATCTTCCCCGGTACAGAGGAGAACGATCGTGCTTCTTGGCGGCCTCGGGTCGAGTCCACTTAACTTTAAGACCTCGTCTGTGACCGCGGGGAGACGGGCTGCGCAAACGTCGAGTTCTCCGCTGCGGAGAGTTGGTGTGACAATGGGTTTTCAGCAGGGCGATTCTCTTATTTTGTTGGAACAACATGAGGTTTGACCGGTTGGGGGCGTGAACCATGGCTATCAACGTCGTGTCCCCCTCAACGGGCACCAGAATAGGCTCGAAAGTGGCAATTGTATGTTGTTGGGTAGATCTGTTGGCTACTCGTTTAGGAGGCGGGGTGGTCGTCTTTTCATCTATGAAGTTGGACTCGTGGACAACATGGAGGTTGTCGTCGTCGTTGGTGGCGTAGTTGGCAATGGTTTCATCGTGGTTGTTGTCGTGTTCGCTAGTCATGATGGTCAGTTGATGAAGAGAATGAAGCTTTTGTCCCTCGTTTCAAGAAAGACGGCAGAGCGGTGAAATTCTCACAGACGGCGCCACTAATCTCACCTGATCAGAATGCACCTTCTGGACTAGCGCAACTTCGGTTGTTAGAGAAAAAAGGAAGGGGGTACTCCGATGCCAAAGTGAGAATAAGAACAGAGGGAGAGCAGGTACAGAGAAAAAGTTGAAGAGTTAGCATACCTAACCCTCTAGTGAAAGAGCGTATTTATAATGTGCCCTCAGTGCTGAGCCAAGGTCCTCATTGTGGGCTAGATCAGCTAGGCCCACAATGAGGACTGCCAGGGTGTGCGAAGAAGCAGGGAATACCTACTACGTGGTCTTCGCCCTGGTCCAATTGCTCCTTGAATCCAGGAAGTGAGATTATTACGGGGAAGACAGTTGTCTGAGTGGCGAAGAGAACGTGGGGGAGGTGTCCCCCACGCTCCTCAGCTTGTGGACCTGAGATTCGTGCCCGCTGGATTGGATTGTGCCCAATATATCTGGGGTAAGGCCCAGTCCATAACAGATGTTGATGGTAACACTAAAATTAATAGATCGTTAAAATTCAAAGATTTGAAATTCGTTTAAAATTAAAAAATAATAATAAAACACACAACAATATTATATCACCCAACATATTTAAATTAAAAGTTAACAAAATAAACAAGTTAACTAACATAATAACTTTTAGCTAAAAGTAATATTTATTAGATAAAACAACAAATTAAAACTTTAAATTAAATTAAGTAATTTTGAAATATTCTTCATTGTCATATTTACTCATCAGTATAAATTTGTTGTATTCGATTTTTTATAAATCGATCAAGTTATTATTATTTTTCTATTTTATTCTCTCACACCTATCAAGAATTATTGCATCAGTCCTTATATAACGTGGCTGTAACTCGTCCACAATCATGCATTGAAGAAAAAGACCAACACTAACAACACATGTGAATTAATAACATGCATATTGAAAACTTAGTAAGAATGCAAAAGTCTACACAAAGATATAAAGTTCCATGTTCTCCATGAAATGTACATGTTAGATGTGAAAGTGTAGTGCTATTCAAAAGTCAAAGCAACAAAGTAAGAAACAGACAGGGTCCTTGTATAAGTGACACAATAGATATGAATGGCATATTGTTCACACACACAATGTGTTTAAAAAGCAAGTGGGAAATTGACAAGAAAAGATACTTTCTTTATATGTGAGATGAAAAGAGAAAGATGTTACAATATTATTTAGGTTCTTCATATTATGGTATTTACAATACTATTAATTTTAATGAGTGATATTAACATTTCATGATGTCGATTTTTTCTTGTATTATTGATTTGAATGGGTATTCTATCTTCTTCTTTTTTTCATGTATTTTTTTTGATGTAGATACTCATTTATATTTTTGTGAGAAAGGAAGGTCAGAGGAGATGAAAAGAATTTGGTTTAAATTTTATAAGTACATTTATAACCTACTTTCAAGAAGGAAGATGAGAGAGATTTGAATTTCAAAAATAAAATACTCATTGACTTGTAAGACAACCGGTATATTAAGTTATCTTTTATTTAAAATAGATATGTTTTTTGTCTCTATAAATATCATAAACTTCAGTTTTAGTCCCCCAAATATTTTCGTTCAAAGAATTATCCTCCTAAAGTTTTTCATCCCTAATTTTCATCCATACCGTCTATTGAACCTAACAGATTCATACATGGACGCTGATCTGGTATTTTTTAAAATTTTGATAAGTTATGTTGCTGATTAAGCCTATGCCACGTAAGTGATGCCAAATATATACTTAAAGTGGAAAATCCTAAATTTGCTTTCACTCTCCTTCGTTCTCAACAGAAGGTAAGTTCAATTGAATCAATTACATTCTTCTTCATGCGCGTGGTTTTACTTTAAAGTTTGTTGAACATAGTAGCAGTAACACATTGCTTATTTTAATTTTGTTTGTAGTAATTTTTCTCCCTTCTCATTGCGTTTGCTTTGTGGTCACATCCTTGCTTTGAAAGTGTCGTTTGTGGTCCATCGACATTGAAACTGAGGCAGGTCAACATGTTCCTTTTTTAAATTCTTTTTTATTGAGGTTTGATATATGATTTGCAATTTATTGGTAGTGTATTAAGTTATTAGGGTTTTTAATCCATACAAGTGTATTTCGTGGGTCCATGTTTGACTGTCATCTTCCATCCATTATGTAGGCATGAATGTCTTTAAGGTAATTTTTTTTACACAAAGAGCTCTTTTGTAAAATACTTAATGCTAAAGTATGAGGGTGGGAAAGTTTATGCATTTAATGGTCAAGATAGCGAGTGTTGGTCATTTTTTTGAGGCTTAAGATTTAATTATGGGAATAAATCCTGGGTTTGAATACAGTAATGTTAGGATGTGGTGGAAACATGGTGATGATACTTTATAAAATGACTTAAAAGCATTTAGGGATGATGATGGTGAAATTGAGTTAGTTGCCTTTGTTTAAGAATGTAAAGGTAAAGTTGAAATATACACTTAGTTGCCTTTGTTTAAGAATGTAGAGGAACAAAGGTAAAAAATGTGAAGATGATGTTGATTCATGTACTGGTGATGAGGGTTCTAGTGATGATTCAGTGAAGGATATAAAATTTGAAGGCAGTGAAGAAGAAAGAATGAAAGGTTTTGATGAGAAATTTGATGGTCAGCTCACAAATGCACCTGATGCAAATGTTGCTGGCTCTAGTGAGGTAGAGAGACAAAGTTTTATTACACCAGAGATGGATAAGGAACATTTAATTGAAGATGAGTATCTGACAGAGGAGCTTGATAGTGGTGCTGAAAATGATAATGGTGATGATAGACCAAGTGTTGTTAGGTTCAATGAGGTAGATGGGATTACAAAGGAATATAATTTCAAGGTGGAAATTGATTTTTCATCACTAAGGCAGTTCAAGATTGCTATTTTGGAGCATAATGTATTGAATGAGAGGGATGCTAGATTTTAGAAAAATGATGCAGTGAGATGCATGGTGGTTTGCAAGGAGAAATCACAATGTAATTACACCATACTCTTCACTAAAGTATTAACATCAATAACCATTAGAATTAAGACCTTGTATGTTAAACAGAAGTGTGGAAGACAATTTTTTAACAAGAATGCCAAAGCTGATTGGGCTGCAAAAGTAATTATTGATAGGATGAAGAACAATAACAAAATGAAGTTGAATGATGTAATTGAAAATGTTAGGGTGAGGTATGCTATTGAAATCCCTGGGTGTAAGGAATTTAAGGCACGACAGATTACCAAAAGGATAGTGGATGAAGATTCTATCAAACAATATAGTTTGTTATGGTCATATGGGGATGAATTGAGGAAAGCTTCACAAGGAAATACTTTCAAGCTGAACATTCAATCTCCAGGTTCGGGTTTATTACCAAGGTTTGAAAGGTGTTACATGTGCTTTGATGGAACAAAGAAAGCTTTGAAATTTCCTTATAGGCCATTTATTTGACTAGATGGATGTCATCTAAAACACAAGTATGGTGGAATACTATTAATAGTTATGGGAAGAGATCCTAATAACCAGTATTTACCTATTGCATTTGGAGTGGTAGAAACTGAGTCAAAGGAAACTTGGAATGGGTTTATGCTGTTACTTCTTGAAAACATTGGTAAAAAAGGGGTGTTTCATATCTGACCAACAAAAGGCATGTACATTTCTTGTTCTCTTTAGATGTTATTTTAATTGCTTGAACATTGGTTTATATAGTTTTTCTGTTGTATTTAGGGTCTTGTACAGGTGTTTGAAGAACAATACCCATCACATGAACATAGATTTTGTGTGAAACATATGTATGCTAATTTTAAAAAGAGGTTTGGTGGTGGTACCCTCTTTAGGAATCTCATGATGACTGCAACAAAGGCAACATATCTTGAGGCTCATGAGCAATACATGTAGAAAATCAAGGAAGTCAGCAATGATGCTTATGAATGGTTGGAGGCTATTCCAAAAACAAAGTGGTGTAAGCATGCATTTCCTTTATTTTCTAAGTGTGGGGTGTTAATGAATAATTTAAGTGAATCCTTTAATGTCGCTATTTTGCTTCAGAGGGACATACCAATTATAACAATTATGACAATGTTTGAATGGATTAGGTCTTATCTTATGGGTAGGTTTGCAACTTTAAGGGGAAAAGTTAATGGGTATAAGGGTAGAATCATATCAAAACCTCTTAAGAGATTAGATAGAGACATTAAAAAGAGTGCAAGTTGGACAATTAACATTCCAAGTTACCCATGTTATGTTTACTGATGGTTTTGTGGTTGATCTCGCTAATCAAACATGTTCATGTAATTTTTGGTATCTCATTGGAATTCCATGTAGAAAACCAGTTTTTGCAATACATAAGAAAGTTGATGATCCGATTAATTTTGTCCATAACTGTTATCATAAGTCTACTTATGTCAAATGTTATGAAGAAGGTATCACTCCTTTGAATGGCCAAAATAAGTGGCCCAAAACCAATGATCCAGTAATTTACCCTCCCATGTTCAAAAGAGGGCCAAGGAGACCAAAAAAACTTAGAAGGAGAGAGTCTGATGAAGTCAATTAAACAAAATGGCATAGAACCAATACAAACCATAGGTGAAAATTTTGTTTAAAGTTAGGCTATAAGCTAATGAACTTCAAGAAAAACAAGCAAATTGTACTTGTTCCCTCTGGAAATATAAACCCAGCCAGTCAAGGCATGCCCACACCTGCTAGTTAAGGGATGCCTACACAGGCAAGTCAGTCTGGCCAAGTCAATTTGGCACCATAAAAAGGGTAATACCTTACGTTTCTATTGAAATTGTCTTTGTACTAACCAAGTCGATTTTCCTAAAATGTTAATGATATGCTTATTTCATGCATGAGAGGCCTAAGGGATCTACTAAAAAAGGTACAACTAAGGAACCAAAGAAGAAAAAGTCAAGGGACCAAAGAAAACAAAAATAACTAAAGCAACTATCAAGGAGGGAACAAGCAAATAAGTATTTGTCAAAGATTTTAAATGTCAAGGAAGTTAGTGTCAAGGACAAGACTGTCAAGAGAGCAGCCGTCAAGGAAGGAACTATCAAGGAAGCAACTGTACCAAATGTAATTGAGTCAAATGTAGCTTTCAATGAAGGAAGTGTAACTGAGCTAATAGTAACTGGGCCAACACTCAATGAAGGAAGCGTCATTGAGCCAATGCTTGTTGAGCCAATTGTCAATGAAGGAAATGTAAGTGAGCCAATGGTAATTGAGCCAACTCACAATGAAAGAAGTGTCACTAAGCCATTGGTTGTTGAGCCAAATGTCAAGGAAGGAAATGTAAGTGAGCCAATGGCAATTGAGCGTTCTGTCAAGAACAATCCTACACATTCTTCATGCTTGGGTGAAATTCTGACTGCATTATTAGGGGGTGTTGATGTCTTGGAAATTCAACCTTTGAGTGTTGACAAATCACCTCTCAAGATAGCTGAACCAAGATCAAGTGGTGTCAAGGTTTTCTTTGGTAAACAACCCAAAGTGTGCAGGAAAAAACCATTCAAACCACCTGGTATTAGAACAAATCTTTCAAGGCCAACCAATAGTGAACCTATAAGATTTAAAATCCAAAGCAGGTTCAAGACACAAATAGATGTTACACCTGAAAAGATTCACAGTGATAGGCCGATGAACTTGAAAACAAAGAACATATATGGCCTTGGAAGGAAACTTGATGATCCATTGGTTATAACTGAATATGACAACTCAACTAGCAAGGGTCTAACCTAATGAGATGTCGTGTTTGTTTTGAATAATACTTTTTTGTCTATGTTGTATCCCTAAGTATTTTGAAGACTTTCATTAACTATGTTTTTTGGCTGTGTTGTACTCTATGAACAATCATACTCTATGAACACTGACTTGTAATTTTGGTTTGGCTACAATATAAGAACATGTATTGAATCAAACTAAGTCCATGTATTGACATTGAATTATTATGTTTTTAATGAATTTATTTCATGTCAGTTTGTCAAATTAGGATGCTAAAATTGAGGCAAAGTATGTCATATCAGTTAGACGTATGTCAATGCCAAAACTGAGGCCAAGTATGTCAAAAATATTAGAATTCACTTTGATAAAAGTTAGAAGACAATATGCCAAAATTTATAAGTTATTATGAAAATAGAATTCCAATATAAACACTTAGAAATACAATGATTAAACATACTTTCATTACATTATTCAACCACAATTCCATTACAAACATTAATCACTCCATTACATTAATCAAACATAATTCCTAATTTCAACAATTACATTTCATTAATAGGTAAACATTAATCATCAAAGAAACTACATAGCATATAAGCTTTATTTTTCCAACCCATGTCTATGTTCTCAATTTCACTTGCATTTTCATGTTCTTTTGCTTGGAACCTTCATACAACTCCCTAAACAACTCAACCGTCTCAAATTCCTTCATCTTGTAATTTTCTACCTGGTCATCACCATTAACGTCTTCTTCGACCAGATTTTCATCCCATATGAATAAATCACAAGTTTCTTCGCTCTGCCAAATTGGACATATCAAGAAAAGCCTACCTTTGTTACGATCATTCTTACAGCCGTATGAAACCATACGAGCATCACAAGCATAATTTCTTCCCCGACAGCTTCACATAGAGGAATAAGACACACTAATGGGTTTTGTAGCACTTGTTCTTGAAAACGACATCAAACTTTCTTTGCTGAAGAAGCTATGCACTACAATTAGGTTACAAAGTTCAAACAGAGAGAAAAAAAAGATGAACATGAAAGGGGAAGAAACCAAAAGGGAAGAAAGAAGAAGCAGACGAATTGAAATTAGGTTTCAATACTTCATGCATAACCTCTATTCACAATTTTACTATATGTTGATGTGTATTCTACATACACACGTGGTAAATACAATATGTCCAATTAATTAAAAAAAGTCCAAATTATTGTCCATATCGGATGCCATTAAGTGGAATAGATGATAAGGATGAAAATTAGGGACGAAAAACTTTAGGAGGACGATTCATTGAACACAAATATTTTAGGGGTCTAAAATTGGATTTTGGGATATTTATAGGGACCTGAAACATATTCAACCCTATTATTTATATGAGTCATATTAATGGAAAAAAATCTAGCAGTGTGTCACTTTGATTTTATGACGACTTGATGGTTCAATTTTATACCATAATTGTGCATCATTCAATGAAAATACCAACTCACTGTTTTTACTTGAACTAAAACTACCGGATCATAGTGGTCACAAGTTATCCATCAACTTAATTTCTTCCATTTATCACAAATAAATTGAACTTAAATAAATTTAAAGGATATTGTATTGTGTATTTTTCATTCCTTTTTGAAAGAAATTTATTATCATCGTATCTCAATAAAAATGTATGTCATAAATGTCATTAAATACGAACATCTAGACTATACATGTTATATTTATTATATTATAATGTTAACGAGAAATTTTATATAATGTTCATCCTTTTAACATGACCAAAAATTTTCTTAGGCAAAAAAGCTTTAGTTAACAAATCCGCTATTGTTAAATTTATACATATGTGTTCAAATGACACTAATTATTTTTCCACTTAAGACTATAAATATAAATATAACTTTGTGTAATGATCCCTTAATGACAAAAAGAAACAATTAAGAGTTTAAGAGCTAAAAAAACACATTAATGATAGAGAAATCCAATGCTAACATTGGGCTCAATAAGTTCGTAACACCCAATACGAACAGGTCGTGGGGCTCTCTGGTTTCTTGTAATGGGAGCCCAGTTTGGAAAGGGGGAACCTTCACCCACTACGACTTGACCGTAATGGCCTATAAGGTGTGTTATGGCACCCTTTTTTGTGTAGTCCTTGTGGATCTATGTACGTGTAGGTATGAAGTTCATAATCTTGATGTAGGTGACCTTCTTATTATTTTGATGATGACAATGCTTGTACTTATTAAAGTCATTGGTAATATATTTCTAACTCTTGGATGTGTAGCGGTAAAATCGTGAGTGTAAGCTATTGATTAACTTAACTCAATATACACAGAGTCGCCACCGCGCTTTTATTTATTTCCAAAAGGAAAAAGGCAAAAGAACGAACAAAGCCTTAAAGAATCTTAAAAGCTAAAAAGCTAAAAGAATCAAACAGAGAATGGGTACGGGGATTGGTTACAAATCGGGAAGGTTTTAAGCACCCGACTTGTCCGTGGTACTCCACGGGAACCCTTTGAAATATTTACTGCATTTTTTGGTTTGAAATGGTTTGCTTGAAAAAAGATTAAAGAGATGAGAAGAAGAATATTTTTTAAGATTTTGGTGTTTGAAGAGACGAACGTCTCATGCCTACGTACCCACAAAGTGCAATGCGAGATCAAAACCCCGTAGTTCGTGGTACAAATTGTGAAAAGGCAAATGAGTTGAATTGATTTTAAAATGTAAAGATAAATCGTCATTCTTTAGAGAATAATTCCGCTAGAAAGAATGAATCATATCTAAACATAAAAAAAAGGTAAAAGAAACGTGCACGAGGGCACAAAAACGATTGAATGAGTTTGAATATTTTTTAAGTTTTGAGAAGAAAGTTTCGATATGCTTATGTGGTTTAGCATTTATTTAAGGAAATGAAATGAAAAGGTAAAAGCACATGACCGAAGTCAAGGTTTGGTTGCGAAAGTGTTTGAAGTTTGAAAACAAAGAAGATTTTGAAAATAGAAAGGAGATTTGAAAATTGAAGAAGAGGGGAAGAGATGAAGGGACTATCCTAAGACTTGAAAATAAAAGCTAAAGGAAGAACGATCAAACCAAATTTGCACATTTTTCTTCAAAGTTCGGAATTCCATCTTCATAAGCAAGGGAACTTAATCGGAGCCAAAGTCTTCAATCCATAACAACACAAGCAAAGGGATAGATCCTAAAATCTAAGTCCAACTTCCAAGTCTCATGCTAAGGATAGTAACCATAGTCCGAAATTAAAGTCACCAATTTTTTAGATGTTTAATCCGTTATTAGTATTTTTGTGTCCAAATGGGAAAAAGAAAAATCACAAGCATAATAATATAAACAATAAGCAATATGGTATATGATATAATATGATAAAAGCATAATAAAGAGATAAGGAACGAGAAATTGAAATAAAAGAGGATAAGGTGCGAGAGATTGAATTAAAATGTTAGTATATTAGTATTATTATAATATTTACATAATAAGTGGTATGATGAACTTAATCAAGCACAACCACGAAAAAAAATAACAAAATCGAGGCAACCGGATCCAAATGGATCGCATTCCGAATCGGGACAACTTTAGGTCTATGTTAAGCAATCGCCGAGTAATTTACGAAGTAATTACCCTACAAATGAGGCCGGCCACCACTAATTAAAGTGGAAAATATTCGTGTTAATACATGTTAGAGAAACAATATTATGAATCGTTCTCCGAAAACATGCCACACTAAAAGAAAAAGAACGGTCTAATCTTAATCGAGATTTTCGTTGAATTTATCGAAGGCAACCTATCACAATCTCAAAGTATGGAGAATGATCCAAATGATCATTCATCCATAGATTTGAAACAATGAAGATTAAACCTATTCGAAATTCAACAATCACGAATCGGAGATTGTCATCGACCAAAAAAGAAAAATAAGAGATGAAAAAGAAAATGGATCTAAAATAAATCCATAAAAAGAAATAGAAATATTTTTTAAAATCCTTTTCTAAAAAAACTTTTCTAAATTGTTTCTAAAATATATTTTTCTAAAGCTTTTCCTAAAACCTCTTTCTAAATACTTTTTCCTATACTTTTTCTAAAATATGTCTTTTATAAAATTTTCATATTAAAAATGAACTATACAATATCATTTTTAAAAAATATAAAAGAATCTAAAGAAAAAATAAAGAAACAAATGGAAAGGGGAAAGGGGGAATCCACGGGTCTAATGGATGGTGAATATCAGACGGATCCATGGCCATAGGCCCAACTTCAAACAATAAAACAATTCTTAAAAAAAAACACAAATTATAAGAAAAGCAAAAAAAATGAGCAGGAGGCATCATCTTCTTCATTGCGAAAACGAAAAGGGAGGCGACACTGCATCACCTCATCAAAACTCACGAAACTCTCTTCTTCTTCTTCTCCTTTCGCAAAATCTCACTCTCCAACATGATAAAGCAAGCTTTCCTCCTCCGTCGAATCCATCTTTCACTCTCGAATCTGCCTTATTTGTTGTTGTTGTTGTTGTTGAATTTGAAGAGATGGATTAAGGTGTGGGAGTGTTACGGGTTTATTTGTGGTGGAAGTTGAATGAGGTTTTATGAAATTTGATGAGAAATTTAGATTCAAGGGTTTTTTGAATGGATTTGCAGGCTTTGGTATTTGAAGATTTGGAAATGAATTGGTGAAGGTTGAAGGTAGAATTGGACAGGGGTTGTTTGGCTATAAAAGCTTGGAGGATTGAAGAAGAGGAGGGTTCTGTTTTTATAGAGGAAAAGGATGAATTCAGTGATGTCGTTTCGTTGATTTTGCGTGCATTTTTGAAGTCATGGCATAAGCGTGTTCACTTGCATTTTCAACTTTAAGTTTGCTGCGTTTTAATTGTTGATTCTTTGCGTTTTGTATCAGGTGCTGTTTGCGTTTGGATTTGCCTTGGTGAAGTTGTGTTGTTGATGCTTTCCGCGTGCGTGAGGTGAAGCTTGTAGCTTTTGTGGGCTAGTGTGAATTCCGTGTTTGGCTTCGTAGCTGGAGCTTGTGAATATTTGTTGGGCTGAAGCTGGTGAGGCACGGCTGGAAGTCTTGCTGTTTGTTGTTGTACGGCAGAATGGCCTGCGGCTTGTTGTAGCTGTATGAGGCCTGGCTTGCTATTTTGTTGTGTGCGGGCAAGGCCTGTGGTGCAAAGGCTGGAAGCATGTGGAATCAGCTGATGTGAAGCTTGACTAAAGGTTGGCTGGCTTACGTTTTTTTTGAGGCAGCATGCGGCGTATTGGGCTTGATATAGATAGTGTACAACTGGAAATTATTGCAAGAAGGCTTGGTGTAGCTATTTGGCTCATTATTTTGTGAAGTTCACGTGTGGGTGTAAAAAGCTTGTGATTGGAGTGTGACTTGATGGTTGAGAAGCTTTTGTTTTAATTTTTTTTTCAATATTTTGTATAGAATCTGAAATTCTGTGATCAAGTATGAGATGTCCTATGAGATGTTCCAACACTTGACAAATTTAACCAAAACTTAAAGTGCAAGAAAATTAAACAACACAGTAGTTTGTTAACCCAGTTCAGTGTATAACCACACTTACATCTGGAGGCTACCAAGCCAGGAGGAAATCCACTATAAGTAATATTAATTCTAGACTTAAACAACCCAGTTTAATCTTTCACTTAATATCTACCCAATGCAATTTCTACCTAAGACACAACTTAGATATGAGTACCAACTCACTCCCCCTCAATCACACAGTGATCTTGTTTACAAGTTTAATAAAATTGAAGTCATCCTTCAAACAAAACAGCTTGATCTTACTTCACAGTTTCAATCAAGTCACAAATGCACTTAAGCTTAAAAGCTCATAAAGTGGTACAATAAAACAACCTGCTATTAAAACACAAAACACTCTATTTTGTCTTCTTAAATTCGTACTCAATTCTGTGAGTTTCTGTTGGTTAAATAGGTGTTTGTAATTTGGGCTTTCTGTAGGTTAATCCAGTCCTAAAACGCATACAGCTTCCACCTTGAATTAGGGTTTGTTACTTCCTAGATTCTAGGTGATTTAGTTCTTCTGATTATGCTGAAGCCTCATAATAAAACTTCCTACAGATGCGCCTTGTTCTGTTTTTATCCATCCATAATTAATTCCAGATAACTTTCCTTAAATATCTCAGATCAGTTAGTCATTAATTAATTCTGGTAGCAGGTTTGAGATGTCTCAACATCTGTTGGGACATCCTGAAAAACTGAACTTAAATCATTTACACAATGTCCCAACATCTGGTGTGACATCCTTAAATAAGTTCTTATACTCTGTTTGATAATGTCCCAACATCTGATAGGACATTCTGAACTGAATTCAATATTTCTTGTTGGTCAAAAATTCTGTCAATTATAAACATCTACAAACTCCCCTTTTGGCTAATTTTTGGCTAACATTCTTTTCTGATTTTCAGAGTGCAGCAGAAGTTCTTTTATCAGAGTATAGCATTACTTTTCTGTTGAATCATATTTGAGATTACTCCCCCTCAAACATACATGTATCCAGTCTTGTTGCAACAGAAATATTTTACAGATTTAGTTCAGAAACAAACAGAGATTTTTCATTCATAATCAAACAGCATTACACATTGTTGTTGTTGTTGTTGTTGTTCTCCCCCTTGTTAGACATAAATTTGGGGCCAAAGAGACTAATTCAAAAATACAATGCAGAAGCTGTCATTACAAAATCCTCACATACAATTTTCACTCAGATTCCTCACAGTCAGTTTCTTCATCATCCTCAGTGTCCTCATCAGAAGAAGCAGCTTTCTGATCACTTTCACTCTCCAGCCTTTGGATAATCTCCTCAAGCTTCTGCTTCCTTGTTTCAAGTTCTTTGCAAGTGCTCTTCAGTTCAGCAATCAATGCAGCCTTGGAGATTGGAGACTTTGCATTTGAAGGACCTGCAGATGTCCCAGAGGGTGCTTCAACATCTGCTGCATGATGACTCAGGAACAACTTGTAGTGAAAGGCCAGAGGGATTTCTCTTTTGCAAACTGTGTCCTTCTCATTGAGGATCCCAGGGTACTGACTCAGCACTATTCCACACAGCAGGGAAGGGAAGGCAATTGGCAGCTTTGTTGCAGATGAGCCAGCATGCTTCAATGTTTGATCAAAGATGTAGGCTCCATAATCCAGCTTAGTTTGAGTGCCCACAGCATAAATGAACCTGCCCAGGCCAGTGGATATTGATGATGTATGATTGGTAGGTACCCAATTTGTTGTACCAATCCTGTTCAGCATGGCATATTTTCTTGTCAGCATGCTCACTGAGAGCTTTCCTTTAACTGGCCAAGCCTTGACCTGGTTAGCAGTGATAACCTTGCAGACCTGGTTATCAGTTTTCCCTAACTCATTTGGACCATCAGATTCTCTTCCAAGGTATTGGTTGATGATCTGAGGAGAGAATTCTACACACCTGCCTCTTACAAATACTTTTCTAAATTCAGCAGACTTACCATTGGCACAATCTTCCTGAAGGTTGACTATGAATTCCTTGACAAGCAGCTCATAGCATGGAGAGAAGTTGGAGACAGTTTTGAAGAGGCCAGCAGAGGAGATGAATTCAATTAACTCAGTGCACTCAAGTGCATTACTGCTCAGCTCTCTTTCAAGTGCTACCCTTCTTTGATAGACAAACTTCCATCTATTCACACTTGAAACATGATGAAAGGAGATATTGTCCAAGGGAGCTTCTGGAACATCAGTTGATGCCCTTGAGGGTGCTGGTTTCTTCTTTGGAGGAGATGTTGGGACATCTGCTTCAACATCTGAATCTGAAGGAGTGACAACTTTCCTCTTTTGTGTTTGGACTTTGCTCCATTGTTTTGTAGGACCAAAGACAGTTTTAGCTTTGTCCTTCTTTGGGGTAGCTTGCTTCTTCTCAGGAATTGCATGTCCTGCATGCATCTTTTCTTTCCTAGTTCTGAGCCTTTTGGCTATGCTAGGTTTTACAGAGGCAATGATTTCTGTATCAGAATCATGCTCTAGGATCACAATAGGAGGAGATTGAGCAGTCTCCTCTTCAGCTGGTGGATTAACAGAGATGTGTTCTTCAGTTGAGGCCTTGGTTTGGTCCTCAGATGCTTCTTCATCACTATCATTTGAGGCCTTTTTCTGGTCCTCAGATGTTTCAACAGCAGCATCAGATGAGGTCTTTTGCTGATCCTCAGATGTTTCAACATCTAGTGGGACATCCTGTTGAACAGGAGTGTCCTTTGCAGCCTGAGTTTGTTGATCTTCTTGTGGGGCTGGCATGGTGTTCAGAGGGATAGATATGCCACTTACCACTCTTTGCTCAGATAGGATCTTGGTTACCAACTCCTTTATGGAAGCATCCACTTATTCAGAAGATTTTGGAGGTATGTTTGCTGGTGAAGGAATGCCTTTGGATTTGCTGCAAACTTGATCTTTTGTTCTTTTTGGAGTTCTTGGCTTTTTAGCATGAGAAACACTTCCTCTGATTTCGTCCATTGGAGTTGAATCCATGGGTACCACAGAAATGGGGGTTGCATGAACCACATCTTCCTTGTTGAGGATTTCTTCAGGAATGTTAGGGTTTTGAGACATTTTCGAAGAAGGTGGATGAAGAGTTTTAGGTTTGAAGATTTCTGAAAGGCAGTTAGATAATGCAATTCATTTTTGAGAGTATGATGAGAAGATGGATAGCTGAAAGCAAGCTAATATAATATAAGTAGCCGTTACTTTGAGACTTTTTAGGAGAGGAATACTCAAGGTTCTTGACCAGACTGGTGTTGCCATCTGGTGCTTATGCCACACAATGTCATATGACATGTTGGCACATCTCCATAACTGCTAAATTTCATATAAGCAGATTCCCAATTTGCCCCTTAGATTTTCAAATTGAGTAGCATCCAAGGCTTTGGTAAATATATCAGCCAACTGTAGATTTGTAGCTACATGTTCCAGTGAAATCACTTTTTCTTCTACAAGATCTCTGATGAAATGATGTCTGATATCAATATGCTTGGTCCTGCTATGTTGGATAGGATTCTTTGATATGTTAATTGCACTTAAATTGTCACAGTACAATGTCATGACATCTTGTGGGACATTGTACTCAGTGAGCATTTGTTTCATCCAAACCAACTGTGAACAACTGCTTCCAGCTGCTATATATTCAGCTTCAGCAGTGGATAAGGATACACAATTTTGTTTCTTACTGAACCAAGAAATCAAATTGTTTCCTAGAAAGAAGCATCCTCCTGAAGTGCTTTTTCTGTCATCAGCACTTCCAGCCCAATCAGCATCACAGAAGCCAGTGAGAATTGGTTTGCATCCATGAAAATACATTATGCCATAGTCACAAGTACCATTAACATATTTCAGAATTCTCTTGACTTGATTAAGATGACTAACTTTTGGATCAACTTGATATCTTGCACAAACACCTACTGCAAATGCTATGTCTGGTCTGCTAGCAGTTAGATATAGCAAGCTTCCAATCATGCTTCTGTATAGGCTTTGATCTACATTCTCACCCTTGTCATCTTTAGTCAGCTTTAAATGTGTGGGGGCAGTAGTTCTCTTATGAGTAACACTGTCCATCCCAAATTTCTTGACTATGTTCTTAGCATACTTGCTTTGGGAAATGAACATGGAGTCCTCCATTTGCTTTATTTGCAGTCCAAGAAAGTAGGTTAATTCTCCTACTAGGCTCATTTCAAATTCAGATTCCATCTGGTTGACAAAATGTTTGACCATCCTTTCTGACATCCCACCAAAGACAATGTCATCTACATATATTTGAGCAATCATGACATTTCCTTCTTCATCTTTAACAAACAAGGTTTTGTCAATTCCACCTTTCCTGTACCCTTGCTTGATAAGAAAAGTAGTCAGCCTTTCATACCATGCCCTTGGAGCTTGCTTCAGACCATAAAGAGCCTTCTTTAGTTTGTATACATGATTTTGACAGCTTGGATCAACAAATCCTTTAGGCTGTTCTACATATACCTCTTCATTAAGATAACCATTTAAAAAGGCACTTTTCACATCCATTTGAAATAGCTTGAACTTTAAGATACAAGCAATTCCCAAAAGTAGTCTGATTGATTCAAGCCTTGCTACTGGTGCAAAAGTTTCATCAAAGTCTACTCCTTCAATTTGAGTGTATCCTTGAGCTACAAGTCTAGCTTTGTTCTTTGTAACAACTCCTTGCTCATTTGACTTGTTCTTATACACCCATTTAGTTCCAATCACATTTATGTCATCAGGTCTAGGAACAAGGTTCCACACTTCATTCCTTGTGAATTGACCTAATTCCTCTTGCATAGCACAAATCCAGTATTCATCAGTAAGAGCTTCCTTGATGTTTTTAGGTTCTATTTTAGAAACAAAACAGGATCCTGAAATCACTTCTCTTGATCTAGTGCTTACACCTCTGTTGGGATCACCTATTATCAAGTCTTTGGGATGATCCTTCTGGATTCTGATGGAGGGAGGTTTGCTGGATTGTTCTGTCCTTGCATCAGTTTGAGTGAAGTCATAATGATCACTCTTTTCTTCAGCTTCAATCTTGATATCAGCAGATGTTCCAACATCTTCTGGGACATCTGTAGGAGCATCATCAATTATCACATTTATGGACTCCATGATAACCTTGGTTCTAGAATTAAATACTCTATATGCTTTGCTGTTTATAGAGTATCCAAGAAAAATCCCTTCATCACTTTTAGGATCCATTTTTCTTCTTTGCTCCCTATCTGCCAGAATATAACAGTTACTTCCAAACACATGGAAGTACTTAACTGTGGGTTTTCTGCCCTTCCAGACTTCATAGATTGTGGACAAAGTTCCTTTCCTTAGAGTAACTCTGTTATGGATGTAACAAGCTGTGTTCATAGCTTCAGCCCAGAAGTACAAAGGTAACTTTTTAGCATGGATCATAGCTCTTGCTGATTCTTGAATAGTTCTATTCTTCCTCTCAACAATACCATTTTGTTGAGGAGTGATTGGTGAAGAATATTCATGATTGATTCCTTCTGAATAACAGAAATCTAAGAATTTTTGGTTCTCAAATTCTTTTCCATGATCACTTCTTATTCTGATCACACAACTGGCTTTTTCCCTTTGTATTCATTGGCATAAGTCTTTGAATACATCAAATACATCAGACTTTTCTTTGATGAAATTTATCCATGTATACCTTGAAAAGTCATCAACCACCACATAGGCATACCTCTTACCACCAAGGCTCTCAACCTGCATAGGTCCCATAAGATCCATATGCAATAGTTCCAAAACTTTGGAAGTTATCAGATGTTGGAGCTTTGGATGGGACATCTTGGTTTGCTTGCCTATTTGACATTCACCACATATTTTGCCATCATCAATCTTCAGTTTAGGAATACCTCTTACAACATCTATAGATATAATCTTCTTTATGCCTCTGAAATGAAGATGACCTAGTCTTTGGTGCCATAGTTTCACTTCTTCTTCTTTAGCTAAAGAGCAAGTTGATGTGAGACTGAAGTCTTGAGGTTCCCACATGTAACAGTTGTCTTTAGATCTGGATCCTCTCATAACAACCTCTTGTTCTTTGTTAGACACTATACAATCAGTTTTGGTAAAGTTTACACTGTACCCTTGATCACATAATTGACTTATGCTGATCAGGTTAGCAGTTAAACCTTTACCTAGTAGCACATCATTTAGCCTTGGTACATCTTGACAGTCCAAGGTCCCAACTCCCTTGATTTCTCCTTTAGCTCCATCTCCAAAGGTTACATATCTGGATGAATGTGACTTTAAGTCTACTAGCAGATTCTTCAATCCAGTCATGTGTCTTGAACATCCACTGTCAAAGTACCAGTCTTCTTTGGCTGATACTCTTAGTGATGTATGTGCTATATATGCAACACCTTTCTTTGACCATTTGAGTTGAGATTTCTTTTGATACCTCTGCCCTGTGTATTGTTCATCAGTAGAGTTCCAAGGATGCTTGTTGATCTTGTTCTTGGGTATGTAGCTTTGATCAACATGAAGACTAGCTTTTGGTCTCCATACCTTCTTGAAGACCTCTGTCTTCTGCTTAGGAGGTTGCTGATCTCTTTGATGTCTCTGCAGCTCTTTCTTGGTAACTTCTACCTTCTGCTTAAGAGGTTGCTGATACATTTGATTTGGATATCCATGCAACTTATAGCAATGAGGTTTGATATGTCCAAATCTTCCACAATGATGACATCTCCATCTTTGATACTTCTTCTTCATTATGTTCTTTTCAGAATGTTGAGACATCTGTTGGAACATTATGTTTGACTTTGTGTTCTTATGATGTTGAGGCATCTGTTGGGACATTTTGTTTGACTGTATGGACTTTGGAGTAGTTTTGCTAGAGCTAGCTTCATCTTTATGAACTCTGTTGAATCCCAGTCCACTTTTATCCCCTGAATGCTTATTGTTGTTGAGAATAACATCCAGTGTACTTGAGCTACTGTTCAACATTCTAACAGATTTAGACATGTGTTCCAACTTGGAGTTGAGCAAACTTACTTCACTTTTCAAGGTGTCAATGATCTCTAGATCACTTGCCTTTTCATCCTTTAGTGCCTCATTCTGCTTCTTTAGCTTTATAACCTCACTGCATATTTCAGTGCTTATTTTGTATAGATCTTTGTATGCTTGCTCAAGTTCTTCAAAAGTAAGCTCCCCATCACTGGATTCACTTTCAGATTCACATAATCCAGCTAGAGCAGTGATATGCTTAGCTGATTCTTCTTCTGAGTCACCTCCTGAGTCTTCATCAGACCAGGTTACAGAGAGTCCTTTCTTTTGCCTTTTTAAGTAGGTAGGACATTCATTCCTGATGTGTCCATATCCTTCACATCCATGGCATTTGATTCCTTTTTCTTGACTGGTCTTTTCATCATAATTTGACCTTCTGTTAGCATCATAAGGTCTTTTGTTCTCAGAAGAGTTTGTGTATCTTCCACTGGGTTTGGATTTGCCTTCCATCCCTCTGAGAATCTTTTTGAATTGTCTTCCAAGCATAGCAATGTTGTCTGATAAGCTTTCACCAGTTTCTGATTTATCATCTTCTTCTTCATCAGTATTTGTCACTAAGGCTATGCTTTTGTTCTTCTTTACATTTGTGTCATTCATTCCCATCTCAAATGTTTGAAGGGAACCAATGAGCTCTTCAACTTTCATTGTGCATATGTCTTGAGCTTCTTCTATTGCTGTGACTTTCATGTCAAATCTTTTTGGCAAAGATCTGAGAATCTTTCTTACAAGCTTTTCATCAGTCATCTTTTCTCCCAAGGCTCCAGAAGTATTGGCTATTTCTAAGATGTTCATGTAGAATTCATGAACTGTCTCATCTTCCTTCATTCTCAAGTTTTCAAACTTGGTGGTGAGAAGTTGAAGTCTTGACATCTTTACCTTTGATGTTCCTTTATGAGTTGTTTTGAGAGTGTTCCACACATCTTTGGCCAGCTCACAGTGATGCACAAGTCTAAAGATGTTCCTATCAATGCCATTGAATAAAGCATTTAAGGCCTTGGAGTTGCCTAGTGCTGAATCTTCTTCCTCCTTACTCCATTCTTCTTCAGGTTTCAACACTTTTGATCCATCTTTGGTGTCTTGGATAGGGTGTTCCCATCCAATGTTGACTGCTCTCCAGGCCCTGTTGTCAAGTGATTTTATGAATGCAATCATTCTTGGTTTCCAGTAGTCATAATTAGATCCATCCAGTATAGGTGGTCTATTTACTGATCCTATATCTCTGTCCATGTTTCCAGAATTTGTATTCCCTAGATCTCACCCAGTATAAACAGGCAGGGTGCCTGCTCTGATGCCAATTGAAATTCTGTGATCAGGTATGAGATGTCCTATGAGATGTTCCAACACTTGACAAATTTAACCAAAACTTAAAGTGCAAGAAAATTAAACAACACAGTAGTTTGTTAACCCAGTTCAGTGTATAACCACACTTACATCTGGAGGCTACCAAGCCAGGAGGAAATCCACTATAAGTAATATTAATTCTAGACTTAAACAACCCAGTTTAATCTTTCACTTAATATCTACCCAATCCAATTTCTACCTAAGACACAACTTAGATATGAGTACCAACTCACTCCCCCTCAATCACACAGTGATCTTGTTTACAAGTTTAATAAAATTGAAGTCATCCTTCAAACAAAACAACTTGATCTTACTTCACAGTTTCAATCAAGTCACAAATGCACTTAAGCTTAAAAGCTCATAAAGTGGTACAATAAAACAACCTGCTATTAAAACACAAAACACTCTATTTTGTCTTCTTAAATTCGTACTCAATTCTGTGAGTTTCTGTTGATTAAATAGGTGTTTGTAATTTGGGCTTTCTGTAGGTTAATCCAGTCCTAAAACGCATGCAGCTTCCACCTTGAATTAGGGTTTGTTACTTCCTAGATTCTAGGTGATTTAGTTCTTCTGATTATGCTGAAGCCTCATAATAAAACTTCCTACATATGCGCCTTGTTCTGTTTTTATCCATCCATTATTAATTCCAGATAACTTTCCTTAAATATCTCAGATCAGTTAGTCATTAATTAATTCTGGTAGCAGGTTTGAGATGTCTCAACATCTGTTGGGACATCCTGAAAAACTGAACTTAAATCATTTACACAATGTCCCAACATCTGGTGTGACATCCTTAAATAAGTTATTATACTCTGTTTGATAATGTCCCAACATCTGATAGGACATTCTGAACTGAATTCAATATTTCTTGTTGGTCAAAAATTCTGCCAATTATAAACATCTACAGAATCTAAAAGGGCCTAAAAGCAATGGGCTTAAACACAAAATGAATGGCTTTGATAACTCTTTTTTTTTGTTTTGTTTAGAAATAGAAATTAAAATAAAAAGTTTATGATAAAAGAAATTAATTTGTGGTAATATGATGGGATATTTGGATATCGGATGAAAAAAGAAAATTGATTAAAATAAATGGATTTGGAAAACCAATCGGAAATTAGTAGAATATTGATATTTGGAAAAATAAAATATAATGGAAATTAAAAAGGTGAATAATCGGAATGGATTGAATAACGAAAACATGGATGAGATAAGAAAGGGTGGCTAGAAAAATATATGAATTGAATAATGGACGAAACAAAATGATTTTTTTAGCCCAGAACCGCATTTTTTTTCACATGTCATTGGATTAAATGAACACAATCAATCTTAAACCACTGAATAAATCGCAACTTTGCCGCCTAAGCCACAACCATTGCTTGAAATTTGCCTCGATTGTTCAAATCCAAACTGAGGAAAATAAATCCTCAGATGAATAGTTGATGAACTGATGAACACTAGAGATTCGAAACCAAACTTCACACACAACACTATCTGATAACTGATGACTTTCGCATACAACACAACTTGAACTTTGAAAACGCATTGTCTGAGAAATAAGCCACTGGTACAAACAAATTGCAATTTGAAACAATCTTCTGATATTTTGACCAAGATTAGGTCAAACATCCATCTGAATCGAATCGTGACTGATCAAACGCATTTGACTTGAAAATCAATGTCCTGTCTTTGAAATCCTGCAACACAGAAGAAAAAGAAGCAACTGCAACATATTTTTTTGTATTTTGGTTAGAAGTTAGTAAATATCAACAAATGACAGTAATTAAACATGGTGGTCTCCTGCGAAGCATAGACCTGCACCTGAAAAAAGGATAAACGAACAGTGCGTGATCTTGTTTGAAATGCAGATGAGATGCGAAAAATCTTAGGTCAAAAATTAGGGTCTGACAGGATGATGGTGATTAACTTGAATATTTCTCAAGTCTCATCAAGTAGAAGATTCAAGATTCCAATGAAGTGCTTATATGACCAACATATCTGGAAAAAGAACTTGAAAGTTTTAAAGTTGAAAGAAAGAAAATGTGAAATATTGTTATGTCGTGTCTGTATAAGTGACAAGAGTCTTGTGAAAGTAGGAGAGTAACTCCTAATATACTAAGGAAACTCACACACAAATCTAAAATACTTTTAAGGCATCCTTTTACTGAAAAAAATCACCTAAATATTTTTTCAAGGCCGAACCAACTGATTTGGGGTCTGTCTGCTTGATAAACACAATTTTAGACTATCTAATTGATTATATCCTTAAATTAATCAATTAGATGATGCATTTGATTCTAATAAAGAGAAAGTATACTTGAAATCACATGCACTAGGGACTTTTTAAAATGTGAGCTCTAGTATTATTATTTAAATAAGGGAAAAGGTAATTCAAATAGAGTGAAACGAACCTAAAAGTAGGTTAAGGAATACTCAAGATAATTAAAAAAGTGAGGAAATGCAAGGTTTCAAAACATTGTGTATGCACATTTTAAATTACAAGAAAATACGAGATAATTGAGGGACAACAGTTACAATATATATTATGACTAGACCAAGATAATTGACATCCATTTAAGCATAAAAAAATAAGTCTAAATAAATAAAAGTCTAGACCTAATTATATAGTCACACTAAGGTTCGTGTTCAAACTATTGACATGAAAGGTATATACTTCAAGTTAAATATTTATGCTCACTTAGCTGAGGGTAAGACACAGAAAGTTTACAACATGTCTTTGTAAAAAGAGGTTGAAGATAAGATTTTAAACTTGAAATAAAAGTAATTCTACTATCCCTCAAAGAAAATGTCTCAAAGGTTATCAAAACTAAAGAGATTAAATATGAAGGGTTTGTTAGAGTTGTGGATGCAGATGAAAAATGTGTTCAACTCAATCTTGACAAGAAGGTTTGTTAGATAAATTTCCAAAATATTAATGATTTAATTATTTTTATGAATTATTTGTTAAATTATCCTTAACAAATATGGTCAAAAGTTGCAACTATTTAGAATCAAACAAGAGACCTTATAGTGATTGGGTGTGTGTTCATAAGGTGTCACCACTAGACTAACACAATCTTTCATGAAAAGATATTTTATTATTGATATATAATGGTTTGTGAATGATCATGTTAAATCATTGAAACATTGTGTCTCCTCACCAATTGATACAAGTTTTTCTATAAATAAAGATACTTGTTAGGAATAAAAAATATACATAAAAAAACCACTTGTTTCAAGTGCCAAAAATTATATCTAAGTCATTATTTTATTTTTCTAGTGCACAAGAATAAATGAGAGAACTTTATTTTGTAAAATATCGTTGATCGATATGCTAAATGTGAATATGCGATTCATGTTAAGGTTCCAAAGTATCCTGAAGGGGATTCGTCAGTTAACCAATTTGCATCCAATTTTCTTAAATTGGTGGAGGCGAATCGAACCTAAAACTTAGTGTAAACACACACTTTGAAATTTATTTTGTGAAACTTTTATCGTATCGTCTTCATCATCTTCTTCTGGTTCATATTTTGCAACAGACCCCCAACATAAGTTCTAACAATCTTTAGGTTCGATTTATGATTTTTGTGATTAATTTATGGTTGAAACTTTGATGAAGAAATGAATTCATGCTTTCTTATTCATAACCACAATGAAAGGTACATAATAATTCTATTAAATTAATACATATTCATATAATGGTTTAAATCTATGTATAGTATTATATGATGAAAATAATGTGTATTAATGTTAATTTTAACATGCGATATTAAATGTATACATGTATGATTTATAAACTATTCAAATATGTAAAATGAAAAAAATGATGAATATATTTAGTTTATGTAATAATCTTGAATGTAAATGCATGTTAAATATTTTTCTTTAGTGCAAGTAATTTGTTTTAATTAATAATGCATTAATTTTGGATAAAATGATATGGTGAAAAAAAATCATGAATTTGAATGTAAGGTGCATGTATTGGTAAATAAAATTTTGAAAATATCAAAGATATGGTTAAATTGTATAATTTTATTTATGCAATAATTTATTTTATTTAAAATAATTTATCTCATATTATATGTGTATCATAATATGAAAATATTATTTCTTGTTCACCTTGATATTAAAAGTAATTTGGGTTATTTTAGATAATCGTAAGTTGACAAACATTTATGGAGAAAGATTATAGAAAATATTAATGAAGTGAATTAATTGTTTATTTTGTATTGTCAATTTTATTTGGATATATCATAAACATTCGTAAATATGAAACATTAATTTATTACATAGAATTTACTATGCATGTGTTAGATATGTAAGAAAATTGTTGATTTTAAAAAAATAGAAATAAATTCTATGGTGTTGTTTTATATGGAGTTTATGAATTATATGTTTGAACCCACTTGATGAAATAAGAGTTAGTCATGACAAATTTGTATGACCATGGTTGTAAATTGCTATAAAAATACATAGTGGAAGTAAAAATTCAAATTAAAAAGGTTAGCAAATAAATAATGATATAAAATAAGTGTATATGACAAAATGAATGACAAATGTGTCATGATGATGATTTATCGAAACTATAAAAAATATATAATATATGATGTGTACAATAATTGTACTAATATGACATTGATGATAAATGATAAATACTATCAAGAGTATATAAAGTAATCATATACATGATTTGTTGAAAAATTGAATATTCGAAATTTATTAAAGTTTGGGAAAATCTTGCAATTATTTGACGAAAGGATTGAAAAATATATGATGTCTTTGGATATAATTGAATACAATGAAGACATCATTAGGGATGTGGAACAAACTCACATCTAATTAATTACTGATAGTGGAAACCCAACTCACATATGATTAACATTGAGTCTTGAGTTCAATGAAGAAAGTACACTATTAGAGTGATTGAAGTACTTAATGATAGATACATCCAAAGGATTAAAAGTACTTAGACCATAAGAAAAATGTGGCAGGGTGAGATTTTCCTCTTAATAGATATATAACATATCTTTGTTGGAATGCATAATTATAGGTGCATTTCTGATATAGTCTACCTATATGAGAATGAAGTGGTGTCGCTTCATAGAATTCAAGGGCTTGACTCTTAAATTCTCATGAAAATGATATGAGACACAAGGCCTTATTAAATGTGTCATATAAATAATTTGATCAATGGTACCGAGATTTCATGTGTGAGTTATTTATGTTTGTTCTAAATAATTGGTTCAAATTTTGTTTACCAATCTATTCGGGGATGAGTGAAAACTTAACTTACTAAGTAATGGTTCAAATCGTAAGATACCTTTATTTGAAACCATGGAATTTCTTGAATAATGGATTTAGATATATTTTGAAAATGGTGGAGTATTGTTGGATAGATTTACAAAATATTAATGATTTAATTAATTTTATGAATTATTTGTTAAATTATCCTTAACAAATCTAGTCAAAAGTTGTAACTATTTGGAATCAAACAAGAGACCTTATAATGATTGAGTGTGTATTCATAAGGTGCCACTGCTAGACTAACACAATCTTTCATGAAAAGGTTTGTTATTATTGATATATAATGGTTCGTGAATGGTCATGTTAAATCATTGAAACATTGTGTCTCCTCACCAATTGGTACAAGTTTTTCTATAAAATAGAGATACTTGTTAGGAATAAAAAATATACATAAAAAATCACTTGTTTCAAGTGCCAAAAATTATATCTAAGTCATTCTTTTATTTTTATTGTGCACAAGAATAAATGAGAGAACTTTATCCTGTAAAATATCGTTGATCGATATGCTTAATGTGAATATGTGAATTATGTTAAGGTTTCCAAAGTATCCTGAAGGGGATTCGCCAGTTAACCCATTTGAATCCAGTTTGCCTAAATTGGTGGGGGAGAATCGAACCAAAAGCTCAGTGTAAATACACAGTTTAGAATTTATTTTGTGCAACTTTTATCCTACCGTCTTTATCATCTTTTTCTGGTTCATAATTTGCAACAGACCCCAACATAAGTTCTAACAAGGTTGAGGTCGAGGGTGGTAAAAACAACCAACTCATGGTCTTTGAAGTTTGGAAGGATGACGATGATTCACTCTAGAAAGATGAAATTATTGTTGAGGTGAATGACAATATAGATTGTGATATATACATGGAGGGTCAATGATGATACCCTATTTTGTATAATATAATTTTTATTTGTAACTTATTATTTGGCTAGTGCACTGAGCCTCCGACCTTTAAAATTGGATCTCATAACTTCTACACAATGTTTAACTTTCTTTTTTCTTAGTTACAAATATGTGTTGAAGTGTTAGTTCCTTCGTGGTTAAATTATTCCTCTATCTTGTTCATTCTGTTTGAAGATTTACTCTTTTTTGTTGCTAACTTCCACTTATAAATACCTCTTGAACAAAATGAATTCTCTGAAAATTTTATATGCAATCTTCGTCATAGTTTCTTGGGCCTTAGAAAGTTTCTTTTTTAGTTTCTGCAAAATTTTAGTCCTTTCCATCAAAGTGTCTTCCACAGCCTGAATATTAGTGTTGCCAGTCAGGTAATCCTTCAAATTAGGTGGATTACGTCCATACACAACCTGAAACAGAGAAACTCCGATGGAACTATGAACAATTGTATTATAGTGCAACGCTACCCAATGCAAGAATTGACCACAATGTTTTGGTTGGTTATGCACAAAGCATTGAGATGTTGCTGAAGCAGTCTGTTAACAACCTCAGTTTGTCCATCATTTTATGGAAGAAATGTCATCGACATTCTCAATTTAGTATCACTTTGGTGAGATAACTCTTGTCAAAAATGACTCAAGAAGATTGGATCTCTACTTTAGATGATACTCCTTGGCATTCCCATAGAAACAAATAGCTAAACTACTTTTGAAGTTATGAATTGTGTTGGAAACATGCCAAAGTGTGCCGCTTTCAAGAGTCGATCCACCACCACAAAAACCATTGTGTTACTTTAGAAGGAAAGGAGACCTATCATGAAATCCAAAGAAATATAAACCTACACTTTATCAAGGATGGGTAATGATTGGAGTAGAGAATATGAAGCATAATTTGGAGGCTTCATTTATTGGTAGATTATTATACATTGTCGGATGAACTCAGTAACATCTTTGCGTATCCCTTCCAAAAACACATTCTTTTATAGCCTTCCTAGTGTTCAATGAATGCCACTATGTCCGTCTATTGGAGAATTTTGGAACTCTTCCAACAAAAAGTGTTTAAAAGGCGAATAATGGAGAATAAATAGCTTGTCGCTGCTGAATACTAAGCTATCTTCTACTTTGAAGTCCTTGTGGTTGTTGGGTCGGTTGTAATCTTATGTACCAATGTTGGAACGTTTCATCATCCGCCAACTATGCCTTCAGCTTTGAGATAAAAATCACATGAGGAATTGAAAAGGCAAGGAAATATATTCGTGATAGAGCATATGTTACCCTGGTTTGTATAAGATGTGGTATGAATACCCAAAAAAATTTTCCAAGTAAAATTGGTGTTCGTAGGTTTGGATGATTTATGTCATAAGCTCCCTCAAACTTCTCTAATATGTATGAATTATGAAAGTTACACCTAACAAATAGGTTCTCCCTTTTTTTTACCGCAGAGGTAATGACACATAATTCTCACACATATATGGAACCTCTCAACATCCTACGACAAATTTGTTTGTTGTTCTAACGGATAGGATGGTTGTTTTGAATTAGCATCGCACTTATACCTAGCCCTAAGGCGTCTATTTCAATGATGAACTTCTCTTTAAAGTTTGGTAAATCCAACACAAGGGCCTTATACATGGCATGTTTCAAGGCTTCGAATGCAACATTAGATTCAAGTGTCCAAAAAAATGCACCATTTTTTAATAAACTGGTGATTGGGGAAGCTATTGAAGAGTACCCTCAAATGAAATTTTGGTAAAATCATGCCATGCCCACAAAACCATAAAAATGTTTGATGTTTGTTGGAGCTACCCAAATCATCATAGCGTTAATTTTGGTTGAGTTAGATTCGACACCTTCTTTAGATACGATCTGACCCAGATACTCAATGGAGTTTTGAGCCAACGTGCATTTGTGTTGTTTTAGATAAAATTTGTGCTCAAGCAGGCATTGAAACACAACCTCAAGATGTTGTAGATGAACATCCAATGTGGGACTGTAAACCTAAATGTCATAAAAAAATGATGAGGAATTGATGCAGGTAAGGTTCAAAAATGATATTCATGATTGCTTAAAACGTTTAGGGTGCGTTGCAGAACCCAAAAGGCATGACCAAGAACTCATAATGCCTTTGGTCTATGCGAAACTCCATTTTGTGAATGTTAGTGTTAATCATGTGTATATGATGATACCTTAAGCAAAGATTCAACTTTGAAACCAATGTGTGCCATGCAATTTGTCAAGCAATTCATTAATGGCTAGTATTAGGAATCTGTCTTTTACAGTGATAGCGTTCAATGCCTGATAATCTATGCAGAACCTTCATGTGATGTCCTTCTTCCGAACCAGAAGGACTGAGGATGAGAAGGAAATTGTGCTTGCTTGAATGAGGCCTTGGTGAATCATTTCTCGAATTTGGTTCTCAATTTCCTAGTTTTGTAAATAGGGATAACGATATGGTCTTACATTTACCGGAGGTCTTAGGAATTCATACCTTAGATACTAAAATCTTTCAAGAATGTGAATTCTTCAAGACTTTTGAAGAATCAAAATTATGGTATTAATATTCAACCCTCCAAGAGAAGTTTATCTATCATAGTCAAGACGTTCTATTCGAATATATATTTTACCAATGGGATTATCTACTACATAGTGAGAAAGCACAAGATAATATCTCTAACTTTAAATATTTTGGATCTACCCCAAGATGGACCTCATTTCAAGTTTGATGAACCAGAATAAGGTGTCAATTACATGTACAAGAATTATACCTCATATTTTTTGTTGAATCCAATTAATCATGTGTCTTCTCCATTCACTATGGGCTATGTGAACCCAACATTCGACTAATTCATTATGTGACAAATCATATACTTTTTCCAACGAAGGGTAACTTCAGTCACTTGACTAGGTATGATGTTGCCGCAATATGGTTACTTGTCAGCAAATTTGAGAAAAATTGGGCAAGTCCAATGATCCAACATATCTTTGGGAACTAAAGGAATGGAATATGATTACCATATAATGACTTAGTCACAAAGATCCTGTAACAATCAGGTATAATTTTGAAAGAGAAGTATTTTTGCAAAATGTAAATAAAAAAAATAACACTAGAGATGATGCAATACAAAATTATCTATGGGGAGATATTTCAAAAGCCTACCAGTGGAAAGAAAAAGGACATGGAACAACAAGAAAAAACAAACCGATGGGAAGATCAAATTCTCGACCCATCACTTCTCACAAAAAATTAAGGCATCTACCTCCAGATTGTTAATTAATTATGATGTGGATAATGAAAAGTAGTCTCACTTATGTGTTTAATCATTAGCTATTAAGTGTGTTTAAATTTTTGAATTTTCCTACTTTCTGTATTTCAATTTATCTCTTGATAAAGTATTGTTTTCCCTTTCGTAAATCATGTTTGATCGTATGTTAATAATGTGTCTGTATATCTACAACCAATTTCTAGCATATTTTCTTATTATTATGCCAAAAGAGGAGAAGTATAATCTCATGGGGAATATAATATACTTTCTACTAATGGGAGGAAGAATTTAATCATTCTGAAATTTATCTGTCAGCTTTGTCTCTTTTACCACCTCTCTAAAATAGGAAGAAAATGGATCTATATGCTTGCACGTGTAGTATCCAAGATAATGAAGCTTATGGATAACAAAGTTGCAAGTTAACTAAGTAGTTGTTTTGTTTTGATTATCACAACACTCAATATCAAATGATATATATAGAAGTAAAGTATATGTTGAAGATAGCACAAACGGTTAAAGATGCACAATATGATTGATCAAGCTATCCTCTCTTTAATCAAGCTATGCTCTTAAAGATAAAAATATCTTTTTAAAATCAACATTGTGGTCAAATGACTTTCAATTGAAGACTTATGTTCCAATGGTCGTCGGTGATTTATCCTCTCAGATCATTTTCATCAATATAAAAATATCTTAAGTTTTACTAAAAAGATTTAAAGTTCTTATGATTCTAAAATCAAATCATTTATTCATTATAGAATATTTTGTAAAGAATATGTTTGATATGTTTATTTAAGTTTACCAATTTCTGAATAGATTTTGGTCAAATCTGCACTTGTACATTGTTTTCTTTTTCAATATATTATCCTCATTTAAAAAAAAACAAATCAACCAATACAATATAAAATCAATTTAATACTTACAATATAATGATTTATTAGTCTTTCAGTTGTGCAAAACAAATAAACATAAATAAAAAATAGAGAGAAAGGAGGGACCCACTAGTGTAGACAACCATGGCTGCTGTTTGAGTTGGGAACTTGCCTTGCTTCTTGCTCAAAGTCATAAACATTATTTTAATTAGTGTAACAAATAAATATTTTTTATTAGAGCCTTAGTATTAATAGAAAGCCAGGTTTTTAATACAAACTTTAGTTTTCAACATCAATCATTCTCCTAACTTAAAATAAAATTAAAAATTGTCCATGATCCTTTAATAAATTGAATAAGCTGTTAGTGGGGCACATTATGCCGGCGCCATCGCTTCCTCATGATTGTTGTATTTTATAAGTTTAGTTTATTGAATATGAAATGCCATATTGACACACACGATCAATACTTTAATTTGTCGATTTTATATGCCAAATTGTGTTTTTATTGAAATGCGACCTTATCTATAAAATTAATAAAAGTGGAGTACTAAGAATAGACATGAAGAGTAACATATCTTTAGCCAACATAATAGGATTTTGATGGTTGAATTATTATCATATTATTTCGGATAGGTATACCTTTATTAGAAGAGAGGACTTATGAAATCAACACTAGATTTTAGTGTAAACTCTAATGCATTATAAGTTGTGTCATATTCTAATTTGTCGCGTCAATTTATTTTTCTGAAATTAAAAGTAAAATATTTGAAAGGTCATGCTAACATGTGTCGTGTCCTAAAAAAACATGTTAAAAATACTATAATTAATAAAAATTAAATGCAATTAAATTATATTTAAAATTTTAAAAAATTCAATCTATGCATTTCAAGAAAATATTTCTATAAATAGATTATTAAGTGTCTTTGGAGCACATGTTAACATTTCCCATATTTAAATGATGAAAATACATTAAATCTACTTATTTTCCACGGCTTTTTAATTGATTTCAAGCGTCTCAACTCCAACTCTAATCAAACCACATCCTTGGAGGTCGACAAAAATAATCAAAGGCTTTCTCAACTCTCTCAGTGTTCGACAAAGCATTGGGGACACGTGTTTTGGATCAGCCAAAAACTCAAATATCCAAGGTCCAACTTATCTCAAATCCACTCCATTTTAGTCAATGTATAAATAAGTTCATACGGAAAAATAAGATACATCCTCTGATCTCCATTTTCACTACATACATCTTAACTGTTGACCTGACTTGGGCATTGGAGTGTTAACCATGCATGTTCACAATATGTTATTGTGAAGGAGATCAACACCACCTGTTCAAGGTCCTTAAGTCACCAATTACGTCCATATCTCTAGTTATTGAATGAAACAGTGGCACCGTTTGTGAGAATCGACTTCTGATTCCTATGATTTCCATATTTTTTTATTACTCTCTAATTGATCGGTTTGTAACTACGAGGATCAACGAATCCATAGCGTTCAAAATCGAATAATAAGATCTTGTGTGTTCGATACAATCAATTATCAGGTCAACTACGATCTGTCAAGTTTTTAGATCTCTGATTCCCTCGAGAACTCCGCAAAGTAAAAAAAAAGAATCCTAGATCTAGATTTACATTAAAGTTACTTGAGATGCTTATCAATCTCTCAATCCATCATCTCCTTAATTATTTACTGACAGCAAGATACCTATTGGGATGTCTTTGAAGATACGATGAGTTCATAGCTAACATTAGTGTATATCCGGTACCGAAGCACCTTCTCTAGGTACCAAAGGATCATCGACCAATGAAAGATGGTCTCATCGAGACATATCCAATAGATCACAATGAAGCTCGCGTGGCAACTGAAGTTACCTCATTCCGGCGAGGAGAAACGAGCTTCCAAGGAAAACATTTTTGCAAGTTAGCATTTCGACTCTACTACACCTTATCCCTATCACTTAGGTCTGAAGAGTGGTTGATCTCCTGGGAAACCTTCTGGTAAATTTCCTCTTCCATACAAATATTGAGCATTGCATCAAGAAATAGAGACATTCAGGTGCGCTTACATTCTAAGAACGAGGACATTAAAGAAACTACTACAACAAATTGACTAGTGATTGCAATAGTTTCCACTGATGTATGAATTTGCACAAGATAACTCATAAGCAATATTCTCTGAGTATCAACACGCTGATCGACATAGCTAAACCGCCAGATCGTCGTGGTAAGGCATGGAACATAACCGAGATTCATGAATACTCACAAGAAAACGACACCTTGGACTCCTTCGAGAGGGAGTCGAAGCTCCAATGAAGAAACCTATGGTCGACCATTTTATCTGATCACTCGTCCGAAATCTCCACTCCTTAATGATATTTCCTGAGAAAAAGAGTAGAACAAGCTTATACTGTCTCGGTGCTTAGAAAGTGTTGAGTTAAAATATTAGATAAAGATTATTCCAGAGCCCCAAGATTTATGTGACTGTCATCAAGCTGCATCCTCAACAAAGCCGACTTTGCTATAGTACTTGTAATACCTATATACAAAAGACATACTTAAAGCATATTTTTCATATATATAATATTAGAAATTTGGTACTGAAATACAAATAAGTTCTTAGCAACACATTGTATAAATATAGCCACTACAACATAAGGTACTAAACTAGGCTATAGAATAATACAAGATGTTCAAACTACAAAAGATCTAAGAACTAGATCTGAAGATCTCAAAATCCACAGCGGAAGACTAAGCCATCAACTAGTAAGGATAATCAAGTTGCCTTATCCTTACCCTTAGCGGAACCTGAAGTGCCTGAAATAACAACATCAATATGGGGTGAGATAGAACATCTCAGTGGATTCTCTATCTTAGAGTTATCTCGGCTCTAAGGGTCAAACATAACAGTTCTACGAGTATAAAGGTTCCTCTTAAAAATAACTAAGTCGAAACGGAACATTCCAGCAATATATCGCATAACACTTCCCGTGGGACTCAGTGAAACACCCACCTCAAGTATGAACCACTAGACTTCTCATGGGACTCAATGAAATACCCATCTCAAGTTATCACTCGCTTCCCGTAGGACTCAATGTAATACCCACCTCAGGCTAACTCTCGCTTCCCATGAGACTCAATGTAATACCCACCTCAAGCTAACTCTCGCTTCCCGTGGGACTCAATGTAATACCCACCTCAAGCTAACTCTCGTTTCCCGTGGGACTCAATGTAATACCCACCTCAAGCTAACTCTCGCTTCCCGTGGGACTCAATGTAATACCACCCTCAAGCTAACTCTCGCTTCCCGTGGGACTCAATGTAATACCCACCTCAAGCTAACAAAGGGGAAACCAATCGTGCGCGATCCTCAATTATTATTAGTCTACGAAATCCTAGGTATCTCATAAGTCTCACCATTCCTTATCTTTAACTCGTAATTCTATAATTACGCATCGTTACCTTTTAATCGAAAAGTCGGGTAAAAGTCAGGTGGAACTAACATTTCATGATCTCAAAAGATAGACTACATTAATAGCTTCAAAACGATATGTGGAACGTTAAAAACGGATACCCGGATCATAAGTTACGAAATAAAAACCAAAGTTGGAACCTACAGGTCTCGCTGAGCGAGCTCCTTCTCGCTGAGCGAAAAAACTCCTGGAACTTTCGTTGAGCGAGGGCTGCTCGCTGAGCGAACTAAACCAGTTCAGGAAGTTCTAGCCTTACGGGAAAACACTCCTCCAACCCGAAATCACTCCCAAACATCAACCAATACAGAAAATCATAGCCAAATATATTCATATACTTCAAATAAGCATTTTAGTTGAGTTTTAATCGAGTTTAACCGTTAAACTTCCGATTTCTCTTAGATTTTCCAATTAAGCCCTAACCACAATATCTCTAAAACTCGACCAAAATCAAAGATAAAAGTTTCTAACTAAGAACCCACCTCGAGAGATGAAGATTGGCGAAAGGATTGAGTTGATTTGACAGACGAATGATCGAGAATGAGGAATTGAAGTTTTAGGGTTTTTCTCTCTTTTTCTTCTCTTCTCCTCTTCCTTCTTCCTTTCTATTTTCCTTCTTCTTGCTAACTTCTTCTTTCTCTCATATTCTTTATATATATATATATATATATATATATATATATATATATATATATATATATATATATATATATATATATATATATATATATAAACTTATATATTTTCCAATGGGTCAAAAATTAGAGAGTATTCTCTTAATCCGATATTTTATAAAACCTCTGGGTCAGCTAATATCAATTAATAAAATAATATCCTGTTGATTACTTTATTTGGTTCCATTAAAATTTCAGAGAGTAATCTGGAATAATATCATTACCAACTAATACTATTCAGAGCTTTAAGTAAAATACGGGGTATTACATCCTCCCCCCCTTAAATAAAAATTCGTCCACGAATTTAAAAGATTACCTGAACAGCTGAGGATATGATTTCCGCATCTCTGTTTCCAACTCCCACGTAGCATCGCCCAGATGCGTCTCATCCCATTGCACCTTAACAAGTGGTATCTCTTTATTCCTTAACACCTTGGTTTCTCTCCCAACAATACGACTCGATTGGGGCTCGAAGGTCAAATCCGCTTCTATCTCGATAGAATCTGGCAGAATAGGCTGAAGAGGACCAGGAACGAACCTACAAAGTTGGGATACATGAAAAACTTCATGCATTTCGGATAGAGAGGGCGGAAAGGCTAAAAGGTAAGCAGCTTCACCAATCCTTTCTAGAATCTGATACGGTTCCACGTATCTCGGACTTAGCTTGCGCGACTTAAACAGTCCTTTCAACCTCAATCTCGGAGTGACTTTCAAGTATACATGATCACCTTCAACAAATTCCAAAGGGCTCCTTCGATTGTCAGCATAGCTCTTCTGACGATCTTGGGCTTGCTTAATCTTTTCTCAGATCATACAAATCTTTTCTGTAGTCTCTTGAATAATTTATGGTCCTAAAATCCTATTTTCACCCACTTCCGACCAACACAACAGTGTTCTACACTTTCTTCCGTAAAAAGCCTCATATGGAGCCATACCGATGCTCGCATGATAACTGTTATTGTAAGAGAATTATATCAATGGCAAAAGTTCTTTCCAACTTCCGTTACTTTCCAAAACACATGCTTTCAACATATCTTCCATCGTCTGAATCGTACTTTCCGTCTGACCATCCGTTTGAGGATGATTAGAAGTACTCAAACGCAAATTCGTACCCATGGCTTGTTGGAACACCTTCCAGAATCTCTAAGTGAACTTGGGATCTCTATCCGATACAATACTGGACGAAACACCATGCAATCTCACAATTTCAGCAATAAACAACCTTGCAAGCTGACTTGCCTTATATGTAGTCTTCACGGTTAAGAAATGTACGGATTTCGTTAGTCGGTCCACAATCACCCAAACAGAGTCATAGCCACCCTGAGTACTCAGTAAATCTACTGCAAAGTCCATAGAGATACTATCCCATTTCCAAACTGGGATGCCCAAAGGTTGTAACAATCCACCTGGTCTTTGGTGCTTAATCTTCACTTGCTGACACACCGCACATTCTGCTTAAATACCGCAATTTCCTTTTTCATTCTGGACCACCAATACTCCTTCTTCAAGTCTTGATACATCTTCGAAGAACCCGGATGTATCATAATAGAACCTTTATGTGCTTCTTCCAGAATCTTTCTCTTTAACACATCATCATTCGGAATGCAAATTCTTTGGTTGAATAGGATGATCCCATCTAATGCTCTCACGAAACCCGATTGGAGTAACAATCCTTGCATCTCGTCTAAAATTTGCGCTTGTTGAATATCATTCCTCAAGGTAGAATTAACATTCAACTTTCCCATGATTACACCATTCGGAGTCCAAACAAACTGAAGTTTAAGATCTTGAAAATTTTCCAACAATGCGTACTCCAACACCACCAATTCGGCAATATGAATCACTTTTCTACTTAAAGTATCTGCCACCTTGTTCGCTTTTCAGGGGTGATACTTCAAATCAAGATCATAATCCTTCAAATACTCCATCCATCTCCTCTGTCTCATATTCAGTTCCTTTTGATCAAAGAGGTACTTCAAATTCTTATGATCACTAAACATCTCAAAACTCTCACCATACAAATAGTGCCGCCACACTTTCAAGGTAAACACCACAGCCGCTAATTTCAAAGCATGCGTAGGATAATTCTTCTCATGAACTCTCAACTGTCTCGAAGCATACGCAGCTACCTGACCTTTCTGCATGAGAACACCTTCTAAACCCATCTTTGAGGCATCGTAAAATACTTCGTAAGATTTGTTAGGATCGGGAATAATCAAAACTGGAGCAGTTGTCAATTTCTCCTTCAACCACACGAAACTTTGTTCACAATCAGAATTCCATTCGTAAGCGAAGTCCTTCCTAATGAGTTTAGTTAACGGTAATGCCATCTGAGAAAAACCTTTAATAAATCTTCTGTAGTAACCTTCCAAACCTAGGAAGCTTCTCACTTCGGTAACATTCTTCGGTCTGTCCCAATTAATTACAGCTTCTACCTTTGACGGGTCTACGGATACTCCTCCCTGTGATATAACATGTCCAAGGAACTTGACTTCTGACATCCAGAACTCACACTTACTAAACTTAGCAAAAAGTTGCTTTTCTTGCAGTATCGATATGTTCTCCGTGCTCTTGTGGAGTACGAGAATAGATAAGAATGTCATCGATAAAGATCACCACAAATTGATCCAAATAATTCTGAAATATCTGATTCATGTAGTCCATAAAAACAGCTGGAGCATTCGTCACACCGAAAGGCATCACTAAGAATTCATAATGACTGTAACGGGTTCTGAACGCCGTCTTCGGAATATCAGAACTCTTCACACGGATCTGGTGATAGCCCGATCTCAGATCAATCTTCGAGAACACGCAGGATCCTTTCAATTGATTTAAGAGGTCGTATATCCTTGGTAAGGGGTATTTATTCTTGATTGTAACCTTGTTCCACTTACGATAATCGATGTACAGCCGCATATCACCATCTTTCTTCTTTACCAATAACACATGAACTCCCTATGGTGAAACACTAGGCCTTACAAAATGTTTTGCCATCAAATCCTCCAATTGATCCTTCAACTCTTTCAACTCGAGCGAAGCCATCCGATAAGGGGAAACGGATATAGGAGTCATTCCCAGTACCAGGTCGACTGAGAACTCAACTTCCCTCACCGGAGGTAAGGAAATGACATCTTCGGGAAAAACATCGGGAAATTCACAAACTATCGGAATGTTCAAAACATACTGGTCATTACTCTCCTCTTTAGTAAGGACAAGCAAAACAGATTTCTCTTGATCAAATAGAAAATTTACCATTACAACCGTACCTTCTAAGATCGTTGTCAAAATATCCTTCGGAGGCGCTTCAACGGAGGGAATGAGGATCAATTTTTCTTCACATCCAATAAACACAAAATTAGCAGACAACCAATGCATTCCCAGGATAACATCAATTTTATTAAGGGGCAAACAAATGAGGTCAATATGAAAGATTCTACCATCCACGGACAACGTACAGTTCTCACACTTAAGCGGCGTCTCGACAGTTTCATCCAAAGCGGTAGTAACCACCATTAGATGAGACAAAGGAAATAGTCACAACCCAAGTCACTTCGCACAACTAGAAGATAGAAAAGAATGCGTAGCTCCACAATCAAATAAAACAAGACAAGGATGATTATTAACAAGACAATTACCCGCAATCAAGGAATTGTCTCCCTTCGCCTTCCTAGCATCCATAGTATAAACTCTTGCTTGCACTTGGTCCTTCTTCTGGGGACAATCTCTAGCAAAATGTCCTTCTCTCTGACAAAGGAAACAAACCACGACACCCGGATTGCATCTACCAAAATGATTCTTATGGCATCGGGAGCAAGAAGGAGGAGCATTGGATCTAGGACTCGACACCTGTTTCCCCTTGAAGGGTTGAGGCCTTGGCCTAAAAGATTGACTAGCTCTCCCCCTATCTCCTTGAACCGCCCTTCTGGCACTTGCTTCTGTTTGCACTTTCATCAAACTATGCTCTGCAACATAGCACTGTCTCAACATCTCATAGTAGGTAGTGAACTCCCTTTGAGAGACACTATGCGAGATTTCGGCCCTTAATACAAACAAGAACTGGTCAATCTTCCACCTTTCATCAGGGGCATACATAGCTTGCCTAGAGTAGGCTGCCATTTTCTCAAACTTCTCAGCATAACTGGCCACAATCATTCTCCCTTGCCTCAGTTGTTGAAATTCAAACTCTTTTTGTGTCCTCAAGGAACTCGGGAAATACTTATCCATAAAAACTGTCTTAAATTGTTGCCATACACTCGGAATCCCCTGCACCATCATCAAATTGGAAGCACTCTCCCACCACCTAGCAGCAAGACTCTTTAGTAAAATTTACACGAAGGTCACCTTGTATTCTTCACTATAAATCACAATCTGGAATATCCTCTCTACTCCAGTCACCCATTCGTGAGCCTTAACTGGATCCAACACGCCATGAAACTCCTGAGGATTCATCCGGAAGAAGTCTCTAAAGGTTCCTCCCACAGCTCCAGGAGCAACCACATGAGGGTGAAGGCCCCCACGCATCTGATGCATCATTTCTTGCATGAATTGGTGCTGCTATTGATGCATCTGCTGCATAAATTGGAACATAAGAGCATTCACATTGCTATCTGCTTGATCGCTACCGGGAGGAGTGACACTGGGTCGAGCACGAGTTCCACGTCTACCAGCCATATTTCCCAAATGACATCAAAACAGGATTAAGTTGATTAGGCTCAATACCATAAACATAACATTTAGTCCTATCGCAAGTCAACGTGTATGAACAGAAGGAAACACTTATAATATTTCAAGGCTAGGTTGAGGATACGACCTGCTCTGATACCAACTGTAATACCCATATACAAAAGACATACATAAATCATATTTTTCATATATATATATTATTAGAAATTCTGTACTGAAATACAAATAAGTTCTTAGCAACACATTGTATAAATATAGCCACTACAACATAAGGTACTAAACTAGGATATAGAATAATACAAGATGTTCAAACTACAAAAGATCTAAGAACTAGATCCGAAGATATCAAAATCCACAGAGGAAGACTAAGCCATCAACTAGTAAGGATAATCAAGTCGCCTTATCCTTACCCTTAGCGGAACCTGAAGTACCTGAAATAACAACATCAACATGGGGTGAGATAAAACATCTCAGTGGATTCCCTATCTTAGAGTTCTCTCGGCTCTAAGGGTCAAACATAAAAATTCTACGAGTACAAAGGTTCCTCTTAAAAATAATTAAGTCGAAATGGAACATTCCAGTAATACATCGCATAAAATTTCCCGTGGGACTCAGTGAAACACCCACCTCAAGTATGAACCACTAGACTTCTCAAGGGACTCAATGAAATACCCATCTCAAGTTATCACTCGCTTCCCGTGGGACTCAATGAAATACCCATCTCAAGTTATCACTCACTTCCCGTGGGACTCAATGTAATACCCACCTCAAGCTAACTCTCGCTTCCCGTGGGACTCAATGTAATACCCACCTCAAGCTAACTCTCGCTTCCTGTGGGACTCAATGTAATACCCACCTCAAGCTAACTCTCGCTTCCCTTGAGACTCAATGTAATACCCACCTCAAGCTAACAAAGGAAAAAACAATCGTGCACGATCCTCAATTCTTATTAGTCTACAAAATCCTAGGTATCTCACAAGTCTCACCATTCCTTATCTTTAACTTGTAATTCCATAATTACGCACCATTACCTTTTAATCGAAAAGTCGGGGAAAATTCTGGTGGAACTAACATTTCCTGATCTCAAAATATAGATTATATTAATAGCTTCGAAACGATATGTGGAACGTTAAAAACGGATAACCCGATCATAAGTTACGAAATAAAAACCAAAGTTGGAACCTACAGGTCTCGCTGAGCGAAAAACCTCCTAGAACTTTCGTTGAGCGAGGGCTGCTCGCTGAGCAAACTACACCAGTTCAGGAAGTTCCAGCCTTACGGGAAAACACTCATCCAACCCGAAATCACTCCCAAACATCAACCAATACAGAAAACCATAGCCAAATATATCCATATACTTCATATAAGCCTTTTAGTTGAGTTTTAATTGAGTTTTAACCGTTAAACTTCTGATTTCTCTTAGATTTTCCAATTAATCCCTAACCACAACATTTCTAAAACTCGACCAAAATCAAAGATAAAAGTTTCTAACTAAGAACCCACCTCGAGAGAAGAAGATTGGCGGAAGGATTGAGTTGATTCGACTCACGGATGATCGAGAATGAGGAATTGAAGCTTTAGGGTTTTTCTCTCTTCTTCTTCTCTTCTCCACTTCCTTCTTCCTTTCTATTTTCCTTCTTCTTACTAACTTCTTCTTTCTCTCATATTCTTTATATATATATATATATATATATATATATATATATATATATATATATATATATATATATATATATATATATATATATATATATATAAATATAAAAACTTATATTTTTTTCCAATGGGTCAAAAATTAGAGAGTATCCAAAAATGTCTCTTAATCCGATATTTTATAAAACCTCTGGGTCAACTAATATCAATTAATAAAATAATATCCCGTTGATTAATCTATTTGGTTCCGTTAAAATTTCAGAGAGTAGTCTGAAATAATATCATTACCAACTAATATTATTCAGAGCTTTAAGTAAAACACGGGGCATTAAAGTACTCTAACATATGGTGTTAAGGTTGGCCACACGGACTCCCCATGATACCAAAGATGTGGAATATTTATAAGATAAATAGGTGTTATAGTTGAAAGTTTATATATTCACCCATTATGTTGTTTCATTGTAACAAATTAACTTAATTATGAATATAAATATTTGTCCATATTTCCTTTTCTCTTCGATTGTATTCATTCTTATCTATCTCTCTTTTATAATACTAAAGGCAAACAAGATAAAAAAACATGTATTTCTATATATCTAATACAACATACACGTGTTTATGCGTGACTAATAAAAAAACTCCTTTATGCGTAGCGGACACCCCCCCAGATATAGCCAATCAAAAGGTGTTATGATGTATCCCAAAGACGTCCACCTTGATCCAACTCACACCCCAAAACGAACAACGTTCTGCAGGTGTCGATGCACACTCACAACTCACCTATGAACACAAAAAATGTCCATGTAGAAAAAATCGTTACATTGTAAGGACAACAAGTAAACCATGGTGTTATAATAACTAACAAACCACCAAAATATGGCATAACAACAAATGAATGAAGCTAAATACAAGACTCGAAGTTAAATAACATGCAACCCATCGAGATAAACATATTTTATTTTATAAATATTTCCAATATATCCAAGGTGTAATTTTCTAGAAAACATTGTAGGAAAATAAAATAATACAAGGCAAGAGAAAAGAAGCAGTCAAACATCAACTCCCAAAGCTAAAGTACACTTTTCGCTCTCTAGAGTACACTCATGAGAATCTAGGAAGGGGTTTAACTCCTCAATAGGAATGAGATCAGTATGGCTAAACCTCTTCGCCTGTTCCATGACCCGGCCACGAACCTTGTACACAACTTACATTGTTCATTTAAGGAAACCATGGAGCATCACCTTCAGCCGAGTAACTTCGTCTTTAAGAGTCTTCAGGGCCTTGATATGAATCCCATCCTCTTGAAAAAGAGTCTTTTGATCCTCCTCTACACGATGAGTCATCTCAATAATAAAGTTAAAGGAAACATAACATCGAGAGACCTCGAGAGTTGTAGGTTTTGCATCCTCTTAAGAAGAGTTTTCATCCTCTTATTCCCCGGGGAGTGTTGGTCTTTGTCTCAACCCCGATAGTTATGACAATTGTCTTTGTGGTTTTAGCATGAACATTGGTAGGATCAAGAGAAGTGGTTTGAATAGAAGGCACCCTGGCCTGTCCAATAGGACTATCCTGGACACCTTGAGCACTAGCGAGGTATAGAAAATATGCAACTTGTCCATGTTATATGAAAAACATAGTGACATGAGATAAAAAAATCCTGAACCCTATTATCATACCCTAAATTTTTACCCTAAGATATACATCACATTAGAAGGAATCCACTGGCCAAAGGATTAGGTCGAACTGATCAGGACAATATCCCCGCAATGAATCAGGATTACTGAGTCCCTCAGAGGATACAGGAAAAAGACCAATCATTAATACATAATATTTTCAACCTTTCAATCACCAATCAAATGGTTAAGGAATCTCAAATGATGGAAAATCTTGCAAGGACTGTACAGAAGTTTCAGTGATCTAGGCCCCGAGCCATCAGAACCACTAATTAGGGTTTCAGTCAACTGATGCCCTCTAGATGAAATTTTCATATGGAAAGGATCCAAGACCTCAAAAAATTATCAAGAAATATTGACATGTCTTTGACAAGCCATTTACAAGTACAAAAGGTGCAGAGATCAAGGATTCCAATATTAGGGTTTCACAATGCCCAGATTAGGGTTTCTGACTAATGGGAACCAAAAGTAAAGATTTTCATCTAGAAAAGAGCCTATACCACATATAATGGTTTAAATATCTCATATACATCATGGAAGTCCATTCAAAAGGCCAAAATACCTCAGAGGATGTCCAGTAAAAAATCAGAAAACCAAGGGTATCTAGTGTAATTTCCATCTGGACAAAAAGTCAAAGTTTGACTTTAAACCCAAAATGATTCTCATGACCTATATTACAAGAATATATGGTCCATGAATGCATTTGATCACAAAAAAAAAAAGAAATTTGAAGAAAACTTGTAAAAGGGGCAACCTTTGAAACTTAGAAAATTTTCTAAGTTATGAAAAAAGTGTTCAAGTTGCCTACTTCCAAGCATCATAACGTGTGATCCAATCATCAGATTTTGGTGAACCAAAGCTCAAATGAAATATCTCATCACAAACTACAAATAATTAAACTACAAGAAACTCCAATTCATTATGGATTTTAAGTTGAAGATGGACCAAAATCAAGAAAAATACTGATTTTCAACACTTCGACAAAATCTGTCTAAGTACAAAATCAACAAAACACCAAAACTTGGAGGGATTTTTCACCTAGTTCCAAGCTGATTCAAATCCTTTTCAAAACACCAATGTTGTTGCAAATATTTCAAACAATTCAAAGAACTAATTAACATGAAAAGATCTTGCTTGTACATGAAGAAATCCTGGATCAAAGTGGCCATCTCAAACTGTTTTGCAAAAAACAGATTTTTCACAAACTTGTGAAATATGATTTTATGAATCAAGGTACAATGTCAAGTGGGTTTAATCATCTAAACAATCATTACAAACTTGAGAAAACCTGCAAATTCATGATTACACCATGGAATTCACCAAAATGACATTCATAAATTTCAACATTATGCATTTTGATCCAATGGTCACCAAGCTCCAAAATGGCATATTCTTGGAGCTCTTGTTCAATAAGAAATATATGGACATAATCTAAGCATAAAACTTATGAGGAATTTGAAATTTGTTGCTGCAATAGCTGAGCTATTTGAGAAGTTTATCATCACATGTGTAAGAGATATTTTCATAAACCATAACTCATAATTGTGACCTCAACTATTCAATACTTAAGGGCTAAGTAATCTCAACATCTTTGCCTATAAATAGAGACCTCATTCCATCATAAAAATTACACCAAAGCCTCTGATCTCCAAGATTTGTCTCCTTTGCTCTCAAAGACTCAAAAGTTGATATTTTGAGCCATTACTATTGGTTTTTGAGTTGTGGCCACTATCAACTCAAACCAACCATGCACAAACATCACATATGATGTTTATGAGGTGTTCAAACACTTAGATCACCTATGGAACACTTCCAACTCAGAATCATTCTTCAAAACCACAAAGAAGCTTTGTTTTTGCAACTTGAAGATAAAAAATTTATCCAACCATTTGCAATCAAGTCCAAGTGTTCAAAAGCACTCCATATGGTGTATGGAAGCTGTTCAGATCATCACAACATCTTTGTAACACCTCCATCTCGAAATCACAACTCCAATTGCAAGCTCAAGTTCAGGTAAGACTCAAACTTGGTCAATTCATGATCTTTGCATATTTCCTCTCACTATCTTTTTACCATATGTGTGTAATCATATTCTGAGTAATTCCCCTCAATCAATTTCACAAAATCATCATCATGTAGAATTTCAAGGCTCAGGCCAAATTAGGGTTCTTCAGTGTTCTTCACTGATTTTTCACTCTACACTAAAAATAAATGAAATTAATTGGTACCATGGTGTTCATGAGTTAAAAACGAGCAAGATTGATGTTTATTTCATTTCATTACATATTCAGTGAGATATGAGGGATTTTGCAAAATCCCCATTTCTGGGCAAGATGAAGAACATCGCGCGTGTTCTTGCCATGTTCTTGGTGTCCTTTTTTGAAAATTCAAATATTTGAATTTTGTGATTTTATTTAATTCAATCCAAACTTCACTTCTCGCTGAATATTTTGAGTCTTTAAATGATTCTTTTTTTCATTAATTCTCAAAAATGTTTAAATATTTTATTCCATGAAAAAAATCTCCAAAAAAAATATTTTTTTAATATATTTATTATTTTCATAAAGAAATAATTTTACTTGTTTCTAAAATTTTTAAAATTCATTTCTTTCACTTTATTTTTCAAACATAAATGATATTCAAGTTGGCTCATGGATAAAACATAATTTTTCAAACATTGATCCAAGGTTTCAACTTGTTTTTCAATTATGTTTGGAATTTATCAAAGATTTTAAATATTTTTATATTTAAAATATCAAAAACTAGGGTTTTTTATTTTAATCACCCTCAAAATTGTTTTTTTAATCACTCTTGGGCCTCTATTAGAGTGTAAGACCCATCCTTTTTGAAAAATAAATCATTAGGGTTCATCTGAACCATTTTCAAAAACTCAGCACAATCGCCTTTTTTCACCGCATAAAGTTTTCATCTTTGAATCTTTTTCTGTGAACATTTTTACACATAACCATTTGTTTCTAAAATGATTTGTCAAAATGTGTCATGAGGAATCCTTTGTGTTTAGGACTCATTCTTTCTTTTTTAAACTTTCCCCGGTCTGTTTTAAAACTTTGCAGGCTTCCGTATAAGTCATAAACCCACCAACTGTGTCTTAAAGAATTTTCAATATCTTACACATAGATTATGGGCCCACTTGTTTACAACACCCATCCCATCTTTTCTCTTTTCAAAATTAAAGATCTAATACACCTGCTGTAGACTGAGCTTCACAACCAGGTGAAGTATCTTTCTATGCGGTGGATAAGCTTTTCCTTAAAAGCCTTACCCTGTGTATGAAATCATCAGATAATTAATCAACAAAACAAATTCCATAGGCATTCTTATGTTTAAGCTTTATTATTAGCTTCTGAGCCATATTTTCTCTTTCTAACTTCTCGTTGTTTTCTTAAACTGCTGTTGCTTGCTTAGAATATAACTGTTTGCTAAAATTATCTTTCTTCACCTCATACTAAAGCAAAGATAATAAAATACTTCTTAATGACAAAGAGAATACAATGTATAAAACACATTTGTAATCTTTTTCCCTCAGGATTTTGGGCCTCTGCTTCCCAGTGTAACCCCCAATTTCATTCTTAATAAAACAACTTAAGAATATTCAAACCATAGCAAAGACATATTAAAAGTTGTTAAACACATTCATTGACACCTTTTATTTGTCTGCATGCATTTCATTTGTATATATTTGCATCCTACTAGAATCTCTAAGTAGTTAGGTTATCTTCATCCAAACAGATACACCATTTGAAACACTTAGGATTTTCTTTTACAACTTACTAGGGGTTTACATAGATAAGAAGTTTCCTGGTGAAATGATTCTTTGTAAACCATCCCCAACCTCCTCTTAGGCTTTGTTCAAGGATCCATGGGCCTCATACAGGTAACCTAACCTCCTCTTGGGCTTAAACACAAGGACCATCTCAGGCTTCCAAAAAGCATAAGAACATACCTTAGAATCAAATACAGTAGTCTCCCCAATGGATGACCAAGCTAGCCTCCTCTTGGGCTTTGTATAATTAAATTTCCCCCAGACAAAGGAATGTCTAATGACCACAACTCATAAATTTCCAATAGATAAAACACTCTTCATACATTGTCAGTCTACCAACAAGTTTCATCCCCCCATCTTAGGCTTCATATAAGATATAAATAATCAAAATTCAGTCTCTCACAAATAAGCTTCATACTTGGGCTTCCAAATCAGGACACAGATAAAACTTTCCCACAAAGTCAATTTTCATCCTTTAGCTTCAACCTTGGGCTTCAATAAAGGCACATAAAAAACAAATCTTCCCTCTTTAGAGATGACAAATTCCCTCTTCAATTAAGGAACATACAGTCAAACACTATACAGTCACTCAAAACCAGTCATAGTTTTGGACTTTAACTAAGTTAATCCAACAAATATAATTATAGTCTTGGACTTTATCTAAGTTAATCCAATTACAGTCATAGTCTTGGACTTTAACTAAGCTTACACCATTCATAGTCTTGGACTTTAACTAAGCTAATTTCTAACAATATAGTCATAGTCTTGGACTCTAACTAAGCTAAACATTCAACCTTTCTTAAGCTATTCAAATCAAGATAACCCATCCAGTTATCTTGAGCTATATAATTTAGGTCAACCATTCGGTCCTCCTTGAGCTATGCAATTCAGAGTACCCATTCAGCCTTTCTTGAGCTATGCAAATCAAGATACTATTCAGCTTATGCCTTTAGATATGCAATTCAAGCAAGCAATTAAGCAACCAAATACAAATACCTCTTTTTCAGCTTCAATCATGGGCTTTGATCAGGAAACAAACAAACTTTTCAGCTTCAATCTTAGGCTTTGATCAAGACACCAATCAAACTTTTGAGCATCAACATCTTGTGCTTTAACCAGGATACAAATCAACCCTTTAATCCCGGCTCTATCCTTTTAGAAGGAACTACGATGATCTGATCCCTCAAATCTCTTTTTGGGGGGTACGTAGGCAAAATGTTGTAAGATCTTTGCGAGCACACCAAACAAAAAATAACAATTAGGTTTCTAAACCTAAGAAAAACACCAGAAAATTATGATGATGCAAAAACACAAAAACATCAACATCACCCTATCAATCAAGACTCATCTCATACCCAGACCCATATCAAAGAAACCCCATCAAAAATAAAAAAGAACAAATTTTGCACTAATCCAAGAGTTGAAGTAAGCTAAAGATGAACCCAAAACCATGTGAGCATCTGTTAAATAACAGTATGCAAAACGGGGTGAGTTTAAGATATCTTTTCCCTTTCATAACCAGCTTCACCCGGAAAGAAAAAAAAGAAATCAGAAAGTAGCAAAAATGCGATAGTCATTAAATACCGCGAAAATCGAGCTACACCCATCATTACCTAAAATTTCTTTCTTCTCCTCCAAGATAGCGTAAATGTTAATCTATTTATTTTTCATCTCATAAGAAGGTACCTCACCGATCCTAAATCCTTATTCATAACCAAACCATTGAAACCATGAATGCATGCGTTTCTTCATTGCTGCTTCATCAAAGGAAAAGATGTCTGGTTTGGTATGGTAGGAAATGAGATAAATACTAATAGTTTAAAAATGTTCTCTTACAGAAGCAAGAGGATTCAACAAGGGAGTAGAAAAATGTAAGAATATCATATAGCATAAGGGGTTTCACCAACAAGAAGTGCCCCAGAAAATCATCCTAGTTCTAGGTAAAGTGGTTGAAGCAACGACCGTTCATACGAAAACTAATGAGCCCTTGGCCACGATACTCATCCCGAGAAGTGCAAACCAAGTAGAATAATTTGAATAATAGCTTGAGTGAATACTCCTAAGACTTATGTTCTACACACAACCATAATACCTGCATGAAATCCCAAGACCTCATATGAAGATGGGAAGGAAAAACTTTTAATATTTTAGGACGACCATTTTAAATTCAGAGAAAGGCAGTCACATTCTTATCCTTGTGAATATGCACTCATAAAGCAGGACCACACAATCATCTAACATTTTAACATCTTATACTTTTATCCCATTAAAATATCCTACCAATCCTGATGGTCTCTAATCACAATGACAACAACATCAATTTCTACTTCAGTATTCATAACGAACGAGATGCCCACCACCTCTATGTCCACTCGTCCGTATTTAACGACATTGACCAACTCCCCTAGCATCACACATTTCCTGATATATATGGTTGGCTTTAGAACTCTCATCGTGAGTGGTCCAAGAAGCTGTGAATTACCTACCCCAAAGATTCAAGTGAATCCTCACTTAATCGTCACTAGATTCACGCTTATTGTTTCCAAATAAAGTTAGATGAAATTATCAACACGTTCCCTCATCTAATTGATAGTATGTACCTCCTCCTCAGCTAAAACAGGTGGGTTCTAGGAACCTCCCTTTCACCTTTATATAATAAAAGGGCTTCAAAATAGTCGAGCGAAGAAGATCCTTTATCAAAGGTGTTCCCATAATTCCTTTATGAACCAGAAGTATCAAATAATGATATAACGCCTTGGTTCATACAATCACAAGCAACAGGAGGCAGATGCGAATTTATGGGATGTCCTCATTCCCACATCAGAGGAAGTGTTTCTCTCAAAATTACTCACTAGGTTAGCAGTAGTATCACTCATCTTGGCTAGAAAATAGGAAGTACTAAAGGTAAAAGCTCGAGTTGAAGAAGGTGCCTAGATTTGTGAGATTGATGAAGCGAATGAATAAGTAGAAGATTTGATCAAGGAACTAGTAAAAGACTTATAAATGCTCTCAGGGTGGAAGAGACGAAGGCCTATACAAACAAAGTGAATATGAATGAACTTGAATGCTCATGATAGGAATAAGTTTTTCAATACATAACTCCTCCTATTTGTTGGCAATGACAGTTGAACAATCCATATTTGTAAAGGATATGAGTTATTAGATCAACATCCATATTTCTTCTTGGGGACACATGAAAACTCGAGTGCACTATAAATTGCGCCATGTCCAACCTTGTCTCGTTAACTTACGTTTTTAAAACCAACAACAAAATGTTTGAATGATGTAAATGCATTAAATGTGTTTGTTCCCCGTGATTTTTTCAACTAAATTCAAGTTCCCATCGGACCACGACCTTTAAGGACAACCAAAATAATCAAAGGCTTCCCCAGCTATCTCTGTACCCGGCAAAGTCTTGGGGGAAACTTATTGGGTTGGCCAAAGGCCTAAATAGCCAAGACATAAATCATTTAAAATCCATTCCACTTGACCCAATGTATAAATCAGTTCACAAGGGAAAGCAAGCTACATTCCCTGATCTCCACTTTTTACTACATGTATCTTAAATATTGAACTAACTTCGGCATTTGAGTGTTAACCATGCAGATTCACCCTACGTCAATGTAACAGAGATCAACAACACCAATTCAAGGTCCTCAAGTCACCAACTACATCCAAATCTCTAGTTCATGAATGAAATAATTATATCATACACGATAGTTATACCATTTATACAAGAATTTCCTAACATTTGTGTTCTAGTTTGGACCAAGATATAATCCATTTAAAATCAAGTCATTTAAGACTTAAAAAGTAAAGTGAACTAGGAAATAGATATTTGGCGAGACTATGAGGATAAATCGGTCTAGAAGGAAGGGTTGAATAGACTGATCCCCTTATAATATTTTAAAAATATTTTATTTTCCAAAATCAGAGTTTAAAAAGAAAAACTTAGACATTTCACGCACAATACAATAAATGGATTCAAGAAATATATGTTTAATTGTCTTCATGATTCATAATGCAGATGAATCAATCAAAATTGAAATAGATAGAGATAGGCAAAGTCGTTTCAACAAACAATTGATCCAAAAGTTAGATTAATGCAATCTTAATCGGAGTATAAAATTTCCAACGAACTAGATGCATTGCAAACCTAAAATTATATAATAAAACATGATAAGAAAGATCTAAATCTATATGAAATTTATAAATAGACTCACACTCACGTCTTTTGTGAGCAACTCTTTAGTTTTGATTGATAATAAATTTTATGCGTTTATGCTTTTAACATACACTTTGTATTGATACACTTTGTATGCATTGCAAGCTTTTAACACATGTCTTGTTTTAAACAAAAATTTGACTTTTGCTTCTGTATGTATCGATTCATTCGCAAGATGTATCGATACATAATGTCCTTGGAATTCTGAAATAAGTCAAATGTATCGATACATTCGCAACATGCATCGATACATGCTGTAGAGATGATTCTGGAATTTCTGCTATGTATCGATACATTCGCAACATGCATCGATACATGCTGTAGAGATGATTCTGGAATTTCTGCTATGTATCAATACATTCGCAACATGCATCGATTCATTATGTTTTCATTTCTCTGTTTTTTTGCATTGGTTCAGTATGTATAGATTCATTCCATTATGTATTGATACATAACAGTGTAAAAACCATCATGTATCGATACATTCGCACTTTGTATCGATGCATTAATTTATTTCTATTTCTAACAGACTTTGTCAAGTATATATATATGTTTTTTTGTTAGTGTAGTAGGAAGTACAGAAAATTGCAAGTGAATTTCAGGTCAAGAAAATTGAATAAAACAATCAAGAAAAGAAGTTTTTGGGTGTGCATTCAATTGTGAGCAGGATTGAAACCTAAGAAGAAAATTCATCTTCATCATCTTCTCAATCACGGTGATTCAAGAACATCAACACATAATCATTGTTGTTCTGTGAATTAGAGGATCAAGAGATAACGTTCAGCGGAACGATCGTTGATCTAGCTGAGTTGAAGAGTGAAAGAAGGTTTCAAGGAAAAACCATCTGGTTTGTCCGTCAAGAACGGGCGTGTTCTTGAGGGTTTTTCAGTCAAGTTTACAAAACAGATTCAGCCACAGCGTAAGGTTTGGAAATTGGGAGATTTCACAAATAGATCGTGGAACCGGTGAATTGTTTGTATTACTTGCAAGGGGATCTTAATTTGGCTCAGATCAAGTGAAGGTTCATACAATAGGAAGATCTAGGTGTATAGATTTCTGGTTTTTGTATAGCAACCTTGTAAACGACGATTTCAGCAATATTGATATAAAAGTTCTCAATTTCGGTTTGAAATTGAGAGGGAGACGTACCCACACGCGAGGACGAACGTGGGGAACTTCCTTACCAAATCTATGTGTATTGTATTCCTTCTCCATCTCTATTTACCTTTTTAATCGGTTTTGATTCATTGGAATTAGTTTTTGTAATAGGTGCATTCAATACTTTTACAGCTTGTGTGTTTAAGTCTTTAACATCTCAATTGCAAATCCAGCACTTTATCACATGTCCGGTCTTCTAGTGGCTGGTCTAGAATAGACGAAAGTCGATTAGGAACTGTGTTTTCCACTAATCTTTAAAAAACTCTGAAAAATCTTTTAAAACCTTGTTAACAAGGAGGTGATCCATTCACCCCCCCCTCTAGATCACTAGCCACAACATCTAATAAGTGGTATCAGAGCACCGGTTCGCTGGTGCTTTGTGGCTGCCTGTAACGATATGGATTCTGAAACAAAGGGGGCGTTTAATAGAGCTCCTGTTTTCAATGGTGAAAATATGGCTACTGGAAAGACTGCATGCGAGTACACATAAATTATGTGGATAGGCGCGTATGGACTGCCATTCAAAATGGTCCTTTTCAAATCACCATGATGAATGAGGTAGGTGCCATAGTACCTAAACCAGAAGATGATTGGGATGAGAAAGATGAGAAAAAGTGGTCAAGTGATTGGAGAGCTCGAAATATGCTAATTTCAGCGCTTAGTGCTAATGAGTATTATCAAGTATCCCATTGCTCGACAGCTAAAGAAATGTGGGACGCTTTAGAAATTGCACATGAAGGTACAACTGAAGTAAAACAGTCTCGTATTAACACACTTAATCAAGAGTTCGAACTCTTTCGCATGAAACAAGGAGAATCTATTCCCGACATGCAAAAGAGATTTGTTCATCTCATCAATCGTTTGAATGCACTTGGAAAACCTATTTCCAATGAAATTGCTACTAATAAAATTCTGAGATGTCTTAGCAGGGAATGGCAACCTAAAGTAACAGCTATTAAGGAAGCCAACGATCTAACGATACTCTCAATGACTACTTTGTTTGGAAAGATGGAGGAACATCAACAAGAACTAGAAAGTCTAGAAAAGTTTGAGAACAAGAGTAAAAATGGAAAGGAGAAGAATAAAGACAAAGATGGTGAGAAGAGGCCTATAGCTCTTGTGGCTTCTAACTCAAAGTCCTCGCAAAAAGAGCTAAGCAACAATGAGTCAAGTAGTGACGAAGACTCCGGTGACGAAGAAATGGGACTTTTTGTTAGGAGATATAATAGTTTCATTCGAAAGAATGGAATCAAGCATTCCGACAAAAATCTCATAAAGTTTAGAAGACAATCTATAGATTCAAAACAGGAAGAGATTAAGAAGAATAGAGAAAGAGGGTCTTGTTTTAATTGTGGTAAGTCCGGACATTATAAGACAGATTGTCCTTTGAAGAAAAAGGATAAAGGAAAACCTCCACCAAAAAGGTACAATAAGCAAAGAAGAGCTTACATTGCTTAGGAAAGTGATAGTGATTCATCAAGTACACAAGGCTCAAGTGATAGCGATGAAACCGCAAATTTGTGTCTTATGGCTCACACCAAAAATCAGTCCCACCACAAGAAGAAAATTGATGATAAAAAGGTAAAACAAGCTTACTATAACAATTTCTCTTCTATGTCCTTTTCTGAATTGAAAATAGATTTTGAAAAACTGCATAATGAAGCTATAAAAGCGTTTAAAAGATTATCTTCCGATAAACAATTTTTTTCATACTTGGAAGGTAAAGTACTCCATGCTGAAAAAGATCTAGAGTACTTGAAAGCTAGAATTGCAGAAAATTCAAAAGCTATTGATATTGATGGTTGTAGTAAAATGAGGCATTGTGAAGCTTGTCACATTTGGCAACAAGAGGTCATTTCTCTTAAGGTCAAATTGGAAAAAGCTTTAAAACCTAAGATTACTTATGCCATTGGCACTAGGTTGTTTAAAAAATCATTAAATCCTCCATATGCAAGATACTCTTTTATTCCTAAGGATTTAAGGACCAAACATAAACAACATTATCGTAGTGTATGTCATTATTGTTGTCATGCTGGCCATACCATTGAAAAATGCAAATTTAGAAGATTCCTAGTGCCTAAAGGTATTTATCAATGGAAGCCTAAAGACAACCATGTTACCACTTACCCACTTGGACCCAATAAAAATTGGGTACCTACCTCTCTCTTTTGATATTGTAGGATGAGTGTCTTGCATCTGTGGAAAGAAGATGGTTTCTGGACAACGGGTGTTCAAGGCACATGACGAGTGACATATCACTTTTTATTGACTTCAAAGCAAAGAAGAAGGGGTATGTCACTTATGGAGACAATAACAAAGGAGCTATACTTGGCAAAGGTAGTGTAGGTAATCCCTCTACCACTACTATTTCTGATGTCCATCTCGTAGAGGGACTTAAACACAATTTATTGAGTATAAGTCAATTATGCGACAAAGGTTATAAAGTTTCTTTCACAAAAACTTGTTGCAAAATTGAACATATTGAACATAATGTTGTGTTTAAAGGTGTAAGAGTAAACAACATATATATGCTTGATCTTTTGGATGTATCTTTAACAAGCACTAAATGTCTAGTTCCCCTAAATGATGATTCATGGCTATGGCATACACGCTTAGCGCATGTTAATTTTGATTTGCTTAATAAGGTTGTATCTAAGGATCTAGTAGTAGGTCTTCCAAAAATAAAATTTTCAAAAGACCACCTATGTGATGCTTGCCAAATGGGAAAACAAACAAGGGTCTCCTTTAAATCTAAAAACATAATTTCAACTTCAAGACCCCTTGAGCTTCTCCATATGGACCTCTTTGGACCATCTAGGACACAGAGCTTAGGTGGAAACTATTATGGTTTCGTAATAGTAGATGACTACTCTAGATTCACTTGGACTATATTCCTTCATAGCAAAGATGAAACTTTTTCTGCTTTTAAAAGTTTTGCAAAACTTTCCCAAAACAAAATGAATTTTAAAATAGTTACAATTCGAAGCGATCATGGAGGTGAATTTCAAAACCATCTCTTTGATAAGTATTGTGACAAGTATGGCATTGAGCACAACTTTTCAGCTCCTCGAACTCCACAACAAAACGGTGTTGTGGAGCGCAAAAATCGAGTTTTAGATGAATTGGCAAGAACAATGCTCAATGAGGGTGGTTTACCAAAATATTTTTGGGCTGATGCAATTAGCACAGCTTGTTATGTTCTGAACAGGATCTTAATTCGTCCTATTTTGAATAAAACCCCTTATGAAATTTTAAAAGGTAGAAAGCCAAACTTGTCTCATCTTCACGTGTTCGGTTGTAAGTGTTGTTTTAAATAATGGTAAGGAAAACCTTGGGAAGTTTGATGCCAAAGCTGATGAAGGTATTTTCCTTGGATACTCTCAATCAAGTAAAGCATATAGAGTGTATAATAGGAGTTTACTTTCTGTTGAAGAATCTGTCCATGTTTCTTTTGATGAGTCTTATCCAAAAATTGTCGGAAAAGGTATCTCTTTTGATGATGCAGGTGTATCTACAGAAGACATACTCAAAGAAGATTGATCAATCTGAAACTGCTGAAAATGAGAAGGAGGAAGATAATAGTCATGAAAAAGATAAAGAGGAAGGAACATCTAAAGTGAATGAACTTCCACCAGCTTGGAAATCCTCTAAAGACCACCCTATAGACAATATATTGGGAGATATTTCAAAGGGAGTGTTGACTCGTTCTAAGATAAGTAACGTTTGTTCTCACTTCGCTTTTGTATCACAAGTAGAGCCTAAAAATGCTAAAGAGGCCTTGATTGATGAATTTTGGCTAATGGCCATGCAAGAAGAGCTTAATCAATTTAAAAGAAATGACGTTTGGGAACTTGTCCCTCGTCCGCGAGATCATCATATCATAGGTACTAAATGGGTGTTTAGGAATAAACTTGATGAAAACGGAGTGATAACTAGGAACAAGGCACGCTTGGTAGCACAAGGGTATAACAGAGAGGAGGGCATAGATTATGAGGAGACTTATGCTCCAGTGGCTCGCCTTGAAGCTATACGTCTCTTGCTTGCTTATGCGTGTTATATGAATTTCAAGCTTTACCAAATGGATGTAAAGAGTGCATTTTTAAATGGTGTCATAAATGAAAAAGTATATGTTTCACAACCTCCCGGTTTTGAAAATTCTAAATATCAAGATCATGTTTACAAATTAAAGCGTGCTTTATATGGTCTTAAGCAAGCACCTCGTGTGTGGTACGAAAGACTTAGCGAATTTCTAATTGATCATGGATATTCTAGAGGTAAAGTGGATAATACACTCTTCATTAGACATAAAGGAAAGCACATTCTTTTAGTTCAAGTTTATGTAGACGATATAATTTTTGGTTCAACTAACATACACTTGGTCAAAGAGTTTTCTAATGTTATGCAGGGTGAGTTTGAGATGAGTCTTATGGGGGAGTTGAACTACTTCTTAGGCCTCCAAATAAAGCAACTCGGTGAAGGTACAACAGTATGTCAAACAAAATACTGCAGAGAACTGCTCAAGCGCTTTGGAATGAATAATTCAAAATCAATCGACACTCACATGCCTACCAACGGAAACTTGGACAAAGATGAACATGGTAAGTGTGTTGATGTAAAAAGGTATAGAGGTATGATAGGGTCTCTCTTGTATCTAACTGCTTCTAGACCAGACATCATGTTTAGTGTTTGTATGTGTGCACGATATCAATCAAATCCTAAGGAATCTCACTTAAAATCAGTTAAGCGTATATTTAGGTATCTTCATGGAACACCTAAATACGGGCTTTGGTATTCCAAAGGGAGCGATTGCAGCTTAGTAGGTTACTCTGATTCTGATTTTGCTGGCTGCTGTAAACACCCCAAATTTGCCCTCACTCATTTCATCATGGCTTGTTATTATTTTCATTTGCATAAGTTCAATCATATCATCTCATATTGCATTTTTGCTTCACTACATTGGTTCTAAGTCATCTGCATCTAGGGTTTGTGATCTGAGCAATCCAAGAGCCATTTGAGCCACTCCAAAGGTCTTAAATCATCTCAAGAGGGTCCATGTATGTTCAAGCATCATATTATATTCTCCCAAGGTCAAGGAAGTCAAAGAATCACAAGAACTGAGAAAGGCATGGAAGCAGAGCCAAGTTTAACTACACAGATGACCTAAAATTAGGGTTTTGGTTTCAGAGGCCATAACTCCAAATTTTTTGGACATTCTTGTTTCTATTGGTCTCTATATGATATGAGGATCATGCTTACCAATTTTCATGAAGAAATTCAATGGGGAAGCCATCTGATCAAGGGATGACTTCTTGTGCAAGTCAGTGCAAAATCAGGGCATCTGAGGCCCCCAATCACCCAACCAAAGGGTATTCTCCATCATTTTGAATGTGTATGATCTTTATTTGATCATAGAATATGTTATAAGTTCACAAAATTGAATAATTTCAAGTCATTTGCAAAGTTGCCATTTTGGGAAAGTGACTTGTAATGTAAACTTGACATTTTGGGAAAGTTTTTCAACCTCCTCTTTTTGATTCAAAAATGCTTCAAATGAAAAATCTTTGGTCATGAAAGTTGTAGAGTGGATCCTCCCATTTTAAAAAAGTACAAGAACTCATTCTAATTCATTTTAGAACAAAATTTATGGCCTTGCAAAGTTGCACAAAATCACTTTTTTCACTTTTGTGCCAAAGAGGAAACTTGCAAAAACACTTGTCAAAGCCAAATGTGACTTCAAATCAACTTCTAATAATCACACAAACATCATTCAAGGTCCATAATTCAGATTAGCCCAAAGGATTTCTCATTTCTATGCCTTGAATTACAAGTTACATAAGGCATTTTCTCATAAATCTTCAAAATTGATATCTTTTGCAAAAGGAACTTTCAATGCTTGAATTGGACACTAATTGATCTCAAAGCATTCTAGCAACTTCATATAGTTCATTTTGCTGCATTTTGTCCAAGAATTCACAAGATTCTTTGCCTTGGTTCATAAGAAAGTTCAAAGAGGGAATTATGCAAGAACATTGAAAACTCTTGATCAAGACCATCCAGCTCACAAAATCAGATCCAAAGGCCTTCCTTAACTCAAGCTGAAGCAGGACAAGCCCTAAGATCTCCTCTGACCCGAGCCATACCTATGGTACACAAGATCTTGACTTTTTGCATTTTTTCCCATGCCAATCAAACTGTGCCACTACCAACTCTCTGCCCAATCAGAGCCTCATATGTGGACCTCAAGCATTCCAAAACACAACACACACAAGCCTGAAAACTCCCACAATCCAGGATTTCCAAAAACTGTCAAAAACTTCTCCTCTTCGAAACTCTTCCCACAACCACAAAACCTCCATTTTCTCTTCACCAACCAATCACATACCATCCATAGAGCAAGAATCAACCCTTAAAACAGCCCAAAAACATCACATACTCAACTCTCTAAATCTACTATATCAGAACCAAAGCCTTCAAACCAAGCCATATAAACTCATTCTAAGCTTCATTTCATCATCAGGAGGTTCAAAGAGGTGGATTTGCAGCAAAGGAAAGGTTAGAACTGACAGAACCAGAAAGTTCCATCTCAGGTAACATGATAAACTTTTTTACCAGAAGCTAGCTTTTAAGTTCTTTTATGGTTCTATATGCTCCCCTGATCATGGGGATGTGATTATTTTTAAAAATGGTTGAGAAACCACCATGTATGTGATCTCTGAAACTTTTGCCCATTTTTACATTTTTCTTCGATTCATGTTCATCGTGTGAAATAAATGAGTTTTGGTTGGGGGTTTAGGTTTAGAATGATTGGGGGATCATTTTTGTGCAAGAAATTTGAAGTTTAATGACCTGAGAGAGAAGCTAGGGTTTAGACTCGTCGGAGAAGACGACCGGAACACTGTTCCGGTCGCCTGAGGGTGATTAAACCCTAATCCCATTAATTAGGATGTTGGCCTTTAGATGAGGTTTCCCGCGTGCGTGTGAACGACCCAGATCCTTTGATTTAGCCCTAATCCAGTCATTAACATTAATTAATTAGGATTTAAATTTGAATTTGTCAGAATCAATCCTAGCCACTGAAACGCGCGCCAGTCAACTCCCTCCAAAAATCTTTGAATCCTGGCCCTCAGATCAGCATACTATCCATTTAATTTTATTTTATTTTCATTTTTATTCATTTGTTTTGCATAATTTATTTAAAATAGCAAAATGCATCCAAAAATTCTCATTTTTTGCATCATGACTTAAAATATTTTTCCCTTTCTGAAAATAATTTTATTTTTATTTTTTGCATAATTTTCGTATTTTAAAAATATTTAAATGTTTATTTTAATTAGTTAATGAGAATTAATTAATTAAAATAACATTTAGGTTTCTAAAAATCACAAAAAAAATCACATTGCATTTTAATACATTTAGAAACATTATCAAACTCTTCAAACAAATTTCTTTTTGGTTCTTGACATATTTTGACATTTTTCCTTGGAATTAAAGTTCTTAAAAGGCAATATTTTTGTTCTAACTTAGAAAAATTCATTCTGCCTAACCATGAAGAGTTTGATGTTGATTCTTTTTGCATTGCATTCTTCATATCATGTAGTTTATAGGGTAAAATTGGTTTGAATTTATCTTTCATTTTCAATTTGATGTGCATTTTTCCTTTTGAGGTGCCTTAAAACCCTAGCAAACTTGAGAAAATCATAACCCCCATTAGGTTAAGATTTAAGTCTCCCCCTTTGGGCAGTGAACTTGTGTAGGGTTAGGGTTCCTTTGATCCCATTTTCAATTTTTTATCTTATCATTTGCTTCTGATTTTGAATTTTGCTTTGTGTCATGTGCATAAACCCTAATTTTTGCCTTCATTTGCATCCATATTTCATTTGCTTGCATACATGAACTTGCCATGACATTTTGTGCATCAACTTGACATATAAGACATATTAGGACATATTAGAATCATGTTTGATCATTGCATCATTCATTTTCCATGTTATGCATTCATTCCATTTCATAAACTTTCATGAACTTTTATGGTTCAAAGCATGCTTCATTTGCATCCTCATCCTTGTATGATCATCCTCATATCTTGACTTGTGTTTGCTTTACTTCTTAGCATCATTAACATCATGTTTATGCCTCTGGTTTTGATTTTGCATCATTGCATTCATTTCATGTTCACTTCATTTCATGTCTTTTGATTAACTTTTCAGGTGGTAAGTACTTGAGAAGTGAATTTGCCTTCACTTCTCATAATCTTCTCTCATCTCTCTTATGTATTCATTTCTGCATTTTTACTTATGTATTAGAGTGAGCTTGCTCATTCATGATCCTCCCCCTCTCTCTTGCTTCAAGCAACTTATCTTCTTAAGTGAAGTAAGTTGACTTGCTTCTTCTGCTTCCTTCTCCTTTCATCTGCTTCTTCCTTGGTGGCTTTCCTCTTGAAGATCTTTTGCAAGCCTCACAAATCCTAGGAATACCCAAGCATGATCACAATTAGGGTTTTGATTAGCCTCCCATTAGTTTCACCTTTGTGTCATTCTTTGTGTCTTCTCTTCTCATCTCATAATCAAGGACTAAACCTTAAAGGTTTTAAGGCTTTGTGATTAAGCTTATGCCTGCATCCTTCTATTATGATGGAGTGTATAACTTTAATCCTAAGTGTTAAACCCTTAATGTGTTTAATTCCTTTAACCAATCCACTTAATAATCACTAAGACATCAAGCTTGTAACTTGGGCCTTGCATTAGGGTTCTAATTCTTCCTTAATTGGTTAAGAAGGACTAACCCTAGTGTTAATGGACAAGTCCCCCTCAAGTTGTCTTACAAACCATAAAATCCACTTCTTAATCTTACCATTAACTAAAATCCACTTTAATAAAGACTTTGTTTTGTCATGAGGTTAATCCCTAATCATGGATTATGTTGAGGAGCCTTCCTCAGCTTAAATATTCTCATCTATTATCCTTCTATTAGGATGGTGTAATGGGTCCATTAAATCCCTGATTATGGCTTAAACTCATTACTTAACACTAAACAAAAACTCCAAAAAACATCTAAATAAATGTAAGTAGGATAATGATCTTAATCCTACATCATGGTGATTAAGTGTGAGGTGCTTACTTCACACTTAAGGTATTATCATTACCCCTAATCAGAGGGAAGATGTGATGAGTTTACTAACCCTTGGTTTAGGCTTAAGCTCATTTTCTTATGACAAACTCCAAAAGCAATAAAAGATTGAAAACACCAAAAACAAACAATAATCGTCTCATTCGGGATTCTTTTCTCATCATCTTCATTCACAAACGAGAACTTGCTTCTTCCGTCTAACGCAAGACAGTTAGCACCTGAGCCAGACAGGCCATACACTTGAGCATAGGCAAGCAAGCAGTTCATCAGTCAATTTATCTTTGAGTCGAACTACGGTGTTCTGACTTCCTCATTGCACGAGAGGATACGTAGGCATAACTTAACAGTTATCGAACAAAAGTCTCTGTAAATTCCCTCTCTTCCAGCATTATTCTTTAAGCCTCATAGTCTTGAGCTTTGCACTCTTTCCTTACACTGACACTCCTTTATTTCACTTCACACTTCTTTAGCACTGACACTTGTATCTTTTTCCAGCTTTAGCACACAAAATAGCACTGACACTACCCCTTTAAGCACAAATCTTTCAAGCGCGGATCCCGTCGAGTACGGCGGACAATCTGGGTGCTAATACCTTCCCAGGTTGTAACCAACCCCCTTTCTCAGTTTCTCTGGTTCGCGACCGCCTTATCCAATCTTTTCTTAGGTTTATGCAGCATTACCTTTCCTTCGGGATAAAAATGCCTAGCTGGCGACTCTATTCCTTTTGAGTCCACCCTTGTGTGTTCTCTCTCCTCTCGCCGACCGTTCGCGTCTGTACCCCATTTGACTTAGCCTCATTTGGTGGGAGCGATAGCTGCAAATCAGATAGGAAAAGCACTAGTGGTACATGTCATCTATTTTCAAATTCTTTAATAAGTTGGCATAGCAAAAAGCAAGTATCCGTGGCATTGTCTACTGCAAAGGCTGAGTATGTTGCAGCCGGTAGCTGTTGCGCTCAAATTTTGTGGCTAAGACAACAACTACAAGATTTTGATATTGAACTTAAACGTATTCCAATAAAGTGTGACAACACTAGTGCCATTAATCTCACTAAGAATCCTGTTTTACACTCACGCACCAAACATATAGAGATTAGACATCACTTCCTTCACGATCATGTTGAAAAAGGAGATGTTGTTTTTGAGCATGTTGATACTAAAAATCAACTTGCTGACATTTTCACTAAACCATTGGAAACTGAACCATTCTTCAACATTCGTCGTGAATTAGGGATTCTTGATCTCTCCGCATTAGTGTCTTAAGTTTGTTTGATCTAGTTTATATTTATTTCATCGTGTTTACTGAGATTTGAATGTAGACTTCACTCGTCCTTCATGAGATTACTACGACGGACGTAATATTGTTCCTCTCTCTACATCTTGTTGATATTGTGTGATAAATGTATGTTTGAGCAATTATTTCTCGCTTACATGTACTTCTTTACATATGATTGTTTGAGAATTAATAATTAGTTTGTAAAGTATTCTTAAGCATCATTACAATATTATGATTCATTTTGCATTCTGCATTAAATTTTTTTGGTCTCATGTATTGATACATAAGGTCTATGTATCGATGCATATCCATTTTGTGTCGATACATGTTCAATTTCTTTTAAAATTGTCAAAATTATTACAGTATGTATCGATACATTCGTGGTTTGTATCGATACATAGCAATTTGAAAAACCAAAATTTCGCATCATGAATCGATACATTCGTGGTTTGTATCGATACATAGCAATTTGAAAAACCTAAATTTTGCATCATGAATCGATGCATATGGTTATGTATCGATGCATACTGTTATAAAATCTTTTTCTTTTTTTTTGTATCGACACATCAGCATCAGTTATGACATTTGCATCAGTTATATTCTCTATTTTATCTCCTTCTTCATTCCATTTGCATCATTAACGATTAAATAACCCTAACACCACAAAACCCCTTTTCTTCCAAAACCCTAACTTCATCATCATGCCTCCAAGAGTCATGCTTCCTAGAGCAAAAGGTAAAGGTAAAGGGAAAAAACCTGTTGAGGCTTCACATCAAGCTCCGCCTGCTCCAGAAATTCCTCCCACTGGGTCATCCATTCTCCATCCTGCCATTGCTAAAGAGTTTGAGGTTTCCTTCAAGACAAGGTTAGTCATGAAACCCCATGTCTTTAATACTCAAGATGTGCGTACTCTATGTTTAGATGAAGTTGCTGATTTGATTGACGCACAAAAACTTGGGTCCTTTTTAACTGTTAATGATGACTATCATGAGGACTTCATTCGTGCTTTTTATGCAGGTGTGAAATCTGGTAAAGGGTACATGTTCAAGTGCTCTATTGGAACAAGGAATTACTGTTTTGAGGCTGGTGATTGGAACAAAGTGTTCCAAATGCCATCCCCGACGCCTGAGTTGCAGATATGGCATGATCAGAAATTTGAAACTAAGTTTAATCTGAAGGAATGTTGTGCATCTATTTCAAAACTGGAAAGGCCTCTAGGTGATGATGAGCATTTAACTTCTGGAATGATTAAGAGTATCCCCAGAATTCTGCATTGGATTCTCTCGCATATTTTACGTCCGAGGTCCGGTGGGCACTCTAGATTGGATAAGCCAGACATACATCTCTTGTATATTCTGCAGAAGAAGATTCCGTTGAATTGGCCCAATTATTTTGTGAAGCGTATTTTTCTTACAAGAAATAGTTCGAAGAACATCACTCTTGCTTATGCCGCACAGATTATGAGGATCATTAAGTTCTGGAAGGTGATGTTACCCCCTGTTCCTCTCTTATCTTCATCTAGTGTTAAAGAATTCAATAGTGCTACTCTTTCTCATATGGGATATAGGTGGGACACAGAGCGTCGATGCTATTACTTCTTTGAACGTAGCTCTAGAACCAGAATTTACAACTTTGATACACCTTCTGAACAGATTTTTGTCGCTAAAGAACAAAGAGATGAAGATATGGAGGATGTAAATGAAGAAAATCCTCCTGAAGCAAATGTCAACACTGCTTGGGGTGAGTGGCTGCCACAAAGGTGGTCTCCTACTAACTATGAACTGGTTCCTCCATCTGTTCCACCAACATCATCTACTACTACTCCTGCATATCTAACTCAAATGTTTGAGCAAATGGAAATTGCCAATAATGCCCGACATGAAGAAGCCCGTGCGTGGCATGTACAACAAACGGAGTGGCACATAGAACACCGAGAGTGGCATGATGAACACACTAGGATGTATCATAACAAACACTCATGGCACACAGACTTGGTCAAGTGGCATCAAGTCTTCTACAATGAGATGTCCGGTTTCATGGATGATTGTCGTGCACATCCGGGTATTATGGACAGATTCAGAAGCACCGAGGTTCAGAATCGGTTCAGGCATTACAACTTCATGGGGCAAAATCCTGATGAGAGGCCCTCTCCACCTCCTGCTCCAAGTTTCAGAGATCCCGATAGAGATGATGCGGAGTCCTGTGGTGGCTACTATCCTCACTAAGGCTGCATTTCATATTTGCATTACATCATTTCCTTTTTCCTTGTTGCTTAAGTTTCTTTGCATTTTATGTTTAAACATTGTATGCGTTTGGTTTGCTTTTGTAATTCTTAACTCTACTAAACCAATTCAATGCCTATGCTTGTTTGTTGTTTACGATTAATTGGTTTGCCCTTTATGTTTCACTCTTTGTGAGTGATTAGCTTATATATCTTCTTATTGTTGAATATTGCTTCACCTATACAATTTTTTTGATGTTGACAAAGGGGGAGAAAGACTTGAGTGTGAAAAATGACAGCATGCACAAACTCAGGGGGAGTGGTTCTCACACTTCTGCAAATATTTGCCATCATCAAAATGGGGGAGTTTGTGAGCAAGTGCAAACCAAGTAGAATAATTTGAATAATAGCTTGAGTGAATACTCCTAATACTTATGTTCTACACACAACCATAATACCTGCATGAAATCCCAAGACCTCATATGAAGATGGGAAGGAAAAACTTTTAATATTTTAGGACGACCATTTTAAATTCAGAGAAAGGCAGTCACATTTTTATCCTTGTGAATATGCACTCATAAAGCAGGACCACACAATCATCTAACATTTTAACATCTTATACTTTTATCCCATTAAAATATCCTACCAATCCTGATGGTCTCTAATCACAATGACAACAACATCAATTTCTACTTCAGTATTCATAACGAATGAGATGCCCACCACCTCTACGTCCACTCGTCCGTATTTAACGACATTGACCAACTCCCCTAGCATCACACATTTCCTGATATATATGGTTGGCTTTAGAACTCTCATCGTGAGTGGTCCAAGAAGCTGTGAATTACCTACCCCAAAGATTCAAGTGAATCCTCACTTAATCGTCACTAGATTCATGCTTATTGTTTCCAAATAAAGTTAGATGAAATTATCAACACGTTCCCTCATCTAATTGATAGTATGTACCTCCTCCTCAGCTAAAACAGGTGGGTTCTAGGAACCTCCCTTTCACCTTTATATAATAAAAGGGCTTCAAAATAGTCGAGCGAAGAAGATCCTTTATCAAAGGTGTTCCCATAAGTCCTTTATGAACCAGAAGTATCAAATAATGATATAACGCCTTGGTTCATACAATCACAAGCAACAGGAGGCAGATGCGAATTTATGATATGTCCTCATTCCCACATCAGAGGAAGTGTTGCTCTCAAAATTACTCACTAGGTTAGCAGTAGTATCACTCATCTTGGCTAGAAAATAGGAAGTACTAAAGGTAAAAGCTCGAGTTGAAGAAGGTACCTAGATTTGTGAGATTGATGAAGCGAATGAATAAGTAGAAGATTTGATCAAGGAACTAGTAAAAGACTTATAAATGCTCTCAGGGTGGAAGAGACGAAGGCCTATACAAACAAAGTGAATATGAATGAACTTGAATGCTCATGATAGGAATAAGTTTTTCAATACATAACTCCTCCTATTTGTTGGCAATGACAGTTGAACAATCCATATTTGTAAAGGATATGAGTTATTAGATCAACAACCATATTTCTTCTTGGGGACACATGCAAACTCGAGTGCACTATAAATTGCGCCATGTCCAGCCTTGTCTCGTTAACTTACGTTTTTAAAACCAACAACAAAATGTCTGAATGATGTAAATGCATTAAATGTGTTTGTTCCCCGTGATTTTTTCAACTAAATTCAAGTTCCCACCGGACCACATCCTTTAAGGACAACCAAAATAATCAAAGGCTTCCCCAACTATCTCTGTACCCGGCAAAGTCTTGGGGGAAACTTATTGGGTTGGCCAAAGGCCTAAATAGCCAAGACATAAATCATTTCAAATCCATTCCACTTGACCCAATGTATAAATCAGTTCACAAGGGAAAGCAAGCTACAGTCCCTGATCTCCACTTTTTACTACATGTATCTTAAATATTGAACTAACTTCAGCATTTGAGTGTTAACCATGCAAATTCACCCTACGTCGATGTAACAGAGATCAACAACACCAATTCAAGGTCCTCAAGTCACCAACTACATCCAAATCTCTAGTTCATGAATGAAATAATTATATCATACACGATAGTTATACCATTTATACAAGAATTTCCTAACATTTGTGTTCTAGTTTGGACCAAGATATAATCCATTTAAAATCAAGTCATTTAAGACTCAAAAAGTAAAGTGAACTAGGAAATAGATATTTGGCGAGACTATAAGGATAAATCGGTCTAGAAGGAAAGGTTGAATAGACTGATCCCCTTATAATATTTTAAAAATATTTTATTTTCCAAAATCAGAGTTTAAAAAGAAAAACTTAGAAATTTCACGCACAATACAATAAATGGATTCAAGAAATATATGTTTAATTGTCTTCATGATTCATAATGCAGATGAATCAATCAAAATTGAAATAGATAGAGATAGGCAAAGTCGCTTCAACAAACAATTGATCCAAAAGTTAGATTAATGCAATCTTAATCGGAGTATAAAATTTTCGACGAACTAGATGCATTGCAAACCTAAAATTATATAATAAAACATGATAAGAAAGTTCTAAATCTATATGAAATTTATAAATAGACTCACACTCACGTCTTTTGTGAGCAACTCTTTAGTTTTGATTGATAATAAATTTTATGCGTTTATGCTTTTAACATACACTTTGTATTGATACACTTTGTATGCATTGCAAGCTTTTAACACATGTCTTGTTTTAAACAAAAGTTTGACTTTTGCTTCTGTATGTATCGATTCATTCGCAAGATGTATCGATACATAATGTCCTTGGAATTCTGAAATAAGTCAAATGTATCGATACATTCGCAACATGCATTGATACATGCTGTAGAGATGATTCTGGAATTTCTGCTATGTATCGATACATTCGCAACATGCATCGATACATGCTGTAGAGATGATTCTGGAATTTCTGCTATGTATCGATACATTCGCAACATGCATCGATTCATTATGTTTTCATTTCTCTGTTTCTTTTGCATTGGTTCAGTATGTATCGATTCATTCCATTATGTATTGATACATAACAGTGTAAAAACCATCATGTATCGATACATTCGCACTTTGTATCGATGCATTAATTTGTTTCTATTTCTAACAGACTTTGTCAAGTATATATATATATATATATATATATATATATATATATATATATATATATATATATATGTTTTTTGTTAGTGCAGTAGGAAGGACAGAAAATTGCAAGTGAATTTCAGGTCAAGAAAATTGAAGAACACAATCAAGAAAAGAAGTTTTTGGGTGTGCATTCAATTGTGAGCAGGATTGAAACCTAAGAAGAAAATTCATCTTCATCATCTTCTCAATCATGGTGATTCAAGAACATCAACACATAATCATTGTTGTTCTGTGAATTAGAGGATCAAGAGATAACATTCAGCGGAACGATCATTGATCTAGCTGAGTTGAAGAGTGAAAGAAGGTTTCAAGGAAAAACCATCTGGTTTGTCCTTCAAGAACAGGCGTGTTCTTGAGGGTTTGTCAGTCACGTTTACAAAACAGATTCAACCGCAGCGTAAGGTTTGGAAATTGGGAGATTTCGCAAATAGATCGTGGAACCGGTGAATTGTTTGTATTACTTGCAAGGGAATCTTGATTTGGCTCAGATCAAGTGAAGGTTCATACAATAGGAAGATCTAGGTGTATAGATTTCTGGTTTTTGTATAGCAACCTTGTAAACGACGATTTCAGCAATATCGATATAAAAGTTCTCAATTTCGGTTTGAAATTGAGAGGGAGACGTACCCACACGCGAGGACGAACGTGGGGAACTTCCTTACCAAATCTCTGTGTATTGTATTCCTTATCCATCTCTATTTACGTTTTTAATCGGTTTTGATTCATTGGAAATAGTTTTTGTAATAGATGCAATAAATACTTTTACAGCTTGTGTGTTTAAGTCTTTAACATCTCAATTGCAAATCCAGCACTTTATCACATGTCCGGTCTTCTAGTGGCTGGTCCAGAATAGACGAAAGTCGATTAGGGACCGTGTTTTCCGCTAATCTTTAAAAAACTCTGAAAAATCTTTTAAAACCTTGTTAGCAAGGAGGTGATCCATTCACCCCCCTCTAGATCACTAGCCACAACGTCTAACATCTTTTAATTAAGACTGCAATAATCCAGAACTAGAAGACATATTTTTTATGACTTAAGAATAGGAAAAGTTGTTTCTTATCCATGTATGATTGTAAGCATTAGAAAACACCTTCAATTCATGTCATATGTATTTCCTTTTCTAAGCATTCCTGCTCAGACCTAGGTAAAATTTTAAGAAGGGTTACATTTGTTTTTGGCTTAAACTACTAGCCTTAAGGCTATGGGCCTTGGCATTTGTTTCCAGTTTTTAGAATTTCTATCATGGGACCTTTGAAGAACTTGAATGGCTGGACAAAGGTAGGAAAGCAGAATAATAATTCGAATTTCCAACATGGTGGTTCAATCTGGAAGGATTCTGGAAAAGGTAAAATGGAGGGAGAAATCTTATCTTCATTCTTTTTCACTAGTTTCCCAGACAGAATGAAAGCAAAGGAGTTGTTTATGATTTTTAAGAAATATGGTAGTATTTCTGAAGTCTTCATTCCTGCAAAGCTAGACAGAAGAGGCCATAGTTATGGTTTTGTGAGATTCAGAAACATTGATAATGAGAAGGTGATTGCAGCTAAGTTAGACATCATCTTTATCCAAGAACGTAAGATTCATGTTAATACCCCAAAATTTCAAAGAAGGATTCTTGTTGTTAGACAATACAGTCAGATACCTTTCGGTGATAAGACGGTGAATCACAAACATGTTGTTGCTCCGATGGAGTCTAACCTATCTTATGTTCAGGTCACTAAAGGTAACCAAACTGGAAATTGGGGTGGTAATAACCAGCGCTATCGTCAGGTCCACAACATTCAACCTCTGAGGAAATTCTTTAGAGAATCTAAACCTAGTTTTGCTCACCTTAAGTTTGACGTGGATAGGCAACTTATTGCAAAATTTTCCAAGGGTTTTGTGGCTAAAGCAGGCTCTTCGTATCAAGTTCAAGAAGCTCTTCATAATTAAGGGATTTTTCTCATCAAGGCTAGACCTTTAGGTGCTAACTTGTGTTACTTGGAGGATGTAGAAGAAGGGGAGATTCTTGCTCTGATCAATGAAAATTCAAAGTGGGTAGAGAGGTGGTTTGATGATATTCACCCATGGACTCCATAGGACATTGACAAGAACAGGTTACGTGGATGCGTTGTTATGGTCTTCCTTTACATGCTTGGACTAAAGATTGTTTCCATTTTCTGTCTGGTTTAGTTAGGGAATTTATATGCATGGACAAAGAAACTGAGAAAATGGAGAACATGGATGGAGAAAGATTCATGATAAAAACAAAATATTCTATGAATCTGAATGAGGTGTTAAATATTAATATTAACAACCATAGTTTTTGTATCAAACTCGTTGAGGATATGCACGGTCCTTTGAGGCTTCCCAATCCGCTGGCTGAAACTAATGTGATTGATGAAAACTCATCAATGGAAGAAGATGAGGACATCGCATGCTACTTAAGTGAGGATGAGGAAATGTGTGAAACTATCTTATCTGACCACAACATATCCCATAAAGTTGTTGGTGATGGGGATAGAACATATATCTTGGAGAATATGGTTTTACAGCCTAGCCTCAATGCTAATGGTTTAATTTTTGGAAAAAGACGATAACGAAATTGCAGATGTTATTGTGGACAATACAATTTTATCAAAGGAGGCCAGGGGTCCTTTGGGTGTTTCGACCATAGGGGTAGGTGGGAGTGTACAAGCGTGCGGGGGAAAGTCTAATCAATAAAGTAGTGCCTTCATGTGGGACTGTGACTTTACACTTGGAGAGAGAACATTGTAATATTGAAGTATTAGGAGGTGATAAGGCTATTGTGAACAAGGAAAGTGAGATGGGCTTTGGTACCATTGAATCTGACTCGATTTCAGTGTCTCCTGCTGGGCCGTTCCAAAATGTTATTGGTCCAAAACCAAGAAAAAAGAAGTTAACACAATCAACAGGGTAAGCAGTCTGAATTTTCCTGTTATTAACCCCCCTGATCGTTTTTTTATTTAATAGAAAAATATGATTCTAATTTTCTGGTGGCTCCATTCTTTGTTGCGATTCAACCAACGATTCAGATATTGTTGTAGGAAATTCCAGAGTCAGGAATTCCATTGATAATATCATTGGTCGTATTTAGAATTCCATCAAGGAACTAGTGATCGAAGGCATTGTAGAAGATAAAGAGTTAGAAGACTTATTCAAGAACATGGAAGATCGAAATAATTTTTTTATGGTATGAAGGAGATTGCTATAGATCCATCATGAATGTACTATCTTATAATATTTGGGGGAGTGGGAGCGCTTTGAAGAGACGAAGGCTCAAACAAATCATTGTTTCGGGTAATGTAAACTTTGTTTTCCTTCAAGAAACCAAAGCTAGTTCTATGAATAAGGTCCTTGTTCAGAGCATTTAGGGGGATGATAATTTTAAGTGGTTTTCCCTTAATTCTATTGGTCATTCAGGCGAAATCCTTTCCATTTGGAAGAAAGATGTGTTTTCTCCTATACATAGTTTTAGGGGTAATAGCTTTTTGGGTGTTGTTGTTAAGTGGAATGGTACCTTTCTATATCTAGTTAATGTTTATGTTAAATTCAATTTAGAGGATAAGAGGATTTTGTGGTCATAACTCATCAGTTTAAAACATCGATCGGGCTCAAGTAATTGGATTGTTTGTGGTGATTTTAACTCGATCAAATCTGAGGAGGAAAGGCGTGGCAGAGGATTGGGTAATGGTATTGAAATGGAGGAATTTGTTGACTTTATCGATACCATGGATCTCTTTGATGTTCCTCTTATTGGGGATTGTTTTACTTGGTTTAAACCAAATGGAGAAGCTTGTAGCAGGTTGGACTTGTTACCTGAAAACCTCATCAATTCTTGGAATGTGGTAGCTCAAAAGGCGGGTAATAGAGACATTTCAGATCATAAACCAATCTGGATTGTGGCAAATTGTTTGAACTGGGGTCCCAAGCCGTTTAAGACTTTCAATTGTTGGTTTGAACATTCGGATTTTCTAAGGTTTGTCGAAATTGAATGGAAATTATACAGCTTTGAGGGCAGGCCTGCACATACTTTATGCAGAAAGTTTCAAGCTTTTCGGGATAAAATCAAATGGTGGAATAAATCTATTTTTGGTATTAATGATTTGAAGCTGGAGGAAGAGGTACACAATGTTAACAATTTGGAAGTCGTTATCTTCCAAAATGATGATCATGTTCCTGCTGATCTGCTCAATAAGCGTAAGTACGTTAATGAATCGGTTTGGAATAAACTGCTTGTTAAGGAGAGTATTCTGAATCAGAAAGCAAGAACTAAGTGTATTAAGGATGGGAATCTGAATTACATATTCTACCATTGTGTGTTGAAATCCAGAACTAGAAGAAATTCCATTTCAACAATTAGAGTGAATGAGGTTTTATTGGAGGATATTGACTCAATTAAGCATGCTGCTGCTGATCATTTCAGGGACAAATTTTCTAAACAGATGATTTTGGGTACTGACTTTGTTCGATTATTGCGGTGCATCCAGCCTTGGAACTGTCGAGAAAATTGTGATGATGAGTTTTATTGTGCTCTTGAAAACGATGGTAGTTTTTCCGTTAAGTCTTGTTACAAAGCAATTTCTGTTTTCGAGAGGCTTCCGGTGTTGGATATTGATCATAGCCTTGCTTTAGATTTTTCTTGTAGATCAAAAGCGCCTTTGAAGGTGAAAGTCTTTGCGTGGAGATTATTGATTGATGGTCTTTCGTCTCACAGTACTTTAGCTCATAGAGGAATCATTTCTAATGATCATGATAAGGTGTGTGTTTTTTGTTTTGACTCGATTGAACACACTTTTCATCTTTTCTTCTGTTATCCTAAGATTTCGATAGTATGGAATTGTTGGGCGGTTTGGTTGGCCGTTATGTTGCCTAGAGGAATTACTAGTTACTCTCATCTTCTGGATTGGATTGTTGGCTTTTCCTCTCGTAGGAATATGGCAAATATTGCGTTTATTTGGGTGGTATCTTGCTGGTGCATTTGGAACTATAGAAATAATATTATTTTTAAGGATGTCAATTTTGATCCGGGAACCATTTTTGATAGGATTATGTTTTTGTAGGCTCATAATTTCGACACTTGGAGATTGAGATATGAAATTATTTCTTTCGCTAAGAAGATGATCAGCAGATAAAAGAAAGAAAGGAGTGAAGATATTCAGAAGATGTTGACAAGGTTATGTACTCAAAATATTTTGACAGGAGTACAAATAGTGTCTGGCAAGCAAAGTTTAGAGACCTGTTTATAGTTTGGCATTTGTCAAGATAAGTGTGTTTTTCGACACTTCGACAAAAGAGAGGTGTTTGACAGAAGCATTGGTTTGTAAAGTTTGAAGAGTTTCTTCTTCTTCGACATTTCGACAAGTGAAGAGATACAATGCTTCGTCACCAAAGGGAAGAATTCAAATTCAAAAGTTGCAACCTTTGGCAGTTGGACACATGGAAGTTTCAGAGAAGAAAATTGCATGCAGGCTGACATTTGTCATTTAGTTAGAATTTTTCCGTTCTAGGCAGTTATTTTGTTTGTATATAAATAGGATAGTTTGTGTTTAGAATGCGTGTGTGAAAAACTTATACAAAAATCCTGTAAATACTCTAAGTACCCAGTGTGAGAGAAATGAGTCTGATATTTGGAACAATGTATGTGTTGAACACCATTTTCTTTCAAGTTATTTAAATTATTAATTTTGTTTCATCAAATTATTTTACTTCCAGTCTGTTTACTTTCCTGCAAATTATATACCTTTTCGCCATTTTCTTACTTTTGTTCAAACTTTTACTTTATTTTACCTTCACATTCAAAACATTTAACATTTTGACATTATTAACAAAACAAACCACAAATCATTAACAACACTAAGAGTAATTCGACAACCAATTGCACATGTGTCCTAGGACTTGTTTGGTTGGTCCTGCAAGTAACCCAGTTTCTAAGAGATTGGTTAACCAGAGGTTGTTCGTCAGAAATCATAGCGAACAAATTGGCACACCCGGTGGGACTAGTGCAATTAATAAGAATTAATAGAGAATCCTCTTAGTCAAAAAGTTCCTTGCTGCGTTGTATGATTCTTAGAAGCGGTAAACTAGCCGTAACCGACGTAGAAAGACCAAAAAGAACAAGAGGAAGAAAGATGGCTAACTTGCCAAATACTTCAAACAACCCTAACAAAACCATTCCAGTTTCCAATCCTATCCCTTCTTCAGAAGGAGTAGCAGTTTCTGGCCCTGTTTTAGAACAGATTAGGCCTCCATCAGTGGATTCGATACCAACAGGTTCAAGGTCCCAAAATGCGCCTAGCTCTTCCACCATGGGAAACTCAAGGCCCATGGGAACCCCTCCACCTAGAGGGAACACCTTTAGGCCATTTATAAATTATTCTATGCCCATGTCTGGAAGAGAACAACCATATGGAATGCCAACTTCAATGATGGCAAACTTACATAATTCATCACCATTATTTTCTGATGCTATGGTTCAAATGTCTTCACCATTGCAAGGATCAGGATATGGTGGAAATGGGAGTAGATTAAATCAGGTTCCACCAGGATTCCATATGCCAACTATGACGAACCATTCTGCGCAAGTAATTCGTCAACAGATGGATGAAAGCAACCATGATATGGTGCAGGCATTGACACAACAAATGGGGGAAGTGTTTAATCCTTTAATACAAAATACAACCCAAACAAACCAGATATTGGCAGAACAAATGGCACGCATTGCTAATTTTTTTGGAGTCCCTCAAGCACAGCAAAGAATGCAATTGAATCAAAATCCTGCCAATAGGCTTGTCGAAGAGGAACTTACTATAAACCAAAGGCCATTAGGAAACCCTCAAGAAAATGCTGATGAAATAATACAGCAGAGAATGCGTTACAACAATCTGCCTGTCGAAAATAATATTGCAACCATGGTTGAGAGAATAATGGCGCATAATGGAGTAAACGTAGGATTACAAAGGCCTAGTTATACTTCCCCTTTGTCTGAATATGTTTTGCAACAAGAGTTACCACCAAGGTGGAAAGTCCCCAAATTCACCAAATTCTCAGGGGATACTAGTGAGTCCACCATTGAACACATAGCGCGTTACTTGATAGAGGCAGGAGAGATTGCTAATAATGAGAACTTAAGGATGAAATATTTTCCAAGTTCTTTGACGAAAAATGCTTTCACTTGGTTTACTTCTCTGCCTGCAACTTCAATATTTACATGGACCCAATTAGAAAGATTGTTCCACGAACAATTCTATATGGGACAAACTAAGATAAGTTTGAAAGAATTAGCAAGTGTCAAAAGAAAATTCTCTGAACCTATAGATGATTATTTGAATAGGTTTAGATTGTTAAAGGCTAGATGTTTTACACAAGTGCCGGAACAAGAATTAGTCGAAATGGCTGCTGGAGGTCTGGATTATTCCATAAGGAAAAAATTAGATACCCAGTACTTGAGAGACATGGCACAACTAGCAGATAGAGTAAGGCAAATAGAAAGGCAAAAAAATGAGAAATTTAGATCAAATAAAAACAAGAAGGAAAGAGTGGCCTATGTAGGAATAGTTCAGGAAGAAGATTATGACGAAAACGAACCAGTCATTTTCGACCAGCAAGAAATTGATCTGGCAGAACTAAAACAAGGCCCTCCATATTCCTGTAAAGTTTTAGCTCCGTCGAATGGAAAAAATCCAGTCGAAATGGAAAAGAATGACAGGTTTGCTAAAAGAACCTACACATTCGACATCACCAAATGTGATGAAATTTTCGATTTACTAGTTAAAGATGGTCAATTAATAAAACCAGTAGGCACTAAGGAGCCTCCTGTAGACCAACAGAAAAAGAGAGGTTTGTGCAAATACCATAATTTTTTGGGTCATAAAACTTCTCAATGTTACCTTTTCAGGGATCTTGTCCAGAATGCAATCCAGAATGGAAGGTTGATATTTGGAGACAAAGCTAAGCAACAGATGAGGATTGACTCCAATCCCATGCAAGTTATGGAGGCCAACTATGCTGAACCAGAAATGGTGAATGTGGTCGAAATGGAAGTCATAGCTGAGGAAAGTTTTGAAATGGTAGAAGCTACTGAAGGTTTCGACACCAACTTCACCATGATAGAGGTTGCTGAGGGCTTCGACACCCGTGTAAATGTGGTGGAGGGGGCTGATGACCTTACTGACCAGACTGAGGAAGAAGAAGTCAAAGCTACTGAAGGCTTCGACAGAGAGAACACCATTGAAACTACTGAAAGTTTCGATGAAGGGAACACAGTCAAGGTTGGTAGAAGTTTCGACAAGAAGAACTGTGACAGAGATGCTGAGCATGGAGTGGTCTGGGACACTCTAGGAGAACCCAGTGGAAAGTTTGACTTCATGGTGAAGTATTCTGCACCACCAAGCTCCAAAACTGATATCAGCAAAATCAAACCCACAGGATGGGGTGATTTTTTCAGAAGTGATAATGAGGAGAAAGATAACAAAGCCCTCATTACCCAAAAAGAGGCCACTGAAGGCCTTAGTCATGACAAGATCAAGGGAACAGAGACTGCTGACAATGTCCACATTGTCGAACCAATAAACAGAAGCACCACCAAGACTAAAGGAGATTCTGCCGAAGGTGTTGTGCAGCACCCCCCTCATGGGATTCTGCGCAGAACAATGGAAGACCCAAAAGAAAAGCCAGTTGCACAATGCTGCAAGTACATCCATAAAGGCTTACACCCAAAAGGCAATATGAATCAGTTAAAAGAGAATATCCCTGAGGAAATGATGCTAGTCGAAAAAATGAACAAACTGAAGATCACAAGTGAGCAGAATGCAGGGATTCATATGGTAGAAGTCACTCAGAAGATACGACCAGACACCAACAAAAAGAACCATCAAGAGAAGCATCAGAAGCTGGTTTATCTAGAAGAAAATGAAAGTCTTGTCGAATTCATCCAGAGGTGCCAGAGGAAGAATGCAGCAGTCATGCTTTGTCCAAGGTGCAGCGCTGTGTTCGACAGGAAAGCAGCTAATGACTTAGAAGCAGCAGAAAAGACCAAAAAGAAAAGGAACTGGGGAGCAGCCCTACCAGTCAGAAATGAAAGGTTCGACCCAAGAAGAAGGGAGCATCATAACCAAGGAATGGGAGAAAGGCGTTACAACACCTATAAACCATCCAACAAACCAAATGATGACAAGTGGGTCCAGCCTATAAGGGATGCCCAAGGTCAGAAGAGGTGGAAAAGTTTTGAAGTGAATAGGGGTGCCTCAATAGAAGTGAAAAAGGAGGTAGAAAAAGTAAAGCCAAAATACGTCTCTGAAAACTACAAAGGAAAGAACCCCATGTCAAGGTCCCAGTGGAGGAGGTTCCAAAGGCAGAAGAGAGTTGAGAAAGAAACTGTAGGACAAAAAAGGATGGCTGAGAATAAAGCTGAGTCAAGCAAGTGTGTGCAGACAAGAAGCAAAGGACAACCTCTGGCGAAAGAAGAACTCCCTCAGAAAAATAAATCTAGTGACACAACAGAGACGCAGAAAATAAACAACAAAGTGCCAGAAGACGAAGAAGTTACTGATGACTTCATCCCAGAGTCTGATGCGTCCTTCGACGTAACATGCAATGTGGTCTCGGTGTTGCCCAGAGACTACGACAGGATAATGGAAGTAGAGGACGAAGAGGATGATATGGCAGATGATAGCATAGGGCTTAAGCCTGTATGTTATTACGTAATGAACAATGGCTGTGTCGAAGAGCAAAATGCTTTCTTCGAAAAGCCAGATGATGCAATGAAGGCTCATTTAAAGCCTTTGTTCATAAAAGGGAAAGTAGAAAGTGTGGGTGTGAACAAGATCCTGATAGATGGAGGAGCAGCGGTGAATCTAATCCCTCATTATATGATAAAGAGGATTGGAAAAGATGACTCAGACACCAAACCTCACAACATGGTGTTGTCCAACTATGAAGGTAAGGTAGGAACAACATTAGGGGTGATACAGTTGAACCTAACTGTAGGAACCATTACCAGGCCTACAATGTTTGTGGTGATAGCGTCAAAAGCAAACTACAATTTGTTGCTAGGAAGAGAGTGGATCCATGGAATTGGGGTTGTACCATCATCCATGCATCAAAGGATAGCAATCTGGAGGCCAGATGGGATTGTCGAAAACATAGAAGCAGACCAAAGTTACTTCATGGCTGACGTGAACAATGTCACTAGTCGTAACTTCGACAAGAACTTAGCCCACATAGCACCTTGCAATCCTGCTGGTTTCGACCTAACAGCCTCTGACAACGCATACTCTTCCATGTACCTCCACCCTACGCATGGTTTCCAGTGGGACAAAGAAATAATTGGGGAGACAAATTACTCTTGGGGGACTGCCCATGTCAATCCAACTGGTTGGGGAAGTGAATTCAGTGAAAATGACTGAAGCATCATCAATAGAAAGGATTACAGCTTATATAGCCGAAAACCAAGTCAAAGCGGCCCTTGAGGCCGAAGTAAAAAATATGGCTATTAAAGCCAACACACAAGCTGTCGAAAAACAACATCCTCAAGAAAATATTGAGGAGCAATGTGTAAAACAGAGTTTTGAAGAGAACTCTAGTGGAGAATGGCAGAATCAAAGGCTTGATGCCATTTATGATGACGAACCCTTGGGGTTTGAAAAGGATCCAGCCCCAACCAATATGAAAATGGTGGCACAAGATCCCTTAGAAGAGATCAATCTGGGACTGGGGGCAGAGAAAAGGCCAACTTACATCAGTGCCAAGATGGATCCTCAGTTCAGAGTTGAAATAATCCAATTGCTGAATGAATTTATAGATTGCTTCGCATGGGATTATGACGAAATGCCTGGTTTATACAGAAACTTGGTCGAATTGAAGTTGCCAATACTGGAAGGGAAAAAGCCAATAAAGCAAACTCCCAGACGCTTTGCACCTGAAATTCTGTTGAAAATTAAAGAGGAAGTTGAAAGACTTCTAAAATGCAAGTTCATCCGTACAACAAGGTATGTCAAATGGATTGCTAATATTGTTCCTGTGATTAAGAAAAATGGCAAACTTAGGGTGTGCATTGATTTTAGAGACTTAAACTCAGCTACCCCTAAGGATGAATATCATATGCCAGTAGCAGAAATGCTTATAGATTCTGCAGCAGGCCATGAGTATTTAAGTATGCTTGATGGATATTCTGGCTATAACCAGATTTTCATTGCTGAAGAAGATGTCCCAAAAACAGCTTTTCGCTGTCCAGGGGCAATAGGAACATATGAGTGGGTAGTCATGCCGTTTGGTTTAAAAAATGCTGGAGCTACTTACCAAAGGGCAATGAATTCTATTTTTCATGATTTCATTGAAACATTTATGCAAATTTATATAGATGATATTGTGATTAAATCTGCCTCAGGCTCAAACCATATTGACCATCTTCGACAATCCTTTGAAAGGATGAGAAAGTTTGGTTTAAAAATGAATCCCCTTAAATGTGCTTTTGGTGTGCAGGCGGGTGATTTCTTAGGTTTTGTGGTCCACAAGAAAGGGATTGAAATTAATGAAAACAAAGCCAAAGCCATAATGGAAGCGAAAACGCCATCGACAAAGAAGGAATTGCAGTCTCTACTAGGGAAGATTAATTTTCTTAGAAGATTCATCTCCAACCTTAGTGGAAGAACACAAGCTTTCTCACCTCTACTTCGACTGAAGAAGGAAGGTTTCACTTGGGGGCAAGAACAACAAGATGCTTTCAACAAGATTAAAGAATATCTGGCCAGTCCTCCAGTTTTAATGTCTCCTTGTCGAAGCAGAAGTATGAGGCTTTACATCTCAGCATCTGACAGAACATTGGGAAGCATGCTTTGCCAAGAAGATGAATATGGCGTCGAAAGGGCCATCTATTATCTCAGCAGAGTCTTAAATGATGTTGAAACTAGATATAGTATGATAGAGAAACTATGTTTATGTGTATATTTCTCTTGTACAAAGCTAAAGCATTATATAAAACCCATTGATGTGTATATATCTTCTCATTTCGACGTAATAAAACACATGTTGTCTAAATCTATTCTACATAGTCGAATTGGAAAATGGGCTTTAGCCTTAACTGAGTACTCTTTAAAATATATGCCTTTAAAAGCTGTCAAAGGACAAGTGGTTGCTGACTTTATAGCTGACCACTCCATAATTGAACATGATATAAAATACGTCGAAAGAGAACCTTGGAGATTATATTTCGACGGTTCCAGTCATAAGAATGGAACAGGTGTTGGGGTATTGATCATTTCTCCCAATAAAATTCCAACAAAGTTCAAGTACAAAATAGAAGGTTGTTGTTCAAATAATGAAGCAGAATATGAAGCTTTGATTGCTGGACTTGAAATATTGTTGGAATTGGGGGCAACAGAGGTCGAAATAATGGGTGACTCTGAGTTGGTAATAAAACAATTGACAAAAGAATACAAATGTGTCAAGGAAAATTTGATCATGTACTTTGTAATAGCCAATAGAATCCTCAAGAAATTCGACAGTACAGCCTTCAAACACATTCCTAGATTAGAAAATCAGGAAGCAAATGACTTGGCTCAACTGGCATCAGGCTACAAAGTGTCGAAAGAAAATTTGGAGAAAGTTGTCGAAGTAAGAGGAAAAGTATTATCCACTAGACTGTCCCCATCAGATTTGGAAACCATAAGACAGGGTTATGGTGACGAAGAAAATTTTGAAATTTTTAATGTAGGTGATCCAGAGGTAGGAGATTGGAGAAAACCTATTAAGGATTATTTACAAAATCCAAACCAGACAGTCGAAAGAAAGATAAAGTATAGAGCTTTAAGCTATGTACTTCTTGGAAATGAGCTATTTAAAAAGACTGCAGAAGGAGTCTTGCTAAAATGCTTAGGTGAGACTGAAGCTTATATAGCCTTGTCAAACGTGCACAGTGGTGCATGTGGTGCACACCAGGCAGGGCACAAGATGAAATGGTTACTATTTCGACAAGGGATGTATTGGCCAACAATGCTAAAAGATTGTGTCGAATTTGCAAAGGGATGTCAAGAATGCCAAATTCATGCAGGCATACCTCATGTGCCTGCAAATGAGTTACATTCTATTATAAAGCCTTGGCCATTCAGAGGTTGGGCTTTAGATTTGGTTGGTGAAATTCGACCAGCTTCTTCAAAGGGGCAAAAATACATTTTGGTTGGAATTGACTACTTCACTAAGTGGATTGAAGCCATACCACTGACGAATGTAGATCAGGAAGCAGTTATAGACTTCATCCAGAAACATATAATTTATAGGTTTGGAATACCAGAAACTATAACCACTGATCAAGGATCTGTGTTTACTGGAAGAAACATGCAGACATTTGCAAAAGAGACAGGTTTTAAGTTACTAACTTCGACACCTTATTATGCTCAAGAAAATGGACAGGTCGAAGCAACTAACAAAGTTGTGATAAATCTGATAAAAAAGCATGTGGGTAAAAAACCTAGGAATTGGCACAAGACTCTGGATCAAATCCTTTGGGCTTGTCGAACGTCTCCTAAAGAGGCAACTAATTCTACCCCATTTAAGTTAACTTATGGGCATGATGCAGTATTACCAGTCGAAATCTATTTACAATCAATACGAATTCAAAGGCATCATGAAATTCCATCTGAGATTTATTGGAGTATGATGATGGATGAGTTAGTTGATTTAGATGAGGAGAGGTTACGTGCTTTAGAGTTGATAAAAAGGCAGAAAGAAAGAGTCGAAAAGTTTTACAATAAGAAAGTAAAATTTAAAGCCTTTTTAGTTTGTGATTTAGTTTGGAAAGTAATTTTGCCCATGGAAAAGAAAGATAGATTGATGGGAAAATGGTCTCCTAAATGGGAAGGACCTTTCAAAATTTTAAGAGTTTTTTCAAATGGCGCATATGAAGTCGAAGAAATGGAAAAAGACAGAAGAGTGCTGAAAATAAATGGCAAATATTTGAAGAAATATAAGCCAACATTGCAAGAAATAAAGATAGAAATGGAATAAAATTGCAAACAAAAGCTTGTCTTCGCCAAAAAGATGGCGTTAAGTAACATTACATATGAAAATTCTTAGAAAAATAAAATCCCCTATTTTCTATTACAAACTACTGTTGAAGAAAAGTTGCTTTGAGTTCGTCAAATTTCTTCTGTTGAAGCTGAATTCGACGTTCACAGAGGCTTTTGCTAACAGTCAGTTCGTCAATTTCTCTGTGGAGTTGTTGGGCTGTTTCTGCATGTTGAAGACCTTTCTGAAGCTCCCTGTCAATTTCTTCTTGGTTGGGCTGTTGGAGGCTGGCTTGACGTTCCTTCTCTTGGAGGATCTTTTTCTGAAGTTCGACAATCTGAGCTTGATAAGCCTGGATGTTGCTTTCGCACTCAGCAGCAGCTTTGGAGTAATCTTCAGAAAGTCTGTTTAGCTCTGAGATTCTATCAGTCGAAGAGGCTACAACATTCCATTCTGAGACTTGTTTTTCATATTTAGTTGTGATGCTCTGAGAAAATTCTTTTTGGCGAACCAAGTCAGCACTTACTGAATCAATCATAAACATCAGGTCCATCACCAGACGACTCTCCTCAGTCGAAGCCTCCAGGAGATTGGCTTGCTTTAGAAGTTTCTTCAGGTCATATTGTGCAGAGGGGTTTTCAGCCAGAGTTCCAAATAAGTCCACCCCAAGGATTTTTGCCTTAATCTCAGCCATAATAACAATGATTGGTTGAATTTCAGAGGTAGCCCCTGAAGTGGTTGAGCTGCTGTGGGAAGAGTCCTGAAAGTTGTACCTGGAACTGAGTAAGGCTTTGAGATATTCCAGAGGTTTTCTTACTTTCAGGCTTTCAATCTCTTCATGGGACAAGCTTGTCGAACCCGTATTTAGAGGGGTTTCTGTTGGAGTTTCTGCTGGAGTAGGAACAACTTAGGTACTTCCTCTAGGGTTCAAGTTTGTGTCTGGTTGCTTCGACAGATCTGGTTCTTCTTCGACAGCTTCCTTATCAGCCTCTGTTGTATCAATTGGCCCTTGAAGTTGGGCATCTTGGTCTGGGGCAGTCTTTTCTTCCACGGTAAATTCTGGACGAAGAGGGGAATTATTGTCGGAGGATTCTGGGTCACTAATGTCGAAATCACTGAAGGTCTGAGGGCCATAAACACCAGCATCTGGAGTGGTTTCTTCCAGAAGTCGTTCAGCTAAAGTCTTCTCAGAATCAGAAGGGATAACCTCTTCTTGGACCTTGGAAGTTTCTTTGACATCAAGGTTAACCTGAAGTCAATGGGAAAGGGAAGTTTAAAAGAAGAAACAATGCAGTTAAGACTACGAATATTGTCAGTCGAAAAAATAATACCTGAGGAATCTCAGTGTGAGTGCCTGAATCCCCACTTTTCTCACTTCTTGAAGGGATTTTAGTGGTTGGACTGGTGGGAGGAGTTCTTCTGTGGACAATGGATCTCTAGGATGCCACTGTCTTTATTCTCATGCCTTTGTTCCTTTTGAGAGGTTGAGGCTCAGGAGATTCATCTTCAGATTCTTCGACACTCACCTCTTTTTCTTCTTGTTTTCTCTTTGTGGCTGGTGTGCGAGTTACCTGAGGTGTGCAAACAAGGAAATGTGTTCAGTATTGAGAATATTAAAATTTATATAAAAGAAAAAGTGAGATGTCTTTATTTGTCGAAACCTTTTTAGCAGTTGTGGGTGATTTTTCGACCTGTTTGGAAGAGGTCCCTTCACCAGGAGTTTTATTGTTAGTTATTCTAACAGCTGAAAGAGAAGAAAATGAATGAACATTGATATAAAACATAAAAAGAGTTAGAAATAAGAAGAGGAATTTAATTTCTTCGACACCTTCAAGAATAGGTTCTTCCACACTAACGTGTTTTATTCCAACATGAAGGTGCCCAGGGAAGTTGCCCAAATAATACTTCGTCGGAACCACATGTTCAGCAAGTTTTTTGCTAGACTCGCGAAGCAGCTTTAAGTGAGATCCACACACAAACCAATCTGGAAATGGAGGGCCCAAGGCCACACCAAATTCTGCAGAAGGGAGTGGGGGAAACTTTGGAGGAAATGAGGTGTAGGCAAAGTTGTAGCGTGCGTGTGGTGGAATATATGAAGGCACCCCCAACTTATCCAACTTTTCTGAAAATTTTTGTTTTAAAGTCACTGCTGCTTCGCCTATGGTTCGACGAAGATCATTTGGCCTGTAAATAGTTTCAAAATATTTTTGAAATTTTTGAATTTCTTTGATATGCTTATCCGTACCTTTCTTCTTTTTATCCTGCACAAAAGCAAAGGCATTCGTCAGGAGTGTGTTGAAAGTTGTTACATCAAAGAATTTGTTAAGGTAATACTCCTTCCACCAGATGTCGAAGTCCTCAGTGCACAAGAAGTTTGGTCGAAATATGGTGGGGTGAACCTCCAAAGATTTGTCGAAAAATTTGTTATACAATTCTAGACTCTTCTCAAAATTATGAAATGAGTTGTAGAACAAAATAGAGCCTTTCTTGTGGTAGATGGGTTTTGTTTTCGTCTGGGTTAATCCAAATTGTCTGGCCACCAGGTTAGGTTGATAGACAATGAGGGAAACTTTGGTGTTATTGAGGCTGTGATGGGAAAAAATATGTCTTGGTATGAGGAAAGATTCCCAGATGGATATGTAGGAATCCTCTTCCTTTTGGTTTTCTACTGGGAGTTGCCTTGTGAACCATTTGGGACCCACAGTCCTGTTGGCGAAGGGTGCCATGGATGGAGTAAACTTGTAACATTTTGCGAACATCATCACGTAGCTAGTGAAGGCTTGTCGAAGTCCTATTCCTTCGTCAGTAGGTGTTAGTTGAACTAGCCTGGGCCATTCGACACGCCAGTCTTTCACTTCCTCTTCGTCAACTGGTCTCTTGATAGGGATACAAGCTTTGAAGGTGGCATTCAGCCACAGTTGTAAAAGCCAGAAGGGGCCTGTTAGGCTGATAGTTCCTTTGTCCTTGATAGTTTTCAGGTTGATTACGCTCTCACTCAGAGATTCGTAAAGATTTGCCAGAAGCAATTCACTTAGACAAAATGCAACTCCAACATGAAGTTGATTGGCCATGGTAATATAGCTTCTGGCCACTCGGAGGGATCTGGTGCAGAAAACAAACTTTGCTAACCACAAAGTGAGGAAGGCTATATGTTCTCTGTCGGAAACCTCTTCAGTATCTTGGCCTTGATGATGAGCAATAAACAAGGAATAGCCAGCATGTTTGGTGTCGAATCCTATAGGGTCTTTATTTAGGTGTTCAGGATTGAAGATCTCACCTATAGGACTAAGGCCAGTGATGGCTACTATGTCGAAAAGAGTGGGGGTAACCATACCACAGGGAAGATGGAAGTTGTTGTAGGTGCTGTCCCAGAAATATAGAGAAGCCAGCAGCATATTCTGGCAGTAGCGTGGTCCTTCTTTCGACAATTGAATCAGGTCATAAATACCTGTCTTCTTCCAGAATTTTTCCTTAGCTTTTTCGACTCTAGTAAGCCAAGCTAGATAATCTGAAGGGTCTTTTGTTAAGGGAGGGCTCCTAAAGATCCTAGTTTGATTTAAGTACGACAAATCTAAGTCTGTCGAAGCTAATGGGATCTCAGGTTTCTTAGAGGATGTTTCGACAGTTTGAGGGTTTTTACTAGCACCTATTGGCTTAGAGGCAGAATAGCAAGGATAAAAATCCTTTAAACGGTTTGGGTCAGCATTGGGATCAGAAATTGGACCTAACATTGCATGGTGAACTCCAGAGATCAAAATAGGGATTATTACCTGAGATCTGTAGATGCTAGCTTTCTCCCTTTCATTTGGAGGTTCTGGGATGTACTGCTGTTGATTTACTTGCGTTGGTCCAGACAATGTGTGAGCAGGAGGGAGATCAGTAGTCTTCCTTGCTTTCTTAGCGCTACGGTCAGCAACACTCTTTGGGGGCGCCATTGTTATGCAAAGATTAGAGTTGGAGTAACAGTTTAAATGGGTTTTAATGGAGATTTTTTCTTTGATAGAGAAGAAGAGTCTGAGAGTGTAAAAAGGATGAAAGGTTTTTAAGAGATGGTATTTATAGAAGGTGACAGAATATGAAAAAATAAATGAAAAAGAAAAAAGAGACTTTTCAGTTTAGTCATGGGAGACGTGCGTCTTGATCAACGGTGATGATTAAAGGTGACGGTTGGTAGGTAGCCCATGATGAGCTAGAATATAGGGTCATGGAAGTTTGTGTATAAACGTGGGCTAGATGAGACGTTTTTTCAGAAAGTTGAAATCATAGTGTTTCCTTGGGACTCAACAAAGTCACTTTATAATTAATGAGACTGACATGGTGTCAGAAGTCATTTCGACAGCAAAGGATATTTCTCCAGAGTTAGTCGAAAACATCTTTGCTGGGGGGCAATTTGTAGGCTCATAATTTCGACACTTGGAGATTGAGATATGAAATTATTTCTTTCGCTAAGAAGATGATCAGCAGATAAGAGAAAGAAAGGAGTGAAGATATTCAGAAGATGTTGACAAGGTTATGTACTCAAAATATTTCGACAGGAGTACAAATAGTGTCTGGCAAGCAAAGTTTAGAGACCTGTTTATAGTTTGGCATTTGTCAAGATAAGTGTGTTTTTCGACACTTCGACAAAAGAGAGGTGTTTGGTAGAAGCGTTGGTTTGTAAAGTTTGAAGAGTTTCTTCTTCTTCGACATTTCGACAAGTGAAGAGATACAATGCTTCGTCACCAAAGGGAAGAATTCAAATTCAAAAGTTGCAACCTTTGGCAGTTGGACACATGGAAGTTTCAGAGAAGAAAATTGCATGCAGGCTGACATTTGTCATTTAGTTAGAATTTTTCCGTTCTAGGCAGTTATTTTGTTTGTATATAAATAGGATAGTTTGTGTTTAGAATGCGTGTGTGAAAAACTTATACAAAAATCCTGTAAATACTCTAAGTACCCAGTGTGAGAGAAATGAGTCTGATATTTGGAACAATGTATGTGTTGACCACCATTTTCTTTCAAGTTATTTAAATTATTAATTTTGTTTCATCAAATTATTTTACTTCCAGTCTGTTTACTTTCCTGCAAATTATATACCTTTTCGCCATTTTCTTACTTTTGTTCAAACTTTTACTTTATTTTACCTTCACATTCAAAACATTTAACACTTTGACATTATTAACAAAACAAACCACAAATCATTAATAACACTAAGAGTAATTCGACAACCAATTGCACATGTGTCCTAGGACTTGTTTGGTTGGTCCTGCAAGTAACCCAGTTTCTAAGAGATTGGTTAACCAGAGGTTGTTCGTCAGAAATCACAGCGAACAGTTTTACTCTCGGTTATAGTTTCTGAAGTCTTGTAAACAATTTCCAAGTTGTTCGTTTTTCGATTGGCTCACAATTCTAGAGATTTTTTGTAATGTTATCTTGGATTTAGGGGAGCTTGTTGGTGTATCTTGGATCTTAATATTTATAGAGTTGAAGTACCCCTAAATACTTCTATTTATTTATTCTGTTTGATTATAAAAAAAAAAAAAAAAAATATATTGAAAAAGAATCTTGAAGTTATATATATATATATATATATATATATATATATATATATATATATATATATATATATATATATATATATATATATATATATATATATATATATATGGACGCCATAGAAATTCATCCTTTTATTCCCACTTATTTTATAAATAAAAAATGTTGAATAAATTAATATATGTTTTGATCATAGAAAAACAATAATACAATTTGAAAGCTAAGAGCATAATCACACCCACTATGAATATTGATGGATTTTTTTTTCTTCATAATTATATCACTCTTAAAAAAAATATAGGATACTACGAAGAACAAAAGGGTTAAGATGACACTGTATCTATAAATGTAAATTATTTAGGATGTAATTGGAAGAAAACATCCAAGATATTCACAATTTTTTTATTAATATAGACAATCATCTAAGAACTTTTGGGAAATCTTTAGAAGATTAAAATAATAATGTTTTTAGACGGTTAAACCACACATGACAACCTAAAGTAATTGAAATTTTAGAATCTAGCATTATTATGCTCTCGATTGAGAAAACAGACCCCTCCATTATATACTATATTAAGGTGAACACTTCATTACCTAACTTTGTTACTTTTGTTATTATGACATAATGTGCACCATCTTTCTTTGAATGGAATTGCATGACATGCTATGATTATAATAAATAAAAGAATGTTGGGGAGTTTGCTTAATCGAGTGCACATGGACCAATCCCTTGTTGAGTTAGTCTGTTTATCAACATGAATAATTTGTTTTTGATGTTATCAGTTTTGAAGTAGAGAAGAAGGGAAGACTTTGAATAAAAAAAGCTTTTTAAAACTTGAATAGAGATTAAAGAGGTTGGTTTTCTTTATGATTCTCTTAAAAAAGAGGACTAAAAAATTGTATAGAAAAAATATTTTGAAGAATTATATAGAGAATTTAGATAAATTATTTAAATTCATTTCGATAAATTATTTAAATTCATTCTATATTATTATGATATTTTAAAAGTTAAATATGTAGGCCCAAAAAAAGTCGACATTGATCTCCTGTTGACGATGACGTATTTGCAATTTATAGGACCTTGAGTCGTTGGGTTAAAAATTCTAAGATATAACTTTTTTTGTTGTACTTGATGGTTGCAATACGCTTCACGATAATATTAGTGAGGGTGATAAAACAAGTTGGTAGTTCAACCATAAAAAGAGTGAATCCTCCCATGAAAGAAGTAGTGAGAAAAAAAATTGAAACTACTTAAAGTATATATGATTTATCCCATTTCTAATAGTTCTTGGTTAAGTCCAATGCATGTAGTCCTAAAGAAGGAGGTATGAGCGTCATTCGAAATAAAAAGAATGATCGAGTTGATTCCGACTTGAAGAGTTACCGAATGTCGGATGTGAATTGATTATCAGAGGTTAAACCAAGCAACTCAAAAATATCATTATGCATTATGGTTTATGTACTAGATGTTAGAAAGATTAATAGGTTCTACTTGTTATTGTTTCTTGGATGGCTATTTGGGATACAATCAGATTGTTGTGGATCCCACAAAAGACGACTTTCACATTTCCTTTTGAAATGTTCGCTTATCGCAAGATGCCATTTAAATTATGCAACAAACCTGCAAATTTTCAAAGGTTCGTGCTTTTTATATCTTCTTATATGATTGAATCTTCCATCGAGGTATTTATGGATTATTTTTCTATGTTTGGTAGTGATTTTGATAAATATCTTAACCACCTTTAATGTTGTTTTTGGAGAGATGCACTTAAGCGAAACTAGTTTTAAATTTGGAGAAAATGTTATTTTATGAGTATTTAAGGTATCATTTTAGAACATATAATTTCATTGAAGGGCATCAGGATGGAACAAATAAAGATTGGAGTTATTGAAAAATCACATCCTCCTAGTAATGTTAAATGAGTGAGAAGTTTTATAGGACATGTCGTTTTTACTAAAGATATATAAAGAACTTTCAAAGAATGCAAAGCCTATTTGAAAACTCCTCGTTAAGGAAAATGTTTTTTATTTTGATGATGATTGTTTTTAATCTTTTTCAGTTTTTAAAGATAAGTTAATGATTGCCCCCATAATTGTCGCTCAAAATTTGAAACTTCGACTTAAACTTATGTTCGATGAGAGTGATTATGCACTAGGAGACGTTCTTGGTCAATGCAACGAGAAATGTTTCCACGGTATTAGTATTCTAGTAAGGTTTTAAATGAAAATCAGGTGAATTATACCACCACTGAAAAGAATTACTATATGTGGTATTTGCTTGAGAAAAATTTTGGGCATGTATAATTAGTTTGAATGTGGTTGTTTAATAAATCATGCAACGCTGAAATATATGTTTAACAAAGGGGATTCTAAGTTAAGGTTTATCCAATGGATATTGTTGTTACAGGAGTTCGACATAGAGATAAACGATGAAAAAATGTGTTGAAAATTTGTTGGTTAATCACCTCTCCAAGTTGGAGAATAAAGAAGTGACTCAGAAAGAATGGAACATTACTGAAGATTTCCTCGATGAGCACTTGATGGAAATCAATGAATGACCATGGTTTGATGATATGGCCAACTATAAAGCTACAAAGAGTGTATTATAAGACTACACCTGGCAGGTTAAGAAAAAATTATACAAAGAGGCTAATCATTATTTATGGTATGAGTCTTACTTGTTTAAAAATAGTGCTCGTGGTTTGATTTGTAGGTGTGTTGTAGGTAAAGAGGCTAGAAACATTATGGGTAACTATCGTAGCTCAACTTATGAGGGCCACTATAGCGGAAAAGAACAACAATGAAAGTGCTTCAAAGTGGCTTTTGGTGGCCAACTTTATTCAAAGACTCTAATTTGTATATTCAGGAATGTCTCGAATGTTAGAAAACAAGTAACATTTTAAAACAAGATTAAATTCCTTTTAATGGTATTATACAGGTATAACCTTTTTATTGTTGCGAAATTGACTTCATGGGTCACTTTTCACCATCAAATTCTTATGTTTACATTCTTATTTGTGTGGATTATGTAACCAAACGAGTTGAAGCTATCACAAGTGTTGTTACTGATGCTCAAATAGTCTCTAATATTTTGAAAAATAATTGTTTTTCTAGGTTTGGAGTCCATGAAGTCTTGATTACTGATAGGGGGACGCACTTTCGCAATTAAATACTCGGAAGGTGTGCTTGAAAATTATAATTTTAAACATAAAGTATCCACATCTTATCATTCTCAAACTTATGGAAAAGTATAAGTATCCAATCGGTAATTGAAACAAATTTTGGAGAAGACAATTTCCACATCTAAGAAAGATTGGTCAATAAAGCTAATTGCCACTCTATGGGCATATAGAAAAACATTCAAGACTCAATTAGGATTGTCCCCATACCAAATGGTATATGGAAAGGCTTGTCACTTACTGGTGGAGCAGGAACATAAAACTTATTGGGCAGTAAAGTTCTTTAATTTTGATGAGAAAGTAGCTAGAAAAGGTTGTTGAATCTCGATGAGTTAGAAGAGATGAGACTTAGAGCCTATGAAAACAATAAGCTCTATAAGGAAAGGACTAAAAAGTATCATGACAAAAATCTAGTGAAAAGAGTTTTCCCTATATATACAAGATCTTGGAGATTCTCACACTTTTAAGGTGAACAACCAAAGGTTGAAAATATATTGAGGAGGGGGGACACCAACTGCAAAAGTGTTTTTGATACTCGGAGAACCTTATAGTATCCAATTTAAGCTAATGAATTTAAAGGAGCGTTTAATGAGAGGCAACTCATTAGAAGAAATTCATTTCAGTCGCAAAATAAATTTCATGTTATTTCGGTTAGTCATATTTTGTTTTGTATCATATTGTTGGGTGAAATCGTGTGAGAGAGATAGAAAAATAATGGAAGGAAAAATGAGAGAATGTAAAAAATTGGAGAAAAATGAGAAGAAACAACCTACGGAATTTTTGCGATTCTGATGGTCACATAGTGGTCGACAAATAGCTATATCACGATCACGATGTATCTTACTATGGGCGTGATAGAAACGTTGCAAAGAGATGTTAGAGAATCACAACATTAGATTAAACCATTATGTATCACGATTGTGATACACCTATAGTGGTTGCGATGAGGTCTAAATAAGTGCCTAATAAATTCCATTTGAGGCAACTTTTTCGTTCAATAACAATTGCAACACTCTTTCTACTCCTAAACTCTCTCAATAACACTTTTTCATCTCTATATTCTTTACATTACATACATATTCCTTTTGTTTAAGTTGAAATGGAATCGAAGAGAAGTCGTGTTTCTTGTGCAATAACATCAACTATACCACCAGCTCAAGCTGCTCCTGCCTTCCCAAATTATCAATTCCTCTCGCAAGCACATGCCAAAAAATACCTTAAGGTGGTGAATTACAAAGTGGTGCGTGAGAGAGCTTATAATTGTCAAATTTGGTGGGATACGAATTTTTGATGAAGATGTTGGAAGTAAGGAAACATATGAGATTTAACAAATTTATCATAGCACCAACAAATCTATCGGGTTAGAATTTTACGTTAATCTTGCATTTCATAATAGCCAAGAATTCAGGTCTTGTGTGTGAGGTAAATGTATCGATTATAACCTTTCTTTCATTAACTCTTTACTTAATTTAAAACCTCTAAGGGTGTGTTGAATTCAAAATAGAAGGATTCGTAGCCACAGGCTAAGTGAACAAATGTGTGAAATGATGAAAAATGAATTATGCCGACCTATAACAGGGGGTTATTGTAAATGGTGTTGCATTGAGGCTTCTCACCTAAACAATGTGACAATTAACTAAAGCATGGGAACCTTTTTTTATGTAAATGCTGGAATTCACTTCTAATCAATCATAATTTATTGTGAAATGGTGTATATGCTTGATGTCCATCCTGAACCATAAGCCTAATGATGTTGGGTTGTTGATAGATGCAAATATTAAATATATGATAGACGCACTACAACAAGATTATGGGAATTTTTGTATTATCAATGAGTTTTGCGGGTTAGATGGTATTGTAAGAGAAAGTGTATTTTATATTGACACCATTTGTTATCCTTTGGATTAATATTCTCATCTTACTTTTTACAAGAGTGGTGACTACTTTTATAACTAGCTTCTATTACTTATAGTTAGTTGTTCTAGTTTGTTACACTCTAACAAACTTTCCTAATGCACTAACTAACTCTAATAAAATCAATATTTACATATCTCTAATACACCCCCTCAAGATCATGGTGGTTTGAAAGAGACCACTTTGAGTTTGCTGCATAAGTCTTGAAATGTCGTCGTGCCTAGAGGCTTTGTTAAGGTGGCAGCTAGCTGCGCAAATCCTGGAACATGTTGGATAACCAATTGTTATGCCACTACTCTTTCTCGCACAAAGTAGTTGTCAAGCTTAACATGCTTTGTGCGAGCATGTAACACCGGATTTTGAGACATATGAACAACACTGAGATTATCACAGAGAAGTGTAGGGGGATAGAACCGAATGTGTAACTCAGTTAAGAGAGACTCAAGCCATAGTAGTTCAGATGTGGTGTGAGCCAATGCATAATACTCATCTTCCGTACTTGATTTTCCCACTAACGATTGTTTCTTAAAGCTCCATGCAACAATGTTAGGATAAAAAAAGATACACGAGTCAGATGTGGAACGACAGTCATTCAGATCAGTTGCCCAATCGGAATCACTATATGCACGTAAGGAAAATTTATCAGTTGGACTTGATGAGGAGAAACTAAAACCTAAGGATATTGTGCCACTTATGTGTCATAAAATTTTTCGAACAGCTGCCCAATGAGACTCCAATGGGGATGACATAAACTGGCAAGTTTTGTTCACACTATAAGCAATATATAGACGAGTTAGAGTGGTATATTGCAAAGCTCCTACAATCGACTTGTACTGCTGAGGATCTGTCAGTAATGGAGAGCCTGTTTTGCTGAGCTTGCAAGTGCTTAACATGGGTGTTGGCACACCATTCGCACCGCCCATGTTTGCTCTCTCAAGTAGATCACGAATTTACTTTGCATGGGTTAGTAGAAGTGAGCCAATTGGCTGAAATAGAAACTCCACGCCTAGAAAGTATTCAGGCCTACCCAACCTCTTCAGAGAAAATTCAGAATCCAGTTTGTTGATGAGATCAAGAATGAGTGTAAAAGAAGAGCCTGTGATCAGAATGTCATCAACATAGACAAGGGCATAAAGAGTGATACCTCGTTTTGAATAAATGAATAGTGAATGATCACACTTTGAGTGAATGAAACCAAACTTGAGAAGAGCCTGATTGATTTTTTCATACCAGGCCCTAGGTGTCTGCTTGAGGCTGTAAAATGCTTTGTTCAGTTTGCACACTAGTTCTATGTTTGAGTGAACAAACCTTGGTGGTTGAACCATGTATACCTCCTCCTGCAATGTTCCATTCAAAAAAAGCATTATTGATATCTATCTATTGAAATTCCCACTTATAAATGATAGCAAGGCTTAGTATAACTTTGATGGTTGTTGGTTTCATAACTGGGGAGAATGTCTCATTAAAGTCAAACCCTTGTTGTTGATGAAATCCCTTTGCAACAAGCCTAGCTTTGAATTTGTTTATAGTGCCATCTGGATTTTCTTTGACCTTGATCACCCACTTACACCCATTTGCTTGTCTATGAGATGGAAATGTTGTAAGAGTCCATGTATTGTTTTCCATTAAAGCATTATACTCAACCTGCATTACATGAGCCCATTCTGGTTGTAGGAGTGATTGTTTCACATTGAGAGGTTCAGAGTGAGCTACAAATACTTTAGGTTTTGAATTACCAGTTTTGGCCCTTGTGAGGATGGGATCATCATTTTGTGAGGGAGATTTGATAGGTAGAGGACTCTGAATCAGTAGTGAAACTGAACTATCAGATGCAGCTGTACCAGGTTGGTTGAGGTTGAAGGAGACATTTTGTTGAAGTAGATGTTAAGGAGGAGATGAAACATCTGAGTCTTATCTTAAGTTGGTAGAAACATGTTGTGATGTTGACTCAGTTCTCACAGTGGCTGATGGTTCTGATATTGCTTCATTCCTCATAGAAGTAGTGTGATCTGGTGAGGAAAGAGGATCCTTATTATGAGACATGACAGACTGAGTTAACAAGTCCATATCTGACTGAGGACTGTCAGGTGGAGGTAAAGGATTTAAATGCTCCTGATGTGACTTTGCAGGAGATGGCCTTATTGGTGTACTAGGATTATCAGTATGATGAACAACTGGTGTCATACCCTAATTTTTTACCCTAAGATTTTTCGCATTTCATCTGCATCTTGCATACAAACAAGATCACACACTGGTTCGTTTATCCTTCTCAGTTGCGAGTTTATGCCTCACAGGGGATCACTGTGTTTTGACTTGCCTTTATTTGTTTATATTTACTAATTTCAAACCAAAATACCAAAAAATATGTTACAGTCTGCTTCTTCTTCTTCTTCTCTGTGTGCAGGATTTTTTTAATGACAAGGCAGTGATTTTAATTCAGATGTGGTTGTTCAGTTATGATTCGATTCAGATGGACGTTTGACCTAATCTTGATCAAACTATCAAAAGATTGGTTCAACTGCAAGTTATTTGTGCCGGTGGTTTATTTCTCAGGCAGTGCGTATTCGAAGTTCAAGTCGTGTTGTGTGCATCTGCGAATTTATTTTTCCAGAGAATGATTCAAACAAATTGGAAGTGATTCAGAACTTTTTATTATGGATTCAGAGGATGATTTATTCAGATGACCGTTGTTTTAATCACGAATTGTTCAGTAATTAGTGGTTTTTGTGGAATCAGTGCAAATTTGGTTTTGGGTTGAAAGTCGAAGTTTGTGGCAGTGTGCGTGTTAGTGGTAGCCGAATCATTTCATAAAAATAATTTCATACCCTTTTTTCTTAAACCCTTTTCATTATCCATTCTTTTCGATTTTTTATCCAATCACATTATTCAAATATTACCCATCATCCATTTTTCGATTAAACCATTTAATTTTCCAATATCTATAATCCATTTATTTTTCCCTTTTTTATTCAATATCCACCCAATTTTCATATATCATTTCCAAATTCATCACCTTTTTTTTACTTATTTCCATTTATTAATACTACACAAAAAATATCATAAAGCCCGTTTTTTAGTTTTTATACAAAACAAAAATTAGAAAAAAAAGCCAACACTTCTACACCAGCCGAAAATAACAAAATCACGTCATTGAAGCCATTTCCCAGCCGGCCCAACACGTCACGCCTAATGAAGAAAATGCATCCACATGAGAAACTTCAAAACGCCACTGGAAGCAACATAAAACGCAGTTCAAGCTATCACACGAATGAGCACAAAAAAACGCAGTGCAAAACATCCAAACGACACCAAGCTTCAGCTCACTCCAAGCCATCACGCCTTCAAGCCGCACCATCAGTGAAACATGTAAACGCAAAACGTGACCAAAATGCAAATATCAGTTGAACAAAACATAGGGAAAACACTCGCAAAACGCAACGAAAACTTTATCAATCTGCAACACATGCGCAACAAGTTGCACTCCAAAACACAAGGCAATACAAGCACGACTTTCGTGAGTCCAAAAATGCAGAAAAAATCACTAAACGGCATCGCAAATCTTCCATAAATTCTTCCATATAAACAATATTTCTCACCTTCAAATCTCAAGTTTTTGAGAGCCCCCAAAGACCCTGCCAAAATCGAATTCAGAGCTTCAATTCATATTAACCTACCTCAATAAATCGTCATCTTCAATTTCCCTAATTCATTCACAACACTATCGGATCGTAAAACATAATTTCATCACATACCTTCAATTATTCCCAACTCCTTCAACCTTTAATTCACTTCTTTCCTTCTTCAAAACGTAACATTACGCAACAATAGCAGATTCTGCTAGTTTTCCGCCGCATCGCAACTTGAAGAAGAGGAGTGGTGTTTTGATATTCTGATCTGGAAATAGGTATGGCGCCGATGTGTGTGAAGGAAGAAGAGAGGATTTTGTTTTCTCATTTTTGTTCTGAATTTTATAAAAAAAAGGACCTGAGAATTGTTTGGGCCTACGTGAATGGATTGCTACACATACTCCCCTGTTTGCTGCGTGTATCCTCTCTCCCTCATTTGTTTGTTTTTAAACTTTGTTTGTACTTTCATGTTGATTTTAATGAAATGAGCATTGCTTTGTTTTGATTCAATTTCATTTACTATTTCCATATTTATGCTTTATATCTAAAGTTCATTTTTTCTTTCTCAAGCTTTTACAATGATTAGAGGGAGAATGATGAAAACGAAAAACCCATAATTGTTGTTGGTACGCTTTCAATTGAGACTTGGCTGATGATATACAAACATTGTTTCAAATCCCAAACACTGGAGAAATAAGGAAGTTAATCCTTTGTCAACCCCTTTGAGCCTTGAAGTTAGAGTTTCTTTCTATTCGAAAATACCCGCAATTTTAAACTGGGGATGGGTAGTTCTCAATTAATTTGAATGTGCATTCAAGTACAAGAGAATCATTCAATACACCTTTCAATAAAGGTTGCAATCTCAAGCTTTCCTTCGTACACATCAAGAAGTGTTGAAGATGTCTCACAATTCAAAAGTCAATGATGGTTCACCGTAATCATTAAGCCACCCATTCATTATCTTTAAAAAAATGATATTGAAAAAAAATGATGATAAAATAATCAAAGTCCGCTAAGTTAAAACCTATGAAGTAGACTTAGGCAAAAACTGGGGCATCCCGCTGACTATAAGTTCAAATGACACGGTTCAGGCAAAAGTTAGGGATAACAAAAGAAAGATTAGTCAAGAGGTCATCAAAATCCTCAACAAAAACAAGATGAGTGGAACAAAGTCCTCACCAGAAAACAACAAAAGGGAGAGAGGTGACTGCTATCACAAAATCCTTTGGCTTATGAACCATCTTCATCTGTGCAATCTCAAATGTCTTGGAACTTGAATGCATAGGCTGAATTAATTGAATGTAGGACTGGAGTTTATCATGAAGTTGGGTTGGGTACAAATAACTTTGAGCCTATATCCTTTGTTTCATAAACCGTGAACCAGATCACGTTACAACCTTCAAAAGTCCTAATTGAATCCAGGTTTCTTTTGAAAAGCATACTACAACAAGGTTGCATAAACTGACTCCCAAGTTTAATACCAATCATTTGTTTTCATTGACTTTTGTTGTATCTTTCATTTTTGTCTCAACCGTAGTGTTTTGACAATGTCTTCATTTACTTTACCTCAATAAATTTCATTCCAAAAATGGTTTTTGATTTCAAAATTTTGCATTAAAATTTGCATTAAAGTTACCAGGTTTGTACAAACAATTTTTATTTGCAAACAAACTTTCCTCATCAAGGAATTTTCAAGCAGTTGAGAAAATTGGTCAGTGATCTTATCAGGGGCAAGTTTTTCTCAGGTCCTATGGTTCAAGATTTGTTGCTCAGTGCAAGTTATTCTCAGATTTGGTTAACCAGAAGATTCTCTGCAAGTTTCATACTAGGTTTATCTTCTCAACATTCATTTCAAGAACTGAAGCCATGATCAGTTTATTCTTCTCAACAGTCATTTCAAAGATTTGATCAATTTTCTCCGACAGTAGTCAAGAACTGAATCCATTATCAGTTTACCTTCATCATTCATTGAACTTGGGGAAATCTTCTTCAAGAATCTCCAAGCAGCTTTTCATGATTTCTCTCAAAAGATTTTCAACTTGGTACAGTTTACTAGTGTGACAGAGATTTGTTCAAGAACAGTAGCATCTCTAATCTCATAGCAGAATGGCAGTGATCTCCGTGTTTAGGAATTAGTCTTCCATATTTCCACTCCTCTAAGAGTCTAAACTGGTTGGCAAGCATTTTCTCTCATATTATTTTCTTGGGTGTGTTATTCCCCATTTTCATATATGATTGCATATTTGAGTGTGTTATTCCTCATTATGCATTTTCTTGGGTGTGTTATTCCACATTTTCGTATACGTTTGCATATTTGAGTGTGTTATTCCTCATTATGCGTTTTCTTGGGTGTGTTATTCCCCATTTTCATATACCTTTGCATATTTGAGTGTGTTATTCCTCATTATGCGGTATCTTGGGTGTGTTATTCCCCATGTTCATATACCTTCGCATATTTGAGTGTGTTATTCCTCATTATGCATTTTCTTGGGTGTGTTATTCCCTATTTTCGTAAATGTTTGCATATTTGAGTGTGTTATTCCCCATTTCCGTATACGTTTGCATATTTGAGTGTGTTATTCTTCATTATGCATTTCTTGGGTGTGTTATTCCCCACTTTCGTATATGGTTGCATATTTGAGTGTGTTATTCCTCATTATGTGTTTTCTTGGGTGTGTTATTCCCCAGTTTCGTTTACATTGGCATATTTGAGTGTGTTATTCCTCATTATGAGTTTTCTTGGATGTGTTATTCCTCATTTTCATATACGTTTGTAGATATGAGTGTGTTATTCCTAATTATGCGTTTTCTTGGGTGTGTTATTCCCCATTCTTGTTAATGTTGACATATTTGAGTGTGTTATTCCTCATTATGCGTTTTCCCCGACTTTAATCAAGTAGTGTGCCACATGTTCGACGGTAGACTCAGTTGTGTCTCCTGAGAACTTAGTGAACTTTGGAACCTATGTTCTAGGGGGTAATTCGGACTGGAGTATATGGTCTACTACAGGTGAAGTAAAATTTGGCCTAGCAAAGCCCATATTTAATCCACTTCGAGTCATTATCCTTTCGACGATGGTTGCTAAGTTATTATTTGCTGCCATATTGTTGTGTCGAACTTGTTGAACCACATTGTCTGCATTTATGTTTTTATTCACTATTACTACCCTTGGTTCTTCTTCCACAAGAATAATGATTTGATTTCTAGGAGGTTTGACCCTGGGTGGTTCGACCACCTCCTGATTTTCTGGATTCACCTGTTAGATATTCTCCCTGATTTCAATACCTTAATTTTATCTCATATATTCCCTGGTTGGGTGTCGAACAGGGGCAGGTACACCTATGAACTTCGTTATTCGTGGCATTTGGGATGCCATTTGCTGATTAGTTTAAGTAGTACTCTGGATCAAAGGCTGGAAAACTTCTCCCATAGTTTGAAACAAAAATATGCATCATTTGCATGTTGCTTTCATCCATTTGTTTCCTTAAATAAGATACAGATTCATTCGTCAAGCTAGGACCTTGGACGAAATATCCCGACCCTATGGTTTGACTGTTTCGACCCATGTTTACTCTAGATCATAATTCCTGCAAGAGCAAAGAAAGCATAATTTCTAAAAACACCGGGGGTGCATTACACAAGCTTTGCATCATCGTTGTTGGCATGTCGTAGATTGGATTCCTAGGCAAAGGCTGTGAAAACCCTAGGGAGGGAAAGACCTAAACATTGATGTATTTGGTGGTGGAGTTTGAGGATTTTCTCCAATGTATTCCTATATCGGTTTTGTGTAAGGCCTTATGTACGGCGCTCCTGTTCTTACCATCGATGATGTTGGTTCCAACACCAAGGTTGGCATCGTCGATCCTTCGGTCAAAGGGTTGGGGGTTGGCACCACGTCACTCATTAGCATATCTTATGGATTGACGTTGATATTTTGAGCATTTGAACTACTCAATTGAGGATTCGACCCCACCATATGGGGATTTGAATCATTTGGATTCCCTTGGCTAGATGCCATTTTCCTTGTATTTCTTTTCTTTGGTCTATATTCGTCGATTGTGGCTACCTTACCACTTATTAAATGTATACAACAAAATATCACACAACACTCTGACCAATGAACGCGTAAAGAAAGGGAAGTTATAAAACTTCTAAAAGTTAGTTATTATAGCAATGGTCTCACTGGGCATGCCAATTTGTTTACCTTGAAAAATGGTAAACAATCGTTGGTCCTCTAACAACACAAAAAATGTTCTTAGTTACTCACGGGATCGACTAGATTGATCCTAGGACATGTGCTATAATTGGTTTAGTTTTAGTGTTTGATAAGATATTGTAAACTCTTCGACATAATTTGTGACAAGATTTGGTAAAAAGATGAAATAAAGTAAAAGAAGACTCAAAATGTTTAAAGTTTAAAATAGACTGCGAAAAGATAAAGGTGCAAGAAGATATAAATGAAAGCAATTAAAGGAGAACAATAACTTACTGGAAATGTAATTTGCTTGAAGATAAAAATGCAAAGTAAAAGGCTTCAAAGTAAAAGATTTAATGAAATTGACATTGAAATGAAAAATGGTAGCGTTTACATCACGTACATTCTCACTTTCACTTGTTTTTGTACACACAGATACTTTGAGTGGATACAGAGTAACTTGTACAATATGATTCACACACCCATTCTAAAACTAGAACTAACTTATTTATACTAATCGAAGATAACCACTAATTGCAGTTTACTCCTAGAAATGCGCCATATGTTACTTTTCAAATTCAAAAGAACATAAGTTTCCCTCTAACATTTGAACTCTAACCGTTGCGCGTCGAACGCCTTCAAGGGTTCTGTCGAACTAAAACTTTCACACTTAGAAATATTCTAAGTCAAAAATCATGACTTCCACATGAAACTTCGACACAAGCCTCTGATAAAAGTTCAATTGAAGCCTTCTCAATTCTATCAAAGAACATATCCCTTGAACCAATATTTCTTGCAACCAAATAGGCGTCGAAATTAGGAGCTAACACATGCATAACCATGTTAGATGCCTTGATTTATGGTAATAAAATAGATCATCTATAATTTTTCCATTTTACCTACAAGATACAATCACATATGTAAAAAAAACTCTAAGACCCCGTCCTCCCCAAAGACCTCTTCCCTTATTCCTCTATAGGGAAGAAGATATTTCTCCATGGGCGAATCCCTAATCATAATGTCCTAGATACAAGGAGTTAAAATCCTTCTTCATAGTAACCTTTGTAGTAGAAAATGGACCTAGTTTGATGCAGTAAGGATGGGCTATATAATAGAAATGAGTTTGATACCAATACTTCAAAATTCTACTCTTGTAGAAACAAGGGGGCTCGCTCGGGACAGAGTGAAAAGAAAGATGAGCCTCTGGAGCAAAGGGATTCACTGGTATGAAATGCCTCATGAAATGTTTTTTTGTGAAAGGGTTGAACCAATCACAATTTGGGCAAAGTACGATAAGCCCCTAGTCATGAATGTCATTCTGGGAGGTGTGTACGTTGTAGAACAAGTCGAAGAACAGTCGGAGAGAAAGCTTCAAGACATGTGATCAGCCCAAAACTTTAACATCTTCATGAAGGTCTGTGATCCCCGATGAATATGAGGGGGAAACTTTTAAGTGCTTCATGGGGGCCACTGTAAATTCACACAAAGGTAGCCACAAACCTACCCTAGTGAATAGAAACTCGTAAAAGGTAATTGAACACCCACCAAAGGAGTTGCATATTCTTCCCTCTTAGTCCACATGGAAGACAAACTAATCTGATGAATTTCCGACCATGATGTTGGTTGTGTTTATGCTCGTCTCAGTACTAAAAAAAGGGGGGCCCCACCTCTTCAGCAACAACCTATTTATACTTAATCGTGTCAGACAGCTCCATCAACATAGTTAGTTTTTAGAAAGCTCATTAACACTTTAAAATGCTTCAGAAGTTTAAGCTAGGAGATTACATCAATCTAGCGGCGTGTTCCTCTAAGGCTGACAAAACTTGAGAAGGAAAAGCACCCACCGCATAAAAAGAATGGGCATGGAAGCAGCTGTGTTATCCTCTTTAGTGTCATCTTCAGATTATAGTGCATTGAAAGAAAAGTCCTTAAAGGAAGATTTCACATCCTGGGAGCCCACTAAAAGCCTTTTCAAATCACATTCATCAATTAAGGATATAACCTTAGGGCCCATACAATTGTAGATAAAAGGTGCAGGGTTTGAGCTAGGAGATCCTCCCGCTCTCGCAACTGAAGAAGCATCAATCTAAAAATCGCTAGTTATATGAATAAGTATATTAATCATTTTTATCAAAGTGCAAATAAAAGTAAAAGTTTGGAATGAAAATGTACTTGGTAAGACGAAGCTGACGAAAGCAAGTGTGCTAAGGTAAAATGGAAGCTCAAAAAAGAAGTTACAGCTACTCTAAAACATACTCACAAGAAAGAAGATGGAAAAATGCATATGAATGAAAATTGACTTTCAAGAATTGCAAAAAAATTACCTTTATACTCAACAACCCATATATATATATATATATATATATATATATATATATATATATATATATATATATATATATATATATATATATATATATATATATATATACACACACACACACACACGAATGTTAGTATGAATCAAATCAGTTGCAAAGAGATGTTAAAAAATCAACAACTAAATTTATCCTTAGAAACGTAAATAAAATTGAGTGCATTATAAGAAGTGGCATACCCTAACTAGTCACTTCAATCGACACGTCAGAAAAAAACAAACGAACGTTTCAATGATGAAAAATATTTAATGTGCTTGTTCCCCACTATTTTTTTTTACCAAATTTAAGTATTTCTACTTTTAGCTCGAAGCGAACAACATTCTCAAAAGTCGACCACAATTGCTAAAGACTTCTTCGGCTTAGTAACTTCCGAAAAATCTTATGGGCAATTGTTTTTGGCCAGCTAAATGTCCAAAAAGCTAAGACTAAAATTAATGAAATTAAACTCCAAATTACCCAAGGTATAAATGTCACGCAAAATGCAATATATAATTTTTGATCTCCATTTTCACTACACCTATCTTATTGGAAAAAATACAAGTCGCACATTGATTAAAGATAGAACTCACAAATGGTTTATATAGAGTGACACTCATCACCTTACAAGCCGGTTTTGTAGGGATGAGTTAGGTCAAACTATAATTCTATCATGGTATCACAAGTTTATCGATTCGGGTCACCCACCATTTATATATGCACATCAGGCTCAAATAAAGTATTGGGCGCAAGGGGTGTATTGAAAAAACCAAGTCTCGTATATCGAAAATTCGGGCATTCCACTGTTTATATTAGGATGGAAAAATGGGTCGTCCGCCCCGCCTAAAGCCCTCCAAAAAATGAGTGGGGCGAGCATACCCGCCAAGTTGAAATGGACAAAAAGTCTAGTCGCCCCCAAGGTGGTGGGTTTGTCCGCCTTCTTTTTTTATTTTTTAAAATAAATTAAAAGACTCTTTTTTTACACTTCAATAAAAAATATCAAACCAACATTTAGAAAGCATAAATGACAAAAGACTATAACCATCAAGTATTAATCCTCAATTAAAAATAGAACTTTCAACAAGTAAAAGGAAAATAAACTATTATGTCAATATATTTATGATTAGTTTTATTGCATTAAGTTTTGTGATTTAGAAAATACAATATCATGCCAATTAATTAAGATGTTATTAAATTAATATGATTGATTTTCATGTATCTGATTATTTATCATTTGAAATAAGATAACTCGTACATGTTTCAATGCGAAGATGTCTTAAATGAGAGGTGACTTACATTGCATCTTTGGTTATTTGAAAGGTGAAACTAAATTGATTTATAACTGAAAACAAGTTATGTAATCAATTTTGGTATTGGTTATGTTATGTTATTACAATTCACTGATGAATCTTGATCTGTTACACAAATTATTATTTTCAACCAATTCTTAAAAAAAGTTAAATGGATTACTAATTATTATTTGTTCAACAACAACTTTCAACGAAATAATGCTCTTACCATTATATAACATCATTTTTAGTATTTTATATGATCTAAATTCAAATTTCAATCCCACTTTTGATATTTTTCATTGGTAAAGTGTCAAATACTTGTCCAACAATAGAGACAAAGAAAATATATTAGTCATAATAATCTAAAAACAACTTATATACATACACAAACTACTTTCATAGACTCTTTCAAATACTTAAAAAGTGTTTATTTCATAGGTGCGAAAGACTTTGGCGGACGACAGATTTTGACGGAACAGGCTTTGACTGGTGACGGTCTTTAGCGGGACGGACTTTGGTGGACGGGGGACCAAAAATCCCAACCCAACCTACAATATTTTGGCGGGTGTGCGGATCGACCCGGTAGACCACAATCCGTTTTGTCGCCCCTAATTTATATCCAAACATCAAACCTAATAGTACTATGTTTTAGGGATGTATTAAAAAATATCCAAGTTATACATTGGTTAAAGATAGATTCACAAAAAAAAATATATAGAACATCTCGATTAGACCAAACTCTAATTTTATCATCTATTGAATCTTAAATTGATGAATTTATATATTTAAAAAAATTATAAAGGAGTATTAGTGTTTTATTACGCTACTTATAAATATTTTAAGGTTTTACTAATTTATGTATATATTATTAAGCTGGTAAGGCTTTATTTATTTTTATTTACAAAGCTTAATTAGAGCATCCAAATAGTTCCCTTAAACAAACGGAACTACAACAAAAAGAAATCACAACTAAAAATGTCGTATAAAATGATAGAAAACTGAACCAAGAATATTAAGAAAATAAAAAATTCAGGCAAAGAAAAGGACACAGAAAAAGCAACTTTTCAAAGTCGGCAGATTGAGGACGCGCACGCGCGTGATTCCTCATCATATATGTTTCACCTTTCATACGTAACGTTACGCCTCGGTCATACTATGATTCTGTTGAAAAATAGTACTACTATAAAAATAAAATATTTCATAAAAAACAATAAATATTATCCAACATATCAATAATTAAGTAAATGTTTATTTGTGTCCTAAAAAGACAATTTATGAAACTTAATACAAAAATATATTTATTTAATTTTTTCAAAATTTGTTTTCAATTAAATTTTTTAATCTTATATCTTTATAATACACACATCCATTACAACTGTTAAACATGTTTTAATAAGTGTGAATTAGTTGCCGCATGATCTTATACAACTAATTTATTTCATACCATTTTTAGCCTACTTTTCTTTGCATTATAAAATGGTTTGCATTTATTCCAAACAAGACAAACAATGCTTGCTTGCTAGGTATGTTTAATAATTGTTAAAATGGAAATATGTTAGAGGTTTTATTATCTTGATTTATTCATTGATTTATTCATGACATTAACTTGAAAAATGAATTGGTCAGAGATTTACAGTTCGGTGATGAGGGTTTTAATGATGGTCTCTATGCATGTCGAAGGTACTGTCACTCAAGAGCAGGAGATTCAACGGCTGAAGGCTCTCCTGACTGCTTTCAAGGATAGGGCTAATGCATCCTCAAAGTCTTTGAAGGAAACCTCGAAGAAAATCAAGGAGTTAAAAAAGTCCCTGGCTGTTGCTAATTCAGATAGGAGAACGGCCAAGGACGAAGTTGCTCGTCTTAAGGCTGCAATGGCTCCTGCTGAAGACGAACCTGAGGACCTGAAGTCCCTGGTGACCCGGGATGAGCTAATCTCGAAGATCAAGCAAGGGGAATAGGACCTTGAGGAGATAACGGGTGTGGCGTTCAAAAACACGGTGGATCAACTGAAGATCGTCAATCCCGGGGAGGTGCTCAACAAGGAGGGCATCAACTTCCTTTACAAGGTCAAAGATGGAGAGATCTTTGTACCCGATTTCCTTAGACAACTAGAACAGAATGATATGACCATTGCTGAAGGGAATCAGGGGGTCTCTGTTGACGCTCAGCCTGTCGTGGATGCAAACGTTTGAAGATCTTGTTGTTTTTTTGCCTTTTAATTTTGTTGGTCGGCCTGCGTGTCATGACATTTTTCTGCTTAGGGGAGTTGTTCCCCCCTTTATGTAATATTTGAACAAGTCGGTCCGCATGGCCGCATTTTTAATGCTTTTGAGTTTTCCGACCTTGATGGTCGTTTTATTATCTACATGTTGTGTGTGCACGTCTGTCCATCGGAGGGCACACTTTAATTCTTAAATTTTTGCTAAGTGTTTTTAAGATGCTCGATCACTCAGATGTTCGACTTACAAACACGTGTGATGTTCTTTTTCATGTGCCCCATGAGGACTTGGTGTTTGTTTTATATGTTTAGGGGACTATGCTTGGTTAGCGTGTGCCTAACGGTTTAGGGAACCGAGCTGAATGCCTGAGTATCTCTGGTCGGGGAACGCTGCTCGAGTCATGATGAAGGCCCATGCTCCGCGGTGTAAGCTTCCCATCGCGAGTTGGGTGTTCTACTTGTTTGTGGTGCCTAGACGATTATGGAGTCGGTTGGGGATGCAATCATGTGACGATGATCTTCCTCATTCATGAGGGAAATCTCGTCGAAGAAAAGATTTTGATATGCGATACTTGTACCTAGGTATGCATGTTAGGTCGTTGTTTGTGCTCTATCGTTTTGATCTGAGCATGCCGACAGACGCCTTAACTGTAATATTGCTTTAGTTTCTCGGTGTTCCAAGGACGAGAAAGTTCTTCCATGTTCAGGTTTTCTAAGTAATATGCCCCATTTTTTATTTTTGCTCGGACACGGTAGGGACCTTCCCAGTTTGCGGCCAGTTTACCTTCTCTGGAATCTTTATGGTTTCTCCTTAGGACGAGAGTGTCGACCTCAAATGTTAGCTTTATGACTTTATAGTCATGTCTGATGGTGATTTTTTGTTTAAGTGATGCTTCGCGTAGGGCTGCCCCTGACCGAACTTCCTCGACCAAATCGAGCTCCTCGCGTAATGCCTCTGAATTGGTATCTTCATCCATTGGGGCTTCTGTGCGCCTGGACGGTATGTACATTTCTATGGGGATAACGGACTATGTTTCGTATGCTAATCAGAAAGGGGTTTCCCCGGCTGTAGAATGAGGCGTGGTCCGGTATGCCCATAAAACATTGTGTAATTCCTCAACCCATTGTTTCTTAATCGCGTGTAGTCTTCGTTTGAGTCCTCGAAGGATGACCATATTCGTTGCTTCGGCCTGCCCGTTTGTTTGCGGGTGTTCGATTGAAGCGAAGTGTTGTTTAGTTCCTATGTTGGCAACGAATTCTTGGAAGTTTTTGTCTGTGAATTGTGTCCCATTGTCGGTAACTATGGCTTGCGGTACCCCGAACCGGGAGAAGATGTTACGTTTGAAGAAACACAATATATTGAGGGTTGTGATCTTGGCTAGATCCTTAGTTTCTATCCACTTTGTGAAGTAGTCTACTCCGACAATCAAATATTTTTTCTGGTTTGAACCGACGACAAAGGGACTTAAGATATCCAGGCCCCACCATTCGAATGACCATCGGGAGGACATCGTATTAAGCTCGTATGGAGGTGTTAAGTGCATGTCCCCATGTCGTTGGCATTTATCTCATTTTTTTCACGTGCACTTTGGCGTTGTTCTGCATTGTTGGCCAGTAATATCCTGCCTGGAGGAATTTCCTTGCCAAATATCTCCCGCCCAGGTGTTGGATGTTGATGCCTTCGTGGATTTCACGCAGGATATACATAATTAATTCTTCCTCGCCACACTTGAGGAGGGGAATGGAGAATCCCCGCCGATAGAGTTTTCCTTCGACTAACACGTATGAGCAGGCTCGTCGCTTATTTATACTGGCCTCATTTGGGTCTTCGGGCAATTCGTCATTAGTTAAGAATTTATAGACCAGGGTCATCCAGTAGTTGGCGTCGCCAATGACGTTTACGTCTATTATTGAAGATGTCTTTTCAGTGTTGGGTCGAGGAAGTATCTCCTATATAACATACCTATTTCCGTCTTTCTATTTTGTGCTCGCAAGTTTTGATATCACATCTTCTCGCACATTATGTTCACATGAGACGTGTTTGACTTCTACCAATGTAAACTTCGTAATCTTTTCCTTGACCAGAGTTAGGTATTTTGACAAATTGTCGTTTTTGACTTGGTATTCACCTTTGACTTGCAAGGCCATGAGCTGAGAGTCTGTATAGATGATTATCTCTTCGGATCCTAGATCGTTGGCGAGCCTTAGACCAACAAAGAAAGTTGCATACTCCGCTTAGTTATTGGAGGTGGGAAAAGATAGCATGAGAGATACCTCTATTAGGATACCCTCCTCGTTTTCTAGGATAATCCCTACTCCACTTCCCATCAAGTTCGATGTTCCGTCCACGAAAATGGTCCATTTCCTGGACGCACAGACTTGGTTTTCCAGAGTAGTCATTTTGGCCACGAAATTAGCCAGGGTTTACGCTTTGAGGGATGATCTGCTTTCATATTGGATGTCGAACTCCTATAGTTTCAAGGACCATTTGAGCATCCTTTTGGCCATGTCGGGTCGACCGAGGAGCTGCCTGATGGGTTGGTATGTTCGTACGACGATTGTATGCGTCAGGGAAGTAGTGTTTGAGTCTCATCACCGCATGAAAGAGCGCAAGGGAAACTTTTTCAATCAGCTGATACCTGAGCCTGGGCCCTTGCAGGGCTTTGCTCGTGAAATAGATCGACTTTTGTCCATCGGGTGTTTCCCATATGATGGCGGAGCTTACGACTTTGTTAGCGATGACCAGATATAGAAACAAAGTCTCATCTGTCTCTAGTCAGAAGAGAACTAGGGGTTCTGACAGAGCCTTCTTGAGGTGTGTCAAGGCTTGCTCGCATTCCTCTGTCCATTCGAAAGCAGTCTCCTTACAGAGGATCTTGAAGAAGGGTATCGCGAGCTGGGCGGATTTCGCCATAAAGCGGGATAGCGAGGTGAGTACCCCGTTTAGTGATTGGATGGATTTTTTGGATCTTGGCGTAGGCGTTTCGGTGAATGCTTGGTACCTGTCGGGGGTTAGCTTTGATTCCTCTTTCGGTTAGGTAGAAACCGAGGAATTTTCCCGCTCGTACCCCGAACGTGCATTTTTCTTGATTAAATCGCATTTTGCACTTGCGTGCTTGATCGAAAATTTTCCTTAACTGGAGAGCATGATTGATTTCCTTTTGAGATTTAACGATCATGTCATCCATGTAAACTTTGAGCATGTCTTTGATTTCTGCTCGAAAGACTTTGTTCATCATTCGTTGGTAGGTCGCGTCTGCGTTTTTCAAGCCGAATGGAATTACGTTGTAGTAATGGTTGCTCGATGCGGTCATGAAAGCGGTGTATTTCTTGTCGGTCACAATCATGGGTATTTGATTATACCCGGAGTAGGCGTCGAGGAACGAAAATAATTTAAAACCTGCAGAATTATCGACCAGCTTATCAATGTTAGACATAAGGTAAACGTCTTTCGGGTAAGCCCGATTGAGATTAATGTAGTCGACCCACATACGCCATTTCCATTGCTCTTTTTTACTGATACAACATTTGAGAGCCAAGTGGTATATTTGGCATCATTTACAAAGTGTGCCTCTAGGAGGTCTTTTATGGCCTGCTCGACAACCTCTACCTTTTCTAGGGACTGCTTCCTCATGCAATGTGTTACTGCTCAAACAGAGGGGTCTATGGTCATGTGGTGGCATCTTGTTTCTGGATTCAACCCCGGAATCTCAACTGCGCTCCATGCGAACAAATCAGCATTCTCCATGAGACATGCTTTCAGTTGTTTCCTTGCGAGGTCCGGGAGGTCGACTCTGATCTTTACTCCTTTGGTAGGATCTTTTCCCAATGCAACCAGCACGAAATCTTCGTCGGGCACCGGGCGAGTAGACGAAGAAAGCTTTGCGGTCAGCTGTGCTTTTTCCTCTTCTTCGGTAAACCTATTATCGAGATCAATATAATCTACTTGAGGGAGTGACTTCGGTTCTTCGGAGCTGCAGGGAGGGGCGACTTTAGCTTGTTTCGGCTTGACGGATATGGTGTTGAGCCCTTTGGACGCAGCCTCGAAGCATCGACGAGAAGCTTCGATGTCCCCATGGAGAGTGGCTACCTGTCCTGATGAGGTATAATACTTCATATTTAGGTGCACTGTAGAGGGTACAACAATGAGTTCAGCGAGGGTTGGACGATCTAGGATACACTGATACAAAGATAAGCAATCAATCACGAGGAACTGCACTTTGATGGCCCTAGCGGTCTCCCCTTCTCTGAAGGTTACTATCAGGTCGACATAACCCCAGGGTCTGGAGAAAGAATCGTTGAACCCCTGGAGATCTGAACCTACGTAGGATGTTAGATGTGTCTCGTTGAGCTGCAAGTTCGCGAAGAGTTAGGAGTACATGATATCGACGGAGCTTCCCTAGTCGACCAGGATCCTTCGAACGTCAAAGTTGACACTTTGTGCTCGGATGAGCAGGGGGTGTTGGCGTTAGGCGCGCCGCCAAGGAGGTCCTCCTTGTAAAAGGAGATGGGGGTTGATCCCCCGCGGGGAGGATCAAAAGTTGAATTTTGGTTGGAGCCAGTGTTGATTAGTTGATCTAAGCGTCGCTTTACCGACCTCACCAGAAATTTGTTGTGCCTGCCCCCCCCCCCCCCAAATTACCATTGCAGAGGGGAAGAACTCCCACGGGCTGTAGAAGGCGAGATAAGCAGGACCGTAGTACGGTTCGGGGACGTAGAAGTCCTATGGCCACGTGATGCTGAGGGAAACCTGGAGATTGACTTTGGTGGTTGGAGGATCAGTTTCTTCGACTTTTCGAGCCTCCTACATATCTTGTCGGGGAGCTTCCTTCCCCTTGGTGAACTGCTTCAGATGGCCGTCTCGAATGAGTATTTCAATGGCATCCTTCAGATGGATGCAATCGTCGGTATTGTGTCTGTGGGACTTGTGAAACCGAAAGTACTTTGTCTTGTCCGTATTTGGCTTGGTCGGCAGTTGCTTTGGAAACCTAACGCCAACCTGGCGGAACTCAGAGTTAGCACATTCGGAAAAAAATTTCTCCCTCGACGCCTTGAAGGGTGTGTAGTCGTGAAACCTCTCGGATGGGCCTTTATGCTCCATTGGTTAACAGAGCGGTATTCCATTCTTTTTTCACCTCCCCGACAGGATTTTGAGGGGTCTTCAGGTTTAGATGGCTTGGCATCTTCATGACGCCTTGTATCATGGGCAGTGTCGGTTGCCTCTTTCTCCTTGTATTGGATGTATGCTTGTGCTTTGAGGAGGAAAGCATCAAGCGTACTGGGCGTCTCAATTCCTACAACCCTCCTGAAATCGCTATGGGGACGGAGTCCCCGTTCAAGTAGATACTTTTTCATGTCGTCTGTGGTCGAGACCTGGACGGCTTATTTATCAAATCTCTCGATGTATGCCCGCAGGGGGTTCTTCCTTGCCCTGGATGATCGCCTCCAGAGAGGTTTCGGTCTTAGGATGACATCGCGAAGCTGTGAAGTTTCGGGAGAAGGTTTTCCAGAGCTGTCTCCAGGATGTGATAGATTCATGATGAAGGCTTTTGTACCAGGCCATAACTCCCTTCCTCAGGTTCGTAGGGAAAAGACAGTATTTAATTGCTCCTAGGATACCTCTGTAATCGAGGAAAGCGTCAATGTTCTCAATATGCTCGTCCGGGTCTTTCGTCCCGTCGTAGGTCCCCAAGGGATGAGGCTTCTCGAGCCCCTTTGGTAGCCTTGTCGACATGATCTCGTTGGAGAGAGGATCGCGAGGTTCATCCTCATCGCTAGTATCATGGGAGGCAGAGCGGGAGAAATTGTCCCGATGTCGACGAGTGGATAGGGATCTTGATCGATTTCTTGCACCCTCGGGTGATGGTCGCGTTCCTGCTTGGAGGGTCCTCCCGGTCTTCCTTGTCTCCGAGGACTTTTGTTGTCGGGGAGATGAACGAGTCCGTTTCTTGATAGACCCATCTTCTTTTTGGTGGTGGTGATTCTTTCTTCGCTCAGTTGACCTGCTGCAGGACATGCAGAGCTTCCTAGCGGGAGAGGGAGATCTGGTATGTCGCGCGTCTTCTAGAGCCTATAGCCTTTCTCCTTGGCGCGTGAGTAGGAGGTTGATGTTGTTGGTCGTTTCAGCCAGAGCCGTGAGCGTCTGGTTTCTCCCCTCGGGAATGGGAATCAGGGGAGATCAGTAGGGATAATCTCAGGTTGCATGGATGGCTCTGGTGATGGGGAGGCGAAACGCTCGTCTTGGAAACAGTCAGGCTCCCCGAGGGGAGGGATGGTTCCATTTCTTTTCCGTTGTTTGACGGGAATGTTGGAGATAAACCGGGAATTGACAGAGTCATCGTGGTGAGGCAATGAATGGGTTAAACGTTGATGTTTTGATTTTCACGATCTAATGATGAGAAAACGGGGTAACACGAGTTCCCACAGACGACACAACTAATCGTACTTGTGATCATAACCTACAATGGATGCAGATGCTGACATGGATATTGAAGTCTTTGCTCGGTAGTCGAGGAGAGTTTGGGGATTTACTTGCAAGGTACTCTGATGCCAAAGTAAGAGCAAGCAAAAGAGTATACAAGTACTCTGATACAGAGGCATAATAAATGCCTATAAGTATGATACAACTTCAAACAGATGAACATAACAACTGCCCCACCAAAAGTGAATAATACACAGAGCAAAAATCTAAACCAAAACACCCGAAGCCACTTAGAAGGATCCTGCCTACCCAACTGCACAAAATTATGCAGCTCCAAAAGAATCAACTCATAACTCTATCGAGACACCAAAAAACAACGACGAAATAAAATAAAATTCAACATGACCATTTCACGCCCGAAACATGGTCAGGCCAGTGATTGGAGACGGGAGCGAAACTACTTATTCAGATTCAACTCTCTAGATCGGCCATTCGGAACCACAATCCAATATCCGACACAAACTTAATAACAGTCAAAACAATCATTAGTTACCAATCATCACAACCCTATATCCTCCCTAGAGAAGTTAATGATTATTTTGGTCAATTTCCAAACCACCCTTATTGATTCTTCGCCAGACTTCTCAATGCTGACATCTAAGAACAGAGGGCTATACTACTCCAGGTCTGCCCTACCTCCAGGGTCCAAACGCCAGAATTAGGATTAGGATTAGCATATACCAATCTGACAGACCTGCAGTCATAACCAAGACAGTTTCTCCTCTAAGGAGAAGAAAACATATCAAAACTCCACCAGCTACATAAAGAACTTGATGCCGCAATCCAATCTCCAAATACTCTACTTAATATATGACCAATTCCAGGGCCGTAACTTCCACCTACTTTTATTCGCGCTCAAGAATGGAATGTGTGCCTAAACATGCTCTTGGATTCATACACCACACAGTTAAATCCACATAAATCAGGTTTGCTTTCACTTTGAGCCAACTCCATGTTGTGACCTTTACTTCTTCGAAGACCCTATCGATGCAGAACTCTTTATTTTTGAATATACTATCATTCTGATTTTTCCTGATCCTCCAAACTCCTACACACCAAATTGCAAACATCAGATTATTTCTTCTGGTTCCTCCTCCAAGAAATTCTTCAAATTTTTACATATGTTTCCATGCTTCATTATGCATTGTTGTCTTTACATCAATCCATTTGAAGATTTCGCTTCATACACTTGCAAACAAAGAACATTCGAAAAAAAACATGTTTTGCCAACTCCTCCATTCTGCAATTTCCTCTACACCTAATTTGATCTAGAGATAAAATTCCCCTTTTGACTAAGTTATCCTTCGTTACGATTCTATTAAGCAACAATTTCCAGATCAAACATGATACTTTAGCCGGAATCGCCTTATTCCATAATTTAGCCCACTTATGCTATGGTAGGAATTGATTAGGGTTCGAAAAGTATCAGTAAACCTCTCTAATAGAATAACTCTTCACATATATATTCCTTCCAATATCTAAATGCTCTACCTCTTTCCATCACCAAGAGGCTTCAGCTTCTCTCGCCCCATTATGCCAACTTATCTCACCATATCTATTTGAAAGTGCCATCATGCACATATTATTATCTTCATTTTTCATCTTCCACTTCCATTTTCCTAACAATGCAAGGTTAAAAATCCTAAGGTTCCTAATCCCCAACCCTCCCTCCCCAATTGATTTACAAATCTCATCCCATTTCACCCAACATATTTTCCTCTCTTCCTCTCCCTCACCCCAAAGAAATTTTTTGAACAGAGATTTAAGATTCGAAATAATACCTATATGAGCCTTGAAAAAAGACAGGAAATAAACCGGAAGAGCCGATAGAATGGATTTTATAATAATCACCCGACCTCCAATAGACAATTATTTGTTCTTACATCTCGATAATTTGTTTCTCACTGTATCTACAACCGGTTGCCACATCACTTTTCTTCAAGGATTATCCCCGATCGGAAGTCCTAGATAGTTGAATGAAATATCACCAATTCTACAGTTTAAGAACCTTGTTGATGACTCTAACCATTGCGAACATATATTAACACCAATCTACATACTCTTGTGATAATTCACCTTAAGGCCTGACATGCTCTCAAATAACACCAAGATCGATTTGATTTATACAATATTAGTCCATATTTTTTCTCCGATGATTAAGGTATCGTCTGCGTATTGTAGATGAGATAATTCATCGATTCCTCCATTAAACCTAAAATCACTGTATTTTCCACAAGCGGTTGCCTTCTCCAACAAGGAATTAAATCATTCTGCCACCATAAGGAAAAGGAAGGGGGACAAGGGGTCGCCTTCTCTGAGTCCCCTTTTCATTTGAATCTCATTAGTAGGGCTCCCGTTCACTAACACCGAAACAATTTCTAATCTCAAACATTCCGCAATCCAACTCCTTCATTTCTCATGAAAACCCATTTTCCAATCACAAAATCTAGCAAATTCCAGTCAACTGAGTCGTACGCTTTTTTGAAGTCCACCTTGAGGAACACCATTTCCTTCTTTCTTTTTCTTACCTTGTATATTATTTCGTTAGCAATTAAGACCCCGTGCATTATTTGTCTACCTAAAAAAAGGCTGACTGGTTTTCTGAAATCACTTTGCCAACTACCCCTTTGAGCCTATTCGCAATAACCTTCGATAATATCTTGTACGGACATCCAATTAAGGAGATAGGTATAAAGTCGAAAATCTTTTAGTTATTTTCTTTTTTTGGAATTAAGACAAAAAACGAGTTATTTGCTCCATTCACTATCCGACCATTTTGATGAAATTCTGCCATCATTCTCATTACATCCCCCTTGATCACTATTCACTTGTATCCTGATAGTTTTGTTGATGAATTCCATTTTCGTCGTTCTAACCAAGATTCTCACCATATCTAATCTCTGAAGATTCTCAGTTTTCTCATCCAACTCCATTAGAGTCTCAAACTTCATTACTACTTTTGCAAATACTTCTCTTCTCCAAACATGAATTGGGATTCCATACACTTTTAACCGTGTGAATCGGCTTCCTCCTGCATCTCTAGGTTCCCACCTCCTCAGAATTTTGAACCATTGTTGGATAAGATCATTATACTACTTGGCCAACTCTCCTAGATCTTCTTCAGGATCTACTTTCAGGAAGACTTTATCTCCCCCTAATGGAATCACTTTAACTGATGTGATACCTTCATTCTCCGTGATATTCTGCATCGATCTTATTTGTTCAACTTTATGAACAAAACCTGTATATCCTTCTTTTGCCCATGCCATCTCATTTGAATTGATCGAAATTATCACTCCATCTTCAATCTTATCCTTCGCCTTCCCGTTTTCATAATGTTATATTGGTCTCCACGATCTCATCTCCCTTTTTGGTTCTTCATCAACTCCGTTCCTTGTGACCTCTTGTTAGTATAAATAGTATAGTTATGTATACTTTGTAATTTGTACATGTATTATATACAACTGCTACATCAGCTTTATACATAGGCTAGACTATAGTGTACAGATATATATACACCATTGTAAACACTTTATTGATCAATGAAGATAATGCAATTTCTGTAACAACTTTATATTATCTTCATCTTCTTGCTTTCTTGCTGCAACTTCATTCTCATTCAGCATGAAGGTTCATGGTGAGTTCACCACCATTAACATGGTATCAGAGCTTTAACAGCTCTGGTAGCCATCGTTCTTGATTGCTTTCCCGTTTCTCTTTTTCTGTCTATATTGGTGTTTTCCATTCTTCTTCGCAATCAGTAGCTTCATCTTTTCATACAATCCATTGATGGCTTCCCAGAGCTTCACAGATTTCTCCACCAATTTTTCGTATCCATATTATTTGCATCCGAGTGAAAATCCATCTCTGATTCTTGTTAAAACTCTTCTTGATGATAAAAACTACCACACTTGGGCTAGGTCAATGCACATTGCATTGATTTCCAAGAACAAGGAACGATTCATTGATGGATCGCTTCTGAAACCCCCGATTTCAAATGTTCTTTACGCTCCATGGATTCGCTGCAATACTATGGTTTTGGCATGGCTTCATCGTTCAATTTCGGAGTCCATTGCAAAATCAATTTTATGGATCGATATTGCTGTTGGTGTATGGCGAAATCTGCAGATCCGTTTTTCACAAGGAGACATTTTTCGCATATCCGATATTCAAGAAGAACTGTACAAGTTCAGGCAAGGTAATCTTGATGTTTCCAATTATTTCACACAGATGAAAGTCATGTGGGATGAGCTTGAATCGTATCGTCCAATTACTGTATGTTCTTGTACCATTCCTTGTTCATGTGGAGCTATTGTTTCCATAAGGAAATACAAAGAACAAGACTATGTCATAAGATTTCTCAAAGGATTGAATGAGAAGTTCACTCAATCCAAAACTCAGATTATGCTCATGAATCCATTGCCAGACATTAATAAAACCTTCTCTCTAGTTATCCAACAAGAAAGAGAGATTAATGGTTCTCAATTGGTGGTTTCAAATAGCACTACTGAAGAATCAAAAGTTTTGCATCTGAACACAAATTCTGGCAACAATCATCAGAAATACAGTAACAATTCATACAAGGGAAAGAGTAATGGATATGAATGAGAAAGAGGGCCTAATCGAATTTGCACTCATTGTGGAAGAAATAATCATACAGTTGAGACTTGTTTCATAAAACATGGCTATCCACCTGGATTTAGAGGTAAAGGAAAATCCACAAATTCTAATTTCCTCTCTCAATTTGTTGCTTCTGTTGAAACAGGTCAAGCATCTCCAAAACAGGATCTCACACATTCCATCAATGGCTTCACTCAAAAGCAATATCAAAGCATCTTGGACTTAATTCAACAGTCAAAGACCAACCCCACAGCCAATTCCATCTCAACCTCCCCATTTGTCCTGAATTCTCACTCAAGTCATGATAATGGTAAGAATTCCCATTTATGGATTCTTGACACTGGTGCCACTGATCATATAGCCTTTGATTTGTCTTGCTTTAGTTCATATAAAACTATAGTTCTTGTTCATGTTAGCTTGCCAAATAATTCCACTGTCACTGCCTCCATTTCTGGCAGCATTGTCCTCTCTCCTACCTTGGTCCTGCATAATGTTTTACATATTCCTAGTTTTCATGTCAATTTACTCTCTATTGCCAAGCTTGTTCAAAATAGTGGTTGTGTTGTTACCTTCACTGATAATTCATGCCACATTCTGCAGAATCATTCCAAGGAAATGATTGGTACAACTAAACTCCAAAGAGGTCTCTATGTGCTTGATTCCTCTCAACATGATCATGCTTGTAATTCTTCCATCATAGATAATTCATACCTTTGGCATTTAAGACTAGGCCACATTTCTAATATAGGCCTGCAAAATGTATCAAAAATATTTCCCTTTATTCCTTCAAAATGTAACACTCAATTCCCTTGTGATCCTTGTCACTTTAGCAAACAAAAGAGATTATCTTTTCCTCATAGTATTACTGTGTCTAAGGCTCCTTTTGAATTGTTACATGATGACTTATGGGGACCTTTTTCTACCATTTCAATGCTAGGCCATAGATATTTCATTACTCTTGTTGATGACTATAGTAGATATACTTGGGTTATTTTCATCAAAACCAAAGATCAAACCAAAAATAGTATCATTCAATTTCTAGCCTTCTTTGAAAATCAGTTCCATACAACCTTAAAACAATTCAGATCAGATAATGGTACTGAGTTCACTGCCTTATATGAAATATTCTTATCTAAGGGTATTCTCCACCAAAAATTATGCCCTTACACACCTCAATAGAATGGTGTGGTGGAAAGAAAACACCTACATATCTTGAATGTAGCTAGATCCCTCTATTTTCATTCTAAAATTCCCATTAATATGTGGAGTTTTTGTGTTCAACATGCCATTCACATTATAAACAGATTGCCTACCCCTCTTTTAAAACTTAAATTCCCATATGAACTCTTACATGGACAGCCACCTTCTCTCATTCATCTAAAAGTGTTTGGTTGTTTAAGCTATGCCATTTCCAATCAAAGTCATAAAACTATGTTTGACCAAAGGGCAAGGAAAACTGTTTTCTTAGGATTCAAGGATGGAACCAAAGGTTATATTTTGTATGACCTTCAAACAAACAATATCTTTGTGTCTAGGCATGTGACATTTTATGAAAATATATTTCCCTTTGATAGTACAAATCAAAATTCTACTCAGTCATCACATCCTAGCAATATTACTCAAACTGTCCCACACATTTATGCTGATGTTGACTTATCACACCATCCCCCTACCTCTACTGAACACCTGTCTACTGCTCCTAACCTTTCCCAGCCCCCATCACCTTTACAGCAGGGCAGCCCTACTGCTACTGCTGTTGTCCCTTCTGCTGCAACTGAACAAATTGTCCCTACACCAGTGCTTAATTCAAAACCCCTCACCAGTCAGTCTAATATCCATGACAACTCTGAAAATCTTACCACCGCATCTCAACCTAATCTTAGGCACTCTAATCGTGTTTCACATCCACCTAGGTATTTAGCAGAATACCATTGCTACCACATTACTGATAATCCCTCTACCTCAATTTCTCATTCATATCACTCTGCTACTCTTTATCCTCTCTCTTCAGTCATCTCATATGAACAATGTTCTCCCTCATATAAAAATTTATGTTGTGCTATTTCCTCCATTTCTGAACCTACCACATATAAACAAGCCATTAAACATGACTGTTGGGTTAATGCCATGGATGTGGAGCTTAAAGCTCTTGCAGAGAATCATACATGGATTGTGGTGGATCTTCCTTCTGGTAAGATGCCTATTAGTTGTCGTTGGGTGTATAAAGTTAAACATAAAGTAGATGGATCCATTGAAAGATACAAGGCCAGGTTAGTAGTAAAAGGCTACACTCAAATGGAAGGTATAGACTATTTTGATACATTTTCACCTGTAGCCAAGCTTACTACTGTCATAGTCCTCCTTTCTCTTGCAGCTATCAAAGGATGGTTTCTTGAACAGCTAGATGTAAATAATGCTTTTCTCCATGGAGATTTGCATGAAGAAGTCTATATGAATCTCCCTCCTGGCTTATCTGGTTATGATTCATCCAAAGTTTGCAAGCTACAAAAATCACTGTATGGCTTTAAACAAGCAAGTAGACAATGGTATTCCAAATTATTTGCTTTTCTCATCTCTCTTGGATATACTCAGTCACAGGCTGATTATTCTCTCTATGTCAAAAATGATGCACCCCATTTTACTGTTTTACTGGTCTATGTTGATGATGTTGTTCTAGCAGGCAACTCCTTAGCTGAGATTAAACTGGTGAAGAGTTTGCTACATGAAAAGTTCAAAATTAAAGATCTAGGACAACTTAGATATTTTTTGGGGTTTGAGATTGCCAGATCTAAAGATGGCATATTTTTGAATCAGAGGAAGTATACTCTTGAGTTATTACAAGATGCTGGAGTCCTTGCAGCAAAACCTTCTTCAGTTCCCTTTGATCCAAATATCAAACTATCTGCCAATGAAGGTGCATACATAGAAGATCCCTCAACTTATAGAAGGTTGATTGGAAGACTCATTTACCTCACTAATTCAAGGCCAGACATCTCATATTTTGTTCAGCATCTCAGTCAGTATATGGCTCATCCTAAAGTTCCTCATTTTCAGGCTGCTATCAGAATTTTGAGGTATTTAAAATCAGTTCCAGCCACTGGTATTCTGTTTTCTGTTTCTAGTGACTTAAAGTTACTTGGATTTGCTGATTCAGATTGGGCTAGATGCCCTGATACTAGGAAGTCTATAACAGGATATTGTGTAATGTTGGGATCCTCCTTATTGTGTTGGAAGTCTAAGAAACAACACACTGCTTCCAGATCTTCTACTGAAGCTGAATATAGGGTTTTGGCCTCTATAACCTGTGAAATACAGTGGTTGCAGTACTTGTTTCATGATTTTCTTGTTAATTTCCATCAGCCTGCCTCCATTTATTGTGATAGCAAGTCAGCAGTGTATTTGGCTCATAATCCTACATTCCATGAAAGAAGCAAACATATTGAATTGGATTGTCATGTGGTTAGAGAGAAAATACAATCCAAACTTATTCATTTGCTTCCCATTTCAACTCATGATCAGTTGGCTGACATGCTAACCAAGCCATTACATTCTCCAACTCTAAAGAAGACTTTGGCTAAGTTGGGACTTTGTTCTATCCACAGTCCAACTTGAGGGGGACTGTTAGTCTAGATAGTATAGTTATGTATACTTTGTAATTTATACATGTATTATATACAGCTGTCACATCAGCTTTATACATAGGCTAGACTATAGTGTACAGATATATATACACCATTGTAAACACTTTATTGATCAATGAAGATAATGTAATTTCTGTAACAACTTTCTGTTATCTTCATCTTCTTGCTTTCTTGCTGCAACTTCATTCTCATTCAGCATTAAGGTTCATGGTGAGTTCACCACCATTAACACCTCTGCATAAGTTCTCCCTTCCTTTCTAAAACTGTGTTGCCTTTCTTAATTTTTCTTGTTTTCGATGTCCACTTTATGATTTTGTTGCTTAAACTTTTGTATCTCTTTCTGCATATTCTGGTGAACGCTATTTAGATATGTTCTGTTAAAAAACAAGAGAAAGTGAAATATGAAAAGAAAAAAAGAAAGAAAAAAAAGAGAGTGAGAAGTGGATCAAGAACTTTGATTAAATATAAACTTTGACTTGTTCCACAAAAATAATGAACAAAAGGGATAATATATCTTTGACTCGTTCCACGAAAATAATGAATTAACCAAGCGGAGTTAATATACCCGTTATGCTACCCAATTCTGAAAACCATACTATCTCATTTTATTTTACGTTTTTAGAAATTGTTGCTTCAAGAAAAACAATAAACCAATTTATGAAGAAAATTTTAAAAATTGAACCAACATACTCGGTCAAATAGTTTAGTCATGTATTTTAAATGTATAGAATAAAAATAACTATTAATCATTTAAAATATCTATTATCTTCCCAAACATTGCTTCATCGTTCGATAAACCCAACTTAAATTTTACATGCAATGAGTGTAATGAAGTGTCTAATTCTCTAGAAAAAAACTAAGGCATCATAATCCAAAGTATAAATATTAAAAAACATAGTAAGACGCGCTTGGAAAAGCGAGTGGGTCTAAAATTAGACGAAAATATACGCTGCCAAAATGATAAGAACCAGATCTCTGACTAGAAAAGGAATGCCATCATGCTGATACCCACACGCTCACATCGCAGTTCCCGCTCCCACCAGAAACCACACCCACTCTCTTTCAATCCGCGCGTGAATCCAACTCTCGACCGTTGTTTCTTCTTAGGTGGTCCAAAACCAACAACATCAAACGGGTGTCAATTTCTCGTCGGTTGTCTACCACGCCGCCCAACATTCCCAAAACGCCAAACCGTAAAACACGACTCTATCACTTTACTATACTACTACTAGTTCAAGATTTTCAACAAAAATTACATTACTTTTCCATAACAACCAAATACCCTAAAAAGATGATTAATTAATGGTATAAAAATAACAAGAAATTGAAAACAAAAAGAGAAGTATTTTCTACTCTTTGTCAAGTAAAGCTAAGGAAAAGGTCATAAAAAATGCTTGATGTGAACCCGTAGCATTTATTTCAACGTGAGAATCTAGCTCAATAACGCATAAAGTACCACTACTCATAGATCACATCAATTGGTAAGAAAATTAGTAAAATAAATTATCATAACTTACTAAATTTCATTTTTTTTCCTTCTAAAATGTTAGATAAACTTAGATACATTACATGTAGATACTAGATACTCCCCTCCATGATAATTATGATTACTAATAAGGGAGAAAAAAAACAAGATTTCACTGATTAGATAAGAACCTAAAACGACGCCGTCAAAGCGTGTCATTATCGCTACACTTATTTCTAGGGTTTTTTTTTTCATAGCCACAACGGTGGAGGTTCGTTCAGGTCAATCGGGATCCCACGTCGAACGAGTCCCAAGTAAGCTGCCGTTGGGGAGTTCTCAACCATCTGAACTCTAGCAGAAACAGGAAGAGCACCGTCATTACGTCTGTGTCCAGAGACGGCGGCGAGTGGTGGAGGCTGAGGAGGGTTGAAATCCTTGAGAACACCAGTTTGGAGAAACTCGGTGAGAACTAAGCTGCGAGAAGGAACTGGCGGCCAAGTGGTTAGGCCAGAAGAAGGAGCGTTGAGGTCGAGACAAAGACCGCCGGTGACCGGAGCAGGAGGGAAGTTGGTCTTAGCTTTAGCTCCGCGGAGAGAACGAGCGGCACCGTCGTAAGCAAGCGCGGCTTCCTCAGGAGTATCAAATGTACCCAACCAAACGCGGGTTTTCTTCCATGGATCACGAATCTCGGCAGCGTAGCGTCCCCATGGTCGCTTTCTTACTCCTCTGTAGTGTCCTTCACGGTTGGCAGAAGAAGAAGATGAAGAAGTCATGAACACAAGAGAAAACAACAAGGTGGTATAGAAAAACAGAAAAGAAAGATGTGAAGTGAAAGTGAAGAGGTGATTTGAGTTTATAAAAGTGATGGGACCCACATTGGCTCCCGTAATTGTCGGCTGGCCGGCACCACCACAACTTGAATCTATCTATCTATCTCTTTGGTTTATGTTTTTCACTTAGTGTTTATGTTTTGTATATATAGACAAACCAAAACACACGTAAGTGGGGAACAAATTTGGATAAATAACGGAGAGCCGTTGATTATGATGTTATTGGATGGAGGGTTGTGATGGAAGGAGGTAAGAAAGTGGTGGGACCGGTTGGGAGAGCCGCCAGCTGATAAGACGTGTGGGTGGAAGTGGGCAGTAGGGGTATGACGTAAGCCCTAGTGATGTGGTACGGTGATTCTGAGCGGCGCCTGACATTATAATTTGAAAAAAAATGAATAATGTTGGTGTGTTTTTTGGGGATTGAGATGTTTCATTGACGTAATGAAAGGGAAAAGAGAGATGAGGTGGAAGAATGTGATTGGGAAAGGAAGGAGAGAGAGTAGCACGTGGAATGGTGTCTGAGTAGCAGGGAACAGGTGAAAAATGGGCCACATTGGGGGAGAAGATGGGCTGGTCTCGTTGGCGTGTTTGACTATGTTGTTGTTGTTGGTTGGGCTCTGTTGTTTCTTTCTTTCTTTCTTGTGTTATTAGTAATAAATAAATAAATAAATAAATAAAAAATGTAAGAGTAGTAAAGTGGAGAGTGCAGTGAGTGGTGAAAGTCAGGGGCGGGTGGGTGATTCAGATACAGAGTGAGTGACTGCAGCTAGCAGATGGCCACACTGTGTATGCCTACAGATACGGATATGTAATTCAATTATAATCTCATTCATCACGTGAATTCTTCTTTTCTCTCTATACTCAAATTATCATATTTTCTCTATTAAAATAAATTATATCAGTATTTATAATGTTTATGATTGGACAACAAAGACACAATTTTTGTCTAGAACCAAATTGATAAAACAAAATTACTTACACCACCACATGAACACATTTTTGTGCAAAGTAATATTCCATCTGTAAAAGGAGGTACATGCATCTTGTTGGCCCTCCTCTACATCCATCACTAGGTTGAGATTAGGGATCAGATCGCAATGTAATTAACTTATTATATTCTCAAATTTATACTATGTGGCAATATTTGTATGGATAATATTTGTATGAATAAAATCGTCAAATAATATTTTTCATTGCTATTTTAATTATTATTTTGGGGTGGCAAAAATGATGTAATTGAGGTTTAAAGTAAGTTTTATATATCATACAAACATTTTAATTCACTAAAATATATTGTTAAATGATAAAATCATAAGACTTATCTCATTCAAAATAGATGATATTTTATATTTGCAATAACACGTATTTAAGGTTGATTAAAACAATTTTGTGTTCTTCAAAATTGACTAACTTAATTAAAAAATTGTGTTTTGAATTTTTTTTTATAATTTTTCAATTTTACTTGTCCTCCATTGTATTATATGATCTGATAATTGTGTTTCTTTAATTGATTTTTTTAATGAAATTTTAACTTTTCTTGCTGATGATGAGGAATATCAAAAAACACAACACTATAATAAATAATAATAATAATAATAATATATTATCGATACTTTTGAATTTAGTTACTTTCAAATAACTTTATGTAATAATTTAATGACATGTTACATTGTAATATTATTTTATTTTAAATAAATTAAATTTCAAATTTATTTAATATTAGTACCGATGCACAATAAAAATTCATAGATACTAAATGATTTACCTAATAATAATGTCATAACCTACAAAAATATTTAAAAAATATTTAAAAAAATTAAATAAAATCTCTGTAAAAGTAAATGGACCAAAAACATAGTTTTAAACATGAATAAACAAAAAATAAATATTTTGGCAAAATATAAAACTAAAGTTATATTTAAAATTTGAATTCAATAACAAAAATATTGTCTCAAAAATGACTTGTAAATATAATTTTTCAATATTAATATAGTGATTATTTCTGTCTGTTTGGTAGTAATAATAAAATGTGAGCAGCAAAACGAAGCACTTGGATGATTTGATTTGGACCGTATTGTGTTGATTCTCTCGCTGAACGAGGAGAAGTTAGGTGAGTTTTTAAGCAGAAAAAGAAAGTTTAGATATTATTTATATTAATTTTTTGGGAGGTGTTTTGTTTTCATTATCATCATGATGACGATGATATGATAGGACGGGAACTTTATAGTAATTTCTTCACACTTTATTTTCCTCTGTTGAACGCTGGGATTACTACTGTGTATCACTACTATTTACTCTAGTTTGTTTCTTGTGTCTTTGCCTTCCCTACCTTCAATCCACTTCTCTGCACATGTTTTTACAATACAATATTATAGCTGACATGACATTATTTTGGTCTTCACCTATAACTACAGTATTGTAAATTAATACTTTTTTAATGCTTTGTCTTTCGTGCTATTGTTGGACAAACACGTTTCTAGTTTTTCTTCTTCTTGGAATTTTCATTCACATGCAGATAAGGTAGAGAGGATATTTTTGTTGTTATAAGCTGCAAAATTCAACATTAATAATAACTTTGAGTAAAGTTCTAATAAACCTCAACTTTATAATATTCTAGTAATAACTATGAATTCATGTATTCAAACTACATATAAATTGGATAAGATATTATTAACTACGAGTATGAATTCATGTATTCTATCTACATATAAATTTGAATTCTCTTAATTTGAAGAGGATTTTACATAGATGTTTGATTTTGTCTAGTTAATTTTGTCAAGATAGCGGTTATATTGTTTCTACCAATTGATTTGTTTAGTTTATCTAAGTTTATGATTTTTGTATGAGATATTTGCAACATGGAGTGTGTGTTTTTTGTGATCTGTATTTGTCCTTGTTAAAAGTATAATGAGTGAAAAATTTTAATTGTATAAAATTGTATGAGGTGTTTATGGTTGTTGTTAGTGTTAGAGAAAGTTCACGCGTTATGGTGAAAAACTTCGTATTTGTGTAGTTTTTTGTTTAATTGAATTTCTCCCCTCAACTTCGTGGTTTATATATTTATAGAGGGTTTATTGGTCCTTGATGTTTGGATCCATTAGGTGTTTATTATGTCTCTTAGGAGTGTGAAATAGTTATTCTCTTTATTCTTTAGGAGAATGTGGCTTTCTTTTTTTATTGAACTTCTATATCATGAGTGCCCAAGGACACGTCAATCCCCATGTTTTCATGAGTGAGTGATGGATGGTTTTATCCAAGCCCAACAGAGGATGAATGTGCGGCCAATTGATGAGTATTACATCTAATGGGCACGTGTTGCGATCATTGGGCGGCTAGAAGCCCTACTTTGGGCAAGGTGTTGCATTTTCCTACCTTTAGTGAACTTTGTATTGCTTTTTATGGGCCTTCTACAATCATATTGATACATTGTCCCTTAAGCACGAGTGTTTGTAAAATGACGAAGTGATTTAGCTTGATCACTTCATACCTTCACATTTGGACGAGTCCCCTCAAGCAAGCATGGTTTGGGATGAGCCACTCAAGCACGACATGGGGTGAATCACTCAAGCATAACTTGGGGTAAATTTTCAGAATCAATCAATGTGAACCCTTAAACTTCATTTGAGATGAATCCTTAAACATTAGTTGAGGTGAAGATATGTGCAACATTAAATGTGATTAATGATGATTTTTTCTTGAGAAATCAAATTGGTCTTAAACATTTACATGTGTCAAAGACATGGGGGAGTCGTTTCCAACTTTTGGCGTACCTAGTGAGATATTATTGATTACCCTTATGGGTAGCTTTCTGTAATACCCCGATTTTTAACAATGATAGTGTATTTTTAAAAGGTACTAATTTTTTAAATAAGTTAAAGGTTCTCTTTGTATGAAAATAGTGTTTTTTAATACAACCAATTCTAATTAATATTGTTTCGTGAGCTCAACATATTTTATAAAAGAGATTAGTTTAACCATTTTCGAAACGTATATATATTATACAATCAAACGACCCAGTGCCAAAAGATAGTAAGAGTAAATGGGTTATAATACAATCCAAAATAACAGGAAAACAAATCATCGGCAGACATTCACACAGGAGAGTTGCCCCAAGGAGAAAAAGTTTAACCATGCATAAAGAAGACTTATGTCGCAAGCCAACAAAGAAATATGTCTACATACCACGTAAGTCTAAACCTCCGATGCTAAAGGTTTAGACAGCGCTTTTTTAAATCTTAAAAGTGTTGTCTAAGGTACCCTTAGACAACGCTTTTAGGAATACCTTAGACAACGCTTTTGGTTTAAGCGTTGTTTAATCCCCTCCTATTTTAATTTTTTTAGGTATACCTTAAACAACACTTTTGGTGAAAACGCTGTCTAATCCCCTTCTATTTTAATTTTTTTAGGTATACCTTAGACAGTGCTTTTGGTGAAAGCGTTGTCTAATCCCCCCCTTAGACAGCGCTTTTGGCAAAAGCGCTTTCTAAGCCCCCCCCCCCCCTTAGACAGCGCTTTTTGTGTAAAGCGCTGTCTAAGGTATACGAAAATTTTTGAATAATTTTTTTGAAACCACTTTTTTTACCAGGTTTTTAAACCAGAATTTTGACCTGTTTTCAACCAAATTTTGGCCTATTATAATTACAAGTCATTGCATTTTACTACAAATATACATATTATAAGTACACATATCTAATCTATCCAAAGCATTACTTCAAATATACATAGGTCCTGAAACAACACAAAGATTGTAATTCAATTAATAAACAATATTATAGAAATTACAACGTTACACATATTTAAATTCTCATCAATTAAAGTAAGAGTACAATATTATACCTCACATAACACCTAGCTCTATAATGAATTGACACCATTCCTCTTTGATTTCGTCCACTTGATCTTTTGTATAATATGCACACTTGAATTCATCAAAGTACTACATAATAATATAACATAGTTTGATTTAATTTCAACTATTTAATTATATGAGAGATATGTGTAAATATTAAAATAACTCATAAGTTAGAAATACATACATCGGTGGGAATCTCTAATCGGCCCAAAACAAAAGTATCATGCATGATCAAATATAACTTATAATCAAAGCGATTGAAAACACAAAAATAAAGAAACCATGCATGATCAAATATAACTTATAATCAAAGTAATTGAAAACAAAAAAAAATAAAGAAACCATGCATGATCAAATATAACTTATAATCAAGAAACCAGGGATATAATTGCATAATTTACCTCTTTCACTAACATCTATTTCTTTTCTTTGTTGGAATATTAATCACTTGTTTCTTAGCAATGCGTACGAATGAATTGATCTAAATTCCCTCATTATGATCGTTTCTTATATATGACTCATCCGCTATAAGATCCTCATCTTCATCATTTCTATTCAACTCATTCCGTCTAATGCATGACTCATTCTCAACATCAATATCACATTAATCGACACCGCTATCATCAACCACTTTGTTAGAGAAAAGCACTATAGACCATTTTGTACTCGTCGGGTCATTCACATAGAACACTTGTTTAGCTTGAGATGCTAGAATAAAAGGTTCATCTTGGTACCCCACCCTAGTAAGATCAACTTGCAAAAATCCAGACTTATCCATTCGTATGCCACTACTATTTACCCACTTGCAACCAAAGATGAGAATCTGAAACTTCTCGTAATCAAACACCCAAATGTGCTCAATAACTCCAAAATATGACAAATTTACATATTTGGGGTTTAAGTCCTTCATACTTGATAAATGCATTGCTTCAGCTAGCACGATGACACCACTATTTTGCATAGTACTCTTATCATATTGTTCTTTGGTATAAAATGTGTATCCATTAATTGAGTATGCGCTATGAGAAAACACATGTAAACTTGGACCATATGCCAAACATCTCAACCCTTCTGTTACCGGAGAAGGATATGAAGAGCGCTTCGAATAAATATGATCTTTTAACCATTTTATGAAACTTTGATTGTGCTCTCTAACTATCCAATTTTCATTTCTATTCGGATTTAACCTTCGGAGTACATCCTTGTGCATTTCAACATATGGCTCAACCTCATTATCATTGTGCAGAACATACAAATGAACTTGATCCCGTTCATCCCTTGATATTGTCACAATTTTATTTCCAATTAATTTTTTACCTTCCAGTTTTTCGAAAATCTGAACTTTGGGGAGTCCAATCGATTGAACGTTAGACAAATATTCAGTACAAAACTCAACAGCTTCTTCAACAATGTATCGTTCAACAATAAAACCCTCTGGTCGACTTCGGGATTTCACGTACCCTTTTAATATTTTCATATACCGTTCAGCACGGTACATTCATCTCATATAAGCTGGTCTACACAACTGTGTCTCTTTCACAAGATGAACAACTAGATGAACCATTATGTCAAAAAAAGACGGAGGAAAATACATTTCAAGCTCACACAAGGTAATTAAAATCTCTTTTTGTAGTGTTGGTAAGATCTCGGGATCAATCACCTTACTACATATTGACCTAAAGAAAAAACACAATTTAGTTATGGCACTTCTTACTTTTTCTGGCAAAATAAAACGTATACTTATCGGTAGAAAATGTTCCATTATAACATGGCAATCATTTGTCTTCAAATTCTTCAACTTGAGGTCTTTCATAGAAACAAGTCTTCTGATATCTGATGAGTATCCTTCTGGAACCTTAACTTCACTCAGAGACTTCCACACAAAAAATTTCTCCTTTCTAGATAAAGTAAAAGCAGCAGGTGGTAGATATGTTCGTTTTCCTTTCTTCACGGGTGTTAATTCAGTTCTCATTCCCATTTTTAACATGTCCTCCATTGCTTTAAGGTCATCCTTAGACTTGCGTTTTATATTGAGTAATGTACCGATAACACTTTCAAATACATTTCTTTCAATATGCATAACATCGAGAAAATATCTCACGTACAAAGACTTCCAATATGACAATTAAAAAAATATCGACTTTTTCTTCCACCCACCTTTGACAACCTTATGTGCAAAAGGCTTGCCAAACTCAGTACGCACATCTTTCACCTTTTCAAAAACTTGGTCATCTGACAATGCGGGTTGAACTTTACGATGTTCGGTGTCTCCATTGAATGCTTTTCTCCACCCACGGTAGTGATATTTACAATGTAAGAATCTACGATGTTCGAGAAACACATTCTTCTGACACAGTTCCAACGTATCGGTTCCATCTTCACAAACAGGACACGTACGTTGACCTTTAATGCTATACCCAGATAGATTCATGTATGCTGGAAAATCATTAATTGTGCCAAACAATATCGCCCTCAAATTGAAACTTTCTTTCCTATATCCATCATAAACCTCCACACCGTTCTCCCACAAAATCTTTAAATCTTCGATCAAAGGTGTCAAGTATACATCTATGTCATTCCCTGGTTATTTAGGCTCAGATATTAACATAGATAACATCATGTACTTACGCTTCATACATATTCATGGAGGTAGGTTATAAATCATAAGAATCACAGGCCATGTGGTATGTGAGATACTTTGAAGACCATGCGGGTTCATTCCATCAGTTGATAATGCCAAGCGAAGGATTCTTGCTTCTTCTCCAAACTCAGGATAATCATTATCAATCTTCGACCACTGTGGTGAATCAGCCGGATGCCGATACTTTCCATCAATAATTCTTTCATTTGCATGCCAAGTCAGATGTCTTGCATCGGTTTCACTACGAAACATGCGCCTAAATCTCGGAATTATGGGAAAATACCATAAGACTTTTGCGGGAGACAATCTTTTCTTATATCGAGACAAACCGCATTTAGGGCACTCAGTTAACAATTCATATTCGTTACGAAACAAAATGTAATCGTTAGGACAAACATGTATCTTATCATAGCTCATGCCAATAAAGCACAACATTTTTTTGCCTCATAGGTTCGATTAGGAAGAACATTATCATCCGGTAGCATTTCTCTCATAAGGTCCAACAACTCTGTGAAACTTTTATCCGACCATCCATTGTCCGCCTTTAAGTTGTACAACTTTAATACCGCAAATAGTCTTGAGAATTTAGTGTAACCTTTGTACAACGGTTTCTCTGCATCGCTTACCATCCTCTCAAACATTTCTGGACAATCATGAAGATCTTCTTCAAGTGCTTCTACAATCTCTTCAACTCGATCATAATCGTATGTTTCTGTGTCTTTGTCGTATGAAGCATAGGTCGAATTACTTTTTCCACTCGGTTCAACATTCTCGTTAATTTTCTCACCATGAAGTATCCAACACTAATAACTTTGATCAATTCCATGCCTTAGTAAATGCGATTTCAATCCATCTGCGTCAACCTTACCAATATAACAACAACGCAAGCAAGGACAATGCATTCGTTTGGGGTTTTCAGCGTGTTGAATAGCAAACTTAACGAATTCCGCAACCCCATTCTCGTACTCTTTGGTCATTCGATCGGCACAGATCCATGTTTTATCCATGGTTTTCCTACTTATTAAGGTAAACAATCAATATCAACTTCAATAACGTATACATAACCAATGTTTCTCCAAACGAAAATAACCCAGATAAATCTAGACGAAAATACATAACTAAGGTAGTATCTTCGAATATTCTAACAACTTTCAAGTTCACTTCATTTTCTCACATTTAACAGATATTTACATCATTGAAGTTGTGAATAGAGTTTCATATAATAACAACAATATTAGACTTATCGATAATAATACCAATGACTAACGTATCTCCGTATCCTAAATGTTTTAAACAAAAACTCCTTATCCTAAATGTTTAATTTTAACTCAGTCTACAGATTCAACAAAAAACCTTCTCAGGTAATGAAGCCAACAACTCAGTGTTAATATTTATATAAACTCAGTGTATATACATAGTAACAACAAAAGAACAAGAACAAAAACACTTTCCATCAATGAATCTTATGGTTCATACTGTATATACATAGTAAGTACAAGCAATAAAATGTCAAGAAAATGCAACGTTTCAGCAAAAAAAACAAGCAAGAACAAGAACAATACCATTATCAAGAACGTACCTTTTTGAACGGAAGACGACGGTTGTACGACGGAGAACGACGGAGGACGACTGTGGACTTCACGGAGGTAGAATGTGGTGGACAACGGTGGAAGACGATTGTTGAAGCTCGTTAGGGCGAAAATGGCGATTTTTGTCCGTCGTTCGCAGAAGAGAGGGAAAGGATGAAATGAAAATAGAACTGTATATTTTTAATATAATTAGACCTTAGACAACGCTTTTGATAAAAGCGTTTTCTAAGGTAGGCCTTAGACAGCGCTTTTGTTTTTAATTTTTTTTAAAATTGAAAGACTTTAGACAGCGCTTTTGACAAAGCGTTGTCTAAGGCCTACCTTTAAAAGCGCTGTCTAAGGCCTACCTTAGAAAGCGCTTTTTCAAAAGAGTTGTCTAAGGTAGGACTTTTAACAACGCTTTTTTTAATTTTTTTTTTGAACAGTTTTCGTGTTTGCTATTAATTTTAACCTTAGACAGCGCACCTCGTGCCACCTCTCCGTTGTGCACCTCGTGACTCCTCTCCATTAGCCATGCAACTATAAAATATATGAGCATACGATTCTCTATATATGCACTTCACATATGGTTAACTTCACCGCAAGTCATTTGTAACAATTTATCTCATGCATCAAATCCTTGCATAAATACATTTATATATCAGTTACTCACTTTCAAAATTAGTCACCTTCAAAATAAACATGTAAGAAGATATGAAATAAGTATAAATATATTATATATTTTTAGCAAAACAAATATATAAAAATAGAGAGATGCCCTTACGGTCACAACTTTGTGGGAGATAAAATTTTTGTTGAGGTCGGTCGGTCGTACGTCCACTTTTATCCGAAATTAACTAAGTTAGAACGAATTAGTATAAAATAAACTCGTATGTGGTAAACTCCGTAGTCATCTGGTCATTATTTTATTGAATTACTAATTTAATTTTTTATTAATCATAGTCCAATTTATAACATATGTAATATTTATCCATTAAACTTGTACTTTAAAAACTTGAAACTTTTAAAAAAGAACACTGTTAATGATGTTATACAGAACTAAAAAAAATTGTACGATTATCTTTCCGAAAAAATATATATAATAAGTATTAAATATAAATCACTAATTAATTAAATTGGAACTATATGATATTCTGATATTCAAATATAAGAACAATATCTTATTTCTTATCATTAGCTATTATAACTTTGCAAATCAAATTTTAAGATAATTAAGAACTAACATCTCATCCTATGTAAAACGTAATTATTTTTTTCAATAGTTAAACTGAATGTTCTAAAAATATTAAATAAATTTGTAAGTAAAATTTAAAATTTATGGTTCTTCTTATTACTTTTTTTTTGTATTAATTTATTTAGTTTAAAAATTCATTAAACATAATGAAAGAATAATAATTTTATATAAACAACAATTAAATATATTAAATTGATTTAAAGTCAAACAAAATACCAAAAATCGAATTATCATGGAATAATCCAACCTAATTTATTTTAGTCTTATAGACTTTAAACACTAATATTTATTTAAAAAAATTTATCAAAAGTAATATAACTTTTTTTTTCAACAAGACATTAAAGCATAGTTACACAAGACACTCTAATTAAAAAAAATATAAAACAAATGAATGATATATATATATATATATATATATATATATATATATATATATATATATATATATATATATATATATATATATATATATATATATATATATATATAATTCTGACCAACTTTATTAGCTTAGCTTTAAAATTTATCTATACAAGATTTCTAACACCTTAATATCAGTAAATGGTGTTAGAAATTCTAGAAGAGATCTCCAGACTGCAGAGGAAGATCTCAACTTTGACATCTCGCACAATGTCTTCTCCCAACTTTGAGTTCCCGGTATTCAAAGCTGAAGAGAAAGATAATAATGAAATTCCATAAGAGATCTCCAGACTGCTCATACACGAGGAGAATTACATTCAACCTTAAAAAGAACCGTTGGAAATGGTCAACTTGGGTTCAGAACAGGAAAGAAAGGAAGTCAAGATCGGCGCACTACTCAGTTCGGCTGAAACTCACTACTTAAAGAATTTACCGATGTATTTGATTGGTCCTATCAGAACATGCCAGGGTTGGATACTAACATCGTGGAACATCATTTACCATTAAAGTCTGAATGCTCTCTGGTAAATCATAGATTGAGAAGAACTCATTCAGACATGGCTATCAAAATCAAGGAAAAGGTACATAAGAAAATCGACGCAGGATTTCTCGCCACTTTAGATTATCCTCAATGGTTGGCAAACATTGTGTCAGTACCAAAGAAGGAAGGAAAAGTCTGAATGTGTGTAGACTACAAGGATCTCAACAAAGCAAGTCCAAAGGACGACTTCTCTTTACCGTATATCGATATGTTGGTAGACATCACAACAAAGTACAAACTATTTTCCTTCATGGATGGATTTTTGGGCTACAACCAGATAAAAATGGCACCCGAAGATATGGAGAAAACATCTTTCATTACACTCTGGACCATCTTCTGTTACAAAGTAATGTCGTTCGGATTAAAGAACATTGGTGCTACCTATCAAAGGGCAATGACAAATCTCTTTCATAACATGATACATAAAGAGATTGAAGTATACGTCGACGACATGATCGCCAAGTCGAAGACCGAAGAGAAACACATTGAATATTTACACAAATTATTCCAACGTCTGAGAAATTATTATTTTACAAAAGTAACTAAAATTAGACATACTTAACATAATTTTTTTTTCAAGTTAGAAACTATTTTAGTTTTTATTAAGTTTAAAGGTAAATTATTATTACAATTTATTCCAAAATATTTAAATATAAAGTATACTTAAAAGAGAAGTTACCAAGTGAAAGTAGTTTCCAAAAGATGAAAGGTTGTGGATAGCTTTTATGTGTGTCCAAAATTTTCTTTAGTTACAAAATGGGATCACCAGTTTCTACTCAACATATGAGTGATGAGAGTGGTACGAGTGATGAGAGTGGTACGAGTGATGAACACAATCAAATTTCATATACTCATGGATAGTTACTTAGGATAAATACACGTGAACTAGTGTAGTAACTACTAAACTACTGTCGACATGCCTCTTAACATCCATCACCTCATAATAATCACTTAGTCATATCTATCTCCACATAAAATCTCTATTATATATTCTATGTTATGATTATATTCTTTCTCCGCATTTGTGTAGTTTTCGATGTTATATGATACTGATAAAATGTCCGAAATAATTTTTACCGATAATAAAACTTTTCTTCTGATCATTCTATACTGAAATATAAAATAAAAATCAGTTGAGAAAATAAAATTTATTTTTATTATTATTACTCTATCAAAAATATTTTTGTGATTTCCTCCATAAAATTTCGTTTGAACCGAGGCTATTTAAAAAAATTTAAGCGATGAAAATTATCATTTATTGGAGATACTAAAAATTAGTTCAGACAGAGAAAATATTTTTTTTATTTCATAATTCTATCAAAAATAATTTTTTTTATTCTATTCTAAAGTAATTATTTTTTTAGCATAGCTCGAATTTACTTAAAAATTAATTAAATTTATATTTGGTCATAATATTTTATGAACGTGCGAATATATTATAATCTTAACATATTTATTTATTTTAAAATTACGGGTCTTACACTTTCTAAACACTATAAAAATGATTAAACTCTCACTATCTACTCTTCCTTCCCCTACCTCTTACTGAGTTCAACTTTCAATCCTCCATTTGCATGTATAGGTCTTCTACTCTTCCTTCCCCTACCTCTTCCCTTTAATATCGATTATTAGGAATTTAGATGGGAGAGATAGTAGAGCCTTTAAACATTATAGACCGGTTTGAAATGTACTTCCACTGTGCGAGGAATTCCGAAGGGACGGGTGGTTCCATTAACTACAAACTCTTAGATTTATGTGTATTTGGGAATTATGGGAGCACTAGTAGTTTTGATAGTGAATCTCTTTCTTTTTGTTCTCTATCATGAAAATATCAACAATTGATTGTGGCCACATACGTTAAATACTCAAATATTGAAGATTTCGTTACTCTAAACACCAATGAGGAAAGGTTGCTGCCTTTTGGTGAAAAATTAGTTTTTCCAACTCCGACCATGAGGAAGATGTTATTTTAGAGGGTTGTATTAAGGAAGAAATGGTTAACATAGTCGCCCTAACGGACTTGCCCAACTCTTACTTCTACTTGTACCTTCTTGTTATTCAATATTTATGGATTCTGATTCCTTTCGATCTTTTTGAAACAAAGGTTCTAGTGACTACCATTGTTGTTCCCTCCCCGATTTCGCCCAAATGGCTGAAGCCTGATTATGGCATTTGAAATAATATATCGGCAGTTGTTAGTTATCCATGTAATATGGATATTTTTTCCTTTTATGGTACCAAGACTTGTACCAAGGATGGTTGGGTGACTTTGAGTGCACTATCTAGAAGAACATTATCCAAGCCCAACTTTAATAACCATAAAAATTGCAAAGACAAATTCGTGAAAGTTAGGGGCGAAGTGGTGTCTCCATGGTCAAAATCGGGACACATGGCTCCATTTGCTTCCCTATGACTTGGACAGAGAACAAAGTAAACATCATTGAGTTTAACTTTGACTACCTCACCTCTGTTGAGAGGAAGATGGCTTAGCTCTTGGACGGTTTCTAAGTTTGAAATCATAGTGGCCCCCAATTTAGGATTATTTACTCGCCTGGTTACTTATGTCTTTATTTTCCTTTTTGCAAAGAAAAATGTATTAATCTGTCTAGCTGAAACAAGGGAGCACCTAGCTAGGAAGAAGGTTAAGCTTATGGAACAATGGACAGACAATCCCAAAAGTCGCCCAAGAAGCCTTTTGAGAGAAATATGGTTGCTTTTTCCGCTCCCCTAAGGACATTTCTACCATAGTGTGAGAGGAAGGCATAAAGGGCAAACACTCTTTTCCAATCAGGGATGAACCTTAGTCCTTAATATGGACTGATCTGGTGCTCAACGTTAGAAAGTTCACTGGTACTCGCCTCCTTTTTGTTGAAGATTTCCTTGTCAACTATCAGGTCATCAATAAGATGGTTCCTCACAAGTTATATCACTTAAAGTAATATCATAAGCTAATAGGCCTAATGATGGAGCAAATTACTAGTACAAAAACCACATCATACGTCAGACGCGAAATGCATTTAACCTTGGTTACAAAGGCAAGGTAATGAAGGTCGTAATGAAAAGCTACCACTTTAATCCTCGGTTATCCAAAAATTGAGGGGTAAAGTTATCTGCACATGCGTTTGATCTCCACCATTTTCATTTTTGATTATTTTCATAACTAGATGGCGCACCCAATATGTAATCGGTGTTGTATAGAATCGAGGTTATACACACACACACACACACACACACACACACACACACACACACACACACACACACATATATATATATATATATATATATATATATATATATATATATATATATATATTTTATTACATAAAACTTAGGGGATAAGTTTTTTTTAGTACTACCGTATGCATTTGTATCACAGAACCATATTACAGAATATAAAACAATATTTTGCAGATTCCTTAAACATAAACATTGTACAATTTGTCAAAATCTCAATCTGAAACATTGTACCATCAATATTCATTGTTAACGTTAAATAATAACCAAAAATGACACACACTTTATAATTTTACAATAAAACTAAAATAAATGATTAACCAACAAAAACAATAACCAAAATGGAAAGTTTTGTAAGTTGTCCAGTAGGTTTTATAATTGGTTGTTAAACACCTATAATTTGAAAAACATTTGAAATCAATTTGGATAATCAACAACAACTTTAAATTTATAGCACAATGAATAAAAAAGATTAAAATGAATAATTATAAATTACTAAGCGATATAAATCATTGACTTACTAGTTTTCCATATCCCCTCTTCATGATCAACACGAATAGCATGCACATCATCTTAATTATTTTCTTTAGATGATTGACGTACATGTGTTGCTAAACAAGGGGTTTCATAGCTAAAATATTGATTTTCATCAAATACTATCATGAAGATGTTTTCCTTGAAGAACAATTGACAATCTAGTGCTAGCAGGATCAGTGTCATAAAAAACTTGTTTTGATCGGATTTCCATAATGAATGGTTCATTCCTATAAGTTATCTTTCAAAGATCAACCTATGTGAATCCTAATTTATCGGTTTCTACATCAGTGTTATTGTCAATCCAGTTGTACTTAAATAAAGGCACTTTAAAAGCAAAATGGTCAATTTCTTAAATAACCCAAACTACGCTTTAAAAATACATGGATTCAGCCTCAACCATAACCCCACTATTTTGCATGGTGCTACGATCATCATTTGATTTTGTATAGAATAAATATTTAGTAATGTCGTATGTACTCTAAGTAATTACATTAAACTTAAGCATACATGTCAATGGTTTAATTTTATCTGATGAGCTACTCTCTTTAGAAACACTTTCATTAAACCAATTTATGAAAGTTTTGTTATACTCTGTCAACAACCATCTTTCATTCATTCTGAGGAATTTTTCCTTTATAATACTTTTATGAGAAATCAAGTATGGTTGAACTTCATTAAGGTTATTTAATATATACAAATGTGCTTGAAGTACTATTTCTCGATCAAATATTTTAATTTTTAAACCTTGAATACCTCTACCATCATAACATCCATCTTGACGAGACTCGGGAATTCTTATAGAGTTCACTTATCAAAAATAGTTTGTACAAAATGTTAAACGATGGCGTGGATCTAGAAGAGGGTTGAATGGATCCCCTATTTAAAACTTGGAACTTTTAATTTTTTATTCAAATAGGTCGTGAAAGCTCCTCGGACTACAATCGTCTAAAACGATCCATTATTGGAGGATCAAATATGCGTGTGAAACAAATGGAATGATTAAGATGGATGAATCAGTTTAAACCAATCAATCACTTAGAATACACAAATACTTGATACTACTATTTCCAATGATATGATAAAAGGAGAAAACAGATACTTGGTGTGCACAACACACCAAGGCTAAGCTTCAATTAATTTGACAGTGCGGAATTTTCTGAGTGACAATCAAATAGATTGCCTCAAGTTTTCAAATAATATTGAAACACTACAATCAATTGAAGTTATTCAACAAATAAATATCACACAAGAACAATTTATGCAAAATTAAGAGAGATAGAGAAAGAAAGAACACGCCAACTTTGTTTAGGCAGATCCCCTTTCGTCCTCGCTTAGGGTACGTTTGCCCCTAATTCTATAACTAGAATTGAGATATTTATTAATTATTACAATGTTTGTACAAATAAGAAATAGTCACCACAAATCATTCCTAATCGTTGATGTAGATTATATTCCCTTCTTCTCCCTTTGATTCGAGTTGAATCAAGTCCTCCAAACGATTTGAACAAACCTCTTATTGTAGCTACCTTCTTGCAAGAACACAAATTTCTTCAAACCTATAGCTCGGTTGATTTCAATCGATACGCTTGAACACAAACCTTCCTTCACAATCCTCTGGTTACTATTACTTGTTTGAATAAAACTCCGTTCTTCAAACCTTTCATTCGGCAGAATCAATGAAGTAAATATTTGTGCAACCCCCCCCCCCCAATCTTCAAGATCTTTGAGGATAAAACCCTAAGATTTTATTCAAGTAAAACCTACAACAATCTCAACCCAAGCTTGATACAATATCCTAAGTTTGAATGTTATCACCACAAGCTATGCATAATGATCAACAAAAAAGATTATGTGTATTTGTTGATTAATGCAAATAAGAATGAAGATGAAGAGCAAAGTTGTGTAAGTGTTTCACTTTTCTTGTTAGTTTCTGAAAATGAGAGTCCAAACTATTTATATGATGCCTAGAAAAAATTTAGACCAAAACAGAATTTTAACATATGCACAACAAAAAAATATGTGAAAAATAGGGATGAGTCGACTCATCTCAACAGGTGACTCGACCTGTTGAGACTCGCAGCAGACCAATATCAAAATGAACATCAATGAGTTGACCAAAATAGGATGATGAGTTGACTCATCAGTTTTCCCAACCATGAGTTGACCTAAGCAGGATGATGAGTCGACTCATCAGTTTTCCCAATCATGAGTCGAGTTATCTCAACAAGTGACTCGACCTATTGAGACCCGTGAGAAACAAAGAAAATTGTTGAATGTGATTATTCGACCTATCTGCAAGTATGAGTCGACTCATGTAGTATAAATTTCCAAAAATGAAAATTTGAATACATTTTGGCTGACATGATACATTATCTTATAGAGCTAATGCATCAACAATGATTCAAATGTACAATGACATATGAGAGAGACTCATATATGCAAAGACACATTTATTAGATAAATTTGAACATGTTAATGATGAATGCATTCTAACAAGCGGTGACATCGTCCAAAGTACACATTATGATCTACCTAAGGTTTGACATCATTAAAACAAGACTAGGCACCTTTTCCCTCACACAAAACTCAATAGCTTCTTCTGTGATATACATTTCTATGATCGAAGCTTTTGTACGGTGATGATTCTTTGTATACCCTTTAAAATCTTTATGTAACGCTCTACTGGATACATCCATCGTAAATAAATTGGTCAATAAATTTTAATCTCCTTTACTAGAGGAACAATTATATGAACCATAATGTCAAAGAATGATGGTGGACAAAACATCTCTAATTGACATAAGATAATTGCAGCTTCATGTTCCAAGTCATTTAAATTTTGAGGATCAATAACTTTACTACATATAGCATTTAAGAATGAACATAATCTGGTTATAGTTACCCTTGCATTTCTTGGTAAAATGCCATGAATAGCTACAGGTAAAAGTTGTTGCATCAAGACATGACAATCATGAGATTTTAAGCCAACTAACTTGAGATCATTCATTGACACTAGTTTCTTCATATTTGATTAGTATCATTGGGGAATTTTGATACCTTGCAGTCATCATTGATAACATCACATATTTACGCTTCATGCACAACCATGGAGATAAGTTGTAAATTATGAGAAGAACAAGTCATGGCGTATGATTAGTACTCAAATTACCAAAAAGGTTCATTTATTTTACAGCAAGTCTAAGCCTAAGGTTCCTCGATTCAAGGAAAAAATCGGGAAACAAGAAATCAATCTTCTTCAATTACAATGAATCAGCTACATGGCAAATTTTTCCATCACACAGTATTTAATCTGAATGTCGTCTAGTATTCTTTGCATCATTATAACTAGCAAACAATCTCTTGAACCTTGGAATTATCGACACATACCATATCACCTTGGAAGGAACTTCCTTGTTATTTGTATTATACTTGTCATCAACAAGATTGTCCTTCTGCTTGTAGCGTGACTCCCCATACCTTGGGCACTCCTTCAAGTTTTCAAACTCCTTTCTATATAATATTCAATCATTACGAAATGCATTTATTTTGACATTGTCTAAACCCATTGGACACAATATCTTCTTGGCCTCATAACTACGGTTCGACAACGTGTTACCTTCAAAAAGCATTTCTTTCAACATTTCATGCAATTCAGTGAAACTTTTATCCGTCCACCCACCTCTTGCCTTGAGATTAAATAGTATTAACACATCTGACATTCTTGTAAAACTTTTACATCTCGAATACAACTAATCTTCCGTGTCTCTTTGCAAAGTATCTACCACATTAGCTTTCTTGAAAGCATCTACTCCAATTTAATGAATCGTGTCTTCTAGAGTGTCATTCATAAATTATCATCTTCAACTGTATGTAATAGAGATATCTTTTTTGTCACTTCACCATGCCATACCCATTTCGTGTAATTTTGAATAGTTCCATCACAACCGCAATGATTGAATATAACATCCCTTTGATGTTTTTAGGTATTAAAGCACTTTTTACAAGGACACCAAAAAATACCATTATTTTTAGGAAGTTTTTTTTAGCGAAATCAAAAAATTGTATCACTCCATTCTCATACTCAATACTTAGTTTATTGTTTTTCATCCAACTACGGTCCATAATCACCTTTTACAAATTTTATGGTTTACATTTATGTTTTTGTTTACTAATATTGATTGTTTCAGTTTACAAATTTTATGGTTTACATTTTATGTTTTGGTTTACACAGTTTCTGGTGTGATTCTGGTTTAGGGTGATTCCGAATATGCATGTTTAGATAAATTCCACACTAAATTAAAAAAACACAACATGGAAATTTACGGATGAAAGCTCCTGAGGTTTGAATAGATTTTGGTAAAACATTGATATGATAAAGATAAATAAATCTGCTCAAGATTAAAGAAGTTACAGAAGATGTATCAACAATATGACATGATATCTTTCTAATGTAACAGGTTTCCATATTTAACAAATCTGTCAAGGATTTGGTGCGAATTTGCATAGTGGATCAAGGAGCAAAGATAGAAAGCCCAATAGCAGAAGACTATATAAAGATACTTAGACCTAGGGTTAAAATAACCTTTGTAACTTTTGTATCACTTGTAACTTTGTAACCTAAATACTTTGTAAAATAAGGGTTTAGGGTTTGAGAATTGTTGGCTCTCTTAGGAGTTAGAAGTCTCCCCTATGCATTTCTGGTTGCAGGGAGGAAGACAGAGATACAAGGGGCACAACCATAAGCCTTTAGGTAATAGTTTGTGTAATTTTTTTGGACAAAGCTTCTAAGCAAGTCCAGGATAACTTGTAGGTCAAGAAACCGAAACAGGTTTTGGATATCAGCAAAAGACAAAGACATCACGGGTAATGATGAAGGATGTGAGAATGAGTCTCATATCGAAGGTTGTAAACGACTAGAGTTTATCCTTAGATAAAGATGTTCATTGAAGGTAGTGATTAGGATAAAGTTGTAAACTGTGGGTTTAGTTTTAGGGTAATACTACAAGATAGTGAAGTCTTCATCCTGGATTGGTATCCCCCAGATATAGGTTTATTAGCACTGAACTGGGTCAACAATTACTGTGTTTTTTATATTCTTCAGATTTATAGTTTTTTTGTATTATGTTCATGACTTAAATGTCCCAACTTGTTGTCTTGACATCTGTTGGTATTTGTATTGCACTACTTCAAAACAACTGATGTGTAATTCTCTTGTTTCCTAAAGTGCAGTAACTATTGTCTTAACATTAAGATAAGACATTGGAATATCTATATAACTAGAATTTCAATGGATATGCATATCCATTAACACTCTTCTTTGTATAAAAAATAGGGTTTATCCAGAGATGTATCTCTGAAAAACTCCCTGATGACAGGATAATTTTTTTAAAGTCCAAGGTGACTCACAACTTGTATAAATAAGTGTCTCCCATCCCATGTTTTCTACAAAACACACAATAATCAGAGAATGACTACTTATCCCAATCGTGCATTTATGTATTTCAATGGTGTGAAACCTCCACTTCAGTTTTGGATTTGCGAGGCCATACTTCTCGTCGATTTGAAAACCAAACTGAATACTCCTACGATATTCACAAAATCAGAGACTTGTCAAGCTCGAGTATCATTCAACCTCGTTTACAACGAAAGGGGATATACAATTTACTAGCTTTAAACTGAAGATGGATGAATATTTAAAGATTGGAATACATTTTACTGTTATGCATCAAACGATCTGATTGAAGTGGATGCAAAGATTGTAAGATTCGTCGACGATATTATCAATATGTTACAACGTCTTGAACTACTTGTTTATAAAGATATGTAATGTTAAATTTATATGAATAATTATCTATGTAATGTTGAGTATTTTAATTTAATGTTAAGTTGTTTTTGTTTCTAGATCTTACTCATATTGTTTATGTTTCTGGTATGAAGTATCAAAGTCATTTTCGGATATGTATCTTCAAATTAACCCTAATAAACTTTCAAAGTTGCAACTCCAGACTAAAATTAAGTATAACATAGGTGACTTATTTGTTTGCGTTCAATTTTGTAGGAAATTAGTGCATTTGTAGATATATTTTTGAATTCTAAGAATATTTTTAGATTTTCACCAAAAATTTGTGAGAAGGCAATGGAAAAAGAAATTGCCAATTGTCAAAGCAGGCCCTCATAAGAGCAACTCAACCCAGAGATCATGAACTAGCTTGTCTAGAATCATAGGAATCTATATGCCACCCCCACTCATACCTGGCACCCCTCCCCCAATTTTTAGAATGGCAAAAATGCCCCTAAATTTTTTACATGCAATTTCTGGAACAAATTCCTGGTATACTTAATGAAATTTTCGGTATTTAATTAAATTCCCAGTAGTTCATTTGAAATTACTGGTATACCGGTAATTTCAAATTCCCGATAAATTGTCATGAAACCGAATTTTTGAAAAATGCAGTTTGTTACCGGAATTTCAAATCCTTTGAAATTCCCGGTAGGCATAATTTTAGGTTTTTTTTATTTTTTATTTAAACGGTCGAGATTTTACCGACAGTTTTGTATGATTATGATTGCACCGACATTTTGTGTTGTCCAGAATTGTTGCACGTTTGTATAAATATGGGTTAGGTCTTGTGGTTAAACAAATATGAAAAAATGGATATTCCAGAATTTTTAATTAAGGCAGAAGTTTACTTCATGAGAGTTTCTCAACCTGTCGAATTCATGCTTCCGGATGACGCAACCCCTTTTGTCAGTCTGACTTCAAAGTTGAAGGAATTGTTGCCTGATGGTGAGAATAGAAAGATGTTGAAGATAGAGTTTCGGGAGGATTGGGGGGATGGTGGTGTGAAATATAATCTAATTGATCTGAAGAACGATGAAGACAACAACAAAATATGGAGATTATTTCGTTGTAGGCTAACAAGGGGCCCGCTGACATTAGATGTGGAACTAGAAAGATAAATTGATGAAATAATGGTGATGCTGAAACGCCCTGAAGCATCTGGTAGTGTCTAAGTTTTTTAATCCGCGATCACCTTCAAGATTAGCATTGTAACGCCATGATTTCGTTATTTAATTATTTAATTAATTAGTATGATAATTTGGCAATTTTTGGTGTATTTGTTGTGGTGTTGTGGTGATGAAATTATTTTATTAAATGGTAATATTGAATAATGTAAGCTATGTTATTTAAATATTATTAGTTAATTAAAATAAAGAAATTAGAAGTATGAAGGATATAATGGTCTTTTGTGGAGAATTAGTAAGGGTATAATGGGGAAAACATATTTGGGGTCCTAGGGGTAAGATTGACAAAAAGGAAGTTGAGGTTTGGGACTGCGAGAAGTTTTTCACGACCGCGTTTGGGAGAGAGCGGAGAAGAGCTCTGAGGAACGAAGAGGAGAAACTAAGGTTTGAAGAAGTTCCCGGAGATATTTGTGAAAGACCGTAGAAAAGTTTCACTCTAAGGTATGGGGAGTATCGCTTTTCAATGTTCTTGATGTAGAGTTAGGTAATGGGGATAATTGGGGTTTCTTAGAGAAAACCTAGGATTTGATGAGTAGAATTGAGGGATTAATGATGAATTGTTGTGTATTGTATCTTGTAAATGATGTATGTGTGTTAGTTATAGGTTCTATTACTGAATGTGTGATTAAAAATGATGAAAAACTATGTTTTTGAGAGAAAAATCGTAGCAGAGTTTGTTGTAATCGCATAACTGAAATTCTGAAATTCGCCTAACTCGCTTAGCGAGCAGAGAAAACTGAGAATTTTCTCCAACCCGAGAGGAGTCCTCTTAGCGAGCAATGGGGCCGCTTAGCGAGCCTTGGAAGTGAAAAATTAGTGATTTAATTTTAGAAAATTGTCCAATGAGGTGTAGATAGGATGTATTGATGTTGTGATGTATTATACTTGTTGCCATGATTTTTGTTGATGCTTTAGCGATTATTTTATGATAAAAATGAAGATAAGATGTAGGTTATTATTATATGATGCATATTAACATGAATGTCGATGCAAATGTTGAATCGTGTTGAAAATGTTGAATTGTTGTATCGTTGCATTCATGGCATACCTATGTTGTTGGAAGCTTCGATCCCATACCATGGATCGGGGTTATGTTGACTATGTTGTGTTCCATTGTGGAGGATAGATGGTCTAGTCTCCATCACATGTTGAAATCGGTACCACATGCATATATGAAGTTGCATTTTATTCTTGGTGGCATAACATGATGCATATGTGTTGAATAGATGTTTAATGAGTTTTATGATGTGATGGGTGAAAATTATTATGTATTGCTATATGACGAATTGTTGCATGATTATCTTTACTTTATGTCAATCTTATTGATTTGTGATTACTCTCCCTGTCTGCCTTTGGTGATGGTCTATTATGTCATCCTGCAAATACTAAAGAATAAGCTCGGTGCGTGGACGTAGCTTAGAGTGTTATTTCTTTTGTCGTTTATAGAGTTTAGGGTGGTATCCTGCTCTGTGTCATGTAACATGGGGATGAGAACGCTTGAGAATCGTTGTGTTCACTTGTTTTACCTTGAGTTAATGATATTTTGAATTAAATTTTGAATTTTCATATTTGAGTTAATTAAGTTAATGAATTATTATCCACTGCGTAATTATGTTGGTTTTTAAATATGAATGTCTATTGTAGTCCGTGTTACGGGACAGGACAAAATGATGATTCCTTTGATGTTTGTTAGAGAAGAAATGTGATGCCCTTTTGTTGATACTCTGATTTTAGTGAATAATCATGTATTATTTTATTATGGGGTAAAGGGTGTTACATTAGCGGAATCAAAGTAGGTCGGTCTGTCCGACCAAGTGTCGTTGTTGTCGGTCTGTTATCAATCGTTACTTGTTAACGATTATTTTTCTTTCTGATGTTGTGAGTGTTGTGTAGAATGGATGGAAACAACACATGTTCTCTTAGTGAAGCTGTTGCGGCACTTTCTGAGGCTACGACTCGAAACAACGAACAGGATGAGTTTTGTGCTTTGGAGAAGTTTCAGAGTAATAGTCTGTGAGTTTTTTAAGGAGATCATGACCTGCAAAGTGCACAGAAGTGGCTCAAGGAGATTGAGAAGATTTTCATAGTGATGGCATGTACGAATGTGCATAAGGTACAATTTGGTACCCATATGTTGTCTGAGGAGGTTGAAGACTAGTGGGATAATACCCGTCACTGTTTGGAGGATGCAAGTATTGTGGTGACTTGGGCAGTGTTCGGGAGGGAGTTTCTAGGAAAGTATTTTCCTGAAGATGCTCGTAGTAAGATGGAGGTGGAGTTCCTTGAGTTGAAGCAAGGAAATATGACGGTAGCAGAGTATGTTGCTAAGTTCGAGAGGCTAGTAAAGTATTATCCTCACTACAATCGTGTTGATGCTGAACTTTCTAAGTGTCTCAAGTTTGAGAATAGGCTGAGACCAGAGATTAAACAGGGGATTGGATATCAGCATATTTGTAGGTATGTTGAGTTGGTGGACAAAAACAGGATTTATGATGAAGATAACCGAGCTCGATATGCTCACTATAAGCAATTGAGTGAGAAGAAAGAGAAACACTAGTTTCGAGGAAAACCTTATGTGACTCCAACTAAGAAAGGGAAGCAGAAGGTTTCAGAAGGGAAGAAGCCAAGTGGGGGAGCAGGTTTCGTTCCTCCCAAGTGCCACAATTATGGAGAATTTGGTCACGAGTCTGACGTGTGCAATAATCCAGTGGTGAGATGCTACAGGTGGGGAAAGAGAGGTCATCGGTTGGTGATTACCCAAATGAAGGTCCAACTTGCTTTAACTATGGTGAACAGGGGTATATCAGCACCTAATGTCAGAAGCCTAAGAAGACGGACACTGCTACTCAGACCAATGGCAAAGTGTTCGCTTTGAGTGATTCTGAAGTTCCTAAGAAGGATAACTTGATTTGAGGCACTTGTTTTATTAATGGTGCTGACTTGATTGAAATTATTGATATTGGTGATACACATTCCTTTATTTATCTTGAATGTGCTATTAAGTTGGGTTTGACGTTGTCTAGTATGAATGGTTGTATGGTAATAGAAACGCCAACTAATGGTTCTGTTACAACCACGTTTGTGTGTTTGAAGTGTACTTTGACCATTTTTGAGAAAGACTTCTTGATGGATCTGGTGTGATTACCTTTGCACCAAATTGATGTTATTCTTGGAATGAATTGGCTAGAGTTCAACTTTGTGAATATCAAATGTTATACGAAGATTGTGGAGTTTCCTGAACTTGGTGATCATGGTGAATTGATGTTCTTGACGGCTAAACAAGTGGATGAATTGTTAGAAGATGAAGCTCAGATGTTTGTAATATTTGTATCATTGCAAGTAGAAGGGAAGACTTCGAGTGTTGAACAACCAGTTTTTCAAGAGTTTCCATATGTGTTTCCTAAGGATATAAGTGATTTGCCTCCATAACATGAAGTTGAATTTGCAGTGGTTTTATTACCTTGTTACAAGTCATGTGTTTATGGCTCCGTATCGGATGTCTGCTTTGGAATTGAGTGAGTTGAAGAAACAACTAGAAGAATTGTGGGAAAAGAATTTTGTTAGACCTAGCGTTTCTCCGTGGGGTGCTCCTGTGTTGTTGGTCAAGAAGAAAGATGGTAGTATGAGGTATAGTGTTTATTATCAGCAGATGAACAAGGTTACTATTAAGAATAAGTATCCATTTTCGAGGATCGACAACTTGATGGATCAGTTGGTAGGAGCTTGTGTGTTCAACAAGATTGGCCTAAGATCTGGTTACACTTAGATTCGTGTTAAGTTTGATGATATTCCGAAGATAACTCTTAGGACGAGATATGGTCATTATGAGTACACAATGATGTCGTTTGATGTATCCAACGCACCCGGTGTGTTCATGGAGTACATGAATCGAATCCTCCATGAGTATTTGGATAAATTTGTGGTAGTTTTTATCGATGATATCCTGATTTATTCCAAGACAAAAGAGGAACACACAGGGCATTTGAGGATTATGTTGCAAGTGTTGCGAGAGAAGAAGTTGTATGCTAAGCTGTCAAAGTGTGAGTTTTGGTTGCAAGAAGTGAGTTTCCTTGGACATGTAATTTCCAATAGTGGAATTGTTGTAGATATGTTGAAGATTGATGCAGTGTTGCAGTGGGAGACTCCTAAGTCTACTACTGAGATTAGAATTTTTCTGGGATTGGAAGGTTATTACAGAAAGTTCATTGAGGGTTTTCGAAGTTGGCACTACATTTGACTCAGTTGACTCGAAAGGGTCAAGCTTATGTGTGGGATATTGCGTGTGAAAAGAGTTTTGTAGAGTTGAAAAAGAAATTAACAACTGATCTAGTGTTGATTTTTCATAATCCGAATGAGTCGTTAGTAGTGTATTATGATGCGTCAAAGATGGTATTTGGAGAAGTTTTGATGCAGAATGGTCAAGTGGTTGCTTATGCTTCTAGGAAACTGAGAGTTCATGAAATGAATTACCCTACACATGATTTGGAGTTGGCAGTTGTGGTGTTTGTGTTGAAGATTTGGAGACATTATCTCTTTGGTTTGAAATTTGAAGTGTTCAGTGATCATAAGAGTTTTAAATATTTGTTTGATTAGAAGGAATTGAATATGAGGCAGAGAAGGTGGTTGGAATTGTTGAAAGATTTTGATTTTGATTGAAATTACCATCCTGGTAAGGCAAATATGGTTACAGGTGCTCTGAGTAGGAAGACATTGCATGTGTCGATGCTTATGGTAAAAGAAATCGAAATGATTGAACAATTCAGAGACATGAGTTTGTTGTGAGAGACTAATTCTGTGAGTGTGAAGTTGAGAATGCTGAAGTTGACCAGTAAAATCATGGAGAGGATCCGAGAAGGACAACAATCTGATTTGAAGTTGGTTGATCAGTTTACTATGATTAATCAAGGTAACGGAGGTAAATTCTGAGTTGATTAGAATGGTGTGATGAGATTCCGAGATAGAGTGTGTATTCCAAATGTTCCAGAAATTAAGAAGAGTATTTTAGAAGAAGGAGATCGGAGTAGATTGAGTATCCATCCTGGTGCTACGAAGATGTACCTTGATTTGCAGAAATTGTTTTGGTGGCCAGGTATGAAGTAGGACGTTGCAGAATTTGTATATGCATGTTTGACTTGCCAAAAGTCTAAGATTGGACATCAAAAATTGTTAGGTATGATGCAGTCGTTGATTATTCCAGAATGGAAGTGGGATAGCATTTCTATGGATTTTGTGACGGGTTTACCAAAGACTGCTAAGGGAAATGATTCGATTTGGGTGATCGTGGATAGATTGACTAATTCGGCCCATTTCTTGCAGATAAAGATTAATTATTCTATGCAGAATCTAGTCGAGATGTATATTGAGGATATTGTGAAGTTGCATGGGATACCGTCGAGTATCGTATCAGATAGAGATTCGCGGTTTACATCAAGGTTTTGGAAGAGTTTGTAAGACGTCTTGGGTACTAAGTTGAGGATGAGCTCTGTGTATCATCCAAAGATAGATGGTCAGACATAGAGGACTATCCAATCTTTAGAGGATTTGCTGAAAGCTTGTGTGGTGGATCAAATAGGATCTTGGGATAGTCATTTGTCGTTGATTGAGTTTACCTACAATAATAATTATCATGTTAGTATTGGAATGGCACCGTATGAAGCGTTGTATGGTAGACAATGTCATACTCCCTTGTGTTGGTATCAATTAGGCGAGAGTGTAGTGCTTGGACCTAAGACCGTGCAGGAGAAACCTGAAAAGATTAAGATGATACAAGAAAGAATGAAAGCTTCTCAGAGTTGGCAGAAGAGTTATCATGATAAGAGTAGGAAATATCTTGAGTTCCAAGAGAGAGACCATGTTTTCTTGAGAGTTAATCCGGTGACAGGTGTCGGGCGAGCTTTGAAGTCTAGAAAGCTCACTCCATGTTTTGTTGGTCCGTATCAGATTTCTCAAAGGATCGGAGCGGTGGCATATCGGATTGCGTTACCACCATCGTTTGCGAATTTGCATGATGTGTTTCATGTGTCACAATTGAGGGAGTATGTGTGTGATCTGTCGCATGTGATTCAGATGGATGACGTTCAAGTAAGAGATAACCTGACTGTTGAGGCATTACCATAACAGATAGATGGCCGAGAAATGAAGCAGTTAAAAGGAAAGGAGGTTGCCTTGGTAAAGGTATTGTGGGGTGGACCAGCAGGTGAAAGTTGTACTTGGGAACGTGAAGATCAGATGAAGATGAAGGAGTCGTATCTGACTCTGTTTGCTTCAGGTAAATTTTCAAGGACGAAAATTCTTAAAGTGGGGGAGAGTTGTAACGCCCTGATTTCGTAATTTAATTATTTAATTAATTATTATGATAATTTGGCAATTTTTGGTGTATTTGTTGTGGTGTTGTGGTGATGAAGTTATTTTATTTAATAGTAATATTGAATAATGTAAGCTATGTTATTTAAATATTATTAGTTAATTAAAATAAAGAAATTAGAAGTATGAGGGATATAATGGTCTTTTATGGAGAATTAATAGGGGTATAATGGGGAAAACATATTTGGGGTCCTAGGGGTAAGATTGACAAAAAGGAAGTTGAGGTTTGGGAATGCGAGAAGTTTTTAACGATCGCGTTTGGAAGAGAGAAGAGAATATCTTTGAGGAACGGAGAGGAAAAAATAAGGTTTAAAGAAGTTCTCAGAGATTTTTGTGAAAGACCGTAGAAAAGCTTCACTATAAGGTATGGGGAGTATCGTTTTTCAATGTTCTTGATGTAGAGTTAGGTAATGGGGATAATTGAGGTTTTTAGAGAAAACCTATGATTTTATGAGTAGAATTGAGGGATTAGTGATGAATTGTTGTGCATTGTATGTTGTAAATGATGTATGTGTGTTAGTTATAGGTTCTATTACTGAATGTGTGATTAAAAACGATGAAAAGTTGTGTTTTTGAGTGAAAAATCGTAGCAGAGTTTGATGTCATCGCAGAACTAAAATTCGCCTAGCTTACTTAGCGAGCAGAGAAAACTGAGAATTTTCTCCAACCCGAGAGGAGGCCACTTAGCGAGCAATGAGGTCGCTTAGCGAGCCCTGAAAGTGAAATATTAGTGATTTAATTTCAGAAAATTGTCCAATGAGGTGTAGATAGGATGTATTGATGTTGTGATGTATTATACTTGTTGTCATGATTTTTGTTGATGCTTTAGCGATTATTTTATGATAAAAATAAAGATAAGATGTAGGTTATTATATGATGCTTATTAACATGAATTTCGATGCAAATGTTGAATCATGTTGAAAATGAATTATTGTATCGTTGCATTCATGGCATACCTATGTTGTTGGAAGCTTCGATCCCATAGTCTAGATCGGGGTTATGTTGATTATGTTGATTGTGGATGGTAGATGGTCCAGTGTCCATCACATGTTGAAATCGGTACCACATGCATATATGATGTTGCATTTCATTCTTGGTGGCATAGCATGATGCATATATGTTGAATAAATGTTTGATGAGTTTTATGATGTGATGGGTGAAAATTATTATGTATTGTTACGAACTGTTGCATGATTATCTTTACTTTATGTTAATCATATTGATTTGTGATTACTCACCCTGCCTGCCTTTGGTGATGGTCTATTATGCCATCCTGCTGATACTGAAGAATAAGCTTGGTAAGTGGGTGTAGCTTGGAGTGTTATTTCTTTTGTCGTTTATAGAGTTTAGGGTGATATCCTGCTCTGTGTCATGTAACATCGGGATGAGAATGCTTGAGAACCGTTGTGTTCGCTTGTTTTACCTTGAATTAATGATGTTTTGAATTAAATTTTGAAATTTTCATATTTGAATTAATTAAGTTAATGAATTATTATTCGTTCCGTAATAATGTTGGTTTTTAAATATGAATGCCTATTGTAATCCGTGTTACGGGACATGACAAAATGATGATGCCTTTGATGTTTGTTAGAGAATAAATGTGATACCCTTTTGTTGATATTCTGATTTTAGTGAATAATCATGTATTATTTTATTGTGGGGTAAAGGGTGTTACAAGAATCACCAACCTCCTCTACCTCATCCCTAACAATACTTTCCTCCGCCTCCGGAACATCTCTAACAACAGCCTCCACCGGCTCAATAACGAGGACGTCCTCGATTGTGGCCTGCTCTGAAGACTCTCCAACATGTCGCCTAACAGCGCGAGGTGCCTGGAAATAAACCTTGTTGCTCGGCCAATCGCTTCTAGTATGAACCGGTTGGGACCACTCGTCCAACCCGTATATGTGCAAACTCAACATCTGGAGCGGCTTACCCCTCCCCCTACCACCTTCTGCCAAATCTCGAACCCTACCAGCAATGCTACCATCAGTGCCTATAGTATTCACTCCAAAAAAAAATACAAATTAAACAAAAAATTTAAAACTACCGGGAATTTTGAAATTCCCGGGAAAAAAAATAACACTACCAGTGATTTCAAATTACCAGTAGAAAAAAGAATAAAATTTGAACTACCGGTAATTTAAAATCTCCGAAAATATTTACCGGTAATTTTGGAATTTTCGATAAATATTATCAAGTTTTTTGAAATTTCCGGTAATTCTCACCGGTAATTTAAAAAAATCCGATAAAATTCACTTGTAAAAAGTAAATCTCCGGTGATACAAATGAAATTTCTGGCATTGTCTAATTTTTAAAAAAATCCTTGATGCACCGGAAAAGTGGGAAATATGGAAATGTTTTTCTTCAAGAGTCAATTTTGTCTTTTCATTAGAATATAGGGGATGTCAGGTAGATTCCTCCTGGAATCAAGTGCATACATGGTTCCAAATGGCCTGGGTTTACTTTCATCCTGTGAATCATTATGCTTAACCACTTATAAGCTACAATTCCGGTGCCTTTTATCATCTTGTTTCATTGATAAACTTTGTTTGCCTTTAAAAAACAAAAATCAGAAACCAAATTCAAAGCCAATTTGGCAACTTGGTTGTTTTTCCCCTTTATTGACGCATAGACAACCACGCTTTTAAATTAAATAAATTTATATAAAAGATGATATAAATGAATGAACCAGGGCAACTGTTATGTAAAGTATCTACCCCAAAATATTATGTTTTCCGTTTACATTTCAATTTTGAAACTGTTACAAATATTCTATATCAACTGACTAAAAAAGGTATAGAAGTTCAAACGTAGAATGAGAAATAAAAAACGTAATTGTGGTAATGTACAAAACTTTGTGATTTACAAATTAGTAGGATTCTGATTCTTAGTCTGTAAGAAGGTGATTCCATGGGTTCAAGAAACTGTCAATATTTGGTGAAGCAGGTGATGGAGTGCATCCATCAAAAGATCAAAATACCCTGCCATACACGCCACATAAATAGGATTCTAGAATGAGAAAAAAAATTGAAGATTGAAATCTGTAGAATGTTAGGATAGTCTTTCAAAAGTACCAGAATAAATGGGATGCTATCCTCCAAGCAAGATAGGTCCATTCTCCACGGCTGTGTGAGCATTGCCATAATTATTATGCCTCGTCATCTGGATGTCGCGTGAAAAATGGGTCCTTTTTTTCGCATATGGTGCTGCCCTCACTATAATGAAAAAAGAGATATACTATTGTGATTTCAAAGTACAATTACAAGCTCTATATAGCTAGAATAAGCTCACTGCAATTACAGTATACTAAGATAATAACATCCTTACCTGCAATTTGCTGAGCCCGAATGATATTCTGCCGCCTTTTCCACCAGCAAACTGAACAGGTAATCAGAAGTAGAAAAGTAAAAAAAGCACCTAACCCAATACCAACTTTAGCACCGGCAGAAAGATGAGGTCCGCATGTAGGTAATCCGGGTATACCACACAGACCTGAATTATCTGTAAAACTGCAGAAATCCAAATGTTCAGATTTAGCAACCTTAATCATAAAGAACAGGGAGAAATAGTATGTAGATATGGTTCTCTTCTCTTTGCATATCAATATTCTTTAAGTTTATTCTAGATTTTGATCACAACATACTTGAAGCTAGCTCTGTGCAAAAGCCTTGCTCCTAGAGTTGCTGGGACCATTCCGGACAGAAAGTTGCCATTAAGGTTCCTGCGAGATTTTTTATTATTGACTTGTAATTTTCTAATTCGTCGTACATGCAAGTTAAACAATAGAGTCTTACAATGTTTTTAATGACGTCAATTGTCCCATGCTTTCGGGAATTGATCCATTGAAAATGTTGAAAGACAGGTCACTGCATGTATTCATGGTATTCAAAATTATATTTATCATGATAGCGAAACAAAAGATTCAAATCTCTCAGTATTCTAACAGTTACACTATTCTCAAGCGATTTAAATCAAAGCATGATGAAACTGATTCATTTAAGTTCTACAAGTCACTGACATACAAATTTAGTATCTTACACCTTGTTCGACCGCCCAGTATTTAGAACTAAGCTACAACCCAAAGCATTAATATTTTATTTAGATACTATATTTGCTTTCATTGCAGATTTTTTATTTTATCTACCCCATTAGCTTTTACAAATCACACTAATTTTATAGAATGGAATATTCACTATACTTCTATCTACATCATTTCCATAATGAAAAAGTTACACTGCTAGAAATATTATTACACCGTGAAATTTACTTAAATTTGGTTCTTTATTTTTGAGTGTTTAATAAGATATATAGTATATAGTTCAGGAACATGACACTTCAATTCAAGCAGGAAATTGCAAGAATAAGTAGGAAATATTAAGAGTAGGGTTTGGCAAATACATGTGAATGAAAAAACTAAATATCAATGTTTCGAGCTCATTATATCTTGTCACTTCGATCATTCTTATTCATGGAAGAACTGGAATCATGGATGAACTGAGAAAAGTAATAACAAGAATTCACTTACAGCACTTGCAATGTAGTTACTGTTCCAAGTGAAGATGGAATAGCTCCACCAACGTCGTTTCCACTCAAGTTCCTGCAATGTACAAGTAGAGCGAGCATGAGAAACTGCACAATAAACATACATGCTGTTTCTATTTTGAATTGGAAAAAAAGGAAAGAAAAAGGTCAAACTACTCAAAAATCAGTACTTGCCATGTCATTTTTTTTTTATTGAGATCTACATAAGCATAATTCAGACATCCATTCAATGACACAAATTTTAATGCTTTTCTAAAGTAAAACAGTTAACTTACAGGATTTGTAGATTATGCAGTCTGGAAATGTCTTTTGGCAAGAAACCTTTCAGACCTTGATTGTCAAGACCACTGTTCATCAACAGATACATCATCAAATATGAGATATTGGTATTAAATATTGAATGCAGATTTCAACACAACACGATGGCTTTCTACCCTAATGGTAATTAACAATCTTTTTGCCAAGTGCATGGTATATATTTTGTACTGATTTTATTTTGAATGCAACCAGAGCCCAAAGAAATGTAAAAAAGAAGAAAGCTAATCTAAAGAGGAAAATTTATAGCTAAAGTCTTCTATTCTTATTTTCATTTTTTGTGTGAGAATCAATTTTGTTAATCTAAAAAGCACTGGCACTGAACGAAAAAAAAATGCCTCTTGATTCATGTAAAACAGAGAAAATATTGAGAAAGCTAAAAGTAATTATTAACGGGAAGGTGAAATTAAATGTTACCTCAAAATCAAGGCTACTTCTATAGTGCACAAGTGAGACAAGTCTTGCATCATTAATTTCTATCATTGGATCAATAAACTATACCATTGGATAAAATGAGATATGATAGGACTTACCGATCCAATGGTTAAAAACACACATGTGCATGGTGCAAGACAATTTTACTTGTGCCATTACACAAAGCCCAAAATCAAATATACATTAAAAGTCTAAGTAAAAGGATGATAGGAAATTACAGTCCATCAATGACCCAATTGCCGCTACTTTTGTTTAATTGGCAATCCACTCCAGTCCATGGATGTTGTTGAGGAACACATGGATCACCATTCCACCCAAACCTGGGAGGAAGCCCCAAAGCCTTCTTCAATGTTTGTAAAGCCATAACTAGAGTAAAAGAACAATGATCAACTGGCTAAATACTACATGCATTTGGATTACAGGAAATCACATTTATTGACATTAATAGTACACCAAATCAGAAAACAAGTAAGTGTAACCAATCAATACAAAGCTTGAATGTCATCTTAGGTAGAAATAGGAAGCCAGAACAACAGCAATCAGTTAAAGAAAAATGTAACAAGACAGAGACCTAGAAGTAAAAAGTGTGAGGATGAATCTAAAACTAACAAGTACCAACACATAATTTGGTCTAAACCAATTTCATGTTATAATCATGATGAATAACGAGACGCCAACCCAAAATAGAGTATCTTGAGACTTGTAACTAATAAGAGAAAAAGAAGGCAGACACAGTATGATTCTGCATCACTAATAAGTTCCCAAGAAAAGAGTGCAAATGTTAATGCCCACTTGACAAAGACCTAACCAAAGTCCAGATTGCATGTGGGTACTAAAAACTCATGCAACAACCCACAGTTTAATTAATCATATATTAAATATCACATGTCGTTAGGATGAAATTTCACGTTGTATCCAGGCAGAATGAATTTATGTTGAGAAAAATGAACAAAAGTAGGGGTTGGCATTCGATTCGAACCTTCATCTGGTAAAGTTTTTGACTCGGGCAATATAACCTCCAATATCTCAATGGCAGTAATTAAGGCAAGACTACCTGCTTTTGGGCTCAAAGTTATTGTTAAAGATCTCCCGTTAACAGTAACAGTTTTATTAAGCACAAGGGCAGTATATCGATCCCCACTCAATTTCACAATGTCAACATTTTTAAAGTGAACGTCACCATTAATCATAATGTCAAAGACCCTTTGACCTATGGAAGACACTGAATTATCAATCTCAGCAAAATGTAACCAAACAGAATAGTTTTTGTTGGGATCCACATCCAATATATATGATAAATCAGGCTGGCTGCTAGTACTAACAAGTGCTGATCGATAAAGAGTTTCTGGATAAAAGTTTGGTGGATATGAAGCTTTTTTAATTCTAGTTTCAACAGATCTTGGTCGGTCAGAATCCGTACCAAAAGTTTTAGTATGCTGCCAAAACCTGTCCCCTCCTAGAGGATCCGCACCATAATCCACACCAAATTTTGACTGCCCAAAGCCACAACTCAGTCTTTTAACTGTTCTAAGTATTATCTCTTGACTCCAGTTTGGTTCAAAATAATAAGCTTTATTATCAATCTGAAGAATCTCAATTGAAAGGATAGCTGGATCCCCATGACCAGTGCTGTGGAAACAGATTGAGACGGTATGGTCCATAAGAAACACCCGGGCTTCAGTAAATGGTTGATCATCCTGAGTGGTCCAACCTGGTTTCAAAGAATATATTTGAGTACCTTGAATGGATATGTCAAATAGAGGTTCATTGGTAGCTCTAGCTTGTGCAACAAGTCCAAAAAATATCCTGACAGAGTAGTGCCCCTTTGGCACTTTAGAAATCTTGTAGCAATTTGAAGGACCTTCAGACAAGGGGAAATAGCGAAGAGTTTTAAGAGGAGGTGTAATGTAACTTGTTTTAGTTGCATTTGCAGGTATGCCTCCTGTATATCCAAAGTCTTTATACCATAGGGTAGTTGTTGGTTTTGTTTGAACATTTTGACGAGCCCCGCAACTTATACGCATAGCAAATGGTCCTGCAATGGATACAAAGTTTCATACATTTGAACCAAGTCAAAGGAGAACAAAAATAAATCTCTAAATAATAAAAATCGTTTGTATTATTATGACATGCACAAGTCATGCTGGTTTAACTGACACTAAAATCCACCTAAAGAATAGAACAGCAGAAAAAACAACCTGGGACTGGGAACTACCTCTTACTGTGAAACTCAAATATACAAGCTATGTTTAGGAGTTGAATTTTGGAGGAAAAGGGAGGGGAAGACTTGTTTTCCATTTCTAAATTAAAGAATTTATAGAATATTTCTAAATTGATTAAACGGATGATTGAAATGTTATATGATCATCTATCTTGTCATCGTTTTATTTTTTAAAAATCTCAAGTACATGTCAACATTAAGACTTCACCCTCCAAACCCTTCCCCTTCAAAGCCCTCCAAAGACCAATTACTAAACATACTTGTCAATAGATATCACTCACACACAAACAAGCATAATTTGATCACATCACTGAGACCATAGCAGATTAAATCCAACTATTGGTGCAACATTTGACCAAGAAAGTGAGTTCTGCGAATCAACATAAACTGACACAGCGCGAATTCAACAAATTTCAATACAACTGTGGTATTATTGAGAATGGTAAATAACTAAAAAAGGGAACCAAACTTAGTTTCACTTTAAAACCATACTAGAGTTGATTCTACACCTCTAAAATTGCTTTGGCTCTTCCAAAAGCTAAACCAAACATACACGTGTATGTTTGGTTTCATGGTTTGAGCTTAGAATTAATTATGGATGGGTAGAATTGATTTTGACATGTTTGATTGCTCACGAGTAGAATTGATTCTGCTTTTGAGAATTGATTACACTTAAAGCTACAATTTGTAGCTTTTGAGTTTAAACGTAATTTTAACACTGAAATTTGTTGTCCAACTCACTTTTACATAAACGTATCCAAATATAAATCATTTTACATCCAACTCACTTTTAACCAAAATCAATTCACTCAGAATCAATTCTCCTCACCGCAAAACCAAACATACACTTAATCAATAATCAGGATAAGCTTATCACTTTAATTATTCTTGATAACAAATCATTCCACTACAGAGAATCAGAAAATTTCAGTCCAGATGCATGAAGCATTCAAACTTGAACTATAACCAAAACAACAAGTTTTAATAATTCAATAATATTATCGAATTTTCCTTTTTCTTTCTTACTATTCATAACATAAACAAAATCAAGCACAATTAACCAAAAGGGGAAAAAGCTGCATTAGTTCACTTTTCTATAATCAACCCATAACCAAATTCTCTCCCTTCCTATATTAGGAATCAAATGTAATGTAACCTCAATTACACATATTAATTAACTTGTCAATTCAACACAGAAACACAATTAAAATCCAACAAAGCAAAAATTCAAACAAATCCAAAATCCTTATGAATCAACCAGTTTTCGAATTCAATGCAGATGAAAATGAAGCTAACCTCGTTGAGCTGCAGTCGCTAGAGAAGAAGCAAAGCAGAGTAAGAACATCCGTAGTAGAAGAAATCGAAGCATTGTGTGTGGTGTTCGTCTTCTTGTTCAGTCTCTCTCTCTCTCACATCATCCCTGGTTTTCTAGAGAGAGAAAATTCTTGAACGTGTATGAATGAACTTTAGTTTAGCAGTAAGTAAGTAAAGTTCACAGTTGAAATATTTATTACATAATCGATTATAGTATTAATTCGATAACTAACCATATTTATAATCTTCTTCTTTTTTTCTTTTCTTTTCGGAATTTAGTTGACTCGTGAATGAAGGGAGGAATAGCTGTCACCTTCTGCTGACCTTTATTACTACTACTGCTGTAGCTGAGCATTTATTAATTTCTTACATAAAATTAAATGTATTTTTAACTAGATTTTCTTTTTTAAAAAATCACTCACTTCTAAATAAATTTATAGTCTTAAATATAATTACAAATTAAAATCTATCTAGTTCAAATCCATGATTTCTCATTTTTTACCGTCATATATTTTAATCATCTAATATTTATAATTAATAAACCATGGTAACTCTTTTATATTAATGGTCCATATAAATTAAAATATTAGTGATTCTTAATATTGCGCCTTGGATTTTCTCTATATAGGTGAACCCCACTTTACTTGTCTAAGCTAAAATAAAAGTAAAAATAGTAACGGTTTTAAATATAATAAAATTCTAGTTCCAAAGGAGTAATTGCTGGTCGAGGTGGATTTGCATTTTGGGGGAATGAGACGACAAAAGAAATGTGAAAAGGATAATAAGTTCACGGGATAGGGAATATGAATTTTCCCAATGCGCTCCGAGGTTGAAGTTAATTACCATATTAACCTTTAGAAATGGGATTATTTGGTGATATTTGTGGATCGGACGGTGGAGAATGGTCGTGTGTTTTATTGAGATTGTAGGTGAGATGGATTTGGTTTAGTGCGCCGCAATCATCGGAAGGCGTCACCTGCGTAAGCAACGGATATGGAGTAGGGTCAAAATTCTAACGATTTTTTTATGTATTCTTTTTTAATATTGATCTCTTTTTTAAAATAAAATATGTGAAACTAATTTGTAAAGCATTGCAAATGTAATTCAAATTCATATTTAAACTAGCATTTCATTTAAACTTGTATTTAAATTTAATTTGAGTTTTATATAATTGTTCTGATGGTATTAATATTGAATTCAAGTTTCAGTTTGTAATTAATTTATTTTTCTAATCGTTTTTAGTTGTAAGAGAAAGTTAATTAGAAATTATTTTATTTTCTATCATCTTCTTCATTCTTGTGCACTAACAATTGGTATTAAGAGCTCAAGTTTGATTCATAGAAAAACACGAGTGCACGTGAGGTGTGTGATTGATTATTTTCATTTAATTCATAGTGAATTGAAGATCGGAAAATCACATTTCTTGATTCTAATGGATTGGGAAACACGAGTATTGGTGAGATCTAAGTGAACTTGCACAAGAACGAAGATGAACGGCATAAACAGTTACTTGAACGCAAAACTTCCAGTATTTGATGGAAAAAGTTGGAATAGGTGAATAATTTTGATGCGTGTGTTGTTTGGCGCTCAGGGTGTTTTTTATCTCGTCAATGATGGTTACACGGTGGTTATAGCAGATGCAATGGAAACGCGTATAAACACGCAAAAAGAAACGAGGATGAAGGATTATAAGGCATTGTTATATATCCATCAGTGTGTGGGTACGAATGTATTTGAGGAAATCATTGATTCAACGACGACGAATATTGTGTAAGAATGTAAAGCTTCGGTCTCTACATAAGCAGTATGAGAATCTCAGCATGAGGAACGATGAGAAAGTACCTAAATACATCTCCAGAATGATTGTGGTCACAAATTAGGCTTGTGGATAAACGCTATCTAAACAAGTTATTGTTGTGAAGGTACTCACATCACTTACTCCTCAGTTTGATTACATTGTTGTAACAATTGAACACTCTAAGAATCTGATAACACTGAAATTCACATTTTTTTTACTTGATTCACATGCACATTTTATTTGTTTTATGTATGTTTTACGTTTTTATATGGTGTTATGCGTGTATTATTCGTATGTTGCAAGTTTGTGCTAAGTTGAGGATGGTATAAGAGAGAAAAAGGGCAAAAAAATGAGCAAAAGAGGAGGAAAAGCCCAAGAAAGACAAGGAAAATCACATAGTAGATACTGAAAGGGAAATTTGAGATCTAAATGCAGTGGATAGGGATGGCAGGCAGACCCAAACCCACGGCCCCCACCCGCACCCAAACCCGAGTCAACGGGTGAAAACCCGATTTGACTGGGTTTGGGTTCGGGTTCGGGTGCGAGTTTGGGTAGTGTGAAACCCACACCCGAAACCCGAAACTACACCCGTTTAGACTTTAATTTTAATTTTAATTGCATACTTTAATTTTAATTTTAATTTTAATTGTAGATTGTAGAATTTAATTTTAATTATAATGTTAAGATATTGAAGACCTTAATTTTAATTATAATTAGGGGTGTGCAAAATATTCGGTTGTGTGCAAAATTTTAATTGAAATCTTATTTTGTAAGCAACAATATTATAGTAGTAAATAGAACTTATAATCCTTCTTATAATTAACTAAGTAATATATATATATATATATATATATATATATATATATATATATATATATATATATATATATATATATATATATATATATATATATATATATATATATATATACTTGAAAACTAATTAAATTTTTTGAAAAAAAAATTAATTTTGTGTTTTTGTTACGGGTTTGGGTTTGGGTGGAAAAACCCGAACCCAACGGGTGTGGGTGTGGATGTTATTTTGCCACCCGAATAACCTTTGGGTTTGGGTTTGGGTTCGGGTGTTGATTTCGGGTGCGGGTTTGGGTAGTGTGAAACCCGCACCCGACCCGACCCGTTGCCATCCCTAGCAGTGGAAAACAAATATTTTCTTTTAGAGATCCTTACAAAAGGTCATGATCTGTGATAGAAAGGTTACCTTTTGTGGCGATGAAACCTTTGAATCTGAAACGATGGATGATCACGGACGTTGTACGATGAACAACGCCTCTACTCAGTCCACATAAACAACTTCCTTCAGTCACAGTGCTAGCTGATTAGATTGAAGATTTTTTAGTGAGGGAGAGAAAATAGAATACGGTCAGGGTTTCAACATCAACAACCTTTGAGCTTCTGCACAAGGGTTATATTTATAGAACTACTTGTGTGGACTCCGAGCTAAAAAGCCCAACTCAATAATAATATTATTATAATAAATATTATTATAATAAACATAATTTTATTATTATTATATTTTATAACTACTATAAAATTAATAATAACTATTATTATATCATATGTCAATTAAGCATATGGTACCTTATCATATTCTGTATTATATTCAAGTGCATTGTACCTTATTTATTCTACCTCTTCTCTAACTGTCCTTATGTGTGTGACCATATAGATTTTGCAACGTTGGCAATTATATTAAATAATGTATTTGACACAATAAACTGTGAGCGGTATCTAGCAACACATCACTGATACCCAAGTCACAAAATTGTCATGTGATCTGACAAAACCTTGTGTGATAGTACTTGTATGTACAATTACCATTTTGCTCTTATGTCTATATTGGGCCCTCATATATTAAATAATGATTGTGGTCACAAATTAGGCTTGTGGATAAACGCTATCTAAACAAATTATTGTTGTGAAGGTACTCACATCACTTACTCCTCAGTTTGATTACATTGTTGTAACAATTGAACACTCTAAGAATCTGATAACACTGAAATTCACATATTTTTTACTCGATTCACATGCACATTTTATTTGTTTTATGTATGTTTTACGTTTTTATATGGTGTTATGCGTGTATTATTCGTATGTTGCAAGTTTGTGCTAAGTTGAGGATGGTATAAGAGAAAAAAAGGGCAAAAAAATGAGCAAAAGAGGAGGAAAAGCCCAAGAAAGACAAGGAAAATCACATAGTAGATACTGAAAGGGAAATTTGAGATCTAAATGCAGTGGAAAACAAATATTTTCCTTTAGAGATCCTTACAAAAGGTCATGATCTGTGATAGAAAGGTTACCTTTTGTGGCGATGAAACCTTTGAATCTGAAACGATGGATGATCACGGGCGTTGTACGATGAACAACGCCTCTACTCAGTCCACATAAACAACTTCCTTCAGTCACAGTGCTAGCTGATTAGATTGAAGGTTTTTTAGTGAGGGAGAGAAAATAGAATACGGTCAGGGTTTCAACATCAACAACCTTTGAGCTTCTGCACAAGGGTTATATTTATAGAACTACTTGTGTGGACTCCGAGCTAAAAAGCCCAACTCAATAATAATATTATTATAATAAATATTATTATAATAAACATAATTTTATTATTATTATATTTTATAACTACTATAAAATTAATAATAACTATTATTATATCATATGTCAATTAAGCATATGGTACCTTATCATATTCTGTATTATATTCAAGTGCATTGTACCTTATGGTGTACCTTATTTATTCTACCTCTTCTCTAACTGTCATTATGTGTGTGACCATATAGATTTTGCAACGTTGGCAATTATATTAAATAATGTATTTGACACAATAAACTGTGAGCGGTATCTAGCAACACATCACTGATACCCAAGTCACAAAATTGTCATGTGATCTGACAAAACCTTGTGTGATAGTACTTGTATGTACAATTACCATTTTGCTCTTATGTCTATATTGGGCCCTCATATATTAAATAATGATTGTGGTCACAAATTAGGCTTGTGGATAAACGCTATCTAAACAAATTATTGTTGTGAAGGTACTCACATCACTTACTCCTCAGTTTGATTACATTGTTGTAACAATTGAACACTCTAAGAATCTGATAACACTGAAATTCACATATTTTTTACTCGATTCACATGCACATTTTATTTGTTTTATGTATGTTTTACGTTTTTATATGGTGTTATGCGTGTATTATTCGTATGTTGCAAGTTTGTGCTAAGTTGAGGATGGTATAAGAGAAAAAAAGGGCAAAAAAATGAGCAAAAGAGGAGGAAAAGCCCAAGAAAGACAAGGAAAATCACATAGTAGATACTGAAAGGGAAATTTGAGATCTAAATGCAGTGGAAAACAAATATTTTCCTTTAGAGATCCTTACAAAAGGTCATGATCTGTGATAGAAAGGTTACCTTTTGTGGCGATGAAACCTTTGAATCTGAAACGATGGATGATCACGGGCGTTGTACGATGAACAACGCCTCTACTCAGTCCACATAAACAACTTCCTTCAGTCACAGTGCTAGCTGATTAGATTGAAGGTTTTTTAGTGAGGGAGAGAAAATAGAATACGGTCAGGGTTTCAACATCAACAACCTTTGAGCTTCTGCACAAGGGTTATATTTATAGAACTACTTGTGTGGACTCCGAGCTAAAAAGCCCAACTCAATAATAATATTATTATAATAAATATTATTATAATAAACATAATTTTATTATTATTATATTTTATAACTACTATAAAATTAATAATAACTATTATTATATCATATGTCAATTAAGCATATGGTACCTTATCATATTCTGTATTATATTCAAGTGCATTGTACCTTATGGTGTACCTTATTTATTCTACCTCTTCTCTAACTGTCATTATGTGTGTGACCATATAGATTTTGCAACGTTGGCAATTATATTAAATAATGTATTTGACACAATAAACTGTGAGCGGTATCTAGCAACACATCACTGATACCCAAGTCACAAAATTGTCATGTGATCTGACAAAACCTTGTGTGATAGTACTTGTATGTACAATTACCATTTTGCTCTTATGTCTATATTGGGCCCTCATATATTAAATAATGATTGTGGTCACAAATTAGGCTTGTGGATAAACGCTATCTAAACAAATTATTGTTGTGAAGGTACTCACATCACTTACTCCTCAGTTTGATTACATTGTTGTAACAATTGAACACTCTAAGAATCTGATAACACTGAAATTCACATATTTTTTACTCGATTCACATGCACATTTTATTTGTTTTATGTATGTTTTACGTTTTTATATGGTGTTATGCGTGTATTATTCGTATGTTGCAAGTTTGTGCTAAGTTGAGGATGGTATAAGAGAAAAAAAGGGCAAAAAAATGAGCAAAAGAGGAGGAAAAGCCCAAGAAAGACAAGGAAAATCACATAGTAGATACTGAAAGGGAAATTTGAGATCTAAATGCAGTGGAAAACAAATATTTTCCTTTAGAGATCCTTACAAAAGGTCATGATCTGTGATAGAAAGGTTACCTTTTGTGGCGATGAAACCTTTGAATCTGAAACGATGGATGATCACGGGCGTTGTACGATGAACAACGCCTCTACTCAGTCCACATAAACAACTTCCTTCAGTCACAGTGCTAGCTGATTAGATTGAAGGTTTTTTAGTGAGGGAGAGAAAATAGAATACGGTCAGGGTTTCAACATCAACAACCTTTGAGCTTCTGCACAAGGGTTATATTTATAGAACTACTTGTGTGGACTCCGAGCTAAAAAGCCCAACTCAATAATAATATTATTATAATAAATATTATTATAATAAACATAATTTTATTATTATTATATTTTATAACTACTATAAAATTAATAATAACTATTATTATATCATATGTCAATTAAGCATATGGTACCTTATCATATTCTGTATTATATTCAAGTGCATTGTACCTTATGGTGTACCTTATTTATTCTACCTCTTCTCTAACTGTCATTATGTGTGTGACCATATAGATTTTGCAACGTTGGCAATTATATTAAATAATGTATTTGACACAATAAACTGTGAGCGGTATCTAGCAACACATCACTGATACCCAAGTCACAAAATTGTCATGTGATCTGACAAAACCTTGTGTGATAGTACTTGTATGTACAATTACCATTTTGCTCTTATGTCTATATTGGGCCCTCATATATTAAATAATGATTGTGGTCACAAATTAGGCTTGTGGATAAACGCTATCTAAACAAATTATTGTTGTGAAGGTACTCACATCACTTACTCCTCAGTTTGATTACATTGTTGTAACAATTGAACACTCTAAGAATCTGATAACACTGAAATTCACATATTTTTTACTCGATTCACATGCACATTTTATTTGTTTTATGTATGTTTTACGTTTTTATATGGTGTTATGCGTGTATTATTCGTATGTTGCAAGTTTGTGCTAAGTTGAGGATGGTATAAGAGAAAAAAAGGGCAAAAAATGAGCAAAAGAGGAGGAAAAGCCCAAGAAAGACAAGGAAAATCACATAGTAGATACTGAAAGGGAAATTTGAGATCTAAATGCAGTGGAAAACAAATATTTTCCTTTAGAGATCCTTACAAAAGGTCATGATCTGTGATAGAAAGGTTACCTTTTGTGGCGATGAAACCTTTGAATCTGAAACGATGGATGATCACGGGAGTTGTACGATGAACAACGCCTCTACTCAGTCCACATAAACAACTTCCTTCAGTCACAGTGCTAGCTGATTAGATTGAAGGTTTTTTAGTGAGGGAGAGAAAATAGAATACGGTCAGGGTTTCAACATCAACAACCTTTGAGCTTCTGCACAAGGGTTATATTTATAGAACTACTTGTGTGGACTCCGAGCTAAAAAGCCCAACTCAATAATAATATTATTATAATAAATATTATTATAATAAACATAATTTTATTATTATTATATTTTATAACTACTATAAAATTAATAATAACTATTATTATATCATATGTCAATTAAGCATATGGTACCTTATCATATTCTGTATTATATTCAAGTGCATTGTACCTTATGGTGTACCTTATTTATTCTACCTCTTCTCTAACTGTCCTTATGTGTGTGACCATATAGATTTTGCAACGTTGGCAATTATATTAAATAATGTATTTGACACAATAAACTGTGAGCGGTATCTAGCAACACATCACTGATACCCAAGTCACAAAATTGTCATGTGATCTGACAAAACCTTGTGTGATAGTACTTGTATGTACAATTACCATTTTGCTCTTATGTCTATATTGAACACAATGCATATACCGTGTCATCCTTGTCCAATTCAATATTGGGCCCTCATACATTTATCTTGTTATGCAGGATGGGAAAATTACATCTAGGTTACTCATGTCCATCAACATGCTTTGTGAAGTACCCATCAACTGTCTTTATGATCATCCAGTTACAGACAATGTTTGATCAGCAATAAAATACTTGACTCTACATCTAGGGTCCATAATAGTTTCAGGTCGAAGGGTGGTATACACCACTATCACCATGAGAGTAACTTATGACACTTTGCATAACATTCTATGTAATACTCTCATAGTGGGTTAATCCAGTATAAATATTACTCATAATATTCATACTTATGTCAAGACTTGATAACTCCTTATTCATGATCCATGAGATGTGATCACAAGTCTATTTACATAACAGTCTTAATGCTTTAAGGTTATCCCACTTCACATTAAAGCTCAACTATGGATGCTTTAAGAATAGTGTCCTTATGTTTAATGAAATCTCATTATTAAGTCATATTTAATATTTTATTAAACGAACTACCTATTATAGGAACTTTATTATTTTGGAAAAACAAACATAATAAAGAAATGCCTTTTATTATTAATAAATAATTCGATACAAGTACCAAAATTATTGGCCTCTAGGGCTTACACCAACAATCTCCCACTAGCCCTAGAGCCAATCAGGCATACCCCTAATACACATAGATCTAGTATGACCATCATGATTTTGTTGTGCAAGAGGTTTTGTTAGTAGGTCAGCAATATTGTCAATTGTAGGTACTATGCATATCTACACATCTCTACGGTCTATTATCTCTCAAATGAGATGATAACACCTAGGTATGTGTTTGGATCGTTGTGAGATCTAGGCTCCTTAGCTTGTGTGATGGCACCATTGTTATCACAATGAAGATTAATGGGATCCATAATGATAGGGATTATACCAAGTTCACTAATGAACTTCTTGATCCAAACAACTTCCTTTGTTGCATTTGAGGCAGCAATATACTCGGTCTCGGTTGTAGCATCAGCAACTATTTCTTGCTTTGAACTTTTCCAGCTCACATCGCCACCATTTAGGCAAAACACATAATGAGATTATGATCTAAAGTCATCCTTATATGTCTAGAATCTAGCATCGGTGTAACCAATTACCGCGAGCTCTTCCTGACTTCCATATATCAATAATGTATCCTTAGTCCTTCTCAAGTACTTAAGGATATTCTTGACAGCTACCCAGTGAGCATCATCAGGATCATATTGGTACCTACTCGTCACACTTAAAGCATATGAGACATCTGGTAGAGTACATAACATGACATACATGATAGATCCTATTGCATATGCATATAGAATCTTATTCATGTGATTCCTTTCTTCCTTAGTTGAAGGGGATTGTGTTTTTGATAGACACATGCCATGTTGCATAATTATGAATCCTTTCTTGGTATCAAGCATATTAAAGCATCTCAACACTTTGTCTATGTATATACTCTGACTTAGGCCAAGAAGTTTTTGTGATCTTTCTTTATAGATCCTGATTCCTAATATATAGGTTGTTTCACCAAGGTCCTTCATAGAAAAGCATTTCCCTAACCAAGCTTTTACTTGTTGCAAGGTAGGGATATCGTTTCCATTGAGTAATATGTCATCTACATATAATACCAGAAAAATGATCATTCTCCCACTAACCTTCTTGTAGATACAAGGCTCGTCTTCATTCTTTATGAGTCCATACTGTTTTATAGTTTTATCAAAACAAAGATTCCAGCTTCTAGAAGCTTGCTTTAATACGTAGATTGATCGTTGTAACTTGCATATCTTTTGGGCTTCTTCAGGTATGTCAAATCCTTAAGGTTGTGTCATGTACACATCCTCAAGAAGATCCATATTAAGGAAAGCAGTCTTGACATCTATCTCTCATATTTCATATTCATGATATGCAGCGATAGCAAGTAAAATCCGAATAGATTTTAGCATTGCAACTGGTGAAAAGGTTTCATCGTAGTCTACCCTATGAATTTGTTTATAACCTTTAGTAACCAGTCTTACCTTATAGGTATATACCTTACCATCCATGTCAGTCTTCTTTTTGAAGACCCACTTGCATCTTATAGGATTATATCCTAAAAGAGGCTCTACGAGGGTCTAAACCTGGTTTGTATACATGGAATCCATTTCAGCTTTCATGGCTTCTAGCCACTTCTCAGACTCAGAACCATTTATAGCCTCTTGGTAGGTCAAAGCCTTATCTTGATCCATAAGTAATACTCATGAAGGTACCTCTAAGGTAAAGATGTCAAGACTTCAGTTGCTTGCCACAAAATTTGAAAACTTAAGGATGAAAGTATTTATGATTTTCATATGAATATCCTTGAGATAGCCAATGCTTCCAGTGCTATTGGAGAAACAATGTCTGAAGAAAAGTTAGTAAGAAAAATTCTCAGATCTCTACCTAAGAGAGTTGACATAAAGGTCATTGTCATAGAAGAAGCTCATGACATTAACAAGATGAGATTGGATGAACTTATTGGATATCTTCAAACTTTTGAGATTGGCATAAGTGACAAATCTGACAAGAAAAGAAAAAACATTATTTTTTCTTCCAACACTGAAGATGGAGTAGAAGAATGTGATATGAATATCGAGGAAGACCTATCTAATGTTATAGTTCTTCTTGGGAGACAATTTAACAAAGTAATGCAAAAGTTTGACAAGAAGTCAAGACCAAATGTCAAGAACAACTCATATGACATTAGTAGGTCAAATGACTATGGTAGAAAGACAAGGGCTGAAGAGAACTTTTCTCAAGGAAACATAGTTTAGTGTTATGGATGTGAAGGTTTTGACCATATCAGATCTGAATGCCCCGCACATCTCAAGAAACAAAAAAAAGGTCTTATTGTGGCTTAGTCTGATGAGGACTCTGAAAGTGAAGTTGAAGAAGAATCTGCTAAGAATGCTACTGCTCTAACCGAGAGATATTATTCTGATTTAAGTGATGATGAAGTTACATATGATGAGTTAGCTACTTTCTATAAAGAATTATGCCTCAAAAGTGAAGAAGTGTGCCAACATGGAGAGGAACAGAAGAAAATCATATCTCAACTAGAGATTGAGAAGGAAAAGCATCTGGAAACTATCTCCAAGTTGGAGAATGAGGTAACATTGCTAAACTCGAAACTTTATCAAATGACCAAGTCTGTCAGGATGTTGAACAGTAGTTCAAACACTTTAGATGAGATTCTGCAAATTGGAAAGATGGTTGGAGATGTGACTGGTCTAGGGTTTGACAAAAGAAAATAATTTGTCTCAGATCTTGCTTACTCTGAGCTTAAACTAAAGATGTTGAATCAGATGTCTCAATATCATAATAGAAGACCTAGAAATTATAAAAGAGGAAATTCCCATAGATGGAGGTGCCACTATTGTGGAAAGTTTGATAACTTGAAGCCTTACTATTTCAAACTTTATGGATATTCTAAGTCTTCCACTCAACGTGTTCTAATTCAGAACATACATAAGGTTAGAAAAGTAATGGATTCCTAAGGTTGGTATCAACAACTTAATATTTCATACCTCTCTCAGAGTTTCAACAAAAAATGATTGGTATTTTGACAGTGGGTGTTCAAGACATATGACAGGTGTCAAAAATCTGCTGGTGAATATGAGGCCCCATGCTACTGGTTTTGTAACTTTTGGTGATAAAGCCAAAGGTGAAATTAATGAAATTATACCGTTAGACTGCTCAGGAGTGCCTAAACTTGAAAATGTTCTACTTGTAAAGGGGCTGACTGCCAATCTAATTAGCATCAGTCAACTATGTGATCAAAGACTAAAAGTTTATTTCTCCAAATCTGAATGTCTTGTTACAAATGAGAAAGGTGAATTGATCATGAATGGAGTCATATCTAAGGACAATTGCTATCTATGGGTGCCTTTGGATTCAAGTTATGCCTCCTCTTGTTTGTTTTCCAAATAAGACGAAGTTAAACTCTGGCATCAGAAACTTGGACACTTGCATCTGAAAGGCATGAAGAGAATCATATCCATGGAAGCTGTCAGAGGAATTCCAAAGCTCAAAATTGAAGAAGGAAGAGTATGTGGAGAATGCCAAGTAGGAAAGCAGACTAAGATGTCACATCAGAAGATCCAACATCTTACAACTTCAAAAGTCTTAGAACTTAATTACATGTATTTTATGGGACCTATGCAGGTAGAAAGTCTTGGTGGAAAGAAATATGCTTATGTTATTGTGGATGACTATTTAAGATACACTTGGATAAATTTCATCAGAGAAAAGTCATATGCTTTTGAAGTTTTCAGAGATTTCTGTCAAAAACTTCAATGAGAAAAGGAAAGCAATGTTATTAGAATCAGAAATGATCATGGGAAGGAATTTAAGAATACCAAGTTTGTTGAATTTTGATCATCTGAAGTAATTAGTCATGAATTCTCATCTCCCATTACTCCTCGGTAAAATGGAATTGTAGAATGCAAGAACATGACTATATATGAATCTTCTATAGCCATGATACATGCAAAATAATTACCTTATCATTTTTGGGCTGAAGCAATGAACATTGAATGCTACAATCACAACAGAGTCACTTTGAGGAAAGTACTTCAGCTACACTGTATGAGTTATGGAAAGGAAGAAAACCTACTGTGAAATACTTCCATGTCTTTGGAAGTAAATGCTACATTATGGAAGATCGTGAACGAAGAAGAAAATTAGATCCAAAGAGTGATGAAGGGATATTTCTAGGATACTCTACCAACACCAGATCCTATAGAGTCTACAACACAACAACTAAAGTAATGATGGAGTCTATAAATGTTGTTGTTGATGATCAAGACTTGAACAAAGAAGTTGATGTCTGGGACGATGTTGAAACTTTTCAGAATGCAACTCCAATAAAAACTGAAGACAAAAATATTGATGAACAACCCTTTGGTTCTGATCCTGAAGCTAGTCAAACCAACAAGGGTCCCTCTATCAGGATTCATAAAGATCATCCTAAAGATCTCATCATAGGAGAGCTGGATAAATAAGTCACTACCGGATCAAGGGAAATAATCTCTAACTATTGTTTTATGTCAAAGATAGAGCCAAATAATGTTAAAGAAGAATTAACTGATGAGTTCTAGATCAATGCCATGCAAGAGGAGTTAGCTCAATTCAAGAGGTATGAAGTTTGGGATATTGTCCCAAGGCCTGAAGGATCAAATGTGATAAGAACCAAGTGGGTGTACAAGAAAAAATATGATGAACAGGGAGTTGTTACCAGGAATAAAGCAAGACTGGTTTCTTAGGGATACACTCAAGTTGAGGGAATTGATTTTGATGAGATCTTTGCTCCTATTGCTAGACTTGAATCTATTAGATTAATTCTTGGAGTTTCTTGCATTTTAAAGTTCAAACTGTATCAAATGGATGTCAAGAGTGTTCTCTTGAATGTTTACTTAAATGAGGAAGACTATGTGGAACAACCCAAAGGATTCATTGATCCTAATTTACCTAATCATGTATATGTCTGCACGTGGATTTCGCACAAACGTTCCACTGACCTCCTACACTCGAGGTTTACTTGACTGACCGGCCAAACAAGTCCCAAGACTGCTCTGTCTGATTAGTTATGTTGTGAACTCTTGTAATGTAGAATGGTAATGAGGGTTCTCTGCGTATCTTTTTGGTACTTTTTATGTTTATAGCAGACGCGTGGAGAATGCTTGAACGAAAGGACAAGAAAAGCGAATAAAGGAAAAGTAAAAAAGATACAAATAAAAGGCGAGTATTTTAAATTAACTTGTAATTAAAAATGACTTTAAATACAAAGGTTTTTTGGATGCTATCATACATTTGAGTAAGGGTTTAAATTGTTTCTCTGACACTCGGTACTTTGAGTGTTTCCCTTTACAATGTGAAGAAATGCGATCTTTATAACTGAAACTGAAATCTACTTATATAGACAAATAAAATAATTGTCGGACACTTGTCCAACAAATCAGGTTTTGACACCTGTCAACCCATTCTTCTGGGAACTGTAAAAGCATGGCTTCTCAAAATTCATTTTGATGACAACAACTCAAAATCAAGTCTTGATGGCACAAAAAGGATTGCTCAAAGTTTGATCAAGAATGCATTTTCATAAAAGACTCGAGTATATTGATCGAAAGGTATAAGATTATTTTTCATGAAGTAATAATATTGATAAGTCTTCAATTATAGGGTGTAATCATGTTTTAACATTAGAACAAAATATTGCTTTTTCACTAATTTGTTGTACTGGTTTCTAAGGGAATTTTTATGATTTTTCCTCAAGTAATCGGTTACCTTATAGGTATTAACCGGTTACTTCAACCCAGTTTTCAAATTTTTTTAATTACATTACAGCGTGTAATTGGTTACCCCAGGGGTAGTAACCGGTTACCACTATTCAGAATTGAAAAATTGCATCCTTTCTAAAGACAAGGAAAGGTAAAATTGTTGTTGTTGTATCCCCTGCTAAGAGCAAGTTGAAGAATGTTGTTGTGTCTGATAATGACTCAGACTATGATGTTGAAGATGATGTTCAAAACATTATCCCTGTAAAGAAAGTTGTTGCAAAGAAGACTGTTGTTAGAGCTCCTGATGCTACAATTGACAATATCTCTTGTCACTATGTTAATAGTGTATGGCAGTATGCGTACCAAAAAAATGGCCCTTGGGAGAGAACTTGAAAATGATGGCTTGGATTGCAAGGTAGTGATGGATCTCATTAATTTTGCTTGGTTGTTGAAAAAAAATTCTTGTTCTGAAAATGTTGTTTTTGGTTCTGTTAATTTTGACAATGATGATGTTTCCTCTAGTGATATGGGAAGTTGGTGTATGCTCTCACTCCTTTGAATAGTAATCATGTGTTAAGATTGAGCAGTTTTTCCTGACTGTCTCAATATGGTTCATTATTATTCCCCTTTGATGTGTATAAAATAGGGGGAGTATGATCCTGTTTTGGTATGTTTGACATATTATGGCTAAAAAGGGGGGAGCTAGTTAATCTAATCTAATATGTTTGTTCTGTTACTGTGTTTGGTTGAGTGATTGAGGAGAGTTATTGTTCTGATTGGATGAAGTCTTACCAAATGTTCTATCTTGTGCAACCATAAATATTTTTTCAGTTGCTATGATCTCTATTTTGTGTTTTAGTTTTGTTCCTTCTGGTTGACTGGTTCTGATAATGTTTTATCCACAATTTACCAAAGGGGGAGATTGAAGGTTCTTGGTTTGGCTGCATGTGTAGGAAAACATTATCATGTGTTCTGATGTCTTTTAAGTTGTCTCTAACATGCTTGAAGAACATTTGTGCATGTTTTTTGTGATGTCAGATCAGATGTCGTAACATTTGTTTTATCTGATCTGGAACATCCTGATGCATAAAGTTTTGATTTGATTTTTGCACTTTTTTAGTCGGTGTTTATTTATGTGATTTGCTCTAGTGTCTGAAAATCAAGGAAGTTTTGTTGTCCAATACAGGAGTTTTTCTATGTTAAGTTTTTGGAGATTTTGAAGATCTTTTTATCCTTGATTTGGAGTATATCATGGTATCGTATCTTTAGAAGTTTCTGATATGATCCAAGCCCGTTCAGAATTCTCTATATACAAGATGTTTAACCTAATTGAAAAACATGGAATAATTGTGTATTATGAAGCTTAGTGTTTTTGAGATTTAGGGTTTTCTTGTGTGTGTTTTTGTGAGCCACTCTATTATCATTCTGATATTAAGGTTGGACTGTGTTTTTCATTTGTAATTTGTTAATCCTCTATAAGTTGTTAAGTAGTGATGGTTATGTGTGTTTGAAAGGTGTCTTCGTTTCTTGTTAGTCCTTGTTTGCTTATCACTGTGTGTGATTGAGGGAGAAGTGAGAGGTGTATCTTATCTAAGAGTTCTTAGATAGAAATTGCATTGGGTAATGATTAAGTGTAAAGTGTAGATTTAGTGGTTTAACTCTGAATTGATACTATTGATAATGGATTTCCTTCCTGGCTTGGTAACCCCCATAGTAGGTGTGATTGCACTGAACTTGGTTAACAATTTCTTGTGTTACCGCCCTTTTACTTTATATTTTATTTACCTTGTTAATGTTCAAATATTAATGTTATGACATCTCATATCTGATACCATAATTTCAATAATATTCATGAAAAATGTCTTTGTTTAAACATATCAGAACCAAGCATATTGATATTCGTCATCATTTCATTAGAGAGCTGGTTGTAGAAAATATTGTTGCTTTGGAACATGTAGCCACTAATTTACAACTGACTGACATTTTCACTAAAGCCTTAGATGCTAATTAGTTTGAAATATTAAGGAATGAATTGATCAATAATGTGAATCCTGGTGTTGACATAAGGATAAAGACAAGGAAAGGCAAATTTGTTGTTGTTGTATCCCCTTCTGAGAGCAAGTTGAAGAATGGTGCGGTGTTTGATAATGATTCAGACTATGATGTTAAAGATGATGTTTAAAACATTATCCCTGTAAAGAAAGTTGTTGCATAAAGACTGTTGATAATTCTGACAATGACGTTGCTTCCACTACTCATAGTAAGCAAGATCTGATACATGTTCTTTTCCTTTGTCAAACCATAGACTAGTCACATCTCCAGTCATCTTTCCAACTTGTAGAATCTCATCTAAAGTATCTGAACTAATGTTCAACATCCTGACAGACTTGGTCATTTTATCAAGTTTAGAGTTTAACAATGTTATCGTATTCTCCAAATTGGAGATAGTTTCCAGATGATCTTCCTTCTCAATCTCCATTTGACATATGATTTTCTTCTGTTCCTCTCCTTGTTGGCACACTTCTTCACTTTTAAGGCATAGTTCTCTATAGGAAGTAGCTAACTCATCATATGTAACTTCATCATCCCTGAAATCATAATAATATCTCCCAGTTAGAGTAGTAGCATTCTTAACATATTCTTCTTCAGCTTCACTTTTAGAGTCCTCATCAGACCAAGCCACATTAATACTTTTTTTCTTTTTCTTGAGATGTGTGGGGCATTTAGATCTGATGTGGCCAAAACTTTCACATCCATGAGACTGAACTCCTTTTCATTGAGAAGAGTTCTCTTCAGCCCCTGTATTTCTACCAAAGTCATTTGATCTACTAATGTCATATGAGTTATTGACATTTGGTTTTAACTTCTTGTCCATCTTCAGTGTTGGAAGAAAAGGCAATATTTTTGTTTTTCTTCTCAGATTTGTCACTTATGCCAATCTCAAAAGTTTAAAGAGATCCAATAAGTTCATCCAATCTCATCTTTCTAATGTCATGAGCTTATTTTATGGTAGTGACCTTCATGTCAAATATCTTAGGTAGAGATCTGAGATTTTTTCTTACTAACTTTTCTTCGGACATTGTTTCTCCAAGAGCACTGGATGCATTAACTATCTCAAGGATGTACATATGAAAATCACGAATACTTTCATCATCTTTCATCCTTTAGTTTTCAAATTTTGTGGTGAGCAATTGGAGTCTTGACATCTTTACCTTAGAGGTACCTTCACGAGTAGTTTTGACGATGTCCCAAGCATCTTTATCCACAACACATTTATTAACCAATTTGAAAATATTCTTATCAATTTCATTGAATATAGCATTCAATGCTTTGGAGTTTCCAAGAGCAAGTTCATCTTCATCCTTAGACCAATCCTCTTATGGATTCAAGTCAATTATAGCCTTCCCATCTTTGTCATTCGTAACAGGATGTTCCCATCCGTTCAGAACAGCCTTCCAAGCCATGTTATCCAAGTATTTCAAGAAGGCCACCATTCTTGGCTTCCACTAATCATAATTAGTTCCATCCAGAATGGGTGGTCTATTCACAAATCCTTTTTCCTTGTCCATATTACCAGAAAGTAACTTCCTTATATCTCACCGATACAAAGCAGGATGCTTGCTCTAATACCAATTGAAATTCTGGTATCAGATATGAGATGTCGAAAGAGATGTCACGACATTAATATCTGAATATTAACAAGGTGGATAAAATATAAAGTAAAAGGGCAGTAACACAAGAAATTGTTAACCCAGTTCGGTGCAATCACACCTTCTCTGGGGGGCTACAAAACCAGGAAGAAAATCCACTATCAGTAGTATCAATCAGAGTTAAACCACTCAGTTTACACTTTACACTTAATCATTATCCAATGCAATTTCTATATAAGAACTCATAGATAAGAGACACTTCTCCCTCCCCCTTAATCACATACAATGATAAGAAAATAAGGACTAATAAGAAACAAATACACCCTTCAAAGACACATAACCATCACTGCTTAAAAGCTTATGGATGATTAATAAATTACAACTCAAATACATAGTCCAACCCTAATATCAGAATGATAATAGAGTGGATCACGAGAACACACACAAGAAAACCCTAAATCTCAATATCACTAAGCTTCACAATACACAATCACTCTATGTTTTTCAATTAGATTAAACATCATGTATATAGAGCATTATGAATGAGCCTGAATCATATCAGAAACTTCCAAAGATACGATACCATGATATATTCCAAATCAAGGATAAAAAGATCTTTAAAATCTCCAAAAACTTAACACATAACAACTTCTATATTGGACAACAAAACTTCCTTGATTTTCACAGACACTAGAGAAAATCACATAAATAAACACCTGCTAAAAAGTACTGAAATCAAATAAAAACTTTTTGCATCAGGATGTTCCAGATCAGATAAAACAGATGTTACGACATCTGATATGACATCACAGAAAACCTGCACATATGTTCTTCAAGCATGCCAGAGACAACTTACAAGACACCAGAACACTTGATAATGTTTTCCTACATATGCATCCAAACCAATAACCTTCAATTATGTTATCAAGGAAACTGAGACATCTTTTAAGTTAAATTTTATGCAAGCTTTTGAGAAGCATCGTCTGGAATTTTTTATGGGTTTGAGTAAGAAGTACAACCCAAGTCATGTCAAGGAATTCTATTGTAATGTTAGTAGTAGAAGAAGTGGCTTGGAATGTCAATTTATAGTGAAATTTGTTACATTCATGAAAGCAGATTTTCACAAAGTTTTGGGCTTACAGAAAAAAAATGCAAGGAAATAGATTCTCATAACCATGTTGTTAAGTTCAAACATATTCTATTTTTGGCATTCAAATATAAGAGCATGTTCAAAGATCACTTAAACATTTCAAATTTCTATATCAATCAAATGAAATATGAGATGCATATGCTTCATTGGATAAAAATCAAGATATTCCACAAAAGGCCTAAAAGTAGACGAGAACAGTCAACATTGGTTTGTTCTTAATATGGATTTTTCTCACCATGACAAATGTCAATTGGGTAAAATTCATCACTAACTCAATCATGATTTGTAAGGCAAATTCAAATCACCGTCTTTTCTATACATCTCTAATTTAAACTATTCTTGAAAGGAATGATATCACTTTTGTTGTGAGTCTGACCTCTTTGAAACTCAAAAGTTGTTTAATGATCATTATGTAAGTCAAATGCATTATTATCGGGATGATAATAATGTGTATTACTATCAAAATAAGTTGTGAAATACTTATGAGGATAAGTTTGTTGCTTATTGTCGCTCTTAAAGATTTGCATCCCGGTACAAGCGCGAACGGTCGGTGAAAGGAGAAAGTGAAGATGAAATGAATAGAGTCGCCAGCTAGGCATTTTTATCCCGAAGGAAAGGTAATGCTGCATAAACCTAGAAAAATATGGATAAGACGGTTGCGAACCAGAGAAACTGAGAAAGGGGGTTGGTTACAACCTGGGAAGATATTAGCACCCAGATTGTCCGTCGTACTCGACGGGATCCACACTTGACAGATTGTGTTTAAAAGGGGTAGTATCTGTGCTATCTGTGTGCAAAAGCTGGAAAAGAATATACAAGTGTCAGTGCAAGAAAGTGAAGTGAGGTGCTTAGGAATGAGGCTTAAAAGAATGTTGGAAGAGGGGGGGGAAGACACAAATACTTTTGTTCGATAACAATTAAGTTATGCCTATGTATCCTCTCGTGCAATGAGGAAGTCAGAACACCGTATTTCGACTCAAAGAGACTGAAAGATAAATTGACTGTGAACTGCTCACTTGTCTATGCTCAAGTGTATGACTCGCCTGGCTCGAGTGCTAACTGTCTTGCATTAGACGGAAGAAGCAAGTTCTCGTTTGTGAATGAGTGTGATGAGAAAAGAATCCCGGAGGAGACGATTATTGTTTGTTTTTTGTGTTTTCAGTTTTTTATTGTTTTTGGTGTTTTGCATAGGATTATGAGCTTAAGCCTAAATCATAGGTTGTAAACTCATTATATCCTCCCTGATTAGGGATAATGAGAATACTTATGTGTGAGATAAACATCTCAACTTAGATACCATGATGATGTAGGATTAAGATCATTAACCTACTTGTGATTATTTAGATATTTTTGGGTTTTTGTTTAGTGTTAAGTAATGAGTTTAAGCCATAATCAAAGATTTAGTGGACCCATTACACCATCCTAATAAAAGGATAATAGATGAGCACACTTAAGCTGAGGAAGATATCTCAACTTAATCCATGATTAGGGATTAACCTCATGACAATACAAACCTTTATTAAATGGATTTTAATTAAGGATGAGATTAAGAAGTGGATTTTATGGTTTGTAAGACAACTTGAGGGGGATTTGAACATTAACACTAAGGTTAGTCCTTCTTAACTGTCGCTCCCCGGATTTCCATCCTGGTACAAACGCGAAAGTGGCGCGGAAAAAAGAATAGAGTCGCCAGCCAGGCATTTTTATCCCGAAGAAAGGGAATGGTAATGCTGCACAAACCAGAAGATAGAAGAGGAAGGACACGGGTCCTGCGAACCAAAGAGACTGAGTTCGGGAGTCGGTTACGACCTGGGAAGGTATTAGCACCCAGATCGTCCGCCGTACCCGACGGGATCCACGCTTGCAAAGATAACTATTTCAAAGGGTGAGGGGATGAAAACTGCAGCAAATAAATGAAAATGAAAAGCAACTGGAACTGGAAAAGAAATGAAATAAGAAAGCAAAAGGGAAAATGTAAGGAAAATAAAGATTGTGCTCGAACGGGCCCTACCCCGCTGCATACGTACCTCATCAGGATAATGAGGATCAGAGACGTCGTAGTTCCCCTAACTAGGGGTACTAAAAGGAAAGTTTCCTGTGAATTAGGGCTTGAACTGCCTATGCCATTGCTCAGGTGTTGCAGACTCGGACGACGAGTGCGTAACCATCTTGCAAAGTGACAAGTAGGAGCAAGTTCGCGGACGGAGCGAATGAGGTGAGAAAAGAATTCTCGAAGGAAAGACGCTTATTGTTTGTTTGGTGTTTTTCAGAAGCTTTTATGAGTGAAAGTTTGCGTAGGTAAGTGTACCTAAGCCTTACTCAATGGGATGTGTACATCTCACATCATCCCGAAATGGAATGCACAAGAGGCACACCTATCTATGGAGGAAATCCCTAAAGCTAGCCCCACAGGTGAAGGCTTAAGCACACTGGCCTATTACCATTATTAAGTATTTTTGTGTTTTTTTTGGTTAAGAAGTGTCTTTTAACTTTTTTCTTTGTGAGGTACTCATGCTAAGACCTATCTACCACGAGTGATGGCTCACACCTCGCCCCGAAATGGAACGTGTGCAAGCATCTCATAGCAAAGTCTCATGTCACATGAAAGCACTCAACCTTTATTAAGTGAATTATAAATAAGTTTGAAGATGAGAAGAGAAAAAAGAACCAAAGGAGCAAAAGGAAAAACTAGGGGGAGTTTCTATCCTAAGTTAGCATGCATGGAGTTCCTAGGGTTTGTGAGGTCTTTCTAACCTAAAAAGGATCTCAAGAGAAGAAGAAGAATATAAGAGGAGAGATGAGAAAGGCCTAAGCCCAACAAGAAGATGTTAGTCCATATAAATAATAAGAGAGGAGATGAGAAATGGAGATGTGGAACTCAATTCCCACATCTCAACCTTACCATAGCCCCTGCAAGATTAGTGTAATAACATAAAATCAAGGCATAAACCAACAAGTCAGAAGTTACTCAAGCATATAGGCATGGAAATGAGCTCACAAGATGATAAGAAAAGCAACATAAGATCACATTGAGATGATTAGAAGTGAAACAAGTGCAATGAAGGCATGCTTAACACTTAAAGAAATAAAGCACATAAAAGAGACCCAACACCAAGACTCAAGGAGACTCAAACCCTATCCTAAGACCAAGAGCAACCATAGACCTCTAAAGGACCCCAAAAGATGAAGAGAAGTTGGCACAAGTGCCCTTCTAAACTTAAAAGATACTAGAAGACTCAAAGAATGCAAAACTAGGCAAGGTGAGGAAGAAAATACCCAAGAAAAAGATACAAGCACTTATAAATTCTACCCAACCATAAAAGCACTCCCCAAACACAAGGAAATGAGAATCCAAAAGGGTTTGCAAAAATACAGCACCAAACTAGGTCAATGAGGCTCAAGGGTGCAAGGTATCACCATTTAGGGTTTTAAAAATTAAGGCACAAGTAACTCAAGCAAAGTCCAGCAAGGAAGTTTGTGAAAAATCCAAGATAAATCATGAAGATAGTAGAGTGTCTTAGTATTTGAATGCAAAAAGAATGGGGTTCATTGCTTAAAGGATGAGAAAAATAGAAATTGGACAAGGCAGATTGGTCTATGAGAGTTCACAAGAAAGCAATGCTCAATGTTGAGTTTATTTGGCCACGTGGGATAAAAATAAAAATCTGGAAAAATCATGATAAAAAACTAGATGAATCAAGGAGTGTATATGAATTTTTTTGGATTTTTTAGAGTTAAAGAAATATTTTAAATGAATTAAAAGCAAATGGAATAAATTGGTAAAGAAAAAAAATGAAAATAAAGCAAATGGGCCAAAGGGGGTGCAAGGAGCAAACATGCTAGTTGGAAAATGCAATGGGCCGCGCATGGGGGGGTGCTGATAGCTCTGAATATGCAGCCCCTTCTTCTTCATGAAGAAACCCTAAAATTATCACCACCATTAATGAACAAAACCCTAACCCTAAACCCTAGCTTCATGAAAATCCAAACTAAGTCACGACCGACCATGAAACTCTCCAGAATACATAATCTAACATCACTAAACACAAATACATGCTTGGATTGAATTAAAACTCAAAGAAACTCAAGATATGAATGAAAATAAAATTGTCCATGAAACTTTAAATCACCATAACTTTGTGAATACTCAACCATTTCACAAACTACAAAGAGCATTGTAACCAGCACAACATGAGGATTCTAAAACACACAACCAAACACATTTATATGAGATTCGAAATTTGAGTGTACCTAAGGTGGTGTTCAAAATTTGAAGTTAAGAATGGTATAGAATGATGGCAAATGATCTCCTTATCCCCTTAGATGCAAAATAAATGCATCTAAGGCTTTGCAAACTTGTAAATCCAGCAATGTGCTTCCTTATGCTTCAAAGCTTCTCAAATGGCCACTTGAACAAACTTCACTATAAATCTAGATCCATGGGTGCTTAATGATCCTTGAGATGAGAGGAGTATGAATGTGGTTTTGGATTGAAGAAAGCTTGCCTAGATCAAAAGTTATGGCACAAAATGCAAATGTGCACAAGAAATGAGAAATGGATGATTCTTGAAGAATAATCCAAACAAATGGTATGGAAATGATCTATGAGTGATGAGGATTAATAATCCAGCAAGAGTTTTGTGAATGGATTCTTGTAGCAAGAGTTTGTGGAGAATAAGCAATTTTGCATAAAAGATGAGAATGAGAGAATGAGTGTGTAATCTGGCTGCCTCCAACCCTAATTCTGATTGTTATGGAATATATATGGCAATGCAAAAGGGTTAGAACAAATGCACGTGAGAGAGGGCTGATTTTTGTGAAAATGCAATTTTGGCCCAAGTGTGCCATAAGCATGCCAAGCTCATGATTTGCTGGCCTCTCTTGCATGTTCATTCACCATCCTACCAATGATTCCCAGCAAACAACTTCAGCCCTTGGATGTAAGCTATCACACAATGGTCATGCCTTATGCAAATTCAAGTGTAAAATGCAAGTTTTATGGAACTTTTTCATGTGCATGAATTTTTCCACTTTTCTTTGAGCCAAATGACCTAAATGGGATGCATTTTAATTGTGTAAACTTACTTTGGACATAGCATAGCAAATTATCCATTTTTGAGCCTTTGTGCAAATGGCTCGGCCTTGAAACTTGGAAATTTGCCCTAAAATACCTAAATTTTCGAGGGCCCTATCTCTCAAACCATAAATCCCATGAAAATGTACTTGTACTTTTTAAAAATGGCAGCCCTTACTCTCCAACTTTCATGTTTACTTTGGGTCCATTTGAATATTTTTTGATCAAGTTAAGGCCTTGTGAAGTTTTAGGTCAAACTAGCCAAAAATATTAACTTTTCCATGACCAACTTTGTGCACTTTTGCCAAAACCCCTCAAACCACCAAAATTCTTGTACTTTAAGCTCACCAAACATCTTTAAACATTGAATAGACCTCATTTGGCCAAAAAAATTGGGTTGGACCCTTTGGAATGGCACAATTGACTTTTTCTGGGCCCAGTTGACTTTCTGCTTCATCTGCAAGTAACTGAAGCAATGACTGACTTCCACTTGGAATTTTTCCATGAAAATTGACATGTAGGAACCTCTTATCATATAGAAAACATTGCCCAAAAGAGTTGGCCAAAATTATGAGGTTAAGGCCCTTGAAGCCAAAACCCTAATTTGGTTGCACTGCTTAGGAGCCTTGCATTGTCTTGAAACTTGTGATGATTAAACAATCTTCTGAGCTTTTGCAAGTGAACTTGGCCTTGCCAAAGGAGTCTAGACTCATCATAGTCCTCTCACAAATCCATTGGAACCCTTGCCTTGGCTTAAATGGCCTTCAACAGCTCCCCAGATGGCCATATGCCTCATGCTAGGGCTTGATGCTTGTCATGCTTTATTTTTCTATGCTATAATGCTATATATATGATATGCTTATGATGCAAATGGTGTATTATGATGCTTAAAATGAAGAGGGAAAATTTGGGGTTCTACATTAACCAATAAAGGAAGAATTAGAACCCTAATGCAAGGCCCAAGTTACAAGCTATTGTCTTAGTGATTATTAGATGGATTGATTAAGAGGTTTAAACAAATTAAGGGTTTAACACTTAGGATTAAAGTTATACACTCCATCCTAAAAGAAGGATGCAAGCATAACCCTAATCACAAAGTCTTAAAACCTTAAAGGTTTAGTCTCTAATGATGAGATGAGGAGAGAGACACATAGAAGACACAAAGGTAAAAGCTAAAGGGGGACTAATCACAACCCTAATTATTGTCATGCTTGGATGTTCCTATGGTTTGTAAGGCTTGCAAGAGATCTTCCAAGAAGCCACCAATGGAAGAAGCAGATGAGAGAAGGAGAAGCAGAAGAAACAAGTTACTTACTTCACTGAAGAAGATAAGTAACTTGGAGAAAGAAAGTGAATGATGAACATGAATGAGCAAGCTCACTCTAAAGCAAATGCAAATTCAGCAATGATGCATAAGAAGAATGAGAAGAGAAATGAGAAATGAAGGCAAATTCACTTCTCAAATTACTTACCACCTGAAAATGTTAGCATTAAGGAAAGAAATGACATGAAAATGAAATGTAGGCAAAGGTAAACCAAAACCAGAAGCATAAACATGATGCAAATGATGCTATGAGATGACTCAAATATATATCAAGTGTTATGAATGTTCATACAAGAGATGGAATGCAAAGGATGCATGCTTTGAAGTTTGAAAGTTCATGAAAGTTCATGGAAAGAAATGAATGCACATCATGGAAAATGAATGAAGAAATGATCAAACATGATTCTAATATGTCTTAAGATGTCTAAGATGACATGTGAATGCATGAAATATCATGGCAAGTTCATGTATGGATGCATATGCAAGATGTATGCAAATGGATATGAGAAATTAGGGTTTTATGACAACATGAGATGCAAAAGTCAAAAACAGAAGCAAATCATAAGATAAAAAATTTAAAATGAGCTCAAAGGAACCCAACCCCATATGATTTCACACCCCAAAGGAGGAGGTCCAACTCTTAACCTAAAGAAAGTTATGATTTTTCTAAGTTATTTAGGCTTTTAAGGTACCTTGAGAGGAAAAATGCAAATCAATTTGAAAATTCAAGATAAATTTGTGACAAAATATGCTAGACACTACATTCTATATGAAGATCAATTCAAAAAGAACCAATGTCAAACCCTTCATGGTTAGGCAGAAAAGAATTCTTGAAGTTAGGGTTCAAAAATGGGATTTTTATGAGCCCTAAATTCAAGAAAAATGTCAAAGAGTGTTCAAAACCAAAACGAAATTTGTATGAATGGTTTGACAATGTTTCTAAATGTCCTAAGATGCAATGTGAATTTTTTGGGAATTTTTGGAAACCTAAATGGTATTTTAATTAATTAATTTCCATTAATTAATTAAAATAAACATTTAAATATTTTTGACAACTTTTGGTTTAGCTCACTTTTCTTCAATTTTGTGAACTTCCAAGCACTTCAATGATCAAATAAAGATCATATAACTTCAATTTGATGAAAAATTCACTTTGGTTCCATTGTTGGGGGCCTCAGATGCCCTGATTTTGCTCTGACTTGCTCAAGAAGTTACCCAATGGACAGATGACTTCCTCAATGAATTTCTTCATCAAACTTGGTACACATGATCCTTATAACATATTGAGACCATTAGAAACAAGAATGGCCAAAAAAATTGGATTTATGGCCTCTGAAACCAAAACCCTAATTTCAAGTCATCTGTGCAGTGAAACCCTAGCTCAGCTTCCATGATTTCCAAGTTCTTGTGATTTCTTGACTTCCTTGATCTTTGAGGGATATAATATGATGATTGAACATACATGGACCCTCTTGGAATGATTGGAAGCCTTTGGAGTGACTCAAATGGACCGTTGGATTGCTCAGATCACAAACCCTAGATGCAGATGAACTTGGACTATGTAGATGAAACAAAAATGCAATATGAAATGATATGCTTAAACTAATGCAAATATGAAAAATCACAAGCCATGGTGTGAACTTAGTGAGGGAAAATTTGGGGTGTTTACAGCTGCTCCTATTCAAACATGAGTTAGCTGTGCAGGATGTAAGCGACGGGCTTATCAGACAAACAAGATAACTTGTGGTTGAATACCAAAGACTGTCCGAAATTTGCACTCACTGGGGAGAAAAAGAAAAGGGATATAAATTGTAAAAGATAGCATAGCAAAAGTATTAAATGAAAGCGATGGAGGACGACCATCGAGCAGAGGACGACTGCTAGGGGATGGAGCAATGACTGGGACGACCGACATGCTGGGGAAATAAGAAGTCATGATGGGGACGGCCATCAAGCAAAGTGACAAGGTTTTCTGGGGATTAAAGTAAAGGCAATGATGGGGACGGCCATCAGATTTGCAAAGTAAAGTAAATAACGATGGGGACAGCCATCGGTTCAAAGAATAAGTGAAATATTGATGAGGGACGGTCATCAAAGGTGAAGGACGTACACCTAGCAGGGGACGGCTGCTCATTATCACGGCATAGGACGAATGCCAGATAGAAAAGGTCGATGATGGGGACGGCCATCGGATAAGCATGATGAAGGACGATCATCAAGAAGGTGAAGGACGATCACCTAGCAGGGTACGACTGCTCTCGGGGTTTATCATGACATAGGACGAATGTCAGATAACAGGATCAACGACGGGGACGGCTGTAACACGGTGGGAGAACTGACTTTAAGTGATGTTGCGGATAGCAAGAGTCGCCACCGACTTTTATTTTATCCAAAAGGAAAGGGTATAAAAGAACAGGAAAGACCTTAAGAGAATATTTTGGGTCCGGGGGGTAGGTTATGTAAAGGGAAGGTGTTAGCACCCTTTACATCCATGGTTATCCATGGGCTCTTAGTTACTTAGCTCACTTTAAATTGTTTTTTGAAATTGTGGTGTGTGAATAGAAAAATTTTTCAGAATAGTTAATAATAATCCATGTACGGATGTGTAAAAACTTGTTTTTTGAAAATTTGTTTGAAATTGTGAAGAGTTTGAAAAGTGGAGTGAGCAAGCAACTAAGAGGTACCTACCCTAAAGTTTAAAGTCTTTCTTATTCTTTATCCTTTCATTGGTAAGACTATCCCTACTATTAAGGAGTAGGTAGTCATTACCTTGGATGTGAGGGACATGAGAGGGACATTCTGTTTTTATGAAGGCAACTGTGGGGTGCATTAAGCATATATGAGGGACTATCATCATTATTCAAAGGGACTTGATTCGTATAAGCAACCATGAGGGACTTGATGATTTTTCTTTTTAAAGGGACTTGCTTTATACACCCCACTTGACCTTATTCGTAGGCAACTTGAGGGATAACCTTAGAAATGTGAGACGGCGATTAAAAATCGACTTACGTGTGTGTGAGTGTTTAATTTAATTATCTTTGATTAAAATGATCTAATTTATTTTAAATAACATACATGTCTTGCACTCCCTAATTACTAACCATAACAAAAATAAAAATATTTACAAATTTACATCCGAGGAATAATTACAACATTATAATAATAAGCAAAATAAATAGCAAGATAAATAATAAATAAATAAGCAATAAATAATAAAAATAAATAATAAGGGGTTAGTAATAATAAAATAATAATAATTTAGAAATAATAAACAAGGTTAGAAACATAATAATAAAAATATAATGATAAATAATAATATGGTTAGTAAATAATAAAGATTAGTGAAATATATAAAATTAATAAAGCAAAATAAATAATATGGTTAGTAATAACAATTATAATAATAATAGATCAACAATTTTTAATATAAACAATTATATTTAGAAAAAAAATATGAGCAAACAATTATTTTAATTTTACAAATTATATATCATAATTACAAAACTTAATTATTATAAATTCAATTATTTCTAAATAAACAAAAATTATAAAAAAAGTGTTCACATATTATATAAAGAGAAAAACAAATTATAAGCATATTTACAAGATTAAAATTTTTTATTAATTCAATTATTTTTTTTATTTTTTTTTTAAGACAATGATTTAAATTATAAACATAGTGTAAAATATATTTACATATTATATGAAGAAAAGAGTTTATAAGTATATTTAAAAAATTATATACATGATAATTATGATAAGAATTAGAAAATAAAAATCATTTTGGAAAATAGAATTAAGTTTTATTTAGAAAATATTTTTAGGGTTTTGTTAGAAAATTAGGGTTTGTTTGTATACAAAAATTTATTATTTTTTTTAACCAACTATATAAAATTATCTTAACTAATATAAACTATACAAATAAAATTCAAATTGAGAAATCAAGAGTTTTAGATAATTTTAAGAATTGGGATACATAATATATACATGTATAATTTAATTTTTATTAATATTAAGAAAACAATAACACTAATTAATTAAAGAAAATAACACTAATTAATTAAAAAAAAAATTAAAATAAAAAGAATTTGCAAAAAACTTACCTGGGTGAGGCTTGAACCCCTGTCCTTCTGATTACCAGCAACAACACCAACCACTAAGCCAACCAGGCGCAGGTGACAATAAGGGAGACCCACTTTGTTTTGTGCCTTGCCTTGAAAATCCAGGAAAATAGAGAAACAAAAAGGCCTGGGGTGGGAGTTGAACCCAGGACCTTATGAATGTAAGCATGCGCGCGCTACCGCCTGGCTGGAAGAGCCCATCTGAGTATATCCAGCTTACCACCAGGGCACACACGCGCGTGTGATAGCAAACAACAAAACAACAATAAAATAAATTAACATAATTTGAATTTTTGAATGCGCGGGAGATGATCTTCTTCTTCCTTGAGACCTACGATTTTTCCTGCGAAACTTTCCATCAAGATACCTGCGAAAGTCAGTTTTGCAGCAATACCTATGGATCTCGTTCATGGTTAAAACTGTAAAATTTCAATAAATTAATCAGTCAAACATGATCACCAGACCATTTGGAATCAAACCACGTTTTTAGAATCAATTTATATGGCCTAGAACATAAAGCCCTAATGGAGGATAGAAACCCTAGCAATGGCTGAATCTGTATAAGGTCACGAAAATCCAATTGATTTGTCCAGAATTGTTCACAAGCTTCAACTAACATCAAATAAACACACAAATTCCATTAATAATGATCAAATAATGAGAATCGAAAAATAAATTTGCAAGAACAACAAGGCTACGGGTTGTTCATATATGCATGCTATGGATGTGTATGGGCATTGGTTTTGCTTCATGGATGATCAAGGAACCTCTCTGTGTTCTTAGTTTACCTTCTAAAGCCCTGGAATATGGAATCCGAATCTCACTTTTTTGATGAATTTTTTATTTCTGAAACTTACCCTTGAGCTGCTGGATTTCGTCCTTGGTCAATGGCAATGAGTTTAGTATATATAGGAGACTCAATTAGGTCAAAAACTTTGATTGATTATGTGGAAGTTTTGATATTTTAAGATTGAGAAAGATCATGCCATGAAATCTCAATATTTTCTCATGAAAGCTTACTATTTTTGTATAAATCATATGATTCCTTTCCCTCTCAACTTCAATCACCCATTAAGACTTTCTAGAATCAATCACAAAAATAAATCTTCATTTTTAATATTTTATTTAAATTTAAAATGATTTTAAGTATAAAAAATCATAATAAATTAATTAAATAAAATAAAAATTATGAAAATATTATGGAAATTTCGTGCATGATGTTATTGTATGGGTTGGGTCATAATTTGGCCAGCCCATTTGGAGAAAATTGCTTTTAGGCCCTCATTTTCATCATAAACCATCACAAATTTTCCCAACTTTGCAAGGGCACATATCCCTAAATTTTAAAGGTATGAGGGTGTTCTTGGACTTTTTGGAAATCTTGAAGAGTCCTCTAAACAACCCCATTGGTTTCAGGTCCATATCATTTACCAATCTCAAGTTATGCCCTTTTGAAGTTGTTGACTTTTTGTTGACTTTTGAAATGACCTATAATGTCTTAGCTCATATCTTCCAAATGAAGCATTTTTGGGCTTAACTTTAAACATAAAAGTTGTAGGGAATTAAATTTCCTTCAAAATGAGCTTTGGATGGAGACTTGGTGATGAAGTATGTGAAAGTTATGGCTGGTCAAAGTTCAGTTGACTTTTACTGAGGAAACCCTAATTTAGAAACTCCTGATTATTGATGATCTGGAATCTCCTTGATGAATCATGATCAACCCTTGATCAAATGATGAATTTTACTTCATATACTTGATGTTGGCATAAAATCATGAAGTTTGACTTTGGTTTGACCACAGTTGACCTCAGTTTGACTTTTTAACTGCATTGACTGATTTTGACTTATCTGATCATCTGACTGAGCAAACTTTTGAAAAAAGTCTTGAAACTTGTCATGGGGGTTCTTATACACATATGAGATGTTATGAAACTCACTTGAGGTATTGGAAGTCCATTTAGCCTGATTAAAGTCAAAACCCTAGTTTTGGATGCATTGCTTAAGAGGTGCATTGTCTGAGGGAATTGTCAACTCTTCTGACCCATTGTGAACTTTGTGAACCTTGTGAACCATCATAAAATGTCTTGTGAACCTCATGGGAGATATTGTGAAACTTGTGAACCTTGTGAACCTCATGAAGTGGCTTTGTAGACCTTATAAACCTCAGGAAAGGTATGTAATCATTGTGAATCTTGTGAACCTTGTGAACCTTCATAAAGTAACTTGTAGACTTCATGAACTTCATGAAAGGTCTTGAAGATGTTGAGAAACTTGTGAACCTTGTGAACCTTCAAGAAGTGACTTGTAGACTTCATGAATCTCATGAAAGGTATTGAAAGCATTGTGGGACTTGTGAACCTCGTGAACCTTCAAGAAGTAACTTGTAGACTTCATGAACCTCATGAAAGGTTATGCAAGTGTTGGAGAACTTGTGAACCTTCTTAGAACACAAAGTCTTGTATTGTGAGGGCAAATTTTGGGGTGCAACAGCTGCCCCTGTTCAATTTTCTGAAACCTGAGGGGTTAGATTGGTATATTTGCCAGTCGTAACCTGGAAGGTTGAAGGGGATTGAACACAAAAGCCCAAAAATTTGCACTCACCAGTGCATAGAGTGATATTGATGGTTGGTTGAATATGATTGAGTGGGCTTAAAGATGCCACTAGGGGAAAGTTTTTCAGATATATTTCTTGGAAGATAAAGCAGTCCAAAATATGGAGGTATAATGAAAGCTGTCAGGAGTCTGGAGCAGTCCTGAGGTATTGATGATTATGCTTTCAGGATACTGGAGTAATAATGATGTAACAGCATGTCTTCATGAGGATAGAGCAATCAATAATGATAACCCTAAAGCAGTCTTGAAGTAATGATATGATTTCAGGAGGATAGAGCAATGAATAGCTCTAAAGCAGTCTTGAAATAATAAGATGGCTTCAGGAGGATAGAGCAATCAATAGCTCTAAAGCAGTCTTGAAATAATAAGATGGCTTCAGGAGGATAGAGCAATCAATAGCTCTAAAGCAGTCTTGAAGTGATGATTTCAGGAGGATAGAGCAATCAATAGCTCTAAAGCAGTCTTGAAATAATAAGATGGCTTCAGGAGGATAGAGCAATCAATAGCTCTAAAGCAGTCTTGAAGTGATGATTTCAGGAGGATAGAGCAATCAATAGCTCTAAAGCAGTCTTGAAATAATAAGATGGCTTCAGGAGGATAGAGCAATCAATAGCTCTAAAGCAGTCTTGAAGTAATGATATGATTTCAGGAGGATAGAGCAATGAATAGCTCTAAAGCAGTCTTGAAATAATAAGATGGCTTCAGGAGGATAGAGCAATCAATAGCTCTAAAGCAGTCTTGAAATAATAAGATGGCTTCAGGAGGATAGAGCAATCAATAGCTCTAAAGCAGTCTTGAAGTGATGATTTCAGGAGGATAGAGCAATCAATAGCTCTAAAGCAGTCTTGAAATAATAAGATGGCTTCAGGAGGATAGAGCAATCAATAGCTCTAAAGCAGTCTTGAAGTGATGATTTCAGGAGGATAGAGCAATCAATAGCTCTAAAGCAGTCTTGAAATAATAAGATGGCTTCAGGAGGATAGAGCAATCAATAGCTCTAAAGCAGTCTTGAAGTGATGATTTCAGGAGGATAGAGCAATCAATAATGATAACTCTAAAGCAGTCTTGAAGTCATGAGAAGTTATCAGGAGGATAAAGTAACCCTGAGGTTACAATAAAGCAGTCCCAAAGTAATAAGAAGCTTATCAGGAGGATAAAGTAACCCTAAGGTTACAATAAAGCAGTCCCAAAGATCATTTGTTTGTTGTATAATTAACCTGAAACAAGGTAGCTTTTGTATAATAACATTAGTTTATGCTTGATGTATGCATGTATGATATGATGCACTTAGGTAATGTACTATATGTCTATGGATATGTATGTTATGGTATGATATAAATGATGTATGTATGATATGATATTGCCGGAAGCGTCTGGATATCTTCGTATAACAACTGCTGGCCAGGGAAAATAAATCCCGATTTGTTGTTGAAGAATATATAACCCTCTGTCTGCTGGGGATAATAAGGTATAGATATAACTTCCCGTATGCTGGGGATAGATATCACCTCCCGTATGCTGGGATAGTAAGGTATATATAACCTTCGTCTTCGTTTGATGGTAGAGTAGATATAACATCCCGTCCTCGTTCGTCGTACTCTTATTGGAAAGTAATTTCCCAAATATCCGTATGAGGATAAAAGAGATGGATATAAATTCCAGGGGAGATAAGGCTTTATGAAGATGGATTCGTCCTACTGAGAGTTTGTAACTGTCTTGTAAAGGTGAACCGGCGAAGCTTCGTTGAAATCCTCCCCTCGTTCGTCCTTAGTAAATACTATTACTGCATTTTCATGCATTTCTGGTAAACATCAATCATATTAAAAACATACATGCATTTTTGGTAAACATTAATCATATTCAAAAGCATACATACATTCGAACATAATCAATGGACGTTTCGCTTATGTAAATAGGGTAAAAGTAAATCTGGATTCAAAAGATGGAATTTATTTATATCAAAAGGTGACCCATACACGGGTAAGTTTGTACAAGGAGACATAAACCCTAGTAAGAGGATTTTGTCGTAAAGTTTTTTACAAAACAAAGAGAGTCAGCTATGTGGGAAATAATCCTATTGAGTTTCAATTCTACTATTGCCATTCAAGTATCTCATCTTCTTGCTGTTGAGACGGAAACGATTGAACTGAGCTTTATCTGTTTGAGCTTGAGTAAGTAGTACAACTGGTTGCAGTTTCATGGGTGATCCAAACGAGACATAGTCATACGCTTTAATCCCTAACTTTTGCCTGGATTGCCCTTTCAGGTTTTCAATCCACCGGGATACCCTTTTTTTGCCCAAGCCGCCTTTTCAGGTTTTCGACTTGCCGGGTGTACATCTTTTTATATATATCCCTAATTTTTGCCCAAACCCTTTTGGTTTGCCGGGATGCCCTTATTTTTGCCTAGGCCTGTCAACCTAGCGGGTCTCTTTTTATGCGTAGTATTTTTTAACTATGTCTGCATTTACAGGCTGTGGGAAGTCTTCACCATCCATTGTAGTTAGTATCATGGCACCTCCTGAGAACACTGTTTTGACTACAAATGGTCCTTCATATGTTGGAGTCCACTTGCCCCTAGGATCACCCTGTGGTAATATGATACGCTTGATTACCAAGTCACCAGCCTGATATACTTTTGGCTTAACCTTCTTGTTAAAAGCTTTGATCATTCGTTTCTGGTACATCTGGCCATGACAAACTGCTGCTAACCTCTTCTCATCAATCAAATTTATCTGGTCAAGTCGAGTCTGAATCCACTCATCTTCATCCAATCCTGCATCCTTCATAATTCTTAAGGAAGGAATCTGAACTTCAATGGGCAGAACTGCTTCCATACCATAGACTAAGGAGAATGGGGTTGCCCCTGTTGAAGTACGTATTGTGGTACGATAACCATGAAGAGCAAATGGTAACATCTCATGCCAATCCTTGTAAGTAACAGTCATCTTCTGTACAATCTTCTTAATGTTCTTATTAGCGGCTTCAACTGCCCCATTCATCTTTGGACGATACGGAGAAGAGTTGTGATGCTTAATCTTGAAATGCATGCAGAGATTAGTAATCATAGTGTTGTTCAGATTAGAGCCATTGTCAGTGATAATCCTTTCAGGGATGCCATACCTACATATGAGATTATTCTTAATGAATCGAGCCACCACATTCTTAGTAACAGATGCAAATGAAGCTGCCTCCACCCACTTTGTAAAATAATCAATAGCAACCAGGATGAAACGATGCCCATTAGAAGCAGTAGGCTTGATCTCACCAATCATATCAATGCCCCACATGGAAAAGGGCCAAGGAGCAGTCAGCACATTCAATGGTGATGGAGGTACATGAACTTTATCAGCATAGATTTGACACTTGTGACAAGTTCTGGAGTGTTGATAGCAATCAGCTTCCATGGTAGACCAATAGTAACCCGCTCTCAATATCTTCTTTGCCATAGTATGACCACTAGAATGAGTGCCGAAGGTCCCATCATGCATCTCTTCCATAATCTCAATTGCTTCCTTCTTATCCACACAACGAAGCATAGTTGAATCATGATTACGCTTGTACAGAATCCCATTACTCAAAAAGAACTTAGTAGCAAACCTCTTCAGGAACTTCCTATCTTTGACAGATGCCCCTTCAGGGAACTCCTGAGCTTCGAGATATCTTCTCACTTCATAGAACCAAGGCTTCTCCTCTGCCCCTTCAGTGTCAATCTCATTGCAGTATGCAGGCTTTTCAAATCTATCAATAGTAATCTTGGGAGCTTCATCATCCCAACTGATCTCAAACATAGATGCCATGGTGGCCAAAGCATCTGCCAACTGATTTTCTCTCCGTGGAATGTGCTCAAAGGTAATTTCTTTGAAATGTGGGATCAAAGACAACACATGCTCTCTGTAAGGAATGAGGTTATCATGCTTGGTATCCCAATCTCCTTTAATCTGACTTACTACCAGGGCTGAATCTCCATACACATCAAGGAACTGAATCTTCATATCAATAGCAGCTTTAATACCCAGGATACATGCCTCATATTCAGCCATGTTATTGGTACAATGGAAACAAAGTCTAGCAGTAATCGGGGTATGACAACCTTCAGGGGAACTAATCACAACACCAACACCATTACCAAGTGCATTAGAGGCACCATCAAAAACCATAGTCCATCGGGATCCTTGTTCAGGTCCGTCATATTGTCCAGGTTCTTTGGTAATAATCATAATGTCTTCATCAGGGAACTCAAAATTCATTGACTGGTAATCATCCACTGCTTGATGAGCCAAATGATCAGCAACAACACTTCCTTTAATGGCCTTCTGAGTAGTATACTGTATGTCATATTCTGTCAAGATCATTTGCCATCTTGCAATTCTTCCGGAGAGAGCAGGTTTCTCAAATATGTACTTGATTGGATCCATCTTAGAAATCAATAAGGTAGTATGGGTCAACATATACTGTCTTAGTCGGCGAGCAGCCCATGCCAAAGCGCAGCAAGTTTTCTCGAGCAGTGAGTATCTTGTTTCACAGTCGGTAAACTTTTTGCTAAGGTAATATATTGCCTGCTCTTTTCGACCAGACTCGTCATGTTGCCCCAACACACACCCTATTGAGTTGTCTAGCACTGTTAAGTACATAATCAAGGGTCTTCCATCAACTGGTGGCATCAAAATTGGTGGTTCTAGCAGGTATCTCTTGATTTCATCAAAGGCAGTCTGGCACTCATCATTCCATTCCATCACCTGATCTTTCTTCAACAACTTGAAGATTGGCTCACAGATGGTAGTTAATTGGGAAATAAATCTTGCAATGTAGTTCAATCGTCCCAAGAAACCTCTAACCTCCTTCTCAGTACGGGGAGCTGGCATCTCTCGTATAGCTTTTACTTTTGCAGGATCCACTTCAATACCTTTTCCACTGACAATGAAACCCAGGAGCTTTCCAGATCTAACTCCAAAAGTACACTTGTTTGGATTCAATCTCAACTTGTATTTCTTCAACCTCTCAAACAACTTGTGCAGATGATCAAGATGTTGCTCTTCATTCTGAGATCTGGCTATCATATCATCTACATATACCTCTATCTCATGATGAATCATATCATGAAACAAAGCCACCATAGCACGCTGATATGTTGCCCCTGCATTTTTCAAACCAAATGGCATTACCTTACAGCAAAAGGTCCCCCACTGTGTCACAAATGTTGTCTTCTCCTTATCTTCAGGTGCCATCTTGATTTGATTATAACCAGAGAAACCATCCATAAAAGAGAATACCTTATGCTGAGCAGTGTTGTCTACCAGAATATCAATGTGAGGAAGTGGAAAGTCATCTTTAGGGCTAGCCTTGTTCAAATCTCTGTAGTCTACACACATACGCACCTTACCATCTTTCTTAGGAACTGGTACCACATTTGCAACCCACTGAGGATAAGAAGTCACTGCCAAGAACCCTGCATTGAACTGTTTCATTACCTCTGCCTTAATCTTTTCTGACATTTCAGGACGCATACGACGAACCTTCTGTTTCTTTGGACGACAATCTTCTTTCACTGGCAAACGGTGAACCACAATGTCTGTATCCAACCCTGGCATATCTTCATAAGACCAAGCAAAGATCTCCACATAGTCACGTAACATCTGAATCAACCTGCTCTTGACACTGTCCTCTAAATCAGCCCCTATCTTGACCTCTTTTCTGTTTTCTTCAGTTCCCAGATTCACAACTTCGACTGGCTCTTCATGTGGCTGTATAGCTTTCTCTTCTTGTTGTAACAACCTAGCAAGCTCTACAGGTATTTCACAATCGTCCTCATTTCCGTCTTTAGTTTGATAGATCGGATTCTCGAAATTGTAATTGGCAATAGTAGAACTGTTATCAACAGGATCCAGAGTGGATGAGGATCTGCATTTTAGTGATGTGGGTGTGTGTAAGAACACATAGCTGATAAAACAAAAATGAAAGAAAAGAAAGACAAGGAACACAATATTTACGAAAACGAAACGTCCACTGATTTTATTGAATGAAGTATGCAAATGAAATGACAGCCCGTAACAAGCATACCATTGTGCCCCGGGTAAGGCACATGGCTTGAAAGTTTTATTGTTCAGAAATTACAAATTTAAAAAACACAACACAGTAATAGTATTTACTCCTGACTAAAGGAGATAGGGATAACATCTTCAGCTTTCCAATTATTGAGTCCAGCACCCACAGTAGGAAAAATCCATGCATCCAAGTTGTAGTCTTCATCATGATCTCCCACAGCATTAATCTGGTCCTTCACAACCCCTTGACTAGTGATACGGGCAGCATGAGCACGACGAACAGCCTTCTGGGATTCTGCAGTGAAACCCAAACCAAATTTGTCCGACTTGTATGGAATATCAGGAAGCTGACCCCAAATAGTACAACCACCTTCATCCACCACAGCTCTAGCATCATTGAGGGAGGCCATTGCCATTGTTGGAGGTTTTCTGGTGACAACAGGAACTTTCTTCCCAACAGGAGGAGCTACACAATCATTAACAACCCAGGGAACCACTTCAAATGACTGACACGGAGTCTCAATGTATTCACCTTCCATTTCCAGATACTTGAAAGTGTTCACATGGCTGACAAAGTATTCTTCTTCTCCATAGACAGTAACAACCTTTCCATTCACCGGATATCTCAACTTTTGGTGCAATGTAGAGGTCACAACACCTGCCCCATGGATCCAGGGACGACCAAGCAGACAAGAGTACGAAGGACGAATATCCATCACATAAAATGTAGCAGCAAACACCTGAGAACCAACTTTGATTGGAAGATCAATTTCCCCATGCACTACTCTTCTAGAACCATCAAAAGCCTTTACCACAATATTACTGGGCTTCAGCACAGCATCTTCAGGACTCAGCTTGTTCAGGACTTCCTTAGGCAACACATCCAAAGAGGAACCATTGTCTATAAGCACATGAGACAGGGTAGTGCCCCTGCATTCAATTGAAATATGCAAGGCCCTGTTATGATCTCTCTTGGCAGGGGTCAAATCAGCATCAGAAAATCCTAACCCATTGTCATAGGTCAGGTGGGCAACACAGTTCTCAAATTGGTCAACAGAAATCGCACTGGGTACATGAGCCATCTTCAGAAACTTGATCAATGACTTGGCATGAGCCTCAGAACATAATAATAGGGAGAGCATAGAAATCTTTGAGGGAGTATGCCCCAATTGATCAACAATGTCATAATCACTCTTGCGAATGATTTTCAATACTTCTTCCATCTGCTTAGAGAGATCATCAGCAGCTGGCACATCAGTAGATACAGGCTCAATAACAGGACCTTTGCCCCGAGCATCAGTGGTGGAAGTAGCAGCAGGAGTAACTGCATTCTTGGAAGTATCTGGAGGAGAGAAGACTCTTCCACTACGAGTAATCTTGCTAGATCCGGCAATATTATCAATGTCAACAGGCACATCAGGTAAAGGCTCCTGCTTGACACCATGGATGTAAACATCAGACCCATAGTGCCAAGGCACAGCTTTGTCAGATGTATAAGGAATAGGACCAGGAGTGGTAATGATCAGAGGAGCCACTCTGGCTTCAGCAACAACTTTCACGGGACCTTCAGCAGTAATCTTGATTGGGCCCTGATGAGTGATTTTAATGGGACCCTTTGAAGTGATTCTTACCGGTACTTTGCCAACCATATCAACCTCTTCAGTCTTCTTACCCTGAGTCAGATGATCCACCATACTTTCTACAGATGCTGGTCTTCTTTCAAACACTATAGTATACTTATCCATGAGACGTTGAATGCCATCTCTCAAAATGAAGCAACTATCCGGCTTATAGGTACAATACAAACAATCTTCACGACAACCTGGAAAGATCCCAGCTTGTACTAACCTTTTCTTGATAATAGATAGTGGTGTGGTCAACTCCATAACTGAATAGACATGTAAATCTTCTTCAATGGCATTGACAGTCTTCTCGTGATTTGGCATTGGAGCAGTAATCACATTGGGAGTACCCGGAGGATCAAACTCAATTTCTCCAGCATCAATCATATCCTGAATTTTATTCTTCAAGACCCAGCAGTTATTAGTGTCATGTCCTGGACAGTTTGAATGATATGCACATCGTGCATTGGGATTGTACTTGGGAGAGGTAACATTGGGATTCTGAGGAGCCTCCCTCAGGGTAATAAGTTCAGCCTTCAACAAGTGTTGCAATGCCTGAGCCATTGACATGTTGATCTTTGTGAACTGCCTTCTAGCCCTCTGTTGGTTGCCTTGAGGCTGCTCTGTTGTTGCAGGAGTTGGATTTGAAATATGAACTACACTAACAGACTGATGCCTTCTGTTACGATCAGGTTGACCATAAACAGCATTAGATTCTTTCTTCCCAGTGGGAGGCTTCTTTGCAGCACCTGATAAAGAAGCGCCCACTTGGATCTTTCCACTTTTGATACCATTCTCTACCCGCTCTCCTGTCATGATCAACTCAGTGAAGCCAGATGATGAGCTTCCAATGAGATGACTGTAAAACGGACCATTCAGCGTACACATGAACATATCAACCAATTCCCTGTCAGTCAAAGGGGGTTGAACTCTTCCAGCTAAATCTCTCCACTTCTGAGCATACTCTTTAAAACTTTCTTTGGCACCCATAGACATGCTCTGAAGCTGCATGCGAGTGGGAGCTAAGTCAGCATTGTATTGGTACTGCTTATAGAAAGCTTCAGCAAGATCATTCCAGTCTCTGATATTGACACTCTCCAACTGATAATACCACTCCAGCTGAGCTCCAGATAAACTCTCTTGAAAGAAATGAATCCACAACTTTTTATCAGCAGTGTGGGGTTGAATTCTTCTGACATAGGACCTCAGATGCAGCTTGGGACAAGAGACCCCATCATAGACAACAAAGGTAGGAACTTTGAACCCAATGGGTATGACTACCCCAGATATCAAACTCAAATCCTCAAAATCCAGCCCAGATGATTTCTGTAATTCCATAGCATCCATCCTATCCACCAGCATCTTGAATTTGTCTTCATTAGACTCATGGTAGTAGTTAGCCTCAGAATCAGAGTCCCCCATTGAATGGTGGAGACTGCCTACCTCTTGCTCAGATTCTTCAGATTCATGGTCTTCATCTGGTTCTTTGGTCTTGGCGAGACCTTTGAACCTTCTTCCCATGTTGATCAACCCAGCAGACCTTCTAGTCTTCTTAGTCTTCTTGGCCAGCAGTGTCTTCAATTCATCCTGCCCCTTGGATAGGTTCAGGATCAGCTCTTGGAACTGTGCATTTTGTGCCTGAAGATCCTTAATTGATTGTTCAAGAGCCATTGCTGAAATAAACAGCGAGAAGATGAGAAACCTGTGCACAATAAACCTGTGATGCAATGAAATGATATGGTAATGTATATGCAATGTTTTCAAGGACCGCAGGATTTAAATTTGCTTAAACAATCAAGAAGGTAAACTTTTATTAGTAATAAATTTGTTTTGCCTCTTGGGCTTACAGAAAATGAAATGAAATAAATACAAGAGATGGGGTTTTAAGTCTCCCATGGACGTCTCCTCTTTGTGTTGAGGTATGAGTTGAGATTCCGTTCCTCGTGAAGTTGCTTTGTTAGCTCTAGGATCCTTTCTTGGCTTGCTTTGTAATGAGCCTCGAAAGTATCCCTTTGCTCCTTCAGTTGGATCCATGATCTCTGCAAGTCTTCCATATCAGTAGGCATGTCTGGGTGAAGGATGGTATAAGCTGTGTCTCCTTCAGCAACAGGTTCCATGGTAACTGGTAGGACAGCAGGATATGGCATCATGAGTGTCTGAGCACGAGATCGTACCCATCTGAGATAAGCCTCCATAGGAATAGTGTACTTAGGCTCCAGTGTCTTGCTGTCAACCCTGTTTACTTTTCCCCAAGCTCGTACGAATCTCTGACGGTAACCCTGAAGATCGTTGTCGTAATCAAACACAATGCCCTGAATCAACATGTCATGTGGACCATCGCTCCGGGCGTAACCAAACTATCGTAAAGCTAGAGAGGGGTTGTAAGTGATGCCTCCTCTTATGCCTAGAAGTGGCACATTAGGAAACTCCCCACAACGGTCAATGATGGTGACATCCTCCATAGATCTGGAGCACCAATGGATGTCTGAGTGAGAAAGTGACATGATCCTCTTGGACCATCTGAACCCTTGCTCATTCTTCATTACTGAGCGAGGAAGGTGAGAAATAAACCACCTGGATAGTAAAGGTATGCAGCACATCAAAGTTCCTCTTGCCCTTGTAGTACGGGTGTGAAGAGAATGCAGGATGTCTCCAAGCAATGTAGGCACTGGATTGTGACTCAGGAAAATGTTGATGGCATGAACATCTATGAACTGATCTGGATTGGGGAACAATACTAAGCCATATATCAGCAAGGCTAAGATCTCCTCAAAAGCATCATAGCTCATGGCCTTCAAGAACAACTGGGCCTTCTCTATCAACACCTTGGCAAGAATACCCTTGACTCCACTTCTCGTCTCTAGAACAATGTCAGACTTCTTCAGATGTAGAGCTGCAGCAATAACTTCTGGTTTAAGCTCCTTCTCTAAGCCTGTGAAGGGTCTTTGATCAAGAACAGGTATACCCAGAAGTTTAGAGAACTCCTCCATGGTTGGAACCAGCTGATAGTCGGGGAATGTGAAGCAATGGTGCTTAGGGTCAAAGAACTGAAACAGCACACTCATCATGTTTTCACTGAACCCTGAAGTAACTAGATCCAATAAGTGACCATGTCTCTTGATGAAATGGGAATGATCAGACACTTGAGAAACCAACTCTTTAAGCTTGGGAGGTATCCCCACAAAATTGATCCTGATGGTGTTTCTACGAACTGAAGCCATGACCTGCAACAAAGAACAAAGATAAATCCCTTGGTCCTTGAAATGGTTAGGGAAAATGATATGCTTATGATGCATGATGATGTCATGATGTTATGCTCAATCAAAGACATGTGGCACACACAAGCAAGTCACACAATAGCCCTAGGTTTAAAGGCTTGCATGAGGTTCAAAGGTAAGTACCCTCCCCTGAAGTTAGATGGTTCATCCTGTCCTACAAAAGTAACCAGGTTCTAAGGGATCTCAATATCATTGATCCTTCACAAGGGTGGTTGATCAGAAGGCAACTTACTTGCCAACCAAAACCCTCCAAGTTTAGGATCTCAATGAGTGTAGCATCGAGTGTCAACCAACTTCAGTCTGCACCAAAGCCAGTTACCTCACTACTTTCTAAAGGCCAAGATGAGTTAACTAGGGTTCTAAAAGTTAGTTAGTGCATTGACAACATATGGCAGCCTCATATTATCCTCAACTTGACTTAAGGAACATAAGCACCAACCAAGAAGTCACACTAACTATGGCCACCAGATCAACCGTATTGATATACGTCGTACAGTTTCCTTGGTCTATTGCCATTTACATAAGGTACACTAGATCCGGGTTAGGACCTTTCACACATAAGAGCACCCCAACAAGATATCATAAATCAAACAAGGCAAGCAATTCAAAGTGATCTTAATTCCTAAGGGTACCCCTCTTAAAATACATCCCCAGCAGAGTCGCCAGTTCTGTAACACGGTGGGAGAACTGACTTTAAGTGATGTTGCGGATAGCAAGAGTCGCCACCGACTTTTATTTTATCCAAAAGGAAAGGGTATAAAAGAACAGGAAAGACCTTAAGAGAATATTTTGGGTCCGGGGGGTAGGTTATGTAAAGGGAAGGTGTTAGCACCCTTTACATCCATGGTTATCCATGGGCTCTTAGTTACTTAGCTCACTTTAAATTGTTTTTTGAAATTGTGGTGTGTGAATAGAAAATTTTTTCAGAATAGTTAATAATAATCCATGTACGGATGTGTAAAAACTTGTTTTTTGAAAATTTGTTTGAAATTGTGAAGAGTTTGAAAAGTGGAGTGAGCAAGCAACTAAGAGGTACCTACCCTAAAGTTTAAAGTCTTTCTTATTCTTTATCCTTTCATTGGTAAGACTATCCCTACTATTAAGGAGTAGGTAGTCATTACCTTGGATGTGAGGGACATGAGAGGGACATTCTGTTTTTATGAAGGCAACTGTGGGGTGCATTAAGCATATATGAGGGACTATCATCATTATTCAAAGGGACTTGATTCGTATAAGCAACCATGAGGGACTTGATGATTTTTCTTTTTAAAGGGACTTGCTTTATACACCCCACTTGACCTTATTCGTAGGCAACTTGAGGGATAACCTTAGAAATGTGAGACGGCGATTAAAAATCGACTTACGTGTGTGTGAGTGTTTAATTTAATTATCTTTGATTAAAATGATCTAATTTATTTTAAATAACATACATGTCTTGCACTCCCTAATTACTAACCATAACAAAAATAAAAATATTTACAAATTTACATCCGAGGAATAATTACAACATTATAATAATAAGCAAAATAAATAGCAAGATAAATAATAAATAAATAAGCAATAAATAATAAAAATAAATAATAAGGGGTTAGTAATAATAAAATAATAATAATTTAGAAATAATAAACAAGGTTAGAAACATAATAATAAAAATATAATGATAAATAATAATATGGTTAGTAAATAATAAAGATTAGTGAAATATATAAAATTAATAAAGCAAAATAAATAATATGGTTAGTAATAACAATTATAATAATAATAGATCAACAATTTTTAATATAAACAATTATATTTAGAAAAAAAATATGAGCAAACAATTATTTTAATTTTACAAATTATATATCATAATTACAAAACTTAATTATTATAAATTCAATTATTTCTAAATAAACAAAAATTATAAAAAAAGTGTTCACATATTATATAAAGAGAAAAACAAATTATAAGCATATTTACAAGATTAAAATTTTTTATTAATTCAATTATTTTTTTTATTTTTTTTTTAAGACAATGATTTAAATTATAAACATAGTGTAAAATATATTTACATATTATATGAAGAAAAGAGTTTATAAGTATATTTAAAAAATTATATACATGATAATTATGATAAGAATTAGAAAATAAAAATCATTTTGGAAAATAGAATTAAGTTTTATTTAGAAAATATTTTTAGGGTTTTGTTAGAAAATTAGGGTTTGTTTGTATACAAAAATTTATTATTTTTTTTAACCAACTATATAAAATTATCTTAACTAATATAAACTATACAAATAAAATTCAAATTGAGAAATCAAGAGTTTTAGATAATTTTAAGAATTGGGATACATAATATATACATGTATAATTTAATTTTTATTAATATTAAGAAAACAATAACACTAATTAATTAAAGAAAATAACACTAATTAATTAAAAAAAAAATTAAAATAAAAAGAATTTGCAAAAAACTTACCTGGGTGAGGCTTGAACCCCTGTCCTTCTGATTACCAGCAACAACACCAACCACTAAGCCAACCAGGCGCAGGTGACAATAAGGGAGACCCACTTTGTTTTGTGCCTTGCCTTGAAAATCCAGGAAAATAGAGAAACAAAAAGGCCTGGGGTGGGAGTTGAACCCAGGACCTTATGAATGTAAGCATGCGCGCGCTACCGCCTGGCTGGAAGAGCCCATCTGAGTATATCCAGCTTACCACCAGGGCACACACGCGCGTGTGATAGCAAACAACAAAACAACAATAAAATAAATTAACATAATTTGAATTTTTGAATGCGCGGGAGATGATCTTCTTCTTCCTTGAGACCTACGATTTTTCCTGCGAAACTTTCCATCAAGATACCTGCGAAAATCAGTTTTGCAGCAATACCTATGGATCTCGTTCATGGTTAAAACTGTAAAATTTCAATAAATTAATCAGTCAAACATGATCACCAGACCATTTAGAATCAAACCACGTTTTTAGAATCAATTTATATGGCCTAGAACATAAAGCCCTAATGGAGGATAGAAACCCTAGCAATGGCCGAATCTGTATAAGGTCACGAAAATCCAATTGATTTGTCCAGAATTGTTCACAAGCTTCAACTAACATCAAATAAACACACAAATTCCATTAATAATGATCAAATAATGAGAATCGAAAAATAAATTTGCAAGAACAACAAGGCTACGGGTTGTTCATATATGCATGCTATGGATGTGTATGGGCATTGGTTTTGCTTCATGGATGATCAAGGAACCTCTCTGTGTTCTTAGTTTACCTTCTAAAGCCCTGGAATATGGAATCCGAATCTCACTTTTTTGATGAATTTTTGATTTCTGAAACTTACCCTTGAGCTGCTGGATTTCGTCCTTGGTCAATGGCAATGAGTTTAGTATATATAGGAGACTCAATTAGGTCAAAAACTTTGATTGATTATGTGGAAGTTTTGATATTTTAAGATTGAGAAAGATCATGCCATGAAATCTCAATATTTGCTCATGAAAGCTTACTATTTTTGTATAAATCATATGATTCCTTTCCCTCTCAACTTCAATCACCCATTAAGACTTTCTAGAATCAATCACAAAAATAAATCTTCATTTTTAATATTTTATTTAAATTTAAAATGATTTTAAGTATAAAAAATCATAATAAATTAATTAAATAAAATAAAAATTATGAAAATATTATGGAAATTTCGTGCATGATGTTATTGTATGGGTTGGGTCATAATTTGGCCAGCCCATTTGGAGAAAATTGCTTTTAGGCCCTCATTTTCATCATAAACCATCACAAATTTTTCCAACTTTGCAAGGGCACATATCCCTCAATTTTAAAGGTATGAGGGTGTTCTTGGACTTTTTGGAAAGCTTGAAGAGTCCTCTAAACAACCCCATTGGTTTCAGGTCCATATCATTTACCAATCTCAAGTTATGCCCTTTTGAAGTTGTTGACTTTTTGTTGACTTTTGAAATGACCTATAATGTCTTAGCTCATATCTTCCAAATGAAGCATTTTTGGGCTTAACTTTCAACATCAAAGTTGTAGGGAATTCAATTTCCTTCAAAATGAGCTTTGGATGGAGACTTGGTGATGAAGTATGTGAAAGTTATGGCTGGTCAAAGTTCAGTTGACTTTTACTGAGGAAACCCTAATTTAGAAACTCCTGATTATTGATGATCTGGAATCTCCTTGATGAATCATGATCAACCCTTGATCAAATGATGAATTTTACTTCATATACTTGATGTTGGCATAAAATCATGAAGTTTGACTTTGGTTTGACCACAGTTGACCTCAGTTTGACTTTTTAACTGCATTGACTGATTTTGACTTATCTGATCATCTGACTGAGCAAACTTTTGAAAAAAGTCTTGAAACTTGTCATGGGGGTTCTTATACACATATGAGATGTTATGAAACTCACTTGAGGTATTGGAAGTCCATTTAGCCTGATTAAAGTCAAAACCCTAGTTTTGGATGCACTGCTTAAGAGGTGCATTGTCTGAGGGAATTGTCAACTCTTCTGACCCATTGTGAACTTTGTGAACCTTGTGAACCATCATAAAATGTCTTGTGAACCTCATGGGAGATATTGTGAAACTTGTGAACCTTGTGAACCTCATGAAGTGGCTTTGTAGACCTTATAAACCTCAGGAAAGGTATGTAATCATTGTGAATCTTGTGAACCTTGTGAACCTTCATAAAGTAACTTGTAGACTTCATGAACTTCATGAAAGGTCTTGAAGATGTTGAGAAACTTGTGAACCTTGTGAACCTTCAAGAAGTGACTTGTAGACTTCATGAATCTCATGAAAGGTATTGAAAGCATTGTGGGACTTGTGAACCTCGTGAACCTTCAAGAAGTAACTTGTAGACTTCATGAACCTCATGAAAGGTTATGCAAGTGTTGGAGAACTTGTGAACCTTCTTAGAACACAAAGTCTTGTATTGTGAGGGCAAATTTTGGGGTGCAACAACGGCCATCAGATAAAAATGATGAAGGACGATCATCAAGAGGTGAAGGACGATCACCTAGCAGGGGATGGCTGCTACAATATCACGACATAGGACGAATGTCGGATAGAAAAGGGTTCCAATAATGAAGACTCCGATGGGGAAAGGATGAGGGACGGTCATCCAAAGGTGAAGGACGATCACCTGGCAGGGTACGGCTGCCGAAAGTATCATGACATAGGACGAATGCCTGATAGGAGAAAGTTGTTCCGCCGGGGAATGGTAAACACGGACGAGTGCTTACGCTTTAAGAAATAAAGGGTATAAGTGTTTTGACACTGTGTATAGATTAAAAATGCGGACGAGCATCCTTAAGACTATGATACGGACGAGTATCGGTAGAAACAAACGCTGACGCATGTTCAGAGATGATGGTACGGAAGGGTACCAACTAGTTAGCAAAGAACACGGACGAGTGTTGAATCTGTGGGGAATAATATATATATATATATATATATATATATATATATATATATATATATATATATATGTATATATATATATATATATATATATATATGTATATATATATATATATATATATATATAAGATACGGACGAGTATCTGTATATGTATAACCAAGTATTGTGAAGTACGAGCAAGACACGGACGGGTGTTCAACTTGCTGGGAAAAGGTGTGACACAGACGAGTGTCAGGAGAGAAAGTGTATAAGTTATGAACTTATGAGTGTAAAAAGGTATTCTGGCAACCTATGGGGATAGGATGACACGGATGGGTGTCGATGAGAGTGTATTATAAATAAGTGTTTGGCTTGCGACAAGTGTTTGGGAAACCATGCTGGGGAGCGGTTACACGGACGGATGTCAAGAGAGTGTATATAGGTTTCTGTATTCAAAGAGGATGTTTGTGGCTTATATCTGCAGGGGGATAATATGACACAGACGAGTGTCGAAAGAGTATATATGAACATGTATCTGTTGGAGAGTGCAAAGGCGATGCTTTGGCTTTTTGTTGGGGAAATTGAGACGACACGGACGAGTGTCGAGAAGAACATGTTATGGACAAGTATCCGTACTTAAGGGTGCAAAGGGACGCTTTGGCTTTTATGTGCAAGGGATATATTTTGTATATTGCTGATGAGGTACTGTTGGTATTTGCAGGTGACTTGTTTGAACCTGACTTGTGATCATGCAAATGTTTGATTTTTGCCGTAATGCTCCGTATTAGATGGAATGCTACGCTTTGTGGGAAAAATGATGCGAATGCTATGATTATGCAAAAGAAACCAATCCAGGATTCGGATCCCGTTGCTGTGAAGATCTCTGGCTGATCTACTTGAGGGAGAATCCCAGTTGGGGATGAGATCATTGGTAGATCTGATAAAACATATGGTTCTGCTTGGAGGGAATCGATCACTGATAGATTTATCCAGTAAGGAGGTATCCCAACTGGGGATGAAGAAGCTTTCGTCACTTTGTTGTGTGACAATTTCAGACATTGCTCTTCTGGGGAGAGTCTGGAACTCTGCGGGGAGATGGTTCCCTTGTCTTTGGGAGATCTGACACTCTGTTTGGGAGAGGAAAGATCACTGAAAGATCTTCCTAGAAACTTCTGTGGGGATTTCGGCTGAAGATGAGGATGCTTTGACAACTCTGTTGGGAAAAATCATTTCAGATGCTGCTTGGAGGAGATGTGTTGGGGAAATGATGCTGGGCATGCCCCATGTTTGAATACCTGCAACCTGTTGAGACAAAGAAACGCACAAGTGTCCTGAGGTATCCCTTACCGGATTTCGTCATAGGAGTTAGATATTCCTGAGAGTAAGATTATTTCCTGCAAGCATTTATTAATAACGGCTCATTTGTTTTATGCAAATATTATATCATGGAATACTGGACATTTTGCAAACGAAACAAAAATGTACGAAACGAGGTGTGACTGAAAATCTGATTTTATTAATCTGGTGCCCTGAATTGGCAAATACAGTCAAAGAAACAGATCCCCTGAAATGAGGAGATTGTTACAAATTGACAAAGTAAAAGTGTTGGCAATGTTGACGATGCTTCAGGGAGCTTCCTTTGTTATGACTCGTATGACCTTGACGTTTTTCTTATCTCGCTTTCTGGGGAAGGTTGATTATGACCGATGCTTTAATCTTTCGAAGCTTGCCATGTTGTAAGTGATACAAACGAATTCAGAATGCAGTTGTTCGCTTATTCCCTTATTTTGCGTGGATCGCCCTCTCGGGTTTTCAATCCACCGGGATACCCATTTTTGTCTGAGCTATCCAATGCGGATTTTCAACTCAGCGGGTGTACACATTTTTTTTTAATTTTCCCTTATTTTTGCCCGAGTCTTTTATTTTGTTTTTGACTCGCCGGGATGCCCTATTTTTGCCTGGACTTACATTCTGTTTTTATGTCCAGCGGGTCTTTTTATGCAAAGTATTTTTTAACTACATCTGAATTCACAGGGGATATGAAATCTTCACCATCCATAGTAGTGAGCATCAGTACTCCACCAGAGAAAACCTTCTTTACTATGAACGGACCATCGTAGTTCGGAGTCCACTTGCCCCTGTGGTCTGTATGAGGAGGAAGAAGTCTTTTTAGCACAAGATCTCCTACTTGGTATTCCTGAAGCCTGACTTTCTGATCGAAGGCTTTCTTCATTCTCTTCTGATATAACTGCCCATGACAAATTATAGCTAATCTTTTTTCTTTGATCAGATTCAGTTGATTATATCGAGATCGGACTCATTCTGCTTCATTCAGCTTTACATCCATCAGTACCCGTAAGGAGGATAACTCAACTTCAATAGGTAGGACTGCCTCCATACCATACACAAGTTGATACGGTGTTGCCCCAATAGATGTTCTGATTGAGGTTCAATACCCATGCAAGGAAAATGGTAGCATTTCATGCCAGTCTTTGTAAGTAACCACCATCTTTTGCATAATCTTCTTGATGTTTTTGTTAGCTACCTCAACAGCGCCATTCATATTTGGCCTGTAAGGAGAAGAGTTGTGATATTGAATTTTGAAGTCCCGACACAGTTCTGCCATCATCTTGTTGTTCAAATTGGAACCATTATCAGTAATGATTCGCTCGGGTACTCCATATCGACAAATGATGTCTCTCTTTAGAAATCTGGCTACCACTTGTCTGGTGACGTTCGCATATGAAGCTGTTTCGACCCATTTGGTGAAGTAATCAATGGCTACCAGGATGAATCTATGGCCATTTGAAGCAGTCAGTTCGATCTTTCCAATCATGTCAATTCCCCACATGGCAAAGAGCTAAAGTGAAGACATCACATTCAAAGGATTTGGAGGCACATGCACTTTGTCTGCATAAATCTGGCATTTGTGGCATTTTCTGGCATAAGCACAATAGTCTGCATCCATTGTGATCCAGTAATAACCTGATCGTAACAATTTCTTAGCCATTGCATGTCCTCCAGCATGGGTACCAAAAGATCCTTCATGCACCTCGTGTATCAGCAAGTCTGCTTCTTTCTTATCAACACTTATGAGCAGAACCATGTCAAAGTTTCGCTTGTATAATGAGCCATCAGCATTCAGGAAGAAACTTCCAGCCATCCTTCTCAATGTCTTCTTACCATTGGATGATGCCCCAGGTGGGTATGTCTGATCCTCTAAGAAGCATTTGATGTCATGGAACCACGGCTTGTCATCTTTAGCAATGTCCATAGAGAATACGTATGCTGGTCGGTCAAGTCTGGATACCGAAATCCGAGGCACAAAATTGGCAGTCTGAACCTTGATCATGGAGGAAATGGTAGTTAAAACATCTGCGAACTGATTTTCGTCTCGAGGGATATACTCAAGTTTGACTGTTGTGAAGAAAGTCAATAATCTCCTCGTATAGCACGGTATGGAATCAGATGCTCTTGGTGAGTGTACCATTTGTCGTTGGTCTGATTGATTACCAAAGCTGAATCCCCGAATACAGTTAATGTCTTGATCCTGAGGTCAATGGCTTCCTCAAGACCCATGATACAGGCTTCGTATTCAGCTTCGTTGTTAGTGCATGCAAAGGTGAGTTTTGCCGAGAAAGGCATATGAACTCCTTTAGGTGTAATGAACAATGCACCAACTCCACGTCCATTCATGTTAACAGCCCCATCAAACATCATTATCCATTATTCTTCTGGGTCAGGCCCTTCAGTGTGAACAAGCTCTTCGTGATCTTTTGCTTTCAGGAACATGATATCTTCATCAGGGAAGTCAAATCTCATGGGCTGGTAATCATCAATGGGTTGCTCAGCCAGATAGTCAGACAGTACACTGCCTTTGATGGCCTTTTGAGATGTGTATTAAATGTCATACTCTGTCAGAATCATTTGCCATCTTGCAACCCTTCTGGTAAGTGATGGCTTCTCAAATATGTACTTGACAGGGTCCATCTTTGAGATCAACAAAGTAGTGTGGGTCAACATATATTGCCTTAGTCGACGAGCAGCCCACGCTAAAGCACAACAAGTTTTCTCGAGCAGTGAATAACGTTGTTCACAGTCGGTAAACGTTTTTCTTAGGTAGTATATTGCATACTCTTTTTGACCAGACTCGTCATGCTGGCCCAACACACACCCCATTGACCCTTCTAATACTGCCAGGTACATTATTAGAGGTTTTCCTTCAACTGGAGGCATAAGAATTGGAGGTTCTTGTAGGTACTCCTTGATTTTGTCAAAAGCCTTCTGACAATCCTCATTCCACCTGACCGTTTGTTCCTTTCTTAACAACTTGAACAGGGGCTCACAGGTTGCAGTAAGATGAGATATGAACCTTGATATGTAGTTCAATTTACCTAAGAACCCCCGAACTTCTTTTTCAGTCCTGGGTGCATGCATCTCTTGAATGGCTTTGACTTTGTCAGGATCAACTTCAATTCTCTTTTCACTTACTATGAATCCCAGCAGATTACCGGAACGTACCCCGAATGTGCACTTGTTGGGGTTTAGCTTCAACTGATATTTTCTCAGACGCTTGAACAACTTTAGCAGATTTACCAAATGATATTCTTCAGTGAGGGACTTGGAAATCATGTCATCCACGTAGCATTCAATTTTTGTGTGGATCATATCATGGAATAACATTACCATAGCCTGTTGATAAGTCGCACCGACATTCTTCAATCCAAAAGGCATTGCTTTATAACAGAACGCGTTCCCCAAGGTGTGATGAAGGTAGTCTTCTCCATGTCTTCGGGTGACATAATGATTTGATTATATCCAGAAAAACCATCCATGAAGGAGAACACCGAGAACTGGGATGTGTTGTCGACCAATACATCAATGTGAAGTAATGGTAAATCATCCTTCGGGCTAGCTCTGTTCAGATCCCGGTAATCCACACACATCCGTACTTTGCCATCCTTCTTAGGCACGGGTACAATGTTAGCGACCCACGACGGGTAACTAGTTACAGCAAGGAAACCAGCGTCCCACTGTTTTTGTACTTCCTCCTTAATCTTCGTCGCCATATCCATACGAGTACGGCGTAGCTTCTGCTTCACTGGAGGACATTCTTCTTTCAGAGGCAGCTTGTGCATAACAATGTCAGTATCCAGACCTGGCATGTCTTGATAGGACCAAGCAAAGACGTCGACGTATTCTCGAAGCATGTCAATAAGTTGTTCCTTCACTGAATCTTGCAGACCGGCCCCAATCTTCACTTCTTTCAAGTCTTCTTCGGTACCAAGATTAATTGTCTCAACCTCCTCCTGATGAGGAGTGATCACCTTCTCTTCTTGCCTCAACAACCTGGCTAACTCTTCTGGTAACTCATAGTCTTCTTAAACCCCTTCATCAGCTTGATTAATCGGATTGTCGAAGTCATACAAGGTCATAGCAGTGTTGTTGTCGGTGCAATCTGGAGGATAATCTCTGCAAGGGTTGAGATTGGTTCATTTTAGTGACCAGTTTTAATCTTGTTTAGGAAAAAGTGAAAATGAAGTTATTTATTTTTGAAAACATTTCCATTTTATTGTTTTGTACAAAAGTGAAAAATGAAAAGACAATGAACAAAAAAGAAACTCGTTTGCCAAAAATGTCTGATATTCATTGATTAATCATTTGCACAAAATTACAATATGGCCCTATTACAAAATGAGTCCTGACACCTTGGGCAAGATGCAGGACTTGATGCATGCTAAAAAGGACAGGAAATAATAATTACTCTGCAGGAGTAACCCTTATAATTTCCTGGGAAGACCAGTTAAGGACTTGGTTCCCCGGGATCCTTGGACGTATCCAGTTCTCCAGGTTGTGGTCGCTTTCCTCCTCGTCTTCCAGATTGTTAATAGCATATGGGGTGAGCATCCCCCCACTGACAAATTTGGGCTCCTTGGCAGCCTCTGATTGATCTTGTCGGAATGGTCTGTAACCCAAACCGAATCTAGCTTCCTTCTTTTCTACTGGCAACAACTTGCCCCAACCTTGAGCAGTACCTTCTTCAACAACCTTCCGGGCTTGCTGATAAGAGATGATGGAAGTACTCATCCTGTCTTCCTGGGATGCAGCCAATACTCCAGTAGCCTCATTGACATTTAGGGCTTCAAACCCTTGGCACATTGTCTCATGGATTTCACCATCCATCTTAATATACTTGTAAGTATCCAAATGGCTAACAAATATGTCTTCCTCACCACAGATGGTGATAATATGTCCTTCCCATTCGTACTTCAGTTTCTAGTGAAGGGTCGACGTTACTGCGCCTGCAGCGTGAATCCAGGGTCTACCTAGCAAACAGCTGTAAGCAGGCTGTATGTCCATCACATAGAAAATGGTTTTAAAGACTTGTGGACCGATTATCACTGGCAACTCCACCTCTCCCAGAACAAATCTTTTGGAGCCATCAAAAGCCCTGACCACAAGATTACTTGGCCGGAGAGCTATCCCGTCATACTCGAGCTTGACAAGGGCTTTCTTGGGTAAGACATTGAGTGAGGACCCAGTGTCTACAAGAACATGAGATAGTACAACTCCTTTGCACTCCAGGGTTATGTGCAAGGCTTTGTTGTGGAGACGTCCTTCTGTTGTCAAATCAGCATCAGTGAAACCTAGCCCATTGCTAGTATTGACATTTGACACCACTGTTTCCAGCTGATTCACAGTGATCTCTTCTGGCACGTAGGCAGCGTGTAGAACTTTGAGTAGTGCATCCCGATGGGCTTCGGAACACAACATCAGTGATAGGATTGTGATCTTTGAAGGAGTCTGGTGGAGTTGGTATACAACTTTATAGTCACTTCTCTTAATGATTCTCATAAACTCATCCACATCTTGATCGAAGGATGACTTATGAGTTTCCTTTGGTGCAGATTCCTCCGGTATCACACTCTTCCCCTTGGCTCTGGTAGCAGCTTCTACCTCTGAGTTGGTTCTAGGGACTTGTGAAGACGTCCGCTTCGGGTGAAGCCTCCGCCTCCCCCAACATTATCCACTTGGGGAGCGAGAAGTGGAGAATCAAGAAGGACTTTTTCTCCATTGCAGTATAGATCAGCACCATAATGCCATGGTATAGCACTGTCTTTGTCATATGGGATCGGCTCGGGCACCGTGATAGTGACTGGGCTTACTGCAGCTGTTGTTGGGATTACAATGGTCTGTGGATCATAAAAGATTGTTACATGGCCTCTGGTGGATGTAAGTGAAGGTGACTTGAAGCTTTGTTGAGACTGTTGTTGATTTTGCTGAAAGTTGCTGGAATTTGGGACCGTTGTCGGGTCATAGTAGATTGTGACAGTGGAAACATCATTATTGGTTGTTGAAGTTGTAGTAGCTGGTGCAAATGAATTGTTGTGTGTTGAAGTGACAGATGGAATGATTGTTGAAGTTGTAGTTGAATCGGTTGGAACAATGGTTGTTGCATTTGTAGAAGGAACAGTAGGAAAGGTGGTTGTTGCATTTGTAGAAGATTCACTTGTTGCTGACAAAAGAGTTGTTGGTGTTGTAGAAGTCGTGGTTGTAATTTGCAGAATTCCTTCCTTAATCAAATCATTGATGCCTTTCCTCAAGCTGGCACACCCATTCTCAGAAAGTTTGCATAATTCACAATAGGCCTCACAACCTGGAAACACTTGGCTTTTTAAAAGCTGGGCTTTAACCTCTGTCAGAGGTGTTTGAATACATGCAATGTCTTCTATTAAACTCAGGGGTGATCCATCCTCTACAACATTAATCCTTGGCCCACTGTGGCTTGACATAGGATTCTTCATCACATTGGGAGGAGTTGCAAAGTTCAGGGCTTTTGAATCTACCAGATCCTGAACCTTCATATGCAGAGCTCTGCATTTTTCCGTAGAATGGCCAGGTGCGTTGGAGTGAAAATCACACCTAGCATTGGTATCATAGTTCCTTGGAAGGTTTTGAGGATCAGGTGGAGCCAATGTCCTCAACTCAACAAGATTGAGCTTTAGGAGTTGTGGCAGTAGTGTAGCATACGACATAGGAATGGGGTCAATTACTCGGTTGACCTGAGATGGCCGCTGTTGAAACGGGCGTTGTTGTTGATTGTTGTTGTTATTGTTGTATGATCTCTGTTGTGGAAATTGTTGTTGTTGCGGGAAGTGTTGCGGTTGTTGAGTATACTAAGGAGGTGGAGCAGGGATAGTAACAGCAGCAACTGTTCTGGGCAAGTATTGGGGTCTTCCTCTTCCCATGTGCACAGAGTTGGTCTCACCAGATCTACGGGGCCCAGCAAATGGTTTTCTTGTACTGCTTGAACTGGCACCGTTATCGGAGATCTTTCCCATCTTCAATAGGCTCTCTATTCTTTCCCCAGCTATCACCACATCTGCAAAGCTGGTAGAAGAGAATGCAGCCAATCTGTCAATGTATGTTCCTTGAAGAGTATTCATGAACATGTTTGCCATTTCCCTTTCAGACATAGGGGGTTGAACTGCAGCAGTAAGTTGCCTCCACCTTTGGGCATATTCCCTGAAGCTTTCACGGGAAGACTGAGACATTCCCATTAGAAGGGTCCTTTTTGGAGCCATGTCCAAGTTATACTGATACTGACGGATAAAATCTTCAGCCAAGTCTTTCCAGTTCCGCATTGTGGCTCTAGTCAAATGGGAATACCATTCTCGGGATGCCCCTGTTAGACTATCCTCGAAGTAAAACATCCACAGCTTTTCGTCCATGGTGTATGCTTTTAACCTTCCCAAGAATGATTGAAGGTGGGTGCGTGGGCAGGATGTGCCATTATATCTTTCAAAATACGGAGGTTTGAACTTGTGAGGAATTCTCACCCCTTCCACCAGTCCCATGTCCATTACACCAAACCCTAGGGAATTCTGGGATTCAAGAGACCTCAGCTTCTCTGCAATTTCATCCAGCCTACGGTCGTAAACTTCATCCCTAGCCCCAACAACTGTAAACTGCTCTTCTTGAGGATCCTCTTGCAAGATCCATCCTTCAGCAGTGTTACCCTGAGTATTCCTTATGGCATTAACTTCTGGGTTTAGATGAGGCCCAAACTCTGGTGGATCAGTGCGAGGTTGCACGTGATCGTTGTTACTGGTACCTCATGTACCTAGATGGTGTTCTTTAGGAGTCTGCCTTTCAACTAACTCCCTAAGTCTTTCTTGGCTTTGAGCTAAACCAGTCATCACAATCATGAATTGGGTCATCTGATTCCTCATCTTAACCCTCTCATTGGCCATTTGAGTCCTCACTTCATTCAAGTCTTGCTGAACTTGATCCATCTGAATTCCCAGAAGGTTGTTTCTCGTCGGGTACCGGTGTATTCTGTTGACAGGGAACACTCTTCTGCGAGCAATGTTTCCTGAAACCACAACAAAGTGAGAAACAACAATAACAAAAACCTACAAAACAAAGAAAATGTTAGTATGCAATGCAGTATGACTATTTGTCTTCTAAGGGTATCCGGTTTGGTTCTTTGGTTTTGACCTTTCCAGACCTCGAGGAAATGCTGATGATGTTGATAGATAAAGCCCACCATAAATAATACAAACTGATATATTACAAAGGATGAAAATACATAGTTTGATTACAATACATGCCCATGGTGGGTCAAAATACAACAACAAAAGAAAAGTACAACAAAAGAAAGAAGTACAAGCAAAAGGATCTGACATCCAATCCAAAGTCATCCTCCCTGACTTCCTTCAGGAGGGCTTCAGTCACTGGTCCTACTGGGTGCTCTGTAATAGTCTTGATGAGGAGGTTCCTGGTAGCAATGGCACTGGTCAGCCTCTTATGCTTGTCCTGATCCTTTGACCTCTTCAACCCCGCCCGGAGTTTCAATTCAAATATCTCTCTCTGAGCTTCCAATAAAGCCTCCTGATGCTTCTTCTCACTGGCCTCTAGTTGCTCTATCATAGCCTGGGTCCTCTGATCTTCTTGTGCACGGGCTTCAGTGATCCTGATCCACCTAGCTTGGCTTTCCTCTAGATAATGCTCTGTTCTAACCTTCTGAGTCTTTGCCTCCTAGCAAGCATTCTTTAGTACTAACTCCCCTGCTCTTGCCTTTTTGACGTAGTCATCCGTCTTCTCAATCTTGGTCAGGTGCTCAATCCTGAGCCTTTCCAATCTCTCATTATCTATATGACTGTCATTTCTCTCCCAGAGAGTCTTCTTTAAGGCTTCAGCTAACTGAGTGTTCCTCTCTTTCAGCTTTTCAAACTCTTCCAAACTGACAGTAGCTGCAGGTTGTACTGCAGAAGGTCCAGGCACATATTCTAAGGTGAATGGCATCCGAGTGATCTGAGCTCTGGTACAAGACCAATCAGAATACTGTGCTGAAGCAATGTTGTTGCACTTGCCAAGGATGGTTGTTCCCTTAGTCTGGATGTTATCCCAAGCCCAGGCAGCTTGTCTGACAACAGCAGAGTTGGGTTGGATTTCACAGTAGAGGGTCTCAACCAAATATTTCCCTCTGGGAGGATGAACCAAAGCATATCCTAATTGTCTCTTAAACAGTAAAGGGTTGTAGTTGATGCAGCCTTTCACTCCTATCAAAGGCACATTAGGATATTGCCCACAGCTAGTAATGATGTCCTTGCCTTTGGTGCTCTGAGTGCACCATCTAATGTCTTCTGATGTCAAAGAAATGAATCTCTTAGCCCAATTCTTTTGCTGATGGGGGTTCAGGAAAGTATCTGACTTTGGCAAGTGTCTTAGCAGCCAAGAGTAATAAAGAGGAGCACAGCATCTGACCAGTGTTCCTCTTTGCTTCTCATTCCTCTGGTGTACTGAGTAGTAGAAGTCTCCAAGCAAGGTAGGAACTGGGTTCATCAACAAGAACAGGTGAATGGCATTCTTGTTCACAAACTTGAGCTCATCTGCAAACAAGATAACCCCATATATACTGAGGGCTAGAAGTGTACAGACAACCTTCCATTCCCCTACTGCAGCCTTCAGGGTAGCCTGGGAGATCAAGAAGTTTAGGTGGAGGCCTAGAACTCCAGCCTTGGTTGTCATGTTCTGATCAATGAGGGCAGGCTCCAAATGCAATGCCCTGGCTATGTCTTCATTTCTGGGAGCAACCATATCTGGGTTGAAAGGAATCCCTCTCCTGATAGGAACCCCTAACAACAAGGAAAAATCTTCTAGCAAAGGTCCCAACTGGAAATCAGGAAATGTGAAACATCTGAGTGGAGGATCATAGAAATGCAAGAAAGTATGGATCATGCTCCTCTAAGATGCATCTAAATCCATGACCATATCCAATATGCCTCCATAATGCTCTCTGAATAGTGGGATGTGGTCAGGTGTAATGAGGGACTGGATCTGCCTGATGCCAGTCAGGGTGGGCTCAAAGAAGTGGTAAGTGATGTTGCTCTTTCTTGAAGTGTCCATGGATGCTGGTGAAGAAACTGAGAACAACTGCTGATGAAGATCACTGAGGGAGATGCTGGAGGTAAGTCTCTGATGAGTACAACTAAAGAAGGAACACTGACAAACTGATGGAGATGCTGGAGAAGATAACTGAAGTAGTCTGAGTAGCAGAAGGGGTCAAAACCAAAACAAAGATAATAGGATGGATACCCTGTAAAACAATGTTAAATGATGCAAAAATGATGTATGCAAATGATATGCAAAGGGTTTATGATCAAGTGCTGGATCTGTTTATCTGCCTTGGTAAAAGTCCATGTATGTTCATAAGTCTGGCTGGAGGCTTAGAAATCCAGTAACCGGGTGGGGGACTCAAATAAAGAGTCACAAGTCCAGGGTAATCACAAGAACTGTCCAAAGTGATGCATTTTTAAAACAAAACTAGTAACAGGGTATGATGTGGCCAAGGGTTCCTGCAAACCTGTAAACATCCCAACCCCCTCACATGTGATGTTCTAGAACAAGGATCCTCATACTTGGATCAGTTATGAGAAGTGTAAACACTTCTAACCCGGAGGTACAATGTTTACAATAACCATAAAAGATCCTCCTCTAATTCACCTCAGATGCCGAAGGTCATCCAGACTTAGCAGGCTTCCCAGATAGCCCTAGTACTATAGGAAATCTGTAGCACAGAGTTCTCAAGAAGAAACCCATGTCTGAACCGTGTTTCATATTCCCGCACCAGACCGAAATGGAATGGGAAAGAATATGAAGTCACTCTATCCTATGTGTCACTCAGGTCCCAGGTATAGGACCTTAACCACTCAATGGAACTCCACCCACCAATGAAGAATACAGATCCAACACATGATAATGGCAGTATGAAGTATAAAAACTGTAAATAAAATTATAAATAAAGTTGTACATAAAGCAATAAATAAAGCAAATAAATAAGCACAGGTAGCACATAACACCCCCGTAAACACAAATCAAACAAGCGCTAGGAGGAACCCACAAAAAGAACCAGAAGCCCTGTGTCACACCCCAAATTTTACCCCTAACTTTTCACATCATGCATTCATCTCATCATTTTTCATACTTGGGGCGTTTTAGAAGCATTTTGGGATCTGCAATAGTTTTTGGAAGTTTGGCCTTTTTTTTTAATCATACGACTAAGTTTTTATTTTTGTTTAGTCTAATTTCAAAAATTTGTTTTCACGTTTTAGTTCATTGATTAGGTTTTATTCTTAAATTTAATTTTAGCTATCGAGTTTCTATTTCTAATTCAATTTCAATTTCTAACTTTTATTTTAATTTGTTGTTTTTAGTTTCTATTTCTAATTTAATTTAATTACTAACTTTTAATTTAATTCACCTTTTCTTAGTTTCTATTTCTAATTTAATTGTAAAGTTCCAATTTCCTTTTCATTTCATTTTTTTTAAAATTCCCAAAGTCTTTTTTATTTCATTTTAAAAAAAGGAGTCCAAAATTATATTTCCATTCCATTTTTTTATAACTCAAATCTAATATTTTTATTTTTTATTTCAAATTCTATTTATATTTCTGTTTCAAGTTATGTTCCACTTTAAAATTCATTCCAAATTCCCAAAATTCATTGTCAAATTTTCATGTTTCAATTCAAATCCTAGAGTTCTACAACCATATTGCAAATCCTATTCCATTTCATTTAAGACTTTTATTTTCATTTTATTTTTATTTATTTATTATTATTTATTTTTTGTCTCATTTTCCATATAAAATACAATCACCAAAATCACCAATAATTTCTAATCTTGTCAAAACAAAAGCTCTTCATTTAATTTCTATCAAAGTTCCTTCCAAGTTTCAAATGTTTTTTTTCTCTACTTTTCATTCAAAAAACCATAACAATTTTCATCTCAAAGTTTCAATTCAACTGTCATTTCATTTCAAATCTCTACTCTATTCAACTTTGTTCCAAGATGGTATTAATTCATGTCAAATAAGGTTCCTAAATTACAAGTTCATAAATGTAAAAGGATCTTTTTATATACAAGAATTGGGAACAATTTTACTTTGTTTTCCCAATTGAACTAAGCATATTCCAAGAAACAAATGACATTGGACCCATATTTGAAAGGATACGCAGCCATCACCATGCTGATACAACCGAGCTTTTGTCTCCATACTCAATAGCCTATCACTTTCCTCTACACTCAAAGGTGTTCCCATTAGCCACATACCTTCCAAAAGTTGTAAATCAAGTTTGCATTAGTTCATCATAAATCAAATTAATTCAAACATACATATCCATCAATGAGCAATATCATTTACATATCACATTTTTTTTCTCAAATTTGATCCAAAGTAAGGCTAAGCAAGGTGATTTTTTTTTACACAAGACCTCTGCAGCAGGTTGCTCTTTTTCCTCTTTTTACACTACACAAACAAACAAAAAAATGCAGCAGACCTGCAGCTTGTGCAGGCTGCCCTGCTATCACACATCCCTATCCAAAATCAGATTTATTTTCCCCCCAAAACTCAACCAAACTTAGTCCACAAGTTTTCTCAAATTTCAAACTAAAAAACCCTAATCCCATGCTATAAATTGGACTGTTTTATCAAACATCAGAGGGGGGGGGGGGCAGCCACAAAAAAAAAAACTGAAGAAAATTCCTTATTCAAATTCCCTCAACAGCAAAACCTAACCAACAGTTTTTCATACCAAATCTCCAGCCACCATAGAAAATTCAAAAAAATCAATCAAATATCCTAACCACATACTAACTGTTTATCCACAAAGGGAACTAACCACATGCTACCAAAAGAAAACCCTAGAGAATTTTAGAAAAACTCAGCAGCCGCATTCTCACAAAAAACCACAACCAAAATCCGAAACTCCATCACAAAAATCAGGAGCCGCAAAACAAAAAAAAAAGCTTCAATCACAAAACAACTCTACATCACTTCAAAAAAAACTACAACCGAACACTGAAAATCATCACAAAAACCAGTAGCCATGTTCACCCACAATAAGATCTATCTCATAACAGAAAAGCAAACCATATACAAATTAGCATCCAACTCCATCACTATAACCGCAGCCAAACAACCCCTCAAAGCATAAACACCCGAAACTTAGCAAAAAAGAGGGGTCAAACCTTCATCCGCGAATGAAATCCGCGAAACAGGCATCCGTCAACAGCAACCAGTGACAAGCCCATTGTGCAGCTACCATTATCCTCCCTGAAAACACAAACACAACAAAACCAACAGCATCAAAATAAACCAACAACCAATCTTCGAAAACATCAACGAAACTACCGAAATCCAATACCTAAATAAAAAAAGCAACAAAGAACTCAGTATTAAAAAACCGAAAACAGCTTACCACAGAATTCTTTGAACCCCTCATCACGGCTTTACCTGCACTCAACAATCAACTCTGATACCTTTAACAAGATTTTGTTATCAAATTTACACTGCAACAAGAAGTAACATGTGAGAAAAAGGAAATATCATTAGAATCACATAAGCATCAAAGTGGAAACAGCCAAACGGATGGAAAATCAAGGCGTGCTTGAGCAAAGACGCGAGCAAACGCAGAGAAGCCAAAACGACAATACAGGAAACTTACCAAATTACAAGACTAAGCGTCGCTGCCGCGACCTCACCGTTCCGGCCACCTTCGTCCCTCAGCCAGCATTGAGATTCCTCCCCCATTGACCTTTCATTATCAGCAACATAAACCAATCCAACCATCGAAGGACCAATCGTTGAACACGCCCAAACCTGCTTTAATCCTTAACCACCCTTTAATCCTTAACCGCCCTTCATCTCAAAACAAGAAACCACCACCACCTCCGAAACCACCTGTTTACAACAGCATACAGACCAAATACATGAGAGAACCCTATTAACAAGGATCCCAGCTATTCGAAAAAACGAAACAACAGGAAAAAACAAAAGAACATCACCGACAGTTTATTTCAAAGAACAAAGACCCTCCAAACACTTTCACCGATACCCATCACCTCCACCGAGACAAACCCATAAACCAGACAAATGCCATCACCGAACCTGTGAGAAGGAGAGTTGAGTGGAGTGAGAGAACCGTTGAAACCGAAGGGTCTGAAACGAAACCACCGCAAACCGTCGAACATCACAAACTTGAAAACTCAGAACACGGAAACCACCACAAAACGCAAACCATCATCACCGCTGAGAACGCACGGAAGTCGTCGCCGGAAAAGCTTCCAATCGGAGTTACTTCGATCCAGGTACTAATCTCTCCCTCTGAGTTCTCTTTCTCTTATTTCGAACTCTTCGAATGCCCTAGGTTGTTTTTTCCTCATTTCTTTTCTCCGAATCATGCTTATTCACGAGCTAGGGTCCTCAAATTTGAAAAATCCTTTGCGTTGTTGGCGATTCCGTCGCGATAAGGGTTTCGGTTTGGGATCGAAAAACTCCCAGAGATTCTGTATGTTATGTTTTTGTTTCGGTTTGCTGCATCATTGAGGATGCCGATGGTTGAAGTCTCTTCGCGTTTTTTTTCTTCATTTGGAAAGATTGGGGTTGCAAAGAAAACCCTAGTTTCTTTCTTTGTTCCTTATTTTAGAAAACTAGCTGGACCGGATTCGGGTCGACCCATGACCCGGCCGGTCCCTAACCCTTAGGCTTGTTGGGCCTGTTGGCTTTCAGCACCCCTGTTTTCTTTTCTCAATCCAGCCATGATTTTTTTTCATCTCTTTTTTTTAGTTTAGTTTCTTTTCAATTTCTTATATTCAATTATTTCCTTTATCAAAATCATATAAAACCATTTATTTTGTATTAATTATTTTAATTTTTTTTTTTGATAGTTTGTTAATAATTTTATTAAATATTTATATTTAATTTAGTTAGACAATTATCTTTTGATCAATTTTATTTGTGTAATATATGATTATTTTCTTTGCTTATCATTTAGTTGTATGATGTTGATGAACGAATTGTATGAACTTGGATATTTATTCTCACATTACGACTACATATTGTCAAGTAAAAGACGAACGCGCATATTTAAATAATTTATTTCAAAATAATTTAATTTCTTGGTCCAACGCCAAGTGAAAAATCCATCTCGCCTACACTTCGCACACACGTAAGTCGATTATCAAATGATCGCCGTCCGCACGACTTTTTGCATATCTTAAATAATTTAACAAGGAATAGAGCTCCGGAGTCTAGCACTCCGCACGTTCTAGAACGAACTACAACTGGGCTAGCCCCACGCATATTGTTCGTTCAATCCTTCGTTATTAATTACACATCGATTCTAAAACGTCTAAAAACAATTATTCAATTCATTTAAATTAAATTACGAAAACAGAGCTCCGGAGTCTAGCATTCCGCACGTTCTGGATTGGACCGCAACTGGGCTAGCCCCACGCGATGGTTCAATCACCATTCGTATATCAAAATATTCCTTTTAAATTAAATTACGAAAACAGAGCTCCGGAGTCTAGCATTCCGCACGTTCTGGATTGGACCGCAACTGGGCTAGCCCCACGCGATGGTTCAATCATCATTCGTATACCAAAATGTTCAAACTATCTTATTAATTCAATACGAAAACAGAACTCCGGAGTCTAGCATTCCGCACGTTCTGGATTGGACCGCAACTGGGCTAGCCTCACGCGATGTGTCCAATCGCCATTCGTATATCTTTTTCCTCAAACGAACATTGTTTAAATCATTCTATCTCTCGAACAAGCTAGCGCTTCAGCCTCCACCGTGAGTATAAGCCAACGCTTAGCAGTAGAATGAGTTTCAAACAATCGTTCAATTAAAAAACCACGAACCGTAGTCGCACGAACTACGAAGCTCTGACTTTCCCATTGCACAAGGGAATACATAGGCACGGGGATTTTAATCCTTCGCGAGCACCCTAATAAAAAATTTAACTATTTCTCTGTTTTAAAAGCTTTAATCCCTTTCTCCGTCATAATAGTTTAAAACTTTAATTCCCTTTAAGAACAAACATATTAATATCATTCAGAAGACAAAGACTTAAGATCAAACATTTAATCGCATAATTAGCTAAGAGGTTCCCGTTGAGTACAACGGACGTGAGGGGTGCTAATACCTTCCCCTTGCGTAACCGACTCCCGAACTTAGAATTTTGTTTCTTAAACCATTTCTTATCCTTATTAGGTTGTATCTATATCTCCCTTTTCTCTCGTAGAATAAATAGAATTAGGTGGCGGCTTTGTTGTTTGTTTTAGGATCGTATTTTTCGAGGTACGACAGTTGGCGACTCTGCTGGGGACTAGCTCCATGCTAGAGAGAGTCGAGCCTAACTTAGCTTTATGTGTTTATTTGTTTGATCTTGTCTTTTCTTGTCTTCTCTATGTTTATTATTTATGTTTGTTTACCGTTTTCCTTTATTGCTCATTATATTTGTCTCTGGGTTCTCGGGGACACGATACAAGTAAAATTTGAGTGGTGGAAAAAGCAGAGGGAACACCTAAGTTTAGAATTGGATGTTATTAGTGTTAGTCTCCAAGGACTCGCTCCTTGCACGCCTAACATGAAAGCTCCCCCAGATAGTTAGACTTTTCGTAGATCTTGTCGCAACACAGCTAGCCTGTCACGTGACCTGATTCACGAAAGGGTTGTGATTCTGGGACCCCCTAGAACCTGTTTCAATATTGGTAGTTGTGTAATGTTAGACTCCAAGGACTCGCTCCTTGCACCCCTAGCATGAGAACTCCACTCAGGGTAGACCTTATCGTTATTATCGTCACAATGCAGCTAGCCTGCGGCGGGGCATTAATACGATAAACGTCCGTGACCTTGAGTTTCTTTAAACCATCGCCGTAGAAACCTTCCCGTGAGTGGGACTTATGGGTAACAAAACGTAGAATCAATCTCTTACAGCCCACCTGTTAAGAAGGTTCCGGATTTATTTGTGACACCTTGCACCCTGCATCCTCGCATTCGTGCGTCTTTGCATCTCAGCATCATATGCATCATCTCAGTAAGGTCTTCAAGGAACAAAGAGATGTCTATTGCGAACATCCCAACTCTAACCGTAGACAAACTTCAGCTTATAATCCCTTTTGGGAAAAGTTTTTATAATTGGATGTTTGCATTTGCTTTTTGAGTTCCTTGAAGTTGTCCTTGCTTTACATCCATTCGCATACCATTGCATCTACATTGCATATCATTTTCCTCCTGCAGAGTAAGCTCATTCTATCCTTTGTCTTGGGTCAGCAGTTTGATTCCCGACACGTGTTTAGAACTAAGAATTATGTCTCAAGAAACAGTGGATGAACTGAGAAGAAGTCAGGAATTATTGAAAGAGGAGGTTATTTCCTTGAAGAAACAGAAGGAGTGGGTCTTAGAAACCTTACAAGCTTTGTTGAAGAAGGAGGGTCGCCCTGTGCCCATTGCCGCAATAGAGAAAGCTAATGTCCTACCTCCATTTGATGCTACCTCGAGTCAAGAGTGTTTCCCTGTGACAACTCCTCATCTGCCAACTCATGGCTCTACCCTACTAGGCCAAAGTCAACCTCTGATTTTCAGATCAGTGCCTCAATATCCTCTGGCAGTTTCTTCTCAAGGTCGGAAAAAGAAGAGAAAGCGAAACAAGGGGGAGTGTCAGAACAAAGAAAGTGAAGTTCACTGTGAACCCATTCCAGTGCCACTCAGCAAGCTCTACCCGTTACTTATCCAGAATTCATTGATGACTCCTTACGCACCTGTGCCATCGCCAAATACATGGTATAACCCTGATACAAATACGGTGTGTGAATTCCATAAAGGGGTGGTAGGACATGATTTGAATACTTGCCCTGAATTGAAAGTCTGGGTACAAAGGTTGATCCATAGCAAAAGGTTAATCCTTGAAGAGGACCATCCAGAGATTGAATGTAGATACCACACTGGAGCCTTGGGGCACCCTATCGAAGAATGCCAGAGTTTTGAGTCGCTAATCCCCCAAGAAGGAGAGCCGATTTCAGACAATTTTATTGTTGAGCCAGGAGATAAGAAGGGAAAGAGACCTATGAAGGTTCTTAAAATTTTGTACCATAAAGAACAGGTCATGCGCCTAACTGATGGAGCGTTTTTGCCTTCTCACAAGAGTATCAGGACACCATCTGGAAATTTCAATGTCGCCACTCCTGCTGGCGGAAGCAAAGGAGGAGTAAGGGGTGAATCGAAGGAGATGACATCCAGCATTGAGTGTGAAGAACTCAAAAGTCATCACAACAAGCGACTAACAGTACCTAGTGTGCCAGTAGTGCCAGCTTGTCAGAGATTGAGAGCTCAGGATTCTTACCCGGAGGGTGCCTCAAATCAGAATAGAAGACAAGGGAGAAGGCCTCCAACCCCTCAAATCCCTATGACCTACACGGAATTATATCCTTCATTGTTGAAGAAAGGATTGGTTGTTCCAAAGCCTTTTGGTCCCTTACCGGATCCACTCCCAGCAAACTACAATCCAAATGTCCGTTGTCTATTCCATGATGGTGCTTCAGGGCACGATTTGGAAGGCTGTTACGCCTTAAAGCGCGCTGTGAAATATTTAATTGAGAAGGACATTCTTTCATTTGAAGACACTACTCCGATTATCAGGGACAACTCTCGTCCAAGTCAGCAAGCCCAGAGCCAAGGATATCTGAATCAGCATCAGAGTCCACATAAGCCTCGCAACAATTTGGAAAGAAGGAATGCTCCTCTTCACCCAGTACCTTTATCATTCACTCAACTTCTGTAACCTTTGATTCAATACTCATTGGTGGTTCCCAAGTCTCTCAAGCCATTGCCAGAGCCATGCCCTCCTGAGTATAATCCACATGAGCAATGTGGATATCATGCTGGATCGATGGGGCACTCAACTGAAGACTGCAGGGCTTTTTAGGCCAAGGTACAACATTTGATCGACAAGAAGTACATATCTTTTTTAGAAGGAAGCCTCTTGGTACATGTCAACCTCTCTCCCGAGTGACTTTTTTGGTGCATCTCTTGAAGACAGTGAATCAAGACTTTTTTTAATTCCCTAAAGCTGGCAATCCCCTGTTTGTTTCAGCATTGTTGTATTTTCTTTGCATGTTGATTTTGTATTTGCTTGTTAGCATTGTTTGTTTTGAATTGGCAAGATTAATGAAATGTTTATGCATATTTTGAATCAATCCATTCGTATTCACTCGTTTTCTTTCATTGTTACAAAAAGCAAATATATATTGCTATCTTTTGTTTATCAAACTTTTGTTTTACCAAAGATTGGAGGGAGGATGATGAAAACCAGATGCCTGAATTCTCCGTTTGTATGCTCTCAATTAAAACCTTGCCAATGATGTACAAGCATTGTTTCAAATTCCCAAACACTGGTGAAATAAGGAAGATAGTCCTTTGCTAACCCCTTCGAGCCTATAAGTAGGAGTTTTCTTTTTCAAAAATGCAAAAACCCTTAATTTAAAACCTGGGGCAGGGTAGTCGGTTCAGTTAATCTGTTTGCATCCAATCTTCAAGAGTTTCAATCCATTATTCAAGAAGGATCAGCAACGTACTTTCATTCACTGCCGTAGAAGTCGTGAAGAGCCAAACATTTGTAGTATGTATTCTCTATCATCCAATAAGATGGCAGTCATAACCAATCAACAAAAGAAAGGCAAAAGGGAAAAGAAATACATAAAAAGTCTGCCAAGTCAAAAAACAGAAAAAGACGACTTAGGCGAAATTAACGAAGTCGTCAAATCCAGCAAAGCAGAAAAAAGTAAGGTGGCTGCCATCACTTTCAAATCCTGATCCTTATCACGCACCGTCAAAAGACTTTTGAATGCGTAAATCAATTTAACTGAACATAGGATTGGAGTTTATCGCGAAGATGGGATGGGTACAAATAAATTTTGAGCCTTTTATCTTTTGTTTCATAAACCGTGAACCAAGCCACGTTACAACCCTTAAAAGTCCTAACTGAGGCAGGGATTATTTCGAGAGCATACTACAACAAGGTTATGTTAACGTGACTCCTAACGATCTTTGCTAATCATTTGTACTGATCACTTGATCTGCCATTCCATAAAATGGCTAGATCCACTTTTTATTTTAAATCAACTCCATTGTATCACTGTCATACCAATAAATTGCGATTTCAAAACTTGCATAAATGTTGCATTAAATTTGCCAATTTTTAAATAATGTTTGTTTGCAAGTCGATTCAGTATCAATGGAATCCTGACGAACGCAGCCAGTTAGGGAATTTAACTGAGTAAGAGAAGCCCAGCTAGGGGCATCCACTTCAAGAATAAGTCAATCGGAATCCATCTCTTCAAGAGTCATCTACTCAGAGGTTGAACCTTTTCTCAAGACTCAGACTAGTGTGAGCTATCATCGAACGGTTCAAGAGTTCAATTGCCAGTCAAATCAGAAGTTTCCCATCCTAGGAGTTGGGTAACCAAGGGCAAAACACGTAGAGAACCAGTCAATCTGAATCAGTCCATTCAGGAGTCAACAATTCAGAGGTTGAGCTCTCCTCGAGACTCATGCTTGAGCGAGTTATCAGAAAGAATTCAAGAGTTCAATGGCCAGCTAGACCAGAAGTCTCTCATCCCAGGGATCAGATAACCAGGGGCAAATTTCCGATGTTCGAGCATCGGGGCAACCATTTCAAAGGCCATGTCATGGCAGGCTGGTCTAAACTTTTTGAGAAGAGGAAAATTTCAAAACCATTGATTCCGGGGCAAGAGGAGTCACACAAGGGCAAATCTTCTCTGTGCCTTCAAGATGTTCAAGCAGACCTTATGTCCGCAAATTTTGAGTTCAAGACAGGTGTCAGGAATCATGTTGTTATCTTTTGTCTCCTTTTAGAGATTCGTCTTCCAAGAACTATTTCATCCAATACCCATTACAGGGGCATATTTGGAAATCATATGAGTCGGTGCGTCTTTCTCATGTTTTGGTCAGGTCGCTTCGCTCTTAGCTTTAAGCCCTGCTACTGTCTTACTTATCAAGCATCTGCCCACGGTAGAAAAGAGTCATACCTTGCAAAACAAGCCTCTTCTGACATGTAATCTACTGTCACTTTACAAGAATCTCTCTGAAGTCCAATTGTCATTGGCACAAATCTGTTAAGCTAATTGTGAAACCCTTTGCTTGTAGTCTAAGTCCATTTAATTTGGCACTTACCTGTGTTTCCTGTTGGTTTCTGAAAGTCTTCTCTTGACTCTCCGTGTAAGGAATTTCTGAAGGTTGGATATCCTGCTGAAAAAATCCAACCTTCTCGTCTTTATTCTCGATACCAGGCGGTCTCTTGGAGCCGTTGACTATTTGAGTACGCTGTTTTCTACCTCTGGTATCAGTTGGTTGCACAAAGCCGCTGCCCGAACATTCTGTTCGTTTTCTTTATTCTCGGTATCAACAGTTACACTTGAACCTGTTGATTTATCACTTTGAACCGTGTCGTTGCCTGTTATTTTATTTCCTGACCACCGTGTCGTTGCCTGTTATTTTATTTCCAGACCACCGCGTCAATATTTGTTATTTTATTTCCAGACCACCGCGTCAATATCTGTTATTTTATTTCCAGACCACCGCGTCAATGCCTGTCATTTTATTTCCTGACCACCGCGTCAATGTCTGTCTTTATTTCCAGACCACCGCGTCAATATCTGTTATTTTTATTTCCAGACCACCGCGTCAATGCCTGTCATTTTATTTTCTGACCACAACGTCAATGTCTGTCTTTATTTCCTGACCACCGCGTCTTTGCCTGTCATTTTATTTCACGACCACCGCGTCTATGTCTGTTTTTATTTCCTGACCACCGCGTCTATATCTGTTATTTTAATTCCAGACCACCGCTTCAATGCTTGTTATTTTATTTCCTGACCACCGCGTCAATGTCTGTCTTTATTTCTAGACCACCGCGTCAATATCTGTTATTTTTATTTCCAGACCACCGCGTCAATGCCTGTCATTTTATTTCCTGACCACCGCGTCAATGTCTGTCTTTATTTCCTGACCACCGCGTCTTTGCCTGTCATTTTATTTCACGACCACCGTGTCTATGTCTGTTTTTATTTCCTGACCACCGCGTCTATATCTGTTATTTTATTTCCAGACCACCGCGTCAATGCTTGTTATTTTATTTCCAGACCACCGCGTCTTTGCCTGTCATTTTATTTCCTGACCACCGCGTCATTTCCTGTTATTTTATTTCCTGACCACCGCGTCTATGTCTGTTATTTTATTTCCTGACCACCGCGTCAATGTATGTTTTTATTTCCCGACCACCGCGTCTGTGTCTGTTATTTTATTTCCTGACCACCGCGTTAATGTCTGTTATTTCACGACCACCGAGTTGATGTCTGTTATTTTTATTTCTCGATCACCATGTCGATGTTTGTTTATGCCTGACTACTGTCTCAGTGTCTGCTATTTGGTTCTCCTGGCCGCCGAGTCGAGATCATCTCTATCTTTCTCAATCACTGAATCGCTGTATTGAGATCCCCACAACCACTTCGAACTTGCTAACTCATCACTTCATATTAGTCTGTCTTTAATCTTGCATTTTGTTTTCCAGTCTTCTGTTATTCTTAGTGCCAGCAGTTACACTTGAACCTGCTTTTTTCTTTTGTCACTTTGAATACATCCCGTATTCGTCTTGTCATCCCCAGTATATGGTTATCCCCAGTGAGTCTTCACCCTCATTTGCGTTTCTGTGGGTCACCATTGATTCATCATACCATTTTTAGTATATTCATCAAAAAAATCAGCATGTTAGGTCATTGCATCTTGCATATCATATCTCCAGCAAAAGTCCCTCACGAGTTCATAGCATGTCATTGCATTTAGAGGTAAAATTTTCGGTTTTCTATATTTAAATACCCTTTACTATGATTTTTATGAGGGTTAACATTCCTCATGACATCTGGTAAATTTTATTTAAATAGGGGCAACTGTCACACCCCAAATTTTACCCCTAACTTTTCACATCATGCATTCATCTCATCATTTTTCATACTTGGGGCGTTTTAGAAGCATTTTGGGATCTGCAACAGTTTTTGGAAGTTTGGCCTTTTTTTTAATCATACGACTAAGTTTTTATTTTAGTTTAGTCTAATTTCAAAAATTTGTTTTCACGTTTTAGTTCATTGATTAGGTTTTATTCTTAAATTTAATTTTAGCTATCGAGTTTCTATTTCTAATTCAATTTCAATTTCTAACTTTTATTTTAATTTGTTGTTTTTAGTTTCTATTTCTAATTTAATTTAATTACTAACTTTTAATTTAATTCACCTTTTCTTAGTTTCTATTTCTAATTTAATTGTAAAGTTCCAATTTCCTTTTCATTTCATTTTTTTTTAAATTCCCAAAGTCTTTTTTATTTCATTTTAAAAAAAGGAGTCCAAAATTATATTTCCATTCAATTTTTTTATAACTCAAATCTAATATTTTTATTTTTTATTTCAAATTCTATTTCTATTTCTGTTGCAAGTTATGTTCCACTTTAAAATTCATTCCAAATTCCCAAAATTCATTGTCAAATTTTCATGTTTCAATTCAAATCCTAGAGTTCTACAACCATATTGCAAATCCTATTCCATTTCATTTAAGACTTTTATTTTCATTTTCATTTTATTTATTTATTATTATTTATTTTTTTGTCTCATTTTCCATATAAAATACAATCACCAAAATCACCAATAATTTCTAATCTTGTCAAAACAAAAGCTCTTCATTTAATTTCTATCAAAGTTCCTTCCAAGTTTCAAATGTTTTTTTTCTCTACTTTTCATTCAAAAAACCATAACAATTTTCATCTCAAAGTTTCAATTCAAATGTCATTTCATTTCAAATCTCTACTCTATTCAACTTTGTTCCAAGATGGTATTAATTCATGTCAAATAAGGTTCCTAAATTACAAGTTCATAAATGTAAAAGGATCTTCTTATATACAAGAATTGGGAACAATTTTACTTTGTTTTCCCAATTGAACTAAGCATATTCCAAGAAACAAATGACATTGGACCCATATTTGAAAGGAAACGCAACCATCACCATGCTGATACAACCGAGCTTTTGTCTCCATACTCAATAGCCTATCACTTTCCTCTACACTCAAAGGTGTTCCCATTAGCCACATACCTTCCAAAAGTTGTAAATCAAGTTTGCATTAGTTCATCATAAATCAAATTAATTCAAACATACATATCCATCAATGAGCAATATCATTTACATATCACATTTTTTTCTCAAATTTGATCCAAAGTAAGGCTAAGCAAGGTGATTTTTTTTACACAAGACCTCTGCAGCAGGTTGCTCTTTTTCCTCTTTTTACACTACACAAACAAACAAAAAAATGCAGCAGACCTGCAGCTTGTGCAGGCTGCCCTGCTATCACACATCCCTATCCAAAATCAGATTTATTTTCCCCCCAAAACTCAACCAAACTTAGTCCACAAGTTTTCTCAAATTTCAAACTAAAAAACCCTAATCCCATGCTATAAATTGGACTGTTTTATCAAACATCAGAGGGGGGGGGGCAGCCACAAAAAAAAAACCCGAAGAAAATTCCTTATTCAAATTCCCTCAACAGCAAAACATAACCAACAGTTTTTCATACCAAATCTCCAGCCACCATAGAAAATTCAAAAAAATCAATCAAATATCCTAACCACATACTAACTGTTTATCCACAAAGGGAACTAACCACATGTTACCAAAAGAAAACCCTAGAGAATTTTAGAAAAACTCAGCAGCCGCATTCTCACAAAAAACCACAACCAAAATCCGAAACTCCATCACAAAAATCAGCAGCCGCAAAACAAAAAAAAAGCTTCAATCACAAAACAACTCTACATCACTTCAAAAAAAACTACAACCGAACACTGAAAACCATCACAAAAACCAGTAGCCATGTTCACCCACAATAAGATCTATCTCATAATAGAAAAGCAAACCATATACAAGTTAGCATCCAACTCCATTACTATAACCGCAGCCAAACAACCCCTCAAAGCATAAACACCCGAAACTTAGCAAAAAAGAGGGGTTAAACCTTCATCCGCGAATAAAATCCGCGAAACAGGCATCCGTCAACAGCAACCAGTGACAAGCCCATTGTGCAGCTACCATTATCCTCCCTGAAAACACAAACACAGCAAAACCAACAGCATCAAAATAAACCAACAACCAATCTTCGAAAACATCAACGAAACTACCGAAATCCAATACCTAAAGAAAAAAAGCAACAAAGAACTCAATATTCAAAAACCGAAAACAGCTTACCACATAATTCTTTGAACCCCTCATCACGGCTTTACCTGCACTCAACAATCAACTCTGATACCTTTAACAAGATTTTGTTATCAAATTTACACTGCAACAAGAAGTAACATGTGAGAAAAAGGAAATATCATTAGAATCACATAAACATCAAAGTGGAAACAGCCAAACAGATGGAAAATCAAGGCGTGCTTGAGCGAAGACGCGAGCAAACGCAGAGAAGCCAAAACGACAATACAGGAAACTTACCAAATTACAAGACTAAGCGTCGCTGCCGCGACCTCACCGTTCCGGCCACCTTCGTCCCTCAGCCAACATTGAGACTCCTCCCCCATTGACCTTTCATTATCAGCAACATAAACCAATCCAACCATCGAAGGACCAATCGTTGAACACGCCCAAACCTGCTTTAATCCTTAACCACCCTTTAATCCTTAACCGCCCTTCATCTCAAAACAAGAAACCACCACCACCTCCGAAACCACCTGTTTACAACAGCATACAGACCAAATACATGAGAGAACCCTATTAACAAGGATCCCAGCTATTCGAAACAACAGGAAAAAACAAAAGAACATCACCGACAGTTTATTTCAAAGAACAAAGACCCTCCAAACACTTTCACCGATACCCATCACCTCCACCGAGACAAACCCATAAACCAGACAAACGCCATCACCGAACCTGTGAGAAGGAGAGTTGAGTGGAGTGAGAGAACCGTTGAAACCGAAGGGTCTGAAACGAAACCACCACAAACCGTCGAACATCACAAACTTGAAAACTCAGAACACAGAAACCACCACAAAACGCATACCATCATCACCGCTGAGAACGCACGGAAGCCGTCGCCGGAAAAGCTTCCAATCGGAGTTACTTCGATCCAGGTACTAATCTCTCCCTCTGAGTTCTCTTTCGCTTATTTCGAACTCTTCGAATGCCCTAGGTTGTTTTTTCCTCATTTCTTTTCTCCGAATCATGCTTATTCACGAGCTAGGGTCCTCAAATTTGAAAAATCCTTTGCGTTGTTGGCGATTCCGTCGCGATAAGGGTTTCGGTTTGGGATCGAAAAACTCCCAGAGATTCTGTATGTTATGTTTTTGTTTCGGTTTGCTGCATCATTGAGGATGCCGATGGTTGAAGTCTCTTCGCGTTTTTTTTCTTCATTTGGAAAGATTGGGGTTGCAAAGAAAACCCTAGTTTCTTTCTTTGTTCCTTATTTTAGAAAACTAGCTGGACCGGATTCGGGTCGACCCATGACCTGGCCGGTCCCCAACCCTTAGGCTTGTTGGGCCTGTTGGCTTTCAGCACCCCTGTTTTCTTTTCTCAATCCAGCCATGATTTTTTTTCATCTCTTTTTTTTAGTTTAGTTTCTTTTCAATTTCTTATATTCAATTATTTCCTTTATCAAAATCACATAAAACCATTTATTTTGTATTAATTATTTTAATTTTTTTTTGATAGTTTGTTAGTAATTTTATTAAATATTTATATTTAATTTAGTTAGACAATTATCTTTTGATCAATTTTATTTGTGTAATATATGATTATTTTCTTTGCTTATCATTTAGTTGTATGATGTTGATGAACGAATTGTATGAACTTGGATATTTATTCTCACATTACGACTACATATTGTCAAGTAAAAGACGAACGCGCATATTTAAATAATTTATTTCAAAATAATTTAACTTCTTGGTCCAACGCCAAGTGAAAAATCCATCTCGCCTACACTTCGCACACACGTAAGTCGATTATCAAACGATCGCCGTCCGCACGACTTTTTGCATATCTTAAATAATTTAACAAGGAATAGAGATCCGGAGTCTAGCACTCCGCACGTTCTAGAACGAACTACAACTGGGCAAGCCCCACGCGTATTGTTCGTTCAATCCTTCTTTATTAATTACACATCGATTCTAAAACGTCTAAAAACAATTATTCAATTCATTTAAGTTAAATTACGAAAATAGAGCTCCGGAGTCTAGCATTCCGCACGTTCTGGATTGGACCGCAACTGGGCTAGCCCCACGCGATGGTTCGATCACCATTCGTATATCAAAATATTCCTTTTAAATTAAATTACGAAAACAGAGCTCCGGAGTCTAGCATTCCGCACGTTCTGGATTGGACCGCAACTGGGCTAGCCCCACGCGATGGTTCAATCATCATTCGTATACCAAAATGTTCAAACTATCTTATTAATTCAATACGAAAATAGAACTCCAGAGTCTAGCATTCCGCACATTCTGGATTGGACCGCAACTGGGCTAGCCTCACGCGATGTGTCCAATCGCCATTCGTATATCTTTTTCCTCAAACGAACATTGTTTAAATCATTCTATCTCTTGAACAAGCTAGCGCTTCAGCCTCCACCGCGAGTATAAGCCAACACTTAGCAGTAGAATGCGTTTCAAACAATCGTTCAATTAAAAAACCACGAACCGTAGTCGCACGAACTACGAAGCTCTGACTTTCCCATTGCACAAGGGAATACGTAGGCACGGGGATTTTAATCTTTCGCGAGCACCCTAATAAAAAATTTAACTATTTCTCTGTTTTAAAAGCTTTAATCCCTTTCTCCGTCATAATAGTTTAAAACTTTAATTCCCTTTAAGAACAAACATATTAATATCATTCAGAAGACAAAGACTTAAGATCAAACATTTAATCGCATAATTAGCTAAGAGGTTCCCGTTGAGTAAAACGGACGTGAGGGGTGCTAATACCTTCCCCTTGCGTAACCGACTCCCGAACTTAGAATTTGGTTTCGTAAACCATTTCTTATCCTTATTAGGTTGTATCTATATCTCCCTTTTCTCTCGTAGAATAAATAGAATTAGGTGGCGGCTCTGTTATTTGTTTTAGGATCGTATTTTTTGAGGTACGACACCCTGGTTGCAATATAAGGTCCCCAGCAGAGTCGCCAAGCTATCGCTCCCAAAGATTTGCATCCCGGTACAAACGCGAACGGTCCAGCAGGTCTTTTTATGCGAAGTATTTTTTAACTGCATCTGAATTCACAGGGGATATGAAATCATCACCATCCATAGTAGTGAGCATCAGTGCTCCACCAGAGAAAACCTTCTTTACTATGAACGGACCATCGTAGTTCGGAGTCCACTTGCCCATGTGGACTGTATGAGGAGGAAGAAGTCTTTTTAGCACAAGATCTCCTACTTGGTATTCCCGAAGCCTGACTTTCTGATCGAATGCTTTCTTCATTCTCTTCTGATATATCTGCCCATGACAAATTGCAGCTAATATTTTTTCTTCGATCAGATTCAGTTGATTATATCAAGATCGGACCCATTCTGCTTCATTCAGCTTTACATCCATCAGTACCCGTAAGGAGGGTAACTCAACTTCAACAGGTAGGACTGTCGCTCCCGGGATTTCCATCCTAGTACAAACGCGAAAGTGGCGCGGAAAGGTTAGAGTCGTCAGCCAGACATTTTTATCCCGAATGAATGGGAAAGGTAATGTTGCACAAACCTGAGGAAGAAAGAAAGGACAAGGCCTTGCGAACCAAAGATCTGAGTTCGGGAGTCGGTTACGACCTGGGAAGGTATTAGCACCCCAGATCGTCCGCCGTACCCGACGGGATCCACGCTTGCTTGCTTTGTTTCAAAGGGTGAGAAATAATAAAGATGCTGCTGAATAAAATAATGGCTATCTAGAATGGAATGGAAATGGGAAAAGAAATAAGAAAAGAGAATGGAAAGAAAGGGGGAAATGTAGGGAAAATAAAGAATGTGCTCGAACGGGCCCTACCCCGCTGCCTACGTACCTCATCAGGACAATGAGGATCAGAGACGCCGTAGTTCCCCTAACTAGGGGTATCAAAGGAAAATTGCCTGTGAATTAAAGGCTTGAACTGCCTATGCCATTGCTCAGGTGTTGCAGACTCGGACGACGAGTGCGTAACCGTCTTGCAAGATGACAAGTAGGAGCAAGTTCGCGGACGGAGCGAATGAGGTGAGAAAAGAATTCCCGAAGGAAAGACGCTTATTGTTTGTTTGAGATTTTTATGAGGCTTTTATTTGTGAAGGTTTGCATAGGTAAGTGTACCTAAGTCTTACTCAATGGGATGTGTACGTCTCACATCATCCCGAAATGGAATGCGCAAGAGGCACACCTATCTATGGAGGAAATCCCCAAAGCTAGTCCCACAAGTGAAGGCTTAAGCACACTGGCCTATTACCATTATTAAGTATTTTTGTGGTTTTATGGTTAAGAAGTGTTTTTTTTAGCTTTTCTTTGTGAGGTACTCATGTTAAGACCTATCCACCACGAGTGATGACTCACACCTCGCCCCGAAATGGAACGCATGCAAGCATCTCATAGAAAAGTCTCATGTCACATGAAAGTACTCAACCTTTATTTGATGAATTAAAATTAAGTTTGAAGATGAGAAGAGAGAGAGCGCCAAAGGATCTCAAAGGAAAAATTCTAAAGGGGAATAAAGCAACCCTAAGTGTTAACATGCATGGATATCCTAAGGGTTAATGAGGTTTCTATCCTAATGAATAAGGAAGAAGAAGAGAGTTAGAAACTAACTTACTTCCTAAGGAAGTTAAGTTGTCTCTAAAGAAAGGGAAAAACCTAAAAGAAAAGCACAAAGTGCTAAGGAAAACAAAATTAAAATGCATAAGAGATGGGAATGAAGTAATGCTTACCTCAATCTTCCCCCCTACAAAACAAAAGTTAGCATGACAATGCATATTGGAAGTAAAATCAAAGCATGAAAGCGATTAAGTACCATAAACGTCCTAGAATGGAACTAGGGTTCAAAATAAGACCTAAGTCTAAAGGTGAAGGTACCTAAAGGTTACATGACTTCTAAAGTCAGTAGCTACATGCTATAGGTCCCTAAGTATGTTAGGATACCTCACAAGATCAAACTATGTCAAACTATGTACAAAAAGTTCACCTAAGTTCACATAAATGCAAATTAGGGCTCATGGATGAAGTATGAATGCATATGGCTTACAAAAATGAATTAGTACATGAAATGAACATCAAAGTCAGTAGTGAATGCTCATGAATATATGTGAATGAATATACAATCATGGATGCAATGGTTTAGGCATATGGAGCAATGAGAAGAAGATATGAGAAGAAACGAACAAAAATCGCATAAGATCGCACATGATGCAAACTAAGGAAGAATAGCATGTGAATATGAATGAAATGATTAGGGGTCAGTAGCATACAAGGTATGAGCTGCACTTAGAATGCATGAATAGGCATTAATGATTTCCATATAATTCATGTTATTATTTAGAGGAGAAGAGAAGCTAGTTTAAGTTAAAGTATGTCCAAATAACTATGCACTTTAAAGCACCAAAACAAACCAAATGATTATGGTTCAAAAAATTACCTATGACTGGAATTAAAGACATACAAATGACCTATAATCAACTCCTAAAAGCTACCAAAAATCCCCTCAAGAAAATGACATGAATGCCTTCTTAACATTTAGGTTATGCGACATATAAACACATGAATCAACCTAGGATCTAGGTGACATGGAAAAATAGCAAAAAAGCCTTACAAAATTATGAAATTAAATCCCTGGAATAATAAATTCATTATCTTACATGGTCTAAAAGGATTCCACAAAATTATGCACCAAAGTGCCAAAACAATTACTTGACTAGCAAGGTAGCAATGAATGATCACCCAAAAACGACTCCACAAAGTGGATCAAAAAGGGCATCTAAAATTATGAAAAAAAATTCCTAAGGAGCATCAAAATGTCAAAAATTACAGTAATTAATCATACACAAAAAATAGGTCTCACACCTATGGGGAAAAAACGATTTCGGTCCCTTATGCCAAAACACCCCTTTTTGGGACAGCTTATGATCTAAAATCCAAATTAATTATTAAAACCACCCAAATCTGGAAACAAAAAATATGACAAATTAATTAAGATGATAAGTATTACTCATGAATTTTTCCAGAATTTTATCTCACTTAAATTGTTTTTAATAATTGCGACGAAACGGGCAAAAAAGTGGATTTTAAGGGGAAGTGAAAGGAAGCGATCCTAATGGTTCGTAACCTAATCCCTAAGCTCCGAAATCTAAACATATCAACATAAATCACAAATAAATCCAATGCCTCAGGTGGGAGAGCTCAATATGCACCTTAAGTTATATGATCCTAAGTCGCATGCAACTAGAATGATGCATTAAAGTAGAGAATCGAGATTACTTACTTGGTCGAAGTGCCGATTCTTTCACATAAAAGAAATCCAAAAAAACTTCAAGCCAAGCCTTGTAATATCCCATGAGCAAAATAAATGCCCATCTTCCATAATTACTTTGTGAAGATTCCTCATAATCGAAACAAAAACAACGGCACAAAATATCATTTGAATCCAAAGGTATCCCACAAATAAAGTGGAATACCAACCAAACAACCGTCGTTAAGATCTTTGCGAGAACCTTGCATGAACTCAACAAACGCATTAGAAACCAAAAAGAGGTGCAACCGGAAGATGCACCTATGCCTCACAACTCCAAATCAAGTAGAAATATGAATATACGAGTCATGGACATGCATTGAAATTTACGTTTCAAAACGGGGCAGCACTCATGCTCTAACATAAACAACATGCAAACTCAAACCGGAATCCAACAAATTTACATGCAATGAATGGAAAATGATCAACAAACATATATACAAGTCAAAACAAGATCAATGCATCAAAATCGCACCAAACCGAACTTAAAAAGCCTTAAAACGAAAAAACGCGTCAAAAATCACCGACTCGGAATTGAACGAAAATCGCATGGCAACTTGCAAACGTGCCAACGGATTCAAATATGCAATCGGTTTTTTGAAAATTCCGCTTGGAAGTGATACTTTTTGGCCGATTTCGTCGGCTGGCAGTAGCAAAATAGCCGGAAAAAATTGTCCGAAATCGACTAAAAAGTTCACCAATGGCTCCGAAATAATCAACAAAGTCAATTTACACTATTCACATTCGCAAAAACGCGCTACGGTTAGGAAGTTATGACCAAAACATATTCTCGACACGCGACACATGAACAACATCAACAATTAAGCCTCAACCTATCCTATTTCAAATTTGCACATTGAAACAAGCATGAATTTAAAAGTCAAGCACTTCAATCAATATCAAGTTATAATAATTAGCTCTCTTAGGAATTTTGTCAAACACCTAACATTCACCGATTATTCTATGTCAACTTTACCAAGCCTTTCCAATCATGCACCACAACAATTATTAGGATAAATTAATCAAGAATCAATCAATAATCAAATCATGAATCAATGCACATAATCTCCACAAAATTAATTCAACTTCAAAATTCAATTCAAGAAACAATTCAACAATTATTCATGAATTAAAGTTTAAGAAGCTTACCGAATGAAGAATCGATGAAGAAATTGCAAATCCGAAGGAAGTGAGACGCGATCATGAACGGAGGAGAGGAGGAGAGGCCGCGCGGCTTCCGGTGGCGGAAGATGGTGGTCTTACGGTGGTGAAGTTGACCGGAGGTGGTGGTTCGTGGCGGCTCGGCTACCGGAAGCTTGATCGGAATTGTTGTGTTCTTGAGTTCTTGATGAAGTTGTTGTTGTGTTCTTGAGAAAGAATTGTGAGAATGAACTTTGATCCTTTAGAGAGAGTTTGTGAGAGTTTTTTGGTGTTTGTAAATTATGATTGAAGTTATGAGACAAATTGTGGGTCAAAAGAATATATAGTGGAGTGTAAAATGAAAGGCAAAAGGTAGAATTTCGGCTTAAGTGAAAATAACAATATCTTCGGCAAGAAATTTCGACTCTGAGCCTTCCACAATATCGTCCGCCTCTGAATCACGGTTGCAACACAAAAAGAACGGACGTCATACGATCAAAATCGAGTGCGATCGATACGTTTAAGCTGCAAGACGTCACTGAATAAGTTGTTTTTTCGGCTTATTTGGTGTCCGCCACTCGAAAATGTGACGAGGTCAACCTCTTCGGAGCATAATCTCGACTCGACTTTGTCAAAAAAGTTGTAGATCTATGAGTCAGTGACCTGGTGTTAAAATCTAAGCTCAACCGGACAAACGACGAGGGAGATATGAATTTTCTCGTGAAACCACTTTCAGCATTTTTCTTCGGTTCAGCACTTCAGTTTTGTGAAATAAACCAAAACGACAATCTTTGGAACATCGTTCGAACTCACTTTTGTATTTGAAATTGAAGAGGATAAAATTTGTGAACCAACGCTTCAAGAACGGGTGATATCCGATGAAAATTGACCGAGTTATGAATTTTACAAAATCTGACAGACAGTGCACTGCATCAAAGAACCTTACTGGTAATTCGCATTTTCGAGATCCTTCCGCTCGGACCTAACCCAAACTGAATTCACATAATGAAGATAACATCTAAACGGAATTTTAGGCACCGAAACAACATCAATTCGATGAACGAGCCAAGAGTTATGAATTTTTTAGTGTTCAAAACTCACCGGTTCAACACTGTTTTTCACTATGTCGACTCTAAAGACTCGCACATTCTGAGATCTTCTTCAAAAAATTAGTTCTCGGCCAAAACCCAAAAGTTAGAAAGGATATCAAGACGAAACTTTTGGCATATGAATCTCTCAGACATGTTGACCCAATCAGAAGTTACGAACTCTTGAATACCGCTAGCACAGTTAATCGGCGAAACCGAAATTTCAAAAACAAATAATTCCCGCCATTTTCCTTGATGAATTGGCCTCCGAGCCGAACACAAAAGTTGTAGAGAATACCGAAATAGTCTAAACTATTGAGTTTCAAGCCAAAATGAGTTTCCGAGCATAAGTTACAACTTTTGCAAACTGCACCATAAAACCGATATTCTGCTTAAACTCCTTTGAATCAACCGAGAACTTTTGGTTTCTTCTAAGATTCTTGTGCACGTTCCGCATGAAAAAATAAAGGCCAGTCGCAACCTGTGAAAGCTCAAATGGAGATGTATATTCATGTATGTTTATGATGCAATTGTGATCTAAATGCAATGCAATGTATGAAAGGATATGCTAAATGGCGTGAAAATGAGAGGGCAAATTTTGAGGTATTACAAGGACTGCCTCCATACCATACACAAGTTGATACGGTGTTGCCCCAATAGATGTTCTGATTGAGGTTCGATACCCATGCAAGGCAAATGGTAGCATTTCATGCCAGTCTTTGTAAGTAACCACCATCTTTTGCATAATCTTCTTGATGTTTTTGTTAGCTGCCTCAACAGCGCCATTCATATTTGGCCTGTAAGGAGAAGAGTTGTGATATTGAATTTTGAAGTCCCGGCACAGTTCTGCCATCATCTTGTTGTTCAAATTGGAACCATTATCAGTAATGATTCGCTCGGGTACTCCATATCGACAAATGATGTCTCTCTTTAGAAATCTGGCTACCACTTGTCTGGTGACGTTCGCATATGAAGCTGCTTCGACCCATTTGGTGAAGTAATCAATGGCTACCAGGATGAATCTGTGGCCATTTGAAGCAGTCAGTTCGATCTTTCCAATCATGTCAATGCCCCACATGGCAAAGAGCCAAGGTGAATACATCACGTTCAAAGGATTTGGAGGCACATGCATTTTGTCTACATAAATCTGGCATTTGTGGCATTTTCTGGCATAAGCACAACAGTCTGCATCCATTGTGATCCAGTAATAACCTGATCGTAACAATTTCTTAGCCATTGCATGTCCTTTAGCATGGGTACCAAAAGATCCTTCGTGCACCTCGTGCATCAGCAGGTTTGCTTCTTTCTTATCAACACATATGAGCAGAACCATGTCAAAGTTTCGCTTGTATAATAAGCCATCAACATTCAGGAAGAAACTTCCAGCCATCCTTCTCAATGTCTTCTTACCATTGGATGATGCCCCAGGTGGGTATGTCTGATCCTCTAAGAAGCATTTGATGTCATGGAACCACGGCTTGTCATCTTTAGCAATGTCCATAGAGAATACGTATGTTGGTCGGTCAAGTCTGGATACCGAAATCCGAGGCACAAAATTGGTAGTCTGAACCTTGATCATGGAGGAAATGGTAGTTAAAGCATCTGCGAACTGATTTTCGTCTCGAGGGATATACTCAAGTTTGACTGTTGTGAAGAAAGTCAATAATCTCCTCGTATAGTCACGGTATGGAATCAGATGCTCTTGGTGAGTGTACCATTTGTCGTTGGTCTGATTGATTACCAAAGTTGAATCCCCGAATACAGTTAATGTCTTGATCCTGAGGTCAATGGCTTCCTCAAGACCCATGATACAGGCTTCGTATTCAGCTTCGTTGTTAGTGCATGAAAAGGTGAGTTTTGCCGAGAAAGGCATATGAACTCCTTTAGGTGTAATGAGCACTGCACCAACTCCACGTCCATTCATGTTAACATCCCCATCAAACATCATTGTCCATTCTTCTTCTGGGTCAGGCCCTTCAGTGTGAACAGGCTCTTCATAATCTTTTGCTTTCAGGAACATGATATCTTCATCAGGGAAGTCAAATCTCATGGGATGTTAATCATCAATGGGTTGCTCAGCCAGATAGTCAGACAGTACACTGCCTTTGATGGCCTTTTGAGATGTGTACTGAATGTCATACTCTGTCAGAATCATTTTCCATCTTGCAACCCTTCCGATAACACTAGGGTTAGTCCTTCTTAACCAATAAAAGAAGAATTAGAACCCTAATGCAAGGCCCAAGTTACAAGCTATTGTCTTAGTGATTATTAGATGGATTGATTAAGAGGTTTAAACAAATTAAAGGTTTAACACTTAGGATTAAAGTTATACACTCCATCCTAAGAGAAGGATACAAGCATAACCCTAATCACAAAGTCTTAAAACCTTAAAGGTTTAGTCTCTAATGATGAGATGAGGAGAGAGACACAAAGAAGACACAAAGGTAAAAGCTAAATGGGGACTAATCACAACCCTAATTATTGTCATGCTTGGATGTTCCTATGGTTTGTAAGGCTTACAAGAGATCTTCCAAGAAGCCACCAATGGAAGAAGCAGATGAGAGAAGGATAAGCAGAAGAAACAAGTTACTTACTTCACTGAAGAAGATAAGTAACTTGGAGAAAGAAAGTGAATGATGAACATGAATGAGCAAGCTCACTCTAAATCAAATTAAAATGCATCAATGATGCATAAGAAGAATGAGAAGAGAAATGAGAAGTGAAGGCAAATTCACTTCTCAAATTACATACCACCTGAAAATGTTAGCATTAAGGAAAGAAATGACATGAAAATGAAATGTAGGCAAAGGTAAACCAAAACCAGAAGCATAAACATGATTCAAATGATTCTATGAGATGATGCAAAGACATATCAAGTGTTATGAATGTTCATACAAGAGATGGAATGCAAAGGATGCATGCTTTGAAGTTTGAAAGTTCATGAAAGTTCATGGAAAGAAATGAATGCACATCATGGCAAATGAATGAAGAAATGATCAAACATGATTCTAATATGTCTTAATATGTCTAAGATGACATGTTAATGCATGAAATGTTATGGCAAGTTCATGTATGGATGCATATGCAAGATGTATGCAAATGGATATGAGAAATTAGGGTTTTATGACAACATGAGATGCAAAATTCAAAAACAGAAGCAAATCATAAGATAAAAAATTGCAAATGAGCTCAAAGGAACCCTAACCCCATATGATTTCACACCCCAAAGGAGGAGGTCCAACTCTTAAACTAAATAAAGTTATGATTTTTCTATGTTATCTAGGGTTTTAAGGTACCTTGAGAGGAAAAATGCAAATCAATTTGAAAATGCAAGATAAATTTGTGATAAAAATATGCTAGACACTACATGCTATATAAAGATCAATGCAAAAAGAACCAATGTCAAACCATTCATGGTTAGGCAGAAAAGAATTCTTGAAGTTAGGGTTCAAAAATGAGATTTTTATGAGCCCTAAATTCAAGAAAAATGTCAAAGAGTGTTCAAAACCAAAAAGAAATTTGTATGAATGGTTTGACAATGTTTCTAAATGTCCTAAGATGCAATGTGAATTTTTTGGGAATTTTTGGAAACCTAAATGGTATTTTAATCAATTAATTTCCATTAATTAATTAAAATAAACATTTAAATAGTTTTAAAATAGTTTTTTAATGCAAAAAATAAAAATAAAAATGTTTTTGGGTGAATAAAAATATTTGAATTAAAAATGCAGAAGGAAAATATTTTTGGAAATTTTTAAGTATTTTAAATTAAATATGCAAGAAAAATGATAAAAAATGAAATAAAAATTGAATTAAGGGAAAGTAGGCTGATCCAAGGGACAAAATTCAAACTGAGAAAATTTTGGTTGACCAGCGCGCAATCTAAGGGTTGTGGTTCAATCTGAGTTAATTTTAATTAAATAATTAATTAATCATAATTAAATGAGAATTAGGGTTTAATGAACAATCTGGTCCATCCTAACACGCGGTTACGCAAGATCCAAGGGCTCACATTCAAACTAACCCTAAACCCTAATTAACCTCTTAATGACTTTCAGGTGGCCGGAGAAGACCTCCGGTCATCTTCTCTGGCCAGCTCTTCACCCTAACTTCCACCCTAGGCCATCCCAGACCCCTAACTCTCCAGAATCACTCAACTAACAACCCTAAACTTGAATTCAGCAACAAAATCCATTTATTTTCACTCAAGATCAAGAATCGAAGCAAAACGGAAAATTATGCAAAACTTTCAGAAGTTCAATACATGCTCAATACTTGATCATTTTCAAAACTAAACACATCAGGATCATCAGTGAATCATGAAGAATCATTTAGGAACTTAAAAATACATTTCTGGAAAAAAATTCTTGAGGTTACCTGAGATGAAGCTTTGCTATCTGGAGCTTTCTGGCCACTTCTATTGTGCAAAACCACTCCTCTTAATCTCCTAATGAAGCTTTGATGCTTGGAAGAAGTTTGCAATGGCTGGTTTGAGAGCTTGCACTCTTGCTGCACCAGAATCGTGTTTTGGCTATGGGTGCTTTGAGGCTTGTTTGATGGTTGGTTTATGCTCTATGGATCATTTCTGAATGAATGATGAAGTTTGTTTTAGAGTTTGATGACTGGACAGAAAGTTTCGAAGGTTTTTGCTCTTGGGATGATTTTGTGGAACTTGGGCAATCTGAAGTGTTAGGCTTCTGTGTTGTGTGTTATGAGCTGTGTTTGATCCACATAACAAACTTTGATAGGTCAGAGAAGTTGTTGTGGCCTATGGTGATTGGTATGGGCTTTCTTGCAAAAAGTCAACAAAACTTGTACTTGAGGTATGGGCTCTCTTGCAGCTGGCTTTTTGGCTTGTCCTGGCTCAGCAGGGATCAAGGAGAGCCATGGAATTGGTTTTGTGGTGATTCAGCAAGTGGAAGCATGGTTGTGTATCATTTTGCAATTTTCATGAAGTTTGGCCCCTTTGTGATTTCTTGATGGGCAAGGCATGAAATGAGATGGTTCTTGGGCCAATTCTGACTTTTAGGCAATGCACTATGTTGGTATGATGCTTAGAAGTGTATTAGAAGTCACAAAATGACTTGGCAAGTGGTTTTTGCAAAAATCTTTCTTTGGTATATTCTTGAAAATTATGTGATTTTTGCCAACTTTGGAAGATCATAACTTGAGTTCCATAATGAATTAGAACTTGTTCTTGTACTTTTTGAAAAGGGAATGATCCAATCTACAACTTTCATGACCAACAATTTTTCATTTGAAGCATTTTTGGTTGAGAAAGAGGAGGTTGAAATACTTTCCCAAAATGGAAAGTTTACATTACAAGTCATTTCCATTTTTGGCAACTTTTGGTTTAGCTCACTTTTCTTCAATTTTGTGAAATTCCAAGCACTTCAATGATCAAATAAAGATCATATAACTTCAATTTGATGAAAAATCCACTTTGGTTCCATTGTTGGGGGCCTCAGATGCCCTGATTTTGCTCTGACTTGCTCAAGAAGTTACCCAATGGACAGATGACTTCCTCAATGAATTTCTTCATCAAACTTGGTACACATGATCCTTATAACATATTGAGACCATTAGAAACAAGAATGACCAAACAATTTGGAGTTATGGCCTCTGAAACCAAAACCCTAATTTCAGGTCATCTGTGTAGTGAAACCCTAGCTCAACTTCCATGCTTTCCAAGTTCTTGTGATTTCTTGACTTCCTTGATCTTTGAGGGATATACAATGATGATTTAACATACATGGACCCTCTTGTAATGATCGGAAGCCTTTGGAGTGGCTCAATTGGACCCTTGGATTGCTCAGATCACAAACCCTAGATGCAGATGAACTTGGACTATGCAGATGAAACAAAAATGCAATATGAAATGATATGCTTAAACTAATGAAAATATGAAAAATCACAAGCCATGGTGTGAACTTAGTGAGGGCAAATTTGGGGTGTTTACACTTATAGAAAAGCTCCAAAAGGTTTTGTGCATTGGAAGATGCATGTTATACCATATGTTTTCATTGTTTATGATGGGTTAACCCTTGAAACTAAAGCTTATTTTAATGGTTATGTCGATCGAATCATTATTGATGCCCAAGCTAGGGAAGTTCACCATGTAACTAAGGAAGAGTAGCAAGTTATAGAAGCTCGCGCTCGATAAGAAGCTGCAAAGGCCTGTGAGGATCAAATTATTACTTTGATTAGTTTAGTCAATGAAACAATCACTTCAACAAATGTTTCAAGTGTAACTTTTGATTTTTTAAAATTTACAACTGATGGCCTTTTTTCTTATGACCTCCTTCCATATTATCATATCATAGCATATATATTTTAGTTTTAGACTTAGCTATTTTTTATTTTCAATTCTTTTTCAATTTGATGATATTTTTGGATTTTATTAATATATCCATGTTGGCACATTTTTCTATTTATGTTTTTTCATCTCTAATTTTATTTTCTATTTTTCTATCTTTATCTTTGTTGATGATATCATATATCTGAAATTGCATATATGCTTAGTGTTTTGCTTAGTTGCAAAATTGTGATGTTTTACACGTCTTCGAATTTGTGGCTATTGGTAGTGATTACAAGTTGGTATTTATGTTGTTTTGTGCATTTTTTAATCTTTATTTACTCCTCTATTTTTTTTTCAAAAAGGGATAAGTTTACAAGATGTCTTAAATATTTATGCACGTTAAGTGTTGAATGAAGGGGAGTTGCTTAAGATCTAAGATCTTGAGTCGTTTTGTGCAATGCCCATCGAGGAATCAAATTACTCAAAAGTATTACAAATTTGCCAAATATAAAAAATGGTGAGACTTAAATTACTTCATCGGTAACAAAGTTATTTCATATGTATTTTGATGTCTAACACATTTTATATATTTTCAATTTATTATTTAATTGTAACTTTCATTTGATCACTTTGTCGTAATTTCAAATTTACTATTTATTATAATTGTTGTACCTTGTAGTTATCTCCGACCCTCACTTAATTTGAAACCATGCAATATTTTTTAATTGAGCAAAATGATCAAAACGCAACTATGTATGTCTTGAATCACAAGTTAGAAGCCTTAAAACAAAATGTTTTTAAGCTTGATTTGAATCACAAAAGACAATTAAGATTGATTCGAATCATGCATGAACAATATTTTTTGGATGATCACCTATATTTTTTATTTCACTACTTCACGAGAGAAGGTATTCTTTCTCCCTGATTTTTCTTAGTTTTTTTATAAGGAAACTTTGACAGAGTTCGGAGTTCATGTATATTATTGTTTTACTTTTGAGAATAAATTTATGCAATTAACTTATTTGTTATATATTTATATAAACTTAAAACTAGTTACTACAATAAGATTATAATATGCAATAACCAATCAATAAGTATTTTACCTCTAAATTACTTTCTAGAATAAAATCAAATTATTGCACCATCAAAATAAATAGACTTGATTTTTTTTTTATTAACCTCATAATCTCGATATACATACCATAATACCATAATTAAAAGAGTGTGAAGAATAATAGAAATATAAAGAGATGGAAGACATCAAAATTGACTAAAAAATAAAGATGTTATTTTCTAAACATATCTCAATTTCATTAAATATTATAAATATTTACATCATTATATTCATTATTCCAACTTAAAGTAACTGATGTGAATATATAATTATTGAAAACACAGTTTTTTTTTTGTATTCATGCCTTCAAACAACAAATCATAAATTGGAAGAATTATGTGATTAAAAATATATTATAAAGAACATGTTACTTTTAAACGTGAATAATATAAAAATAAGTTGATGAAAATAATTTATAAAAATATATTAATAAATTATATTAATATAATGACATGTTACTTTCATAGTGATATTAATAAGTCATTTTAAAGAACTTATGAATATAAATTAAAAAAATTATTAAAAAAAGTATAAGTTTTTTTTTAATAAAGCATTAAGATTTTATTACCAACAAGCAACCCATACAAAGGATCAATGATCTCCACCAATCTTATTGTCTTTTACATAATTATCAAGCTTTGTATTTAAATTACACCTAGTCAAAATAATTTGCATAAGTTTATCTATAACATTTATCTCAATATCTTTATTAGAGAACAATTTGCTATTTCTACAATACCAAACTTGGTTGACAATTTCAGCAATACCAATTTTGAGGATCTTGGCCTTCCAATTCTTCTTCTTGGTTTCCACAATTATCCATTGTTTCTCTATTTCTCAATTTGCACTTGTGGAATATTGGATCAAACTCTGATACAAGAGAGGTTTAGCATGAAGTCGAAACTGGTTCACATGCTAGTGCAGAAGTTATACATGCTGTAGTCGAAGTCGGTTCTAGTATGTATGTCTAATTGAGTCTTATGTTATGGATTCAATTATTTAAGTTAGCTTATACCATAATTTAACTTGTAATGGGTAATCGTTAAAAATCTCGTTAGGTCAGTGTGTTAGTTTTCTTATAAATAATATGGTAGTCTCTCATCTTTTGCATAAAGAAAAATAGGAAGATAAAATCCTAATTCAAAACTGAGAGGATTATTTGTTATTCTTGTGTACTTGTAATCTTGTTTTAAGAGAAATGAAATAATAATAGTTTATAACCAATTCTTGTTATTATCCTTTTTTTTCACAAACCTTAACTCTTGTAAGTTTTTTTATCACAAAGAACCCTATTATACTTTATCTCTAGGGAATTGATGACTCAATTATGTATCAATTATTTTGATTTGATTCACGCATTTTTAGTACCGTTTTCATCGAGTCTTAATCATTTTTATTGCTATTTTCTGATGTTTCATTTCCTTTTGTCTTAACAGGTGCATTATCAGCAACATGGAAGCATATAGCAAAGGCCGAGCTGAAGATAAAAGAAAGCATCAAATTCTGGTCATTCTGCCCCAGCCAATTGAATGGCATTTGCATTTGGCCCTTCTATGGGAATGGCGATCTCCATTTCCTCAAAATGGAGGGAATTCTGGATTTTTAAAGAATGGCGATCACCATATGCTTAATGTTGATCGCCAATATATGCAGGAGCATTTTTCATCAGTTTTTGGCAGTTTTTGCAGCTTTTAAATTCAATTTTCGAATCCTAACTGTTGGAGTTGGACTTCTCTATCTGTTTTTCATAAGAAAAACCTAAAAATACATCTTCGATAAAATCAACCAAAATGTATGATATAAATTCCAGCAATGTTAGCATGATAATCTTAGGTTTCAATATGATAAGCTAGATTTGCATGAGCCCGTAGATTGAGGGCCGTCGTCTCGACGGGACTCTGTAGGAACCATCAGTGTTGATCTTGTATGTTCATTATTCTGATTTTAATATCTAAGGTTAATTTAGGTTGTTTCATCGTGAGAGCGAGAGGCTGCTTAGCAACATTTTGTCATGAGAGCGAGAAATGCATTAAGGTATGTCCAACAGAGCGAAAGTTTGAGGTAATCCCTGGATATTAGACATTGAGCACTGAACCTAAACACAACGAGAGCGCTTTAGGCTTCATTTAGGTTTTATTGGTTTTAAAATCACATCTTTAATTACCGAGAAAGTGAGAGAAAAATATTAGGGTTATTAGGTGTGGCCCTGTTGATAGCGCGAGAGTGTGAGAGTGAGTCTTTAGATCAATATTGCCTACATAATCGTTTTGAGATCCTTGTTAACACCCGAAACTTACAAAGTCCCTTAGGAGCCCGAAAATCTTTCTTTGGTCTTGTTTTGTTTAATATTCCAAATTTCTGTTAGAATTAAGATCCTTTTTCGCCCAATTGAATCTTTAGCTTTACATCGTAATATCGATCACTCTAGGTTGATTACTAGTCTATGTGGGTTCGACAATCTTTTAAAACTACACGATAGATTATATACTTATAGTATCAATCTGACCAATATGCAGTGTCGCGATCAGGCATCTGATTCACAACAAATTAGTGCAGTGAGCATGGAGAAGATTCCTTCAATAAAGTATGAGATTGAAAATTTCACCGGCGTGAATGACTTCGGTTTGTGGCACTTGAAGATGAAAGCGCTACTTGTTCAACAGGGTTGCTTGGAAGCGTTGAAGGGAGATGCGACCATGATTGTTGCGTTAATGACAGCTGAAAAGACAACCATGACTGAAAAAGCACACAACACAATATTGTTAAGCCTTGGTGATAAGGTTCTCCGACATGTATCAAAGGAGACGAAGGCGTTAGGGTTGTGGTTGAAGCATGAAGGTTTTTACATGACCAAATTGCTGGTGAATCGACTTTACCTGAAGTAAAATTTGTATTCATTCAAGATGAGCAAAGACAAAGTGTTGGCTGAGCAGTTGGATATGTTTAATAAGCTGATTCTTGATCTTGAAAATATTGATGTGAAGATCGATGATGAAGATCAAACGTTATTGTTGTTATGCGTTTTGCCCATAATACATGCTCATTTCAAAGAAACCCTCTTGTATGGAAGAGAGTCCCTGACCTTTGAATATGTTCAATTTGGCTTATAATCTAAGGACTTGAACAAACAAAAGGAGCACAAACCTTCAACGGTTGGTGAAGGCTTGTTTGTCAAGGCGAAATTCTTGCGAAAGGATGGTAAGTTCGACAAGAAGAAGGTAAAAGTCAGGAAAAAACTTATAATGGTGAAGCATCTGGTGTTCGATGGTATCATTGTAGGAAGGAGAGTCACACTGAAAGGTGTGCCCTAAAAGCATGAAAGATCATAAACGTAAAATAATGGCAATGCTGCCATTGTTCAAGATGATTTTGACTCTTATAATGTTCTTGTGGTTTCAAGCGGCGACTCAAGAAAAAAATGGATTATGGATTCAGGTTGCATTTGGCACATGACTCCAAACAAAGATTTGTTCGAGGAACTATGTGATCAAGATGATGCATTGGTGTTGTTGGGAAACAATAAAGCTTGCAAAATTACAGGTATCGGATCTGTGAGATTCAAGCTCCATTATTAGTCAATAAGGTTATTGACAGAAGTTAGGTATATACCTGACTTGAAGAGAAATTTGTTTTATCTTGATGAATTTGACAAGAAGGGATATGTCTTTAAAGGCGGTAAAAGTATCCTAAGAGTCATGAAGGGGTCGAAGGAAGTCTTGAGAGGCGTGAAGAAACAAGGCTTGTATATCCCTTGAGGTTGAGGTTATCAGTGGTTCGACAAATGTAGTATCCACGAAACTTGTGTCGAAGACAAAATTATGGCAAAATGAGATTGGTCCATGTCAGTTAAAGAGGCCTGGTTGAATTGAGGAAACAGAACCTGCTAGGTGGTGACAAAGTCGAGAAGTTGAAGTTTTTGAACTTTGTGTATTTGTTAAATCCTATTGGGTGGAGTTTAACAAAGGTAATCAAAGAATACATGGATCCCTTGATTACATCCATGTTGATCTTTAGGGCTCTACAAGGAATCCTTCACATTCAAGTGCAAGGTATTTTCTATCCATAGTTAATGACTGTTCTAGAAAGTTATGGTTATTCATTCAGAAGACTAAGGATGAAACTTTTGAGAATTTCAAGAGTTAGAAGGTTCTGGTCGAAACTCAAACAAACAAAATGGTCAAGAGATTGAGAATCAACAATGGCGTTGAATTCTGCAATGAATCTTTCGACAGTTATTATGTCATGTCTGGGATTGCAAGGTATAATACTGTAATAGGTACTCCTCAACAAAATGGTCCAACTGAGAGATTCAATCAAAAAATCCTTAAAATGGTTAGATGCACATTGGTTAGTGCTGAATTGAAGAAGGTGTTTTGGGCTGAGGTTGTTTCGACATCAAAATATCTAATAAATAGATGTCCTTCGACTGCATTAAATATGACTACTGTAACGCTCCGATTTTATAAATTATTTTTATAAAATAAATATTAAGACTATGGTGAGATATTTGGAATTATAGGGGAGAAGGTATTTTATTTAAATAATGATAATATGATGATGTGTATTATTATTATAATATTATTATTGAATAAAATCAAAATAAAAAAGTTGGAGGTCTAAGGGGTAAGGTGGTAATTTGGTTATATTGTGAAAAAAGGAGAACATAATACATTTCTCATTATCGTGCTTTTTGACCAAGAACAGAGGGCTCTGGAAAAAAGGGAGAAGAAGAGGGAGATCAAGAATCGTAGGATTTGAAGATCAAGATTTCTCTAAGGATCAATTGAATCTGAGGTAAAGGGGAGAAAGAGTTTTATATTGGTGACCTAACATAGAAGGGTAATTGAGAGTTCCTTACTCCCTTAGGGATTTATGAATTTGGATTGAAATTGATGGAATTATGATATGTTTATGAATAATATGATGATCGTTGATATATGTTTGAGATTGATTGAATTGTTTATGTATGTATTGTGATATGTGAATTGGGTTATGGTTGTTGATGATGTTAGATGATTGGGGAAGATGAAGAGAATTACGATTTTTCCTAATTTGATTAGTAAAAGTTGGGCTAATAATTTAGATGATGTTATAGGTATAACTTGATCCTAAGAACCATGATGGGACTGTTTGAGAGTGAAAAATCCATGTAAAAAAAACTGAAATCAGACTGGTATCAAAGATGGAGGAAAAGTGATTTTTCGGTGAAAAAACAATTCTTGGTGCAGGCTCCCTGACACGGGTGGCCATGTCAGGCCACGGGAACATGATATTTGAATGGGTTTTGGGGAGGGGCCTTCAGGAGGTGTGACATGGGCCGTGTCACACGACACAGGCGACCTTGTCAGCCCCCTGTCTTTCATTAAAGGTTGAGGTTTCAGGAGTGCGCTTCAGGCCACCTAACACGGGTTGTATCAGGGGACACAGGGGGCCGTGTCAGGCCTCTGCATTTGGAAAAATTGTGATATTTTGAGTAGGTTTCGTCCCATTCTTCTAGTTAAGGTTCGTACCATTAATTTAATATGTTGAGGATAATGTTTAGTAGCAACCATAGGACCTGACAACCACCATTTAGTAAATAAGTTTTAAAGACCATTGACTTGTGTTGATTATGGAAATGTACGCTTTGTGTTTATATGATGATTGATGAATTATGAGGATCAAGAGGATCGTGTGAGCATAATTATATCTATGCATGTTGATGATATTGTATGTGTGAATCGAGTTTTGCATACGCATACATAACAGGGGAATAACTATGTCTCGGATGGAGCATAAGTGGTTATTCGGATTCACTGGGAATCAATGGACATTTGTTGAAGTCGGTACTGCATTTGCATTGTGTATAGAGTCACATTGCATATATATATATATATATATATATATATATATATATATATATAAAACTGAATGTATGATCGGTGTTGTATGTTATGGTTGGTGTGTGATTACTCCTTCAAATATGTTGTTTGCACCGTTATGATATGAAATTGTTTCTCACCCCTTTGTTTGTGTTGTTGTGTCTGTGCTTCTTCGGAAGTACAGATAACCCAGGTACCTGAGAAATGCTCTGGTGTTGCTTGTCCGAGTTCTAGGGCGCTCTGATACGTAACACGGGAATGAGGATTTTTGAATTATGTTATTTTACGTTGTTTTTTGACTTTGTTAAGTTACGTATTAGGTTAATGAACTAGAGAATTGTTTTGTATTGTTGGATTGTTATGCTGTTGGGCATAATTGTTATTGAAAACATATTTTCGCTGCTTATGATAAAATGAATCGAATTATTGAATGTTTTTGAAGTGTAATCACTCACTTTGTTGATTGAACTCTAATTTTCGTGGAAATTTATGTTATTTTTGAAAATGGGAAAAATGGGTGTTAGAATTGGTATCAGAGCAGGTCGGTCCAACCGGCCAGATGTAGAGTCGAGTCAGTCCTTAGAATAGGAGTTGTTGTGTGTCCTAACCTGAGATTATTTTTTCTATCAGTATGGCAGGAAGGAATGGTGTTGCTCTTGCTGCGGCTATGCAAGCCATGACGCAGACGGTCGAGAACATTGTTCAGGTGGTTAAAGTTGGAGGTGATGCTCAGTCTCGTGCATTGGATCAAATCCGGAGCAACAAGCTGCCTAAGTATGAAGGTGGAATCCTGGATCCAAAGGCTGCGTAAAAGTGGTTGAAAGCTATTGAGAAGATCTTCAGGACCATGGGGTGCACTGATAATCAGAAGGTGAGGTTTTACCCTCACATGCTGGAAGGTGAAGCTGAAATCTGGTGGGACAACAGTTTCCAGAGGTTGGAAGCTGCGGGTACTGCAATCACTTGGGTTGTGTTTCTTAGAGAATTCTTGGAGAAATATTTCTTGGAAGATGTCAGTAGTGCTAGAGAGGTAGAGTTCCTAGAACTCAAGCAGGGTAATATGACAGTAGTTGAGTATGCTGCCAAGTATGAAGAGTTAGTGCAGTATTGTGCACACTACAACACTGAGGAAGCTATGACCTCGAAGTGTCTGAAGTATGAGAATGGTTTGCATCCTAAGATCAAACAGGGAATTGTTTGCCAGAAGATCAAGAACTATTCAGAGCTAGTAAGTAGAAGCAAGATATATGATAATGATAATAGAGCTCAGATCGCGCACTATAAAGCTGTGAATGACAAGAGGGGAAAGCAGAGATATGGTGGTACTCTTTACAGTGCTCCAGCTAATAAGGGGAAGCAGAAAGCTAGTAATGAGAAGAAGCCTAGTGGGGGAGGAAGTACTCCCGGTCCACTCAAATGCTACAGATGCCATGGTATGGGACATCGTGCCAATGAATGTCCTAATGAAGTGAAGAAGTGCTTCAAGTGTGGGAAGTCGGGTCATGTGATGGCTGATTGCAGGGCGACTGCGCCTACTTGTTATAATTGTGGAGTGCAGGGTGTCGCACCTCGAAAAAATACGGTCCTAAAATAACAACAGAGTCACCACCTAATTCTATTTATTCTAACTAAAGAAAAGGGAGATATAGACACAACCTAAATGGGATAAGAAATGGTCAACGAAACAACTAATCTAAGTTCGGGATTCAGTTACGCAAAGGGAAGGTGTTAAGCACCCCTCACGTCCGTTATACTCAACGGGAACCTCTTAGTCTAATTTGCGCTTAAATGTTAACTTATATTATTATCTTCCTTTTGTTAAGATTGATTTTAAGGGAATGTTTCAATTATTATTTGTTATGGGGAAAGGTTAAGTTTTTTTATTATTGTGCTCGCGAAGGATTAAAATCCCCGTGCCTACGTATTCCCTTGTGCAATGTGAAAGTCAGAGCTTCGTAGTTCGTGCAACTACGATTTGTGTTTTTTAATTAAACGACTGTTTGAAAACGCTTTCTAATAGAATCACCACATAATTCTATTTATTCTAACTAAATAAAAGGAAGATATAGACACAACCTAAATGGGATAAGAAATGGTCAACGAAACCACTAATCTAAGTTCGGGATTCAGTTACGCAAAGGGAAGGTGTTAAGCACCCCTCACGTCCGTTGTACTCAACGGGAACCTCTTAGTCTAATTTGCGCTTAAATGTTAACTTATATTATTGTCTTCCTTTTGTTAAGATTGATTTTAAGGGAATGTTTCAATTATTATTTGTTATGGGTAAAGGTTAAGTTTTTTTATTATTGTGCTCGCGAAGGATTAAAATCCCTGTGCCTACGTATTCCCTTGTGCAATTGGAAAGTCAGAGCTTCGTAGTTCGTGCAACTACGATTTATGTTTTTTAATTGAACGACTGTTTGAAAATGCTTTCTAATCTGCTAAGCGTTGGCTTATACTCGCGACGGAGGCTGAAGCGTTAGCTTGTTTGCGAGATAGAAAGATTTAAACAATGTTCGTTTAGAGAATAAATGTTTGATCTTTATTAAAATGTTTTAAATGAAAGGGAAAATGGACCACAACGCATGGGGCTAGCCCATGAGTGATTTCATTCAAGAATTATGTGGAGTGCTAGACTCCAGAATTCAGTTCCTTCGTTGATTAATTATAAAAATAATTTGAATTGGTTGGTAAGTTTTAAATTGTATTTGAAAAGAAAGAGACAAGTCGCCATCTTTAAGGGAGATATCTCGCCTATTCCACCACAAACATTTAAAGAAAAGAAATCGAAAGAAACTTTAAACTTGGATACGAGGATCGACAAGCAATGCCACATTCTTTCTTTGGGAAATAAAATCGGAAGAAGCTTTAAACTTGGATAAGTGTATCGACAAGTAATGCCACATTCTTCCTTTGAGAATAATTGTTTGTAAGATTTGATTTGTGTTTGTGGGGATAGAAGGAACATCTTTCCTATGGAGATGAATCATGTATAATCTTTTAAGGTTGTTGAATTGTTTTGAATACGAAAGAGTGAATGAATTACAACCTGAAGGCTAGTCTCAAGAGTAATTCAGTTCAAGAACCCGAGGAATGCTAGACTACTGAGTTCAGTTCTTCGTATAATTGATTTAAAAGTTTCCGTGTTTTAGGAACGAGAGGGTGAATAAACCACGTCGCGTGGGGCTAGCCCATGAGTGATTTAATTCAAGGATTATGTGGAGTGCTAGACTCCAGAATCCAGTTCCTCCGTTATTGAATTTGTGAATTAAGTGTTGCGATTGTTTTTTAGGGTTTAATATTTTTAAGTGAACAAAGGAGTAAATGAAACACTACGCGTGGGGCTAGCTCAGGTGTGGTTCAATAAAGACCCACGAAATGCTAGATTCTGAAGCTCAGTTCCTCGTTAATTATTAAGTTTGAAAAGAGTTAGATGGCGAGGCGTGAAGCACTCGACTTACGGGTAAAATGCAAAGTAAATACTTATATGAATACAAAATGACATAATGTCAACAAACGTTCTCTTTCCCTTGGATTCGGCCAAAAGTGTCAGAAACAAATAAAATAGCGCATCTTATCTAAACATTTTTTGGAATTTTTAATATCTAAATTAAACGAAGTTACTATTAAACTAAAAAGCTAAATTTAACTTAGACTACACCAAAAATATCTTTTTAAATTTTTTTATATATTAAACTAACTATATATTTTTTGAATTAAGAAGAAAAAAACTAACTTGCTAACTAAACTTAATTACTAAAACTTAGTAACTATGATTTTTTTTACTAAAAAAAATTATTAATTAAAAACCTATCAAAATTAATTGAATATATCTTGAAATGCCTAAACAAAACTAAATGTCTCAGGTGCTGGAAATTTCGAATAACTTAAATCCTCTTTCTATTTGTTTCTAAATTATTTTCTAAATCATAAATTAAACCTAAACCTAACCTAAAAACAAGATAAACAAAATTGTTAAAGTTCCAAACTGGTAAATGGGGTGTAAATAAGAAATTAATAGACTCAGACCTAATATTATACCAACACCAACAAGAAAATCTGATTTAAACCTAGTCAAATAAAATATAAAAATAAATAAATAAATAAAACTAAAAAAACTAGGTAAGGAGATAGAAATACATACCGTGTATACACCATGGGCTTAATTGAATACATTAGGGTTAATCCAAACACATATCTCATTATTATAAAAGGAAATTAAAATAAATTAATAAATTAATTAAAAGTATAAAAAAAAAAAGAATAAAGGGACTGTCATGAGTCATCTGTCTCCTTCTTCTTAAAATGCAGCAAATAAAAAAACCTTATCGTAGTATGAAAAGAAACGCAACCCAACCTCAATCGTGAATGGTCTCACCGGCGGCGGAACCTTGATCTCTCCCGGATACCCTCTCTCACTCCCGGCGGTGCTCTCGTCAGTCTCGTGTCTCTCGCAGACAAGGTTTCTCGGAGGCGGGTTTTGGATTTTGTGTGGTTAGGATGGGAGATTCGGCGGCGGCTTGAAGCGATCGTGTTTTGAGGGATTTCTGCGGTGACGGCTCAGGTTTGGTTTTCGCTCGTGATGGTTTTGCTCACTCTGCGTTTCCGGTTCGATCACATTTAGGATCTATGCGATTTGGTTTATGGTGTTGGTTGGGGTTTGGAAAGGTAAGCATTATTGGGTTGTTGTGAAGAGGATGAAGTTTCAGTGGTTTGGGTTGATGTTGTTTTCGGTTCATTCTCACGCTCTCATCACTCTCAGTATCGTTTGCGGTTTACAGATGAAAGGTGTTTTCGGACTTGGTCGATGGTAGCGGTTTGGCGATTTTCGGTGGATGAGTTGGGTTGTTACTTGTTAGCAACATTGTTGTTTGGCTGTTGCGCAATAGTGGAGTTTATTCGAACAAATAGAGGGACTTGCACAAGCTTGTGAAGATTGTATGGTTGTGAAGGTTTTGTTGTTTTACGATGAGAATTGTTTCCTCCGTTCAAATTGGTTATTTACTCCTTCAAAGAAAATGAAGGTTCCAGCATTTGTATGTGGTGAATGAGGGGTGATGAAAAGGAAATGTTTAGTTTCAAGGCCTATTTTTCTCAATGATTTTTGTTGTGTATGTTTTTGTTTGTGCTGGTTTGAAGAGAGGTGAAAAAAAAGTTGATGAATTCTCAGTTTTCTTTTTTTTGCAGGAGGTCTTTTGCCTTAACGTGTTTTTTTTCGTATCCCCAGTTTGATGCGGTTTGAAGGGAGTTAAGGTATTTTCTCAAGGAGGTGGTCGTTGGTTCCTGATACAGAGAATTTTAACGTTTTTCTCCCAAAGAATTTTTGTTTTTTTTCTTCGAATCTGAGTCCCCCCCCCCCCTTTTATGAAGGTTGAAAAATCCTTCTTTGAAGAAGGCGAATTTCCCATGTGTGTAGGTCCTAATGCCCCCTGATGGTAGGTGTTTGAAGCATCCTTTCTGTTGAGCTCTTTTTTGTTTCCCTTGTTTGTTTTCTTTCTACTGTTATGCCTCCTCTGTCTCCCTCCTACGATGTACAATCCCTTTTTTTTATGTTTTTTTGATTCCTCCCCCCCCCCTTTGAATAAAGGTTTGTATCTTAATATGTTATTTTCAAATTGTACAATATGCAACAAACTGACTATTTTTGTTATAGTCAAATCCTCTTTTTGGATATGCAGGTCCTTTTTTATGATTTATTTTGGTGTAAACTAGATAGTCAATGTAGCAGGTTTTTAGAAGGTTGTGTAGAGTTTGGAGTATGAGGTTGGTCTTGGTTTATGCTTTGGTTAGTAGGTGAGATAACAGAGGAATGTACTGTTGTGGTATAGAAACCAAGTTTTGGAAACCAGTTACATATGAACCACACATTGTTAAATATCAATCTTAATTAAAATTGATAAATAAATAATTAATAAAAAAAACTAATTAAAATATTAAACCAAAAACTAATTTTAAATCTAAACTAATTAGATAAAATAAAAGGAAATAAAAGTGATTAAAATTAAATAACATACATAAATAACTAATCAAACGAACTAACTAACTAATTTTAAAATGACTAATAAAATTATAAATTAAAATTTAAAATCATACTTAAATTTAAATAAATAAAAACTTTTTAATAAGTTATAAAGAAATTTCTAAATTTAAGACAATGATATTTCTAAATCTACACATTGAATAAAAATAAAATTTAAGTCCTAAAATTACCTAATAAGGTTAAACAAATTCTAACTCTATTTGAAATGAATTATTTATCTAGAAATAAAAATAAAAATAATTATAAAATGAGACGAAATAAATAAATACTAAAAGGAATCGAATTCTAAAGTATAGATAAAAATGATTAAAAAAAGACAAACCTTCTGAATAAATAAAAAACGAAACAAAATTCTAAAATGAAACAAGACATGAAATGTTAAAATGTATGGTCATTGAAATGTTTAACTAAAAATGCAAAAGGTCTGATTTTTGGTATATCGACAAAAATGCGTCAAATGAACAAAATTTGAAAAATTTATGGTCAAAATTTAGGGTATGACAGCTGCCCCTATTTAATTATCTTAAACCTGAATGTACGAGTAACAAAGTTTTTTTTTGGGACATTCAAGGTGGAGGAGGATTAAATATCAGAATACCTACAATTTTGACCGAAAATGCAAATGAAATGATATGATGTGCAATGTAAAATGCAAGACAAAGGCTACAACGCTATTGGGAAAGAAAATTGACACTACTAGGGATTAGACACACATGACTGGAGTACAATCCACACGAGGAATTTTCTCTTGAGCGAAGCCATACGACAACCGTCTACAAGTCCCAAGATGAAGTCCTTGGACAAATCCCATCAGAGAAGTCTTCGGCTGAGATTTAGAACATCATTTGGGAATACCTTCTGTCGAGGTATCGAAACGAACCAGAAATCTACTGTCGAGATCCTAGAGAGAAAACCATCTTCTGTTGAAGTCTGCTGGAGATCTACTGTCAAGATTACCAGATAAGTTAAGAAAGAAATACCTTCTGTCAAGGTATCAAAATGAACCAAAATCTATTGTCGAGATCTTGGAAAGAAAAACCATTTATGTTGAAGTCTGTTGGAGATCTACTGTCGAGATTACTAGAGAATCTAAGAAAGAAATAACTTTTGTCGAGGTATGCTAGGAATCTTCTGTCAAGTATTAATTGAGGACACACTCGTTGTCAAATATTCTGTCATGATTTAACTAACGGACACACCCATTTCCAAATCCTCTGTCGTGATTTAACTAAGGATGCAAACGTTGAGATCAAAAAAAGTAAATACTTCCTACCTAGGTAGACTGCAGATCTTTTTCTTAAACTTGCCGAAAATAAAAGGAAAACACATTCCATCAAGGCTTGGAAAGATATTATTTTTTATAATAAATAAGGATTCACGACAAACTTCTCACCATGTATTGGAGAGAAGTCATTTGCTTGAAAAAAGAGATTCATACCAAACTTCTCAACGTGTATTGGAGAGATGCCATTTGATAGAACCCTCATCATATTTCCCTTCCTCTAAAAGAGATGCCATATGATGGAGAACAACTTCACACTCAAACTTCTCACCTTGTCTGGGAGAGATACCATTTGACGGAAATTGGAAATTCACAACAAACTTCTCACCTTGTCTAGGAGAGATGCCATTTGTTGGAAAAAAAGGGAGATTCATACCAAACTTCTCAACGTGTATTGGAGAGATGCCATTTGATAGAACCCTCACCATACTTCCATTCTTCTTAAAGAGACGCCATATGATGGACAACTTCACGCTCAAACTTCTCAACTTGTCTGGGAGAGATGCCATTTGACGGAAATTGAAAAATCACAACAAACTTCTCACCTTGTATAGGAGAGATGCCATTTGTCAGAAATCAAAGAGATTCATATCAAACTTCTCAATGCGTATTGGAGAGATGCCATTTGATAGAACCCTCATCATACTTCCTTTTCTCTGAAAGAGACGTCATATGATGGAACACAACTTCACACTCAAACTTCTCAACTTGTCTGGGAGAGATGCCATTTGACGGAAATTGGAAATTCACAACAAACTTCCCACCTTGTCTAGGAGAGATGCCATTTGTTGGAAATAGAGATTCATACCAAACTTCTCAACGTGTATTGGAGAGATGCCATTTGATAGAACATTAGCCTTGTTGGGGATGAACAAACAGCTCGAAAAGAGACTGTCATTCGTTGATTCACTTAGAGGTCCAGGGATAAGAACAAGCTTCTCAAATAAAGAGACTACCATTTGTTTCCAGATATAAGTACTCCAAGAGAATGTTGCAATAACACTGCTGGAGAGCAAAATTTGCCTTCACTGGGAGAACCTTCAACAAATTCCTTCTAGGAGACAGAGTATTCAAAGGTGCAAAATAAATGCACTTTCCGTCTGGAAATCCAATTATCAAAATTGTCAAAGACCAAAATCAATCCAGGAACAAGCTGGAGAGATAATGTCAAGCAAGACACTAACCCATGAGGAATGAACTCAAATAGTGATTTATCCCATCCAAGTGTGGAAAGGAGACCTAAAGTAAAAATCTTCCACGAGGGTAAAAACTCAGTGGGGAATTAGAAAGATCGTACATTTTCTGCCTAAGGTTGATAACTCTATTGGAGAAAGGGAAACACAACACTTGGGGATAAACCTGACCAAGGTGAAGGAAGTATGCATTAATGAATGCAATGTGAATATGAATATGAGTTCAATTATGATGTACATGTATGTATATGTGTTATATTTATGCTGACAAACAGACGAAACAAACACAAGAGATAAACTGGTGACGAAATAAACATCACAACAACCAGATACTCGACCAGTCTTGTCAAGGGGGAGCATCTCTGAAGATAGGGTAGAAAGAGCCATCCACGAAACATAATCTTGCTACAAAGGCTTAAGTCTCTTTCAAGGAGAGAAAGATACTTCAATCGGGAAATAAATTCAAGCAAATCCTCTAACTTCAACGTCCATCAGAAAGGAACAAACATACAAACTATGTTTGCTTAGGATGAAGTAAATTTGTACTCCGTTGGGGAAGAAAATCATATTCAGTTGGAGAAGCTTGAATCAAGGCTCAATTGGGGATACTAGACTTAGTATCTCACTGGAAGCACTTAGTAAAAGGAATTCACCAAAAAATACCGAGGCATGCACCTAACATTGAAGGAAAATTGCGATCTAAACGCAGCGGAAAACAAAAATTTTCCTTTAGTGATCCTTACGAATGAGCATGGTCAGTGATAGAATCGTTACCTCTTTGTGGCGATTCAGATCTTTGATGCAGCGATCACAAGCGTTGATGAAGTGCAACGCCTCTACTCAGTCCACACGAACAGCTTCCGGTCACAGTGCTAGCTGCTTACGAACGGAATTATTTGAGTGAGAATCAAAAACGAAATTGCATCAAGTAAAAGCTTCATCACAAGGGTTCCTTTTATAGACTCTCTTGTGGGCTGCGGGCTAAAAGCCCAATTCACATGATCCATAATAATATTATATATTATTATAATAACTATTATTATAATAAATATATTTATTTTATTATTATTTTATAACCATTATAAAATAACAATAATTATTATTATATTATCCGAATTTCTATTTTTTACTTAAGTGCACCGTACCTTACGGTGTTCCTTTGATTTCTCTATCTCTCATCAAACTGTCCTTATGTGTGTGACCCTGTAGGATTTCGTAACGTTGGTAATTATATTAAATTATATATTTAACATAATAAACAGTGAGCGGTATCTAGCAACACATCACTGCTACCCAAGTCACGAAAATGTCATGTGATCTGACAAAACCTTTTTCGTGATAATATATGTTTGTACAATTACCCTTTTGCCCCTATGTCTATATTGAACACAAGGCATACACTGTGTCATCCTTGTCCAGTTCAATATTGGGCCCTTAGACATTTCTCCTGTTATGCAGGATTGGCAAATTCCATCTAGGACACTCATGTCCCTCAGCATGCTTCGTGGAGTGCCCATCAACTGTCTTTATGATCATCCAGTTACGGATAATGTTTGATCAGCAATAAAGCACCCGACTCTACATCTAGGATCCATAGTGGTTTCAGGTCGAAGGGTGGTAATACACCATTATCACCATGAGAATAACTTATGACACTTTGCATAACATACTATGTAGTATTCTCATAGCGGGTCAATCCGGTATAAATATTACTCCTAATATTTATACCTATGTCAAGACTTGATAACCCTTTATCCATGATCCATGAGATGTGATCATCAGTCTATCTTCATAATAGTCTCAATGCTTTAATGTTATCCCACTTTGCAATAAAGCTTGACTACGAATATTTTAAGAATAATGTCTTTATGTTTAATGGGATCTCATGATTAAGTCACACTTAACATTTCATTAAACAGACTAACTATTCTAGGGACTTTATTATTCTGAAAGACAAACATAATAAAGAAATGCCTTTTATTATTAAACGAATAATCCGATACAAGTACCAAAAAGTATTGGCCTCTAGGGCTTACACCAACAAACATATCATAACAACTTGGAGTAAGGACCCCGTCATCTGGAGATACTTGCAAGGTAGATTACAGGAGCGTCTTGCTTAGGGAAACACATGGTCATGCATCCACGAAATGGTTTGTGAGAAAATATCATCTCAAGAGGATTTTATAGAAGACTTAACATTCAAAATTCCCTAGTGTCTTTAAACTCTTGGAGAGATTTTGTCGAATCTCAACGTAACTGCCCCAGATTAACTGTATTTGGCACAAATAAGTCTTCAATACTTATCCTTTTAGGGATGACCAGAATGTGTAAGTAATAAATTGGGAAACAACTTTACCCTGTTTAGCAAAGTCTTCAAGCAACCTGCCCATGTCTAGCAAAGTCTTCAAGCAACTTGCCCCTGTCTGGCAAAGTCTTCAAGCAACATGCCTCTGTCTGGCAAAGTTTTCAAGCAACTTGCCCCTTTCTGGTAAAGTCTTCAAGCAACATGCCCCTGGGGATGATCATTCTCTGAAATGGTTGTTCAACTACACATCAGAGTTTCAAATCTCAAGAGATTAAGCTCATCACTGGTCCTCATACATAGGCTTATATGGTGTCAAGCAAATGCTAACAAGCAAAATGTTAATGTTGAGACTGCTAATGCAACCCACATGTTTGTCTCGAAGTTTTTTTTTATTGTTTTTGAAAATATTTTCACAATAGCCTGTGACCGAATCACTAGCTAGGATGTGATATTCATTCTTTTTATAAAGCTAACACAAATGTTGAGCATAGCTCATAGAAGTCAGGAAACACTATCTCATCGAGTGTGCTTTGGAAATAAACCCTACTTCAATTAGGACTTTTGAAGGTTGTAATGTGGTTTGGTTCACGGTTCTTAAAAACAAAGGATAAAGGCTCAAAGTTTATTTGGTGCCCACTCATTCTACATGATGTTCTCCAATCCTATGTTCAGCTAAATTGACATATACATTCTTCTTGACGGTGTAGAAATGAAGATGAAGATCCAAGGTTTACTTGAAATGACAGTCATCTTATTTGTCCCATATGGATATTTGTGACCCTTTGATTTTGGTATGGTGGTCACTAAATCTTATGTATTTGAGGACTTCTTTCAATTGACTTATTCTATTTGGTCCCTAAGTCTCCTTTTGGGTGTTCGACTTAGCGAAATTTTCCTTTTTTCTTTTTTTTCTTTTCTTTCTTCTTTTTTTTTTAATCATTGGAAGGCTAGAAATTGTGATTGTCAAGTCATTGATTGTAGTGGATTCCTTGGTGGGATGTTTCATCTTATGATTTGAATGTGTAATCAGACTAACTGAATAACTACTCTGTCCCTGGTTAAACGTAAAGGGTTTTGAAATATCCAAAAGAAACTCCTACTTCTAGGCTCGAAGTGGTTGACTAGGGATTAACTCCTTATTTCTCCAGTGTTTGGGGATTCGAAACAATGCTTGTACATCGTCAATAGGGTTTTGTTCAAAAGCGTTCAACTAGAGAATTTGTGTTTTAATTTCGTCATCCTCCCTCTAATTCCCTGCCTAAGCAAGAGACGGGATAATGTTGGCATTATAAAGTAGGAAAAGCATTATGAGTGAATACAAATGGATTACTTCAAGACAAACATATTCATTGCATTAATCATTCAAAATAATAAGTTCTCACATGCCAAAAACAAATGCATTGATAAACAAAGAAAAATACATATGAAAAGCAATGAACAAACTAAACATCTGGGGGATAGCTTCAGAGCGTCAAACAACCATACGCACAAAGGAACTAGTTCCATGTTCCACCAACAAACTAACTTGGACAAAACCCTCTTGAGTTTTTTATATCAGCACAAAGGCACTCCGTCCACAGATGGGATTCCTCCACTGAAGGCCAACACCCCGTAGTCGATCATCTCTTGAACCTTTTCCTGGAAAACTTTGCACTCTTCAATCGGATGCCTCAGTACTCCACCATGAAACTCACAACTGGTATTTGGATTGAGCAAATGAGGGTGAAACCTCATGGCTCTAGTCTTTCTGGGTGTCATTATAGAGTTCCGGGAAAAATAAGACCACAATTGACTGTAAGTCATTGGGATTGGGTCAAACTGGTGGGTTTCTCCTTTGGGACTGTTTGGAGATCTCCGCTGATTCTGACGTTGCTGACGAGTAGAAGTAGAATTTGGTTGCCGCTGAGAAATGACCAGATCTTTGATCAAAGAAATCGGTTGTCCTTTACCAATCTTCAAGCTGTGAATATATTCCTGGAGCTCATTGTTCTCCTACACAAGGTTATCTACTATAGTCTTCATCGTAGTCGAGAATATTCCCATATGGTTTCTCAAAGTAGGTACTTCATCTCTAAGCTCTCTGTTTTCTTGCTCAAGTTGGTCCATCTTTCTCTTGGTGACTGGTCGAGTACAGTTGACTGTCGGAGAATAGGACATATGTGAGTCGGATTGTTGGGAGATGATATGCGATGCAAATGAAAATGCAAATGGTATGCGGATGAATGCAATGTTCAGAATCACAAATACAAACAGTTCCAGAGTTGGAGTATGAAGGCAAGATGTTGGATCCAAGGTACAAGTAATTCGGAACCTCCTAACCGGTAAGCCTTAAATGGAGAGTTCTAAATTATTTACCCATAAAGTCCATTCACAGGATAGCTTCTATGGTGATGGTATTAGGAAACTCAAGGTCACGGACGTTTATCGTATTAACGCCTCACCGCAGGCTGGCTGCATTGTGACGATAATGACGATAAGGTCTACCATGAGTGGAGTTCTCATGCTAGGCTGACAAAGGGGCGAGCCCTCGGAGTCTAACATTACATAACTACCAAAAATGAAATAGGTTCTAGGGGGTCCCAGAATCACAACCCTTTCGTGAATCAGGTCACGCGACAGACTAGCTGTGTTGTGACAAGATCTACGAAAAGTCTAACTATCCAGGGGAGCTTTCATGCTAGGCTTGCAAAGAGCGGGTCCTTGGAGACTAACACTAATATCTACCGATTCTAACTTAGGTGTTCCCTCTTCTTTTTCAAAACTCAAGTATAAAGCTTCACCCGTGATGTCCCAAGATCCAACAGGCAAATATAATGAGCAATATAATAAAGAAAAAGCAATAGACACGCATATAAAATTGCAATAGTAAATAAAGAAGACAATCAAACAATTCAGCAAACAAACACAAACTATCCTAAGCTAGGCTCGACTCTCTTATGCCTAAAGCATTTAAGTCCCCAGCAGAGTCGTCAGCTGTCGCACCTCGAAAAAATACGATCCTAAAATAGCAACAGAGTCGCCACCTAATTCTATTTATTCTAACTAAAGAAAACAGAGATATATACACAACCTAAATGGGATAAGAAATGGTCAACGAAACCACTAATCTAAGTTCGGGATTCAGTTACGCAAAGGGAAGGTGTTAAGCACCCCTCACGTCCGTTGTACTCAACGGGAACCTCTTAGTCTAATTCGCGCTTAAATGTTAACTTATATTATTGTCTTCCTTTTGTTAAGATTGTTTTTAAGGGAATGTTTCAATTATTATTTGTTATGGGGAAAGGTTAAGTTTTTTTTTATTATTGTGCTCGCGAAAGATTAAAATCCCCTGCCTACGTATTCCCTTGTGCAATGGGAAAGTCAGAGCTTTGTAGTTCGTGTAACTACGGTTTGTGTTTTTTAATTGAACGACTATTTGAAAACGCTTTCTAATCTGCTAAGCATTGGCTTATACTCACGGCGGAGGCTGAAGTGCTAGCTTGTTTGCGAGATAGAAAGATTTAAACAATGTTCGTTTAGTGAATAAATGTTTGATCTTTATTAAAGTGTTTTAAACGAAAGGACGAATGGACCACAACGCGTGGGGCTAGCCCAGGAGTGATTTCATTCAAGAATTATGTGGAGTGCTAGACTCCAGAATTCAGTTCCTTCGTTAATTAATTATAAAAATGATTTGAATTGGTTGGTAAGTTTTAAATTGTATTTGAAAAGAAAGAGACAAGTCGTCATCTTTAAGGGAGATATCTCGCCTATTCCACCACAAACATTTGAAGAAAAGAAATCGAAAGAAGCTTTAAACTTGGATACGAGGATCGACAAGCAATGCCACATTCTTTCCTTGGGAAATAAAATCGGAAGAAGCTTTAAACTTGGATAAGAGTATCGACAAGTAATGTCACATTCTTCCTTTGAGAATAATTGTTTGTAAGATTTGATTTGTGTTTGTGGGGATAGAAGGAATATCTTTCCTATGGAGATGAATCATGTATAATCTTTTAAGGTTGTTGAATTGTTTTGAATACGAAAGAGTGAATGAATTACAACTCGAAGGTTAGCCTCAAGAGTAATTTAGTTCAAGATTCCGAGGAATGCTAGACTCCTGAGTTCAGTTCTTCGTATAATTGATTTAAAAGTTTTCGTGTTTTAGGAACGAGAGGGTGAATAAACCACGTCACGTGGGGCTAGCCCGGGAGTGATTTAATTCAAGGATTATATGGAGTGCTAGACTCCAGAATCCAGTTCCTCCGTTATTTAATTTGTGAATTAAGTGTTGCGATTGTTTTTTAGGGTTTAATATTTTTAAGTGAACGAAGGAGTAAATGAAACATTACGCGTGGGGCTAGCCCAGGCGTGGTTCATTAAAGACCCGATGAATGCTAGATTCTGAAGCTCAGTTCCTCGTTAATTATTAAGTTTGAAAAGAGTTAGATGGCGAGGCGCGAAGCACTCGACTTACGGGTAAAATCCAAAGTAAATACTTATATGAATACAAAATGACATAATGTCAACAAACGTTCTCTTTCCTTTGGATCCGACCAAAAGTGTCAGAAACAAATAAAAGAGCGCATCTTATCTAAATATTTTTTGGTATTTTTAATATCTAAATTAAACGAAGTTACTATTAAACTAAAAAGCTAAATTTAACTTAAACTAAACCAAAAATATCTTTTTAAATTTTTTTATATATTAAACTAACTATATTTTTTTAATTAAGAAGAAAAAAACTAACTTGCTAACTAAACTTAATTACTAAAACTTAGTAACTATGATTTTTTTTACTAAAAAAAATTATTAATAAAAAACATATCAAAATTAATTGAATATATCTTGAAATGCCTAAACAAAACTAAATGTCTCAGGTGCTGGAAATTTCGAATAACTTAAATCCTCTTTCTATTTGTTTCTAAATTATTTTCTAAATCCTAAATTAAACTTAAACCTAACCCAAAGACAAGATAAACAAATTTGTTAAAGTACCAAACTGGTAAATGGGGTGTAAATAAGAAATTAATAGACTCAGACCCAATATTATACCAACACTGACAAGAAAATCTGATTTAAACCTAGTCAAATAAAATATAAAAATAAAATAAATAAATAAAACTAAAAAAACTTGGTAAGAAGATAGAAATACAGACCGTGTATACACCATGGGCTTAATTGAATACATTAGGGTTAATCCAAACACATATCTCATTATTATAAAAGGAAATTAAAATAAATTAATAAATTAACTAAAAGTAAAAAAAGAAAAATAAAGGGGCTGTCATCTGCCTCCTTCTTCTTAAAACGCAACAAATAAAAAAACATTATCGTATTATGAAAAGAAACGCAACCCAACCTCAATTGTGAATGGTCTCACTGGCGACGAAACCTTGATCTCTCCCGGATACCCTCTCTCACTCCCGGTGGTGCTCTCGTCAGTCTCGTGTCTCACGCAGACACGGTTTCTCGGCGGCGGGTTTTGGATTTTGTGTGGTTTGGATCGGAGATTCGTCGGCGACTTGAAACGATCGTGTTTTGAGGGATTTCTACTGTGACGACTCATGTTTGGTTTTCGCTCGTGATGGTTTCGCTCACTCTGCGTTTCCGGTTCGATCACATTTAGGATCTGTGCGATTTGGTTTATGGTGTTGGTTGGGGTTTGGAAAGGTAGACATTATTGGGTTGTTGTGAAGAGGATGAAGTTTCAGTGGTTTGGGTTGCTGCTTTTTTCTGTTCATTCTCACGCTCTCATCACTCTCAGTATCGTTTGCGGTTTGCGGATGAAAGGTGTTTTCGGACTTGGTCGATGGTAGCGGTTTGGCGATTTTCGGTGGATGAGTTGGGTTGTTACTTGTTAGCAACGTTGTTGTTTGGCTGTTGCGCAGTAGTGGAGTTTATTCGAACAAATGGATGGACTTGCACAAGATTGTGAAGATTGTATGGTTGTGAAGGTTTTGTTGTTTTACGATGAGAATTGTTTCCTCCGTTCAGATTGGTTATTTCCTCCTTCAAAGAAAATGAAGGTTCCAACATTTGTATGTTGTGAATGAGGGGTGATGAAAAGGAAAGGTTTAGTTTCAAGGCCTTTTTTTCTCAGTGATTTTTGCTGTGTATGTTTTTGTTTGTGCTGGTTTGAAGAAAGGTGAAAAAAAGTTGATGTATTTTCAGTTTTCTTTTTTTTTTGCAGGAGGTCTTTTGCCTTAACGTTTTTTTTCGTGTCCCCGGTTTGATGCGGTTTGAAGGGAGTTAAGGTATTTTCTCAAGGAGGTGGTTGTTGGTTCCTGATACAGAGAATTTTAACGTTTTTCTCCCAAAGAATTTTTGTTTTGTTTTTTTCGAATCTGAGTCCCCCCCTTTTATGAAGGTTGAAAAATCCTTCTTTGAAGAAGGCGAATTTCCCATGCGTGTAGGTCCTAATGCCCCCCTGATGGTAGGTGTCTGAAGCATCCTTTATGCTGAGCTCTTTTTTGTTTCCCTTGTTTGTTTTCTTTCTATTGTTATGCCTCATATGTCTCCCCCCTGCGATGTACAGTCCCTTTTTTAATGTTTTTTCGATCCCTCCCCCCTCCCCCCCTTTGAATAAAGGTTTGTATCTTAATATGTTATTTTCAAACTGTACAATATGCAACAAGCTGGCTATTTTTGTTATAGTCAAATCCTCTTTTTGGATATGCAGGTCCTTTTTTATGATTTATTTTGGTGTAAACTGGATAGTCAATGTAGCAGGTTTTTGGAAGGTCATGTAGAGTTTGAAGTATGAGGTTGGTCTTGGTCTATGCTTTGGTTAGTAGGTGAGATAACAGAGGAATGTGCTGTTGTGGTATAGAAACCAAGTTTTGGAAACCAGTTAAATATGAACTACACATTGTTAAATATCAATCTTAATTAAAACTGATAAATAAATAATTAATAAAAAAACTAATTAAAATATTAAAGCAAAAACTAATTTTAAATCTAAACTAATTAGATAAAATAAAAGGAAATAAAAGTGATTAAAATTAAATAACATACATAAATAACTAATCAAACGAATTAACTAACTAATTTTAAAATGACTAATAAAATTATAAATTAAAATTTAAAATCATACTTAAATTTAAATAAATAAAAACTTTTTAATAAGTTATAAAGAAATTTCTAAATTTAAGACAATGATATTTTTAAATCTACTCATTGAATAAAAATAAAAATTAAGTCTTAAAATTATCTAATAAGGTTAAACAAATTCTAACTCTATTTGAAATGAATTATTTATCTAGAAATAAAAATAAAAATAATTATAAAATGAGACGAAATAAATAAATCCTAAAAGTGAATTGAATTCTAAAATATAGATAAAAATGATTAAAAAAAGACGAACCTTCTAAATAAATAAAAAATCTGAAACAAAATTCTAAAATGAAACAAGACATGAAATGGTAAAATGTATGGACAATGAAATGTTTAACTTAAAATGCAAAAGGACTGATTTTTGATATATCGGCAAAAATTCGTCAAATGAACAAAATTTGAAAAATTTATGGTCAAAATTTAGGGTATGACACGGGGTCATATCAACACCAATTGCCATAAACCAAAGAAGCAACAATCGGCTGGGAAAGTATTTGCATTAGTGGGAGCTCAGCCTACTAGTGAGGACCGATTGGTCAAAGGTACTTGCTTTATCTATAATGTTCCTTTGTTTGTGATTATTGATACGGGTGCAACACACTCGTTTGTTTCTTTGGAATGTGTAAAGAAGCTAGGATTGGAACCTTCCCAATTGATTCGAGGAATGGTTATTGACACTCCATCCATAGGTTATGTGACTACCACCTTGGTGTGTCGTAATTGCCCTTTAATTATCTTTGGTAAAGAGTCTGGAGTGGATCTTATATGTCTGCCACTCTGTAATCTTGATGTGATTTTAGGTATGAACTGGTTGGAATTCAATCAAGTTTATATTGATTATTTTAGGAAGAGATTATTGTTTTTGATTCCGGAGGAAGTGGCTTTGTCCAATTCAATTTCTACAAAGGAACTGAGGATCTTATTGGAAGACGAAGCGAAGATGTTTGCAGTGTTCACTTCGTTATCTGTTGAAGAAACGATTGCTAATGAAGAGTTGCCAGTGGTTAATGAGTTTTTGGAAGTATTTCCTAGTGATATTTCAGAGTTACCTCTGACCCGTGAGGTGGAATTTACTATTAATTTGGTTCCTGGTACGAGGCCTATTTCTATGGTGTCGTACATGATGTCTGCAACAGAGTTAGCTGAGTTGAAATCTCAGATAGGTGAATTGCTTAATAAGAAATTTATTAGACCGAGTGTGTCGTCGTGGGGAGCGCCAGTGTTATTGGTTAAGAAGAAGGATGGTAGTATGTGTTTATACATTGATTACCGACAACTGAATAAAGTGACCATTAAGAATAAATATTCGCTTCTAAGGATTGATGACTTAAGGGATCAACTTGTTGGAGCTTGTGTTTTTAGTAAAATTGACTTGAGGTCGGGATATCATCAGATTAGAGTAAAAAAGGAAGATATTCAGAAGACAATGTTTAGAACTCGATATGGTCATTATGAATATGCAGTGATGCCTTTCGGAGTGTCTAATGCGCTAGAGTGTTTATGGAATATATGAATCGTATATTTCACTCTTACTTAGATCAGTCTGTTGTAGTATTCATCAATGATATACTGATATATTCGAAGTCTGGAGAGGATCATGCGAAGCATTTGAGAATTGCATTGTAGGTGTTGAAAGATAACAAATTATTCGCTAAGTTCTCCAAATGTGAATTCTGGTTGAAGACGGTAAGCTTTTTGGGGCATGTGATATCTGGTGAAGGTATAACAGTAGACCCTTCAAAGGTTAGTGTTGTGCTTGAGTGGGAATCTCCGAAGACGGTAACCGAAATTAGAAGTTTTCTTGGTCTAGCTGGTTATTATCGAAGATTCATAGAAGAATTTTCTAATTTGGCATTGCCATTGACTCAATTGACCTGAAAGATTCAAGCCTTTATTTGGGATGCAACTTGTGAGAAAAGTTTTGAAGAGTTGAAGAAGAAATTAACTTCGGCACCGGTATTGATTTTACCGAATCTGAGTGAAGCTTTTGTGGTTTATTGTGATGCATTGTAGGTGTTGAAAGATAACAAATTATTCGCTAAGTTCTTCAAATGTGAATTCTGGTTGAAGACGGTAAGCTTTTTGGGGCATGTGATATCTGGTGAAGGTATAGCAGTAGACCCTTCAAAGGTTAGTGTTGTGCCTGAGTGGGAATCTCCGAAGACGGTAACCGAAATTAGAAGTTTTCTTGGTCTAGCTGGTTATTATCGAAGATTCATAGAAGAATTTTCTAATTTGGCATTGCCATTGACTCAATTGACCCGAAAGATTCAAGCCTTTATTTGGGATGCAACTTGTGAGAAAAGTTTTGAAGAGTTGAAGAAGAAATTAACTTCGGCACCGGTATTGATTTTACCGAATCTGAGTGAAGCTTTTGTGGTTTATTGTGATGCATCTAAAATGGGTTTAGGTGGTGTGTTAATGCAAGTTGGTAAGATAGTGACTTATGTTTCAAGACAATTGAGGGTACAAGAGAGGAATTATCCTACCCATGATCTAGAATTGGCTGCAGTGGTATTTGTATTGAAAATTTGGAGGCATTGCCTTTATGGTTCGTGGTTTGATGTCGTTAGTGACCATAAAAGCTTAAAATACTTATTTGATCAGAAGGAACTTAATATGGGGCAGAGGAGGTGGTTAGAATTTTTGAAAGATTATGACTTTAATTTGAGTTACCACCCAAGAAAAGCGAATGTGGTAGCAAATGCTTTGAGCCGGAAGACAATTCATATGTCGACTATAATGATTAAAGAAATGGACTTAATTGAGCAATTTAGAGATTTGAGCATGGTTTGTGAAATGACATCGGAAAGAGTCAAGTTGGGTATGTTGCGGATAAATAATGAGTTTCTTGATGTGATTAAGGAGAGCCAAAGGCAAGATGTGAAATTGGTGGACTTAATGCCTACCGAAGAAATGATCAAGGCAGTGATTTTAGTTTGGATAATGATGGTATTTTGAGATTCCGAGGAAGAATTTGTATACCTGACAGTGTTGAGTTAAAGAAAGCAATTTTGGAATAAAGTCATCGAAGTAACTTGAGTATTTATCCATGAGCTACGAAGATGTACCATGATTTAAAGAAGTTATTTTAGTGGCATGGTATGAAGAGAGATATTGCGCAGTTTGTTTATGCTTGCTTGGTGTGTCAGAAATCTAAAGTGGAACATCAGAAGCCTTCGGGGCTGATGCAACCATTAGAGATTCTAGAGTGGAAATGAGATAGTATTGCTATAGATTTCGTGACGGGTTTACCGAATACGGCGAGAGGTTTTGATGCTATTTGGGTAGTTGTAGACCGGTGACTAAGTATGCACATTTTATTCCGATCAACATCAGTTTTCCGTTAACTAAGTTGGCGGAGATTTATATTCGGGTTATTGTGAAATTACATGGTGTACCGTCGAGTATAGTATCAGATAGAGATTTGCGGTTCACTTCTGAATTCTGGAAAAGTTTGCATGAATCTTTGGGTTCTAAGTTGAAATTGAGTTCGGCTTACCACCCACAGACGGATGGACAATCCGAGAGGACTATTCAGTCATTGGAAGACTTGTTGAGTACTTATGTGTTAGAAAAAGGTGGTGCATGGGATACACATTTGTCACTAATTGAGTTCACATATAATAATAGTTACCATTCAAGTATTGGAATGGCACCGTTTGAATCTTTATATGGTAGAAGATGTAGGACGCCTCTGTTTTGGTATGAGACGGGCGAAAATGTTATGCTTGGACCTAATATTATTCAACAAACTACCGAGACTATTCAGATGATCAAAGAGAAAATGAAAGCATCTCAGAGTCGACAGAAAAACTACCATGATAATAGAAGGAAGGACTTAGAGTTCAGTGAGGGTGACCATGTATTCTTAAGGGTCAACCCGATGCCCGGTGTGGGACGTGCCTTAAAATCTAAGAAGTTGGATCCTAAATTTATTGGATTGTATCAGATTATGCAAAGAGTAGGTAAAGTTGCTTACAGAGTGGCGTTACCGCTAGAACTTTCAAATCTGCACGAAGTGTTTCATGTGTCGCAAACCAGGAAGTATGTACTTGATCCGTCACATGTTATCCAGAGGGATGAGGTGCAAATTTGTGACAACCTTACGGTGGAGACCTTACTTTTCAGGATTGAGGATCGCAAGATGAAGCAACTACGAGGCAAGGAAATACCTCTTGTGAGAGTAGCTTGGGGAGGAACTGCTGGTGGAAGTGTTACCTGGGAATTGAAGAGTAAGATGCGAGAATCATATCCAGAATTATTCCATTCAGGTACATTTTCGAGGATGAAAATAAATTAAGTGGGGGAGAGTTGTAACGCCCCGATTTTATAAATTATTTTTATAAAATAAATATTAAGACTATGGTGAGATATTTGGAATTATAAGAGAGAAGGTATTTTATTTAAATAATGATAATATGATGATGTGTATTATTTATAACATTAAAATAATTTGCATAATTTTATCTATAACATTTGTCTCAATATCTTTAATAGAGAATAATTTGCTATTGCCACTGTACCAAACTTGGTAGACAATTTCAACAATAACAATTTTGAGGATCTTAGCCTTCCAATTCTTCTTCTTGGTTTCCACAATTATCCATTGTTTCTTTATTTCCTAATTTGCACTATTATGAGTTATACCAATTTTATTCAGAGTGCCTTTCCAAATATCTTTTGTACCTGCACACTCAAAGAAAAGATGGTCCATGGACTTATCTTTGTCGCAAAAACAGCAGGTCGGGTCATCAATATTCATGAAACTCTTTAGTTTGTCCCTGGTCAACAGTCTGCCATTAAGAAGCATCCACAACACAACCTTTGATTTAGGCATTGCTAAGTTATCCATCAAAGCTTTCCTCCAAGTAATAGGGCTTTTTACACCTCTTAAATCCAGATACATAATATCAGTTTTGTATTTCCCCCAGTATTGAATACTCTTCTAGTAGTTAGTAAGAATCAATTTTTCTCTACTACCAACTATTTTCTTTATCAACCACGGACAACTAGCTTGAATTTCCCAATTGAGAACATCTTTACCTTTTAAGTAATACATGTTTATCCAACGAATACAAAGTCTATCTTCCTTTGCATGAATATTACATAAAAGCTTCCCAATGGTAGCTTGATTCCACTCCTTTTGAAGTCGTGATGTTTAAACCGCCAACTTTTTTAGGATCACACAACTTTTCCCAGGCTACAAGAACTTTTTTAGTGATACTATTCGAGTTACTCCAAAGATAACTCCTGCAAATATAACCAATCTCTTTAACAACTTTTGATGGGAGGGGAAAAACCTGCATCAAGAAGTTGATCACAACAAAATGATGCGATTAATCAATTGGAGCATACCTGTATATGTCAAAAGTTTAAAGATCCAATGGTTGATGGTTGATACGCGCCACAATTTGTTAATGAGAGGTTATAAGCTTTTTTTTATTACTTCTTCTAAAGAGTCTCATAGATAAATTTAAATAAGTCAATCTAATTTCATCATAAATTTAAAACACATCCAAAATTTTACATGAGATATCCATATAAACAATTAAGGGTTTGAATAGGAAAAAAACCATTAAGAAAGGGGGTGCGCAAAAATGATATGGGTATGGGCTTAGACTTGTGTGGTGGGGTCGACATGTCCAACAAGGATTCTGATGTTACCTGAGTGTTTTTGCTCTGGTCAAAATAGGATTCATTCTTGTGTTTGTCGTGACGTGTGTTTGGGTTTGGGCGAACGAAACCCCTGTCACTGCAACCCTCTCTCGTTTGATTTGGGGGTTATTGCATTTCAATTCGGGGCTTCCATTTCCATATCTAGCTTCAACCCACGCAATGCCTGTTTCTGATTCTTCATCCGTGCCGGTTGATCCTTCTCTTCAAGAAGAGGAAGATGATGAAGAGGAGATTGAGGAAGTAGAAGAAGAGGAAATTGAGGAAGTAGAAGAGGAAGAAGATCAAGATCAAGAAGAGGAAGAAGAAGAGGAAGAGGTGGAAGAAGTTGAAGAGGAGGTGGAGGAAGAAGTTGAGGAAGAGGAGGAGGAGGAAGAAGTTGAAGAGGAAGAGGAGGAAGAAGAAACAGTAGTGGTGGAAGAGGAGGAGGAAGAAGAAACAGTAGTGGTGGAAGAGGAGGAGGAAGAAGAAGTTGAAGAGGAAGTTGAGGAGGAGGAGGAAGAAGAAGTTGAAGAGGAAATTGAGGAGGAGGAGGAGGAAGAAGAAGTTGAAGAAGAGGAAGAGGAAGAAGAAGAGGAGGAGGAAGAGGAGGAAGAACAAGAAACAGTAGTAGAGAAGAAAAATGAAGACAAAGATGAGATTGCAGTTTCTCTGCCTGATGCGAATGAGCTTAACAAAGGTTTTTCTATTCATTCATTTATGATGATTTTTCTATTATTGATTTGATCACTTCTTGCATATTTGTTTTCTTTAATAAATCTTGCAACCTGGTTTTGTTGTACTGTGAGTTGTAACCTGCTAGTCACAAGATGATATATCCTTGTATAAATAGGAACCTAACATGATCGTAACATGTTACGACGATGCATTGAGGCTCAACCGCATAGTTATCATAATAAACAAAGTCATAAGCTAGAGCACTTGAATAAATTCATTGTTGCAAGTTTGCAATGAACGTGATACTACTTCTGATTAGCTCTATTCAGCTGAATCCTGCTCCAATGAGTGGAACTCATTCCTTCAATCTTTATTCATTTCGAATGTTGTGACTGTTAATTTCTCTTACAGTTCTAAACTCGTCATGCTCTTTATTATTGTAGAAACTGTAGAGGTTATGGAGGAGGGGGAGGAGGAGGAGGAGGAGGAAGAAGAAGAAGGAGAAGAAGAAGAAGAAGAAGAAGAAGAAGAAAAAGAAAAAGAAAAAGCAATAGAGATGGAAGAAGAGGAAAAACAAAAAACAGCAGTAGAGGAGAAAGATACAGACAAAAACGGGGTTCCAGATTCTCAACCTGACGCGGATAAACAGGAGGAGGAAGAAGAAGAAGAAGAAGAAGAAGAAGAAGAAGAAGAAGAAGAAGAAGAAGAAGAAGAAGAAGAAGAAGAAGAAGAAAAAGAAGAAAAAGAAAAAGCAATAGAGATGGAAGAAGAGGAAAAACAAAAAACAGTAGTAGAGGAGAAAGATAAAGACAAAGACGGGGTTCCAGATTCTCAACCTGACGCGGATAAACATAGCAAAGGTTTTTCTCTTCATTAATTTATTATTTCTATTAGTCATGATTTTTATTCTTTGTTAATCTACTTGCTCATTTGTTTTCCTTGATAAAAAAACTCCAAAACCTGTTTTTGTCACTGTTTTGTGAGTCATAACCTCTTTGTGAGTCGTAACTGTTGCAACAGTTGCACCGTGGTTTCCCTTCAAGCTACTTTTATTAGTTAATGGTATTGAATATTGTTATTTGTTGAATATATCCTGGTTTGGCCATAGGATGAGCTATATTTAGTCCTTGAACTAGGCAAAATCAACCCCTTAGTGGCTCAAAGAAAGGCGATACAATTCATTTGCTTCTCATATAGAAGGGATTGAACCCAAATAACCTAAGAGGCTGCCAATGCCAAACTTCTGTAACGTCCAACTCCATAGATGCATCTAGCATCCAACTTGAAACCATCTGCAAAGGAAGCAAATAACGCTGCATTGAGTCAAGGTTGTCAAGATCGGGATCTTGCTTAAGATCGAAAGGGAATAACAAGATCGTAAAATATAAAATCGTAGCTAAGATCGGAAGATCCTACCCAATTATTTTTGAAAGATCGAGAGGGAGTAGCAAGATCGTAAAACATAAAATTGCAACATAAATCGTAAGATCCTACTAAAATGAAAAGTTAATATATATTTAAAGTAATTTTACATATATTTTAGTAGGCATATTGTGAAAGATCCCAACTCTCATGAGCTGAAACCTAGCTTTATTCAGTTGTATCAAGCTCCAATGAGTAGAACCAAATCCCTCAATCCTTCAGTCTAGTAATTCTGAATGTTGTGATTGTAAATTCGTCCATCAGTTCTAAACTTGTCATACTCTTTTTATATTTTTAGTTGTGAACCTATCTCATGCTTTATGTATTTTTCAATCATTTTTGAGTTGTGATATTGGTCTGCTTTAAATATTTTAAATTTTATCGTCGTTGTTTGCTATATCACTAACTTTGAATTTTGTTAGAAAATGATTTTTTTCCCTTCATAATTTTGCTCTGATCTTCTTTTGTAGATTCAAGCCAAAACATGGAGCTTGATGTAAAAGAGGAAAATTTGGGGCCAGTTTCTTCTGTGCCTGAGAATCCTGAAGTAATACGATCAACACATGATATGGAAGAGAGCAATGCCGTGCTTTTAGCATCTGGTCCTCCGTATGAGGAATTGACATTGAAACAAGAAGTTTCTAGTCCTCCAAAACCAAGTGAAAACTTGGTTTCTGCTGAAGATGAGAAAAATCAAGGCTTAAATGTTGATGTTGAAAATTCTGGACATCTTCAGAAGAAAACCATTGGAGGATGCAGTGAACCAGATTGCAATAGCAAAGCTTCTTTATCCGATGTTAAGGACATCGATTCTAGGGTCACCAAGTCATCTAGTAATAATACGGTAGAAGACGTGGTTACTGGAATCATACCGAGAGATGATTTTGTCGAGAATTCTGATGGTGGTCAGAACTCTAAGGAGAAAATTAAGCAGTCAAGGGTTGATGCGAAACAAAAGCCATCAAGGTCTGGTCACAGCAGTTCAGTATGTTCTTTTAAGTTTAAATACAATATGACCAAAACTTAATTTACACTGCATGCTTTCACTTTCAGAAGTAGCTTATTGTCCTTTAACAATATGTTTAAATTAGTCTTTAACCTTTATGTTTTGCTGATTAATTCCTCCTGCTAGTAGGGCTAGAAGTCCATCTCCCAATGCTCAGATTACAGATGGAAACAAAAGAAGTGCAGTTACATGCGCTTTTTTCGCTAAAGGTTGGTGCATCAGAGGTAGTTCTTGTAGCTTTCTTCATATAAAAGATAGTGCGAGTAATACCGACCAGGGAGCTGAAGGAAACCTAGTTAATGCACATCAGAAGAGGGAGTTGAAATTGGAAAAAGGTATTTCAAATAACTTATTTGGTCAACCCTTTCGGGTATACCTTCTGTATGTATTTCTAATGAAGGTATTTCCCTGTAACAGTTGTTAAGGAAAATGTTGACGGGTCAAGAACGGTTAGTACTCCTGCTCCATTTACTGCTTTAAAATTACATAAAAGCATACATTTGCATTCTTCTGAATTTATTTTGCAAACGAACATGTAGAATGAGGGAGAAGCAAGTCCAAGTTGGCATCCATCTCATGAAAAAGAGAAGTTTCCGATGAGGGACAGCTTGTTTCCAAAGAATACATCAAACAATTATTTCAGCCCAAATCTTTCCTCATATTCATCCCGTGCAGAAGGAATGGCTGCTGTTCGAAACCAACATGTGTACAGAGGATATACACCGACAAAAGATTTTAATTCGTCTTTAGGTGCAAGTGCATTGGACTCTCAAAAGCTTTTGAACAGTGACAAGGAATATCACGCCTATAAGTCCACTTTCTCTTCAGACCGGGAAGATTTGTATCTTGGCGGTTCATCTAGGGTTTCACCACATGCTAATGGATATAAACTAAAAACCCCTTCATATGATTGGGAACCTTCTGTTCCATTTCGACCATCCTTTTTTATCACTTCTATGAATGTATCATCCCCCGGAGATCTTTATGACCCTCTTCGCGATAGTATTGAGATACCTAATATTGGAGACGGGTCTTTGAAAGCTTCCCTTCTAATTCGAGGGTCAACTATCCAGGCTTCATCACAGGTGCGGACATATGATGATTCTGCTGCAGTTGGGAAACACATGTCCGATCTTAATGATGACAAAAGTTCGGTATCTTCCCATAATAAATTTTATGAAAATGAGCCAAACAGAAGTTCCGTTCCTCGTGGAAAAGATTCTCTTGCAACCAAAACAGAAATTACATCAGGAACTTGTGCAAACTACCAAAATGGTAACATAGATGTGGGACAAAATGCCTTTGGTGTTGAAGATAGGATTGAAACAACGAAAAAACGGACCAAGCATGATGCTAGGCATCACGGTGATGGATCAGAGCACAAAAATAAAAGAGTAACAAGGGATGATAAAATTCATGAAATGGAGGTTGATTTTCAGACTGATGGCAGTATGCACAAAGAAACAAAAGCGCTGAAAATTTTTCGTGCAGCCCTTGTTGATCTAGTGAAAGAGTTGCTAAAACCATTTTGGCATGAGGGTCGTCTCAGCAAGGATGCCCATATAACAATTGTTAAAAAATCAGTTGACAAGGTTGTTAGCACTTTAGAGCCACACCAAATTCCAACTAATGAAGTTTCTGCTAAGCAATATTTTTCTTTATGTCGGCCGAAAATTACAAAGTTAGTCCATGTAAGTGTCCTTTCTAATGCAGTGATTGTAATTTGTCAATGAAAGTACACAGCCGAAAATCATTTAACATAATATTTTTATTTGCAGGGATATGTCAATAAACATGGAAAATCTTGATATGAAAGCCCAAACACCTTTTTTTTTGTACAGTTTTTGATGAGTTTGGCTGATTCCAATTCATGACAACTTCCTTTTGAGGCTATCTGTTTCAAAGTCAAGGTTGATTTGGAATATTTTGAGTTCTCTTTCAAGATGTTTGCTTCATGTTTTTTTCTGCGCTTTCTCTTGCTTATTCCATTCTGAAGTAAACTAGCTTGAATTGCATGGTTTATAAGGATATCTTATTTTCATTAATTTGCATAATTACGTTGCTTGTTTAGCAACATTTGGTGTAACTTTCAAGCGCCTGCAATTATCGGTATTGGGCAGCAAATGGGAAAGACTGGTAGGCCTCATGCCGTTTCTTTGCTTTCATGCGCATGAAAAATCTGATTTTTTTTTAATGTAAATACAGTGGTGTACCGTGCTGTAGAGCTTAGCAAATTGCTGACATAGCTAGAGACTAGATTTTAGGAGTTGCAATATGTTGGACAGGTTTTTAATGTTCCAATTGTCAATCTTAGCATTTATATTTTACCCTGTTTTCTGTGTTCCTTGTTATGCCTATTGTTGGCTGGACAAAATTTTGCAAAGTTGCAGAGGAACTCTCATAGTATTTATCATTTGAAAATATGAAGTGTAGTCATGTTCTTCTCTTATCATAATTTATAGCCGTGGAATTCGGCTCTGTGCTTTATGGATGCCATATATATGTTACTTTCAAACCCTGGACTATGCTAATGCCATGTTCTCTTATTTAAATTAATTTAAGGTGCATTTAAGTGTTCAATTCCACACAACGTTCTTGGAATTTGATCATTTTATGTTATATGTAGGAAATGGCTTGATTCCATTAGATCAAAACACGATAAGGTAAATAAATAATCAAATTTATCCATTATTTTTTGGTGGGTCTTCCTTTTATTTATTCTTAATTATAAGGTAAATAAATAATCAAATTTATCCATTATTTTTTTTGGTGGGTCTTCCTTTTGTTTATTCATGATTATAATTGTCGAAGTTAGTGTTTATAGACTTTGAATTATGAATATAGTTTTGATATGTGTCGGGGAGCGCCGAGAGTGGCAATGAGATAAACACTTAGGATCCAAGAGACTTTGACACCCCATATTCAAAAAAAATCTTAAGACATCGGGTATATAGGTCATCTCTCTTATGAACCCAACATTTCCACCACTTCTAGTCAACGCGGGATTTAACCACTCACACTTGAATTCAACAATCCCCCCACAAGTGTGAGTCACCCGCATCACTAGTTTTGATCCATATTAGGATTCCGCTTCCTTTTCCTCATTGAGCCTAACCATGTCTCTGATACCACTTGTTGGGGAATTCTGAGTGCCAGAAGTGTCGATGGATTAAACGTTCAGGATTCAAGAGACTTTGACATCACATATCAACCCTAAACCGAGAGGCATTTGGTATATAGGTCATCTCTCTTATATGATTAGTAATTATGATTTAATGTAAACTATGCATTAGTCCTTATATATACTAACAAAGACTCTAAATTACAATTGAATAGAGAAATAGATTATGATAATAAATAAGAAATATTGAAACTGATCTTCAGATGTAATCTAAGATACTATGAAAGCAATCCTGTGAGATAATTTGAACACACCAGAAATATGACATAGTATTATAGCATAGAAGAACTTAGTTCTTATGCGCTTGCGCAGAAGGAGAAGAACAAAGTACTTCTCGGTCCATGCTGAAGGAGAAGAACATAGTTATTCTGTGTTCGTGCAGAAGGAGACAAACAAAGAAGAAGAAATGTGAGGAACTGTCAGTTAGCTTGAGAAAAAGAAATAAGTCACTTAAAATATATCGTAAAGACCGGTATACCTTAAAAAAGAAACAGAAAAGTTAAAATAATATTAGATGCAAATCACACAAACTAGTCGCCATTTCTTTGTCATCCTCGCCGTGATTTGCGGCTTTGACTACCACAGCTCTAAAATTGAATCACAAACATGATGAGGGTATCGGATATCTGATACAATGATGTGTCAATAATTGAAAAATATAAGATACAATATGTTTAAAAACATATATAAAAATTAAAATTAGACATTTTTTAAATCCTTGTCAATAGTAAAATTGATATGGTGATGCGTCAATAATTGAAAAATATAAGATACAATATGTTTAAAAAACATATTTAAAAATTAGAATTAGACATTTGTTAAATCCTTGTCAATAGTAAAATTTATTAACGACCTTTTACAATCTGTCCATCCATCAGAAACTATGGTAACCCCTTCTGCATTCCAAATTGATTTAATTGGCCTAAGGAACCTCTGAACATATGCTTTCTCTTGTCCTCAATGCATTATATCAAGAGGGGAAGAAAACCAGATAAATTATGATTTGGAGCAAATAAATAAGAGCTTAGGTTTCACTCTATTACTAGTCAGTTCTACAATAGATTGCAACTGAGAAATATTCCTCATTTAAATTAGGACACAAATTCAAGTTCTATATATTCTCAATAATTACTCTAGAGTACGAACTTGTAAAGTCTTTTTAACGTAAGTTACAAACCCATGTCTTGTTTCCACCTGCTTCTGAGCCCTTAGTATCCTTGTTTACTATAAGGATATTAGTCCAAAGAGGACAATGATTGTCTTGTAAAACATTTTAGGAAAGAAACTTGCTTGCAATTTTAGAGTTGGATTTAGAAAATGCTGCTGACATTGTGTTGCTTATGGGTTCTGCTTCTTGATGACTGGAAGTTAAAGAATAAGTATTTGAGGTAGTTAATGCAACTACCGCCACTGAAATACAGCAGTTAAAATATTACAGTTTCAGAGGAACTACTGTGATACACTTTTCAGAAGCTCAAGGTGGGTAGCTCAAACAGTCACTTAGAAAGAGAACTAGGAATCTGGACGGAAGGGAGAACCTTGTTAATCAGTAAGCTTCCCAAGCGAAGAACAGATCCAACTCTTTGTGCTTTGTATATATGCATGCAAAACCAGTTTATCACAGAATACTCCTAGAGTGGAAAAAAGAACCAAAGCTCAGGCAACAGTTTTTGGATTCAAAGAGTGCAAGTAGCCTGAGCTAAGATTTCATATTCAGCTTCTATGCTAGAACGTGCCACAACTGTCTGTGTCTGCGACCACCAGGTTTCCAGGAAATCAGGATTGGATCCCAAAATAAATTGTAGACCCTGAAGCAGACATGCGGTCATATGAGTCTGCAGCCTACTTTTCATCACAGAAAGCCCTTAAAGAGAGAAACCAATAAGGCAAATCTGAAAACAAATGAAAGTCACAAGAAGTATTGTTGAGATAGCATAAGGTCCTTTTGACAATGGTCCAATTAGAGTCCAATAGAGAGGCCGTGAATTAGTACACTGGATATATTGCATAATTGATTTCTGGTATAGTTATTGTGACATATTGAAGTGTCCCAACTACTGACCTATAGAGTGATGAATGATTGAAGATATTAGGATGCTTGGAGAGTTTGACCTATAGAGTGATGAATGATTGAAGATATTAGGATGCTTGGAGAGTTTGCATCCAGCAACCATGGGGGAAGATATTATGGGCTTTGGTTTCAGGCATATTAGTCTTGAGCGGCATATTAGTCTTGAGCAGTGTTATCAAATATCCGCAATGGTAAATATCGGCCGATATTGTGTGTCTTTCCTCCATAATCCGCTATAACGGCGCTGCAAAGCGTCCGGTATGATGGGATTTTGGCTCTCCGCCATGGATCGCCATCTGCCATTGACAACACTGGTCTTGAGTAAAAGATCTCAAACATATTTTCTTTGAGTTTGCAACAATAAACCATTAGAGAAAGGTCATATATTCTTCGTAAAAAAATAGTCGAGAAATCCTAATTGCTTGAAAGCAAATATTGAGTTGAGTTTGGTATTCAACTAATGTATCAAGTGAGCAGAGCTACCCTTGAACCCAACCTGAATTAGAGTACCTCTCAGTTCAAACTAGGTTGATTTCACCCATAATTTGCTTTATTCAGGTCGCAAACCTGAGTTTTGTCTTGATGATCATAGCTTTGAGGCTATGTCATGCAGACCTCTTCCTCTTGAAGGCCATTGAGAAACACATTCTTCACCAAGTTGTTCTTATAGACCAATTTATAGTGAAGACAAGAGCTAGAATCATGACGGTGACAAGTTTGATGATGGGTGAGAAAGTTTCATTGAAGTCCAAACCGTGCACTTGCTGGAACCGTAGCAACCAAATGATCTTTGTATTTTTTAGAGTGCCATCAGTTCTGGCACTTTTGTACGTAACACAAGAATTTGTCTTCGACTATGATGTGTTTAGCCAAGAGATCAAGGCAGTTTTGATGCCGGACAATAGACCAGTGGTATATTTTCACTTGGTTGTTAAGAAATGTGATTGGGTCTAACTCAACTCTACAAAACCGGTTGGTAGAGTGAGGATTGCCCCCACTTATATACATAAGTTCAGGCCATATATTGTCTGATGTGGGACTTTTAACACCCCCCTCACGCCCAGGATTGGACATCTGGAGCGTTGAAATAAATGGTGGGTGATCTGATAGCAGAAACCATAGAAGATGGCCCACTGGATCTTAAACGAGTCTCTGATACCATTGGATGACATAAAAGTTTGAAATTGTTGGGATAAATACTCACGTGCATTGTCACTTCTTAAGGTACGAATAGGCAAACCAAATTGGGTTCTTATTTCTCGATAAAATTTTTCAAAAATGGAAAACAATTCAGATCTGTTCTTCATTAAAAATAGCCATGTGCAACGTGAAAAATCATCAATAAAAGTTACAAAATACCTAGACTCAAAAGTAGACACAGTACGCGGGGGACCCCAAACATCGGAGTGAACTAAAGCAAATGGGGACGCAACCCGTTTATTGACTCGATCGGGAAATTGACTACGAGTATGTTTCCCTAACTGACAAGACTCACTATGTAAAATGGATAATTTAGTTAAACTGGGCACCAACTTTTGTAGCTTGGGAAGACCAGGATGACCTAACTGCGCATGTATAATGAGAGGAGAATCTATGGTGGAGCATGTGGTAGATGACGCAGAGAAGTAGTAGAGGCCTTGAGACTCACATCCGACGCCAATCGTCTGTCCCGAACTCCGATCCTGCAGAGTGACTTTACTATTAGTAAAGGTGATAGAACAATTAAGGGAACGGGTTAAACGACTGACTGACAACAAATTCAATGGGCAATTAGGTACATATAGAACAGAAGTAACAGAGAGAGATGGTAAAATTTGAACAGTACCAATCCCTTGAGATCGGGTTTGAGAACCATTTGCGGCAGTTATAGTGGGCAAGGTAGTCAAACTCGAGATCCTACGCAAGATCGGTTTAGGATAATTAGATCGTGAATCGGGGGATCGTAACACGGATCGTAAGATCCTACCAAATTTTTTAATTCATAAATATTTTGGATGTAGATTAATAACAGTAGCATAATAATATTCAAAACACAACATAACATTCAAAAACACAACAGTAGCATATTAGAACTGAAAATTTCTAAAAAAACTAAATGAAAATTCACTCAATTTCCAAATAATTCATATTGGAGTTGGTCATAATCACTCAATGGATCATCATTGTCTTCATCTTCAAAGTCATCCTCAAATTCATTTTCATCTCTCCCTCCGCCATGTTGATCTTCCAAATCATGAACAAGAATTTCATTCTCTTGAATTTGTTCTTGATTTATTTGAACATCTTCATCTGAAATTTCCATGTCGCCATCTTCGTCCATAAGCCAATCATCATCCGACCCAAGGTCATCAAACTCTATCGCAAATGGTCTTCTCCCTTTCTTTTTTTTGGACAATCTTGAATTAGCCAATGCATATACAACATCGTTCATCATTTTTTGTTTCAAACGGTTCCTTCTTTTTGTATGGACCTTGATTACAATAAATGAACAAAAAATTGAGATAAGTAAGATGAAAACCTTTTACAATTAGTTATAAATTCTTAACGTCTTACCATCTCAAAAGCACTCCAGTTTTGCTCACAACCCGATGAACTGAATGTCAAGCTTAGTATGCGGATAACAAATCTTTGGAGCTCCGGACACTCAAATCCAATTGAATCCCACCAATCTGCCAGAGTGGATTTCTCAAGTGTTAGTTTGGCCAATTGTGTGCCAAAATACCCTAATTGTTTCTTGAAGTCATGCATTTGGACTTCAATCTTAGCTTGTTCTTCAGGATCATCTACCATTTTAGTTAAACAGTCCATTAAACCTTTTCTAACCTCAATATCAGCTTTCAATCTAGTACCATAATGCATTTGTGGGTTGAAATAATAGACTGCAGCATGTAGTGACCTATATAGCATTTTGTCCCATCTATCATCAATGATATTCCAAATAGGCTTGTAACTACAAATTATAATAATTTGAGTTATTTTTAACATTTGATAACAAGAACAAAAACAAATACTTCAACAAAATTAAATAAAAACAAAGATACCTCTTTTTTACACCATTAAAATTCTTTTGAATTTCCTCCTTTGCTTGGTCCATTGCCTCATAGATTAATCCCATAGCTGGTTTTTGATCTGAATCAACTAAACGAAGCACTTTAATGAGAGGTGTAGCACCCCTCAATGTAACAATATCCTTCCAAATTTTTTTGTCCAAAACCACATCTTCAATGGCATTCCCATCTCTCAACTTTGAACATTTGCTCGACTTCCATTCTTTGGAAGTGAACATTCTTATCAAAGCTTCCTTATTCTCATACAAGCACCCTAATGTAAGGTAAGAAGTGGCAAATCGAGTAGCGCCTGGCCTCACCAAATCTTTGTTTTGTGTGTGATGATGCAAAATAGAAATGAGAGAAGTTCTTGAATAAATAAAAGTTGTAATTTTTTTACCCTTTGGAATTGTCTCTTCATGAACCGAAACCTTCTTCTCCAAATCTTCAAGCATAAAATCCAGACAGTGTGCGGCACAAGGTGTCCAATATAATTTGTTCCTCTTTCGCATCAGCATTTCTCCGGCAGCCTTGTAGTTTGCCGCATTATCTGTCATAACCTGGACAACATTTTCTTCTCCAACCTCTTCAACAACAGCATCAATCATTTCAAAGATTTTATCGGCTGTTTTGCATATGTTAGATGCATCAACAAACTTCAAAAATACAGTACCCTTTGGACTATTAACCAAAAAAATCAAAATTGTCCTCCTCTTCCGATCTGTCCATCCATCGGTCATTATGGTACAACCAATGTTCCTCCATTCCTTTCTATGTTCTTCTAAAGCTTCTTGTGTCAACTTAACTTCTTGGTTTAACAACTTAATTCTCAAGTCATGATAAGATGGTGGTTTGAATCCATTACCATGTCTTGAAATCATATCACACATGATAGTGAACTCCTCACTCCTTGCTACATTGAATGGTATGACATTATTGTAAAAAAACCTTGCAATGGCTTGACATGCATCATCTCTTATACTCTTCTTTAGAACTGCATTGATGCTAGGTTGTGAGCTGAAACACCTTTTCTTAAATATGTTTCCAGAGTTGTTATTGGTCATTCTTTTTGAGGCAACCTCTGACTTCTCTTCCTCCACCACTGTCTCTGTTTTTTTGATCAAATTTTCTTGTAATCTTGAACAAACTTGCAGTATTTCTCTCTTGATTTCATCTGGGACAGCCTTACATGCTTCAACATCTTTTTGAGTTCCAGCCAAGTGATGCTTTAACCTGTAGACACCTCCGGTTACCTTTTTCTGACAATACTTGCATTGGATTTTTCTTGGATTATCAGGTTCAGCAATGCCATGTTTCCATGCTATGTCAGTTCGGTTACCAGGAGCATTTTTGGGTAGTTTTTTCTGGCGTGGTGGCGGTGCAATTGCAGGGGGAGCAGTGAGAGCACCAATAGCTAAAGTTCCAATAGCAGAACTTGAAGCCATTGGAGAAACAGAGAAGAAATATTTTTTTTATCGTGAGATAGAAGAAGGGATGTTTTATCGTGAGATTGAGGAGTCTATTTAAGCTGAGATTTAATTGGAATTGGAATGATTTAATTTATTTTGGAAAATTATATTAATTATGATTTATTTTGGGAAGTTGAATATTTACTTAATTATTGGATGGCTAGTAGTTATTAGCCTAGTTATTAGGAAGATTCTGTTGCTATAAAGTCTATTAGAAAGAACCATTTCAAATTTCATTGCCAAAAGAAACGTTTTTTTAGGGTTTTTTCTGAACCGGGTCGCGAATCTGACCCGCGAACCCGAATTCATGGGGTTTTAATAAAAAACGCAATTTTTCAATAAAAACGACGTTTTTACCGTTCTCACGTGAAAACACGTCGATCCTGCCCGTTCCTACCAAAAAACGATTCTGATCCTTTTCTGGCACGATGGGGAGGTGCAGGATCGTAAAATCGTCCGATCCTACGAGTAGGATCGCGATTTTGACTACCATGATAGTGGGTAAGAAATCAGAGGTAGAGAGGGAAGAAAAAATACCTTTATTACCAGTAACATTATCAGACGCACCAAAATCGAGGACCCAAAGACCAAGAGGAGATGATTGAGAGAAGCAAACAGATGAATTACCAGTGTGTGCAATTGAAGTCGTGGAACCAGAGGCCTGATTAGTCTGACACCACCTGAGAAAATCCTCGTAGCTTGGCGTAGGGTTCTGAATAGAAGGTGAAGTCTGCATAGTATCTGGGTTATCACTTTGAGCTGCATTTACCTGACGTGGGAGTTTGCCATGTAGCTTCCAACAACGGTCGATAGTATGTCTAAGCCGGTTACATTGGTCACACTTGAGACGAGGTTTGGAGTTGGATGACCCTCCTCGAGGGCGATTCTGATTGTTGCCAAGAGATGCGAGGGCAGCAGTGTCACCTGATGTCGGAGCAACAATAGATGGAGGGGTAACTGGACCAAACGCATGAGGTGTAGCCAAGCGCAATAGTTCACTAACCGCATCATAGTTAGGAACAGTAGTACCTGATAAAATCTGGTTACGAACGGAGTCGAGTTCGGATGGTAGTCCTTTAAGTGCCATGACCATGAAAAATTTACTCTGTTCGGCATGAGCTGTTGCATCTTTTGCGTATGGCATGAGGGTTGCGTAACTAGCTTTCAAGGCATCAAGCTTACTCAGATAGGTTTGCATATCCATATTCTCTAACTTCAGTGTGTCGAGTTTGAGGATGACACTATATAGACAATGAACGTCGTTGGAGAAGACTTTCTTGGCCTTTTCCCAAACCTCATTGCAAGTGGAGAAGGCTTGATACTGCGCTTGGAGGTTAGGTGCTATGGAGAACCATAACACGGTAAGCAGAGAGACATCAGTTTTCTTCCATTTAGCGAGTTTGGCGGCGGCAACATTAGTCAATTTTGTGGTTAGGTGATCTTCATATCCCTGACCATGAAACCACATATCGACAGCACGAGCCCATATATTATAGTTTGTTGATCTGGTTAGTTTTTCACATGGGATAAGTGGAACTTTAGTAAACGAGACATAATCAGTGTCTCCCATGGCTTATTGACACAAAAAAACGGAGTGAAATCAGGGCTGTTTGCACTGGAGCACTGTTTTCAGTGATTCAGAAAGTAAAACAGAAGCCGGATCTGGAACGGATGGGGAGAGGCGAGTAGATCAACAGACAAATGATCGGAATTAGACATCGGACATGCGGGACAGCAGCGGAAAAAGAAAAGGGCGACGGCCGGATCGGAGGGCGGCGAGTTGAATGGTGGGAACGGTTCTCCGAAACGTCGTCGGAAGTTTTGCCGGAATAGTAACGACGGCAACAAGGTGGTTACCGGAGAATATTGGAAATTGAGAGGTAAACCGGAGTGACAACACGGTTTGCAAAAAAAATATTTTCATCGGAAAACAGTGGGTCAACCGGGTAAAGCACGACGAAGAAAGAATTGCCTCTTAGCAGACTCTAGATACCATGTTAAGAAATGTGATTGGGCCTAACTCAACCCTACACAAGTTCTGACCATATATTGTCCGATGTGGGACTCTTAACAGCACTCTCTTCAAGAATCCTGTCCAAACATAGGTGGTAAATTATTGCTTAGAGACCATCTTTTGGTGCTTTGGATTGGAGTATCGTAAGTAGTGCTTGTAAAGCTTGGGCCGTCTTCACCATACAAGTCAATTTTTGGAAGGTTCAGATGGGGCCAACCAAATTCTAAGATAGTACTTATAGCCTATCCTAGATCCGTACTTATAGCCAACCAAATTCTTAGTCCCACATTGTCTGTATAGAGACATGACCTAAGTAGTGCTTATAAAGTTTGGGCAATCTTCTCTTTACAAGCTAGTTTAGTTTTGTAAGGTTGAGTTCGGTCCAACCCAAGTTCTAAAATTTACAACAGTTTCGCCCATAAGAACGGTGCTGTCATTCTCCTTCAATGATGAACCTCGTTAAGAATGAATCTTATCTTTAGTACCTAGTTACCTGCTGGTAATGGTCTCTCTGTATGTCATGAAATATGTTTTGGTTTAACATATCATTTCACTCAGCCAAAGGCATATCATAGGTGCTGTATGACTGCATTCCCCACCATAATTTGGCATCTGAGTGGCGAGACCATGGCAGGTTCTGTAGCCCAAGGTAATAATAATGGTTGGTAAAGATTAAGCCTCAAGTCAGCTTAAATATCACACTGGAGGCATGTAAAGTTTATAGAATGGGAATTGAATTCATATGAAACTGAGGCAGCTTTAGATTAAAACTTGGTTGCTAGAAGGATCAACACCAAGCCTTCTCCAGAGTATTTTTTTCAGATGGTCTCTTGTTTAGGGGAGGTTGCTTATTACACGATCCAGCTACCAAGCTTAGGATATATCTTGTGTTTCATGTCTCTTAACTCAAACATAATATGCAATGAAAGGTGATTCTGTAACAGTATGTTATCAATCTCGGATCGTGGCACTGTGCAACCATCTTCAAAAATGGAACGGAACAGGAGCGTGAAGCGGAATGGTCGATATTTTATTGACGCAGATACTAATGTAGTTAATATTAATGAACACATAATTGTTAAAAACTAGTAAATTAGTCAAAATTCATGAAGTATTCATATTTAGAAATAAAAGTCAGAACTCTTGAGCAAAACACGTTTGCAAATGCCAATAAATTTCAATAAAATAACCTTGTAATCCTTAAAAATGTAAGGGTAGTATCATTTACTGTTGACATGGCTGGAGCAGCCGCTCTGACGTGGCGTCATTCTGAATCCAGTCTCATTATTGTGGTGGTTTCAGCCGAGTCACCCATATGTGCTGGCACGATCTGACGTTGATTTTGCTGTTCCGCGCCGAGATAAAGGCCAGAATGGCCGAGTTTAATAACATAGGTAACAGCAACCTTATTTTCTGAGATAAAAGTCAATAACCTGATCCCGTGGTCTCCCAAAGCAGCGTTGAGTGTTGACCACTAGAGAAAGGAGGTGTAATGGCAAGTCACCAATCCAAGAGCAATTTTCATCTTTCAGGATTTGGCAGGATTAGTGGGGAATTAGTAGGAGGAACTTACAACAAAAAGCCTAGAATATTTCTCTAATCAGGAATTAGTTGGAGGTTGGAGGGTTAGTTATAGAGATGATGATGTCTTTTATATAGGCTAGGAAAGAATGATGAAACTTAATCCGAGTATTGATGTTAGTTGAAGCTTAGAGAATTCTCTCTGGCTTGGAGGCTTAACCCTCTTGTATTTTCTTAGTTTCACAGTAATACAGAAACCGAAACTAACGCGAATTCCTATCAGCCTCTCCCTGATTTTAGCATCTAAAAATATAGTTCATGCATAAATAGCCATCTTAAACTCAAATGGTAACACAGCATTCAGCTTATGTATCTTTCTGCTAAAGTTTTAAATTTGTTATCATTCAGATTTCAGAGGTTTGCGGTTTTGCATATTTTCATGAAAACGGCACCTAGGCAAGGAAGTAAAAGAGGATCCAAAAATTTTCTTTCTCTAAAGGGCCCGAGTGCACAAGTGCTAGAGCTATACTCGGCGATACACATCATGTAAAATACTTAGGCCTCTAGGTTATATACACATATAATTTAGTAGATCTGAAGCCGACAAAAAAACTTAATAGCAGGCCATACAAGTGATCAGCAAGTTTATATCAAAAAGAAAGTTTATACTAAACCGAATAAAATAAAAATGAGAAAAAGTATCCATAGCATAGAGGTTTATTATTTTAATCAGTTGATGCTAATATAACCCAATATTGCAGTAACTGATGCTGAAATGAAGCATGACACCTATATTTTTTTCAGATACCACATAACTAGAAAAGGGCAAATTTCTGATCTTACAAGAAATAATTGCACAAAAGGATAAGTCTTGTGTCAGTATATTTTCATATTTTCTCTTTGAACAGTGTGTGCTTTAGCAGCACCTTGCTTAGCAGTTCGGCATTCTCGACATGGTGATAGAAAAGACTTAATTTTCTGGCAAAACCCTTTTCTCTTCATAGTGTTTTGCTTGTTTGTATGTGTGCTTTCTTTGCCAAGTTCATGATATTTCATACCGCTGCCTGTTTTTCCGCTCGACATTTCACTACTGATATGAGTTGTTAGTAATGATCTCGAGGAACTGGTTGGAGTTACGGTCGAATTCTGAGTTGTTTCAAACGCAAATGCTTGTGGTTGAAGTTGACCATTGGAAATAAGCTCATCAGCAGGTGTGATCTTGATTGGATTGACAGGTGAATTCAAGTTTACTTTCGGGTTAGTAAATTCAAACTCTTGGTCGTGTTTGCTTACCAGGAAGTGTTTCGCCTGGTTAGTAGGAGGAGAATGAAGGTTTTTATGTTGGTCGTGAATTGAAACAAGGCCGCTAAAAGAGAGCGAGTCCATTGAAATGCTATCAGAAACAAATTTTGAAGGAGGCTTGTTTCCTTTCATGGTATGCATTGATTCATGATCCAAAATGGCTATATCGGTTGAAAATTTATACATGAAGAAACTTGCCTCCTTCAAATTGTTTTATTTTTTTCTTGGCCCCTTTGAGAAAGAGGAAGGGTAAGCTCATGCATATATATAATCTTCATTGTCACATCAATGATTTGGCCCATATATATCCAGAGGTGTTTACATTTTGGTGGATATTACCAAAGTGAATACATTGGTTTCTTAAGGTCACTGTCAAATCTTAAAATCTTAATAAGTTTGTATGACAGAGTCATATCTTAAATTTTTGTCTTTGTTGTGAGTGGCTTTTGAGCTTACTTGAGGCATTGCCACTCATAGCAATACTCAAATGGCTGATTCTACAAAGATGACTGGTCTTGTTAGCTGAAGAGTTCAGTATGTTTGTTTATTTCTCTTTGCTGATTTATTATTATTATTATTGTTGTAAGTTTCACTGTCTTCTTCTGTTAAGCTTTTTTTTCCTCGATAAATCACCGATCGACCGGCGATTGTTGTGGCTGGCCGCAGGCCCAGTCAGTCATTTAGAATGTGTGGAATATCTTATCAACCATCTTAGTCAGGATTAGTCAATTTTCATTAAATAAATGTAGAACCATTGAGAGTACTTAAGAATAAGAGAATATTGATTTGTTTAGTTTGTAAATTTGACAAATATATTAATAAATAATAGGTTTTATTGTCTTATATTATTCAATAAATTATGATAGTTTTAGTTCTCTACATTTTATAATACATATGAGAGTATAAGTAGATCAATCTTGTATATTAAAGAAGTTTTGGAATCATGTTTCTTCATACTTAAAGTTTGAACATATTAAAGTCATTTTTTAAATTTCATCACTTGTTCTTTTTTAGTTGTTAGTTTTTTTCTTCTTTGATAATTTAATTTATAATTTAATTTGCTTATTATTAGTTATCTCTTAATTTTATACTATTTGGAATTATTAAATTAGATAGAATGACGAGATGTATTTAAAATTGAAATTTTGTTTTTTGCTTTTATATTGATTCACACTAGCAACAAGTAACTTTTTGATATTGACATTTGTCAGTCACTACAATAAGTAACTTTTTGAGTTAGTTATTCTACGATGCATAACTACACATTCTAATTGCCATTCTACTCTATCTCTTATACCCCAAGCTAATATGGCCTAAATTGTTATAGTGCATAGGTTATATTTAGCTTATGAGTTACATTTAGTTTATCTACGAATTGAAAAAATTGTAGGGGAGCTATTGGAAGTATGTTGATAAGATAATTTTAAATAGTTAAATTGTATATGAAGGTCAGTGAGTTATTTTTAAGACTTAATGTGTTCAAGTCTTTAGCCTCATGTATAGCTGTCATTTTAGGTCTGTATCTGACATGAGGGTTTTTAAGAATTTTCTTTACATGATCAGACATATTATAACTCTTGTTTAGAACCTGAAGTCAAGATACAAGAACTTGAAACTTAGAAAACACAGTTTCAATGTCTTAATCCTTCTTCATTCTGGACAATTCATAAGGATGAACCAAAAGGTTAGTTTTGGCTTAATAAACTTGTTGATTCCTTTCATAAGCAGCACATAAGGAATTGAAAATGGTTTTAGCAGTAGATTTGCCAATGATTTTGATGTACTCTGAATGAGGTAGAGCATCAACCAATGCCTTTAACTCTATGATGTTTTCTATATAGCCTTTTCTGAATTAGTGTGAGAGTATTTCTATCAAACACCATTCTATCTCCATTAACTGGGATATCAATATCATCTTCTAGAATATCCCACAACTCATCATCAAGGTCTATCGTATGAGTATACATCTTGTTTTTCCACCATTCAAACTCACTAGAGTCTCCACTGAAAGTTGGAGTTCTAGATGCATAGTTGTTCTTTTTTGGATTGCTATAATCATGGTTTATAACAGTATGTGGAGTAGGAGTACCACTCTCTGATCTAGAAACACTAGACATGGTTCAATATGTTTCTCTTAGGATCTTTTATGTACCACTGTTAAGTGTTAAGCATAGATTGTGCTTTGATGCCAATTGAAGGTGAGAAAAACACAAGAAGACGAGGTGGTTGAATTGTGTTTTGCTTTTTCTTTCTTTTTAAAACTCTTAAGTCAGATTTTAAACACAAGAGTAAAGAATCTGATTTAGTTAGAGATAGGCACCAAATATAATAAGCATGAGAGAAAAATAACACAAAGAGTCATCCTGGTTCCTCTCACAAATCGAGAGTAATTCAGCCCCCTTGTACTTACAAGAGATTTTCACTATAATCAGACAAGATTACAATTTGCTCAAGAACACAAGCAATATACTTCCTTTTCTCACACACAAGATACTTCCTTGCTATAGCACATAAGCTAAATATTTCCTTGCTCAAACTCACAAGTTTGAGACTTCCTTGCTCTAGCACACAAGCTAAAGATTTATTTGCTCAAACACACAAGTCTGAGACTTCCTTACTCTAGCATAAGAGCTTCCTTGCTCAAACTCACAAGTATGTGACTTCCTTGCTCTAGCACACAAGTTAAAGACTTCCTTGCTCAAACACTGAGTAAGAGACTTCTAACAATATGCCTAACAGATAAATGATTATTAGATGAATACACTTGATATACTATCAGAGGTCTATAAGTAATACATTGGAATACAATTATTTTAATCCTTATAGATTTCTAAGATATACAAGAATAAGAAATCCTAAGTTTAGTTTGTGCTAATACTTTGATAAAGTAACTTCTCTTTAGTTGTTAATAATTATTTATTAGCATGTTAAACATACCGTTTGTGTCACATTTCATCTTCGAGTATTTTATCTCCTTAAATAGCAAAATAAATAGCCGGTGAAGATGTTGGGATGTTTCACCACACTATTAGGTTAGGTGAAACCTAATTTGAAAAATCTTTGCTACAAAAGGAATTAGCAGTTGTATTCCAGCTGACTATATGAAGAAGATAAAGCTTAGGTCTTCACGTGGAAAAGTATGTTCAAAGATGAACGATAACCTATCAATGTCACATTGGTCCTTGCGCTTTGATTAGCTCATATTTTGATCAGAAGCAGACTTCTCCAAAGTCTGATCTTCATAGGCTAACTCAATCAGACTCTGATATTTGGATGATGATCTCTTTGCAAGATGACTTCTTCAGAGTCTGGTCTTCAGTTTTTTAATCCATTAGAATTTGATATTCACGCTTCTCTTTGAATGTTCAGAGTCAGAACCAATACTTGGATATTATATGAATTTTAGTCTATGGCACTGCACGCTTTAAAAACACTAGTATACCCAATTGTTTTTTAAATGCTATATTATCATCAAAGCCTAAGGGATATGGTACAAACCAATTTTGTTCCAACAATTAATTGGTTGACTGATTCTAAGAGAAGTAAACACTAATCAAATCTCTTGGGATCACAAGCACTTCATCTGGGTTTTGATGTAATACCCAATGTTTCCTTAAATACTCAAATACATATTAGTTAAGATAAACTGAGTTCATATGTGCTCTGAAAGTTATCAATTGGGATAAATAGAGCAACTGAGAGTGACCTTTTATTAATTGGTACAAATAGGGACATTTTGATAACATAATAATGAGTCAGTTGCTCCAGTAGAACAAGTAATAAAGTTAGTAGCACTTGAGATATTTTCTACTACCAACTTTCATTTCTATTCACACAATCTTACCTTCATTTTATGAGCACAAGTTTATTTCAACTTTTGCCATATATAACCACGTGTAAGATACTTTCTCTAAGTATAATTTTTCTACTTATCAGTAGAATCACTAACAGAGGAAATGAAAAATTGAGAAAATAAGAAAAGCTTGTGGGAAAGGAGAAGAAGAGAAAACTTGGGATTCAAGAAGCTTGAAATCACCCTCAATAACTCATATCATCATTTTAATTAATCCCTTCATCTCATTTCAAGGTGGGTTCTAGTTAGAAACTTGTGATATTTAGGAGTTAGGGTTTGTTGAATTATAAGATAGTTAGAGAAATCCATAATAGTATGATAAGTGTTTTCTCTTGATCATAAAAATTTCCATGGTCAATGATTCTACCATGTTCTTGATATGTTTCTTGTGTTCTCATGTTGATGAAACTATTGTTGTTTTTCTTATTCCTATTGTTGTTATCTTTGATATCATGTTGTCTTGGGTCATTTGATGCATAAAAAAGATGATTTTTGGTGTCTTTCTCACTCAAATGCGTCCAGATATTGTCCTGGTTCGCTACAGTTTGCTATCGCTCGCTAAACAAAGTCACAAGAAGTTTACTACTGACTTGCTTCACTAAATGTAACGAAGTATGTTCGCTGGAGCTCGCTAAGCGAACTTGTCTGCAATGAGAAAAATAAATTACTTCTTGTTTCCACCATAACTCAAGAACCGTAACTCTGATTAATGCACGGTCAAAGGCATTGGAAAGCTTGTTTAAAAATCTATATTGATTCTTGTTTCCATGATATTTTGATGACTCCCTCTTGCATGTTGTTTGTGATTAATGTAATATGCTATCTTTTCTTAGTGTTCTTGTGTTATAACCTTGTTTGGATTATTCCTAATGCACTAAAACAACATCTAAACACTTACTATGACATGTGTGTATTGATTTAACAATAATTGGATGAAATATATGATGAAATAAGTGAGTTAACCCAGTGATCTAGTTATGTTAAGAAGCTAGACATATGACTTAGATAACATTAGATAGCAAGGAAGTCTCATACTGGTGTGTTTGAGGAATGAAGTCTCTAGCTTGTGTGTTAGAGCATGGAAGTTTCATACTTGTGTGTTTGAGAAAGGAAGTATCTAGCTTATGTGCGTGAGCAAGGAAGTCTCTTACTATTGTGTTTGAGCAAAGGAAGTCTTTTGCTTGTGTGTTTGAGCAAATTATCTGATTATAGTGAAAATCTCTTGTAAGTACAAGGAACTGGATTATTCTCGATTTGTGAGAGGATAACTATGTGTGTTATTCTTCTTTCTTGCTTATTATATTTGCTTCATATCTCCAATAATATCATATTCTTTAACCTTGTGTTTAGAATATGACTTAAGAGTTTCTAAAAAGAAAGAAAAAGCAAACACAATTCAACCCCCTTCTTGTTTTTTTTCTCACCTTCAAGATATTCTTCAAAATTACATTCTGCTTGAACACCACAATATTCATAATTGTCAACAATTGAAGGATTCTTAGCACCATGACATTTACATTAAGACTTGTTAAAGTTTTACCACGCATTGTTAAAATTTGTCGATCTCTTTGTTAATGATTAAATTTTTTGTAAATTATATAGTAAATCAAATTTTATAAAAAAATGGAGGGCCGGCCCGCCAACCTGCCAACTCGTTAGTAAATGGGGCGGACCTGACTTTTGAGTTCGAACACTTAAATTGGTCTGCCCCGCCCCGTTTTTGGACGGGCTTAAATGGGGTAGGCCGCACACTTCGCCACCCCTACACTAAACAATATTGAATGTTACAACTCAATTAGGACATACCTTATAAACTTAACATCTTGTAACAAGGTTTACAACTCTATAAAACCAAACTCAATGCCTTATGATATGAAAATAGGCGCTAAAGTGGTACACATATAAAAACTCAAAAGATAAACCCTAACATTAGGTATCTTTAAAACTTTGATGCCTAGCACACCTCAAAATTAAGGTTTGAGTCTCCTTAAATTGTAATGCAATTTTAAGATTTTCTTCTTGGATTTCTGATTTCATTTTGTTCAAAATAATAGCCGAATCTTGTTGGATTTGATTTGCTCCATAAAGTTCTCCAACAAAAGATATAGTTTGTTAGTAATTCAAATTCAAATTTAAATCTCCATTTAAATTGTTTTGATCTTCAACAACTGTAAAAAAAAATCACACAAAATCATTGCATTAAAATACCAACAAATCTGATTAAATATAAACCATATTTTTGCTCCATAAACGCAACAATATTGGCCTGTTGCACCAGGGCTAAATGCTGCACTGCACATGTTGGAACATCGTGTTCCACATGTTTCAACAAAACATACAAATCCATTCCTCTCCATAACTTGTCGATATTCTGATGCAGAGTGAATATTTGATAGAAAACAACCTGCAATACCATTTATATGCTGCGCAAGACCAGATGTTGCAGCTAACAAAAACATATGTCTTGATGATGGAGACTAGATGTTATACTAGCTATGTTAGGACAACGTGTTCCACATGTTATACCAGAGAATCCAAAACAATTCTTCTTCATATAAGTCTTCTTTGTAGAGATTTCTTGGACCAAACCTTCCTTAAAGGTACATTCAATCAAATTTTCTTTGTCTGGAACAAATCCAAATCTTTTCTAATTGATTTTGGATTATTAACACACACTTATTCCCAAAAGCAAATATTTGGATCTTCTTGCTTATTGCTTAACTAATTCTTTCAAGCACTTTAGCCATACATTTGTTGCAACTAGTTTTGTCAAGAACTTTAGCCAAATAACTCTTGTCTAACTGGTTCCATCAAGCACTTTAGCCAACAAACCTTTTTGGAAACAAACTCATATGAAGGAACATGTGCTGGAACATCTAGTTCCACATGTTTCCTAAAATACATCTTGTTCACGTGCTGTTTTACCAAATGCAGCCAATCCAAAAGGAACAACACTTTGAAGAAGGACGTCAGCTTCCTCTTCAAGTAAATATTTTCTTGAGTAAAATCGACCATCCTATAAACATAAGACATTGATTCTTGTAAGAAGTGGCTTTGCCGCTTGAACTTGGAGAATATGTACAAACATTAGCAAGGCGAACCAAGGTTTATTGAGCATATTTTAGCATAAGCTTATTCATTGAGAGGGTGACCAGGAAGAATGAATCTTTAAGGTTCTTCACAATATCCAAATAAATGTCAAACATCTTGGCACACTGCCAAAGAGACATCATGCCCTGGCCCTATGAAGAACCATTCGAACTAGGTTAAGCTTTGAAAAGGTTGAAGAAAAGAGTTAGAGTTGACACACCCTTGTTATAATTACACCAATATTGGTAGAATTTAACAAAACCTCAACTTATTGGGTGCAATTGCAAAGAGGCGATTAATATGTGATTAAGAACACTAACCTCAAAATTGTTGAAAGGTAGGCAGAAACCTATCAAGGAAAACAAAAACTTGTGAAGAAGAATGACACATCTGTTATACCGGTTACACACCCTTTTGTCTTACTTTAGAATAAGAACTCCTTAGTTAGACAGAGGCCCCACATGGTTGAAAGCTCGATCCAAACTGCCCTTAGAGGTAGTGTCAAATGTCACTTGATCCACCAACGCTGACGAATTGCCTCCATTTTCCTTATGAAGCATGATAGACAAAATATCTATTCTAAAGAATACTTTCAACAAAAAAATACAAGATAAAGAAATTACTCTCTAACGAAAATGTCAATAACAAAAGTTCAAACATTAAAGATATAAGAAACATACTTTTTAGAAACCCTAACAGATAGTGAAATGAAAGAAAAAAAGATAAATTTATATATTAACTAAAAAGAAAAGTGACAATCACTTTTGTGCCTAAAATACTACCGAATGAGATATCACATATGAACCTAGTTAAAAAATTAATGTAGAAGAGCTTACAATAAAGAGCAATATTGACAATATAAAGAAAGAGAACTTATGCAATTCACAAATGAAAAAAATGAAAATTGTGCTTCGAGAACCATTTATGTGTGCTCAACCATATGGGACCATACGTTCCATAACATTGGGAAATGCGAGACGAACTACCAACTTTCAAGATTTCATTGAAGATTGTTCAAAGTACACGAGTACCCTGAGGTTGAGGATGAAATTCTGGCACTTACATACCATATGTTGAGACAAATGTCACGATACTAGTAATCACAACAGTAAGGGTACAATCCACTTACACATACATGCATCAAACTTGAAGATGATGTCAATAGTGATGTAACAAATTATCAGAACACAAAGTCAAGACAGATTCTTTGACATCTATAGTCTAACAATACAATATTATCAAGTTGTAATTATGTAGAAACTTTAAATTGCAAATGATAAATAACACGGTTAATTGTTAACCTAATTCGGTGCAACTCACCTGCATCTGGGGGCATCCAAGCCAGGAAGGAAAATCACTATGATAATATTAGTTCAAATCTAAAATCCTCAGTTTACAACTTCTCGACTAATCCATACCTTGTGCAAATTCTACCTAGAAGCCCATCTAGATATGAGATCCCATCTCACTTCCTAACAAGCTGTTATAATCCTAATGACCATTGCCTTAAGAAACAAAAAAGAAATATGTACACTTTTTCCACTAAAATACTTGGTGTTGCTTCAAAGCTTCCACAAAAAATAATACACTATTTGCTTAAAAGCTTTTGAGTGAACAATAAACAATAACAATATGTCTACCACAATGTATCAAAAGATGCAAAGAATGATTTGCAAAGTCACACACAAGAGAATCTCAAAACCTAAGTTTCTAAATCTTCCCCTAATTTTTACAATAGTGAAAGCCGTCCATTACATTAGGTTAAATTTCTCTTTAAATACTCCTTAGAAATCCTTGGGCTTGGCAATATTCTAAAAAATATTTCTTGATCCACACGCTAAGGGCTGCTTCAGATATGCAGAAAAATCTCCTTAAATCTTGGAACAAATCATCAAGTTTCCTAAATTATCTTTGAATCCAATTTTAGAAACTTATGAGCAGTTGGAGATCAAATCAAATGTTCTAAATTAAATCTTCTTGACTTGCGAAAATCAGTGAGATAATTCCAAAAGAAATCTCACAAAATCAAAACAAATCTTGTCAAGAATTAAAAACAGCCAGAACCGATGCTCTGTTACAACATGTTTCTACATCTGTCAAGACATCTTCACACCAGGTGAACTGAATAACATGTTACAACATCACACACAACATCCTGTTGTGAACCATGTTTTAGCAAAATTGTTTCCAATTCTGAAACATGGATCCAACAATCTCCCGGTTTGGCAAATTTTGGCTAAAACACCATTTGCACAATAAACCCTGGAGAGAGAAATTAAACCACAAACCACAAGTCACATGTAGACTTTGTACATGAGGAAGAATATAAAATTCATATTCAGAAACATCCAAGTTACTCCCCTTAAACCACATAACTGATTCCTGTCACAGAGAAATAAATATTCCTCTCAAGGAGCACAAGAACACTAACCTGTACACAACCTTGAATTATCAAAATTCAAGATATTAGAAACATATATGGTAGAAGCCACATACATTATAAACACATACATTAGAAACACATGCAATAACCATTATTGACAGGATGTTAGAACATCTTGATATGGCATTCTTCAAACAACTATAACAGAAGTAAGAAGACTCACATGACAAACAATCATGCTCCCCGTAAACTGTTGCATATAGAAAGCAACAACACAATATTACTTTATCGCCCTTTTTAGCCAAAAATAGAGTGACTCTACACCAAAGAAAAAACTGACTATAAACTCAAGGCAAATCGACACAATCAAATAAAAAAATAGACTCATCCAAAGAGACAAAAACTAACAAGACAAAAATAAATGACTGAGCTGAAACAAAAGACCCAACCAACAAAAGAAAACACCAAATTGACCCCAAAAAGTAGCTATCAAAATAGCACACACGAACTAACCAAGATTACCTCCAGAGTCAATAAACTTAACCTGACCTTCATAAGCATCTTTGTAAGATTTGCTCATGTTAGAATGCTACTTGATTGAATGGTGGTGTAGAAGGTCTTTAAATACAAGGAGCGTTACCTAGCTTGTAATGAACCTTGTTAGTAACGACAAACCAGTCAAGGAGAGCGTTTTTGGAAGAGAATAAAATCACCCTCAGTAACCGTGTGCAACTCAAATTTCTCTCTTTCCAAGCTTTGACCCTCATAAATGCAATGACAGTTTCTATGTCATTGAAAACGCTTTCCTTTAACAGATAAGCACCAAACACACGTTTTTCATGCCTTCCAATTTGTAACTCACATATCTCTAAAAGCAATAATTACTAGTAAAAAAACTTGTCATGCTGACCAAAACGAAGGCCACTTGTCAAATCTGGTTGATCCAGCTAGTCATAATACAATATCCTAACATCCTGCTTAACATTGTATACTCCTACCAATCTACTAAAGTTGGAGAACTAACTCCATCAGCCTCATCTTCAGTCCAGAAGCTATAATTTAATCTTTCTGAACTAGACATAATAATCTTTCAAAGGAAGAACCATCCTAAGAACAAATCAGAGGCACACATAAAAACTGAAGCAGAACCACCATGCTTCATAACAAAAAGCCTCCCACTGAATTCCATGCCTAATATATTCAACAAGGCTCAACTAAGAAACTCCACACAATGTCAAGACATCATGTATGACATAAATAGAACACCCTTAGGGATTCACAACCTTCTGCAGAGAAAAATATATTCTCCCAGACAACAACCAACACTATTAATTAGGATATTCCCAAGAATCATGAATAATCCCTATTTATATATCAATGCCTCACAAAGGCAAAACTATAACCAAACTGTCTATGCAATAGAGAACACCATACATTTCAATGTCAAAACATCTTGTCTGACATTCCAACCTTACCAAGGGTACAAGAACACAGGCTTCATGTGAATATGCAAGCTTTGTTCAGGTTTCAGGAATATAACTACATCACAGACAGGTACACAACTCTTCTTGTCAGCAAAAAAACCAGAAAGAGAAAGAATCACATTCCTCCTTAATCAAGAGTACATTGCAGATAAAACTCGATTCTCCTAGACAGTAATCAACCTTGTTCCATAAGAACATGTCCAAGCAAAACATGAATTGTCTCAGTTCACATTTCAGAGGCATATGCACAACGAAATAAAATCCTCACATACACTTAAGAGACACCAAAGTTCTCTCATCTATTCAGATAGGAAAAATGTTATACACTCAAGTTTTAACATCATGCACACATTTCATAACAGGAGAATAACATTTCCTTAAGTTCCTTCCTTCACAACTAACACAAACTCCCTCACACTGTTGAAAAGGTCACAACCTCTCAAGTAAGCAAAACACCATAAATAATGTCAGAACATGTGGTCTAACTTCCAACTCAAGTGCATCACAACAACTACAAGCACAAGTGAATCTTCAACTATGGCAGACAATCATGATAAACACTTATGCACACACTAAAATCTTCACCAAATTTGGTCAAAAGCTCTACCTCATACTACACCATGATTATATATATATATATATATATATATATATATATATATATATATATAATATATATATATATATATATATATATATATATATATATATATATATATATATCAATTCTTATTCTAATGGTGAACACCAAATCTCCACATAATGATAAACAACTTTATTATCTAGAGAGATAAACAACTGAGATGATGTTCCAACATTGGCTTAGATATCAATCTCAATCAAAAGGGTTGAACCATCTTCTTTGGTTCTGGAGTCAACATTCATAAGAATTACTATTTGCATTGTAACCCATACACATCCCTCTTCAAGGGATACACAAGAACTATAACATGCCACATCAGCAGTTGGTCCTCCTTCAAGGACAAATCATAGACTCTCATAGTCAAACATAATTTCACATAGAGAAATAAACTCTCATGCCTGACATTACAGTGTCAATATCATGTTTGACATTACAGTGTCAATAACCATTCTTCTGCACCCAAATAGGAGATTCTTTCTAACAGGTATCAATTGTGATGACAAACAAAAACAAGGTACTACCTGAGCATCATCCTATACAGAAACTTTCCTACAAAAGTCTGCAACTCATATGTCCTCAATGACTCCTCCTTGCACATTCCACATTAACACTATAAGATTAGCATTTGCAAAGGCTAATGTTTCAACAGGTGGTGACTATATAATCCTTGGACAAACAATTAAGCAAGTAGTTCCTTGAGTCTCACACAAATAATTATGGTTATTTGACACATCATCCACCATAATAGACCAAGCAGAATCCCTTACACAAGGGACTTGATCATGAGAAATCATCAGGACTGAAAATTCCAATTCACACTCCCCTTTGATCACCTTTTAGATACATAAATACAACTACATAGTTGAAGAGATACACTTGGAAACAACCAGAACTCTTTCACTCCAATCATGTGTCTAAAACACACAAAGACCATATACCAATCATGCTTGGTAGAAATTCCAAACTCAAACAAAAGATTGCATCTTCTTTCAGCTTTAAATCATACTTTGATAGCTTTAGTAAGAACCTTTTGATTGTTCATCACAATGTCAGGACATTTGATCAACATCATAGACTAAGCCAACCAATTGATGAAGCCACATTGAGCTTTCTCTTTCCTGATATAGCCTTGGAACTCTGTCCCTTCCAATCATCACCTTGAAGGAATAGACCAAATGTTCCATATCCTTACAGACTTGATCATGATATCAAGTTTGGAGAAAACCATTATATCCTAAAAGATATGAATGAAAGCACATAGTCTTATCCATAAAGAGTGAAGATAAAAGGAAATACCTTGATGAAACCCTTCTTCAGCACAACTCTTCAAGAGAAGCAACCAACATAATCAAACCAAAATCAAAGTCCACAACAAAACCTAACCTTTTAGATAAGGTAGTCACAAGATAGACAACTATATGCAAGATCAATCAGATCCAACTTTCCTTGAGCAAAAGAATCTTAGAGATGTCAGGGTGAATGTCATAGACATTTATTCTTGGATTTTGATCCATATTCATAGGCCTAAGTTGAGATGCCTTCACAATCCTTCATCAGGAATCATACAATAAGCTCCTTTAGAGAAAGAAACACAAGCCAAACTCTTGTACTCCAGATCAGAAATAAACTGATCTAAAGAATATCCACCTAAGCTGGTGGTGTCTTGATCTTCATCTTCACCAGCTTTCACATACATGTCAGATCTCTATAAAGAAAGATCTAATAAGCCTTCTGACTAGATGTGCCTAAGAGAAATATTAAGAAAATCTCAATCAACTTTGGTCACAACACATGTGTTTAGAAAACTGAATACATGCCACACAACTCCAATGACTAATGAATTCACACCTTAGGATAACAAGAGTCAACTCATACTCTTCTTCTAAGAACATGACCACACACTCTTTGTTGACAGATTTACAAGGGGGTGTTGTCCTTCCAAAGATCAACCAATATCAGAAATATACTCCCTGAAGCTCACCCAAAACTGACTAGGTTTCCAGCTTTGATGCCAATTGAAATTTTGGCACTTACATACCAGATGTTGAGACATATGTCACAAAACTAATAATCGCAATAATAAGGGTACATCCCACTTATATATACATGCAACAAACTTAATGTTGATGTCTATATTGATGTAACGAAACTTAAGAACACAAAGTCAAGACAAATGTTTTGACATTTTTAGTCTGACGATACAATATTATCAAACTGTAATTATGCAGAAACTTTAAATTGCAGAATGGTAAATAACACAACTAATTGTTAACCCAATTTAGTGCAACTCACCTACATCTTGGGGCATCCAAGACAAGAAGGAAAATCGTTATGATAGTATTAGTTCAAACCTTAACTCCCTCATTTACAACTTCTCACTTAATCCCTACCTTATGCAAATTCTACCAAGAATACCATCTAGATATGAGATCCCTCTCACTTCCTAACAAACAGTCATAATTCTAATGACCATTGCCTCAAGAAACCAAAAATAAAGATGTACCCTTTTTCCACTACAATACTTGGTGTTGCTTCAAAGCTTCCACCAAGAACAATACACTATTTGCTTAAAATATTTTGAGTAAACAATAAACAATAACAATTTGTCTACCACAATGTATCAAAAGATACAAACGATGACTTACAAAGTCACACACAAGAGACTCTCCAAACCTAAGTTTCGAACCTTCCCCTAGTTCTTACAATATTGAAAATCGTCATTTAAATTAGGTCAAAGTGCACTTTAAATACTCCTTAGAAATCTGTGGGCTTCACCATCTTCACCCAAATATTTCTTGATCCACACGCTAAGGGCTGAATCTGATATGCAGAAAAATCTCCTTAAATCTTGGAACAAATGATCAAGTTTCTTAAATTGTCTTTGCATCTAGTTTTAGAAACTTATGAGCAGTTGGAGATCAAATCAAATGTTCCAGATTAAATCTTCTTGACTTGCAAAAATTAGTGAGATAATTCCAAAAGAAATCTCACAAACCTAAAATAAATCTTGTCAAGAATTAAAAACAACCAGAACTTATGTTATGGTACAACATGTTAAAACATCTGTCAGAACATCTTCACACTAGATGAACTGAAAAACATGTTACAACATCACACACAACATCCTGCTGTGAACCATGTTTTAGCAAAATTGTTGTCAATCTTGAAACCATGGATCTAACAAAGGAAACATCATCGCTCACTAGCATAAATACACATGTCAAAGACTCCTTGCGAAACATTGCTTATTACAAGTAAGATATTTAATGTGTTTGTTCCCAATGATAGTGAGGTCCCATCAAGACTCTTCATCTACTCACGCTAAGCTGCCAGAATAATGCGTATACGAAAAATCTTCGTCATGCAAAGCTGAGATAAGGCTTGAGGGAAAACTATTTTGGATCGATCATAAGGCCTAAAATGAAAGGTCCAAGAGCACCATGTGGTGAACTATGTAGATCACATGAACCCTTACTCATCCAAGAACAAGAAATTATGTGATCCAACGGCTACTTGCACAACGCGCTTCACATCACGCAAACCGTTTTAACCACTCACCCTATATATAAAAGGAAAGCACATCATTTCAAGTATTTAAATCTATTTTCACTCACTTTACTTCTCATTTTTTCACTAACTTGAAGTGTTAGCCTTACATGTCAACCCTCTCTCCGTCGCACCAAAAACTTACTCTAGTGTATGAAACCGGTCAACCAACATTATATGATAACAATTACAAAACACTAAGGCTAAATCAAAATAGATCAAGTCTAGTTCTAGTTCTAACTTCTAAATAGTGATAATTGCTCAAAACAAATCAATTATAATTTTAGTTAAATAGAGATAATGGCTCAAAACATATCAATTCTAGTTTTAATTCTAACTTCTAAGTAGCGATAAATGTCAAAACGGATAAATTCTAGCTCTAGCTCTAACTTCTAAGAAAACATATAAATGCAAATGCAAATAAAGTTTAAATTAAATCCCTTTTAATGTTGTTAGTGGAATAAATATTTCTTTATTGATAGTTGATAGGTCCATTAAACTATACTATATCAATTTAATAGTCATAAATAAATATGTAAATACCATACCAATCTAATACATACATCTCCCTAAAACATATCAACAATCAAATGTATATCCATATCTCCAATCTCGGTGGACCCCACGGTAATATATTAACAACAGAACAAAACATAGGGTAAATCCAAATGCATTGTGTGGTGACCCACAACCCACTACAAACTTTGTCCCACAATTCATCAAGATATTATATACCGGGTCCCACTTTTCATCCTTATCCAACTTTTCCACCCTTTGTATTTTACTATATTGCCACTCCCATATTACACTTGTAACCAAAATAACCCTAGATATTTTAAGCATCACTCTCCCTATATATAACAACACTCATATTACATATTCTCATCAAACTCTTTTATCAATCAAAAATGTTAGATAAACTTTGGGATGATATTGTTGCTGGCCCTCAACCAGAACGTGGCCTTGACAAGCTTAGAAAACTCACCACCAACGTCAAAGGTAGTAGTAACAATAAATCCATAATACTTTTAAGCCACAAAACTGTATCAGAAGATAATAATATTATACTATTATTCACCGTTTTATTGATATTATGTATTAATTATACTAGATTTGTGATGTGATATTGAGGTTTTATAATTAATTTGAATTTGTATGTAGCTGAAGGATCGAGTGATCAATTATTGAGAAGCACGTCGATTCCGACAACGCCGACGACACCGGTGACTCCGACAACACCTTCATCGGCGCGTAAAGTTGACAACGTTTGGAGGAGCGTGTTCAATCCTGGGAGTAATTCTGCTACTAAGACAATTGGTGCTCATGTTTTCGACAAACCACTTCCCAACACCCCCACCGTCTACGATTGGTACATAATCTCCTCTATGATTGGTACATAGTTTTATTTATGTTTTTATCCGTTAGATCTTTACAATCTTTGATCTACGGATGAGATTTGCCTGTTTTTGAGTATGGTTGTATTGTATGTGATCGTAGGATGTACAGTGGGGATACAAGGAGCAAGCACCGTTGATGAGTGATCAAGTGGATACCAACTCCCTTGGGTTTTGCATGTAAATAACGTTCAGTGTTGTTCATCTGCTGCCACGTGTCGTGATCAGAATAGTCTGTTGCAGTGTGTTTGTTTTGTTAATTTAAGCATCTAATTTGAATGTAAGATAGTTATAATAAATTTAATTAGTATGCTTTAATTAGTTTGTATTTGAGTTTTGTTATCTAGATCTGTTTTTAATTTTTATATTACAAATTGTGGTTATAATACTCATAATGAGGTGATACAAGTTTCATCTTCAGGATTATGACTTGAGCACTGTCTGTTATAATAATAATACTAATAAATTAGGTGAGATGCTTACATCCTACACTAAATTGATTGATATCCATATCCTAATCATATTATAATTTAATACTTGGAAATAATTAAAGTTTTGGGGCCACCAATACTAAGTCCTTTTATAGATAATTGACAAATAATATAAAATATGATGTAATGGAGAATTCGAGGAATTCATATCTTATCCATATTTTGAATATAGACAACAAAAGACATGTCATTGATATAATGGAATCCTTGACTTTTTAGGTTTCTATTTGTTACAGATTAGTTGTTACTGATTGTAAAACAATCCACCTTCATGATGACATTAAGATTAGGACATGCAAGAAAGATCACATGCATACTAAGATGAGTAAGGTGCAGGTGAAAACTCATTCAATAGCCTATTCAAATTAATCATAATATATAATATAATATAAGAATAAGATAATCATGAGTTATGGAAATCGACATTTTGTCCCTCCTTATGTTTTGGCTACATCACGAAATTGATGGTAAATTTGATCCAATAAGTACCGTTCAAACAAGCTACCATTCTTCTGTATTTTACATTGTTTTATTTATTTTTTATTACAAAGTTGTTTCATCATCTTCCTCTTCGAAGCCTTCCATCATTTTCTTCTCTTAACACATTTTTATTTTCTGCCATGGTCTTACATTAGACTTTTTTTATTTATAAATTAAAGTATATTCAATATATCCGAGTACTAGGGATACCCGAACACGCGATTATAAAATCAACTGAAAGCGGCGAAAAAAGGAAAAATACAATTACATGAAATGTAAGGAAAAATACAATTACATGAAATGTAAAGTATGCTTATACCAATCATAAAAAGTATAATTTAAAGTATCCTTGAATAAAATCAATATCCACCATCATATAAAATATTAAATCCTCAAAACAATCGACTCAGGATCGCAAACGTCATCACTAAATATAACTTGGTTTCTAGTCCATCAAATACACCAATAAATCACAACCCAAATGTTAGTAGTCAATCTATTAGGACATTTACCTCTTAAACTTTATATCCATGCCAACAAATGAGAAGAAAAAATTATTTCATGACTCCTCCCAATCTCCAATCATTCACAAATTTTTGACCAAACAAACACAATCTTAGAACAAGATAGAAATAGGTGACTTGCTTTTTCAATTGGATCTAAACGAAAAAAACACAAGGTAAATCATGTGGATTAGAAACGATACTGCGACGATGAAGATTGCTTCTTGTTGGTAGCTTGTCCAAAAGAAGCCTCCAACCAAAAACTTTTGTCTTTAACGGAATATTCGCCCTCCACGTGAAAGCCAAACTCGCATTTGTTGATTCTTCCAAAATACTACCACCAACTGTTTTCAACAAAACATCGTAAAATGAGAGATCGAGAACTTGCTATTTTGTCCCGAAGGCCAAAGGAAGAGGTCCTCCATTTTAATAGTTGGTCTAAGATCCTGTGATATCAAATCAAGCTCCATAGCTTGAACTACAGTAGCATCAGAGAGTTCCTGCAAAGAAAAAACAACATGCCAAGACCTAACAACATCATTCCACATACCCAGCTCTCCCACAATCATGTCTTGATCAACTTCTATAGCATAAATAGCAGGAAAAAGATCTTCCAAAGTATCATTGCCATCTATCTAGCATGCCAAAAAGGAGTATTATTACCATCACCCAAACATACAATGACGAAATCCCCATATTTTCCACTCCCTTCTTCCGTATTGATTTTGAAGATGTCTTTCCACCATAACGAGGTTAGCGGAAACTTCAAATTAATTTTTTTAAACATAATTTTCCTTGCAACATCACCATATATTTCTTGAATAATACCATACCAAATAGCTTTGTGATATGTAAGGAACCGCCACAACCATTTAGCCAACAACATCGTGTTAAATAATCTAAGATCTTTCAAACCAAACACTCATTCCTCCTATACATAACTTCCCGACTAACCCACGTCATGCCTTTCCTATCCTCCGATCCATTCCACAAAAAATTGCTCAAATGGAAGAGAGCTCTATTTATAGATATTGTTTTAGGGTTTGTTGAGAAAAATAAGGCTTGGACTTCGATTGGGCTTTGGACTGAATTTCGGAGACTGGGTGGACTAGGGTTGAGAAGAATTCTCTGCGTGACCGGAAAGATCTCTCTGAATATTGACTTTTGTTGCTTGCTGTTACGGCTTTTGCATTACTGAGTTGTTAATATGAAACGAACGTCTTGCAAATGAAACAAACAACTTAAGGATGAGACGACCATCTCATTGCCAAGTTGGGCGTCTGGCACATGAGACGACTGTCTGGTCATCATGACGCCCATTTGACAACAAAAATGCAGAAATGCATTTCTATATCATTTTCCTTGTGTTTTCTTTGGTTTCTTGCCTTAAAAGCTTCCTTTTTGCATTCTCGCCTCCGAACGATGTGTATGATCGAATGTATGCAAAACAAACACAATTTGCCCATTAAATCGTCTAAAAACGAATAAATAAACATGTTAAATAATAAAAAATCGCACAAATAATCGATATGAATTCGAGTTATCAAATTCCCCCAGACTTGAATCCTTGCTTGTCCTCAAGCAAACAATCAATCATGGTTTTAAATAGAATACCTCTACATGCAGACACAAAACATAACGCCTATCCATACGTGGTCATGCGACTTTATGTTAAATCAACCGATATTAACTCGAACACTAAAAATACACTAATGACACTAAAAACAAATAATGTTCGTAAACACCCCTTACAAACCAATCTGAATCATGTTGTTATAACTCAGCCCGATGCTTTTATATATATTTCACCCGGTTTCATTCTGATTCAATCACATTAAGCCATTTACCTTTGCACGCGCATAGTGAAATAGCCTGTTAGTGAATTTGATCCTTCTTTTCAAACGAGGTCTGATACACAATTGCGGTAAACCTTTATCAAACTGAATGTAAGTCGTGGGGGATCGAACAATAATTCACCCTACCGAGTTCAGAACCAGATTCCTCTGAACCGGCTGACATTAGTCTTTTTGCTTTGCCTTTTGTGCAGCTTGATTGTTTTACCAATGGCTTGCATAAACTTAATATTTTTATTTTTCTTCCTTTTTTGGCATTTTTGCAATCAATCACTTATTTGCATCAGCTTTCTACGTAGCTTGTACTCCAGGCGATGCTGACTGCTAAAATAAACTACTCCGGGACTAATTTAGACTTAAAGCTTAGACTTTGGTATAATAGGTATCCAAATCGATATCGTTCTAAGGGTTCAAGGTGTCAAGACTGTATAAGTTTTGTTTAGTCTATCTCATTTTCTCTAACATTGCCTATTAACCTATATACTTGAAGGGTATGTCAAATGAAAACATTATAAGGGAATAAATTATTTTTTTGTAATGCTAAAAATAATGGAGAGAAATTTTGAAACTGAATACTTTGATTAATTTAATTTGGTTTCTTACAACTGAATTAGGAAATCTAATACCTTCTCCCACACTATCTCAGACATTGTCCTCAATGTTGTGAGATATAGGTACACTTCTAAGAATTACAATAAAAACATAACAAAATTAAAAACTAATAAGAGAAATAACTAAAAAGAAACTACTCATGTGGTGGTGGTCTTTGGCCTCTGCCTCTGGCTAAGTGTTATGGTACACCTACATGATGAGTGAAATCATGCATACCATGCACTGATCTAGATAGGCCACCTAGTGCTTCAGTGTTGGTTGTTATTTGTGTTCCATGAGTTGCTTGAGTTTCTTCCACTCTTCCCAATCTTGTGGATAAATCCTCGTATCGCTTCTGCTGCACCTCCTGGTTTTGGATTATGGCCGTCATAATGTCATCCATAGACGCGGGTTGTTGATTTCTTGTCCGACTCTTAGTGGATGTTCTAGTGCTTGCGAACTCAACGACTTTCTGGCGTGCTCTCTCCTCATCATCCAAAACCTACTGGACTTCATCTATTTTGGCGTCTGGTTGAGCTTCATGTGAAACAACACTTGGTAAAGGAGCTCGAAGGTCGAAGTGCCAGTTGGCCTGGACTCTGACATCCGTCCTGGTGTGACAGGGTAGAACGATGCTTCTGACGATTTTCCCATTGACCACCAGGTTGTACCTGTCATCCTTCCTCGCCTTGATCAGATGGCTTGCCTTGCAGTACTCCAAGTCAAGGAATAAGGTGGGTGCTCCATGCAGCTGGTTCAGGTTTTCCTCTAAACCCAACTTAATTGCGAGGTCGGTGATCATGCCACCAAAACAGAAGGGAGACTTCCCTCTACTACATATATATTTGATATTTTTGAAGAGGAAGGCAACAAGATTCACTTGCAAGTCGAAAAAGGCACAGTAAATCACAAATAACTCCTTTTGATTTACCTTGTGGTTGTTGGATCTCCCGAAGATAATACTTGAAACAACCCTCTGAAAATAGCGGATGACGGGGTTCTGAATATGCGTTGCGTACAGCTCCTCCCATCCATGCTCTCTTTTTCCAGACAACTCCTCCCACATATCAAAAGCTGAAACTTGCCAATCCCCTCCCTTTGGAAAAATTATATGAACGCCATCACCTTGCGGGAATCCAAACTACTCACTGAATTGCGTCTGGCTGACGGAAAATCCCCTTGCAAACATACAGAAGGTGATGTTCCCCACCAGGAACTCTGTCGGTCCCTTTGGTGTGTGGTACTCATAAGAACTGAGGAACTCCATAACAAGCATGGAGTATGTAGGCTTGTTGCTTTTACAGAGTGCCGTGAGGTTGGTCCTTTTGAGTAGATAGTTAACGCTGTCGAGGAGACCCAATTGAGTTAGGAATCTCTCATCAACGTAACTAGTAACGTAAACCTCTCTCTGGTTGTACTCTTGGAAGTGCACCCTTTGGAGGTTTCCGGCGTCTCCTTCTCTTGAAACGAAGTGGGTTGGTGTTCGCTCGGCCATGTTGGTAAGGTATGAAAAATTGAGATGAAATGGACAACAAATTTAGAAACAAAAGGTGGAAAAATGATGAACTGGTGTGAAAAAGGAAATTATGCAACAACTAAATTAGAAACAGAAGATGGAAAAGCTGAGAAAATTTTCTAAGAAAATGTTAAGGTGATTGTTGTGTGAAAATGAGATTGGAGAGGGCTATATTTATAGGAAAGAAGATGATCATAACCGTTGGAAGCAAATAGGTAGTGGGTCTGCAACGGCTCTGAAGACCGTTAGAAAATGAACGTTGAGCATTGAGACAGTCATCTCAAAGCTTGGATGGTCGTCTAACTAGAAAATCCAATTTCCAATTAAAGAATACCCATTCCTCTGCTTTGTACTGATCACACGTATTGTATCTACAACTTAATTAATGCAAGTGGGATATATAGCAGGTAACAGAATAAATTAAATGACATACATGCTATATATATCAGTACTGAAAATGAAAAATGTTCTCTAGCAGTAGGTAAATAATATTCAACATTATATCAACTAGCAGTGCAATATAAATGTATCAACTGATATATTTTTAACACACATAACACATGAACTTTTTAATAACCAATCAAAACATTTCTCAACTTTAATATAAATCATAATTTAAAGCTTTAACAGATCAAGATCAAAACCAAATTACTTTATTAAAACTTAGCAAAACGCAAAAGAAATAACTCATAATAAGCTGAAAATTTAAAATCGACTTAAAATTAAAATTTGACTAAACTTAAAATACTAAAATTGAATAAAAATGCGAGAAAATTCTGATTAAATTGTTGATGAAATTTAGCCACGATTTTTGTTGATTGAATCAACTACATCCCTCAAATACTCAAACTGATCCATTGCCATATCTCTTAAGGTGATAATATCGAAGCGCAAGTCGCGAATGTCGTATTGCATGGTTTGAATTTCAGTTTGTAGACTTTCTAAAGTAAGCTCGGGTTTTGTTGGAATTGGTGTAGGTGTCTTAGGTTTAAGCTCTTCTTCCAATTTAGGTTTCATTACATCTTCAATCATATCCTCTGAATCATAATAATTTAATGGAGTCTTAGGATCTATATCAGCTTCAGACCAAACATCACCTGGTTCATAAATTGGTTCATCCAAATCAAATAGTCATTTTTCTCTCTTATGCACACTAGTGTGTTCATGATCAGGTAATACTAAATGTGGCACTTCACCATTGATTAGGAGTGTGAAATGGCCAGGTCTGCGGTCATACAACATTGCTCTGTTAAAACAAAATGTGATATTCATAGGCCTAAGTAACACCCCAAAATTTTCCCTCTTATTTATAAGCATCTAACTGACTTTTCATAATAATTCATATCGTCGATTTTCTCAAAGCATGCATATGATCAGGAGTTCTATGGGTCATTGTGAAATTCTGTGATCAGGTATGAGATGTCCTAAGAGATGTCCCAACACTTAATAGGACATTTGGCAAATTTAACCAAAACTTAAACAGCAGGAAAAGTAAACAACACAGAAGTTTGTTAACCCAGTTCAGTGTATAACCACACCTACATCTGGAGGCTACCAAGCCAGGAGGAAATTCACTATTAGTAATATTAATTCTAGACTTAAACCACCCTGTTTAATCTATCACTTAATACTTACCCAATGCAATTTCTACCTAAGACTCACTTAGATAAGAGTACCCTACTCACTCCCCCTCAATCACCCAGTGATCAAGTTTACAAGTTTACTGAAATTGAAGACATCCTTCAAACAAAACAACTTGATCTTACTTAACAGTTTCAATCAAGTCACAAATGCACTTTTGCTTAAAAGCTCATAAAGTGGTACATAAAAACAACCTGCTATTAAAACACTAGACACCCTATTTGGTCTTCTGAAATTCGTACTCAATTCTATGAGTTTCTGTTGATTAAATAGGTATCTGAATTTTGGGCTTTCTGTAGAATGATCCAGCCCTAATGTGCAGCAACTGTCACCTTGAATTTAGGGTTTGTCACCTCCTATATTCTAGGTGCATTAGGTCTTCTGTTTTAATCTGAATCTTCAATTTAAAACTCCCTACAGATGCGCCTTGTTCTGTTTTTATCCAGCATTAATTAATTCCAGATAGTTCTCCTTAAATATCTCTGATCTGTTAATCAATAATTAATTCTGGTAGCAGGTCTGAGATGTCTCAACATCTGTTGGGACATCCTGACAAAACTGAACTTAGTCATTTACACAATGTCCCAACATCTGATGAGACATCCTCAAATAAGTTCACATACTCTGTTTGCTAATGTCCTAACATCTGATAGGACATTCTGAACTGAATTTAACATTTCTTGTTTGGTCAAAAATTCTGCCAATTCTTAAACATCTACAAACTCCCCCTTTGGCTAATTTTTGGCTAACATCTTTTCTGGTTTTCAGAGTGCAGCAGAAGTTCTTTTTATCAGAGTATATCATAACTTTTCTGTTGATTCTTATTTGAGATTACTCCCCCTCAAACAAATATGTGTCCAGTCTTGTTGCAACAGAAATACACACTGATTCAGTTCAGACAGAAACAAACAGATCTTTCATTCATTTAAACAGCAATTACATTTGATGTTGTTCTCCCCCTTGGTAGGCACAAAATTAGGGGCCAAAGAACTATTATCCAGAATTACAAATCATTGCTGTCATTACAAATGCCTCACATACAAAGATCACTCAGATTCATCATTCTCAGTAGCTTCCTCCACTTCAGTGTCTTCATCTTTATCAGCTTCACTTTCAGCTTCACTGTCTTCACCAGATGCAACATTCTGATCTTCTTCACTTTCCAACCTCTTAATTATTTCCTCCAGCTTCTTCTTTCTAGCTTCAAGCTCTTTGCAGGTGCACTTTAGCTCAGCAATTAATTCTTTCTTGGAGATTGGATTCTTAGCAGAGGAGGGACCAGCAGATGTCCCAGCAGGTGTTTCAACATCTGCAGCATGATGACTGAGGAATAACTTGTAGTGAAAAGCCAGGGGGCTCTCTCTCTTGCAGGCAGTATCCTTGTCAGTTAAAATCCCAGGATATTGATTGAGTACAATACCACACAGCAATGATGGAAAGGCTATTGGTAGCTTGGTTGCAGAGGAGCTGGCATGCTTCATGGTTTGATCAAAGATAAAAGCTCCAAAGTCCAGCTTGGTTTGAGTCCCCACAGCATAGATGAATCTGGCCAGATCAGTTGAGATTGAGGAAGTGTGGTTGGTAGGCACCCAGTTAGCAGTTCCAATTCTGTTCAGCATGGCATACTTTCTGGTAAGCATGCTCACAGAGAGCTTTCCCTTCACAGGCCATGCCTTGACCTGGTTTGCAGTGATCACTTTACAGACTTGATTATCTGTCTTACCTAATTCATTAGGTCCATCTGTTTCTCTTCTTAGATACTCATTGATGATTTGAGGAGAAAACTGTACACATTTACCTCTAACAAAAACCTTTCTGAACTCTGAGGACTTACCATTTGAGCAATCCTCCTGAAGATTCACAATGAACTCTTTGACAAGAAGTTCATAGCAGGGAGAGAACTCTGAGACTGTCTTGAATAATCCTGCAGCAGAGATTAGGTCAATGAGTTCTGTGCACTCAAGTGCATTGCTGCTCAGTTCTCTTTCCAGGGCAACCCTTCTTTGGTACACATACTTCCATCTGTTGACACTAGAGACAAGATGAAATGATATGTTGTCCAGGGGAGCTTCTGGAACAGCAGTTGAAGCTCTTGCTGATGTTGGTCTTTTCTTTGGAGGAGATGTTGGGACATCTGATTCAACATCTGAATCTGATGGTGTGAAAGCTTTTCTCTTCTGAGATTGGACTTTGCTCCAGGGTTTTGTTGGACCAAAGGTAGCTTTAGCTTTGCCTTTCTTTGGACTAGCCTTCTTAGTCTCAGGGATGACAGGTTCATCTTGCATCTTTCCTTTCCTGGACCTTAGTCTTTTAGCAATGCTGGGTTTCACAGATGATATGATCTCTGCATCAGACTCCTGTTCCAGATTGACTACTGGAGGAGATTGAGCAGTCTCCTCATCAGCTTGTTGATCAGCAGAAGATTGATCTTCATTTGAGTCTTTAGCCTGTTCCACAGAAACTTCTTTATCACTTTCACTTGATACCTCTTTCTTGTCCTCAGTCTGTTCAGTATCAGCATCAGATGAGTTTGCTTTCTCATCTGCATATGTTCCAACATCTGTTGGGACATCTTGTTCTGCAGCAGTGTTCTTTGTATCTTGAGCTGGTTCTTCTTGAGGTGCAGGAATGGTGTTCAAGGGAACAGAGATTCCTTTCACTACTCTTTGTTCAGAGAAAACTTGGTTGACAATCTCCTTGATGGAATCATCAACATATTTGGAGTATTTAGCATGAGAAGGAATGTCTTTAGCTTTGCTTCTGATTTGATCTTTACCTCTTTTTGGTGTTCTTGCCTTCTTAGTGTGAGAGGCACTTCCCCTGAGCTCGTCTAATGGTGTTGATTGCATTGGTACCATAGAAATAGGAGTGGCATGAACCACGTCTTCCTGGTTGAGAACTTCATCAGCTGTTTTAGGGTTTTGAGACATTGTTGAAGAAGATGAATGTGTAACTTTAGGGTTTATGACTTCTGAAGTATTACTAGTTAATGTGATTTGCTTGCGATGGTGTGATAAGACTCTTGATAGCTGCTTATAAGGAATTACTAAATAAGTAGCCGTTACAGTCCAAATGATTAGGAATGAAATTCCCAAGGATCTAGTCCAGACTAGCTTTGCCATCTGGAACTTATGCCATGCAATGTCATATGACATGTTGGCACATCTCATTAACTGCTAGATATCACATAAACAGATTCCAAGTTTGCCCCTTAAGTTCTCAAATTGTGTAGCATCCAATGCTTTGGTAAATATATCAGCTAATTGCAGATCTGTAGCAACATGCTCCAATGAAATCACCTTCTCTTCTACAAGATCTCTAATGAAATGATGTCTAATATCAATATGTTTGGTCCTGCTATGCTGGATAGGATTCTTTGATATGTTGATTGCACTTAAGTTGTCACAGTGCAATGTCATGACATCCTGTGGGACATTGTACTCAGTGAGCATCTGCTTCATCCAGACCAACTGTGAACAACTGCTACCTGCTGCTATGTACTCAGCTTCAGCTGTAGACAAGGATACACAATTCTGTTTCTTACTGAACCAAGAAATCAGATTGTTTCCTAGAAAGAAGCATCCTCCTGAAGTGCTTTTCCTGTCATCAGCACTTCCTGCCCAATCAGCATCACAGAAGCCAGTGAGAATAGGTTTGCAACCATGAAAGTACATTATGCCATAGTCACAAGTACCATTAACATATTTAAGGATTCTCTTGACTTGATTGAGATGACTGACTTTTGGATCAGCTTGATATCTTGCACAAACTCCTACTGCAAATGCAATGTCTGGTCTGCTAGCAGTCAAGTATAACAAGCTTCCAATCATGCTTCTATATAAACTTTGATCTACATTCTCACCCTTCTCATCTTTAGTCAGCTTTAAATGTGTAGGAGCAGGAGTTCTTTTATGAGAAGCATTTTCCATTCCAAATTTCTTCACTATGTTCTTGGAGTACTTGCTTTGTGAGATGAACATTGAGTCTTCCATTTGCTTAACTTGCAGACCAAGAAAATAGGTTAATTCACCTACTAGACTCATTTCAAATTCAGCTTCCATCTGCTTGACAAAATGTTTGACCATCTTATCAGACATCCCACCAAACACAATGTCATCAACATATATTTGTGCAATCATGACATTTCCTTCTTCATCTTTAACAAACAGGGTTTTATCAATCCCACCTTTTCTGTATCCTTGCTTGATAAGAAATGTGGTAAGTCTTTCATACCATGCCCTTGGAGCTTGCTTCAGACCATAAAGTGCTTTCTTGAGTTTGTATACATGATTTGGACAGCTTGGATCAACAAATCCTTTAGGCTGTTCTACATATACCTCTTCATTAAGATAACCATTAAGAAAGGCACTTTTCACATCCATTTGAAATAGCTTGAACTTTAAGATACAAGCAATTCCCAACAGTAGTCTTATTGATTCAAGCCTTGCTACTGGTGCAAAGGTTTCATCAAAGTCTACCCCTTCAATTTGAGTGTATCCTTGAGCCACAAGTCTAGCTTTGTTCTTTGTAACAATTCCTTGTTCATTTGACTTGTTCTTGTACACCCATTTTGTACCAATCACATTTATGTCATTAGGTCTAGGAACAAGATTCCACACTTCATTCCTTGTGAATTGACCTAATTCCTCTTGCATAGCACAAATCCAGTATTCATCAGTGAGAGCCTCCTTGATGTTTTTAGGTTCTATTTTGGACACAAAACAAGAACCTGAAATCATTTCTCTTGATCTAGTGCTCACACCTCTGTTGGGATCACCAATTATTAAATCTTTGGGATGATCCTTCTGTATTCTGATGGAGGGAGGTTTACTGGATTCTTCTGTCCTTGTATCAGATTGAGTGCAGTTATATTGATCATCCTTTTCTTCAGCTTCAATCTTGATATCAGCAGATGTTCCAACATCTTCTGGGACATCTGTAGGAGCATCATCAACTATCACATTTATGGACTCCATGATAACCTTGGTTCTAGAATTAAATACTCTGTATGCTCTGCTGTTTGTAGAGTATCCAAGGAAAATCCCTTCATCACTTTTAGGATCCATTTTTCTCCTTTGCTTCCTGTCTGCCAGAATGTAGCAGTTACTTCCAAACACATGAAAGTACTTAACAGTGGGTTTTCTGCCCTTCCAGACTTCATATATTGTGGACAAAGTTCCTTTTCTCAAGGTAACTCTGTTATGGATATAGCAGGCAGTGTTCATGGCTTCAGCCCAGAAATACAGAGGTAGCTTTTTAGCATGTATCATAGCTCTTGCTGATTCTTGAATGGTTCTATTCTTCCTTTCAACAATCCCATTCTGTTGAGGAGTGATAGGTGAAGAATACTCATGATTGATTCCTTCTGAAGAGCAGAAATCTAAGAATTTTTGATTCTCAAATTCCTTTCCATGATCACTTCTAATTCTGATCACACAGCTGGATTTTTCCCTTTGTAATCTTTGACATAATTCCTTGAATACATCAAAGACATCTGACTTTTCTTTAATGAAATTTATCCATGTATATCTTGAAAAGTCATCAACCACCACATATGCATACCTCTTACCACCAAGGCTTTCAACTTGCATAGGTCCCATGAGATCCATATGTAACAATTCCAAAACTTTGGAAGTTGTCAGATGTTGGAGCTTTGGATGGGACATCTTGGTTTGTTTTCCTATTTGACATTCACCACAGATTTTGCCATCATCAATCTTCAGTTTAGGGATACCTCTTACAGCATCCATAGATATGATCTTCTTTATGCCTCTGAAATGAAGATGACCTAGCCTTTGGTGCCATAGTTTTACTTCTTCTTCTCTAGCTAGAGAACAAGTTGAAGTGGGACTGAAGTCTAGTGGCTCCCACATGTAACAGTTGTCTTTAGACCTTGCACCTTTCATGACAACTTCTTGCTCTTGGTTAGTCACTATGCATTCAGTTTTTGTAAAGTTTACACTGTATCCTTGATCACATAGTTGACTTATACTGATCAGGTTAGCAGTTAAACCTTTAACAAGCAGCACATCATCTAATCTTGGAACATCTTGACAATCCAAGGTTCCAACTCCCTTGATCTCTCCTTTAGCTCCATCTCCAAAGGTAACATACCTGGATGAATATGACTTTAAGTTTACTAGCAAATTCTTCAATCCAGTCATGTGTCTTGAGCATCCACTGTCAAAGTACCAGTCTTCTTTAGCTGATACTTTCAATGATGTATGTGCTATGTATGCAGTACTTTTCTTTGACCAGATGAGTTGAGATTTCTTTTGATGCCTCTGTTCTGAGTGTTGTTCAGCTGATCTCCAAGCTTGATTGTTGATCTTGTTCTTGGGTATGTGACTTTGATCAGTCTGAATGTCAGCTTTTGGTCTCCAAACTTTCTTGATTACTTCTGTCTTTTGCTTAGGAGATTGCTGATTTCTATGCAGCACTTTCTTGGTACCTTCTACTTTCTGCTTGGAAGGTTGCTGACACATCTGATTTGGATATCCATGTAGCTTATAACAGTGAGGTTTGATATGCCCAAATCTTCCACAGTGATGACATCTCCATCTTTGATACTTCTTCTTCATTTTGTTCTTTCCAGAATGTTGAGACATCTGTTGGAACATTATGTTTGTCTTTGTATTCTGATGTTGAAGCATCTGTTGGGACATCTTGTTTGATTGTGTAATTTTTGAAGTAGTTTTGCTAGAGCTGGCTTCATCTCTGTTATATCCCAGTCCACTTTTGTCCCCTGAATGTTTATTGTTGCAGAGAATAGCATCCAGTGTATTTGAGCTGCTGTTCATCATTCTAACAGATTTGGACATATGTTCCAGCTTAGAATTGAGAAGAGTTACTTCACTTTTTAAGGTATCAATGATTACTTGATCACTTGCTTTTTCTTCTTCTAGTACTTCATTCTGCTTCTTTAGCTTTATGACCTCACTGCATACTTCAGTACTACTCTTGTACAGATCCTTGAAGGCTTGCTCAAGATCTGCATAAGTAAGCTCTCCACAGCTGGAATCACTATCATATTCACACAGTCCAGCTAAAGCAGTAATGTGCTTAGCTGATTCTTCTTCTGAATCTCCTGAGTCTTCATCAGACCAGGTCACAGAGAGTCCTTTCTTTTGCCTCTTTAAGTAGGTAGGACATTCAAACTTGATATGTCCATATCCTTCACATTCATGGCATTTGACTCCTTTATCTTGACTGGTCTTTTCAGCATACTTTACTCTTTTGTTAGCATCATAAGGTCTTCTGTTCTCAGAGTTTGTGTTTCTTCCACTAGGTTTGGATTTTCCTTCCATTCCTCTGAGAATCTGTTTGAATTGTCTTCCAATCAGTGCAAGGTTTTCTGATAAGCTTTTATCATTTGCTGATTCATCATCTTCTTCTTCATCTGTATTTGAAACCAAGGCTATGCTTTTGTTCTTTTTAGCATGTGTGTCATTCATTCCCATCTCAAAAGTTTGAAGGGAACCAATGAGTTCTTCAGTTTTCATAGAACATATGTCTTGAGCTTCTTCTATTGCTGTGACTTTCATGTCAAATCTTTTTGGCAAAGATCTGAGAATCTTCCTTACAAGCTTTTCATCAGTCATCTTTTCTCCCAAGGCTCCAGAAGTATTGGCTATATCCAAGATGTTCATGTAGAACTCATGAATTGATTCATCTTCCTTCATTCTCAAGTTTTCAAACTTGGTGGTGAGAAGTTGAAGTCTTGACATTTTTACTTTTGATGTTCCTTCATGAGTTGTCTTGAGGGTATCCCACACATCTTTGGCCAGCTCACAATGATGCACCAGTCTGAAAATATTTCTATCAATGCCATTGAATAAAGCATTTAGGGCTTTTGAGTTGCCTAGTTCTGAATCTTCTTCCTCTTTACTCCATTCTTCTTCAGGTTTCAGAACTATTGATCCATCTTTGGTGTCTTGAACAGGATGTTTCCATCCAACATTTACTGCTCTCCATGCCCTGTTGTCAAGTGACTTTAAGAATGCAATCATTCTTGGCTTCCAGTAGTCATAATTAGAACCATCCAGTATAGGTGGTCTATTTACTGACCCTATATCTCTGTCCATGTTACAGAATTTGTTTTCCCTAGATCTCACCCAGTATAAACAGGCAGGGTGCCTGCTCTGATGCCAATTGAAATTCTGTGATCAGGTATGAGATGTCCTAAGAGATGTCCCAACACTTAATAGGACATTTGGCAAATTTAACCAAAACTTAAACAGCAGGAAAAGTAAACAACACAGAAGTTTGTTAACCCAGTTCAGTGTATAACCACACCTACATCTGGAGGCTACCAAGCCAGGAGGAAATTCACTATTAGTAATATTAATTCTAGACTTAAACCACCCTGTTTAATCTATCACTTAATACTTACCCAATGCAATTTCTACCTAAGACTCACTTAGATAAGAGTACCCTACTCACTCCCCCTCAATCACCCAGTGATCAAGTTTACAAGTTTACTGAAATTGAAGACATCCTTCAAACAAAACAGCTTGATCTTACTTAACAGTTTCAATCAAGTCACAAATGCACTTTTGCTTAAAAGCTCATAAAGTGGTACATAAAAACAACCTGCTATTAAAACACTAGACACCCTATTTGGTCTTCTGAAATTCGTACTCAATTCTATGAGTTTCTGTTGATTAAATAGGTATCTGAATTTTGGGCTTTCTGTAGAATGATCCAGCCCTAATGTGCAACAACTGTCACCTTGAATTTAGGGTTTGTTACCTCCTATATTCTAGGTGCATTAGGTCTTCTGTTTTAATCTGAATCTTCAATTTAAAACTCCCTACAGATGCGCCTTGTTCTGTTTTTATCCAGCATTAATTAATTCCAGATAGTTCTCCTTAAATATCTCTGATCTGTTAATCAATAATTAATTCTGGTAGCAGGTCTGAGATGTCTCAACATCTGTTGGGACATCCTGACAAAACTGAACTTAGTCATTTACACAATGTCCCAACATCTGATGAGACATCCTCAAATAAGTTCACATACTCTGTTTGCTAATGTCCTAACATCTGATAGGACATTCTGAACTGAATTTAACATTTCTTGTTTGGTCAAAAATTCTGCCAATTCTTAAACATCTACACATTGTTTCTTGAATCGTTGAGTCTTATTTTCCTCAAGTTGGGATAGGGACTTTAAAGTATTATTATTATTATCATGATTATTGGTTTCATGCTTCATCAAGTGTTCAGAATATCTTTGTTTCCCAACATTAAGATGTTTACTTGGTGATCAAGTTCAGGATTGGTGGTTTTTGTGGTTCGATGTGCTTGCATTATGATTGTGACTATTCTTCCCTTTCTTGCCACTTGATGTACCAATTCGTGTTAAATTGAGGAATTAAACCAAGATTAAGGGGCACACAATTGAAGTTTTTTCAAGATCTTTAAGATACTAAGTCTTGTTTATCAAAGAAATTTGAGAATAAGTTCAATGGATTTGGGTTGCAATACATTCAAATTTAGTATATTTGGCTTAAACTTTGAGATAATGACTTATAATATAAAAAATTCAAGTCGAATCATCGCATGAACTAGATGGGCTTCGTTGTTCCACATCATTTGAACTCTAATGCATCAAAAGCTATTAAAATTCTAGAAGCATACAAAGGCCAAAAGGTGGGAACTATCTTTTATCAAAAGGTCATGACTTTGACAATGATATTTGGGTTGGTTGTGTTTCCTTAGACAATACAAAATGTACATATCCTAGCTGTGATAACTTATATGAGATGCAGAGTACTGATACAACAACACGACCAGAAAATCTTGAACCAAGGTGGTATGTACCAAAAGATTTTATTGAGTTACAACCTTCATACAAGCAGGATAGCGGGATCCCGATTGGCAATCAACGTCTAGTAGTAAAGTTGCATATCTTGTTCAGAGTTTGAAAGCTTTGCAAGGAACTAATGAAGAAATGAGTTCATATATACACAACAACAATAATAAGATGCATATCTGAGAATAGTTTTCCTTTGCACACAAGACATGTCGAATTTTCATTCCAGGAATGTTCTACAAGTAAATCAAACACCAACATACTCCCTGCAAAGGTATTGATATTTTCTCAATTTTTTGGGCATATACACGTCATTAAGACTGTTAATGGTATCAAATATATCAGATTGTACAACCCGATGCAGTCTAGCCCCAAGAAGAAATCCTTAACAGTTTTTTTTAAGAACAAAAATTCAGAAAAAAGATTCAGAATAGATACACCGCATAAAAATCAGGGAGGAGGAGAATGGATCAAAGAATTGACAGTTACAAATTTATAAGAAAAATCAGTTATTAAACTGATACAACAGAAATACCAAAAAAAAAAGGAGTCGATTGCAAAAATTCATAAAATCAATACAGAATTAGTTACAAAATTCTAACTGAATCTAAACAAACTCTTAACCGAAAGAACTTATAGAAGCTTCAGATTGATCAATATATAAATCTTGATTCATTCACTCCTGAGTTTTCTTCTTCGACTCATATCTCTTCTCTTCACCACGTTTTTACCATTCATCACATCTCCTTCATTCTTCACCATTCCACCATTTCCTTGATTCTTAATTCACTCTTCAAAACATCTCTCACCTTCATCAATCTACAAATCCATCACTATTTTGCATCTTCAATGACACCATAACAAAAGCTCTGCAATACCCTTCAACCACCTTCAAGAACCTGAAGGTTCAAGAATTCATATCACAAAACACCATCAATAACAACCCAATTCGCGAATTCGAAATTGAACAAACGTGGGATTACGAGAAATTCAAGAAGAAGAAAGAGCAAGTAGAAGAAATCTGTGTCGAAGCCATTACCTCAAAACTCTGCGTCATCATCAATCTTCTGCGTCAAGTTGTGGCTCAAGACTTCAACCGCAAAGTTCTCTTATGCAACCTCTTCTTCATCAAGAACACATCTTCAATCATCATCACCGAGAGAGAATTTGCAGAACCTTCAATCTGTTTCCATAGCCACTTTCGTCAACATCAACAATCTTCAATCAATCCTCCTGAATCCTCTTTCACAATCCGATCAGAACCTCTTCCATCATTGCGACTTCGTCAATCACTACATCGATTCAACAGTATCCTGCATCGCAAACAACACAACATCAGTTTCTATTATCAACACACTGCAAAAAAATTCAGATCGAGAATCGCATTATGCAAGACAAGTCGGAAAAAAAAATGAAACCTTCGTCATATCTTCATCAGTCAATCTCGGTGATTGAAGACCTTTATCATCCTTAGTCAATCTTCACCTTTGAATTCTCTATAGCTGCAAATTCAAGAACTTTGCAGATTCAATAACACAAATTCCAGAAATCGCAGAAAAGAGAAGAGGAGGGAATCGAATCAAGAACAAGTGAAGCCCTTACCTTTTTAGTTGTCCTTCGATTTTCAGGTATGCGAACTCTTTCCCATGATAGCTGGAGTAGATGATTGTTGTTATGTTCTCGAGTTTTGTCTTGTACGATCCTATTGATTGATTGAGTTTTAGAAGAAAGCAGTTCCGGATTCGTAATCAGGGAGAGAAATTTAGGGGGTTAGCGTGAATTTTTTTTTCCGGCGAGGGTGATGAAGAAGGATGCGTCGTTGGGAGAAAGGGAGGATTAGGGTTAGATGAGGGAAGAAGATGAAGTGTTATTGTAGAAGAGTACACGTTTGTTCTATTTGTGTGTTTTTTTTTTAAAAGTTTTTTGTGATTTTAATTTATGATTTGATGAAGATTAAAGTACAGTAATGCACCATTAAAAAGAATAAAAATCTCATAAAAGCCATTTAAATTCCCACTGTTAATTCATAATGAAAAGATAAGGTTTGGTTGGTTGTAAGGTTTTTTTAATTGACATTTTTTCCGATTACTTTTGCATTTTATTTCGATTTTTTTGCTTTATGTGCATTTTAATATTTTTGCAACTTTACACCTTTAATCCATTTTGGCCATATTTTTGCATCCTCATCTTCATTTCATTTACTAACAATTTTTTTGTTGTGCAAGGTATTTTCGAGGACTATGCTTACGAAATCAGACTATTTCTATTATTCCTTGATTATATTTTTGTGGTTTATACTTTGTGATGTAATAGTTGGAACTTTATATGTGATACCTATAATTAGGATAGAAAAAGATAAAATGAAGCGTTAGATAACCAATTTTCAAAAATAAAGAAAAGGAGTTATTCGATCCAAAATCGAAGAATTTAAAAAAATAAATAAATAAGGTTTCATGTGACATTAGGATCCCTCGATTATCATCGCTCCACTCCAATACACCAAAATCAAGTCTTACATGTTTCACACCATAAGTCGTGCGTCTCAAAACCACGCAATCGACCCACCCGATCCATCGTTTCATCCCATTTACAATTTACACACGTTTTCACCCACCATGACGTAGGAGGACCATATTATTCACTATTACTTTTTGTACTCGCATTTCTAGTCCAATATCCGTTTAGGTAGCTTTAATCTTTCAAGCTACACTAACCATAGGTCACCTTTAAACTCAATTCACTTAGGGTAAGTCTAGTTTCCCTTAGAGTTTTTCCTTTCACAATTTGAGTCTCACTTCTCACCTTTAAAGAAAATCCAAAAAAACATTTAAAAGGAAAGTAGGTACAATACGCCACGAGCCTTAAGCCATATGGGAAATGATTAGTGGAGGTCTCCTCCACTCTTTTAGAATGCTTTACAAATGTTCCATTGGGGGCGATCTTGGAAAGTATTCGCTCATATATCATAGTCTTTAGTGTTGTACCCATGATAAACATAAAGTCAAAACATTTCTTCTAAAAAAACAATAAACCAACAAGACATCAAGTATTCTCTTCTCATCTCCTACTCTTTACAGACGAATACGACTTGCCTCGATAGTTCAAACAACGATACAGTAAACACCCTCGAGTCAGAGCCGTAACACCTGAGTTAGAACTATGGCAACGTCTGTTGCACCCCAAAATTTGCCCTCACAAGACAAGACTTTGTGTACTAAGAGGTTCACAAGGTTCACAAGACATCTTATGAGGTTCACAAGGTTCACAAGACATCTTATGAGGTTCACAAGGTTCACAAAGTTCACAATTAGTCAGAAGATTTGACAATTCCCTCAGACAATGCATCCTCCTAAGCAGTGCATCCTAAACTAGGGTTTTGACTTTAATCAGGCTAAATGGACTTCCAAGACTTCAAGTGAGCTTCATAACATCTTATATATGTTTAAGAATCCCCATGACAAATTTCAGAACTTTTCTCAAAGGTTTGCTCAGTCAGATGATCAGATAAGTCAAAATCAGTCAAAGTAGTTAAAAAGTCAAACTGAGGTCAACTGTGGTCAAACCAAAGTCAAACTTCATGATTTTTTGCCAACATCAAGTATATGAAGTAAAATTCATCATTTGATCAAGGGTTGATCATGATACATCAAGGATATTTCAGATCATCAAGAATCAGAGGTTTCTAAATTAGGGTTTCCTTAGGAAAAGTCAACTGAACTTTGACCAGCCATAACTTTCACATGCCTCATCACATTTTTCCCATCCAAAGCTCATTTTGAATGAAATTGAATTCTCTACAACTTTGTGTCTCACAAGCCAAGCCCAAAAATGCTTCATTTGGAAGGTATGAGCTAAGACATTAGAGGTCCTTTTGAAAGTCAACAAAAAGTCAACAACTTCAAAAGGGCATAACTTGAGAATGGTATTTGATATGGACATGAAACCAATGGGGTTGGTTAGAGGACTCTTCAAGCTTTCCAAAATGTCCAATAACATCCTCATAGCATTAAAATTGAAGGATATGTGCCCTTGCAAAGTTGGGAAATGTTTGGGTGGTTTATGAAGAAAATGGGGTCTTAAAACCAAATTTTTCTAAATGGGCTGAACTTTTTGTGACCCAAAGTGTTCCATGACATCATGCACGAAATTTATTTGATATTTTCATAATTTTATTTTATTTATTTTATTTATTATGATTTTTTATATTAAAAATCATTTTAAATTTAAATAAAATATCAAATATGAAAATTTAAAATATATTTTGGTTCTAGAAGGTCATTAACATAAATTGGATTAAATTGATATAACATTGATGATGATTGGCTTGAAATAGAAAGGTCTCATTCACAAATATATGAAATTTAAGCCATAATCTTTTTCAATCTCTAAAGATCAAAAAGTCCAAACAATGATCCAATCTTTCTGACCTAATTCATTCGCTATAAGTATATGAAGAGAACACAAGCATAATGGACGGATTTTTTCAGCCTCAAGAGTAAGTTTGCACATTCAAAAAACTCACCAAAACTTGAATTCGGATTTCTCATTACCAAGCCTTTCAAGGTATTTTGAAGACACTACAAGCTTCATTAAGCTTCCCTGAATCGAAACCAATACTCACATGCTTCTAAAACATGACATAATGCATAGACCGAATCATGTTTTTCAAGAAATTGTTGATTTTCGATTCCATTGATTGGCTGGATTTAAATTGTTTTTGATTGTTTGATGATGTTTGTGATGAACCCTAGAATGATTCTGGGCTATTCAATTGAGTTTTTTTATGCAGGTATGGAATTTCACCATGATTAGGGTTCACGGCCTCTTTTAGGGTTTCATGGTTTAATCATGATAAATGAATTCTAAAGACATAGGACGATTGAAAATCTCAGTAGGAACTCAATGGCATAAATAATTTTGTGAAATTTTGTTGTTTGGTTGAAGTTTGTGATTCGCAGGAATGAAAAACGCAGGTATATTCGTAGAAGAATTCGCAGGAAAATTTGCAGCGTCCAAGGAAGAAGATGAAGTTCCTGGCGTGCATCCTGGAATTCAAATATTGTTTTAATATTTTATTATGTTGTTGTTAATTTATTTCACAACTGCAGTGTTGGCCCAGTGGTGAGGGATGCGCATGTTATGCTTGAAGGCCTTGGTTCGAATCCTGGATGCAGCAACCTTTTTCTTATTTTTCCATTTAATCACAGGACTTAATATATAATTGATTGTGGTGATTATACAAACAGTTGCGCCCTCCCGGCTGGATGGTAAGTGTGCTTGCGTGTTGTGAGAAGGTCCTGGGTTCGAATCCCTCCCCAAGCCTTTTGTGCTATTCTTTTTGTTTTTTGTCATGATTTTTCCAGGATATCAACAAAACCCCATGGAGTGCATTCCTATCAGGTGCGCGCAGCAGCCCAGGTGGTTTTGGAGAGTCTTCATCCAGGTAAAAGACCTGGGTTCAAATCCCAGGTCCTGTTTTTTTAGGGTTTTATTTTCATATGCTTTGTTTTTTTATTAATTAATCCAAATAAATTTCTAAAAAATATAAAAAAAAAACATTTTCTAATTAAATGTTATTTTTGTTAACTTGTCATATTATTTTCTTTAAAAAAATTAAATTTTTTGTATTTATGTTTATATTTATATGTATTTATATCATGTTTAAAATTAATTCTTAAACTTTAATTTTCTAAAAAAACCTAATTATTTTTATAAACCCTAATTGTAAATATTAATTTATTTGTTAATTTTAATTTTTAATAAACTTTAATTATGTGTATATTTTTATAATTTGTTTATAGTTATTATTTAATATAATTCTTGTATGTAAATAATTTTTTGATTATGCTTAAAATAATTAAAACTCTTAATTTAATTTATTTTCATAATATGTTTATAATTAACCTTATTTTTTATAACATGTATATAATTTAAATTCTTATAATAATTGGTATATAATATGAATTTGTTTATTCTTCTTCTTAAAAATCTAAAAAAATAATTATCTATTAAAATTTGCACTTTTAAATTTTATTATGTTAATTTCTTGATTTTGATTCTTATTAACTTTTATTATTACTAACCCCATTATTTATATATTATTTTTATTATTATTGTTACTAACCCAAATTATTTATTATTTATTTATCTTGTTTATTTATTTAATTTGTTATTATTATTATGTAATTGTCTCCTTTATGTAATATTTTAGTAGTAATGTTTAATATTTATTTTTAAATGTTATGGTTAGTAAAATAGGGAGTGAAACATGTTTGTATTTTAAAATTAATTTAGATCATTAATTTATAAGATAAATATTGGAAATTGTACACTCACACACGTAAGTCGATCTTTGATCGCCATCTCACTTCCTTAAGGATACCTCTCAAGTTGCCTAATCAAAAGGTCAAGTAGGGTGTATAAAGCAAAGTCCCTCACCTCACATCATCTAGTCCCTTAACAGATAAAAAGATCAAGTCCCTTCGAATGTTGCCTTCGTAATGATCTTGTCCCTTTCGAAATAAAGATGATAAGTCCCTTCGAATTGCTTATACACCCCACAGTTGCCTAAATAACAGATGTCCCTTCACTTGTCCCGCTCATCCAAGGTAATGACTACCTATTTCTTAATAATAGGGATAGTCTTACCATTTAAAGGATTCAAGAACAGAAAAGACTTAAACTTAGGGTAGGTTCCTCTTAGATACTTGCTCACTCTTCAAAACATTTCAAACATTTCATATTTTCAAACAAATTTTCAAAACAAAGGTTTTATATACATCCGTACATGGATCATTATAAAATACTTAAGGAAATTTTTTATTCACACACTTCACATTTCAAAAACATTTTAAAGTGAGCTAAGTAAGTAAGAGCCCATGGATAACCATGGATGTAAAGGGTGCTAACACCTTCCCTTTACATAACCTACCCCCCGGACCCAAAAATCTTTTAAAAGGTCTTTCCTGTTCTTTTATGCCTTTCCTTTGGATAAAATAAAAGTCGGTGGCGACTCTTGCTATCCGCAACATAACTAAAGTCAGTTCTCCCACCGTGTTACATAACTGGCGACTCTGCTGGGGATTTGTAAAAGAGGGGTACCCTTAGGAATTAGATCACTTTAAAATTGTTTGCCTTGTTTGCTTTACACTTACTTGTTGGGATCTTATGTGTGAAAGATCCTAACCCGGATCTAGTGTACCTTAGGTAAATGGCAATAGACCAAGGAAATTGTACGGCGTATACCGATATGGTTGATCTGGTGGCCATAGTTAGTGTGACTTCTTGGTTGGTGCTTATGTTCCTTAAGTCAAGTTGAGGATAATATGAGGCTGCCATATGTTGTCAATGCACTAACTAACTTTTAGAACCCTAGTTATCCCATCTTGGCCTTTAGAGAGGTAGTGAGATAACCGACTTTGGTGAAGACTGAAGTTGGTTGATACTCGATACTACGCTCATTGAGATCCTAAACTTGGAGGGTTTTGGTTGGCAAGTAAGTTGCCTACTGAACAACCACCCTTGTGAAGGATCAATGATATTGAGATCCCTTAGAACCTGGTTACTTTATAGGACAGGATGAACCATCTAAACTTCAGGGGAGGGTACTTACCTTTGAACCTCATGCAAGCCTTTAAACCTAGGGCTATTGTGTGACTTGTTTGTGTGTGCCACATGTTTGTGATTGAGCATAACATCATAGCATCATCATGCATCATAAGCATAGCATTTTCACTAACCATTTCAAGGACCAAAGGATTTATCTTTGTTCTTTGTTGCAGGTCATGGCTTCTGCTCGTAGAAACACTATCAGGATCAACTTTGTAGGCATACCTCCTAAGCTTAAAGAGTTGGTTTCTCAAGTGTCTGGAAATTCCCAGTTTATCAAGAGACATGGTCACTTACTGGATCTAGTCACTTCAGGGTTCAATGAAGACATGATGAGTGTTCTATTTCAGTTCTTTGATCCTAAACACCATTGCTTCACATTCCCCGATTATCAGCTGGTTCCTACAATGGAAGAGTTCTCCAAGCTTCTGGGTATACCTATACTTGATCAAAAACCCTTCATAGGTGTCGCTCCCGATAAATGGGGAATGGCCCAGATAAAGGTACAGACGCAAACGGTCGGCGAGAGGGGGTGTGAGAACACACAGGAGTGAACCCATGGGGAATGAAAAAGAGTCGCCAGCTAGGCATTTTTATCCCGGAGGAAAGGCAATGCTGCATAGACCTAGAAAGATATGGATAAGACGGTTGCGAACCAGAGAGACTGAGAAAGGGGGTTGGTTACAACCTGGGAAGGTATTAGCACCCAGATTGTCCGTCGTACTCGACGGGATCCACGCTTAAAAGATTTGTGTTTTAAAGGGGTAGTGTCAGTGCAATTTGTGTATAAAGAGCTGGAAAAGGATGTACAGGTGTCAGTGTAAGAGAAGTGGTGAAGTGTACAAATATACAATGTCAGTGTGAGATCAGGAATGAAGTGCTCAAGACCATGAGGATAAAGGATGAGTCTAGAAGGAGGGGGAATATACAGAGACTTTTGTTCGATAACCGTTAAGTTATGCCTACGTATCCTCTCGTGCAATGAGGAAGTCAGAACACCATAGTTCGACCCAAAGAGACTGAAAGATGAATTGACTGATGAACTGCTTGCTTATCTATGCTCAAGTGTGTGACCTGTCTGGCTCAGGTGCAAACTGTCTTGCATTAGACGGAAGAAGCAAGTTCTCGGTTATGAGTGAATGAGATGAGAAAAGAATCCCGAAGGAGACGATTATTGTTTGTTTTTGAGTTTTCAGTCTTTTATTGCTTTTTGAAGTTTGTCATAGGATAATGAGCTTAAGCCTAAACCAATGGATTTAGTAAACTCATCACATCTTCCCTCTGATTAGGGGTAATGAGAATACCTTAAGTGTGAAGTCAGCTTCTCACACTTAATCACCTTTGATGTAGGATTAAGATCATTAACCTACTTGTGATTATTTAGATGTTTTTGGTATTTTTGTTTAGTGTTAAGTAATGAGATTAAGCCATAATCAGGGATTAAACAGACTCATTACACCATCCTAATAGAAGGATAATAGATGAGGGTGTTTAAGCTGAGGAAAGCTCCTCAACTTAATCCATGATTAGGGATTAAACTCATGACAAAACAAGCCTTTGATTAAGTGGATTTTATTTAATGGTGAGATGATGAAGTGAATTTTATGGTTTGTAAGACAACTTGAGGGGGACTTGTCCATTAACACTAGGGTTAGTCCTTCTTAACCAATTAATGGAAGAATTAGAACCCTAATGCAAGGCCCAAGTTACAAGCTTGATGTCTTGACGATTATTAAGTGAATTGATTAAGAGATTTAAACACATTAAGGGTTTAACACTTAGGATTAAAGTTATACACTCCATCCTAATAGAAGGATGCAGGCATAAACTTAATCACAAAGCCTTAAAGCCTTTAGGGTTTAGTCCTTGATTGTGAGATGAGAAGAGAAGACTCAATGAGACACAAAGGTAAAATCTAAATGGGGAACTAATCAAAACCCTAATCATTGTCATGCTTGGTTGTTCCTAAAGTTTGTGAGGTTTGCAAGAGAAGTCTTCAAAGGAACCACCAAGGAGCAGATGAAAGGAGCAAAGAGAAAGCAAAGTAACTTGCTTCATTCAAGAAGTCAAGTCACTTGAGGAAAGAAAGTAAGAAGAAGAAGAAGAAAAAGCAAGCTCAATCTCAAACACATAACAAAATGCAGCATGGATGCATAAAAGAGATGAAAAGAAGTTGTGAGAAGTGAAGGCAAATTCACTTCTCAAAATTACTTACCACCTGAAAAGTTAGTGAAAGGAATGCAATGCAATGCAAAATGAAATGAAATGGTATGATGTAAATCCAAACCAGAAGCATATATGAGATGATAATGATGTTAAGAGATGATGAAAACATGAAACAAAGCATGGGGATGATCGTACAAACTTATGGATGCAAATGAAGCAAGTTAAGAACCATGATCATACATGAAATGTTATGAAGTGCAAATGGCATACAACATGGCAAATGCAAGATGCAATGATCAAACATGCTTCTAATATGTCTTAAGATGTTTAATGAACCAAATGGATGCACAAAATGCTTTGGCAAGTCAAGGTATGAATGCAAATGCAAGATGGATGCATATGGAAGTTCAAATTAGGGTTTATGATCAAAGCATCAAACAAAAACCAAAATCAGAAGCAAACATCAAGATAAAAAATTGAAAATGCATTCAAGGGAACCCTAACCCTACACAAACTTACTGCCCAAAGGAGAGGTTCCAACTCTTAACCTAATTAGAGTTATGAATTTCCTAAGTTTTCTAGGGTTTTTGGGTACCTTAACAAGAAAAATGTCAAACAAATGGAAAATGCAAGATCAATTCATGTCAATTTAATCTCACAAACTACCTGATATGCTAAACACAATGCAAAAAGAATCAAAGTCCAACTCTCAATGGTTAGGCAGAAATGATTTTTGGAAGTTTGGATCAAAATAATGCTTTGAAAATGAATTAATTCCATAGAAAATTATCAAAATGCATCAAGATCAAAAAAGAAATTTGGTTTTAGGGTTGGACAATGTTTCTAAATGGTTTTAAATGTTTCATGAATTTTTTGGTGATTTTTAAATACCTAAAAGGATTTTTAATTAATTAATTCTCATTAATTAATTAAAAATAAACTTTTAAATGATTTAAAAATATTTTTTAATGCAAAAACTAAAAATAAAAATGTTTTTGGTTTCTGAAATTAAATAAAAGTTTATACAAAAAATTTCAGAATTTTTAAAATTGTTTTACTATTTTAAATAAATATGAGAAAAGAAATGAATTAATATGAAAAAGAAAATGAATTTAATTTGAAAAATGGAAAAGTAATCAGATCCAAAGGCCCACGTTTGAACTGGCTGCGCGCGCGTTTGACCTGGCGCCATATCCAATGGCTGACATTCAAACTTGGCTAATTATGATTAACCCTAATTAATTGTGCCCTAATCACTTTCAGGCGACCGGAACACTGTTCCGGTCGTCTTCTCCGACCAACCAAAATCTCAAACTCTCTCTATACGCATCCAAAACAAAATCTAACTGCCCAGAACTCTTCCCCACTCAAAAACGAATCAAACCCCTCAATCAAACAACATTTATCATTCAGAAACAAGGAGAATCGAATCAAACATTTTTTAGGGCAAAAGTTTCAGACATTGCATACATTCTGGTTTCTCAACCATTTTCAAAAATAATCACATATTCATGATCAGGGGAATGCATAGAAGCTATTAAGAACTTAAAATCATGCTTCTGGAAAAAAAAGTTCATGAAGCTACCTGAGTTTGAAGCTTTTCAGTTTGGAGCTTTCAGACCTCTTCTCTTGTGCAAAACTGCTCCTATGACCTCCCTTGTTCTTCTGAAAGGCTTGGAGCAAGTTTATTTTGGCTGGCTGGAGAGATTGAACAAGTTCTGTTCAGTGCAGTGAGGGAATCGTGTTTCTGATTCTGGAGGTTTAAGACAATGGTGATGGGTGCTTTGTGACCAGGAAGGTGTGTTGAGTTGATCTATGAAGTTAGGTTGTGTGTTTGTGACTTGTGTGATGATTTTCGAAAGCTCTTGCACATGAAGGTGAAAATGAGAATGCTGGCTTATGTGAGCTTTCAGGCTTGCTTCTTGTTATGTTTGGCTTGCATTTGATTAACATAAACAATTGCCATTGGTCAGATGAAGTGACATGTGCTTTATTGATTGGTATGGGTGCTTTTGCAAAAATGTCAAAGTTGTGTAAGAAGAGCATGGGCTACTTGCTAGCTGAGTACAAAAGGCATGTCCTGCGCAGCATGAGGTGAGGAAAGGCCTAGGATTGATCAGCCAGCTAGCCAGCAAGTGGATGAGAAGCTATGATGAGTTTTGCAACTTGGTTCACTTTTGCCTCTTATGAAAAATCTTGTTCCACAAACCATAAAAATGTGTAATTCTTTGGTCCATTCTGAACTTTAGATGTCACATGATCATGTTTTGTGGTTTAGAAGTCCATTTGATAGCTTTAGAACACTTGATCAAGTCATTTTGCAAAATACCTCTTTGGTAGAAACCTTGAAATTTTGTGATTTTTGCCAACTTTGGTGAGCCATAACTTTTGATCCAAAATGAATTAGGTCATGTTCTTGTACTTTTTGAAAAGGGAATGATCCATTCTACAACTTTCATGACCAAAGTTTTTCCATTTGAAGCTTTTTTGAATCAAAAAGTAAAGGTTGAAAAAGTTGCCTAAAATGACATTTTCATTAAAAGTCAAACTTGCCCAAAAAGTCAACTTAGCAAAAGACTTGGAATTCTTCAATTTTGTGAACTTTAAATGTCTTCCATGATCAAATAAAGATCATATACAATCAAAATGATGAAGAACACCCCTTGGTTGGGTCATTGGGGGCCTCAGATGCCCTGATTTTGCACTGACTTGCTTGAAAAGTCAACTCTTGATCAGATGACTTCCCCATGGAATTTCTTCATGAAAATTGATATGCATACTCCCTATACCATATAGAGACCAATAGAAACAAGAATGACCAAAAAATTTGGAGTTATGGCCTCTGAAACCAAAACCCTAATTTTAGGTCATCTGTGTAGTCAAACCTGGCTCTGCTTCCATACCATTCTCAGTTCCTGTGATTTTTGACATTCTTGACTTTGAGAGGATATAATATGATACTTGAACACACATGGACCCTTTTGAAGTGATTGATGGCCTTTGGAGTGGCCCAAGAAGCTCTTGGATTGCTCAGATCACAAACCCTAGATGCAGATGACTTTGAATCTATGCAGTGAATCAAAATTGTGGTATGAGATGCTATGATTGAGTTTATGCTTATGAAATGATCACAAGCCATGGTGTGAATGGGTGAGGGAAAATTTGGGGTGTTTATAGCTGCCCCTATTCAAACATGAGTTAGCTGTGCAGGATGTAAGCGACGGCTTATCAGGCAAACAAGATAACTTGTGGTTGAATACCAAAGACAGTCCAAAATTTGCACTCACAGAATGAAGAAGAAAAGGGATATAGATTGTAAAAGGAAAATAAAGTATATTATAAAGTGCGGGCGACGGAGTACGACCGTCGAGCAAAGGACGACTGCTGGATAAAGAGCAATGACGGGGATGGCCGACACGCTGGGAAAAGTGCGGGAAATAAAGCAATGACGGGGACGGCCGACATGCTGGGGATATGAATTATGATGGGGACGGCCATCAAGATAAAGCTGTAAGATTCTCTGGGGATTAATGAAACATGACGGGGACGGCCATCAAGTTCATAAAGTAAAGTAACCGACGATGGGGACGACCATCGGGCTAAAAAGAAAAGGGACCACGACGGGGAAGGCCATCGGGTTAAAGAATAAATGAAATAAACAGATGATGAGGTACGGTCATCAAAGGTGAAGGACGATCACCTAGCAGGGGACGGCTGCTCTGTTGGGGTTAAGAATTATGATGGGGACGGCCATCTAAGGTGGAGGACGATCACCTGGCAGGGTACGGCTGCCGAAAATATCGCGACATAGGACGAATGCCAGATAAAAGGTCAACGATGGGGATGGCCATCGGATGAGCATGATGGAGGACGACCATCAAGAGGTGGAGGACGACCACCTAGCAGGGGACGGCTGCTCTCAAGGTTCATCATGACATATGATGAATGTCAGATAACCAAAATCAACAATGGGGACGGCCATTGGATAAACTGATGAAGGACGATCATCAAAAGGTGAAGGACGATCACCTAGCAGGGGACGGCTGCTAAATATCACGACATAGGACGAATGTCGGATAAAAAGGTCAACGATGGGGACGGCCATCGGACGAGCATGATGAAGGACGATCATCAAGAGGTGGAGGACGACCACCTAGCAGGGTACGGCTGCTCTCAGGGTTTATCATGACATAGGACGAATGTCAGATAAAAAGAAAATTGCTTTACTGGGAAATAGTAAACACGGACGAGTGCTTACATCCAAGAAATAAAAGGTATAAGTGTTTAGATGTTTGTGTATAGATTAAAGATGCGGACGAGCATCCTTAAGACTATGATACGGACGAGTATCAGGTAGAAACAAGTATTGATACGTGTTCAGAGATGATGATACGGACGAGTATCAACTGGTTAACAGAGAACACGGATGAGTGTTGAATCTGAAGGGACTCTTCTAGGGAATAGTAGACACAGACGAGCATCTATATTCAAGAAGACACAGCGTATGGATTAAAGATGTGGACGAGCATCCTTAAGACTATGATACAGACGAGTATCAAGTAGAAACAAACGCTTGACGCACGTTCTGAGATGATGGTACGGACGAGTACCAACTGGTTAACAAAGAACACGGACGAGTGTTGAATCTGCGGGGATGTAAATGGTGTATACAAGATACGAACGAGTATCTGTATAAGTAAAACAAGAGCGAAAAGTATGAGTAATATATATTTGAGTGTTCATCCTGCTGGAGAGAGTGTGACACGGACGAGTGTCAAAAGGAGAAGAGTAAAGTATAAAAAAGTATCTGGTATACAAAGTGTTTACATTACTGTGCTGGGGAAAATGACATGGACGAATGTCAAGAAATCATATATATATATATGTAAGTATATGTGAGTGCAAAGAGGACGCTTTGGCTTTCTGCTGGGGATATGACACGGACGGGTGTCCAGAAGAAAATCTGTAATATACAAGTGTTTGTTTGTAAAGAAAAGTTCGGGCGACCTTACTGGGGAATGATGACACGGACGGGTGCCAAAAGGAGTGTGTATTTGTATTGGTGAATATGAGGCAACTGCTTTTGCTGGGGAATCCGGGGGGGGGGGGTATTCTGTATATTGTTGATGGGTTGATAATATTCACAGGTGCTTGATTCAGACCATGACTTATGATTATGCAACATGTTTGATTTTTTTGTCGTGATGCTCCGTATTAAGACGGAATGCTACGCTTTGTTTGGTGAATATGATGCGAATGCTATGATTATACAAAGATACCGATCCGGGATTCGGATCCCATTGTTGCGAAGATCTCTGGTCGATCTGTCTGAAGTGATCATCCCAGCCGGGGATGAGATCATTGGTAGATCTGGTGAGATGTATTTGCTTGGGGAGATAAGTCACAGATAGACCCATCCTTGGTAATGAGGGGACCCAGCTGGGGTTTGTAGAAGCTTTCTGCACTCTGTTGTGATTCCTTCGTGTGTTGCTCTTCTGGATAGAGGCTGAGACTCTGTGGGGAAGCAGTTCCCTGGCTTTAGTGCTCGGCTGCGGAAGAATGATCGGCAACTCGGCTGGGGAGGCAACAAGTGGTAACTCATCTGGGGAGCAAGCACTTGGGTGCTAAGACTGAGTGAGTGTTGATCTGCCAGCTTGCTGGGATGAAGCTTTCATGCCCCATGTCGTGCTTCGGATACCGACAATCCTGCAAAGATAGAGAAACGTACAAATAATCCCGAGGCATCCCTTACCGGATTCCGTCATAGGAGTTAGACACTTCTGAGAGTAAGTATATTCCCTGCAAGCACGTGCTTTATTTTTTAAAGATAAACATTTGTATTCATGCACTCAGTTTTTCTTAAGACATCAGACATTCTTTGCAAATAAAAATGTACAAAACGAAACATGACTGAAAAATCTGATTTTATTAATTCAAGTGCCCTGAATTGGCAAGATACAGTCAAAGAAACATATCCCCTGGAATGAGGAGATCGTTACAAAATGAGAAACAAAATGCTGGCAATGTTGACGACGCTTCAAGGAGCTTCCCTCTCGCTATGACTCGTATGACTTTTGACGTTCTTCTCGCCTTGATTTTTGAAGGAGGCTGATTCTGATAGAAGCTTGATCCTTTCGAGGTTTACCAAGTTGCAGGTGATACAGACGAATTCAGAATGCAGTTGTTCGCTTATTCCCTTGTTTTGCATGGATCGCCCTTTCGGGTTTTCAATCCATCGGGATACCCATTTTTGCCTGAGCTGTCCAATGCGGCTTTTCAACTCAGCGGGTGTACAATTTTTTTTATTTGTTTCCCTTATTTTTGCCCAAGTCTTTTTATTCTGTTTTTTGACTTGCCGGGATGCCCTATTTTTGCCTGGACTTACATTCTGTTTTTATGTCCAGCGGGTCATTTTTATGCGAAGTATTTTTTAACTGCATCTGAATTTACAGGGGACGGGAAGTCTTCACCATCCATGGTGCTGAGCATCAGTGCTCCACCAGAGAAAACTTTCTTTACTACAAATGGTCCTTCGTAATTTGGAGTCCACTTGCCCCTGTGGCCTGTATGAGGAGGGAGGATTCTCTTCAGCACAAGATCTCCTACTTGATACTCTCGGTGCCTGACTTTCTGATCGAAGGCTCTCTTCATCCTTTTCTGATACAACTGCCCATGATAGATTGCAGCCAATCTTTTCTCTTCAATCAGACTCAGTTGTTCGTATCGGGACCGAACCCATTCTGCTTCGTTCAGCTTAACATCCACCAATACCCGTAGAGAGGGTAATTCGACTTCAACAGGTAGGACTGCCTCCATACCATACACAAGCTGATATGGTGTTGCCCCAGTGGATGTTCTGATTGACATGCGGTATCCATGCAAGGCAAATGGCAGCATCTCATGCCAGTCTTTGTAGGTGACTACCATCTTCTGCACAATCTTCTTGATATTCTTATTGGCTTCCTCAACATCGCCATTCATCTTTGGCCTATAAGGAGAAGAATTGTGGTGTTGGATCTTGAAGTCCCGGCATAGCTCAACCATCATTTTATTGTTTAAGTTGGAACCATTATCAGTAATGATTCGCTCGGGCACTCCATATCGACAGATGATATCTCTCTTCAGGAATCGGGCTACCACTTGTCTGGTAACATTGGCATAAGAAGCTGCTTCAACCCACTTGGTAAAATAGTCAATGGCTACCAGGATGAATCTGTGGCCATTCGAAGCAGTCGGTTCAATCTTGCCAATCATATCAATGCCCCACATGGCAAAGGGCCAGGGTGAAGACATTATATTCAGAGGATTGGGAGGCACATGCACTTTATCCGCGTAGATCTGGCATTTATGGCATTTTCTGGCATAGGCACAACAGTCGGCATCCATTGTGATCCAGTAATAACCTGATCTTAGCAACTTCTTGGCCATGCCATGCCCTCCAGCATGGGTACCAAAGGATCCTTCATGCACCTCGTGCATCAACAAGTCTGCTTCTGTTTTATCAACGCATCTGAGGAGTACCATATCGAAGTTTCTCTTGTACAGGGAACCATCAGTATTCAGGAAGAAACTACCAGCAAGCCTTCTCAAAGTCTTTTTATCATTGGAAGATGCCCCGGGTGGGTATGTTTGATCCTCCAAGAAGCACTTAATGTCATGGAACCAAGGCTTATCATCTTTTACAGCGTCTGCTGCAAATACATATGCCGGTCTATCAAGTCTGGACACTGAAATCTGAGGTACAAAGTTGGCAGCTTGAACTTTGATCATGGATGAAATGGTAGCCAGAGCATCTGCAAACTGATTCTCGTCCCGAGGGATATACCCAAGCTTGACCGTTGTGAAGAAAGTCAATAACCTTCTTGTATAATCCCTGTAAGGTATCAGATGATCCTGGTGGGTGTACCATTTGCCGTTGGTCTGATTAACTACCAAAGCTGAATCTCCGAATACAGTCAATGTCTTGATCCTGAGATCAATGGCTTCCTCAAGACCCATAATGCAAGCTTCGTATTCAGCTTCGTTGTTAGTGCAGTTGAAAGTGAGCTTTGCCGAGAAAGGCATGTGAACTCCCTTAGGTGTAATGAGTACTTCACCAACACCACGACCATTCATATTAACGGCCCCATCAAACATCATAGTCCATTCTTCTTCTGGGTCAGGCCCTTCAGTGTGAATAGGCTCTTCATGATCTTTCGCTTTTATGAACATGATGTCTTCATCAGGGAAGTCAAATCTCATAGGCTGGTAGTCATCAATAGGTTGCTCAGCAAGATATTCAGACAATACACTGCCCTTGATGGCTTTCTGGGATGTATACTGAATGTCATATTCCGTGAGAATCATTTGCCACCTTGCAACCCGTCCGGTAAGAGCTGGTTTCTCAAATATGTACTTAACTGGGTCCATTTTTGAGATCAATAAAGTAGTGTGGGTCAACATATACTGTCTCAGTCGGCGAGCAGCCCACGCTAAAGCACAGCAAGTTTTCTCGAGCAGTGAGTAACGTTGTTCACAGTCGGTAAACTTTTTGCTCAGGTAGTATATTGCATACTCTTTTCGACCAGACTCGTCATGCTGGCCCAGCACACACCCCATTGACTCTTCTAATACTGTCAAGTACATTATCAGAGGTCTTCCTTCAACTGGAGGCATAAGGATCGGTGGTTCTTGCAGGTATTCTTTGATCTTGTCAAAAGCTCTCTGGCAGTCTTCATTCCACCTGACCGTTTGTTCTTTTCTTAACAGCTTGAACAAAGGTTCACAGGTTGCAGTAAGGTGAGATATGAACCGTGAAATGTAATTCAATCTACCTAGGAACCCTCGAACTTCTTTTTCTGACTTTGGTGCAGGCATTTCTTGAATGGCTTTGACTTTATCAGGGTCCACTTCAATCCCTTTCTCGCTTACGATAAAACCCAACAGCTTACCAGATCGCACCTCGAATGTGCACTTGTTGGGGTTCAGCTTTAGTTGGTACTTCCTCAGACGCTTGAATAGCTTCAGCAGATTTACCAGGTGGTCTTCTTCTGTGAGGGACTTGGCAATCATGTCATCCACATAACACTCGATTTCCTTGTGGATCATATCGTGGAATAATGTTACCATATCCCGTTGATATGTTGCACCAACATTCTTCAATCCGAATGGCATCACCTTGTAACAGAACGTGCCCCAGGGTGTGATGAAAGTTGTCTTCTCCATGTCTTCAGGTGACATCTTGATCTGATTGTATCCTGAAAATCCGTCCATGAAGGAGAATACCGAGAACTGAGCCGTATTATCCACCAATACATCAATGTGAGGTAATGGGAAATCATCTTTCGGGCTAGCTCTGTTCAGGTCCCGGTAGTCAACACACATTCTTACTTTTCCGTCTTTCTTAGGCACAAGTACTATATTAGCAACCCACGGTGGATAGCTAGTTACAGCAAGGAACCCGGCGTCCCACTGCTTTTGTACCTCTTCTTTGATCTTCATTGCCATGTCCGGGCGAGTACGGCGCAGTTTCTGTTTAACCGGTGGGCATTCTTCTCTTAAAGGCAGCTTGTGCATAACAATGTCGGTGTCCAACCCTGGCATGTCTTGGTAAGACCAAGCAAACACATCCACATACTCCTGAAGCAGGTCAATCAGTTGTTTCTTCACTGAGTCTTGTAAGCAGGCCCCGATTTTAACCTTTTTCACGTCTTCATCTGTACCAAGATTAATCGTTTCGACCTCCTCCTGATGAGGAGTCATAACCTTCTCCTCTTGTCTCAACAACCTGGCTAGCTCTTCAGGAAGCTCGTAATCTTCTTCAACCCCTTCATCAGCTTGATTGATCGGATTGTCAAAGTCATATGAAGTCATAGCCGTGTTGTTGTCGGTGCGGTCTGGAAGGCACTCTCTGCAAGGGTTCAGTTTGTTCATTTTAGTGATTGATTTTAATCTTTTTTAGAAAAGTGAAATAAAGTTGTCATTTTGAAAACATTGCCATTTATTTTTTGTACAAAAAGAAAAATGGAAAAACAGTGAGCAGAAAAGAAAAAGACTCATTTGCAAAAGATGTCTGATATTTCATTGATTAATCTTGTTGCACAAAAATTACAGATGGCCCGATTACAAAATGAGTCTTGTCATCTTGGGCAAGATGCAAGACTTGATGCATGCTTAAAATATACAGGAAATAATAATTACTCTGCAGGAGTAACCCTTATAATTTCCTGGGAAGACCAGTTTGAGATACGGCTCCCCGGGATCCTTGGACGAATCCAGCTTTCCAGGTTGCGTTCATCTTCCGACTCGTCTTCCAAGTTGTTGACAGCATTAGGGGTGAGCATCCCCCCACTAACAAAGTTAGGCTCCTTAGCAGCCTCTGCTTGATCTTGTTGAGTTGGTTTGTAACCCAACCCAAATCTATCTTCTTTCTTCTCTACGGGCAACAGCTTGCCCCAGCCTTGGGCAGTCCCCTCCTCAACAACCTTCCGGGCTTGTTGATAGGATGTCATGGAAGTCCCAAGTACAGCAGATGTTTCATTAATATTCAGGGCCTCAAACCCTTGACTCATCGTTTCGTGGATCTCCCCATCCATCTCAATGTATTTGTATGTAGCCAGATGGCTAACAAAAATATCTTCCTCTACACAAATAGTAACGACTTGGCCCTCCCACTCGAATTTTAACTTCTGGTGAAGGGTAGACGTAACTGCGCCAGCGGCATGAATCCATGGTCTACCCAACAAACAGCTGTAGGCCGGCTGAATGTCCATCACGTAGAAGGTCGTTTTGAAAGTTTGTGGGCCAATCGTTATAGGCAACTCAATTTCTCCCAGAACTGATCTCTTAGAACCGTCAAAGGCTCTCACTACTAAGTTGCTGGGACGTAATGCCAATCCTTCATACTCCAGCTTCACAAGGGCTTTTTTAGGTAAGACATTGAGGGATGACCCTGTGTCTACCAGTACATGTGAAAGAACTGCACCCTTACACTCCATGGTAATGTGCAAAGCCTTGTTGTGATTGCGGCCTTCTGTAGTCAAATCAGTGTTGGTAAATCCTAGTCCATTACTAGCATTAACATTTCCAACCACAGCTTCCAACTGATTGACCGTGATCTCTTCTGGCACATAAGCTGCGTGCAAGACTTTTAGTAGTGCGTTCCGATGAGCCTCGGAGCACATAAGCAATGATAGAATGGAGATCTTGGAAGGCGTCTGGTGAAGCTGGTCCACTATCTTGTAATCACTTTTCTTGATGATTCTCATGAATTCATCAACTTCCTGATCAAAAGGTGTTTTCAAAGATTCTTTAACAATTTTTTCTTCTTGCACCATGCTCTTCCCTTTTGCCTTGGCAGCAGCTTCTGCTTCAGCAGTGGGTCTTTGAATTTGCGGGGCAAAGAGACGTCCGCTTCGAGTGAAGCCTCCGCCTCCCCCCACATTGTCTATTTGTGGTGAAGAATTTGATGATTCGAGAGTGATTTTCTGTCCTTCGCAGTATAGGTCGGAGCCGTAATGCCAAGGGATGGCATTACTGCTTTCATAAGGTATTGGCCCAGGCACTGTGATAGTGACTGGACTGATGGCAGCTGCAGAAGGGACCATGATAGTCTGTGGATCATAGTATATTGTGACTGGTGCTCTGGTAGGAGTGGCATTTTGTGAGTTGTAGGCGGAATCATTTGCAGGATCATAATAAATTGTAACTGTTGAGACACTTGCATTGTTTGTTGCTGATGTTGTAGGAGACATTGCCGGAAGGATGGGTGTTGTTGTTGTAGGAGTTTCTGAATGAAGGGGTGCTGAGGTTGTAGAAGGGACGTTTGTTGATATTTGGTCTGTTGAAGTAACAGATGAAGCATTTGTTGATGAAACTGAAAAGTTGTTTGGAACAATGGTTGTTGCAGTTGTAGACGATTCTGGAACTGTGGTTAAGGAGATTGCTGGATTGGTAGGTATTGATGTTGTGATTTGAAGCAGGACACTCTGGATGAGACCATCTATGCCATCCCTCAAGTTATCACAACCATTCACTGAAATGTTGCAATAAGCACACCCTAGCTCACATCCCGGGAATATTTGACATTCAAGGAGTTGAGCTTTAATCTCCACCAAGGGTGTCCGAATCTGACCCACACTAGTTATCAAGTAAGACGGCTTGTCTTCTTCAATAGCATTGATTCTGGGACCACCATGGTGTGGCATAGGGTTCTTGTTAACATTTGGTGGTGGTGCAAAATTTAGAGCCTTGGAATCCACTAGATCCTGCACTTTCATGTGCAAAGCTCTGCACTTCTCTGTACTATGGCCAGGTGCATTTGAGTGAAAAGCACATCTGGCGCTGGCGTCATAATTTCTGGGCAGACTGGCAGGATCTGGAGGTGCCAATGTCCTTAGCTCAACTAGGTTGAGTTTTAGGAGTTGTGGCAATAATGTGGCATATGGCATAGGGATCGGATCGATCACCCTATTGGCCTGAGAGGGTCTCTGTTGAAATGGTCTTTGCTGATTGCTGTTGTTGGTGTTGCTGTTGTTATAATTTCTCTGAGGAGGATACTGAGTTTGTTGCTGATAATTTTGTTGCTGTGGTTGATAAGCTGGTTGTGGATGAATTGGAGCGGGAATGGTGACTGCTGCCACAGACCTATGAACATATTGGGGCCTGCCCCTGCTGGTATGGATAGCATTGGTCTCACCAGTTCTTCTTGGGCCTACAAAAGGCTTTCTTGGGTTGCTGGACGAGCTTGCACTGTTGTCAGAAATCTTACCCATCTTTAATAGGCTTTCAATTCTTTCCCCGGCTATGACCACATCAGCAAAGCTAGTGGAAGAAAAGGCAGCCAACCTGTCAATGTATGTTCCTTGGAGGGTGTTCATAAACATATCAGCCATCTCCCTCTCTGACATGGGTGGCTGGACAGCAGCAACAAGCTGTCTCCATCTCTGAGCGTACTCTCGGAAGCTTTCCCTGGATGATTGAGACATCCCCATCAGGAGGGTCCTGTTGGGAGCCATATCCAAGTTGTGCTGATACTGTCTGATAAAGGCCTCAGCCAGGTCCTTCCAGCATCTGATGGTTGCTCTGGTCAGGTGAGAGTACCATTCCCTTGAAGCTCCTGTTAAGCTATCCTCAAAATAAAACATCCATAGCTTTTCGTCCATGGTATATGCCTTCAGCCTCCCCAGAAAGGATTGTAAATGGGTCCGGGGGCAGGAAGTTCCGTTGTATTTCTCAAAACATGGAGGTTTAAATTTGTGGGGAATCCTAACCCCGTCCACTAGACCCATGTCCATAACATCAAAGCCCAAAGAATTCTGGGACTCCAGGGACCTCAGTTTCTCAGCAATCTCATCTAGCCTTCTGTCATAGGCTTCTTCCCCAGCTCCCATCACTGTGAATTGATCTTCCTGGGGGTCTTCTTGCAGCACTCTACCTGCAGTGGCAGTCCCTTGCACATTAACAGGGATGTTGATCTCTGGATGCAGGTGGGGTCCATAGACTGGGGGATTAACATGGGGTTGAACCCTCTCATTATTGCTTGTCCCAGCAGTCCCTGGATGGGGGTCTTCTTGATTCCTCCCTTCCACCAGTGCTCTTAATCTCTCTTGGCTTTGAGCCATATTATTCATCACCTCCATAAATTGTGTCATCTAATTCCTCATTTCCAACCTCTCGTTGGCCATTTGAGTCCTGACCTCTGTAAGGTCCTGCTGTACTTGGTCCATTTGTATGCCCGGAAGGTTGTTGCAGGTTGGATATCTGTGTGGACAGTTGAGTGGAAACACCCGCCGTCGAGCAATAGTTCCTGAAGTCACAACAGATTTAGTAACAACAAAACAAAAACCTACAAAACAAAACAAAAGGTTAGTATGCAATGCAGTATGCTTATTTGTATCCAAAGTATCCTGCTTGGCATTTGGTTTTGACCTTTCCAGACCCTTGAGGAAGATGCTTGTGATGTTGCTTGAAGAATTCAGATAAAACAAACCAACACATATATTACAAAAAGTAAATGATACATAGTTTTTTTTTTTACAATACATGCCCTCTAAGGGGTCAAAAATACAACATAAAGAAAAGTACATGAAATGAAAGCAACAACAAGCAAAAATCAGACACCAAGACCAAATTCATCCTCCTGAACTTCTTTTAGAAGTGCTTCAGTCACAGGGTCAGCTGGATGCTCTGTGAGATTCCTGATAAGGAGATTCCTGGTAGTAACAGCTGCAGTTAGCTTCTTGTATTGACTCTGGTCCTTTGACCTCTTCACACCAGCTTTAATCTTCAACTCTGAGATCTCTCTCTGGGCTGCTGCCAGGGCTTCCTGTTGCTCTTTTGCACTAGCTTCCAGCTGCTCAATCTTATCCTGAGTCCTTTTATCCTCCTGAGTACGAGCTTCGGTGATCCCGACCCACCTAGCTTGACTCTCCTTCAGATACAAATCAGTCCCAGCTCTCTGAAATTGGGCCTCTTTGCAGGCATTCTTCAAAATCTGTTCTCCAGCCCTTGCCTTCTTAATGTAGTCCTCTGACTTCTCAATTCTGGCTAGATGCTCCACCTTTAGCTTTTCTAACCTCTCAATGTCCAAGCGACCATCACTCCTCTCCTAGAGGGTCTTCTGTAGAGCCTGAGTCAGTTTCTCATTTCTCTCTTTCAATTTCTCAAACTCCTCTAAGCTGACAGTTGCTGGAGGTGGTGCTGTGGAAGGTCCAGGCACATCTTCAATAGTGAAGGGCATTCCAGTAATTTGAGCCCGGGCATGGGACCACTCATAGTACTGAGCTGAGGCCACATTATTGCATCTCCCAAGAATGGTTACCCCCTTAGTCTGCACATTGTCCCAGGCCCAGGATGCCTGCCTGACAATAGCCAGATTAGGCTTGTTCTCACAATAAAGGGTCTCAGCTAGGTCTTGTGCTCTAGGAGGGTGGACTAATGCATAACCCAGTTGTCTTTTGAATAGCAGAGGGTTGTAGTTGATGCAACCCTTTACTCCTATCAGAGGCACATTGGGAAACTGCCCATAACTAGTAATGATGTCTCTGCCCTTGGTGCTCTGAGTGCACCACCTGATGTCATCTGAGGTTAGAGCAGCAAGCCTCCTAGCCCAATTTTTCTGCTGGTGAGGGTTCAAGAATGCATCAGTCTTTGGCAAATGTTTGAGCATCCAAGTATGGAACAAAGGAGCACAACATCTTACTAATCTTCCCCTTTGCTTTTCATTCCTTTGGTGAACAGAGTAGTAAAGATCTCCCAGTAAGGTGGGCACTGGGTTCCTCAGGATGAAAAGATGGATTGCATTATTGCTAACAAACTTAGGCTCATCTGCAAATAATATGATCCCATATATGCTAAGGGCCAATAATGCACAGACTGCCTTCCACTCTCCCAAGGAGGCCTTCAGAGTGGCCTGAGAAGTCAAGAAATCCAAGTGCAGACCAGAGACACCAGCCTTGGCAGTCATATTCTGCCCAATCAGAACTGGTTCCAGATATAATGCCTTTGCCACCTCTTTATTACTAGGGAAAGCCATCTCAGGGTTGAAGGGGACTCCACCCCTGATAGGTACACCAATCAGTGATGAATACTCTTCCAACAAGGGTCCCAACTGAAAATTATGGAAGGTGAAGCACCTTAGAGGGGGATCATAGAACTGCAAGCAAGTATGAATCAAGCTCCTCTGTGAAGGGTCCAAATCCATAACCACATCAAGGATTCCTCCATAATGTTCTCTGAATAGTGGTATATGGTCTGGAGTAATCAGGGTCTGAATCTTCCTGATGCTAGCCAACTCAGTCTCAAAGAAATGATAGGAGATGTTGCTCTTCTTGGGTGCCATTTTGCTGAAGAAGAGCTGAAACAGATGTTGAGAATAACACTGAAGATGGGCCACTGACAGGCTGAGATTGGTGATGCCGGTGACCGAAGCAGGTAGCTGATAGCTGAAGCAAGCACTGATGAAAATAGGTCTATGCTGAAGAAGGGGTCAAAACCAAGCCAAAATGTAGGATGGATACCCTGAAAAAAAATAACCACATGTTAAAATGATGCAATGAGGATGTATGCAAATGATATGCAAGGGTTTGTGACTGAGCTAGATTTGATTAATTGCTCTGATATAAGTCCATGTATGTTCAAGAAATCCAGATGGAGGTTCATAAGTCCAGTAACCAAGGTGGGGGACTCAAATAAAGAGTCACATGTCCTGGGCTAAAATCACAAGAACTGTTCCAAAATGGAACCATCTTAATCAAAACAAAGTAACAGGGTATGTTGAGGCCAAGTGTACCTGCAAACCTGTAAACAACCCAACCCCCTCACAAGTGATGTTCTAAAACAAGGATCCTCAGACTTGGATCAGTTATGAGAAGTGTAAACACTTCTAACCCGGAGGTACAGTGTTTACAATAACCATAAAAGATCCTCCTCTAATTCACCTCAGTTTCTGAAGGTCAATACTAAAGGTCATCCAGACTTAGCAGGCTTCCCAGATAGCCCTAGCACTACAGGAAATCTGCAGTACAGAGTTCTCAAGAAGAAACCCATATCTGAACCGTGTTTCATATTCCCGCACCAGACCGAAATGGAATGGGAAAGAACATGAACCACTCTAGCCTAGGTGTCACTCAGGTCCCAGGTATAGGACCTCAACTCTCAGTGGAACACCCACCCACCAAAGCAACAAAACAGATCCAGCCAGCACAGTATGACAGTATGATATATGTAAAGCCATAAAGAAAGCAATAAAACAACTATACATAAAGCAAAAATAAATACAAATACAAGCACAAATAGCACATAACACCCCAGTAAACACAAATCAAACAAGCGCTAGGAGGAACCCACAAAAAGAACCAGAAGCCCTGGTTACAGTATAAGGATCCCCAGCAGAGTCGCCAAGCTGTCGCTCCCACTAAATGAAGTCGGGTCAAATAGGGTACAGACGCGAACGGTCGGCGAAAGGAGGGCGTGAGAATACACAGGAGTGAACCCACGGGGAATGAAAAAGAGTCGCCAGCTAGGCATTTTTATCCCGGAGGAAAGGCAATGCTGCATAGACCTAGAAAGATATGGATAAGACGGTTGCGAACCAGAGAGACTGAGAAAGGGGGTTGGTTACAACCTGGGAAGGTATTAGCACCCAGATTGTCCGTCGTACTCGACAGGATCCACGCTTAAAAGATTTGTGTTTTAAAGGGGTAGTGTCAGTGCAATTTGTGTATAAAGAGCTGGAAAAGGATGTACAGGTGTCAGTGTAAGAGAAGTGGTGAAGTGTACAAATATACAGTGTCAGTGTGAGATCAGGAATGAAGTGCTCAAGACCATGAGGCTAAAAGATGAGTCTAGAAGGAGGGGGAATATACAGAGACTTTTGTTCGATAACCGTTAAGTTATGCCTACGTATCCTCTCGTGCAATGAGGAAGTCAGAACACCGTAGTTCGACCCAAAGAGACTGAAAGATGAATTGACTGATGAACTGCTTGCTTATCTATGATCAAGTGTGTGACCTGTCTGGCTCAGGTGCAAACTGTCTTGCATTAGACGGAAGAAGCAAGTTCTCGGTTATGAGTGAATGAGATGAGAAAAGAATCCCGAAGGAGAGGATTATTGTTTGTTTTTGAGTTTTCAGTCTTTTATTGCTTTTTGAAGTTTGTCATAGGATAATGAGTTTAAGCCTAAACCAATGGATTTAGTAAACTCATCACATCTTCCCTCTGATTAGGGGTAATGAGAATACCTTAAGTGTGAAGTCAGCTTCTCACACTTAATCACCTTTGATGTAGGATTAAGATCATTAACCTAGTTGTGATTATTTAGATGTTTTTGGTATTTTTGTTTAGTTTTAAGTAATGAGATTAAGCCATAATCAGGGATTAAACAGACTCATTACACCATCCTAATAGAAGGATAATAGATGAGGGTGTTTAAGCTGAGGAAAGCTCCTCAACTTAATCCATGATTAGGGATTAAACTCATGACAAAACAAGCCTTTGATTAAGTGGATTTTATTTAATGGTGAGATGATGAAGTGAATTTTATGGTTTGTAAGACAACTTGAGGGGGACTTGTCCATTAACACTAGGGTTAGTCCTTCTTATCCAATTAATGGAAGAATTAGAACCCTAATGCAAGGCCCAAGTTACAAGCTTGATGTCTTGACGATTATTAAGTGAATTGATTAAGAGATTTAAACACATTAAGGGTTTAACACTTAGGATTAAAGTTATACACTCCATCCTAATAGAAGGATGCAGGCATAAACTTAATCACAAAGCCTTAAAGCCTTTAGGGTTTAGTCCTTGATTGTGAGATGAGAAGAGAAGACTCAATGAGACACAAAGGTAAAATCTAAATGGGGAACTAATCAAAACCCTAATCATTGTCATGCTTGGTTGTTCCTAAAGTTTGTGAGGTTTGCAAGAGAAGTCTTCAAAGGAACCACCAAGGAGCAGATGAAAGGAGCAAAGAGAAAGCAAAGTAACTTGCTTCATTCAAGAAGTCAAGTCACTTGAGGAAAGAAAGTAAGAAGAAGAAGAAGAAAAAGCAAGCTCAATCTCAAACACATAACAAAATGCAGCATGGATGCATAAAAGAGATGAAAAGAAGTTGTGAGAAGTGAAGGCAAATTCACTTCTCAAAATTACTTACCACCTGAAAAGTTAGTGAAAGGAATGCAATGCAATGCAAAATGAAATGAAATGGTATGATGTAAATCCAAACCAGAAGCATATATGAGATGATAATGATGTTAAGAGATGATGAAAACATGAAACAAGGCATGGGGATGATCGTACAAACTTATGGATGCAAATGAAGCAAGTTAAGAACCATGATCATACATGAAATGTTATGAAGTGCAAATGGCATACAACATGGCAAATGCAAGATGCAATGATCAAACATGCTTCTAATATGTCTTAAGATGTTCAATGAACCAAATGGATGCACAAAATGCTATGGCAAGTCAAGGTATGAATGCAAATGCAAGATGGATGCATATGGAAGTTCAAATTAGGGTTTATGATCAAAGCATCAAACAAAAACCAAAATCAGAAGCAAACATCAAGATAAAAAATTGAAAATGCATTCAAGGGAACCCTAACCCTACACAAACTTACTGCCCAAAGGAGAGGTTCCAACTCTTAACCTAATTAGAGTTATGAATTTCCTAAGTTTTCTAGGGTTTTTGGGTACCTTAACAAGAAAAATGTCAAACAAATGGAAAATGCAAGATCAATTCATGTCAATTTAATCTCACAAACTACCTGATATGCTAAACACAATGCAAAAAGAATCAAAGTCCAACTCTCAATGGTTAGGCAGAAATGATTTTTGGAAGTTTGGATCAAAATAATGCTTTGAAAATGAATTAATTCCATAGAAAATTATCAAAATGCATCAAGATCAAAAAAGAAATTTGGTTTGAGGGTTGGACAATGTTTCTAAATGGTTTTAAATGTTTCATGAATTTTTTGGTGATTTTTAAATACCTAAAAGGATTTTTAATTAATTAATTCTCATTAATTAATTAAAAATAAACTTTTAAATGATTTAAAAATATTTTTTAATGCAAAAAATAAAAATAAAAATGTTTTTGGTTTCTGAAATTAAATAAAAGTTTATACAAAAAATTTCAGAATTTTTAAAATTATTTTACTATTTTAAATAAATATGAGAAAAGAAATGAATTAATATGAAAAAGAAAATGAATTTAATTTGAAAAATGGAAAAGTAATCAGATCCAAAGGCCCACGTTTGAACTGGCTGCGCGCGCGTTTGACCTGGCGCCATATCCAATGGCTGACATTCAAACTTGGCTAATTATGATTAACCCTAATTAATTGTGCCCTAATCACTTTCAGGCGACCGGAACACTGTTCCGGTCGTCTTCTCCGACCAACCAAAATCTAAAACTCTCTCTATACGCATCCAAAACAAAATCTAACTGCCCAGAACTCTTCCCCACTCAAAAACGAATCAAACCCCTCAATCAAACAACATTTATCATTCAGAAACAAGGAGAATCGAATCAAACATTTTTTAGGGCAAAAGTTTCAGACATTGCATACATTCTGGTTTCTCAACCATTTTCAAAAATAATCACATATTCATGATCAGGGGAATGCATAGAAGCTATTAAGAACTTAAAATCATGCTTCTGGAAAAAAAAGTTCATGAAGCTACCTTAGTTTGAAGCTTTTCAGTTTGGAGCTTTCAGACCTCTTCTCTTGTGCAAAACTGCTCCTATGACCTCCCTTGTTCTTCTGAAAGGCTTGAAGCAAGTTTATTTTGGCTGGCTGGAGAGATTGAACAAGTTCTGTTCAGTGCAGTGAGGGAATCGTGTTTCTGATTCTGGAGGTTTAAGACAATGGTGATGGGTGCTTTGTGACCAGGAAGGTGTGTTGAGTTGATCTATGAAGTTAGTTTGTGTGTTTGTGACTTGTGTGATGATTTTCGAAAGCTCTTGCACATGAAGGTGAAAATGAGAATGCTGGCTTATGTGAGCTTTCAAGCTTGCTTCTTGTTATGTTTGGCTTGCATTTGATTAACATAAACAATTGCCATTGGTCAGATGAAGTGACATGTGCTTTATTGATTGGTATGGGTGCTTTTGCAAAAATGTCAAAGTTGTGTAAGAAGAGCATGGGCTACTTGCTAGCTGAGTACAAAAGGCATGTCCTGCGCAGCATGAGGTGAGGAAAGGCCTAGGATTGATCAGCCAGCTAGCCAGCAAGTGGATGAGAAGCTATGATGAGTTTTGCAACTTGGTTCACTTTTGCCTCTTATGAAAAATCTTGTTCCACAAACCATAAAAATGTCTAATTCTTTGGTCCATTCTGAACTTTAGATGTCACATGATCATGTTGTGTGGTTTAGAAGTCCATTTGATAGCTTTAGAACACTTGATCAAGTCATTTTGCAAAATACCTCTTTGGTAGAAACCTTGAAATTTTGTGATTTTTGCCAACTTTGGTGAGCCATAACTTTTGATCCAAAATGAATTAGGTCATGTTCTTGTACTTTTTGAAAAGGGAATGATCCATTCTACAACTTTCATGACCAAAGTTTTTCCATTTGAAGCTTTTTTGAATCAAAAAGTAAAGGTTGAAAAAGTTGCCTAAAATGACATTTTCATTAAAAGTCAAACTTGCCCAAAAAGTCAACTTTGCAAAAGACTTGGAATTCTTCAATTTTGTGAACTTCCAATGTCTTCCATGATCAAATAAAGATCATATACAATCAAAATGATGAAGAACACCCCTTGGTTGGGTCATTGGGGGCCTCAGATGCCCTGATTTTGCACTGACTTGCTTGAAAAGTCAACTCTTGATCAGATGACTTCCCCATGGAATTTCTTCATGAAAATTGATATGCATACTCCCTATACCATATAGAGACCAATAGAAACAAGAATGACCAAAAAATTTGGATTTATGGCCTCTGAAACCAAAACCCTAATTTTAGGTCATCTGTGCAGTCAAACCTGGCTCTGCTTCCATACCATTCTCAGTTCCTGTGATTTTTGACATTCTTGACTTTGAGAGGATATAATATGATACTTGAACACACATGGACCCTTTTGAAGTGATTGATGGCCTTTGGAGTGGCCCAAGAAGCTCTTGGATTGCTCAGATCACAAACCCTAGATGCAGATGACTTTGAATCTATGCAGTGAATCAAAATTGTGGTATGAGATGCTATGATTGAGTTTATGCTTATGAAATGATCACAATCCATGATGTGAATGGGTGAGGGCAAATTTGGGGTGTTTATGTAGCACCCCAAATTTGCCCTCTCATTTTCATAGCATTTAGCATATCATTTTTATATTTCGCACCACATCATTAGCATAGAAAGATGAAGCATAACATACGTAACATAACATAGGGCTGGCAGTGATTTCACTTCAAGTGTGGTTGTTCAGCTCACGATTCGATTCAGAAGGAAGTTTGACCTAATCTTGGTCAAATTATCAGGAGATTATTTCAGCTTCAAAATTCTTCGTGTTTCAGGCAGTATGTATTCAGCGTTAGGTTCTGGGATGTGCGGAGGTTCTTTAGTCTATCGAACAGTGGTTCGTGTGGAAGTTTGATGCATATAGGCTTGATTGAGTGTTTGATAATTCATCAGTGGTTCATATGTGAGTTTATTTTCCCTGAGATTGATTCAGATGGATCCAAACGATTCAAGGTTTATCGGGCAGAGATTCAGAAGGTGCAAGTGGATAAACGTCGTCTTAGTTGTGATTTGTTTAGCGGTTCATGATTGGTTTTAATCAATCGGTTTTTGTGGAAGTCGTGCAAAACTAGTTTCATTTGGAAATCAAGACTTTATGGTCGTGCGTGTGGTGGTCGTTTCATTTTAGAAAAGAAAGTCATTGCTTAATATCCCATTTTATCCATATACAAACAAGGCTACATTTCATGTTTATCCCATTTTTCCATCAAATTTCATATATCCATTATTATTTTTATTAAATCCAAATTATATCATATTTTTAAATATCCTTCTTTTTTATTTCTATGACCATAAAGTGTGAGGCCTTTTTATCATCATAAGCCCATTTTCTTAAAACACCAATCCAAAGTCCATTACCACATTATTGCAACAACAATAAAAATACAAAAGGAAAAAAGAGGTTAAAAAAAAGGGGGGGAGGGCAAGTTGTAAAGCATGCTGACGATGCTTCATGGTACACACCACACCAATTTCTGAACATTTGCCAAGCCAATCTCAGCCGTATTCCCAAGCCAAGCCACATACATGCTTTTATCACTACACACATCAAAAAGAAAACACAGCCGAATACAATAAAATGCAGGAAGTTTCAGCATGGTCACGCAGAATGAATCACGCATTACGCATTGAAACCACACCGCACGGTACTACACGCGCACATCAGGCGCATGAGCATCCAAAAACTCAACAGAAACGAAAAAGAAAAGGCAGTGGAGATTGAAAGAAGAAAATTTTCCAAAAAAAAAAGGAATTTCATTAACAGAATGATAAAAAAAAATGATTCGCATCTATCCTCACAAAAATCTCGTAACTCCTTGATTACACAAAAAAAAATCATAACTGAATTAAAGAAAAGGAGAAGTTTGTTACATACTCTTCTCACCATCATCAAAAAAAAGAGAAAACGGATTCATACATCACTCACACCATTTCAACATTCACTCTTCACCAATAACATCTTCTTCTTCATCAACAAACAAAACAGATATCAAGCTCCTTCATCTCCTTCATCCACCTCACAGCATCATTGTTCTGCAAATCAAAACCGAAATTCACTTTCATTCCTCACCAATAACAGAATCCATTCATCGACAAAAAAAAAGCCGCGTCACGCATCACACTATCAACAAGCAGCTCACTTTTCTTCGACTCTCATCACCATCACCGTGTCGTTCGTCGGATCGATATCCGCGGCAGCTTCATCAGCATCCCGTAGCAGCGTCATCATCAACACAGCTTCCATATGAATTTGACATCACACCACGAACAACAAAACCGATTCCACTTCCCTTCACCATAACTGATTTTTGCTTCATCAATAACAAAGAAAGCTTCGCAAACGGTTCCGATCTTCATAAATCCGTTCATCATCTATTTTACTGAGAAGGAATTTCGCAATCGTTAGCGTCAGCAAACCACTTTTCCTCACCAATTGAAATCAACGGCGATGCTACGACAATCTTCTTCATCGAAGAAGGACTGAAGCTCATCATCGCTTTACTTCGAGCCAAGAACAAAAAGCTTCATCGTCGCTTGCTTTAGCCATTCGAGCCAGTGTCCTCATCGGCTTCGTTGGAAGGAGGCGAAATCAAATAGCGTCAAGCTTCTTCGTTGAAGATTGTTCGTCGATTTGCAGGTAACTTCAATCTCTCATAACGTGATGTGTTGCTACGTATCTTTGGCTCTGTTTTTTTTATTTCTGTTTGTGTGTTTGAGGTTGGAGTGGGTAAGGGTATGTAGGTTGAGCGGCGGAGTCGTGAAGAGGAGAGCGGAGGACGAAAGCTCATGTGTGGCGGTGCAGTTTTGTTTGAGGAGGAAGAGAGTTGGCCGGTGAGGCTTCAGCCGGCGTCGGCGCCGTTCTTGGAGGAGTTAAAGGGGAAGTCAGTGAGATAGAGAGATTTAGGTTTATTCTTGTTTGTTTGTTTTCATGTTAAAGAGGTTAAGAGTATTAAAAAAATATTGATAAGGAAAGAAATTGAGACTACCGAGACGATAAGAGGATAGCTTGGGAAGATTTTTGCTGTTTTGGTCCATACCGGCGGTGACACTTGTCACCGTCCGGTAGGGCTTCCCCTCCAATCGCGTGTGTCCACCATAGCCCATGTGTCAACGAAATCCTTGGGCTGAATCAAGTTGATTTTCGCACCCCTACCCTGTCTGGCCCAAACGAATTCAGCCAAAAGCCTTTACCAATCGCACCTCCCTTCAATTTCTTTTATTTTTCTTTTCCAACTTAATTTTTCTTTTATTTCAGTTTGCTTTTAATTCATTTAAAATAGTTTTATTCACCCTAAAATTCTCAAATAAATCATAGATGTTCCTTTGTGTCTCTAGTATTTTGTCATATTTTTATTTCATTTTTTTCATTGATCCACGTGCCAGAAATAATTCACCAATGTGCATAGCTTCTCTTGATTCTTTTCTTGACCATTCTGTCTTGTTTATTTTCTATAGACTTCAATATTTGGATTTTTGATCCCATTCTTTTTGCATTGTGTTCCTAAGATCTTTTAGTTTTCATGTGATTTTTCTCAGAATTTTTAGGAAATTATTTCTTGAGTTTTGATCTGGTATCTTGTGATGTAAGTTTTCTGTCCTAGCTTGTGTTTATACATCCATTTGACCTAGTTCCTTTCTGAATTTTTGCAAATACTTTTGGAAAGTTGATATAATGTGTTTTAAGATCATTTGGTTCCAGTTGTAGATTTTTTATATGACTGGTTGATTATTTATGGATTTTTGTTCTCACCTTGTCCCATTTTGCTTCTTTTGGTTCATTAGATCTCTTATAAGCTTAGAAGGGCACTTGTGCCAACTTCTTCTTCTTGTTTGGGGTTCCTTTGGGGTATGGGTACCTTCCTGGTCCTAGGATAGGTCTTGGTTATTCTGAATTTTTGAGTTTGCTTCATATTCAAGTCATTTGTTTCTTTAAGTGTTTAAATTCCATCTTTTGGTTCCATGACTTCTATTTTGATATTGTTTGGTATTGTGTGACTTCTCTCTTCATCTTGCTGGACTCTTAAGCCATTCTTTATGCCATTTTGATTCTGGTTTTGAACTTTGTGCTTGTATTTTGTGTGTTTTGCATTACATCTTTCATAAGTGTGCATTTGTTTCCATATGTATTCATGTTGCCCCATTTTAGGTCATAAGTTTCTCATCTTCATTTCTTTGAGTTGAATTAGCATTAAGCATTTGTTTACTTCATTTCACTTCTGATTGTTGGATGATGTTATGTTAATTTGTTCATTTTTGTTCACGTGTGCATACTAACCTTGCAGGGGCTATGGTAAGTGTGAGATGTGGGAATTGAGTTCCACATCTCCAATTCTCATATTTCCCTCTTACGTTTGTGTGAACTAACCCCTTATTGTTGGGCTTAGGCCTTTCTCATCCCTTATTCTATCTTCTTCTTCCTTCTTCATTAGGATAGAAACCTCACTAACCTTTAGGATATCCATGCATGTGAATACTTAGGATTATTTTAGTCCCCCTTTAGAATTTTTCCTTTGAGATCCTTTGGCGCTCTCTCTCTTCTCATCTTCAAACTTAATTCTAATTCATTTAATAAAGGTTGAGTACTTTCATGTGACATGAGACTTTGATATGAGATGCTCACATGCGTTCCATTTCGGGGCGAGGTGTGAGTCATCACTCGTGGTGGATAGGTCTTAGCATGAGTACCTCACAAAGAAAAGCTAAAAAACACTTCTTAACCAAAAAACCACAAAAACACTTAATAATGATAATAGGTTAGTGTGCTTGAGCCTTCACTTGTGGGACTAGCTTTGGGGATTTCCTCCATAGATAGGTGTGCCTCTTGCGCATTCCATTTCGGGATGATGTGAGATGTACACATCCCATTGAGTAAGACTTAGGTACACTTACCTATGCAAACCTTCACTCATAAAAGCTTCTAAAAAACACCAAACAAACAATAAACGTCTTTCCTTCGGGAATTCTTCTCTCATCTCATTCGCTTCGTCCGCGAACTTGCTCCTACTTGTCACTTTGCAAGACGGTAACACACTCGTCGTCCGAGCCTGCAACACCTGAGCAATGGCATAGGTAGTTCAAGCCTTAATTCACAAGCAATTTCTTTTCTACCCCTAGTTAGGGGAACTATGGCGTCTCTGATCCTCATTATCCTGATGAGGTACGTAGGCAGCGGGGTAGGGCCCGTTCGAGCACAATCTTTATTTTCCCTACATTTTTTCTCTTTGTTTCATATTCATTGCTTTTCTCAGTTTCTTTTCCAGTTCCAGTTTCTTTTCATTTTCATTTCTTTGCTGCAGTTTTCATACCCTCACCCTTTGAAACAGTTTCTTTTGCAAGCGTGGATCCCGTCGGGTACGGCGGACGATCTGGGTGCTAATACCTTCCCAGGTCGTAACCGACTCCCGAACTCAGATCTTTGGTTCCCAGGACCTTGTCCTTTCCTTCTTCCTCAGGTTTGTGCAACATTACCTTTCCCATTCATTCGGGATAAAAATGTCTGGCTGGCGACTCTAACCTTTCCGCGCCACTTTCGCGTTTGTACTAGGATGAAAATCCCGGGAGCGACAGCTGGCGACTCTGCTGGGGATTGCACACCAGATGATCTCTGGTTCCCCTGTGAGTCTCTCCTAGCGCCTGTGTGTTGCTGTTTCATTGGGTGATGTTTGTTTGAGGTGGCTTGTTGTATTGTATTGTTGTTGTTTACAGCTTTATTTACAGCTTTATTTACAGTTTTCAGTATTTATTTTCCGCATCATATATATCATACTGGACTGTCTGGACTGTTTTTCTGTTTGGTGGGCTTGGGTGATACTATTTCTGAGAGATAAGCCAAGTACCCGGCTTGAGTGCACCCTAGGATTAGAGTGGACATATTGTACTCGCATGTGGCATGATGAGTGGCGATGTGTTTCACGCCCAGATTGCGACTGTCTTGGAAATATCTTGTGTGGGGATTTCCTCCACTTCGGGATAGGACCTTGATAGTTATGTGCATCTGGGGACCGATCATTGAGAACCTTTGTGGAAACAACCCTCTCCAGTGGTGGCAGTGGCAGACCACATTTTGTGGCAAACCCATTCGCACCCGAGGGTCCACTGGGGACTCGCATAGGATGGCCTGGTTCTCTTATAGGAACTCAGTCAAAGCATCTGGTCGTATGACATTAGTATTGTATCCTACGGGCTGAATGTACTATTGTTTCTCGATTTCAGCGCTTGAAGCTGAGAACTTATAGGGGATGCTTGTTTTTCCCGGACTCAGCTGAGGCCTCCCTGCGTAGTACATAATGCCTAACCGATTCCCTGATTTGGTCATGAGCCATTTCTCGGAAATGGTGAAAGTATTATTGTTATTCGGCTTTGAGAGTCCGTGATGTTTGACCCGGAGCACACCTGTGAGATCGGGAATGGGTTTACAGGTTTGCAGGAACCCTTGACCTCAACATACACTTCATCATCAGTGTGATCTTATGTTTTGATCCGGTTACTATGGTTCTGGAGTTCTTGATCCTTGGTTTTGAGTTCTTATCAGATGGTTATTATTCAGAGGACATATATCATCGGTTACTCGGTTCTCAGTTCAGTGTTCCGTATCCAGACAGACACCAGTTCTCGATCGCCTGCCAGTTGCATACATGCCATCATAGCATTCTAGCATACATGTTCAGTTATTTCTGAGGATCTCATCCCTGAATTATTTCTGTTGGATTTTTGTACTAAATATGGATCGAAGCAGATAGATTCTTTGGAAATAACCGAACATGGCATCTCATAGCATTTGCATTGCATTTCTGTTTCACAGGCAGGGCTCATCCGTTCTTTGTTCACCATCTGTAGTTGAGACTCCAGCTCTCGTATCAGACTTGAGGCAACTTTTGAGAAGATCATGGACCCTGGAGAGCAAAGCCAGTCTGCAAGTGTTGGATTGACAAAAGATCAGTGGGACCAACTTATAGAGGCTATGATGACTTTGGCAAGGCAGGATGACCGTAATTCCGCTCAAGCTCAGCCTGTACAGACCCCTGTTGGGAATCCAGATGTTCAAGAGCGCCAGGTCGCCCGAAGTGGACATTCTTCTTCTGTTGATGCTGCAGATTATCACAGTTTTGCTTTCACTATGCCAGATCCTCAAGAGGCAATCCCTGTAGTGAGAATCCATGATCCACGAGTTGTGGAGAGGGAGGAAAGATTCTGTGTGTTGGAAGAAGAGATCAAAACCCTTCAAAGTCGTAATGTCATTGATCTAAGTGCTGCAAGCATGTGTCTGGTGCATGGCCTGGTAATACCTCCAAAGTTCAAAGTGCCGAAGTTTGAAAATTACAAAGGGGATAGTTGTCCAAGGCAGCATTTGGTGAGATTTTGCAGAAGGATGGCCTCACATGAGCATAATGACAAATTGATGATTCATTGTTTCCAATACAGTCTGAGTGAGGCATCGTCGAGTTGGTATATGCAGTTAGAGAGCAGTCGTATCCAATCATGGTCGGACCTAGCCAGTGCCTTTGTGAAGCAGTATGACTACAATCTTGACAGGGCTCTTAGCCGCATGGATTTGCAAGTTTTATCCCAGGGAGATGGCAAATCTTTCAGAGAGTATGCACAGAGGTGGAGAGAAATAGCTGCTCGGGTGCAACCCCCGCTATCAGACAGAGAATTGGTTGATCTTTTCATAGAGACCTTACAGGGGCCGTATTTGGAGAGGTTGAGTGGCAGTGGAGCTTCGAGTTTCTCAGACTTGGTGATAGTTGGAGAACACATTGAGAGTTTTATCAAGATGGGAAAGATCCAAGGCATTTTAGATAGCTCAGCTGAAGAGAATGAATCTTTTATTAGTACCCAAGGAAAGGATGTGATTGATGCAATCTGGGAAGATCCTTCAACTCCATTGACCTATCCACATTACCCATGCATTTCAGCTGCTCAGAGTCAGCAACCTTCTGAATCCGTATGTCAGATTTCAGTTAATAGTGAACCTCCTAAGTATCAACAACGACCATGCCAACAGCAGAATACTCCGCAAAGGCGTCGTTACTACACTAAGAGATCCAAGAGGTATTTCGATCCATTGCCAGTACCATATAGTCAGATACTCCCATGCCTGATCGATAGTGGATTGATAGTGCCGAAGAAGCCGGGTCCAGTGCCTTCTCCATATCCACCAAGTTTTGATCCCAATGTTCAATGTGGATTCCATGGCAATGCACCAGGACATTCAGCTGAAGAATGCAAGCCTCTCAGGGATAAGGTTCAAGATTTGATTGAGTCTGGGTTGATTTCAGTGACGCCTCAGGGCATTCAAGTTAACAAGTCTCCGTTTGGTCATGTGGGTTCGTCAGCTCATGTTATGGAGGAATTTATTGAAGATATATGTGAAGGTGATTCTCAGTTTGATTCTGAAGAGCGGCTATGTACATCACTTTGATCCCTTTTGAGGGGAACTACATCGCTCTGATTCTTCATTGGTCTTTGGTCAATGGAGATACGTAGGCAGAAGATCGTCAGGTCTTTCCGAGCAACCTTAGGTGTCAACTTATGTGGCAATTTCATCTCAGTGTCACTCTTCTTTTCAGACATCTTGTGTCAATGTTTGAATGTCGGAAGCTTCAGGTCAGAATAATTGGAATGAAGTACGGTGTTGACATGTTGTCAGCGGATTGAAGACTGCAGATCTTATCAGAAAAAGCTGCTGACGACTGAAAGTATTCAAGATCGACAAGTCCAGACGGAGTCAAGTCTCCTCAATAATGGCATTGCTCATTTTCTTTACTGCATTTTCATGTATTGATTTTATATGTTTGTTTGAACATTTGTATGCTTGCATGAAACTTGTTTGCTTTTTGAATGTTAATCATAATGAAATGCACATGTTTTTCTTGAAGTAATTAATTCGTGTTTTTACTTTTGTGAATGTGCATTGCAATACCAACTGTTGTTCTTAAATTCTGTGATGGAGGATGACGAAATGAAAACGCAAAAATCTCCAATTGAGCGCTCTTGAATAAGACCCTGTTGACGATGTACAGGCATTGTTTCAAATTCCCAAACAACGGAGATATAAGGGAGATAAACCTTCGTTAACCCCTTTGAGCCTTGAAGTAGGAGTTTCTTTTCACATAAAAAAAACCCTCACATTTAACCCGGGGCAGGGTAGGTGTCAGCTAGTTGGACCAGGAGTTCATGCTTTCATAAAGGAATGTATCTGAGGAACCTTAACATTTCATTGTACCAAATCAAGAGGTCCAAAGACCGAAAACTACCATGGTTATTCCTTAACAACCAGAAAGTGAGACAGTCACAACCCTTACAAAACAGTCAAGACAAACAGTGTCACACGACTTGTTCGAAAAGAAGAAGAAAAAAAGTAAAAAGAAATAAATAGCCCGCTAAGTCGAAACTTGAAAACAAGCGACTTAGGAAAAATTAGGGCATCCCGCTGGACTCCAATTGCAAAAGATTTACAAGAATCGGTCCAGGCAAAAGTTAGGGATAAGAAAAAGAATGAAAAAGAGGAAAGACGAAAAGGATTGCACAAGAAAGATCCTTGAGCAAAAACAAGTCGTGTGATACGGACACAAAAGACAATATGGGTGACTGTTATCCCAACAACAACCTCAATGGTGCTTAAACTGTTAGAATAATGGTTCCTCAATCAACACGAAACCCTTTTGAAAGGTGAGTGCTTGTGAAAACTAGCTGAACATAGGAATGGAAGGACATCACGAAGATGGGTGGGCACATATTAACTTTGAGCCTATATCTTTGTTTCTATAACCGTGAGCCAGACCACGATACAACCCTTAAAAGTCCTAATTGAAGCAGGGTTAATTCGAGAGCGTGCCACCATGAGATAGCGTTCCTGACTCCTACGAGTTGTGCTAAAAGACTCTCGTTGGTATTGCATATGCATGTTTATTTCATAAAAAATATTGTACTGTCTTAACCAGTGATTCGTTCATAAACGACATCTTTTCAATAAAAGCTTCAAGATTAACATGTGTTGCATTAGAATTTTCATTCTCAGAATAAGACATTTTCTGCTTGCATACATTTGTTTGGCATCAAATAAGTCCACATATGGAACCTCAGTCTAGAAGCTTAATCTTGCCAAGTTGAGAAGGCGGAAACTTCTGAAGGACATTCATGCCAATGGACCTTTTTCCAAGAAACTCCTTTGAATATGGACTTTTCTAACCAGTTGGGTTAAATGCAGCCAATCAGGGGCAATAACGTCGATCAATCTCTTCAACAGCCAATCTGGGGCAATCACTTCGAGATTTAAATCTCTCACAAAGAAGTTAGTATGGGTGTCTGTCTCCAAAGTAACACTCGTACTAGGGCAGGTCACCCAAGAAACACTAGAAGTTACTTTCTCCAGAAGATGGTTAATCAGATGCACCTACCCAGGTTCAGAATACTGGGGCAGAGCACCCCATGATGAGGTGAGATCTTGGGGAAATTTCCTTCGTGGACCATATAGTTTGAGGTGGCTACTTTGAGACATTCAAGAGTTTGAAAATACTGAAGCATTTCAGATGCTAAGTTTTCTGTAAAATCCTCTTAATATGATATTATGGTATGCAAGGCCGTTCCCAGAATGAATGTCTGACGATTTATCCCAGTAGGGTGCGGGAAGCATATTTTCCTAATCAGAGAATTTCTCCTCAGTCGTTATGGTTACCTCATCTGATCATTGTACACGACTAAAGTCCAATAGTCATTGGCATCTTCAAGGTTAAAGTCCGATCTTTGTCGGCATCTCCTCTACTATGACATGTTGGAATCTATATGCGTTCAGCCTCTCACTTCAGTTGAGTATGACAATTTTCACTTTGGTTTTCTTCGACCCTTGAGTCGATATCATCGCTTCTGTTTTCTCAACCCTCGAGTTGATGTTGTTTTGTTTTCCTCGACCCTCGAGTCGACATTGTCATCTTGTTCCCTCAACCCTCGAGTTGATGTTGTTTTGTTTCCTTCGACCCTCGAGTCGATATCATCGCTTCTGTTTTCTCAACCCTCGAGTTGATTTTGTTTTGTTATCCTCGACCCTTGAGTCGATGTTGCTATTTTAATCCCTCAACCCTCGAGTTGATGTTGCTTTATCTTGTTCCACGACCCTCGAGTTGATGTTGTTGTCATCTTGTTTCCTCAACCCTCGAGTTGATGTTGTTTTGTTATCCTCGACCCTCGAGTCGATGTTGCTATTTTATTCCCTCAACCCTCGAGTTGATGTTGCTTTGTTTTCCTTGACCCTCGAGTCGATATTGTCGTCTTATTCCCTCGACCCTCGAGTCGATGTTGTTGTCGCTTTATTCCTCAACCCTCGAGTTGATGTTGTTGTGTTCTCTTCGACCCTTGAGTCGATATTTCCGTTTCTTACGACCCTTGAGTCGATATCATAGTCTACACTTCTTCAACCCTTGAGTTGATACCCAGTGAATCTGTCATGAAAGGAAATTCAAAATCACAACATCAAAGTTCAACCACTAGATTCATTTATGCCAGGGGCAAGTGTGCATATCTTTGTGCTTACAGGGCACGGTATTTCGCAGTGATGCGAGTTTTTTTTTAAGAATCCTCGTGAGACAAATTCTTTCACAATCTATGTAGTCTGGGGAAGTTATGTCAAGATTCTATGAATCTCTAAAGAGTTTGAGGACTTGGGCATTTCGGATGTCATGTCTTCTGTAAAATCCTCTTAGGTTGATCTTCAAGCAGTCAACTAGTCCAGAAAAGGCAAGAGGTCACTAGATGATATTCCCCACAGAGTTCATATTGGATTTTAATCTCCGTCCGTGAAATATTTCCCAGCAAAGTTGCCGTACTTTTGGGTATTTTGATGACACAGCCGGTATTCATCACCTCGGTCAGATGGGTATTCAGACCTCTTGACTTGTCTTCCCTTGCAGAGTTGTAACTTTTGCGGCCAATCAGGCATTTATCTGTTGCTTGTCTGAAATCCTCGACGCTCGTTTGTGTTGACCCTTTGGTTGATCGTTTGCTTTCCCAGCAGTGGTTATGATTACTTTGATTTTGCTCGTTTGCAAATTCCCAACACTCGTCTGTGTTGTGGTTATCTTTGATGATTGCTCGTCTGCAACTCCTCAACACTCGTTTGTGTTGTGATATCACATTTGTTGTTGCTCGTCTGCAACTTCCCAACACTCGTCTGTGTTTGGTTATAATCATTTGCTGTTGCTCGTCTGCAACTTCCCAACACTTGTCTGTGTTCTGATATGATATTTGTTGTTGCTCGTCTGCAACTCCCAACACTCGTCTGTGTTTGGTACTGGATCCTTCGCTGCACTCGTCTGTGCCTTGACATGTATTCTCTATTGTTGCTCGTCTGCAACTGTCCAGCACTCGCATGTGTTTGGTTGAAGCTCGTCTGCTTCTATCCCCCAGAAGTCGTTTGTTGGTTTGAAGCTCGTCTGCTTTGCCTAGATACTCGTCTGTATCATCCTCAGCACTTGTTTGTGCTAGCTTGCACCTGAATGTGAAGATTTTCTGTTTATCCTGATATCTCTGTTGCTACTTCAAATGCTCGTCTGTGTTTGAATTTCTGGTATTCGTCTATACCAGTTGATGATACTCGTCTATATCATTGCTTGAGGCACTCGTCTGTGTTTCTCAGATCATCGTCTGATACTCGTCTGTATCATTGACTGATGGCACTCGTCTGTGTTATCTTGATGATCATCCAATACTCGTCTGTATTGAAGAGGTTTCAAATCCCGACAGTGGGAATTATATGTCGAAATGGTTACCGGTCCTGGCGTAACAGGTAAATCCGAAGGAGACTCGTCTGTCTCATGCTATATGCAGCTTGAAGACTCGTCTATCTCAGATTGTTGTATTGCAGTGTTCTGAGGACTCGTCTGTCCATCTCCTGGCGTCACAGGATTTTTTGAAGGCTCGTCTGGCTCAGTTACAAGTTCTTGCAATGTTTGAGGACTCGTTTATCCAACACCTGGCGTCACAGGATTGTTTGAAGACTCGTCTGTCTTAGCACTCTTATTCCAAATATCAGTTTCAACTTGGAAGAAGCTCGTCTGCTTTTTCTCATCTTCAGTCACCAAAGCGTCATTTGGTTGGGTTTATTTCCCGGCGGTGCATTCTTAGTCAGAGTGCAAATTTCTGGTCTTCTTGGTATTCAATCACAGTTTATCTTGAATGGTCGATAGCTCGTGCTACCGTCCTTTTCAGATTAACAGATGATTGAATAGGGGCAGCTGTAGCACCCCAAATTTTCCCTCTCATTTTCATAGCATTTAGCATATCATTTTTATATTTCGCACCACATCATTAGCATAGAAAGATGAAGCATAACATACGTAACATAACATAGGGTTGGCAGTGATTTCACTTCAAGTGTGGTTGTTCAGCTCACGATTCGATTCAGAAGGCAGTTTGACCTAATCTTGGTCAAATTATCAGGAGATTATTTCAGCTTCAAAATTCTTCGTGTTTCAGGCAGTATGTATTCAGCGTTAGGTTCTGGGATGTGCGGAGGTTCTTTAGTCTATCGAACAGTGGTTCGTGTGGAAGTTTGATGCATATAGGCTTGATTGAGTGTTTGATAATTCATCAGTGGTTCATATGTGAGTTTATTTTCCCTGAGATTGATTCAGATGGATCCAAACGATTCAAGGTTTATCGGGCAGAGATTCAAAAGGTGCAAGTGGATAAACGTCGTCTTAGTTGTGATTTGTTCAGCGGTTCATGATTGGTTTTAATCAATCGGTTTTTGTGGAAGTCGTGCAAAACTAGTTTCATTTGGAAATCAAGACTTTATGGTCGTGCGTGTGGTGGTCGTTTCCTTTTAGAAAAGAAAGTCATTGCTTAATATCCCATTTTATCCATATACAAACAAGGCTACATTTCATGTTTATCCCATTTTTCCGTCAAATTTCATATATCCATTATTATTTTTATTAAATCCAAATTATATCATATTTTTAAATATCCTTCTTTTTTATTTCTATGACCATAAAGTGTGAGGCCTTTTTATCATCATAAGCCCATTTTCTTAAAACACCAATCCAAAGTCCATTACCACATTATTGCAACAACAATAAAAATACAAAAGGAAAAAAGAGGTTAAAAAAAAAGGGGGGAGGGCAAGTTGTAAAGCATGCTGACGATGCTTCATGGTACACACCACACCAATTTCTGAACATTTGCCAAGCCAATCTCAGCCGTATTCCCAAGCCAAGCCACATACATGCTTTTATCACTACACACATCAAAAAGAAAACACAGCCGAATACAATAAAATGCAGGAAGTTTCAGCATGGTCACGCAGAATGAATCACGCATTACGCATTGAAACCACACCGCACGGTACTACACGCGCACATCAGGCTCATGAGCATCCAAAAACTCAACAGAAACGAAAAAGAAAAGGCAGTGGAGATTGAAAGAAGAAAATTTTCCAAAAAAAAAGGAATTTCATTAACAGAATGATAAAAAAAAATGATTCGCATCTATCCTCACAAAAATCTCGTAACTCCTTGATTACACAAAAAAAAATCATAACTGAATTAAAGAAAAGGAGAAGTTTGTTACATACTCTTCTCACCATCATCAAAAAAAAAGAGAAAACGGATTCATACATCACTCACACCATTTCAACATTCACTCTTCACCAATAACATCTTCTTCTTCATCAACAAACAAAACAGATATCAAGCTCCTTCATCTCCTTCATCCACCTCACAGCATCACTGTTCTGCAAATCAAAACCGAAATTCACTTTCATTCCTCACCAATAACAGAATCCATTCATCGACAAAAAAAAAGCCGCGTCACGCATCACACTATCAACAAGCAGCTCACTTTTCTTCGACTCTCATCACCATCACCGTGTCGTTCGTCGGATCGATATCCGCGGCAGCTTCATCAGCATCCCGTAGCAGCGTCATCATCAACACAGCTTCCATATGAATTTGACATCACACCACGAACAACAAAACCGATTCCACTTCCCTTCACCATAACTGATTTTTGCTTCATCAATAACAAAGAAAGCTTCGCAAACGGTTCCGATCTTCATAAATCCGTTCATCATCTATTTTACTGAGAAGGAATTTCGCAATTGTTAGCGTCAGCAAACCACTTTTCCTCACCAATTGAAATCAACGGTGATGCTACGACAATCTTCTTCATCGAAGAAGGACTGAAGCTCATCATCGCTTTACTTCGAGCCAAGAACAAAAAGCTTCATCATCGCTTGCTTTAGCCATTCGAGCCAGTGTCCTCGTCGGCTTCGTTGGAAAGACGCGAAATCAAATAGCGTCAAGCTTCTTCGTTGAAGATTGTTCGTCGATTTGCAGGTAACTTCAATCTCTCATAACGTGATGTGTTGCTACGTATCTTTGGCTCTGTTTTTTTTATTTCTGTTTGTGTGTTTGAGGTTGGAGTGGGTAAGGGTATGTTGGTTGAGAGGAGGAGTCGTGAAGAGGAGAGCGGAGGACGAAAGCTCATGTGTGGCGGTGCAGTTTTGTTGGAGGAGGAAGAGAGTTGGCCGGTGAGGCTTCAGCCGGCGTCGGCGCCGTTCTTGGAGGAGTTAGAGGGGAAGTCAGTGAGATAGAGAGATTTAGGTTTATTCTTGTTTGTTTGTTTTCATGTTAAAGAGGTTAAGAGTATTAAAAAAATATTGATAAGGAAAGAAATTGAGACTACCGAGACGATAAGAGGATAGCTTGGGAAGATTTTTGCTGTTTTGGTCCATACCGGCGGTGACACTTGTCACCGTCCGGTAGGGCTTCCCCTCCAATCGCGTGTGTCCACCATAGCCCATGTGTCAACGAAATCCTTGGGCTGAATCAAGTTGATTTTCGCACCCCTACCCTGTCTGGCCCAAACGAATTCAGCCAAAAGCCTTTACCAATCGCACCTCCCTTCAATTTCTTTTATTTTTCTTTTCCAACTTAATTTTTCTTTTATTTCAGTTTGCTTTTAATTCATTTAAAATAGTTTTATTCACCCTAAAATTCTCAAATAAATCATAGATGTTCCTTTGTGTCTCTAGTATTTTGTCATATTTTTATTTCATTTTTTTCATTGATCCACGTGCCAGAAATAATTCACCAATGTGCATAGCTTCTCTTGATTCTTTTCTTGACCATTCTGTCTTGTTTATTTTCTATAGACTTCAATATTTGGAGTTTTGATCCCATTCTTTTTGCATTGTGTTCCTAAGATCTTGTAGTTTTCATGTGATTTTTCTCAGAATTTTTAGGAAATTATTTCTTGAGTTTTGATCTGGTATCTTGTGATGTAAGTTTTCTGTCCTAGCTTGTGTTTATACATCCATTTGACCTAGTTCCTTTCTGAATTTTTGCAAATACTTTTGGCAAGTTGATATAATGTGGTTTAAGATCATTTGGTTCCAGTTGTAGATTTTTTATATGACTGGTTGATTATTTATGGATTTTTGTTCTCACCTTGTCCCATTTTGCTTCTTTTGGTTCATTAGATCTCTTATAAGCTTAGAAGGGAACTTGTGCCAACTTCTTCTTCTTGTTTGGGGTTCCTTTGGGGTATGGGTACCTTCCTGGTCCTAGGATAGGTCTTGGTTATTCTGAATTTTTGAGTTTGCTTCATATTCAAGTCATTTGTTTCTTTAAGTGTTTAAATTCCATCTTTTGGTTCCATGACTTCTATTTTGATATTGTTTGGTATTGTGTGACTTCTCTCTTCATCTTGCTGGACTCTTAAGCCATTCTTTATGCCATTTTGATTCTGGTTTTGAACTTTGTGCTTGTATTTTGTGTGTTTTGCATTACATCTTTCATAAGTGTGCACTTGTTTCCATATGTATTCATGTTGCCCCATTTTAGGTCATAAGTTTCTCATCTTCATTTCTTTGAGTTGAATTAGCATTAAGCATTTGTTTACTTCATTTCACTTCTGATTGTTGGATGATGTTATGTTAATTTGTTCATTTTTGTTCACGTGTGCATACTAACCTTGCAGGGGCTATGGTAAGTGTGAGATGTGGGAATTGAGTTCCACATCTCCAATTCTCATATTTCCCTCTTACGTTTGTGTGAACTAACCCCTTGTTGTTGGGCTTAGGCCTTTCTCATCCCTTCTTCTATCTTCTTCTTCCTTCTTCATTAGGATAGAAACCTCACTAACCTTTAGGATATCCATGCATGTGAATACTTAGGATTATTTTAGTCCCCCTTTAGAATTTTTCCTTTGAGATCCTTTGGCGCTCTCTCTCTTCTCATCTTCAAACTTAATTCTAATTCATTTAATAAAGGTTGAGTACTTTCATGTGACATGAGACTTTGATATGAGATGCTCACATGCGTTCCATTTCGGGGCGAGGTGTGAGTCATCACTCGTGGTGGATAGGTCTTAGCATGAGTACCTCACAAAGAAAAGCTAAAAAACACTTCTTAACCAAAAAACCACAAAAACACTTAATAATGATAATAGGTTAGTGTGCTTGAGCCTTCACTTGTGGGACTAGCTTTGGGGATTTCCTCCATAGATAGGTGTGCCTCTTGCGCATTCCATTTCGGGATGATGTGATATGTACACATCCCATTGAGTAAGACTTAGGTACACTTACCTATGCAAACCTTCACTCATAAAAGCTTCTAAAAAACACCAAACAAACAATAAACGTCTTTCCTTCGGGAATTCTTCTCTCATCTCATTCGCTTCGTCCGCGAACTTGCTCCTACTTGTCACTTTGCAAGACGGTAACGCACTCGTCGTCCGAGCCTGCAACACCTGAGCAATGGCATAGGCAGTTCAAGCCTTAATTCACAAGCAATTTCTTTTCTACCCCTAGTTAGGGGAACTACGGCGTCTCTGATCCTCATTATCCTGATGAGGTACGTAGGCAGCGGGGTAGGGCCCGTTCGAGCACGATCTTTATTTTCCCTACATTTTTTCTCTTTGTTTCATATTCATTGCTTTTCTCAGTTTCTTTTCCAGTTCCAGTTTCTTTTCATTTTCATTTCTTTGCTGCAGTTTTCATACCCTCACCCTTTGAAACAGTTTCTTTTGCAAGCGTGGATCCCGTCGGGTACGGCGGACGATCTGGGTGCTAATACCTTCCCAGGTCGTAACCGACTCCCGAACTCAGATCTTTGGTTCGCAGGACCTTGTCCTTTCCTTCTTCCTCAGGTTTGTGCAACATTACCTTTCCCATTCATTCGGGATAAAAATGTCTGGCTGGCGACTCTAACCTTTCCGCGCCACTTTCGCGTTTGTACTAGGATGAAAATCCCGGGAGCGACAGTTTACAATAGGCTTAGAGAAAGAACCTAAACCTGAAGTCATTGCTGCAGCCTTACACTTGAAGAAATCAGACATTGTCCTAGAAACGAGAAGCGGAGTTAAGGGTATTCTTGCTAAGGTGTTGATAGAGAAGGCTCAAGTGTTCTTGAAAGCTATGAGCTATGATGCTTTTGAGGAGATCTTAGCCTTGTTGATCTATGGCTTAGTGTTGTTCCCCAATCCAGATCAGTTCATAGACGTTCATGCCATTAACATATTTCTGAGTCACAATCCATTGCCTACATTGCTTGGAGACATTCTGCACTCTCTTCATACTCGTACTACAAAGGCACGAGGAACTCTGATGTGCTGCATACCTTTGCTATCTAGGTGGTTTATTTCTCACCTTCCTCGATCAGTGATGAAGAATGAACAAGGGTTCAGGTGGTCCAACAGGATCATGTCACTCTCGCATTCAGACATTCATTGGTGCTCCAGATCCATGGAGAACGTTACTATCATTGACCGTTGTGGGGAATTTCCTAATGTGCCACTTCTAGGCATAAAAGGAGGCATTACTTACAACCCTTCTTTAGCTTTACGACAGTTTGGTTACGCTCGGAGTGATGGTCCACATGACATGTTGATTCAGGGTATTGTGTTTGACTACGACAACGATCTTCAAGGTTACCGTCAGAGGTTCATACGAGCATGGGGAAAAGTGAACAAGGTTGACAGCAAGACTCTGGAGCCCAAGTACACTATTCCTATGGAAGCTTATCTCAGATGGGTGCGATCTCGTGCTCAGACTCTTATGATGCCATATCCTGCCATCCTGCCAGTTACTATGGAGCCTGTTGCTGAAGGGGATACTTCTTATACCATCCTTCACCCAGACATGCCCACTGACATGGAAGACTTGCAGAGATCCTGGATCCAGTTGAAGGAGCAAAGGGATACTTTTGAGACTCATTACAAAGCAAGTCAAGAAAGAATCCTGGAGCTAACAAAGCAACTTCACGAGGAGCGGAATCTCAACTCATACCTCAACACAAAGAGGAAACGTCCATGGGAGACTTAAAACCCCATCTTTTGTATTTATTTCATTTCATTTTGTAAGCCCAAGGGGCAAACAAATTTATTACTAATAAAAGTTTACTTTCTTGGTTGTTTAAGCAAATTTAAATCCTGTGGTCCTTGAAAACATTGCATACGCATTAACATATCATTGCATCACAGGTTTATTGTGCACAGGTTTCTTATCTTCTCGCTGTTTATTTCAGCAATGACTCTTGAACAAACAGTTAAGGATCTCCAGGCACAAAATGCACAGTTCCAAGAGCTGATCCTGAACTTGTCCAAGGGGCAGGATGAATTGAAGACACTGCTGGCCAAGAAGACTAAGAAGACTAGAAGGTCAGGTTGCCTGATCAACATGGGAAGAAGGTTCAGAGGTCCTGTCAAGACCAAAGAACAGGTTGAAGATTATGAGTCTGAAGAGTCTGAGAAGGAGGGAGGCAGTCTCCACAATACAATGGGGGACTCTGATTCTGAAGCTAACTACTATCATGAGCCTAATGAAGATAAGTTCAAAATGCTGGTAGATAGAATGGATGCTATGGAATTGCAAAAGTCTTCTGGGCTGGATTTTGAAGACTTGAGTTTGATATCTGGGGTGGTTATACCCATTGGTTTCAAGGTTCCTACTTTCGTTGTTTATGATGGTGTCTCTTGTCCCAAGCTGCATCTGAGGTCTTATGTCCGGAGAATCCAACCCCATACTGCTGATAAAAAGTTGTGGATCCATTTCTTCCAAGAGAGCTTATCTGGAGCTCAATTGGAATGGTACTATCAGTTGGAGAGTGTCAACATCCGTGATTGGAATGATCTTGCTGAAGCCTTCTATAAGCAGTATCAATACAATGCTGACCTAGCCCTTACTCGCATGCAACTTCAGAGCATGTCTATGGGTGCTAAAGAGAGCTTCAAGGAGTATGCTCAGAAGTGGAGAGACTTGGCTAGAAGAGTGCAACCACCTCTAACTGACAGGGAGTTAGTTGATATGTTCATGTGTACGTTGAATGGTCATTTTTACAGTCATCTCATTGGAAGCTCATCATCTGGCTTCACTGAGTTGATAATGACAGGAGAGCGCGTAGAAAGTGGTATAAGGAGTGGCAAGATTCAAGTGGGTGCTTCTTCATCAGGTGCTGCAAAGAAGCCTCCCAGTGGGAAGAAAGAGGCAAATGCTGTTTATGGTCAACCTGATCGTAATAGAAGGCATCAGTCTGTGAGTGCAGTTCATATCTCCAATCCAACTGCTGCAACACCAGAGCAGCCACAGGGAAATCAACAGAGGGCTAGAAGGCAGTTCACTAAGATCAATATGTCAATGGCCCAAGCCTTGCAACACTTGTTAAAGTCTGAACTTATCACTCTGAAAGATCCTCCTCAGAATCCTAATGTTACCTCTCCCAGGTACAATCCTAATGCACGATGTGCATATCATTCGAATTGTCAGGGACATGATACCAATAGTTGCTGGGTACTAAAGAACAAAATTCAAGATATGATTGATGCTGGAGAGATTGAGTTTGACCCTCCGGGTACTCCAAATGTGATTACTGCTCCCATGCCAAATCATGAGAAGACTGTCAATGCAATTGATGAAGATTCACATATTTCCTTAGTTGCAGATTTGACTACACCATTGTCTGTTATCAAGAAGAAGCTAGTACAAGCTGGGTTCTTTCCAGGTTGTCGTGAAGATTGTTTATATTGTACCTATAAGCCGGATAGCTACTGGAGGTTGAGAGATGGAATTCAACGTCTCATGAATAATTACACCATAGTGTTTGAGAGGACTCCACCTTCTGTGGAAAGTATGGTTGATCATATAACTAAAGGTGCGAAGATTGAAGAGGTGGATATGGTTGATAAAGTACCGGTAAAGATTACTTCCAAGGGTCCTGTCAAAATCACTCATAAGGGTCCAATTAAGATTACTGCTGAAGGCCCTGTGAAGATTGTTGCTGAAGCTAGAGTGGCTCCTATGATCATTACCACTCCTGGTCCTATTCCGTATACTTCTGATAGAGCTGTGCCTTGGCATTATGGGTCTGATGTTTATATCCATGGTGTTAAGCAGGAACCCTTAGCTGATATGCCTGTTGATGTTGATAATATTGCTGGATCTAGTAAGATCACACGAAGCGGAAGAGTTTTCTCTCCTCCAATTACCTCCAAGAATGCAGTTACTCCAGCTGCTACCTCCACCACTGATGCTCGGGGCAAAGGTCCTGTTATTGAACCTATACCAACTGATGTGCCAGCTGCTGCTGATCTTTCTAAGCAGATGGAAGAAGTATTGAAAATCATTCGTAAGAGTTATTATGACATTGTTGATCAATTGGGGCATACTCCCTCCAAGATTTCTATGTTGTCTTTACTATTGTGTTCTGAGGCACATGCCAAAGCCTTGATCAAGTTTCTGAAGACTGCTCATGTACCAAATGAGATCTTTGTAGACCAGTTTGAAAATTGTGTTGCACACTTGACCTATGATAATGGGTTAGGTTTCTCCGATGTTGATTTGACTCCGGCCAAGAGAGATCATAATAGGGCTCTACATATCTCTATCGAATGCAGGGGCACTACCCTGTCACATGTATTGATAGACAATGGTTCCTCTCTGAATGTGTTGCCCAAAGAAGTTCTAAATAAGCTTAGTCCTGAAGATGTTGTGTTGAAGCCCAGTAATATAGTGGTGAAGGCTTTTGATGGCTCAAGAAGAGTAGTGCATGGAGAAATTGATCTCCCAATCAAAGTTGGTTCTCAGGTCTTCAGTGCTACCTTTTATGTAATGGATATTCGTCTGTCATATTCTTGTTTGCTGGGACATCCCTGGATCCATGGGGCAGGTGCTGTAACCTCCACTTTACACCAGAAACTGAGATATCCGGTAGAAGGAAAAGTTGTCACTGTTTATGGAGAGGAAGGGTATATGATTAGCCATGTGAACACCTTTAAATATCTTGAAGTGGAAGGTGAATATGTTGAAACTCCGTGTCAGACGTTTGAAGTGGTTCCTTGGATTGTTAATGACTATGAAGCTCCTCCTGTTGTCAAGAAAGTTCCAGAGCTGTGGTGGATGAAGGTGGTTATACTATTTGGGGTCAGCTTCCTGATATTCCATACAAGTCTGACAAATTTGGTTTGGGTTTCACTGCAGAGTCCCAGAAGGTTGTTCGTCGTGCTCGTGCTGTTCGTATCACCAATCAGGGGATTATGAAGAACCAGATCAATGCTGTGGGTGACTATAATGAAGACTACAACTTGGATGCTTGGATTTTTCCTACTGTGGGTGCTGGGCTCAATAATTGGAAGGTTGAAGATGTTATTCCTATCTCCTTTAGTCAGGAGTAAATACTATTACTGTGTTGTTGTTTTTTAAAATTTGTAATGTTTGAACAATTAAACTCTCAAGCCTTGTGCCTTACCCGGGGCACAATGGTGTGCTTGTTACGGGCTGTCATTTCATTTGCATACTTCATTCAATAAAAAATCAGTGGACGTTTCGTTTTAGTAAATATTGTGTTCCTTGTCTTTCTTTTCTTTTATTTTTGTTTTATCAGCTATGTGTTCTTACACACACCCACATCACTAAAATGCAGATCCTTATCCACTCTGGATCCTGTTGATAACAGTTCTACTATTGCCAATTATGATTTCGAGAATCCGATCTATCAAGCTGAAGACGGAAATGAGGACGATTGTGAAGTACCTGTAGAGCTTGCTAGGTTGTTAAAACAAGAAGAGAAAGCTATACAGCCACATGAAGAGCCAGTCGAAGTTGTGAATCTGGGAACTGAAGAAAACAGGAAAGAGGTCAAGATAGGGGCTGAATTAGAGGATAGTGTCAAGAGCAGATTGATTCAGATGTTACGTGACTATGTGGAGATCTTTGCTTGGTCCTACGAAGATATTCCAGGGTTGGATACAGACATTGTGGTTCACCGTTTACCAGTAAAAGAAGATTGTCGTCCAAAGAAGCAGAAGGTTCGTCGCATGCGTCCTGAAATGTCAGAGAAGATTAAGGCAGATGTGATGAAATAGTTTGATGCAGGGTTCTTAGTTGTGACTTCTTATCCTCAGTGGGTTGCAAATGTGGTACCAGTGCCTAAGAAAGATGGTAAGGTACGTATGTGTGTAGACTACAGGGATTTGAATAAGGCCAGCCCTAAAGACGACTTTCCACTTCCACATATTGATGTTCTGGTAGACAACACTGCTCAGCATAAAGTATTCTCTTTCATGGATGGTTTCTCTGGTTATAATCAGATCAAGATGGCACCTGAAGATATGGAGAAGACAACATTTGTTACACAGTGGGGCACTTTTTGTTATAAGGTGATGCCATTTGGTTTGAAGAATGCAGGGGTAACATATCAGCGTGCTATGGTGGCTTTGTTTCATGATATGATTCATCATGAGATAGAAGTATATGTGGATGATATGATAGCCAGGTCTCAGAATGAAGAACAACATCTTGATCATTTGCATAAATTGTTTGAGAGGTTGAAGAAATACAAGTTGAGACTGAACCCAAACAAGTGTACTTTTGGAGTTAGATCTGGTAAGCTCCTGGGTTTCATTGTCAGTGGAAAAGGTATCGAAGTAGATCCTGCAAAAGTGAAAGCTATACAAGAGATGCCAGCTCCCCGCACTGAGAAGGAAGTTAGAGGTTTCTTGGGACGATTGAATTACATTGCAAGATTTATTTCCCAATTAACTGCCGTCTGTGAGCCAATCTTCAAATTGTTGAAGAAAGATCAGGTGATGGAATGGAATGATGAGTGTCAGAATGCCTTTGATGAAATCAAGAAATATCTGCTAGAACCTCCAGTTTTGATGCCACCAGTTGATGGAAGACCCTTGATCATGTACTTAATAGTGTTAGACAACTCAATGGGGTGTGTGTTGGGGCAACATGACGAGTCTGGTCGAAAAGAGCAGGCAATATACTACCTTAGCAAAAAGTTTACCGACTGTGAAACAAGATACTCACTGCTCGAGAAAACTTGCTACGCTTTGGCATGGGCTGCTCGCCGACTAAGACAGTATATGTTGACTCATACTACCTTATTGATTTCGAAGATGGATCCAATCAAGTACATATTCGAGAATCCTGCTCTCTCCGGAAGAATTGCAAGATGTCAAATGATCTTGACAGAATATGACATACAGTATACTACTCAGAAGGCCATTAAGGGAAGTGTTGTAGCTGATCATTTGGCTCATCAAGCAGTGGATGATTATCAGTCAATGAGTTTTGAGTTTCCTTATGAAGACATTATGATTATTACCAAAGAACCTGGACAATATGACGGACCTGAACAAGGATCCCGATGGACTATGGTTTTTGATGGAGCTTCTAATGCACTTGGTAATGGTGTTGGTGTTGTGATCAGTTCCCCTGAAGGTTGTCATACCCCTATTACTGCCAGACTTTGTTTCTACTGTACCAATAACATGGCTGAGTATGAGGCATGTATCCTGGGTATTAAAGCTGCCATTGATATGAAGATTCAGTTCCTAGACGTGTATGGAGATTCAACCCTGGTAGTAAGCCAGATTAAAGGAGATTGGGATACCAAACATGATAATCTTATTCCTTATAGAGAGCATGTATTGTTTTTGATCCCACATTTCAAAGAGATTACCTTTGGACATATTCCACGAAGAGAGAATCAGTTGGCAGATGCTTTAGCCACCATGGCATCCATGTTTGAGATCAGCTGGGATGATGAAGCTCCCAAGATTACTATTGATAGATTTGAAAAGCCTGCGTACTGCAATGAGATTGACACTGAAGAAGCAGAAGAGAAGCCTTGGTTCTATGAAGTGAAAAGATATCTTGAAGCTCAGGAGTTCCCTGAAGGGGCATCTGTCAAAGATAGGAAGTTTCTGAGAAGGTTTTCTGCTAAGTTCTTTTTGAGTAATGGAATTTTGTACAAGCGCAATCATGATTCAACTTTGCTTCGTTGTGTGGATAAGAAGGAAGCAACAGAGATTATGGAAGATATGCATGATGGGATCTTTGGCACTCATTCTAGTGGTCATACCATGGCAAAGAAGATATTGAGAGCAGGTTACTATTGGTCTACCATGGAAGCTGATTGCTATCAACACTCCAGGACATGTCACAAGTGTCAAATCTATGCTGATAAAGTGCATATACATCCATCACCATTGAATGTGTTGACTGCTCCTTGGCCTTTTGCTATGTGGGGCATTGATATGATTGGTGAGATCAAACCTACTGCTTCTAATGGGCATCGTTTCATCCTGGTGGCTATTGATTACTTTACGAAGTGGGTAGAGGCAGCTTCATTTGCATCTGTTACTAAGAATGTGGTGGCTCGATTCATTAAGAATAATCTCATATGTAGGTATGGCAACCCTGAAAGGATTATTACTGACAATGGCTCTAATCTGAACAACACTGTGATTATTGATCTCTGCACGCAGTTCAAGATTAAGCATCACAACTCTTCTCCGTATCGTCCAAAGATGAATGGGGCAGTTGAAGCTGCTAACAAGAACATCAAGAAGATTATACAGAAGATGACTGTTACTTACAAGGATTGGCATGAGATGTTACCATTTGCTCTTCATGGTTATCGTACTACAATACGTACTTCAACAGGGGAAACCCCATTCTCCTTAGTCTATGGTATGGAAGCAGTTTTGCCCATTGAAGTTCAGATCCCCTCCTTAAGAATTATGAAGGATGCAGGCTTGGATGAAGATGAGTGGATTCAGACTCGACTTGACCATATAAATTTGATTGATGAGAAGAGGTTAGCAGCAGTTTGTCAGGGCCAGATGTACCAGAAACGAATGATCAAAGCTTTTAACAAGAAGGTTAAGCCAAAGGTATATCAGGCTGGTGATTTGGTAATCAAGCGTATCATATTACCACAGGGTGATCCTAGGGGCAAGTGGACTCCTACGTATGAAGGACCATTTATGGTCAAAACAGTATTTTCAGGAGGTGCCATGATACTTACTACTATGGATGGTGAAGACTTCCCGCAACTTGTAAACGCAGACATAGTTAAAAAATACTACGCATAAAAAGAGACCCGCTAGGTTGACTGGCCTAGGCAAAAATAAGGGCATCCCGGCGAACCAAAAGGGTTCGGGCAAAAATTAGGGATATATATAAAAAATGTACACCCGGCAAGTCGAAAACCTGAAAAGGCGGCTTGGGCAAAAAAGGGTATCCCGGTGGATTGAAAACCTGAAAGGGCAATCCAGGCAAAAGTTAGGGATTAAAAGCGTATGACTATGTCTCGTTTGGATCACCCATGAAACTACTACCAGTTGTGCTACTTACTCAAGCTCGAATAGATAAAGCTCAATCCAATCATTCCGTCTCAACAGCAGAAGATGAGATACTTGAAGATAATGGCAATAGTGGAATTGAAACTCAATAGGATTATTTCCCACATAGTTGATTTTCTTTGTTTTGTAAAAACTTTATGACGAATTCCTCTTACTAGGATTTCTGTCTCCTTGTACAAATTTGCCTATGTATAGGTCACTTTGTGATATAAATAAAATTCCATCTTTGAATCCTGATTTACTTTTACCCTATTTACATAAGCGAAACGTCCATTGGTTATGTTTGAATGTATGTATGCTTTTGAATATGATTGATGTTTACCAGAAATGCATAAATGCTTAATATGATTGATGTTTACCAGAAATGCATGAAAATGCAGTAATAGTATTTACTAAGGACGAACGAGGGAAGGATTTCGACGAAGCTTCGCCGGTTCATTCCCACAAGACAGCTATAAATTCCTCAGTAGGGCAAATCCATCTTCATAAATACTTCGAGTCACATCTCCCCTGGAATTTATATCCATCTCTTTTATCCTCATACGGATAGTCGGGAATTTATTCTTTCAATAGGAGTACGACGAACGAAGACGGGAGGTTATGGATACCTTACTATTGAACGAAGACGGGAGGTTATACATACTATATTATCAAACAAGACGGGAACGAGTTCCTCATATTCTCCAGCAATGAATCGGGATTTATTTTCCCTGGCCAGCAGTTGTTATACGAAGATATCCAGGCGCTTCAAGCTGCATGATGCATATATACATCATTTACATCATAACATACACATACATAGATATATAATACATTACTTAAGTGCATCATATTATACATGCATACATAATGCATAAACTAATATTATCATGTTATAATCTTGTTTTTCAGATTAATTCTCCAGCAGACAAACTTCATCAACAACTCATACCTCAGGACGTTGTTTGTCCTCCTGAAAGCATATCATTTCTTTGGGCCGTTGTTTATCCTCCCAAAAGTTATACTTATACCTCAGGACGTTGTTTATCCTCCTGAAAGCTTCTTATACCTCAGGACGTTGTCTATCCTCCTGAAAGCTACAATGACTTTGGGCCGTTGTTTATCCTCCCAAAAGTCATACTCTTACCTTGGGCCGTTGTTTATCTTCCCAAAGGTTACCTCATTATCATGGGACGTCGTTCATCCTCCCGAAGGCTATCTTGAGACGTCGTTTATCTTCTCAAAAGCCATATCATGACTTTGGGCCGTTGTTTATCTTCCCAAAAGTTATACTTATACCTCAAGACGTTGTTTATCCTCCTGAAAGCTTCTTATACCTCAGGACGTTGTTTATCCTCCTGAAAGCTATCATTTCTTTGGGCCGTTGTTTATCCTCCCAAAAGTTATACTTATACCTCAGGACGTTGTTTATCCTCCTGAAGGTTATACCTTTACCTTGGGCCGTTGTTTATCTTCCCAAAGGTTATCTCACTATGTTGGGACGTTGTTTATCTTCCCAAAAAGCTATATCTTCATATTTTGGACTGCTTTATCCTCCAAGAGATATATTTGAAGAACTTTTCTCCAAGTGGCATCTTTAAGCCCACTCAAAGCATATACAACAGGTCATCAGTATCATTCTACGCACCGGTGAGTGCAAATTTTTGAGCTTTTATGTTCAATCCCCTTCAACCTTCCAGGTCACGACTGGCACATATATCAATCTAACCCCTCGGGTTTCAGAAAATTGAACAGGGGCAGCTGTTGCACCCCAAAATTTTCCCTCACAAGACAAGACTTTGTGTACTAAGAGGTTCACAAGGTTCACAAGACATCTTATGAGGTTCAAAAGGTTCACAAGACATTTTATGAGGTTCACAAGGTTCACAAAGTTCACAATTAGTCAAAAGATTTGACAATTCCCTCAGACAATGCATCCTCCTAAGCAGTGCATCCTAAACTAGGGTTTTGACTTTAATCAGGCTAAATGGACTTACAAGACTTCAAGTGAGCTTCATAACATCTTATATATGTTTAAGAATCCCCATGACAAATTTCATAACTTTTCTCAAAGGTTTGCTCAGTCAGATGATCAGATAAGTCAAAATCAGTCAAAGCAGTTAAAAAGTCAAACTGAGGTCAACTGTGGTCAAACCAAAGTCAAACTTCATGATTTTTTGCCAACATCAAGTATATGAAGTAAAATTCATCATTTGATCAAGGGTTGATCATGATTCATCAAGGATATTTCAGATCATCAAGAATCAGAGGTTTCTAAATTAGGGTTTCCTCAGGAAAAGTCAACTGAACTTTGACCAGCCATAACTTTCACATGCTTCATCACATTTTTCCCATACAAATCTCATTTTGAAGGAAATTGAATTCTCTACAACTTTGTGTCTCACAATCCAAGCCCAAAAATGCTTCATTTGGAAGGTATGAGCTAAGACATTAGAGGTCCTTTTGAAAGTCAACAACTTCAAAAGGGCATAACTTGAGAATGGTAAATGATATGGACATGAAACCAATGGGGTTGGTTAGAGTACTCTTCAAGATTTCCAAAATGTCCAAGAACACCCTCATAGCATTAAAATTTAAGGATATGTGCCCTTGCAAAGTTGGGAAATTTTTGGGTGGTTTATGAAGAAAATGGGGTCTTAAAACCAAAATTTTCTAAATGGGCTGAACTTTTTGTGACCCAAAGTGTTCCATGACATCATGCACGAAATTTATTTGATATTTTCATTATTTTATTTTATTTATTTTATTTATTATGATTTTTTATATTAAAAATCATTTTAAATTTAAATAAAATATCAAATATGAAAATTTAAAATATATTTTGGTTCTAGAAGGTCATTAACATAAATTGGATTAAATTGATATAACATTGATGATGATTGGCTTGAAATAGAAATGTCTCATTCACAAATATATGAAATTTAAGCCATAATCTTTTTCAATCTCTAAAGATCAAAAAGTCCAAACAATGATCCAATCTTTCTGACCTAATTCATTCGCTATAAGTATATGAAGAGAACACAAGCATAGTGGACGGATTTTTTCAGCCTCAAGAGTAAGTTTGCACATTCAAAAAACTCACCAAAACTTGAATTCAGATTTCTCATTACCAAGCCTTTCAAGGTATTTTGAAGACACTACAAGCTTCATTAAGCTTCCCTGAATCGAAACCAATACTCACATGCTTCTAAAACATGACATAATGCATAGACCGAATCATGTTTTTCAAGAAATTGTTGATTTTCGATTCCATTGATTGGCTGGATTTAAATTGTTTTTGATTGTTTGATGATGTTTGTGATGAACCCTAGAATGATTCTGGGCTATTCAATTGAGTTTTTATGCAGGTATGGAATTTCACCATGATTAGGGTTCACGGCCTCTTTTAGGGTTTCATGGTTTAATCATGATAAATGAATTCTAAAGACATAGGACGATTGCAAATCTCAGTAGGAACTCAATGGCATAAATAATTTTGTGAAATTTTGTTGTTTGGTTGAAGTTTGTGATTCGCATGAATGAAAAACGCAGGTATATTCGTAGAAGAATTCGCAGGAAAATTTGCAGCGTCCAAGGAAGAAGATGAAGTTCCTGGCGCGCATCCTGGAATTCAAATATTGTTTTAATATTTTATTATGTTGTTGTTAATTTATTTCACAACTGCAGTGTTGGCCCAGTGGTGAGGGATGCGCATGTTATGCTTGAAGGCCTTGGTTTGAATCCTGGATGCAGCAACCTTTTTCTTATTTTTCCATTTAATCACAGGACTTAATATATAATTGATTGTGGTGATTATACAAACAGTTGCGCCCTCCCGGCTGGATGGTAAGTGTGCTTGCGTGTTGTGAGAAGGTCCTGGGTTCGAATCCCTCCCCAGGCCTTTTGTGCTATTCTTTTTGTTTTTTGTCATGATTTTTCCAGGATATCAACAAAACCCCATGGAGTGCATTCCTATCAGGTGCGCGCAGCAGCCCAGGTGGTTTTGGAGAGTCTTCATCCAGGTAAAGGACCTGGGTTCAAATCCCAGGTCCTGTTTTTTTAGGGTTTTATTTTCATATGCTTTGTTTTTTTATTAATTAATCCAAATAAATTTCTAAAAAATATAAAAAAAAAACATTTTCTAATTAAATGTTATTTTTGTTAACTTGTCATATTATTTTCTTAAAAAAAATTAAAATTTTTGTATTTATGTTTATATTTATATGTATTTATATCATGTTTAAAATTAATTCTTAAACTTTAATTTTCTAAAAAAACCTAATTATTTTTATAAACCCTAATTGTAAATATTAATTTATTTGTTAATTTTAATTTTTAATAAACTTTAATTATGTGTATATTTTTATAATTTGTTTATAGTTATTATTTAATATAATTCTTGTATGTAAATAATTTTTTGATTATGCTTAAAATAATTAAAATTCTTAATTTAATTTATTTTCATAATATGTTTATAATTAACCTTATTTTTTATAACATGTATATAATTTAAATTCTTATAATAATTGGTATATAATATGAATTTGTTTATTCTTCTTCTTAAAAATCTAAAAAAATAATTATCTATTAAAATTTGCACTTGTAAATTTTATTATGTTAATTTCTTGATTTTGATTCTTATTAACTTTTATTATTACTAACCCCATTATTTATATATTATTTTTATTATTATTGTTACTAACCCAAATTATTTATTATTTATTTATCTTGTTTATTTATTTAATTTGTTATTATTATTATGTAATTGTCTCCTTTATGTAATATTTTAGTAGTAATGTTTAATATTTATTTTTAAATGTTATGGTTAGTAAAATAGGGAGTGAAACATGTTTGTATTTTAAAATTAATTTAGATCATTAATTTAAAAGATAAATATTGGAAATTGTACACTCACACACGTAAGTCGATCTTTGATCGCCATCTCACTTCCTTAAGGATACCTCTCAAGTTGCCTAATCAAAAGGTCAAGTAGGGTGTATAAAGCAAAGTCCCTCACCTCACATCATCTAGTCCCTTAACAGATAAAAAGATCAAGTCCCTTCGAATGTTGCCTTCGTAATGATCTTGTCCCTTTCGAAATAAAGATGATAAGTCCCTTCGAATTGCTTATACACCCCACAGTTGCCTAAATAACAGATGTCCCTTCACTTGTCCCGCTCATCCAAGGTAATGACTATCTATTCCTTAATAATAGGGATAGTCTTACCATTTAAAGGATTCAAGAACAGAAAATCCTTAAACTTAGGGTAGGTTCCTCTTAGATACTTGCTCACTCTTCAAAACATTTCAAACATTTCATATTTTCAAACAAATTTTCAAAACAAAGGTTTTATATACATCCGTACATGGATCATTATAAAATACTTAAGGAAATTTTTTATTCACACACTTCACATTTCAAAAACATTTTAAAGTGAGCTAAGTAACTAAGAGCCCATGGATAACCATGGATGTAAAGGGTGCTAACACCTTCCCTTTACATAACCTACCCCTCGGACCCAAAAATCTTTTAAAAGGTCTTTCCTGTTCTTTTATGCCTTTCCTTTGGATAAAATAAAAGTCGGTGGCGACTCTTGCTATCCGCAACATAACTAAAGTCAGTTCTCCCACCGTGTTACAACGTCATCATAAAAAAAACATAAGCAAATTCCCGCCTTAGTTAGATGAACTACGGTGACTCTGATCCTCATTTTCCCGATGAGGTACGTAGGCAGTGGGGCAGGGCCCATTCGAGCACATTCTTTATTTTCCCTACATTTCCCCCTTTCTTTTCATTCTCATTCATTCTATCATTCCAATTCCAGTTAGCTTTTCTTTTGTTCAACGACATCTTATTTCTCACCCTTTGAAACAGACTAACAAGCATGGATCCCGTCGGGTGCGGAGGACGGTCTGGGGTACTAATACCTTCCCAGTTCGTAACCGACTTTCGGACCCATATCTTTGGTTCGCAAGGCCTTGTCCTTTCCTTCTTCCTCTGGTTTGTGCAGCATTACCTTTCCTATTCATTCGGGATAAAAATGTCTGGCTGGCGACTCTACCTTTTCCGCGCTACTCTCGCGTTTGTACTAGGATGAAAATCCCGGGAAAGACAACCTAAACTCTCCAAGTGGGGAATCTTAGCAAGACGTGGTTTAAATCCCATTGCTTCAACAATCTTAGTAACCAATCCTCCTATCATAATCTGACGGTGATCACTCTGAATAATTTTACAAAAGTTGGAAAACATAAAGGTCACTGCATTAACCTTCCTGGAAGTGAAAGTACAATACATGATAAATAATTCATCTCTTGAAATGGTGTTATAACTTTCATCTTTTCCGAACAGTGTGTAAGCTAGGATCATATGAAAATACTTAATAGTTGGGTTATGAATTTCAGAGGGTATTGGTCATGATCAGGTCTTCCTGAGACACTACTCCAAAAATTATCTAACTCACCATATGCAAACAAATTTTCCTGTGCTTATGAGAAAACAGTAGGGCCATCTGGAAAGCCTAAAAGGTTAGCCATCTCATTGATGTTAAACTCACAGGGGTATCCAAATAGTCTAAATGTTATCTTTCCTCTGGTCAAGCCTTTTCCGCAGTTAAGGTGGTAATTTAATGAACTTAGGAATTCTAAAATTAGCTCATAGTAGGTTATATGTTTCCTAAGTGCAAATCCGTGCCAACCTAGCTGGCTAAACATGTAATCAATACGGCACCTATGCCTAAAGCTTTCATGGCAGGTCCATGGGTAAATTTGGTCAGGGCCATAGGTCGTAGGGCTAAAGATTCATAACGGTGCCTCTCGACGCCATCTCTAAAATCCACAATCAGCTTGGAAGTCATGGTTAGAGTCAACGAAAAACAGAGAAAGATGAGTAGAAGGTAGAAAACTTAAAATCCTGGAATCACACAGTAAAACAAATCACACGAAAATCAGTGAATTTTAAACATCGAAAAATCAAAATTAAAAAAAAAACTAAATAAAATGAGAATTTTAAGGTAAAAGTAAAAATCGAAAAATTTTAAAATGTGGGTTGCCTCCCACTAAGCGCTTCATTTAATGTCGGGGTTCGACACAACTTAAGGGAAACTAATCTAAGGTTTCTGATGGCAATTCTGCCAATTTCAAACCCTTTGAATAATCTTTGTCTTCTACGCAATTATAATGTTTAAGGCGTTGCCCGTTTACTATAAACACTGTACTAGACCTACCCTTAATTTTAATAGCACCACTACTTAAAACTTTAGTTATTTCGAAAGGTCCGGACCATTTAGATCATAATTTTCGTGGGAACAACCTTAATATAGAATTGAATAACAAAACCACATCTCCCACACTGAATTGTTTCCTAGAAATTCGCTTGTCATACCATTTCTTGGTTCTCTCCTTATAAATGCGGGCGTTCTCGTAAGCGTCTAGTCTTAGTTCCTCTAATTCATGTAAGTCTATAATACGTTTCTCACCTGCGTTAATGTAGTTAAAGTTAAGGGTTTTAATCACCCAATATGCTTTATGCTCTAATTCTACTGGAAAGTGGCAAGATTTTCCGTAGACTAATTTGAATGGTGTGGTTCCGATGGGTGTCTTAAAAGTTGTTCTATAGGCCCATAAAGCTTAAGGTGATTTAATAGACCAATCTTTCCTCGATGTAGCTACAGTCTTTTCTAGAATTTGTTTTATTTGTCTATTTGAAACTTTTACTTATCCACTAGTTTGTGGATGATAAGGTGTATCTATTCGGTGTCTTACTCCATACTTTAATAAGAGTTTATCAAATATTCTAGATATGAAATGAGAGCCTCTATCACTTATGACGAGTCTAGGTACACTGAATCTTGGGAAGATAATGTTCTTAAAAAGCTTTATGACTACTCGAGTGTCATTTGTTGGGGAAGTTATAACTTCTATCCATTTTGAAACGTAATCGACAGCTACAAGTATAAATTTATTTCCAAAAGAAGATGGGAATGGTCCCATAAAATTAATTCCCCAAACATCAAAAATTTCTACTTCAAGAATGACTTTTTGGGGCATCTTATTGTGCCTCAAGATGTTACTAGTGTGTTGGCATTGGTTGCAATTCAGAATGGCAAGGTGAACATCTTTCCAAAGAGTGGGCCAAAATAGGCCTGATTGAAGGATCTTCGCACAAGTCTTAGAAGTACTTGCATGTCCACCGTAAGGAGCAGAGTGACAATGGGAAATTATGTTCTATATTTCTTCATCAGGGACGCATCGACGGTAAATATTATCGGATCCTCGCTTGAAAAGCAATGGTTCGTCCTAGTAATATTGTTTTAAATCATGGAAGAATTTCTTCTTTTGCTGATAAGTAAGATCTGGCGGAAGTACTCCGACAGCTAAATAGTTGACTATGTCAGCATACCATGGCAAAGTGGTTTGCGCATAAACTTCCTCCATTATTTCTTCTTTGGTTTGTTCTTCTAGAGAAGATATCTCGCGTTCTAATTTAGCTATAAGACGTTCATCAGGGAAATCATCATTTATTGGTATTGGGTCATGTTTAATTCCTTCCATACGCGATAAGTGGTCTGCTACTACATTGTTCGTTCCTTTCTTATCCTTAATTTCCAAATCAAACTTTTGTAGTAATAAGATCCATCTTGATAATCTGGGTTTTGCATCCTTTTTACTTAGAAGGTATCTTATGGTTGCGTGATCGGTATAAATGATGATTTTGGTTCCCACTAGGTAAGAACAAAATTTATCAAGCGCGAATACTACGACTAACAGTTCTTTTTCTGTTGTGGCATAATTCATCTGAGCAGGGTCTAATGTTATACTAGCATAATATATTGCATGAATTTTCTTATCTTTTCTTTGGCCTAAGACTGCGCCTACATCGTAATCACTTGCATCACACTTAATCTCGAACGGTAGCGTCCAATCTGGTGGTTGCAATAATAAAAGCTATTTTGAGTGTTTCAAAAGCTTTTAGACAGTCTTCTTCAAAGATAAACTTAACGTCTTTCATTAATAAACCTGTCAACGACTTAGTGATTTTAGAGAAGTCCTTAATGATTCGTCGGTAGAAACCAACATGTCCTAGGAAACTTCTTATATCCTTTATTGACTTAGGTGGTTGAAGGTCTTTTAGAACTTATATCTTTGCTTTATCTACCTCGATGCCTCTATTGGATATCACATGTCCTAAAACAATTCCTTGTCTGACCATAAAATGGCACTTTTCCCAATTTAGTACAAGGTTTACTTTTACGCATCTTTCGAGTACCATTTCAAGGTTAGATAAACATCCTTCAAAAGTTTGTCCACATACGGAGAAATCATCCATAAACACTTCCATGATGTCTATGAAATCAACGAAGATTGCCATCATGCATCTTTGAAATGTCGCTAGGGCGTTACATAAACCAAATGGCATACGTCGATAAGCAAATGTTTCATAAGGGCATGTGAATGTTGTCTTTTCTTGGTCATCAGGGTGAATAGGAATTTGTAAAAATCCTGAGTAACCATCCAGGTAGCAAAAATAAGAATGTTGGGCTAATCTTTCTAACATTTGATCGATGAAGGGCAAAGGAAAATGATTTTTCCGGGTAGCTTTGTTTAGTTTTCGGTAATCGATACACATTCTGTACCTGATTGCTACTCTTTGTATTATAGGCTCGCCTTTGGCATTTTTAGTGACTGTAATGCCTCCCTTCTTTGGTACGAAGTGCACTGGACTAATCCACTAACTGTCGGATATTGGATATATAATCTCAGCGTCTAACAACTTCTTTACTTCATCCTTGACCACAATACTTAGAATCTGATTAATCCTCCTCTGGGGCTCTTTAGAGGTTTTACAATCTTCCTCTAGCATAATGCAGTACATACAAATCGAAGGGCTTATTCCTTTCAGATCAGATATGTTATTAACCTAACACGGTTGGGTATTTTCTTAGGACGTCTAACAGTTTTTCTGTTCTGAGCTGTCCTAAATCTGCGTTTACTATAATTGGTCTTTTAAGTTCCGAATCAAATAATTTGTATCTGAGATTGTTAAACAATATTTTTAGTTCAAGATCGGGTTTCTTTGGGCATGACATATGGTCAGGTGTAAGAGCTAAGCTTTCATTTAAGCCTTCATCTTTATAAGGTTCTATCCAATTATCGTCTTCAAATATTAAAGGAGATGGGATCTACATTATGTCAGAATATGTAATCTCTTCCTTTTCCATTTTTCTCCTGCACTTGTCAATGATGTCTATAAGGTAACAGATGTTGTCTATGGCTGGAGCTTGAAGGAATTGGGTTAAAATGAATTCGACTTTTTCTTCTCCTACCTCGAATGTTAGTTTGCCTTTCTTTACATCTATAATTGCTCCAGCCGTGGCTAAGAATGGTCTTCCTAGTATGATAGGGGTCGTAGCATCTTCTTTGATGTCCATTATAATGAAATTAGTTGGGATGTATAATTGTCTTATTCGTACGAGAACGTTTTCTAAAATACCAACCGGGAATTTGACTGAGCGATCGGCTAGCTGAACTGACATCTTGGTCGGTCTAAGTTGTCCCATATCGAGTTTCTTACAAATAGATAACGACATAACACTTATACTGGCTCCTAGGTCGCATAGAGCTTTGTCTATGATGAAATTTCCTATTACATAAGGAATAGAGAAACTTCATGGATCCTTCAGTTTAGGTGGCATCTTATTTTGAATAATAGCACTACATTCAACAGTAAGTGTAACTATTTCGTTTTCTTCAAAAAAAATTATTGTTGGATAAGATCTCCTTCATAAATTTAGCATACGAAGGCATCTGAGTAATAAATCTTGTAAAATGTATGGTTATGTTTAATTGTTTTAGAAGCTCTACAAATTTCTTAAATTGTCCCATTGTTTTAGAATTTGTTAACCGTTTGGGGTACGATATTGGTGGTTTATATGGTGGCAGAGGTACATAAGGTTTTTCCTTTTCCTCAACCTCTTGTTCGTTGGTTTCGTTTTCCTGTGGTTTATCAGTTTTCTCTGTTGATTTCTCTGCTTGTTGATACATGGTTGGGTTTTCGGTTCTCGGGTCAGCAGGTCCGTCAAACTCTTTTCCACTTCTTAGTATAACTGCATTTGCATGACCCTTAGGATTTGGTTGCGGTTGTCCAGGAAAAGTTCTAGCTGGAGCAGCAGTTGATGCTTATTGTTGAGTTACTTGCGAAATTTGGGTTTATAACATTTTATTATGGGTAGCTAAAGCATCTACTTTGGTTACCAATTGCTTTATCTGTTCCCTAGTATGTATGTTCTGATTTAGGAAATCCTTGTTCGTTTGAGCTTAGGTAGCAATAAAGTTTTCCATCATCAGTTCGAGGTTTGATTTTCTAGGAACATTAGGATTAGGTGCAGCAGCTTTCTGATATCTTGGTGGTGCAGTTGGTGCTTGATTCGGCGCATATAAGGTGTTGTTATTCTTGTAAGATAAATTAGGGTGATTCTTCCATCCAGGGTTGTAAGTGTTAGAATACGGGTTTCCTTGAGCATAGTTCACCTGATCTGGGGCTAATCCGGCAAGAAGATGACATTCAGGCGATGTGTGTCATGGGATTCCACAAATCTCACAATTTGGGGTTAAGGCAGCCACAATGGCTGGTGGTGTTATGGTCAAGTTATCGATCTTCTGAACTATGGCATCCATCTTCGCATTTACGTGATCGAAACTGTTCACTTTGTACATTCCTCCTTTAATATGATTCTTCTCTACAGGCGTTCTTTCTCATCCCCATTTCCAATGGTTATGAGCCATGTTCTCAATGAGGTTATAGGTTTCTTCATAATGTTTATCCAAAAGAGCGCCGCCCGCGGCAACGTCTATCGTCATCCTGGTGTTGTATAGAAATCCATTATAAAAGGTTGTGATGGTTACCCAATTTTTGAATCCATGGTGTGGACATAATCTTAACAGGTCCTTGTATATTTTCCACGCTTCATAAAGTGATTCGGTATCCTTCTGTTGAAATCCGTTAATCTGAGCTCTCAACATTGTTGTTTTGCTTGGCGGGAAATAACGAGTTAAGAAAACTTTCTTCAGTTTCGCCCATGTTGTGACAAAGTTGGCTGGTAATGATTGTAACCAAGCCCACGCTTTATCTCTTAAGGAGAACGAAAAGAGTCTTAGTCTGATTGGTCTTAGGTTACACCATTTGCTTTCATATTGTTTGCGTATTGTACAAACTTTGTCAGGTGTTCATTCGGATCGTCCGTCGGACTTCCAGAAAACTGGTTCTGTTGTACATCTTGCAGCAATGAAGGTTTGATTTGAAAATTGTTTCGGGCTATGGCTGGTGCGACAATACTATTGTGTGGTTCTAGATGGCTTGGAGTCTGTAACACGGTGGGAGAACTGACTTTCTATAAATGTTGCGGATAGCAAGAGTCGCAACCGACTTTTATTTTATCCATAAGGAAGGGACATAAAAGAACAAGAAAGACCGTTTTAAAAGACTTGGGTTCGGGGGGTAAGTTATATAAAGGGAATGTGTTAGCACCCTTTATATTCATGGTTATCCATGGGCTCTTAGTTACTTAGCTCACTTAAATGTTTTGAAAAAAATGAAGTGTGTGATTAGAAAATTTTCTAAGTACTTTGTAATGATCCTCGTATGGATGTATAAAAAGTCTTGTTTTGAAAATATTTGAAAATAGTGAGGTGTGAAAATAATTTTCTTTTGAAATGTGAGCAAGTAACTATGAGGTACCTACCCTAGACTAAGTTATTCATGTTCTTATATGTTCTTTCAAGGGTAAGACTATCCCTATTATTAAGTAATAAGTAGTCATTACCTTGGATTTTATTAAGGGACGGGCGTAGGGTCATCGAACGGTCAACGAAGGCAACTGTAGGGTGTCTTTAGCAATTGGGAGGGACTATCATCTTTTAAACCGAAGGGACAAGATCATTCTAGGCAACATCGTAGGGACTTGATCTTTTAACCGAGGGAAGGGACAAGATTATTTTTAATTGTGGGATTTTGCTTAAGACACCCCACTTTCGAGGGACTTGACCGTTTAAAAGGAAACTTAAGAGGGATACCCTAAGAAGTGCAGATAGCGATCATAGATCGACTTATGTGTGTGAATATTTATTTTCAGATATTTATTCTTTTTATTTAATTTTATAAGTTCGATTAATTTCAAGTAGGTTTCCCCTCCCTATTTACTAACCAAACCATTAAATATTTACAGAAATAAAAAGCAGAAAAATAAAATTCTAAATTATTACACGGCTTCGGGGCAGATACATAATTATGAGGCGAAAAATAAAATGAAATATTTATAAACGAGAAACAATTGCATAGTTAATGGCGATTTGGTTAAATGATTTTACATCAGGTATTTATTAAAAATGATGTAAAAAATAACGCGGTGGCAGTTTCGTAAATAATAACATAAATTGTTATAAGGGATTTTACATCGGTTATTGAAAAAAACCGATGTAAAAAGTAATGCGGTGGCAGTTTTGTAAATAACAAAAAAATTCATCTAAAGCCTTTTACATCGGTTTTTCTAAAACCGATGTAAGAAACCATATTAAAAACAATAAAAAAAATTCAAAAAAAACAAAGTACATTTTACATCAGTTGTAGTTAAAACCGATTTAAAAAGTTTCTTAAAAAAAATTAAAAAAAAATCAAAATAAAAAAATATTAACATTTTACATCGGTTGGTATAATACATCGAACTTAAAAACAATTAAAAAAAATATGCTATTACATCGGTTGGATTGAGACCCGATGTAATAAGTGTCTTTAAAAAAAAATTAAAAAAATACCTATTAAATCGGTGCTAGTTAGAACCGATGTAATAAGTATGTATAAAAAAAATAAAAAAAAAATAACATATGATATTAAATCGGTGGGATTTCCAACCGATGTAAAAAGTTTTTACAAAAGTTAAAACCCTAAATCTAAAAAGTAACTTTCGTTACTTACTGTTTCCTCTTTCCTCTCCTGTAGCAAACCCGCCGCCCCTCATCTTCCTTCTCCTGTAGCAAACCTCATACCGCCGCCGCCGCCGCTGTTTCCGCTTCGCTGCCGCTGCTGTCACGCCGTTCACCTCCACGCGTCGTCACGTCGTTCACCTCCACGCGTCTCCTCCACGCTGCCGTCACGCCGTTATCATCCACGCGTCTCCTCCACGCCGTTCACCTCCACGCGTCTCCTCCTCTCCCTCCACATCCACCCTCCACGCGTCTCCACCGCAGCAGACGTCGTCTATCCCTCTCCCTCCGCCGTCCGCCGCCGCCGGTACCATTTCTGTTCATCTTCTTATTCCTCACTATTGTTGTTTGAATATATATATATATATATATATATATATATATATATATATATATATATATATATATATATATATATATATATATATATATATATGGAACAATGCCACTCTGAAGCTACCACGTCAGCCGTATACTATATTACTCTTAAATTCTAAGATAGTAAGGTTATTTTATTGCCGTTTAAGTATGTTTTGCATGAATTATATATTGAAAACCGGGAGATAGATAACATATAACATACATTATATATTATTAGTATTGCATATTTTTTTTTTTTGAATCAAAGAAATATATTATAATTCAAAAAAACAATTACATCAAGGAGACCCAAGGTCCATCCTACCACTTACATCATGAATTTGACTATGTTTTTCCTAATTCTTTTATCTACCCATCCTCTATATATCACATTATCTATGATATTAGTAACTATACTATTTCTATCCACATTGTTGCCAAATACAATATCATTTCTAAATTTCCACAAATGATAAATTGTTTCCGCTATAGCAATTTTCAAGATTGCTGCCCTCCATCCTTTTCCTTTTGTACCTCTAATCAACCAAACTATTTCTTCACTCCACATCTTTGGAACATGCCTAATTTCCAACCACTCCAATACTTCCCCCCAAATCTCCTTCATTTGCTCACACTCAAAGAAAATATGATTTAAAGTTTCATCCTCTTTTTTACATATACTACAAAATTTTTCATTGATCATATTGAATCTTATCAATCTGTCTTTTGTTGCTAGCCTACCAAGGCAAGTCATCCATAAGCACACAACTGCCCTTGGCCTAGCCTTGTTATATTGAATCATTTTATACCAATGAACTCTTCTACCATCATCAATCAAACACTCATAAATCTTGCTAGCCTTGTAAGACTTCATCCTCACAGCTTTCTCCCATTCATGTTGAATCCCTCCTATATGATCCCTTTGCTTCAGAATTCCCTTCATTATCCATGAATGTTGTGGTTTCATCTCCACATTCATAACCTCTTCATTTTTGAAATAATACATATGGATCCATTTAACCCACAGATTATCCTTCTTACAGCAAAGGTTCCATAAACATTTCATCAACCACACTTTGTTCCAGATGGTAAGGTTCAGAAGATTCATACCTCCTTGCTCCTTAGGCTTGCACATAGAATTCCAGGCTACTGGACTTTTACGACTTATCTCCTTCTTACCAGTCCAGATGAAACTTTTACGACTTTTACGACTTTTACGACTTAGTATTGCATATTGTTTACAAATTAGTTGGCTGGCCTAGTAGTTAGATTTAAATCTACACAAACTGAGTTTAAGCATTTTTTTTTCTTCTAAATAATGAAAATGTTAGAAAGAGATTTATGCCGATGAAAATACAAAAATATGTTTTGGACTGCTGGCATTTGAATGCCAAGTTTGGATTAGCTTTAGATAACTTCTCAAATAAAATAAGATTATAAATTTCACTTGCAAAATAGTCTTTGTAACTTTATGGTGTTTGTGAAGAAGATAAACAAGAGAATTTTTAAAAGAATTGAAATGCAGAAGCTGATTCACACTTATACAGTTGAAAAAGTATATCAGTGTTTGTGGAGAAGTTTGTCCAAACTTACTCTAAATAAGAAAGACATATTCAGCTTTGCGCATTTCTTTTACATTTAATCGTTGCCTAAGCTGTTAGGTGCACACAGTTTTGTTTTGCTTGCAGCAGTTTTGTTTTGTAAATTTGGTACTTTTGGTCCTTGCTGGCATATTTAGTGATGGTACTTTTGCTTGCACCATTTTATTAATTCAATATGCTGATTCAATTTTTTGCAAGTAGTGAAACTATATATGTCAAAACTATATTTAGATGTTTTCTATTTCATATTATATGTCAAAACTATATTCAATATGCTAATTCAATATGCTGGCATATTTAGATGTTTTCTATTTCATATTATATGTCAAAACTATATATATATATATATACATATATAAAACTATATATACATATATGTCAAAACTATATATATATATATATATATATATATATATATATATATATATATATATATATATATATATATATATATATATATATATATATATATAGAGAGAGAGAGAGAGAGAGAGAGAGATAGTTTTGTATATTTAGAATATATATTAGTTTTGTATATATAGTCATGTTTATTTTTTACATATTGTGATGATATTGTTTCTTGTAGAAATTGTGTGTCGACGAGAACTTCTGCATCGTCACCCGTGAGTCATCCGGCCGGCCACACCATATTACAGGTTTTTTTTTAATTATTTATAACTTCTCACTTCTTCTTTATGCATGTCATTGATTTGCACGTAGAGACTTTTGCATTCTTTCTAATGTCCAAGAGAGCGACTATTATAGGTGTCTAAATGATTTATCTGATCTGTATGCATTAATTCCGGAACATAGGTATGAATCGTAGTTGGATAAAAGCTAATCGATTAAGTGTTGAGTACGAACATGGAGTGAAAGAATTTCTACAGTTTGCTGAAAGCAATGCTAAAAAAAATCTTCCTCCTCCTAAAAGTAATGGTGAAAAAAGTGTTGATGTGATTTTTCTCTGTCCATGTGTTCGTTGCGCAAATCGCGAACCAAAACTTAATAAGAAGGCAATCATGGATCATCTAATTTGTCATGGGATTTGTCAAAGTTATACACAATGGATATGGCACGGTGAGGTAGTAGAAAAGTCAAATGTGTCCGAAAAAGATAATATTGGTGTAGAAATGGATGATGATCGTCTGGAAGACATGATGCGTGATATTGGACAAGATTCGTTTAAAAAGGCACATGCGTATGATACTTTATGCAGTGACAAGGATCAACCTTTGTACCCGGGATGCACTAATTTTACACGTTTGTCAGCCGTGTTAAAATTGTTTAATTTGAAGGCAAATAATGGGTGGAGTGACAAAAGTTTTACCGAATTGCTTGAATTGTTGACACAGATGCTTCCAGAAGGTAACGTATTGCCAAATCGTTATTACGAGGCAAAAAAGATATTGTGTCCAATGGGTTTGGAGTATGAAAAGATACATGCATGTCCTAATGATTGCATATTATACAGAAAAGAGTATGTAAACTATAATCATTGTCCGAAGTGCAAGGCGTCACGCTACAAAAAGAAAGATGGTGATTCTAGTGATGATGAGGTTGTCAAAAAGGGTCCTCCTGCGAAAGTGGTATGGTACCTACCAATAATTCCAAGGTTCAAGAGACTCTTCGCAAATGCAAATGACGCAAGGAATCTTAGATGGCATGCCGAAGAAAGAAAATGTGATGGACAAATTCGTCATAGCTGATTCTTTGCAGTGGAAGAAAATAGATTCTTTGTTTCCAAATTTTGGCAAAGAGTCGAGAAACCTTAGACTTGGACTTTCTACTGATGGAATGAATCCGTTTGGTAATTTAAGTACTAATCATTCTTCTTGGCCTGTTCTCCTGGTGATTTACAACCTATCTCCTAGGTTATGCATGAAGCGTAAATATATTATGTTATCCATGATGATTTCGGGCCCAAAACAACCGGGAAATGACATAGATGTTTATCTAAGTCCCTTGATTGATGATTTAAGAGTATTGTGGGATGAAGGGGTGGATGTTTTTGATGCGTATTCTGGTGAACATTTCAATATGCATGCCATGCTGTTTTGCACCATCAACGATTTTCCGGCGTATGGTAATTTGTCTGGTTATAAAGTTAAAGGGCATAATGCATGTCCTATATGTGAAGAAGACACGAGTTACCTCCAACTTGAGAAAGGAAAGAAAACTGTTTATCTTGGACATAGAAAATTTCTAGCTCGTTATCATCCATATCGTAGATTGCGAAAAGCTTTCAATGGGGAACAAGAGCATGGTGAAGCTCCAAAGCCCTTAACTGGAGAGGAAGTTTATCAACGACAACAGGGCATTAATGTTGAGTTTGGTAAATACAAAAAGAAATCAAATACGAAAAATTTATGGAAAAAGAGGTCAGTTTTCTTCGATCTTCCATATTGGTCTAGTCTTGATGTAAGACATTGTATTGATGTGATGCACGTGGAGAAAAATGTATGTGATAGTTTACTCGGAACACTTCTCAACATTCATGGCAAAACAAAAGATGGTTATAATGCTCGTGTGGATTTGGGTTTGATGGGTATACGGGAAGAGTTAACTCCACAACATATAGGCAACAAGATATATTTGCCTCCTGCCTGCTACACTTTGTCTAAAAAATAGAAAACAAGTTTTTGTGAGTGTTTACAAAGTATTAAAGTTCCGCATGGTTACTCATCAAATGTCAAGAGGCTTGTATCTGTTAAAGATCTCAAACTAATTGGCTTAAAATCTCATGACTGTCATGTCTTAATGCAACAACTACTACCAGTGGCTATTCGTGGGATATTGCCTAACAATGTTAGGAAGACTATAACCAGGTTGTGCTTTTTTTTCAATGCAATTTGTTGTAAATCCATTGATCCATCAAAGTTAGATGTTTTGGAAAATGAGGCTTCAGTTATCTTGTGCCAATTAGAGATGTATTTTCCTCCTTCATTTTTTGACATTATGGTTCACTTGATTGTTCATCTAGTAAGGGAGATTAGAATTTGTGGCCCAATTTTCTTACGATGGATGTATCCAACAGAACGATACATGAAGATCCTAAAAGGTTATACAAAAAATCCACACCGGCCGGAAGCATCGATTGTTGAGAGGTACATTGCAGAAGAGGCAATTGAGTTTTGTTCAAACTATTTGTCAGAAGTGGATGCTGTAGGGGTTCCTAAGTCTCGTCATGATGGAAGATGTGAGGGTATGGGTACACAAGGTTTAAATGTCAAGAGTTTAAGTATTGATGTGGTTGTTCAAGCTCATTTGTATATTTTGAATAACACAGATGAAGTTCAACCTTACTTATCTACTCACAAAAGCATCATAAAGAAAAGGCACCCCAAGATGAATGAAAGATGGTTGTTAAAAGAGCACAATAAGAGTTTCTCTGAGTGGTTTAAAGAGAAAATTGCTAATGATGATAGTGCATCTAATACAATTAAGTGGTTGTCCTATGAGCCGAAATGTAACATAATAACTTGGAGTGGATATGATATTAATAAAACTTGCTTTTATACAAAGTCAAAGGATGACCGTAGTACCACACAAAATAGTGGGGTGATGATTGTGGCCGAGTCCATGCACTTCTCTAGTGCTAAAGATAAAAATCCGGTTATGGCATCTACACCCTACTTTGGGGTGATTGAAGAGATTTGGGAAGTTGATTATGTTGTGTTTAAAGTTCCCGTATTTAAATGCAAATGGATTGATATCAATAGTGGTATAAGAATCGATGAATTTGGAGTTACATTGGTTGATCTTAGAAAGTTAGCTTATGCGGACGAACCTTTCATTATGGCGTCTCAAGCAAAACAAGTGTTTTATGTCACAGATCCTTCTGATAAAAGGTGGTCGGTGGTTATACAAGGAAAGATGCATGATAGTGATGAAAATCAAGATGCCAACCTTGATATTTCCGAAACTCCTCCTTTATCAATAAATGTGCCTACCTTCATTGAAGAAAATGAAGAGGATGATGTGCATGCTATTTGCACAGATCATGGAGAAGGGATATGGGAGGACTAGTAAGTTATTTATTTATTTATTTTGTGCTTGCTTTGATGTCTAATTGTTTATATTTTTGCTTAATTTAATGTCTAATTTTTTATATTTTTGCTATATTTTTTGTCTAATTTGATGTCTAATTGTTTTTATTTTATGTGAACAGATACATGGCTGATTCAACAGACAACCCTTCTTCATCTAGTGACCCTACAAAAAAAAGAGTTAGAGGTCCCACTTTAATGACACAAATTGACAAAGTTCACCAAACAGGTGAGAAGATAAAGGTGAAGTTTGATCCAAGAACCCATGAATGTACGGGTTTTGGTAAAAATGCTTCAAATTTTAAGAGTTACATAGCATCTCTTGCTCGACAGAGATGTAGTATTTTGAAAGATGAGTGGAAAAACGTAGATAATGACATAAAAGAGGCCATTTGGACTGATGTTCAGGTATTGTTGCTTATTTTGATGTCTAATTATGTTTTATACTCATATGCTAATAACATATGCTATATATTATATGTGTAGGCTCATTTCACTATTCCAGAACCTCTTGATGCAAAAAAGGATCCATTGAAGAAAGAATGGATTAAATATGCTGGAGAGCGATGGAGAGGTTTTAAGACACAGCTCACAAGTGAATATATTAGAAAGCCCAAAGATGGTCTCGCTCCTGCATATATCAGATATCCTTATATTAAAGAAGAAGTATGGAAAGAATTTCTGAAGTCTCGGGATTCATCTGAATTTAAGGTTAGTATGAGTTATAAATTTTTATTATGTTTATTGTGCTTAATAACATTGTTATTATGTTTAGTATGATTAGTAACTTTTTCAATTCTTAATAGGAAAAAAGTGAAAAAGGTGCAAAAAATGTGGCTAAGAATGCATACCCACATGTATTATCTCGTGGAGGGTATCGTTTGCTTGAAGAGAAAATGATAAATGAAAGGAGATTATCGAGGGATGATTCTAATTTAGATGATACGGGTAGCCCATCTCCACCTTCACGCCATGAGTTATGGAAGAGAGCACGACAAAAGAAAGGGGGAGAATACACATCACAGGCTACACAAGTTGTTGCAGAGAAAATTGTAAGTAAAATTTTTCAAGTATCATTATAATTTTGTTTGATAAAAACTATATTGACAAAGTTGTGGTGCATTTGTAGGACTCTCTAGTTGAAGAAGTTGAAAAGGGTGCATTTGTTCCAGATGGACGTCACGATATCTTAACAACAGCCATTGGAACATCTGAGCATGGCGGCCGTGTTCGTGGTGTTGGAAAACACCATAAACAGAACACTTTCTTTGGAAGATCACGTCAAAGACAAGATATCGATGTATCAGAACAATTTGCACAATTGTCATCTCAATTGGAAGCAAAAATTAGAGCGGATTTAGCGCAACAATGGGTTGAAGAGCGTAAGGCAATGCAACAATCTTTCATGGAGACACTTAAGTCTATGGGTATCTCCCAAAGCACAGCAAATAATAATTGCATTGAACAAAGGGAAACTGTGGATGTAAGCGGAAAAGGAAGTTGTTCAATTGTAAAAGTAAGCAAAATGGAAGAGGAAGACAATGTTGAGAGATTAGTAAAAATGGTTCTGAAAAGGAGTGACACACAAATGGATTACTTTGAATTAGAATTAAGTCATTGTGTGAGTGTCTCAAATTTTTATATGTCAGCAAAATGTATCAGAGAGTTGTTGATGGGACAACATTGGCTTGACGTTTCTACTTTGCAAGTATGGTCCACGTAAGTATATTTTCTTTTTTATTACTCTCAAATATTTTCACATGTTATAACTCCTGTCACTTTGATTCTAATGTTTATGTTATAATTAGGTATATTCATCGTTTGTGTATTGATACATCACAATCAGAAGTATATGGGATATTGGACTCTGCTTTGTGTTCGTATGTTGATAATGTGGCAAAAACTGAAGCAAAAGTTAGAAAATACATACAAGACATGTTACGTGATCACGAAGAGAAAGTGTGTCACTTGCTACCATTTATTCATGGGTATGTGTATGAAATTCTATTTTATAACTTTGTTAATATGAAATTTTGACTTTTGTACTTCAACACGCACATACAGATCTCATTGGCAATTAATAGTCATTTGTCCAAAAGACAATACGGTGGTCGTCTTCTGTTCACTTCATCGGGAACTTAATCAAACCATGACGAAACTTGTTACAACGTAAGTTTATCTTTTATGTTCACTATATCTTATATACATAATTTGTTACAAAAGTAATTCCATATTTTATGTGGCTTTATATGGTTTTTTTGCCTTCTTTATTAGTGCTTTAGGGGTTCATCAAGCGGCACATGGCATTAGAAGAAAGCCTACATGGCTTCGACCCATAGTAAGTGGTGTAAATTATAAGTATAAATTTAATTTTATCATATAAGTATTGGAAAATGATGTCATATATTCATTTGTAGACAAGGAAACAAAATAACTCTGATGATTGTGGGTACTATGTGATGAAAAATATGTTGGATATTGTCTCTGCAAAGATAACCGATAATTGGATGACGGTAATAAATATAACTTTACTTTGTTATTTACTTTGCATTTTGCAACTTAATGTGAATTTTCTAAAATAACTCTATATTGTTATTTATGTGTTGTAGGTATTTAATGACCCAACAGAATTAAAAGAAGATGATTTGTATGATTTGCGACTCCGTTGGGCAACATGTTTCTTTGAGTTGTATAAAAGTTAAGCTTTATCTAGTAAGATATATAGAATTCTCTATTTGAAGATATTGACTTTGGTGTTGTCTTTTGGTTAATTGGTGTTATTATTTATTTTCAGGAAATTTGATTTTTGTGTTTTCTACCGAAGTTACAACTCATATTCTTGTGGATATTGTAAGTTGATATTCAAGTGGGGGAAATATTGGTTGAATGTGTATTTTTTGTTGTTGTTGTTGTTGTAGTAGTAAACCTCCTATATATTGAGATGATTATATGTGTATACTAGTACATTTGGAAGAATATATGTGTACTTGTACATTTGGAAGAATATATGTGTACTAGATATTTGGTTTATTGAATATTGGTGAGAAATATATGAAAATAGCGACCTAAATATGGTCTATGTGAAGGAAATATTAGGTACCAAAAAAATTTACAGGAATTGCTAAATAATTAGGTACCAAAAAAATTACAGGAACTGCTAAAAAATAGTAAAATTATATAAATTTTCTACAGTACTTTTTACATCGGGCGAAAGGTGAACCGATGTAAAAAGTACTATATGGCACACTTTTTACATCGGGCCAAAGGGGAACCGATGTAAAAAGTACCCTGTATGGCACACTTTTTACATCGGGCGAAAGGGGAACCGATGTAAAAAGTACCCTGTATGGCACACTTTTTACATCGGGCGAAAGGGGAACCGATGTAAAAAGTACCCTATTACATCGGTTTTATCTTCCAACCGATGTAAAAAGTCATTTTTACATTAGAAAAAAAAATTATATTTTTTTTTTACATCAGACTTAAAAATTAACCGATGTGGTTGATATATTTTTTACATCGGTCCTAAAACCGATGTAAAATGTCTACGACTTATTACATCGGCTGCCTTTACATCGGACTCGGAACCGATGTAAAAAGTCATTTTCGCCCGATGTAAAAAGTCATTTCTGCACTAGTAAGGTGGGTTATGAATAACATAAAAAAGAGTAATAAGGTTTAAGGTTTTGAGAGAAACGTATTTAGGGTTTATGAAAATAAGTTTTAAAAGTTTTCTTAAAAATATTAGGGTTCAAAATAAATTAGGATTAAGTAAAGAAAATTTATTTAAAAAATAATTACTAGTTTTTATGAATTAAAATAAATTAGATACAAACTAATTTTATTATATATAAAAGTAATATAAAAAAAGTTATTAACTAATCTATTTAAAAAAATATTAGGGTTATTATTTATAAAAAATATTAAACTATTAAATTAATTTAAATAATAATAAGTTAAAAATAAATAAATAAAAAAAGAAAGAAAAGACTAAAAATAAAAAACCCAGGACCTCCCCATTACCAGGGATAAGCATGGACCACTGGGCTGCGCGCCTGGTTTGGTGAGTCGGTGGCCAAAACACCTAATATATGAACCTTGCAAAAATAAGATGAAATTAAAAAAAAAAATTGAGGACCTGGGAATCGAACCCAGGTCCAAAGCTCCATACGCGCGCGTTATGGCCACCAAGCATATTATGAAATAAAATGGAAACAAAAACATAAAATAAAATACTTAAATTTGAATTTCCAGGTGTAAACACCCCAAATTTTCCCTCACCTTTTTCTCGCACCATGGCTTGTGATCTTTTCATATTGCATTGCATAAGCATATCATCTCACATTGCATAGTTTATTTCACTGCATAAGTTGCATAGCCAGGGTTTGTGATCAGATGAATCCAAAGAAGTGATCTGAGCTATCTCAAAGGCCTTGACTCTTGTCAAGAAGGTCCATGAGTGTTCTATGATCATTTTACATCTCCAATATTGTTTTGGAAGTCACAAAGTCTCAGAGGATTGCACAAAGGTCCAGGCAGGCTAGGGTTTTCTGCACAGATGACCTAAAATTAGGGTTTTGAGTTTGAGGCCCTTAATCTCAATTTTTTGGTCATTCTTGATTCTAATGGTTTTAATATGTTATAAGGAGCATGTGTACCAAATTTGATGAAGAAATTGATTGTGGAAGTCATCTGATCAACTGGTAACTTATTGTGCAAGAAAAGTCAAAATCAGGGCATTTGAGGTCCCCACCAATGGTACCAAAGGGTCATATTTATCATTTTGAGGTTCTATGATCTTTATTTGATCTTATAAGTGGTTAGAAGTTCACAATATTGAAGAATTTCAAGCCATTTGCAAACTTTCCATTTTTGGACATGACTTGTAATGAAAACTTTCCATTTTGGGAAAGATTTTCAACCTCTTCTTTCTTGATCAAAAAGGCTTCAAATGAAAAATCTTCAAACATGAAAGTTGTAGATTGGGTCTTCCCATTTTCAAAAAGTACAAGAACTCCTCTTTATTCATCCTAGAACTCAAGATATGATGTTTCAAAGTTGGGAAAAATCTTATAAATTTCAAGTATGTGCCAAAGAGGGATTTTTACAAAATCAAGTTTCAAAACTTCTAATGACCTCTAATCCACTTCTAAGTATCATAACATGATAATGCAACATTGCTTGACCAAATTTGTGCCTTGGACCACAAGATTTCATGGCTCATTCTTCACAAATTTTCAAAGAGGGAAAAGTGCAAAACATGTTCAAACTCTTGCATCAAGTGGTACAAATCCTCAAATCCAATCCAAGGGTCCTCCACAAACTCAGCTGAGGCCAATCCACCCTTTGGATCTCCTCTGACCCGTGCCATGCTCTCTATGACACAACATTGACTTTTTTTTTTTGCAAAATACACCATGCCAATCAAACTGTGCCACACAAACTCCTCTGGTCAATCAGTATGACTTATACAAACATCATGGACCTCATTTAAAACAACATTCAAGCCTGAATCCATCCATACACTCAGAATCATAAAAATCCTCAAAAACCTTCATCTCTTCGAATCTCCCTCTTCAGCCAACAAAACTCACTAATTCTTTCATCAATCATCTCTACTTGACCTAAGGATCAAACCCCACCCTTCAAATGGCCTGAAACGTCATAAACCAAAAGCACCATTTCTGTTACACCAAAACCAAAACTCATAAAATAGCCATTGTAAACTCCTTCCAAGCATTCCATTAGCACCATAGGGACCAAAGGAGGCATTTTGAACAAGAGAGAGGCTCTGAAAGTCCACATTCGAAGATCTCCAGCTCAGGTAACCTCAAGAACATTTTCTCTCAAAACCTTATTTTCTTGTTACAAGATGAAAATACATGTTATGGGGTTTATCATGATGTCTTTAAAATTAAAAATGGTGGAGAAATGACCATTTCATGAGCTTTTGAAAGTTTGTCCAGATTTTTATTTTTCTTCGATTCTCCATGTTTGTGAAGCATAAATGATGTTTGTTGATTGATTTGAGTTGCATTTAGTGTGAGGATCATTTCTGGGTGGTTTAGAGATCTTGATTTTGCCTAGGGAAGAAGTTGCGTGTTTGGGGTAGCCGGAGAAGATGACCGGAGCACTATTCCGGTCATCTGAGAGTGATTAGGGCATAATTAGGGTTAGTTCTCCAGATTTAATTTGGACCATTGGATGAGTGATTAGATTAAAACACGTGCGGCCTAGATTAATCCACTTAACTCTAATTCATAATTAATTAAATTAATTAAGTTAATTAGCTCAGAATCAATGCTAGCCATATGATCACGCGCCAAATGGATTTTTAAACCCTGACCCTTGGATTGCCATACTCAAAGTCAAGCTGACCTGCCATCTGGACCACTCATCCACGCAACTTGCAATCTCATCCCTTCATTTGCATTACTTTCATTTTATTTTATTTTTATTTTGCATTTGTTTTCATATTTATTTTAAAATAGAAAAACTATTTATAAAATCTCATTTTCTGCATTTTCATTTCAAATATTTTTCTAAACTCAAAAACATTTTTATTTTTAAATTTTACATTAAAAATGTATTTTTAAATCATTTAAATGTTTTATTTAATTAATTAATTGATTTTAATTAATTAAAAATACATTTAGGTATCTAAAAATCACAAAAAAAATTCATGAAGCATTCTCATACATTTAGAAACATTTACAAACTCATCATACAAATTTATTTTTAGGTTTGATCATGTTTTCACAATTTTCTTTGAATTAGGGTTCATAAATTCACATTTTTCTAACCCTAACTTGAAAAAATCTTTTCTGATCAACCAAGATGAGTTTGCATTTGGTTCTTTTTGCATTCTTTCACACATTTCATCTAGTATCTAGGTTATTTAACTCATAATTTTACATTGCATTTTCAATTTTTTTAGCATTTTTCATGAAGAACCACCCAAAAACCCTAGCTAACTTAGGAAATTCATATCTTCCTTTAGGTTTAGCTTCTGACCTCCACCTTTGGGGAGTGCTCTTGTGTGTGTTTAGGGTTTGTTTGATTTCATTTTCAAATTTTTATCATGATGTATGCTTCTGTTTTGGTCATATGCATTTCATACCTTCATAAAACCCTAATTTCTCATGTTCATTTGCATTCATCTTTGCATATCATCATCATATGAACTTGCCATGACATTCCATGCTCTTGTATACCTTTGAGTCTCCTTGAGTCTCTCTTCTCATCTCATAATCAAGGCTAAACAGTTAAAGCTTTAGGACTTTGAATTAGGGTTATGCATGTATCTTTATCTTAGGATAGAGTGTATAACTTTAATCCTTAGTGTTAATCCTTTGATTTGTTTACACCTCTTAATCAAAACACCTAATAATCATTAAGACTTAAGCTTGTAACTTGGGCCTTATATTAGGGTTATATTTCTTCCTTTTGGTTAAGAGGGACTAACCCTAGTGTTCAATGGACAAGTCCCCCTCAAGTTGTCTTACAAACATAAAACTCAGTTCTTAATCTCACCCTTTAATTAAAATCCACTTAATAAAAGCTTGTTATATAATGAATTTAATACCTAACCATGGATTAAGTTGATGAGTCTTCCTCAGCTTAAGTGTTCTCATCTATCATCCTTCTCTTAGGATGGTGTAACGAGTTCACTAATCCCTGATTAGAGATTAAACTCATTACTTAACACAAAAACAAAATCCAAAAACACTTAATAATCACAAGTAGGTTAATTACCTTAATCCGGCATCATTAGGGTAACTAAGTTGAGATTTTCATATCATGCTTAAGTAGGCTCATTATCCCTAATCAGGGAGGATATAATGAGTTTACAACTCTTGATTTAGGCTTAAGCTCATTATCCTATGCAAAACACCAAAAACAATAAAAAACTGAAAACACAAAAACAAACAATAAACGTCTCCTTCGGGATTCTCTTCTCATCACCTTCATTCTAAAAATGAGAACTCGCTTCTTCCGTCTAATGCAAGACAGTTAGCACTCGAGCCAGACGAGTCATACACTTGAGCATAAACAAGTAAGCAGTTCACAACAAATCATCCAATCTCTTTGAGTCGAACTACGGTGTTCTGACTTCCTCATTGCACGAGAGGATACGTAGGCATAACTTAATAGTTATCGAACAAAAATCTCTTTGTCTTCCCCCTCTCCTTCTCCCAGTTCTATTTCCTTAGCCTCAGTCTTGAGCACTCACTCTTTTTTTGCACTGACACTATGTACATCCATTCATTCCTAGCTTTTCATACACAATCAACACATACACTACCCCTTTTAAACACAATATTATAAGCGTGGATCCCGTCGAGTACAACAGACGATCTGGGTGCTAATACCTTCCCAGGTCGTAACCAACCCCCTTACTCAGTTTCTTTGGTTCGCAACCGTCTTATCCATACCCTTCCAGGTTTATGCAGCATTACCTTTCCTTCGGGATAAAAATGCCTAGCTGGCGACTCTATTCAACCTCAACCTCCAACATCGCCGACCGCCCGTGTCTACACCGGGAAGAAAGTCCGGGGGAGCGACACCAAGTTGGCACCATCTGAGTCGTCTTCTTCCTTGGGATTTCGCAGGTTTACCTACGAAATTTTCTGCCAAAATTTCCTTTGATTTTTTCCACGACCGAAAACCTGCGAAATTCAAAACCAACGAAACATATACCATTCCATCCAATTGATTACACCAATATGATCCCCATGACTTGTACAATTCATTTATGTTTTTAAAATTCATTTAAAATGGTTAGATTAGAAAACCCTAATTTGAAAGGTTAAACCCTAACAATGGCGTTTTGCTATTAAGGTCGTGAACCTTCAATTTAAATATCTAGAAAGCTTCTATACCTTCCTACAAACACAAATATATGATCAAAACACATTTATTTTAAACCAATAATCAGAATCGAAAAAAATAAAAAAGGGAGCAAAAATGCATGCGGGTTATGCTATATCATGGTGTTTTGATGATGATGATGCTTGGTTCACGTTCAGGACATGTTAGGGAATGTATTGAGACCTTTAAAAGTTATTGAAACCACCTGAAATTGCCAAACCGAAAAAATTAGTTTTGAAAGGTGTCTCAAAAATCGTCCTCTATGCTCTGGCCTTGTTGTGTTTATGTATTAGAGTGTATCTAGGTCAATTTTTGTGCCTTCCTACAATGGATTAAGATTGCTTGATAATGAAGAAATCCTTCACTCATAACGAACCAAAAATCAAATATTTGTTTGCCAATTATGCCTTGCACGAATTTGGACAATCTTCAATCAGTTTAAATGCAATATATTTGCTTCTAGAACAAATATTTGATCTAAAAAATGACTTTTTATATTTTATTTTTATTTAAATTGATTTTTAACAAATAAAATCCAAATAAATAAAAAATAAATTATAAAAATCAGAATGAATGATTATTGGGTCGTGCATGGTCTTAACTTTGAGATTGGGTTGCAATTTGACAGGCCCATTTGGAAAATTTTGAAGTTTAGACCTTATTTGCTTCATACACCCCTTGAAATTTTCCCAACTTTGACAAGCCACAACTCCATCAATTTTAAAGCTATGAGAGTGATCTTGGACTTTTTAGAAAGCTTAGAGAGTACTCTAACAAACCTCTTTGGTATCATGTCCATATCTTTTACCATTTTCAAATTATGCTCTTTGGAAAAAGTTGATTTTTTTTTACTTTTGAAAGGACCTATGATGTCTTAGCCCATACCTTCCAAATGAAGCATTTTTAGGATTGACTTGTGAGAGACAAAGTTGTAGAGAATTCAATTTCCTTCAAAATGAGATTTGGATGGGAATTTTTTGATGAAGTATGTGAAAGTTATGGCTGGTCAAAGTTCAGTTGACTTTTTCTATGAAAACCCTAATTTAGAAACTCCTAATTCTTGATGATATGAAATTTCCCTGATGAATCATGATCAACCCTTTATCAAATGATGAATTTTACCTCATAATATAGATGTTGGCAACAAGTCTTGAAGTTTGAATTTAATTTGACCACAGTTGACCTCATTTTGACTTTTTAACCAACTTGACTGATTTTTGAATATCTGATCATCTGACTGGTCAAACTTATTGAGAAAGCCCTGAAACTTGACATGTGGATTCTTGAAGACATGTGGGATGTTATGAAGCTAAATAGAGGCCTTGTAAGTCCATTTAGCTTGGAGAAATTCAAAACCCTAGTTCTGGATCCATTGCTGGTGTGTTGGTGCAGTGGGTCGGTGACACTTGTAACGGCCCAAGACAGGTGTTGTAACACCCCATTTCTACCCGACCTTTAAAATTAAATCAGATTTATAAAAATTCATCAACAAACATGAGATATCACATTTTCAACTTTAAAATCAAATAACAAAAACTTTATTACTGAAATACTTTGAAAACAACGCAACGGATTCAACAAAGTTACTACTTTAAAACAACTTAAGTAAATTCAACATCAAATTCTTCAACAAGGTTTTCCAACACAAAACAACTAAAACTAGTTCATAAACTAGACAAAAGTCACAAAGACAAAACATGCGTTCATCCCCCCGAAGTGCTATGTATCAAAGCGACAAACACCGACTTTAGACGACTAGGTACTCAAATCTTGATTACCTGCACATTACCAACAGAGGGAAACATTCAAACAGAAGGGGTGAGATATCGAATAACATAAACAAGATTATGATAATCAATATGTAAGCAAGATAATCATATAATCACACAATTTCACACAAAAAGCAACATCGACGTACAACTTACATCCAACAACCGATAACAACATAAATAAAATGCAACTCGAATGCGACTCAACTTATATATGCATGTGGTACCATTTGGAGTAAACTCCCAACTTGAAATCTTGCTAGTTTATTGAGGCATCAATAAATTATTTGTCAATCCAGGCCAACTTGAATCGAGCATTCGCTCCAACTTGAAATATGCAAATGTATGCAACTATGAATGACATATAACAATAACGATATAATCAACAACTTAGCAACATAACAACTTAACAACTCAACAACATGAATCGATATTGGTCATAAGACCGACAACTTAATAATCTTCCCCAAGATCAGGGCAACACGACTTATAACAACTTAATACAACTCCAACATGAAAAATGACTAAATACGACTTAATCAATTAGATTCCTAAATTAATTATTTTTAAATCTTTAAATATACTATAATTAACTTATTTTATCTTTACTTAAAGTCTAAGATCAGTTCAACTCGAAACGAATGCGAAAACATGACAAATTGCCAAAAACTGCATTTTTCTGCACTCACTCTGCCCATACGTGCAATGCCTGTAACACCCCAAATCTACCCGGCGGAAAATCATAATTCAGAGTTTCAAAAATTTCAACAACGAAACAGGATGCTACATTTTTCAACTTTAACAAATTCATTTAATTTCGTAAACATCGATACATAACACTTTCAATCAGGATGAAACCATAACGTCAACTCTCTTATTTATTTCTTTAAAATAAAGCAACTTTTACAAATAGGCAGCAGATTCACAATATTCAACTTTGCATCAGTTAACATCTTATTCAACCTATCAACTTGGTAATAACACATTTCTCATTGAAACAACTTAACTCAACAACAACATAATATAATAACAAAACAACTAAGCGTTCATCCCCCCCGAGTGTTACGTATCAGAGCGACGACACCGACTTGATTACGAAAGTAAGCAACTCTAAACTGGAATACCTGCACGTTACCAATCAAGGTAACATTCAACAACATAAAGGGGTGAGATATCGAACCATATAAACAAGAGTATGATAATTAATACGCTAGATAGAATCATACAATTTTTACACTATCCACAACGACGTCTTACTAAACACCCCAAATACCCAACATATTTTATCATCTTAATTCACACATCAACATAATCAATTTCAACTATAAACTTAGCATAGACACCTTCCTCAACTTCGACGAACATATACAACATACTCAACTTTTTCAATATCATCATAATCTACTTTACGAACATAAACATATAAGCAACTCAGGCAACATAATCATATATTCAACTAATTCAGCATAATCACATAATTAACTTAGCAACATAGTCATATAATCAACTTAGAAATATAATCATATAATTAACTTAGCATGAACCACTTACTCGACATAATCAACTTAAACCACATAATCCACTTAAGTATACATAAACAACTTATTCATCTTGAGCAACGTACACAACTTCATCAACGTAAGCAACAAGAACAACTTTATCAACTTGGCAACATAAACAACACAAATAACATAATTAATGTGATACGGAATGTGACTCGACTGTGTATATGCATGTGGTACCATTGGAGTAAAACTCCCAACTTAAAATATATCAGGTTATCAAGGTATCTGCAAGGCCTAAGCCTTCAACTTAATAATCTTGCCAATCCAGGCCAACGTGGTGAGCACCCGCTCCAACTTAGAAATGCCGTGTATGCCATGATACAACGACTCAACACATCACAACAATCAACACAAAACAACATACAACGAACAACACATCAACTTAAATTTAACACGATTCAACTTTGGCCATAGGCCTACAACTTTCAACGTTGGTCATACGACCTACAACTTGAACATCAACATTGGTCTTACGACCTACAACTCAAATAATCAACATGGGTCCTTCGACCTTTAACTTAAAATGCTCCCAAACCGGGACAAAACAACATACACAACTATAATAGAAAATACACACATTCAACACTAATTAACAAAGTACACCGACTAAAATCACTTACTAATTATTTCGAACTAACTCAACAATTTTTGTTAAATTCCGAGCCACTCCGTTTTCGCCTAATTCGGCTAAACCGACTAAACCGATATTGTTTTCTAACTTTCTGCGATTAACACAATTTTATTACAAAACTTAAATTTTCTATGTTCTGTTAACAATTATCTGTCACGGAAATCATACTGCTACTATTGTTCTGCTAACTTCTTAAACCTGTAATTTTTGCTAAAACTACATAACACAATGCTATTTTTAAAAACATGTTTTCCTACTGTTCGTGCTACATGCATTTACACTGATAAGCCTCATTACCCATTTTATTTCTTCTTAAAATCTACTAATTCATAATTTTAATTCATAATTTAGGACATTATATAATTTAGGTGTAAATGCATAATAGTATTTGGATTTTCTATAAAACTTAATTATGAAATTGGAGATTAATTAAATTGAAAATCCTACCACACATGACAGGGTGGCCTGCGCCACCCTTGTGTCTCCCTTCAGCATGGCCTGCGCCATGCCTAATGCCTTTTCCAAGAAATCAAGCATGGTCTGTGCCATAGGATATATATGGATGATGCATGGCCTGCGCCATGGCATCTTCTAGAACAACATGGCTTTTCCATGGCCTGCGCCATGGCATTGTATGACCATCAAATGGCCTTTACACTACGGGTCTCTGCCATCGTCCCGAAACCAACAAATTTTCAGAATTAAAAAAAAATGACACAGTATCAGCAACAACCAACAACATAAACGAAACAACTTTTTAATCAACAAATTCAAGATCGGAACAACTAATTTTACAATCAAATAATTCAATCATAATATCCCGATTTTCCCAGAATCAACAAGTCAATAACAATTTCCTCAATAATTAATCCAACCATAAATTATGAAGATTCGATTACCCAATTATCACCAAATCATGTTCTTCACAACAAATCAAAACAACACGATCAACACAAGTTCAACACCCGACATTATCGAAATTATAAAATCCTAATCCCACATATTAATCATCATAATCTCGAGTATAGAGTTCGAACCCCACCCTTACCTTAATTGATGGCCGTTTCGAATCTCCGATCGACTTTCCGATTGAGCTTCCGACTGTGACTTCTCGTAACCAATTTCTCCACTTTTCCTCGTTCTCAAATTTCACGTTCTACTTTTTCTCAACTTCCCCTGATACTACTTCTCATTTTGACTAATTCCCCTTTTATTTTCTCTTTATAATAATAATAATAATCCAATTATAACTAATGGGCCTAACTGCAACACCCCCTTAATTGGCTATTTCAAACACGGTTTCAAGCCCACTAATTAATCTACTACAACAACTATAATATTTACTCCGATAATATTTCTACGGTTTCCGACTTATTTTCCCGACTTAACGACTTAAATTCACCACAACACCAAAATTTAATTTAATAATTCACTACTAATTATTTTCTCCAGACTTAATTAGATTATCTTCCGATTATTAACCAAATGGTCCAAACAACCCGATCGACATATCCAACAATAAACGAAATTACTTCACATCTTCTTCCGTAACTTATATCAACTTAATTAATTAAATTCGACCTGAACCAACTTATAATTATCAACACAATATTCCGATATTTTGGAAATCAACTTAAATACGCAAATCACCGCAAATCAACACAACACAATACACTTATATTTAATTAAATAATTAATTAAATAAACGGGCGTTACAATGCCCCACTCCTTACGCGTAATGCCTGCGTACTGGGACATGCTACGCGCAATGCCCATCTTGTTACGCGTAACACCAGATCTGTTACGAATTCCACCTGAATGCATACAATCCTACCTCTGCTACGATTTACACAACACCATCACTCCATTCAAGCTTATTTGGGTTTCTACATCGATTTTACACTCTAAATCTTCTGTATTTATTCATCTATTGATCTCTATAACTGATTTTACGAATCATAATCTTCTTTCTACACAAATATTCTACACCAACAGTATAACAACACAATCAACAGATACATCAACGTTTATATCAACAATACAACAAGAACAACATACTTCTTCATGAGATATCAACACGAAACCGACAACAACAATTCATACCAAACACAATAACAAAAATCATACGAAAACCCAACCTACATACAAATAATCTAGTCCCGATTATGGAATTCGAACCCCACTCTTACCTTGGATTGAAGGCAGCTCGAATTCACTGAAAATCTCCGCGAAAATCCTCAACCTATCCTCCTCTTGATCTTCCTCTAAGACTTGTTCTTCTTTCTCACAAAAATTCCGATTAACTATAATTAGGTCTTTTGTCTAATTCTACTAAATTATCACTAATCAACCTAATTACTAATGGGCCTAAAACAACACCCCCAACTTTACTACTCTCACACCATAAACTAAGCCCAACTTAATATTATACTAATAATACTTATTTTATTATTCGACTTAATTAAATTAAACCACCCAAACACAACTTAGCCCGCAACGTAAAATCAACTTAACGACACAAAGGACAAAAACAACACTCAACAACCAATAATCGGGAAAATACACAATAATATTTAATTAAATTAATTAATTAAATACGGGTGTTACAGGTGTCACCAGCCAGGTGACTTTCTGGGCGATCCTACACGCATCATACCATGCCTTTTACTGGTCACTCCCTTTCATAGCCTTTGGATCTTGGTCTTATGTAAAGATTCCATGATCTGCGCTTCAGATTGTTTCTTGGAGTAAAATGGTTGACTGAGAGTTCACCATGGACTCTCCTACTGCACTGTAGCGCGTGGACCTTTAGTCTCTAGGCCTGATCTCTTTCTAAATACACCCTTCCTGTTTGCTGATTTCAAACTAAGCCCATTTACCTTTTCTTTATTTTGTTATGTTTTATTTTCTTTTATAAAAAATCTAAAAAAACAATTTTTTTTAAATTAATTATATTAACTTAAGTAATTTTATTTAATATAATTAATTAATTAATTTTATTAAATATTTAATTAAATTAATTACTTCTCTTTTAACATATAAGAAAACCAAAAAATATTTTCATAATTAATTCCTTTTAATTGATTTCTCTTTCCTTTGACTAAAAAATCCAAAAAGATTTTTTATGATTAATTATTTTAAATAGTTTTATTTAATATTGATTAATTAATTTGTTAATTAATCTTATTAAACATTTCTATTTAATTTGGTTAATTAATTTTTCCTCATTTGTTTGATTTTATGTGTGAGATGTAATCTTTGTGTATGCTTGATTATCATTACTTGTGACTTGGTTGTATGCTTATGATATATTGTGCACACTTGTATGATTTATTTGCTCATTTCGACCATAAACTACTAAGTAAAACATGAAAGCGCACACTAAGATTAATCATTTCAACGATAATTAAATCTCTTGGTCCAACACCTATTAGAACTTCAAATACACTTCATACACACACGTAAGTCGATCGTCCTACGATCGCCATCAACACTACTTTTACATTTCACACTTCATCAACTTTTCAACTGAATTAAATGAATGCATCACACTTGTTTTTCATAGCTAGTATTTCATCCATAACATACTTGATCCACATACCAAGTCTCAACCTCGTGAGCCGAGTGCATTGTGCCTCACTATCAAACCAAACAATAAACCTTCATTTGCATTACCCTCGTAAGTCGAGCGCACTGTGCCTCACCATCCCAAACCCTTGATCAAACGTCATTCAGTCTTAGGTAATAAAACACTTTAATAATACGAGTAGAATTGTACGCCACGAGCCTTAAGTGGTAGAAAAGAGGATAATGGATATCCCGTTATTCGCTCCGATTATTTTGACGCAAGACACTTGGCTTGCTAGGCGAAATAGTCACCTATACCCATAGTCTTTAGTGCAATCCGACTCTCAAATCCTTTTTTGAAAGAAAGATAATAAAAATAACAACCAAACCGTAGTAGGCCGAACTACGAAGCTCTGACTTTCCCATTGCACGAGGGAATACGTAGGCACAATGATTTCAATCCTTGCCGGGCACCTTAGGATCAATCAACCTTTTCTTTTTAACAAGTAACTCATTCGGCATATACATCCCTTTGCGCGTGACAACTTAAATGGTTCCCATCGAGTGCGATGGATGTAAGGGGTCTTAATCATTCCCCTTGCATAACCGACTTCCGAACCAGACAACGGTTGCCACGATCTTGTCTTTTCTCTTTCTTCGTGAATTTTATCTATATTTTTCCTTTCCTTCTACGAAAATAAATCAAAATTAGGTGGGGACTCTCATGTCAGTCGCGACCGCATTCGCGAGGATCATATTTTTTGAGATACGATAGTTTGAAATAAAATAATACACGACATATCATTAAAATATAAGACACATCATCATATTTATTAAGGGGATCAAATAAATATAAAGTGATTCTAACTAAAGGAACCAAAAATACAAATTTTATAATAGATTAATCAAAAATTTAAAAACGTCAAATTAAAGAAACAAAAAATGCATTTAAACCTAAAGGTAATAAAAATTAAAGGTTTAATTGCATTTGTCCCATGGTACTATTAAGATTGTGCCATTTTAATCCCTATTTTGAGAAATAAAAATCGCACAATCTCATACTTGTAAGAGGAAAAAAGTACAATTAAAAATACACTCTAGAAATTCGATACATATTTTATGACACTGTTGCATAGCTTCTCCTACTTCAAATCGAAACTCATCCCAAAATCAAATCCAATCACAAAATGGGTCACTCAGAAATCTTCGATTCCGCTCGAAATTTCGCAGTTATGGTCAGAATTCGCGGTCCTGTAAGTTTCTCTCTTTCTCTCTGGTTAATCCCAGTTATGCATAATCATGATCACTCACTTTTCAATTTCATCTTTCAGGACCCAAAAGGAATGAAGATGAGAAAGCACGCTTTTCATCATTACCGGTTCATAAACCTATCCATTATCTACTAGTTTTCCTTTTTTTGATTCAAAGTTTCGTTTTTTATGAGTTTATGGTTATTGGGTTTTGTTTTCTTTTTCTGGGTATGTGTAGTTCTGGTGAGACAACTCTTTCTGCTTCTGGGTTGCTTGTACCTGATGCCCTTTGTGATACTCAAGTAGCTAAGCGTTTATATGGTGATGAGTTTGAGGACAGGGTGTTGGTTGTGACTGTTGCTTCGGTTGTTGAGCCTTTTTTGTCTCCTCAACACAGAGAGAATATTCCTCAGGTTGGTACTTGGTGCTCATAGTTCATGGATTCATTAATAGATTAAATGTTAAAGTCTGCTCAAATATACATTTACTCAGGTTAAGTTGATGATTAATGAATAGAACAAGGTGTCACAATTCATTAGCCATTACTAGATGTGATTAACTTCAATTTAAACGTTATCAACCACTACTATCATTTGTTAAAATATACACGATTCACCGCTTCAAGTCGTGGTTATTTGTGTTTGGTGGATGATAAATGAGTTGCGATACCTTGTTATATCTATTAACCATGTGTTAGAATTGAGTTAACCAACACGAGTTCAAGTTGGGTGGATGAAATGGAGGAGTATCTCAAGTGTTTTATGTGACACCACAATACAGCTCAAACTGAAGGGAAGGTTTTATAGGACAAAAATAATGTTGGGCGGTAAAGAATCAATACGAAAATAAAATAAGTGTAGTTGATAGGAAGATGTTGTGTTAAATGTGTGGTAAGACTAGATGAGATAAGATTAGGAATGGAAATATTAGAGAGTATTGGGGTAACACCTACAGTACAAAGGATGATAGAAATTAAGTTTTGGTGGTTTGGGCATGTAGACGAGATAAGATTAGAAATGAAAATATTAGAGAGTATTTGCTAACTTTATTTGCTTCCACGTTTTTTATATTTAATGTGTTTTGAGTTTCTATTTTATGCTTTCAGGGTAAGCCTGATTTGATTTCTGGTGTTCGGATTGATATTATGACAGAGAAAACCAATGAAGAATCTGATCAAGGAACTCCGAATTGGCTTGAGGGGCAGCTATTGTCATTAGTAAGCATTTTGAATTTTTATGTTGTTCCTCACTATGCAATCTTCTTGAAGATTAATAACTTGGCGCTCCTGATGGTCTATTATAGTTTTAACTGACTTATTACGTTTTAAAACATGTTCGTAATGTGGTGCTCCTAGTTTTAAAACATGACAGATTAATAATGTGTTGCTCCTAGTTGCGTATGGCGTATATAATTACATGATGTTGAATTTGATTGTTTGTTATCCACAATTCGTAATAATTTGTTTCCACATACAGGTTGATATTCCTGCTTCAGCCCTTTGTGTCCAGTCACTTGTGGAAGCGTCTCGAGGCTTGTCAGAGCATGAATGGGAGGTTGGTTGGTCTTTGGCATCTCTGAATAACGAATCTCATTCCTCTAAAGATAATTTTCAAACTCAGGTTATCCCTTTTCTTTCTTCATAAGTGTTTTATTTTGCTATGAATTATTGTTATGAATCAAGGAAGGGTTAGAAAGTTATGTCTTGAAAAGTATGTTTATTAGAAATAATGTTTTTTTCCTGGATATTGCGTTAACGATTTAATTTGTGCGCAATATTTTACAGATGCATCCAATCACATCTCACCATGTAGGTAACTATGGATATTCTTGAAACTGGTGTAACAAAGTGACATCGCAGTGTGTTTTTATTGAGTGCATGTGTAAAAATGTTTTACACTGTCGGTGCATTGAAATTGGTTTCTAATATTCCGGTCTTTTGCTTATAAAGTATTAAAGTTTCTTTATTATTCTTCTATTTGATATTTGGAAATGTCATCTCCGTAATCCAATGCATAAAAACAAACTAATTATTTCGAATGAAGAATGATAAATCATCTTTGAAATGTCAGGGGAGGATATCGGAGGGAGGATCGGTAAGTGCAAGTGTTATGTGCAAATCACTGACTAGAATGGCCATTCTTAGTGTTTCTGTATCTCTCAAGGTATTTATCTGCAAACAGTTATAACATAATGATTACACCTTGCACATGTAATTATTTTTCTATTTGGTGTTCTTTCTTTTTAAGTCTATCTTAGACTCATGAGAATAACATGTTGATGCATGTAACATAGGACTTGCTGAACTATAGAAAACCTTCCATGAATAAAAGGGGTGATTTTCTTCTGGCAGTTGGGTCTCCCTTTGGAGTTCTATCATCTACCCACTTCTTTAACAGGTATTATTTTCTCGTTTGGCTAAAAGAAAAAAAAATAGAATAACCTAATCTGGTAGTTACTTACAAAATGGTAAATTTTCTTAATCACCTTGATGCAAGACATTCTTCGTCATTATATGCCAAAACTTTTTCGGTGTGTTGTTGGCTATGAAGCACATACACTTCTAAGATTTAGGCGTGTCCCGGTGTTTGGATGGAAAACTCAGACAAGTGTCGAATTTTCTTCTTCTTTGTTTCAACAATCTTTGAATCGGTGTCTGACCCCCGTATAACACTTATACGACACATGTTAGAAAATTCATACAAGTGTTTAAAATTTTTTTTTCTTCGACACACCTTATACATATTTTGGATACATCTTAAACACATTTAAAAGGGTTAAAATGTGCGGAAGTAATGTTGATCAATGAAAGATTAAAGAGATTAAATTTGATTAGAATATTTTTAATTCTTTTAATAGTATATGAATAAATAAAAGTTAAATACTATCATATATGTAGCGGTGCCAGTGTTATGTTTTTGACATTATCGGTGTTGGAGTGTCCTTGTCGTGTCTTGGTATCTTAGTTGGAGTGTCCCTGTCCGTCTCCATAAGTTGTTTGGGTCACTTGTGTGTTCAACTGAGTTGTACAGACTTCTATTTTGTCTATATAATGCTGCGGTGAAGAAGTGGATATCAAAGCTTGACATTTTTTTGTTTCATCCCGTCCTCTGGTTTGAATGCAATCAAATGATTTGATTGCTTGCTTGAATCAGTTTATCAGTTGGATGCATAGCAAATTGTTATCCTCCTAATTCATCTGATGGATCGTTGCTGATGGCTGACATACGCTGTCTTCCTGGTATAAGAAGTTTCTCTATCGCATAATTTAGATCATTTATGAAATTGGTTGTGGATCTAATTTGACACGCAACCTCTCAGGAATGGAAGGCAGTCCAGTTTTCAGCGAGCACGCATGTCTTACAGGTGTCCTGATCAGACCATTGAGACAAAAGACAAGTGGAGCGGAAGTACAGGTAGTTTCATGAATGTGTTTTCCTCTTATGATCTGTTTGGATTGATTTATTTGAGTTTATCTACTGGCATAAGTATATATAACTGTTTCGGAGACCTCATCAAAACAACTTATGACAGTTTTTTCAGCATATTCCCATAAACTATTCAAGATAGCTTATGAAAATAGCTTATATCTTATATGAAAACAATTTGACTTAATTATATTTTTTTGTAAAAGAAATATCTTATTCATAAACAAATAAACACTTATATGATAAACACTTATGCTATAAACACTTAATTAAGCCGTTTATTCAAATAGAGCCTATGTCTACATTATATAAACCTTTTCAAATTTAACTCATCATGCAATATTGTAGTCTTTGGTAACAGCTGGTGATTCCATGGGAAGCCATTGTGAAGGCTTCTAGTGGCTTGCTGCGGACATGTCCTCAAAACACAATAGAAGGATTACATTATCAAGAGGGGAACTCTTATACTCCAAGAAAGAGACTTTTTATTGACTACGAGAAACCAGAAACTCGTGTACCCTCTAGTAATAAACACGAGGATTTAAATTTTGGTAGCTCTTCACCATTACTAATCGAGAAGGCAATGGCTTCCGTATGTCTTGTTACTATTG